>OY756208.1:164932153-169932153 GCA_963576795.1 Metopia argyrocephala | reverse complement strand
TCAAATGGCAAGAAAAATACATAAACGCTGGTCATTTCCTCAGCTCCTCAGTTTCCTATTATTATTTAATTTTACATAGACAAATCAAATATGCACTTACATATATAAAAAATAATTATTATTATTTAATTAATTTAATTATTATAATAAGTGGTTAATTTATTTTTTGTCGTATTGGTTAAATATGTAATCATCTCTGAATTGTTTATATTTATGTTCTTAGTTGTATATTTTTAATAAAAAATTAATATAATTTGCAATATTTTGTAAATTGGGGGGTTACATTTAATATATCTTTATCATTTCAATTTAGCAGGATCAAATAAAATTTTAATTCTATTAAGTAATTTTTTAATCAGTTTAAAATTTCAGCGTCAATTAATTTTTTAATTATACCAATTAACTTATTTAATTAAAACGTGCCTAAGTTTTTAATTAAAAGATTAATTGTCCCAATTAAATATTTAATTGAAAATTTTTTTGTGAAAAAGCTCGACACTATTAGTTTTTTAATTATTATTATTAATACAGTTTGTAGGGACAAAACTTGTAAACAATTTAATTGGTACTACAAATTTGTTAATTGAAATCGATTTTAAATTTTTTCTGTACATATATTAAGCAGATTGCTCGGATCTACTCCGTCTCGATAAATGAAGTACAATGTTTAGTACATCAAATACAAAAATATAATTTCTTTTTTTTTTAAATTTTCTTTTTTAAATGAATTCTTTTGCAAACTTTCTGTATTAAAAAAACTTTATTTTAATACTTTTAAGATATTTTAATCCCCAAGCCAAAATGTGTTAATTTGAGGACATAAATAAATATAACAAAAACCCATTATTACCATTATTATTCATAACTTCCTATCATTATTATTTTCCTTCTGAAACTAAATATTTTGCTCTAATAAAACCAAACTTTGAACCAATTTTTTTTAACTTTAATATAAAGCAATAAGGTTTTCATGTGTGTTTTCTAATACAAAGTTTATAAAAAACAACGAGGCAAAAAAAAAATATTTTTATTAGTTTTAGAATACAAGTACATATACAGTTGTGCTCATTAGATTAGCAGCGATGCACAACATTTTCTTATGACATTATTTATTTAAAAGTCAAACTAAAGTACATACTAAATAGTTCTGTATGTCTCCATAATCGGAATGTCTCCATAATAATTGAGAATTATGAGAGTAAATTTAGATTTATTGTATTCTATTAGTTTATTGAGGCTGTTCGTTTAGTTTCGTATCGTTGACTGCATAACAAATGGAATGAATATTCGTTTCAATGCTTGAATTTACTCTCAATTAGAGTTCTCTTCTCGAATCATTCTCAATTGGCAGAAAAGCAAAACATTCACGCAGATCTTTATTATATATTGTAAGACTAAATTCGGAATCCAATATCAACTAAATATGAATTAAAACTTAAATTATTCAGTCGAACATAAATTTTCTTTTTAATCTATGTGTAGAAGTATAGTAACGGACACGTGACAGGACACTTCTAGCAAAAGCTTTGAGAGTAACTGATTGCCATGAACAAGCTTCTAAAGTCTGTCGTTCGGATTCCACGTTAAGCTGTAGTTCCCTGGACCCATCAATAAAAATTGACGCCTATAATATGGGTACAGTGAGCAGCTAGGCAGTAATGTATATCTGTATGTATTTATGTATAGCGTGACATAGTTTTATATATAGAAATTCCCTGATTTTTTTATATAGATAAAATGGACAAATTCCGTTTCTGTACCCCAAAATACTAGTTTCAGTGTTCACTATAATATCTGAAATATACGTTATTATATACCTCTTATAACCAAGTTATTATAATTAGAGGCAAAACAGGTTACTAGTCGACACAAAGATCCTACGACGAACTAGTTGAAAATCCGTATTGCACAAATACAAGTGACTGAAAATTCCATTTTAGACTTTTCCACATTTAACAAAAATACCTTATGGAGAATCGTAGTGTATTACTGTATTTGCTTCACGTTACATCTAAAAGCAGAAAACGTTGAACTATAACTCCGCCAAATGATTTATAGTCACATTTGCAATAGCTGTTCCATAATATTGAACACAATTGCCCTTAGTTATGCATATACATACAACAAATATAAAATAGAGAATATGTCAATGTCTTCATAGGCACATATAAAGTATGTGTGACCGTCCATATTTATTTTTGATTAAACCAAGGAAATCTTATACACACCCCTGCAGACAATAGAGAAAAAACACAACACGGTTATGTGATATAGAGTGTATTACTCCTTAAAATATGTTGAATATTTGTATGTATTAGTGTACTTCTATATGAGTATGTTAGTTTTATTATCCTTATAATAAAACCCTTTTAGATTGTGACACATTATAATTATGTGTTACAACTAACAAGCATATCTCTTACACATCTTAACATTTCTTCATAATATTAACTATAAGACTTGCTAAGTAAGAAGTCACTCCAACCAAATATCTTGTGTGTGTGTGTACGAGTGTGTATGCGAAAAATTTCTTTATCATTTTCTTTTTCCCTGCTACGAGTATAAGAAGCATTACAGCTTCAAAGTATGAAGACGATGATAATGTTTTCAAGTGTAACAACAATTCATCATTATGTCACTGGTTTTATGACAAGACAGGTAGTACAGGTGTCTTTCTGCTGTATGTATTTGTATGCTTGTATGTTTTTATGTAATTGTAAAATATGTATGGGATTGTGAATCAGTTACAGTAGTTGTAGTAGTACTGAAATTTTGCAATTGAAACTGAAGAGGGTTATACACAGTCTGTTTACTCCTACAGAAGTATTATGCATACTCGTATGTACACACATATAACAGTCATACAACTTTTATGTGATCTCTTTCAATTATAGTTACAACTACAAGGTTTGAAAAGTTTTAAAATTTTATCAGAATTTATTCATATCAGACAATCATTCAAGTTAAGCAGCGTAAAGTTCAGTAATACAGTATGTGTAAAAATTAATCAGTGTGTCATAATTTTTAAAATAAAGAAATAATATACATAAAATACAATACTACAAATGTGAAAAGCCATTACGGTACACGAGTGTCTAATGTTTATGAAAACCTTATATAAAAAAAATTATTATTGTATATAAGAAGGATTGAAATTCTTTCAATATGCAGTATTATTTTTTTTACTTGAATGCATCATCTTAACCCTTCTTCCTTTTTAATGTTAAATTGTGTTGATATTTTGATTGGAATATAAAAATTAGCTTGTAACAATACGTCACTATTTTGTGCCAACCTCTTATTGGGAATTATAACAACAGAAAAACTTTGTTATAAAATTTATCGATAATATAAATATTCCAGTAAAGAACACTGTAAAATTAATAGCTATTTCATTAGGTAAAATTCTATTATTCAAAAACCATATGTAACAGCAAAGTAACGAGGACCATATGCTGGGTGTAGCGTAACAATAGCAATCCAATCCACAACTGTCTAGCACACCCCCCACTAGGATTTTAGAGCACCCATAAAACTATAAATTTGATAGATTATTATAATACATGTACAAATATAATTTACCATTACAACCCTTTTTCAAAGTTATGGCATAGCTTCTCAGAGCACCCATGTTGTATGTGTGAATTTTAATCCATTAATACCGGAACCTACAATTCAACGCAACTCCGAACGACAGACTAGAAAAGCTTGTTTATGCCAACCTGTTACTCTCAGAGCTTTTGCCAGAAGATTGCTAAGACGTAGTCGCCGGACAAAATATTTTTTCATATTTCTTTCTTTCAATATGTCAGAGCTGGGTTTTGAAAATTAAACTAAATAGAAAGCCAATATATTACATACTAGACTACAGCGACCATATTATTAATATAATAGTATAGAATTTCTCCTAATGTGTGAACATAAGAAGTTCAAGAGATTAAAATTACTTACTTACTTAAATGGCCATAACAACCAGTTAACGGGTTTCAGCCTGCCTGAACACTAGTCTCCAGGCGTCTCTGCTAAGCGCGTCCCTTCTCCAGAGGGAGAAGAAGAGATTGAAATTGGATTATTAATTTATTGTGGTGTTTTTAATTAATTCATGGGGATGATATGGATATAATTCACGATAGTGCTCAACAACTTGAAGGCGAAACAAATTATCAGTTACATCGTACGTCAAAAAACAATTGAAGTCCGTTATATGTTTAATTACTTTATTTTTTATATCATTAACAGTGTGCAACACTCCTTTTTTCCCTATCATCCGGAAGGGTTATATTTAAAAATCATACGTTTATCGACGATCAAGTAAAAAATCTCTTTGTCCGCGAAGAAGTATGGAAAGTACAAAATCTAGTAATATTTTCCAATAAAATGAAGTGCTTATCTGAAGTATCTCTTTATAGTCCACATGCAAGCGAATTTTATCTAAAGTGAAGACAAGTTCATACTTTTAAATGGATTCAAGTTAGTTTATATTTGTTATACATTTGTTATACATTTGTTTTTTTTTTTTTTTTGTTATGGTTAACAAAATTTAAATTTTGGGTAACTTAATTGTATGACCACAAGTGGACGAGTATATTCAAGTAATAAACGATTAACTCGATAATTTTACGGCTTACATTCCATATATTTTAATTAACCATTGAGTTTTTCTAGTCTCTGGTTGGAAGTGTTTGTATGTATGCACAGCTTTAATAACCTATTCTGAGGCCTTATTCTGTAACTCTCCTAAGCTAAAACTCTATCGCTAAAAATGTATAAACTTTATTTAGGACTTTTTTTCTACGAATAAAACTCTTGAACGGAGTCGACATTAAAAACTTCATGCCTATTACCTCTAAACTTTCTAATTTTATATATTCTAACGCCCAGACTGTTTCAAAAACCCAAAATTTTAACATTTTAGCTTACGAGAATTATAGAATAAGGCCCCTGAACTTAATTTAGAAATTTTGTCACTGATTTCTATAGATATGAATAATTTTATTCGAAGTTCATGGTTAGCCATTTTTATTTTACTTAAAACCTCGAAACTTAACAATTCTTTAAGAATATCTATTATTCTTGGATTTTAAAATTATGTATAACACTGACATATATGGGGCATTTCAATTTAAATATCTACTTAAAAAAATATAAATTTTGAATATTTAGCCGAATTTAGGAATTAAACGAAAAAAATTTAACAGAATAAAAAAAAGTATTTCGAAAATTGGCAGATTCTACCTTCTTTTACTTTTGAATTTCAATCAAATTAAGGGAAATTTGTTTTTTATAGGTGTACAGTCTCTTAAAAATTAATATTTCAATGCATTTATGTCTGTCCGCCTGTATAAATATTTTGAAGTCATGGCTGTCTGTAGGTAGTTTGTAAGATGCTGTCAAAACCTTTTTCTGCTTTTTTTTCTTTTCTCAATAACTTCTTGATATTTACTGCTTAACTTAAGGATTATACATAAGCAAGATGTTAAGAGTGTGTCATTTTATAAAGGAGTAGATATAAGATGTGTAAATAAAAAAAGTTATTCTAGATTAAAAAAAAAATATTTTAAAGAAAATTAAACATTTATTATGAAAATTGCAATATCTGTTATTCTAAAATGCACATGTTGAAGGAATTAATGAAACTTTTGTAATAGATTATATGAGACAATACACCAAAGCACGAACAAAACATAATAAAAAAATATGTTTCTAATGCTAAAATGCTCTGGAGCTAATAGCAAAAAATCTATGCCTCTCTATTCTTATCACATTGCCAATTAAAACCCTTTGAAACTACCTCTGTTTTTTTCAAATTAAGCTATGATAGTGGAAGAGTTTATCTGGATATTTTATATCAAGATTCAAAATCACCTCCAAATACAAGTGTTTCTGCTACATTCATCATTAATTCTGGAAGAAATACAAA
Source organism: Metopia argyrocephala (assembly GCA_963576795.1). Lineage (NCBI taxonomy): Eukaryota > Metazoa > Arthropoda > Insecta > Diptera > Sarcophagidae > Metopia > Metopia argyrocephala. The sequence goes on along the minus strand of OY756208.1, from coordinate 169,926,233 downwards.
TGACTGCACAGACGAGCCCTCTGTAAAGAAATTCCGTGCTGTGGTATCACATTCACTACCAGAAATGAAACTTGACAATGTAAGTCACCTTCCACAATTTGTAGATAGCAAGTTGGCGCTTTCGTACAATATGTTCCAAATAGAACATCTATCTATGTATGTATTTTGAACAATAACTGCCTTGAAAATTAGTGTGGAGAGTTTTTCTTGTAAGTTATAAGTCAGTAAGACCTGAGGTACACATATGTGTTAGATTCTATTTCCATAACATAAAATAAAAGAAATATAAAGACGGATATTTTATTTGGTGCCCATTATGTGAAAAAATCATATAAATAAAAGAAAGGGATCCTTGTTTAAGTCTTAAGAGATTATAAATTTCCTTGGGTAACAAAAAGAGATCCTTCAGTGGGTCGTTTAAAAGAGCTACCTAACTACATACATATATACATACATAACTGGATATTACAATCCTGTTTCAGGGTTATGGGCTAGCTTCTCGCAGCACTCCTGTTTTGTGTGTCAATTTTTATTAATGAGTACCGGGGCCTACAGTTTAATGTCGACTCCGAACGACAGACCTGAGAAGCTTGTTCATAACAATCAGTTACTGTCAGAGCTTATGCCATAGGTCTGCTAAGAAGTAGTCGCCGAAAAAAATATTTTTTTTTAATATTACTTTGCTTCAAGATGTCAGAGAATGGACTTGAACCTGAGCTCTCGTCTTAGAAAGCCAACACACTAACCACTAGACCACGGCGACCTAATTACACCTCTACTATTACAAAAATACTGAAGACAGCAAATGGCATTTAAAGCATGAAAGTATAGTGGCTAGAGCACGTGCACTGAAACTCTAACGACCGAGGTTCAAATCCCAGCGAAGTAGAAAAAAATTAAAAATAAATTTGCGGTTTTTTTAAAGAATTATAATTTAAAAAATAAAAGTTACCCCCCCCCCCCCTCCCCTCCCCCAAAAATTCCATCCTCACGAAACCGCTCCCTGACATTTCTAGTCTATTCTACCAAGAAACGAATGATCAGGAGCACAGCGTCACCTTCTGGGAAGATAACAGCTAATCTACATAAAAAAGATGCTCACCACTTACATGCAACATCGAGATGGGGCAATTGCTGTTGATGATTCAAAGGTGGAGGTACAAAACTGACCTTCGAGTGATCAAATTAGTTGATAGCAATTTGTCTCATTGACTCTTAACATCTGTTTATATCTATATTTTCAACATTCCAATACAATGCACTGCATTTAGTAGGGGTTTACCCCTGAGAATTGTTTCCAAATAAAAAGAAATAAAAAAAATTATGAAATATTTTGCCATTAAAATTGTAAAATTCGAGGATCCTGATATTTTAAAATAATCAACAAATACAAAACTGTTACCATCTTAAGAAGAAAGAAAAGAAATCCAGAACAAAAACGCTGGCTTGGACTTTCTTAACATCTACTAACATGGGAAGTTTTTTCCCGGCAGTGCAACAAATCAGCTTGAGGACATGAGGTGTTTTTAATTATTCAGACAGCAAGCTTTTAAAAGTCTATTTACACAAAACTGCTTTCTCAATTTTAGCAAAAAGGGAATTTGTCTAATTTTATACGATTTTTAACTAGATTTTTGTTCTCAAAAATCAACAACATTTTGTTTTTACCTTTAATACAAATTTTTCTCAAAGTACACATGATGTTGTGCTTTAACTTTTTGCTTTTTTTTTAATACGGCAAACAAAACGCAATTCTTTCATGGACAAACTTTTTTGGTCTGCTTGCGACTGCCAAAAGAAGTAAAGCCATTATTTTTATTATTTAAGAAAAATACATAAAAAAACCAATAAATTAAGCACGATTTTTTTAATTATATTTTAGCAATTATTTATTTCACATTTAAAATGATTTTGGCATGCAACCAGACAAATATCTATAAATAAATTTTAACACCATTTCTGTATACCCTACCCTTCTGTTGCTGCCAGTTTATGGTCCACTAAGTAAAGACTTAAAATCAGTCGGTTTATGTTTCACAATTGAAATTGTTAAAAAAAAAACAAAACAAAGTTATAAATTAAGGCTTTAAATGGTCGTTTATCTAATTTTATGGTCTTAGTTTTTACTTTTAACTGCTTGTAATTAAAACCATAAAAATGTTTTGCTTTTTTAATGTTTTCTTAACAGTACAAAAGATTTAGCCAAAGCACATAAACGTACGCACATACTTGGATAGTCTGGCTAAGAAAAAGGACATTTGTGAGAATGCCAACTAAGAAAGCTGTAAAAAAAATAAAGAATGTAACGCCGACTATTTGTTACCGTTTTTTTTTTTTTTTTTGTTTCATGAAAATTACAAATTATAGTTTTATTTTAAGATTTTTATGGATTAAGAAGCTGCCAAAAATTAAATAAACCAAAATAGGCTATGTCCCATGGGATGTAGGGGCTTACACTGCAAGAACTCAACTGGCTAAGCTGGTGAAAAGCAATAGCTCTATCTCAGGGACTCCCATGACAGAAGGGCAGTTGAAAAGCAGTACCTAAGAATTTTCCCATGGACTGGATCAAGTCCAACAACATCAACATCATCTTCAATATCATTACATAATGCATACATAAGTACATGCATACTTGGCCATTACAACCCTTTGTCAGGGTTACGGCATAGCTTCTTGCAGCACTCATGTTGTGTGTGCCAATATTTATCGATAATTACCGGGACCTACAGTTTAATGTCGAATCCGAAGGACACACTTGAGAAGCTTGTTCATGACAATCAGTTAGTCTTAGAGCTTTTGCCAGAAGTCGGTTGAGTGGTATTCACAGAAAGAAATAATTTTTTCATATTTCTTTTTTTAAGATGTCAGACCTGAGATTGAGATTTGAACCCAGCGCTTTCGTGTTATTAATCCAACACACTAGACCTAGACCACGGCGACTACTTCAATAGCATTGTCATCTTTTATTCCTCCCTTAATTTAAACTTTACTGTGCTGTTTTGGGGTTGGTTGCTGTTAAAATATTCAGTATTGAGGGTATAGCACTGGCCATTGAATAATCAATCAACAGCAACCGATTTTCTTGAGGTTCGAATTTTTAAAGTGGGACCTTTGTTTTTTTCTGACTCATATCAGATAAGATATGAGAAAGTTTAAATCGAAGATCCTCACATTCTTTCCCCCTTCCATTCATATTTTCCTAGACCAGCAGAATATACTCCATGAGTAGCAGTCATTTCCTGAGTTCTGGCCTTAATCCCTTTTCTTCATACTGTTAATAGAAGTTTGGAGAGATCCAAAACATCCAATATACGGCAGCCTTAAAATATTTATTGTACGAAAAACTTTGAAGTTTAGGTAGAATGTACTTCAGACCTATTTATGCAAAGCTGCCAAAATGTTTTTCCTTCAAAACAAAGCCTATCTAACCCACTAAAGAGTCAATAACTATGAAGGACTAAATTTTACGCGGTCCGGAATTATAAACCCGTATAATCTTTAGAAAAATACTCTCAATCCTCAATAAGAAAGTTACAAAAACTCTATTGATAAGTTGGGCAAAATTTCCAGCCCAAATAAAAGGCTTCATGAACTTTCGTTTTCTCATTACATTATTTTTTCTTTAACCATGGCATTCCATGTCAGACACCACTTGAGACTAAAAAAGTTATATTTAAGCTAATAATATACAACAAAGTTGAAATTGAGGAGACTGAAGTTCAAGTTTAGGGTGTACAAATCACACTTACTCAGAAGTAGATCAAGATCAGAAGTCAGAGACTACCGTAAGTAAAATAATCTGTTGATATTTATTTTAAAATTTAATAGTTTCTTTATGCATTTGTGTTAGATTATTCGAATATCCCTTAGAGCATATCCTTTTGTAGTTGACTGTCGAGTGACTGTTCGTCATGTTCGTTTATGGAACAATCTTTCTGCGAGAGTATTTTTCTTCAATGATGATTTCAATGACTTTAAATCTAATGTACACAAACACTACTTCCTTCTGCCCCCTCCCCATAGCATATTTATCTAGACCAGCACAATGTATTGTATAAGTGCTCTCCTCAATATAAAAACAAATAACTTTGCCCGGCTGTAGGGTATAACAACAAGTGTAACAGAAGTCAAATAAATTAATTTAAATTAATGCTAAATGTTCTAAAATGTTGTAAAACTAACAACGAAACATTTCCTTATTGAAAACTGTACATAATTTTCTTTAAATTGCTTTAAAGATAACTACATACACACATACTACGAAGTAGATCTTGTTTTTATATATAATATTTCCTCTTGCCATAAACTTTATAATTAATACGAGTATTATTTCTTTTTTATTTTGTGTTTTTGCTTTTAATTTAATATCAAAGGAATTAAAAATAAAGAAAAAAATGTATTTTCAACAGAAATTTATTTTTATTAAAACGTGATTAATACTGGCTGATTAAGTTGGAGGTTTTTTGCTTGTACAGCATATTTATGATTTCACACTCAATTATATTGTCAGTAATTATGATTAAAAAAAACCCTGTATTTGTATAGTAATAACAACCACAGAATAAAATTTAAGAATTTTTTTGCTTTTAATGGTATTTATGTAAGTAAGGTGTGCGTCACTATAAACTGTAACACATCAAAAGTCGAATAAAAACTGACTGGAGTAAGCTAGAGTTAAAAATAAAACAGTTTTATTTTGCATTTTTATTACAGATTTATATTCTGTATTATTTTATTTAAAAATTAATTTAATTTTATAAAATTTTTTATTTTATTCATTATGCCATCCATAAGCAATGTTATAGTGTTTTCGGTGATTTTTTTGGTACCAGCTGTCCATTTATATCGAAAACTAGTAATGGTTTCGGGAACAGATGTACTCTTTTTTAGTTCTCTTTTTACCAGAGCCCAATATCTTTCAATAGGCCGCAGCTCTGGGCAGTTTGGTGGGTTAGCCTCTTTTGAAACAAAAATAACATTATTTTTATTATACCAGTCTATTGCGCTTTTACTGTAATGACATGTTGCCAAATCTGGCCAGAAGAATGTTGATATATTGTGCTGTCTTAGAAATGGGAGCAACCTCTTTTGAAGACACTCTTTGATATAAATATCTGAGTTTATTGATCCCAATGTAACAAACGATGCACTTCTGTTGCCGCAGCTATAAATAGCCTGCCAAACTAGGAACTTTTTAAGAAATTTTGATAGTTTTTTAGTTCGGAACTCTTCAGAAACATTGCCTCTACTATCCGCTACATAAAACTCTTGGCCAGGAAGCTGCGCAGTCTGCAAAAACGTAAGTTTCATCATCCATTACACAACATTCGAACTTTTGAAAAAATTCTTTTTTGAGGAGTTTTGCTCTTTTTTTTTGCTTCAATATTCTTCTTAGCATTTCTATCCGGAACTTTTTGGACTTTAAATGTTTTAAGGCCAGCTTTAGCTTTAACTCGGCGCACAAAACTTTCCGAACATTGCACGCGCCGGGCCACTTCGCGACCAGAAATGTTTGGAAGAGCCAGCAAAAGCTTCTCAACCTTTTTGGCTTTCGCGTCGTTCGTTACCAGTTTTGATTTACTTGTTCCAGGCTTTCTTTCAATTTTTAGGTCTTTGTTGAACTTTTTGACCACTCTGGAAACACATTGCCTGGTCACGTGGACTTCCCTAGCAACTTTTGTATAGCTCCAATATGGTTTTTTTGAATTATTTGAATAATTTTTGTATGCACTTGTCTTTGATTATCCATTGTGAACTAACTAACAAGTCAAATTTGACAAACTGATACATTTTAAAATCTGACACATTTTTCAAAGATATTGTGATTAAGAAAAATAATTTTGATTAAAGGTGAAAAAAATTATTAAGAAAAATGGGTGTTACATTTTATAGTGACGCACACCTTACATAAATAAGTAAAATAAGGCGACTTAAAATTTAATATTTTAATGGCTGCTTATAAGCTGTGGTGAGCGTGTAGAACTCATATCTAGGAGTAGTCAAAGAAATTTAATATTAATTAAAATCTTTTTTATTAATTTCCTTTTATAGTTTTTAATTTTGGAATTATTTTAAAGTCACAACTAAATTCTCCTCGAGTAAGATTAAGTTTTCTTTTATCTAACATAAAATCTGCCCAGATTGCCAAGTTAAATACATTTACTTGCAACATTACTGTGCAGCCAGCATTAAAAATAATATTTATACTATAAAACAAATTTCCACATTCAACAGAATATTGTATAGGATTATAATAAATTTACGCACAATCTAGGATTTCTTCAGTCTTTACATTGTATGTATGTTACAGTTGTACAGAATTATTGAATTTTACAATAGAGAGTATAATATCATCAATTATTTCGCTTGATTGTAAATGAAAATTTACTTTTAAAATTAAATAGCAATTACTATAGTTATGCTTAAAACAAAGAAACGATAAAATCATATTAACCATACGTATAGATGTTTTTGAATAAAATAAATTATACGCTCAGCTGGTATAATACGAAAAAATAGAAATGATATGACAAGAAAATAAAAAGGCTTTATATAGAGTAAAATTGAATCAGAAATACACTCGTATAACCAAATAAATATGAATATTTTTACAAGATGAAATGACAGAAAAATTATATATAAAGCTGTAAGAACTTTAAGAGAATATATAAAATAATGAGCATTTCAATAATTCTAGAAGTTTCGACTACACTTGCTGACAAAAAGAAGTTTGATATACATTTTTTTTTATTTATTTATATATTTATCTATTTATTTATATAATGATCTTAGCGCAACAAGATTAAAATCTTATAAATTAAAGCGCTAATAAGAATATTCATACATTACAACAGATAAAAATTTTTTAATAACAAACATATTATCGATAATTAAAAACAGATATAATTTAAAACGTATAGAGTTAAGAAACGTAAGAGTTATAGTTTCAATATAAGTATGTCAACCAAGTTGAAAAGAAAATTGTATTTTAAGATTTAAGAATAAATAAAAAAACAATAAAAAAGAGGTATATTTATAAAAAAGAAATATTAGCTAAAATACTTTAAAAGCTCGTTTCTAAACCGGTTTGAATTTTCAATTAATTGAATTCGATTTGGAAGCTGTTTCAAAGACAAGTGCTGTAAATGAGAAATTGACGTTCGGAGAAAGCTCTTCTGTATCTGTGTTGAATAAATTTCCTTCCACGGGCAGATCTACCAATTTTCAAGAACTTAAAGAGATAATCCGGTTCCCTAGTTGTAAATATTCGATGCAGAAAAATAAGGCTCCTGAATTTTAGTATTTTTATATTTTTTTTTTTATTTTTTATTTTTTTTTTATTTTATTTATGGGTCTAAAATTAAATTAAATTCAAATTAATGAAGCCAGCGCTTAGGGAATGACCTCTACTCATGCAGTATATTGTGCTGGTCTAGCAAAATATGAGGGGACAGGAGAAAAAGGGTTGAGTCTTTGATTTGAACTTACTAATATCATATCTGATATCAGTTCGAAAAAAAACAAAGACCCTACTTTAAAAATGAGAATCGCAAAGAAATTAGTTGCTTCCGATTGATTATTCAATGGCCAGAACTATGCCTTAACCATTAAATAATTCAACAGCAGTCAACCCCAAGAAACCCTCACAGAAAGGTTTAAATTAGGGAAGGAGTAAAAGATTATTGTGATATTGTAAATGATGTTGTTGTTGTTCTTCTTAATCCAGCCCCTGGCACAATTCTTAGTAACTGTTCCTTCACTACAGTTCTGGCATATAAGACCCTGCCAGAGAGCTATATCTCTTCGGCGGCTTCGCCAGTTGAGTCCTTGCAGTGTAAGACTCTACACCTCGACAAGGTGTTTACCTAAGTGGAGCGTTGAACTGTGATCACAGTTTTTTCTTTTATAGTCCTTCCTTGACAAAACTTTAAAATTTTAAAGGATTAACTACTGTATTCATAAAAAATTTTATAGGTTTACTAAGTGCTTATTTGACAAATTTCTATGCAATACTTGTCAAATAAGATCTTGATAAAGTATTTTCTAATAAATACGTTAGTAAGTTTTTAAAAATAATATTTCATGTCTTTCACAAATCACAGGAAGCCACTTTTAATGTCATAGAGAAAGAGGAAAATCTCATTAATTTTTAATGATTAAACAGAATACGACCGCAACTTCAGGCAAAAACGACTCTCAGAGAAAACGTGCCCAAAATTAAAACGACGGCCGCAACTTCACGAACTGTCATTTATTGTTTTTACATATCTTGTAGGTAAAGCTATTCAAAATTAAGTTTATGAGAGTTTTTGCAATGAATTAGATTTATATTTTACAATTTAATCATCTTTAGACACTTTTTCAATTATTTTTTCTATAATATTTTATTCAACAAATTCCAAAATTTATTAATTTATTTAAACTTTCAAATGTTTTTTTCGATTTTCTGTTTTTTATTTTTTTTTTGGCGGCAACAACAAAAAACAAATGGATTTGTTTTTAAAAAGTATGAAATTTAATAAAAGCGTCCTAACATTTTTGAGAAAATTTGTTTCTAAAAATGAGAGCATAAGAAAAAACGCTGTCAAAATAAAATAGATTCTATTTCACCACTCCATTCTCCAGCGTTTTTATGTGTAAATTTGTATGGAAAAAAACGTCATGCCCCAGTTCTGTTTAATCATTAAATCAGTTTTTTAATGTCTTAAAAAAAGATGGTAATATTATCCTTATTAAGGATATTTAATAAGCCTTGATAAAGGTTTATCTATATAACAGAAATGTCAATAAGTAAACCTTTTCTATTTTTAAAAACTTAAGCGAATCGATTTGCCTTTATTGGATGTCAAAAATAGAATAAAAATATAACTTTGATTTCGTAGACGCAGTATTGTAAAGTACTGCATCGAAAATATAAATCAACACGCGTATATTTAAATTTTAAAAATTAAAAGATATCGCATTGCTTCTAGGAACAGGTTATTAAATCCCCTTTAGCTGTTCCAAAGAGTATTTTACAAATGAAGCATTAAAAAAATTTTCAAAATAAAATTATTTTTATTTTTCTCTATATAAAAATTTTTTCTGATTTTTTAATAAAATTTTCTTCTTTCTTTTTAATTTTTTTCTCTCTAGAAAGTGTATGAGTTTGTATTTTATTTTGAAATCTTTCGTAATAAAATTGTTTCAAACACATGTGCTCTGACACACTTCTTGCCATTTTCTGTTGTATTGCAATCTACATACGTCACAGTATATTCCTTAATATATTTTTCTCCTGAATTTGCGCCAGAAAAAAACATTTAAAATGAAAAGAAACAAAATTATTTATTTGCATATGCAACGTTCGATGTGTTGGAAATGTACACACAAATAGAAAATTATTAAATTTTCTTTTAAATTGAGACAAATCAAAGGGTACTAAATCAAGTACAAATATTTAAAATGTTAAAGAGAAAAAAAACAGGCTATACTGTTCTAATTAGTATTCTAAGAAACCATGTTATCTTCGGTGGAAATACACTACTGTATGTATGACCAAGTTTGCTACGAATATTTAGAATTTCACTATTCATCTCTTTTATTTAGGTTTTGCTTTTGAGTTTTCTCTATCTTTAGCTTGGAATATACTAAACGAACCTATATCTTAATTCAAAATTTATGTACAAAAGCTAACTGTCATTGTTAATATCAATCCTGCTTTCAAAAATAAAATATCAGACCAGGTTGATAGGCCATATTTTCATAATTTAATTTATTTTAAGCAAAGTACCCTGTATTTGCTTGAGAGTAACAAAAAGAAAGATTGTACGGGAACTATATTATGTGAGCCATTCACTCGTACATGAGTTCTTTTGTATTTAAACAATAAATCAGTGTGATTTTCGTTTATGGTTTATATAAGAAAAATAAAAAGAGGTACAAGCATGCCCCGCAAAAGGCCTTTTCATTTGTTAAAGTGAAAAGAAAAATAATTTATTTTGAGCTTTTTTTATTAAAAATAGTTCAGCAAAGGGGAAGAAGGGTCTTCGATTAGTTTCTGTTATATCTTAAAATAAGTAAAGACGTATGTCACTTTCACCTGTATATAAGTACACAAAAGTTTAAATCATAAAAAAATAAAAAAATATATTTTCATTCCTGCACATTTACGTACATTCTGATGGTAAATAGATTGTCCAAAATTTGACATTCGAAATCGTACACAATCTTTAGAATATAAACTGCCTTGGTAAATATAAGTTCTTGTTAACGCGAGTTCAATGTACACAAAAAAGTATAAAATTTTAAATAAAAATTTAATATATATATTTGTATTATTTTCCTTGACCTTTTTATTAATTTTATTATTAGTTAAATTATTTGAGCTTAAGGTCGAATAAATATTTAAGTTATTTATTTTACGATATTTCGCTACTTCCTTGCGTAGCATCATAAGGAATATATATTTGATTTATTTATAAATCAATACTGCTACGCAAGGAAGTACCGAAATATCGTAAAATAAATAACTTAAATAGTTATTCGACCTTAAGCTCAAATAATTTAACTAATAAGAAAAATTTAATATGGATATTAAATTGTAGTCATTGTAGTCTAGTGGTTAGTGTGTGGGTTATTAGACAAGAACTCCGGATCCAAGCTGCAGCTCTGATATCTTAAAAGAATGAAATATGAAAAAATATTTCTTATGGCAACAACTTATTAGCAGTCTTCTGGCAAAAGCAAAAAAAAAACAAGATTCTCTGTCGTTCGTAGTTGATGTTAAACTACAGGTCCCGAAATGGGGATAACAATTTCTGCATAAAATATGTGTGCTACGAGAAGCTAGGCCGTAAGCCTGTAACAGGGTTGGAATGGTCAATTATGTATGTATGTTGCTGTCAATTTGTCCACTCAAGAAGCAGTGTTATACCTTCACCCTTGAATGATCAAACAGCAATTGCCTTATCTGTCGGTAGATGTTGAATGTGAATGGTGAGCGTCTTCAGTAGATTAGCTGTTATCTTCCCAGAAGGTGGCGCTGTAGTTCTGTTTATTGGTTTCTGGTGGAATTGATTGGAAATGTCAGGGAGCGGTTTCTTGAAGATGGTCTTGCTGAAGAGGGTAGTGGGAGGGCAATCTCTTATTTTTTTAAATTTAATTTTTAATTTAAATTATAATTTTAGAAAACCGCAAATTTTAATGTTTATAATTTTGTCCTTCGCTGGGAGTGAACTTTGGCCGTGTGAATTTCTGTGCGAGCGCTCAACCACTATAGCACTCCATTCTCAGAATGCGCGGCTCATTCAATATTCTTTTGTCTTTGATTTCTGCACAAATTAAATTTTTCAAGTTTTTTAGCCAAAATCTGTCGTAAAATCTTTTATTAAGAGGAAGAACTCCAGCTTAGTTTCTGAAAACGAAGACGAATTTATTAGATATTCAGTACAGTGGCTTCAGCTTCTTTACGAGATGCTCACTATTTGTAAAAATAAACGTGTTCCGAAAAATATCCGTTTTTATTGGATTAGCGACTGTAAAGGATAACAATGCATACCATAAAATGAACGAAGTGCATGATAACTTCAAAGCAAAAAACCTCAAAAATTTGCATACATTGCTCTTGTGTACCTCTATCCATAATGAAATTTGAAACAAATTTAATCAAAAACAATTAAAGGTTATTAATTTGTTTATCAAATAAAACATTGTTACCAACTCAAAGTGGCGAACCTCTAAATAAAACATCCTTTACTTAAGAAAAAAGACTAAAAGAGCCAACATTAACCAGAGTAAAATTGTATTTTTTAGTAAACTTTACCAATAATTACTTACTTACTTACTTACTTACTTACTTAGCTGGCCATAACAACCCGTTAACAGGTTTCGGCCTACCGAAACACTAGTCTCCAGGCGTCTCTGCTCAGTACGCGCCTTCTCCATTTGGTCACACCTATCGATGACAGGGCTTGATCTACCTGGTGTTTCCAACGCAAACATGAACGTTCTCTACGCCGACATCCAATGGCCTTCGCTTCAAAAACAGCAGATTCTTTCATCCGAACAACATGCCCGAGCCAGCGCAGCAGCTGGATGTTAATGCGCTCGACAACGCCTACGTCGCCGAGAAGCTCATACAGCTCATAGTTGGTCCTAATGCGAAACTCATCGCCGTGCTTTAGTGGACCAAAAATCTTGCTAAGAACTTTTCTCTCAAACACTCCCAGAACCGCTGCATCGGTCCTGAAAACTAAAACTTTACCAATATTGGCTGCAATTTTGGGCCTCTTAATGTTCTATAAAAAAACTAACCTTCTGTTTTAAACATTACACACTTAGGATTTGCCTTAGTTTACATGTAAATATGTCAGAGTGTAACAAAATATTAAGTTTCTGTATTGACTGCAGTTTTATGTTTGCAAACGTACATTATTGTTTAAACTCATAATAATTTCTTCATACATTTATATATCGTACAAAACTAAAGGGTAAACCAAAATCTATGTAAAATTAAATTGAAAATCAATTTAATATAAGCACTCCGGAATATGAGTTCTAATAAAAATTATGTAAGTCTATATAAGGCGCCGTTAATCTGCGTATGAAAACTCAAACATTAACATAATCTGGCGACCCCAGATCGAATTCTAGACAAGCTGTGATGATATATTTTTTATTTATTTTGTTTCGTCTTCAAAACGTCTTAATTAGATCAGAAACTAAATTCTATAAAGAATTTAGATTGTCTTTTGCAATGATTTCTCAATCAAAGGTGAAAATGATATCCGTAAACTAATTGTACACCAGCTGAATTGAGTATGTTTTTGCCATCAGCTACGGTAGCCCCATAAGTATTTTTTTGCGTTCTGTACAAAGTCTTTGCAAATCATCAACTATTTAACTGACATTTTTCTATCGAAATCATATATTGGAATTATATTTTTTCTACATACTTTGTGATGAGTTAGTGGAAGACTTACTAAGCACATCACTTTTTTATCATATTCTGGCAGACTTAAGCAAAGCATATATTTATATAAACAAACAACCTAATTTGCATATTTATGGAATTTTTTGCCCTATATTCTATAAAACTAAGTCAATAAATGTATAACCCTCTGAGAAAGTATTTAATAATACACGTTTGGCTTTTATGCAGCATATTGTTTTATGGAACAAATTTGTCAGTAAGTATTTCGATATTTTATTTTCTCTTGATTTACTTACTCGTATATGAGCATTTAAGTTCATAGTCGTACATGATTTTCTATGCATTTTCAAATGCATTGTAATAGAAAATTGAAAATTGTTACAAAATAAACGAATAAATGTATGAAGGTTTAAATATTTGTTCATACTTTTATTGTTGTTTTATGCCTTTAAAAAGTTTTTGAGTGTTCTTAGGTTTTTGCAAAATTATGGGTTTTTTGTCTGTTCTTTTTCAAAAGATGGCCTAAAGGCAACATTGAATTTTTTTATTATTTTAATTTTATGTCTGTAAAGTTTGTTATACAAGATAAATAGATGTAAGCATTTATGTAATAATAGATTAGATATGGAAAAGCATTTAAGAAATAAAAGTGCAAAACAAATAAAAGAAAATTGAAATTTTTTATACTCTCAAATAATTGTTAATTTGTAATAAAATTTATTTTACTGATATTAGATTAGAAATTACATTTTTTAGTACATACTTATGGATACTATTCTTGTAGTTTAACTTATTAAAATATATCGATTTTGTATCGTTAGTAGTTGTTGAATACAAACATCATGCCCTTTTATGGATCTCAAGGAACCTTACAGAAAGTAAACTTAATTACTAATTAATTACTTAATTACTCCCTCCGTTCATTTTCATATATTTTGCAATTTTTTCTTTACCATGTAGTTCGATTTTAAAATCAGTACTTTTTAATTGCTTTGTGAGGCAATCAATAAACTTCAGTTGCACCTTTTTTTAATTGAAAAAGAGACGGAGAACTTTCTGGAATTGGTAGCACATAATACAGATTTTTCTTTTCTACCAAAAGTTGTAGACCCAAATCGACTTAAAACTGTTCAGAGGTTAAACCGGCTAAAGCGAGTCCAGTTTAACACACAAAGCTTAACAACTTAGCCATTGACAGCAAAAAATCTGAACTCCACATATGTACATTAGAGAGAACTAAAAATTAAACTCTGTTTCAGTGATATTCAATCTAGCCAGTATCCAATTCTATTCTTCTTTTGTGTTTTAAACCGTTACATTTTCAATATTAAAAAAATGTCAGTAAACATTGTTTTTTTAAGACCAATACTCAGGGGTAAACCCCTACTTATGCCGTGCATTTTATTGGAATTTGAAGATCATTGATATATTTATGTTATATTTTTTTTTATTTTGCGCCCTTTGGTTGATAAGAGAACTTGCTGTCAATTTGACTGGTGTTATACCTTCACCTTTGAGTGATCAACAGCAATTGCTCCATCTGTCGGTGGATGTTGAATATGAGTGGCAAGCGTCTTCAGTAGGTGTGCTGTTTCATCCCAGAAGGTTGCGTTGGAAGCGATTTGATGAAGATGGACCTCTTAAAAGGGTGCGGGGGAGGTATCTTCTATTTTATAAAGGGCTTTAAAAAGGTTATAATATGCAGGATCTGGCAGGATCACCATATAAAGGATCATAAAGGTAATTACAGGATCGCCATATAAAGGATTGTAAAAGTGTTTAAAATTTACCTATCGACATTACATTAGTATCCTAAACGCGACTAATGTAATGGAAGCCTTGGATTGTAAAGCGAGGCTTCAGAAACTCGGCAGTCGAGCAATAAATGCCCTTTTATGAGTTAAGTAAAACACGAGAGTTCAAATGTTAAACTTTAACTGAAATTTTTATTTAAAATTCAACAACTTATATACTAATTTACAAATTATCTTAAAATTATCTGAAGTATTCTGCATTTCTTTCATATTACCAAAATACCTTAAGTAACATGGTGTTTGTCTTTTCATTTACATTACAAATGCATTTACTGATCGATTGACCAATCAGTATAGCTCATTATGATATTTGACACAACATAATTAGTTTTGTATCAAAAAGAATTTTGTTTTGTTTTTTGTTTATTCTTCAAATACGGTCAATTACCTGAGCAATGAAATGTACGGTCAATTACCTAAGAAATGAATTGCCTGTACAGCAAATAAAAATAATACAAAAATAAAAATACTCATGTTACAATTCGCGGAAGGTATTTGGGTATATGTATGAAATGTGTTTGTTATATGTGTCTTAATGTTTATAAAAAATAAAAATAATATTTTAAGAATTTGTTTTTTTTTTCTTTAGTTCTTTTTTGTTCTTTTTTTTCTAAAAAAATATTGTGTAGAAAAACCAAAATGATTATACATCACAATTTTTTTTTTAATTATAATTTTATAAAAGCTGCAACTTTTATTTTATAATTTTTTTCCTTTGCTGGAATTGAACCTTGGTCGTTTGAGTTTATGTGCGAGAACTCTAACCAATATACCACGACCCCCGTATCTGCATGCTAAATTAGCCTTTGAAAACACGTAAGTACATAAAAATCGAATTAAAACTTAATGAAATATGCCAAGTTTTGTGATAACATATCTGTAGCCTTTTTTTGTTTTTTTTTTTTTTTTTTTTTTTGGAATGCCTTCGTATCCTTTTTTATATAAATCGCTACCAGTATCTCTTCAGCAGAAAAGAGTGCTTACCAGTAAGTTATTTCGTAAGGTAGAAATTGTAAACAATTATTTACTCGTGCGCATCAATAATGCATGATTTTTATATAAAATGAGCTGCTAAAATGCAATAGCAGCAATAGCAAATTTATTGCAGCCAGTAAGCAAATGGTACAAAAAATCAAATACAGCATATTTGGAAGCTTTAATGTATATATTATTTATTGTTTCCAAATCTTAAAAATTTTCTACTGGGTCGCCTTAAAGATCAAGGGCATACTGATTTTAGTTTTTCCAAGATATCACTGTTCAATCCCTAAAATTTCCTGGTGAAATAGTTCACCTTGTTGATCACTCATCTGGATTAAATTTGAAGAGAACATATTCAAGTGAGCATGCAGATGGAGCAATTTTATGGGCATTTTGCAACCTATTGCATGGTAGGCAGACTACATTTCATGTATCTCCTAATAATATATGTGTTTCCTAGAAAATATTCACACACCGAACAAAAAACATTTGCATGCATTTTTTTTACAAAAGATTGGCGATTATTCGTCGAGGGTTCAACAAAAAGTAAAATAAAAGTTATTATTTGTAATATTTTTTAATTCACTTGTTTTCTGTTAAGGTTTAAAGGCATAATGGGAAATAATTTGTGTCAGTACTTAAGATTCGCGATTCTTCAACAAAACCTGAATGCCATTAAATTCTCTGCTTAAATTTCATTACAATATATTTTAAATTTACGAGTATGACAACTAGTTTAACAAAAAAAAAAATAATTTTTTTAACTCTCTCATTATTCTTCCTTTGCCTTTAGTAATAACAAAAGTGTTTACAAAAATTAAAATTTTAATTTTTATTTTCATTTCACCACAAAACTGAAACTTGAAACCTTTTACGCTGGAGGTTCTTTTTCGCAATTGTTAAAAAAAATACAAAGAAAACTTTTTTTATGTTCCACTTATTGTGTTTACATTTTGTATTCTTTAAAGCATAAGAATAATAAAATTGTTGGCATAAAAATCAACGAAGCATATTAGTTAAACAAATTTTCTCAACCAACACAACAATAGCAAGAAAAAGTAACAAAACGGGGACCCAAATTATGTTAAAAGTGAGAGAGAAAAAAGTTTACAAAGTAAAGAAACAATTCATAATAATTTATGTGAGAAGGGAAAAAGCTAATTTTGAGCATTCAAAATACAAAAGCAAACAACAATATTTATAAAGCTATTAGTACCCAATAAACAAAAAGTCAAGCATTTGAAACAATTGTGAGTAGATATTGGGAAGTCATATGTCAAGTCAGATTTAAATATGTTTTTTAATTGAATTAATAACATGTATTAGTTACAGTCACATTTGGCAAACGAAAAATATTTAATCAAACAATTATCTAAACTTTTAATTATTTTTTTATTAATTAAGTGTCTTCGTACAATGTATTATAATTGTTTTTAAAGAATTCTTCAAGAAAGGTTTGCGTAAAACAACTTTTTTAAATATATCTAAAGGGTGTGTAAATCTGAGGTTACGAAGTAAATTAACTTTTTCATTATTGATACCAATGTGAAGTAGAAAAACAAATATCGACTTCTAATACGTCTTTTCACAAAATTTTGAACCACATTTTGCAACAAAGCTTAAATTATTTTGTCAATGTCGACTCTGAACGACAGATTTGAGACGCTTTTTCATCGCAATCAATTACTCCCAGAGCTTTTGCCAGAAGATTGCTGGGAGGTAGTCGCCGAAAGAAATAATTTTTTCATATTTCTTTTTTTTAAAGATGTCAGAGATTTGAACCCAGATTTGAACCCGGCGCTATCGTCTTAGTAAGCCAACACACTAACTACTAGATCACGGCGATTACAAAAACCTCAAGAACAATGTGGCCAATTAACAAAACCAAATCGCGACTGGGAAATTTTTTTTGCAATAACTGAATTATTGGGTGCTCAAATTCAAGATCACTGATGTCAACATTAGCTAATTGTCAAAAAATCAAATATCACAGCCTGATCACTAGAGATGATTTTGTTGAAAAATTAGTTGTTTTCGTTGAGTTTTTTAAACAGCCAATTCACAAACGCCTGTGCAAGCAATGGTAGTGTAGAGTTCCATGGGTAAAAATTCTCGAGAATCCCAAAAACATTAATATAGAATATTAAAGATCGGATACAACGAAATGATATAACGAAAAATCGACCCCTATGTTCGACAAATCATTAGTCTTCTCGAAGCAAAAAATGTTGATGGACCATTCTTTAAGATCGAATTGGAAAGGCCTAATATATAACGAAAAAACTGAAAAAATTACCCCTATGTTTGGCTAAAATCAGAATCTTATTACAAAAATACTTTAAATTAAAGGCGGTTCGGAGAAACTTTTTCTTTTTCCTTGTAAAGTGGAGCATTGTTTTATGCACCCATACGTATGAGTATTGAATTACCACTGATATTACTTATACGTACTGTTGCCTTATAACTTTGAAAAAAGAATACCTTATTTTTTATATTCTCCTTTAGTTTGTGTTAACATACTAAATAATTTTAAAAAACAATCCAAAATTTATTCTAAATTATAACAATAGACTAAAAACCATTATAAATATTTACAAGTATGCCACTAAATTCAGATTTTTAGCTAGACAATGGCCACATACGAGTACGCACTGTGTTAGGCTGTTAAATGGTTAGCTTCATCCAATGTAAGAATTATGTAGTGCCCAGGGTAATCAATCGACCACTATAAAATTCAGAAGATATTAGAGAAAAAATCAAAAGGGAATATATCTAAAACTAGGCTCAGTTGTTGTAAAATCTGCAGAAAATGGGATGTGATTCACAAAGTTATCCCTTGCATATCCGTTATGCACGTTCAATTGGCTTAAAATAATGGTCATTACGGGTCCTAATAATTACATAAAATTTTTTTATTGCTGTGCTTGTGCTGTAGTATTGGGATTAAATTTGGGAAATAGTTTTGATCAAAATGATTTTAAAAAACATACAGTACTTTCAATGCATTTTACCCAAGCAACCCTATTTAAGATAAAAGGTTAATTAAAAAAAAAAAAGAAGTGTTGCTTTTACGACTTAATGAATTGGCTCTTATTGAGACAAACAGGATACGGATTTCAAAATCTTGTATTAAGCCATAACAACCATACTGCCAAATGCTTACAAACTTTAACAAAAAAGGGCTAGAAGTCCAGTAATAATATAGATAGTGGTTTAAAAATTCTTAAAACCCTTTTAGTAATACTAAAACTTAATTAGTAAAATGTATTTCAGACATTGTGCCACATTTTGTAATACTTGATTAAAATGTGTAATTGTATGTGTACGAGTTTTATTCTAAAACAAAGTATATAAAATGTCTGTATATGTGTACCTTTATTTAAATGCAAAATAAAAAACTAATTTCTTTGTAAAATATAGAGTAAAAGAGACACGTTGTATGCAAAAGAGAGTTTAAAAAAAGGTAAAAAAAACATTATAAATAGAGAGAAGGATTGAAAAAAAATAAAACAAGAACACAAATAGAAAAAACAATGTTACAAACAGAAAATTCAATTTAATTTAAAGTGATTTTTACGTCTGACTAATTCTTAACCACATCCATAAATGTGTGTACGTGAACATATGATTACAAAATAAAATAAATAGAATATACTCACACATGTGTATGTAATATACATATATATGGGCAATTTCAAAAATTTTCAACATTTGATGAAACTGAGTTCAGATGCTTATTATTTCTCCAGTTTTTCGAATTGACCAAAACGGTCAAAAGGGAATGGTAGGCCACACTAGAAACCTGGGAAATTCAAAATTTCAGACCATCAGTTCTTTATCTCCAAAAGTTATGGGCACTCAAATATTGAAAAACTCAAAAACAGGCTTGAAATTTACAAGAGTTTTTTCATATTTCATCACTTTTCTACTTTTAGTTTTAAACTTCCGATGCTCACTAATATAAAATAAAGTCACTAGACTTTGTAGATATTTACACTATAAAAGTTATGCCAATACTACTATTTGGGAAAAAGTTGTACAGCGGTTCATTTTTGAAACCAAAATTTTCCGATTTTTCAATTTTCGCAGTTTTTTCTATAGCGTTTTTGCGCCGTTCAAGAAAATTGCATTTCGTCAACAGTATTTAAAAGATGGTGTAATTTGCTAAAATTTGCGCCATATCACGTCGATGTCAGGCTGCTAGTTGCTGAGAACGATGAGCTCAAACTTTTATAGAATTGGCGTAAATTTTTCAAAAATGACAGTTTTTCGTGGCTGACATTTGCAATCTTTTTTAAAACTGGTTTATGTATTGCGTGATCTAAACTTCTTAGTAAATGGCACCTCAACGTCAAGAAGGCGTTAAAATATTTTGAAACGCAAAAATTTTATAAAGAAAATAAAAATTTTGCGAAATTTCATGATTTTGTTTCGCGTTTTTTTTAATTAATCCGTGGTTTAAAATCAATGTTGAGTATTGGAAATGAAGTGCGGCGGTGAACTAAAGATCATATATTAATACGGTAGAATTCGGTCCATATTTAGCGGGTACAGCGGCATTTTTCTTCAAACACATTTTGCTTTGTGACATCTGCAGTTATGTATAGATTCCACCGCGATTGACACCAAATGAAAGGTTTTTTTAAGCTTGATAATAAAACCGAATAGGCATTAAAAAATTTTCATGATTTTAAATTTTACAGATCAAAAAAAAAAATCCTAACCTCAAAAATAATTCTTATATAATTTTTTTATTTTTTAAATTTGCAAGTTAAAACATTGTTTTTCTGTAAATTAGTTATGCGTTATATAAACACGTATTATAACAATCGGTGAAACATTCACATTTTTGCAAAAATTCGCCTTTTTTAATGTTAAGGAATTTTAATTATAATTGATATTTTTATGTATTTTTTCAGTGCATTGATGAATTTGGAATGCACTGATGAATTTGAAATGCATGCATCATGCACCCATACAACATTTATTAAAATAAACCAATAAATTTAACTTTAAATTTTTTTAAAGAGATTTTAACTTAAAACCTCCATAACTTTCGCGCCGTTTGCAATAAATGATTAACGCGAACTGTTTTCGTATGCTAAAACATCACCCTTCACGTGACCAAAGCGTCATTCGTGTCATCCAAAAAAAAAATTTCGAAAAAAAAAATATCAAAATGTCGAAAATTTTTGAAATTGCCCATATATATGTATGTATATATAAAACAGTTAAAACTTTAAACAATGGCTTGCATTTATAACTCTGCTGTGTAGAAGGATTGTGATTTTCTTATCAGATCATTACTGACTGCGAGATCATCTTAGTAACTTACATTTTTCAAATGAAATTGAATACCAGCTCTGTTTAAAGATTACAAATAGGTTGCGTGTATTCTATAGTCAGCTGAGAGCAATTAGATGTTGAAGATTTAAGATCAGCTTCTCTTCTCTATTGAGAACATTTGAATAGAGTAACACTCTGAGGCGACAATGTGTGATAGATACCGTAAGAATACGAATATATTTACGCTAGTAATTGTCTAAGGATTATTATACGGTTTTTAGTCATGATACAAATACATACAATATATTTTTTATATGCTCAAAACTGAAAAATAAAATGGTGTGGTTATTCTTCATATTAAGCTAGTAATAGGGATTAAGGGATTTTTATTATTTTTTTTATTATTTTATTTTGAAATGTGAAAACAATTCTTTAGCACAATTTGTTATTGTTAATATTTTAAAATTTTTTTAATTGCCCACCTCATTTTAACATACATACATGCATACATACATAATTGGCCATTTAAAGTCGACTCCGAACGCCAATTTGACAACGTTTTTCATGGTAATCAATTACTCCCAGAGCTTTTGTCAGAAGACTACTGAGAGGTAGTCGCCGAAAGCAATAATTTTTTCATTTTTCTTTTTTTTTTTAAGATGTCAGAGCTGAGATTTGAACCCGTCGCTATCGTCTTAGTAAGCCAAAACACTAACCACTAGACCACGCCGACTACATTTTAACAGTTGAATAAATAAAATAAAATTTGTAGTATTTCCTTTAACTTTCTTTTTATGTTATTCAATTTAAGTCTTAAAATTTTAAATTCATTTCTTTTATTTTGAAATTTTTCCCACTCAAACACTTATTGAGAGAGAAACGCTAACGGACCTGCTCAAAGCGTATTTGTTTAATGATTGTTTGTTGTACTAGAACCTAAACGAGCACTTAGGTGGCAGTATCTGCTGTTGGGATACCTGCTGGATAATAACATTTGTAAAAATATTTTATTTTCCTTCAACCTTATATTTGAAACCAATTTCAATAAACTTTTAATCTTTACGTCTTAAGTCAAATACGTACTTTACTACTGATTTGTGCAGCATCACTAAAAATAATCAAATTATTTTGCGTGGTATGGTAGTTAGAGCGCTCGCACAAAAACTTAAACGGCCAAGGTTCAAATCCCAGGTAAAAGAATAAAAAAAATAAAAATGTTAGTTTACGGTTTTTTCAAAATTATAACTTAAAAATAAGAAAACCATATACAAAGAAACCTGACATTCCACCCTATTCCACTGTAACCACTGACAATAAAAAAAGGAATGATCAGGAGAAAAGCGTCACCTATTGGGAAGTAGCAGAGATAACAGCTAAACCTACATAGCGAAGGCACTCACAAAACACAATCAACATACAACGATGAGGCAATTGATGTTGATAATTTAAGGATGAATGTATAAATAACACTGGCCATGGAATGATTAATTCAAAGCAATTTGTCTCATTTCTAAGGCGCATAATAAAAAATATAAGAAAAAAAGAATACATACTTATATTGTTCTTTCCAAAAAACTGTCAATACAATACATAGCACCAGTAGGGGTTTACCTCTGAGAATTGGTCTCAATAAAAATAAAATCTGTCAGTTATCATTTTTGAAAATACTGCAGCCATGACTATGGAAATATTTGAATAATAAAAAAATAAAATAAAAAATTTTCTTGTAAGTTCAAGGTTACAGATTGATTAAAATTAATATTTTATTAATAATACCCTATGTTCTTAGACTCTACTGTTTATATGTTTTTTTATGATTTAAACTAAAAAAATATAAGAAAAAAAAAAACACTTTTTCATTTCTAAAAGAGTTTTTTTTTTCATACTCAAACAAATATTTACAAATAATAAAACAGTAATATTTTCTTTTTTTTGTTTTACCGATAGTTTTTTATGCTTTTTTTCAAAACCTTTTTCCTGATTTTATGTTGTAAGAGCGAAATAGAAATTTAATTAATTAAATACAACAGCGACTAATAAAACCATGCACATAAGCATATACATACATATGTATGTATATGAGATAGGGATTAAAAGTTAAATTTTAATATTTACTAAAAAAATATATATATATTGTATATATAAGTATACATACACGCAGAATTGGCCGTTACAATCTCTTTTACAGATTTACGGCCTAGCTAGTAAGCGTTGTACATCCCATATAAGCTAATAATGGACTTTTGAGTATCTTGAGGACGATTAAACTTCATTGCTTATAGAGAAAATATCTTAGTTTATTTAGCCTGACAATACAGGCACCGGGTCTGCTAGTTATTTATAAAATTGTTAATACCAAATTAAAAAAAGACGAACAGTTTAAAAAAATTAAAAGCATATAACGTAGTCACCGTGGTCTAGTGGTTGGTGTTTTGGCTTACTAAGGCGATAGCACCGGATTCAAATCTCAGCTCTGACATCTTGAAAAAAAGAAATATGAAAAATTATTCCTTTCGTCGACTACCTCTCAGCAGCCTTCTGGCAAAAAGCTCTGGGAGTAATTGATTGCCATTAAAAAGCTTCTTTTTAAAATCTGTCGTTCGGAGTAGACTTTATACTGTAGGTCCCGATAATCAAGAATAAAAATTAACACACACAATATGAATGCTGCGATAAGCTAGGCCGTAACCCTGACACAGGGTTGTAATGGCCAATTATGTATATAACTTAAGCATCTATATTTTCGATGCATCGTGTTAAATTTTTATATAATATCAAAACAAACAAAATATATAAAAATTTCAATAAAAATAAACATTTTGTTTTACCAAATAATTAAACAAGTCCCAATATTTTTTGTCTAGAGTTTGTAAAAATAATGTTTTATTAACATATTATATATGTTATATTTTTATCCTGCACCCTACTTTGGCGTGCCAAAAGTGATGAAGCTGTTGAAAAAAGCTCTTCAGA
Organism: Metopia argyrocephala; assembly: GCA_963576795.1. Lineage (NCBI taxonomy): Eukaryota > Metazoa > Arthropoda > Insecta > Diptera > Sarcophagidae > Metopia > Metopia argyrocephala. The sequence continues at coordinate 169,902,263 of OY756208.1, read as the reverse complement.
TGACACGGAACTGGCAGTCATTGTTAAATGTTTGTACGCTACATTGCACAATTTTAGGAATTGTACCTTATAATCGGCCTACACTTCCAAAGGGTTTTCATTAAACCGACTTACAGGATTACCACACACAGGCTTTCTTCATTTCTATTTGTTTTCCAATAATTGTCCACTAATTTCTGATGATCGATCCAAAGGCTAAAGCCTTCTGTTAGCTTATCTTAAGTATAAGAGCCCGACTCGTCTGTTAAATCCTTTGCTATCATCTCCCGAATTTTTCCAAAATTTTAAAAAATATATTTTTTTTTAAATGTGGATCCAATAGAAAAATTTAAAAAATGTCCGTCATATAATTTTCCTAAGGGTAAATCCGGTCTAACGAATTATTGGCAAATATTTGTAGGGTGAAAACACTTTAAAACTATAAGTATGGTTTTCGATGCATCGAATTAATAACATCGAAGTTTGCGATGCAATGGATAACATCGAGCATACTTAAACTTAACATGTAAATATGTTAATGAGCTGCCAACGGGTTGTTATGCATAAACCTGTAAAATATTTTTAAGTGAAAAGTGAAGTTTTGTCGCTTGAGACTCAAATTCTAAATCTTCACAGACCAACCTAAATTAGAGCGTAAAAATAATTTTGCGCTTATCATTAATGATGTAATGAGTAACTTAAATAAAAGCCCCAACGTTGTGTTAAGAACAATAATTTTTATTTACAGTGTTTGATAATAACCGCTAAATAACCATTCTAAACAGAAATAAAATCACAAAATTGACGGGATAAGTAGCTAAAATATCATTACTTGACAAAATGGCAGATAAAAGAACAATAACAGTTGTTTTCCAACTAACTTCCCTTCTTTATGCGCTATCAAAATTAGATTTTCCAATTCCAAAGCCACGCTATTTTGGATAGTCTCGTACATATGTCTGAACATAAAAATGTTTAACAATTATTTTACCAGTCACGCTCTAATTTAGGTTGGCCTGTTCGTTAGATAACTAAAGTCGTTTATTAACTAATGAATTATGATTCAGTTAGGTCTACACAAAAGATGAGTGAATGACATAATGCTGACTAAACCACTCTAGTGTATTTGCTGTCCAAAAAATACAATTTTCCACAACGATGAGTCTAATGAAAAAGAACATCAAAGAAAAATCACAAAAAAATATTAAATATTAAATCATTAAGATGGTGATTGTTGAAATTATTGGGTCGTGTAAACAGAAGTCTCGAATTTTTTTTTTTGTTTTTTTTTTTTTTGTTAAACTTTTCAAGTGAAATTTCTCCAATAATCAACATTACTATATCGAAGCTTTAACTAGTTTTTGGGAAACCATTAAAATTAAAAAATTCCGCTTGGAAACTTCATTGTTTTAGTGACACGAAATGTTTATCATCAAAACTATACGAAATCACATACGTACATACATTCATACATAATTGGCCCTTACAACCTTGTGTCAGGCTTACGGCCTAGCTTCTCTCTCACATATGTTCTATACAACAATTTTATCAGAATACACTGGTGGGCAAGTGTAGCTGATATTTTTTAATGGCTTTGTTTCAGCTGTCCGACTATGAGTGAAGGGTTTTAGAATTCTTCATTTCATTAAGTAGCAACAACAGGTCGAAATAGATAAATTCTATCCACTGGTATTTTTTGTTAATTTTCTTATATTTCTATGCATTAACTATTCACTTTTTGTTAAATGGTTCCACATTCGAACAAAGTCTATCTGATATAAAGAAAACAAAATCATCGAGCGATCCAAATAAAAATAACTGCGTATACTTTTCATGCGACCCAATAAATACAATGTTTGCAGTTATTTAACAAATTTTAACTTTTGTAAATACATTCATTCATATGTTGCATGCAACATACATACATATGTATGTATGCTGAAGTTGTTTGTTTCAATTTCAAACTGATATTGATGATGAATGAAAAACTTTTCTACTTTTAGTTGCTTTTTCAAACAACAAAACTAAAAAAAAATCTTTCTTTCATGCCCCAAATTGTTTCTTACAATATTTTGTTTAAATATTTTCTTTAAAAGTAGCAGAAAATTGAAGGTTTTATAACAGATTAAAATAATAATTTTCAGATATTTATGAATAATGATTGAGTTGAAAAACTATTTCTTGTTTATGTTTATTTTCATTCTTTTCTAAGAAAACAAAATATTTATAAATCTTCAAGCAAACAAGTTGGCAAAGGAGAGTAAAAGTTTCAGAAATAAATCTTAATTAAAAATTTAATAAACGGTAATACTGATTGATGAGAAAACTTTATAAAAAAACAGAATACTTTTTGTACACAAAATAGATTTTTATGTGAAAGAGAAGTAATCAGAAAATGCAAATATTTACATACACATTTCGTTTTAAAAATCATTAAAATCAAATCATTAAAATCAATACAAATTAAAGATAAAAAATTTAAAATACGCTGTCAAAAAACTAAATTCTTAATTTGGCACTCTTTCTTTCAACTACGTTTTCTCAAGTTAAAAATTTAATTTTTGTGTAACATCTTTTACACGCACCTCGTTTATTAATTTTTTTTTTTTTTTCAAATAATATTTTAAGCAAAAATAGCAAAATAATCTTCGGTTGTATATGTATGTAGTATACTTTAAGACGCTATGGCAACATTATTGCTCTCCTGATGTTTGTTTATGCAGTTGTTTCTGTTTTTGTTGTGCTCTGCTCTGCTGTGCTGTACTGTACTTTCCTGGCAATGTAAGAATTTTCATATTTCAACGCATACCAAACAATTTATTGCAACACAATGAAGCTGCAAAAGTTTATAGTATTTCTTGCACTTAAGCTTACACAAACACAAGCAAATTCTTTTACTTTTAAAAAGTCAAAGGCAAAAGAAGGGGTAAGAAAGTAGAAAAATAAAAGTAAGACGAAAACGAAAATACTTCATACAAAAACAAAAAGAATCCCTAAAAACAAAGATTTTTCATGAGAACAATGTAAAACAAGACTAAGGAACAGTGTAATGAGAGCTATATTTTAGGGATATAAAATTTTTTATTAAATCCATATAAATTTGTTATACTTAGATCGGTAATAATCTTAAGAATAATATTTCTAATGCATTATTGAATACACATTTAATTGTTTGAAAACACCTATTTACAGTGCAGAATCAAAATCCAAAAACATTTAAAAACTAACAAAACTGCTTCCTTAGTCTGCAAAGAAATCTATAGAGCATCTCAATTCGACTTGAGAAAATTTGTCTAGAGTTTTGTTGTCTTCAGGAGTTTCTCAAGGAAGTCATTTGGGTCCCTTATTGGTCCCTCTGTACATTAATGGTATACCGTCTTGCATTATGTATTTGAATGTGAACTTTTGCCTTCATCTCAGCTCTTCTGGATACAATTTCTTACAACAAAAGTACTTAGTAAAATTTTATAATTTGTGTTATACGAATCGACACCCAGCTCCGACATCTTGAAGAAAAAAAGAAATATGAAAAAAATATTTCTTTCGGCGACTACCTCTCAGCAGTTTTCTGGCAAGAGCTCTGAGAGTAATTAATTGCCATGAACAGCTTCTCAAGTCTGTCGTTCGGAGTCGACATTAAACTATAGGTCCCGGTACTCATGGATAAAAATTTACACACATAACATGAGTGCTGCGAGAAGCTAGGCCGCACACTGGTTCAGCTTCATACGATTGGTGGCATTAATTATAAGGAGTGGACCTAGAAACTTGAAAGTTGGCACAGAGTACTATATTGACTAAATTAAGAAAATAAAATAGTTTCATGAAAATCAGCCACACACATCGCCCACCGCCCATACAATCAAAATCTCTATTTTCACATAAAACCTTTCGTATAAAATCAAAAGTCTTAAAATTTAGTACATATACTACTTAGAAAAAACAAAAGACGCATGCCAAGTTTCATTGAAATCTGCCACGCCCATTGCACCGTCTTGCATTCTGTGTAGGCGGTATTTTGGTGACTAAAATTCGATTTTTTAGAACTATTTTTCACAAATCAAATAATACCGTTGCAAAGAAGAGTGTTTCATTGAGACAAATTCATAATTTATTTGATTAAAAAGAAATATTTTGTCTTAGAAAAAGTCTACAGAATTCACTTAAATATTGTAAAACGAAAACTGAGGAAAATTTTTACACAGTTCAGTAGCTTTCATAAGTCAGATATTTTAATTGATAACTTTTCAATGCCGTTTTTATTGAAATATAGCACTTCCTTTATAATTCGTAGAAAAAATTGTTTAGATTGCGTATGTAGTGTAGGAGATATGACCGAATTAAAATTGCCTTCTAAGCCTCAAAATTTGCAGTTTTTCTCTTAAATAAAGGATAGGTCCGGCTATATTACTGGAACCCAATGAACCCTAAAAGCCTATTCTTTGAATTTACACAAAAAAATCCACAAGTTTTTACAGATCGTTAAACAAACTTATGAATTTTCTGAAAATGGCCGGGAAAACTGCTGACAAGTTGCAATAAAATCTATTGCAGAGAAGTGCAATCCTAAAAGTATGCAACAGATTTTAATACAAACGTCTACTGAAATTACATGATTGTGAAAGAAATTTTTCCTAACTAATTTTAGTTTTTTTAACCGGAATTGCTTAGGGGCAAAAACGGGCAGCTGAATTTTTAATAAATAATTAGACTTCAGGCTTTAATTTGATATAAGTATCTGGCTGAGGCTCGTTGGTGCACAGAAGATGCAATCCATAGAATTTGGAGAAAATATATATTTTTGGACAATTTTTTGTAGTAAAAAAAATTTTTTTTTTAAATTTGAAAATTTTTTTTATTTATATATATATCATAAATAACGTCCAATTGTATGAAAAAAAATGTTTTTAGTGTCATTACAAGAGTATTTTAAAAGCATGAAGCAATAGAATGTAGCATATATAATACGGTCATTTCAAACGCATTCCCTTAGGTCAACTTTGAATGTCTCTGGACAAAAAAGTAATAAAGATATAAGCCTAATACTTTTGGTACATGATAGTTAGATTGTCTATTATAAACTGTAAAAAAATCAGGTAGATCAGAAGGCATGACAAAAATGAATTAATGACGCTCTTGAACCAGTGTGGGCCGTAATCCTGACACAGGGTTGTAAAGGCCAGTTATGTATGTATGTTATACGAATCTGTAGTCGCCATGGTCTAGTGGTTAGTGCGTTGGCTTCCTAAGACAAGAGCTCCGGGTTTAAACCCCAGGTCTAACGTTGAAAAAAAAATGAAAAACATATTTCTTTCAGCGACTAATTCTTAGCAGTCTTCTGAAAAAAACTCTAAGAGTAACTGATTACCATGAACAAGCTTCTCAAGTTTGTCGTTCGGAGTCGACTTTAAACTGTCGGTGCCGATACTGTAAGAAAAAAAAAAACTCGAATCATAATCTATAGAAGACATGTACCGAGTTTTGTTAAAAATGTTGCAGTAGTTTACAAACTCACGGTTACTCATGTTTTTTTCATGTTTACAATCACTGTACTTTGTTAAGGGAGAGAATATTTAATTTTAAAACACATAATTTACAAACAGCATAAATATGTACGAACAATATTTACTAGCAAAAGCAACAGCAACAATAATACCAACAATATTAAAAGCTTAAGCAACAGCATAGTTATAAATAGCAAAAATAACAACAACAACAGTAGCATAACATATACAACAAAATTATATTTGAAGAAAATATACGAGTAACCTATAACTACTATAAGACTAACATAACTTTGTTATACAACAGCTAACATTACAATTTATTACTATTATTATTTACAAATGTTTATTTATATACACCACCCTTCCTCCCTTCCTACCATCCTCCCATCTTTGCATTACTTACCAAACACTCTTGTACACCAATAAATAGAAAAGTTTGAAAAGAAAATGGCAGCGCATACTAAAATTAACAATAATTTATGGTTTTACATATTTTTCAATATCATAAAAAAATGCAAAAAAATTAAAAAGAAAAATTAAAAAAATAAAAGAAATTTCTCTGTATAATTTAAACAAAAGCGTTAAAAAAAATATGAGAAAAATAAATGGCTCTCCGTAGAGAGCGGAAGAAGTGTGTGGTGTTAATAATAATGGTATGGCTGTATTGGCTGTATTGTGTGGAAATCATTTAAGCCATTGTCATGAATATGAATAAAACTTTAATAAACCTTTTAAATGCAATGATCTCTTAAATAAAAATGGGAGTTTATATGAAACCACACAGAAACAGTTATACAAAAACTGATACACATGCACATAAGTACATATATGCTACCAAGAGTAGAGATGATGAACAGGATTGTTTTTAAAAATCCCTATTCCACAAACCAGTGATGTTTCGGGGATTTCAATTTGTTAATTTTGGAATTGGGTTTAAATGGTTTTATATTCAACACAAATCATCAATAAAAAAGTACTGAAATATGAATGTTTCTTTAAATATGTATATTAATTTAAAGTCATAAATTCCAAAAATACTGGCACAAGATTGAAAAATCCCAGAATTCGAATTATACTAAACCCTGCATATGCAAATACCGAAGTAGACTCTGATAAATATCTCTGATAAATATTATGCGGCATAAAATAAAAGTCATGCACGAATATGCAAACCAATTTGAAAAAAAAAATGGACAAATAAAAAAAACGAGGGTGGAATGGAAATTAAATTTTATTTTATTACACAATAATTGTAGATAATTACATAAAATGACAAGAATTAGAAAGGATTTTTAGGTATAAAAAGCAAGACCTAAAATTCGTAACGAATTATCGTACAGGACATTGTAGTGTGAGAGTGCATTTACAGACAATGGTGATTACTAGGGCAACCAAAAATATGCATTAGCATATTTTTTTCTGATTGTTACTGACAAAACAAGCAAAATAATTATTCATATTAGGAAAAACTACGACGTTTAACCCCTATTTGTTACGGCATATTTTTGCATATTTCGTCATAAATGCATACTATTGCATTTTTCAATTTTTTTCGTATTTGTATGGCATATTTTACATATGGTAGAAGAATTTACGTGTATAACCAAATTTTGTGTTTTCAAAATAACGACTACGTACTGACACATAACTTATGTAAGTATAATCTATTGAATAAAAAGAGTACTCGTGAAAACGCTTAAAATTAAACATTGTAAAATTGAGGAAATTCGCGAGAATGGTTAATGAAGCTTCTTCTTAAACTATTGTGCAATAGTTAATGTCAATTTGATAGAGACGTCAAAGCAAAAAAACAAATTAAATACATAGCTTAGAAATTTTATATTCTGGAGAATTATCGTTTAAAAAAATTGCTTAATAATGAATTCTAAATTAAAAGTTACGTGTTTTTCAATGTTGTACCTATTAGCGAAAAATTGCATGATATAAAAAATTAAATTAAAAGTTGATTTTTAAATTAATTAAATTTTCGTAAGAATATGCAGAAAATCAAGCAATCCGTGTCAAAGAGACTAAATAATATACATATTAGCGAATACCGAGATTTTAAAACTAATAGGAATATTCTGTTTTGTAAAGTTTGCAATAAGCCAATGTCAGCAAAGAAAATATTTACCATAAACCAACACCTCGGAAGTCAAAAACATATTAAGCTCATCGAAGGAAATTATGCTAGAAAACGCTTGCTTTCAAATTTGCACCAATTACTTCCGTTGATATCGAAAGAAGGTTCTTCATATTTCAAAATTTGAGCGATATTATTGTTATTTATTGCAACAATAATTTAAATTAATTTTTTACTCTTTTATTTTGTATTCTTGTCAGTCTGAATTTTTTGACATTTGGAATTAAAATAAATATATCACTCATGGCCAGAAGAGTGGCATAACTCAGAAAAAGCGATTCTGAGAAAAATGCATTTAAAGATATTAATTTAGCCAAAGTAATAGGAAAAGTTCAAGACACTCTTGGTTGATACTCAGTGAAAAAAGGAGATAAAAATACAATTTTTAGATATGTTTTAAATCACAGTTCGTCTCATATATCTGCATTATTAACTCAAAAAATGTGTTTTTTGACTTTTCTCACTCTTCTCGCATATGAGCAATATGTAAATATAAATTTTACAAGAACATCTGTATGTATTATGAGTTTTATAGAGCATATTTTTAACGCTTAAAAGTGTTTTTTCATTGCATATTTTAGGCGCTGAAAACTAAATTTATAGAGCATGTTTTTGGTTGCCCTAGTGATTACAGATGCAAATGTTTGTAGATTGTACTTAAGCATATAACAGAAACAGTGGAACACATACTGTGTGAATATGGTGATAGTCTCTTTGAAGGAACCACTTAGCCCTAAAATTTCAGAATTGCTGGTTTTCATTAGAAAGACAATAAGTCTGCTGAACACGAAAAACAAGAATTCATAGGGCACAGTGTCTTGTTTTCAGATAGATCTAAAGGTACAGAAAAACAATATAAAATCGAATATTAAACAATTACATCAAGCCTAGTTATTTGGGTTATCTGTTTGAAACTGAAATACTAAAATACAAACGCAATGGCATAATTATGTCTGAAAAAGATTTAGAAATAAGACAGCAATGCGTGCATATTTTTATATCGCTATTGAGACAATTGATTTAAAGGTAATTAAAAAGTATTATTTTTATGTTTCTAAAATGAATTCATCCTTAAAAATTCTCTGATTGTCAGAAAACAGAGATATTTTTTCAAAAATAGATACTTTTTCGGTGAATAACATATTTCAATTAAAAAAAGAAGATGTTATTCAATTATTGGAATAATTTGGTAGTAGTTCAGAAAAAATTTAAAATATTTTATTGCAGCTTGGTAACATTAACATCATAAGTTCGAAGTTTTGGCATATAAGGATTCTGGAGGAAATAATATCTTCAAGAAGGTAGCTGATTTTGCTTTGCAACTTCTTTGCATACCATGGTCAAATGTCGATGTTGATTGAGTTTTTAGTCAACTTAATGTTGTAAAATCAAAACTAAAAAAAATCGGTTGCAATCTGAGATAGAATCAAAAACAGAATATGTGACATTTTTACTTAAATTTAAGTTATTTTTCTTTATTAAAACAGATTTGCTGAATTAATTCTTATATGAAAATTTAGAGGTTTAAAACAGCGGTTTTATTTAAAGATTTAGTGGTTTTTGGCTGTTTTTTAAGTACAATCTGGTGGAATATTTTTTAAAGTTTTGGCAACTCTGCTCAGAGGTGTACTCATGCTGGGCATTGTATTGGAATTTTTTGAAAGGTCATTCGTTTTATTTAGCTCTTTACGAATGAGGCAAGTTACTGTCAATTTGATTACTCAAAGGCCAGTGTTCTACCTTCACCCTTGAATGATCAACAGCAATTGCTTCTATTTTCCCAGTAGGTGGAGCTTTTCACTTTCGAAACAATAAAAAATTTTTTATTCATTTTGTCTCTTTTGCTGGGTTTTGAAACTGGGCTGTTTGAAATCTTGTGCGAGCGCCCTAACCAATATTCCACTAAATTAATAATAACTTCTGTTACTGTTCCATTAGTCCCCACTTTAGTTATGATTTTTCAATATGTATTAATAAGTTTTAAAACTGCTTTTATAACGCACCTCGTTTCGTATTTCATTATGCTTTTTTCTCACTGTGGTATAACCCTTTGTTAACAGTTTCTTTCTTATTTTATTATTTTTCCAAAGGGGTTTATTAGCTGCCTTTTTAATATCCCAGCCGTATTTTTAATTATTAAAATTCTTAATTTATGCAATGAATAAGTGCATTTTCTGTAAATTTTCTCACATTTTCATACGAAAAATATTAAAACTCTTACACATGTGAACACAGTAACTGCAGTACTTATACTCACACACACACACAGATTCATAGAACTTATAAAGCATCTTATGCATATGTATGTGTTTGGATGAGAGTACATGTATAAGTTATAAGCTGGTGTATAGTATGTATAAAAGAGCTTTAACAATGTTAAATGAAAATGTATAGGTTTTCAATGTAATTCGCCGCGATATTTAATAATATGAGTCCGAATATTTTATGGCCACTTCTTAGTATACATATAACGCAGCCATTAAATGGCAACTAAAATAAGAGAAAATAAGAGTAACGAATTCAGACGTACGTGTGAGTATACTTTTAGTCAAAATGATATTACCTTTCAAAAAAATTTTTTTTTTAAATATTTATAAGCAACTGTTATATTTTATTTCAATACAGCTTGAAATCATGGTATTTTTTTATGAGAGCTATGTTATTACAAATCTACTGGAACTGGTATCCTTGTCAGCAATTTGTTATTCGAATTTCTTTTCGTAACATACACACCATCTTTCTGTCCATTCAACCATTTGGAATATCAGTAGCAAAAGAAAACCTACACAGTTATTCAATACCTTCTTTTACCAGAAATAGGTTTCGTTTTGCAATATTTGCATATCATTTGATACATTGTATGTATAAGTAAGTATTTGAATAGTTTTTTGTTAAACATTATGTCTCTCAACATGTTACAACATGAATCACACAGACAGTCAGAGGTCATTTGCAACAGTAAAAGAAAATGAAATGATTTCATTTAAATACATGAATAATAAATTTTGTTAAAAGGCATACGTAATAAACTCTAGTGGGTGGCATTTTTTTGGGTTGTAAAACATGTTGAATAGCATAATTTAATTGAAGTAAAGGTGGCAGAAGGCAAAAACTTGAAGTATTTAAAGAGGGTTTAAGAAATTATACGTAATAATAGTCCAAAGCAATTAAAACTAAATTCTTCTATGCTCAAGTCAAACAAAGGCGTACTATAGTGGTTAGAGCACTCGTCTAAAACACAAAACAGCACAGGTTCAATTCCTAGCAAAAGAGAAAATAAAGAACAAAAAATTTACAGCTTTAAAGATTTTAATTAAGTAAGAGTTTCCCCCTCCCCCTATAAGAAGTCGATTAATAAGAAGCTGCCCCCTGACATTCCACCCTATCCACCTTTGCATTGGCATCAAAGCGAATGATCAAGAGAAAGCGCCGCCTACTGCAAATTAGTACACTCAGAAAAAAAAGTGGTAGAAAACTACCGAAATTGATACCATTTGGTATTAAAATTGAGTTAAGTCCGTTTGTGCTTACTTCGTTAACGGTTGGTATCAACTTTTTTTATTAACTTATGATATTTTTATACAATTGTTCACGATTTTACTACCGTTTGTTCTTGATTTGTTAACTTATGGTATTTTGTGCCATTTGTTCTTATTTTAATAACGCATTAAGCTTGATTTGGTACCGAAAGTTAACGAAATATTGTTCACAATTTGTTCTTAATTTGATACCCTTGGTTAATAATTTTAGAACGCCTTTTTCCCTCTGTGTAGATGACACCACTTCAACATCGAGGCGTTGCCTATCCAACAACAACAACAGAGAAATTTATCGTGCGTACCCGTCCGTAGACACGCCACATGCTACAAGCTGTATAGTTAGAGGTGATATACAATGCGTCAATCCAACGACATCCAAAGCCGGTGCTCCCAAATTTCGAACATGCCGAAGCCAAGCCTCTTAATCAGGAGCCCCATAGACAATGAACTTACAATCTCGATAGTACCACCCCTTCTTGCTGAGGAGGTTGACCACTATCCAGCATATACCACAACCACTACGTATACTCCATAAAGGGCCGCACCCAAAACATCAGGAGCACAGATAAAGTGGAGACTCCTGATGCCCGTAGTACCAGTTTAGATAGATTTCTCTGGTCAGTCTCTGAGAGCGTTAGTAATTTACCAACAACTCTCTGCCTATAACGACCGCAAGGCCACCCAGAGCTACATGAACTCCATATTCCCCGAAAGCAGAGGCCACTGGCAGGACGTGTAGCCAGAAGCCATAATGTACCCCTGGGGGAAATTCATATTTATCATTTAAGGGTGAAGATATAATACTGGACTTTAAAGTGATCAATTGACATCAACCTGTCTCATCGCCACACTGTGAAACATAAAAAATAAAAGGCGCTTAATAGAAAAAGAAGAAATACTCAATCTATCTTAGACTTCGACTTCAATAAGTAGGGGTTTACTCCCCTGGGTATTGGTATTACATAAGTATTTGCTTAAAGTCTTTGAAGCTTATTGGCATATGTCATATAACATTGTCAATTAGAAACTAGACAGTAAGTACTTCATATTAAAAATCACGATGAAAGTCTACCAAACTATTAAAAGAGCTCTCCCAGTTTTTTAAAGGTTATGTTTCTGACATCCTCAAACAAATATTATACTTTTAAAATACTGTTAAAGTTTCCAATACAATTTCCTAATAATTATTTCTTCTGAGTATTCTCGATGTCTGTGTTATTAAAATATAAAATTGTATTTCCTGTTTTCTGTTTTTTTTTTTTTTTTTTGTCTAATTTCCATTGAGTAAAAAGTCAAAAATAGAAAATAATTAATCAATAACACATACATACATACAAAAGTATAGCATGCTTAAAGGCTGTTTATTTAAGAAAATTAATTGATTTCGTTTTCTATTTCACCCTCACTTCCTGTTTATGTAGCATTTGTATGTATGTATGTGTCTGTGTGTGTTTTTATTATTATTTTAAAAAGAAATCAATTAAAATGTTACATTTTCTTATCAATACAGTTTTCTCGACAAATAGCAACAACACAAAATTATCAAAGTCATGCCACAAGACCAGGCTATTAATTTTACATTAAAACGCTATAGCTGCTGCTTTTGACTTGGTTGTCAACTTAATTTAATTAAATTACAATACAAGAACAAAATACTCATTATAAAAACTATTGTTTTGACATTATGGAACCCTGTGGAATTTAGAATAGCAGCAGTTGCTAAAGCATATAAATGCTATAACATAGAGAATTTTAATATTAACAGAAAATCAAGTTAAATCTACTATATAAAAATAAGTCGGGTTTTCCTTCCTGACGCTATAACTCCAGAACGCACGAACCGATTTTCACGGTTTTGCATTCGTTGGAAAGGTTTCGGGCTCCGCGAGGTTTATAGCAAAGAAAATTCAGGAAAAATTTCAACAGAAAAGCGGGAAAATCTTTTTTCACCTACAGCGCCATCTCTGATACATAGAAAAAGAACCAATATATTAAGTAGATGGCGCCGGTGCGTGATACATTGTTTGACAGCTACTCATTGTTCGCTGCTCAGTTAATTTCATGTGACAAACCGGTATGTTGTTCACTGTGAAATTGTGAAAATAAAGTAAAAAAATAAGTTATCCGTTTCCTAACATTTCAATTGAAAACCATCAAATCAATCACGTGTATTGTGCACATTTTTATTCAATTTCAACAGCAGGCATTTGTCTTTAAGGTGGTAAGTTGAACTGTGTAAATTATGTGGATCGTGCATTTGAGGTTAAATTCACCACTCTGTCCATAGTCCAAAATGCCTAGAGGACGACAAGACATGCAAGCCAGCAACAAGTGTATTCACAGAGCTTAAGCGAAGAAAGACAAAATATAATAAGAGAAAATACCCGAAGGTGAAAATGTATGTATTCCTCGAATACCAATGATTCCGACTGACCTTCCGTTTGATTTTAAACGATTGCAATTTCCAGTTCGCCTTTCGTTCGCAATGACAATTAACAAGTCGCAAGGTCAATCGCTTAGTGCGGGATAAATTTAGAAAATCATTGTTTTTCACATGGCAGTTATACGTTGCGTGTTCACGAGTTGGGAAACCTGTTAACCTCAGACCAAAAAACAAAAAATGTGGTTTACCAAAAAGCACTTCAATGAAACGGATAATTTGCCGACACGTACAACGCTTCGATTCAGTATTTACTTTCGATTCACTTTCATTTATTTAGAGAAGTTCAACTAAATAACACTTCATTAGATGCTGAAGGCTCAGGTTCGAGCCCCAGGAAAGGTGTGATCAATTTTTTTTTTTTTTTCATTTTTGTAATCGAAATGAATTCATTACTGTTGTGAAGTGGAATAAAATTTTTCCTTTTCATATATAAAACAAAAAAAAATTTTTTTCTTCATCTTTTAATAACCAAACGAAATGTTACATAAAACGAATCCATCTGGTGGCGAAACGGAGTTCGCCGGGATTGCTAGTTTAAATTATATTTTCATAATCTCTATGAAAACTTTTGTTCTAAAAGCAAATGAGTACAAAATGAAAAACTACTGATATTTTATTTAAAATGGCAACATAACTGCTATATTGTAAATTGATTTTTAGCAAACAAACAAAATGAGTTTGTTCTTTATTTTATTTTTTTTTCTTCTTTTATTTTAAACCAGCCCACATTTTCATAACCATAACAGGATCCCACGTATATTTAATGAATAATCTCTGTAATTTGTTGAGAAATTTTTCATTGAAAAAGATTTTTTTAATGTTTTTCTAATTTAAAAACAATATTCATCAGATATCTGTTTCCTTTTCAGTATCAATAAAATCTTTTACACAAGCAACCAATTTAAGGACTGCCTTGACCAAAAGTGTAAATTTGGAGCCAATTCTATATTTTTTTAAACTAAAATTTTAAAATTATATGTTCTCTAAATACGCCCAGCTTGCTTGAATGAATGAAACACTTAAGTAGTGACAGAAATGAACCTCTTATATCACAGTACATGTTTAAGAATTCGCAACTGAAGAGCGAAAAATAAAATTTCCAAATTTTTAAGGATGAAAATTATTTTCAATGCGTTGACTTAAAAAACACAAAGACTTTTGTGTCACATATTATTATAATACTGATAAATTAAATATTAAAGTAGACTTAAACTTAAAACTTGCTTGAAACATATAAACCTCAAGTCTACTTTTTTTTGCATATGGCCGAACAAACTATTTAAATTAATTTTTTTTTTTAAACATTTTTTACAACAATGTAAGATTTGTATACGATAAACCACACAAGAGGACATATTTTTTTTTTTCTTCCCCACAAAAACTGTTACTACGTATATATCCTATGAGTATACTGTTGCTATTCTGTCTGAATCTAATAAGTCTTCATTTTTAATAACAATTTTTATACAAAAATAAAGTGATTATTTCTGCTGGCAATGCAATTCCTTGTTGTCGGAGTTTTGTTAAGCAGATTTCATTTTTATATTTAAAACAAAACAGTGGAAAACAATAGAAAATAAGGTCGCAAAACCCACAAAAACCATTTAATTAAAAAAAAACTCAAAATAATACTTACAATGATATCAAAAATATATGTAGTATATAAAGAGCTTAAAATTAAAAAAGTATGTATATGTATACTATAAATATAAGAAAAAATATAGAAACAAAAGATTAAAAATAATAATGATGAGAAAAATACAGTGAAGGGAGGACAAAAACAATAATAAATACAAGGCAGTAATTTAAAAGAAGTTTTGAAAATATTTTTCGTTCGTAAAAACAAACTAATTTTTAGACAAAAATTAAAAAGTCACATAGCACGCTGTTTAGGTATCCTACTTAGGAACTCTTCCAATTATTTCGCCTTTCACATGGGCAGTTTTGAATTGAAGTCGTTAATTTTTTTCACACAAAGAGAAGTTCACCTTCCAAAATACAAAAAAAAATTAATCTTTCAAAATTTGTTTAAAAATTATACCTTTTATACAAAACTTTTTAATTTATTTAATAGAAAAATTTCTTTTAAACTTTTAATGAATAAAAAAAATTAAAGGAATACATATTTTATTTTTATGAGCCAAGAGTTTAATTTATATTTATTAGGAAATGGGATATTCCAAGTCAAATCAACCAATAGGTATAACCCACCCCCTCCGAATTTTATGATTTTTTGTAGAAATATAGTATATCATAGAACTAAATTAAATACAAAGTTTGGGAGCACTAACTCATCTGGATCCGTAAATATGAGGTCTTGAAAATCGGAAAACAGTACAAATTGTATTTTTCCTAAAAAGTATTATAGATACGCATCTCGTAAAAGCCGCATTTGAAAGAGTATTAAATTACCTTTGATTTAATATGAACCATGATTTTTTTTTTTTGAAGAAGTCAAAGGTCACATTTTTTACCTATAAGTAGGAAGCCTATATCTTGGAAAGCGACCTTTTTAAAAATTTGAAAAAAAATTAAGCAAAAGATAGTTTTGTTCTCTACAGTTGTGAAAAATTTCAGAGTGAAGGTCTTTTTGGATCAAGAAATAAAAATCAAAACGCAAAAGAATGAGATTAAAACTAGTCTAATAGTGGTGTGATGGTATACGATTTTTCGATTTTGATTAGCTAGAACCGCTTATTTTGTAAGTTTCTACAAAAAAAACATGAGTCAAAAACGAGGGATGTGGGATAGGAGCAAATGGCTCTTCATCGGGGTCAAAGGTTGAGTTGAAGGAATAAAAATCAACAAAAAGCTCCAAAACTGCCCTGAAGTAGCCAATAGAGGGATAAAATGTATGACCGACCCTCACTAATATTTTACCTCCAACTTTTTTTTTCAAACATACCTACCCCCTATCTCCACTCCCTAAGGGGGCTCCAGTACAAATTTTATAAAATTTGCTCCTACCACTCTAGGGAGTGGGTACATATTCCTTAACGGATGTTAATTCTTATAAGAATACCAGTATTAGAATCTTAGGCTATTAAAATTCATACATTTTTTAATTAATGTTTTCATGGTTTTAACTATCTGTCTTATTGTATCTTTAACTAGAGAAAGCATTTAATAAGAACCACAAAAACAAAATAAAATTTTCTTATTTTTTCTACACATATTGTAGAATTCATATTTTTATCTTTGATTTATTTATCTTTTTTCTTTTTCATAATGTACGTTATTATTAAGAAAGAAGAAAGACGAAAGAAACAAATATATTACGAAGTACAAAAATTTAGACAAAATTATTTCTATGCAATTTTCGTAAGATTACAATGAAAATATTTCAAATACTACTTCTTTCTCTTATGGAAATAAATTATTGGATATGCGGTGTACGTGTCTTGTGTAAATTTTTAGTAGATTTTCTTTCTTCTTTCTTTTATTTGTATTTTTTAATAATTTTCTTTGTAATTTTTCACATTAAAAGCCTTCACATTAAAATGAATTATTGCAAAATTTTTTGTTACTTTTTTGGTACGTTTTATAGCTTAAATTTTTAAGATATTTTATGGCATTCTCGTTGATATGACAAGTTTTATCTTAAGAAAAGACAAATATTTAATGTAAAATATGAGTTTTTTCTGGAGATATTGAAATTTCTATTAAAAATAAAAATATTAATTTCTCACAGAAGTGTAGACACAATTTACTTGCTTAAGCGTTTCTCTATTTTAAATTTTCTTTTAAATTTTCAATGCCTTGGAAATGCCTGCACAAAAAGATTACTTTTTGAAAATGAATATCCATTTTTATATATCATAAAAAGGCTCCGGGTTCAAATCAAAGCCTTGCCGTATAAAATAAATAGTGAAAAATATCTTCAGCCATGTCACACTTTTGTGATGGTGTGTTTCTCTACCCATATAACAGACGAGAAAAACATTTTGTCCGTATACAACTATTGTTTTAATTTTATTTAGTTAGATATTTTTAAATATTTTAAAGAAATAATAACTTTAATAATAATAATAAGAAATAACACATTTAAATTTCTCTAATTAATTGTGTGTACTCGTATTTACGCAATGCCTTAAAAAAGCACTGAAATACGATGTATGTCCAAAAAAATATTTGTTAATTCACCAATTTCTATTTTGTCTCCTTCAAAGCGCCCTCTTCCCCCCTTAGAGAAATATGCTTATGCTAACTATTTGTCCAATCCTCGAAGCCGTTTTTCTGTGTACTTCTAGGTATGGCCTTAAGTTCTCAGCGATTCAGTTTTTATCTCCTCACTCGTAGCAAAACGTCCTACTTTCATGGGTATTTTCAATTTTTAAAACATAAAAATGTACCAGGTGATCAAAACTAGTGAATTTGGTGGGTGAGGCATGGTAACAAAATTCTTTTCGGCCAATAAAATTCGAGGCAACCATGATAAGTTGAGTGTAAGTGGTTGCCCAGGTTCAAATCCCAGCAAAGATGAAAAATTAAAAAGTTAATTTGCGGTTTTTTGTTCTAAATTATAATTTAAAAATAAGAAGTCCTCCCCCTTCCACTAGAATTCCATCTGCAAATAAACCGGGCCCTGATATTCCACTCTATTCCACCTTGGAAACAAAAAATGAATCATCAGGAAAAAAGAGCCACCTATTGGGAAGTAGCAGATAATAGTTACAGCCTATAGGACACGAATGGTTTTTGACATTCAAAACACTCAAATTTGTTAATGTTTCTCATTCGTATACTATGAACAGGCTGTTAAAGCCTACTTAGCGAAGGCACTCACCACAATCATCATGTAACGATAGCGCAATTGCTCTTGTTCAGTCAACTCACAGAAATTTGTCTCATTCCTAGGGCGCCTAATAATAAAAGAAAACAAATTATATGTTCTGTTTTTATAATGTACTGTACTTTCCACAAAAATTCCTATACAATGCACAGTATTAGTGAGGTTTAATAAAAAAAATGAGAAGTGCGCACTATGTGACATAACAATTTTATTCACTTTCTCAATATTTTAATCGGTTTTTAACTTTCCAGAACGAGCGTCATCATTCACACTTGAAAAGCTTGTAATACTTGTAAACAGTTTTCTAACTCAGGGTAAAATCACAATATGCCACTTTCAACATTTCAAGTGGTTTTGATCACTCATTTTAATTTTTTATACAAAAAATTTGTGCAAATTTTTTTATCGTTTTATTTTTTTATCCTCCTACAAACGACATTAAATGGTCTAAACAAGCGAAAATTCCCATTTCCTTTTTTCTAACTCTAATAATACTTTCCATATAGTTTTGAAAATTTTTAATAACTCTTTTTTTTTCTTTAATAAAACAACTTTTGTTTCCCTACAATAGATTTTCTACTTAAAAGAGTTCAAATAGTTGAGCATTTACTTGAGAAGAAATATGCAAATACGAGTATTTGTTTAAAGTAGTCTTCGTTATAAAACCTTATTAATATATGTATGTATGTGCGTATGTGTGTGTCTTTCTATGTATTTGTAGCATTAACTAACATAAGTATTTGAAAGCTTTTAAGGTTTGAACTTTGAATTTTCAACCGGCATAAGTTCAAGTATGTGAACATATTTTTTTATACACATACAAACATTTGAATTCGCTATTAAAATTAGGAAACGAGAAGGGTTTTATATTTCATTGAAATTTTGTTTTTTCAAGAATTTATCAAATTGTCGTCATTTATAGTAAAAGAATAAAAACAATAAATTTAAATAAAAATTAGGAAATACAAAACAATTACATTAGAAAATTAAAAACTGGTGAAATCATTTTTAGGATCAGAACCCAAACAACAAGAATTAATTTCATTATTTTTTTTCTCTTTGTTTTCAATAATTTTTCTTAAAGAAATATAAGGGCTGATTTCTACAAGAATATATAAATTTATTAAAATCGTACATTTTGAAATAGAAGCAATTAATAATAATATTGAACGAAAATTTTGTTTTTTCATATTTTTTTCTTTACATTTTATAATATTTCTAGGCTTCTTGTTAGTATTGCTCTTATTTCAATGAATAACAAATAAATATTCCCATAAATCTATTCTCAAAAATAGATGGTGAATATCCTCGGTGAATATTAATTTATCACAAGCAGTCTAATATTTGGTGTTTTCAAAGCTGGTTTCTTTAAAAGCATGCTACCATTAGAGTGCTTTCATCACAATAGGGAAATAAGATAATTTGCTCGTTTATCATAAAATGACAACACAAACATGATAAAAATTCTTATTTAAAAATACATTTAGGAGTATACAAAATGGTGGAATTAAACAAATGTTTGGAAATATTTTCAATAACACAAAACGAAGTGTCCAAAAAGTCACATATTATGTAGTTGTTTTTCAGTAATAATTTTATTGTTAAACTTTCGTTAGTCCTAAGTAACTTTGAGAAAAGTTGAATCATTTAAAAATCTTTGGTGCTTTTTAAACCCAATAGAACTATAAATTATAAAAAAAATAATATATATAATAATAAATAATAATTTCAAATTTTAATAAAAAAAAACAAAATGTATAATAGGGACTTCCCCAAAGTTTGATAGTTGTTAACGACCGTCTTATTGAAATTACATCTTGTCAAACTAGTTGATATTTTTGCAGTCTGTTTCGCCAAATAACCATAGACGGCTATAGCAGAATGAGGGCAATATTTTTATCGTCAAATCATCTTCAGAGATTAGACATATTCCTGGATGAATGGTTATATGAACAAAATTGTCGAATTTTGGACGATACAATTCCACAAGAAATTCAAGAGCGTCTAATGCATCCCAAAAAATGCTGTGTTTTATGTGCGTTTCTTGCATTGTTAATGGTGCTATAGGTCCATGATTATCAACTTATTTCAGTCTGAATGAGGTGATCTGTAGAACAACTGTGTGTGGTTGGAATCTGATGACGCTACATGCAAAATAGTTCATGCCACATTGGATAATGGCATCAGCTAATTGGTGTTTTAAATGAGAGAAAAATGTCGATGATATCTTACCTACACATTTTTATTTAAATTTAAAAATAGAAGACGTTTTAAGTAAAATCCTTTTATGTCGAAAACTAATACATTAATAGTCGTCGTGGTCTAGTGGTTAGTGAACAGGCTTACTAAGACGATAGCGCCGGGTTTTAGTCCAAGCTCTGATATCTTGAAAAAAAAGAAATATAAAAAACTATTTCTTTCGGCGACTACCTCTCAGCAGTCTTCTGGCAAAAGATCTGGGAGTAATTGATTGCCATGAAAAAGCTTCGCAAATCTGTCATTCGGAGTCGACTTTAAACTTTAGGTCCCGGTACTTATGGATAAAAATTAACACACACAACATAAGTGCTGCGAGAAGCTAGGCCGTAACTCTGAAACAGGGTGGTAATTGCCAGTTATGTATGTCTGTATGTAAAACATTGCAATAGTTAAGTGATTTTAAGATTAAATTTTAGAAAATTGCTGGCCGTATATCATGAATAACACAAACACTGTTGGCCTCTAAGATATTGCCTATTAAAGGTTTATCATCAGAAACTAGTGACATTGCGTAAGACCACTTGAAATAGTCGGCCGACACGGCTAATTAATAACTCTAATTCTCGAAATCAACTTATTCCAAAATTTTTATTTCAATAAACAAATGATACCGCCGCCGTAATCTAACATGTAATGCATTGGCTAGCTAAACGAAAACTTCGGAATCAAACCCAGCTTTGGCTTCTTGAAAAAAAGAAAATTAATTCTTTCGGTAACCAACTTTTTAGCATTCTTCTGGAAAAAGCTGTGAGAGTAACTCATTTCTTCTAAAATGTGTCGTTTGGATTCGACATTAAACTATAGGTTCCGGTACTCATGGATAAAACTTGAGGCACACAATATGGATGCTAGGTCGTAACTTTAAAAAAATCCTACTTTACCAATCACATGACACCATCCTTCTAATACATAATTTTAAACAAAAAATTAATGACAGTGATGGGTTAATGATTTCTAATTAAAGTGAACGACAGCTGTTGTCTGTCTTCTAAAGAAAATAAGCTGGAATAATGCTTTCAGCGTATAAACTGCACCAAATTCCATTAGAAAAAGTAGTCTCATCACTAAACGCAATTATATTGCGATTTTGCGAATTCCTGACTGATTTTTAAAGTAAATCTACTCAATTTGTCAGATGCGTCACAGTATACTGATCATAGTCTTAAAAATATGAACAATTGTGTAGAATAGTTCTTTGGAGAGTTAAATTTTGTATACCTAAATTCTATCATGCTTAAAAAATCACCTTCTATAAATTAATATCTTTGTTTGTGTTAACATTTATTATAAACTTCAGATAATATCTGACCATAAAACAGCAAAACTTAACGAAGTGTTGAAATAAAATTTATTGATAAAAAAATTAAATAAAAAATCTTCTATAGTGTACTGGGTGGTATAAGAGTCATGTACGTTTTCTCATAGTTCTTTAAAGTAAAATTTTTTTGTTTAATAAAATCGTTTTGTATAAAATATTTATCTATATACTGACGGACGAACTAATTAATATAATAAATGAAGTTTGGAGAGATAATTTCTATTATGATGCAGGCACCAACTTTGTTAAGAAGGATTTTTTTAGAAATTTGACCCATAAAAAGAACAAAGCCAAGATTCTATGTGATATATGTTTCATAAGAAAGAGTATGTGTTTTTTGTGACTTTGTTTGAAACTATTGACGGCTAAACCTATAAACCGACTTTAATGAATTTTTACACCCTCTGTATGCCTGCAAAAAATTAAAGGCTACATACACTTTCAAAATTTATCCATTTATAATCCATAATTCTTTTTTATGCCACCATACCCATACATCCACCATACATAATTCTGTTGACTATCTGCTCAGGGTTAAAAGTCCTTTGAGGAGGTCCAACCGCCTTTGAACATGACTTATCCTGCTTAAAATTGTTGTATTTAAATATAAATCTGCAGAACGTAACGTTGAAAAGCGATTTCCCTGATAATAATCCGGTCAGTTAAAATACTTTGGGTTAATGTATATGGGGCACTCAAACATGAACTTCTTTAAGTATCTTCTTTATTAAGATATGCCTGCCCTATTCCTCTTGGAAACAAAGATGCATTTTCTTTAAGTGAAAAATGTTCTTATTATTCGTTTACATTGAATTTTTACTAATGAAATCAAGTATCTTATAGAAACCAGATGTTATAAACAATTTTTACACGTTTTTCTCTGGTGTTTTTAATTTCAATTCAATTTTAAATTTATAGAAAAATTTTGTAATTCGGCTTTAAAGGTATTAGAAGAGATTATTGCTAATTTAAACATACTGTTTAAATGCATACATACTTATATGCAAATACACCCAATTCTATTTGTATAGTTGTATACTCATCATATATACAAATGTATAACAATATACATACAAGCATTCATACATATGTATATATAAATACTCACTCAAATTAGTATTTCAACAAACACGTAGTTGCAGTGAAACATGTATGAACGAGTATTTTCTAAATGTTCTCATTTTCGATACAAAATTTCCGTTTTTTACGGCAACATAATTTTGTGTTTGCATGTTAAGAAATTATCAATAAACACATGCTTAAACACATATACACACACACACACACTCTCCCATACATTAATGGGTAAATTTTGTATAAGGCAAAATACCCATACACTTGCATTTACTAAGGCACGCATTCAAAAGCAACATGCAACACAACTGGCATATTAAATAAAGATTCAATGATGTGGCATCATCTTCTGCTATAAGAAGCAGTGAGTGAGTTTACTGGACGTGAAAAGGGAAACAGTGAAATTTCTATAAAGAGAGCTTTCTTTTCAAAGAGAAATTATGAAAGCAATGGCTAAAAGTAATCTGTTATTTCGGAGTCATTTTACTGTTGTAGTATATTATGCATAATACAACACGTAGCAATAACACACATGCTTACATTTACAAATCTAAATATAGAATTTATTTGTCAGTTTATTAACCACACACACACAAACACACACACGCTGATACCAATTTACTCGTACATACCTAAACATTCTTTCAGTATCTCTTCCTCTCTCTCTCTCTCGCACACATGCATACATACACATAAATATATACGTAAATTTATGTTAAATCGCACAAACTGTCTTATCTATTGAAATGTAGTATGAAATCTGTATTGAATATTGAATAAATTGATTTGTCTTATTAGTTTTGCATCATCATCACCAGATATTTTTGGGAAAAGCTCCTGCTACTAATGCTGTTCATGGTGCCAGTATATTATATTTCTATAGATAGAATTTATGTTTAAATTGATTTATTGAGCATAATAGTATATGAAAGTACACTTTGAACTTTTTTAACGCCATTTTATTAAAAAAAATAAATAAACGGCAACTGAAACACTTTTTCAACGATCTGAAATTCTCTCAGTTCAGTATATAAAAAAAAATATTTTAAGTTTCATGTTATATAATGAGTTTTTTCAAATAGTCCACTATATGTGTTTCATCAGATGAGATCAAAGGGATTTTTCAAGGAGTATGATTTTAATTTTATACTCTACTGCTTTTTGTCTTAAACTTATATATACAGTGCGAGCTCGATTTTTGCAACTTGAAAAAATCTGGCGTGTTGCAATTACCGAAAAAGTTGCAATTATCGACCACTTTTATTGTACCTGAAAATACCCCATTTTTAATAAAAATAAACAAATTATTTGTAAAAAACAATTTTTTTATTAAAATACAAAAAACTAACTGTTAAAAAACAGTCTTCTTGTAGAAACATTGGCGTAGCGAGCAATTTTTTGTTTTAAAAAGTGAAATTATACAAATATGTTAGCCTACGAATCTGTATAAACATACATATGCTGCAAAACAGAAAACTGATGCGTTTTTATTTGTGTTTTAAAACGTGTTTGGAACAGCACTAACGTGGGAGAAATGCTATTGAAATGGGATTCTTTGATTAAATATGATTACTTTTATAAAACTACGTTTCTGAACAAGAAATACAAACAGAAATCATTGTAAATATATTTAAAAAAATAGTTTTGCACTTATTGAGACTTATTTTTAAAAATCGTTGCACTTATAAAGACTGTAATGTAAAAAATTTGTCTGTTGCACTAATCGGGGTGTTGCGTTAATCGGGGATTGCGAAAATCGAGCTCGCACTGTATTTCGCAAATAAAGGCTACGTTTATAGTTTTTATTAATTACAAGTTTAGAGGGAACATAAAAAATACAAAATAACTGCAGACATATCGTCGCAAGAATTAAAGAACGCTGTAACTGACAAAACATTTCATGTTCACCAGAGCCAAAAAACTTGAATGAAAGTAGAACGAAGAAACTGGTATTTTTCAAGACGCAGACGATAAGTGAATTTCTTTTCATCATAGAAATCTGGGACCGGGACCAATCGACGCGTATTTTTTTTTTTTTGTTTTTTTTTTATAAAAATGATGCAAAATTTTTATTTTTTGTCAGTTACAGCGGTCTTTAATTCTTGCGACGATATGTAAAAACATTCCCGATTTTTATAGGCTCAAAAATTAATATTATCTATTTCTATGGAAGTGCTGTTTTGGCGTTCGTTCTTATTAGACATCAGTTTAAGAATTCGTTTTTTAATGTTTTTAAAATTACTTTGAAACTAATTTTTATCTCTTTCTTACTGTTTTATTGTTATTCAAGGCGACGAGGGAGGGACGTGTATTACAAATTTCAAAATATATGATTTGTTATTAAATATTTAAACATTTTGTAACAATCAAGACAGCATTCATTCTATTTACGAAGAAGAAGTGTTTTATTTAAAATATTTATACACAAGCAAATAAAAGTCTTAAGTAATTGCAGAAACATGAAAATCCCTCTACTAAAGAGAAGATATATTGCACAAAATTAAACATCAACATATGTATTATTGTGCATTAGAGAGATAAATAAAGTAATTTAAAATTTAAATGTGCTTTTTTTAAATTTTGAGAAAAATTTTAATACAGTAGCGGACTTCATTATTGGCCCTGTAAAAACGTTCATTTTAATGATTGATTAAATAATGGCTATAATGGTTAAATATTAAAGAATATTTTTATAACTCACTTGGTTTTAGTTACAAAATTTGGTTTTACTCTCAATTTAAAAACAAAAATGAGCACAAAAATACTTACTGTTCCGATACTAAAGTATTTTTAGAGTAAAACAAATAATTGAGAATGCTGAACTGACCTGGCTTACTATGACAAGGGTCCTGGGTTCGACTCCAGGATCTGACATCTTCAAAAAAAGAAATATGAAAAAAAATATTTCTTTCGGCGACTACCTCTCAGCAGTCTTCTGGCAAAAGCTCTGAAAGTAACTAATTGCCATGAACAAGCTTCTCAAGTCTGTCGTTCGGAGTCGACATTAAACTGTAGGTCCCGGTACTCATGGATAAAAATTGACACACACAACATGAGTGCTGCGAGAAGCTAGGCCGTAATCCTGACACAGGGTTGTAAAGGCCAGTTATGTATGTATGTATGAACTGACCTGAGTTATTACATTATTGATATAAAAATGCATGATTTTAGTAGGGAGTGGCGTAGTGAAGTGGTTAGAGCGCTCGCTTCAACACCAAACAGCTCAGATTCGAGCCCCAGCACTGGAGAATATGAAAAAAAAAATGTTCGGCATTTCAGAGTTTTAAATTAAGTTAAAAATATATATAAGAGGTTCCGCCTCGTCTCCAAGAAGTGTATCCCAAAGGTAGCCGCCCCCTGACTTTCCACTCTAAACACTTTTGAGCTATCAAATGAATAATCCGGAGAAAGCGCCACCTACTGGGTAAGCAGGCAAAACTAAAAGCAAAAATAAAAACCTATGAACAACACCTTAGCCAAGATCCTCAACACTTCACAACAAACAAACACTGGCATCAACAGATAAGGCAATTTGCTGTTGATCATTTCAAGGGGAAAGGTATAACACTGGCTTTTGAGAGATTAAATGACAGCAATTTGTCCATATAAGGCGCTTAAATGGAACTATATCTTCAAGCATTCCAATACAATGCACAGCACGAGTAGGGTTGTAGCCCCTAAGTATTAGTTTATAAAACCAATAAAGGCCAGTTTTCACAATAATATAAGTATGTAGTGTGTCTTACGACATGTAAAATAAAAGTTCTATAGGATAAACACAATATGTTATAAAATGTCAAAAAAAAACGGTCTTAAAATTTCACAGTCGTATGACTCGCAGCACTTTTAAAAATTTTTCTAAACTGTGTCATATTTATTTTTAAGCACAAAGAGAACTTTATGTATGTAAAATTTAAATTAACTTCCAAAAAATTTTATAAATATTAATTACAAAAAAATGAAAGAATAAAAACCAAAAACTGTTTGCTGACTGTAGTGACTGTAGTAAAGCAGAAAAATGGAATCAAAATTTTAAAAATACATTCCTGATTGCTTTCAAATTCTATAGTTTGTCTTTTTTATACTAAATGGGATATAATTCTCATTTAGTGCATAATTTTTGTAATACAAGAGTATGTAGTTTTAATACCATCTTTGGAAAAAGTCTCCTGACGTGTCCATTGAGCAGAGACGAAATGGTTGTAGAGCCATGATTATCCGCATAAGCAATACATTTCGATATTAATATTGAATGTATTTGCCTATAAAGCGAAAATTATTTTGTTTATTCCTATTTTTAGACATAATTTTAAAAAATCTTTAACTCATTTTGTTGAATCCAAATAATACGCCAAAAAGCGAAAACAAACAAAAACCTCTTTTTTTTTCTTTTCATATGAATGTGCACTAGAAAAGAAATTAGTTTAGTTTTAAATGCCAACACAATTATAACCAACGCTCCTTCGGATTACATACATACATAACTGGCCTTTACAACCCTGTGTCAGGATTACGGCCTAGCTTCTCGCAGCACTCATGTTTTGTGTGTCAGTTTTTATCCATAAGTACCGGGACCTACAGTTTAATGTCGAATCCGAACGACAAACTTGAGAAGCTTGTTCATGGCATTCAGTTGCTCTTAGAGCTTTTGCCAGAAGTCTGCTAAGAGGTAGTTGCCGAAAGAAATATTTATTTTTTAATATTTCTTTGCCTCAAGATGTCAGAGCCGGGCTCTTTCGGATTAGCAGAAAAAGAAACATGAAATTAAAAATAAATAAGTGTTTTTAAATAGGTTAAAAATCAATTAATTTAACTAACAAAATATACTACGAGTCTAGACACTGAGCTTTATAACGCTCTCATATCCAAAAAAGAGCAAAATCTGCGTGGCAACTTTTGTTTGGAAACTTTAAAAATGCTAAAAATTTATTTTGAGGGCTTTAAATATTTTTTCATATTTTGAAAATCGTAAACAATTTTAATTTTTTTTTTCAGTCTGCCCTCGCAACCTTAAAAGAAAAAAAGAACCATTTTTAAAGGCCAATTAATATCGTAACCTTAACTTTCAAAAAATAAAAACAAAATAAAACTACCTGGCAATTGCAATTAAAATAAATTTTCTATGGCTTGTTGTTTGCAAAACATAATAAATGTTTATAAAATAAAATATTTTATTTTAAAGGTCTCCCGAGTGCCATTAAGCGCAAACGTTAATTAAACTTTTATTTTGTTTTATAGCATTTCCTTTAAACATAAAATATTTTCATTATTAATACTCATACAATAGCTGAACCTCTAAGTCAAACGTTTTGTAGAGTACTTACTGCAGTTTAAATCAACAATAAAATAAACAAAATTTATTTGCATGCAATACTCTAATAAAGTTTGAACATTTTTATGGCAACAAGTTTAAAACACAGATAAATAAGTAAATAAGACTGTAGTAAGTAATGCGAAAAATAAAAAAAGGCGGTTTATAAAAAGTTTTAGGTATTCAATATATAATTGAACCACTGCTTTATAAAATTTTATTTTAAAACTTATGTTTCCTTTAGAAAAATTTTTCTGTCATATAGATTCGTTTGTACTGAATGCGTTTTTTCTTATAAAGTCTATGTTTACAAGGCCACGTGGACATGTAACTTGCAAGAGAAAATTAAACGCTAAATTATTAAAAGGGATCTACGATCTAAGGACAGCTCCAAATGAAAAATGCATTATTTAGTTTTCAATAACCAGTTGCTAGCTAATGTTGTGAAGTAATGCCGCTACTAAAAATTATAGTATAATTATTTTGGATATTTCCTCATTCGCCACTGTCCAAAACTCCTCCAGATTTTTCGGAACTGAACTTCTCGTTATAACTTTTTTTAGATATTCTGTAGATTTTCTATTGGATTAAGGTCCGGTGATTATGGAGGCAATTTCATACACTTAATATTATTCTCCTTAAGCCACTTAATATTTACATTGGCTTTATGTTTGGGATCATTATCATGCATAAAAGGAGTGTCACCCGGTTCATAAGTGAAAACTTCGAGGATAGGCAGGTAGGAATCTCTCAAAATTTCAATTCAATGTTCTGCTTTCATTATATTTTCAATTTTGAGAAGGGTTAATAATTTCCCCATATCATTAAGGAACCTCCTGCAAATTTCTTTGTCTATTGAATGTAAGATCCAAAATAATTTTACTAATTTTAATAAATAGCTTGCCAAAAATGTTCCAGCTTGTTATCAAAACTAAAGTTGGTCATATTAAATGCGAAAATAAACTGTTAAATTCTTAATTTAAGCCACCGTTTACAGGGTAACAAAATTGTTCACAAAAATATATATATTGTTTTCCTTATATTTTAAGAAAAGAATATCTAAATTTGGTTTTGTATCATTTAGTTTTAAGACAATATGTACTAAATTCTATATATATATAGCAGTTTTAAACTATGAAATTTTCCGTCCTTCCTCTGGAAATACCCATATAAATAAAAGCATTCATAAAATTTAGTTCTAAACAACTTTTATTGAAAGAAATTCAAAATTATATATTTTTGTGAACAGTTGTGGAAGTCACTGTTCATATTCATCGTTCCATTTAAGCGCCTTATGTCAATGGGGCGAGTTGCATTGTTATACCATCACCCTTGAAATGATCAACAGCAATTGCTCCATCTATTGATATTAATTCTTTGTTGTAAAGTGGTGAGGACCTCTGCTAAGTTGAATGATAAGTTTGAGTCCTTGCTTCGTTCTGCTTATTACTTCCCAGTAACTGGCGCTTTCTACTGGATGGGAGATGGGATTCTTAGAGAATGTTGGGGGTAGAACCTCTTACATATATATTTTTAATTAAAACTCCGATATGCCGGAAATTTGTTCTTTAATTTTTCTCCATTACTGGGTCTCGCACCTGGGTAAGCAAGTGCTCTAACCACTGCACTACGCCACCCCCTTAGAATGAATAGAGTCATTCTGACTAGCAAATAACCTTTTGTTCTAAACAATCTGTTGTAAAGCAATTATCTCTTTGATTTAATACAAATTTTTCAATAGAAGAATACAATATGCAAATATTCTGGAAGATTGTTGATTTGGCAACTTACAAAGTATAGACATCGCATAAACTTATGTAGATTTTCATATACATAGATCTGAGAATGCAGAGCATACGATTAAGGTGGTTAGATTTCAACTGTAATTAATTGTAAAGATCTCTCTACAGTATAGTATGACCACTTAAGTAAGTAGGATCACAAACATTTAATTAGTTTTTTGAATTGTTCAAATGGTCTTACATTACTAATTAAAATTAAAAATTTGTTCAGTAATTTTTTAAAAATAGACATCAATTGAAAAAAAATGAATATAAAAACAATAGCTTAAAACTTTATGCAGAGGTTTTTAGTTTAAAAGTCATAAAAATAAATATTTTTAATTACTGACTTATTTTTAAAAAATAAAATTTTTTTGTTTTATATTCTGCCATATTTATAAGAGACATTAAGGCTATTAATAAAGGCTGATTTAACAGATATTTCCTCAAAATGATAATTAAATTAATAAAGGAGACAGTCTTTGGCTTCGTATATGGTATTTTTCTAAAAATATTTCTCTTTATAAATTATTTTTTTTTTTTTAATTTGAATTTTTTTTTTAATTTTTTTCTAAAAAGTATAGTTTTTCAACCATAATTTTGCTCTTTTTTTAATTCAAAAAAAATTTAATAAAATGCGTATTAATTTTCATAAAAATGTAACCCATGTTATATGGAAAACGCATTTTGTTATTTCGTTGTTCTTGTTGTTATTTTTAAAGCTCAAGCCATTAACTCTTATTTTCCATTGGCAACGAGAATTATATTTTGGAATTGTTCATAACGCATGATTTAATGATAATGCAATTTGTACTAATGCGGTCAATGGTTTCCAATTGTGCGAGCCTTTACACAAATCCATATATGTATGTATGTATGTATTTATAGATATATGCCTGTTTTTATGGATGTCTATTCTAACATGTTTGCTATTGAAATAAAAGTAAATGGAAATGGAAATTATCTGCTCAAAAAAAAAAAAAAAAAAAAAGGAACAAACAAAAAGATTCAAAAAACCAAAATAACTAAAATCCTTTACAAAAACACAACAAACATTATAGGGATTGTAATGAATTACATGGAAATGATGATATTGCAGCAATAACAATTACTGCACATATATTTTTGTTTAAAATTTTATAGAGCATTACAGTAGAAACCAGGAAAAATGTATTCTAAGTTGCTAATAATCATTTTAGCCCTAAAGGAAATGAGTATAAGGGTTATTCACTGTTTGTTGTTAAACCTGATACTTATAGTCTCATAATATGTGTGTAGAACTAAAAACCACAATGTTGCGATTTGTAATTAACCAGACGTAAAAGCGGTAAAATGTTTACCATAGAATGGGGTTTGTTCAACATTTAAACACTCTTTACCACTTGGTAGCATTGAAATGCTCATACCCTGCAGCTGCCTTTAAATTCTTTCTAATAAACTCGCTCTTTTTTTCTTTTTTGGTTAGACTTGTAAATGTATTTGTTAAGACCTATATTTTTTACTCCACGCTAATACTTGTAATTACTTTAACAAATAGTTGTAATGACTACCAAAACAAAAGTGCTAAAATGCAACAACTACAGAGAAAGACGAGAGTCGGCTTAAATACATAACTAAGCAAAAATTTCCTGTCATTAGCTGAAAAGTAATCTATTAATAAAAATATATGTATTATTTTTTTAGGCGGCACAGTTTCGGGAATATTTGGATCTGGGACGAAATATTCTGAGCTCATGGGGAAACCCACTAGCATTTTCTAGGCGGAGGTTTATGTCATTGAAAGATGCACTCAATTCAACCTGGAAAAAGGGTACAAAGGACAGGAGATAGCCGTACTATCTGACAGTCAAGCTGCTATTCGAGGACTTAGCTCCTATGAAATTGATTCGAAGTTAGTTTGGGACTGTGTGGTGAAACTTAACCGGATGGTTTGGGACAATTAGGTCAGGTTATGGTGGGTCCCTGCCCATGTTAGTATTCAGGGAAATTAAATGGAAACAAATTTTCCAGAAAAGAAGCATTCATGTCACTGATGGGGCCAGAACCCTTTTGTGGAATAAAAAGCGTATTTTGAAAGAGCATAATGAAGGCAGGAAAGGAAAAGGAGGGGCTAGACAGGTCTCAGACTCTTCAAACTGCTACTTGGCAATTATTATCGAAGAAGATTTGAGTCTTGCATTCTCTAACGACAACCCAAGTAATTTAACGGGTCTTCTGACCTGACACTGCAGACTAATGGACAACTAAAATGAGTTTATCGTGAGTAACCATCATAAGACACACCACACACCACCCAGTTGCATGGGTGGTAATCAAATACACCTCGTCTGATCAGCGCTATCCGTAGCCGGTAACTTATAATCTCGGTCATGCCAAAGACACGCCGCTCAGAAGAAAGCCCATGGACGTCAGATTAGGAATTCGGCATACCACTGCCTGGGTAGTAGTACCCCCCTTGTTGAGGAGTTATATCCAGCATTACCACAACCACTCCCGAAGTGCCGCCAAACCATAAGACTGATTTTCCTCACTCCTCGAATGACAGGAGAGTACAGGTAATCCGGTGGCTTCTGACGCCCGTAGTACCAGATTAGATAGGTATCTATGGTCAGTCCCTGAGAGCGTCAGGAATAAATTACCAACCACTCTCTGTCTATAGCGGGTGCCAGTCAACCCAGAGCTAGGTGAACTCCATATTCTCCGGAGAGTAAAGGCCCCTGGTGTGACGTATTACTAGAAGCCATTTACTGTACTCGCGGGGGAGTGTATACTCAGTGGACATTTAAATAGAATAGGAATTGCTTCGTACGATATATGCAGATTCTGTGACAAGACGATCGAGTCATAAGAGCACGTGGCGGCTCTCCCAACTTTTTTAGAATAATAGATAAAAAGCCTAAGAATAAACCTCTCAAACTATTGATTTGAGACTATTATTTAACCAGTTAATTAGTTCTAATTTGTTTGCCACGCCTCTTCCCACCACATCCATTTTTATTAGACTATAATGATTATTCGAAATAAATGCTTTTGTTTTACATTACAGCCCTATTTCTAAGTAAGGGGACCTACAGTTTAACGTCAACTCCGAATGACAGGCTTGAGAATGTTGTTCAAGGCAATTAATTACTCTCCGAGCTTTTGCCGGAAGATCATGGAAAAAAATTGACACACACAGTATGGGTGTGCGAGAAGCTAGTCAGTAACTCTGAGACAGGGATATAATGACAAATTATGTATGTGTATGTTTGTAATATTAGTTTAACTTTTTAATTGTAAATCTGCAGATGTGAGAAGTTAAGTATAGAAGGTTACCTTTACTGTTTTATTTCTATTTTCCAATGGTTCGTTTCCTTCCTACCTCGTATACTGAAATAAATCAAAGCCTTTAACTAAAAACAGTGCCAATATTTTATGACTCTCTTTTAAAATCGCGTTATTGTCCCACTTAAAGTGCGCTTAGCTTAAATTCAGTTCAAAACTACATTACAAATGTTTTTGTTACTGTTACTGTTGTTATTTTTAAAACATTCTACAGGGTTTGGTTCTCAATTAAGTTTTTCTTGTTCGTAAATAATGTGAGGGTAGGTCCCAATAAAGGCTTTTAATGTATGACCAGGATAATTGTAATTTTTGCTTTTAAAATCTCTTCTCACACTCCGGTCATGCTTTGGAAAATAACCAGAAACAACATGAACATGAATTAAGAATGAAGAGAAAAAAGTAATAACAACAGCAGCGTGTACCTGTACAATTTACACTTGGCTGTAAATATACTCACACATACATACATACATGCATCCAAATGTAAATACACATTCACTCACACAGGCTATGTACTAGGTATTATACATAACCAACAACCTATAAGCCTATAGTAACAACAATTCAGCGACAACAGCAACAATGGTACTCGTACTACCAATTGTCTTTGTACGAGTACTTATATTGCAAAATATGTTGCAGGTTCTTTTATGTCCACACGCCGCACATTAATTTTAAAAGTCTTGTATTTTTTTATTGTTGTCATTGTTGTTGTTGCCAGTTTACAATACGAATGTTGGAGAAAGTTAAAGGTCAGCGAAAAATTAAATCGTAATTGTTACCTTTTCTCGAAAGACGTTGACAATAATGAGTTTCCAGTGTTGAAATAAATTTAATGAGTAATTTTGAAACATGAACTTTAAAACCTTTTACTAATTTATTTCATGAGGAAATACATTAATTAAGTTTTAGTCATTTAAAAAAATGTTTGAATTCAAATTTTATATGAGAATATTACACACTTTTTTAAGAATAAAATGAAATTTTAAAGACTGTATAAAAAAAATAAAAAATTATTTCTAATTGACTTACAAAACCTGTTTTAATACCAGTTTTGTATATGCTTGGTTTTTATTAGAGTTTATTTAAGGAGGTTAATTAATAATAAAAAAAAAGAAAAACACATTTTATCTCCAAAAATCAGTCATTCACACTACATACCCACAATTGATTGTTTATTATCGGTGAAAATATATGTCCCAGAATACTAGCGGTACCAAACTCATTATAGTAATATAATCCAAGATGTTTTGTCGTTTATATTACAGTACTACAAAAGGCAATATTTTGTGTGAAACTGTCATTTAAAAAAAAAACATGCTATGCTATATATGCCATGACATCTCACACACGGTGTTATGCCATGTCATGCAAACTCATTATAGTGTCTTAACATGTTATTGCAATCAGCTAAGTTATTGCAGCTCGTTGTGTTGAATACCATGTCTATAAATGGTATGTTTTTAAAACTGTTTTATAAATATTCGTTACATCACTAGGTAGTACAGATTATATTTCAGTCGGAAAATCAAAAATCTAGCTCCGTCTGGCACATGTGGAGCAAATGAGCTTTTTTGCGACGTCAGACGGCTTCAAAAAGCTGCGGAAAGATAATTGGAAATACATCTGGACAAACAACGAATTTATATATATAGAAGAAATAAGTGGAGTTTGTAAAACTACTTATATATACAAAGTATTTATAATACAATGTTTTTCAAATAACAGCACAAATATAAATGTTTCGTTAGTATGCTAGCGCTATGTTTACTTAAGTTTGATTCATCCTTTACAAAAATATTTTTGAATTTGCAATACAATATATTTAACAATAATCAAACAAATTTAATTTAACAAAATATATTGAATATGTAAAACATTATTGCATTAAGAATTTTGATCAAAATTACCTCTACATAGAGGTAACATAGTTACAAACATAGATGTTTGTATATTTTGCGCATTTTTTTTTTGTTGATGAAACAAGTTGTTGTCAATTTGTCCACTCAAGAGCCTCGAATGATCAAACAGCAATTGCCTCATCCGTCGGTGGATGTTTAAATGTGAATGGTGAGCATCGTCTTCAGTAGATTAACTGTTATCTTCCCGGAAAGTGGCGCTGTACTCTGATCATTGGTTCTGGTGGAATAGATTAGAAATGTCAGGGGGCGGTTTCTTGCAGATGGTCTTGCTTTTTTTAAGTGTAATTTGTAATTTAAATTGTAATTTTTAGAAAACTGCAAATTTTTATTTTTATAATTTTGTCCTTCACTGGGATTGAACCTTGGTCGTATGATTTTCTATGCGAGCGCTCTACCACTATGCCACGACCCCCCTAAAATTTACATGTAATTTTATTTTATAGGTATAATAGCTTAAACAAATGCTAAGAATTCATCATTAAGAACATATGTTGCATGTATTACATGTGTTTAAATGTTAAATTCCCATGTTGATGTGTACAAAATGAGTATAAAAACAATACATAGGTTTGACTACAACATATATTACATTTTCTTAATATGTCTTTGTCGAGCGTGTTTGAATGGCATAACATGGCATTACAATTGCATGATGTGAAACTTGTTATTATGTTGTATAGAACAATGTTTTCAGGGCTTTAACTCATATACAGTGATGACAATTAGATTAGTATATCGTTTTTTGCATCATTTTTAAATTAAAAAAATACGCGTCGATTGGTCCCGATCCCAGATGTCTACGATGAAAATAAATTCACTTACGCCGTCTGCAAAATAAAAAATACCAGTGTCTTTGTTCTATTTTCATACAGGTTTTTTGGCTCTGGTGAACATTTAAGGTTTGGTCAGTTACAGCGTTCTTTAATTCCATCTACGATATGTACTTCACATACATATGTACGTCTGTAGTTTTTGTAGTTATAAAAATGAACTAAAATAGATTAGGAGATTAAAATGTTTCGGCAATTATTTTCTTGTTTCCATTTTCAAATCAGGCAATTTTAAGAAAAACAAACATGTTGAAAACCTTCACAGCCTTGTAAATTGTCTGGTATGATTTGATTCTCATTTCTGTTGCTCACAACACAATCGAATTTTAAATATTGTCTGCCTTTATAATAAAGCCAGATGCATAAACATTTTAAATGAAACCACTGTGGGTTAAGCCCAAGACTTCTACCGTCTAACTGCTATTTGTTTTAATACTTGTTTGTAAAAGAAAAATATTTAGCAACCAAACGGCTGATTAAATACAATATCAGTAGTATTCAAATCAAACTTCAAGAATTCTTAAATTCGGATTTGTTATTAACTTGGTGATAATTTAAGAATTTTTTTTTTAATTCTTATCGGCCTTCAATCCCAAAGTTAGGATAATTGTTTTTGCATTAAAATATGGTTGAAAATATAATATTTTTTGAGGGCTAATGGGTATATAAATAGGCCTTCAAATCAGTGATTGTCCTTCTTGTTATTTAACATCAGTAATTAGGCATTTAGCCGCAAGTAAAAACTGATGCCAATGCACTCTCTATGCATATAGGTGCATGCTGTGTACAACAACTACTTAGTTCCTCGACTGGAGAGAGCTGTTTAAAAAAGTATTCTTTTTAATTCTTCTTTTATCAGTGATACAAACTCTTTTCAAATTAAATTTCCCTTAATAATAACGATTTTTCTTAAAGCAACAAGAGAAATAAAGAACAGTTTTTGTTCCTTCTTCTGGCAAATCCTCATCATTTCTATTTCTTCTTTTTTTTTTGAGCATGAAGTAGAACAGGAATTTGATTTTATTTACATATTATTTCTTAACACCATAATAATTTCAAACATTTCCTTTTAAATTGACAGACCGTCATATAGACAGACAGACAGACAGACAGTCAGTCAGTCGTTCTTTACCGGCAGCATTTAAAGGAGAGACGAGTATTCATTTTTTTTTATCTATTTTGTTGTTATTCAACAATTGCCGGATTTCTTTGAAGAAAATAACGATGATGAACAACAACTCAGCATAACAGCTCAACAACATGCCTTCAGGTTATTTTTTGGGAAATTTCAAGATTTTCTACTCTGCATTATGAGATTAAAAATATTTAAGAAAATCTTAAAAATTTAAATATGGAAATAACAAGAAATGAAAGAAAAAGATAAGTCGAACTTTAGAAAGTATGGCGAAAAAAACTATTTTTTATAGAAAAATTACTGATAGAATGCAACTCAAAAATATTTTCTATACAAAACAAAAAAAGTAAAATGAACATAAAGTTGAAAATGATGTTTAAAATTCAAAATCATTTATGAATTTGCTTCTTTATTTAAATAACAGAACAAAAGAGCCAGTTATATTAATTGAAAGCAAAATACTGATCATTAGTATTCTTATCGAATTCAAAAGAAAAGTAATAAATTTTTAATTTCATTAAATAAAATTTTCTTAAAACTGTATACATATTTAAAAATTTTTTTATATTTATTTTTTATTTAATTTTTTCCCCTTATTTTTCTTTAAAATTTTTCTAAAAACCTTTCAGTATATTTTACTTTCATATGGTAAAAAACTTCAAAAACACTTAAAAGTCTACATTATATAATTAAATTATAATTAAAAGAGTACTTATTTATCTCTTCCACCGCCTATTTTAATGCTAAGCATACTTTATTTGTTTTATTAAAAAAAATGATGCATTTGTACTCTACATTTGGCCAACAAAAAATAAATGTATATGACAATTTGCAATTAAAACACAAAACTTAGTAGTGGTTGTCTAGTTGGTATATCTTATTTTTCAAAAAAAAAAATTTCTAAAAATTATGAATCATTATTTTTTGACATTTCACTACATACTTATATTGTTTTTATATTACTCATACTACACTTTCTCATTTTATCTGAGTTTTTGACATGTTGATATTACTTAGTGGAATAGTGTAAAACCAGCTTTAGAAACCCTTTACATTGTATTACATTGCAAATTAGATTTTTGACGTTTAATGTACAATTAATTTTTTTTAATTCCATTGTCAATCTTTTTTTAAAATCAGAGTTGCATTACTAATTATTATTATACCTATTCACGAAGTACAATTTATTTTGTATTGAAAATCTGCAAGATTTCAATCGAAATCTTGTTTATACAAAGTTGTTGGGCTATTATTTGAATTTATTAGATATGCTGAATAAAACCCTGAAATATATATAATTTTGTACGTTCATAACACATGATTGACACATTTCTAGTTTTACTTTTAACTTATTTAAATCATTAAACAATCTCTATTCGCCTCTAATAACTATTTTCCATCACTGCTATATGAGTACTTCTGTACTTTATTTTATTGAGACCAATACTCAGGGGTAAACCCCTACTAAATGCTATGCATTGTACTGGAATTTTTTCGAAAAGGACAGTACATTATAACAACAGAATATATATTTTGTTTTCTTTTTATTATTAAGCGCCATAGGAATGAGACAAATTGCTGTGAATTGATCATTCAAAGGCTAGTGTTATACCTTTCCCTTGAATGATCAAAAGCAATTGCCTTATCGTTGCATGTTGATTATGGTGAGTGCCTTCGCTAAGTAGATTTTTAGCTGTTATCTACACTTCACTGTAGACACATTTTTTTTAAATAGTCCTTTTTCTACACACAAAGAAATGAAGTCGTTAGAAATTAATTTGGATAATAAAATTTTAGTTAAAAAGAAAAATAATTAATTACTAAAATTTTTCAGGGCTCAAATAAGATTTATAAGCATTTGCGATGTTTACTGAGAGAAATACATTTTTTTAATCGGTATTATTCTACATGTCAATCACTTCCATATGAAAGTCTTTGGGAACTGTATCCACATCGATATAAAAAGGCGGGGAAAACATTTTTATGGAAACTGCTCAGTTTAAATATTTAGAATCTTAATTCAAATTTTAAAATTTTCGTTGATTAAAATGTCTATATACATATTGTGCGTGTTTTTGAGAAGTGGTAACGTTTGCTTGGCCGACCGCATTAACATGTTTAAAGGGCCGCGTGTTGCTATTCCTTGGCTATTAAATTGCCTGAATAATTGTTTGATAATTGAAACACTCGAAATGATAGATCGATATGCTTATATAAAACTTAAAACAAAAGCTATTTAACAAAAAAAAATTTTAATTGGATTGCCACGCCCCCAAATACTGAATTTAAAACATTTTAAGAATTACAGTTTGTCTATGGCAGTAGGGTTAAAAGGTATCTTGAGACCATTTGAAATTTTTTGACTCTTGCATTCAGTACATTGTTTTATTATTTAAATAAATTGTTTCAAAATATTTTTTTTTGTAGCCGCAGTCTCTTCCTTAGCCAACTTCAACTTTGATTTACATACAGAACGGATGCTGAGAGCAACAACAAACAATATCTTCCTGTGGGAGAAAAAACAAATAAAGTTGAAAAAAGAGGTCCTTGTGTTTCTGTTTCTGTTTTTTTTTTATCTAAACAAAAATTCATGAACTTAAGGACTTTCATTTATTTTTTTATTGTAATATAGTCTTTAGTTTTCTGTTTTTTTTTTATTTTTTATGAAACCAACTTCCTTTGCTGACTTGTATAATCATGGTAAATGAGCTTTAGCCGTAGTAATAATATAAACAGTAATGCATGAAACACTTTATATATGAAATGATAAAAAAATAATTTCAAATACACAGAATATAGAGGAATATGCTTATGTATATGCAGCCTTTAGATTCTACAACTCCTACCATGCATGTATATATGGCATAAATGTTGGTGTAACTCTTTTAAGCCAAACAACCTCAATGGGGCTTTAGCTCTACTTAATCTATATGCAAATTAGTAGAAATTACATATGGGAACTGCACTTCCGTTATACATATACTATAGAGTACTTTGTTGCGGCGGATGTGTGGTAAACCAACATGAGAAGAAACATACACACACACACACACAGTTACATAAAAGCCACAAAAAAGATGAAAAAAATTAAGCAACCAGCCAGTTTCACTGTTATAACCACAGTCTCTAATAGCTCAATAAGTCTACTGCAAAGCAACCGTTATTTGAAATTCGCCTTAAAAATACATGCTAGCTGAGCCATATTATGTATCCAGCTGACGAAATTCATAACAAGTCCTTGTGTATATCCACATGACATAGTGTAAGGAGTATTGAAGGAGATGAAATCAAGGTTGTGTGTTTTCATCTCATGGTTGTTAATGACGCTAAACAATAATCGAAAAGTTTGTCAATGACAGTGGATAATGCCTTAATAGTCAGAAATATTTTAAATTGCAGGGTGCTGCATAGAGAGTAGAATATGTACACTTTAAAATACTGATTTTCTTAAGTGACTGACTTATAACAAAGCAAAGCTCATTATTTGGAAGATTTTTCTTTTAATACAGTTTTTTTTTTTTCTTGTTAGAATCAAACCCACAGCATTCATAGGAACCGATGAATACACCTTCCAAGGTCTACCAGCGCACTTTAATTTCTTCACTTATTTAGACGATTTGCTTACACAAAAAAAAACTTAA
The DNA here is from genome assembly GCA_963576795.1 of Metopia argyrocephala. NCBI lineage: Eukaryota > Metazoa > Arthropoda > Insecta > Diptera > Sarcophagidae > Metopia > Metopia argyrocephala. The sequence continues at coordinate 169,861,265 of OY756208.1, read as the reverse complement.
TTTTTCTTTAAATTTATGTAAAAGTTTATATGAAAACCAACACCAAGTATAGGAAAATTTACGATGCACACAATGGTTACTCGGTTTCATATCTTGGACAAATTAAATCTTGCATGGAACAAGATAAAAGAAGCCCAAGTTGCTGAACACTTCAGCTTATAGAAAATTAAAATCATCATCAAACTTTGATGTAACCACGATACAAAAATATTTTTGTGAAAATGCCGTTACACCTACCTGCAGGATCATCATCCTCAGGTTATGTTGGACTCTAGTCAAAACTACAAACCAACTAAATCCACCTCCCATCTTCAAGGGAATTTCCGCAATCCAAGACTACTCATCATATTATTTCAGGGTGGCTCCCTGAATTGGCCATCATGCTCTCTCCTCCTTGCTATGCCTCGCCAGGCCCAGCTTTTTATCCTAGAATCTGGGATTCTGTAGGTTGTTCTTCATCGCTATTCTTCTTCTTTTCTCGCAGAACATGTTCTACGTATCGAGCAATCAAGTTCCAGCTGTTCTCACTTGCTTACATTTTGGCGTTATATTCTCAACAGTGAGGGAACCAATCCTTTCCTCCACATCTGCTCTAAATTCCAGCCATCTATTGCATCTAAAGAATGTATGCTCGGCATCGTCCTATTCTGAGTCACCATAAATACAGTTCGGAATACTTGTCTTATCTATTCGGTTAAGATACCTCCGAAAGTATCCGTGGCCGGAGAGGAGTTGAGTAAGGTAATAGTTTACCTATCCATGTGGTTATATTTGAAATTAGTCAAGCCGTCCATCGGCCGTATCTCTCTTCTTGGCATACTTGCTGCCATATATGTATGGTATCAATGACATGTTACATGTTCAATACATAGTAAATATTTAAATCAATATCCATGTTTTTTATTTAGAATATTTGGCTTTTAAATGAATTCCGATTTATCAAAATTGTATATATTTTTTATCAAAAGAAAATAGCGAAATTAGTACTGCATACATATGTACATGCATACATAATTGGCCACTACAACCCTACAGTTTAGCGTCGAATCCGAACGACAGACTCGAAAAACTTGTCCATGGCAATCAGTCACTCTCAGAGCTTTTGCCAGAAGTCTGCTAAGAGGTAGTCGCCGAAAGAAATATTTTTTTATATTTCTTTTTTTCTACTAAGAGCCGGTTGAAGAAGCAAATAGTTTGCATATTTCCCTCTTTCAAGATATCCGAACTGGGATTTAAATCGGGAACTCTCGTCTAGTAAGCTAATACACTAAATATTAGACTACGAAGATCACAAATTAGTACTTAAAATTAATACATTTAAATACATTATTGGTGAAATTGTTTGAGCTTAAGGTCGAACAAATATTTGTTATATTTATTTTTCGATATTTCGCTCTTTTTTCCGTAGCATCATCGGGAAATGAAAATTTGTATTTGACAAAAATAATTTAACCAATAAATAATAAATAAAAAGTTCAAGTTCAAATACACTTTTAAATACTTCAAAAATAAATAAATATAAAAGTCTGAAAAACAGAAAATGTTAAACTTTTAATAGCGAATGTTTTTAAATCTGTTGCCTCCATGCCATATACGTCATATTATAACTTCTAACAACAGCTAATCAGATCTCGGCAATAACAATGTTTTGCTTACTTTGCAAAGAAACAATGATCAATCAATGTAGAAGGCCTTTCAAAACTTTCAAAACCACAAATGTAAATATTCGTATTAAATGTATTTATGTTTGGACGTAATTGTTTTAAATAATCTAAATTTAGCTGTTACCGTAAGCCATACTAAAAATTTAAATTACATTTTGATAATTTTATTAATAACGAAATGAACTGATCTTATGACCTCTATTTTTTTCTCTCGTTCATAATTAAGTGCATAGTATTCATGATATATCTTCTAAAGGAAAAATGATGTTATTTTGAAAAGAAAAACGAAATCTATCAGGCTGCTTAAATTTTAAAACTAAAATTTTCATTATTTTTTTTTTTTCTTTGTTCAGTTGAAAAAATACTTCTTTCATAATAGTATGTATAGCTGTAACAGCAGTAACAAAAGCAACTCAAAACAAATCATACCTCACACCTATACTTTATGCAACATTTTAAGTTTTTTACAACAACCTGTAAGTATGCAAGCTTTACTTATTTACAGTTTCATGTTAAAACTTCTGTATCATAACTGCTGTCTGTTGCTGTTAGTCTTATTACTATCTCTCTCCCTTGCTTAGTTTCCCTGGGCTGACAAAAGTCTCGACGCATAATGGTGTAAATGTAGTCGCCGGGGAACCATAAACTACAACAACCTCGTTGTCGTCGTCAGTTTGGATTAAAATTGAAACTTTTTTCATCTTTTTTTATGTTCTCGTTTTTTTTTCTGATGCTTTCAATTTTGTTTTACTCTGTTCTTATTGTTGTTACAAAAAAACAAAAACAAAAAAAAAACTCTTGATGTATGTTGTCGTCATTTATTGCTCTACTCAGAATTTAGTTTCATTCTCCAACAAACAACAGCAACAACGGCATCAGCAATTGTAGCCTGCTGTCTTCAAAGTTCATGCAAATTTTCAAGAAACTGTCTATGGCAAGAGAATTAAGGACGTGGGTGTAATAAGTAAATGGAAGTGCATGTGTTTGTTAATCAGCAGTAACGGAATTTTTTGACGAAGTAAACAAATGCAGTTGACAGCTGATGTTTAAATTTAATTTTCATCTTTATCGGTGACATTTTTATTTGTTTTTTTTCTTTTCTCCTTCTTCTTCGTCTTCGTGTTTTTCTTCAATTTCTTGGTCTTAATTTTCCAGTTGAAAGCAATGAAAAAAGTATTTAAAAGTTTTTGTAAATGACAGCTTTTAACAGGAAATGGCAAACGCTGTAAAGTTTGAACAAAAAAAGTAATATTTGCGTTATAGTGCTCACAATATCTGGTTAATATCATCATGCTCCATATGACTATAACAAAACAGCAAAATAAAAGTGTTGTTAAAGGATTAGAAACAGAAACAGAAACGTAATGTGATTAGTCAGAAATAATTAACAGAAGTTTTTCCCTAACTTATCGATAGCAATTAAAAAATTTATTGTGGTTGCTTTAAAGACAGTAATAATATCTGCTAAATGTACTCGGATTCCAATATGTTTTAAATGGATCCTTAAATATAAGTTTTTAGTTATAATTATGCTTCTCTGTAATACCAGTATTGGATTAACTTTTAAAATTAACCCAAATACATACATACATATGTTTCATTAGTCTAGTGGATCGACTATGAATGGCAATTAAATATTTCAACCAATATTTCAATATTACTTTTTTTTTATTGCCAACTGCATTCTTAAAACATCGAGAGCAAGTACCGAGATCAGTATCCAGAGGATTACCCCTATTTATGCAGTGCATTATACAAACTAGAGTTAGGAAAATATATTATGAGGAAGAGGAAATAGTGGGTATTGTTTGAGACTATTTAATTTGAATCAGGTAATAACGTAATTGGTAGGAAAAACATTCACTAGAAGATTGTTTCATAAACGAGCAGTTCGGCTAAATGAATGAATTCTATCTATAATGGGATTCATTGGACAATCAACGACAAACGGATAAGAGGTACGAGTTGTACGAATAGATAGTTTTACATGCGCACCGTCCTTAGACATATCACATGCCGCCCGTGCCCGCACGGTAGTCACAATATGAGCGTCAAACCAGCGCCACCCAAATCCGGTACCCTCCAATTTCGGATATTTCCAAGAAACACCGCGCAGAGGAGAGCCCATGGACATTGGGTTAACAATTTCGTCACTACCATTTCCTGGATAACAGCAACCCCCCTTGTTGAGGAGGTTATACTACTACCCAGCATATACCACTGCCACTACGTGTACTTCCCGAAGGACCGCACCCATCATCAGGCCGATTTACTTCACTCCCCGAATGACAGAGAAGCACAAGCAAACCGGGGCTGCCCTGATGCCCGTAGTACCAGATTAAAGCATCTCTGGTCAGTCCTTGAGAATCCCAGAAAATGCCAGCCACGCACTCTGTAAGGCCAACACCACCAGGAACAAACTGTTGTCACCCGTACAACAGCCCCCTGGACTGATGCCAGCCGAGTCTCCGATAGCATACGCTGCGCTATGCACCACCAACCATACTCTACCTATAGCAAGCGCCAGGCCACTCAGAGCCAGGTTGAACTCCATATTCTAAGGAGAATACAGTCCACCGACGGGACACTTCGTCAGCAGCCTATTTTTGTATCCCCGCGGGGAGTACGAGTTGTACGTAAGAATATACGTTTATTCGGAATTAATGTTTTTATTTCATCAGAGCTCTTCTCGTGGTAATACCGATTGAACAGTGAAACACACGCCACATTGCGTCGAATCCATAGATTCCTAGCGTCGTTGATAAGTACCCTTGCCCTTCCCTACAGTCGGTCGATATGCCCGAAAAGAGATTTTAAAGCACCAGCCCATACATGAGAGTTGTATTACAACTTGGGTCGGAGGAAAACTTAGAATTATTAATTTTTCTTCTTCCGAGGAACTTAAATGCTTTTTTCGATACTGGAATGCATGCCCAGAACATCAAGAGCGTCGATCTATTCAATATGTACATTACCTATAGTCAAAGATGACGAGATTGCTTTATCAACACTACGTTTAGGCATGACTAAGCAACATTGAGTCTTGAACCTGTTCGCCTGACACCACTTAGGGATTGTCTGTAGATTGAAAGATTTTATAAATCTTAGCTATTTTAACCATATTTTCAACTGATAATAATTTTAAATATTTTGTACACGTTACTAAATATAAGCAAAATTATATTAAAAAAAAAAAAATTAAAATTTCTTTTAAAGGAATTTGATATTTTGATATATAAAAAAGTATTTAAAACGTATACATCGAACCAATTTTATTTAATTTGAAGCAAGTGTTTACATACTGAAGTGATTTTTAACCTCTGGTTTTAGAAATAATATTTTCCATTTTCAAATAAACAAATTTTAAAGTAAAACTTTAAATGATAATTGTATATGCCTGAAAGATAATGCATTTAGACTATATAAGTATTTATTTTTTTTTCTTTTTTGTATTCCCTTCAGCATATTTAGTGGGTGTGATTGCCGTTTGCCAGTTACTGCCATTCCCGAACAATCATCATTATATAATGAGGCAGTCAATCAGACAACCAATGTATTGTGGAAATAATTAAGCGGCTGTATTTACCACTTGTTGTGCTTGTCATGCGAAAATATGCTGTAATGTACTTACTTGTATGAAACAATAATTTAAATACTCGCAGTCTATGCAAATTGTTAACATATCCCGCAAAATATTTAAAAAAAAAGAAAAAACAAAAATAAAACATGCATGCACATTCATATATGTATAACGGGCATACACACATGAGTACTAAACTCCATTCACATTAGGGAAAATTTCTATGAAAATATTTTAATTACATTTTGACTATTTGGAGTAAAGGCGTAAGTTTTTGTTGGACTATACTCCTTGTCATTCTCCTCTCTTCTACTACACAGAAGATTACAATTTTATATAGAATAATATCATAGTGTGAACTATGTCTTAACATTTGTGGAGTAATGAAATGTGACACAATTAAAATGGTTGACACAATAAAAATGTTCATAAAATCAGATTTAAGGTTTTAATAAGCGATTTTATTAAAAAAAAAAAACTAATATTGTGTACATATGTATATACCTACCAATACAATTAATTCTTGGCCAACATAACAGCCAGGTACTTTTTTTATTATTGTTGTATTAAATTTACCACATGTGTGTGACTTGTGCAGCTAAAAATGTCACACTTGTATAGTTTTCTGCTCTGTATGTGTATATTATACTATACATATACGTGTAATTGGTTTTTAAATGGTTATGATCACTCATAACTATTACCACCACAACATTATCACATCTATACCTCTACACTTAACCATTGCACACACACAAATACACATATTAATAAGCAAAACCAGTATATAAATATTGAAAAACATTCCCATATGAAAACCGCAATAACTTTTTTTATTGTTTTTGATTATAACAGGGATGGGATAATGTGACCGACTCTCTATGGTAACCCAAATATTGGAGAAAAAAATTTATTAAGAAAAGTTCTGTATTTTTGGTTAAATAGTGAAACAATTTTGATGAAAATTATTTCAATTTCTAAAAAGTAAAATTTCACAATACAAGGAACAAATATTTGATCTTACTTATCCTTATTCCGGAAATGAAAATAGTAGTCATTGCCTATTCTTGTGGATATTGCAAGACTACAAAAGACGATATAAAACAGTTAATAAACGACGATAAAATTAAGTCTATCTTTAGGAATGCTCCAATACTTGGTAATGACTCTTTAAGTTCAGCGCAAAGTGAATGGTTAGTCTGTGTTCACACGTAGAGATTCTTATTTTTAAGATTGCACGTTTTTGGCCGAAGGCGGCGTGGGGTAAAGAAACGAGTGCACTCTATCTTGTACTGGCAATGCGCTTCACTCGCTCATTTGTAATGGCACACAAGCTTACACACAATTGTAAATAACATACATGAATAAATCGTTGCAAAATGACAATTTTACGTACACAAAAAAGTGACAGCACATACCCAGCAGAAAATGTTTAAGATTTGGAAGCAATAAATAAAATTGTAAGCAATAATGGAAGCATTTTATTTCTTTTTATACATTAAAGCTTCCAAAAATACTACAGGATAAGGTATTATTTCTGGATTTTTATACTACTGTTTACTGGCTGCAATAAATGTGCATTTCAATTGCATTTTAGCGGCTCATTTCATATAAAAATCATGCATTATTGATGCGCACGAGTAAGTGATTGTTCACGATTTCTCCCTTACAAAATAGCTTACTAGTAATCACTAATTTCTGCTGGGTATGTATGTAGTGTGATACCAACATAAGAAATATTTTTTTTTTTGTGTGTAAGAAAGAAGGAATAAAAAAAGAATTAAGCATTGATGTCATATCACCCCGACATGTAGAAAATCAAATTTTGTATGCGTCCTGTAGTAATAATTATCATTCTTGATTTAAATAACATTAATTACAAATGTTAATACCCCGTCAATATATCATCGAACTAAATGATTCTAGAAGGCTAACAGATTATTTTTCAGAAACAAAGCAAAGCTAACGATAGTAAAGAGATATGGTCAATTCTGCAACTTGTGCGGACCCAATTTAAGAAAATAAATTTAAATCTTTTCATTTATCTTTTTAGATATTTGTTCAAGAAGTTATTAACAAATTATTTTTATAAAAAAATATATTTTTTTAATATATTTAACAAAACGAAAATGCTAAAATAATTTGAATTTTTTTATTTTATATAATTCTTTTTTACAAATAGTTTTTCTTTTTTGTTAATTTTAATTTTTTTTTTTTTTCTAATTTAAGCAAGATGTTGGTCCTCTTTTTAATTTGTTTCTGTATTTTTATAGCAAAATTGAAACAATCTACAGCAAAGCATATAACTCAGGTGATATTAAAATTGACACCTATTGTAAGAAGAGAGATTATAATACGAGCAATACAACAACAAGGATTGTCAATTACAAGTGTTATCTGTAAATCATTATTAAAAAAAAGTGCAAAAGATAAAGGTTGTATTAGAAAATAAAAATTTTATGCAGAGTTGTAATCAATTTTGTTAATACCCTACAATTACAAAATAATATTTGGTAAGTAATGAAATTATTGAAAACTACAATTACAAATATAAACTTTATGGAATATGAAAAAATTCGAACGTAATAACAACAACTATAGAAACTTTTTAAATAAAAAAATATATATACATATAATACAATAATATGGCAATTATTTAATGAAATTATGAGGAAAAAATAAAAATATTTATAGAGATTGAACAGTTCTGCAAATTTTTACATATATGTATCTATAAAAAAATAAAATATTTAAAAAATATTTAACATCTGTAAGATTAATACTAATAAAACTAGAAAATTAACTTAATACACCTTATACAAATACATAGCTAACCAAATGAAGACTGTGAACCGATATCTTAACATTGTTTTACATAATTCCTCTACATGGGATAATCACCTTGTCGTGATGTATTGTAAGCCTACACTGCAAGGACTTAACTGGCTATGATGGTGGATAGCAATAGCTCTCTGGCAGGGTCTCCCATATCAAAACGGTAGTTGAGGAGCAGTAACTTAGAATTATTCCAGGGGCTGGATCAAGGAGAAGAATAACAATATCATCTCCAATATTATTATTCCTCCCCTAATTTTCATTTTACTGGGCTGCCTGTTTGGGTTTGATTGCTGTTGGATTATTTAGTGGTGAAAGCATAACTCTGTGACTTGAATCAAATCAATCAAAAGCGGTTCGAATTTTTAAAGTAGAACTTTTGTTTTTTTCTGATTGATATCATATATGATAATATTAAATTTAGAATTAAAATTTTTTCGATTCGAAGGTCATTGTACGTCGTCGTAGAGGACGACCATGTTTACGTTGGAATGACAAGGTAGACAAAGGTCCACACCCTTTTTCTAACTTCCCTTAATATTTGCCTAGACCAGCACAATATACTACAGGAGTAGGGATCATCACTTGAGTGCTGGCCTCATTAAAATAATAAATAATGAACTTAATTTTAATGTTTATCTTGATTGTCTAACACCTAGAGCTCACACTGCAGTTTCCTTTGTAAGAAGAAATTCTATGGATTTCTTTGACCCTATGACCTTAACAATATTACATATTCCATTTGTTGGCTCTAGATTGGAGTACTGTTCTTTTGTATGGAACATACGGTCAGAACACATAAAATTATTAATTTCTTTTATGTAACAGCTCATATTACTAATTATGCCATGAATGCCGTGGTCTAGTGCTTAGTGTGTTGGCTTACTAAGACAATAGCGACGGGTTCAAATCTCAGCTCTGACATCTCGAAAAAAGAAATATGAAAAAATTATTTCTTTCGGCGATTACGTCTCACCAGTCTTCTAGCAAAAGCTTTGAGTAATTGATTGCCACAAAAGAGCATCTAAAATCTGTCGTTCGGAGTGGACTTTAAACTGTAGATCCCGGGACTCATGGATAAACACACACCACACACAGTGCTGCGTGATGCTAGGCCGTAACCCTAAAACAGGGTTGTAATGGCCAATTATATATGTATGCTATGAATGAAAATGAACTTCTTATACAATTATTCAAAACTTAAACAACTGTTTTTAATACGAGTACTAGATGTAACATAATTTTTTTCAGTAACCATTGCATATTTTTGTTTTCAATTTTTATTTTCCAGCTCTTATTCAATAGCAAATACACGAATTCCTAGAATTTAATATTACTTATACGGCACAGTTTTCTTGTAGATCTTATACTAAGGATTATGCTGGCGTACCCAATACTTGAATAGTATTTACAAACAACCTATTTTAAACAATCTCCGGCGGGTGTTTAAGTCATTTTTGCTAAAGAAGTGACATTTCCCATTCGGTATATTTAGCAATACTAGATAAAGTTGCTTAGCTTTAAAGGTTTCTAAATCAAATTTTCCAAGGATATCTTTGTGTGAATACATACTTAATTTTTTGTAATTGTTTTATATTGTTTGTTTTACACATTGATATACGCACATAGTTTGAAGTAATATTCTAAGAATTTTTAATATTTTTTCATTATTAAAAACAAAGGATTTATTTAATTTTTTTATGCTATGCAAGTGGAACAAAAAGAAAGCCTTAAGGCAAAAAAAAAAATTTTAAATAATAATAAAGAACATGTAATGAAATTATAATACTCGTATGATAAATATTCAAATTATAAACATCACAAACGGAGTGCATATGCATAACCAAATCCCTAGTATATGTATACGAAAAGCAACTCTTTAATTGTTACTTTTCGAGTCGCTAGTAGCTGTACCAGTGATAGAATTTCAAAATTATTGCGAATTAAGTTTTTTTTTTGCTTTGCTTCTTTCTATAGCTTAGAGATGACGACTACTGCAATTTAACCACTGCAACCAACTATAAAAAGGATTTTCCGTTTTTCCGTTTTCTTTTTTTTTTTTTTTTTTTTTACTTAATTTTTTTTTTTTTCTTTTTCATGAAAATGGTACAATTTTAACAAACTAGTACACTCTCGGTTGTACTCGAATACAGCAAACCACAAAATAAAAACAAACTTTTAGGTCAGGGTCAAATTAATTTTATATGGCCAACATACAAGTATAGAAAAGAAAGAACCTCTAAACTCGCACACAACAAAAACTTTTTAAGATATAACATAAGTACCAAGGATACCACATATGTGTGTACATGCATATGTATGTACAAATACATGTATAAGATACGAATCATGGCTAATGTATGCAAATTATATGCGTAATTGAATACAAATAATAAACACATAAAAATATAAAAAAAACACTTTTCATTTAATTAAAACAACAGATATTAAAGAAAATACAAAAAAAAATTGCATATGTATGTTGAAAAATTATAAATACAATATAATTTTTGTAGAATAAACTTGTTCATATATTTACATATAAATATAAAGCATTTTAAATGTTTTATATTGTTTTTAAATACGAGTACATCTCTAAATTTTAAATATACGAGTACATACATATGGTATATATGAAGAGCCGAGGAACAAAGCCTATTTTTAGCATTTTTTTGACAATTTGTTTTATAAAATTTATAAGAAAAACTAGGCCGAAACCCTGAAACAGGGTTGTAATAGCCAATTATAAGTACATATGTATGTATTATATTTATAAAATTGTTTATAATATTTGGTTTGGAATCATTTCAAAAAAATCTTATTGGCAAATTTTATCTTTTTTTTCTTAGTTTTAAAGAATTTATGCATAACAAAACATACTTTTTTAATTTTTTATCAAAATATACTTTTTCATACAACATTTTGCCTTTTTTTTGTCTAGTCGACTTTTTTTTGTTTAAATAAAGATACCTTATATCACAAAGATAATATCAAAATCTATAAGAATTTGTTATTATTTCGTTTTTATTTTGTTTATATTAAACAAGGCCTGTTAATAAGGTCAACTCAATTCTTATGTTGACTTCAATATAAACAATTTTTACCTTTTAGATGCCTTATGATAAATGCTCTTTGCAATTATTTAGTTGTCAAAATTATTAGTATTTATGCCGTTGCTTTTACCCAGCAGAAATTAGTGCTTACCAGTAAGTAATTTTGTAAAAGAGAAATTGTGAGCAATCACTTACACGTACGCATCAATAATGCATGATTTTTATATAAAATGAGCCGCTAAAATGCAATAGAAACGCAAATATATTGCAACAAGAAAGCAAATATTATACAAAATCAAAAATAATACCTTATCCTATAGCATCTTTGGAAGCTTTAGGGTACGAATAAACAATATAATGCTTCGATTATTGCTTACATTCATTTTTATTTATTGCTTCCAAATTTGAAAAATTTTGCGCTGGGTAGCAGTGTTACCATTTTTATACCATACCTAATTAAGAGTTTTCTTTATTTAAAAACAACTGTGCAACTCTGGCTGTTTTTGATAATATCACCATTGTCATATACATAATAACAAAATGCTTGTCGCTTTTTTTTTTGTGCAGATGTATTTTTGTTACATTGAGTTCACCTTACAAATATTCCTTTAAAGAAGAATTTCTTGATATTATCAGTTTGATGATATCTTAAGTCATTCAATGTTCAATCAAATTAACTGTTAAACAATGAATAAAATAATTCGACTATTGTTTGATGAATGAATATTATTTAATAGAATAATTAATTAATGATTAATAATAATTAATCGACTGCCGTATTCATAAAAAAAACATTGTAGGTTCATTACAGGTTTATTTGATAAGTATTGCGTAGATTTTTATGAATTAGTGAAATTTATTTTTTATGAAGTAGTACAGGATTTATTTTAAAGTTCTGTAAATGTGGATATATTATGTTTTATTTTTGCAAAATATTTGTAGGGTCGAAGTGGGCGATAATGAAGATGTAAACAAACACAAACTTATTTGCAAAACAAAGTGTACTAAGATTGTTTTTTGAAGATAAATTTGAGAACATTTTTGTTTTTTACATCTGTATTGCAATAGATGTAGTATAGTGGTTAGTGTTTGGCCTTATTAGACTAGAACTTCGAGATTAAACCCCAGCTCTGGTATCTTAAAAGCAAGAAATTTTCTTTTGGCCACTACTTTTTAGCAGTCTTCTGGCCAGAACTCTGAGAGTCAATGATTGCTATGAACAAGCTTCTCAAGTCTCCCATTCGGAGTCAACTTTAAACTGTAAATTCCGGTACTAATGGATAAAAAAATTTAAACGCTCAATAATGGTTCTGCGAGAAACTAGGCCCAAACCCTGAAACAGGGTTGTAATGGCCAACGTTACTATCGTTATCCTGTAAAAAAACTAATTATCATACTCGTAGTTTGACTTTCACTGTAGATTTCTTAAATGAAATATAGTCTCAGTGTGGAACTGAGGCTACTAGTGTTACCGAGTTTTTGGAGTTCATTAGAAAAGCAAGAGGTCTTCTAAATACACTGTAGATTAGAAGGGACGTAATAGACATATTACATATGTAGGTCACGCAGAATACGGCTAACAGTGGTTGATATAAATTAAAAAATAAAATAGTATTAAGTAATATCTACTAATATGTATGTATATATCATACATATTACATATCGTCAATGGAATTAAAGAACGCTGTAACTGATAAAAAACGAAAATACGTTTTTTGCATCATTTGGTCCAGGTCCCAGATTTCTACGATGAAAAAAATTCACTTACGCCGTCTGCGAAATGAAAAATACCAATGTATTTGTTCTACTTACTTTTATAAAAGTTTTTTGGCTCTGGTAAACATTTAAGGTTTTGTCAGTTACAGCGTTCTTTAATTCCATCGACGATATATTTATAAGAATTTCGCTATACCACTAGCATCACTAGAGACAAAGATTATTTTTTGCTGAGTCCTTTAAACATTTTTAGATAGAAAGTAGCTCTTTGTAAGATTACATGAGAGATATGTAGAGCGAGTAATTTTCTGCATTTTTTTTTTTTCAAGAGAAAAAAATGTTTATAGGAATTTTCTCATTTAATTCTTTTTAATAATTAAAATTCAAATCTAATTTTTATGAGCAACCTTGGCAAATTGATTACTGTTCTTAAAAGAATTCATTTGAAAAAGAATTGCAAAATAATCAATGAATTTTAATTTATTTTGTAACCGTTCGTGATTAATTTTCCTTTCTTTTTCATTTTTCATATTCTTTTCTTTCGCATCCTTCTTTACTGAATTTCTTTTTTACTTTTTCACAAATAAATAAAAATACACGTGTAACGAAATGAATTCCTGACACACTAAATTTGTTATTGTGCGGTATTCTTTATTTTTTCTTGTTTTTTGTTTTTTCTTGGTATTTTTTCTATTTTCCTTTTTTTGCCACAATAATGTTCATGTTATTGTTACAGTTATTTTTTTTTATAGATGTAGTTGTTGTTTGAGTATTTCGTTTGCCTGTACGAGTATTTAAAAGGGATAAAAGCTCTTTTTAACCGTTTTGTGCTTTCGCTCTTTTTAATAAAATAAAATGACAGAAAACTTAAGATATGAAGAGAATTCGGCATAGCTTTTAGTAAATGTGTCCCAAAATAACCGTTAGCTTTTTATTACCCCTTAAGCTGACTGTTTTCAAACACTAAGGGAGTCTGTAAACTTTTTGTTTGTAATACACCTTAAAATACAGAAGAAGTTGTTTTACAGATGCGTTTTGTACGAATTTAATCAACACAAGGGGTAGTGTGGTAAAAACTAGTTTTGATTATTCACCATTCGAGGCTATTCAATATGTGCTGTACACATACATGCATGTATGGTGAACAGAAACATCTCAATTATAATCCAATAAGTAAAAAAATTTTGTAATTTTTACAATATTTTTTTACGAGTTTAATTAAACTTCTTATGTTATTGACAAAACTATCTGTCTATCACCACTAATAAGGCCTTTAAAAGTGGCTCTTATTTTCTTCAAAGTTGTAGGCATTCAAGAGTTATTGTTCTTGGATATACGAATCTATTCAAATCTTATAATGGGTTTAACTTCCCCAAGAGCTAATGCTGCTAGTTCGTAATGGCAATACCCATTACACAATACCCACAAAGTTTTTTGTTACCGTTTTTGAAGTACTATTAAAATGTCGAACATAAAATTGTTCTACGCAAACATATGTACGAGTATAAGTATATAAGTTATGATTAGAAGAAGATTTAGGCCACAGATCTATCAGTTAATGAGAAAATATTTTGTTAGTGTCTCCTCATATTGTAGTCAGAATATCAAAAATACTAAATGGTAGCCCACATTACCCGAACATACGCTATTTATATATACATATATTTGTATATATATTTTTTCTATTTAAAATTGTATCTTGGCCAATAAGTTTATAACAAAAAGAAAAGAAAAAATACAAAGAAAACTTGTTTAAGAAATAGCAGGAAGGAACCCGGAAGTGAAATATTTTGCAGCCCACCTGTTTCAATGCTGAACGTTTATTTTTGTTTTTTTTATCTGATTTAAAACAAAAATAAGACAAAAAAGCGAGAAAAACTTTACAAATAATGGCACTTAAAAGAGAAAAACACAACAACTGCATGTAATGCTGCTGCTGTGCGTTTATTTTATAATTTCAGAATATTGTTAAAAACAAAACTTAAAACCATAAGAATAAAATTAAATTTTGTTCCTTCAATCTCTTTAGTCAGATATAAACCAAAATTGTTTAAAGTTTTCTATGATGTTTGAAAATTTGTATAAAAAATGTTGATAAAGTTTTCAGCTTTTAAAAGAAAATGTACTTTTATGCCACTTATACAATGGGAATTTTTTAAATAAATTTACAAAATTTATATATAAATAAAAAATTATTTTTCTACAAGCTTAGTAAGCCTTTTAAAAAAAAAATCTCTGATTTTTTAACTGAAGGGAAAAATTTATTTTAAATTGTTTATAAAATATTTACAAACATTGATTTGTTATTGATTAAATCATAAAAATATTGTAGGTGTAACTAAATTGAGCATTATTCCTAAACCTTTTGAACAAATAATAACGCATTATCTCCGTCATCAAATCTCTTCATTCTTGTGGCCCTTCAAATACACAAATTGAATAAAATTTGCTTTTCTTCAGTTTTTCTTAAAAGGATATCTTCACATAGGATCGAAAGATTTCATTATATTTAGAAACCATAAGTCAAAAACTATTTCTGTTTCATCTGGTGTTCCACAAGATAGTCATTTGGGTCCGTTTTGGTTATTTTGTTATAAAGCAGGGGTAGTATGGGAATTTATTAAACGCTGGAGAAATATTCATATATGTTTGTAAATAAAATTAAATATGTACAAAACATACATGCACACATCTAAGAAAACAGTTTGATTGCCTTTTTATAAGCTTTAAATGCATTCACACAAAATGAGTATACTGTTGTCAATTGTAACTTTTTATTTAAGCAATACATGACAACACAATAAAAGAGTGAATGTAACGAATCTCATGCATTGCATTGCTTTTTTCTCTAGAAGTCATTTAACACTCAAAAAAAGCAACGAATAGACAAGGAATGGTATGAATAGTTTTCATGCCTAATAAATAAAACGCAATATACATATATATTTTTAAGTATTTATATATGTATGTATGCACATTTACAGCCTGTTTATAGAATGAATTGTTTAAGACGTACACACGTCTTTTTATATAAAAACACTAACAAATTTAAATGTTTTATATTTTTTTAAATATACAACAATTATTACTGTAAAATCATTCGTTGCACAACATGTAACAGCATTATAAAAAAAGAATATGGAAGAGGCAATCAACAAGGCAGTTGCCGAAATAAATATTTTTTTTTATCATATTTATTTTTTTCAAGATGTCAGATATGAGGTTTGAATGTGGAACTCTTGTCTCAGTAAAAAATCTCTGTTCAAGACAGAGAGTTTCTTCTTATTCGCCTCCGAAATCTTCAGTGGAATCCGAATAACGTTTTATCACCTTATGAAAGACATCTAGCACATATAAAGCTTCCAACCATCAAATTCAATAGAACTTATCTGACCATTTCCTTTGCTAATAATTTGATAGAGGCCGTTCTTGATTTTAAGACTTTATTTAGAATGTTATAGTCCGTAAAACAAAACAATTTTTAGATTGATTTTTATATATTTATGCGTATGTATAAGTATATCGCTCATTTTCGAGAAGAGTAAATGCAGAAATATGAGATGAACTCTAATTTAATATCTAAAAATTGTATTTGTATCTCTTTCGTTTACTGAGTGGTGACTAAAAGTGTTTTGTACTTTTCCTATCAGAATCGCTTTTTTGAGTTATGCCACTCTCTCGCAAATGAGCGATATGTACCTAAATGTTTCTCCTTCTCCCTTTTAAAAAGACAAAATATCGTACCTAAAAAGTAAATGGGTTATCAATTGTTTAATTGATGGGGATTTTGACTCATAAGAGCATTGTAGATAATGAAGCGGTACGTTAACTCCCTAGGAGGTCCTTTGCAGGAGAGGAATACATTGACTCTGATATTTGCTACCATTGACATTTACGAGAGGTGAGAACTCAAAATTCTTCCATGGAAAAGCACAGAAAAAACAGAGTTCCATCAGTTTATGGGCGTAATTTTCTGAACACGGCATTTTTTGCTAATTGTAGTTGATCACGTGTTTGGATGGTTAGCCAATTTAACATTTTTTATATTTTCGAAAATCAGCTCAAATTTTTAAAACATACATACACAGAAAAAAATATCACCAAAATTCATTCAACAAAGTGAGTTGTTAATGTGAAATTTTCTTTTAAATATGTGTTTTATAAATACAATCAAATATTTTTTTGATATTACAAATATTACGATTTATTTTCAACAAATTATGCTAATTAAAATTGTAGTTATAATTCAAGCAATATTTTCAAAAATAATAAGACTTAATTATAAGAAAACAACAAAAAAATATGAGGTTTATAAAGAAGTTTAACAAAAGTATTAATTGGAAGTGTTCTAATTTCTCCAATAAATGGGTTGTTAACCACAATTGTTGAAAAAACATGGTACCGTTACATTTTTTTTTTTCTTTTTCTTAAAGTAAAATTTGAGAAAAAAATAAAATAAATTATTACGGTACCATACATTTTCAATAAAAACGATTAAATAAATTTTTTGTTGAGTTCTTTGGTTTAAGTTACTTGCTCACATTTTGTACAAAAATAACATAATAAAAATTAAGAGTGACATGGTGTAATGGTTAGAACGCTTGCATACAACACACAACGGCCCAGGTTCAAATCCCAGCAAAGGAGAAAATGAAGATGATTTACTGAAAGCCCTGTAATCTTTTCAACAATTAGTTTGTTAACCATAATAGTTGAAAAAACTTGGTACCGTTGCATTTTTTTTTTTTTGTTTTCTTAAGGAAACCTACAATTGTCGTATTTGTATTTACAAAAACCGTTGTTAGCGCAAAATTGAATAATATTTTAATTGTATATACAAAAAAATGTATTGTATTTACAATCTAGTTTTTTCTGTGTATAAAGAAATGTATTGCTATGTAAATTCTTTTGTTTGTTTTTTTATATACTAAATGTCATATGATTCTCATTTAGTTTATAATTTTCTGAACATAAGAGTTTTATAGTTTTGATTAGCATCTTTGGGAAAAAGTTTCCTGACGTTTCTCTTAAGAAATACATTTTATATTTAATTTTTAAACAATTTATATTATATTAAATACGTACGTTTTTTTTCACTTTTTTAACGGCCTACCACTGTTTCGCATTCATTTTCAATTTTAACACACTCACTAAATTAACTGGAATAATTAAAGCTTTCAGCAAAGAAACGAATGCCTGCATTTGTTAAATAAAATTATAGTTTTTGAGTTTTTTTTTTTTTTTTTTTTTTTGCTATTTTTGTTTAGAATTTTATTTATTTTTTCTTCTAATTTTTTAAACGTTTTGCAAACAAAACACGTTGCTTGCAAAAAGTTTTATCAGGCATTTTAGCAGACATAGCTGAATACAAACGATGTTGTAGTCTTTTAGCAGTAAGGCAACAAAAAGAAAAATTAATGTTGCAACATTATTACATTTTTTTATTTTTATTTAAGCTGTTGATGTTGCAACACTGATGTTATTTCCTTTTCTATATAAAAAACAAAAAGGAAGAAATCTCGTAAGTTTTCGCAGTATTGGTAAACAGCGTAATGAAAAGTAATACTGAGATTGGTTTCAAGCAAATATATAATCGTTACAAAAACACAGTGAGAGAGAGAGAGGGAGAACAAGTCAGGGGAAAACTTTAAATAGGTTAAAATAAAATAAAACTCATTTAATGATGTGCAAAAACGCTCGTTACTAATTTTTTTTTACAATTTTTATAATTTATTTTTTTATTTATATTTATTTGCTAATTTAAACAAAACGCTTCCACTATTTAAACGTGAATACGCGCACAGACATTTCTACTTGTTAAGTTTTTTTTTTAACAAACGATAGTTGAGTTATAAATAAAGAATTTATTAGCAAAAGTTGTTCTTTAAAATAAGTAGAGGGAGCAACAAAATTGCGTTATAAATTCTATTAAGAGAGGAGTAATACAAAAAGATAAAATACTGAACAAAGCAGTTATTTAAAGAAAGCAAATTTATATGAAATATCTACATAATTTTCTATATTACCAGAAGTCTGCTAAGAGGTGATCGCCGAAAGAAATATTTTTTCATATTTCTTTCTTTCAGTATTCGCCGTTGTTTAGAGTTTAGTGTGTTGCCTTGCCAAGACATAAGCCCCAGGTTCAAAACCCAACTCTCACATCTTGAAAAAAGAAATATGAAACAACTATTTCTTTCGGCGACTACCTCTCAGCAGTCTTCTGGCAAAAGCTCTGAGAGTAACTAATTGCCATGAACAAGCTTCTCAAGTCTGTCGTTCGGAGTCAACTTTAAACTATAAGTTCCGGTACTCATGGATAAAAATTAACACGCACAATATGGGTGCTGCGACAAGCTAGGCCGTAGTTCTACAACAGGGTTGTAATGGCCAGCTATTTATGTGTGTATTTCTTTCTTTCAAGATGTTAGAACTGGGGTTTTAACTTGGGAGCTCTCGTCGATAGTATCGTTAAGACAAATTTTGAAAATATTGCATACAATGTTAACTATCGACAACGCTACATAAAAATAGTAGCCAAATGATATATCAGAAAAATTTTATAAATAAAGATTCATATATATTGTAAAATAAGTCAACCTGTTGAGCCAGAGAAAGCTTAAACTGTTAAGATGGTGAAGTGGTAGAAAAGCCAATGTTGTTTAGAAGCGGAATATTGCACGAGCCAATAATTTGGTATAGACTGTGGTTTATCAAGAGCAAAGCACCATTTTTAAAATAAAATAAAAACTCTATAATCTGCAAGTACAAAATACATAAAGAAATTTCGTTTTGCAGAAAAATAATTGGTAATAAATAAATCTTATGGAAATATATCTAATATATAAAATTCTCGTATAGCGGTGTTTGTTGCCAAACTCCTCCGAAATGGCTCGACCGATTTTCATGAAATTTTGGGGTATTTTTTATACCCCTAAAGGTTAAGGAGACCTGCGCTAAGGGAAAGTTTATGCCTCAACTAGATAACGTACCGATTTCGATGAACTTTTAAACTAAATAGATCTACGTACCGTAGATCCCCAACTAACAAACTCATTTTGATTCAATTTTGTTGGTGTCTTAACACAAATTTAGATTAATGTAAATTTTCACATCTATTCTTCATACCCCTAAATGTTAAGATACCCGCCCCAAGGAGAAATGTATGCCTCACCTAAATAACATACCGACGTCGATGAAATTTTAAACTAGATAAGTATATTTGCGTACTGTAGAGCACATATCGTCGTGTGGGTGTTTATGTGCTCTATCCGCCATTTTATATTTCTCGAGTTAATGATACCACTTTAGATTTTAAACACCAAAATTTTTAAAATCTTCAATCCATTTTCGGCTATTTATCTTCGAAACTGGACGAGATATCCGAAAACGGATTGCAGACTTGAAAAATTTGGCGTCGAAAACCTAAAGTGGCATCATTAACTCGAGATATATAAAAATATGAAATGGCGGATAGAGCACATAAACTCCTGCACAACGATATGGTTTACGTTTTTTTTTTTAAGAAGTACTTAGAGGGACGATACAGGGGATATTTCTTATCATTTATTAATAACGCAGACATATCATTATTGATTTTTGCAGTGCGGTGAAGAGTATCAAATATATTTGAAATTTGAACTAAAAACAGATTTCCTAGACCAAATTTATATGGCAAAACATTGTTTGCCGGTTAACTAGTAAATCTTCAAAAATTAAGTTTTTAATATCACTTATAATAGTTACTTTCCTAGAAATATTTTACCACAATAAAACAACAAAAATGGTAACTAGCTTCAATCTTAAAATTTGCCTTCAATAAGGCTGCCCCAGTAGTCTAGTGAGTAGCATTCTAGATTCGATTCCCACCAGAGACCCTGGTCTGTAACGCTCCACTAGTTACTCTGCTCGTAATAATAATTGTAATATAATAACCTTCAATAAATAAAATTTAAATTCAATAGTTTGACTTAAAAACCAGTAATGCTGTTTATGTAACTCAATACAGTGAACTCGAGAAAACGTGAATACCCGGAAGCATGAACGACTCGGAAACGTGAACACTTTTATGTTTGCATTGACTACTCTAAAACGTGAACAAGGTGAAATAGCTCTAAAACGTGAACAATTTTTTTTAATTGTTTTTTAAATATTTTTCTTTTATTTATTAAATTCGTTTAAATTTATGGAATAAGACAACATACATACATATTTAGCTACATATCTATTTCAACAAAACATGCACATGTGTAGTTAAGAAATCTAAAGGAAAAGGCCATAGTTAAGATGGTTAAAAAAATACATATCAAAAAAAGATAAGTGATTTCTTCCAATAAAAGTACTGTTTAGAAAAAAATCCGTCATTTAAAAGGAGTTTATTGAAGACTGAATTCTTTTGCTACACCCATATAAGTATTCCTAACCCTTTTTTTTTGTTTCATATTCACAAAAATGTAAAAAATTGCAAAAAAGTTTGAATAAAATTTTATATAATGTTTTTTTAATAAAATTTCCAAATCTGATTGAGTTTTAGCCAATATCTATTGCTAAAATGCTTATTTTTGTTCTAAAATCTTACCGATCGAAAAGGTGAACAAATTTAAAAATGTGAACACTCTTGGTAAAAATTAGTTCATGTTTCCGCGGGTTCACTGTATTTAAAACACATATGTATGTATGTATGCATGTCTGAATTATCTTCCTCCAGTATCACATTTTTTCCTCACATCTTACCGACTAAATTGTAAGTTTATAATAAAAAAAAACAAAAAGAACAAATGCTATATTAAAGGAAATTTAGTTTGAGGACACATTCAATAACTCATAATAAATATATTTATTTCTTACCATTTCTGGCTAACAAAACTCAATGGTCTGTTAAAAAATATTTTTATTACGAATATACGTTGACTTTTGTGTATGGGAGAAAGGCAGATAGTTGAATACAAACGATTTATTTTGCAAAAATATTAAAAAAAATATACATTTTTAAATTCTATATCGTTTACTGGTCCTTTTAAAAATTTCACAGATAAATGCTTTTTTTAAACGAAAAACAACAACAAGCACAACAAATACAAACAATTTCAATAACAAAATGTCAATATTCCTCATTATCTAAACATTTCAAGTACAATTGGTCATATTTGTAAAACAGCGAGTTTATGAAAGAGAGGGTAGCTTAGAAGAGGGGCACAGAGAGCCTTAAGAAAATAAATAAATATTCCAATAGCATGTGCACACACACAAACAAAGATTATATTTATATTTGCAATATAACATAAATATCCTTTTATCCTCTCTCTCTCTCTCACACACACACTCTTCCGCAGCCTGTATTTTTTTGTATTTGTTTTTAAAGAGGGTTTATTGTAGTCAAAACATGCAAATATTGTTTCTTTCTTTCCATATGTCAATTCTTATATGCGAATGTAGTACCCACACACAAGCATATTTGGTTTATCAATGTACAAATACGTTGAATATTTTGTTTTAAATTTTTTTTTTCATCTGAAGGACAAATTCAAAATCTATACTGTATAATAGCCAACACACCATAACGAGAACGATGTGAAGAGCTGTGGTGTGTTGGTCTGATATAAAGGCATTTCACAATTGTTTGCAGCCAATAATGACACACACAGCATTTGAAAATGTATTTCAATCTAAATATTTTATTTATTAATACGACTATATGAAATTATTTTTGCTGAGCCTGAAGTTAATTTTAGATTTTTAAAGTATATTTTTGTGTTATTCAAATGTCTTTATTATGTGCAAACAAGTCCATACTTTAAAAATTCAAAGCACTTTTGCAATATTCGGTCATGTAAAAATTAAAAAGATTTTATTTTTTTGTACAGTTTTAAACCAACATTCAATTTATTTTAAGTTAATTACAATCAAATACAAATGTTCAAATATGCTGCTAATAAATGAATGTGATCTACAGCCATTTCGTCGTGCGGGAGTTTATGTACTCTATCCGCCATTTCATATTTTTTATATACCTCGAGTTAATGATGCCACTTTAGGTTTTCGACCCCAAATTTTTCAAGTCTGCAATCAGTTTTCGGATGTCTCGTCCAGTTTCGGAGATAAATAGACTATAAACAGATTGCAGATTTTAAAAATTTAGGTGTCAAAAATATAAAATGGCGTATATAGCACATAAACTCCCGCACGACGATTTATTGGCTGTCTTTAAAATTTCATCGCTAAAGAATAACTGCAGATTTCAACGCGCTTTGGTTAACTAATTTTAAAAAGGACTATTAATTTATATGTGGTTTTTCAGTGTAAAAAAACGATTAATGACGGTTTGCCATTTCATATCGCCGATAAAATTAAAGAACGCTGTAACTGACAAAACCTTAAATGTTCACCAGAGCCAAAAAACCTGTATGAAAGTAGAACTAAGCCACTGGTATTTTTCAAAACGCAGACGGCGTAAGTGAATTTATTTTCATCGTAGAAATATGGGACCGGGACCAATCGACGCGTATGATGCAAAAAATGTATTTTCGATTTTTTGTCAGTTACTGCGCTCTTTAATTCCATCGACGATATGGAATAGATAATGAAACGAATAAAGTTTGAATTATATTGTCAAAATTCGTGTTGTACAATATTAAGCAAGTGTTTCTAACGAAACATGTCTTTAACATCGAAACTCTTTTTTATTAACTCAACAAATTAAGTATTAGGAAAGAAGCACATTAGGTTAGGTTTGTGGACTGGCTGACTGTATTGGTTTAAAAATAAAAATCGCACCATTACAGTCAGTGAAACATACCGTAGGATTATTTCCATTTTTTTCTACCCAAAATTAAAAATTTTGATAATGCCACATACCAAGCAATGTCATTAACTTATTGAGAAGCAATTTTGGTGATTAAAGAGTCTCACTTTTTGGAGCAGCCCATTGATTGCAAAGGGATACGTAAGGATACGACCAATTTCTAGTCTACAGCGGACAGCCGTAGGTTTTAAAATGGTAAGTTGAGTATTTTTTATCATTATTAACCAGAAGCAAATGGTTAATATTGCAGTATTTAAAACATTTTTTAAGCCTTTAATAATTCGCTTGAATAATTTTCGATTTAAAAGCTTAAAAGTAAGAGAAATACGAAAATTTAAAAATTCCAATAGAGTCTTTACTTATATTTGGGATGTTAAAGTGCATTTAGAAATATTAAAAACGTTTAAAGTGGTAAAATGTACTCAACATTACCACCATCCAGAAAAATTTTATAATATTTGTTTTTTATATTTTTATTTTTAGTTATACCGTAGACAGACGACGGCGTTAATGTGCATTAGTTGAGTTAATTCAAATTAACTAGCGCATTATCTCCAATGTAAATGCCCAAAACCAAACTGAATTTATACTGCATTAAGCTTTTTTAATATGGCAACAGCGCATAAAATCAGTCAGTTTTTGGCTAATTATTTACTATTGGTAATTAAAATGGATAGAAAGTAAGCAAAGTTATAAACCTATCATTTCTGTGGGTATAAAAGCAAATATAAATAGTTCAAAAACAAACTAACGTTGTCGTCTGTCTACGCTTTAAATGCAGACACTGTCTTCGTCAGAGTAAAATTATAATTTGGATTAGTAAGTTCTTAATGCAAATTAACATTGTTGTCTGTCTACGGTATTAATTAGATATACATATGTATCTATTAAATTTTTTAATTTTTTTTAATTGGATTTTCTTTTTTAGTTTTTAAACAACGTATCAAATAAAATCTTATTAATAATGCCAATAAAATTATCATTGGTCGTGAATTAGTGCTGATGTAGGAAATATCATGTTCTCAGTACAAAATGTTCGATTTTTTTTCAATTGTATTTCTTTTTACTAATTTGCTATGACATTTGATAGATTGATGTTCTACATTGCAAATTATGCAGAAATACATACGAAAATAAATAACGATAAATATTTACCAGCAAATTTATACCATAGGCATAAAAACAATTGCCAATAAAATCAAGTACAGTAGGCATAAGACATGTTTAAACTCCTTGTTGTATTTTAAGACATACTGTATGAATACAACTAGATTTTAGTATTATAAAAAAACTTATGTAAAAAATAAATTTTAAGTAAATTACCGCTAAGAACAGCAAAGAAAAACTTTTATTTACTTTCCACATCTAATCATAAACGGTGGCAAAAATTTGATTTCGAATAAAACACAAATTAAGTATATTAGATGTAAATTATTAACTTGTTTCCAGAAGGCGATTGGTTTAAGACTTTCGCCTATTTATATTTAAAAAACTCAAAAATATTAGTGGTTTGTTGTTGTTTCACATATAAAAAGGCGAACGTTTAAACCATTTGTCTTCTGGAAATAGGCTGTATATTTGTCCAATACAAATTCGACAACCAGAAATCGTCGAAAACTAGAGCAGCAACTGTCTTTTAGTCACAACCCCCTTTTCTAGGCAATAGCTACATAAGATGAACAACTACATTCCAGACGAACCGCACATCTATCCATCAGGCTGTAGCCGAAAACAAAATACCTCAGCCGAAATCACCACCGCCACAAATTCAATAACTTGCTAGTGGTTATCTGATCAGTAGTTGGCCACAGCAGCATTGCCTGTCTACAGCGAGAACTCAGCATCACTCTTACGAGGAACATATCCCTGGCCCATCTTCTAAGATGCAGAAGAAAATTAACATGCTAACATTTTCTAATGTCAGAAGAGTCGTACAATGTTTTCTCAGTTCATCTGTCCCATTATCCTCTGAAAGCATTTTTTCACTTATTCATTACCGACCAAGACAATTTCCTCTTCACAGTCTCTTTACAGCCAACCAAAATTTAAATTAAATTATTATTTGGGACAAAAAAGCAACGACACTTTTTAAATAACTCAACATATTAAAATATTTAAATTCACTGTCAATAAACTAAAATTAAATAATTTATCAAAAAAATAATTAAATAATCCCCCACAAAGTGAAAGAGAAATAAAAATTTATAATATTATTCCAAATGATAGAAGAAACTTCTTGTATTGCTACTTATTTAAAAAGGTCCTCTTAATTCTCTATAGCGTTTCCTTTTCAACTTGTTGCCAGTATAAGGCGTCTTTAAATTAATGTAGGTCTGTATAGTTACATATATATTTAATAGCCATTTTAAAAACATATAAAAACCCTTAGATTTATTAAATAAATCTTTTTTAATATGAATATATTTTGTTATTAAGCATTTATGACTCTTTTTGCCAAATAGTTATACATATTGCTTCCTTTTAGGTCTTATTTATAGATTTATTTTTTCATACTCTTGAGACTTGAATCTCTAAGTTTTTTTCTATTAAATATTTATGATTTAATAATATTATATTGATGTTAAAAAATTCATTTTTGATGTTTTCATTACAACAACGATAAAAATGTTTCTTATAAATTTACTAGACTGTGACAGGAAGACATACATACATATAAAGCGATAAAATGACAAAATAAATCTCTAAAGCAGCAATAAAGTCACATACTAGAATATTTTGTTTGAGAAAAATTTGTAAGGAAGAAACTACTCGTCTAAGGCCCAATAGAAATATTTTGAAAATTTATTATTAGCAAGTTTTAAAATTTTAACTCTAGTTTTTCGACCTTTATTCAATAATGCATATAATTATTTATTATTATTTTTAAAAACTAATGCCCGTATTCATAAAAATAAAATTGGTTTATAGAGTGCTTATTTGACATATTTCTATGGAGTAATTGCCAAAAAAGCAATTAATAAAACTCTTTTAATTATTATGAATACGGGCATAAATATTTCCACGTATTATATCGGTTAATATATAAAAAAATTTTAATTTAAATAAGGCCTTGAGCTTAAATAGTTTTTTACACAAATTTTTAAATTTTAAATAAGCTTTAGATTTTCTTAAAAAATTCAGTTTTTTAAGTGTTTCTTTACATTTTATATGTTGGCTATTTTCAGGGTAACGGCCTAGCTTCATATTGTGTGCATCAATTTTAAACTATGAGTACCGACGCCTACATTTTAACGTCGACTCCTAACAACAGACTTGAGGAGCATGTTTATGGCCAGAGGACTACTAATAGATGGTCGCTGAAAAGAATATTTGTTTGTTTAAAGACGTCAGAGTTAAACACGTATTTGTTTAAGTTGTAAATTTCCAACAGACTCTTTTTAACTTGACAGACTTTTATTGGTTTTTATGACTTATCACTGGTACAAATATACTTTAGAAAAATGTATTTTTAATCCTTTCTGTCAAGGACTTATGGTATGAACTTTATTGGCAAATAAAGTGCAGTGTACTAGAGATATAAAAATATATAATGATTTTACGTTTATTTTAAATAAAAATTTAAAAACCATAAATTTATTAAAGAGATGAAATTAAAATTTAATATACATACATATGTATTTATCTATGTATATGGTGTACATATGTATTTTAAGGCCTTTAAAAATTATTTTTAAAATAATATTATCAGGCGTTTCAAAGAAAAAATAATATAAGAATCTATAGTTTGTAGAATCATAGCATAATAAAAGGCCTTTTAATTTATTTTTAAAAATTTTGGAATTCAGCGTTTCAATAGTACTTGTTAATAAATAGTTTTAGGTGTTTAAATATTATTTTATAAACTACATTAATAGGCTCTGTTAATATATATTTAATAAATTACCAAAAACGAGTCTGATCTTTACAAGAAAGTGTTTAAATTTATGAAAATTTTTAGCATACGAGGGTTGCCTTTAATATTTCGGGATTAGAGAACAAAAACAAATATTAATCATCGAAAATCACGTTATTGCTTTGCAAAATATTCCCCCTGAAGATATATACACTTTTGCACTTTGAACCTATTGTCGAAGCACTTTAGCCACTCTGCTTGAGGTATCTCCAGAACATCCATTCTGAATGCAGCAACCGCTTCTTCAGATGTCGAAAAACGTTGACCTCTCAGTTTGTTTTTTACGTACGGGAATAAAAAGAAGTCATACGGTGCCAAATCAGTACTATACGGCGGATGACTCATCAAATCGATGTTTTGGGTGCTCAAAAATGCAGTTGTTTGAGCCGATATGTGAAGTTCGCATTGTCATGGTGAAGAGTGATCCGTCTTCGGCGGTTGGTCTTCCTGATTTCTTGGAAGACAATTGGCACACAACTGGCAAGGAGTCGCCGTGGTCTAGTGGTTAGTGTGTTGTGTTACTAAGACGATAGTGCCGGATTCAAATCTCAACTCTGACATATTGAAAAAAAGAAATATGTAAAAATGATTTCTTTCGACGACTACCTCTCAGCAGTCTTCCGTTAATAGCTCTGAGAGTAACTGATTGCAATTAACATACTGGGGGTCGTGGCATACTGGTAGAGCGCTTGCACAGAAACTCACACGACCAAGGTTCAATTCCAGCGAAGGACAAAATTATAAAAATAAATATTTGCGGTTTTCTAAAATTACAATTTAAATTAAAAATTAAATTTAAATAAAATAAGAGGTTCCCCCCCCCCCCCTCCAGCAAGACCATCTGCAATAAACCGCCCCCTGACATTTCTAATCTATTCCACCTGAAACCAATGATCAGGAGTACAGCGCCACCTTCTGGGAAGATAACAGCTAATCTACTGAAGACGTTCACCATCCACCGACAGATGAGGCCATTGCTGTTTGATCATTTGAGGGTGAAGGTATAACACTGGCTCTTGAGTGGACAAATTACCAGCAACTTGTTTCATCAACAAATAAAAAGGCGCGCAAAAAATACAAAAATCTATGAAAAAAAAAAAAAAACTACTATCAACCATCTTCACATTCCAATACAATGCACACTGCATGAGTAGGGGTTTACCCCTGAGTATTGGTCTTAAAAAAAAAAAAAAAAAAAAACAAGCTTCTCAAGTCTGTCGTTGGGAGTTGACTTTAAACTGTAGGTCCCGGTACTCATGGATAAAAATTGACACACACAACATGAGTGCTGCGAGAAGGTAGGCCGTAATCCTGACACAGGGTTGTAATGACCAATTATGTATGCATGTACATATGTAACTGGCAAACAAATGGCTGTGTACCACTCAGAATTGACTGTTCTGCATTGTTCTAGTGGTACGGTTGCGACATGTCCAGTTTTTCCGAAAAAAACAGGCTATAATTTGCTTGAAAGTGCTTCGTGAGCGAACAACTTTTGTTGGATTTAGCTCATCTTGAAATACCCATACAGTCGACTGCTCTTTACTTTCAGGCTCATACGCGTAAATCCACGATTCATCCCCTGTCATGAAAAATATGTTGCACGTTATTTTTTTTTTTTTTTATGATTAATATGTATATTGTATGTACGAGTACTAATAACAGCAAATTTTTTTGGCTTAGAAGTGTACATCCAAATATTATTATAATATATTTATATATTATATAGGCTTTGTTACAACCTTCTTTTCAATTTAATGAATCTTTATCAATTTCGGTAAATATGTTGAATGCTTAAAAAGTAAAAATATTATGACAAAATATGCCATAAAAATGTCTTACAAATAACACACTAAGAACATAACATTGCACATAAATATTAAACGTGAATGAAAAACAGAATATAATAAAACATAAATTATGTACTTCACAAAAATATGTCCTTCTTATTACCATCATATTTAAGAAAAAAAAAACAATCGGAAGCAAACAATAGGTATTACACTGAAAAAAAGGATCTATAAATTTACTATTTGAGCCCTAATTTACGAGTAGCTTTAGGCGATTTATTAATTAAATTAAAAAAAAAAGAATTGACATTTAATGGAACATGAGAAAATCATTACCAGGTTAAAAGTTGCAAATTTTTACTGCATTAAAATCTCGGGTTACATTTTCAAAATCATGCTGTTAATAAAAATAATAATATCACATAAAGTCTGGGGGCAAATTAGACGATAGCGCTGGGTTCAAATCTCAGCTTTGACATCTTGAAAAAAAAAGAAATATGAAAAAATTATTTATTTCGGCGACTATCTCTCAGCCGTCTTCTGGCAAAAGCTCTGGGAGTAATTGATTGACATGAAAAAGCTTCTCAAATATGTTGGTCGGAGTCGACTTTAAACTGTAGGTCCCGGTACTCATGGATAAAAATTAACACACACAACATTAGTGCTGCTAGAAGCTAGGCCGTAACCCTGACACAGGGTTGTAATGGCCAGTTATGTATGTATGTATGAAACTTGTTGCAGTTGATGTCGAAATTTTGTGTACTGGGCATGGCAAACTTTTCCCCCTATATGAAACGACTACACTTTTCTATTACAACATGACTTTAGAACGGTTTATCGGATTTGAAAAAAAAAACTACAAAAAATGCTGCAGAAAATTCCCTTAAAACTAGTTTCACTACTCAATTTTATGCGAGAAGCTATAAAATCTTATTATTTTTATTGTTTTTAAGTTTTATGGGCTTTAAAAGATCAAAAATCATAGAATTGTTTATTTATATTTCCCTTTTCGACGCTAGATTCTGAAAACAAAAACAAATGTTTGCCCAGGTTATCAAATCCTTAACGTTTTTAGCACTAAATATTATTTCTAAATTATAAATTATTTCCTTTTTCTCGTATTTCTTGCAATGTACTTATATTTTCTACAGGAGAAATGCCACACCATAGTCTGTGCTGGACAGTTTCATAAAAATTCAAGAGTGTTCAACAAAAACACAAATAAACTCGATAAAAACAACAACAAGTGTTATTAAAAATAAGAAAAAAAATAATAAAATAAACCAGTTTATTGTATATGTGCAAGTATTTTGGCCATAAAAACAGCGACGATATAATGCCAAACATAAATCCCTCTAAAAAGGTACAATTCATACAAAAAAGTCAAAGAACTTTGTTATACTCGTATGAGTGCATCCATATATCATACAATAAATTATTTCTGTTAAATACCAGAGAAAAGTTACTGAAGTTTAAACTCTGGTATTTTACTCGTATATTATATCTTTTTGTTAAGAATCGTTTGCAACAAAACTGAGTTTTTTATTTGAAATTTATTGGTTGCATTAAAAATATAAAAATAAGTTTTAAAATGGGAATAACTGAAAAAAAAATAGTCATTTATGGACAAAAAATTTGCCAGTTAAATAGATCACAAAAAAATAAGGTTTCTTACTAAAAATTAAAATAAATAAATGTACTGTCCTTTCCAAATTCCAATACAATGCACTGCATTTAGTAGGGGTTTACCCCTGAGTATTGGTCTCAAATAAAGAAAATATAAGATCCATTTCGTTTCATTAGTATTTTCAAAGTAGTATACCTTCCCGGCGGACACCCTGTAAAATAAATAAGCAATAAACAAAATCACAAAACCAAAATACCGCGAAAAATATGGGTATATAGCGGTTCATATTGTTGGGGAACATGCCCCCCGGGGATAAGGAAAAGGCTGCTGGCGAGTGTCACGCCAGTAGCCTGTTTTCTCCGGGGAATATTGGGTTTGACCTAGCCCTGAGTGGTCTGGCGCTCAATATAGCCAGAGAATGACATTAATGGTTGGTGCACGGCCTTTATGCCACGCGTACTTTCTGTGCGCGTGGCAGGCATTTCTGGTGTTCTCACGGACTGACAAACGATGCCTTAATCTGGTACTACCGGCACTAGGAGCCCCCGGTAGACTGAGACTCTCAGTCATTCGGGAAGTAAGGTCACCGGCCTGGTGATTGGTGAGGTCCTCCTCCGGGAGGTACACGTAGTGGTTATAGTAGTGCTGGGTAGAAACCCCTCAGAAAGAAACCCCTTTAGCACCACCCAGACAGTGGTGGTGCTAAATTGCCGTTGCTATGGGCTCTCTTTTGAGCGCTATGCCTTCGGGCATGGTAAGATTAGAGGGTACCGGCTTCGAGTGTCGGTGGTTGGGCGCATTGAACTCAACTACCGCTCCGGCAACAGGCGGCGTGTGATATGTTACTGACCATCTCAGGGACTGACCAGAGAAACCTACTCTTATCTTGTACTACGGGCATCAGGAAGCCCCCGGTTATGTCTGTGCTCCCCTGTCATTCGGGGAGTGAGGCAAACCGGCCTGATGGTTTGGGTGCAGCCTTTCGGGGAGTACTCGTAGTGGTTGTGGTAGTGCTAGATAGAAAACCCCTCAACAAGTTGCTAACTTGGTACTATGGGTTTTCTTCTGAGCGACGTGCCCTCGAGCGTGATTGAGATCAGGAGGCGGTGGTTGGACGTACTGTATTCAACTACCGCCCCTGGCAACGGGCGGCGTGTGGTAAGTCTCATAACAGGTACGCACGTTAAACACTTTACTAGTTGTTGGGTGAACATAGCTTTACAGTTAATGTATTTGGATTTGCACCTCCATCCACAAAAATTCGCAAGTCATGCAGCAAAAAAAATTTACAACGTCATACATATGCTGATTGGGTACTAGAGTGTACATAGGATAATCACCTTGTCGGGCTGTAGAGGCTTACACTGCAAGGACTCAACTGGCTAGGCTGGCGGAGAGCAATAGCTCTCTGGCAGGGTTTCCCATGCCAGAAAGGCAGTAGAAGAATTAAAAATTGTTTTTGTTACATACAATATACACAGTCGGGGAAATCGAATACGAAACCGCGTGGAATTGAATTCCCAAGAAATTTCTAATAGCTAATACTCACCCTTATTCTACGTTTCGATTCGAATCGCAATTTTCTCCATTTGGAAATATTGGTATTCTGAGTTTCGATTCCCCTCAATTTCTTTCAATTGTAGGTATTCTGCATTTCGATCGGTGCTCCATTTTTCTCAGTTGCTTTTTTAATAACAGAGGCTGTCCTGATTTTCGATTCCCCTCAATTTCTTTCAATTGTAGGTA
This sequence comes from Metopia argyrocephala, assembly GCA_963576795.1. NCBI lineage: Eukaryota > Metazoa > Arthropoda > Insecta > Diptera > Sarcophagidae > Metopia > Metopia argyrocephala. Next base: position 169,828,543 of record OY756208.1, on the reverse strand, counting down.
TTCTGCATTTCGATCGGTGCTCCATTTTTCTCAGTTGCTTTTTTAATAACAGAGGCTGTCCTGATTTTTTTTTTTTTTTTTTAGGTTAAAAATAATAAATTTATAAAATGAAAGTATAATATACAACAATATTTGCTCAAATTTTTCAAACAACATTAATAGTTATTGTTTTTGTTTTAAATTTCTTTTTTGTTGGTACGAAAATGGGAATATTTTATTAATTTATTTATTATTCAGTGCCAGCTCGCTAATTCAAATTAATAATTGTAGACCCTGATTCGGATTAACGAGATATTCGGATTACTGGATGTGCTGTCATTATGTATTATATTTGGCTATATTCGAAAATAAAACACATGTTAGTATTTCAAAACAACTTTATTTAATTTTTATTGATAACGAGTGAAAAACGAAAGCTTTTAGTATTATATTTTTTTAATATACATAATTTGTGATGTACTCGTAGGTTTGCTTTTCTTTTACTTCAAAAACAGGTGATCAGTCTTTAACGTTTTCCGTTTTCAACTTTATTTCTGCTTTTTTTATTTTAATCCACAATTTATTTTTTATCACTTTAGCTATTTAAACCACCTTTTTTTAAATTTGACATTTGTTTAATAAAATGGTAACAAACTTGCTTTTTTGTTGTTTCATTTCCACATTCCACACTGATTTATTAGTTTCGTATACCTTGCTGTCGTCTTCTGTTTCTTTCGTCTCCGTTTTTTTGTGGAATACCAATTTTCGATCATTGCGGAACGGAATGCGGAGACTTAATCGAAGCGCATAACAGGGTTGAATATAATTTTAAAATGTGACAAAGTTATGTTTTTATATTTTATTAACTTCTTTGATTACCAAAATTTTAAAATACTTAATTAGAGCGATTATGTTTATGTCTTTGATTTCAATTTTACGCGTATTCGTTTTACAGCACATAATCGAATAGGCTCTGTGTACTATTCGGCTTGTTTGAAATGTTCAATTTGAGAATTTCTAATGTAAGTCTATACAAGTAGGAATTTTGTTTTAATAAGTTGGCTTTCCTAATAATATCACAGCTTTTTTTGTAAACAAGACTACTCTCAAATTAATTTAAAGTTAATTTTTTTATACTTAGCTTTATCGAATATTTATTCTTACTAAATAATAATAAAATGTTCAGATTATTATTAAATAATTTTTTCAGTTTGATTTATTTATTTATTTATTTTTGTATATTTCTTTTGTGGTATTTTTTATTTATTAAAAATTACTGGCTCTTTCTTAAGTCTTCTCTAAAAGAAACTCATAATAAAACAAAGAAATTATGTGTTTCAAAAAAGAACTTATAAGTAAATTGGTTTTTTTTTTTTTTTTTTTGTTTTGTTGTTTTCTTTAAAACTAAATCTTAAATTTAGCTTTGCTATTACAAAAAAAAGTACTTAATACATTTAATTAATAACAATTTGCAATTAGTACTAAAAAAAACTAATTTCAAATATAGGTATATTAGAAATAAAAAATAATAGCTTTATCTGCTTTTTTAATAATAAAAATTTACAATAATAAATTTAAAGGAAAAAAATTTGTTTAGTTTGTTAAGCATTCATTGCAAAGAAAAATAATAACATACAAAAAGTACTAAAAAATGTAGTACTTTTTTAATAATTTTTATATACTTCTTAATATCAATATAATATATGTATGTATGTATGTATGTATATTGTACATAAAATTTTAAAAATTTTACTTAAAGCAAAATTAAAAAAAAAAAAAACAAAAAATAATTCACTTGGCAAAAAGAATTTAATAATAAAAATCCAATTCTAAATACATATCTTTATAAACATATACATATATGTATGTATGTATGATAATTTAAAGTAAATGATCAATTTACAGTTTTATAATTACTTAATAACTTTCGAAGTTTTCTTTAGTGTTTTTCTGCTTTTTTCAAATATTTTATTTTTCTTGTTTATTTTTTTTTTTTTTTTATTATTATTATTTGTTAAATAATTCAACATTTTTTGTTTTTACTTTCGATAATAATTTAACTTAATTTTTAAGAATTTTTTTTTTCTTGCATATGTGTTTGGGGTTTTTGTTTTATAATTTTATTTGTCCTCCCCCCTTCTAGGAGAATTTAATTTTTTATAACTAATTTTTTTTAGTTAGAATTTTTTCTGTTTCACATTATTTGTTTTTTTTTTCTTTTTTTCATTATTTAAATAATTTTAAAATAAATTATTAAATTACTTTGCTTTATTTTTATTGTTGTTACATATTGCTGTTGACTTTTATTTCAAAATGAAGAAACAAATTTTCAAAAATTCAAGATCAATACGCGAAAATACATAAAAGTTTAAAGGAAAAAGACAAAGATACATAAAGCATTTCATTTTCCTACAGTTTGTTGTTGTTATTATTGTTATTTGTGTGTTGTCTTTTAAACATAACGTTTTTAGTTTAAATTAAAACTAATGATTTAGTGATTTTCATGAAGCATACATGCGATTGATATCATGCTGGTATTTATCTTGGATATCTTTGCGTTTCAGTTTAAAGGCAGCTGTTACTAAACCCATGTCTGGAGACCAAACTTCTTTGCATAAAGTAATGGCGGCGGGTACTTCGTATTTATGTAATTTGCCTAAAAAAAAAGAATGTAGAGAATTAAAAATATGTTTTACATTCAAAATGTCCTTTAATATTTACATTTTCTAGCATGTTCAGCCATTTCTTTAATGACAGCTTTTTCTATAACAGGATTAGAACAGAGTTCTTCAAATGTTTTACCCTCTAAACCTTGACGTTGTGCTAATTCTTCCAAATGTTTTTGATTAGGCACAACCAATGCCACTGTATATTGTTTTGTAGGATCACCATAAACGCATATGTTCTCAATTAATGGACAGGTCTTTAATTCTGATTCTACTTTACCCAGTGAAACATATTCACCAGCTTGCAATTTAACTAAATCCTTTTTACGATCTGTTTTTGTTGGAAAAAAAAAAAAAAACAATTACACAAAAGAAAATTCAAATTTTATAAGAAAAAAGAAAATAAAACTCTTACCAATAATTTTAAGTACGCCATCGGGATGCATTTCACCGATATCACCAGTTTTGAACCAACGTTTACCATCCTCTTCAAAGAACTCTTCAGCGGTCTTAGAAGGCAATTTATAATAACCCATTGAAACGCATTCACCACCAACAAGAACTTCGCCCTGATAATATATAAATGAATAAAAATATAAAATAATGAAAAATTTGTTAGAATTTTTAAACATTTATATTAATATGGTTTTTATATACTAAATGGGATATGATTCGCATTTAGTCTATAACTAACAACATAAGTAACATAACATAAGTATTTATAGTTTTGAATACCACCTTTGGGAAAAAGTCTCCTGACGAGTCTCTGAAGCAGAGACGAAATGACCATAGAGACATGCTTATCGCCAAAAGCATACATTTCATATCATCTCAATATATAAAAACGTTTGTGCAGGGTACGTGTTACAAAAACTCAAGAAACGCTGGACCGATTGACACCAAACTTGGACAATATATAAGTTTAGTCAGGAGTCAGGTTTCTTTTAAGTTTAACAACGATAGGTAGCCCTATTGTCGTAATATTTCAATTTTTTTTACTTATGGTACGATTTGGCTCAAATTAACAAAATATATTTCTTAAACAAAAAAAAGTATCCTTTTCTTTTATGGGCATTCAAAAATAAAAAATTGTCAATATATTAATGCCCGTATTCATAAAAACTATTTTAGATTTATTGAAGGTTTATTTGACAAGTATTGTATAAAAAGAAATAATTGAAGGCAAAATCAAAATATTTCAGGGCAAAACAACGTTTGCCAGGTCAGCTAGTATTATGTATATGTATTTGCCAATAAGGCGAAATATATTTTTTGTTCATTTATATTAATTATTAAAATAATATATTACTCACTTGTGGATAGGGTTTGTTTGTTACTCTATAGCCACCTTCTTCCCAATTAACTAAACGAATTTCCGCAACAGTTAAAGGAGCACCAACGCGGCCATATTGGGTATCACGATCTAAAGTAATATCATAAAAATTGTTTTATGCTCAAGTTCAACTGACATATTACTATATATAGAAAACTTACGGTCCATTACAGTGGCTCCTGAAGAGGTTTCAGTTAAACCATAGCCTTGTATCAAATCAACACATAAACAGGTTTTGATTTGTTCATGAGTATCAGGTGATAAAGGAGCACCGCCGGACATCATAATACGTACTCGGCCACCCATAAGTTTGGCCACCTTTTTGAATACCAATCTAAAAATATAAATTTTTTACTGAATGTTTAACTGATTTTTTATACAAAAAATAAAAAATTCAAACTTACCTATCAATTAAAGGAGTTTGATAACCCCTTTGGAACCATTTTACTTTGTATTGATAGAGAAATTGGAACAAAGCTTTTTTGAAGGCCGAACCAGAATTTACTTTATCATTAATGCCTTTAGAAATGCGATCCAAAATAAGCTGATTGTAACAAGCGATTAAAAATAAATATGATAGACATAAAATTTTAAAATATTTACTTAAAAATCTTATAAAAATGTCAACTTACTGGCACTGTAGTCATGCATGTGGGTTTTAAGACGGTAGCATCACCCTTGCAGCCTCTCATTATCTTACTACTGGTATCAATTAAGGTTAATGGTGTTGAATAGCCAATCGGAACACCGGTCATTAAACAAACACTTTCGGCCACCAATTCAAAGACATGGGCCAATGGAAGAAATCTTAAAAGGAAAAAAAATTAAATTGAATAAAAAAAAAAGAATGCAAACAATGTTATCGTTAAAAAAAGAAACCAAACAAACACTTATAAAATGTTAACTATGAACACTTAAAACAAATTAAAGCTCTATTTAGCGCTTTTTAAGCTCATAATAATTTATTTTTGCTTTGCCATTACATGTTTATTTTCTTACCCTATTAAAACATCATCAGGATATATATGTACACCATCAACGAAACCCTTCATGGTGGCAATACAATTCTTGTGTGACAAGCAAACACCTTTAGGCGTGCCAGTTGATCCCGAAGTATACATAATAATGGCAATATCATCACCCTTTGGAGGAACATTTTCTAAAAAAAAAAATTGGAGAAAAAAAGAAAGTTATAACAAATACACTTTATTTTGTTCAGTATTTACTTATTACATACCAAATTTACTATCTTGACCATTGCGCACCACTTGGGAGAAGGGTAAAATTTTAATGCCCTCTTTAAAACCAGTGGTATCTGTCTTATGCAATTGATCTTCCATATAAATAATAGTATCAACCATAGGGCATTTATCTAATAACAGTTTAAATTTAGGCAACAAATCATGTGACGTAATGACAGTAGTAACCTCAGTTTCACTAATACAATGGGCAACACCCTCATCACCAAGAGTAGCATAGACGGTTACAATTGACATGGATTGTTTGAAACAACCATGGGCGGCTATCATCCATTCGGCACGTGTTTCAGCAAAAATAACAATATTTTTATGGGGCTGTTGACCACATTCACGCAAACCACGACCAAAAGCCGCAGCCATACGTTCGGTCTCTATAAAATTTTTCCATTTATATTCGCCCATATTGTATTTCTTAAAGACACGTCCATTTGGCTGTAACTCATCCTCTTCGCTTAGAATCTGGCGAGTGCCCAGGCAACGTTTCGATGAATGAGTTTTTGCCACATAATTGAAAACCTTTTCGAGAGTATCTATATTGTCCTGCAACATTTTGATATGTACCTCTCGGGGTGGTTCCGTTGTGCGATAGGTTACAGCCGTTTCATCACTGCTAACAACTTTTGCCTGCAAAAAATTCATAAAAAAAATGGGGAAACATTTTAATACGTTTTTACTAAAGAAAAACAAATTTAATAACCAACAACAACAAGAAATGATAAAAACGTACATATAATATTAAAAAACAAAATAGTTTTCTATCGTAATATGAATTTTGAAAAAGCAAACAATTAAAAAAAGGAAAACTATGTAAGGTGTCTTGTTTTATGCGTTAAGAATGAGGGATTCTTTCACCGTTTTTTTTGGTTTTAATTTTTGGGTATTTTTAAAATATTTTTATGCATCATCCCTTCACATGTATTAAAAATTATAAAAGGTGCTTTTAAATTATTTTAATTGCTCTGTCTGTATTGAATAATAATAATAATAACAATAATAATTTTTATTTTTATTATTTTCTTTAACCAACACCTTGTTAGTTTCCACCTCTTAAGGAAAAAACAAGTAGTAGATTATATATAAAACAACAAAATTAAACAGAGAGAAAGAGAGAGAATAAAACATAATTTGTCAATAATAGTTGTTAAAAAAAATTAACAAAACCTCTATGTCATCCGCTGTATATTTGGGTTTTTCCTCATTTAAAGCCTTAACGGGTAAAGCCTGTTTAAATATTCAAACAAACAAATAAATACACAAAAATATGGCAACAGTTTGTAAAAGGATAATACATAAACTAAACTAGACTAGACTAGTGGTTTCAATACTTATAACCTACAAAAAGAAAATTTTAAAGTTTTAAAATTATTAAAAAAAGTATTAAAGAAGACGCAAAAGAAAACTCTTAGACTCCTCGCTTTTGTACATCTTAGCATACTGCATGTTGTCCAATTTTTTTTTTATTTTTTATTTTTTTTTTGTTTCTATTAATAATTTCGGCAAATAAAACATACTGGTATTGACAACAAGTGGTTAAACATATAAATCGTAATTTCAAAATAAACTGCAATTGATAAGAATTTTTAAGTGTTATCATTGGAAAATAAAAAAGTTGTCAACATCATTCTTTTAAAAGGCCTTGGAAATATAGAATGACATGATTAATATTAAAATTAAAAAAAAAAAATTATTTAAGAATGAACTAAAAATACTATAATATTTGTATAAAGAAAAGTATGGAAAATTGTTGTTAAACTTTGTACCCAAAGTTATGTTCAGCACATGTACAACTACTACTACATATATTCCAATTCGTTATCTTACAAAAAGACAACCTGTTATAATATGCTATAAAACTATTCAATATAACGACAACCTTAAATATTTAACTACAATATAAGAAACAAAGCTATTATTATCATAGGTATTTTAGTATATGATTATAGGTAAGCAAAAACAAAACAAAAAACTAATAACTTCTAATAACTATAAAAAGTAATAAAAAAAAAGAAACCATAAAAATAAAAAGTAATAAACTAAACATTTAAAAATGCATACTAAAATAATAAAAAAATGTTTAACTTTAAAATCAAACTCTGATAATATTTGGAACAATAAAAAAAGTGTTGTGTGTAGAAGAAATAACAAATTAAAATTCCAACAAATTTTGAAATAATTGCCAAATTAAAAAGTAATAAAAAGATTAAATAATTTTAATTACTACAATTATTGTAGTACAATATCCTTTAAAAACAATGTCAGTAAAATAATATTCGATATCTTAATATCGAAATGTCTCCAACACTAAAAGAGTAACTGCCATCCCTAAATAAAAACGGCAAACGTTTTCTGGCTGTCAAAATTGATCATGCCAATACAATTTGTATGGGGCATCCCGGAATAACACGGCGGCAGTGCTTTGCGATTGGAAAATCCATTTTGACAGAGCGTTTTATAGTGAAATTAGTTGCAAAAGGCAGAGTTGTGATGTAAACAACTAAAAAACACACGGTTGTAAATACAAAAGGCATTTTTAAATTGCAAAAGACAAGAACAACAAAATTAAATAAAAAAAATTGCGTTTATCAGGCCTGTCACAGAAATCCATTCCGATCGAAAGTGGAATAAATTCTGTGTTTTGCTTCTTTAGAAAACGTAAAACGAAAATTTTTTGCGGAATTAAACCACTTTCAGTTTCTTATGTGGAATTGATATTTTTATTTATTTTGTTAAAAATAAACACATTTTTGTTATTAAATCTGAAAGAAGGCCTTTTTTAAACCACACATTTTTTTCTAACTAAAATTAAAAATTTTCTAAAAGTTTATATTCTGGCAATAGGAACATCAAAACCGAAATAAAAGAAAATATTTCTATTCCAGGCATTTTTCTGTTGTTATTAATAATTTTAATTTGTATAACTTTTTATTCACTTTCTTACAATTTTTCAATTTGTTTTGCTCTTATTCGCTTAAAACAAGTTATTTTTGTTTTGGTATACATTATGTTGCAATATTTTAAGAGTAAAATAGAAAAATCGGAATTTGCTAAATCGATTGGAATCTGAAGAAGCTAAAACAAAACCGATCGGAATTGATAATACGAAATGAAAACCATTCCGATAGGAATCTGTGACAGGCCTGTATATTTTATTTATTTTTTTATAAAGTTTACACCAATAGAGTAATGCAGTTAAGTGTTAAAATAATTGGGATTGTTATATAAACAAACTGGCGGTTCAGAGCAAAAGCTGAGCGTAGGAAAGCATACCGTTTGCCACTTTTATTTACATAGACTAGACTCACATGTAGAAGTTATATATAAACTTTAACTTCGAAGTAAGACCTTTGTGCAAACGTGCCAATTATTTAGTTTAAACGAATGTCTAAAGAAAGTTGGAAAAGTAAACAATTGAGGAGATTTAGACTTAAAAACAACATGTGTTTTAGCCTTCACACTAAACAGCAAAAACTGGAGTTTATTGGATAACAGTTTTGTAAGGGAGAGAAACTAAATTCCCCCTTGCGTAGCTTACTACAGAAGGTATGATTTTTATATGACGAGTATTCATGTGGTTGCAGCCCTTGCATTACAACCTACTTCCTTCCACAGAAGGGAACAAAGTAAGCTGAATAATTATTTAAACGGAATATTAATTACGTACTGCTTCTTTGAAAGGGTTAACTTAAGCAGTTAATTAAGTTTTGCTTATAATATCCAAAAAAAAATATTTCAATTGAATTCTCTTATTTCCTGCTTTTCGGTAAAGCTTCATAGCAGTTAAATTCCTTTTGAGCTTCCAAAAGTATGATTTTCGTATTTAATCATTTAGAATATATTTTTAGAAGATAATAATAAAAGGGGTTACAGGTACACGCAGATCAAATGGAAGATTTTTTGTGTCTTCAAGTGTTTATTTATAGTATAACGTAATTTTTTTCTATTCACGAACATCATTCAAAATGTGGTATCTGTTCATGCATATAAATATGTTGGTCTAGGACAATAGTGTATTGTAAGTAGAAAATAGAGAGTAGGATATGGCACATACCATTAGAGCACCTATGACTGTATTACCAATAGATCATCGAAATGTACGTCAATTCGCGTCGATACTATGAATCGATACAGGTAAATACCCTACCGTTATTAATAAGCACCTTCGGCATTTCCTGTACACCGTTGAAAAAGCACAAATAGATTTGGAAGCAACGGCCCATAATTAGGAGGGAATTGTGTTCTATCTTAGATCGTATAAATAATATTCAATTGAATACTTCTTTCGACACACGAAATATGTGATCATTCCAACAAATACGTACATACATATATCAGTTGATTCTTATGTCCAGAACATTAAAAACGTCCGCCTCCTTAATATTTACGTTAGTTTTGACGTGACTGTATATGATTTTATTTATTCTTCTCGATATTATTTTCAATACAATTGGGGAAAAAAGCTGTACCATTTCTATTCTTTTGATGTTCTGTTTATATAAGTCTTTCGAATAGTTTCTTAATAGCAGCTGTTAATTAAAATTTTCGTATATAAAAAGATTACTCAATTCATTTTAAATTGTAATTTAATCTTTTGAAACTTAATATAGAAATACGAAGCATATGCTTATGCAGTTCTTAAATTATTCAAAAATTGATTTTGTAAGGGATGCAAGCTGCAGCTATTCAGATTATTAAAATTATATATTAAAAACTTTTTGAATATTTGCTAAACTTAACAGACTCTTATATTTATATCAATCACATACTTAAAGCTCAATATAAAAAATGTTAAACAAGTAATCTTATTTTTTAAATGAAATCTAAACAGTCTTGCTGCTGATAACTTTGTAACACTTTAATATGGAAAATAAAAATATAAAAAAAGGTTATGAAAATAATAATGATTTTTATAATTTAACTTTATTTATTAACAAATTAACATACCTTAACACGTTTGGCCTCTTGTCTTCGTTTCCAGGGCCTTTGTAATACCAAATACACCGGTAAAGTGATTATATCACAGACAAATGCAATAGCCTTAATAGCTCCAATAGCGCCCTGTATCCAGATGCTTTCCATTCTAAAAACAAACAACAACAAAATAAAAAATATATTAAAAATAATTTAATAAAAATTATTAAAAAAAAAATCATAAAACTCTAATGAAAACTTGGTAAAAGAAAAATTGTAATACCCCCGTATGTATGTACTTTAAATTAAAATAACACGCTATTATAATCAAATTTTAAATTATAATAAATGTGTATGTATAAAAAAAAAATTTAATAGAAATAAAATAATAAGTCACCTGTTCCTTAAACCTTTAGCGAAGCAATACTGAAAAATAACTGTTTTAAAAATGTTTAATTTGTCAAAAATTTTCCTCTTCTCTTTTTATTTTCTTTTCTTTTTTTAATCTAAATTACTCATTTGAAAATAGTTGCAAAGTAATTGAGAGAGGGAAAGAGACTGAGTAAATCCATTTTTCTTTAATTGCTAAGAAATTATATTTATAAAAGAGCAAACGATAAGATTTTAACTGTTGTTGTAATAAACGTCATTAAAAAAATTCTTATCAGCTGCTAAAATAAAAGAAATAGAAAATAAATTATATCCAAATTTATATTATTTATATAGTATATAAAATTAGAAACTGTAGCCGAACCACTTTAGGCAAATATTTGACAAAAAAAAAAAAAAAACAGTAAGGGTACTCACGATTGAATCTGTGCAAACTAAAAAAAGCAAACTTTCTGTGCAAATGGCTATAGATCGTAAGCGTTCGTTTATAATAAATTGTATTTTTTTAAGTATTTATTTGACCTGGTGCTGCTGGACTTACCGAGGCAACAAAAATTTCAAAAACACTGCTTATTAAAAAAGTAATAATAATAAAGCAGCGAAAAGAAAAAATAATTGATTTTTTTAATAAATAAGAGCAATAAAAAAAATATATTATCGTTTACGCGTTTTGGTTGTTATCTTGACATGCGTAAATATATATATTTTTTTTTTTATTTTATTTAACCCTTTCTTTTTTAAATTATAATTTTGAAACAACGGCAAACTAACTTTTTAATTTTTCACCTCTTCTAGGATTTGAACCTGGGTCCTTTGAGTTTTTGTGCGAGCATTCTAATCACCATATGATCTAGAACTGTCAAAAATTTTTAAGAAAAAATACACAGACAATTTACTTTAGGTTTATTCAATTCATTTGATGCAAATAGCGAATGTATATATTTTGTTGTTGCATTGAAAAAATATGATGTATTTTTACACACTTTGCATTGTTTGCACAGTTTGCAGAACCCTTCGTGAGTACCCTTAGTGTAAGCACTGCTTTATACAAAATATTTATATTTTTCAATGTTTCAACTGGATTATTAAATGTCAATGTATGTTATGTCAATATTAGGACATACAATATTCACACACCAATAGCTTGCAAAAAAAATCTGTATGCGAAAAAGTGTCAATTCTGGCTATCTACAACCTCAGTAGAGCATACTTACTAAACAATGGAAGCAATCTTCTGCAGAAACCAAATAAAAAGAAAATATACATACATCGCATAGGTATACATTATCATATCCATTATCGGTATAAAAAGTTAAAACACAAGAATTGTAAGTGATGACCCTGGCAGTCGGAGCTACAAACTTTTCATTACAAAGGGTGGTTTAACATATAAAAAACGAACGTCTTAAACCAATCGTCTTCTGCTAGTCTAGTTTTTTTTTTAATTCTTATGTACCCTACAAATTATTAGAAATTAAAACTCATAATAAAAAAATATAATTTAGATCATGACCTTATTAGAAGCAGGTCTGAGAAAAATATAAATTTTATCTTTTGATTTTTAAATTAGAATTTCTTAGCAATTAAAATATACCTCTCTTAAGATATATCTATCTAATTAAGATATATATTTCTTAAAATCAATCTTTCTTAAGATATATTTAACTAATTAAAATATATCTTTCTTAAGATAAATCTATCTTCATTTTATTTTCTTATTATCGTTTTTCACTACACTCTTCAAAAAGTTGCACAAATATTAAAAAAAATATAGATTTCATATGTAATGGGCACATTTTCTTACAATACACATACATAGTATGTCTGTTTGGAAAAGTAGATATATTTAAGAAATACATACACATATATATTTAAGAAATTATAATATTGTATAATTATATCAACTCAACTTAAAATATGCCGTTTTTGAAATGACTGTCTCCGAATTTGTTAATTTTTGGTATGAATAAAGTATATCATAACACTAAGACAAATATAAAATTTAAGGGCACTGACACTTCTGGATCACAACTGTAGAGAACGAAACTATCTTTGGCATAATTTTTTTTCAAATTTTTAAAAAGGTCGCTTTCGGAGGTATAGGCTTCCGACTTATAGATAAAGAAAATTGACCTTTGACTTTTTCAAAGAAAAAATCATGTCGCATATTAAATCAAAGGTAATTTAATACGCTTCCAAATGCGACTTTTACGCGATGCGTAGCTATAATACTTTTCAAGAAAATTACAATTAAGTAAGTGTAACTTTGTGCATTTTTGTACTGTTTTCCGATTTTCAAGACCTCATATTTCCGGATCCAGATGTACCAGTGCTTCCAAACTTTGTATTTAATTTAGTTCTATGATATACTATATTTCTACAAAAAATCATAAAATTCGGAGGGGGTAGGTTAAAACCATTGGTTGATTTGACTTGGAATATCCCATATACAAAATTAAACAAATTAAACCATTTGAAATTAAAAAAATTAAAAATATAATACTTAGTGACATGAGTGAGAAAGAAAAGAGACATCGTTGTCAACATTTTGCACAATATTTAGTTTTGCGCAATAAAAATCAAAAGATTTTTGATTTTATTTAATATATTGGGCCACCTACTGATATAGCTTACACACACACGCACATACGCAATTTTATTGTGGAATATTAATAATTGCATAATAATATTGTAAATGCGTGGGTGCTTTAAGATGAGAAAAAAAGTAAGACAGTAACTGCCCAGTTCTATAACACTTAACTTTTGAGTTCAGCTGAGATACAAGTACCATTATCTAATTTCCTCAACCTAAAATGCTAAAATTTAGTGTTTTTTAAACAATCTGAGCGTTAGAATATGCAAAATTAAACATTTTATTGGCAGTAGGTATCACAATGATAGGAACCCTTGCAAAGCCATACGTATACAAAATGTTATAAGCTGAATAAAAATGGTAGCACAGTGAACAAAATACTAAAAGGGCGGTATTCGTAGGCGTGAGAAAAAAAATATTTTTGTAATTATCTTTAATAATACTCGTACATTATCATAAGTATAGGGGATAACTAGCACAATTTGTTTTTTTTTTCTTTGTTCAACCACTCTAGTGTGCTGTTTAGTAGTAAAAAAATTTTAGAGTTTTATTAATAGCTACTGGCACTAGAAATATAAAATGTTTTGTCATTATCAAACTGCTCTCGTTATTTCTTTATTTAATACCGTGATTTACAATCTCATATGTTTTCTTTAAAATGTGAATAATTTGTTTTGTATACATACATATATTACATATATTACATTTTTATAGTGACACGATTTTTTTTTATTGTTTGCAATGAACTTTGTTCGTCATGAGATGATTTTCAATTACTATATATCGTCGTTGTACTTGTAATTAAAACAACAACAACAAAAAAGTAAAAAAAAAATACTAAATATAAATAAAACTAAAAAGTAAGTCAAAATTGAAATCAGGATTTAAATAAAGTCAAGTGTTATTTATTGCATTTAAAACACCAAAGTAATTGCACGAGTATAGTGTTATTTTTAAGTCTATTAAAAGCTAATCAGCTGAATTGGAAAAAAATCAGCTCAATTCTGAAAATTTTTCAGTATAACTCTGATGTTTTGAAAGTACTATAGCCTAAATTATTTTTGAAAATATCAACTGTCTATATCGTCGATGGAATTAAATAACGCTGTAACTCACAAAACCTTAAATGTTCACCAGAGCCAAAAAACTTTCATAAAAGTAGAACATATACACTGGTATTTTTCACTTCGCAGACGGCGTAAGTGAATTTATTTTCACCGTAGAAATCTGGGACCTGGACCAATCGACGCGTATTTTTTTCTGATAAAGATGATGCAAAAAACGTATTTTCGATTTTTTGTCAGTTACAGCGTTCTTTAACTCCATTGACGATATGTTCAAAATATTAAAAGTAAGTCTCTAAATATGGTCCAAATAGCTTCAAAGCTAATACAAATCCGTAAAAAAATGGTCGGAATCGAATAATTGATTTTTGTATATCTTGAAAATGGTAAAATAAATTTTATAAATTTGTTTCACGGTCAATACACATCATTAGTCACACGGCAAAATGGGACAAACGAGCATATTGACTTTTTTAATATATTGAGAAGAGTTAAAGCGAAAGTTTTTACATTTTGTTTGACTTCATAGTCAATACAAATCCAAATCATACCTTGTATACCTTGATTCAAAAAGTGAACGATGTTGGGTGATTGGAAGAGACTCTATTCATACTTAGCAGATATTGATTTTTGCAGAGCTTTAAAACTGCAATAGCAGAAGTGCATATGTATAATACATCAGCAACCGAAAAATAGGCGGAATTAAATATATTATATGAGTATGTACATATACTTATAGGTATATGTAGATATCAACAAGTACATGAACATATCGTCGTAAGAATTAAAGAACGCTGTAACTGACAAAACATTAAATGTCCACCAGAGCCAAAAAACCTGAATGAAAGTAGAACAGACACTAGTATTTTTCAAAGCGCAGACGGCGTAGGTGAATTTCTTTTCAACATAAAAATCTGGGACCGGTACCAATCGACGCGTATTTTTATTTTTTTTTTTTTTTTTCTGATAAAAATTATTAAAAAAATGTATTTTTGATTTTATGTCAGTTACAGGGTTCTTTAATTCTTGCGACGATACATACATATATATTAAACCTTTTTATTTTGTTCAAAGAATAAAAAGCAAACATACTATTGTTTGGCTATTTCCGTTATAAATTAAAATTTTATATTTCTAAATTCTAAAAATTCCTTGGCTATTGATAATTCAATATTGATAAGTATAGTGTGTGTAGTTTTTTCTTTTGGACCCCCAGTTAAATATTTCTTATCTTATAAAAAAAGGTATTGACAAAAGAAATGTGAGAAAAGTGTAGGCATATTCTGTAAAAAAAACTTTTTTAAAAACTTGAAATTTTATATTTTAAACAAATGCAATCTTGTTCTTTTTTTTTCTTGTTGTTTTCAACAAGAATTCTGTGACTTAGTGAATAGAATTGTTTCGTTTTCTATCATCACATTTTGTCATCACATTTTAAATATGTTGTTTTTTTCTAGTTAATTTAACATTAAACATAATTTTTAGTTTTAAATGAACTTTGGACTTGGTCTTATAACAATAAAATCCCTAAAATCTATTTGCACATGCATATTTACGTAGATGTGTGTATGTATTATACCCATCATATACAAAAGATAAAATAAAAATAAATAAAAATCTTGCTGATGATAAAGACACAACACAAAAGAAAAAGAAAAATAAATAAAATTTTAACAACAAATTTATTAAATTTTTAATATGAAAGTAAAAATCAATGGACTTTGGCCTACAATAACAACTTCTCGTTGTAGTTTTGTTCAGATTACTTGAAATTTTAAAATTAAAAATTGATTATATCGTTTCTTGATCTCATAAAAGTCTCAGTTTGTAGGGAATTTTATGATTATGAGACCTACCAAAGTGTGTACAATAGAGCAAATAAATAAAAAGAAATTCCTATTACAATTGCTGCCGACTGACGGCAATTCAAATATTAATCTCTAAAAGTTAGGAATTCATAGCTCTAGATAATCTGTCTTACACGAACGTGAAAAGTTAGCTATAAACAGAATTTCACCTTTTGTAAGCTTAAGATCGACAAACATTATTATAAGAATTCTTTTTTAGTGTCGTAACTCAAGATTGCTTGTCTAGAGGTGTGGAGAATCACGTTAGACGCAGTTAAGATAAGGAAAATAGGTTAAGAAACAAATTTTATGTGACTGTTTTCATTTAGACGAAAGTTTAGGACAAATAAAGTTTAGGACAAACTACTCATTTTAGGACAAGACTAATGGAGAACAAAATAAAATGAAAGCGGTTCAAAAACAAAGACCACTTCTAAATTATTACCTGAAATGAGTTCATTTAAACATATTCTTAAATTCCTTAAAAATTTCTCATTTTTTGAAGTCATGAAAATTAGCATAAAAAACAAAAAAATAAATATTTTTATTATTTCTTTCTTTTTTTCAAGATGTTAGAGCTTAAGTTTGAACTCCGAGTTATCTTCTTAGTAAGCATTTTTGAACACTGTCAAAATTTGATTTTCAAATTGCAAAGCGCTATTTGGGTTGGTCTCATACATTTTGTACGGGCATGAGAATTTTTAAGGGATTTTTTGTGATTTAGGCTCTAATTTAGGTTGGTCTGTTAGCTTCAAAGCAAAACTGGATATGTAGCGCCGAATTGACTTTTCATAAAAAATCATATAGCCGAATGAAAAAAATCTTGTTTATAGTCTCTTTGAACAGCATTGTTTTTAAGTGTACAACGAGAAATAGTGATCTGGTATCCTTAGGCACCGAAAATTATAAAATCAGACAGACTATCTTGTATTTTTCTATTTAAAAAACGTAGAAATTGTTTTCGCAAGACATTTTGATACGAATAAGAAGTACATATCTCCCCCCAGGGTTATTTACGGAAGATAATAATTAATCGTTTTTTTTTTAGGCTTGGATTTTTGATATTTTGCTAATTTTAGAAATTAATATTCAAATGCCTTATATCGTCGTGCGGAAGTTTAAGTGCTCTATACGCCATTTTATATTTTTTATATATCTCAAGTTAATGATACCACTTTAGGTTTTCGACACCAAATTTTTCAAGTCTGTAATTTGTTTTCGAATATCTCGTCCAGTTTCGGTTATAAATATCCAAAAACGGATTGCAGATTTTTAAAATTTTGGTGTCAAAAACCTAAAGTGGGATCATTAACTCGAGAAATATAAAATGGCGTATAGAGCACTTAAACTCCCGCACGACGATATGTTGTCGTAGTTAGAAAAAAAATCTCAACAAATGATGATAAAAAGATTAAAAAATAAAATTAAGAAAAAAAGAAAATTACTGAATTAAGCCTGCCACCATAAATTTAAGCTAAGAAGTGCAAAATATTGAAATGAATTAAAAAATGGGCACAATTACAGAATGAGATGTACTTTATTAACGAAGAATTACTGTATATCTTAAGCATATTGCATATAGCGTGTTACTTCGAAATCAAAATTAAAATACAAAACAATTAAAGACAATAAATAAAACAAATAACGAATAAAAATAATTGGAAAATAAAATAAACATTAAAATTATTATTAATACTTACTGTGCATCATCTTCGATAAACATTTTGGGTACGTTAAATGTTTAGTTTTGAACTGGGTTAAGTAATATTGTAAAAAAAACTGGTTCCAATTGATGTACAGAGTAAAGCAATTCTATAAATTAGATTAGTCTAGACTCTCGCTTCTTAATCGATTGTGGTTTATAATTTTAAAGTATAGATTTTCCTTTTTTACATATGTAAGACTTAGTGTACAGTACTGGCTTTACTTTTAAATGATATACTTTATACTACTTTACAATAATATTTGAGATTCCTTTTGCAAATGAACGGTTATTTATAAGCGTTATTTCTTTAACTGCTTGATCAGGAGAGAGTTCTATAAGTGTGATTATTTGTGAGCCTAAAAATATTATAGAAAAAGACAAAAACAAATACAATAACAATACGCATACAAAAATGTAATGAAAATATGATAAAATTAATTAATTTTATATTGAATATATGAACATATGTATGTATGTATGATAATATATGTATATAGTGTTTATGCAATAGTGTAAAATAATAGCTGTAATTACTTTTCATTGCAAACACCCTTGTAAGTCTTGTAAACCTAGCATATGTTTCTACATTCTATTGTTGTTTGACTTTATTTGCTATATTTGTAAGAATTGCCAGGGCGTTTGCAATGTGTACTGATTACCGCTAGTGTAATGAAAAATAAAAAACATACGAATTTTATTAAAAGAAACTAGAAAAACAAATGGTAATGATATTTTTGTAATAAAAGCAATAAAAAAGCAGAAAAATAATTTAAATATTATAATAATTATAAATACATTGCAGAAATGAATTTTAAGCTATTTTTGGTAGTAACAAAATATAACAACAAACAAATTTACATACACAATATGTATATCTAAATTTTTAATTTGATTTTAATATTTTTGATTTATAAATGAACTTTTTTTTTTAAGAATAACATCGGCAAATCTTT
Source organism: Metopia argyrocephala (assembly GCA_963576795.1). Lineage (NCBI taxonomy): Eukaryota > Metazoa > Arthropoda > Insecta > Diptera > Sarcophagidae > Metopia > Metopia argyrocephala. The sequence continues at coordinate 169,809,846 of OY756208.1, read as the reverse complement.
ATTTTCTGTATAATTCACATCTTTGTTTCCTTATGTTTAAACTGACCTTGTGTGGAATTTTCATGGTCATTTTAAAATAAAAAAGGGTTCGCAAAAGAAAAAAGAAAAATCAAACAGTGGAAAAAAAATAGTTCACTGCTGCTAAAGGCTTTATCAGTTGAATAGAGTCAATGTTGAGCAATTTTCTTGCCACTCCCCTATAAAAAATGAGAAAGAAGTCCAGAGCTTATCACTAACTAACCAACCATCATAAAATATATAAAAAAATATATATATTTTAAAACACATGTAATCATATCAATTTTCAATAGTTTGAAATTCAAAGATAAAAAAAAACAAGAAAAAAAATTGAACTTTGATTTACTACTAGTATAATTTGGCACAAGAGAAAATTAGACTTTGTTATCGTCAATATATTCTCAGGAAAATGTGCTTTTTTCGTAAAAGATATTAAAACACAAGGAAATTGGTTGTATATGTAAGTAGACATTGGACTTTGGTACTGAAACCTGTTACAGCATTTTAAGATAAATTATTTGTTTTATTTTTTTATTTTTAAGTGCATGAAGAAAGGGTTTAATGACATTGGATTGTTTTTTTTTACATTTTATTTCGTTTCATTTCTTTAATTGCGAACATATGTATATTCTGTTTTTAAATCACAACCAAAAACAATGTGGAGGAGTCAAATTAACGAAAAAATTTATAAAAAAAATTGCAAGAAAACAAATAAATAATTTATTTTCAGGACCGTACAAAGTCCAAACCAATAAGATATAAACAATAATAAAATTAAAAAAAAAATAAGGAAAATAAACCTCATTAACCTACAAAAAAATAAAAGTAGAACAGAAATTAAAAAAATAAAAACGAATTTTTTTTTGTCGTATTATTTTTTTATTTTTTTTTTTGGCGTTTAATATCTATAAAAATAAAAATAAATGTTGTTCATTGGTCATCACATCAGTTGAGAACGGCTGGACCGATTTTGACGTTTTTTTCCTTCTAATGACCGTCGTGATCCAACTTAGGTTTTTCGAATAGAAAATTTGGCCCCGCGTAGTTTTACGCCCACTTTTTTTGATTTATCTGAAATCAAAAAATGGCTCCATTGATTTGAGTAATTTTTCTTTCAAATGTTTGTATTAATCCATTTTAAGTTTTCATTCAGAGAAAAATTTTCCACGCCTACTTTTACATCCACTTTTTACTATTTATCTCTAAATACAGATTTTTTTTATATCTTCAGAACGGTTAAAGCTAAAGTTTCGGAATTGGGTCTGAATGACTTCATGGACACAGCAAATCATCAGTCAAAAAGTGGGCGAAATTGGACAAGTGGGCGTGACACCTCCCATACAAGTTAAAAATTGATTTCTATATACCTACGTATCTTTAGAAATGTTGAAGCTAATGTTTCCGAATTAGGTGTGATTGATTTCGTGGTCGTTAAAAATTATCAATAGAAAAAAGGGCCATGGTAACATGGTAGCTTCCAGACAAACTAACTATTGAATTCAGTATATCTTGAAATCAGCAAAAGTTAAAGTTTTTGAGTTTGGTCTGAATTACTCCGTAGTCACTAAAAATCATCAGTCGAAAAATGTGGACAAATGATAGTGGTAGGTGTAGCGGAAGAAAAGTGCGGAATTTGATAATCGGGAATGGTATGATTTTTTTTAAAATGACTACTTTAATATTTATCAATAAGTGTTATTATTTGTTTTATTTTTTATAAATTGTATATATGAAATGTATTGCTATGGGGATAAGCATGCCTCTATGGCCATTTCGTCAATGCTTAAGAAACTCGTCAGGTGACTTTTTCCCAAAGGTGGGAATAAAAACTACAAATACGTATGTTCAAAAAGTTATAAACTAAATGAGAATATCTATTCCTGAAAAAAAGAATTAAAAAAAATATTTCTTTCGGAGACTAAAATCCCCATTTTTAGGATAAATCCCCTAATTTGATAACATAGGTTTTAATTTATATAAGCAGTTGTTTTTAGTTCTAATAGCATGAGTAGCTTTTTACTAAAGTTTTCTAGCAACAAAATATTGCACAGAAAAATGTTATGACATCTTATTAGCGGCAGTCGATTCATATAATAATTTAAAGTTTACATAATAAGTAGTGTTCAATTTACGTATATCCTAACTAACTACCCATTGTATAAAAATTCTACATATGTACATAAATATACATATATGTATATAAAATAACAAATGACATACAATGTGGGAAGAAAATGAGGGTATATGTTATAATTTCATTATTTCTAATATAATAATTGTCTACTGTTTTACATATTTTGTGAGTCAAGCATGTGTTGCAATTGATATAAAAAAAAACATATAATATAGTATGTAAATAAAATATCACTTACAAAATGCAATACAATTGGACAGTTAAAGTTCATTTCAGTAGATTGTACTTTGAGCACCATCATCTGATAGTACTCGTATATAGTTTGCACTTGAAGTTAAGTGTAAAAAAAAAGAAAATCTAACTAAGATTTTACAAAGATTATTTTATAGTTTCGCAACTAAATTGATGATAAGAAATAAACAGGGTTGGAAACAAAAAATAATTTAATGTTATTAAAAGAGTACCATATTACGAGTAGTATAAGATTATATTGGGAAGTGTTGACTCTGTGTTTAAAACGTATGCTAATATATTTGTACAGGCATATGTACATACGTTTATATACATATCTGTTCATTTGTTTGCCTGTCAATTGTTTTATCCGGTATATAGCTCTTATGCCACACCAAGTATTTGTGAAAAAAAAAAACTTTTTTTGTTAAATTTTATTAAAAAAAATTTCTTTTTTTTTATCTTTAACGTGTGTTCTCGCAGCCATTACTCTTATATTAATTTTACAATTTTTATAAATATTGTACATGCATATGTATGTATGTCTGTACATTTTTTTACTGCGTCAAAATGTTAGCAATACTGAGCGAAAAAACAATTGTAAATTTGTATGAATGTGTATACATACATATGCACTTATAAATGGCTTGTGTTTTAAATAAATTAACCGTTTTTTTATTTTAATTTATCATTTGATTGGTGTATTTTTTTAATATTTATATTGCAATTGTTTTCAATTTAATATTCAATTGATATTTAATAGTGCAACTATTCTTTCTTTTTTCCAATTTAAATAAAATATTTAAAATTTTCTTAAATTGAAATCATGTAACGTATTATACTTTAAGTGTAACAAAGAAAAACAAAATATTATGACCCGCATTGTTTTAATTTAGAAATTCTATATTTTTACTATTTATTATGACACTCTATTAATATTTATTAACAAATTTAAAGCTACAGTATTGTTTGAAACCTAAGCAACTTTTCCTTGCGAGAGAAACAAAGAATCATATTATTGTTTTAAATTAATTTATTGAAAGCAATACTTAGCGTCATAATTTTATTAAGTCCTACAGTCCACATTCTACAGTCTAATAATAACAAACAAATTTAATTCTGCTTTTTAAAAAATATAAATAACAAAATCAAAATCAAGTGCAAATATCGCTGTTCGAAACCTAAGCAATTTTCAGTATTTTGTATGATAACTTTTATTATTAATGACGTCAGCACATTATTATAGTCACAATAAAATTATGAAAGTAAGCATTGTTTTCAATAAATGAATTTAAAACAATAATGTGTATGAGATTTTTTTTATCTCGTAAGAAAAAGTTGTTTAGGTTTCGAACAATACTGTACCTTTAAATTCATTAACAATTTACACTACTTTTTCTGTGTGGATTTGTTTGCGTTTTATATTTTCAATAACTACAGATTAATAATAACTCTTATCATCGTGAACCATTTAAAGCCAGGACGATTCCAAATTGTGGAAATTTACTTTGATAGAGCACTGTAAACAATTTATGAAGTTTATGTTTTTTGCACTACTTTACTCTTTTTGATTCAAAACTATCAACATGGCAAAGAAATTGCTGCTGTAAGGCGAAGTCTTGAAGAAAAATTAATTTCTTTTTGTAAAAAAAAAGATAGTCTTCGAACAAACCGAATAAATGTCCAAAGCAAATCTCATTTTGCAGTACAAATTCAAAGGGAAATATAAAGAAATTAAAAAAAGCATAGTAGTAAGAGGGCAAGTTCGGAATGGAAAAGTAGCTTAAAGCAATAGCAAAATAGTGATGTTCCTTTCAAAACTGTTTCATGGTTTTTTATCAGAAGAACTGTTTCTAAAGAATCGAACAAAAACTGTTTAATAATGTCAGTAATGTTTCCATTCCGATCTGCAAAGTTAGCTTGCTATAACTTTCAAAACAAGTTCTAATTTACAGACATTTCCAGTCTATTCCGCCAAACAAAAACGAATGATCAGGAGTACAGCGCCACATTCTGGGAAGATAACAGGAAACCTACTAAATAAGCTCGCCACTCACATTCAACATCCACAGACAAATGGGGCAATTGCTGTTGATCATTAAAGGGTGAAGGTATAACACTGGCCTTTGAGTGGTCAAATTGGCAACAACTTGTCTCATCAATACAAAAAAAAGGCTCATAATAAAAATAAAAAAATTAAATACATCTGTCTATATATCTTCAAATTCCAATACAATACACTGCATAAGTAGGGGTTTATCCCTAAATATTGGTCTTAAATAAAAGAAAAACTTCTAATCGCCCCAGTTAAAGACACAAAATCAAAAATGTGCTTTTTAAAAATAAAATTATATATGGCTAGAACATCGCTAAGACTATTTTCGATATGTTATCAATATGATTATAGCAGCTTGTATGCCATTATCAGAACTATTTATTGGTGACAATGGTGTTTCAGTAGAAGCAGCTCTATAGCCATAATTTAGAAAAAGTAGAAACAAATACATAGTATGTTTGGCAATTTAAATATAGCAGAATCTATTTGTAGCATTTTATGATATACATATTAAGTGATTATAGCACCATACAAATAATTATCATGGCTATTCCTTGATAGCAATGGTCTTCCAGTGGGAGAAATTTTTACATTTTTGCATGTGGAAGACTTCTTTGGCTTCACATTATTATCTTATCTGGTGGCATATGAAAATATCAATTTGAATGATTTTTAATTCATTTCTCTAAAGAATAAAAAAAAACTAAATAATTGAAAAGTATAACAAAAAGTTATTTGATTTTCAACACTTAGCAAATAACTATTTCAAGAGTTAAGCGCACATTAAGAATGAAAAAATTTACATTGATTAGTATATAAAAACTTGATGATGTTTTTTTTTCTATTTTACTTGTTCGAGTATTTATTGGCGGCGTATAGACTTGAAATTGCGTGTTTATAGTCAGATACACGATAATTATTTAATAAACATTCAACTAAAATACGTTTCGTGTATAGAAAAAGATTCAAAGAATATATATTTATCTTTGAAAAAAAAATAATTAAAATTTGTGATACAAACACATGAAAATAAAGATTTTTTCAAAGGTTAAAAAAAACGTTTGAAAACACATAAGCATCAGCAAAAACGATAAAAATTAATAACACGATAGGTTTTTTTTTGCTTTTAGTTTTTGGATGAGTTACATAAAAATGATCAGAGTACAAAGGTACAAAGAGTACAAAAATTTATTATAATTACAAGTCCACGTGTTGGTTGTTCATATATACAATATTCATATTCATATTGCTATATCATATCACACAATGCTGTAATATTTAAGATTATTTGAGCTCTACTGAACTCTGATTGAAATCAATGTAGAATTGTACCCTACATTTATGTCCTTTTATCGTTGATTGATACATATACATTCATATGTACATATTTAAGCATAACTACGAGTAATTAATTTTTATTAAACAAACTGTCGATTGATCATACAAGAACTATTATAACAAAAAAAAAAACACTTCAGACAAATTATTTATACATATGTATATACAACTAGGAAGTAAATACGATCAGCTAATTTTTGTTTACATATTTTTTTATTTAACAAGTCTTCTATAATAGTTTGAACCTAAACGCAAAAAAAAAATAATTTTGCCATTTGTTTACATTAAAATTTTTATTTGATTTTTTTTTTTTTAATTTTAATTTTTTTTTTTTTTTGATAATGCTTAACCACGACCTATGACTACATAAAAATTAATAGCACACAAAATAAGGCATTTAAATTTAAGCAGTGTGAAATGCACTACACTGTATGTATGTACATACATACATACATACATATGTATGAATATGTATAAAAGTAAATTATGCAAAACATACAAAACCAATTTAAACAATTATAATAATTATTCACAGTCGTCTAAATGTATTACGAGTAAGAATATTTATTTTCCGTATTTTCCTGTTTTTAATAATAATCTGCTTTTTGACCGTTTGGCAAGACATTTGTAATAATTTTATATGTATGCACGTATGTATGTATATACCCACAACATAAGACAAGAACAAACTAATTTATGTATATAAAAAAATGTTGTAGCTTTAGTATTATAAATTAACTGGAAAGTTTTAAGTACTAAGAGGCATATTTTAAACTTTAAAAAATTAAAAATACGGTGAGGCTTCATAGCTAATTATGCATGCACTAATAAGGCATAAAATTGACAACACTTCTAATTAATTTGCACTACAATGTAGTTGTAACACAATAAAACAACACAATTATTAAAGAAAAATGTAAAGGCTACAATATATTCAACGAATGCAAACGAACAAAATTCACAACTTAAAACTACAATATCCAATTTTCATTTATTTTTTACCTATGACGCCTTTTCTTTTTGTATTATTTTAATTATTAGAATATATGAGTATGTACATCTAATTGTGAGCCAATTCACACCCTGCTTTTAATATCAGTAAAATTGATTGTCTAAACTAGGTTTAGACACAATTTGAAAAATATGAAAATTTGATTTTTTTAAAAAATGTTTTTTGGTTCTAATATTTTATTAAATATGTATGTTTATAAGTTATGCTGAAAAAAGTAAAAAAGTAAAAAATTTTTCGTACATTTTTACAAAAAAGTGCAAGAAAAAATTATTTTTTGCACAAAAAATATTATAAATTTGTTCATCATTGCCAAACATAGTTAAGCAGTATCTATAAGATTGAGTTAGCTGTTGGCCAAAAACTGAGGACACAGTGATGCAGTAATTTTCAAAATCTTTTCAGGTCCATAAAAAAAATTGGTAATCAATCTGACCAAACCGAGTACAGGATTTTACTAAGTCTTGCTAGTACAATCAAACCTATACCTATACTGTGCGGGTGGGTTTAAGTCTCACTATTTTCGTTTATATTTGATCAACATCAAAAAAACCGACATGCATCGATTGCGCTGATTGTTCTTTATATTTGTTTCTCACACTATTCTGCCATTCGATTTACCGTTATTTAAATTATTTCGAAAATCTTGCGTCAGATTTCAGTTTTGTCAAAATGAACGGAAGGAACAATTTGTGTTTGCAACTACAAAAGTGGCTAGTGAATTGGGGCATATTCATTCAATTCATTTTATTGAACTCTATAAGAATATTTCTTAAATTTTTATTTACAATGTAAAGAATATCAATTGTCAACCAATTTTAAGGAATCTATCTACCAAGTTTAATGAATGCGGGTAATCCCTTACCAGCATACTACAAATTTTTAAATTAATTGCCAAATATGTACATATGTATGTACATTAAATTACGAGTACACTTGAACCTGTTTTTATGCGGTGTTTTTTGTGCGGTCTAGATTTGTGCGCTTTTTTTTTATGCGCCTTTTTTATGCGACTTGTGAATTTTTTTAACTTTTTTTGTTTTTTGTTTTTTTTTCTGTTTATTAACAAATAACAGTTTAATAACTTTAAGGAAAAATACCAATAATAATTTTACATACAGTCAGGGATAAAATTGTTCACATAAACAGGTTATTTTAGTAGATACGGTTCATGTATTATTATTTGTTGACTCGACGGAAATATTTTATTAATCTTCAAAACTTATTTAATAGACGAGATAAAGATATATTATTAATGATCAAGACAAGCTTTAGCTTTGACTTTTTTTGTGCGATTTTTTTTGTGCGGTCCCAAGTAGTCGCATAAAAACAGGTTCAAGTGTATTTGCGATTCATGATTTATTTGAGAAATTTCTATTAAAATTTTGTTTATAATTTCATTTAACCTTCCTTTGAAAATTCGATACTATGGAGAGTACTACAACACAACTATGTTTGGTAAAAAAAAACAAACAAACCTGGTGAAATTATTGTTTTTTATTTTTAATTTTTTTTTTTTCAATAACAGCACAGACAATAAAATTGTATAAATGCAAGTAATATTTTTTCCTATTAGGAACACCAAAAATAACAACAAACAATAACATAAACTAATGGCATCACACGATTAATGTGTTTTAATATAAAATGCAATGATAAATTACACATATTAATTCATATCATATATAGTATGTATGTATGTATGTATGTACACATGTATGTACAGACGTGTTCGAAATAATAAGAACAGGCGTAGTGAAAGTAGAGAACGTTCTAACAAATTTTACAAGTAAGATTTAAAATTATTTTTTTCTTATATTTTTATTGTACATATTTTGAGCTTTTAAAAAATACTAAAAGTTATGTTGAAACTCGTATAAAATTTTTTGTGATGGCAATAATGTTGAACTATGTGCAAAATCAGCTGTTCTAAAAAATAAGAACAAATCATATTGGTAACACTTATATTTCTCGCATGTGAAAAAGCTCCGAAGTATTGTTTCAAATTTAACTGTTGAGTTGCCGTTGATAATTTTTTATGCAGAATATTAACTTATTTTTGTGAAAAAGTTTTTTAAAATGCGAAGAAGCAAGCATTGCTCTATCGAACAACGTAAGCTAATAAAAAAAATGCTCAGCGAAGGAAAAACGTTTGCTTTCATTAGGGAACAGCTTGGAATTTCCAACGGAATGATAACAAACGCTAGTAACTTGTCCCCGAAGGTCGAAAGTCGTGGTAGGCTCAGGAAAACTAATAAAAGGCAGGATAATGCTGTCACGCGGATCGTTAAAAAGCACCCCTCTATAACGTCTTCACAGATTAGAGTCGAATTAGACCTCCCAATTGCCACATCGACGATAGGAAAACGTTTGATTGCAGTCAATTTGAAAGCACGAAGTCCTAGAAAAGTACCGTTGGTGAAAAAAGTACACCTGAAGAACAGACTTCTGTTTGCCAAAAAGTTTATCAACGAACCTGACACTTTTTGGCGTAATGTCTTATGGACGGACGAAACAAAAATAGTCCAATTCGATCATGGCAAAGATAAACAGTACGTTAGACGCCTTCCTAAACAACAATTCAACGAAAAGTACACTGTAAAAACTATAAAGCATGGCGGTCTCAAGCTCATGCTATGGGGGTGCTTTGGATGGAATGGCGTTGGACCTCTAGTTCAAATCGTTGCGAATATGGATGCCACCTATTACGTCAATAATATTTTAGAAGACGTAATATTGCCTTACGCTGAAGAGAAAATGCCTTTGCGATGGGTCTTTCAGCAAGACAACGACCCGAAGCATACCTCAAAGAAAGCAAAGCGTTGGTTCCAGGACAATAATATCCATGTTATGGATTGGCCGGCACAATCGCCGGACCTAAATCCCATTGAACATCTTTGGATTGATGTAAAAAAAGGTGTTAGAGATGCAAGACCCAAAAATTTGGACGAACTTTGGCTTACAGTGAAGAATACATGGGAAAATATTTCACTCTACAGATGCCAGACTTTGATAGCTTCTATGAGGTCCAGATGTGCCGAAGTAATCAGTAATCGAAGAGGGGCTTACTTACTTACTTACTTAGCTGGCCATAACAACCCGTTAACGGGTTTCGGCCTGCCTCAACACTAGTCTCCAGGCGTCTCTGCTAAGCGCACGCCTTCTCCAGTTGGTCACACCAATTGATGACAGGGCTCCATCTACCTGGTCTTTCCAACGTAAACATGGACGTCCTCTACGCCGACGTCCAGTGACCTTCGCATCGAAAACCTTTTTCGCTGGAGCAGATTCTTCCATCCGAACAACATGGCCGAGCCAGCGCAGCCGCTGGATGTTAATGCGCTGGACAACATCTACGTCGCCGAGGAGCTCATACAGCTCATAGTTGGTCCTAATGCGAAACTCATCGCCTTGCTTCAGTGGACCAAAGATCTTGCGAAGAATTTTTCTCTCAAACACTCCCAGGACCGCTGCATCGGCACAAGACAGCGTCCATGCTTCCGCACCATAGAGAAGCACCGGAAGAATAAGCGACTTGTAGAGTGTTAATTTCGTCGCACGAGAGAGGTCTCTGTTACTAAACTGCCTACCGAGACCGTAGTAGCACCTGTTGGCCAGTGTAATTCTTCGCTTGATCTCCAGACTGACATCATTCTTGCTGGTAATGGCGGTGCCAAGGTAGATGAACTCCTTGACCACATCGAATGTATAGTTGCCGGCTGTAACCTGGGAGCCGATACGATCAACGTCCCTACTCGTCGACAACATGTACTTCGTCTTGCTCTCATTTACCGCCAGACCCATTTTTGCAGACTCTCGTTCAATAGCATTAAAGGCTGCGGAGACATCTCGCTTGGTATGCCCAATGATGTCTATGTCGTCGGCATATGCAAGGAGCTGGACACTTTTATTAAAAATGGTGCCATTACGATGCACACCTGCCTTTCGCAAAACGCTCTCCATGACGAAGTTGAAGAGGTCGCAGGATAAGGGATCGCCTTGTCTGAAACCTCGCACGGTATTAAAAGGCTCGGAGAGGTCTCTTCCTACCTTGACGGAGCTGCAGGAGTTGCTCAGCGTCATTCTGCATAGCCTTATCAGCTTAGCAGGAATACCGAGCTCAGACATTGCGGCATAAACGCGATCCCTTATTGGGCTATCGAAGGCTGCCTTATAGTCGACAAAAAGATGGTGTGTGTCGACTTGACTTTCATGGGTCTTCTCCAGGATTTGGCGCAGTGTGAATATCTGGTCAATGGTGGACTTACCAGGTCTGAAGCCGCACTGATAAGGTCCAATCAGTGAGATGGCGAATGGCTTCAGTCGTTCACACAATACGCTCGTAAGAACCTTATATGCGATAGGGAGGAGGCTTATACCCCTGTAGTTGGTGCATATCGTGGGATCTCCCTTTTTCAGGATGGGACAGAGAGCACTAAGATTCCAATCGTTGGGCATACTTTCCTCCAGCCATACTCTGCAAATGAGCTGGTGCATGCACCTAACCAACTCATCGCCTCCATACTTGAAGAGTTCAGCTGGCAAACCATCAGGTCCAGCTGCTTTGTTGTTCTTCAGTCGCCATATGGCAACCTTGACCTCTTCATGGCTGGGGGACGGGATCTCGACGTCGTCGTTAATGATTGGGTCCGGCACAGCATCTCTCGAGGCGGAATTTGTGTCGCCATCGCCCTGCAATAGATTAGAGAAGTGCTGTCTCCATAATCTTAGTGTTCCTTGTGCATCTGTAACCAGGTTACCATGTTCGTCTCTGCAGAAGGTTGCTCCGGGCTTTAAACCAGTAGTAAGACGCCTTATCTTTTTATAAAAATTTCGAGCATCATTTCTACTCCTGCACATCTCGATTTCCTCACGATCACGCCTTTCTTGCTCTCTTTTCTTCTTTCTAAATAGGCGTCTCTCTTCCCTCCTCTTTTCTCTATACGCCTCCACCGTTGCTCTTGTAGAGGTGGACTGCAATGTTCGTCTATAAGCAGCGTTCTTTGCTGCAGTGGCCTCACGGCACTCTTCATCGTACCATTGGTTTCTGCGGGGAGGACGCTCAAAACCAAGAACTGTTTCGGCAGCGCTGCGCAGAGAGTGAGCGATGTGAGACCACTGTCCACCAATACTTTCGAGAGAGGATGGGATGTAATTCAGCTCGTTAGAAAGGCGATCGGAAAACGACCTGGCTGTCTCTTGTGATCGCAGCTTTTTGATGTCCAGCTTCCCTTGCACACTAGAACGTGTCGTATTCGACGCGCATATACGCAGTCGCATCTTGGCTGCGACAAGATAATGGTCCGAGTCGACATTTGGACCTCTAAATGTGCGCACGTCTAGTATGCTGGATACATGCCTTCCATCAATCACAATGTGATCGATCTGGTTGTTGGTAGATCGATCAGGAGAGAGCCAGGTGGCCTTATGGATATCGAGATGCTGGAACCTGGTGCTACAAACTACCATGTTTCGCGCCGCGGCGAAATCGATCAGTCTCATGCCGTTCAGTGAAGTGGAATTATGAAGACTGAACTGTCCGACAGTGAGGCCAAAGATACCTTCCCGTCCAACTTTCGCATTGAAATCGCCGAGGACAATTTTGGCGTCATGTGCCGGACACCTATCGTATACGTCCTCGAGCTTTGCGTAGAAAGCATCTTTGACCGCATCATCCTTCTCTTCCGTCGGGGCGTGCACGCAAATAAGGCTGATATTATAAAACTTTGCCTTTATTCGGATCGTAGCAATTCTTTCGTTCACGGGGGTGAACTCCGAGACAAGATGGCGAAGTCTCTTACTTACTACGAATCCGCAGCCAAATTCGCGTCTCTTGTCATGGCAGCTGTAGTAGATGTCACATGTTGCTTGCCTCGTACAACCTTGTCCTATCCATCGCATTTCCTGGATGGCGGTGATGTCAGCCCTGCATTTTGTGAGAGCATCCGCCAATTGGATAGAGGCACCCTCCTATAAAGGGTTCTCACATTCCAGGTGCATATCCTTAAATCATAGTCCTTAAAACGTTTGCCAAGTTCGTCAACATAAAAGGGGGTCCGTTTAGAGGCTATTGTTTTTGCTTTCATTGAAGAACGTTTTTACGTGGTGGGTTTCAAGCCCTACGCACAACCCAAATTTAAAGTCCAGGGGATTGGACAATCGCCGCATACATTAGTTAACAAGCTAGCGGGTGCTAGTATGTCATCCAGGAGGGCCGCGTGGAGGCTGTATGTCGACTTGAATACAACGGGAACAAGGATCGTTCTGGAGGCCGCCAGGTTGACCCCAATCAGAGACTTTGCCTTGTCCGAAGTATCCCATCCATCCCTCGAAGAGGGGCTACTTCATATTAATTACTTTTAAACAAATAATACTATTCTGTAAATTTAATAAACATTTAAACTAAAATTATTACCAATTATCCAATTTGTTCTTATTTTTTCGAACAGCTGATTTTGCACATAGTTCAACATTATTGCCATCACAAAAAAATTTATACGAGTTTCAACATAACTTTTAGTATTTTTTAAAAGCTCAAAATATGTACAATAAAAATATAAGAAAGAAATAATTTTAAATCTTACTTATAAAATTTGTTAGAACGTTCTCTACTTTCACTTCGCCTGTTCTTATTATTTCGAACACGTTTGTATGTAAGTAACTTATTTTACCCCCAAATAGATATATGAAATTGGCACGTAAAAACAATTTTAAAAGTTATCAAACAAAGAGAAGAAGTGTTGTAGGACTGTAAAAATACGAGTATATTTTTAGAATTTACATATTAATAAAAGTTTTATTAGTTATTTCTAATATTTTCGCTCTAAATCGCACTTCAGTATTATCAGCGTCAGCTAATAATTTTTTTAATACTTCTTTTATTGGAGGTTCTGTTAAAAGTTGTTCATGTTCCAATACTTGTTTACGTTTGTCTATATTGTTACGTTTATTTACAATATAAATTTGTATGCCAAGCAAACAAGATATATTATTTATAACTGAAGTTTAATTAATTTGTGTTTATTACATATTTCTAAATTTCTCTAACATTATAAAATAATCTTTCTTACCTATATTATACAGTTAAACCTCGATTATCTAACTCTCGTGGGAGCCATAGAGAATGCAAAATCAAAAAAAGGGGAATCATTGGATTAAGGTTTATATAATAAAAGACATATGAATGCGGCATGGATAATAGATGCAAAGCACGGTTAATAGAGGTAGAACACGGATAATAGAGGGAAAAAATCGCATGCCGGTTAATAGATTTAACCGGTTAATAGAGGCCCGGGTAATCGCGGTTTCACTGTACTTGTTATCTCTTCAACCAAAAAAAAATAATTTATATATTACATCTGGCAACTTTTCTGATTGGGAAACTTTGTAAAAGCTTAACGAAACTCATTCCACGTTTACTTTCTAATGGCGTTTTCGTTTCTACCAAAAAATGTTGCCTTTCATAAATTTTTCTCCCTCATCTTGACAAAATATTCCTTTTTAAAAAAACTATCCTTTAAAACAACAATTAATAATTTCGATTAAAATAAAACGAGATCAAAAAATAATGTATAACATCCTATTTTTATATAATATAATAATAAAATGTTACGCATTTTTGTAGAAACGAAAACGCCATAAGTTTAGGAACATCGCCATTTTTTTAACAATATTTTCTAACTGAAGTTCAGCGTAGAATACGTGGTCCATTTATTATTAAATTTAAAGAAATAAAATATAGAATTTACTAAGAGGTTTTCTTACCAAAAAGTATGTTCATGCATATGTAAATATGTATTTATATACAATTAATTAAGGAAATTTTATAATACTAATTTGAATTTTTGTATAAAATTTAGGAATTTTAATTTTTATAAATATGATATGCACAATAGGGTGGGTCAATTTGTTCGGGACCGAAAAACATGACAAAGCGTATAGCAAGGTCGTAATCTACGAGAAATTCTAAGAACTTTTCCCAAAGAAACCATGGTTCTAAAATCAAAATCGAGCTTCCGGTTTTTTAAGAGAAAATTTGGTGTTTAGGTCATCCAAAAATAATGCTATTTTTTTGGAAGTATTCATTGCAATTGGTGAATAGTTGACCTGTAACGCTGGAAGAGAGCTTATTTTAAAGGAAATTGTCTCAGCTTTCTATATCTGTCCTCATTTATAGAAAATTATTTACCCAAATAATGGTTTTGGAGGTTTATGTCACTATAATAATAGCTTTATGTTTTTTACAGTTTGACTATTATTATTTTGACATAAACCTCCAAAACCATTATTTGGGTAAATAATTTTTTATAAATGAGGACAGATATAGAAAGCTGAGACAATTTCCTTTAAAATAAGCTCTCTTCCAGCGTTACAGGTCAACTATTCACCAATTGCAATGAATACTTCCAAAAAAATAGCATTATTTTTGGATGACCTAAACACCAAATTTTCTCTTAAAAAACCGGAAGCTCGATTTTGATTTTAGAACCATGGTTTCTTTGGGAAAAGTTCTTAGAATTTCTCGTAGATTACGACCTTGCTATACGCTTAGTAGGCAAAAAAATTGACCCACCCTAATGCACAATATTTTGATTCAAAATTCAAATTGAAAACCACTGGTTAAATCGGCTGCCTTACATTGTTGTAACCAATATTTATTTTGCATTTTTTATTTTATATAAAAACATAAATTTAAAAATTTATTACTTGATTAGTATTGAGAACGTTATGTTTAACAGATTATTTGTAGCTCATTTTCTATCTACCGGTCTTTGCTGGATTGTTTAATATCAATCGTTACTGTTTTACATTATTTTCAACAAAACATCAATAATACATTACATTATTAAAATTGTCCCATGCCACAAATACTATTTTGCATGACTGTTTTGTATTTTTCCTTTACACTTAGTCTTTCCATCTCTCTTGCACTTACTCTAGGTAAAAGCTAAGTTAGGGAAAATGTATCGTGTACGTGGGCAAAAGCTGTGAAAATCAGTAGCATAAACAAACCACGGTGCTTCTTACTGAAAATGTGTCGTAGTCAAAAAATCTACAGAATTAAGATTTTTGCGTTGCACATGTCAAGTTGCCATTACTTCAAACACCAAAGACTAGTTAAAATGTAAATTAAGGTATTTTTGAATAATTAGAAATCATTTAAATTGCGCTCAATTCATATACATACATACATATATTGCTGGAAAACAATTGAATTAATTTTTTACAATTTTTGTTAACAATAAATTATGTATTAACAACTAACTGTTACGATACTAACCCCTGGTATTAACCAATACTGAAAAAACTATACATTTTCACTAACTGAGTCTTAGAGAGAAAATGAAGAAAATAAAAAAATTGTAACTGTAAGTTTACTATCGCTTACATTTTCCTAAAATAAATGAATAAACTTCTAAAATTTAGAAATACAAACCACATCAAGCTATAGTGTTTATTGTCGGATTTATTTTTTACTGAATTTTTTCTGGTACGTTGTTCTCTGGTACGTTTGACCTCAAGATTATGGCAAAACTGCACAAAGTTTTGCAGTTACTAATAAAAAATTAGCATTGGTTTAAAAAAAATTAACATGTCTTGCTTGCATTTCCATAAATTTTATACACATGTAGTATATACATACAACTAATTGTTTTTTTTTTTTTTGCAATCACATTCATTTATAATTGATTTTTAATTAATTTTTTTCTTTATGGGAGAATAAAAATTTCAAAACGTATTGTCTGAAACATTTTTAAGTACTCCACAATTTACATATATACATGGGCACATCCCTAAAAATGTCAATCACAACTGAAAAATTAAAAACCTTAAGCAGTAGACATGAGAACAGAGAAAATATACAACTCGATTTGCGATAATTTTTTTTTTTTTATTTTCTTTGAATGATACTCTAACGTAACGTACGTGGTGCAAAAACATCATTTGCCTACATATTTGAATTTTATCAGCCGCAAGTGTTTCAAAATTAAATTTCTAAGCAAGATTTTAGTTGGAAACAAATATCTATCATAATTTTCTTATAATTTGATATAGCAAAGGTTGTGTAAGCTTTTACAGTTCTAAAGGAAAAATTTGTATTCTAAAGAAAAAATATTTAGTTGAGTTTAAAAAATTGCAATAAAAAAAGGTTCACACAATTCGCAAATTTTCTATGTACATGTCAAAGTCACTTCCGTTTTATGTAACGAACGATGTGCCTTATTTCCCTCTATATCTTGGACTATAGGGATAGGAATGTGATAAAATTTATGTCACATAATCTATACAATGTGAATGGAATATAACGATTTTTTTCAGTTGCTTATATTTTTACACAATTTATTGCACTTTGTAGGCGTACAAATGTCATATACGATGACATGGAAATGCCCATAAGTATTTTTTATTAAACTGTAACTAATCGTCTTTCCTATTTTAATTAAAAAAAAGCTAATGGTTGGTTTATGAATAATTTTAGTTTTAGGTAATAAAAATTGCAATAATTTCAAATAAATTAACGAAACATTTATTTAATAAATTCAAAGGTGATAAATTTAAATAATAATGGAGCTTACAAATGTACATACAAAGGTAAATATTAAGAACAGGCTACGAAGTAAAATCATTTGATTTAATAAATGAAAAAAAAATTAATAAATCATTGCAATATATACATATATGTACGTCTGTATGTACGTACATACATGCATATACATGTATAAAAACAAGAGCAAGGAAAAAGAAACCATAATCAGAGAGAAAATAAAATGTGTAGATGGAAAAGATTTAAAAATTTATAATTTAGTAGAAAACAAATATCGTATGACTACAATCAAAGTCCATTTTAATATGAAAAACAAAAATACTTGTACAACAACAGTAGCAATAGCCACAAACAAAAATCAACTTTCAAACACTTGTTTCTTTGCTTTATTTATTTTTATTTTCATTTTTAATTTTTTTAATATATATGTATGTAGGTATTTAGTACATATATGTATGTATATTATAAACAAACTGTTCATTCACCATATTTGTACGAGTTACAAAAAATAAATTATGCATACACACACATGTATGTATGTATGTATATATTTCTATGGCAAATATTTTGCCTATTAAAATTAACACGTTATATATGAATTCTCAATTGTAGCCATCAAATCATTGTGGATACATACAGTGGCTCACAGTTTATTAAACCAGCACCTTTTCAGGAGGTAGAACACATATTACTTCAAAACAAAACAGAATATGTATATAGGGGTATGTATGTATGTATTCGCCGTGGGTTAGTGGTTAGTGTGGTGTTTTACTAAGGCATGAGCCCAGGGTTCAAACCGCAGTTCTGCCGTCTTGAATAAAAAAAATATGAAAAAAATTATTTCTTTCGGCGACTACCTCTCAGCAGTCTTGTGGCAAAAGCTCTGAGAGTAACTTATTGCCATGAACAAGCTTCTCAAGTCTGTCGTTCGGAGTCGACTTTAAACTGTAGGTCCCGGTACTCATGGATAAAAGTTAACACACACAACATGGGTGCTGCGAAAAGCTAATCCATAACCCTGACACAGGGTTGTAATAGACAATTATGTATGTACATATGTATGGGTATGTTCAAGATTCCGAATCGTTTTAATTGCAAAATTTTTTGAATCCCCAAAATTTTAAAATGGGTGGTCTCAAAACCGCAAGTTTTTGTGAATCGTGGTTTTTGTTCGAAAAAAGTTAAATATCAATAAAAAGAAAATACAAAATGTTTTTCTTTTCCTTATAAGATTTCAACAAAATTTGATGTCGCATTTGAGATTTTTCTTAAAAAAATATACATAAGATTTAAATTTATTGTATAATTATTATATCGTTTTAGGTATTCTTTGTGAGAATTAAAATCCGTTAAGGAATATGTATAAACACCAGTTTTATTATCTTAAGACCGATATACATAATAATTATGCAATAGATTTATGCCCGTATTCATAAAAATTATTTTAGGTTCATTGAGAGTTTATTTGACATATTTCTATGAATACTTGTCAAATAAACCCTCAATAAACCTAAAATACTTTTTATGAATACGGGCATTACATAATAAAGGTCCAATAAGTGATTCCAATTAAGAATTAAAAATTAAATGAATGTTAAAATATAAGTTTTGCATTAAAATGCTAGGAGATGCTGTATCGTTTTGTATTTATAAAATTAAAAGAAAATTTACAAAACAATACAAAATCTGAATTAATCCGTAAAAAGAAAAATCTGGAATCTATACATATATATTGTATATATACTTTTCAAAATTTGGTGTGTTTTAAAATAATATGCATTTTACTTCCTGAAAAGGGGATGTTGAAAATAAGCTGTGAACCTCTGTTTGTGTTTATCATTTAGCCCCACATTTTTATACAAATAGCATTTCTATTGTTGATCTCTGAAGGTTAAAACATACATACATATATAATGCTTTCATTTTCAACAAGTAAACTGTTTACTTTCATACAAACGCATTGTAGATCTCAGGCATTGTATACATACATATGTATATGATAATATGTACATAGATCAAAACATCATTAATTTTTATAGCAGAGTACAAGTTCAATAGAACTTTTATGCGTTTTTTTTTTTCTTAATTTTGTTCATTGTAAGTTTTTACTTAAATATTTTCTGTTGTTTTTTATATAAAAAAATATTG
This sequence comes from Metopia argyrocephala, assembly GCA_963576795.1. NCBI lineage: Eukaryota > Metazoa > Arthropoda > Insecta > Diptera > Sarcophagidae > Metopia > Metopia argyrocephala. The sequence continues at coordinate 169,790,366 of OY756208.1, read as the reverse complement.
CTTGAGGGTCAAGATCAGGGTTTTAAATGGAAACGAAATGATATGTAGGTGCATGTACATACATAAATATTTTGTATATAAGTTTTTAAAATAAATTATTTAGCCTTTGCAATATCACTTTTTAAACTTTTCAAGTGTTAGTACAATAAACAAATATTAACATAACCAAGACCTACCTTCTCTTAACATTATCCAGAAAGAAAAATTATGTGCCTCTTTGTGTATAATTCTATTTAGTGGCCATGTATGTACATACATACATATGTATTTTATTATAGCTCTATAACACATAGGAGTGAAACAGATACGTAATTAACTTAACAAATACTGTAAACAAACCACATTCATTTATAGTAATTGTAAGTTTTATGAAATAAAAAAATAAAAAACTAATTATAAAAATATTGATCAGACCTTTCCTGGGGCTCGAACCTAGAGCCTCCAGCACATTAAATGTGTGTGAAGTTACACTCGTAGCTACGAAAGTTAGGATCTATTTTTACAGCCTCGAGAAAACCTGTTAACTTATAAAATATAAATAGTCCGCTTATTTATACATATTATACATATCTGAAAAGTTGGGACCAATAAACACACTGGGTTAGATAACTAACGTTCCTAGCTTTTAGAAGCTGTTTTCCGAGTTGGGCCAGAAAGTTTTAAATCGGAAATACATATAACTCATCAAAAAAGAAAGTGTAGCGCCATTTTATAATTAGTATATAAGTCGAAAAAGTAATTACCCAGCGGGAAAATATTAATTACCTTATTTTATAATCAATTAAATTATATATTACTTCAGAATACATTACTTTTAGAATCGAGAAGGTAATTTCATATGGCACACAAATAAATATTGATTACCATGTGTATTCCCACATCTATAGAAGAAAGAAGTTATTGTTTGTTAATTTCTCGTAATTTGGTTTTTTTTTCTATATTACATATCGATTACCATGTACATTCCCACATATATAAAAGAAAGAAGTTATTGTTTCTGCGTATATTTGTTTGTGGATTTTTTAGTTTTTTTATTTTTTGTCATAGTTAAAAAATCCGTTTTTTATTTTACACAAAAGAAATGTATTTTATTAAAAAAATGCAGTTTGTGTTTAAATGCGCAGAAGTGCAGACACCAAATTAATGTTTATGATTAATTAATATATATATTAGTAGCTATTCGGGAATACTTGTTTGACCCTTCACCATTTTTGTTTCCTATAGCTTTTCGTATCTTTTTTTATATTTATTTTAAAACTTAAATTGTTCTTTTTAACATGATAAAATTAGGAGTTTAGTAACAAGAGCGCAATTACAGGTGAAATAAAATGGTAAATACCCAGCGGGAAAAGATTGATTACCTTATTTTATAATCAATTATATAATATATTACTTCAGAATATATTACTTTTGGAATCGAGAAGGTAATTTCACGTGGCACACAACTAAATATTGATTACCATGTGCATTCCCACATCTATGAAGAAAAAAGTTATTGCTTGTTGCTTGTTGTCTTTTTGTATATTTTTTTGAAAAAAAAAAAAACTGTAATTTTTTTGTTATTCTATTTTACATATCGATTACCATATACATTCCCACATATATAGAAGAAAGAAGTTATTTTTTCTGCGTATATTTGTTTGTGAATTTTTTGTTTTCTATTTTTTTTTTCATATTTAAAAAATCCGTTATTTTTTACGCAAAAAAAAATTATTTTATTAAATAGTGCAGTTTATGTTGAAATGCGCAGAAGTGCAGACACGAAATTAATGTTTAAGATTAACTAATAACTATGTATATTAGTAGCTATTCAGGATTATTTTAAAACTAAAATATTTCCAAAATGTTTTTAACATGAACATGAAAAATAGTAAAACAAATATTCCCGAATAGCTACTATTATTTTATTTATAATGGGGGAAATTAATTTATTATTAATAATTTAATATATGTATTATAAATATATTAATAATATAACGCATTAAAAATAATGCATCATAGAATTTATTCCTTCAAATTATTAATAAATAATTACTTTATGCATTACAAGTAATGCATTCTAATACTTATTACGAGGGGACAGTAAAAGAATTTGTTACTTTCGTAGGACATGATCTGTGTTAAGCGTAATGCTTTCCGTAATCAATAGATTATACATTCCTTGTATTACCTTCTCGATTCTCATTGATTACCATTTCCCGCTGGGTAGTGAAACGAGTATTACCAAGTAGCCACTATTATTTTATTTCTAGTGGGGTTAATTAATTTAACTTTATTATTAATAATGTAATATATTATAAATACATTAATAATATAATGCATTACAAATAATGCATCATAGAATTTTATCCTACAAATTATTAGTAAATAATAACTTTATGCATTACAAAGAATGCATTCTAATACTTATTACGGGAGGACAGCAAAAGAATTGATTACTTTCGTAGGACAAGATCTGTGTTAAGCGTAATGCTTTCCGTAATCAATAGATTATACATTCCTTGTATTACCTTCGCGATTCTCATTGATTACCATTTCCCGGTGGGTAATTGAGCAAAGTTATGTTGGCCGAAGAGAAAAGAAAGAACGTAAAGAGCTCATATTGTGTTGTAACTTTGATCTTAGTACGAACCTATAGAAACCACAAACAGCAAGATGTAAAATTAAAAACAAAGAATTTGTAGAAGAACTATGTTTAAAAGAGAATTCAAATGAATTTTCCTAATGTAAAACTGATTTTAATAAAGTTCTGTTATTAAAAAAGCGAATAGCCTATTTCACGATATAGAAAAATCTCAGCGAATAAAAGCAAGACAAATATTTTACAATTCTTAGTAATGTCTGATAAAGAGGAATCCAAATCCAAGACAATATCGTGAAATAGCGTAAAACTTCTATGCATGTTTTTTTTTAATTACGAAACAAAATCTGCTTATTCATAATGGGACAAAATAGAAAGACATTAATTAAGCTTAATTTTTTTTTAATTCTAAATAAATTAATACAAAAATACATACATACATATAAGTATATACCTACTTACATATATTTGAAGCAGATAAAAGCGTATTGTATTGAATGGCAATAACAAAAATCTAAAAATAGTATGCTGTCTGCTATTGAAATGGAAAGAAAAACACCGGCAATTTTTAACAGTAGCCAACTAAACAATTTGTTTTCTTTTATTATTTCTGTAAAAGCCATAAATAAATGTTAAGTCGCGTGACGGCAGAAATAAAGACAAACTTCTCTATACTAACGGAGTTTCGTTTTATATCAAAATAAGTAAAGTGTACAAAAGAAAAAACGTGAAAAAATCTGTAAACAGGAAAGCTAAAAAAAGTTTTACCACGTCGATGTGAAAATATGGTATACAAGCCAAAAATCGTATGAGATTCAGGGGAAACCATAATATGAAAACAACAATAAAACATTCGACGTTGCAATATGAAGGAAGTTTTTGTATATGAAACAAAAACAAAACCAAAAGAGAATTTGAGAGAGCAGAAGACTGATAAAAATCCAACTGACGATAAAAGGGGTGGTAATGAACTTTGTGTTGTTGAATCATGATACAGAAATAAAATTACAACAATGAAAACATAAAAAAATTTTTATGAATGAATAACAATATTTATAAAACAGAAGCAAATTTGTCGAAATTATTAACAATATAATAAGAAAACATGAAAAAAAAGCGTTTTTCTTTTGCGTATTATGTAGCGTATTATGTATTGTAGAAGCAAATTTGTTCAAATTAAAAGCAAAATTATAAGAAAGCATGGAAAAAGCGTTTTTTTTTTCTTTTGCGTATTATGTAGTATTTTTTGTTTTATTATAAATGCATTTAAAAGAAAAATTTCAATTTTTATGCTTTTCAAGTAAAAGCGTATGACTGTCTTGACATCAAGTGAAATGTTGTAGGGGGTGTAGAAATTAGCATGTCTGAGTTTTACTTGGTATCAATTGTTTCTTTATGTGTTGGTTGGTTGCATCGTATGTTGGCCTTCTTTCTATACATATTGCACATACTAATAGGGTTGCCAAATTTCTATAAAGGAATCTATATTTTTCTGTTATTCTACTATTAATGAATCTGAAAAATCCAACGTTAAATGTTATTTATCGCTTCTTCTTTAAACAACTTTAAAGAATTCACGTTTTGAACACCAAACAACATTGGCCTAGACAAATTACCGCGCATACACATTTTCAACTTTTGGAACTTTTAGAAATATGGCCAATCCTTTCTTCCTTTTTAATTTCATATAGGCAAGAAGGAATTTTAAATATTTGTAAATCAGCAACACTTGTCGGCACGTGCGCTGTAACACAAAAATAATACAACTTTACGAGTTATTAAGAGAAAATTTGATAGGAATAAAAAGGCTTAAAGAGAACTCTAGTTTAAAGTAATAAAATTGAAAAACGAAAAAAACCAGCTTCCTAAATATCCTTTGAAAATGAAAATAGATGCTTCTTTAAATCCAAAGGATTAGAAAAATTCCTTTGCGTAACAACTATTGCTGAAGGTCAGATTTATTGACTTCATTTTACGTCTGACATTATGTCAATACATAAAAAGTATTTCAGAATGAAAGTTTTAAAAATATAATAAAACTAAATTATTATTTATCACATTTGTTACTAGTAAATTACAATATAAATCAATAAAATTGAAATATTCAATTTAAATTTATTTAAATAAAATACAAATAAAATAGAATGATGAAATGAAAACGAGAACAACAACGAGGTCTCATATAATATGTACAAGTGTATGTATGTATGTACATATTTATAAACAAGAACAAACAGTAGGAAAATTAAAAGAAAAAAAAACGTAACCAGGGGTAACTGTTGGTTGATAATACATTGCGTAATGCAACAAGCAGCCACCACAGTTCCCACTCTATTATCGTTTTAATGCACCTCAATCCTCACAAATATTAAATATGAGCCTACATACATATACATATGTACATGTACATGCATAGATATAGGCAAAACAATGACGATTGCAGTACACATGTACCCTAAAATGAACGCATGTTCTCCGCTAGAGTGTCTATAGAATAATGAGGTTGTCACATGTGTACATACATATGTACTTACATATGCAAATTTTAATGCAGAACGGCTAAAATTGCAGTCGGATAACATAAAATAACAACAAACATATTAATATAATAATATAAACAACGAATAAATAAATCTTTGTTGCATTAATATTTTGAGGACGTCACTATTTAATAGCACAATCATTTTAGAGGAACTAACATGGAATATATAATGCATGTTGGGGGAAATCAATAGCATTTTAAATATAAATCTGTCAAACTGTATTAAAAGTACCTACTACGAGTAGTTTACAGCTTTTGTTGGCTTGTGTTCTTACATCAGGAAAATGTTGACTAAGCAGAAGAAGTTCAATTAGAGTAAAATATTAGTTTTAACACATTGCTTTCTAGTAATATGAAAGAAAAGAAACGAAAAGAACCAATCAATGTACGATCCTAACTTTAAATTGTTTCGTAAAGTGAAGTGTGTGAAGATAAATTCGATTTTAAAAAGCAGACACAAACCACTTTTGTTAGCAAACACTTTTTTTGCTATAACAGAGCTCTATTAATACTTTCAGCCTAATTCTAAATAAAAGTTCCCCAGTAGTTTTTTCCCTCTCCCATTTTTCCCATATAAATTTAATTGTAAAAATAGGAAAGGGAAAAAATTCCCCTGGGAATTTTTTATTTAGAATTGCCTCATTAACATGACTGAATATGTACGAGAATTTTAGGACTTTTTTAGACGTTTAATAAACACATATTCTAATTTTAAAAAGATGAGGTACTCCCATATGGGAGTTAAAAAAATTCAATTTTATTTAACATCAAAAAGCAAAGACAAATTTTGGTAAAAAAAAAACCAAATAACTAGAAAACAGTGGTTATTACGGAAAAATAGGAGATGACCGATATATAAAACAATATATCGGGATGATGGTCTAAGGCAGAGGTGGGGAACCTGCGGTCTCGAGGCCGCATGCGGCCTCCGCGAGGTTCTAGTGCGGCCCTTTGCCACCTAGTACAAAATAGTAGAGTTCGTTTCAAACAGCTATTGTACATTAACGCCATGAAACGCTATTGTACATTAACGCGAAAAAATTATTTAGAAGGAATATTGGGAATTACAAAATTGTAGAATTTTTAGTTAAGTAAAAAATTATTTATTCGGAGATTTCAGAATTTCAAAAATCAATTATGATTTTTTCAGAGTATTGCCGAAATGTTGGTTTTATATCCAAATAAACAATTTTTCACTTTACTGAAAATTCCACAAAGTTTATGTAATTTACATATCTAAAAAAACTAATAATGTTTTATGGACTATTTATTTGAAAATAAATTAAAATTATAAAACACTATTTACAAAATTTGTCACACATAGTCAGCTGATCGTGTTTGCAAAAAAAATTTGATTAGCGCTAGCAGCGCCAACTACCTTGTCTAAGAAGTAAAAATAACTAGGTTTCAGATCTCCCATTTGAGTGTCACACCTTGCTTTAGCTTCTCTGACTCTCATCTCTCAACGCTTCCCTATTGAGTAATTTATCATTTTTCAAAACATTGCTTGTGAAAATAAAATATTCGATGAATATGTAGGTGTCTTGGATTGTTTAATAGAAGAGTATACTAATAGATTTTCTGATTTTGTTGAGCACACTCCTGCTATGAAACTGGCATTTCAACCACATTTAATAGATAGATCCGAGGCTCCTTCAGAACCACAAATGGAGTTAATTTATTTAGGGAAAGATAGTATCATCAAATCCCTTTTTAATGCTAAAAAGGATCCAATATAAATCCGGAAAAATGCTGTTGAATATCCATGTTTTCGAGAACATGCTCGCCGTTTACTTTCCTGCTTCGGAAGTACCCACTGTTGCGATATAATCAGGGCAATTTCTATTCTCGCTTTCACCTCAAATACGCTCATAGAGTTTATTTTTTAATTCTATAATACATTAGCGATGAACAACTTGAAAACATACGTTTTTTTTTCAATTTCTATATATTCTAAAACACGTTTGCACCATCACAACAAGTCGTTTTTCTTCTTCAAAAATTTTGCTGCTTTTTATATAAACAATCGGAAAAAATATATCCTGAATAATTAAAGAGAAGGCTTTTTTTACCGAATTTTGCTAGAAATAAATCTATTAAAAAGAAAGCATCAAAAATTAATATATAAAAATTTGTTTTCTAAAAAACAGTATTTGGTTAACTTATTGGAAAATTGTTTTTGCAATATTTAGGGCTAAAAGACAAACAACGTCAGGTCAATTTAAATTAATGGTTGATTTTATGATGGAACATAAGGGCATTGGAAGATGAGTCAGCACATTACGACCAGAAGATCAAAATGCTTTACGAAAAGAAATTACACAAAATGTTAATATAAATGTCCCTCCTGCTAGAGATGTAGCAGGATGGACAAAGGTAAGTGGATCTAATCAAAGGCTTAAATTTGAATTCTACTTCCAATTATCGACTACATGTGAATATGAGTTGTGAAATTTCTGTAAAATCCCATTTGGAAATGACTTTTCATATCTCCAAACTGGGTAATAGCAATATCCGCACACATCCTAAATTTAAAATATTTAATTCTTAAGGCCTGGCGAGACTAATACAAAAGGCAAACTGTTAATAAATAAACAGCAAATAGAGGTCACAGGTGAAGTTCTAACAAAACCATTGCGTTAAATGATTTGGAAGAGGCAGTTTTTACTATTAAATTATAAAACATCCGTGAAAGGTGTTTCAAATGTAAATTCACTTGGAGTATTTGAAAAACCGGAAGCATTAGAAGAAGGAGTTAGTTTAAATATCAATAACAGTCCTTCTTACTATTGTAGTTATATGACTTCATCATCTAATGAAATTTGAAAAAGACATTCGGCAATATTTTATGGGTAGTACGAAGATTTTCTAAATATTTTTGGTGACAAATATATGACAGTTGTTATCGATAATTCATCACACGTATTCAAGAATGCATACAATTTTAGTTGTCGAAAGTGAATGGTCCCATTCAAAATTATAAAAAAAGTATTGCCGAATTGCCCTGAATATTTTTTCTCATGTCAAAAATAAAAACAAATTAAAGCTGTGTGTTACGAAGCTTGATCCAAATATACAATTACTGTCAAACAAAATCAAAGCCAAATAAGTCACGAACTTAGTAAATAACGAAATATATTTTATTGTATTTTTTTATAATATTTTATATTATTCTAAATGCATATTCTATTTAAAATTTTTTAGTATTATTGTTTATTTTTTCTAAATAAATTGTTAAATCTATAGAAAAACTATAATAACTTCACAAAAAGTCAATTTATTAGGTCAATCAGCTTATGCGGCCTCTCGTATTGCTGACTAATTTAAATGTGGCCTCTAATGGCAAAAACGTTCCCCACCTCTGGTCTAAGGGATCCCTAATAAATTGCATTAGTGGTATTTCTAACATAATATTAAAATTGGAGAAAGTGCTATTTAAAAATGTATTTCTCGTCTTTTAGCCTGGAGAGGATTATTGTATATTATGGAAAAATAGGCGATGGCAAAAATATTTGTAAAAAATATGCGGCAGAGCATAGTTAACCAAAACTCGCAATAAATGAAATGCGTCTGTAGCACAATTGTGTGCAGAAAATGAAGATTGTGATTACATTGATATAGTGGCATATGTATGTATGTGTACAATTTCCCATTTTTACAAAATCACCCTTAATCTTCTAGAGAATTTTCGATATTTTTTCCTCAAAAGCGTTTTTACTTTTGGATTCAATTATCTAAAGTTTCAAAATTGCGCTGCTTATACTGATTTCATGTTTCAAAACATGTCTCCTCCGAGCACTATTTGGATATTGTGGCAAATGTGGACAATTTCGCATTTTTCTAAAATAACTCTTTAACTTCTAGAGAATTTTTGATTTTTTCCCCTCAAAAACGATTTTTTTAAATAAATTTTCTAAAATTCAAAAATTGTCCTGGTTATACCTGGTTTCTTAACAACAATGTTTTACATATTACATATGTATGTACTTTATAATTGAAATCAGGTAAAAACAATCGATAATATTAATTAATATTTTTTCGGCCTCAGAGATGTTAGATCATGGTAAATCTATTTCATTGAACACCACTTTATGTCTGAGTTCAGTCTTCGAACCACTGTATGTATATGCATGTAACGTTAAAGTAGAAACAAAACATTTCTTAACACTATAAAAAGTATATATATTTTTTTTAATTCCGTGTGTGTTGACAAAATTTTGGTCGAGAATTTTTTATGCGCATTGGAAGCACAAAATAAATTTTTTCACACGCCCCCGTCTTTACACGAAACGCCAGCGTAAATTGTTTACTGACACACTGTCTAGAGAAAGACAAAGAGTTAAAAAAAAACTGCCGCATATTGAATTTTAAAAGCTTTCTGATATTTTTCATAAAATTTGTTTTGTTCTTTTTGTAAAAATAGATTTTATTTTCAAAACCTATACCCAGTACAGACGTTAAAAAATCACAATAAATAAATACAAATCTGAAAGCCTAAAACTATAAATTTATTTTAAAAGAGAAAGGCATACAAAGTCTTGGAAAAAGAAAATTAAGAGAAACAGCAAAATAAAAATAAAAAACAGTCTCCCAAATAAAAGGAGAAATGTTAAAAATATGTAAAAATGAAAAAGAAGAAACAAGAAAATGCACGATAAAAATGAAATTTACAATTAGCAAATAGAAAAATAAAAAAACAGACATTTACATACCTGTTATATGTAATTGAATTCAGTAATTGTTTAACATCCAATTATTTTTCAAAAAACAGCATTTATATTATATGGAAAAGGAAGAAAAAATGTTTATATATATAAATATTCAATTTTCTTTTAAGATAAATTTTTAATAATTGTCAGCAACACACCCTACTGGATATAAAATAAAACTGAATTACAAACAAACGCACACACATATTACATTAAAAGATACATATACATTTTGTTATTCAATTTTAATTAATTGCTTTCATACGTTTAGTTTTAAACTTTTAAGTTAAAAAGTTGAATTTTCTTATATTGCTCTTTGCTTTTTCCACGTAATTATTTAATGTGAACATTTAAAAATACTTTTTTAGTGGCTTTTATATCTTCTGCTCTTTCGCAAAAAAAGAGGTTAACTTTCACAATTTTTTTCTTTTCCAATTGCACTTTTTAGCAAAGATTTTTACCTGTTTGGTTTTTATGTTTGTAAATTTAACACTTTTTCGTAACAATTTCAAAAAAAAAAACTTGAAAAAATATATATATATAATTTTATAATTTACTTTCTTCTTATAATTTAATTTTAAAGCGACCGCATTAATTTCTGAACACGAACGCACTCAAATCACTTGTGAAACTTTAAGATACTTTTACACTAAAAAATAATGCTGGCAGCATTGCCATAAATTAAAAATAATGCACTCTGTTTTCTCTCTCTCGCTCTCTCTTAAGCTCATATTTTTCACCCTCTCAATAATTCTTCTTCTTTTGATTTCTTCTGTTTAGTTATTTTCTTATTCGTTCTACTTTATTTTATTATAAACATACTTATCTTAATATATAAACAATGTTTTTAATGAGTTTTTATATTAAATGTATATTAATATATATATTGAATATTACTTTTGCATTTCTGATTTATCTCAAATGATGATGTCTGTTTTGCATTAATCTTTTAGTTTATTCTTATTTTTTTGTGTTATCCCTTTTATACTACACACATTAGTACAAAAATCTCACGTGGAGAACGAGTTTTATGTTGTTTTTTTTAATTTTTTGTTATTTTCTTCTTTTTTACAGGCCAATTGTCAATTTCTACTAGTGGCGTGATATTAATGCTACCAGATTATATTTTAAAAAATAAAATCAACCCTTTATTAGGCAGCCTTAAAAGATGATGTTTAATATAGTCTGGGTTTACACGTTGAAATAATTTCATTGAAATTTTAGTTTAATTTCGTTTGAACTTTCATTGGAATGTACACAATGAAATTTTTTTAATGAAACTAAAGATTGCTTATTTTTCGATTCCTTAATAATTTTTTTTTTCAAAACTAAATTTTTCATTCCACAATTTAATATTTTAAGCGCACTTGTTAGCCATTTAAAAGAATATAAAAATAAAAGAAAATGTGAAATAAACTGCAGTTGACTATTACGAATTATAGTACAAAAGAGAATTTCAGAGTACATGAAAGCTCGTACCACTTACTATTCCTGTCTCTTTCTCTCGCCCACAAAATGAAAATTTCAATGAAATTATTTCAACGTGTAAATCCAGACATACATATTACCAAAACGGAATAAAAATAATAGGCGACGTCGTCATCGTTTTACGACATTTTTGTAATAGAATAAAAAAAAATGTTCTCTTGCCTTCAATCCATAACAAAAATGTCGTTAGACTACGACGACGCCACCAATTGGAATAAGGCCAAATAATATGTATATTTATTTTATAGTTGTTTAATTAATTTTTACATATCAAAACTGTTCAAATGCTTTTTGCAAAAACATCTGTGTAAATTGAATTTAAATGAAAATCGATGTGGTAGCACTAGAAAAGTCACTGCGGGTACATTAAGGCGGTTACATAATTTAAATGGCCAATTAAATTTCAAAAATATACTTAACTCCATGTGTCTTATGCATTTAAATTAAATAATAAATATAATATAGTATTGATAATGCATATTAGCAACGAAGCTACTTGTCCAAAATTAAGAAATTTTCAATATTACTGTTTTCAAGATAGGTAAACAAAAAATTACATTTATATACTTCGTATTGGAGGTATTATGTTTATTAATTAATTTCCACCTCCTCTTTAACTGATGATTTGTATTAACTACGAAGCCATTTAGGTCAAATTTAGAGAGTCCTACCGTGTGAAAATTAAGTTTTGAGAAAAACGCATTTAAAGTTTCACAACGCATTGGGAGATGCGATTTGGTATGGTTAGTTATTATTGGGTGCCGACTTTGGTGATTTTTTATTTTTATTGTTTTTCCCATTTTTATTGATATTCCCAATTCCGTTTTTGTCAGAAATCTAACTCATTTCATCATCATCATTCTACACACTTTTAGGTACCAGAATCCACTCTTAAGTCCAAACCCGTTTTGTGACACATTAGGTCCCCAAAAATTTCAAAGCATTGAAAGTTATCTCACGTAAAATTTAAATACTCCGATAAGTTATGTAACAGTATTTGAACATTAATGTGCTGTTTCTATAAAGTTCAGTGGAGGGTTAACGTTTTAAGACATGAATTTCTTTAGACAATGGTTTTTACGTCCATAAAAAAAATGTTGACATCAGTATTGAAGATTAAAACAATGTCAATTATCGTCAACAAACAGTTGAGAAAGCATCAAAACAACAATGATGCAAACCCAGATTACACCTTTTCAATGTCCCCCTAAAATGGACAAAACACCTATTTCACACGAACAAAAAGTCTCCTTTTATTTTTTTAAGTTTTGAAAATCACTTAGTAAAGTCAACAGTTCAGAAAAGTTGATTACCTTTGGAGCAATTAGGTTAACATGTTTGAGCGTCCACTGTATATTTAGTATATATAAAATATTATTAGTAATAGTTTTTTCAAAAAAAAAAAAAAGTACATTAAGAAATTATTTGAAAAGAACCGTTCAACACAATAGATTTTCTTGTATTTAAAATAAACATTTCTATTAACGAGATTAAATTAAAAAATATGAACTTTTCATAACCCAACTCGATCAATAGGTAAAAAAACTTCGAATGAGTGCAAAATTCTCTATATGTATGTATGTACGTATATGCATAAATTCAAGTTGTAAAATCATTTTTATTTCCAAAATTTACATGTTAAGCAACAACATTAGTTTAAAATTAAACACTAGTTATTATATTTTTTCATACATCTTAAATTATGATAACACTCTTAGGGTGATTCTATTTTTAAAATGTAATATTTCTTTATTATTTTTTTTTTGCAAATTCATATTGTGAAATTATTAAAAATTAAAAATATTTTCTTTTTTCAAAAAGATATACATATAGTGAAGTAAATACATGATATAATGTATTTATGTACTAGAATATAACGTAAAAGTAATGAATTTCAATTTATAGCGTGTATATGCTTACTTGTATTTCTTTTAACCAATTTATATGTATAACAAAATGCTTAAAATCTAATTCTATGCATGTGTATGATTATTATGTATTTTTTTTAATACAGTATAAAATGAATTTTACGTACATATTTACATTAATTTTAAAAGAAAGATTTTAAATTGAGTTTTTCATACTATTCTAGTGTGGCAAAAGAAATAAAAATGAAAACTTATCTATTAGAAACAATAAACAAACTACGGAATTATATAAATTAATAAATTAACTTGCAAGAAAATAAGTATATAACATTATATGTGTATATATATGCAAATATAACATTAATGATGGTTTTGATTGATAAAAATAATATTTAACCTATAAAATCTTCAATATCCTTCTCATTTTTAATTTCGGGTTGCTCTTGGTTATTGGTGTCAGGCAATATAGATTCCTCGCTGGATTGATTTGATTTGGAAACTATAATTATTTTGGAACCCGTAGCTGTACTACGAGTAACACGCTTGAGTGTAGCCATGGTAGTTGTGGTTATGGTTTCGGAATTACCGCTTGATGAGGAACCACCTGCTGATCGTAAAGTAGTTACAACAGAACCCTTCTGTATGAAAGATTTGGTTTTTTTAAGCTGAGTTAATGAGAGAAAATATTTATTAATTTATTTACTTTACTTACCTGTGTTTTCTGAGCAATAGTTTTCGATGTGTTTTGCTTGCTAGCCGTCCTAGGATAAACAGGTGTTGGATTTGTAATAGCTTTCGGCGTCGACGTTTGCAAAGGTGGTGTTGTATAAAATACACGCGGGGAATCTTGAGCAGGTCGTTTCATCGGTCTCTTGCTTATGCTAAACGAAGTGGTTTTGTTATTGCTGGAATCTAAAGATGTTGACATTATTGTTCCCGTATGAGTGGACATGGTAGACTTTGTATAGGCCGGCATTGTAGCCATTGGCGTTAGTGATTTCATTTGATAGCCTATAATGTTTCTTTCTGTATCGTAGATGGGCACTTGTCTTTGTTTGACTACTGCTCCACTTGTCGATGTTTCTTTCACGTTAGATGAAGTGGTTCTGCTAGCATTTTGAACTTTTTTAACTGTCGTCCTTTGTATTTCTTCCAACTGTTGTCTACAATACAAGGACGAAGAATTTGAACCTGCAGATGTTGAAGCCAATAGACTGGGTGAAGGTTGCAGTTGTGGCATTTGTATTGCAGCTGCTGACTGCGTTGTCAAATTATAATTATTTGTACTTAGATTTGTAGTGGTTGATGGCAATGGTATTGGTGCCGCTGACGGTTGTTTACTGGTTTTATCGTTGTTTAATATATTGACTTGGTTAATATATTCCTCCAATAACGTTATTGTACGCTCCAAGTCTTTAGGCATCACCTTTCCTGTGGCTATTATAGCCTCTATAATACGATGTCTATCGACAAAGGTGAGATTATCATAAGGTTGCACCAATTGCTTGAGTAAAACATCAAAACGTCTCAAATTTGATCGTAGGCTTGATTTTTGCACCTGACTCAATTGTGGTTGGCCTTTGGGTATAACCGAAATTATTTTTGTAGGAATATTGGGAATTGTGGTTAAAGCCGAATCCGTCGTTGACGGGTTTGATATGGGATTGAGGTGTAAAACATTTTCTTGGTGTTGTGTGGGTCGTATTTTAGCGGTTATAGTTGTGGTTGATGGAAGTTGTTTTGTCAAAGCATTTATGGTGGGCGGTAATGTAATTCCAGGTGGAGATGATTGAGATGGTGGTTGTGTTTGCGTTATATTTGTCGTATATGCTGTTGGCTGTTGTTGTGTGGCAACTTTGTGATGTGCTGCCAAATTATTACGTATTTTTTCAGCCTTTCGACGTATTATGCCTGGTATATTAGAGTTTTCTCTCTCTAAATCAGCTCTTGTTACAACTTTAGTTGTTAAGACTATTGAAGCTGGTAGTTCAATAACAGGTAATTGCACTTGGGAGTGTATCCGTGTGGGATCAATGGCAGGCATTGGACCATCCAAATTTGGGCAGCAGTAATCCAGCAAAACATTGCTATGATTTCGATTGTATTTAGCTGGATGTAGAAATGTATACATGCATGTACCCTTATTATCTAAAACTGTAGGTGTAACACCGAACGATGGCACAAATGCATTTTCTGTTGATTCTGTATTCATTAGTCTTATGTCTGTGGGTGTTATTGAACTGGAAAGGGCATGATGTGCGGCCTCAGTTATAGTTTGAGCTCGCGCTAGAAGTGTTGGTGTGTCGGGTAATAGAGCTTCGTTAACCAAATCAATAGGGTTCTCGTCCATAAATTCATGTTTGAGCTCAATATGTTCATGTGGATCTACTGAATTGATCATAGGAAGTGATTCCAGAATTTGTGTACCAACATATGGTTGATCGGCCAAGGAAATAGATGCTGGTGTTATCGATGGCGGTATACTTCCTCCCAAATGGATTGTACTAGGGATAGCACTTGTTTGGTTAAAGCAATCTAAACAACAAAAATCTCTATTACTATAGAAACAAACAAACTGTAATAATAAAAAATTATTCACCTTGAGGCACAAATACATTATTAAGATTATAATCTGTTGATAAGTCCATAAGATGTGCGGTGTTAACAACTGATTGTATACGTAAATTTGAATCAGCATTATTTTGAATAACATGTGAGTTTTCAGAGAAGCGTGCGGATTCCGCGCCTATAATTGAACAGTTTTAGGTTTTTTCTTTTCAAATTTAAAGCTTTTTGAGATTATTCTATATTTAACTTACCGCTTTGTAAATTATTTTCTGAAGATGCATATACTTTGCTGCTGCGCTCATTCAATGTACTTAAATATTTTCTGACTTTTGAACGATCAAGTCTTATTTTCAAGTCACGACACTTAAACATTTTTACAACATTAGTTGACTTTGTCTATATAAAAATATATAAAAAGGATATAAAAACAAAAAAAAAAGTTACTTTAAATTTAGAAAACAATACCTTATTACGGCTTTGAGGGCTTTTATTTTCCTCTGCATACAATTTTGCTATGTTATCCTGATTTGGTATTAAATTCAATAACGTAGATTGTATTACTGGTTTGGGTGCTTTAAAGATTTTGTTTCCATTCTCATTAGCGCCGTTGTCTGTTTGAATTATTTTTTCTTTATTAATAGAAAATGGCACCGATTTGCGGGCTTTTGATTGCGGGGTACTGTCTCCTGCTGCCTCATTCCTAGCAAGATTGAAAACTTTTATTTGAGGCATAGATTTTCTTAATTTTATAGCAGTCGGAGCTGATAGTGTTTCAGTGGGTTTATTTTGTGTTGTCAATTCCTTAGGATTATATGATTTTCTTGATTTTATCGACGTAGTTGTATTGACATTTATAGATTTTGATTTATCTGGTACAATTGTTTCAGCAGTGTTTTTGTGAGCATTCGCTTTGTTAGTTTTGGTTGTATTTTGTTGTATCTTCCGCTTACTTGGTGATTTGCTAAGTTCCCTTGTTGTAGGCGGCGTTAAACTTGAAACTATCTCTGTCGAATCGGCAAAATCTATTACTTTAGGCATTTCTTTGCTTAAGACAGAACCAACCGTTGTTGTGGCTATGGGTTCTCTTGTTGTAATATGTGAACTTGTATTTAAATGTTCCGCACTGCCGGTAAAATTTCTTTTACTTGATAAGCGTTGGCGTTTAACATGTGTATCGGCATTTAATAAATCATTTATACCACCATCCTTCATTTCTTTTGACATTGATTCAATAAGTAGATCAATTTCGCTTTTTTTATTCTTCTGTTTCGTTGATATAGGAGTAGAACATTTTAAATTATCCACCTTTACTTTACTATCAAAGCTTTTATCCTCTCGTACATCCGGTTGTAAAGTTTTCGATGTATCTGCAGTAATACTGGTGTTTTCACCTTTATTCTGTTTATTTTTGATTTTTTTATTGGCATTTTTTTTCTGAGATGCTTTATTCATGTTTTCAATTTTATTTGATCCCATTGTGTTTTCTTCCGATGATTGTAATAAAGTTGTTTTAGTAGAAATATTTGAAGTTTCTTGCTTCTCTTGTGTAAGTTTCTTTTCACCTCCTTTTTGTTTTTGTTGATTACACACAAGACTTTCTTTTTCTTGGCTTTTATCGGTTTCTTTCGATTTTGCGTTATTATCTTTAGTCGCTGTTCCTATTTCTACAACTTCCGCAGTTGGTTTTGCTTTGACTGTGCTCTTACCTTTTGTCTTTACATTAGAAATTTCGATCGAATTTGGCGATTGCCCAGGATTATCTTCCACAACTGTGGATTTCTCTTTTGTTTTTAGCCAATCCGAAAATGATAAAACCGAAGATAAACCTGATGATTTATTAATTGGCGTGTCAACCTTCGATTTGTTAATTTTATTTCGATCCGGGGTATTTTGCTTCTTTGTTTCAAGTTTTTCATTGTTTAAAGGCTTTTCATTATTTAAAGCCTTAGTTTTAGTTTCTTCTGACCTTATGACAGCTTGAACAGTTTGGTTAGATGAAATTGTCTTCTCAACATTCACAGATGATTTTTTTTCTTCAGATTTTTCGATTTCCTTTCCTCCTGTGTTCTTATTGACCTTTATTTGTTTCACAGATACTTTTTCTCTTACAACATCATTTTCAGTTGGTTTTTTATCCAATTGTTCAGTAGTTTTCTTTTCTAACGTTTCTTTACGAAGTGATTTTTTATTTTCTTGCACTTCGACTTCTTTGGGTTCTACATTGACGTTATTTAACTCATTTACACCAACAACACTGACGCCGGCATTAATTACTGGTAATTCTTCTTCCTCTAAGCAATCATCATGCAAATTTCG
Source organism: Metopia argyrocephala (assembly GCA_963576795.1). Taxonomy (NCBI): domain Eukaryota; kingdom Metazoa; phylum Arthropoda; class Insecta; order Diptera; family Sarcophagidae; genus Metopia; species Metopia argyrocephala. Next base: position 169,772,294 of record OY756208.1, on the reverse strand, counting down.
GAAGCGTGCTATAATTTAAAATTAATTAGCATAAAATAAAAAAATATGTTGTTGTATAATAAAAAATTACTTGTTGTTTTTCTAGGTATCTCTAATTTCGACCTTTTTGCAGTAGAAAGGCTTTCTGGTTCTGAAACGGGAGAGCGTAGACTGCGTTTTAAACTGGATACCGTCGTCACATTCGTTAAAGGTTTTTCGGACTTTGCGCTGCTTTTTGGTGTATTTACAAGAACTGCTTTCGTTGAAGGCTCCTTAAATATTTTCTTGTTTTCTGAAAATAAAATGAAAAATTATATTTAAATTAGTAAAAAGTTTATAAAAATAAAAACATGTAGGTCTTCACCATTTTCCGAGAATGGCGACTCCGATCCTCGTTTTCTTAAAATCCGTTTTATTGTATTATCTGTTGTAATTGTAGAATTGTTTAAAGATTTTTCAGCTTCTGCATCACAAGTAGTATTTTCAGTGATCTGAGTAGGATCCGAAACTTGTTTCTTAATTAATTTTGTTGCCACCTGTATATTTTCTACTTCTAGTTTTTCTTCTTCGGGGTCTTTTATTTTATTAACCTGCGTTGTATCTGATTCTGTAGTTTGCTTTGGTATAGAAACATTCGAATCATCCCTTTTAAGTTCTACAACACGTTTTCTTGTTTTTATAGGTTCAAAATTGTCTTCGAATGTCTTATCGATATCAGATTCTATATTTTTTGTCTCTGATAAACTCTCTAATTCAGTTTCGCATACATCATTTTCATCCGTTTCCTTTGAATCATCTGCTTTAACAGCTGCGCGTTTTCTTGTCCGTATATTTTCAGAATTGGTATCATCTGTTTTTTTAACGCCTACTGCACTTGTTTCTTCCAAACGTTTTCTAGTTATTATAGGCTCAATAACATCCTCATCTGGATCTTTTGGATCTGTTCTATTCTCATTTAATAATTCTGTGCTTTCCGTTTGTTTCATTTTATCTGATTTTACATCAAGGCGTTTTCGAGTTCGTATAGGTTCAAATTTATTTTCGTCAGCTTTTTCAGATTCCATTTTTGTAGTTTCTTTTGTTTCCTCAATTGCTTGATCTTTTAAATTCCTTTTATCCTTGCCAGACAGTTCTGCACCTATCTTTTGTTTTAAATCATTTTCAATAACTTCTGTACGTGATCTAGTTCGAACGTTATCGGAATTATCTTTACCGGCTTTTGCTTCACTAATTTCATTGATTTCTTCAGCACGCTTTCTTGTTTTAACAGGTTCTAAAATTTCTTCATTTGTTTGAATTTTTGTCGTACAGTCATTCACAGCAGTTGCTTTTATTTCAACGCGTCTTCTTGTTCGTATAGGTTCAAAGTTATCATCATCGGTATTTTTAGCTTCTATTACATTTTCTTTTTCAATTTGCTTTCCAGTACCTCCAGTTTCTATTATTTGCTCACATTTTTGATCCTTTGAAGAAGTTTTATCTTTAACAGATGATTCTGCAGATTCCTGTACTCTAACATCACTACATTTTCGTGTAAGTATTGGTCCAAAATTATCCTTTTCTGTAGTTTCAAGCTCGCAGTTTTCTTTTATAATGTCTTTATTTATTTGATCTTTCGATTCGTTTTTATCTACCTTAAATAACTCTGTGCTACTTTCTGTTTGTTTCTTAATATCTGCTCGATTTCTTGTTCGTTTAGGTTCTACTTTATTGTCATCGGCTTTTCCATCATCTTGTATTGTCTCTTCTACTGCATGTTTTGTTTCACCTTTTAAATCGATGTTTCCACTGTCTTGTGATGTTTCTTTTTCAGTATGTTTTGTTTGATCTACTGAAGGAATTTTATCTTTAATAGGTAGTTCTGTGGATTCCCCTGTCTTCGTTTGAAGTTTTTCTTTATCCGTTTTTTCATTTGCTTCTTCAACAACTTCTGTAGTTTTTTCAGGTTCTCGCTTTTGTCCATCTGGTTTGTCTTTTCCGTCTTTGCTATTTTTTTCCTCCAATTTCTTTTCATCTACTTTCACTATCGCACGTTTCCTAGTTCGCGTTGCTATAATATTACTTTCACTCTTTTCCTTTTTTAATGCATTTGGTGTCATTGCTCTTTCGTTAATTATTTCAGAATGTAACTCCATAACTTTTGAATCTGTTTTAATATCTGAACTATGCTCTTTTAAATCTTCTGTTTTTAATTTATTCGATTCTGCTTGTGTTTCGTCAATTGTTTCTGTTTTATTTAGAGGTGTTTCACAAATTATTGAATTTTCATCTTCTGCATTGGCATGGCCAAGTTTGTCAGATTTTATAGTTTCCACCACTTGCATATTATTTTTCTCCGAGCTCTTTTCCTCACCAATTTTTGATTCTAATTCGTTTTCAGCTTCTACTGAAGAAATTTCTTTTTTTGCCTTTTCTTTATTCTCTTCGTCTTGATGTTTTTCATCAACAAGTTTAACTATAGATGTACAGTCTTTTAACTTTGAATTATCAGTCTTAATATCAACTCGATTTTTTGTTTTAAGTGGCATTTTACTTTGTTCCACTGTCGCCACATCAATAGTTGACTCAGCTAAAGCATTATTTACGCGCTGTCTTGTTATTCTCGGTTTTAAAATAGTTTCTTCGGGTTCATCTTCAATATTTTCATTAGTTTTGCTAATTTCCATACGACTTCTAGTAACCCTAGGTTCAATAGGATTGTCAGTTTGTTCCTTTTCTTCTTCTTTCTCATTATTACCCACAACAATTGATTTATCAGTTTGTTGTTCTTTTATTGGTTGTACAGAAATATTTGGGCTACTTTCCGTTTGAGTATTAATATTTGATGTTGTTTCTTCAATAATAATAGTTGGGGATAAAACTTTAGATTTCTTTTTGCTATTCGAGTTATCTTTACTAATTTCTTTCATTTCTTCGTTTTTATTTGTTTCCTGTATTGATGAACTTTCATCAGATTCTTTTGGTTCGATGGTATCTTTTGACACGTCTTGTTTTTCGAAAGCGATTTTATCAGTTTTATTTGGTATTATTGATGTCTTTGTTTGAGTTGTTTCACTGTCATCCTTTTCAGTTGAAATATTTTCTGGAATTTCAATCTGCTTTTCTTCGATTTTAATTTCAGTATTACTTGTTGTAACTGTAGACATAGACTGGCACTCCTGTTTTGTATTGGTTTCTAGTTGCAATTGACCTTCTTTTGAACATTTTGTTTCGTCTTCCTTTTTGTCACAAAGCTTCAATGATTCTTTTATTTCCTTTGTCGAGTCAGTTTTAGTTTCTAACTTTAACGATTGTTTCGACTCGATATTTTTAACATTAAGTTCTTTGTTTACTACCTTTGGTTTTAAGTCGGGTTCACTTACGGAAGGCGTAAGTTTAGTTTCCCGTACATTTTCTACAGAACTTTTCTCTGTTTTATTTGTTTTTATTGTATCAGATTTACCAACTGACATCTTTTGTAAAGTTTTAGCTTCGACTGTCTCCTTTGATTGCTTTATATTTATTGCCTCGTTCTTTTCCTTTGATGCGGATATTGGAGCAGGTTTTCCTTCTATGTTTGTATCAATTTTCCTTGCATCCAATGTTTTTTTAATACTTTCATTGTCTGGTTTAGGCTTAATAGTTTTAGCTAATTCTTCCACTTTATTGTCTTTATTTTTGTCAATATTTTCTGGTTTTATTTTGGTGTCGGGATTTGATTTAAATTCTTTTTTTGTTTCTAGTGAAACAGATTTATCAGACTTTTTATCATCGGGTTTGTTTTTAATTTCCTTAGATTTTAATTCTTCTGAATTAGTTTTTAAACTTGTTTTAGAATCTTGTTTCTGCAAGTTTTCTGTTTTAGTAATATCACTCTTTTCTTTCTGTTTGTTTTCATTTGGTTTTTTGAGTACAGATTTCGAGGGACTTACCTTTGGCTTATTAGCATCAGTTATTTGTGCAGTATCTTTAATACTTTGTAAATTTTTCTTTAAACTATTACTGGAATCTTCTTTAGATAATTTATTGGTTGTAATACTCTTTGTATTTTTATCTCCTTGTACTGAAGCCTGCACTTTACTTGTTTCACTTTTCTCTTCAATTTTGCTGATGGGCTTTTTTCCATCGGCAGTTGACTTTTTGTTTGGATCTGTAATTTTATTAATTGCTTTAATGCCAACAGGACTTGACTTTTTGTTTGGGTCCTCAATTTTAACTGATTTATTTACATCAACATTTGATTTTTTATTAGGATCCACATTTTTATCCGATTGTTTTGAAATAACAGTTTTGTTAGCATCTTCTTTTGGTAAGATTCTTTTATCTTCTGTAACTTTTTTTGTTGTTTTATTGGCATCAGTAGTTGAAGTCGCGATTTTAGAACTAATTGCTTTATCAGAAATTTGAGTAGTTGTTTTGGAAGGGGTTTCATTTTTATTAATTGAATTTTCTTTAATATTTTTATTGTTTGAGTCTTTTGACTTAGCAAGGATAATTTCTTTAGTTACAGCCTTTACGCTGGTGTTGCTCTTATCTTTAACGTTTTTATTATCAGGACTTTGGTTTGTTGATTTAGAAGGTGTTACATTTTTAACAATTATTTTGTCTCTTACAATTTTATTTTTCAAATCAATAGATTTTGCATCGATAGGCTTTTGTGACGTTGCTTTTAAGTTGGTATTGCTGTCTTTGTTAGGTTTTACATCTGATTTAACAGACTTAGTGGAGTCGTTTAGTGAATCAATGGATTTTTTAGAACTCTTTAATTTGTCTGCATGCTTTTCTTCCTTATTTGAGTCTTTTGTAGAAGAGGAGGTTTTATTTGGTTCAATTTTAGTACCTGTATTTGCTACCACTCTATTGGGTTTATTTTGATTCACAGAATGAGGAGATTTGTTTAAAACTTCAGATTTTTTACTTTCAGCGATATTTTTATTTGATGACTCTGTAGGTTTTTTAATATCTTTGCGATCTTTAGATGGTTCCCGAGAGCTACTGCAACTAGAACCAGATTTGGAGGAAGAAACTTTAGATGCATCTTTAGATTCTTTTGGTCTACTTATATTTTTAGCATCTTTGTCCGTACTAGATGCCTTTTTATTTATGTCTTCAGTACTCTTTTTATGTTGTATTATATCACCTTTTCTCTCTAACGGATGTTTATCTTCCTTTAAATCTTTTTTCCTATTGTCACTATCCTTTTTATCTTTTATATCTCTTTCTGTAGCCTTTGTTTTTTCCGGTGCTTTTTCTTTTGTTCTGTCTAGACTTTTGTCTCTTTTATCCCTTGAATGCTTTGAATCTCTGGATTTGCTAGATTCTCTTGATCTGGATGACTCTTTCGAATCGTTTGATTTTCTATGTTCTTTGTGATATTTTGTATCAGAATCTTTATTATATGATTTTGTTCGATCTTTAGAGCTTTCACGAGAGCGATCTTTCGAATTATCTCTAGAATTTCTTTCCTTAGAATTTTCTCTACAGCTTTTCTCCTTGGAGTTTTCAAAGGAAGTCTTGGGTTTCGATTCCTTGGACATTCTGTCTTTTGAACTGTCCTTTACGTGTTTTTCTCTTGTATCTTTGTGCTTATCTTGTAAGGATTTGTGTGAACTTGTTGGACTTTTAAATGAGCCGGAAGATTCCGCTTTTGCTTCAATTGAACTGCATTCTATTGGTTTTTCATTAGATTTCTCTTTTTCTACAATTGTTTTGTCCGCTTTTTCAACTGACGCATTTTCAACAACTGGCAGATTAGATTTCCCAACCAGGTTTTCAGCTTCTTCGAAACCTATAAAATCATGAATTTCATTTTCATCATTTTTTGGTTCTGAAGGTTCGGGTGTATTTAAATTTCTAAACCGTTTCTTTTTTCGCGCATTTGGCGAATCAGTTGAAGCTTTGTTAACGATTTTTAACTGTGTTTCTTCAACAATTTCCGTTGATTTAATAGCATTGCTTTCTGGAGTAGCTGAAGAGGTAACTTCTTGCAAAGAATCATTTGAAGCAGTGTTAACGATTTTTGACTGTGTTTGTTCAACAATTTCTGTAGATTTAATAGCATTGCTTTCCGGAGTAACTAAAGATGTAGCTTCTTGCGACGAAGGTGTTTCCTTATTTGCTTTATATTGTTTTGAAGTACTGCTTTCATTGTTATCTACAACTTCTTTAGATGATTGTGTATCCTTAACAATTTCCTTTTGCTTTAAGGTACTGCTTTCTATTTTCTCTGTTACATCTTTCATTGAATGTGGATTCCCATCAATATTTTTTGGTTTTGTCGTTATACGTACTGGAGTATTTGAAGAGTCAATGTGTTTACTTTTAGTTACATCTCTTGAAGTTTTAACTGTCACCTTTTCATTTTTTCTTTCGTTTTGTTCCCTTTCTATCATTTCTATCAACTCAAGCATTGACATTTCTTTGCTTTCCTTTAAATTAGCAGATTCCTCTTCTAGGGGATTGTCATCATAATCAATTACAATGCCAGGCTTAGTATGTCTTGACTTATCTTCAGGTTGTTTAACAATTTCAATTGAAGTGACTTCTTCTTCACCACCTATTTCTAATTCAGCTCCCACCTCCTGATTGTTTAATGGCATATCTTTCAATCTTTTCATTGCTTCTGCATAAGACTCCTCCAAAAGTTCCTCTACTGCCGATAAATCAGAATCCGTAGATTCTCTGCTAGTGTTCGAACGATCCATTTTCTTTAATTTTTTCTTTATTGTCTTATTCTTATCTAATAAAGATAAAACAGAATATTAGTAGTGAAAAATATTCATCATCATTAAATAAACTTTGACATACCCTTGTTATCGGAGGAGGTTGTTGAAGCAATAGCAGAATTAGAAGCTTTCAAACTTATATTTTCCACTATATTTGCATCTACTGGTGATGGACTCTGACGCTTAACCGTGTTTACTCCTAAAATTTCAGACAAATTTTCTTTAGATGCTGTTATATCTATAACAACGTTGGTTTCTTCCTCACTCTCGTTATCTGCTGAATCGTCGAGCAAATTGTTTAGCTTTAATAGTTCCAATAATTTTGGTTTTGCACCTTTTCTTAAAACACTTTCGATTATTACGGCATGCGAATAGGGTTTGGTTGAGCGGGATTTTTTTAATTTAAGATCAAAAGAACTGGTGGATGTATCACTATCGTCTGATATTACTGGCGACGGCGTTGAGGCGCGAAAAACTTCTAAATATTTGTATTTTATGTTTTTTTTTACAATTTATGCGATTTTTTTTTAATGATGTACAAAAAAAAATATAATAAAACGATCGATTTAAAATCGACCTCTAACTAAACAATAACACTACGATTGTTAATGATTTATTTGTTACAATTTAAACAATAAATTTAAAAGCACAAATGTTTGTGCCCGTTAACACATATTCTTTTTTTCACGACACATTAACAATTGTAATGAAATACAATTACTATAAGTACGAACATAACTAATATTTTAAAAATGAATACATACCCAATTTTGATCGTGATCCAGTGGAATCGTTAGATAATTCGATAATTTGTGAGCTACTGCTTATATTATCGTCGTCGTCATAATCGTTATTTCCTCCGGAATAATATTCACCATTGCTCTCATCTTCTTCAAATTCGCTTATTGTATTGTATGTCTCACCAGAAATGTCAGAGAATGAATAATTATCGGAACCAGCTTCAGACAAATCGTCTAAATCTACAAATTTGTAAATAATTATTTGGTATATACATATACATATATTTTTAGATATCAGCTTTAGATATTTATTTAAACTCAAGGTATATTATTAAATAAGTCTTTTATTTAGTGTAATGTGTAAATTTTGTGTAAAATTTGTAAGAAATAATTTGTAATTTTTTTTGATAAATTTTAATATTTTTTCTTTTCTTTACTTTGTTAATTTATAACATATTTTGTTAATGTGTAATGTATTTTAGTAACTTGTAATATATTTTATTAATCAGTTTTATAAAGTATTGCCAATACTAATAATAATAAAAAAATATGAAAAAATAATCGTTATTTCACTACTCCTTCTACTCATTCCCGAAGAAGCTACACGTAGGAGTAGCGAAATATCGATAACTTAATAAAAGACTTTTATTTTATAATAGACCTTGATATTAAAGAAATAGAGACATGCTTATCCCCATAAGCAATACATTTCATATTATATAAATATTTAAAGATAATGAAACATAAATTCAAAACATCAGATTAATCAAAGTAATGGATATTTTTTTAAAATTCCAAAAATAATTGTAAAATTGTGTATTTCAAAATTGGACTCACTTAAAGGATCATTAACTGGATCTTTAATTATAATTTTTTCAGGCTTAACAATTGTTGCTGGTCTTTTTATAAATTTATTTACAGGTGTAGTGTTTTTACTAACTAATGCCGAAGTAGATGCTGTGGCTGAGGATAAAGGTTTACGTGCTGAAATTGGCAATTGTGTTGGTGATGTAGACGTTGTTGGTCTCTGCTGTTGCTGTTGTTGTACAAGCGAAGCTGTTGATCTTTGTACCGTATTGACTTTCTTTTGTTTTGCGTGATGCAACTGATTTTGAACTGTTGGTCGAACAGTAGCTACCGATTTCGGTTTATTAACAAAAGTTTGTTGAGCCCTATTAATTGATACTGTTGTACTACTGCTTTTTGTTGTATATGTTTTAGGTTTTGGTGTTGAGGATGTTGCTATAGTTAAAAAAAAAATAATTACATAAAGCAAATGGATTAATTGAAAAACGTTAGATTCCTTACGTTTATTTATTTCTTTATCAAAAGTATTAACTTGACTTTTCCGATCTTGTTCTAGTATTTCCACGGTTTTTATAATTTTACCATCTAAAATAGATAAAAAGTAAATATTTTAAATTTTGTTACGTCAGAAACGCTTGGTCATGAATATGTACCAGAATCATTAATTTTTTAATTAATTCGTGAATCATTCATGCACTGAATTGGAAAAATTTTGAATTAATTCTTTTCCCCAAAAAACGAATTGAATGAAATTTGAATCAATTCATTTGAATTAATTAAGCAAATATGAATTTCATTCATTTTGCCCAATCCACTTGAATTATACTGATTTTGAATTAATTTAAATGAATTATAAGAGTACCTTGTAATTTAATTTATCAAATCAAAAATGAATTGCATTCAATTCAAGTAAACGTGGTGTTTGGTTCTTCAAGTACTACTTAAACTAAAACTTAACTTTAAACAAAACACTATTGACTTTCAATCAAATACAAAATCGTAGCACGTCACTCCACCAATCTAATAACACTCTCCACCAAAAATTGCAATTGTTTCTTCAAAACGAAAAAAGGCTGCGAAAATTTTTTTTTATTCTTTAAGTTTTTTTTAAACAATTTTTAGTTGTTTTTTATCACCAGTAATACGTTACTAAATTTATTTCTATACGAATAATACTTTGAGAGTCATTAAATTCGATCTTACAAAAATAGTAATTTTTTTGCAATAACTTCCAAAATTGCTGCACACTGTAAATGGCAAAGACCACACCCTCAATTATCTGCGTTATCAGTCTTTTTTCGAGATCAATTCAATTGAAACGGAAATGAATTGCAATTCGTTTTTCTAACTCATACATACATACATACATACATAACTGGCCTTTACAACCCTGTGTCAGGATTACGGCCTAGCTTCTCGCAGCACTCATGTTGTGTGTGTAAATTTTTATCCATGAGTACCGGGACCTACAGTTTAATGTCGACTCCGAACGACAGACTTGAGAAGCTTGTTCATGGCAATTAGTTACTCTCAGAGCTTTTGCCAGAAGACTGCTGAGAGGTAGTCGCCGAAAGAAATATTTTTTTCATATTTCTTTTTTTAAGATGTCAGAGCCTGGAGTCGAACCCAGGGCCTATGTCTTAGTAAGCCAACACACTAACCACTAGACCACGGCGACTAACTCATTTGAATTAATTCAAAATCAATACAATTCAAATGAATTGAAAAGAATTGCAATTCATTTTGCCAGCTCTTTTGAATTAAAAATGAATTGCAACTCATGTTTGCTTAATTCAAATGAATTGATTCAAATTTCATTCAATTCTTTTTTTTTTTTTCAGTCTGCGTTTTGAAAAATACCAGTGTCTTTGTTCTACTTTCATACAGATTACTTTGCATATAAGGTTTTGTCAGTTACAGCGTTCTTTAATTTTAAACTATATTAATTTCTATATAAGTTTATTACAATTTTTGTTAAAGAAAAACCTTTTGAAAAGGTAAAAAAACGAAATCATTTAATTTCTTTAATTAATTTTAATTTTAATACTTTCGCTTCTAGCGATGCCCTCTAACCACCACGACTATAGTCGTAAATATCGTCGATATCGACTAATGTGGATAAAATGTAATAAAAGGGCAAAATCAAAAATAAGTTGTAATTCTGATTAATCCAAATAAGATGACAATTATAAAAACTGCAATGATGGTGAGAAAAGAGAATATGATAAAAACTGTTCTTCGACTTTTTTTATTTATTTTTATGTACATATGAAAAAGAAAAAGTAATTTCAGTATGTGATTTCATGAAAAGTGTGAGATAAATAGTTGATGTTTGGTCATGAATATGTACAGACACACCGAACTCTGATGAGGCTACAGGAGCTGGAGTCGAAAACATGTTCAGTTTGGCCTGTATACTATTCATTCAAGGACATCAGTTTCTCCTTTGAATATCAAAAATATAGTGAATACTTAATCACGAAAATAGTCTTTAATATGGTTTCAGAGCTGAATGAGTAATCGGAATATTTTGAAATTTTCACATCGATGATGTTGATTTCTTGCAAAAAGTAGAATTAAAAATATTTTCAGTTATTTCTCTTATTGTTGATCAATTGCAATATGCATGTATGTTTATACGTAACAATATTTAAAGCTTTAAAGTAAATATCCATACAATATTTATTCTTTTTTTCAGTTTAAGATTTATTAAATTTTTTTCTTCTCTTAAAAACTTTTGAGGAAAATTAAGGCATCCAGTGTGACATCTGAAAGGTTTGGTTCGATTTTATTACCAATATATGGCACAAAAGAAAAACAGCATTTGAAATCAACGTTGTTGTATGCTGTTTCGAAATACTTCTCTCTATCTCGCCCTAACATAAACACTTTAATTTCGTTATCAATATATCGTCGCAAGAATTAAAGAACGCTGTAACTGACAAAAAATCGAAAATACGTTTTTTGCATCATTTTTATCAGGAAAAAAATAGGCGTCGATTGGTCCCGGTCCCAGTTTTCTAGGATGAAAATAAATGCACTTACGCCATCTGCGTTTTGAAAAATACCAGTATCTTTGTTCTACTTTCATACAGGTTTTTGGCTCTTGTGACCATTTAAGGTATTGTCAGTTACAGCGTTCTTTAATTCCATGAACGATATATCTCCATTCCATTATTAGACTCTTTAGCACCTTTCTATTACTTTAATCAAGTTTTAATTTAGGGATACATATGAGTGTTATGACATTATTATTATCGGGATTGGCATCCCTAATACATATACAGTTACGAGCAGATAAATAGGTTCACATCACATTTTTTGATAAATTCGCCTTCAAATAACTTAAACAGCGGTAATATACAATAAAGCGATATTTATTACATTAAACATAAATAATCACATAAAATGTATTTAATTATAATTAAAAAAAAATGAGAAAAATTGATATATTTAATATATTAATTGATGCCTGTCAAGCAAATAAATAGGTTCATTGAAAAGAGAATGACATTTTTATACAAAAAAAGTGCAATTGCAAGAAAATTTCTAATATTTTGTTGAAAATCCCTTATTTTGAATCACCGCCGAACATCTCCGGGTTATTGATTCGACAAGTGACTGACAAGTCTCTAATGGAATTGAGTACCAAGCTTCCTTCACTTTTGTCCACAAATCTTCTTTATTTTTAGCCTTGAGTGGTGCAATTTTGTCCTTAACGATTCTCCAAAGATTCTCAATGGGATTTAAATCCGGCGATTGTGAAGGCCACTCCATTAACTTTATATTTTCCTTTTGGAACCATTCTTTTACGATCTTAGAAGTATGCTTGGGGTCATTGTCTTGCTGGAATTCATACTTTAAAGGCATTTCCTACTCGGCATACGGAAGCATTACTTCTTTAAGGATATGCAGATAAAGATGTTTGTCCATATTTTCCTTGATCCAGAATATTGGCCCAACACCGTACCAGGAAAAACAACCCCATATCATTATGTTACCGCCGCCATGCTTTATTGTCTTCGTGGTGTACTTTGGATCATATGTATGCTTTATTTTTTGGACGCCTTACCCATGTTCTTCTATCAGGTCCGACTAAGTTTATCTTGGATTCATCAGACCATAGTATGTTTCTCCATTTTTTTATACCTTCCGGGCCGGCCCATTCAGCATGTACTTTTGCAAACTCAATGCGCTTTTTTCTTTGTCTGTTATTAAGCATTGGAATCTTCTGGGCCGTACTTCCGAATAAATTTTTTTCTCTTAAACGACGTCTAATGGTCCACTCTGATACGGGAAGCTTTAACTCATTTTTCAGCTGAACTGCGGACATGAAAGGATTACGAGTTGACAACATCTTAATGCGATCATCGTCTCTTTTCGAGGTTTTTCGCTGTTGACCTCTTTTAAGTTTTTGTTTTGGAGGCTGTAATGCATTTCTTATCATATTCTGCGATCTCCCAAGAATTTCAGCAATTTTCCGTTGGCTATAACTTCGGCTGTGTAGATCCTTTATAATCTTTTTTTCCTCTTCACTACAATGTTTAGAACGTCCCATTTTTTAAATTTTTAGAGGTATTTACTTTAATAAGCTCTATTAAAAGGCTGAATCTAAAGTTTTCTACAATAATTTTTATAATTTTGGCGTTTAACATTTTAAAATAACAAATTTTTCAAAGTGAACCTATTTATTTGCTCTTTGATTTTATACGGTAATTTTTTTTTTTTTTAATTTTGGGCAATTTTTTACATAATAATTTAATTATTGTGATGCAGTACTAAAAGTGGGTATTTGCTTTAGTAATTAGCGACTTTTCCTTTTTTATTGCTGTAATGTAAACTATAGTCAAACAAAATTGATTTATCATTTTGATGTGAACCTATTTATCTGCTCGTAACTGTATGTTTATACGTAACAATATTTAAAGCTTTAAAGTAAATATCCATACAATATTTATTCTTTTTTTTCAGTTTGAGATTTATTACATTTTCTTTTCTTCTCTTAAAAACTTTTGAGGAAAATTAAGGCATCAAGTGTGTCATCTGAAAGGTTTGGTTCGATTTTATTACCAATATATGCCACACAAGAAAAACAACATTCGAAGTCAACGTTGTTGTATGCTGTTTCGAAATACTTCTCTCTATCTTACCCTAAAATAAACACTTTTATTTCGTTATCAATATATGTATATCTCCATTCCATTATTCGACTCTTTAGCACCTTTCTATTACTTTAATCAAGTTTTAATTTAGGGATAAATATGAGTATTATGACATTACCTATTATTATCGAGATTGGCATCCCTAATACATATATATACACTGGTGGACAAAACTAAAGCAACTGATATTACACAGCGATCTTATTGCAAAAACAATACCCCAAAAATAAACTTAGACGGAAAGTTTTTTTGTTATATGATTAACAATTTATTAACAAAAACATAAATAAAAGAACTTCCATTTATTTTTCTAAGAAATATTTCTTTTTTTTTAAATAACGAAACGACTTCCAAATATAAGTGGTCAAAACTAAAGCAACTTTCATATTTCTGTCATAAAATTTAAAAATAAAATTAGTAGTCGATGGCGTAACCTTTATTTTTAATTATGGCAGCACATCTGCGGGGCATAGAATCAATAAGTCTCTCAATTTGATCTTTAGAGATGCTGTACCATGCTTCCTTAATAAGACCAAAAATGGTGTGTTTGTTCGCCTTAGAATCCATCTTTATCTTGCGGTCTACAATGCTCCATAAATTCTCAATAGGGTTAAGGTCAGGCGATTGAGCTGGCCACTCAAGAACTGTTACTTTCGATTCAGACAACCATTCTTTAACAAGTTTCGATGCATGTTTTGGGTCATTATCATGTTGAAAGACCCAAACCAGAGGCATATTTTCTTCTGCGTAAGGCAACATTACGTTTTTCAATACATCTCTATAAATAAATCGGTCTATTTTTTCACTTATTTGATAAATTGGTCCAACTCCGGCGTATGAAAAACAGCCCCACACCATTATCGAGCCTCCTCCATGTTTTACTGTGCCTTTACAATATTGGGGTTTTAGGCGTTCATTTTTTGGCCTTCTTACCGTAAAATTCTTCATGTCTGAACCTTTTATATTGAACTTAGATTCATCTGAGAACAATACGTTTCACCACTTGGCAGCATTCCAACCAACATGGGCCTTTGCGAATGCTAATCTAGCCTTGCGATTTTTTTCAGAAATGAACGGCTTTTTTGATGGTTTTCGAGCCAATAAACCTTCTTCTACAGCGCGTCTTCTTACTGTTCTGGAGCTTACATCCAATGATAACTCTCGCACCAATTCTGTTGAGGTTACAAAGGGATTGTTTTTTATTTCACGAATTATTATTTTATCAGAACGTTGTGAAGTTTTCCCCGGTCTACCTCTAGAGTGCACTGTCACTACAGATCTAGAAGAACGAAATCGACTAATTATGCGAGAAATCACTGATTTAGATATTGAAAATTTTTCGGATATTTGTTTTTGTGATAAACCCTTTTTGTAGTCATTTATAATTTGTCCCTTAAGGAAGGTGGAATACTTGTTTCTTGCCATTTTCAGTATTAATATAAAAATTTAAATTTTACACGTGGCAATGTAATTAAACTTTAAATATTTTTATTTCTGAGAAGGCGAATAAGACCATAAAGGAAAATATACAATTATAACGGTATAAACAACAAAAAAATTTGTTTTAATTCATTGTTAAAGTGTAGTTGCTTTAGTTTTGGCCAGACAAAAAATGCCTTTAAATAAAATTTGTTAAAAAAATAGAAAAATATGATACTGAAATGTATATTTTTTGTTTTGCATTTTTAAAATATAATAATATCTTCCATGTTGTGAAGAAAAAATAGCTGATTTCTTCTCAAATATGTATGTTTTGTCTTATTAACTTACGGGCTGACTTTGGTTGCTTTAGTTTTGACCACCAGTGTATATATTCCCTACTACTTTCCAGACAAAAGTAGTGATCAAGTTATTAATTGGGATCATTCCTGCCTGGTTTGGGTTTTGACCTGCTCTGCATGTCTTCTGCTTGGCGTTTGTGGACGTATATCCTTCCTGTCTCTGGGCTGCGAATGGTTCATCTAAAGACGAGACACGCGTAGAGCTTAGATTTTAGTAACCCAAAAATCTGGGGTTTTAAATCGTCGGTGTACGGTTACCTTCGATAAAGACATCAAGCACCTCCCTTACTTCCTTTGTTCAAAAAATAAAGAGTGACATGTAGACTTTGAAGTCTGAGATAACGTTCCCATAGAAACTCAGAAATGGTAGTTAAGTAACGGGTTGTTTTGTCCCTTATTTCATCTGTATTTGCGTCCGATGAATAAATGGAGCAATTATCGGCAGGCATATGATGCCATTGAGATATTCTGAGGAGGTGTTTTTTTATTTGGAAATAGCCTAATAATTCTAACCATAGCTTTTGTAGGCTTTTAATTAACCCAACAATCGATAGTAATATATTTTAAAGAACAATCAATGTTAATTTAAGTATTATGACTATATAAGAAATTTTGAACTTGAGTACAACTAGGCAGGCACTAGTTTCAACTTGCAATCCTAATTATTGACTTCGTGTTTATTGGGTGAGTTTTTTAATGCAACACGATCACTTTATACATATAAAATTTTCTTTTTTTTATTCCACTCGTACTAATTTTGTGTCGTATTAAAAGAATATCAAATATCTTCTGAACTACACACTTACCCCCCTGTTGAACAAATGTGTTGAAATCATTTTCATCATCATCATCCGAGTTGTCATCGAATAAACAATTAAAGATATCCTGATCTAAAGATGATGAAGAATCCTCTCCGGCGTCATTAACTTTTTGATTTTGATAATTTTCAAATGATTTAGTTGTGCCTGATGAGGCAGTTGCTGATGCCGCAGCCGCTGAATTTAAAGCTTAAAATTACAAAGCAAAAGGAGTCACAGAATTACTAACTGTACATGTATGTTGCGCTGCTATAGAACGCATAACACAAAGAAACAATAATAAAGACAAATTTTTTACCAGGTAACACTAAATCTTCGTACTCTTCCAGGTATTCAATATCTTCCATGTTTTTAAGCCACAATTAAAGGGATCAATTATAGTTTTTTATATGAAATATAAAGTTATTTTAATAAATTACAAATTTTTTTCTTTCATTTTCTTTTTTCTTTCTTTCTCACAGGTTGAGTGACTGACAATTTAGTTACAATGTTTTTGCAGCAAATTTCTTTGTTAGAAAGTTTATTTTTTGTTATACACTTCCACAAATTTATTTAAAACATTTCTCAAGTGTTTTTACATAGATTCTTAATTATTTTAAAGGTAAAATTAATGAAATTACATCAACTAACGCGCTCTTGGCTTAATAAAATTCTTTACGCTGATGCATATAAAAATTGTCACATAATTTTCATAGCAGTTAGCTTTCGTATATACATAAAAATATAGGGATATTTTCAACGTAATAATAATTTAACAATTTTTTTTTAGTTTGGCAACTCTCTACCTGCCAACTTGTTTTGCTTTATTTCACGTGCTTATACTTTATGGTCTTTTTAGTCGATTTTAAGAATAAAATTTGTGAATTATTTTATAATAAATAAATAAAAACTAAAATTTACAGTAATTATGGTAATTTTAAAAAACATGGATCTTATTACTACTATAGAAGAAGACGCTGAGGTAGAAAATCTTTCTGAGGATTCCGATGCTGAAGTGGAGGTATTTTATTTCACATACATAGATTTTTTAAATTATTAAAATATGATTTATCAATTTAATTTTAGTATCAACCCACAAAATTAAAGCATAAAAAAGTGACAGAGTTTGAAAAAAATTTCGAATTTGTTTCGTCTGTCAAAGAATATAATAAAGACACTTGGGATGATTTAATGAAATATGTCAAACGCAAAGCTCGTACAAAGACGGATGATAAAATTGCTGAACGTCTTAAAAGAAGAGAAGGTGAGGGAGAAAATATTAATCCTAAGGATGAGGATAGTGGTGATGAAATTGATTTGTCTGAAGATGAATTAAAACACGATAATTTACGTTTACGAGAAAAAAAATTATCGAAAAAGAAAAAGAAGAACAAAGGCGATGAGTCCGAAGAGGAAGGAGAAAAAATGCAATTTGATGAGTCCATTGATTCGAATGAATCCATTACATCATTCTATCAAATGAATTTGTCCAGACCTCTCATGCGAGCTATAGGAGTTTTGGGTTATATATATCCCACTCCTATACAAGCCTCCACTATACCTATAGCCTTGTTGGGTAGAGATATTTGTGGTTGTGCTGCTACCGGTACTGGTAAAACAGCCGCATATATGTTGCCTACAGTGGAACGCTTATTATATCGTCCTATGAATAATAAAACAATAACCAGAGTTCTAGTACTGGTACCCACTCGTGAACTGGGCGCACAAGTTTATCAAGTCACTAAACAATTGTGTCAGTTTACCACCATTGATGTTGGTTTAGCCATTGGTGGTTTAGATGTTAAGGCTCAAGAAATGGTATTGCGTCAAAATCCTGATATTGTTATAGCTACTCCTGGTCGTCTAATTGATCACATTAAAAACACTCCGAGCTTTAGTTTGGATTCAATAGAGGTGAGTAATTTTAAATTATAGCAAGTAGTATTGCTCTCATACTTAATGATGATTTATCCTTGCGCACCGAAATGATTGTAACATGCAATTATTTAAGAGGACAATCCTTTGCCAGTTATGTAGCGCGATCTATGTAACCTGATTAACGATAATCAAGAATTATAATATAACTGTTGCACGGTTTATAATAAAAATTTAAAATGTTTTAGGTTCTTATACTTGATGAAGCTGATCGTATGTTAGACGAATATTTCGCTGAACAAATGAAAGAAATTATTAATTCCTGTTCAAAAACCAGACAAACTATGCTTTTCTCAGCCACTATGAGCGAACAAGTTAAAGACTTGGCTGCTGTTTCATTAAATAAACCTGTTAAAGTGTTTGTTAATAATAATCAACAAGTTGCTTTTAATTTACGCCAAGAATTTATACGCATTCGCGAGGATAAAGAGGGTGATCGTGAACCAATATTAGCGAGTTTGATATGCCGCACTTTTCATGATCATTGTATGATCTTTGTGCAAACTAAGAAACAAGCCCATAGGCTTCATATACTTCTAGGTCTACTTGGCATTAAGGCCGGTGAATTACATGGCAATCTGACGCAACAACAACGTTTAGAGTCTCTGAAGAAATTTAAAGATGAGCAAATAGATGTTTTAATTGCCACGGATGTGGCTGCCAGAGGTTTAGATATTGTCGGCGTAAAGACTGTAATCAATTTTGTTATGCCCATAACAACTGAACATTATATACATCGTGTGGGTCGTACAGCTCGTGCTGGTAGAGCAGGTATATCAGTTTCTTTGGCTGGTGAAAAGGAAAGGAAAATTGTTAAGGATATTATTAAAAATGCTGAAGGTTCAGTTAAAAATCGTATTATACCACCAGAAATTATTGAAAAATACCGCAAAAAATTAACGGCCTTAGAACCAGAGATACGTAAGTTGATTTTAAAGTACTTTAAGGGATTTCTTAATTTTAACTTGCATATTTTTAGAAAACATTTTGGATGAAGAACAAGCCGAACGTCAGTTGGCTAAAATGGAACAACAATTGTCTAAAACTGAACGGAAATTATTGGGCTCCAAGAACGAGCATCGTGATTGGTTCCAAACTAAAAAACAACGTGAAGAGGAGAAACAACGTTTAGCTATAACACCTGAAGAAAATAAAACTAAGAAATCAGGAGATAAAAATAAACGTAAGCGTCCCGAATATGGAGGGGATGGTGAAGATGGTCCACCTGTTAAGGAATTAAATGCTAAAAAGAAAAAGAAAGAAGAGATTAAACGGGTAAAAACTCCGGAACAGTTGGCGAAGGAAAGAGCCATGAAAGAAATTGAAAAGGTTTCTTTAGTAAGGGCGAAAATATCGAAATTACGCAAACGTCCCGGTAAACTCTCCGCTGTTTCAGATGTTTCATCTTATAATAAAGGTAGTGGAGTTACGAATAAACCGAAGCGTGGTGGTAATTCAGCTTTCACTAATGATTTAACCGATGTCAGCCGCAGTGGTGCCCTGCGTTTAAGATCAGAAGCTAATCGTCATCAGAAAATGTCAAAAATAGCTGCTAAGAAGAAAACCAGCAACGTCAAATTAGCCAATAAGGCTGGAAAAAATAAATTCAACAAAGGAAAAAGCTTCGGTGGACCAAGATTTTCGAAAAAAGATAAAAAAAAGAAATGAGTTTGTTAAGTTGTAAACTGAATTTTAAGAATTAAGATTTCTTATAATAAAGAAAATATTAAGACGTTATATATTTTTAATGTATAATATTTTTAATTAAAAGATCATAAAAAGGAAAAAATAGTAATTTTTTAAGTATAAGCCTCTATTCTCAAACATTAAATAATTATTTTTTTAAACTGCTAATAAAAGAAGACGACCTTGTTAATTTCGTGTATGACTGAGTTTCATCTACAAAAGCTAAGTCGCGAACCCAGTATTCTTTTCACAACCTGACGTATTTTCCCTTTATGATGAACATATTAAGTAATCTGGCATCGCTTCCTAACAAATGTTTTTTCGCGTCTTTTTGTTCTTCCAGCAGAGAATTTTAGTTTGTAAACAAACTCAATAATATTTTATCTCCCTCTCTACAACAACAACAAATATATAGCCAAACATAAAAAATTGGTATTATAAATAAAAATTTATTTAAATAAAAAAAAGAAAAAGGATGTTGCAAACAATAAATTGCATACGTATGGGAGAAGTACTTTTAGATGAAAATCTACATTTGTTTATACTCTGCAACAATTGTCATACGGACTTACGAAGTATACACGATTTTCGACAACATTTGGAGAAATGTGATGGTTTGCAGAATCTTTTCCAGGAGGGTAAAATTTTTAAATTTAATACAGATAAAAGTAATCAGCTCTTTGGTAAAACCCTTAAAGGAATCAAAGAAGTAGGTTTAATTCGTGCTAAAAAAAGAATCGAGAAAAAATCGATTTTTACCTTTTATGCTATTATTTTCTTTTTACAGTTTTTAATATACGATTACAATGATGTTGAAGTGACTTACAACAAAGCAGAAGATAATTTCATTGATATGATTAATATCGAGGAAGAGTTATTAGACCCTAAGTGGTATTCCGACTTGGGTACCAAGACTAACGGTAACACAAACGCTTCGAAAACATCAAAACAGTACGATGAACTTGTTGAGGCTGTAACACCATTTGTGCAATTTAAAGAAAACTTTAAAAATAATAATAATGGCAGTCATAAAGTTAAATCCTGTTTAGCTAAGTCAAGCACAGAATTAAGAACTAATTCCAAAGCGGAAAAGAATTTAAAATCTGTACAATTTCAATTAAATGCCACAAAAACAAAACCGGCCGCCAAAAGAAAGTTATCTCTAACAACAACGGAACCAACAACGACTACTACACCTACGGTTAATATACAAAACAGTAGCATACAAGTTACCCGTGCCTGCAAGACGTATTCAAACAAACAACGTAAAACGGAACCAATTGTAACAAATGGTTTTTTGAAACCACCAGAAATTAATCAGGCACCCATAAGCAGATCGATCGCTACCAACACTAATAATAAAACTTTCCCTATACCCTCTCTAACCCCCACAACTCCAACTAGTTCCTTACAAAACACTGTAGTCAAAAAAAACATAGTCGGTAAGTTACCGACAGTGCCAAAAAACATTATCAAAAAGGAACCTACGAAAGAAAAGCAAACTGCCCAAATTTTAAGTAAATTACAGAATTTGGGCTTGCAAGTAAAGCGTACACAATCATTGCCTACGCCGGTAACAGTTTCAAATTCTACATCGGCGCTTAACAAAACGGACACAAAAACAATGGAAATTTTGCAAAAACTCCAATCAAAAGGCATGAAAGTAAAAATTTTAAGTAAACAACAACAGCCTACTGAAGCTAATACTATAATTGGTAAGCCATTACCAGCAGGAATAGTACTGAATCGTTTACAAAAAACTATAACAAATGTCATATGTAATCCAACCGCGACAATAGCGATTAAGCAAAATTTAAACAAAAACTTAATTATAAGAAAGGTAAATTAATAGTATCCAAGTCCTTACCTTTGAAAATTCTCACTAATTATGTTAAAGTTTTTTATTTCACAAAAATTACAATTAAAATTAAAAAATATTTATGGGCTTAATATTTAAGCAGTAAACAACTTATAAGTCACTCAAAACTATTTAATAAAAGAAAGACAGCAAAACAAAAACTAATCATGCTTTGTCATAAAAAGAGTGGCAGCGCTCTGACTTTTTTTATCAAAATACAAATAGAAATGCCAAAAATGAAAAATAAAGTTTAGCCAGATCGTTTAAAACTTATAATTAGGGATTAAAAAAACACATTGGGGAAAAAGTTAGCTAGATTTTTTTTCCAATCAATATATTAGTGTTTGAAAGAATAAAACAATCCATCAAACCAGACAAGATTTACGTTAAACTGAAGTAGATGAAATAAAACTATAAATACAGAATTTTCCAAAAACTGTTTTGAATAAACTTATATCGAACTATTTATAGTTAATTTTAATTGAATATTAGAATAAATTTTAAGAACTAGTTTTTTTAAATAAAATTACCCAAGAAGAGTTTTGATTATACGTATAAGTAGTTTGCAAATAAAACACAATAAGGGTAGTTTTGGCGTTTTAATAACCACCACGTGCACTTCTGATATTAAATTATTTTCTTTAAGGCCCTTACCTGAATACAAGCGTATACTGTTCGACGTGTTAAAAGTTTAATTTGTATACGTACGTAAAGAAATATTGTTTTGTTAAGATTTTATTTTTGTATTTATATTTTTATTACACAATTCCACGTTTGTTAGAAAAAATTTCAAACAAATATTATTTATTATTTTTTATGTTTTTTTTTTATTTTTATTTTTCTTTTCCACGTTTGTTAGAAAAAATTTCAAACAAATATTATTTATTATTTTTTATGTTTTTTTTTTTATTTTTCTTTTTCACAAAGAGATCAATAATGTAGGTATGCGACGTATTTCGGTAGCTCTCATACAAAATGTATGGTCATGAACAAATTTTGACAGAAAATATACGCTGTACGCTTTTATTCAGATACTGCCCTAAAAAAGCTATTGTGTTGTCATGGGGTTTTTTAAAAATCACTAAAAATTGACATCACTTATTTAATGTAGAAGAACACAGCATGCGTTGATACGCAAACAACTATTGTGCGCTGAAAAATTTTACAGCCTCTGCATAGAACACGAATTGCCAACAATACAAATATTAACGTCCAGTAAATTTGCGTTCATATAAAGCGAATGTCATTTCTTTGTGTCAAAAACGTAAAAACTGACATATGTATTGTTTTGGTTTCTGTAACACGATTTTTCTGTGAAAAACAATGAAAGCAACACGAATAGAAATTTATATTCGTTCATGAAAACATAAGTTTTTTTCACCAATATACACATTTTGTATTTTTTTATAGCTTTTTATATAAAAATATTCACCAACTTATAAAAATATAATTTTTTTTATGTGCTGGAGGCCCGAAGTTTTGACGAAACAAAAATATAATTTTCTGTCGCCATATAAACAAACGTAAACAAATCAAGTTTTATTGCGGAATGACAATACTGTGTACTAGCATGACATGCTCTTCTGCGCCACATAACGTAACGTGGTCTAAAAATGTACTAAATACGTCTTCTATGAACAGGCTGTTATGATTTAAAACTAAAAATATTTTTTTTTCTTTTATAAAATTAATAAATTGTTAAGGTCGTACCTAAATTAAAGCGCACGGCGTAAATTTGTTGCAAAAATTGTTTCATGCCCACATATTTTGTATGAGAACCACCGAAATAGATCGCGTATGTACATTACGGATTTCTAAAATCCAAGTTTGCACTGTCAAAGTTTGACAGTGCGCACAAAGAAAAAATTAAAATAAAAATCAAAAAAATAATAAATAATAATATTTGTTTGAAATATATTTCTAATACAAACAAAAGTAAAAACTTGACAAAACAATATTTTTGTTTATTTTTATTTTTTTTCTCTCTTTTATTTATTGCGTATTTCGGTAATACGGACGTATACAAATTATATATTTTATTTGTAGTACGTTGTATGCTTTATTTAATTCAGGTACGACCCTTACGTTTGTTGTTTTTTAGCACAGCATTAGATGTCATATGTCAATTTTTTGTGTAACTTTTCTTTTGAAAATACACAACTTAACTTTTTTTGACAGAAGTGGGAAACGTACAACGAACGTTACGCATGTTATCCATATCCAATATCGATAACACTCGTTTGAAGGAATTTCATTTTCTCTGTATAACTTCGCGATTTTTCCATTTAATAACTAAACATTTCGTACTGCTGGCAACTTGGTCACTCACAGCTGACTTCAGTTTTGACAATTGCCATATAAATTTTGTTGGTGTATTGTGCGTGTTTTATCTTAAAAGAAAAAATAAAACAAAAAACATAATTTGTGTGTTTTTCTTATATATTTTCTTAATTTTACAATAAATATTTTAACATTAAAAGAAATAAATTTTATCTGTAATATTCATTAAAAGAATATTGTGCTGTGTGTTAAAAGACGGAAATAGTTTCTGGTCTGCTTCAATAAGTCTCGTGCTCTTGAGGGTAAATTTATGGAAATATTTTTTATATTTAATAAGTTATATAATTTATGAAAGTTTATTAAAAAAATATATATCTAATTTTATATAGCTAACAAATTCACTATATAAACAAACGATATATAGATAAGATAACGATTTTTACCCAAGTATACTCCATTGGTTGGGAAAAGAATACTCTTAGAGCTTTTTTTTTTCATGTCATATTTAGTAGGCATTAATTTCATCTGGATTTATCAATTATCCGTATATACTAGACCTTCAATAGCCGCAATTTCTAGTATTTTGTTTTCCTAATGAAAAAATGAACATTTTAATGTGTAAATATGAAAGATGATGTCATAACGTATGCTCTGCGTGTAAAAAATTGTTGGCAAATTCAAGAGCATAAATTTTTCAGCTTTGATATAAATAGCCCTTATATTTAGAAGACATAAATATTTCCATTCTATATTTAAATTTTTTTCTAAATGAAAAGTTATTAAGCTGAAATTGTTGGAAATATGCAACAGTGTTATTACCAGTTTTCAGCTCTTAAAAATTCCAAACACAGTTTACAGGTGTCTGAGTAGAATAGTTGTCCATAAAACGGTGTTACAAAAATAACACAAGGGAATAGATAAGGTTTTTGTGGTAACTAGAATCTCTTTTTTTGAAATACGCCTAAAAATTTAAATTTACTGAAAAAACGAGGGTTACGAAATTTTTACGCATAGAAGGTTTAAGAAGAGTGGAAAGAATCCTTTCGGATGACTTAGTTCAATTCAGGCTAAAGAGAGAATGAAAGAGGTCTTTGCATTCGGCTGATACAGCCATTCGACAATTTTTAATCTTCTTTTTATAAATTCGCTGAGAAAATTAAAACAGATAATCTATCAGATATTTCAATTGGTATAATTGACCTTTTAGATAGATTGCAACTGAAGTTTATATTATTGTATACTATTCATAAACACTATATAATGTAAACACTGTAGATCGTTTTATTTAATGGACTTGCTATGCCTTGTGCAAGCAAATACTACAAATAATGACCAAAAAACTGTTTATTTTATATTTTTTAATAACTTAAGTCAAAAACTCTTTTCATCTATTTAAAAGTGATTATAATGAATATAAATATTCATTTTATTTATGATAACCCCGGCCTACATACATGTGTGTACATAATAGAAGTTAAGAAATTCAAAATTTTTGGTTATATAGGTATTTAATGGGAATATTTATTTTTTTTTTTTTTATACTGAAACTGTTGCTTTTAATTTATTTCGTTATTTATTTTTACGCTTTATTTTACAATTTTTCTTTTTAAAACTTAGTAGTAATATAGATTGCAATCAATGCACATTGATTTGTTTTTAAATAATGCACAATAATTATTTGAATTTAACTTTAATTTCATGAAAACTTTTTTTTATAATCTAATTTTACATTTGAAATATTTTAAACTTAAGCATTTAAAGCTGCAAAACAAAACGCTTTAATTTTTGTTGTTGTTAATTTTCAAATCTAAAGTTAATTCTGTAGTTTTAATAAATTATCACATTGACATTATTTTTTTTTTTTCATTTTTATTATTACATAGTAGTGGTAGTAGTTTTAAATTATAAAAAAAAAAAAAAAATTACTCAAAAATATAACTATAATTTACTTGGTTTTATCCATTACAATTGATCATCGTTTATGTTGCTGGTTGTTTTTTAATTATCTAATAAAAAATTTGCTTCAATTATTGATGGAAGAAAAAATTTGTGAATATCCAACATTTTTATTAAAGTATTCTTATAAGCTGATTTAAAAATAATTTGTGAGTTTATAAAATGAACTTAATCAAGCGAACGTCTACGTTGCTTACGGTAAATACTACTATTATCGAGTATTTCATTTGAAAGACGTGCGAGTAAAGGTAGTTCTCTCATTGAAACATTAACCAGAGGTAAGGGTTCGAGTTTTTGTAATTTCTTTAAAGGTTTCACAACATGTTCTGGTGTACTGGGCAGACTACCAAGACCATCGGATTCTTGAGTGATTTTTATAACAGGATTTTTAGGACAAGATTCTGCTCCCAAGGAATCAGGACGCGCTGAGTAATTTTTTGTTTTAGTAACGAAGTGTTGCTGTTTCTGTTGTTGCTCTTGTTGTTGTTTTGCGCATTCTTTAAGTAACATTAGGTGATCGAGCTTGTCGACAGTGGCATTTAACTCGTGTTCCCAAACATCGTTTTGCTCTTGTTGGCCATCGCCTCCTTCTATAGGTCTTACAGCTAAAAATTTGACATGTTGTCTTAAAGCTTCGAGATCTTTTTCATCAACTATGCCCGAATTAAGCTCATTACTATCATTATAGTCATCGGTCTGTTCATCTGCATAGTTATCAGCATCATTAGTGGCACAGTGTTGTTTTATAACCACGTCGTCTTCCTCATCAATTTCTGAATCTCCTGTTGTAGCTAGAATGGCCAAAGGTGCATTTTTATTGAGCTTTTTGCTTAAAGTTTGTGAGAGGTTTTTATTTGAACAGGCCGTTTCGGAAGATTTCTCTGATTGACCACTAAGAGACAACTGACTGCCAGCTATAGATGGATAATCGCACTTATCCAATTCCATATGATAGTCGGGCAAGGATGGCATTGTTGTGCTTGTGGGAGAATTAAGCTCGGCACCCACTCCTGGCTCTCTTGGACCAGGTGGTGGTGTACTTAATAGCTGGGGATAATCACCCCTTTGTCGATGAATATCATCGCTAATACGTTCGAGGTTACGAAGAGCAGTGGCATAGGTATTTTTAGCAGCTTGTACTTGTTGTTGCAGTTCTTCAATACGATTTTTTTGTGTTTGTAACTGATCCTGACAAATTTGCTTTTCTTCGAAATAGGGCCGCGATTTTGTAATACTGCGACGAAAACGTTCTTCAAGTTGTTGAACTTTTTGTTCGGCTGCATGAAATATACGAGTACGACGTTGATGCTCAGCATGACAGTCGGCCTTTTGTTTTTCAGCATCCATTACTTTTTGGGTGGCATGATTTAACATCTCCTGCCAGGCATTATCAAATTGCCATTCATGAGAATTTGACATAAAACGTTGCTCGGCGAGAGCAACAGTTTCTTTTGCAGCCGCATGTATTTCTAAAGAATCAAAAAAAAAAAAAAAACAATTTAAAAAACATATATAATTTTTCGTTTTGTTTTTTTTTTTTTTTATATAAATGAAGAAATTTTACCATTTGCTCGTTGAAATTTTACTGCTGCTTTTTGACATTCAATTTGTGCTTCTCTGGCTTTTTCCAATGCTTCATAATAAGGCCGAGCTTTATCGATGCAACTACCTAGTTTTTTGGAGGACAATTTCAAGCGTCTAGTGGATTCATTCATTAAAATACGAAATGTTGAATTAGCTTCCTAAAATTTATTGTTTTATCAGATTTCATATTCAAATGTAAAAATTATTGTTTTTACCTCTAGTTCTATTTCTAATTTATTAATCTCATCTGTTGCCGTATTGAGATTCTCCAATTCGATCTTAAATGAAAAAAAAAAAAAAATATGTATAAAAAAAAAATATTATTAAATTTATTTGTTTATTTTTAGAGGCAATAAGTAGACAAAGTATATGATATTTGTAAATTATTAAAATATAATAGAAAAACACAACAAAAATGGTGGCTGGAAGAGCAACGAAATCTCGGGAGCCAAAATTTGATTTATCGAAAGTATCGGTACGTTGTCAGAAACTCAAAGAAGGCATGACATTAAAAATAATTGAATTTATTTTATATTTCTAGGCCCGAGTTGATCGAGTAAATGTTAGTGGTTTACTACGCACGCACAACGATTATGTTATGAAAGCTGCCGAAAATCTTTTTAAAGCGAAAAGCTTTCAAGACCTGATGATAGAGGCTATGCAGTAAGTGTTTAATTTTTTTTATAAAATTCAAAACAAATACAACAAGTATTCTATTTCATTTCTTAGCACTAAATCATATTTACATGAGTTGGGCATTTTTAAAGACGTCAGCGTACACATTGATATTAGCCGAGGCGAAAATGCCTCGCCAAATGGTTACGAGGTGACATTTAAGGGCCGTGAGCTATCGGCCATTGCAGGTTCCGTAGGCACAGAAGTTGGCCAAAATGAAGGCTCTTTGCGTACAGAGCTGACACTGCCTAATTTGTTTGGACGTGGTGAAAGTATTTCATTACAAGGTTCCTACAGCAGTAAACGAGCAAATGATGTACAATTAAAATTTTGGAAATCGTATTTTCACACACGTTTGATGGAAAATAGACCAGAGTAAACTAAACAATTGTTTTAATTGTTTGCATTTAATAATTTGTTTTTTTTTTTGCCATTATTAGAGTATCTTTTTCAATCTTTCGACATTTGGATCGTGTGGATGTAAGCCATTTTCAAAATACTAGTTTAGGTTGTTTAGCTGAATTTGCAATCAATACCTTAAGACCTCTTGAGGTAATTTTAAAATGTTTTATACAAAATTATTTTTACTACTTATATTTGTTGTATTTATTTTTGCAGTTAACTCACTCCATACAGTATGAGGCCTCTGTAAGAGAAATTTCCCTATTATCACGTACTGTACCAATGGCTATACGTCAACAATGTGGTCCTAAGTTAGCATCATTATTACGCTATTCGGTCATTTTTGATCAACGTGATAGTCCTGTTTTTCCCACACAAGGCTTAATGATTAAATCTACAAATGAATATTGTGGTTTAGGTGGCAATGTAGCCTACATGAGTAATAATACACATGCCGAGGTAAGCATGTCCTTATTTGGAGGTTTAGTAGCTCAGGTTTGTGGCCGTGTAGGAATTATTAAGGAAACAAAACAAACCACTTCATTACCATTAAACAATCTTTTTTATTGCGGCGGTCCTTTAACTTTACGAGGCTTCAAATACGGTGGTGCAGGCCCTCTCGTTGACGGTACACCAGTTGGAGCACAGGTAATCTAAAATAATTATTAGTCAAGGGTTTTTAACTAATACTTTTTTAATATAAAATTATAATATTCAAGACATATTGGTCGACTGGTTTTCATTTATGGGCCCCTCTACCATTTAATAGAGTGTTCAAAGGTTTAGCAGATAATTTCCGTACGCATTTATTTTATAATGTAGGAAATTTCAATACATTCTCAACAGGTAATTATTATAAAAATGGAAATTTAATAACTAAATAACTTTAATAATTACAAAATGTATATTTTTTTAATATAGAAAATATGCGGAGTGCAGCTGGCATTGGTTTGGCATTTAAATTGGCGGAACGTGCGCGTATAGAATTAAATTATTGTATACCTGTGCGTAAATATCCGGGCGATAAAATTGAAAATGGTTTTCAGTTTGGTATTGGTTATGAATTTGTTTAATAAAATCACTCCCTTTCTGCATACCACTAAGCCATAGTCTTATGAGGACTAAATTGTACTTTTTCTTGCAATATTTGATAAGATATTATTTTTTAACGAAAAAGCAAAACCATCATAAATTTAAACATGTTGTTAATATGAATGTTGAACATAAATAAAAGCAAAATCTACAAATAACTACTAACAAGTAACAAAAATACAGATATGTATATATACATACATATGGAGACACATCACATACATACATTATTCCTTAGAGTTATTTATTAAAACCTCATTTGTTTAAACGTTCTCTTATCATATAATTAAAAAGAAAACTTTCTTTTATTTTTTTCTAAGCTTCTTTCAAATAACCACTATAGATAGTTCTTGTTCAACAAACACAAACTGCCGCCTTGCTTTATTTTTTGTTGTGATTCATTTAATTAAAAAAAAGTAACAAAAACTCGATTACTTAAGTTTTCTATTTTATTCTTATGATTCTTTAATTTATTCAAATTCGAGTTTTGTTACTTTTATCGAAGACAATTAATATTTTTATATAAGCATACTTTTAAATTTAAACCTTAAGTACTGTGTTATATATTTAATATTAATTATATGCACCTCATGACCTTAATTTTTGTTTTTAATTTTAGCAATATAAAAGATAACTAGTACTATCTTTCAAATCTCTGTTACTTCTGCCCAAAATTAACAAGTTTTTTTTTTATTTTAATTACTGGTATTTGCTTTTTTCGGCTTTAGTGTATACTTTCACTTGTAAACCAAATTTAAGAAAAAGTGTTACAATAATTTTGTGTAAAGTATAAACAAAATTATACAGAAGTACATAAAGAAATAAATATGATTTAATAAAAAGACAATATAAATTAAGCAATAAAGATTGTTATTTTTTCTCTTTGGCAAAAGTTGCAAAAAAAAAAAAAGTTTTTTTTGGAATGAAATCTCAAACAAAAACATGTTTGAAATTTCCTTTTCTAAATTCAATAAATTATTCTCGTGCAGCAAACATAAAGGCTTTTATTGTAGAAATTTGTAAATTAATAATTTAAAGTAAGTTTTAAAATCCTGTTTTTTTTGTGCAGGAAAATAATTGTAATTTCCCAGCAGTACACAAGCTATTTTTTTTTCGAGACCAATACTCAGGAGTGAACCCCTACTAAATGCTGTGCATTGTACTGGAATTTTTGGAAAGGACAGTATTATTTCTTATATTATTATTAAGCGCCTTAGGAATGAGAAAAATTAAAAAAAATTAATAAAAAACATTTAAAAAAAGTTTTTACAAATTGCAACACATCTGAACAAAATTACTAAACGCTCATAACTAGCATTCGATTCGAATAAAGTTTTGTTCCTAATCCATTGTAAAATCAAATATACTATATACACACATAGATTAGAAGAAAAACCAAAGCATTAGCATTGGCATTTGATTTAGATCGTTTAGTAATATGTACATGTGTATATCCTATTATTATAGTAGTTATGTTTTTGAATGTTGTTTTTTTCTGCTAATTTTCGTTTTTGATAACTGTTTTTTAAGAAGCTAAGGGTCAATTGACAATATTTTTAAATAAAATATATTTGTATTATTTTTCTTGACCTTTTTATTAATTTTATTATTAGTTAAATTATTTGAGCTTAAGGTCGAATAAATATTTAAGTTATTTATTTTACGATAAACTCAAATAATTTAACTAGTAATAAAATTTAAATAAAATATAAGAATATGAATATTAAATCAAAGTCAGAAAAAACATTATTTATTATGTTATTAATAAATAAAAAGTTTTATATAAAAAAAATGTACTTCTATGATTTGTCTTTGGTTGAGTGGGGTCAGAGCTGGATAAATTAACGCAAGAACCCCGTGGAGTTTGAAGCCAATTTTATAGCCCCAAGTGTAAATGAAAATCGCCTATAGATTAGCAGATTCCCAATAATCAGACATAGAGGCACACAGTTTGTAGGGATTGATTTTTAAACAAACACAATTCTCTGTTCAAAAATCTCAAATATTGTTTTAATATTTCTTTTCTTTCTCGCCTGGATGGTGATTTGAACCTGAGTTGTTTTGGCATTAAATATTTTCTACCAGTAAACGAAACAACTGCTTTGCTCGCACGACCACAGCAAGAATTATCAAACTATTTATAACAAAACACAAAGTGATAGAGGTATACACATTTAACATAATGTTAACTAACAGCGTGAGAAATAAAAACAAACCAGTGCAGAGACTAAGAGAGTTTATTTAAGTGTTGCCGCTTTCCGTTATTTCTAACCAAAATTTTATATTTTTGTTTTGTTTAATGTTTGTGTATTCTATTTTAATTGCTTTCTTCTTTATAATAAATAAATAAAATAAATGTTAATTTTATTATTCTTATTAACGGTATTCCTTTCATACAATTATATATTTTTCTAAAACAAAAATTTTAAAATGTTCTTTATTTAATATACTCTTGAAAATTTCTTTGACTACAGAAAGTTTAAATCTTTGAATTATTAGAAATGAAAAGTACACATAACAACACACAATATTCAAAATTCCATATTTTTTTGTCCAAATTATAAGGAGTCACTGTAGTATAAGGTTGAAAATCGGTAAATCTAAGGTAAAATTTTTCAAATTCAAAACGGGGACCCATTTGGTGACCTAAATTTTAAAATTTCTTCAGATTTACATGAAAATCAGTGATTAGAAGACTACTGAGAGGTAGTCGCCGAAAGAAATAATTTTTTTCATATTTCTTTTTTTCAAGATCTCAGAGCTGATATTTGAACCCGGCGCTATCATCGTCTTAGTAAGCCAACACACTAACCATTAGACCACGGCGACTATTCTACAACCTTTTCATTCTTCATTAAAGACATAAAAATAAATCTGTCGGGGCATCGGAACTCGTTTGCTCCTCCCCCGAACACGACAGCAACAGGCAGTAGTATTTTTAATTGTTATTAACTTCATAACGTTAAAGTCTTTGTTATAACGTTGATTCGTAGAACTTCTCTTGAAAAAAATTTTAGTGATTCTTAACATTTAATTGCAAATTTTTTTAAATGAAGCAATACTGTTAAATTGTTATTAATGATATCAATAACTTTATTTTTTCTGAAAAAGTGTCTTATGCTACTTTCAAAACAAATGGCTCATATATTACTTACAGCCAGCCAGCAAGATCATCTTGAGTGCCACTAGTTTCTTATATAAAGGAATGATTTATAAACTTTTTAATAAATAATTAAAAATATCATCATTATCAGTGGCTGTTTTATTCTTAATTTTAAAATCATTTTATTAACAATTCTTAATATTTGAAAAAAAAAAACTCATCCATTATTTTCATTATACACCAATACCCCGGTTTGCGTCGCTAATTGGGACTGAAAAAATGAGACGCAAACCGAAACGACGCAAACTGAAGCAGAATTTTCAATTGTTTACGTATTTGATTTTCGTTTAGTCAATACAGGTTTTAAACATTTTAGCTTAGAAAAATTGTTTTTAAATCAATATATTTTCTTATTAGTTTTTGAATAACAGATTTTATTAAAATACAAATATAACAATTGTGAAGATCACTGATATAATTCGAAACTAATAACTACGCTTAGCATGTAAACAACGCACACCTGCAAATTTGCTTTCTACTAAACGGGAAATCCCCTTTTTTTGCTTTAACTTTGTAAAAATATTTTCATATCAACCACGCAAATCGAAGCATTTACGACGCAACTTCGAAGCCGTGCGACGCAAACTGAAACAAAAACGACGCAACATTGAAATTCCAGAAACTTAAAAAAAGACGCAACTTCGAAGCGACGCAAATCGGGGTATTGGTGTATTTTGTTCCAATATTTAGACAGACTGAGTAAACTTTTGCAGGCAACTGCGGTTGTAAAATACATATTTTAAAATATTTCCATATAAAAAATATATATAATTTAATGTAGAAAGAGTTATTGACTGGAATACAAATAAAATGAAATGAAAAAAAAACAAACAAATATGAATAATATTTAATGAAATTGTAGAAATGGTTTTTGTTTTGTTTCAATTTATGCAAACACAGTTTAAAATTATTGACATTGAAAAATAGAGAAATTGTATATAAAAAAATGTAATTTTTTGTAGTAGATATTTTATACATAAAAAAGTTGTTGGCGGGATAATAATTAAAATGTAATCATTTTATTATGAAAATTTATGAATTATGAAAATAATAGCTAGATAAGACTGAATAGGGTTTGCCACCGCAAACTGAGTTTTTTTTTACAAAGTGCGAGGTATTTCAGATTTTTAGGTTACTCCTGAGATTTTATCCTATAATTAGTACGTTAAAAGAGTGTAATTTAAAAATAAGAGCTGTAATATTCAACAATTGTTTTTGTCAAATAATAAAATACATGAAGACATCGAAATGTATTTCGTCATCGTTCTCAACTCGTTGGTCTTTACCCTTCGTCTACATGGAAAATTATAAGTAAGATCTTGACTTACGTTCCTATAAATTACAGTTTGTGCAAGATTGAATAAACTATGTAACTCACAGCCTGAAATGGTATTTAAAAAATAAATGACTATAAATTATCGATCTCTCTATCAATTGTAATAAAATTTTATTTCAGCAATATTTTATTTTGCAGTACCATTCAATTATGTACTTAAAAAAAACTCCCTATATTTGAGATTCGATTAGAAATATGGAATATTTAAAAACCAAAATTAAATTAATAAGAAATACACAAGGAATGATTAACAGCTTCTTCCTTCTGTCTAACTTGTACTGATCTTCTTCAATTCAAAAGTTTAATTGCCTAGTTTTAAAAGAAATATTTTCTTAAGTATGCATCATCTTTGTATTATACTCGTATATTTTAAAGACTAGATATAATTCCCCCGGCCAGCTAAGTAAGTAAGTAAGTAAGAGATAATTCCCCATATGTGGCTTATATTCACATTGAAAAAGCTTTAGAATAGATAGACACTAGAAGGTATAACCTACTCACTCTAAAAAATTATAAAGATTCAAAGAACTGGTTTACATGTATAAAATTCTTTTTTTACATTAATAAAATAAAATGTACAACGCAAAAGAATTTTTTTTAGTAATGGCTCTTTTTTATGTAGAGAGATTTACAAAACACATAATTTGAAAAAAAAAATTAAGTATTTTTTATAAAGAAATTTAAAAGAAATGTTAATTTAAAGTGGACAAGAACATGGTTTAAAAGAGTTTGAGTTTTTTTTTTTAACCATAAATGGCAGAATAAAAAAAATTGTACTTCATGTAACGAAAGCGAGCATTGGCCATAAACTTTTTAATTGATACAAAGAAACAAAGACTACATGTGAAAAGTTACTGTTGGAATGTTTGAATAAAAGCTGGTTTTGTATGATGATGAAATTTATCTTTCTCTGTCCTAAAATGAGGTCCATATATACAACTTGTGGCGCACCTTTGGTTGCTGACTTTTTTTTACATCTCCCAAAAGCAGTAAAATATGGCCAAGAGTAAAACAAGCTATAGTAGGTACTATGTATAAAAGTCACAAGAACCTGTTTATGTTGGTTAAAATCAAATTTCTTACCCTATCCCCCGCCACATAAAAGACTTAATATTGCGTTTGGCGGCTGATTATTTAGCTGGCTGACTATAACACAAATTGTTAAACGAAGTGTGACGTTTTACCGTACCACAGGTCTCTCTACTCAAAAGCTACATTTCAAAGTCCACATCTTAAACAATAGATGCATTTTGTAACTGTATTGGTAATCAAATATTTTTATTTTACAATTTGGTCATAAATGAGGAGATACACAGATACAGAGTGATGAAAATGAAATGAAACCATTTTGAAAATGCGTTAAAGGTTTACTAAGAACAGTGAAGACAAAATTTTATGGAATAAGAGATGATAAAAAAAGAGAATAGAATAATACTTAAAAGTATCCATTGGATAGAAAATAAAGTGAAATTTGTAATAAAATTGTTCACAACATATCAGGTTTAAAACTAAAAATGATGTTTGAATAGTTCTTAAAAAAATTATATATACAGACATGGACAAAAATATTCACACAGCGGCCAATTTTGTTTTTAATCTCCTGTATTTTTAAAATAAAGAGACATAGCCCGGCTTAGTATTCTACAAAATTATTTCTTTATATATTACTTTTCCAAATATAGAGAAAAACTTTTACTAGGTATGTCTCATTAAGAAAACGAAATTATTTTTTAAATTAAAGTACAATTATAGATGGACAAAAGTATTAACACAGTTGTAAATTTTGTTGCTAAATATGCAAAATTCATAACTATTTTAGAAGATGGCAATACTTTTTGTTAAGGAACGTTATAAAGTGCCGTTATAAAATATTTTTAGTGAAGTTGCTGTTGGCATATTGTTGCTAAATTAATAGTTTTTTTACAATGTCCCGAAAACAGAAAGTGAAAGAAAAATTATTTTAGAGCTACATAATCAAAATAAATCTTATGCAGAAATTGGGAAAATAGTGAAAAGAAGTCGATTTACTGTAGCTAGTATCGTTAAAAGATACAAACATTCTGAAAACTTTTTAAATTCACATCGTACTGGTCGACCACGAAAGCTAACCACTAAAGAAGAAAGGCAAATAGTTAGAAAAATTAAAAAAAATCCTAAACTTACTTCATCTGAATTGGCTGCAGAATGTTTAGAAGAGATAGGAAAAGAAATACATACTAAAACTGTGCGCAGAACCCTGCACCG
The DNA here is from genome assembly GCA_963576795.1 of Metopia argyrocephala. Classification (NCBI taxonomy): domain Eukaryota; kingdom Metazoa; phylum Arthropoda; class Insecta; order Diptera; family Sarcophagidae; genus Metopia; species Metopia argyrocephala. The sequence goes on along the minus strand of OY756208.1, from coordinate 169,736,113 downwards.
TGCCGGTTACAACTCTCGTGTTGCAAGGAAAAAGCCAGCGATAAGCAAAATCAACAAAACAAAGCGGTTAAGTTTTGCAAAGGATTATGAAAATAAACCTGAAAGCTTCTGGGACGGCGTACTCTTTTCCGATGAAAGCAAATTTAACATTTTTCAATCGGACGGAAGAATAAGAGTTTGGAGAAAGCCGAATACCGAATTGGAAAAAAATAACATCATTAGTACAGTCAAGCATGGTGGCGGAGGAGTTATGGTGTGGGGCTGTATGGCTGCAGCAGGTGTAGGGAACTTAGTATTCATCGACAGCAATATGGACAAACACATTTACTTAAATATTTTAAAAGAAAATCTATTGCAAAGCGTCGAGAAACTAGGCCTTGGAGAAAATTTCTATTTTCAACAAGACAACGACCCTAAGCACACTGCGCATGATGTTCGAATGTGGATAATACACAATGTTCCTCACATACTACCAACTCCGCCACAATCGCCTGACATGAATCCAATTGAACATCTTTGGGATGAATTGGGCAGACGAGTAGAAAAGCGCTATATTACAAGCAAATCCCAACTCAAGGATATCCTGACGCAAGAATGGCTTAATATAAGTAGTGACGTTACGAAAAAATTGGTCCATTCCATGCCAAAAAGATTAAAAGAGGTTATTAAAAGCAAAGGATACTCTACAAAGTATTAACGTACTTTAAATTTTATTTTATAAGAATATTTATGATAGTGTGTTAATACTTTTGTCCGTTTGAATTCGTGTAATAAATTGAATAATTTTGATTTTATTTTATAAGAAATGGAATAAATGTTACTTTTTTTTATATTTTAAAAATGAACATGTAAATAAATAATTTTGTGAAAACACTTCGGGTCTATGTCTTTGCATTAAAAAAATAAAGCAGATTAAAAATGAAGTTAGCCGCTGTGTGAATATTTTTGTCCATGTCTGTATATGTAGTATAAAGTGAGTTCCATAATTAATACAATATTTAAAATAAACATAAAAGAGTGTTTTTAGTCAAAATTTTTATTTTTCAGTGAAATACAGAGTATGTACGTATAGGGTTTTTTATGCAATAAATCAGCGGACAAATGGCTTTCATACCTTTGCCGGTACATACACACATTTTTCATTTTTCTAAAACTTTTATGATCTTTCTGAATAAATGTGGATGAAATTCGTTGAAGCAGCGTTAAATTTCCTTTTGTAATGTCAAAAAGGAAACAAATTGTGCAAACAATTACTTGTTAATGCAAGAATATATTAAAAAAATTGTGTACATCTTTCAGTGGCACACTGTAAAAGAGCTAATGTGAAAAGAAAACAGTTGTTAAATTAACAAAAGTCAAAAAGAAAAATTTAAAAGGTCAAATGTTAGTGAACTTGCAATCAAATTATAAAAAACCCGTCTATAGTTTTATTAAAAATGCTTTATATTGAAATAATAATAAGAAATTTATATTTTTACTGCTTAATTTTGTTCCTTACTTTTCTAAGTCATAATGATTGAATTTTTGTTCTTCTTATTTCCTGTGCCAACCTGTTTTTCGCCATTACCTGCTTAGTTGCTGTCGAAACAATCTCCATAAAGAAACAAATAAAAGGGAACATTTTTTAAAAAAATCATTGTGTATGTACATATGTATGCATAATTTTAAACAAATTGTATATAGTATATACATACATACATCATATACGTTACATACCTATCTTTTTCCCAGACTACAAAAATTTTGTTTTTTTTTCCTTAAAAATAAAAAATTTTTTTGAAGAAAAGCATTTAAAAACAAGTGAGAAAGACATGTTGTTTGTTTACAAAGAAGTGGAAAAGAGCCTAAAATTTACGGGCACACAGATATTGGTAATGCTTGTTAAAAAAAATAACAATGTAACAAAAATGATATACATTTCTGAAAATGTCTCCATATACATATGTACATACAAACATACTTTGTATTTTAATACCTCGTTTTTTTCTGTTGTTGCTTTTCATTGTACGAATGGCAAATGATAACAAAATTAATGCGAAATATGCAAAAGTTTTCTATTAAGAAAAAAAAAAATATATATTTATTTTTGTCAAATACCATAAAAGTAGTTTGAAAAGACCGGTCACACTGTTTGAAATTCAATGAATTGGGTAAAATGAGTATTATTGTAATACCAAACAAAGTTTTGGTCAAATACAAATGGACTTATAATTTCACCGCTAACGAATTAATTTAAAAGTTTTTTGGAAATTATAATTGTTTCACCACATAATTGTGTCGTTAATGCTTTCTAATCCTATACGAAAACTAAAACTGGTTGAAATTAATAAAACAAACAAATTATAAATATTTTGATTTAAAAATACATACTATAATAAATTTTCAAAATCTTTTAAAAATAAATGCTCATATCTCTGATCGATTTAATTAAGCTTGACGTTGATTAAGCAGGGTTCAAATCTCAGCTCTGACATCTTGAGAAAAAGAAATATGAAACAATTATTTCTATCGACGACTACCTTTCACCAGTCTTCTGGCAAATGCTCTGGGAGTAATTGATTGCCATTAAAAAGCTTCTCAAATCTGTCGTTCGGAGACGACTTTAAACTGTAGGTCCCGGTACTCATGGATAAAAATTAATACACACAACATGAGTGCTGCGAAAAGCTAGACCATAACCCTGACACAGGGTTGTAATCGCCAATTATGTATGTATGTATGACGTGGTTTTTTAGTAAGAATTTTTATTTTTACAATTTTAATATCCACTACTACTTTATTCATTTGATTGTTGATATTAAAAAAAGATATATATGTAGACACACAGAAGGGAAAATAATAAAAGAATTCATATTCGCATTACAAACTTTTTGCCCAATATCGTTCATAAAATAATTGAATGAAAATTTTGCATATTATCAAATACAGAAAATCAAAATTTAGACATACATATATTCTATATATAAGGTGTGCGTCACTATAAAGTGTAACACCCATTTTTCTTAATAACTTTTTTCACCTTTAATCAAAATTATTTTTCTTAATCACAATATCTTTGAAAAATGTTGCAGATTTTAAAATGTATCAGTTTGTCAAATTTGACTTGTTAGTTAGTTCATAATGGATAATCAAAGACAAGTGCATACAAAAATTATTCAAATAATTCAAAAAAACCATATTGGGGTTATACAAAAGTTGCTAGGGAAGTCCACGTGACCAGGCAATGTGTTTCCAGAGTGGTCAAAAAGTTCAACAAAGACCTAAAAATTGAAAGAAAGCCTGGAACAGGTAAAGCAAAACTGGTAACGAACGACGCGAAAGCCAAAAAGGTTGAGAAGCTTTTGCTGGCTCTTCCAAACATTTCTGGTCGCGAAGTGGCCCGGCGCGTGCAATGTTCGGAAAGTTTTGTGCGCCGAGTTAAAGCTAAAGCTGGCCTTAAAACATTTAAAGTCCAAAAAGTTCCGGATAGAAATGCTTAGAAGAATATTGAAGCAAAAAAATGAGCAAAACTCCTCAAAAAATAATTTTTTCAAAAGTTCGAATGTTGTGTAATGGATGATGAAACTTACGTTTTTGCAGACTTTGCGCAGCTTCCTGGCCAAGAGTTTTATGTAGCGGATAGTAGAGGCAATGTTTCTGAAGAGTTCCGAACTAAAAAACTATCAAAATTTCCCAAAAAGTTCCTAGTTTGGCAGGCTATTTGTAGCTGCGGCAACAGAAGTGCATCGTTTGTTACATTGGGATCAATAAACTCAGATATTTATATCAAAGAGTGTCTTCAAAAGAGGTTGCTCTCATTTCTAAGACAGCACAACATATCAACATTCTTCTGGCCAGATTTGGCAACATGTCACTACAGTAAAAGCGCAATAGACTGGTATAATAAAAATAATGTTATTTTTGTTCCAAAAGAGGCTAACCCACCAAACTGCCCAGAGCAGCGGGCTATTGAAAGATATTGGGCTCTGGTCAAAAGAGAACTAAAGAAGAGTACATCTGTTCCCAAAGCCATTACTAGTTTTCGATATAAATAGACAGCTAGTACCAAACAAATCACCGAAAACACTATAACATTGCTTATGGATGGCATAATGAATAAAATAAAAAATTTTATAAAATTAAATTAATTTTTAAATAAAATAATACAGAATATAAATCTGTAATAAAAATGCAAAATAAAACTGTTTTATTTTTAACTCTAGCTTACTCCAGTCAGTTTTTATTTGACTTTTGATGTGTTACAGTTTATAGTGACGCACACCTTAGTTCTTGAACAAAAAAAAAATAAAATACATATATAGTACAGACATATGTATATGTATATTTAAAGACATAAGATTTTTAAGATCCTCGATAGTATAGTGGTTAGTATCCCCGCCTGTCACGCGGGAGACCGGGGTTCAATTCCCCGTCGGGGAGAGATCGTCATTCATCTTTTTTTTTTAATAATTCTGAAAAAATTTTCTTTATTAACATCTTTTATAATTTATACTATATAATACTTTTATACTTCATATGTATTTAAATATATATAAACTATACTTATGTTTTTTTTTAAATACTGTTCTCTATAATCATTTTTATCCTCATGACTGGCATTTAAGAACTCTGCAAATTTTTGTAATTTTCACACCTTACCGATAATTACTTGGACCTTAACTGATATTTCTTACGAAATATACACATATACATAAAATTGTAACATGTAATAAAAATGGTTCAGAAATGCGTAAAAAAATTGTGAATTAAGTCTTTATATTTAATCTGGCGACATAATGTATATAATGGCTAACTGGTAAGTAGTTATCAATACCTGCAAAAAGTCTCATCAATATTGTATTATCTTTTACAATTACTTTTAAAAAAAATAATAATGAAAAAACAAAAAATAAATGTATTTGATTCACATAACAACCATAATTTACCCAGCCATACCAAGCAATATTTCGAATCAACTCATCTCCATCATCATCGTTGACATTATTTCATTCAGTTTTATAATACACAATTACAATACTTTTGTATATGAGTATTTATTATGGTTTTATGAAAAGATTTAGAAAAATGAACAAGAAATAAAATATCTATTTCATTCTTTTTTACTTTTTTGGTCACTAGATGTAATAATACTATTATATTATACACATATTAAATAAAGAAATGTATGTACATATACTATGTCTGAATGCATATATGTATATTACAATGTACAATGTTTACACATGACGAAATATATGTTAGTGTTAATATGCATGTATTTCCTATTAAATAATGCAAAAAGAATAATGTTTGTCATTCAATGGAAGAGAAATCTGGAGGAATGTAATGATAAAAATGCAAAAAGCTTGTGTAATCGATTACTGTATTTTAGCGTGGAGGTTTCAAAATCATTGTTCTGGCACAGTGTATACAGTGCTGAAATAATTGACAGTTCCCAAAGTTAAAATCAGCTGTTATTAATTTTACTATCACTTAAAAACAACAAATATGTGTATTTTTGCTAATACTTGCGATCTCTTTCAGTTTAAATGGTAATAAAATTGTTATATTGTTACTGTTATTTTGTAAATGATTCATTACTGTACAGTTATGATTCTGGCAATTTAGTGAGAAGTTTGTCAATTAGAAATATGAATCATTAAACAAGCGAAAAAAAGTTAAAACTTAATACAAAGTGGTGATTCAAACATGGCCACTTTTCGAGCATTACTATGTAATTATGTCATAACTAAAATATTGTGCAAGGAATTGGTAACATTAAAAAGAAATTTTAAAAGACTGAAAGCATCACAGATGTGGTCAGGAAATATCGCTTATGTTATGAAAATGTGGCTGATAATCCCAATTTGTCAATTCCACGGCTACCTAGCAATTAAGTCTATCTATCTAACACGCATTATAGCGAATTTTGTATTTGATGCATTTGCATCTCCTTAGCTCACCATTCACAAAGCCGTAGATATGCTTATTTCAGCGATTAAACTAATTTCTTACTCGGTGGTTACGTCAATGACTGAAAGACTTCAAGATCAGTCAAAACATCAGTCAGAAAGTGGGCGTGGTACCTCCCATACAAACTAAATATTGATTTTTGTATATCTTGAGAACGGTTAAAGCTGAATTTGGTCTAAATGACTTCATGGTTGAGAAAAATCAGCAGTCAGAAAATGTACAGAATTAGAGAAATGAGCGGGTGCCTTCCAAACAAGTTAAATATTAATTTTTGTATGTCTTGAGAATGTTTAAGAGCAAAATTTCTAAATTAAGCCTAAATTAGTTGTCAATCAATATCAACCATAAAAATAGGGGTGGAATTGAATAAGCGAAGATTCCATTAATATTTCCTTCATATTAAACTTTTTATTTAATTTAAATAGAATTAGCGAAGCACACCAAATTGGAATCATAGCTTTATACTATGTTCAGGTATACACCTTTATTGCGTAAATCGCAATAAACGCCATTATTGAGCTCAATATTCCATACAAAATCTCAATTATTTATTGCGTAATAATACGAATATTTTTATAATATTGTGTAAAATTTAAAATGCAACACTGTACATTACCAATAAAAACGAACAAATTTCGTTGATGGTTGGCAACTCTAATGTAAATAAGACAAATAAAAGATGGCTAGTCAGGTGGAAGGTAAGTTTATTTTTATGAAATTTCTAATTTGATAAAAAATAATGATGTATTTATGTTTTAAATGATGTATTAATGTTCACAACCAAAATAAAAATTATATATTGTTGTTATTTGTCAGCTGATTGTCATATGATGATTATTGAGAAAGCTAAATTGCGTATACCTGAACACTTAAAATAATGTTGTCAATTAACTAAATATTGAGTCAATAAAAATTTATACCTGAACATAGTATTAAGTGTGTTTGATTTAACTTTATTTTTAAAACTTAAAAATTAATGCTTAATACGTAATACACATATTTCTCTCAGTGTCATAACTTAAAGTACCTCAGCAGTATTAAATAAAAACATACATATGAACTTTAAACTAAAAATGTGTGTTTTTTTTACACACAATTTCTTGGTGTAATCAATTTATTCAATTAAATTACAATACATATGTATGTATGTACATACTTATGACAACTATGTATGTATGTATTGTATTCATTCATTTTTAATATAGTATAGTAAGTGTGTATATAGTGCGTTGAACGGAAATTGCAATTAAACATAATTGTTCAATGATCTCGACAGGCAACGTTTTAAATAACCTTTTTTTGTTTTTGGGTCAAATATTATTCTTACAACTTTTATGACTTTCTAGTTTAAAAAATCTCTATTGATTTTTTCAACCTTAAGAATTTAAAAAACACTCATTTTTATATTGCCTTTATGCTTTTTTAAACACTAGCAAGCAAGTAAAGAAAGAAAATAGAGTAAAAAAAAACTATTAAAAGTAACAAAAGATTACATCACACTTTTCAATGTACGTTTTTTCTATTATATTGTATTAAAGTTTACTTAATTCACTCAATTACACAAAAATGTTCGCACAAAACTCAGGAGTTGCCTTAACCTTTAAGTCATCCTGCGAGAAACATAGTATGTTAATTGTCAGCGACTCTTTTTGAGTACATGTTTAAAAACAAAGTAAAACCCTAAACGTGAAAAATATTTTTTTAATTTATTGGCATAAGGTTGACAAGTATAGCATAAACGAAGACAATATCCAGGGCATTGTCGTTCATTTAGCCATAAAAGCCGACAACTTTAAGCATATTGTCCACAAAGAGCCATATAGAAGTAAAAATATTTATTATTACTAAAGATAAATTCAAAGAACTTCGAAAAACTTTAACATACTTTGTGACGCTTATCCCAACTTAGTTACATATAATACATAACTGCTTTGACGAAAATTTGCCATAACCAGTCCCATTAATACAAAAGTTCCATTACTACAAAATGTCCTTATGTTTATATATAAGTATCTGTGTGTATTTAGGTTAATGTTGTTTGTTTAGCAGACTTTTAGCATTTCTATATACCACATACATATATATGTAAGTATGTATGTGTGTAAGAAACCATTAACGACAAGTCATGTTGACTTAGTTTTTTTTATTTCCTGCAGGTTATTATCCTTTTAGAATGATAGCTTGTAATATTTGATGTGTTTGTAAGTGAAAGGTAAAACCAAATTCCTTTGGTTTACATTAAAGTAAATACGAATAAAGTAATTGCCATTTAATTAACTTATCGATATTAAAAGACGCAAAAACAAAAGCCATGGAAATTATAAATTAATAATATTCACTTGAATAAAATTGAACAGCAAAATAAGAAGAAAAAATCCTCTATATTTTCTTAATGTTTTGAATTATTTATTAAAACTTTTTCTATTATTATTATGTATTATTATGACGATTTCACCATTTTCGCCAAATGTTTTCTTTCAAAAACTAAAAATAGGTCATAAAAGGGTGGAGATCTGCAGAATATATTAAAAATTAAATAATTATACACATGTATACGAGTATAACATAAGAAAGGAAGAGACAAGTTTATAAGCTGGAATCTATCAGAAAGTCTGCACATTCTTCGTTATATATTCTTTTCACAAAACACATGACAAAACCAATTGCTGAATTAGAATACTCTAAAAATTTGGCTTTCGGATACACAAATCAGCAATTTAACAAATCTGGACAATGCGCATAAGAGTCCTGAACCAGATTGACAACAAATAATAAATCGATACATATCCATCACATTGTAAATAATTATTAGGTTGCATTTTATATTTCAATTATAGATGGCATGAAATCGCAAGCAATTGTTTATTCTTAATAACGACCAAACCTTTCAACTCAATATCCCTTTGTGGATGCTGCCACTTTTAACACTTGTGTAAGCAAAACAAATATTCTTCGTTCGCAAAAATTATGAGCAAATGCTCCAATTATCGATGTCGATTTAGTATATTTAGGGGATAATCCATTATCAAAAGTTCCGGTGGTATTAATATTAATATTAATTAATATTAAAAAATTATCTGCACAGGACTTAATTAACGAGAATTTAGGACGACAGTATTAAGTTTCCTTACGAAAATGAAGCTTAAAGCTCTTGACATCGGCTTCACATATAGCTCTCGTATAGGAAGCACCAGCTGGTATGAACTTAAAATTATAATTTTCATATCCAAGCCCAGGACCCATTCTTCACAGAAATGAACTTATATTAAAGTCCCTAGAAATTTCATTAGAAGCACCGACAAAATTTGTGCCATTATCGGAGGAGATGATAACTTTTTCTTTTGAAACAAAATAAAACCATTGTTTATTTTAACAAAGACCTTAAACAACTTGTTGAAATTAAAATTCGCAAATTATTTTTTAAAGAATTAAAAAAGCACACTTTTCAGTACAATTTTCTTTAATTTTTAATATTGGTTATATCGACTAATAGAGAGTAGTATCGGCTAAGATGATAATAATTGAGATATAAATTTTATAATGAGATATGGCTGAAGAAAATTTCCTGAATTATTTCCATTAGAATTATGATTTAAAAATTTGTTTACATTTTTGTTTGTTTCAATATGTAATGTAAGTTCTAAAAATGTTCTTTTAAAAGTAAATGCATCTTGAAGAAATAATGATTTTTAGAGATAATCTATAAAAGGCTTAGGGAAATTTTGGGGATCAGAACTTCGAATGCGGGAATACAAATACGAAATGACTTGGCAACCCTGGAAAGTACGCTCTCTTAGATCAATAAACACTGTAATGTTATTAGCATGCTTCTGTTAAACAACTAAAATAGAATTGAACTTAACAGACAGTTTATAACAGATCAATGTAAGACTCTTAGTGGCAAAAATGGTAGCGTGGCCGAGCGGTCTAAGGCGCTGGTTTAAGGCACCAGTCTCTTCGGAGGCGTGGGTTCGAATCCCACCGCTGCCACATGCAATTTTTCACATTATTTTTTTAAATTCTAACTTAAAATATCCAACAAATTTTTTACTATCTATTTATGTAAATGAATGAGAAAATACAATTATAGAATATATTATAAATACTATGTGTGTACCATATAAAGATAAGACCGCTTTAGGTATACAATATTGTTAACAAATAACGATGATTCATTTATATTAAATACATAGTATAATAATACGTTTTCAATGCCAAAGTACTTTAAAACATTTAAAGGAATAAATATTTGAAAATAAAAATATTTATAAATACCACATGGCTTTGGACAGCCACATACAAGTACAATATCCTTAAAAAAAATCTTTCTATGGACACACAACAATGCGTATATAAAAATATAATAAAGTTGGATAAGTATGTTTTGGCATAGTTAAGGTAGATATGTACATATGTACATACATACATAGATTTTGCAATGGAACATAAAGAAAGTATTTCTTATATGACACAATATAAACGTGCTAAATTGACGTCAACTTATACTACCTTTAGCATTTTCCACAAAAATGGCTGTATATTAGAATATTTTTTGTCTAATAAACACACAAAACTTTGACCTCTATTTGGTAACTTAGAAATAAGAAAAAAAAAATAATAAAATAAAAATAGTACGAGTACATGTAAAGAAGGGTACTTATTATAGTTTTTTTCAGCTCATGTTATATTTCTTTCAGTTGATTAAGAGCACGTTTTTAGACATGTAGCACTGAATAGTAAGTAATACATATGCTTCTTTTACAAATGTTGATAAAAGAAAATTATGAAAGAAATACTTACGAACTTAGAAAAATAATACACAACATGTTTTAAACATATGTATGTTAATATATTTAGATGCAGCTAAAGAAAAAAATACTTCAGATAATAATGTGTGTGTAAGTATGGTGTTTTCCAAAAAAATAGATTTACCTCCTTCACATAATGGAACTGGCAAAGAATTGAGTGATGAATACCGAATGTCGAGCATTTGTAAACATTTTTGGGTATTCAATACCTAAAATTTAATACTCTATACAACATGTGGTCTGGAGACCCGAGTTCGAATCCCAGGAAGGGTATTCATTTTTTACATCAATTTTGTTTCGTCAGAACCGCTTTAATTAGATCAAAGTTAAGTTCTATTAAGAAATTAGATTTTATTTTTGCAATTAATTTTTTTTTTCTTTTTATTAAAGGAGAAATGAAGTCCGTGAAGGAGTAGTATACTAGCCAAACTAAACATGTTTGTGGGTTAGATATGTAATGTTTGGTCATTAATATGTACAGAACACGAAGACTTCTGATGAGACTACTGTAGCTGGGGTAGAAAACATGTTCAGGGTGCATTTTAATATGGTGATGGCAACGCTTTTAAATTGTTACCTTTTATAAAGACAAGATATTTTTCGAAAAAGGAAAATGTCATTCGTTTTTAATTTAGGAGTTTTAAGGAGTTTTTACCCTTACTATAAGACTATCTTTCGTAGAAATTGATGACAAAAATTTGATGTCAAACCTGTTCGCAAAAAATTACCCCTTATACGTTCAATCGCTACAAAATAAGTGTCAGCATTTATTACATTATCTAGTCGTTAGTATTTTTATCGCAGTATTTTTAGTTGAATGATGCCCGACAAAAGCAGACAGGACATATTTTTTTTTTTACAAATTAATAGAAAATTCGACAGACAAATAAGTCTTCATGTTTTTCTAATTTTTTATTAGTCCCAAAGCTGTAAGACCAGAGTTAATCTATTTTTTAAACACCACTATATACATATATGGAGATATTAATGGACATTTAGGAATCCTGCAGAACTTTGCATGAGTAATTGGGAATGTATTCCACACTTCCGCACCAGGTTTTACAATATATAAGCCCCTATACAATTTCAGTCCAAATGAGACATAATTAATGTCATTAAGTATATGGGATCATCAGGCATGATAGAGGAGTAACCAAAGAAAAAGCTTGCCAGTACGACAGAGTACTTACGGCCTGTTTTATGATATTGAAAAAGGCTTTCGTTTGCTTCCCTATGGTGCTTGTAAATATTGTGAAACAGACTGTAAATCTTACTTCATTTAAAAAATTATATTTCTTCTATAATTTACATACATATATTCTACAACGAAAATTTTTATTTAAAATTATTTTAATGAAATTTAATTCAGTTGCCAAAACTGTTACTGTTTTTACTGTTATTTCGACCAATAAAAAACCCATTTTTTAATTAGAAAATAAATTAGATTTACTTTAATGCTCTTCATTACGAGTATCTATGTACCTATTAAATTAACTTCATTTACTCCCTATTTTGGGTTAACGAAATGAATTTGTACATATTTCTTTAAACAATGTTAAGGAGTTTGTGTTTAAAATGCGTGAAGTAAATTTTAAACCAATCGTATAATAAACCATAGTCGGTTGTATATACAATTTTGATAGACGTGATTTGAATTTTGCATTTTAAGTATTTTGTTTTTGATTACTCCAAACATTCCTTTTAAATACATGCTTTGCATGTTGTGTTTACTAAATAAATGTTCACATTCGAAAACAATGACTGAAAATTAGAACAAAAAAAAAAAAAAAAAACAATACCATTTAAAAGAATTTTATTGGCCTTTTTTCGTTTAATTAAAATTATGACAAACTTATTTCGATATAAATGCCACAATTTTTATTAAATGTCATTTAAAAATTTTTTTAAAATACTTTAAGGAAAAAGATTGTTATACATATTGTGATATTGGTTTGTTTTGGGTTGGATTGGTGTTTTTGTTTGTTTGCCAAAGCAAATTATTATTATATTGGTTATCACTCTTCATTGCAAACGCCCTTGCAAGTCTTGAAAATGTAGCAAACCACGTCGACTAACTAGACAATGTAGGTAGTTATGCTACGTCTGTAAAGCTATGGTCATATTAGACAAATATTTGATCAAAAAAGAGTAACCACTATTTTACGAAAATTTCTTTGTATGTATGTAAATAATTCGCTTAAGATTTAAAAAAATAGTGGTTACGTCTCTTTCGTCAAATATTTGCCTAAGCTTAAGTCTTGCAAGGTCGTTTGCTACGAAGAGTGATTACCGCTAATAATTTTAGCTATTTTTAAATTTCGTAAAGCCATTTATGTATGCATGTATAAAACCAATTTGAAGCAAAAATTACACAAAAATAACAACAACAAAAAATTTGGAAATGAAAACAAACCAGTTTTTTGCTGAAAAAAAAAAAAAAAAAACAAACAAAAGCAATATCATCTTTATTATTATTAACAAATCGTCATAAAATCGAATTTAAAAACAAAGCAAAACAGAAACTGAACTTGAGCACTTTCGATGAATGTATTTCCGTCATAATTTGAGTATTAAATTTCACTAAATTCATATGAAATTAAAACTACATTTTAAAAGTATGTACCTATGTATGTACATATGTATCCCTTAAATAACATTTTTATTTTCTGGTTGAGATGACATTGTTGGTTGATGGCATTAAATTTTATATTTTTTCTTTCAGTCACGTGTGGATAACTAACAAAAAAATTATCGTATAATTTTGTTTTTTTTCTCTTATATAATTTTGAAAACATTTTTTTATTTAAAATTGCAGGAAATTCCAAAAATATTTCCAATATTCCAACATATAGCGTGTGAAATGGTTTGGAAATTCTCCAAATCCCAATCATGAAATACATATAGTTATTGTATGGCCAATTAGTCATGTAGAAAAAAATTATTTTATGAGATGCATTTAAAAGTTTTGAGATAACTTAATTATATTCAAATAGGCGTTTTTAATTAAGAGAATATTTTCATGGTTAATTGTTTATAAACAATAGATTTTTTAATGTAAATTTACGTGGGATTCGAAGATGTTTTTATAACAAAAGGTCACAGATATAATAAATTTAGCAGTTCAACTTGCATAAATGAAAAGAGTATAAAACGTGCATTTTTACAAAACATTTGTCTAAATTCAGTTAAAATTATTGGGGGGTTCCCACAAAAAGTTGGAGGATTTGGATTATGCAGATGAGATATGTCTACTATTCTATTACATCTACAACGACAAAGCGAAAGATCCCGAGTATGAAAATTTAGTTGAGAATTCTGAAATTAAATTAATTACACGAAATTTGCTATATGTGGTAAAGAACATGGCCATGAATTCAAATTCAGCCACCTCGGCAATACATTGATAATTTTCATATTAACTATTGCAAGCATGTTTCATACCAAAATTAAAATTTTCAGTTCCTACATTAAATCAGTGCTTCTCTATAGAAGTGAGTCTTGGAGAGCTGCCAATCGCGATATTAATTCGCCACACGTTTGTATAAGCCGATCTTTATGGAGAACCCTGAACAAGTTCAGGCTTCAGGCAATGTCCCACAAAAAACTGTCGAGAGACGATGGACAAACTGCAATGAGAAATTAAATTTTTAAAAGTAAATTTCGCTGGATATGTCAAAACTAATAACGGCCTACTAAAGATACAACAAGTCGAAAAAGCAGTAGACAAGCGCCTACTGAGGCAGAAACTACCAAGCAAAACAAGAGCTGGAACGAAACTAAGGCACATGTGTTGAACAAAAGTGAGAGTAACAGATCGGTTTTGGCCCTATGCATATGAATGACGGGACGGGAACTTACATATAAACACTCCGGTTCACTTATTTAAAGGCACGAAAAATCCCGTATTCAGGAGCCGGTATCTTTTGCAATTTTTAACCAATTCCAGAATTTTAAAATAGAAATGGAAGCTAGACATCTTGAGATATAAACAAAATCATGACAATGGTGGTTTCTTAACTAAGGAACCTTTTTTTTGAGGAATTTATAAAAAAATCTAAAAATGTGGTTTTTTTTTTGGTTCACTTGAATAAAGGTACTTTAATTAACTTTAATGAAAAACAGCTTTTCTTGTTTTTTAAGTTATTATTACATTATTTGCTTCATTAAAGAACTATTAGTAATGGGTACAACCCCCTTTGTTTTTAATAACTTCAAATATACGGGTTTTCACTGACAGATAAAGAGAATTGATGTAATCCAACGAAATTTCATTCCAAGCATCCTTTTCATACACGTTGCATTACATTTATTTCCCTTAAAGCACTATCGGCAGGTAATATGTAAGCAGGGCGAAAATTACTTAAGTATAAAAAATACGCTCTTTTTAGAAACTATGCAATATTTTTACACCTTTAGAAAGTTTGGAAAGTAAGTATTAGTCCTCTTGTGGTAGCACATAGGCTTTTAGCCTGAACGAAATTCGTTAAACAAAAAACAAGTAAAAACATAATTTATGGCCGAATATTAGTGTCACAAATTTTTTTTATACTTATTAGCGTAAGTTCTACTTAAAATGTATTAATAATCAGCCCTCGGATGAGCGCCAGTCTATGGCAAAACTTATCAATATATTTTTGACGTCAGAATGATAAGAATCGTTAAATAAATAAAAATCTCACTTTTTCGATATTTTTGGCGATCTTAGGCGCTTCTAAATAAATTTACTTCTCGTCATAGGTATATAAAAATATTTTTAAAGATTTTAAAAAATGTGTATTTCATTACCAACATCTTAGAAAAAAATATGATTTAGGGATTTTTCACATTGAATTTGGGGAAGAAGGCCAAAATAAACCTGACAACCGTAATAATAATAATCTGTTATAAAAAAGGAAATAACTATGTATTCTTTTATCAATATTTCCGCACTTTCCACTACCTCTTTATATACATACATACATACATAAATATATACATATGTATGTATATATCAGACTCACCTTTATTCGCGGGTCCAGCTCGCTATCTTCAGACGACATTCTGGCTTAATTATTTTGCAAGTGATAAAAATTATATATGGCAATTATTTTGACAATTCGTTTACATCAAATAATAAATGTGCACAAACTTTTTTGTTTACTTTGCTTATGCAAAACAATGGGGGAAAATTCAATTTAGAAAATGGGGATGTCACTGCATGGTACTCTTTTATTAGTGCTTTTTTATTGTATTTCTTTTTGTCTATTTTTCGTTTTGTTTTGGTTTTATTTTTTCTTTGCACAAACACTTTGTCCAATTAACTAATGGAGATAGGCATACACAAAAATATAACAAAACGCGATCAGCCAGACTGTGGAACAAAGTTTGCTAAAACAAAAAATCACGACAAATTTCTCTTTTATCAATTTATTTTTCTAACACTTCTTTCTATTTTTTTTATGTACTGTATTGCTTAATATACATATTGTCAATTATTGTTACTAATGTTAATCAATGTTATTTTACCAGATTATAAAGACAATTTCTTAATTTATTTACTGTAACTCCATTTATTTGCTTATTAACACTGTCCGGAGGCAATATACGACATTTTTGATAAATCGTTGCTATTGTTGTTTTACTCTTTAATCATACAGTAATTGTTATTATTGTTGTACTTTTTGTTTCTTTAGCAGTCAGACAATTGACAAATTTTACTTTTATCCATAATTATATAATTGTTGCAATATTATTTTTTATTGAAATAATCCGCGTTTTTTTTGCTTTTAATAAAATCTAAATGTAGTGCCCCTGTAAGCAGAAAATTATTTAGATTTTCTATTTTTTTGCAATAACACTTCTTATTAGCAAAGGGTTCACTAAAAACATAATCAAACGATAAGAAAAACGCAACAGCGCTGCTCGAATAACGAACACCAACTGATGTCAAAATTGTAGTCGTTTTGTATAAGTAGTTGGTAAATAAAATTGTATTTGGTAGTCGAAGTACTGTATTCGTAGAATAAACTACTTTTTACAAAATTTCAACTCTGTAAAAGACATTACTGTTTTCACAGCATTGCCAGTAGTAATGCTTTTGTTAATTTAGTAAATAACATAATTATGTAAACAAGTTTGTTTTAGCAGAATAATAATAATGCAGCCGTAAGTTATAGACACGGCATTACCAAGCATTTTATTTAACAGTTAGGCGTTTTCAAATTAATACAATTTTTTCTTAAATATATGTGTTTACATAGAAGTCTATGGCTGCTAAGAGCAAACTATCGATAGAACCTTAACGTTGGTTACCCCCAGTCTACACGCGCCATAAACTTGGAAATAATTATGTTTTCAATTGTCAAATTCTATTTCCAACATCAAATGTTCAAGTGTAGACAGCAAAAACATGTATTTGCACATGTATGTTAACATAGTTGTTCGCACATTTTGCAAAGAAATAATGTTAAACATAAGCTGTCAAATTAGACTTTTAAACTCGATTTTTGGTTGAAAAAATAACTTTTCTCGTTTATAATTACGCTAAATTATTTAAAAAGAGAGTTTTAACTGTTCTAAAAAAAAAATATTAAATAGTGTGTTTTTTAGACATTTTATTTATTTATTTTTATTACAATACGTGTTCTCCACCTAAAAACATAAACATGAACATAAAAAATATTTTACTGTTACTCTGCCGACATTGGTTCTTATGTTTGGAAATAATTATTGTACGTGTAGACGGGGGGTTAAGAAATATTAAAAAAAGTTTAAACAAATTTTGGGTGTTTATAACTGCTTTGAAGCGAGACCAAAACTTTATCAGGTGGTGCTTTTTTAAGTTGTCGGAAGAGTACTCCGTTAAACAGCGTTTCACTTAGAGAAAGCAGCTTATTCGAGAAAAGAAAAACTAGGAATCAAATGATTGCAATGTTTTTTCTGAACGATTGGCCATATTTTTATAAAGATTAAACTTTCATAACATAAAAGCGGCCGATGGTCAGGAGGCCTCTGCTGGAGGAGGTCTGTTATTACCTACTCGGATAATTCGCTGCCCTATGACTGTCATTTAGAACATATCCAGGTTTTTCCGTGAAAAAAGCACAGAACAGATGGAGTTCCATCACTTTCTGCGCTATATCAAGGACACTTTAGCCTCGATATAACTGTGGCGAGACTCAAAATTATGGAGATTTCCCATCAGTCTGTGACCAAGCTTATAGCTGTGTATACGAGTCATTGGATAATCGCAAAACACGCTAAAAGGCTGCGTCTGTCCTTTAACCTTTACTGCAAAGTCGCGGGAATACTTCGGAGAGAGAGACAATAGGCCTGGCAGTCAGACGATTGAAGTTTTTTTGGGTGCCTTTTTTCGTTTTACTCCACTTTGTAGACAGCACTGTTAGGTTGTAGTACTTTTTCCTACTTGGGTTAGTTCAGTTTGGTCCTGCAATGGTATCAATACGGCGCCTTGTGCTAATTGTAGTTGATCACCTACCTAACATAAAAGCACATTCACATTGATTAGCTGTCACACTTTCGATTTGAAATCGCCAAATAGGTGTTGCGCGATTTCAAACCGCTAATATACCCTGAAGCGATTTGGTCTATTGTATTAAATGTAACCTTTAAAAATATGCACAATGTAAATTTAATAATTTCTATTTATTTGCAGAAAGATTAGTGGGTTTTTTAAGACTTTTATTTAGAATGTGTAATTTAAAGGTTTGCATTTTTTACGCTACTTATCTGTTTCAATTTCATAAAAGAGTTAAACAATTTTAAATATGAGTATTCATCTTCGAATATGTATATCAATTTCGCTCGTATGTATTTAAATTGAAAAAATCCAAATCGCGCATTTGTCAGATCATGTTCAAAAGCGTTTTGCGTTTATGTAGCGTTTTTTTATATTTATCGCTTTCTCTTTTCACAAATTGTGAACAAAAAGAAGTTGTTTTTTTACATTTGCACACAGAAAAATGAAGCCACATTTTATTTATTTTTTGTGTGACAATTTCTTTTCGATAAAAGTGTTTTACGTGAGAATGAAATTTCTTGAGATTATTACCCTGCAAAAAGTGCGACTACTCCATGCACGTGTGTAAAATGTACTCCATGATGGACCATGACTAGTAACATCCTTTACCCATTATGCATGTAAAAAAGTGACCCATTTTACATTGCGATGTCCTAGGAGAGGACCAGGTCCAACCAAATATAACATAAGAGTAACCTCAAAACTACTCCCATGTAACTACTCCGTGAATTATACAATTGAGATTAGTTTCATAACTACTTCAGGTATATATTCCATGGATCAACTTTTGTAGTTATTTTGATAACTACTTTATGTCATTAATTCATGGACTACTGACCTTTAAAATTATAAATCAAGTTTCAATTATATTTTTTTAACACTTTTTAAGCCCTAATATATTTTATTATTACACTTTTATGTATACACAGACTTTGAGAAAAACTGAACATGGACGCCGCCAGCGTTACCATTCAGTAATTTTTTAACTTAAATGTGTCGCCAGTGTTACCCAATTGTAAATTTTACTTCAAACATACAAAAAAGTACACAATTTAATTACATAGGACTATTCTGGTAACTACTCATCTGGGTTATGTAGTCCAATTTTTTTTGCAGGGTAGTGATACTCGTATACAAACATGAAAAATCTGCAACACTTTAATAAGCTTTATTTAGAATCGTTTGGATGGATAGGTGCAATTTTACTTTGAAAATAAATTAAATTTTCATTTCCTTTGTTTTAACTTTTTTCAAATTTTAATAAAACCAGATAAATGTTTATATTATTTTATATTTTATTTATTTTTGTATATAAATTTTAATTAAATGGAATAACACTTACATAATCCTTTTATTTATTTCTTTAATCATGATTTGTATATTTCATTTTTGTTAAGTTTTTAGTTTTTCTTTTTTTATTACAATATGAAAAACAAAAAAATAAAATAAATAGAAATCAAAACACATAAAAAGCGCTCCGGCTTAAAAAAAAAACTTTGAAACATAATTCTTAGAACCATTCTAAATTTTAAAAATAGCAAAATACAGGCATATAAGAAGAATTATAAATAAACAAAATAATTTATTATCAGCCTGTCCTACAATTTCGAACATTTTCTTCTGTTCGTATTCTCAATGAAATACAGCTGTTTTGGGTTCCAGTAACTGTTTTCAGTACGACAAGTCTAACGAGTATAAGTTCGAACAATACCATAAATACTTCAGGGTTATAATTTGCCAATTTCAGTGATTTTTTGTTTTTTTTTTTTTAATATTGTGTTAACTTCGGATTTACCGGATTCACCAATATTGAAATTTGAAAATTTTTAATGATCTTTTTTCGAACAATAATGAGTGACTTGTTTTCGTTCGCATAATCTTACGTTCGACATCGTGGGACAGGCTGTATATTTTTATATATAAAAAATATTTTTATTTCATAAAAATTCTTTTTCTAAAACTCTTACAAATAAAAAAAATAATTCCTTATTCATATACAAAAGTTTGAAAAATTATAGGGCATGTTCTGTAAAATAAAATCTAGTGTTTCTTTCAAAAACAAATAAAACTTAATTTTGCCTAACATTTCAAAAATTTTTAATAATCAAAGTATGGTTATTAAGCAAATGAAATAATAAAAAAATCAAAACTTTTACATATTGAAATTCTCGCAATTTGAAATTTCATTCAATTACAATATCGATCGTTTTCGATTTACACAATATACACACACACTTAAAACACTTTTTAATTGCTCCGTAAAAATATTGGAATTTAAATCTGGAAACATATATTTGTTGTAAAATACAACACCAAACAATAAACCATTTGGATTTTTTTCTTTTTGTATATACAGTGAACTCGCGATAAGGTGAACTAATTTTTCCCAAGAGAGTTCACGTTTTCAAAATTGTTCACGATATCGAATGTCTAATAATGTTTTAGTAAATAAAATGAGAAATAGGTATTTCAAGCAAATAGTTTATTGATAAAAAAAATTGGAGATTTCTCAATTAAAAGTATGTAAAGTTTAGAAAAGTAAGGAGAAAAATTATTCACATTTTGTTCACGTTTTATAGTGCATTTACATCTGCATGAAACCTACCAATTTTAAGATTTCGAATTTCGAGAATACAAAATCTACTTCCCCACAAGATTTCGTTGGAATCTAATTAAAATATAGAGGATTTTGTAATGCAACTCTGTTTTCTGTACTAAAAATATACTTTTAAGTACTAAAAATACAACACTATGGGAGAAAAAAGACATTAGGTTTTAAAACAGTGTGGAAAAAAATTACAGATTAAATAAATTTAAAAATTAAATAAATCAAACAAATAATATTAAAAGCACAAGTAAAGTGCAACATTTTATTGAAGCTGCTATGTTGTTATGTGAAAACGAAATCTCACTAAATGCCAAAAAAAAGTAACTAGATTTTGTGTAAGATTTCAAATCAAATTGATGAGATTTTGAGCAGATGTAAATGTCTGTACAGTCGAATTCGGATATAAGCACATCGTTGAAATGAAAATCGGATAATTGCAAAACAAATGCATTTACTTTTGTTTTCTATTAAATCCGTTTTAATGAAAAAACCCTTAATAGCATCAGATTTTGCGTTAAAAAGCACCAAATTGTATAAAAAGAACTCCGTTT
Source organism: Metopia argyrocephala (assembly GCA_963576795.1). NCBI lineage: Eukaryota > Metazoa > Arthropoda > Insecta > Diptera > Sarcophagidae > Metopia > Metopia argyrocephala. The sequence continues at coordinate 169,714,675 of OY756208.1, read as the reverse complement.
AATTGCAAATACGAGTATTAAGAATTTATCGATGACAAAAAAATTTTAGCACCGACTCATTTCTTTTTTATTTTGTGCGTACATAGATTTTTAAAAGTATTTTTTATGGCAAGAATGTTTATTTATTGCTAAAATTGTTAATAATTTGTCTGGTAACTTTGTCAGAATTTGAATTCTTCTAAAACAAATCGATTTGTTTTATTTTTATTTCAATAATATTTTAAACGAAATAATTTTGCATTTGTCCAAAGTTCTTTTAAAGGAAAATTCCGCTTAAAATAAAAACAAATGCTGTTTTTTACAATTTCTTATAACCGAATTCGACTGTATAAAAAGAAATGTTCACGTTTCTGAGACGTTCATCTTTTCGAGAGTTCACGTTTTTGCAAGTTGACTGTAATACAAAATAAGATGTTAAAAACATAGACTGTCTTATAATTTCTCTTAAACAACAAACAAATAAAAGTAAAGTTAAATCAAATTGTGTGCAAAAATTAATAAATTAAAAAAATACTAATACAAGGTAATAAATTGTCTATAATAGAGATATCAAATCTTATCAAAATTTATTTTAATTAATACATAGTTTACATTATTGAGAAAGTGAGCCAAATATGAATTTTACGGCACCATTTTTTATAATAAAAATTAAAATGGATTTTGAATTTATTTTTATTTTTTACAACAATACCAAAAACTCCAAAATATTTCAACTCAAACATATTCGCGGGGGGTATGTTCTAAAAAACGAATTCGAGTGAAATTAAAATCGAGTCTTTTTTTAAAGGCAAATACAATTTTATTGCACTATTTATTCTATAGTTTTTCGGATAAGGAAAAATGTTACTTACAGTAATGGTCTTTAGTCGAATGAATAAAAAATGCTGTAAAATATTTTCACATTTTACAATTCTAGCAGTTTGAAATTTCATTCGATTTTAGTTTCACTCGAATTCGTTACTCCGAACATACCACCCGATTGTTTTTTATAGTCTTTGGGCTGTCTGTCTGTATTCATAAAAAGTATTTGTGCTTTATAGCAGACTTATCAAACGAATTTTTAAATGAAATTTGTTCAATAAAACTTTTATAAATTCAAAATATTTTCAAGAATATGGACTTTAAAAAGTGTTTGTATATGATTTTTTTTTTCATATAAATTTTAGCCTTGATGTTCCGTTTGTCTTTTATTTTTTTATTTTTTTTTTCTATTAAATTTTTATTAAAGATTTTTCTTTAAGTGTATAATATAAATAATTTGCAATTATTTTATATTATCTATGCTAATTTATAAATGTTTTATTAAATATTTATTTTATATAAGTATAAATGTGCTAGAAAGTCTACAATTTTCTTCTTTATGATTTATTTTTGTTTTATGATTTATTTGCTTCATACATTTTATGTTAATTTTTTGTGTTTCATATTTTATTTTATATCCCTCAAAAAAAATTTTTTTTAATTTTTATATATTTTTTTATTATTATTATAATTATATACTATTTATTATTGATAAGTGTTTGTTGTTGTTGTTGTTTTTTATGTTAACATGTTGTTTTATTTGAAAACGTACAAAAAGTATACTTTTAAAAAGCTTTTCTTTTTATATGATTCTCTTTTCTTTCTTTAATATTTAAATTTATATTTTATTAATTATTTTTTTTTCTTCACTAATTTGCTTATTACTAATAAGTTTATTATTTAATAAGAAGATCAAATTGGAAAAAAGGCATTCCTCCTGTTCATTATTTAAAATAAATTGATTTTTTATTTATTTTTCTGTTTTTTTTTTTTTTTTTTTTGTTATTTCTTTTATATAAGATCAATTAAACAAAAGTTTAAAGTTTACAGAAATAAAAACTGAACGTATTTTAGTGCAACACAACGAACAAGACCTTTTTTTGGAATATAATATTATTAGTAATCAATTAGATTATTTTCTAAAGGGAATTGTAATCCATATGTATACATACATATATGCAAATAAATCTCTTTGTAAGTCTGTTTATTTGTGTCGGTCAATCACACTTAAACGATTGAACCGATTTTGTTGGAATTTGGACATACTCGTAGACTGCTTCAGCCACCAAAAGCGCAATAATGTGTTTTATTCATAATCGGACTTGGGTGTGTAAAGTAATTTTTGTACATCTTTAGAACGGTTGAAGCTTAACTTTTTAAACTTACAGTTTGTTCATTGAAGACGAATGGTTTATGGAAAACACTACAAAATTTATTTATTCTTTCACATATAAAATGACAAACTATTCGCCTTCTATGAACAGGCTGTTAGTCTGAATGACTTCATGGTTCAGGCAAATCATCAGTCAGATTGTGGGCATAATTGGAAAGTCTCTGAATTTGGTGTGATTGACTTGGTGGTTAATAAAAATCATCAGTAGGAAAAGGGGCAGGACAAGTAGGCGTGATACCTCCCAAACAAACTAACTATTGACTTCTGTATATCTTGATATCTCGTTACAGCTAAAGTTGCTCAATTTTGTCTGAATTACTTTGAAATTAATAAAAATCATCACACGAAGAATATGGATAATCACGTGGAATAATCACCTTGTCGTGATGTAGAGGCTTACACTGCAAGGGCTCAACTGGCTAAGCTGGCAGAGAGCAATACCTCTCTGGTAGGGTCTTCCATGCCAGAAAGGCAGTTAAGGAGCAGTAGCTAAGAATTATCCCAGGGGCTAGATTAGGGAGAAGAACAACATTATCATCTCCAATATCATTTTTATATTTTATTCCTCTCATGGGCTTGATTGCTGTTGGATTAGTCAGTGGTTAAGGTATAGCACTGGCATATTGAATAATCAATCAACAGCAACCAATTTCCTTGCGTTCTAAAGTAGGACCTTTGTTTTTTTCGAACTGAAATCAAATATGATATTAGTAAGTTTAAATCAGAGGTCAATACCCTTCCCCTCTTATTTTGCTAGGCCAGCACAATGTACTGCATTATTGGGGTCATGCCCTGAGTGCTGGCCTCAATAAAAAAAATTGGTATGAAAAAATGAAAGAATAGCTTAAGTCGACATGAGTTTAAATTAATTTAATATTATTGGCGCTTTCTAAAACTAAGGGTAGTAATCATATGTAAAATATTAATAGTGCATATTTGTTATATAATAAGTCTATTATCAGTAGTAGGTAAAATGACAAATTTTCTGCAAAAAACTAATTATAGTAAAATTCATATAAATTTTGGGACATTTAAAAATTTCATTTTTTTACTTAAGCTGTTGTTTCATGCCGCCAGAGATATAATCCACTTGTAAAAAAATTGTGATTACTAATTGAATATAATTACTAAAAATTAAAAAATAAGCTGGATTACTTTGGTTTTTACAAAAAATAGTCACAAATTATTTTGATGAGTGCATTAGTTTTATAATTCTTCTGTTTTTTTTTTTTTGTAATTCAAAGAAATTGCGATTACTTTTTGATTTTTGTAATTGAAATCAATTAGTAATTATGCAAAACTGAAAATAATCGTAATTTAATCATGACTTTTGCTCATTACTTAACAGGTCTGGTATGTACATACAGCTGCCATTTTCTAGGTACAACTAAAATAAAAGTGTAAAAACGTTAAAAAACGAATATCTCTAAAAGAAATGTTATGCTATGAAATGTTTTAAAATAACAATACATAATAGGCCGTATTCCAATTGGCAACGTCGTCGTCGTGTAGCGACATTTTTGTAACAGATTAAAGGCAAGAAAAACATTTTTTCTTTATTCTGCTACAAAAATATCCTTAGACGACAACGACGACGCCAACTGGAATTAGGCCGAATATGTACTTTAAACTTTTGTTTATTTAATCTTATTTTATATGTTAAATTTTTAACTCTTACAGCCTGTCCCATAATATCGAACGCTTTCGTTTGTTTGCATTCTCAACGAAAGCCAGCTGTTTTGCGTCCCAGTAACTGTTGTCACTACGACAAGTCTAACTAAAATAAATTGGAATGATAATATAAAAACTTTAGGGTCATAATTTACCCGATTTGTTTTTTTTTTCAATATTTGGTTAATTATTAAACTGTTTCACTAACATTGAAATTTGAACAGAAGGGCTCGAAAACTAGTTTATTTCCGTTAGTGTTTATACATATTCCTTAATGTTAATTCTCATAAAGAATACAAGTTTTAGAATCTTAAGATCCATATAATAATTAGAAATAGAAATAAATAACAAAGATTCAATCGGCCTTATTACAGTTGGCGACGTCGTTGTCGTCTGACGACATTTTTGTAGCAGAATAAAGAAAAAATGTTTCTCTTGCCTTTAATCTATTACAAAAATGTCGTTACACGACGACATTGCCAGTTGGAATATGGCCTAATAACTGATTCCAATTAGGAATTCAAGAAACAAATGATTTCAATATTTTTAAATATCTTACGTCTTAAACATAAAGCTAAAAGAAAAAAAAAAAAGAAAAAAAAAAAAAACGATACATTTAAACAGAGAGGGACCATTATTCGAACACTAATAAGTGATTTGTTTTCGTTCGCATAGTTTTAGTACGACATCGTGGTACAGACTGATAATCAAATTTCTTATTTATATATTTTTTTCAGTTATATAAAAAAGTTCTAAACTATTTGCTTATATAATATACTCTATATTTGTATGTACTATATATTTAATAAACATTTAATTACAAATCATTTGTTATAATTCAATCAATGTAAATAAAAAACAAAAAATATTAGACAGTAATTAACAATTACAGAAAAAGAAAATATTTAAATACAGACACTGGATGTTATACAGATACTAAATTTATATATATTTTTAGAAAATATATAGGTATGTATTTATAGTTAAGGGCTACCCACACTTATATAGGCTTATATGTATATACACACTAACTAACTAAAATCTATATATATATATATATAGACTACATTATACATAAACATACAGATATACATACATACATACAAGCAAATATGTAATTTTATGTATGTATGTAGCTGTAATATGCATATTTAAACTACATATTCCTCTTTTATTATTCTTATTAATTTATATGTATATTATTACCGTATGTCTTTTTATGATACGTTATTAGAAAGATTTTTTGTTTTGTTTGTTTTTTTTTTTTTGATAACTGGATAGTTTGAAAGATAGTTCGAGTAGGAAAATAAAAAAGAGTGGGATTTATTAGTGTAGCACCTGTTTTGTTGCAATGAAATATTATTTGTTCATTTTGATTCTCACTTATTTTTTGTTTATACATGTGTACGTAGTACGTACCCACTGTATCGTATGTATGTATATATTTTTCGGTTTTATTTTTTCTTAAATATATTACTCTACTTCCTTTAAAACGTTTATTGTTGTCTACTCACTGTCTATGTTCAAACCAACACGTTTCTCTTCCTCTAGCATAGCATCCAATTCATCGGTGAGATTAGCCAACATATTGCCAATATCATTGAGCACATTAACCGAAACCTTTTGACCGCTACCAGCTGTCACATTAACACCAGCTACACCCGTTACAGTACTACCAGCAGCTGGATTTGACGTTATGGCACTTGTATCTTTAGGATTATCAACCGTATTGATATTATCTGTATCTGCACCTAGACCAGCCAATGATGGTGCACTATCGGCGGCATTAACAGGAGGATATTGTAAAGTAGGTGATCTTAATAATGATAAACCAGCACTACCACCACTAGCAGTTGAACCAATACTTTCACTACGTATTAGGGAGGCATCGTGTAGTGATGATGATGATTTAAGGGAATGGAATGAATGGGCAATATTGGCTATAGTATTTGTTGATGATGATGATGAGGAGGAAGAGGAGGAATGTAAATGGCTGCCGGGAGTACCTTGTGATCCAGTAGCACCACTCAACTCTTGGCGATTAAGTAAACGTTGTTTGATTGTACCAGTATTTTCATTGGCAAATGGTATGGTATCAATGGAATCAATACTAGAATTGGACTGTAAATAAAAAACAATATATGAAAACAACATTTAGCACCCACTGAGTTTATTTTAGAGAAAGATTTTATTTTCCTAATAATAGGCGTTTTTTTAAACCCGCCAAACATTTTTTTATTCGTAATTCGACATATCAGACTATGTATGGCATTAATATTTCAAAATAACTCTTGTTATACGGCAACTGCGGCTATTCTTGATGAATCACATTCTGAATTTATATTTTTGGAATAATGCAAACAATATTGCCTCCAATTGTTAGCAAAACGTGAATGTGAACTAATTTTTAACAAGGCAGTTCACATTTTCAAGATTGTTCCCTTTCAGACATTCTATTTACCATCAGAAATAATGTTTTAGTAAAAAAATTTGAAACTGGTATTTCAAGCAAAGTTTATTGAGTAAAGAAAAAAAAAAAAAATTGGAGATTTCCCTATTAAAAGTATGTAAAGTTTAAAAAAGTAACGAAAAAAGTGTTTACTTTATGATTACGTTTGAGAGCAGTCTGTATAAAAAAAATGTTCACGTTTCTGAGACGTTCACCCTTTCTAGTGTTTACATTTTCGTGAGTTGATTGTACATGATAAAAATTTAAAGCAATCATGGGTTAAACGACACTGTTCTTTAATAACATTCTAAAGTGTTTGCATTACAAACCACCTAATTGCTTGTCTTTCATTATAGGACTTCAAAAAACAAAAAATACGAATTAAATGGAATTTAGAATTGCATTTAAAATGAATTCAATTCATGTAATCATTTAACAGTCATGAAAATTATATTCTTGTTAAAATACTTTTATATTGTTGGATTATTAGCATTAACCAGTAATTTAACGTAATTGAAATTGACAAATTAATTTCTCGAAATCTATTTAACACCAAATTTCGGCGATTGAAGTTCACGATTTTGTTCATATTTATAATTATAAACCATTGATCCTGCCAGCTCCGTCTTAGAGCTCTGTTGAAAAAGTAAAACGAGTTTGATTTGATTGTGATTGCAAATTGATTTTAACTAAAATCGATTTAATACCAGTTTGATAGTTGGTTCGTTTTGTAAGTCTTATCTGGCTTAAAAAAAACTATTTTCTTTCACATTGTATGAAATTTAATAGCCTAAGATCCTAATACTGGTATTCTTATGAGAATTAACATCCGTATTAGGATCTTAGGCTATTAAATTTCATACAATATGTATAATAAAGATCCATTAAAATATTCGAATTTAATTCGAATATGTATAATAATTATTTTCTTTCACTGTATGCATAGCCTTTCCCATGGTACAATTATTATTAGGTAGTCGCACATCTACAACACAAAAAACAACAGGGCATTTTCATTGTCGTTTCTGTCAAACAACAGTTGGCTGTAGAAAAGAAAATAAAAAAAAAAAAACATTATATATACATAAGGTCTGTTTGGCCACTTTTCTAGTGAAATCTACTAAAAATTACTCGGTAAAAAATTTACAGAAAATTGGATAAAATTTACTCCCAAAAATAAAAAATAATACAATAATGAAAATAGTTGATTGTGAAAATAAAAATAAACAAATAAATGAAGTTAAAATATAAATGAGCGATTTCTCTGCCATTAATAATTTTTGGAACATTGTTTTGATCATAATATTAAATTGTTTAATAAAGTTACAAATAAAAACGTAACATGTAACAGACGAAGAAATTTACGATTAGATATTCTTTTCTCAAATTAGCGATCCACAACAGCACAATATGAAAATCGATCAATATAATAACCAAATTTCCATGCATGTACATATATTTCCATAAATTTTTTGTTTTTCATATAGAATATATCGTCGGTTGACAGGTAAAACTCACTAACTGTAGTCATATAACATAGCACTTAGTGAGTTTTACCTGTCAACCGACGATATGTACATATCTATCTCTAAAAATTAATTTTTATTTAACTAGCAAATTTCAAAATTTTTCAAATAAAAACCAGAAACTTCTGTTTTTTCTCTACTTACTGACAATTTATATTAACAAACACGGTCCAATAAAAACTTCTATAAATTAAAAAAATGTTTGAGTACGCAAACAGACCTATTGTAAAAAACTCCTAAAAAATTTTTTCCTAGAAAAAAAAAAATATAAAAAAACATACATATTTATTATGAATAAACAAAACAAAACAAACACAAAAAATATTAGTAAAACACAAACAACTTTGACAGAACCGATAGCCAAAATAAAACTATCAGCTGACGATGAAAGAGTACCTAATAATCATAGTACCATGGCCTTTCCTAAAATTCATTTTCTTTTGTGACAAATAACACAAAAGTCAATATAATAAGCTTTAACTGAATCAATCAAATGTTTTAATTTTTTAACAAATTCTTACATGTAAAACAAACATTTTTAAGGTAAGTATTTTATGCTTAAAATATATGCATTCCCTAGGCTGAACTATTAAATAATTAGCTATACCTGAGGTCCCATTAAAAATTCTAAACTTACCTTATTGTCGTGGAATTTTTCACAATGTATTTCGGCGGTGGTTTGCTGTATAGTGGCATAGTTGGCATAGATGGGTTGGGAAGCCTGCTGTTGCAAATAGGCTGCATGGGGATGCATAGAAGTGCCACCAGGACCGCCCACGCCATAATACATATTCGCCGACATGCCATGTGTCGACATATTTGAAGGTTGCATTTGAGAACCATCCTGAGTAATAGTACGTGAATTACGTATACTACAGTGGCGACGAGGTGGTTCGGGGGCAATTTTTTTTGCAGTCATTGGACTACCAGTTAAATAGGGCTAAAAAAGTAAAAAAAAAACGACAAATTAAGTAATAATTTAGAAAAAAAAATTTATAATATTTACACTGGTATTAGTACTAACATTAGTTAAACTGGAAGTGTCTAAAACATTGCCAGGACCTACAGCTGCTGAGCCAACACCAGCTGGACCTGCGGCAACATTAGCATTAGGCGGTCCAAGACCACCGGCATGACAGACATATTCGGCAGCAGCGGCTGCATTCATATAATGATGATGTTCCAACGTAGGCATTGTATTTAGGACAGCTCTTTGTAAAATGCCACGCTGCTGACGCGGCAAAGTACCACCGCCTTCCTCGTACATAAGCTCACGTGCGACAGCATCATTGGTGGGTGTTATATCACCATCATCATAAGAACGGCGCCAATTCTTAATGTCATAATGAATTAGTAATGCAGTCATAAATGGTATTATTAGTTATGGGTATATGTATACGAAAGCTAAACACAAATATTTATGTTTTCTACTTACCATAGTAGCTGGATTGCTTAACATACGTTGACCTGGTCCGCCTACCACATTGCCTGGACCTCCACCTGCCATTAAAGCGGCCTGTTGTAAATGTTGCTGTTGCTGTAAAGCCTGTTGATGCTGTTGCAATTGCGAGGGATGAGCAAAATGACCATAATCGGTTGTGGTATAATGGCTGAATGTTAAATGGCTGCGTGTACTATTATCGTGTATATCTTCCAGTGACTCCAAACTTTTGCCACGGGGTTGACGTACCTATTAATAGTAATAATAGTAATCAATATAAACCACTTACATATGTATGTACCATATATTTTAAATTAAATTTAACAAAATTAATGCAATACAATAGAAGTAAAATATAATAACAAATTATATATGAAAATGAAAAAAGGTCAAAGGTCGAGAGTGTGTTTTATTTGTTATTTTTAAAGCCTAAGAACCAATTTAGCTTTTTCATTAACACAATAGATCTCTATGAATCGAAATGCATACAAGTATGTAGTCTATTCTAGGATTGAGGCTGATATTAAATCATGACTATTACCTTAATTAAAACAACATCATTGCCATTACAACACTCATGATTACTACCAGTGCAATAATAGGCATCAGCAGTGTTTGATGTATTGGCATAGATTTTTGAATCATCCCATGATATACGTGTAGTGGGTAAATAAGTTGGTGTAGGTGGCAACTGTTGCCAGGGTTTGGTATAAATCTAAATCAAAATTGTTATTAAAAAAATAAATAAAATCATAAATAATAATAAAAACATTTTAAAAAGTAGTAAATACAACAAAAGTAAAAAAAAAACAAAAACTTGAAAAAAAAAATTGGAGGGAAAGAAATACTTTAAACAATATATTAAACTTAACTCGAGGGTTAAAATTGTTACATATTTGTATTGTTTTTTTTTCCAATTCATTTCAAAATTACCTGTTGATTGTAAGGATTTGAACCACCCGGATTCCATTTGCCACTTATGATATCTTTAACACGTTTTATGGCCAATAAAATTTTCTTTTGATGTCCCAATTTAACAATGCCAATATCTTCGAGATCTTCCCAAGTTACTTGGGTAACATCACGTACTGTTTTATAATTTTGATCTAACAAAGGCTGTATATACTCATCCAAACGTAATAGTTGCAGCCATTCCTCTATGGAACCCTAAAAATAAAGCAAAAATAATGAATGAAATAATAATGTAATTTGTTTTTTTCTTTTACTTTTTGCATATTTATAGCAATAAATTTGTGTTAATATGTATATAAAATACTAGCCTAAAACCGGCGTGATTTGCTACACCTGCCGCTACCATTTGTACACATTTTTCGATTGATGATTTTTAATTTTTTAACACTTCTCAAGATTTAAAGAAATTAAATTAATTTGCATGGAAGGTACCAAGCCTACTTTCTCATTGATAATTTGCCTTGACCATGAAGTCGTTCAGAACAAATTTAGAAAATTTAGCTTTAACAGCTCTCAAGACATAAGTTATGCATACATTATATAAAAAAAATTTACATTGAATTTGTATGGGAATATATAAGAAAATCGAAATGCCATATCTCCGGAATCAATGAGCCGATTTCGCACAAACTTCACATAAACAATCTACAGACTATCCCCAACGAACCCTGGAGACCTGACTGAAATCAATACATCCGTTTCCAAGGGTAGTGGTGACATCAAAATGTACATTAATTTTTATATATTAGATTTCAAAAAGTTGGTTTAAAATTAGAAGATTATGCTTTGATGTTAATCCAAAGCCGATTGAATCCATGGAATGACATTAGGTTAGATTGTAATCGGCCATAAAAACTTCATTGTGATGCCGCACCAGATAGTGACTCTATCTTTATCTCACTAACAGTGCTACACACACAAATCCCAAAAAAGTTACAATAACGAAGCAAACCACTTAGCCCATCGGAACATAAACTAGCAAACTGGGATCCAACTAAGATCAGAAAGCCGTGGAAAATTCAGGAGGAAGAGTCTCGTGATTATGACCTTCTTTTCCAGACAACAGGTACATATAGTTAAGCTATCATAACCCAGAAGGACATCATGTCTACTATCAGACAGTGGTCAGAAAAAATACCCACCGCGGCCAATATCCTCCGACTAGGAAATTTTAATAATTGGCGACAATTCCCTCATTTATCTACAAGAAAAACTCTGTCTACATCTTCTACAGAATAAATCATTGACACAGCTCCTAAGAAAACTAGCTATGGACACATACTAACACTTTCATTTATCAGAAGAACCTGTGCTGTCGTACCCTGTGTCATGAAATTTTGACATATTAATCTTAAAGACATTGCCAATTGTTTACTTTGATTTAGGCAGTGTGTGGCAGTTTCTAAGTTTAGTGTGTCGTTTTTAATGAAATTAATTTTACTTAAGCAAGCATCACATTACAAAATATATTTTTTTCTTAATGTCGTTTTTATAAATATAATCAACACGTTTTTCATGTAATACGAGGAGTTTACTTTTATTTGACACTCACAGAATGTAAAACTTAAATGGAGACGGTTGGCCTTTTAAATTTCATTAAAGTTTTCTTTAACTTTGTACTAAAAAGAAAATAAAAAAAAATAAATAAATAAAAAACTGGGCAGTAAACTTGTGAAACTGTATGAAATTTTAACAGGTTAAGTGAATACCGCTAATGTTTTTTTTTTTAATTAATATGTTTAATAAACAAAAAATGCATTTTTCTTCTTGTGTCAGTTTTGCTAACGGTAAAAATAAAAATACCGTTAATTTACAAGCGTGCGTTAATGAATAATTCTACAACATCTTTTTTAAAATTCTAGTTTAAGGTGTGAAATAAAACCAATTCAAAACTCAAGTTTAATTTTTTAAACACAATTAAAAGAGAATTTATATAAAATCGTTTTTACATGGGGCATAATAAGGAATGCTAACTTGAAACATGGCGTCATTGTTCATTAAAAACCGGTCCATAATTTGTTTGCATTTTTTTTCTTCTTACGAACAGAAGATATTTACATACATATATATGTATGTTTAAGTAAATATACCTATAAGTGGAGGCAACTTAAAAACAATATAAATAAATTGGAAATAAAATAAATAAATTAATAGTATAATAAAACAAAAGACAAACAAACACAAAGATAATATATTCATAATACGAGTATGTATGTCTTTTGTAGTGCAAAATAATTATTACTCGTAATTTCTTAGAAGAAAAAAAAAATAAGGTAAAACAAAAAATCACAAGAAAAGTTAAAACAAAAAAATAATTCAAATTTATAATAGAACGAACGCACAAACAAATATGACGACCTTGACAAATAAATGAAAAAGAACAGATGACTTTGTTATGGAGCTTGAAATAGCTTTTTTTGTTTTTGTATTTTCTAACCTGCCACAGCAGAAACCGGTTTCAATTTTAAAAGTTTCTACTTCAAATGAATTTCATTTTATATACTCACAGCTCTTCTATACGTCGCCACACCATACATGAGCATCTTAACGGTTGCAGAGTAGTGTTAGTTGGCTTTGTTTTCCTTTAAAATGTCAGTCATTTTTTTGTTTTCTTCATCATTTGAGAAAACAGCAGATAGAAAATCAGAGACACAGACATTATCGAAATAAATATCATGCCATATGCTACCTGAGTTGTATATTAAAATCAACAAAAACCTTTTAAATAAATCAAGTTTTTTCCTTTTTGCAATAAGAAGCTTAAAATGGTGATTTTTCTACTTAAAAAGAGAACTAAACACCGGAAATTTTTATAATTTTTCTAAAAAGAAAATAAAAAACATCCATGTATGTCCACAGACACCACATTCTTTATAATGAATACATGCTTGCATACATACGTATGTACAAATGTAAAGAGTCTTCCACAAGGGACTTTCAAACTTTATTATCAGTTTAAAACGACCCTGTTGTTGAAGCTACATCTGTCAAATTAGTTGTCATTTATTCAGAAGTATTCAATAAACAACACATGTAAATATCAAAATACATACATATGCACATAACTGGCCTTTACAACCCTGTGTCAGAATTACGGCCTAGCTTCTCGCAGCACTCATTTTTATCCATGAGTACCGGGACCTACAGTTTAATGTCGACTCCGAACGACATACTTGAGAAGCTTGTTCATGGCAATTAATTACTTTCAGAGCTTTTGCCAGAAGATTGCTGAGAGGTAGTCGCCGAAAGAAATATTTTTTTCATATTTCTTCTTTTGAAGATGTCAGAGCCTGGTGTCGAACCCAGGGCTCATGTCTTAGTAAGCCAACACACTAACCACTAGACCACGGAATGGAATTTCGAAAAATCATTTTTCGTGATGAGGACCATTTCTGTATGAATACGTGTATGATACGTGAACAAATAATTTCGAATTTGGGACGAAACCAATCCAAATGGGATCCAAAAGCGTCTAACGCATACCAAAAAATTTACTATTTGGCGTGGATTTTGTGCTGGAGGTATCATCGGTCTATATTTCCTTGAGAATGACGTTGGCCAGCCATTATTGTTAACGGCGAACGGTATAGGTCGATGATCATTAACGTTTTTAGACCTGAATTGGTTGATCTGGTCACTGAGCTAATTGATGGCGTGGCCATCTCACGTGGAGGTGATGTGATCTAGCCACTGACTCCGTAGACATACATATTCTTCAGCGATCCCAAAGTGAACATAACCCATACAATCGGTCAAATTCAACCAGATTTATGCGTTATTTATGGAAAATCGAACTTTTCGGATGCGCACCATCAAGAGAAGCCATGGCCGACATTTGCATGATGCTATATTCCACACAAAATTGCATCAATAGGTCTTTTATACGAATAAATAATTTCCATTATATCTCACACACACTTTGTTTTATTTAAATTTAGAGATAGGAAGCTCTTAATGAAAGACCCAATATACATATTAAATAAAAATATCTTATATTTCCAATTAAATTTCAACACTTTCATTAAGATGAATATAATATATAGTAGTGGTGTCATAGACAATTTAACAATCGTTTAACTGATAACTTTAATTATTAATTTAATTGTTTTTGATTGTAATTATGTCACAACAGCCTCCTTCTTTAGATTGTTCACGTTAATCAACATCATATAACTTGTAATATGTCAATCTTAAGAGGGCTAGGCTAACTACTAAGTTCTGCTAAAATTGAGGATTATCTAAAAACGTTACGATTAGTTGTACAGGCAGTAAAAACAAAATTGAATCGTAATGCTTAGGGTCGCTTTTTGACTTCGAAATTAAACTCAAATCTATAATTTATTCAATTAATCTTAACTTAGATAATGTGATTGGGTGATAGTTTAAACTTTACAGTACTGAAAACATTTTTTTTTTACAAATTTTTTCTTACTTGTATTCAGTGTTTGGTTGCCGTTTTAGTTAATTCTAACCAAAATTTTGTAGTGTGTCATGTGGGTATTATTTTCGTTTTAGTTATTTTTAATTTGAATTCGTTATTTGTTAATTATTTTGAAACATCGTTAAGTAGAATCTCGAAAAAGTTAACTGACGCAAAAGTGAAACACTCGGTTAGGTTAACAGTATTACAGTATCAACAAACTGCCCTAAAAACTTAACCATTAAGTTAACTTTTCATGTGAATGAATGGGGTATTATAAACATTTTATAATTAGTAAAGTATAACAAATTTCACAGTATTAGCAGATATATTTAATAATTCTACTAATCCCTCAGTTTACGAAAAAATACTTTTACCCAGATTCCCAGTATTTGTTTAGCTAACTAAAGTTGTTGAGTTGGCGCTATAATATTCTAAGCTTTTGCTTAAACTTCGCTTAACCTTTGATTATTATTAGGTAAATAAGCTAACTAATAAATTATTTAAGATTTAACTAGACCTAAATAAAGGTTGAGATAACGTTAACTAAACCACTTTAGTTAGCTAACTAAACACTGTGAATTTGGACATTAAATATTTAGAATTTTGTTTTAATTAACTAAAGCTCTTTAGTCTAGATTTTAATGGGTTATTTTCAGAAACCGGTCTAACTAATGAATGCTATTTCAAAATCAAACAAATGTACACTAATCATTAGTTAAATTCCGAGTATGTTATTAATTAAAAAGTTTTATAAGAGAATTTTAATACCTTATTTTTCTCAGAGTACTGTTGTAACGATTACGATAAATTTTGGTGAAGTTCATCATGCCAAGTCTACTGCGCAGAAAATTTCATTGAGATTCGTAAAGGCAAATGTTAAAACACTGATGTCAATAAACTAACCCATCTCCTATACAATCAGAGCGTAAAATTATAACTTGGATATCAAACAAGAACTCAAAAGAAAAAATAATACGTTCTTTTCTAAAGTATGGACATTTATCTAAATAGGGTAATGATTACGCTTGTCGCAAATGATTTCTTATGCTTAAGCATATAACCCTATTTAGGACTTATTATATTTGATTTGGCTTTTCATAGGGCAAGAGTACATAATTGGGGTGGTTACTGTCACTAGACATTCTAGGTTTATAGCGTACACCGGTAGCAATAGCCTTTTGTCGTATGTTTGGTGATCTAAAGGAATGCTAATGTATTGTACCGCCTAAGACAACTGAGATCTTAAGTCATGACACGATAAGATATAATTTTTTGCTAATTTATGAAAGCTATATACTTATACATATATTTCCACTTTCTTCTTTTCTTATCTTTTTCTATTTCCTGAGTTATTAGCTGGTTCAGAAATAATTTTAATATTGTTTTTATTTAAAAAACTCTCATACTTTTAAAGTTAATTCTGAAAATGAAATGTGCACTTAATAGTTATTGGAATGCTAAAAATGATTTATTTTTAACTAAAAAATAGTAGCAATAGTGATGTTAATTATTGTCTGCGGTTTTGACAGACATTATTTATCATACATACTTAACAAAAAGTGAAAACCAAAACAAAAATTTAATTTGACATTTCGTGTCATGCAAAATGTGGTGCTTAAATACCACCTCACACACATATTTTAATAATCAATTAAAAACAAATGTCGAATTACTATGTACGAGTGTGTCATGTTATTTTTTTTTTTAGATCGACAAAAATATATGAAAATGAAGAGAGATGGTTCTCAATGATTGTATTTGTAAAACATATTTATATGTCGTTTCTAAAGTTTTAATATCCCAGCAAAAATATGTTATAATTAAACGCGCAAAAGGAACTTAACTGCTGATTTGCCTATTAGTTTACTATGAAGACTTACCAGGAGGCAAGAAAGAAAGCGTATACCATTACAATGCTTTTTTATTTATTGTAAGCGAAACTAAATTTACTGCTTGCAATTATGCCAAGCAGTTTGTGATTAAAATTATGTACATTCGTGTATAAATAATTATACAGCTTACTCTATTGCCTTACGTAGAAGCAGATTATATTGCAGGACTGCTTACAAGTGGACTCTTGCCATATAAAAATTATGCCTTTCATGCCTTAGTAAGCCAACACACTAACCACTAGACCACGGGGATGTATCCCGATTATTTTTTCCAGTCATTATTACAAAAAAACAAAATTGCTTTTTTCTTGAATATTATAATTTCTTACGCGGACAATTCGAATATCTTTCAATTGAAATATGCATATAAGTACATATATATACGAGGTATGATTAAAAAAAAACGTTATTTTTAATTTTCAAAAAGTATTTATTTATTCATCAATAACTATCTTGTACTCTTCAAAGTAATCCCTCTTAGATATAATACACTTATGCCAGCGTTTTTTCCAATCCTCGAAACACTTCTGAAACGCGCTTTTTAGTATCGCCAACAGCTCCTGTTTCGATTTTTGTTTTATCTCTTCAAGCGTAGCAAAACGCTTTCCTTTCATCGGTGTCTTCATTTTTGGGAAGAGGAAAAAGTCAGCGGAGGCCAAGTCCGGTGAATACAGTGGTTGAGGCATGATAACGGTTTTGTTTTGGGCCAAAAAGTCACGCACAAGCATCGATGTGTGAGCTGGTGTGTTATCATGGTGCAAAATCCATCGTCATTGACATTTTTTCGGCCTTACTTAAACCGGTTATACCACAAATGAACTTGTATTCTGCTCACAGTAGACTCGTCAAACCCAATATTTCAAATATCCTTGCACATTTAATTTAATTTTTTACACAAAACTTAATACAGTTTCTTTGATCTATTTTTTCGAATAGTAAAAAGAAGAAGAGCACACCAAAACACGACTAACCTTTTTATCTGTCTAACAAACTGACAATCCAAAATGGCTGATATTACCAACATACATATATAACAGGCATGGGTACCAACATAACAGAAAAAAAAATGCGAAAATCGAACATACGTAACTCACGAAACTTGAAAATAGCAGTTAATTTTTGATCATACCTCGTATGTCACATACATTATGTATAATTTATCTGAAATATTTTATGAGAAATACAATATTAAGATAATGTTAATATTTTGGTGTGTTCTTATTATTTCTGTCAAAATTGTATGTATTTTTCATTACTCTTAAACTTGGTTTATCCGCAATTTCTCCAGCGAATGGGTAAAACAGTTAAATCGAGCTGACCCTACAATACGTCAAATATGTATGTATATCGAAAACTAACAAATAAAATGACTTTAACAACAACCATTAAAATCTTCTGCAAGCATTTTTTTCTTTCATTGTATACATATACGTATGTATGTACATACAAATTAATTTTTTAGAGTTATACTACAAGCTCAATGCTCCTCATCACTACAGACTGAACACTATGCATTAGCCTTCCAGGCACACTTTAAAATTTTATTGTGATCAATAGTATATCAATATAAACACCAATTTTCTTTTCATGTTTTTTAACTTTTTCTAAAGGCCAATCTACACTAACTACAAACCTTAAAATTTCCATTGCATTTTAAAGGAAGAAAATCCAATCCAATCTAATGGCGTATTGTCTGACAAAAGACTAAAAATTTTTTTTTTGCAACACTGTACCATTTAATATTGTTTGGTCGACCATCATTGTTATACCAACAATGGCCTGCCATCAATTAAGATTTTCAATTTTACAGGCACACACTTATAAAAATCACAATCAAGTAAACAAAATGCACTTGAAGACAATCTGAAATTTAAGATTTGCTTTGATTTCAGCAGAAACACGTAGTCATAAGGAGAAATGTGCACAATATTGTGACATTTGCATTGTCAATGTATTGCTTATGATATATGTATGTATGTACCAAATTTAAAAAATAATCTGTAAGTGTAAGCATGTCAAAAAGATAATTAGGTTGTAGGGTAGGTATCACATACATATGTACAGATTTATCTTATGATGGTCAGATTTTTTTTTTATTTATTTTCTTTTCAAATAATCTTTAATGGGTTTATGGTTTAGTTTCTTTAATTTTTTTTTAATGTGTTTATTAAATGGTTGTTCAATTGCACAGCAATTTCATTAAAAAAATCTATATAATTGTTTTGTATGTTTATTTTATTAGAGAATAAATGTTTTTTGATTTCATTTTGCTACTACATTTGCTGAGGTTTCAATTAAAACTGGTTCAGGGTTAAAAATAACAATAATTGACAATTTATTTTGAAATATTTCAATGCTGTTTATATTAATATTTTATTAATGCTTTTCATTAAACTTAATTATTACAAAAGTTGTTTTAGAATATGTATGTACACTTAGCCACAAAATTCTACATACGACATAAGAAATACATAATTAACTCTGAAACCAAAGTATGCATTTAAAGATTTAAGCTACACTGAATCAAAATGTATTCTCAAAATTTCCCCAGCCTAAAATTTAAAAAATGTCAAATTGGAAGATCATATACAGCAGGAATTTATAAATTTTTTTTTGGAAAAAATGTACATAAAAGCCATTAATAGTTTGCAGAACTATAGAAAAGAACACACTGTATGCACACTTTTACTGCCACCATAAAACCTGAGTTTGATCAAGCTTGTAAATTAATTTAGTTTAGCGTCACTTATTGAGTTTAAGATTAAACTCAAGAAGTCAACTTAAACTAAAATTAAGTTTGGGTGTATTTAAATGGTAGATTAAACCCTGTCAATACTTTCAATGTTGTTAAATTTTATTTTTAATTACAATTTCTTAAGGTTTTAATAAATTCCATAATCGCTAAAATCTCCATTATGAAAACTCTTTCGAAATTTGCATAAATTTTTAATGCTGAATCTGATGGTACATTTATTGCTAGCGTATTAAAATAATACACTGATTTTTTAAACAGTTTATCTGTTATATTGGCTGTAGGAAATCAAAGAAATAATACCTAACGTTGCATTAAGAAAATTCGTGATTTATTAATTTCATATAACAAACAAATATAACTAATTTGAATACCGGGTCAAACCAAGATATGGGTATGGAAACAAATTTGCAGTCTTCGCCGCAAAACAAGCATGATTAGCTCCAATTTACACTGTATAATTGAGTGAGTAGGTAGACGTTCAAAGTGCATTCATAGACGCCGGTAGACTTTCAAGAAAAGTTGAAATGAAAAACTACCATCACCTAAAATTTTCCTAAAATATATCCAGATGCTGTTTTTAGCAATAGGTAATATAAGTACTCATAGATAAAAATTAACATACACAACACGGGTACTGCAAGAAGATAGGCAGTAACCCTGACACAGGGTTGTGATGTATATATGTACAATACTTGTCCACAAAATGCTATGCTTTGTATTGGAATATGAAGATAGATATAAATATTTTTTTATATTATATTAAGCGCTGTTTAAACTGGCATTAAACCCCCGATTAACGCAACACCCCGATTAGCGCAACAGGCAAATTTTTACATTACAGTTTTTATAAGTGCAACGATTTTCAAAAAAGAGTCTCAATAAGTGCAACACTATTTTTTTTTAAATATATTTACAATGATTTCTGTTTGTATTTCTTGTTCAGAAACGTAGTTTTATAAAAGTAATCATATTTAATCAAAGAATCCCATTTCAATAGCATTTCTCCCACGTTAGTGCTGTCCCAAACACGTTTTAAAACACAAATACAAACGCATCAGTTTTCTGTTTTGCAGAATAAGTATGTTTACACAGATGCGTAGGCTAACATATTTGTATAATTTCACTTTTTAAAACAAAAAATTGCTCGCTACGCCAATGTTTCAACAAGAAGACTGTTTTTTAACATTTAATAATTAATTTGTTTCTTTTTATTAAAAATGGGGTATTTTCAGGTACAATAAAAAGTGGTCGATAATTGCAACTTTTTCGGTAATTGCAACAGGCCCGATTTTTTCAAGTAGCGAAAATCGAGCTCGCACTGTATATAATACCACACTCGAAAAGAGGCCGGAAATGTAATAGATTCTAAAATCTTTTATTTACCTTATTAGTCTCACTAGTGAAAAAAAAGAAAGATTTTCTTTAAAAACGTACACAAGTTGTATATAAAGTTTTGTGACTAAGTGTATGGATACTGCATGAATACAACTTTAACGTACTCGTAAACCTCATTTATAAAGAAACCAAACATTTAGTTCAAATGTTTTTTTTTTTTGTATTTTTTTTAAACCTCAAACCACAAATAAATAAATTTCTCTCCTGAAAATAATCGTAAAAAGCCAACAATATTCATAAAAAAAGAAATCTTTAAATTTAAATCTATTTGGTAATTTTCTTCTTTTTTTATAAATAATGCCTCAGGAATTTTAAGTTAAAAAAAATGTGTCTTTAAGTTCATTGTACAGATTTTTTTTCTTCTTCTTTGGTCACATAAAAATGTTAAATGCGATACGTTGAAGATTTTTTCCAAACGTCTGTATTAAAAAAAAAAAAAAACTATAAAAAGTAACAACAACAAATAAAAAGTGTTAAGAAAACAAAACTTAAAAAGGTAAACAGAAAATAACCAACAATTGTAAATAATTTATGGAAAAAAAAAACATCACGCTATTGACAAAATTATAATGGAAAACTAAATAATATGAGTAAGAACTCTTTTTTTTCCATACAAAAAGAATGTGGAGCAGTGTTGGCTAAAGAGAAAATAAAATATATTGTGTTTTTTCATTCGACTATATACTATTATACATACATATATAAAGGCGCTTGAGTGCCCACATGGCCAGTAATGCTGTAGAGTATTCAGTGAGAAAGAGCAGCACTAAGTTTAGTTGTTTAAAATATAAATATTGAAAACATTTTTACGATACATATTAAGGACAATAATAGTTCACTAACCCCATAAAAATCAAAAAGAATACAATAAATCAATGATTCCATATTTATGTATAACAATATATGGATTTTAAAAAAGAATAAAAATAATATGTAGCAAGACAATTAGTTAAGGATTAAGTAGAACACAATGTGTTGCATGAGTTATTCTTATAAAGGACATTGTTCTTTACGTCGTACAATGCATACAATACGCAGTCAGTGTCTACAATAGCCTCTATCATATGTTAAATTTGGGTTATTATATAGGAACATTTATAAATATTTTTTTGCTCAGAAGTAAAGGAATTTCTAAACCTTAGGTGAACAATCTGCAGCATTGCTTGCAATCAGGTTAATGCCGTTTTTTTATTTAAATTTAAACCATAATTATTATCATTATTACTAAAAAACAAAAAATATTTTTCACCATATAGGCAAATACATTCATAATACTCGTATCTAAGATCTATTACTTATGAGAATAAACATATCTTTATGACCACTTCGCCGCCGTTCAAGAGACTCATTAGGAGACTTTTTCACAAAGATGATATCAAAACTATAAACTCTTTATGTTCAAAAACTTATATACCCAATGAGAATTACATGAAACATATGAAATTTGTTTGTCTATTCCTTACGAATAGGAACCAGCAACTTAAGTATGTATGTACGCCAGTGAGCCTATATGCTTCCCTAGGCACATCTATCTAAATCTATCAAGAACCTCACAATCACTCAATAATTATTTGTGTTTTTGTTAAAATTGTTCTTGTACCTGTAAGCACCGTGAATAAACATCTATATTTGTAATCGCCATTTATCGCAAATGTGATCTCAAACCACAATGATCCGTAAGTCAATATCCTTTAAGAGTTTCAGATCTGGCATTTTAAACTTGAGAATATCAGAGCTGCTCTCAATTTGTAGACCGAATATCACTGTAGCGTGTCTAAGACCCACTTGAGCATTCCATGCAATGTTAAACTTCCCTTTCTCCAATTTATACTTTGAGTAGTAGAAAGCAGTGCATCCGAAGGCTCCTTGCCGCTTATTCCACATAATTAAGTCCCACGAAACAGTTCCTGTAAGACTTCCACCAATTACCGTGTATGCATTGAAGTCTCTAGGGCTTTTACTTTTTTATTTACTTAACATTGGGTTACACCTATTTCTTTTCTGTGGCTTAAAATCTAGTTTTAATAGGTCGCGTAGCATAAAACCAAAGCACTTGAGCTTTTAATAAATATACTGTAGTGTTTGAAAATTGCATATATGACGACTGACTTTATTTCTCTCTTTTCAATGTTCATTATATTTTCTTGTATTCTCAGGTAACTTGATTAATTACATGCTAAGTAAAACTAATTAAGATTAAAATAATTAAATAATTAGTTAACTTATACTAAACCTACAGCTTAACATAAAATAATGTTGTACGCTAATTGGAGCACCTGTTGTATTGAAAAATATCTTTAACTAGTGATCATATGTATTCGTGCATAAGTTGCCCACTGGCATACACCACCTTGACATCAAAGATCTTTTCTATTCCTTATGACTTTATCTCATTGTTTTCAATAAATTTTTTAATAATTCTAAACTGCTATTATCTGGGCTGCATAATTGATAGCCAAACATAAGTCACCACTAATTTTCATTTGGAAACCAAAAAACTCTTTTGTTGAAACTATAAATATTATATTTATTGTCTCTCAATCTGTGGAGTTTTAAAAATATTCAATTTCGAATTTTACTTGCAGTATATAACGCATTTAATTTTTAATATACAATTCGAAAAGTAGAACAAGGACTTATACTATAGGTAAATCTTTATACTTTCTTATTTATAATGCATACGAATTAATTTTTTATGGCATTGTGTTGAAATTTTAAATTTCTCTGTCTTCACACAATTCATGGTGAAGGGTTTCTTTTAAAAGGAATTAAAAAAAACACAGTCTTAAAGGTTTAAAATGCCAAAAACTTAATACCACCAAAACTTTAAACTGACAAAAATAAAAAATCTTTAAGCATAACAAACTTTCATTTCGTGTTTTGAAACTTTAATTTAAAACAAGAATAAAATAAAATAAAATAAAAAAAAAAAACAAAACTAAACGGATAAAAAAATCAGAGAATATTAATAAGATTTATGAATAAGTATATGGAGAAATACATACAAATCTATGTACGAACATACGTATGTAATTACATGGTATAAAAAATATGAAATGAAACCATACATATGTATCTAAAGACATACATGTAAATATGTAATTATTTAAAATAATTATTAAATTATCCATCTTTACCATAATTGAGTTTTGAAAGGGTTTTTTCAAGATTTTGCGCACTTTTAAAATGATAATACAAGACAAAGATATTGTTGGAGCGGATTTTTTTATTATAATCTGGTAAAAAAAAATTTTTGATGTTTAATTTTTAAATACGATTTCTGGCATATAAAACCGCAGTGGCAAAGAGTACTTGTTCCAATAAATCTGGCCGTAAGGCTTCAATAGTGACTTGAATATTGGTTTCCAATGTTTCATGAGTTGATGGTTTGCCGGCATAAATCGACGACTTACCATAGAACCATAAAAAGTAATCCAAAGGTACAAACGAGAGAGAAAGTGAGCATAAACCTATGACATAACATAGTCCAATGAAAAGTAATCCAGAATCTATGAAGGCGGGCCAGCAAACAAAACCATTTCTGGAAAAAAACGCTTCCGAATTGATTTGTAGAAAATCGATTGTTAAGTGC
Organism: Metopia argyrocephala; assembly: GCA_963576795.1. Taxonomy (NCBI): domain Eukaryota; kingdom Metazoa; phylum Arthropoda; class Insecta; order Diptera; family Sarcophagidae; genus Metopia; species Metopia argyrocephala. The sequence continues at coordinate 169,690,365 of OY756208.1, read as the reverse complement.
ACTGTATAGTAAGTTGTGCTGAAAGAAAATGCCAAAACAAACACTCAGTTAGTAAGACTCGAAAACGCTCACCATTCACCATAACGGTAGCTCAGTGCACATTTCGAAAAAATAAGGACCGATGAGGCTGTAAGACAATCATTCTTAATGGAGATTTGTAATCGTTTGACGATTGCTTTCACTCCAAGTACGGCAATTTTTCCTTATGAAGTAAATTAGCTTCATCACTAAATTCAAAACTTCCACAAACTGTATTTTATAACCATGTAAGACAAGTTCCTTGCGTAAATGATTTCATATAGTTGAAGGAAAAGAGTCCAACAATGACGACTAATCGACATTTATTCAATACTTTTTGTTACAGCATCAATTTCGGCACCCACATTTCTTTGTCGAATTACTTACTCACTGGGCCAGTTATGTCGACCGTTAAATTATTAAACAAATAAATGTTTTTGAAAGTAAACTGACTTAACAGAAATCTCAACAAGGGTTGTCAGTCTCAGTTGTGAAACCACAGTAATCGATATCGATAGTACTTCATGCAGCTAAGAAACACCCCATATTAAACAAAATTCATGTAAATTATAATTTTTATTAAAACTTATAATATATCCGAAAAATAACTGATCAGTTTTTACTTGAAACAAGCGTCTGCTTAAGTAAGCTTAACAGCAATATTCTCTTCTTTATATTGTAAAAGCCAAAGAAGTGAAATTAGTGCGGAAACTTGATTATTGTAAATTTTCTCATTACTATTCCGACCTTGATTATATAAATTTTAAAAAATATAAGTTTTATACGACTTACGTCTTCTACTTATGTAGAATTACAGACGATATCAATTTTTCCCGAAATCGTTTTTCATCCCATACCGGTATATTATAAAGTTTTAATAAAAAAACAATTCGTTTGTAAACATGGAACTATACATTGGTTTAGTGAATGAAATATGAAATTAAAAAAAAATTACTTTTAAGGTACAAATTAAAAACTTTTAATGCCCATCTCTGATACAAATATCTCGCAATACCATACACCAAAAGGCGAGTTTACTCCCTTAAACAATTGATGTTATTTCTATAATACAGATTGAAATTCAATGTAAATAAATTTGTATTTAAAATGAAGAAAAATATTAATTTTTTTTTAATTTTAATTATAAATATTAATCCTTGGAATTATTACCATTTCTTTATTAATAAATTCCATTATCGTATTAAAATTTAAATTACTCTTTAACCATAGAAATAATTAAAATGATTTTTTTTTTCATTGGTACGTATTCAACGAAAAAACAAAGTAAAAATCCGGCAAAAAAAAAAAAAAAAGGAAAGAAAATATCTACAGTTAAATATTTGAGTAAATAACATTAACAATACAATATGGAACATATCACACTGTTAAATGGCTAAATAAATATGTACGTAACAGTTTTAAAAAGCTATAACTCATGTTTAAGGTTGGGTTTTAAAATGAAGTAAAAAATATTTTAAATATAAAAATTGTATATAATTTACTAAATAAGAAAATAAATAGATGAGATAAATATCTCACGTAAAAATAAATTATTTATTTATTATAAACTGAGATCATTTCAAAGTTAAATATAAATTAAAGTTTTCTATATACTCGTAGATAAGATTGTGTGTGGTAGAAGAATAACACTGGAATAATAAATAATTCATACGACAATTAAAATTTGTTATAATGTCTTTGAAAAAAATCAAATGAAAATAACACTATGCTACAAAAGTGAAGAAAAAAAAAATATGCAGGGGTTCTGACATAGAAATTCTGTTTTGTGGAAGCCCATAGAGTATTGGAATAGTGTTAGTTTTTTTCGATCACTTTGTTAAGTGTCTTTTTTAATAGCAAATATAGCGAAATACCCTTATTCACAAAATTACAACTTCAAAAAATTTTAAGTTTTTTGTTTTAAAATCGATTTTAAAAAATTTTCTTTAATTCGAAGTTATTAGTTTAACCTTTTAAACGAATTAATATCTTCGAAAATCGGATGAAAAATGGCTGAGTTATGGACGTTTAACTTTAAACAAAACACACTTTTTCAATAAATTTTCATTTTATTCACGCTTTAAGTTAGCTGTGAAGTAGAATATTTTTGTTTTATTATACTTATTTGTAAAAAAGCGTAAGTAGCTTTTGAAAACTCGTAAGTACATAAAAATCGAACTAAAACTTAATGAAATATGCAAAGTTTTGTGATAACATGTCTTTCGTCTTTTTTTGTTTTTTTCTTAGAAAGGCCTCCGTGTCCGTTTTATTTTATATAAATCGCTGCCAGTACCTGGCCTTAATGACCAGCAGTAGTTTGAGGGCATACTGATTATAGTTTTTCGAACATATCGCTGTTTAATCCTTAAAATTTTCTGGTGAAATCATTCACCTTGTTCATCACTCATCTGGCCTAAATTTGTAGACATTTTGCAAACGATTGCATGGTAGGGACACAATATTTCATCTACTACTCGTAGCTACTCATACCGTTCACTTTTTGTGTTTCCTAGTAAATTTTCACGTACCGAAACAAAAATTTTCCATTATTAGTCGATGGCTCAACAAAAAGTAATATAAAAAAGATTTTTATTGTACCATTTTTTAATTTACTTGTTTTTGGTTAAGGTCTAAAGGCACTACAATTGGTTCAAACGCATGTAAAAGTGTGTAGATCTTCATGGGGAATATTGTGAAAAACAATAAAGTGATTTTCGATGATTAATATTTGTTTTTGTTCTCTAATCCCGAAATATTAACCCTCGTAGTATTGAGTAGAATTGAGTCAATTCCCGCAAAATATCGAATAGGATAAGATGTTCAAATGCAGGTTAAGGGCATGTAGTTTAATTGAAGTTATTTAAGAATTATTAAAAAACACTATTCATAAGTGTATAAATTTTAAACAGCCACCCTATATATTGGGATTTAATTATGCTTATTATTAATATATCAAAGATAGTTGAAAAAAAAGTCATTTAATCAAGCCAAGTTATTTCCTGTCTTTATATTAAAGCCTATAGTTTTATCTAAATAAACAGTAAGTAATAATAGTACTGATTCATTACTTTTTTTTTTTGTTTGTTTGTTTTATTCTTAATGAAAAGCCATAAACATATTTATAATAAGTTACTTGTCTGGTTTGGTATGTACTATATACTTATAGTGTTAAAACATATTCTTTTTATTTAACACGTTAACGCAAACAGAAACTGATAAAAAAAGTAATAATAAAAAAAACTAAAACTAAAACAGACTGGAAAAACCATATTAAGAAAAAGAAGATAAATAATAAAATGCCGCATATGGTAAAGTTTCTTTAATACTTCATCTTTTTTTTCTTCTGCTTGATAAAAACCATCTTTAAATAATGAATGTGTTCTGCAAAAATTATGCCATGTTTACACTTGTCTTTATATCTTTTTATATATAAATTCTTAGATTTCATATTTTATTATTTTTCTTTTTCTTCTTATGAATTGTTTTGTCGAACCTCATCATATTCATTGTTTATTGCTTTGTATACAATATTTATGATTATTCTGCTAGTATTTCATTTACTATAACAAAACAGACTGACTATCTGATATTTGTTGTCAGTTGTTCAGTTGGTCTTACGGTCTAGCCAAATGGCTGCAAGACAAACGGATTGACTGAGGGTCCCAGTTAATATTTATAATATATCTTATTGTTATATGACCATATACTATTTTTTCTATATATTGCTGACAGTTTAGATAAAATAAAAAAAAACAAGATGCATTATAGCTAAACAAAACTACAGATATTAAATGTAAAGCGTTGTTGATAAAAAGGCCTTAAGAGACAAAATAAAATTGCTTTTTATAAAATTATTTTAGAAATAAAGTTTCATCGAAAAATTGCAAAAAAATAGTTTTTTTTTCGGAGACGGGTTATAAACAAATATTGTAGACCAGCGACCCAGAGGAATCTAACCACTGATATCACACTAACTACTACCCAGTATGTTGGGGCTGTTTTTCAGGATGTGTATTATAGAAGTCTAAGTTTGGCATGCTTTTTTAATTATTGTTGAGAGTAAGTCAAGAATGTGGGCCTCCAATATCTCATTAGTTGGTTTAAATGCATAAGCCAATAATGGTCGCTCCCTATTCGACCTTTGAGGATATATTTTTAGATAATGTTGACGTCATTGACAATTGATTTTAGCAGGATGGCCAAACAATTCAATTATTGCCTAAGAAATTTTTCTGTCGCAATTATGCGCGTTCCTGTGATTTAACGCGGCTGGATTTTTTTTCTGAGGATATTTGAAAGACCGGGTCTACGTAAACAAACCACAAACAACAGACGCTCTGAAAGATGAAATTCGGTGCTGTATTGACGAGATAAACGAAGCTTTGTTGCAATATATGGTTCAAAATTTTGCGAAAAGATCGGACGTTTGTCGACGTACTAAAAATGGACATTTGCTAGCCATCATATTCTTATTATTAATTGCCATATTTCTACTTTACATTGATATCAATAAAACTGAGCTTGTAAAAAAAAATTGTTTTTCAGACAATTTACTTCCTAACCTCAAATTTTCCTACTCTATAGAGAAAAAAAAGAGAAAACACAATTATAATATAAGAAAATTAGCTTGAATTCTTAATGTAATGATAACAGAAATATTTTTGTTACTTTATGACCTTTTGCCAATGCTCTAAAGAATTTACTTGCAAATGCTTGTAAATGCATATTTAACCTAAATAGGTTTTTGTTCATACTTTTGTAAATAATCGAGAGCCAAAGCGCAAAACATTGAAAATAACAAATGTTAAGAAATAAATCCGAAAACAAAGGTGAAGCGAAGTCATTAACTATTTGTAAGCATATTGTACTTAAAGTTAAAATATGTATTTAATGATAGGCAACAATGAGTAGATAAATAAACAAATACTTACAAATAGTATTTATATTTAGTACACACATACATACATACATTCATATTCGTATATACTAAGTGCGAAACATACTTTATATTTTATAATTTTTTCTGTTTTTTAATAATGTTATTAAACATTAAAATGGAAAAAATATAATTGCTATTTTAACAACATTAAAAGTATACATACATATCGTCACCTAAAATGTGAAATAACGTATAATTAAAAAATTCAAAATTTACTTTTTTATTAATTACGGTTCCCTACATCATAATAAAAGTACATATAACGGAGAGCAGCTCCCACCGCACGGTATCGGAGCCAGCTGTCTAGGTGGACGCAAAGGTCATACCCATCGACTTCCTCGCCAGGGAGCGACAATTCGTCCACCAACATACATACATACATAATTGGCCATTACAACCCTGTGTCAGGGTGATGGGCTAGCTTCCCGCAGCGCTCATTTTGTGTGTGTTAATTAGCCATGAGTACCGGGACCTACAGTTTAAAGTCGACTCCGAACGACAGAATTGGGAAACTTTTTCATGGCAATCAATTACTCCCAGAGCTTTTGCCAAAAGACTGCTGAGAGGTAGTCGCCGAAAGAAATAATTTTTTCATATTTCTTTTTTTCAATATGTCAGAGCTGAGACATGAACCCCGCGCTATTGTGTTAGTAAGCTAACACACTAACCACTAGACCACGGCGACTACTTCGTCCACCAACACGAGGACGAAACTGGAAGGGAAGGTGTCCAATCCTCCGTGACTGGCAGTTACGGTAGGATATTGAGACACGCGGAAGGTGGACTTACGGCCTTATCCCTTAAGTAGACGCTTGGCTAAATCGTCAGCACGGTGAGGTAGACGGGCCATGGGCACTTTCGGTCTTACGTATTTAACATCAAAAGGGCTGTGAGTCCCACATGTGTCTACTGAGGTTTACAATCTGACTTCGCTTCCCACACATTCTTTGAGTGGGAGAAGTGCATGTCGGAAAGGTGTGCACTGGAGAGGGATCTTGGCACCTTGACTCCCAATACCATCACGGGAGTTATGTTAGGAAATCAAGCCGCATGGAGAAAGATCGACTTATTTGTAAAAGGGGATCCTCCGCCGGAAGGAGAGAGAGACCTTGCAAGGACGATGGCACCGGAGGGTCCAAATGAACGGAACATAAGGCTCCATTCTGAAGTAATGTCATAAACTGACGATTCCAGGATAGATCCAGGTGATACAGAGAGGGGTTTTTATCCGGCAGGCACTCAGATACTGTGTGGAGTCCGGAACGACGGGTGACAAAAACCACTTAAGTGCGTAAATGCATTTCCCCTCTCACAAAAAAAAAATATACATATAAGTACATATGCGCCTTATGCCACCGAGTTCTAAAATTTTAAAATTTTGTTCCAATATGGAAGTAATTTTAATTTTATAGAAAAGTGATAATACGTTGTTTTGCATTTTATGTGACGATATGTAAATATGTCTTTATTAATTGATTCGTTTTAAGTTTCGTTTCTATTTTATTAAACGATTGGGTTAAGAAAAAAGGTATTTATTTTTTTTCGAGCGGAACGTATTAGGATTATTATTTCAGATTGTTTCTATTTTCTTTTGAATAAAGCTTATTTGTTAACTCATTCAAGCCAAATTTATCGTGAGATTTATATGGAAAAAATTTTTGTTTTCTTGTTTGTTCATAACGACTTTGAATAATTAAAAAAACCTTTAATTGTTAATAATTTCCACTTAATTAAATGTCAATTACATTTTTTTTTAAGCAAAACCACATTCCAAAACGTTGAAACTTAAAAACATACATATTTTTCTCGTCTATACAAAATTGCATTGAATTCCAACTAAAGAACCTTAAATATACGAACAAAACGAACAAAAAAAAAAAAAACATTAAAACACATGTGTAATTAAAATTATTAGTTTGAAGAAAAACGTATTTCTTTTTTATTAAAGAAAACTACTTTATATAACAGAAACTATACTTTGCAAGAGTTTGTACTCCTATAATATAATTTGCCTGGAACCTTCTTAAAATGCCAATAATTATAGAAACAAAAAGAAAAAATACGGTTTGGAAATAATTTTCTAAAATTAAAAAAAAAAAAATTTTCAACTTACCGGCACAAAATGTGGCAGATTATCTAAAACTTGCAATTTATCTATACGTTGTTTTATGCGTTCTCTATGATGAGGATTTTTTATTCCAATGGCTGTTAAATCCTCTGGTGTCATACGAGCAATAGTTGGTAAATCATAACCAGCTGTTATAAACAATTGAGCATACTCTTCATATTTCATTTCCAAAAGCCAATCAATAATTAATTCCTCATTACGCTGACGATCCATAGAACCAATGGAACATGAACTTAATGAACTACATCGCGGCGAAGAGAGGGCACCACCACCGCCACTACTGCGTATGGAACCGGCTCCTGAGACACCGGTTAGATATGATGAAGCGCGACCTGAATCTAAACTAGCGGTTGAATGACGTGATCCAGAACCAGCTGAACCAGAGGAAGAACCGGGTGAATCACGACCCGGTGATTGTGTAAGATCAATGCCTTGATCCTCTTGCAGAGCCAGCTGCTGATGGTAATAAACGGCCGCTTTATGAGTTAGTGGTTCACGTAAAGTGGCACAAAACACTGGCGGGGGGCATGGCACTAAAGTGGGTGGACAGGAGGCAAGCAAAGGATTGCCAGCAGTGGTGGCAGCTGTTGCCGCGGCTGACGTTGATTGTGCGTTTTTATTTGAGACCACAGCCGAGGCTGAAGTTTGTGAAGAGCCTGAGGTTGACATGGCTGATGAATATTCGTTTAGTTCATCTAAAATTATACAAATTTTCAAAAATTTATAAAAAATATCACTTATTTTAAATAAAATATTAATTAAATAAAAATTGAAAAGAAACCTATTAAAAAAAAATTCTTATGCTTAAAAAAAGTATTATAATTATAATTAAATGAAAAAAAGGTAAACAGTTTGGAGAAAATTATATTTTCTAATTTTTCCAATGCCTTACCTTTAATTCTTAATGCTACTGTAGGTTCACGTGGTAAATTAAAGCCGCCCTCTTCGAGCGATGGTGATGATACCATACTACTCATTATAATCCCATCCTCCAGCTGTACTTTTCCAGCTGCACTATTTATACTGCCGCCTAAACGATACAATGGTATCTGTTGCTGATAACCGGATTGAGTTGTGTGCTGTGGCGGTACTGGGTCTCCAGGTAATGCTGGTGGTGCAACTTTTGTTATTTTCTTAGCTTGTGCGTGTGGTTTCAATGAACGATGCATGATCGTAATAACAACCACAATTGTGTCTAAATCTTAATGCTACTGTTGTTATTGGTGTTGCGGTTGCGACTGTATTAGTCAATAACGTAGAGTTTGAGGTTTTAAATTGTATATGATCCTGAAAAAATATGTACGAAAAAAATATTTAAAATTAATTAAAAATAACAATTTTTGAGGTTATGTTTGTTTATTAGTTATTTTTAGAAACTCAAAATTTAAATAAATCCATTTTGCACTTTATGTAAAACACAATATGATTTCATATATGTAAATACCATATAGCAAGTCAAGAGTGTTACAAGTAGTAGACAGATTGTACGAATATACACAAAAAAAATTAAATAAACAATTACAAATATTTAGAGTTTATTAAGGTTTTTCATATAGCGTTATAATCGCATGTAATCTTCCACATAAAGACGAAAAAGATTGTGTCTCTTAAAGACCGCGCTCAATACAATACCAAACATGCAGTTCTAGAATCAGAAGAGAAAATTAATTTCTGATACCACTGGAGCTATTAAATTTAGCCACTTTGGTTTCTTCCTAGTAGCTGGTTGAGGACCTTTAATGAGCAGTAATGTTGTAGTTTCAACTTAAAACGCAAGTACAGACTATTGACTTGATATAGATTTGCAGGAGCAGGAACCTTGGGAGAATAGATTTGCTGTGTGGCCATCGTTTGATAATGTCAGGACTAGATTTATTCTCGAAGTAAGTAAACCCAGCTTGATAATGACGACCGGCATTAACAGATCTCTTTCATATAGTGAGTGAAAACGAAGAAGAGAAGAAATCGATAGAACATTTCCTCTATAGTTGCTCGTCTCTTTTTATAAAAAGTTGGAATTCCCTTGGTGGGAGTTTCTTTGACGGGTTGGAGCCTTCTAAAGTTCGTTGAGTGACTTTGCTGACCGGGGTATGTAAATACATACTTGTGAAATTAACCACTCTGAATCTTTTCCCTTATTCCCTTCTCCTCCTTTTCTATGCACAACTTCACCTGTTCTTTTTCTAGGAAGAGTACGATGGATGCTATAATATCCTACCTACTAGCCTGCATTGAAAATCAATGTTACCAATAGTGAAGCAGGCACTTAGATAGTTCAGTACTCCTGAACAAACCAGTACATCTTTTAATTGTTACCTAAATGCATCTTACGGTAATGGCCCCGTAGACGCTAATAGACACATTGCATTGCTCATTGTCAGGTGTCCAATGTGGGTGAAAATCACATTAATAGTATGATTATTAAAAATTTTTTTTTGTAATGCCAAATTTCCATTTAAAACATATCAAAGAATAGTAAAGTAATCATTAAAATAAAAAAGATTTGTGAAGGAATAGGGTATCTCATCAATTTTATTTTTCTTTTTTTTTAACTGTTATTGTATTTAAAAAAAATTAAATTTCATGATGAAAAATTTAAAACAATAACACACACCCACTTTTCGCCTTTACTGTAGGAGATTAATTCATCGAAAAGTATAATTTTGTTTGGTTTTTTTTTGTATTTCTTAGGCCCCGATTATGGTTCACAACAGTTGTAAATTTGATGTTGTATTTCTAAAATTGCGATTATGATTTACAACAGCTATGTGTTGTACCATATACTTTGACTATCGTTTACAACATTTATTGTTAGATGTTGTAGCCAATACAACACAACATTTAGGTGTTGTAAACGATAATCGGGGCCTTAATCACGCTTAACATTTAAATTTTAAAAAGTGGGCTCACGCAAAAGGTCAGATTACAAATTCATTAAAAAAAAGAAATAAAACGGCATAAATAAATAAATTTATAGGTTTCCATGAATTCGAATACACAAGCACATATACTACATATACATATATAATTTACTATAGGTGAAAAGAGAGGAAATAGCGAGAAAACGAAAAAAAGAAAGTTTACACAGATAAAATGTGTAGGCCCGGCTTTTTAAGTTTTTTTTTTAACAACAACAACAGCAACAACAATTTAAAATGTCAATAAAATAGTAGAATAGTACAATAAATAGAGCTGCAAAAAAGGATACAACAATGATGCACTCAGAGAATGGGCATGAGCGTGTACGTATGTGAGCTAGTGCACATTATAACTTTTTTCTTTTTTTGTTATTATTAGTTTTTCCTTTTAGTACAGAAGAACACACACGCACACACAAATTTATAATAGTGATGTTATTATTAAAGAGAGTAAAAATCTAGTGTATATACACTAAAATGCAAGTGAAGAATGTAATTTTATATGTTGTTTGTACGAGTAAAGTTCAAATGGTAATAAAATTGCAATACATTTGTTTCTGTTTTTGCTTCACTTTTTAAACTCTATTTTTCAGCACGAGTACTCAAATCATGGTTAGCAAAAATAGTATTAAAATGACTACAATAGTTAGAGAAAATATACGCAATAGAAATCATAGTAATTGTGGGAAGGCCATAGAGAGTTTCTTTATAAAAAAAAAGGTTAAAGGTCGAGAATATTATTATATGTGCTAAAAGAAAATGGTACTACTTATATAATAAAAATAATAAATAGGAAATAAAGGATATAACAAGGGCACTATTAGAAGGGGGTTAGTTTAATATAAAAAGACGTAGGGAGATTATAGAATTTCGTTTTAAAATAAATGACATATTTGACATCATATTATTGTATTACTTCTAGAAAAAACTTCCGCAAGTATAAACGAACTTAAGAACTAACAGCCTTATGTATAATAAAAAATTAGCAGGTTGTTGTACACAGTGGCTATGTTTATCATCCCAATATGTGGAAATTATTACTCAAAGGTCCAAGGTATTTAATTTTTTGGATTCTCTGCAGAGTCATGACTAGTTATCAAATATATTGTATGGAAATAATAATATAATAATTTAATAATATCAGTATATAGCGGGTGATAAACTTGCCAGTTTTTTGTCCCATATAAATACTAACAAGTTTCTAATTTTTCATTATACATACGGCCGTAAGAGTTCAAGAAATGCTTTTTCCTATTTAACATGTGCAATCCACTCGTTTATCACCATCACCAAAAACTGGAATTTATAGGAAATTCGATCAGGCCTAAGATCAAGAAGAAGCCTAAGTCAACTTTCAATTGACTGCTTTTACAGCAATAATTTTGTGAGTTGGAAATCGCTGTTGTTGTCACACAATCTGAGTGAGAACAAGTTCAATAGTATTGATACATAAACCTGTGTTTGCCTGAAAATACAGTATAAATTTAGATAAATAGATTCTCATTACGCAGGTTCATACAAAGATTCTATAAAAATCAATCCAATCCGGTAGAGATCAGAGCTGTTTCTGTTCTATTTGAACATGTTTTTCAATCTACGAATTTATATTTGGTGATTATTTGAGCCGGATGTTGCCATTAGACGATTGTGATTAATTAAGAATCTAATGCGATCGGCTTTACAGGGCGGATCGTGTGGTTCATCATTCTTAATTCGTAGACTACAACACTTTAGAGTCGCTGTGTATGCCTTTTGGCGAACTACTGTATAGAAAAAATATTTTTTATGTATTTACACACTCTTCTATATTTACATTTTATACGTAGTATATATATAAATATCGGTATTTTATCCAATATATTCCAAAGATTAGTTCTTTTAATTGAAGATATTGATTTTTTAAAGGAAAAAAGAAATAATAAGAAAATATATGTAATTATGTACGCAATTATATCGTTATTTGGTCACCCTAAAAAAGAAATTTTATTTAAAAATATCAACAACATATCAAGCACTAAAATTTGTTCTTAACAGTTTTTAAAATATTAAAAAAAACCCACAAACTCCATAAAGTCATTGGCCTCTTAAGATATACGATTCAGTTTTAACAACTTTTTAAAAATAAATTAAATTAAAAGAATTCAATAAAATATTTATGTATTTATTTATTTATTTATTTAATTATGTCTATGGATAATAGTTCCTTACAGACTAGAGTAAAATTTACAAACAATATTAAATAATAATGATAAATATTTAATAATAATGATTTAAATACAAAATAATTTTTCTTTTCAAGGAATCATTACTCTCAGAAAGATCAATTAAATGATAAAGATTATTAAACTTCAAACATATTTGACGAAGGGAGTCATTATTGGCATACACAGTACGGTGATATTTTAAATATAATAAATGAAAGTTACGGGACGGTCTAATTGGAACATTAAAAATAATTTTACTTAACAAATACTCAGAACGTACTTCACCACGTATTAATCTTAATAGAAAAGATACACTTAGCATTGTTCTTCGACTTTTCAGGGTAGGCAGTTTTATAAGAGCAAGTCTGTTCTCATATGAAGGAAGAGCGAATGAGTTCCATCCTAGACCTCTCAAGCAAAATAAAAGGAAGCGTTTTTGTACAGATTCAATAAGGTTAACGTAAGTGAGGAAGTATGGATCCCATATAATAGACCCGTATTCAAGAATAGGGCGTACCAAAGAAGTGTATAGTTGTTTTGTTACGTAGGGGTCAGTAAATTCTTTTGACCAACGCTTTATAAATCCTAAAACTCCATTTGCTTTGTTCACCATCATTGAAATATGTTCACAAAACTTAAGTCTACATACAAAGTGTACATATGTATGTATAAAAACTAATCCTTAAGATGAACGCTTTTAGAACTCCATCTGTGGCAATTAATTTTAAAAGCCCTTTTAAATGGTAAAAAACAGTCGACACGAAGAAAAAAATATAAAAAAATACACAAAATAAAACATAAACAAATGGAAATAATAAAAAAAAAATAATACAAAATAGAATTTAATTTACAAGCACAAATCCGAAAAAATTAAAACACGACAGTTAAAATAAAAAAGGAGGAAATAACGGAAAGCCTGTAAGCAGTTACAATAAAAAACTCTTAAATTGTAATAAAATCAAGTAACAAATAAAAAACCAACAAATGTGGGTGGCTGGGGATTATGTAGTACACAATAGCCTATAATTGTTTCAAGTTTTGTGAAAATCGTAGTTAATTTTTATTACAATACTATTATTCTATGTATTTTGTTTTTTACCCACTAAAACACTGATACAAATGCATTCAAATAAAAAAAAATTGGAAGATAGTGAAGCAATATACGAGAGAGAGAAAATTGTAAAAGTAAGGCAAATACAAAAACAAAGCAAAAATAATACAGACAAAACAATAAAAAAAGAAAACAATGAGAACATTCATTGTAAAAGAGTACATGTGTATACATAAATAGAGAAGATTAATAGTGCAATGGTGTTGTTGAACCGGTGTCGGCTTTTCTAAGACCCCAAAATAAAATAAATAAACAGCAACAACATTACAACTATTTTACAGACAGTCTTTACACAAACCCAAACTTACTTTAAATCACTGTTTTTCTTTTTTTTCTAAAAATTAATATTGCACCACATTATTGCTGATGTCAGCATGGGTTAATCTAAAGTGGAGTACAGATAACAACCAGAAAAAATATGCATGTACAGAAAAAGCGAGAGCATAACCGTTATAGTTGGGGTGGCCCTACAAGCCCTATAATAAAATTATTAAAACAATAAACACAATAGTAAAATTATATTAAAAAACCAACGCACATACACATAAACAGCCCTTGTCGAACATTGACAGCCAGCCTGCCAGTCTTGTTGTCATTTTGTACTTGTTTTTTTGTTATTGTTTTTGGTGGCTTTTAATAAATAAAAGTGCATAATTTTTCTGCAAAAAGAGGGAGAGAGAGAGAGAGAGGGCGATATAGATAAAATGTGGGTGACTAAAACGTTAATATGTTGCTTAACAGAAAACAAAATTTTGGTTGAATGAGTAATCGCTAGAGGAGAGTACACAACAATGGAATAGAAATATGACAACAGCAAAATGCATGTTAATGTTTTGAAGGCGGTTGATTTAATGTGGAGAACAGTAAAATTTAGTGCAAGCAATAGTAACGATTTAAGCGTTAATTGTTAAATTTAAGTTTTTTATATGTATATAAAAATTATGCTAACTTTTAATTAATATTATTTTGAAATCTTAAGGCGACGTATTTAATATGTTCGTCTTTTTATATAAAACACTAAAAAATTTGTGTGTTGTTTTTTTGTGTTGTTTCACATACATAAAAAAATTATTTATATAAAATCATACGGTGCACAACAGGTAACAGCATTATAAAAAAAGATTATGCAAAAGGAAATCAAAAAAGAGTGTGAATAAAGCAACATCAGCAGAAATTGCTGTTGAATGAATACTTAGCAAAAGCAACGAATACATGAATACTTAGCAAATGTGAATACTGTTCTCTGATAGGCATGTCAACCATTTATACCATTCGTTGCTTTTTTGAGTGTTAGTGACTTTAGAAGAAAACAAGCAGTTCAATGAATAAGATTCGTTACATTCATTCTTTTGTTGTGTTGTCTTGTATTGCTTAAATAAAATAGTGATAATTGACAACAGTATACTCATTTTGTGAGAGTACATTCAAAGCTCATAAACAGTCAGTCAAACTGTTGTCTGATATGCATGTACAATATGTTTTTTTTTTTAATTTTTTAAAACATTAATGTTTAGTTTTTTGTAACTAAAGTAATTGACCAGCAAACATAGTTAAACAATACATTCGGTTCTTTTTAAAACAACCTTAAATTAAAAACTTGTTTTTATTTCTTCTGCAACTATAGTGAAAATAAAACTGTTGTAACTTGAAGTGGGTGCCATTCCTAAATTTGAGAAATTATATCATACAATATGCAAAAAAATACTCGCAAGCCACATCCCTAAACAACTGATACAAAAAATTAAATATTTTATAGAAAAAGCTATAAAAAATTAAAGCATTTAAAAAAAAAACCCTAACGCAGCCCAGGTTCGAGTCTTAGAACTGGAGAAAATAAAGAACAAAAAATATGTACAGCATTTCAAAGTTTTAATTAAAAAAAATATATACATATAAGAGGTTTTTCCCCATTTCCAAAAATTCTATCGTTAAAGAAAGCCGCCCCTGACACTCCACTTTATCCACCTTTGATCTATCAATTGAAAGATCAGGAGAATGGGACACCAACTGATAAGTAATAGCCAGAACCAAGAAAGAATCAAAAATCAAAACCTACCAACAATAACTTAGCGAAAATCCCTTCCACTTCACAACAAAACAAAATTAACATCCAGAGATGGGGCAATTGTTGTTGAACATTTCAAGGGTGAAGGTATATCCCTGGCTTTTGAGTAATGAACTGACAGCAACTTGTCCCATTGGCATTAAGCGCTTAAGGCTACCATACACTATCATACATAGTCGTACAATTCATTCACAAGAAAATCTTATCAATTTCTGTAACACTTTTAAAAGTCGCATCAACATTAGTGCCACACCATCATACAAAGTAAGATGCAAATCATATGCAGAGTTGCTTTTTGCTCAAATCTTATAAAATGCAACCCTGATCGCATGGCGAAAAATGTTTATCAATTTTTTCAAAAAATTATAAAGCGGACAGACTTGTCAAAAAATCTGTCATACAGATTCATTTTTATGCCAAACTGTTATACTTTTTTAACACACACGATTTTTTTTTTGACAAATTGTACGACTCAATCATGGCTTTTAATAATAATAAAAAGAAAAACTATCTTTTCAATTTTAATACAATGCACTACATTAGTAGGGGTGTAGCCCCTGAGTATTAGTCTTAACAAAAAAAGTGTATGTACACATAAATTAATGATTTTAGAATTAAACGTGATTGAATGAAACGTATGCATATGGTTTTTAATAAGAAGATCTAATGGACTAAGTAATTTCAAAAAAATTTTATTTTTTATTGTATCTATTGTCTAATAATTCTTTATGTAAACAGCTGTTGGAATTAAAGCTAATGTTATTTAAGTTAAAAGCAACTTTTAACTCTAAAATATGCTTTTACGTTTAAAGTAAATTTTCACATTTCTAGACTTGACCAAATTGGTACTTTTAAAAAAGTAATCTATCTTTAAAAAACTTTAATTACCTATATGTACTTTTTTGTGTATAAGAACTGTAAAATATGATTAAAACAAATAACATTTATTACAAATTTTGTAAAGCTTAAGGTTTTTTATTTAAATACGAACTAAAAAAAAAACAGTGGGTTAGCTACACTGAATTTTCCACGTTAACACATATGTATGTACGTTATGAATAGAATAACTGCATTTATTTTAAAACACTTACACACACATACATACATACAAAAGCTGATGGTATGTGTTAAATGAAGAGTGCTCTCTGAAGTTAGTGACTGAATAAGTGAATAAATATAAACGTAAAAAAAACAAATAAAAAAAAGAAAACAAAATATATGTATGTATGTATGGGATGTATATGTACAATCAAATCAAAAAGAGTGTGAGGAAACAAAAGGCCCATTTGTTGATGAGGATGATGATGATGATGACTACAACTATAATAATAAAAATGTTTGGAGCACTCTTGAACACAAACATACACATATACTTTTTCTTATATTGTACATACAAAAAGGAATACAAACATATAAACATAAGTACATAAAACTTGTAGTATATGTGAATGTGTATTTAACTGTAAGTATAAATTGTAAGAGATTTATTGATTGCCGCCTTTGTAAACGAAAACAACAAACAGTCTATTGGAAGAACGGACCAGAACTTAAAAAAATAATAATAAAAGTACCGTTTTAAATGTACAAAATAAAAACAAATAAAACAAATCATGCTAAAATATAACGTTTTTCTCTAAAATCTTATTATTTAAAAAGACTTGGCTACACTCTTTTTTATAGCAGACGTGGGAGTTTTTACTTCATAACTTGTTTGTGGAAATAAAATTGACTTTAAGAAAAGAATATACATACATACATATATATGTATGCACATATACATACATATGTATAAATACAATTCTTTGGTAAAAACAAATTTTAAGATTGCTGTGGTGTGTTTTTTTTTATTATTTTCAAGTCAAAAGGGGGAACTTTTTGCTTTGAAATAACCTAAAAATAATTATCATCTGGTGTAAATTGTTAAGAAGATTTGGTGGTTGGGACGACGGTACGTATAGCTTTCACTCTTTCACTACCCTAAAATGTACATGCATTTGTATGTATGTAGTATGTTCATCTATAGTATGTGTATGCATGCTGTTTATGTGTTAAATGCTACGGAGAAGAAATTAATTTACCGTAGAATTAATAGGTTTTCATTATGTTTTTTTCTGCCTTTCTTCCTCTGCCTTTAAACTACAAAGACCAAATGTGCATAAAACAACGTCGCTTTAAAAGAGGAAATAAACTATTTATAGTATAAGGAAGACTATAAATTAGGCAGAGATTTAAGTTAAATGTAGCAACTAAATACAAGTTTTCAATGGATGAAATCATCAATCTTAAAAGGATGCACAAGGATTCTTAAATCGATTTGTAAAACAAAAGAAAAAAAATCATTAAATGGCTTTGGATATTCATTAAACTTTATGCCAAATCAATTAAAGAGAAATAACATTAAATAGCTAAAGATGCCTAAATTATTTAAAGTGCGATTAAGTTTGAACAATTAGAGGATTTATAAAGGAGTTAAAAAAAGGTTTAAAGGAGGTTTTAATAAATTAACAAGTAGCAAAATTAACCGTTAATGAGGTATGATCTAATTAATCTGAGGTTAAGTACGGACGATTTTTAAGGAGAAAAACAAGTTTAAACAAGTTTTAAGACTAACAAAAATTAAACGATGTTTTAAAAAAAAAACAAGAAGATTTCAGAGATTATTTTTGACAATTATGTATTTCATTAAAATAAATCAAATATTTCAGCGGGCACAGAAATATTGTGGGTAACGAAAAGGCAGATTAACTGGCTGGATGTGGAACTACCTAAGGGGCAAGATTAATACGGAATACCATCAGTCTGACGACGTACATCACCAGCAGATCACTTTAGCTAAGATACAACTTGAAAAGTATGAAAAAGTAATTCAAAACATTGAAAGTAGGAATGTCAGTAGGATCGCGGCGATGATAACTGGTCTTTGGTTTGTTGGGGATCAAGCAACCAGGTTGGGCGTTCCATTTAATTCATATTGCCACAGCTGGAAAGGAAGGAGACAGTGAATGTGTGCCCTATTGAGGGAGAGTTTATCAGCTTAAGGTAAACCGCTCATTGATGATATTAAGGAGCTAGTTGGTGTGAACATTGGTCGACTTTTGGAGTTTCTAAGCCGCACGGACTGGATATAGTAACGTGGTGCCTAACAAGTTGGTAGTGAGGATGTGGCATCAAAATGGCACGAAAGTGCTAATTGGATAATGGACCACAACGAAAACAAATCAACCAACCACTTAAAGCGGTATATTTTAAATTTATTTTCAGCACTCAGGGGACGACCCCTACTCATGCAGTACATTGTGCTGTCTAGGAATATAAGTTATGGGAAGGGGAAAAGAAGGA
The DNA here is from genome assembly GCA_963576795.1 of Metopia argyrocephala. NCBI lineage: Eukaryota > Metazoa > Arthropoda > Insecta > Diptera > Sarcophagidae > Metopia > Metopia argyrocephala. Next base: position 169,671,643 of record OY756208.1, on the reverse strand, counting down.
GTAATGCTTGTGGACATTTGATTTAGACTTACTGATATCGTAATTGGCAGAAAAACATTCGCTGGAAGATTGTTCCATAAGCGGGCGGTGCGGCTAAAGAATGAATTGTCAATGCATTGTGCGATTTACTGAACAGCCAACTACAAAAGGATGTGCTTTGAGAGAGGTACGAGTAGTCCGTAAAATATGATATCTAATTTCAATATAATTTTTAATTAATAAAAGAGACTAACTTTATTTATCAAAGGATTAATTAAGGCAAGTTAAACTAATTTAAACGCAAAATGGGCTTTTATATTCTTAAGGTGAGTAATGAAATATGCGCTAAAGGACAGCTTTTTTAATAAACAAAATAAATGCATTAATTTAAAGTTTTTTTTTATTTTTTTTTTAATAAACTCGAATAACATCTATAACAATTTAGAGCACATCCGTAATCGGTTTTATTGAAACTTTTTAAATTACAAAAATATCAGAAGTCGACCAACGAAGGTAATTTCTACTGACAAAATATCTTGAAATGTCTTCAGACCAGTGTTGATCAAAAAGTAAATGAAAGAAATTGTTTTTCATTCAGATGTATGCTATTATGTGGGTTAAATGCTTTTAAAGTAACGAATGTAAAGGAAAGTTTAACAAAAAAGTTTTCTTGAGCCTGTGTTTTTAAAATCTTTAAAATTATTTTCCCACAACAACTATTTCTCTAAACGAAAACATTTTAAATCTGCCAATATTTAAATCGTTAATGCCAAAATCAATCATTTTTAAAACTATATTCCAACAAATAACAGACTTATTGATAGTCGTCATAAATAATGACTCTTAATTGTGGTTCTCATAGACACAAATGACTGACTTTTAAATATTAAAACAACAACAGCAACTTTTACAACAAAACTAGTACAAGTCTTTTTTTTTTTGCATAAAAAACACCTTATGTTTTAGTCTGGAATCATTTGTGGCAGCAGCTACAACTACCATGATTTCTTATGGCCGAAAAAATTTTGCTTTAAAGAAATTCCAAAAAGCCCACATATGCACCCAAAAATATACATAAAAAATAGCAGACAGACAACTACTACGACTCAAAATAAAAATTACCAGTCATTGGAGCCATTTTTTCGCTGTTTTTTTTTTTTTCAATTTAAAATTAAAAACAAAAAGGAGTTAAATTAAAAGCAATATATTCGTACAAAAAAAATAAAAATGATAATTGATGTGATCGCTAAACCGAAAAATGTATTCAAATTTGAAAAAAGAAGTGTTTTGTGAGGCAAAAAAAAAAATTATTTTTACGGAAAAGCCACGCCTTTTTGTTTTCTTATATTCTCCTCTTAAAACATGGTTCATTATAGCAGCATCATTGGCTTCTTTTGCTTCAGTCTGAGATGCAAAACAATCCTGAACATTTATTGCCGTAAACACATGATGAATACATTAACGGAAATCAAAATTAACCATAATAATATATGCCAGTTTTGTAATACACTTAGAGAAACTTAACGACATTAACGACAAAGCTTCGAAATATTGATCCATTTGAAAGTATACTCAAATTTTTTTTCTATATGAACGAAGGACCTATGTAGTCGCCGTAGACTAGTGGTTAGTGTGTTGGCTTACTAGACAAGAGCTCCGGCTTCAAACCAAGCTCTGGCATCTTAAAAAAAAAGAAATATGAAAAAATTATTTCTTTTGGCGACTACCTCTTAGAAGTTTTCTGACAAAAGCTCTGAGAGTAACTAAATACTATGAACAAGCTTCTCAGGTCTGTCGTTCCGACTTTAAACTGTATGACCCGGTACTAATGGATAAAAATTAACACACAGGACATTCTTTCACTTGAGGGACACGGTCGAACACGCGTTGGTGCTGGCAGACTTTTTAATTTCCGCCTCAGAAGAGTAAAATTGTATTCATGGCTACATTTACCAAGGCTTCTACTAGTGATTTAATAATAATTAAATGTTAACACTCTCCTGCTTTTTAAATGTCACTGTCATAAAACAAAGCTTTTTATTTTTTATAACAAATAAATAATTAGGTAGTTTTATAGTATCTAGCTGTGTAGCTCGCTGTGTTGTATGTGTTTAGTTCTTTAACTTTAAGAAAGTTGATGACATTCCTTAATCGTTAAATTATTTGGCATTTTAAACAATAATTTCTTTAAGTGTAATAAGAATATAAACAAAATACACACAAAGATATGACACTACAAGATAATACATATGATGACTAGCAATAAAGATAAATAATAGTGGTTTGTATGTTTTTAAGTGTTGCTGTGTTGCAGAATAACATTAAATATGAAGTTTTTTCATTATTATTTTGTTGACAGAAAAGTGGAATATATAAATCTGGTGTCTTCTTCTAATTTACATTTAAACATTTTTTTTTCTGAACAAAATGACAACAATAAAATCATTTTGACAGATACACTGTAATAACAATAACATAACAACAACAACAACAACAAATATTTATAATAAAAACTAACACAAAGACAATTTTAAGAAAGAAAGCTTAACAGCAATATAGAGGCAGAGAGCGTAAGAAGGAAAGAAAATTAACAATAAGACTTGTTTTTATAATTTTTTCCCTCAGCCTTTCTGTGTATTTTTATAAAAGATAAAATGGTTAAAAAGAAAAACAGTTTCAAACAAAAATCTTCTTCTTTTTTTATTTTTCTTAAATAAAAAACAATAGAAAAATGAACAAAATAAGAAAAGACAAGAAAAAATGTAAAAAATATAACAAACCCAGAATATGGAATGAATATGAGTGGTGATATTGTCTTCTTCTTATAAGAAATTGTATGGTAACGCAATACAACAAAAGCTAAAACAACAACTTTCAACCCAGCATCCAGAAAAGTAAAGTAGTCTGACAAGAAAATATACCAGAAAGCCAGGCTGGCAGGAATAGTCTATATACTTATGTGTGTATGTATGTAAGTGGCAGCATGAATGTCAAAGAGATACAACAACAATTAATAATGTACAGGGTGTTGAGTTTAATTAAATTAGCTGTCAATTATTGCTTTTAAAAATATATGTATGCATATACAACGAACTAATTTAATGAAGCTACCTTTGATTTTTCAACAGCTCCATAATTATACATTAAAGGAGTGAATGTTGAAATAAGTCACGTAATGCTAGTATTAGATTGAGGTTTTAATGATCGTTGTTAACTTTGTATGTTATTTGTTTTCACTGGGTTTGAATATGAAGCGTTTGGCTTGTAAATCGGTTCCGCTAAATAAAACGTACAAAGAAATGAAAGACATTTAAGACGATAGAACTTAAAGATTAATTAAAAACTCGCTTATCTTCTGAATTTAAAGAAAAAAAGTGCTAAAATCTCCTAATTGTCAACGCTGATTCTAATTCCTCTAAATGCAGATCGGGCAGTTTAAATTTTAATCCCGGCAATTTTCAAGTGTCTGATAGGCTTCCAAGAATTTCAATCGATTAATTGGCTAGAGAACTGCGAATTGTGCGATTCTGCCGCTTTTATTCGATACGCATTTTTGCCGAATACCATTTGTATGTGCAGAAAAGCGATCTTGCATGGAAACGAAGATTTTAATCTAGAATTCTGTGTAATTTTGAGAATTTGTTGTCAGCATTTTCTCTCCGCAAGACTTTTAGTATTTCTCTTTTACTTCTACCCGAAACATCTTTTCACAGAAACACTTTCACTCATCCATTGTCATAATACTCATGAATCATCAAACTGTCTGATAACCCATATATAACAAATCAACAGCAATATCTGCTATTGCGAGTAGCAAATTTAGAAATTAATTATGAACAGGGAAGGAGACCGCAAATCTAGCTAAGGCACTGCAACCTAAACAGGTCTACTGTGGTAAATACTTTTGAGGACGAAGTAAAAAGATATCCCAGACGCGTGAATTCAGAAGCTCGAAAGAGTGACGACAAATTATAAAGTTCATAACTATGGACGAGTTATTATTGTTCTTACTGTTGAAAAATATAAACCTGCCATGTTGTCAATTTTTAATAACTAGTAATATATAAGTACATATCGTTAGCTAAAATGCAATAAGGTCTAACTGAAAAAAAAAAAATTAAATTAAAGTTTTTGAAAGAAAGTAACGAAGTACAGAGATAATCTTATTATCTGTATTTTATTCTACTTTACGAAAAATCCTGAAACCATGTGATTATCGAAGTTGTGCATAATAGGATCTCACCTCTGACTCCAGATTCTGTTGCAAGGGAATCACTAATTAATCATTGATAACCAGTAAGAAGACAAGATCCTAATTTCGTTTCGTCAGAAATGCTTTAGTTAGATCAAAGTTAAATACTATAAAGAATTTAGAAGAAGAAAATGACATCCGTGAAGGAATAGTACACAACTCAAACTGAACATGTTTTCGACTCCAGCTACGGTAGGCTCATCAGAGGTCTTTGTGTCTGTACACATTAGGGTGGGTCAATTTTTTTTGCCTACTAAGCGTATAGCAAAATCGTAATCTACGGGAAATTCTAAGAACTTTTCCCAAAGAAACCATTGTTCTAAAATCAAAATCGAGCTTCCGGTTTTTTAAGAGAAAATTTGGTGCTCAGGTCATCCGAAAATAATGCTTTTTTTTGAAAGTATTCACTGCAATTGGTGAATAGTTGACCTGTAACGCTGGAAGAGGGCTTATTTTAAAGGAAATTTTCTCAGCTTTCTATATGTGTCCTCATTTATAGAAAATTATTTACTCAAATAATGGTTTTGGAGGTTTATGTCAAAATAATAATAGTCAAACTGTTAAAAACCGATACTCCGATAGGGTCAGAAATGGATTTTAAATATAAAAAAATAAGCTTTACAAGTCGTAATATTCTCTAATCTAGATCAAACCGAGTAGCAATTATATTTTATTTTCTGGCTGCTAAGAGGTGTGGTCGAAAAAACATTTTTTTTTGGAGTTTGAACCCGGAGGTCGCATCTGAGTAGGCCAACACATTACATATTTGCCTACGGCACTCAAAAGCTGCTTTAATTAGATTTCTTTTTTATTTTGTATAGATTTTTTGTAGTCGCCGTGGTTAGTGTGTTGGCTTACTCAGACGAGAGCTCCGGTTCAAGCCCCGGCTTTGAAGCAAAGAAATATGAAAAATATTTCTTTCGGCGACTACCTTTTAGCAGACTTCTGGCAAAAGCTCTAAGAGTAACTGATTGCCATAAACAAGGTTCTCAAGTCTGTCGTTCGGAGTCGACATTAAACTGTAGGTCCCGGCGAGAAACTAGACCGTAATCCTGAGAAAGGGTTGTAAAAGCCGATTATGTGTGTATGCATTTATGTATGAGATTTTAAAAGGTTTAAATTGTTGGGGTTGCATGGGATGAGAAATAAGTATATAAATATTTTGTTAATAAAATTATTTATGGAGCGATTATGTATGACAAACGAATTTTGGTGGAGTTGCTAAAAATAGTATTACAGACAGTAACAGCCAAAAATAATTTTAAATTTTACTTGCAGAAAATTAATATTTTTATTTAAGCACCCTGTTTGCTTCTTTTTTAAGTTAGACCCAGGTAGGACGATAATTGTACTTTAAACAGAGGCAGAGCATTAACAAAAACAACAACAACAACAAATATTATTACAAAAAAGCCTTCATTGTTGTCTTTAAGACACAGTTAGGTTGTCTTAACACTAATAATATGGATTTTCTACATTATTGTTGTAGATATATATGGATATAGTGTCTGTTACTAGAACAAGCTGTAGACAGTTTGTTGTTGGCAACCAAAAATGGCCGTAGGAGTATTTGAAATCAAACAAAGCAACCAAACAGCCAACAAGCTAAGAATATGTTGCAGAAATACAGGCAGTTAAATAAAAAAAGATCTTAAAAAAACGTCTTAAAAGATGTCATGAAATTGAAACCCCATAAAGGAAAATACTCATCATATATCGCACACATAATACATATGAAATGTAAAATTTATGCTTAGCCACCATATATGGGCTGCCATTACTAAATAAGGTGGACTTGGCATGATCTCTATATGGATAAAATAAGACAGACAGGCGTATAGACAATATTGTTTTTCCCAAGTTGTCATTTAAAGAAAAACTATAGGAAAAAACACACATCAATTTCCAATTCCAGATGTTGTAATATTACGTAGTACAGTGGGGTTTTTGGTATAAAAAGTGGTGATAAATTACAAAAAAAAGTTTTTAAAATAGAATAAAAATCCACAAACATTTTATGAAAATATTTTCTTGAATAACCCAAGAAAACAAAAAAAATATTAAATTGTCGATTTTTTTTAAATGCTCTAAAAAAGTATTACTTAAGAACATTAGAAAATTATTTAATTAAAAATTTAAAAAAGGAAAGAGAATTTAGGATAATTTTAAATATAACAGCCAGGCCCACGATATCGAAAGAAAACTTAAGCGAAAGAAACTCAGTCACTCACTGTGAATCTAAACTGCGGCCCACTAATTGTCACTTTATCGTTCGCTTTGCTTTACGTTACCAACGTAATGCAAATAAATAACAAAGCTGCCATATCAACTTATCAAAAAATAATCGCGATAATACACGAAAAAAGCGCTGAAATGCTTAAATTGCACAGTAAAAAATGCAACCGTGTGCTAGTTTAACTTGACAGAAATGTAGTAAACAAACTTATTCTGATTTTGTTTATTTATGTATATGTGTGTAAAAAAATGTTGTGTTACCAATCGCATTTATTTTTGGCGACACAAAAATTAGTGTGCCGTAAATCAGCTGTTTGTCGCTTAAAACTACACGATTCGATATCGTGGGCCTGGCTGTAAATTTCAAAATTAATATATTATGTACACAAGTAAAGTTTGAATTACGAAGATTTGTGCAAACCTGTAACTTAAACTTTAAAAGAAATCTATCTTTATCTACCTAGCTTCTGTCGTGGCTGCGGGTCGATTGAGAAGGAGGAAACTGTGGTTCACTATACTTGCCAGTGCCCATCTCTGGCCCGACGTAGATTTCTTACATTGGGATCTCCTTTTCTCGATGGATTGACTGACCTGTCGATCCAGAACATTGGTTCAATTGCCAAATTCATTAGGCACTCTGGCTGGTCTCCAGCATAATTTTCTTGGGAAGTAGTGCTTCTTATGTGGAGACTCTGACTTTCGGTGCTCCTTACATCATGTCGTATCACAACGGGCCGCCATGCGTGCTCAAGTGTGAGGCTGCCACTTCCTCCTATCCTATTCTATCTTTATCTAAAAGTGGACTTATCAAAACAATTCGTAAATCATAAAACTTTTTAATAAGACAATTTAATTTAATTTTTTTTATTGATTATTTATTGATATTTTTATTGATTGATTATTATTGGTATTGGCCACAAAAAGTTACAATTAACACCACTGTGCAGCATTATCAATACTCTAACAACGACATACTAAACTTGGGAGTGTGTTAATATTGTTGTTTTACCTTATAAGTAAAACACAACAACATAAGTTAACATTTATTGTTGTTATTGCAGGTATAAATTTAAATAGATCATTGCACTTAAACGCACTTGCACTATGGGCTTATAACAAAAAACATTCATACATATGTATGTGTATATAGAATAGTGTTAAAAAAAACAATTTGTTTTTGTCTTTATTTTACAGTTACATTGAACTTTATAACTGTTTTGTAAAATCTTTTTACAACAACAATGACAGTGACAACGTTAATGATGTTGTTAACGGTGGCATTCTTTCTCGCAGTGCATTTGATTGCTTGTTGTATCTGTTGTTGTTGTTTTGTATGACGACACATGCACACTTAGTGAATGTGATGCATGGAACGTGCCAACGCCGCCCTAATATTAGACAAAGGATAAAATTATTCTCATTCGTATTCATTCATTTTTATATATACAAAATTCCATGGAAATAAACGTGTTTAATGCTAATTTTCAAAAGAATACGTTTTAATTGAAAGAAAAAGCACCCCATTCGTAAGAACATATGCACATACATATGTGTTCTTTAAAGACTCATAATCGTGACCATGGCTACAAACAGAAAACGAAAATATCAAAGACGTTTAAAATCTTAAATTTTTTGTTATTGTTTTTCATACAATTTTACACTTAAAAGATACGGTTACTCAACAGTGTTCACCAAAGTTGGGACTAATAGTTCACTAAAGTGAATGCCCATTGAATAAAACATTGGCACTATATCACATATCACATTGGCACTATATCACATACAACCATACAAAATAAGATATGAAATCGGCAGACATGTATATAGTATTTGTATGTATCTGATATATTCGACGATTTTCTGATATCGAAAATTATTTATCAACGAATTTAGACAGTAATGAAACGGGTTGTTTCAGGTAAAAGAGTTAGTTAGGGACTCGTCAAAATATAAAATTCTTATCACGACATCAGCTCTCGATGTTTCAGCGCATCAATCGGTACTGAAAATATTGAAGTAATAAAAAAGAAAAATTATGTTAGAAAATCGTAGAATCAAATGAACTTATACATGCCCATCAATTTTTTCAGAAATTTTTTAGATTTAGAAATGTGTGTCAGAGAAATTTTTTCAAATCCAAATATTTTTACCAAAAAACTTACTCGTAAGCATTGTTCATGAAATGATGACGGATAAGGATAATGTTGATAACAGAAGCTACGTTTTAAATTTTTTTGCTAATTTTAGATATTGGTTTGCCAAACTAGATATTATAAAAAACAGGTTATCAGTCACAAATGCGCATCAGGTTGTGAAAACGAACAGGAGGTTAATTTTTAACTTTTGTAAGCATCTTACGCTACCTGAGAATACACCAGCTGATTTTGATACCCAGAAATGACTTAAATTACCAAGCATGACTTTGTAAATTGTTGTTGTTCGAAGAAATAAATGCAGATTAGAAATTACAGCGCCAGACATGATTGCAAATGGCCAGAATACAAAATGCGTGTTGTAAAAAGTAATGCGAAAATAAACATTTGCTTGATAGAATAAATTAAAAATTTTATGTCTATTAGAATAGTGTAAAATGTTCTTGTTTGAAACAGTTGTAATTTACGCCAACCCTGCATACTACTACTAACTGCTTATGCCCTTTCAAGTTGTTTGATAGATGCGTATGAAAATTTATTTTTCCCTTAGCCAATACGTAAAAGAAAGTTTAATATTAAAAAAGGACAAAAAATGTAATAAAATATAATACAAAAGAGAAAGAAAGCATACCAAAATTATTATTATAATTTTTTGTTTTTTTTTGAGAGCAGCCTTAACTCTCTAAGTGGCCTAACACAACAACAACAATAAGAAAAACGTTGTTTTGTACTACAATAACCAATATTAAAAAAACACACACACTTGCAAACACATAAAATAAAAACAAAACACTACCCTACCATTATGTATAACAAAAATTACACAGAACTACAAAACCTCTCACGTTAATACATTCAAACATACACACACACATATATACACACGCACACACATTTCCATTTATAAATTATATAGATTTTTGCTTGATTTATTTTACAACTACTCTGTACGATACACTTTACTTCTGGCACCACCACCACCACCTACCTCCTCTACTGATAAATCCTAGTAAACTGTTAATATCTATATGAAAAGGAAATTTCAGTACATTTTTAAATATAGAAATTTCAACAAAATTTTTTTTAATTTTAAAAATTTTCATCATAAATTTTTTAAATTCAAAAAATAATAAAATTTTGTTAAGAATTAATAGGAAATTTATTAAAAAATAAAAACAAATGTTTAAAGGAATTTTCCTCATTATTACCATTTTTTCGTATACACACTTCATTGGAAGATTTAATAAATTTTTTGAATCAAATAAAAAATCAACCAGCACTTGTTTAAAACTGAGCTTTTTTTCCTTTTTCTTAAAATTTTTAATTTTTTTTTAATTTTTTGTTTGTTTAAAACTTATGCATTATTTATAATTTTTCCTTTTTCTTTTGTTGAATTATTTAAATTTTATGCTTAGAATTTCAATTTTCATTCATTATTTTTTATTTTCTCTTTATGAAACACACACAAACGCAAATATTTAACAAAACAATTAAAACAGCCTTTCAAAAAGACAGTTATTTTAACAACTACATTACAAAAACATCAACAAACAAATATTAATTATATGTATATTTAATAATAGGAATAATAAATTAAAATGTATATGTTTTATTATAAGTACAATGGCAACACAACTCCCGACAACCGATAAACGATACCAACGATGACGACAAAGGAGCCACGATTATTGAACAAAAAAAAACGTTTCTGTCGTTTTTGACTTTTTTGCCAACGCAAAAAAAGTTTTATACAACTGGTGAATTGCAGCGCACAAACTCCACATTAAATTAAACTCACAAGCATACACACACACTCATAGAAACCAGCCACCAGTCGTAAAACATAAACTCACAAAACATTAACAACAGCATTAAAATTAAGAAGAGTAAAATTTATGCAAAGAGTGTTTAGGTACTACGTTAAGTTAAGTTGTGTTAGTGTTGTTGGGCAACCAGCGTTACCGAGTATTTGTGAACAAATTCAAAATACGCTAAAATGCAGTAATAAAAGCAGTCTTACACGACGTGTTTTTTGTTAAGTTTTACATGCTTTACTTCGTGCCTGTCAAAATTAGTCAATTTACATACATAAGTGTTATAATTTTTACTCCCAAACGTATACGTACTATTAAATACAAATGTACATATGTATATTTTATTTATAGGTTTATTCTGGAAAAAAAAAAACTTTCCAAACGTTTGAAATTTTATATTAAGAAAACAAAATTATTTTAGTTTTTATATAAATTTCAAAACTTCAATTTTTATTTAAAATTTTTTACAAAATGAGAGTATTAATTTTTAATTTAACACGAAATTTATTACTTCTATGATATTTATCTGCCACTTGGAAATTAGTACTCAAACGTACGAATTCTTTAATTTTTTGGATTCTCTGACCAGTTTTAATAATAAAGTCTACAGGGGGTGATAAACTTACCAGTTTTTGTCCTATATGCTAACGAGCTGCTAACTTTGACTTCCTCTTATATGGTTGCGATAACAGAATTTGTGTACCTGTGCCACAGATATTCCACATAAAAGGCATAAAAAGTCATTTCAGCAGCTCAGAGTGCATTAGATAGTGATAGATTCTTATTTTTTTAATAGTTATTAACAGCAAATTTTAACAAATACAGACAGAAGAAATACTTAACGAGTTTTTTTGACACAAGGTTCTGTATTTCTTTTTCAAAAAATAAAAAACGAAGCAAAACAGCTCGCTCAACGATGAAAATTTTAAGGCAACAATTTATTTATTTTTTTTTTTTTTTAAGCTAAAAATAAAAAATACGACTTGTTGGCTGTTATATTGGCAACGCTGATTTAAGGTAATTCAGACACAAACAAAATCAATGCTCATATTTAACATGCAAGAGATATACTTGTATTAAGAGCATATATTTAATTTATGGTAAGAGAGTGTAACAGTACATGTTGTTGTTGATATTAAGGACACAAAGAAAAAAGAAAAACAAACAAACAAAACAAAAAATGTAGGAAGTGTTGGCTACTAAAAACCGAGTAGCATAATACAAAAATAAAAAGAGAAAATATAGAAAAGAAAACAGAGAAAGGGGCAAACTAAACATTTATAACTATGGTAGTGGTAGTTGTATTAGAGAGAATTTCCTAACCACACATGCATTCATATGCAAAAAGAAATGAATACACTCGCATGAGCAAAATAATAGAAAAAGTGTATTATAAAAATAAGCAGTTATTTTATTTAATACATTCAATATGTACAAACAAAAGAACTTAAAAGTAAAGAAAAAATTAAAATTTTAAATAAAAAAATGTATATTAACTGGATTACAAGAAGGGATACAGTCTCCAATCACACACATCAAATCTGATCTGGTCTTTATTTAGGCTTCGCTTTGAACTTGTATTCGCGTTGATAAAGAAACTTTCTGTTTCACTAATTCCTTTATGCACAGTATTACGTATAAGAAAAGTAATAAAAGAAATACGTAAACTAAGGTCAAGTTTGTGCTCCTTTACTGGCTATAGTTCCGCCTTCACACAAAAACTCAAGACTAGGAGCGTCCAAACTAATGTGTGTAAATTAATGTTTTATTCAAATTTACTCATGGTGTAGAAAAATATCGTTGCCTTAGAGCATCTAACAAACTATTATCATGCTCATATATTATAAATATTTGCTTACATTACAATTATTACAAGGTGAAAACCAATCTAAAATTTCTAACAGTCATGTAAAAGTGTAATACGGGCACGAAAAAAATATTAACGATTGGAGAAATTATGCTTGAATGTGAACTTTTGTAATGGATACCATTCCCCATTGAATTATCAGAAAATGTGAAAATATTGCAAAGGAAAAGCAAACATATTTCGAGACAAAAAATGTATGTGATAGGGGTGATTGACGTAAATATTGTATATCCGGTTGCTTTAAGAAAGCGTTTAGACAAGTGTTCTCAGATCAAAGATCAGAATTCACAGTACAGTTAACTTGTAGCAGCTCGTGTTACACAACTCCTATCCAATTTCACCAAAGATTCAACTAAAATTTATTCGCCATCAATTTTTATTTCCTTTGCTCGTTGTTAATTGATTTTTATTGCTAGCTATGAGTTCAGCTGTGGTGCAGCAGGTAAGACACATGTCTACTAAATAATTTAGAGGTCCTGGGTTCATTAGCTGGCCAGAGCATCAACAATTTTTAACAGATTCAAGACCTTCTCGCTTGCGACTGGCTATTAGGTTTACACTATGAAAATGTTAAACCCTTGCTCTCTTTTCATAATTTTAAAAAGAAAATGAGTTCATTGATTGAGAGAAGTCCAAATACCGAGCTATTTGTTGACTTAAGAGGTTATTTAATATATAATTCCGACTTGTCATTTACAGCCAGGCCCACGATTTCGAAAGAAAACTTAAGCGAAAGAAACTCAGTCACTCACTGTGAATCTAAACTGCGGCCCACTAATTGTCACTTTATCGTTCGCTTTGCTTTACGTTACCAACGTAATTAAAATAAACAACAAAGCTTCCATATCAACATATCAAAAAATAATCGCGAAAATACACGAAAAAAGCGCTGATATGCTTAAATTGTACAGTAAAAAATGCAACCATGTGCTAGTTTAACTTGACAGAAATGTAGTAAACAAACTTATTCCGATTTTGTTTATTTATGTATATGTGTGTAAAAAAATTTTGTGTTATTTTTGGCGACACAAAAATTAGTGTGCCGCAAATCAGCTGTTTGTCGCTTAAAACTACACGATTCGATATCGTGGGCCTGGTTGTTAGTTATCTGCTTTGTCTTCCCTTAATCCTAACAACTTGCACTAGTAGATATTTTCTAGTGGAAACATGTTTTTATAGTTTCGAGACAATTTAAAAATTTGTTTACAGTGACAAATGAAAAAATAAAACTTGACGCAAATTTTATATAAAACCATATAAAGAACTCAAATCCAGCTCAAAGTATATATTAAGCACTGCTATAATTTTTCCTATGACTGTATGTGTTAGTATATGAATTTAAAGTAGTAAAAACTACTCGGCTTCTACTACAAATACTAAAATAAAAAAAAATTGTGTAGAAGTTTTTCCTTTTTTTCGTTTAAATCAAGTGTATATTCCAAGTATAGACATAAAAAAGCGTATGTATGCGCTCACTTTACGTTTGTACGTGGTAGTTTTAGTAGTATTGATGGTGGTATACATATGTAAATGCATGCAAATAGTATATGCATACGAAGTAGATAACCGGCTTTTAAAGCTTTTTGTCAACCCGTTGCAGGAAAGGTAGTGAAAGAGACTCATGTTTTATAACCGGCTTAATACACTAAAATTAAGAGGAAAAAATTAAAGGATATCTTTAGTTATGTATGCGTAGACAAATTAGAAGCTTAAAGCTGTGTTAAGAATTGATGGCTTGTATAAATGTGTGTACAATTTAAGAATAATATTAATGTGATAATATTTCAAAAGCATAATTCGGGTAGTAATGAATATTTTGTGCAAACAAGTGTTTGCAGTATTTTCTGAAAACCTGTATACGCATAAGTATGTTTTTGGGTATTTGCTATGCTTCGTAAATATTTCCTTGAGTTCGGCAAACGAAAACATGCTTTACGTAAACAACAAAAATATTTTTATATATACAGCAGGGCTGGTTAAAGAGAGAGTTTTTTATTCGTCGTATATTGTTACATGTAATTCCGATTACACTCAAGTGACCACATGGCCAGCAATGATATACAAACATAGTATTTTTCGCCCGCAGATTAATTGCAATACGGATTTCATATAGAAAACACATATCGAAAAATACCCTTGCAGAAGAAATAAATTATGAAATCAAGAACGCCAAATTTTATTATGTTGCTTAAGTTGTACCTTGTGCACTTTTGAAATAGAAATGAATAAATAGGTCAGCATTTTTTAAACAATTTTTCAATATGTTGCTGAGATGCTAAAGCAATTACAATTAAACTTTTTTAGGATTATAATGACAAATAACTGCAGCCAGGATATTGGGGAATATAAAAAGCTAACAAACCAATCTTATAAATACAAGAATTTGCAAAAGCTCTGGGCCAAATCTTCTAAGCATAAAATTTAAATACAAAATACTGATCGCATGATTTATCTTATATAGTGCAGAAACAGAAAAGAACAGATGAAATTGCAATTGGATAGTTTTGAGAGAAAGGTCTACTGCGTATATGTATTTGAACCAAAAGTTGATAATGATGAATTTTATTAAGCAAATCTGTAAGGATACAACAATACGTTTTTTTTAAATTTTTATGTTTTGAAACCGGTGAATCAATGCTTTTTTCTCTAAACAGTAGAATTTGCAGAATATAATTTTGCTCCCTAATTTATTATAATTCTTTCACAAAAACATTGTACAAAGAGCAAATTAAATTTTTCTTCTCTTACTTTGTACATATACTTTTTAAAAAACCCACTCTGTTTACGTTCTCTTAAATTTTGATTTTTCTACAGTGTTATCACATTAAAGAATTTATCCTTAAATTGGTGATTTTTTTCCCCGAAATGGAGAAAAAAATATATTTTTGGGATTTGCGAGTTTTTTCTTAAATTTTTATTTATTCAATTTATTAATTAAAATTTTTTTTATTTATCCTTTAGTTATTATTAGGGGTAGTCCAACTATAAAGCACGGCACCAATTGTGAGTCACATCTTAATATCAATTTATTTTGCTGAGTATAATTTAATATTTCTTTGTTTCAGTGGATTCAGATTGCCAAATTTGGGCTAATAAGACACGACGAGTGATTGACGAAAACATAGAATAACTATTTTTTGCGGCTTATGGGTTAGCAGCGTCATCGGGCCGTACTTCTTCGAATATGAGGCCGGTTAAGCAGTTAGCATGGATGATGTTAGATGTCGCGGGGTGATAACGTACTTCTTTTAGCCAAAAATTGAGAGTATAAAACCGTACGATATGTGGTTACAACAGGATGATGTCATTTGCACATTTAGAATGAAAGAATGACTCTTTTTAGCGAGAAATTCAATGGTCGTAATATGTCATGTCGTGACACGACTATGTGATCTGACACCGGTGGTTTTGTTTCTTTGGGGATATTTAAAAGAAAAGTGTTACCCAAAAAGCCTATACTTATAATTATTATTTGCCATAAATAAAATATTAAGATAATTCTCTGAAAACTTTTTGTTGTATTTCAGTTAACATCGTGCGTTTTAGTTGGACCACCTTTTATATATATAGGCAGAGTTAAAAAGAGAAAGCCTCTTGACTTTGCAAGACGTCTCTTAATCTGAATAACAGAAGATTGAGCTAAGGTTCTTTGAAGCAAAGAAAGCAAATTAAATTCAGTCGGCTCCAATTGCACAAATAACAGAATAATATAACCAAATAAGCGCCACACCACTTTAAAGCATGGTTTCGTAACAAATTTAAAATTAAGAGTAAGTTATTATTGAATGTGTCCTCTGTTGATAGAGTTGGAACATTGACGAAAATCTATAAATCCATGATGTGATACTTTAAAAGACCACATGCTGTGTAGTCTTTGAGAAGAATGGGTTCGGGGTCATATTCCAACACGAGAATGACCTAAAGTACGCAAGTAGCTTATTCCGAGTATACAATGATATGTATATATTGGAATGTATATAATGGAATGGCAGCTTATAGAATATGAGGTTATAAAGAAGAAACCGTAAAATTTCGAATAATTACTGAAATGTGAATTAAACAGAATTTCTACTAATACCACTGAAACACAAGTGGATTCCATGCCGTCAAGATCAAGAAAAGTGGTAAAAAATAAAAAAACAATAAAGAATTTTAAAGTTTTTTTCTCAGACTATAATGTAAAGAAAACGTTTGCTACTGTCCCATATGCGACAATTTTGCATGTGAGAAAGAAGCTTCATCGAAAATTGAATGAAAATTGAATTGTTGGAAAAATCAGCATTGAAAACCTGTTAATCTGGTTCAAAGCGTTGTTGAGTTGGATTTTATATGGATGAAGGTGCAAATCAAAATATAATAATAACGCCATAATATACCGTTTGATCAACCAAATTGCTGAGAATGCTGTGGTATCAAACAAGTCGGAAATTGTACTCATCTCTTTACGTTTCTTTATAATATTGTTGTCTGCATACAGTACACTAGCCCGGAGGTATTGGCGACGTTTAAATCACCACTTTTGATGTTTTAATTATGATTAAAAGTTCTTCGGTTGTTAAACGAACCATAAGATGTATATTAGTCATTGAATTTTTGAAGGCTAGATTATCAGCGAATATTGTGTTTGTACAAATAGTGGCAGTTGTAAAACCACTAAATGAATAACCCGATAGATTGTGAACGGGAAATTCTAATGAAAAATTAATATTCAAAAAGATCTGGCAATACTGTTTTTCTTAAAACATTTACAACATCATATGGAAACTTAAGCTTTACAAACACGTAAAACAATAACAGCGTTGACTACGTTTATGGAATATTAAGAAAATTTTTATTTAGCTTAATAAATTTTATCTATAGAAGTAAATCTGTATGTCTTTGCGCAGTATACATGTGCGAAGAGACTGTGAAATAAAGAGAAGAAAGGGAATATATGCCACAACAATTCCCACACAAAATCTCAACCACTTATTTCAGTACTTAATAGTAGAGAGCTTCTTATTGATTTATATGTAATTGATGTGTTTATGTTTTGATTGCTGACCAGGGATGATAAAATAGGTACAAATTTAGTATCAATGAATCGCGATGAGTACAATGGTACATTAATTAATGGCTTATTTAGGAAAATTAAAAAAGAATAAAAATTTTTTCTTTCTTTCTGACTTTGCAAAAGTTGTATACTCGTAGACAATAGTCAAAGCTTGATAAAAAAGCGATAAAACTTGTGTATTAAAGTACCATATTAAAAACCACTTGGTACAATTTCCAAATTTCCAATGCCATCCCTGCTGTTCGCAATTAAGCAATAGCATCAAGAAATAAGCACAAAGAAAGAGTTTTAATGTAAATCTACAATGATAATAAACACAACAACAATATTAATAATAAAAAAAAAATTTGAAAAAAGTCAAATTGATAATAATTATTAAGAAAGGTTATAGAAACTCTTACAAGCACAAATTTACTTTTGATTACATTAAATACATTCAAGGCTACAAGCCTCCGATTATATGACTACAAATACCGCAAGCGACAAATGTCGCCAAGTAGTCAGCTTCTTAAATATTTTCAAGACGGAACAATAACCACATCCGATCTATAGTTTTGATTCTTGCTGAAATTCGAACTCGGATTTCCAGACCATATAACAACAATGTTATACGCTTGCTTTGGCGATGCAATTTAACAATCACGGCTATAGTCATACATGTCGACTAATGTGGATAGAATGGATTCATTCAAATAAGATCACAATTACAAAAATGCAATGATGCTGAGAAAACGAGTGTATGATAGAATGTGTTGTGTTTGATTTTAATTCGACTAACTCATTACTCATCGTGGAAATATTTATTTTCATACGAATTTCACATGTCTTCTATTTTTGACAAGTTGTAGTCGGTAGCCTGTAGACTTGATTGTGTTTAATGCTGTTTACACATAAGTAAGAGAAGGAAGAGGGTAAAATTTTAATATAAATAAAATTAAGGAGTGCAAATCGTATAAAATGAATTGATTGTTATTTTCAATTATCACATATAGTGTACAATTTATGTAAATGTATTTGCTGTAATAACTCATAAAATGACAATAAGAGATTTGAACTTATTTATGAATGTACTTTTTTTCTTATTTGTCAATTTAGTAAAATTGAAGATTTATGTAAAGTTTTAAACACTAAAATGCATACTTAAACATATACAGAAAAACTATATTAAAAAAAATCAGTGAAATATATGTATAACAAACACAAATATAATAACACATTGCTTATAAAATTATAAATCATTACTGAAAATTGAATTTTTAGAAAATTAAATGTTTCTTCTAAATAAAATCACCCTAAATGCTCAAACTGGTATATTTATATATGTTTGTTATGAATATACCTTTTTCAAAAAAACTGAATCTTCGGAACTAAAACCATTTCCGATCGGAAATGAGTTCCATGACATGGCCGATAATAGATAAGAATTAAAAGTTGCTTAAGTTTCAAACAGCTCTACAAGAAATTAATGTTTTTATTATTTTCTAAATTTTGCTAGGGAACCTAAATTGGACTATTGTTGTTTCTGTTTAATAGTCAGAGTATAATGTAAATAAACATACTCGTAATAGTGCTATTTTTAGTTCATGAATTTAAAAAAATATATAGGTTTTTAACTTTTGTGTGAGATAATCTTGCTAAGGCATCGAACAGCACTATATACAATACATATAGGTTTGTGTGCCCTATTTAACTTTAATTGTTAAACCTAAAAATGGCTATTCCTATATATAAATGAGCAATACATATACATATGTATTGTATAATTGCTTGAATTTGATTTTCAAGACAAAAAATGTGAAATTTAAAATTTTCAAAAAGCCGTCATTTTTATGACTTATAAATTTGTAATAAACCAATTATGCAAAGTGTTTCATATAGCTCATTTCAAAATATTGGCAAAAAAATAAACTCGAAAGAATTGCTTAAATTAACACCATTTTGTACTTAAACAATGAGCTCTAAACATCCCCATGTAGCATAATTTTTTATATAAATACATATATACATAAATAGCTATAAAAATAACAGAAAATTTCAAAATAATATTGAAATTATATTCTCTATTTTAACCCTTGTCACACGGAAGGGGTGGAATTGTAACTTTTTAATTTTATAAGGAATGGGACATTTTATAAGGAATGTTTACATAAGGCGCTTTTGTTGCAGATTCTAATTGTGGCCTTATAATCACACGTGGTTTCTACCTCAGTCTGAAGGAAGTATTTTTTCATAGCAAGTTTATTTGGACATATTATTTGGTTTACGGGAAATTTTCTTCGCTGATTGGATGCTGTTCTCTTTAAACAGTATACGATTCTACCGCCGCAACCTCAACCATATTGTAAAAAATCTAAAATTTAACTGCCTTATTCATTGCAAGTACATATCTGGCAAATTTCTATGCAATAATTGTCAAATAAATCTTTAACAAACCTGAAATAACTTTTATAAATACGGCAGTAAATTTTTAACTTTAAATTATTTCCTATTATTAAAAATTAATACAATTTATTTAAAAAACAAACAAAAATACATGTTTCGAATGATACAATATTTATTATCAGCCCAATTCCTTCCTTTCCTATTTTTACAATTGAATTTATTTGGGAAAAATGAGAGATTGAAAAAAACTCCTGGTATATATGTAAGTATGTAGAGGGATAGCTATAAAAAACTTATATGTATATCCAAAAATAATTATATGAAGTTACAATTGTACTCATATCGCCTTTTAGCGATGTAAAATTGTTACGCCTAACGAGGGTTAAACCAATAATTATTATATTTTTAAAAGTAAGCTGTAAACTGTATTACGAGCCACTAAAGGGTTAATCTACTGTTAGAGTGTTTGATACATCTCGAAGCAGTTATTTATATTTTTATAACAAAGTTTAAATCCAGAATTCTTATTATTATGTATTACTTTTTTATTATTTCTTTTTTCTTTTTACGTAAGTTTTATAATTTAAGGATGAATTACAGTGTTTTGTTAACTCTTTTGAAAAATTGTGTTGGTGTTTACTTCTTCAAAAACAAAAAATAATGAAACACAACAAAATGGCATTAAATTCAGTTCATGCATTTAGTTTTGGAAGAAAAAAAAAACTTACAAAGTGAGCATTACACACTCACTTGCATATAAAGATAATTAAGCGTGTAACGAATGAACAAACGTTGTTCGCTGACTGAGTTAAACTTTGAACGAACAAATGCATTCTACGATATATGGGGATTATGTCCGCAGGTGACTTGTATATTAAAAACCATAAAGTCAAAGTAACTTAAAGCTGCTATAATATCTTATCGTATACCATTTAAGAAACTAAAATAAACTACAAAAAAAAAATAATCATAATGTGGGTGTTAAAAAGCAGCTTTAAAGAAATTAAAAGGCAACGAAAACCAAATGCATGTCATAAAAATGCACGAGTTATTTGACTGTTTTTTTTCTGTTTTTTTTTTTTTAATTTTATAATTTTTTATTTGAAGTTTTTTTTACACTTAAATCTCAAAAAAATTAAGGCAATTTTTTTTAATTCTCATATACAAACTGAGAACACACCTTAAAAATTGTATAGAATATTAATAATAATAAATTCTTTTATTGATTTTTAAAACAAGATTATGATTTTATTTTTCTTTTTTTATTTTGTTTCTAAAACAACTTCTGTATCTATTTCTATGTTTGGCTCGTGTTATTAAAAAAAAAGTGTATTTATAGGGAAAAGCCATGTAAAAGAAATCTGTCATAAGTTGGAAGCACACATGTTTTATTTAATGACTTGTACCTCTATTTCCATACATGTACGTCTGTCTATCTTTTTTCCTTTCTATTTATAAATTTCATTCATATTTCAATTTATTTCTCATTTTGTTCTTTATTTTCTACAAAAAGTCCTTGTTTTATTATTAGTAATTATGTGTGTGTATCTCTGTAATACTGTGTGATGTGTAGTGCCATTTCAACGCAAAACAGCTGGCATCTCTATTGAATATACTAAAAAAGGAACAATAGTAAAAACAACAACAATGACTGTCATATCAATACAAATTTGATACAGGAAGTTTATAAAAAAAAAACATAAATAAATACATACACTATCACAGATGTGTATGAAAAGCATAAGAGAGAACAGTATGAAATACAAAAACAATATCATTCAAATGCACACCCACACAGAAGTACACAACATACGCTAATAAAGCACTTGTGCAGTAAAAAAAGGAATGTCAATAGACAAGCTGTCACAAAAACTGTTATTTGACACAGTAGTGCAAAATAGTAACATTATTAATAGACTTTTACTGTAGTATTTATAAAACATTAAAATGTATTTTAAGAAAATATTTTGAAATACGGCTTTTTAAAATATTAACATTTCCGCACAGCGAGCCTTTTTGCCTTTTTATGAGATTTGAACTTTCTAATATAAAAATAAAGGTGTAATTCAAAACACAAATTATTAATAGAATAATACAAAAAAAATAGTCGCCGTGGTGTAGTAGTTAGTGCGTTACTAAGCCGACAGCGCCGGGTTCAAATCTCAGCTTTGACATCTTGAAAAAAAAAAGAAATATGAATTAATTATTTCTTTCGGCAACTACCTCTCAGCGGTCTTCTGGTAAAAGCTCTGGTAGTAATTGATTGCCATGAAAAAGCCTCTCAAGTCGGTCGTTCGGAGTCTACTTTAAACTGTAGGTCCCGGTACTCATGGATAAAAATTAACACACACAATATGAGTGCTGCGAGAAGCTAGGTCGAAACCCTAACACAGGGTTGTAATGGCCAATTATGTATGTATGTATGTATTGCATACATACAGTATGAATGGCAACAACACTCTAAGTTTTTATAGTTTTGATAGCTTACTATTCAACAAAATACAAATACTGTGGCAATGAAATATAGAATCGCATATAAAACGATGCACTTCTTATTTTGGTGTGAAATCAAATAACAGAATTTGTTTTTTATTTTAAAAACTCCATTAAAACGGTAATACGAGTAAGTAAAACTTTACAGTAGTGAAGTTTGATGGTGAGGGGTCGAAAAGTATGTGGAATTTGTAGTTCAGGAACTTCTGTAGTGTACTGTATATCATAATTTTCACCTGGTGCTTCATATTATTTTTCTTATTTCATTAAAATTTTTTTACTTTTTATAAGACAGAATTGTTTAGTCCTCCACATATCTGTCATTTTTTTATATCCACGACGTAATAGATTTAAGAAAAAGCGAGAAAGCAACGCACCTGTGTGTATTGTTTTTAATAAAATAAATCTATATTTTACCTTTAAAACTGTCATACGTTTTCGTCACTGTGGCGGAAAAATTAATACAAGGTATTTTCTCATTGTCTTTTATAATAACTTAACAATTAGGCATTTTGCCAGAAGTTGTCTACATTTGTTTGTGGTTTAACCCTTGTTTACAATGTGAATAAAAGATGTATGTAAAAAAAAATCAAAAATATATACACCTATTCTGAGTTAATGATGAGCCTAAATCTCAAACTTTATTTAAACAATTCTCAAATAAAGTTTTCTAATAAGCACCAAGTTAATGAATTATTTAATAATAATTTTGTACAACTGCAATTCTAATCTATTCACCGACTTAAGAAGTGCCATCAATTTGTGCTAGATTGTTATTTCTATATTATTTAAAAATTATAAAATAAAGAACAGAATTCTACTTTTTTTCTCAATATTTCCACATATCTTGTTTAACGCGACACATTTTTTATTTCTTACCTGTTTCTTAATAATAGTGCTTTAATTTAACTGCTTTTGCACCACTGTACTTTTAGTACCCTTGGAGTTACCAACTTTTTGCTTGTATGTTTATGACACTTTCTTACTGATACTTGTTAATGTTATCACTACAGAGTGTTATTTTCATTTAATTTCTATTATATTAATTATTTCACTAATTTTATGTATATTACGAAAATTCTAATTAAATTAAACAAATTTAAAAGAAAAATATTTATGTAAATAATTATTTTAGTATTTATTTGGACCAGTGACATTTTCACTACTCTTATTGCACTCACACACACGCTTAATCTTTGCTTGATAACAATTATTATGTTGTTGTTATTTTTAATAACTTATTTTAGTTGATGTTGTACTTAAAGCAATAACAACAGCTTCAAAGACAAGGAGTGTTACGAAAGTAATATGGTAAAGATTAAAATTTTTTATTACGGCTAAAACAACAACTATGCACATATACATATGTATTTATAATCTCTTATTAGAAAATCAAATGTCAAACAAATTACACACACACATTCATTTGTATAATAAATAAACTTTTAAATGGTGCTCATAAATCATAAAAATATTTTAATTACAGTAAAATAACAAAATATGTATAATTGGTTTAATATTGGTTTGAATTGAGTACTCAATAAAAATTTTAGTTAATTTCAATAAGAGCAGTAAAACTTACATTGGCACAATCAAATAGAGAGTTAAAAAAAGAAAAAAAAACAATAAAAGGGAATAAAATAACATATAAATAAATAAAAAACAAGAGCAAGAAACACTTAAAAAATTAATTAAAATGGGCGGCAGGCAAGCAGATATCGCAGCGCAAATAATAAGCCTGTTTTTGGTTGAAAAAACTCTTTTATTTTATCATTTTAAATGTTTTTTTTTATTTAATGTTGCTTCTCATTTTAAGTATTTTCTTAATAGAGCAATGCTGTAGCGTTTTCCTTTTCAGACTTGTTTTCTTAGGCCACATTAACACTTGTTTTTAATCAATTTTCATATCCTTTTTATAATTTTATCAAACCAATTAGAACTTGTTATGAATTTTCTTAGTAATTTACCATATACATATTTATTATCGTTATTCTTGTGTTAAATTTCATTTATTAACGCGTGCCTTTTTTAGGGTTTTTTTTTTAAACATAATTCATCTCCATTAAAATAATATTGTTTTACACATAATTCAATTATAAATGTAGGCGTACATTGTTTTCCTTTTTAATTTTTATTTAAAACACTTTCAGCAACAACAAAAAATCATTCATTTAAACAAAAACATTAAAATTTCAACGATATTTAATCATTAAAAAAACATTATCTTTTCCACATATACAATAAACACGTCTCAACTAACGAAAATCTACTGAAAAACTGGTTTTATTAGCTCTTTTTTGTGGTTTATTTTCTCTGATTTTTAGTACAGCTAAAGGTTAAGTCTGGCAAGGTTTAAACTTTAAAGTAGCAAAACTGCCATTAAATGACAATTCTGTTTTAAAGACCATCTTTTAACAGATATGTTTTAAACAGGAGATTAGATTAAACAGAATACGACCGTAACTACCAGCAAAACGACTATCAGAGAAAACATGCCCATAATTTAAACGACTGCTGCAACTCCACAAACTGTCATTTAATGTTTT
Organism: Metopia argyrocephala; assembly: GCA_963576795.1. Lineage (NCBI taxonomy): Eukaryota > Metazoa > Arthropoda > Insecta > Diptera > Sarcophagidae > Metopia > Metopia argyrocephala. The sequence goes on along the minus strand of OY756208.1, from coordinate 169,646,869 downwards.
CACATTTATTTAATGTAAAGCTATTAAAAATAAAGTTTATGAGAGATTATGCTAAAAACTGAATTGATATTTTATAATTTAATTAAGTTTACGCCTTTCCTCAATTATTTTTTTATAATATCACTCATTTTATTTAACAAATCCCAAAATTTATTAATTTAAAAGTTTCTTCGGTTTTCTTTTGTTCTTATTTTTCTTTGCGCCAACAAAAAAAAACAAATGCGTTTGTTTACAAAATGTGTGAAATCTAATTTTTTTTTTATTTATTTATTTGTTACAAAAAAGTCAATGGAATAAATCCTTACAGACTATTTACAAATTAACGATACATAAAAATTAACACAACAAAATTACAATTAGTTACATTTTTAGAAATACAATTATTTTACGTTTAATAATTTTAGAATTTAAAGAAAAATCAATTAATTCTGACAAATAATTATATTGGCTGCATAATCTATTAAAAGAATTAGCCGTAAATATACAAAATTGAACAAAAAGCCTACTATAAAATCGGGAATTACGACAAGGAATATTAAATTTAACAGGTTTTAAAAGAGATTCACAACAAATATTTCCATTAATCAGATTAATCATAAAAGTGTTGTAGCATTTTAAGAGAATTTTCGTCTCAAAATGAGAGCATAAGTAAAATCGCTGTCAAAATAAAATTGTTTCTAATTTATGACTGCATTCTGCAACGTTTTTAAGTGTCAATTTGTACGGAAAAAACGGTCAAGCTTTAGTTCTGTTTCATCATTAATATTAAAAAAAGCTTTAATGATTAAAGATTTCTTGTGAAGGTCTAAAATTATTATTAAAACACGGTTTTTTTATGAAGTATTATATGAAAAGATCAATTTTACCAAATAGTTCTTAAGCTATAAAAATTACATAATATAACAACAGCATACACCCTTGCATTTTTAATGTAAAATAATTTTGCATACATACAATATGTATTTAATGTAAAATATGTAGTTCAAAGCTTTACAATGAATATTTCACATATTAAGTTTATACATATTGTGAATTTGCCATTATCTTTTATTACAAAGCTTGATTCACTAAAACGCTACATTTGCCTATCAGAGTTGCCGACGTTTATAAAAATTTAATGCAGTAACTACTTTTGAAATGCAACACGGAGCGGTTTTGCACCATTTTTAGTAGTAGGTGACACATAAAGGAATTGCGTTGATTTTTCCATAATAAGAACATTAAATTTTTTTTTTTTGAGGAAACCATTAAACTTTTTATAAATTTTTGTTGTTTTTATTTTCAATTTTATATAAAATTTGTTGAGTGTTATAATATTTTGTTAGAAATCAATAAGAAGAAAGTTAAAGAAAACAGTTACTGGGAAATTTTCTTTAAGATCCTCTCGTTTATAAAAAACTAACAACTTGTGCAAAAAAATTGTTGCATTGTAAAGTGGAAAAACTACAGATAATAAAAAAAGAAAACGTTATAAAAGTGGAAAATATAAAGTTAAGAAATCAGTAAGTGGAATTGATTAGAAAAGGAAAAACCAAAAAAAAAAAAAGCTGCAGCTTATTTTCTTGAAAGTATATTTTTGGCCTTCTTGCATAGTGCTTGTCTAATAAACATAAATATTATATTGAAATGCCAATGCCATTAAATTAAAATGTTGAAAAACTAATGACAATTTTGTAGAAATGTTTCAATCTTCGTCATGGCAAACATTTTACAACCACTTGTTGATTTTTCTTAAATAAATTTTCTTTGTTTACATTTGTTCGTTAAGAGGAAAAAGAAGAATTACAAAAAAGGGAGGATGCTGTTCCAACTAGCCACGTAGTTACCAGACTATGAAAAAAATATATCCCACCAACCCTATTCGAAGTAATAAAATGTTTAATATCTATAAAGTTTTTGGATTGATGATGTACAATATAAGCAACGAATTTTTTTGGTTTTATTGTTGACTACGAAGTTATTTGGGTCAAGTTTAAAAGGTTGCACTGTAAACATTCCCAAGAATTACGAAAATCAAAACTTTAGTTTGAATGGAAGGTATAAAGCCCAGTTGACCAAACTAGGCTATCTTTACATTATCATTAATTTTTATTTTGTGTAGTCGTGGTACCGCCCAGTTTAAAGTTTTGAATTGTATATAGCCTATAGTTCCTTTTAAAAAAATCGGTTTAGCCGTTTAGCTGTCTATAGGTTTAACCAAATAAACTCATACTTATTTTTATAGCACCTTTATGACACCGGGCTCAACAAAAACGTTAGCCAAGATTCAAGGTTTTTGCTTAATTTAAAATATGTTATATAGAGGCATTATCTGATTAATAAGTTCCCGAAAATAAAAACATTAGACAAAAATAAATGTAGAGCTAAAGATCATTGTGTTTGTAATAAGGCATTTATGCAAGTACCTTAACCCCTTAAGCGCATACAGGTATCAAAAGTATGGCTTTTATTGCCCATGGTTAATGAAAACGTATTTCTGCTCTATAAGAAAATATAATTGTACACAAAGATTATCTCGCAAAGTTTATTTTTCTGTTTAAACTTGTATTGAATACATACATATCGAATAAAAAAATCGAAAATACGTTTTTTGCATCATTTTTATCAGAAAAAATACGCTTCGATTCATTCCGGTCCCAGATTTCCCTAATGAAAAAAAAAATTACTTACGCTGTCTGCGTTTTGTAACATTGTCATACAAAACACTGCCAGCCAGTTTATTAGCTGAAAACATCTGCAATAGTAAATAGATCTCATAAAGGTCTGCACAGAGCTTTCAAGATATTAAATTATATTAAATAAGAAAACAAAACTATAAATAATTTTCATAATTTTTTTTTTCTACAAAATCTTAGTTTTGATTTTTTATTTCTTTATTTTATTTACAGTTTATCTTATAAGTTTTAAAGTGCATGTTTATAAGAGTTAATAAATAATACCAACTTTCTATATAATTTATTAAATTTTAAAATTCATTTTGTATACCCTCCTAACAATACCATAAAAATCGAAAACAATATCATCTTTTAATTAAAAATAAAACAAAAAACCAATGCAGAAAATGCCCTCGCAAATTTTACCAGATGGCGATGGTGCTGGTAATGAAATTAAAGTCAAAACAGCGTATAGCGGTGAGGTAATGATCAGCTATATGAAGGAGAATATTACCTATGAAGAATTATGCTATGAAATACGTAAAAATTGCCGTTTTGCGTTGGATCAAGTGAGTTTGAGTAATAGTTTTATAAAACACTTACAAATACAAAATAAAGTAATAAATACATTTTCTCAAATATTTCTTAATCCTATAGCCATTTACAATTAAGTGGGTAGATGAAGAACATGATCCGTGTACAATATCAACACAAATGGAATTGGATGAGGCCATACGTTTATATGAAATGAATCATTATCCTGAATTGGTTATACATGGTAAGTTTTTAAGTTAATATTATTGTTTTAATTTTTTTTTTTTTGAGATTTTTTTTTAAGAAAGAGAGATTATTAGAAAATATTTAAATTATTTTTAAATTTAATCAAGTATTTTTAATATTAACTAATCTTCTAGATGAGAAATTTAGAAATTTTTCTTTTAACACTTTATTTGTTTAAAAATACAGCAATCGTTTAAGTTCTACATTCCATTTAACACATTCCTTTTAAAGTCAAAATAAAATCCATTGAATACATTCTGTAAAACGATATAGAGTAAGATTTTAAACGAGTATTTTTGCAAAAAGAAATAAAATTTTAATTTGCCATATATTTTTATGTTTTTTAAGAGTCAAGGATAATTTGGGTCATACTTTCAGTAGATTTCAATTTCAGTCGTAAATTGCTTAAGAAATTCGTATTTTCACTACTTCTAAATCACTGAAATCGAATTGAAATTGTTTTCGTTAACATTTGAATCATGCTGCATAAGGCATTGGTTTGATTTATTGATTGAGTTTCTCTAAATTTATGCATATTGTAAGTGTGATTTCATTATATCACAAAAATGTATGGCAGGTATGTATTTTCTTAACTTTAGAATTTAGAGAAATTTAAGCGATTAAAAATGAATGAATGAAATCAATGGATGATGAGTGTTTCAAAAATTTTTTTCATGTGTTGAAGAAAACGAATGTAATTCGTTTTTATTGAATTGTTTTTTATGCTGATTCCCGTGCATAAAAAATGGTGAATTTATTTAAATTTATGAATGCATTGGAAGTGGATACAATTCATGTAATGATTTAGAAGGCGTTAAAATCACATTCTTAAATCATTCTCATTTTACTTTATTTCTTAATATATGATTCAACATTTCTGCCTTACTTCATTTTATTTTTAAAAAATTTTTGTAATTCCGTTTTACAGAAAAGCTCTTAAATTGTTTTTTTTTAATTTAAATAAATTTTTTTTATTTTTAAATTCAAAATTTTTTGATATAAAAAGGTCAGTGATTCTTTGAAAGAATTTTAAGCATAAAATTATTTGTCATACTTTTATAAATAACGATTACAGCCCTATTTTATGTTATCTATCTTATGTAAATAATAATTGCAAATCACTTTGAGTTTATGGGAAGTCACTCTTTTTTTTGATTTATTAACACTTTACTTAACGATTTCGTATAATAATTAGTTATCGTTTATATTTATTTCTTATTGCCAATCAATTATTTGTTTGGAGTTATAATTTCTTGTAACCTTTTTTGTTTCTTTTAAATTTGAACATTTTTAAGTCATAAAATTGTGAAAAAAATTAATATAAAAACAATTCAGTCATTAATTAATGAAATTTTAAATTATAATTTACGAAAAATTAAAGAGAGCGTAGTAAATAAATTATGACTAAAGCTAAAGTAAAACGTCCAGGTACATATGTATGCATATAGTACATTCATCATATTTTTGCTCTCATTTATTGAAAGAATAAATTATAACCACTAGACACAAAGTAAAATTAAATTTATGTACATAAATAATATTAATTAAATAATAAAAAAATAACAATAATTACTTAAGACAGATTACAAAAGTACTTAATAAGAAATTATAGATTGGCCTTCAGGATTTCATCCACAAGTTCCATTTATAAAGTAAAAAAAAATTTTACCTGGTACTTTACTTATATGTTTAGTTCTAAAACAAGACAATGTTTATCATTTCTAAAAACAAGTTTTTTCATTGAAAATCACAAAAGAAGAAGTCTAAAAGAGATATATTGATTAAAAAAAGTTTACAACTAACTTCATTTGCAACAGATTGTGATATCTTGAAATAAAGAAAATGTGGAAAGATAAAAATGAAAGAAAAATAACAGAAGACGTAGTGGAGGTAAAATGATATAAAAGTTAAATCGAATCGCTGAAATTATTTGCTATTCTTAACAAAATTTCACTGAATCATAAGATGGTGCTCCTCCATTTCATTTTAGAAAGCATTGTAAACTAAATAAACAAATAATGATAAGTTTTTCTCATTTGCTGCTAAAATAAATTATAATTATAATATCCGAAATTTAATGTAAAGAATTACTCAAGCTTAAGGTCTTTTTTTTAAATAAAAATCTTTTATTTATTTATCGATATTTCGCTACTCCTGCGTGTAGCGGAAATATTTATATTTTTTCAATAAATATAGACCTCAACCTTTAAAAATGGATTAAAGAGAATTGAAAACTGTTCTATACCGGGTCCAAATGGTATTCTAACTGTGTTGTAATAAATTGTGCTGACGTGCTAGCCATTCCATTGACATATTTATACAACTGTTTCTTAAAATTTTGCTTGTTTCCTGATCGTTAGAAAGATTCATTCATAATCCTATTTTATAAGTATGCATTGATGTTATAAATTATAGAGAGATAACTAAACTTAATGCTTATCTCAAAATTTTTCTAAATACGATAACTAATATTTGAACTCATCGATTGTAGTCGCCGTGGTCTAGTGGCTAGTGTGTTGGCTTACTAAGACATGAGCCTTGGGTTCGACACCCAGCTCCGACATCTTAAAAAAAAAGAAATATGAAAAAAATATTTCTTTCGGCGACTACCTCTCAGCAGTTTACTGGCAAAAGCTCTGGGAGTAATTAATTGCCATGAACAAGCTTCTCAAGTCTGTCGTTCGGAGTCGACATTAAACTGTAGGTCCCGGTACTCATGAATAAACATTTACACACACAACATAAGTGCTGCGAGAAGCTAGGCCGCAATCCTGACACAGGGTTGTAAAGGCCAGTTATGTATGTCATGTAAGTATGTATGATTAGCATAAATTTTATCTAAACCTTGTTCATGGCATTCAGTTGCTCTTAGAGTTTTTGCCAGAAGAATGCTAAGAGATAATCGCCGAAAGAAATATTTGTTCATATTTATTTCTTTCAAGATGTCAGAGCTAAGGTTTGTGTTGTTAAAAATGGAACACCCATTTTTGGGTCTCGAAGATCTCATCGTTAAGAAGCTAAGTTTTAATCCACATGTTATATTGATTGTAACTAAGGTAAAGCTGTCTTAAGTTTTATAAAGCGTTGGCCAAAAGTGTTCCGCGGCCCCTACGTCATTAAACATCTTTACACGTCATTAGCAAGGCCAGTAATATCAAATTTAAATTTATTTAAAACCTTAGTTGCATATACTACGTGATGAAAAAGTTAATTAACTTTAATTTAATAACTTATGAAATTGATACTTTTTATCCCTTATTTATTAGAATTGTTAAGCATGATTTAATTTCTGCCTTTAAATTTCTTTAACCCTTTACCTTATAGAGATAATAAAAAAACCATATTTTCGTAAATTAATTTTTACGTTATCACAAAATTAAAGGAAAATAAATAAATTTTTTATTATTCTGCTCTGGAAAATTTCATACTTTTTGTATATACGAGTACCTATATGTATTAAATGTATGTACATACTTATGTATATCATGTTTAGCTCCTTATTTTTCATTGTAATTAATATTTAATCTGCCCACTAACACAGTTTTTACATTAATGAAAAAATAAATACATACATACATACATATGTATGTGCATGTGTACAAAGAAAATAAAACACAAAACTCTTACATTGTGAGACATTATTCGAATATACTCGTATACATATGTATGTATAAGCACATTGATATGAACATGTAAAATAAAATGTAAAGTAGTACTCATATAAGTTAAGACGAAACAAAACAAACGCTTCATAAAACTAGGGGGTATCTTAGTTACACGTGTATGTTCTTCATTAAGGAAAAAAATGAATACAGTTTTCCTCTCAAAAAATTAAAAAAAAAAATAATAAAAATAAAATAAATATAACAATAAGAAAAAGTTTGTAATTTGTTTTTATCTTTATCTCTTACATATTCTGTCAACGTACCAGTAAATAGAACTTTACTGACTGGCTGTCTGAATGTCTGACTAACTGACTGATTCCTCATACTTTTCTTCTTTGCATGCATATTTACCTTAAAAACGATTTAAACGGCATCGTTGTACCAAAATATTTACTCGATAAAAAGTTATTCAAACAAAAAAGAAAACGAAAAAGAAAAAAAAAACGGAAAATATAATAAAACCATATTTATATTTTTAAACATTTTCTCTTACATAAAGGGTCTATCAATAACAACTTTTAAACTACGACAGTTGATAGCAGCGATATTGTCTAGTTTGTTTAACGAAATCTTTAATTTTTATTTAAAAATTGCATATTGTGATTACAACCTTTTCTGGATAAATTATAAAATTATAATTTCTTCTTTTAGGAATCACGAGTGTTTAATACATTTCGAAAGTATCTGTTAAATATGGTTAATATTTCTAAGTCATTGGATTATTAACTTCTTCCGAGTTCGAATCCCAGTTGGGTTGGTAATCATGTTCGTAAATTTTTTTTTCGTGATGAAATTACTTATTTGATCAGACCTAAACTCTATTAAATGAATTTCCTTTGACCTAAATTGTAATATATAAACATTTAATAGATAAACGATACTAGTCACACCGCTCTTGCCGCATTGAATATTCTGCAACAGCTATTTGGGGGTATCGAATTGATGTAAACCTAAAATTTATAGTCTTGAGAATTCTACTTGTTGTACCATATATTTCCTAAGTCGCAAGATAGTGCGAATAAAATTCAAACAACACTGGCTATCAAATCTCGTATAACCTAGGCAATCGGCCAAAATCAGCCTAATTTTTAAGTTCAGAAGATCTGTTGGCGTACAGAAAATTTGTTAAAATTTGTGAAAGTTTTTACTTGAACGCATTCACACAAGCAAAAAGAGAGTAAATTGATTTATAGTGAGAAGATTTTTGCTATTTTGTAAGATTAGTAAAAAACAGCTGATTGAGAAACTCAATAATTCCTATGTCTTCTAAAACTACGAATTATCGGATTATTTATGAGCCACTATAAAGAATGCATTTACTTGTAATTCGGGGAGTTATATTTAGGCGAAAAACAAAAACGTTACCTTGATGGCAACAATATTATAAAATCGCTTTATTGGAGTATAATAGTACGTTTCCATTTAAACCAAAACTAATTGTCTTGTGCAAAACACGTTGAAGAATTTCCGTTATGCTGTAATGGTTTTTGTTTTCGAACTTTCGAAATTAGTTTGACATTTATGATATAGACAAATAAAAAAGCAAAACAAAAATTGCGTTATAAAAAAATTGTTTTTTAACAACGAAGTGTCACTTTTTCGAATTGGATTTGTAATCATAAGAGCAACACCGTGTTGTACCGACAATTTTCGATAAACTGTTGAGCAAAAATAGTTTTAGATTTAGTCTTTCGATCATGAATAATTTATGGTACCACAAATAACTAAAACTTGTTTTGCTCCAATATTAGTTTTATGCTGTAACACAAGTAAATGGAAATGTTTTGCGAGTATTACACTAAAAAGGTAGCAGCACTGGTATTTTACGGCCGTATTTATAGTGAAAAGTTAGCAACTCGTTAGCATATAGGACAAAAAACTACCAAGCAAACCCGAAATAGACTGTTATTATTATAATTTTCAATATCTTTTATTTAATACTGGTCAGAGAATCCAAAAAATTAAAAAACTCGTACGTTTGAGTAAGAATTTCCACGTAAAAGAATGACAAACTTAGCCACAACGTACAACGAGCTGCCAAATTTTTATTATAAAAAAGGCTGTTAGTTTTTAAATGTAAAATTTAATGTAAAATACCTTAAACTAGCTTCTGATAGACTACTTTTTTTACCGGTAACATCTGTAATTGTTTTGATAATTTGAAATTAATTAATTAATTATTATACTATGACACTACACTTTGTGGTTTTTCTATCTAAACAAAGGAAACGCTTAATGAAAGACCCTGTGTATATATTTTTGTGTGTCTATACTTTAAATACTGCATTATATACCCAAAGATACCGACCGAATTTTCTATACGAACATAAAAAAAAAATATTAAACGTCATGTTAAAACGTAATGTAAATGCAAATTTAAGTATAAATACAACCAAAGGACTAATAAAGTGGAAATATATACATGCAATATATGCTAGCACTTATACTATAACTATAATTTAATTAAAAATATTAACATGTAGTAAGTTTTATACACTTGAGCTCAATTAAATTGAAATGCAATTGATAAGCTGGAAGTTTTCAGAGTTTTATAAAGTGCAACAAAAAATTTGATGAGATTTTAAAAGTAATTATTACATACATACATACATACTTAGTTGGCCAATTATACCCTTTTTCCGAGTTATAGCCTAGCTTCTCACAGCACCGGGATATACAGCTTAACGTTGACTCCGAAAGAATGATTTGAGAAGTCTGTTCATGGCAATCAGTGACTCTCAGAGCTTTTGCCAGAAGACTGCTAAGAGGTAGTCGCCAAAGAAAGATTGTTTTTTATATTTTTTTATTTCAAGAGTCTCTTATTGCAAAACGTGCTGCTTTAGGTTTCGGTAATCATTTGTGTCTTTTTATATCGAGATTTTTCAGGGATCCTTTAATTAGAGTGGTTATAGATGGTGTTTCTTCTTTTGAGTTCGGGTTAAATTCAAAATTACCTCAAGTTTCTGTGCTGTCTTCTACACTATTTGTAATGTTTTTTAACATTCTTTCAATCTGTTTCACTTTAATATCTGAGAATAAGCTGTGATGTTCGCTGAGTTGATTACATTTTTCGAGTGTGGCAAGAAGTATTCAAGTGCTTCGTTTTTTTTTTTTGAACAATACATACATACATACATAACTGGTCATTACAACCCTGTTTCAGGGTTACGGCGTAGCTTCTCTCAGAACCCATGTTGTGTGTGTTAATTTTTATCCATGAGTACCGGGACCTACAGTTTAAGGACAAACTTGAAAAGCTTGTTCCTGGCAATTAGTTACTCCAAGGGTTTTGCCAGAACACTGCTAAGAAGTAGTCGCTGAAAGAAATAGTTTTTTTATATTTCTCTTTTCTCAAGATACTGAACAATAAATACTGCATTTTATTCGACCCAAGATGGAATACAACTCGCATATGTGGACTTTTCCTTCAAAGTGTGTTTGGGATTTTTCAACTGAGTATAGAAAGTGAGTATAAAGAGTGAAAGCGTCTTTCAATGACGCTAGGGTGTACAATTGTATGGAGTAATTGTAGTATCGGCGCAATGTGGCATATCTTTCTCTGTTCATGTGTAGTATCATGGGAGGTGGTTTGATGACATAAAAACATTAATTCCAAACAGTCACATTTTCGTAAATAGTACTCGTACACTTTGATAACCACATCCTTTTGTAAACAAGCTTAACATTTTAAGTAAAAAATCATATCCCATTTCTTATGGTGTCTTTTTTTTAACATAATTATGAATTCAACTACCTATACAGCCATAAATGTACTCGTACATACACCTAAATTATTAGCTTTTTATGTAAATATTGCTGCTCTTATACATTAGAATTTTATAACATTAAAATTAATAATTTATATGAAACTATAAAAAAAGTTAAAACTAAATTAAGCTAAAAATTAAAGTAATTTATTCTATTCTATTCTACTCTATGTAACCACAAATGAAAATATAATTGAATTAAAATTAAAGCCAAAAATTAAAAAAACAAAAAAAGAAAAAACTTTGCTTCGAGTTAAAATCTTTTTAAAAAGAATTGCTTAACGAGTTTTTAGTTACACTTTGCATTATGGTTTATAATCTATTGTTTTAAACCACATTAGAGTACAAAATAGAAGTAATTTTTTTTTATTTTCGTTGCTTATTAGAATAAATAACGTACAAGAGTTTGGAAGAATAAAAAACACTGAAACTGCTGAATGAAAATCTATGAGGGTATAGAAAAAGAAAAGCGAATCATATAAAACACTAAATGTAGCAGAATTATCATCGTTATCATAACCATTATAATTATCATCATCACCAACAACAGACGCATTTCCGCAATAACCACTATTGCTAGTTGGAAAGAAAACAAAAAGAAACAAGAAAATGCAGCAACAGAAACATCAGCAACATAAACAGCTAACATGCAGTATAAAATATAAATTATTCTATACAAAAAACTATAACAACTACAAGATTTACTTCAACATAATATGATGATGAAAAGAATTAAAACAAAAAGTAATGAAAGAATGTATGAAATATGGAAAATTTCTACACTAGAGCTAGCTTTGCTGTCTGTTCTATATTAAAAAATTCTACTACAAAATGCATTGCCACGTTTTGCTACATTGTTTAACGGACCACAATAGTTTTTCTTTATACATATTGTACAAATTTTTCTTTCCAGATTTACGTTTCCACATTGCAGTTTCTGTTTTTTTTTGTTTTTCTTTCCTTTTTTTCTTTTTTATGTTCATGTTTTGTGTTAAAAGGAGAACTGCTTTTTATTTACCCTCAGTTAGTAGCGTTTATTATGTTTTTATAGAAATTTTCTGATTTAAGTAAAAACCATTAAGAGTGGTTTCTTCTTATTGCTGCTGTTACTGTTCTTGTTGTTTGAATACACACTGTGAATCATTTCAATATTTCAAAACTTACAAGTAACTTTGTACTGATGACACCATTTTGATATTACCGTAGTAGTAGAATTACTTCATTACTCCATTTTGTGGCGTATCAAAATTAACAACAAAATAAAAAAAAATAACAATTAGAACTCGATCATCGAGATCAATAAAGAAAAAGTAATTAAAAATATTTGCCCGTATTCCTAAAATATAAAATTGGTTTATAGAGTGCTTATTTGACATATTTCTATGGAGTAATTGACAAATAAACAATTAATAAAACCGTTTTATTTTTTATGAATATGGGCAATTACTAATAGCTATTGTTGAAATTACAATTAAAATAAAAACACAAAATTTTATTTAAAAAATGCTTTTCTAGTTATTTCTGGTGATTTTTTTTGGCAGCTATACCCTGCATCACATTATTCAGTAGTCAGCTGATCGACTGATAACACTTTTATTTAATTCGTTTTTTAATATAAAATTCCTTGATTATAATTCTTGGTGTTTAAAATGTTGTAAATTTTTTTTTTGATAATTTAAACAAAATTTTCTTAGAAAAAGTATATGAAAATTAGCTTTAAACCCTTATGACATTACATTTTTTCGTATTGATATATATTTGGAGAAAAGTGCAAATAAAATATCATTAGAAAGTGTAACGGGAGTAAAGACTTCTATAAACTACACAATATTATTAAGTACATTATTGTGTTTATTATAGTCGTTTCGCTCTAAATTCCACCTCCAGGAATTCCATTGTTAAAATTAAGCCGACCCCTGATGATCCATTCTATCTATCAAGTGAATGATCAGGAGAAAGCGCCACCTACTGGGAGGAAATAGGCAGAACAAAGCAAGGATCATAAAACCTACCAATAACAACTTAGCCAAGATTCTCACCACTTTACAACAAAAATTAATATTAACAGATGGGGTAATTGCTGTTGATCATTTCATATAACACTGGCCTTTGAGTGATCAACTAACAGCAGCTTGTCCCATTGATATAAGGCACTTAATTGCAAAAAAAAAAAAAAAAATTCTATAATTTCCAATTCCAATACAATGTACTGCATGAGGGGTATACCCCTATTCAATAAGTGGCAGAGTATAAAGAAGACATTCATATCGTTGTGCGGGAGTTTATGTGCTCTATCCGCCGTTTCATATTTTTTATATATCTCGAGTTAATGATGCCACTTTAGGTTTTTGACACTAAAATTTTTAAAATCTGCAATCCGTTTTCGGCTATTTATTTTCGTAACTGGACGAGATATCCGAAAACTGGTTGCAGACTTGCAAAATTTGGGGTCGAAAATCTAAAGTAGCATCATTAACTCGAATTATATAAAAACTATGAAATGGCGGATAGAGCACATAATCTCCCGCACGACGATATTTTATATTCCATTCTTTCTAACATATGTTGTTTCTTTTTTTCAGTTCTACAACAATTCAATAAAAAAAATGTAGCGTCAGGGCTTTAGGAATTCAATTACATAATTCCTTATTCAAATGTTTTGGAGTGTAGCAAGTAAAAGAAAGTTTCTGTTAAATTTCATCTAAAAATAGTTTTTACATAAAACAATTTGTAAGCATATACAGAGTAGTTTTTATCTTGATTTTCGAATTTGTGTTTTTTTTCCTTTTGTCATAACTATTGTTTTTATTTATTAAGATTGTTTGAAGAAGATTAAATTACACTTAAAATTGCTAAAATATAAGAAATCAAAAATTTTTTCATATTATTTTCTTAATTGGAAAAATTAAGAAGAAAAATGGAAATAAAAATTCCAAACAATAAAACCACTGACAGCATACGTCAGATTTATTGAAAGAAGTGGTCAAAAAACGGGACTGTTCAAATTGACCAAAAAATCTCGCAGCTGCGGCGGACATACAATGTTGAAAATTTTATTTAAAATATAAATGCAAGAAATTATCTACCAGATTATAATATAAAAATTGCCTTGCAACAATATTTCTGTCTTGTATTATCATTTTAAGGTCTTAAACTCTTAAAAGCACGTTCCATATTTCCAAAGCAAGAACCAGTAGCTAGATTCTGCCTTTTCTAACAACATTGTTCAAACATAGAAAAGAAAAATCGTTTAGGTTGCATTTTTACTTAAATATCTCCGTTATATTATAAACCTTTTAACTTTAACGTTAAATTTAGTAACATTTTAAAATACAGCAAAAAATACCCTATCGGGCTTAAATAAATACCCCATAGATGACCCATATTCATTTAGCATATTTAAAACTATTACTAAATTCTCGAGTCGCCAAAACGGGACACGGTTTCTCCTATTATGAAGGGCTTTATTGACGTCAATTTAATACAACATCAGCAAATTACTTATAGTTCTTGTGTGGTCTAAATCGAAAACAATTGACTAGGCTCGTACTATTCTCTAAAGCGTATAAACGTAAGTGGCTATCTTTAATAGTCAACTATTATCTACAATAACCAAACACGGTATAATTTCGTGCTGTCGGGCTGAATTGAACCAGACAACGCTATACACCTTGGAAACATTAGAATACTTATTATTATTTTGTTTATAAAATGAGGGCCTAATAATTAGTTTATATCTTAAAACCGATTTTTAATAACTTTAAAACAAAATTTTAATAACACAGAAAACTGGTTTAACATTTTAACATTTTTAATTTAAATTACAAAACTATTGAGTGACGAAAAACATATGCTCAGATCATCAAGCTAGTCTCTGGTGAGAAGCGAACCCACTACCAAATTTTATAAATTTTTTATGAACTCTAAATAAATATTTATAGCATTTTCAGTTTAAATTAAACATTTTTCAAAATAAATGAAACCTTTTTCAAAATGAACGCAACCTTTTTCAAATTAAACGAGACCTTTTTCAAATAAAACGAAACTCTTTTCAAAATAAGTGAAACTCTTTTCAAAATAAATGAAACTTTATTCAAAATAAATGAAACTTTATTCAAATTCATTTAAACATTTTTCAAATTAAATTAAACCAGTTATAGAATTTAATAGAAAACAAAAGAAAAAAAAATAAAACATTCATTTTTAATTATGGATAATGACAAAATCCATAAAACCTAGGAAATTCGAAATATGGTGGATAATAGTAACTGTGCGCTTAAATTTTTACCACTTTATTCTCCTATGTTGAACCCGATAGAGAAAACATTTTCGAAGATAAAATTCCACGCCCGATCATTATTAAAGTGACATTACCACAGAACATAACATAGTAAGTGTATATAATTGAGGAAAGTGTCGCACAAATTAATCAAAATGATTGTGAGAACTATGTTATGGATATGAATGATCATGTAAAGCGGTCAGTGGACAAATTCTTCACTAATTTTAACAAGTATTATATAAAAATGAATATGTTTAATATGTTTTATTTTTTTTTCTTTTGTTTTCTATTAAATTCTATAACTGGTTTAATTTAATTTGAAAAATGTTTAAATGAATTTGAATAAAGTTTCATTTATTTTGAATAAAGTTTCATTTATTTTGAAAAGAGTTTCACTTATTTTGAAAAGAGTTTCGTTTTATTTGAAAAAGGTCTCGTTTAATTTGAAAAAGGTTGCGTTCATTTTGAAAAAGGTTTCATTTATATTGAAAAGGGTTTAATTTAAACTGAAAATGCTATATTTGTGCATATCTTGTCGAAATTTTCCAGCGTTTATAAAATACGTTCTATTCAACCGGCCGAGTTAAAATAAATTTTATTATACTTGTAGTAGATGTTAAAACAATTTTTCAAAATATAAATTCATTAATTACGCTGTAAAAAACATTCAACAATCATATTTTATCCCTCTTTTCCCTTCCCACCACCTCTTAGCAGTCTTCTGGCAAAAGCTCTGAGAGTAACTGATTACCATGAATAAGCTGCTTCTCAAGTCCGTCGTTCGTATTCGACATTAAACTATAGGTTCAGGTATTCATGGATAAAAATTGTCGCACCTAATATGGGTACTGTAGTCGCCGTGGTCTAGTGGTTAGTGTGTTGGCTTACTAAGACATGGGCCCTGGGTTCGACTCCAGGCTCTCACATCTTCAAAAAAAAGAAATATGAAAAAAATATTTCTTTCGGCGACTACCTCTCAGCAGTCTTCTGGCAAAAGCTCTGAGAGTAACTAATTGCCATGAACAAGCTTCTCAAGTCTGTCGTTCGGAGTCGACATTAAACTATAGGTCCCGGTACTCATGGATAAAAATTTACACACACAACATGAGTGCTGCGAGAAGCTAGGCCGTAATCCTGACACAGGGTTGTAAAGGCCAGTTATGTATGTAATATGGGTACTGTGAGGGAAGTTAGGCCGTAATTCTGAAAAAGGTTTTTAATGGTCAATTATGTATCGGTATAAGTATTATGGTTTTTTTTTTGGCTTTATGTTTTATGACGTAACATACTAAAAAATTTTCAAATTTCAATGTTGATGAACCATTTAATTTAAAATGATGATGATGATGAACGAAAATTTAAAAAAAAACCCTAAAATGGGTAAATTATGACCCTACAATATTTACGTTATCTTTCGAATTTATTTTTGTTAAACTTGTCGTACTAAAAACAGTTACTGGGAGGCAAAACATCAGTCTTTCGTTGAGAATGCGAACAAACGAAAACGCTCGCTATCGTGGGGCATGCTGTTAAACAAAAAATATATAAAAAATTTATATTTTAACATATTTTGAAAATAGTTTGAAGTATATGGCCAGGTGTTGCCATAACATTTTCTTTTAGCTAATAGGGCAAGTTTATTGTTACTTATTTTAAAGTAGGACCTATGTTTTTTTCTGACTGATATCTCATCTAAGTTCAAATCAAAGGTCCATACTTTTTTTCTTCCTTCTCCTCATATTTTCCTGGACTAGCGCAATGTACTGCATTAGTAAGGGTCATCCCCTGAGTGCTGTTCTCGACAAAAAAAAAGTGTATTCAAAATAGTGCCAAAGACAGAACAAAAAGATTTATTTTTTTTTTTCATGTAAAGCTCTTGAGTGCTCACATGACCAAGCTGACTGGATTAGGTGTACGAAGAATGTAATAAAACAAAATTATTCATTGCTCTCCTAAGTAGGAATTGATTTAAAATAATATTGTTTTTATAAAACGTTTATTTTTATTTTATTTGTTAAAGATGTTCTCTAATTAATTTTTTTAAACTCGTACTTGTATTATGGATGGTTCTGTTTAATAAAGAAAAAAATTTCTATAAAAAAATTGTTGTTGCCATTGCTATATGAATAATTGTTTTTGTTTTCGTTTTTTAAATGGCTTTATGAAAAAAAAAAAACAAATCATTTTACACCTACGGCATTTATTTAGGAAACTACTGATTTGTGCCTGCTTGTGCTGCCGCTCTTGAAGAGCAAGGCATTGAAGAGGAATAATAAAATTCTACACTCGTTTAAACCGGAATAAAAATCTATTATTTGTTGTCAGTCAGAGGATGTGCTTTTTAATTTTTATTTTCAGTTTTAGTTTTTGTTTGCTAAAGCTATTAAGGATAACAGAGAGAAAGAGAGAGAGGGCGAAATACAAAGAGTGAATTCAGGCGCAATGCCTTTTATTCTCTATTTAAAAAAAGATTATTCTCATTTAATTTTTTATTGAAAATGCGCATATATTTCTTTTAGATAACAGCTGATTTGTAAAATTGAAAAGTTTTTGAATTTATATGGCAATACTGTTAAGTAAAATATGTAAATTTATTGGTACAGCCTTAGAAATTTTTTATTATTTATTGAAAAACTAAAAATGAAAAAAATTTTTTAAGGACAGACAATTTCGCTTTTGTTTTCATAATTTAGAATTCATCAATTACAGAATGTATAACAAAAACAAGAACTTATATTGTTACCAGCAGCAACAACATTTTATAATGTAGTTTGTTGTTTGCTTTTGTGACAACATTATCCTTGTTGTCGTGGTCGCTTACGTTAACGTTTTCTTAATGGTTTTACTATCTGTGTTCCTGTAGTTGTTGGCTGTTGCTGCCTTTTTTATTTCTTATTTTTTTTTTGTTGCAATTTACCTCTGACCGTACATATGTAAATATTTTTGCATGTATGTACATATGGAAGTCAGTTTTAAATAGAGTCTCCTCGAAATACACAAAATGAGAGCAAGTTTAGAGAAAATTACAACAATATACTGACATTGAATCTATAAATTCAATGTTGTTTTTGTTGCCTGGGAGCATAAGAAGCAACTGTAATGAAGGAAAAACAAATTTATGGCTCTTTTGTAGAAAAATCTGAATGTGTGTTTATTATATTGGCGTTGGTAAAGTGATAAGATGGTGTTGTTGCTTTTTGTTTTAAATATCCTGCCAACAAAATTCAAAAACTCGTACTTTTTTGCTTGGAAAACTTTTGTTTTTCGTGTGTTTTTCTTTTTATTATTTATTTGCTGGTTAAACGTTTTTTTTTCAGACTTTTTAGCTGAACTTTTTTATCTTTTTTTATTTTGTAGTGCTCTTTAGCTGCTATTGCCTTTAAAAACGGAACACTCGCGCATAAGATTTTGTGGAAAGTAGACGTTTAGTTTTAACAGTTTAATATTGAAAAAAATTTTAATTGAATATTAGAAAGAAAATTTTAATTACAAAAAAATTAAAAAAACAAAATAAATACAAAATGAAAATTCAGTTTCTGTATTAGTTTTTAAATAATTTGAAAGAAAATTAATTAAAAAAAAATATTGTTTAAATCAGATCATAATCTCAAAAAGAAAAAAATTCATAGCCTACCTTAAGGCTTATATTAAATATTTATATTTAAAGCATAAAAAAAGTGTTGTGTGTTTGTGCTTAATTTTGTTTATTTTTTGTGACTCTTTTCATTAATACATGGTATGTTAAAGGTTTAAAAATTATTTTTGAAATAATTGTGTTTTCTAAACGACAAAAAGCTACAAAAAGGTAATAAAATTAAAAGCGTGCAAAAAAAAAAAACCGAAGTGAAAATTTAGTACTCCGTTTATATTTTATAAATCGATAAAAGGCTTAGTCGTTTAAACACTGCAAAAAAAAAAAAAAAAAAACTCCACCCGAAACTTAAACCACTTTTCTGCTTTTTTAATCAATTTATAATACAATCTAATAAAACCATAAAATTTTGATTTTTTACAACTCTATTTAATATGAATATTTATTTTTCCCCATTTACTGTAACAATATTAAACATTATTTGTTGTTAAACCTTAAAATCTATACCATAAGCTGGAAAAGTTGATGTATATAGTCTGCTTTGATTATAGAAATGTATAGTCTTGTTATGAGTTTATTATGTTGGGTAATGGTATGCTGTAATATATTTTCTTATTTAAATTATGTCTACAGTTTTCCATACACATTTCCTATATATACATATGTAGCTGCCTACTTGTCATTGAAAGTAAAATCTTTAATCTGAGCAAATGAATAAACTAAGAAATTTTAAAGGCAAGCATACTTATAGGCGTTGGGTTAATTTTCTTTAGTTTGTTTTAAATAAGAGTAAATTGTATAGCATACTTAAGGGATTTCTTGTAATTATTTATTATTCTTTTGTTTTAAGCATATTTTAAGTATACATACGTATATATGTACTTACATATGTTGTATATAATATTTTATGTTATAAAGGGTTATTAAAATGTTTTAGTAAATATTAAGTATATGGAAAATAAATAAATTTATCATTTATATACATTTAGGTTATGTATTTAATAGTCAAAGTTTTTGTAACGGCAACACACGCGAAATTGCCATATTTTTTAATTCAAATAATCCAGTATAAATGTATTTATCTGTGGCAATAAATAATAATGGTTTAAGTCGAAATTTTGTGTTTTCAGATTAACTGTGTTCAGGTGTGATAAAATTAAAATATGACTTCGTATAGCTTTATTAATAATACAAATTTATTCTTGAAATTTAGCTGAGTGATAGATCCAGAAGAAGAGAATAAGAATATGCCATAAACTATTGTTTTTTTTACCACAGATAGTTATATTCAGTAAGTACAGAGAAATCAGTATCAAAGACTGTTAAACTAATTACAAATTTTATTAATAAATTTTGTCTACAGCACCAATGTTCCAGGATATATTAGGCAAACTGTAATAAGGAATTTACAGAAATATTTTTATTTAATTTTTATATCATTGATTTGAAGAAATCTACAGCAGATTTTCTTGTTTTATTGATTGCTTAGCCCTATAACTCATAATAAATTATTTGTGGTACTTTTAGCACTACTCTTTAGTCTAATTTAGAAGAAACGTTTCCTTAATTGCATTTCAGAATAAAAGATAGGACCTGAATAACATTTATGTAGTTAAAATTAGTTAAATTTTTTAAAAATAATAGCAACTTGAGGCTGATCCCCTTTATCTTTTAATTATAGAGTTCTGTGGCTATACTTTAGATACGGAGTGGAACAAACAAGACAGTATCGGTTATAAACCGGAAGAAGAAGAATCCAATAGGTTCTAAACATTCTTGTAGGATTTTATTATTAACGTTTCAATTGTATTGTATATGGCAAAACTCAGCCCCAAAGGAGCAAAGCAAGAAAGCAAGTCAATTTATTGTTATAGGCTTTTAAAAGAACTAATGGTGTGATAAAATCAAAGTAAAATAAAATCAATGTAGTCTCCTTTATACTTTTTACAGCTTGTTTATTTGGATGGGTAGATATTTATTTGCAAGATAATTGCATTGTTCTCTATTCTCCTTAAATAATTCTTCAGGTTTGGAAATTTGTCAAAGAAGTCTTTCATAAAACTATATTTTTTATGAATACAGCATTAAGTTTTTTATAATTACAAATTTTATTATCTTTTTGTAGATATATTTCGTTTTTTTACCAAATTAATATACACTTTATAACTAACAGTGATATGCCTTAATGTATAAGTGTACGTTGTTTTATTTCAACTGAAATATGAAATCTTGCAATGTGTACATTTGGGAAATAATTTTAATTAATACAGGCCTAGTTCAAGAGCAAAAGATGCGTATGTTAAAATAAGTTGCTCAGCGTTATTCATGATGCTATTGAAATATAAGAAAATAACTGTGGAAAACGATAGTTTTGTAAAGGAGAAACAAAAGATTAATAAAAAAAATTAGTAATTAAATGATTTTTTTAATGTTTTTTGGTCATATACTTAGTAGGGACATAAATATTGTTACTACTTTGAACATACCCATTGAAATAGTAAAATTTATTATCACATATTTTTTGAAAGGTAACCTCTATAGCGTTAGTCAGTTACGGGAATTTGAAATTGTTTTAACTTTAACCGTGGAGTTGTCAGATAAAGAAAACCATATCGCATTATAGCACTTTTTAAGTGTGGATGGAAAAAAAATTATGTTTTCAAAACACTCCGCCAAATGTTTGTCTACAATTGCATACCATTTTTCGAAGGAGGCCGAAGATATAAATGACCGCCCCCAGTCGGGCCGCCCGCGTACCGTTTAGTCACAGCAAGTAATCAAAAACAACAAAGCAAGAATTCAACGAAATCCTCTCCGGAAACAGAAATTCATGGCCCGTGAGAAGAAAATCACACAAAAGCCTATGAGCCGTATTATTAAAAAAGACTTGCGTTTTGGAGCTTTCAAATGGCGTAAAGGACATTAGTTGACTGCAGTTTTTGGTGAAGTACGCTGATAACTTGCGCAGAAAAAATTTATGCATAAAAAATGTTTACCGTAGAGAAAAAGTTCAACAAACAAAATGATAGGGTTTATGCCCGGTCATCTAAAGAAGCATCAGAACTTTCACGGGTCGAAAAGGGTCATCATCCAGCTGCAGTCATCGTTTAGTACGATAGGATGACTGACTAGCATTTCTGTGAACAAGAGGTCAAAACATCTGCCAAAGTTTACTAAGAAACCGTTTTAAAAACAGTTGTGAAGCCGCTTAACAATTCCTTTTTCCAAAACAAGATTCTGCACCAGCTCATAAGGCTGAAACGACACAGACCTGGCTTTGAAACAATTTGCTAGCTTTTATACACTCTGAAGATTGGCCATATAGCAGCCCTGATTTGAATCCTTTGAATTACAAATTGTGGACGGTTTTAGAGGATATGATCTCCTCCAAAAGATACCATAATATTGATCCTCTTAAGACAGCTCTGGTTCATACATACATATTTAGTCCTGTTTCAGTATTACGGCCTAGCTTCTCGCAGCACCCATGTTGTGTGTGTATTTTATATGGACCTACATTTTAAAGTTGACTGTACTCTCAGAGTTTTTGGCGGAAGGTTTCGAGTGTTTAGCTATCAACTTCGACAAACGTAGTTTGCTTTAATAAACATGAACTGTTGTTATTTCAGTCCCAACTTAAACTTTTTTAACTTTTCTTGTCCCATTAATCCTTCGTAATTATCATATTTTGATTTATGTTGCTCATAATGACGTTTAAAGTTAAATAATTTTGGTACACTGATAGCACTATTGCATATCAAGCAGATGGTTTTATCGTTTACTTCACAGCAAAAATACTCCAGTTCCCATTTTTCTTGGAAACTTCGATGTTCTTAAGCAATTTTTCGTTTAGTTTTACAAATATTTTCCTCCTAACTTACTTACGATGCTTCGAAAACGACTAAACGACTGTGACTTATTGCTGGACATTTGTCTTGGCTTCGTGACTAAATTTGTAGGTTTTCGTTTTCTTAGTTCTTTGTTCAATTGGCGATACTAACTAAATGTAACAGTTATAAAAAATGATTCCACAGACAAATACATAATTAAATTTTCGTTTTGTCCTTTTGTACTGTTGTATCAAGTAGGTCGCAAATTTATACGTTGGGAGCAGCGAGCTTAACATCTATAATGTACACCGTATTTCGATTGTACAATTTGACGCAATAATGAGATCCTAGCTCGATGCTTCTTTGAACTATAAATGTTCTCATAAACTCCAAAATGTAATGGTTCCTAAAAGTATACACAAAAATTAAATGCAACCACAATTATGCCTAGAAAACTTCTAAGAAGAATTAACACTTTAAATAAACTAATGTCAGGCCTAAAAGTATGCATACAAATATGTATATGTCTTCCTACTCTGAAAACAAAAACAACTATAATTTAATGTTACAATTGGTAAAATCTCAAACAATTTTTCATTTATTCTTTTCAGGTTATTATATATAATATTTTGTTTACATACTTTTATATTGATATTCAAAAATTTATTGCCTACTTAAATAAAGTTTAAAATAGTTTATTTTTCTTAATTTTTTTTTGGTAATAGTTCAATTTTATTTTGATTTTGTCATAAAAGTTTTGCTGAACTAAATCTCAGAGCATCACTTAATCATCATTTTTATTTTTACTTTTCTTTTGTAAAGATTTTTTAAGTTTTGAACTTGTTCTTGTTGTTGTTGGTTTTGTTGTATTATTATTGCTGTACTTGGGCACATGTATTATTTATTTTCCTCTCGATTTCTGCTATTTATTTTTTAGCTTAACATTTTACACATATTTTTAAGTATGGGTCTTGTAAAGAGAGGGTTTTTCCCATGTAATTTACTAGAGTAAAGAAATACAGAGGAGGTTTGAAAGAAAAAGACATTTAACATAATTGCTGCATACTTTTCTGGTGATAGAGGAATTTTTTTCCTTCATTTAGTCCTTTGTTTATGAATATCTGTTGTTTGCTGGCATTTTTCTTTTACTTTTGTTCATTTTATTTTTTTCTTTTGCTTTTATTAAAAAAAACGAATCCTTTATTTTTATTTGGTGTAAGAGTAGCAGCAGTTTTTTGAAGGTTTTGACGTCAATTGTTATATTAACCTGGATATAAACGATGCCAATGAAGCTAAACGAACAACAACAACAACACTGACTAATAGCAAACAAAAAAGCAGCAACAACTTATAAAAGAAAAAATTGGCAATTAAGATAAAACGTTTTGGGAAAAAAGTAGGCAGGATTTTTTATTTTTTTTTTTTTTTGAGTTGGCCAGCAAAGTTATAAAACAAATTGGCTAAAGTAATTATTTTTTATATATTTCTTTTTTTCATATAAACAATTGTTGTTTGTAAATTATTATTATTATTTTGTTTTAATGACTAATATAAGCAGTTCAAAGAAAAAATTTAAATTAATTTCTTTTATTCAAACAAAATTTTTAATTATCTTTCTTGTTTTGGTCCAAAAGTAGACAATGATACTTAATGGCTGTTACATTTTTTGTTTATTTCTTTATATGTTTTTCTTTTTAATAATTGTTGCTAATATTTTTTATTAATTCATAAGACTGTTTTAAACAAAGGCTCTTCTTAATTTTTTTGTCTAATAGTTGCAATTTTTTTTATTGCTTAGAGCTTTTTGCCTGAAACTAGGCAATTAAAAACTGTTTTCTTTTTACTTAAATTAATAGCGGTAATCGCTCCTCGTTGCAAACGTCTTTGAAAGTGTTGCAAACGTAGCAAACACTAACAAAATGTAGGCATATATAAGTGTTTGCAACGAAGAGTGATTACCGCTAATGTTATTTATTGTTACAAATCTTTTTATAAAAATCCTTATACAATATTTTTTTAGTAGAATTTCAGACATAAACGAATTATTTTAATGAAATAAATTAAAATTTTTCTGATAGAATATAAGACAAGTTTTAATGCTTTAAGCTTGAAATTAATATAAAATCTAAACTAATTCTACGAGTATAAAGATATTGTACAAAATACTATAAAAAAAAAGAACTTTTCAAAACTTTTGAAAATTTATATTTCAAACAAAAACAAATTGCGGTTTTTATTTGTGTTTTCAATAGAGTTTTTAAAACGTTTATAAACGATTTTTTTTACAGAATGTAAGGGCATTATGCATTAAATTTTTTTCGCTCGCCTGGAAGTAGGCAATACAATTTTTTTAGTATTTTTCTTATTTCATGTTTCTCTCTATGATTTAATTTTTAAAATTATCAGTAAAAAAAGAAACAAATATTTCAATATAAGATCTGTTTGAGAAATTTTTTAAAAGTGGCATGACCACAAATTAAGCGGTTTGATTAAATTATAATATTTGGTATGTTTAGGAAACATCGATAATATTGATCAGCGATATATATATCGAATATACAACGGCGTTCAATTTTAAAAGCATCATTATTGTTCTTTGTACACTGAAAACGAATCCTTATGTGCCTTAAACTTACTTATGGTCAAACTTTACTGATTTACATTTTAAAATAATTCTGTAGTTTCATATCTCACTTTGTGACATGAAATACTTTTTAATACCTCATACATACATACATACATACATACATACATAACTGGCCATTATCACCCTGTTTCAGAGTTACGGTCTAGCTTCTCGCAGCATTCATGTTGTTTATGTTAATTTTTATCCATGAGTACCGGGACCTACAGTTTAAAGTCTACACTGAACAACATTTGAGAAGCTTTTTCATGGCAATCAATTACTCCTAGAGCTTTTGCCAGAATACTGCTGAGAGGTAGTCGCCGAAAGAAATAATTTTTTCAAAAAAAAATTTTTTTTTCAATATGTCAGAGCTGAGATTTGAACCCAGCGCTATCGTCTTAGTAAACCAACACACTAACCACTAGACCACATTGTACAAGTTTTTGTCAATTAACGCCATTTTATTTTTGATCTTTATAAGACCATTTAAACATGTACCCCCTGGTTTCGGCTCATACTTATTATTTCATTGTTTATAGAAGAGATGGAGGAATAGAATGATATTAATGAAATATGAGAGAAAATTTGAGAAAATATGAAAATTTTGGAAAGCAAAGTTTAATAAAGATTTTTGCTTGTGATTTTAAAGAAAATGTATTGTCTTGCAGAAGCTATATGATTCGAATTATGCAAAGAAAACTGAATTTTTTATAACTGGTTATCCGGTTTTTCTGCAAACATTGAAATTAGTTTAAAAAAAAACCTGGCTTTAAAAGGGTTTAGAATACAAGAGTTATAGTGAACCCAGAAAAAATTGTAGAATACTTTTAAGTGGTGTTATAAGGGAGAGAAGCTAAATTCCCCCTTTATATGACGAGTTTTCACTTGGAATCAGTCCTGCATTAAAACTTACTTCCACATAAGGGATCAGAATATACTGTATAATTATTTATTCATAGTATTTATTACAAACTGCTTCTATATCAAGAATAACTACACGTATAAGTAGTTTGTTTAGTTTCGCCTACAATAACCATAAAATTGTTCCATAAGTATTCGTTTAATTCTGGTTTCTCGTTAAGTTTTCAAAGTGAGCTATTACATCAGCAGTTGAGTTACCTTTGTGATTCGAAAACTATGAAAAATTTTCGCTAAGCCTAAGAAAGAAAGAAGAAAGAAATTTTTCAAAATTATTCACAAAGTTAAAAAAGAAAAACTATTCAAATTCAATAAAATATTTAAAATAAAATATTTAACAAGGTACTAAAAAGATGCCATGCCTTATGATGTACTCCTATTAAAGGTACTTTCGAATACGTACAAATTTGGTTTTTCTTTTTAAACTTTTTTTCAACATATCGAATTTTGTTCTCTCTTTTATTTCTCTCCTTTCAATTGAAACAGAGAGTTGCAAATTTTTACTCTCTATTAAAATGAGAAACTTTCTCTCTCCGTTTAATATTAAGGCTGAATACTTTATTGTTTTATTGAGGGGTGGGAAGGTAAAAGAGGGGTTTTCTTTTTTTTTTCATTACATCCTCTCTTGAGAGTCCTTTTCATATCAAATGTTGACTTTTAATTTGACATTCCTTTAGAACGGTTGTTGTATGTTTCGTTTCGTTGTTATGTTACGGAATTTAGTTTTTTCATAAAAAAAATCGGCTCAGTTCAACAACAACAGTAGCAATAGCAGCAGCGTATTAGCTAAGGCAGCAGCAACAACAACAACTAAAAATAGTAATAAACATCTGCAATGCATTATTAATCGTTCGAATTGTACCATCTTATACTTGTCGGTCGTACTTTTGACTTTGCCAACCGCAAAATGTTTGCCTAGAATAGTCTTAACAATTTTGTACTTTGGCTTGCTGGTGCTGCTACTGCTCCCTGTCTACATATACATATCTCCCCTTTGTCTTGCTCCATCCCACTTTCCATGGTTATTATAATCATCATTTATCACTACATCACGGTATGGATTAAAGGTATCCAAGCATACAAAAACTACTTGGCTTGGAAATGAAAGCCAACAAATAATAAAAAAAATCACATAAAATTAAGAGGAAAAATTCAACTGATTTATACACAATTTTATCATATCCATTGAATGTTAAAGATTATTTTTCTTCCCTTACATTTAATATTTTTTTTTTGTGATTTTGTTCAAGTGAAAAAAGATAAAAAAAAAAATTCGAGTGTAATATTTATGGTATGAAAATTTTACAGAAAGAAAAGTGGTTTAAGTGCCAAAATAACGAGATGGACAGGAATAATAATAACGAAAGTGTATGAAAGAAAGTTTGTTTTGTAATTGCATTTTATCTATAGAAAAATAAAATAAAAACAAAATTATAAAAAAAGAAAAAACCAAAAGGAATTATTACACAATAATAACTCGCTAAAAAAAGGTGTGGTTTTTTCCAACTCTTTTTAAGAAATTGCAATGAAAACCCACTAAAACCAAAACTAAATGAACTCAAGGAATTAAAATAATATTATAATTGATTTTTGAAAAGTTTTATTTAAATAAACGCTTAAAAATTTAAAAAAATGGCTTGGGGTTACTGGAGCGCCACCACTGTAGATCGTGGTCGTTCTCCACGCCGTAACACCCAGTGTACACCGTTACCCGTCAGTTTACAACAACCCGAAGAAGAACCCTGTGTTACTACTACAACAACAGCGGCTGCGGCTGTGGCTTCAGCAGTATCGACCACTACAGCAAACTCAAATGCAAATACATGCCCTAATACTCCTTCGGGTACTCAAGCCAATCTCTGTTACTCACCTACATGTCGTAGCCGTTGTAGTAGTCCCTGTCCGGGTAGTCCTTGCCCGGGTAGTCCTTGCGGTTCTATAACACCGCCACCGCCACCTCCTCATCCTTTAACATCTTCACAACAGTATCTACACCAGCATTCTAATAAAAATTGTCCAGCTGCTCAGCAACTATTTGCCGCAGATGATTATCCATCGCGGCGTCAATCTCTGGATCGTTTGGATAGTCCTCAGGTATGGACTTATACTAAGGTATCGTAAAATGTTCCTCCCGTGTAAATGATGCTTATAAATCATACATAAAAAAATATGTATTCAATTATAATTTTGTAGTTAATCTAAATTAAAACTTAAGACAAAGGAAAGGCAAAAAGTTTTAAATTGAGTAAATGTAAAAGAAGTAAAGCATACATTTAGGAATCAATTAAATACATACATACTTGAAAGTGGGCGACATAAAACCGATTTTTAAAATGTTATTTATTGTTATTATTCTATATATGTAAGCATTGTAAATATTCTACATGTAGTATATATGTATATAAACTACTATTTACGACTTCACAAGAACAAAATGTACACAAAATATATACTTACTGCAGTGAATTTATATTAATGAAATATTATTCACATGTAATTACTTTCGTTTGTTACGTATTCAATGGAGAATGATAGCCCAAAAAACTACACCCAATTCTTTTTTGCTTGGAAAAGTTTGCGCGAAATCAGCCCATTTGTTCCGGAGATATTGCATTTCGATTTTCTTATATATTCCCATACAAATTCAATGTACAATTTTTTCATATTATGCTTAACTTAAATCTTGAGAGCTATTAAAGCTAAATTGTCTAAAGTAGGCGTGGTACGCCCATGCAAGTTATTTCTTTATATCTTAAGAAGTGTTAAAGCTGAAGTTTCTGAGTTTGGTTTAATTGATTTAATTTAAATGGTAGCAGTGGGTGTAGAGAAACTCGCTAGATTTAGGCTAGTTACTTATAAAAAAAATTACGACATTTCAGTCAATTATTGAAAACAAAATTTTTTATTTATTTATTTACTAAACTGCAATACAATATTAAATAATATTCTAATTAATTATAATATGCAGAGTGGCAAACTCCAAAAGCTCAGTGTTGTGTAGCAGACGAGGGTGTTTGGTGACATTTGAACACACAACCCTCGCACTAGCAGTCTAGCACACTACTCACTAGACCACTGACGCATTCAATTTTAAAACTACACCATTAAAAGCGTTTCATTTAAAATATCTCAATAATGGTTTTACCTCAAAGTTATTAGCAGAGTAAAAACTTTCCTTAAATAGTGTAATTTTCCTTAAAGTATGCAGTAGAAATAAACCCATTTCTGCTAAACAGTGAAGTTTAAGATTGTTTTTAATTATTAGGAATTTTTTTAATAAAAATAAAGTACAAAACTGTTTTTTTTTTTCTACTCAAAAAGTATGCAAATGTTTTATGTGAGCACTTTTAATATGGTTTTTACTTTGTTTTGAAGTTCAAAACCACATAATTATTAAGGTTTTAATATAAACTTCTTCGTTATGCTCTTGGTCTGAGGTCATTATGAAGTAATAACTTTCCTTTATTAAAATAATTATTCCAAAAGTAAGTATGCAAAAGCAAAAATAAATTTGTATCCACATATTTATGCATAGGCAGCATAATTTACTTTTAAAATACTTTCTGATATGTTTTAAAACAGCATGTTCATATATTTTAGTTATTGCCTAATAAAATATATACTACATCGTTTAATTATGTGTGCTTTATTTCTTTAGTTGAGCAATGTTTGACTTATAAACACAAGTCTCTCTTAAAAAAAACTTCTTTATAAAATAGAATACATACTAACAGCCTTATTTATAATTAAAAATTAGCAGGTCGTTGTACACAGTGGCTAAGTTTGCCATTCCTATATGTGGAAATTGTAACTCAAACGTACAAGGTATTTATTTTTTGGATTATCTGACTAGTTATCAAATAGGAGGTATGGAAAATTTTTATAATATTGGTCACTTGCTAGTTTTTTGTTCCATATGCTTTCTGATAAATGTGTAGGATTTAATTTTAAAAATATAGCCTATGTTTAGGCTTAAATAAACTTTTTGCCTTTTCTTTTAATATGTTTATAGAAATACCATTTCATAACATCTTTTCTTTACATACATACATATATTTAATTTGAATTTATACTTTCCATATTTCTTTTGAAAATATACAAAAAACTTTTATCATGGCATCTTCTACACATTTTAATATCAAAAATATTGTTTTTTGGATCACTCATTGGACTACAATTTTGAATTTATGTACTTCATCATCGCCTGTATGAACCTTAACATTTCGTTTTTATTGTGTGTGTATGTGTGTGTGTGATACCTTACAAAAGTCCAAATATTTTGATATACAGGCCAATCAACTGTCCGATATTATGTGCCGTGGTGCTGTTGTTTCTTCCATACAATCAGCCAATAATACCTTGACACGTGGTGTTTCATTGCACAGTCGTAGCGGCAGTGCCCATGGTAGCATACATGGTGGCGGTAGCCATCATGGTAGCCATGGTGCGGTGGGTCCGGGTAGTGCTCACGGCTCAATGGGCTGTTTGCAGGGCAGTACAGGCCATATAGTGAATGTGGTGCATGGCAGTAGTGGTAGTGTGGGCATGTTGACAGGTGGTCCTATTGACACTGGTGACTATGATGTACCACATCCTCATCCTTATACACATCATTATATGCAAACATCATCATCGATAACTCCGCCACATTCAACTATGAGTTTGATAGGCTCTAGGCCGGGATCAGCAGGCCCTTGTCCTGGTCATGATTCTGGTTCCGATTCTAGCCAAGGTTGCGGCTCCATAATGGCAGGTGGTGGCGGCCATATTGGCCACATGTCAGCCCATTTAGTTGGCATGACCAGTGGTCATCATACTCACAGTGGCGGCAGTGGATCTCTGGGCCGTTGCTCGAGTCGCTGCCACAATACCACCACAACCACAGATGATTCCGGTGGCGGTAGTGGTGGTAGTGTCTTTGGCAGCGGTCCTTGTATGGGTGGCCTTGAACAAACCGCTCCCCATCAACATCATCACATTGTACGTCATGGCAGTGCCGGCAGTGGACTCAATGGTTGTGGTAGTGGTGGTAGCGGAGGACGTAATAGTTCTCTTAGCACCATCCACAATGGTCATGGTCATCATCAATATCATCACGAGTGTATACATTATGAACGCCTGCCTATACCAGTGCCCATACCCACTGTGCCAACCACACATCACCAACAACAAAACCAGCAGCAGCAATTGCAATCTGAAGAAGAAATTGAACCGGCATATGCAACAGGTAAAATATGTTATTTTTTACTACTAAACTAAGAAAATTTCTATGTTTTGTTTTTACATTTTTTTTTTAATTTTAATTTAGTTACAGTTATAATTTCTTCCCTCTGTGTTTATAGAAAATTAAAATAGATTTTAAATGTTTTTAAAAAGAAATAGGATGGACAATTTGACTTTAACTGTATTTCAAATTCCTATTATTTTTTTATGAATACGGTTTTGAAACTTTCTACTGAGCTTAAGGTCTGGTATACATATATTTTGATATTTCGCCACTCCTTTTTGTACACAAGCTCTATATGAAATTTCAAAAAATAAGGGTCTCAAAAACTGAATAACCAGGTATGTGATGGATATCGAAAATAAAACTACAGTTAAGTAAATTGCCATAAAGCTCATGAATAAAAAAGTAATTAAAAATCTTGTCAGATTTAAAAATTATAGCAATTGAAATTTCAGTCGATTTTAATTTCAATTAATTTCGATTTTTATCATATACGGGAATACAGTTTTTGTGAAACATGTACGAGTAATATAAAAGACCTTTATTTCTGTCTTTGTAAATTGATTGTTAAAATTTAAATATTTGTTTGTTACTGATAATAAAACTAAAGGTATAGAGAAGCCTCAGCTCCAAGCTAATCTTATCTATGATATACTATATGTACATACGACATATTTATGAAACAAACTATTAGATATGTAGTATGTATATACTCTGGACTATAAACCCTGTGTTTACTATTCTCTCCAGATAGTGAGTAAAAGAGAAAACTTGGTGTTAAGATTCAGATAAATTTATGAAAAATTTCAAAAATTCAGTGTCGTCACATCTTTAGTTTTCCTCTCTATTGATTATTTATTCAGTTGTTGTTCAACATTTTCATTAAGTAGTGCGTTTATTTGAAATGAAAATAAAAAAAATACTCGTAAAATATGTGTTAAATAAAGTTTTTTTTATAATATTTGTAATAAGTGTTTACAAGAATTATTAAAACAAAAATTTTATAATTAAACTATATAAATGGCTGCATTTGTTAGAGAACATTTAATAGAGAAACGTAAAGTAATTATTATTATAAAAAATTTTTAATAACAAAAACTCGAATACTATAATGGTAAAAGTCTATGGCATATGCTGCCTGGTGCACATTACAAAGACTTGAAAAAATTTTTTTGTCTGCAATTAAAAAGTAAATTTACCATAAGTTTTTGTACTTCCAGGGACAAGCGGTATATTTATTATTGATGTTTTCTTAACCGGAATATAACTGGTCTGGTTTACAAAGTCCTTTGTGAAAATAAGATATTAAAGGAATTAGCTCTAAAATTTTAAAAATATTTGCTTTACTTTTTTGATTATTTTTTGTTATCTTAAGTAATCCCCATAATTTTTAAAATAATTTGTAATCCTTTTTGGATAAAAAATAATCGCTACTTAAGACGCCTGGGGGCAAAATACGGCATTCGATATCGATTTCAGACAATTTAAAAACAACATCATATAAATTTCGTTCGATATCGCTGTCCGTAATATACCTCTGATTTCATGTTGAATGTCTTACAGAACATGAGATATTGATTTTTTCTTTGAATACATACATACATACATAACTGGCCTTTTCAACCCTGTGTCAGGATTACGGCCTAGCTTCTCGCAGCACTCATGTTGTGTGGGTAAATTTTTATCCATGAGCACCGGGACCTACAGTTTAATGTCGACCCCGAACGACAGACTTGAAAAGCTTGTTTATGGCAATAATTACTCTCAGAGCTTTTGCCAGAAGACTGCTGAGAGGTAGTCGCCGAAAGAAATATTTCTTTTTTTTTTAAGATATCGGAGCTGGGTGTCGAACCCAGAGCACATGTCTTAGTAATACTTTGAATACTGACGCTAAATTCAAAGGGTTTTTATTAATTTATATAAAAATAGAATAAATATGTATGTAAATTTGTTAATTTTCAGCTGGTTCGATTAACTGTTTCTGTTGACGAAAAAGGATTAACACTTTCGGCTTCACTTCGATTCAGTTGGTGGGTGTCAGAAAAATGAAATTCTGAACTTTTCCGCCATTTTGTTTTTATCTTTCAATCACTTTTAAGTTGTGCCAAACAAATGCAAGTGATTCCCACAATGATAGCTATTATTTTTATATATAAAACTGATTGCATTCAGAACGGCCATTAATTTAATGTATTTATATAAATGCATAAGAATGAACTTTTGTAGGAATTTCCATCATTAATTAAAAATAAGTGATTGACTGGCATTTCACCATTTCAGCTGAAAGCGTTAAAACTGAATTTATGATTCAATTCTTAATCGAATATGCTCATAATGTCGGAAATATCGAAAAATATATTTTTATTTTTTTTAATAGCCCTTTTAAATATCTGCATTTATTTTATGCGTAAATATATTGAAAAAGTTTCAAATATTTGGGGTATTCACAAAGTATGTCATAAAGTTATAACTTTTTTATGAGTATGAACAATTTTTTATTTAAAAAAAAGCAACAACTTTATGAAAATACGAGATAATCCGGTATGTGATGTATAACGATTTCGTTCGAAATTAAAATCGTCTGTATTCTCAAAGAATCCCCAGATCCGACATCTTGAAAAAAAAAGAAATCTGAAAAAGATTATTCTTTCGCCGACTACTTCTTAGCAGTTTTCTGGCAAAAGCTCGGAGAGTAACTGATTGCCATATACAAGCTTCTCAAGTCTGTCGTTTAGAGTCGACTTTAAACTGTAGAGCTCGGTACTAATAGGTAAAAATAAACACACATAACATGGATGCTGCGTGAAGCCAAGCCGTAATCCTGAAACAGGGTTGTAATGGCCAATTATGTATGTATGTATTCTCGAAGTCATATAAACTGTTTTAATTGTTATAAAATTTTAATAATTGAGAAAGGAATAGTCATTAATGAGTGAAAAAGAAATTTCAAATCATTTAAGATTTGGAAGTTAAAGCAATTTGAAATTTTACACAATTTTTATTTCGATCGAAATCGATTTCCAATCATCACATACCACAATAATATATTTTGTGAATACCCCAATTATGTTTAAATGTAAAGTTTGTGTTCTATTTTCTAGTCAAATAATTTTTAATTGATCTAAACAATTAAGAGAAAACACTTGAAAACACTCTCATCAATACTCTTCAAAGCTTATACGAGTATTCGAATTCGAATACACATATTTTGTTGTTATTCTTTTTTTTTCTTTAATAATGTCATAATTGAAATGAGTGCGTTCACTCACAGTACGTAAACAATAGCTGTATTGTAAATTAGTGTCTGTATTACTACAAGTATTGGTCAATTTATTAAATAATTGGACTGAAGAAATGTATTTATATTTATTACTTTGTATATACTTAGGCATAGATATATGCATGTATTTGGTTTTTATTGCTGCACATATATATGTACTATCGTATAGGGGGAAGTAGAATTATAGTATTTTTTTGTATGTTCTTGTTGTTGTCATATGAATTTATATACCAGATATTGAGCTACTGATAGATTTCAATATTTTCGAGGTCTCTTTCTACTTTTAAAAGACTCTTTCATATAGTTTTATCAACAAATTTCGCCATCAAACAGTTATTTTTTGATTGACGGTCGGTTGTTATCTTTGGTTTTTCTTAAAAACCATAATATTTACCTAAAAAATTATGATTTGTGCTATATCGTATGTATTATAAAATACTAGTAAACAAATAGAATTCATTGAATGCAGTTGTTATTGTTTTATTAATAGAAAAACGCATTAAATTAATTGTGTTAAAAAAAATCGATTTATATTCATAATCATGATTATATGGAATGGTATTTGTGATGCAGCCACCGTTTATGGTGTACAAACTTCAGCATTTTTTATGTGTGGCGCTGCTGGATGTTAGTATTTAAAATACTTTTTTTTCAATTTTTTATTTTTAATTTTGTCTGTATATTTAATTTAAATATATATTAAAGAGAAGAAATAAGGAATTATTTGTTTTTTTGTGAACTTTATGAAAAATGTTTGACCTTTTTTTGTGTATATTTTGTATGACTTCTTTTGTTTTCCAAAAATTAATTTAATTTTTATATGTAACCTTGAATGAATTACACATCTCTACAGACAGCGGTAGATAATACTTACTTCAAATATGTAGTATTATTTTAAAGTTAAATCATATTTAAATTGATGATATAATCCAAAATTAATCTCGGAATTAAATTCTAATTGAATTAATTCAAACAAAAGAAGGAAATCATGGCAAAATTTAAAGCTTAAGTAGGATTTTTTAATAGAAACAAAAAAATAATATGGCAAATAAAAGAAAAAAAATATTTTTATGATTTTAAATAAAAATAAATTATTGTTAATATTTTCAATCTTTTACAAAATTTTCGTTGGCTGCAAGTGAAAAATTAAAAGATTTTTCAGTAAAACAGTTATTTCTTCAAACGTTTGGAGTTTAAAATAAAAACATTTCTTTCCAATTATGAGTTTATTTTTGTTTTTTAAGTTTATTCGAAATCAACAATACGTCCTTTGCAAAGTAAAGTCATACATTCTTAAACACAACCTTTCAAACATTGACGAAATCACCCATTTCTAAAAGTGTAAAAAAAGCCTATAAGTACTGTGTAGTATTATTTTTTCGATACTTTTTTACAAAGCAAAAATTGTACTTTACCTTTTGTCGATATAGTATTAAAACCGTGTCCGGCTTTAAACATATTGAAGACTACAGGCTACTGAATACACAACCATAAATGCCGCTAGCATTAAATGTCGCCAAGTGGTCAACTATGTAATAATTTTCAAGGCGGCAGAGACAAAATAAACATCTCATCTGTAAGCCTTTTACTTTCATGTTTTTAAAACCTTTATTTCATTTATCTTTTTATATTCAGCTCTGACTCTGACGCCTATAAAAATAAAAATTATCCACTAAAAACATATAATTTTAATTTTGTATTACAATGGCACAAAAAAATGTGTTTCGCGAGATTTTCATTTTAATAATTTCTTAATCATCACCAAAATTGAGTTCATTTTAAATACACCCCCGAATTTAAATGATTTAGTCATGAAAATTGGTATCATAAACTACTATTTAACTGCCATTTGTCATTTTCACATTTTTTTTAAATTCGAATAAATTCGTCATAAAACATAAGTATCTAAAACTACTGACAAAACAGTAATAATGACAACAATATGTACTCAAAATAGAATTCCAATTCTTTCATTTTGACTACTTTTTTATCACTTTTAAAAATGATTTTATTTTGAATACATTTTTAAATTCGAATAAATTGGTTATTATTGAAGTCATGAAAATAAGCATCTAAAAACACCCTGTTAATGTGACGAAACCAATAGAGCAGTTAAAATTTAGCCATAAAAACGTCATGATATGAAAAAACAATGGTTTCATCAATCTAAGTAAAAATTTACAAAATTTTTAAGTGGTTAAAGTAGGTTGTCATTTTCATAAGTTCCTAAGCTGGAATAAATTCATTATAAGAAATTGCCATCTAAAACAATTGTCCAAATGCTATAAAACCATATGTACTTCAGACAAAAATACAAGATACATTTGCCCAACTTTGTAGTCTTTACTAGTGCAGTATTCATTTAAATTAAAGTAAATTGATCACTATGGCAAGCATGAAAATAACAATATGGGTAAATGCTAAATTTTACCAATAAAAAACTTTGTCGAATCAGGGAGCATGCTTTTGCTAAAAACCAATTAGTTTTACAGCCTATTCCACGATGTCGATCGTAAAACTATGCGAATCATAACCAGTCACTCATTATTGTTCGAAAAAGCGTCCCACTATATTTAAATGTATGGGTTTAACAAGTTTACCGAAAAAAAAAAATTATGACCCTAATATACATATTTTCGTTATCCTTTGAATTTATTTTCGTTAGAATTATCCTACTTAAAACAACAGTTACTGGGACGCAAAACAGTTGTCTTTCGTTAAGAATGCGAACAAACAAAAACGTTCGATATAGTGGGACAGGCTTTTAGTATTCAGTTTTTCTAACTTTTATTTTTTTGATATAATTTGAAATGTATGCTTTTGGGGATAAGCATGTCTCTATGGCCATTTCGTCTCTGCTTAAGAGACTCGTCAGGATACTTTTTCCCAAAGGTGTTATTCAAAACTATAAATACTTATGTTAAAATAGTTATAGACTAAATGCGAATCATATCCCATTTAGTATATAACAACCAAACAAATGTATTTTGCCAATAAGGCGAAAAATATTTTTTGTTTTTTATTTTTTTGTTTAATAGTAATTTCAATAAAACAATAAATTTTAAAGCTTAAGGTCTTCAAATACATATATAATTTCACATATTTTATATGGAAATGACCATATATTTTTTTAATACTAATACTCAGGGGTAAACCTCTACTCATGTAGTGCATTGTGTTGGAATTTGAAGATAGATAACATTTTTTTTCATAGATATATATTGCGCATTTTTGTTGATGAGACAAGTTGCTGCCAGTGTGACCACTCAAGGGCCAGTGTTATACCTTAACCCTTGAATGATAAAACAGCAATTGCTTCATCTGTCGGTGGATGTTGAATGAGAGTGGTGAGCGTTTTCGGTAGGTTAGCTGTTATCTTCCCAGGAGGTACTTTTGATCATTCGTTTCTGGTGGAATAGACTGAAAATGACAGGAAGCGGTTTCTTGAAGATGGAATTCATATGTATGTATGACGTTAACCCGTCTGTATAGACAAACAAATTGTCTCATTTGTGATCGAATAAACTTTCATAATTTCGAACCAGGTCCTACGATAACGAATAATTTTAAAACTTTTAGCTTTTAACTTCTGAAGACATTTATCCATTTGAACTATACTTTTATTATACTTTAAAAATTTGTTACAAAAAAATTCTCTTTTGCGACAGTGATTCAGTATTTCCGAAATGGAATATAACAACTTTTCTTGCTTTTAAATGAATTCAAGTATCTGACAATTTCATAAAAAATTATTTCTACTCTTTTTTTCAATTTTGTAGCACCACAATGTAAGATTTATATTAAATTACTATAGGAAGATAGATATGGTTTTTATTGCTGTCATTATTGACCAAACTATTCATACATAGATTTTACTTTCTCGTTTTGTGATTTTTTTTCTATATAATTTTAAATATATTTTTTTATCATTATTTTCAAAACGATAAATCGTTTATCATTTGATAAAATGCAAATTGAATAATTGGGATTTACTTATGGAAAAAACTGACAATAAAAGAAAAAAGTAAATTAAATTATTTTCAATGAATCATTTTAAGAATTTTTTTATTTAAAGCCCTTTAAACGGGTGCAATAAGTAACTAAAAAACTATGTATATAGCCTGTATTTACAGGCCATAAAGATTACACAAAAAGCACATATTCAAAAAATTTAAAAAAATATAAAACAAAAAAAATTGGTTTTAAATTTTCCTGCAAAAAACCAGATATTAAGTGATTTCAAGTTAACAGTTTAGAAAATTAGTTTTAATAATTTTTTGGTGACATTGTCAATGCATCGTTTGAATGAATGAATTTACTAATTATTAAAAAAATAGTAATGAAATGAACAGCAGCACCATAAAACTACAATGCTAATAGTTTTCAAATCAATAATTGAAAGGCATACATAAGCAAAATGTGTATTTGAATACTATTTGGTAGTTAGTGCTGGTGACAAAGTCATTAGTGTATTTCTACACTTTCTGTATAGACATTCCTATTAGAATTCCAATGAGTACAAATGACATTTTAATATTTTTTTCCGCTTAAAACTAAATTTTTTGAAAATAACAACTATTTAATATTCTACTCAATTTGTATTACCTTAAGGAAAGCGATGCGCTATCGCTTTAAAAGTAAGGAAAGATGTAAGCAAGTAACACTGAAAACAGTTAATTAACTTTTTGATATCTTCCGTATGGAAAATTGTAAAATCAGTTTCAGTCCTTACATGTACAATATTGTGCTCTTGGAATTCTTGATTCATCTTTCACCCAATGTCTTAGAAAGCATTTCTGATAATGATTTGTTTAAGGCTTCGAAGTCATCTTTATTGTAATAATGGTCTGAAAATCAAATGTTATAGCAAGGGCCACATATAAATTCGCATATTGCATATAATTTGCTACGATATTTTAGAATTAGTATGTAAGCTCGCAAGAATTGCTCTAGAATTCCATCTAGCATTACTAATCGGTGGTATAGTTTTAAAATTTATAAATGGAAATTTATTGTGCTTCATATAGTATTTTAAAAGCCTGTCCTAGTTCATATACATAAATATTGCATATCATCATTTAATGAATTTAT
Source organism: Metopia argyrocephala (assembly GCA_963576795.1). Lineage (NCBI taxonomy): Eukaryota > Metazoa > Arthropoda > Insecta > Diptera > Sarcophagidae > Metopia > Metopia argyrocephala. Next base: position 169,607,157 of record OY756208.1, on the reverse strand, counting down.
AAAGAAAATATTTTCATTTTTTTAGAACTTACTGATTCCAAACTTAATTGCATTTGACGCGGAACTTTTTTAACTATATCGGAAATCTGAAGATGCAGCATTGATGGATAGGGACATTTTGATATTTTCAAAAATTTTACAAAAGTTGTATCCCTAATGTACATACATTTCTTTTAACCAATTTGTAAACAATTGTATTAGTTTGGGTTTGATCAGTCAAAATAAGAGTTTTTGAAACAGTAACTGATTACGCCGCTTACATTGTAAACCCAGTTTTATTATTTTCATATGCTAATTGATGATTGTCTACTTACGTTTTCTTTCTCGTTTTAATACTAAATATTTAATTAAAATAACGTCTTTAAACTGTTTCTCTAGTTTTTTTTATTATTGAAATATTGTTTTATTGCTTTTTTTATTTTTTGTCCCTTTTGTTAACATTTGCTAATATCTCTCTCTTTAATATATTTTTTTATAAATCTTTTTAATTAAAAATTTGCCTTTAATAATAAATTTTGCTTTTATACTTTAGTTTTTCCAAATGTTCCTGCAGCACCTGGTTTATTATGTGATGGCGAAGACCGTGAGTATTTATTGTTTAAATTAAAAAAAAAGGTGTTCATTTCTTTAATTTAAATTTTTAATTCACAGGCAGCATTTATAGACGAGGCGCCAGAAGATGGCGTAAACTGTATAGGGTTAATGGTCATACATTCCAAGCTAAACGTTTTAATAGAGTAAGTACTCTTTTTTTTTTTATTGTCAATTTGTTTAATTTTTATTGATATTTATTTCTACTTTCTTCTTTTGTAAAGCGTGCATTTTGTGCTTATTGCCAAGATCGCATTTGGGGTCTGGGACGTCAAGGTTTCAAGTGTGTACAATGCAAATTGTTGGTACACAAAAAATGTCATAAATTAGTGAAAAAGCCCTGTTCGATTGAAGATGTTAAACCTTTGGTGCCCAAGGGTAGTGAAGATGATTTTGCTGAGCAATTGCCCCAAATGCCACCACCCATACCCGATTACCCACCCCTACATCCGGGTAATGATGAGTCCTGCATCTCCTCAGATCAAGAGTATATGCCTTCAAGTGGTGGTGTTGGTGGTCATATGGGCTCACAAAATAGAGAGGAAATAGAAATGGGTTCTCAGCGTCAATTTTCTTTGGATGATTTTGAATTGATACGTGTCATTGGACGTGGCAGTTATGCCAAGGTATTAATGGTAGAGCTCAAAAAGACTAGATGCATCTATGCCATGAAAGTGATTAAGAAGGCTTTGGTCACCGATGATGAGGATATTGATTGGGTGCAAACGGAAAAGCATGTTTTCGAAACAGCCTCCAATCATCCTTTTTTGGTGGGTTTACATTCGTGCTTCCAGACACCATCGCGTTTATTCTTTGTCATTGAGTTTGTACGTGGTGGTGATCTTATGTATCATATGCAACGACAAAGACGTTTGCCTGAAGAACATGCCCGTTTCTATGCGGCTGAAATAAGTTTGGCTTTAAATTTCTTGCATGTAAAGGGCATCATATATCGTGATTTAAAATTGGATAATGTTTTACTGGATCATGAAGGCCATATTAAGCTTACAGATTATGGCATGTGTAAAGAAGGCATACGTCCTGGTGATACCACATCAACATTCTGTGGCACACCCAATTATATAGCACCAGAAATTTTAAGAGGTGAAGATTATGGTTTCTCTGTGGATTGGTGGGCTTTAGGTGTATTGTTATATGAAATGTTAGCTGGCCGTAGTCCCTTCGATATAGCTGGTGCTTCAGAAAATCCCGATCAAGTAAGCTAGAGGACTTATTTTTTTTCACTAAAATTAAATTATTTTTTGTTATTTTCTTCTTATTTTTGTATAACAGAATACTGAGGATTATCTGTTCCAAGTGATTTTGGAAAAAACCATACGTATACCACGTTCTTTAAGTGTTAAAGCTGCTTCAGTACTCAAAGGTTTCTTAAATAAAAATCCAGCCGACCGTTTGGGTTGTCATCGTGAAACCGCTTTTATGGATATACAAAATCATTCCTTCTTCAAAGTTATTGATTGGGAAATGGTAAGTTGAGTTTCCTTTTATTTTTATTTACAAAAAAAAAAAAAAAAAAAATATAGTGCAGTGGTGAAATTTTGATGATTATATTTTAATTCACTTTTTTGAATAGTAAGAAGAACAGAAGTAATTGTTTTTATATTTGTTTTAATGTATATGTTTACTACAATTATTATTATTACTTTTATAATTTTGTATTAAATTAAAAAAAATATGAAAACATCCAAAAAAAAAAAAATTGTTTGTAAGATTGCACGTAAGGAAGTACCACCACCATATATACCTACATTCGATCCTGGCGATTCATATATGACAACAAATTTTGACACTCAATTTACCAGAGAACCGGCTGAATTGACGCCAGATGATCCGTAAGTTTTTTAGTTAAAGTAAAGCCGTATTGTTTTTCTTTCCCTATCTCTTACTAGACTGCTTCCTTATTTTAAAGGGAATGAATGATTGTTAAATGTTTTTAATATTTTATTAAATGTTTAGTTGTTTTTTGTTTTTGTTTTTTTTTAATATTTTTTTTAATAATTTAGTTTTAGAAAGAAAAGAAATTACAAATGTATATAGATATATACATTAGAAATTACCCCTATTTTTTTCTTCGTGATTAGCTCGTTTATATCAAAAGAAGATTTGTATTTGAAATGTGCCATTTTAGGTTACATTATAGTTGAACAGTGTTTTTATTGGCATCGCCTATGTGAGAAGTGATTCAATAAGAATGTAATTTTTACATTTCCTTTAATGAATTAATTTCATCTTAAATGTATTCCTTCCTATATTACAATAAATTCGTAACTTTTTTAAGTTCTAAGCAAAATTAACAAGCTCACACATTAAGCATTGGTTCTATTACTTCATTTGAAATTAATTTAATATTTCTAAATTTTTGCACAAATACATGATCGTCTTTGATACGCTATGATTAAATTCATTCATGTTTCAACTGAATAAAACCAGTTCATCATCATTGTGAACAATACGAAAGCATTTCTTCCACATAATATTTTGCTGAGAATTAACGGTTAAGAAAAGTGAAATATTTTGAAATTTTGAAACAGTAAAAAAATTGTACCACAATTTCTATTCATTAAGTGTTGAATCAGAAAAATAACCACAATTATTAAGTTCAACAAATTTTTAGAAACAAATAAATTGTTTTTTTTATTCTCTTGATACTGGAAAACAGAACAGTAAAAGATTTACTTTCAAATACATTTTTTGAATTTTTTGAAGGAATACAGATAAGTAATTACAGTATTAGAATAAGTAAATTATATTTCAAATTAAAAAATTATCATTTCAAGAGTTTTAGAAAATGCTTTATTTGAATAAAAATATTAATTCAAAATAAAATGAAATTGAAATGGAGGGTAGCATAATTTCTCAGACAATTAAACCCTAAATACGCCAATTATTGTGAAGTTTTGATATAGAAAGCAGTTATGTTTATGTTTATTAAGCGATTGCATAAAAAATTTTGTTAAAAAATTTTTGGAAATTATAGCAATTTGATTATTCGGCTGTAATATTTATATGCTAACTAAGCACTTTATTCAGCTAACTAAGCACTGAATCTGAGCTTTCATTCAAACTCGTAAAATTGCAAAAAAAAAAAAAAAAAGGTCGACTTCAAGTCTTTATTTTCCATATAAATTTTGAATTCAAGTCTACTTTAATTTGTTTTGCATACAGGCGTCGAAGTTTAAAAACATGAGCAACCCACTGCATTTCATTTTTTATTTTATTTCTATTATCCTTTTTATACTACAGTCAGCCAATCGTTGTATGTTTAGCTTTAAGTATGAATAATTCGCCATGCCACTGAGTTTAATTTCGTTCGGAAATAGATTTTAATGTTCGAAAAACAATAAACTTTTTCGAAATGAAATCATTAGTAATTTTAATTATCGAAATTTCTGTCATACCTAAAATTTATATCGTTTTTGGCTTTTCGAAGAACTATCACATGATTATAGGTAATTCTCTTTTCGAACTAAATTGAACACTTTGGCATGGCTGAATGCTATTTACTTACATTGTAAATTAATAATTCCCCCCTAATTTTTTTTACAATTACATACAATGTATGTATTATGGATATTTTTTATGCAAAAGATAACTTTGTTTTTCTTTTTTTGTTTGTTTATATTTTAAAAGCTTAATACTTTTGCGCTATTAAATATTTTCTATAGTTAGAAAAACCAAAACTTAAAATAAAATGAAACAAATTTTTATCATAACTAATGGCAGCATGTTAAAATCCCCTTTAATTTTACATATTTCTTTAATATAAATCTTTAAACAGAAACATATGTCGCTTAAAGTCTACCTATTTGAACATTAAAAAGTTTAGTTAAAGTCTTTAGTTAAGAGGCCAATTACTAAAAACTAATATATATGGTATGTTATATGGATCATGTGCAGAAGAATAAAAAAAAATCCATTGGTAGTAAATCATCTTCCTTAAACAACAAGTGCATTCATTAAAAAAATGAATAATCTCTTTTAACCAATTACGATAATAATAATAATCATCAATTTTTCATGAACGTTTTCTTTTTTATTCATTTTCGAAATTATTTGTATTTTCAAATGTTTTACTTTTATTTTTTATATATAATTTTTTTTTAATTAAAATTCACCATTTTCCAACATGCTTTAATTTCATGTTCATTTACATATCTGAAACAATTCGTTTATAAAAATAAAGCTTGATCGTAAGCAAGTTACACCACCATTTAAACCACGTTTAGACTCAGATCGTGATTTGGCTAATTTCCCCCCAGAATTTACAGGCGAGGCTGTACAATTAACACCAGATGATGAGTAAGTTTATGTTTATGTTAATATTATACTGTATGGTTTTTACATACAACATACAAACATATATATTCTCTGTTTTTCGGCTATAAACATTTTAAATATTTGTTTTTTTCTTTACGAGTATTAAGTAAATATTAAATTTAGTTTTATTTATTTCCTAATATTTTAATAACAATTATGTTTTTTTGTTTCATTATACAGCCGTGTTATTGATAACATTGATCAATCAGAATTTGAAGGTTTCGAATATGTTAATCCATTGCTAATGTCTTTGGAAGATGCAGTTTGACATCACGAGTTTTGTGATTTACATCCCTATAATATGCGTGTAAGTAAAGGAATTTTTTTTCTTTTCTTCGAAAAAGGAAAACGTTTATTTTAAATAAAAAAACAAAAAATATTTTTCGCCATATAGGCAAACATATTCAATATAAAATATACATGAAATGTATTGCTATGGGCAAGCCTCCTAATGAGTCTCTTAAGCAGAGACGAAATGGCAATTCATTTCATTTATATTTATATTGAATGTGTTTGTCTATATGGCGAAAAATATTTTTTTTATAAATTAACGTTTATTTGTAGCATATCTGATATAGACCATAATAGAGCATAATTGTTAACCATTGTTCTATAACAGTTGCCATCTGTAATACCACTTTGGCAACTGTAAACACAACTTTTACAAATCTATTAAAAAATTATAAGCTCTTAGTTTAGCATTTCACTATTAACTATGTCGTAAAAGTGTAGCAAAGGCCCATAACGTCGTGCGGGAGTTTATGTGCTCTATCCGCCATTTCGTATTTTTTGTATATTTCGAGTTAATGATGCCACTTTAGGTTTTCGATTCCAAATTTTTCAAGTCTGCAATCTGTTTTCGGATATCTCTTTCAGTTTCAAAGATAAATACCCGAAAACGGATTTCAGATTTTAAAAATTTTGGTGTCAAAAACCTAAAGTGGCATCATTAACTCGAGATATACAAATGGCGAATAGAGCACATAAACTCCCGCACGACGATATGGTTAAGCAGTACATGAAATGCTAGCAGGCTATCGATGAAACTAATATGATTTGCTTGGTTATGTAGCTGCCAACTTAGGCTAAAAAATAGCACATAAGTTTATTTTATTAATAATTTTATGTACATATGTACATACCTATGTATAGATATATTATTATTTTAATTAAATTTAAATTTTGTTAAAATATTTCAGCTTTATGGCGAAGATTCCAGTGACTATGATTCAGTTGCTGATGATTTAAGTTTATTACGTTTAAATGCTCCTAATAATAATCTAATAACACATTTAAATAATTATACCAATAATGATCACCTACAGCAGCAACAACAGCAACAACAATTACATCAACATCATCATTTACATCATGAACAACAACAGCAAATACATACGCATGATCCTCAACAACAATATCAAGAACAACATCATCAACAGCAACAACATCAGCATTCTCATAATGGTAACAATAATAATACAAATAATTCAAACAATAATAAAAGTTTATTACAGCACATGTTTTGCCTTCCATTAAACTAATTTAAAAACAGAATGAATGAATGAATGAACCGAAAGAATATAATAATTTTTTGTTTTAAGAAAATAAATTATTCAAGAATATCAAGAAATTAAAAAAAAACACAAGAGAGACACTTGCAACAACTAAATAAACTTTTAGATAAACAAAAAAAAAAAAAAGAAAAGTTGAAAATAACTATATTTTCACTTCAATATCAAACGATTTTTTTTTCATTTCTTTAACGATAAAATTAAGCAAAAAGAACACAAAACAAATAACAAATAAAATCACTTTCTCACTCAGTCAATGATGATTAAATTAGATAAAATTATTATAATTAAGAAAGACAAAATTAAATGAAATTTAGCAATAAAATTAAGGAAAACAAAAAAAAAAAGAAATCACAAACATGTATGTATGTAACTCAAAACCAAACACACACACACACATTTTTCTATACCTACCAATAACAAAAACAACAACAACGCATTAAATTTAAGATTATATTTATATAGAGATTCGATTATTTAAATGAAATCATTATCAGTTGTGCGTACCATCATCATACGTACTTGTGATGATTATTATATGTGATGGTGATGCATATGATGAGCCTAAAATTTATTAAGAAAAACAAAAACTTTAAATTATACAAAACTTAGTCATTATTCCCTATATACAGTACACAAATAAAAATTTATATACAAAAAGATGAAAGAAAATAAAAATGTTTAAAACAGTTACGGGCTTAGAGTAGTTTTTTTCTTTTCATTTCTTTTCTTTTTCTTAACACTGCAGTTACACATACTAGTATTCAAGTTGTTCTCTAGAACTTTTCTCATATACTTCTAATCAAAATTCATTGAAATTAATAGCAGTGACCATTCGAAAAAAATTTTTTTCGAAGACTATTTTGTTTTTGAATAAAATACACATGTTTTCCTTATATTGAAATAAGAGAAGTATCTCTAATATATAAAATAGCCTCTTTTACTTTTTTGTATGTATCTTGGAAATTGTCAGTCCAGCAGTGTATTGCTCTAAATTCGAAAAAACACATTTTTTAATATACATTTCCTTTTATAATATTATGTTTCCATTTTCGCTTCATTTCAATAATAAAAAATATATATATATGAAACAAAATGTTTCGTTTATTTTAAAAAAGAAATAAATGATTTCGAAAATTCGAACACCATTCCATGTAAAGCAAGCTAAAAGTGTTTTTTACTTAAAAAAAACCAGTTTTAAGTGGAAACATTGTAAAAGTGTAATACAGGTTTGTGCTGGAAATAAATCGAATGTTGAAAACGAAAACTTTGTTGTACTCGTAGTATGCGATGAAAGGAAAACGAAAGGTGTTTCTTTTTTTCCATTTTTTTTAATTTAAACATTTGGAAACAAAAAAAAATTTTTATATAAATCGTAGCTCAAAGAACACTTTAGAAGCACTTGTTGGCTTTTTCACTCTATGGTAAACTAATTGCCCTTATCAATGATCAAGATATCCCATATGGATACAAATTATCCCAGCAAAATATGGCATGATAAAAATTAACAATTTAGAGAAATTGAACTCATTTAAAATAAATAAATACTCGTAGAATTAATGCATTGTTGTGCGGTCTATAAATGAAGATAAACAGTTACAGTCTTATGTAGACTTGGATACCGATTGATCTTAGTAGCTCATTGGCAGCTCATCATTAGTGTATAAGAAATTTTTTACGATCTGCCAACTAAATAGAAATCAACTGTGAAAACAGTGATGCAAAGTTGTGTACTTTTAAAAGCAACACTATTGAAGGTTCAGAGACCATTGCCAAACATTTTATATGCCGAAATGAACTACATATCAGTATAGTTTTGAATAGTGAAATAAAGTCAATAACAATTGCTGCTAATTAAGTCATCTGTGTTTCGCTTATGGCGACAAAAATTTTTCATGAAACTTCAAGTAAATTTCAATGAAAAACTTTCTTTCTTTCAGTTTTCCTCTTGTCTGTGTTATTTTGTTTATATGTATATATATGTATATATAAATGCCTTATTATCCTTTGGCCATGGCATTTATAATAAAATTGTGCCGCGGTAAGATCTTGAAAAAGTTTGGTTATTTTTTCTTATAACTTCTAGCAAATATGTTTTATTTATAACTATCCGGTATGTGATGGAAATCGATTACGATCGATATTGAAATGGGATGAAATTTCAAGTTGCTATAACTTCCAAATCCTTTCATATTTAGAGTTCCTTTTTTACTAATTAACTTACTGTCTATTGCCACTGCATCCTTGATTATTAATATTTTAAAATAATTTAAACATTAAATTTGTGTGAGTTTGAAAATACAAAAGATTTAAATTTCGATCAAAACCGTTTTTCATAACATACCGTGTAGAAGAGAAGACAGTCGTACGGCCCTTCTTATTTTTTGAAATATTTTAAAAAACCATCACACTTTGTTAGATCAGGGATGTATTTCTATGTTGTATTTTCTTTATGTTAAAAATGTATTCATAATGTATGTAAATTTTGTGTGCAAGTGTATGTGCATTTTAGGTTTTCATTTTACTTTGTTTTGGTTTTTAATTAACCGGGTAAACGTAAACCACTTGTCGTAGGATTTTTGCTCTCATTTTCAAAATACTGATGGAATATCGTAATATTTTCTCTTTGATTTAACGTAAAATATTATCGTCTAACTGGCCTTTAGCGGATGTTAATTGTTATAAAAATACGAGTTTCAAGATCTACTATACATACATATACCTTTATAAAACAAAATACTTTTTTTTTTTTTTTTTGAAGGGGGCAGTCTTTAGATAACTACTGGCTTAAGGATTGTTTATACATTCAACCGCATAATTTTATATATAAAACCGATAACACTTCGTCCCTTGAGCACTTACATACTCAGCCATGTTTTACATTATTTCTAATATTTTATTTAAATTTTATCAAAATTTTTCTTCTTACTCTAAACCAAAGAACTGTTTTAAATTTACAAAAAAAAAAAGTTGTTTTCAAAAGTAAAAAAAAGAACGTATGAATGCAATAGCTTATGATTAGACAACAAAATTTAATTAAAACAACTAAGTTTTCTATTTAATTGTTACAAATTATTAAGTATAATTATTATTGTGAATGTCTTCTTGTATTATTGTGTGAGTATTTTTTTAAACATAAATTAGTTACAATTAAGTATTAAAAATAAGCAAAATTTATTCTATGCAACACAAAAAAATCTTATCATTGTCTCAATATTTTTATTTATGATGTTTTACATGTTTTTTTTTCTTAATTATATATATAAAATAAAGTTTTAAAAACATTCCACCAAAATCTTTAGCTTCTATTTAGTCTACAAAATGATATATTCCCTTAAAACTATTATGACTTCTTACCTTTCTTTTTTATTTCATTTTTGTGTGTATGTACTTATAGAGAAAAGAACAAAAATTATTATTAAAAAAAAATTGTTTTTATTTATATTCCCTTTGTTAAATTTAAGATTTTATGATTTTATATAGTAATTCTTATTTGAATTGAAATAAAAAATACCTTTTCTAAAAAATAAAATTAAAATTTGTAAGTCTTTCTCCCTCTTCTGTATGTTTTAAACAAACAGACTGTTTTTGTTAAACGAACGATTTACCATGAAATCAGCAACTTACCCAGGCATGAATTAGAAAATAAGTATACACAGCATGTCAATTTATACATTTTACAATTGAAAAATATTTTCTTTTACTAATTAAAAAATACAGAATATTCCATTTTATTCCCTGCATACTTCTATATCGAATATCGAATTTTATAAAAAAATATCATAACGGTTGTTTTTACAGAAACTCAAATATTAAAATGTCAAGATATTGTTTTTAAAATTCGCGAAAGTTTTGAGATAATTAGCAGCTTTATGCATAACAAAAATTGCTTTTATAAGTATACAACTTGGAATCACTGATTTCAGAATTGATTTCTATTAACTTGGCAGGCCGCAAAAAATTTTGTATGCATAAATCCTATGCTAGCAAGCTGCTAAGTTCTATTCTATTTAGTGGTTGTTAGCCATTGTTTTTTCAACGAGTTACAAACTTTTTGCTAGGAATAATGCTGTAGAAGTTTTTAAACACAAAACTATACGATTTGTATATAAGTAGACCATAAAAGACAAGCGTTGACTTACAGCAAAAAAATCATTTTAGCAAAATAACTTCAATGAATATAAATTGTCTTATTAGAGTCTTAGATATTGCAGACATTTGCTCTTTATAGGGACGGACTGTGTATAACATATTAAATCGGGCAAAAAATGAGCAAAAGCTAGAACTAAAATTTTCACCTAGCTTTGATACTGATTAAAATAAAATAATATACAGAAATGAGTACAAGAGAAATTGCTAAAGAAATTAAAAAAAAAATATATATTGGAATGCTGATGTTATTCATAGAATAATAAGAAAATATTGACCCCTATCGTGAATATTATGGGAAAAAGTTGTTTGGGAGTACAATTTTTTCCGATATATTGGGGATTAAAGTTTCTATTGTAAATTATTTATAAATGCTGTATAAACAAAATTATTTGTTGTGCATTACCTCTCAGCAATTTTTTTAAAGTAAAATACAAATATTTAAAAAATATTGATAATAAGATTAGGGTGTCCTAGTCTACTGAGACATCCTTAAATATATTTTGTAATTTATGCCTTAAAAAGTTGTTGATTTTATGTTATATATTCTATCTGATCTGTTCGAATTTTCCTTTGTTGTTATACCGGTTTTGTTTGTTTTGAAGTCACTGTTTTTTATTTTTTAATACAGAACGCAAAACAGAGATGCGTAAACAAAATTTTTATTTATACTACTGTTAATATATCCTCTCTGGTTTTAAACCTTTTTTGTTTTAATACATGGGGAATAATTGCCGGGAAATATTCATAATTTTTAATAGAAATTACTTACGACTATACAAAACTTAACGTGTTATTATCAATCTAAACAATTCGGGTATGCTTTGTAGAAAGAAAACGATTCACTGATGACATTCAACATACTTCTTTGCACAGAATCCACAGTATAAGTTCGGTTGTACTACCAAAAGTTAGTAAAACCCTGTACTCGGTTTGGTCAGATTGACTACCAATTTTTTTTATGGACCTCAAAAGATTTTGAAAATCACTGCAACACTCAAAGAAAGGTGTCGTCAGTTTTTGGCCAACAGTTAACTCAAACTTAAGGATACTGGCTAAATATGTTTGGCAATGATGTAGTGAAGACCCTACTGAACAAATTTTAAATATTTTTTGTGCAAAAATGTACGAAATATTTTTCTTAATGTATATATAAGTATGTTTTCTATGGCCATTTCGTCTCTACTTAAAAGACTTGTCAGGAGACTTTTTTCCAAAGGTGGTAAAATAAAAACTACAAATACTTATATTCAAAAAGTTATAAACTCAATGAGAATAATATCCCATTCAGTATAAAAAAAAACAAACAAAAATATGTACAAAGCAATACATTTCAGTTTTTGAAAAAATGCACCACAGTCATCTAGTCCGTAATCCTGACACAGGGTTGTAAAGGCCAGTTATGTATGTATGTATGTACAGTCAGCTAGCCATTATATGCATACATAATAATTGGCCATTACATACCCTGTTTAAGAGTTACGGTCTAGATTCTCGCAGCACTCATATTGTGTGTGTCAATTTTTATCCATAAGTACCGGGATCTACAGTTTAAAGACGATTCCGAACGACAGACTTGAGAAGCTTTTTCATGGCAATCAGTTATTCTTAGAGCTTTTGCCAGAAGACTGCTAAGAGGTAATCGACGAAAGAAATATTTTTTCCTAAATTTCCTAGCCATTAACTGGCACAAAAACTAATAGCAAATATTGGAAAAACAAAAACTTTTTATTCAAAAAAACAAAAAATATTGAAACAGTTTTTAAGGTCTTACATAAAAATTTTAAAATATTTAATTGCTTTTGCTTCTCATAGGCTAATGCGTAGTGAAGATCAAGCAGTTGCATTCAAAGCAAGAGCAAAACAAAAACTGAAAAACTTCAACAGTCGACATGTTCGAAAGTTTTTTGTTTTATTGACTTTAGTTTCAAGTTGATTCCGAAGTTAAAGCAGAAGTTAATGTGCTGGAGGCCCGAAGTTCGAGCCCCAGGAACAAACAAAAATTAAAGTTAAAGCAGAAGTTTTTTGGAATGTTCACTTAAAAAGTTTTTGGAGGAGATAGAAATTAATGAGGAAAATTAATTTTGAATCTGTTTTCATAGCTAATGTAGAGAAAAATTCCTAACCATTCAATTAAAGTGATTTAAACGATTTAGTAAGAAATTTAAATCTGTCGGAAGAGCAGTCTGAACTATCTACAGAAACAAAAATTACATTTTATCTTACTTACTTATTTACTTAGCTGGCCATAACAACCCGTTAACGTTACATTTTATCGCTCTCATGAAAAAGATTTACTGCCGTATTATTCCTCTAAGGAGAATTTAGTGTAATTGAATAATATTGATTGTCTTATACTTATTTCACGGCATTATTTTTGATATTCAAGTATATTTAAGACTAAATTGAGCCAGTTTTCTGAGTTAATTATAAACTTTCGAAAGAAAAGTCAGAATATGTCAACTGCTGATGTGCTGCAGTTTTTTTTTCTTTAATTGGTTCTGTTTTAACTTCGAAATCAGTTTGAAGTTAAAGTCAGTCAAACAAAAAAATTTGGAACAAGTCGACTGCTGAAGTAATTCTTCTTTTTTATTAAATTTTGTTCATTGTTTTTTGCTTTAACTGCGACTGTTTAATTTTTAAGAAGCACAAGTTAATCAACAACAGTTTATTTTTGCTCAATGGAAAATGAAAAACTTGCAGAAATTAAAAAACGAATTCTTGCTACTTTGACTGCATTTTTATATATCAAAACACTTTATAAGATTTCGGATTATTAATTAAAAAAAAAAAAATTATACCTTGAATAACTGTCTGTAGTGGAGGATATATTAACCATATTTGTTTTAATTTAATTACCACAGGGTTATTCGTTTAACATGCTAAATACATGCATAGCTCTGAAACTTTTTTAGCAAGTTAAACGACTACCCCTAATATGTTAAATATAAAATTCAATTATGAAAAATGTATTTAAATAATAAAAATAATTAAATTTTTAATTAAAAAATATACATACATATAAACAAAATTAAAAGAAAAAAGCTAAAAAATTAAACTCGTGTTGTTTGTTACTGCATTATTAAATTAAATTTTTATAATTAAGCAATTTTTAGCCCAAAAAATAAAAAAAAATAAAAAATATAAAAAAACTAAATTATGATTATATAAATAAATAGGTAAAAAAAATGAAAGCACCTTTGTAAATGATTAAAAAAAATTATATTAAATTGACTTTGAAAAAACAAACAAAATTTTTTAACAAAAAAGCACTTAAGCAAGACAGTTTGAAAAAGAAAAGTTAAAAACTTCTTTTTTAACTCAAGTAGACAAGTAATCTAAAAAACCAATTTAATAATAAATATATATACATATACACATACATGAATAACTAACAGATATAAAAACAAAACAAATTCTAAAAATTGAAATAAAAAAAAATTAGAGAAAAAAAAAGAAAAAATACAAAAACTTAAAATTTAAGTTAAAATAACAACAACCTTAACATTAAAAGCTTTACTCTCTACTCTTTTTAAGTTTTGATTTCATAAAAAATAAATATCTTTTTAAATTTTCATATACACATACAAACATATAAAGACATATATTTTAAACATTTTATTTTTTATTTAACATTAAAATTAAAACTGTATAATTTATTAAATAAATAAATAAAAAAATAAATTAAAAAAAAAATATTAAAGAAAAACGTTATTTATAACCGTTGAAAACTGTATAACTTAATTATTATATTTTTCTTTCTTTTACAAATTCTTTAAAAAAAAGTATATAAATAATTTATAAAAATAAAAAAGAAAAAAGGAAAAAACAAATTGCAAGAAAATTGTTAAAAAAAAAACTAAGAATTTGAAATAAAATTAAAATTACTTCATACGAGATTATAATGTGATTTTGTGATTTCAAAGTTTCGTTAAACAGGAGTAGAAAAGGTAAAAGTGAAAACAGGAATATAAGCACACCGTTTAAAAGAAAAAATCGGATATAAGCAAAATAAATGTATTTACTTTTGTTTTCTATTAAATTCAAAGGTATATAACTCCGTTTTAAAGAAAAACCGCTTAAAAGAAACAGATTTTGTGTTAGAAAACACAAAATTGTATAAAAATAACTCTGGCTAATTGTAAATACGAGTATTAAGAATTTATCCACGACAAAAAATTTTAGCATCGGCTCATTTCTGTTTTATATTTATGTCTGCATACCTACATTTTTTAAAGAATTTTTTATTGCAAGAATGTTCATTTATTGCTAAAATTTGAATTTTTCTAAAATATATCGATTTGTTTTATTTTTATTTCAATAACATTTTAAGAGTTCGTTTAAATGAAATAAGACTATCCGAAGACTTTTAAAAGATAACTAGATGACCCGTGCGAATATTTCGCACAGTTAGTTGTCATTTTTGTAACATAAAATGAAAATAATTAATAGAAACTTTAGTAACTTCAATACATTTTATTAAAAGTATAAAAATATTAGAAATCATAATATATGTATATTAAGACACCGTATTACTACATTTCATAAAACAAACAATACAATGACAATAACGGCATTACCAAAATGGCTTTTACAACTTTATATATTATAAGGAATAGCATTACAATTAAGTAGAGATCAGCAATGAGTAAAAAAAAAGTGAGTAGACTCGAATCATGATTCATAACTTCTTGTACTTATACGCATTCATACTCTTTTAATGTAATGGATACTCTACTCATCTCAAAAGTTTGAAGTACTCATCGTATTTATATTTATTAATATGTATGATGTTGTTGATTTCAACTCTCCTTAACTCAGTGCATACAGATGAGAAAAAAAAGTATGATTCGATTGCAAACTGTTGTGTGTTTGCTCTGCTTACTGCGTTAGTACGAGAGTAAATTAATGCTATAAACACATTCCTAGCTGTCAACCATTTACCACACGACTGCAAAAGAAAAAGTTTTGGGTTAAACTATTAATCGTGTTAAATAAATACTATGTTTTTGACTATGTAATTTATTATTTTTCGTCAATAAAAAGAAAATAGATATGGTATATACATATTATAATTAATATTCAAAAGAATTTACATAAAAAAGTTTATGTTTTTAGAAAATACATATTTTATAGAAATTAAACAATTTTTCATTATTTTTTTTTTAATTTTTATAAGCAGGTTATAAAGAAATGGATTGCAAGAGTGAGATTAAACAGAAAATCAGTGTCGGTGCCCAATATGGGCAATTTGCGTTCCAATAATCTATTTTAAAAATATTGATTATAAAGATGTAGTTTAAGTATACTATAAGTTTTTACAATGTAAAATGTAGAAAAAATTTAAAAATATATTTTTTTTAATGAATTTCTTTAGGACCTGTTTATACCAGTGTTCGAAAATAAACTGTACATTATTATATGTACTGTTCACAAATCCAAGAACGGTATTTATTTTTTTAGTGTTTGTGTATTTCTACACAACCAGAATAAGTCGTTTTGTTTTTTGTTTTAAAACAGTACAGTTTTAGTGTTTGTATACATTTTGGTTTAATGATCTTGGGTTATTTTTCCCCAAATTTTAAAATACTTTCTTTTTTTTTTGCATTTTTTATCAATCAGTAAAATAAAAAAATTGAAAAAAAATTACAACAACAAAAAAAATATTTTTTCTTTGTTTTTTTCTATAGGCTAAGAACAATATATTCGTTATGTAGAAAATTCAAAAATATTATAATATTTGTTGTTTGTTTTGAATTTCCTACACAAACACTTTTAGTGTTTCTGTACTTAATATTCTACAGTACAGAACACTAACGTACATTTTATAAGGTAAATTTTCGAACACTGGTTTATACAAAATTAAAATATAATTACCGATTATTTTATCTTCTTTAAAACATTTCTTATAAACTTACACTTTTTCGCTTATTTGTGATTATTATTTGTATGTTCATTTTTGTATACACCATATAAATTTTCTTTTTTATTGTATACGTCTATCGACTAAAACGGTAAAGTTTCTCCGTATGATTCGAGTCACTCGAATGAATTGTGAGTATCATAAGTATTTTTATAAAATTATGAATCCAAGTGATTATGAGTTTGATGTCAACATTGGACTCATATTTATTGCAACCTTTATTAATGAATCAACACATACATATATTGTACTTTTCAACCAGTTTCCAAATTCTTAAATCAAGAAGAAATTACTTTTTACAAATTCAGGGTTAAGTCTATTTTAAATTTAATAATCTTTGGGGTTTTAAAAATTTAATAATAAATATAAACAGACAAAATTCAACTCAAACCACTGTTCTAATAAGAATCAGAGTGGGCAAACAAACAAAACATTTCGCAAACGTTACAACAAAGTCATACACTTTTCAAAAATTTTTTAATGGTATTGTATATGAGCAAAACCATAACAAATACTTTCTAAATGAGAAAGAGCGCAAATGAAACAATTAGCTTTTCGCTCTTGTTCTTGCTTTGTTATTCCGTTACATTCGTATAATTTGCTCTTTTTCTCTTCTTCTTTCCTTTTTCTTCTCATTAATTTTTTATTGTATCTACGCACATTTGAGTTAGTGTATTTGTAGTACTCAAAACAAAACCAATATACAAAATTAAATGGGACGATCGTTCTCACTGTTTCTGTTTTATTTTTGTTTTACTCATTGTAAAGAACACAACCAAATGATATCAAACGTTCAGTTTTGTTTATTTTCCTACTCTGATAAGAATACAAAAAAGCAAGAATAATAAAATTACCGTTTCACATTATACATATATTATTAGTAAATTCTTTAATCTCAACTTGATCTATCGGTATCTGTTTTGTAGTTCATTCTTTTCTGTTTCGGTTTGTTTATTATATTTTATTATCAAACGGTGTTTTATATAAATTTCTTGCTGATATATTTTAATACTTCCCCAGTCTGGTGTGTGTTCATTTTTCGCACAGTGATTTGCAAGTGCTGCTTTTGTGTCCTTAAATTTTAGTTTTATTTTTTAACATCCAATCTATGGTCTGCCATATTAATTCTCAATAATGCTATAAACACAACAAAGGCTACCGACCATCGACTACAAGCTGTCAAAAATAGAATACATGTGTGCATATAAGAATAATTCATTTAGTGGCAATACGACTACCGACCACACGACTACCTTTGTAGCCCGTAGCCAACTTAGGCTATTTTCTATTTTGCTTGGTGACAATAAACAGTTTAGTGCTGCCAATACAATAAGATGTACGAAAAAGGTGTTTAAAAAACGCAATACATGAAATATATACATAAAAAATGTGAAAAAAATTTAAGTTGCACCACTGAAAAAAAAAAATCATTTGTTTACATTTTTTGTTTAATTTTCATTTACATACTTATTACATCAGTTTTTATTTCATTTTTAATTTATTATTTAATAACCTTTTTAGTTTTCTCAAATTTTTATAAGTTTTCTTCAGACATTTGTTGTTTTTTGTTTCCTCACAATTTCATTTACAAAAAATAAGTTTGTTATATTTTGTTTAATTGTGTATAAAACTTGCTCTTACAATTTTTTAATATTTATTATCTCTAATACAACACATCCATATCTCAAGTTTTTTAGAAATAGGTTTCGCATAAAAAGTAATACGCCATACATCAAATAAAACCATGTTTTTGCTCTTATCTAATGCACTATTGCTAACCTTATCTCTAAATTGTATGTCATCCTTAACATTGAAATTTAAAATCCCTGTTCGTCATTTTAGAATATATCCAGTTAATCTCAGTTATCTGAGAGTAAGATAATCGACAAGCAAATAGGGCGCAATAAGCAGTATTCTTTATGGATCTTCACTTATCAATTTCTTTCATCCCATTTCGTATGTGTTTTTAATTGAAAATCATTTATCGAAAACAATATTATTTATTGGCTCTAGAGTTGAAATTGGGTTCATGGGTTTATGAACACGGCTTTGCCTAAAGTAAAGGAATGAATTTTATGAACTCTATAAAGGCAATGCTGCTTTGCATACATACTGCGTTAATGAAAGCAGACTTTGTTTTAAATTTAAAATATTTTGATTTCAATTGGGAAAATCCCTAAATATTGTGAATTCTTTTCAGTTAATACATACTTAATTTTTCTTCTTCTTTGTATTTGATTCGTAAATATGCATTTTCCTTTACTTTATACTACAAACTTAAGCTTTTAGGGAATTGTCCTGAGCTTAGGAACTTCCCTATTTTTTAAGAGAATTTGATAATTGCTTTATTAGTTCATAACTGTCAGTCTTTGTTAGAGGTTGTATTTGTGCAGTGTTTCGTTTATAATTTTTAATAAAAAAAAAAAACAACAAACAATTTTTAATTTTATGTACATATACTTATACATACATAAGTAAGTATATAGATATTAAAATGCAACTAAATAATCAGGCCTGTCACAGATTCCGATCGGAATGGTTTTTATTTCGTATTTTCAATTCCGATCGGTATTGTTTAGCTTCTTCAGATTCCTATCGATTTAGCCAATTCCGATTTCTCTATTTTTCTCTTAAGTATAATATCGCAACATAATGTATACCAAAATAAAAATAATGTGTTTTAAGCGAATAAGAGCAAAACAAATTGAAAAATTCTAACAAAGTGAATACAAACAGTTATAAAAAAAAACATAAAAAAACAAAAAAAAAAAGAAATAATTAATAATAAAAGAAAATTGCCTGGAATAGAAATATTTTCTGCCAGAATACGAACTTTTTGAAAATTTTTAATTTTAAAATAAATCAAAAACAATATTTATTTTTCATTAAAAGTGGTTTTAATTAATTTTTTAAAATTTAAGTCACTGAAAATCAATTCCACAAAAAATTACGTTTTCTGAAGAAGCAAAATACGGAATTCATTCCACTTTCGATCGGAATAGATTTCTGTTACAGGCCAATTATATTCTGTATAATTTTTTTTATTTTTTAAAGTTTACATTTAATACAATTGACCAAAACGCTTAAGGGTACATTAGCGAAATTTTTAGCGTTTTCGTCTGGCAGAACACATATTTGACGACTTCAAAACGAAATCCCAAAATTCAAGCGTTTTGCGATATACAAAACATGGGAGTATGTGAGTATATCTTCGCAAGAATTAAAGAACGTTGTAACTGACAAAAAATAGAAAGTACGTTTTTTTTTATCATTTTTATCAGTAAAAAAATACGCGTCGATTGGTCCCGGTCCCAGATTTCTATGCCTTCTGCGTTTTGAAAAATACCAGTATCTTTGTTCTACTTTCAGACAGGTTTTTTGGCTCTGGTGAACATTTAAGGTTTTGTCAGTTACGGCGTTCTTTAATTCCATCGACGATATGGATTACTAGTTGCCATCTGTATTACATGTGTATTTGTATTTTTTTTTAGCAACTTAACTAAGCTTTGATTACTAGGCATAATCGACATATAAGTTCAACATAAAATATTCCGGTATGTGATGAAAAACGATTTTGATCGAAATTGAAATCGAATGAAATTTCAAGTTTCTATAACTTCCTAATCCCTGCATATCTGGAATTTCTGTTTTACTCATTGCCTTACTGACTATTGCCACTACTTCCTTGATTATTAAAATTTTAAAATTATTTAAACAGATAAGTTTTATATGACTTTGAGAATACATGTCATGTTTATGCCTGTTTTGAAAACGTTTTAATTGGCCCAAACTCATGGCATAAACAGCTTTATAGCAGTTTTGAAATTTCGAAACGTTTTCACTGAAACTGCTTTTCAAATTGAGTTTAAACGCATACCGTTGTGAAACCTTTATGAAAATGAGCTGAGGGGTTACTTTGTATTTCAATTCGAATCGAAAATGCTTTCGAAAGAAATTTCCCATTCGAAAAATGAATAATATATGAATAAAAAATTTTTCGAAAATTCGTAGGATATTCGATTCGAATCAAAATACAAAGTAACCCCCCTGTAAAGAATGTTCTGTCTTTGATGGGGTTGCCAATTTCTTCCATTGTTTATTTTTATTATTCTATGTGTATAGTATTATTATAGAAAATATGAAAAATTAGAATTAGCTGTTAGTTAAAACAGTCTTAATACCAGATTAATAAAGTTTTACTTTTTTTTTGCAGTTCGATATTGAAACATATCTCTAATTATGACTTTTAATTTTAAATATATTTATAAACAACCATTACCAATTGTTATTTATCGCTACCCCAGTAAATTAACTACTCGTGGCAATATAGAATGTGAATTTGTATTTTGTACAGATAACATACCAGAAATTTGGGTTGTCATCGATCTGTATTCACAATTGGATCCACCTCGTTTGTCAGAGTATTCTATAGTAGACACTTCCGAAAGAAATAAAAATTTCATAGTGGATACAATGCAACAAGTCTCTCCAGGATATTATAAATATGAATTGTTAAATGCTCATATATTATCAGCAGGCAAATATAAATCTAACAGAGTTAAAATAGCAGAAAAACTACGAGATTTACAAGCTTGGAAGTATAATAAGATATTAAATAAGGACGATGTTGAACGTATACAGAACACAATATTGACCGACGATAGTGGCGAACAATGTAGAGACAAGGTGGGTCGTAAATTAGTAGTGCTGTTTTTTTTTAATTTTCTATTTCTAAACAGGTTTATATTGGTTTTACACCCTATGCGTATGATGAAGTTACAAATAGTAATATTCCTTTGGATTCAACAACATTTACTGAAGCAATTTTTAATAATTGTGGTCCTTTTCTTGTATATCCCAGATATGGTCCTTCTATAGGAGGAACTATACACACCATAACATTAAAGGGCAATATTGCATTGCCCCCTGAACTAAGACTTCTAATAAGTGATAGTTATAGAAGTTGGAAAACGGTCATATATGGTAGCGTAAGAAATGCTCGAGTTGAGTTCATTTTACCGACTTATACAGGAAACTTCCAGACCTCAGAAGAGCGTCATTTATTTTATTTAGAATTTTTAGACAAACTTGAGGGATTACCTAAACACCGCATTAGGTTTGTTTATGTGAAAGAATAGTAATTTTGAATAATACATTTTATTTTTATATAATCTTTGTAAGAATGTGTACGAGTACTTTAAAAAAGATCACAATTTTTTTTAATAAATTTTATATATGTTTTTTTCATTTTGTAACTTATTTTTAATTATAAGCCTCTAAGGTGATAGTATGGAACAGGGTTCCTGCATAATTTCTTGAATTTTTGCTTCGGGTATTTCAACTTGGTTAGCCAAAAGGGTATGTACAATGCCATTCAGTTTATTACCACTGGAACGTGTCTGTAAACGAAATTCCACATCATTTTCATGGACTATAGTATCGGTACCGCCATCAACGAATTCCGCCTGTAAAGTACATACATGCATGTAAGAAAGGAAAATTAAAGATAACAAAAAGAAAACAAAAGTCAAATACATAATTAACGGGTATGTTCTACAAAACGAAATTGATTGTTTTTCAAAGGCATTAAAAGCTTGATTGCCTCAATTATTTCAGTGTTTTGATGATCATAGAAGTTATGTTAATGCTTATTAAGAAAATTATTAAAAAAGTGTGTCACTAATTTGACGAATTTTAAAATTATAAAGATTTGAAATTTTATTCGATTTCAATTTCATTCGTTTTCGTTTTACAGAACATACCCGTAAGTGTTTCAATTAGAGTTGTTCTTGTTGCGTTATCGTTTACACTACCACTAAACGACTTTCTATTAATGCAGCAATATTGCAGCCCCCACTAATGGCAGAAGGAAATATGTAATTAACCCCTAAATAAAACTATTTCAGTAGAGGATGGCATTATTAACAGTCCGCGCTATAAAAGTCCGACCGACAGTTAATTGAATAATTTATTATTTATTTATTTATTTCTCTCCACAAGAAACCTTCGTATTCCAGACTAATAAAATCTACTGAAAAGGGGAAAGTAGGGTCTGTTGAAACGATTCTGCGAGTACATGTGAATATGTACAACCTGGGATTTCTTATTTTAAGTCTCCAGCGAGAGAAGAAATTTATTTTTAATATGCCAATTTTAAACGAATTTTAAACAGAGTGGACAAACAAACAAAACATTTCGCAAAAGTTACAACCAAGTCATACACTTTTCAAAATTTTTTTAATGGTATTGTACATGAGCAAAATCAAAACAAATATTTTCTAAATGAGAAAGAGCGCAAATGAAACAATTAGCTTTTCGCTCTTGTGCTTGCTTTGTTTTTTGTTGTTTTTTTCTCTTCTTCTATCCTTTTTAGTCTCATTCATTTTTTGTTGTACTCACGCACATTTGAGTTAGTGTATTTGTAGTACTCAAAACAAAAACAATATACAAAATTAAATGGGACAATCTTTCTTACTGTTTCTGTTTTATTTTTGCTTTACTCATTGTAAAGAACACAACAAAATGAGACCAAACGTTCAGTTTTATTTATTTTCCTACTCTGATTTTTAATATTCAATAAAAAAAAAATGTTGGAAATCAAGCAGAAAACAAACAGAATTTATATAAAAATTTTTACTTACAGTTTCATTTCTTAACTGATCATTTATAAATAAATTTAAAGTATCCAATTCCAACATTATACGATATTCGTTGCCATTTATGGTAGTCAACCATAAACGATATTGTTTTGTTTGTTCCTCTGTGTACTGATCATGTGATTTACCATCGATAAATAAGAGATACTCGTATTTAAAACCTGGTGCTGGATCTACGCGTATAATACAACGGGCATTATCAATATAAAATGTATCTTCACCCACTAATTTGAACATCCAATCACGTCTTAAAACTTCCTGAAAAAAAAACATCAAAATTTAAAACAGATTTTGGATTGCTGTTACACATTATTTGGTCATATAAACCTTGCCATTGACCCATATCATGCGTCGGCCACTGGTAGTGCCATGTTCCAATTCGATGCGATACATTTTGCCATTAATCGGTGCACACCATTTAGCCACAATATTATTTTTATTATAACGTTTGTCTTCTGGTACATGATCCAAACTCATTATGGGTTTCGTTGAAAGGTTTTCCAATCTTAATAAAGGCGATAAAAAGGACATCACACTGTCATTCACTGGAAATACAAGAGATAAAAAGTAATGGAAAAGCCTTGTTCGACAAATTCTTGCGATTTCTCTTTCAATCTTTATTCATAGCCGACATTAGGAAAGTTTATTTTTACAGTCGAACTACTCTGTAACGTAGCAGTTGGGGACCGTCAAATTTCTACGTTATAGAGAAAATTCGTTATAGAGAAACTGCAGAAAATTTTGACTTTACATTTTTTATGTAGAAAATATATTTATTAAGACAAAAAAAAAATTGTTTTTACATGAATACATCAATTCTTTTTTAATACACTAGCTGAGCCGGTAAACGTTGTTTTGCCTAGAAAAGTATTGTTTTTGTGTATGTTTAAAATACTGGTACAGGTAATATTTTAGGGAGATCAGCTCGGATTAAACTGGATAATAAAAATACGACTTCAGGCTTTTCTCCAAAGTTAAAAAGACTTTCGTCTAGTAACTGCTTACAAAATGTCAAAACGTATTTTACCAAAGTAGGAAAACTCCTTCCCCCGACCCTATAATGATCGATGACGGTCATAAACAAATTAATTTCGGTATTCTTACCAAGCTTAAAAGCATTATGTATAACTACTATTTAAATAAACGACAATACCTATTTGGGGGAATAACTTCCCCTGCCCCTAAAACTATAATTTTAAGTATTCCTACTAAGCTTGGAAGCTTTATGTGTTATACTTTTTTAAAAGAGAGAGGGAATACCCCTTCCTTTGCCCTTATCCCGCTCAGATTAAGCTGTGTGATAAAAGCTAGTGCTGGAAGCATTCGTACCATGTTTAAAGACTTTATGGGGAACGTAAACAGGGTTTTAAGTTCAGGGAAAAAGTCGTCGGTCAAGTGGGTGTGGAGATATAAAAAATATATTACAGACAAAATTTTATAAGAATCGGTCAGAATCATCGAAATCGGTCCAGGCGTTTTTGAGTAATAGCGTAGTAACTAACGCCACTTTCTTTTATACATACTTATATACATATAGATACATATGGGTTGAACCACCTCAACTTAAAATATGACGTTTTTAAAATGACTGTTTCCGAATTTGCTGATTTTTGGTACGAATAAAGTACATATATCATAACACTTAGCCAAATATAAAGTTAAAAGGCACTAACACGTCTGGAACCGGAAATATGAGGTCTTGAAAATCGAAAAAAAAAAACAGAAAAATGTACAAAGTTATACTTACTTAATTGTAATTTTCTTAAAAAGTATTGTAGGTACGCATTTGAAAGGGTATTAAATTACCTTTGATTTAATATGAAACATGATTTTTTTGGAAAATGTCAAAGGCCAATTTTCTTTACCTATAAGTCGGAAGCCTATTATGTATGTGATTAAACACGATTTCGATCGAAATTGAAATGGTTTGTATTTTCAAAGTCATATAAAACTTAACTGTTTTAAATTATTTTAAAATTTTAATAATCAAGGATGTGTTGGCAATAGTTAGTAAGATAATGTGTAAAAAAGAAATTCCAAATATTAAAGGATTTGGAGGTCTTTTTGCATCAAGAAATAAAAATCAAATCGGAAAGGACGGTATTTTACAAGGAGATTAAAACTATTCTGATAGGGGTGGGATAGTATACGATTTTTTGATTTCGATTAGCTAGAACCGCTTATTTTGTGACGTTCAACAAAAAAAAAAAAAAAAAAATACATCAGCAAAAAACCTTAAAATCAAAAATTTTTTAAATCCTGAAAATCATAACTTTCAGGATCGAGATAGAAGGATTGGATGCCAATATACAACAAATAAGTTTGTAAGTATGGCTTTAATATTGATAATATGTATGTAGTTACGTCTTTTTGCTTTTAGAAATACACGCACTTGTAGTTACGTCCGTTTGCATTTATTATGACTATCAGGCATGTTCTGAAAATCACGTGATTTCAAATCACATGTAAGTTTAAAATCACGCAAGAAATTCTTAGGTGTTCTGAAAATCACGAGCTTTTTTGTTTTTAGAAGTGTTTTTCATTGTTCTAAACCACAAACTTTAAGCTCTTTTGTGTCGTTTATAGAGCTGCCAGATTCATTGCTGGCATTTGCATTAAAATCGCACATTTATATTTCAAAAATTAACCAATCTATGTAAACTATTTTACATTATATTAATTTTTATGAACAAATTTTATAAATTTTAGTTTTTAATAATTAATTTAATTGACAAATTTGGTCAAATTATACATAAAATAAAATAACATGTTGTAAATCTGGCAACTCCAAAAATCGTTTTGAAAAATAAAAGCAAATTGTGAAAAATGTAAACAAATCAAAAAATTTTATGAAAATTGTAATGTGTTTTAAAATTTGTAAATTTTAGAATTTTTCTGCATGAAATTATAATTTTTTTTTTGTAAAAATAAATAAAGAACAAATGATGTTATATGTTTGTTTTACTTTTTTCGCCCAATTGTAAGTAAAATAGTGTTTAAAAAGGCAAGTGATTTAATATCGACAAGAATTTACCTGACGATTTCAAATCACAAAATTTCAAAAAATTTTGTGCTCAGAACACCTTTCTCGTGATTTGAAATCACTCCTACAAAAAGTGATTTTCAGAACATACCTGTATATGTAGGAAAATTAACTCAACCAATAATATTAGCGTAAGTGAAATTAAAAAAAAAAATTGAAATGAAAATGAAAAATTTTGAAAAAAACAACGTAAAAAATAGGAAATTTCGAATTTTGAGGTGCCATATCTCAGCCATTTTTTATTAGATAGAATTTTCCAGTATATCGACGGAGAATGTATTTAATTACCTTTCCATCGATATGTCAGTTATCTCGATCGGACTTTTCCGTTGGACTCCACAAGGGTTTGAGTGGGACCATATACCAAAAAACACAAAAGTACCGTTATCTAAAAAACGGTACTTAGGAAAAAAAAATTAAAGCGCTTTTCGTAATCAGGAGGTCCCAATTAACTTATTTAGGCATGTGGCGTTCGTGGCATTTTTCCAAATTAAAAATTTGTAAACCTGTGTAATTAATATTTTATATGAAATCTTGCAGTTGCAGGGACTGTAGACCTGCACATTTATTTTTCTTATTTTTTTAACCGTTTGCCAGATAAGTATACAAAAATCAATATTTAGTTTGTATGGAGGATACCACGCCCACTTTTTAAATTCCACTCATTTTCTGACTAATGATTTGACTTGAGCATGAAGTCATTCAGACGAAATTCAGAAACTTTAGCTCTAACCACTCTCAAGATAGACAAAACTCAATATTTAGTTTCTATGGGAAGTACCAAGTGATGGTGATGATTTGCAATGGCTATGGATTCATTCGGACGAAATACAGAGACTATACGTTTGAACCATTCTCACGTTGTACACAAATTATTGAGTGTTTCAGGCTAAATTCATATGCCCGTATTCATAAAAAATAAAATTGGTTTATAGAGTGCTTATTTGACATATTTCTATGGAGAATTGTCAAATAAGCAATTAATAACCTATCCCCTTTATAACTTTGCTTGAAATCGGTCCACGTGTTTAAACGTTATGCGGCGACCTATGAATGTAAGCCAAAAGTAGCCCCCATTTTTATATACATCTAATATATAAAATTCTCTTGTCGCGGTGTTTGTTGCCAAACTCCTCCGAAATGGCTCGACCGATTTTCATGAAATTTTGTGTGCATATCGGGTAGGTCTGAGAATCGATCAACATCTATTTTTGATACCCCTAAATGTTAAGGTGTCCCGCCCCAAGCGAAAATTTATGCCTTACCTAAATAACGTACTGACTTCGATGAAATTTTAAACTAGATAGATAGGGGATATTTCTCCCAATAGTCAACTATCAAACTGAAGTACGGAAAATGGCGGATAATCATTTATTAAAATTAGTAACGCAGAGATTGATTGCTCATATTAAGGTTGACTTTTGCAGTTCGGTGAAGATTATCAAATATATTTGAATTAAGAAAATGTTTCCTAGAGCAAATTTATATGGCAAAACAACGTTTGCCGGTCAACTAGTACTAATATAAAAATAATAATTGTCCACATGTTTGAATGTTGTATCTTTAAATGCTTACAACGACAAAACTACGTATCTGATTTTGCTCATGTACATTATTTCTTTTTTTTTTTGTGTTTTCTTTTAAATTGATGCATAAGGAGTACGGTCTATGAAATCGTTATTTTTTACACTCAAATAAATACAAAAAGTGCATGTCGTAAATTTTTTGTGTCCATTTAAAACATATAAAATGTCTCAAATTACATAAATTAATATTTTGTATAGCCATCGTTGGCAATTATTGCAGATTCAATTTTCCGTGGCACGCTTTTGAATAGGTTATGGTACATACTGGGAGGTTTCTCTTATCAGGCTTGAACCACATATCTACACAGATAGATTAAAATTGTCAAATAAAATAAATTTTTTATGAATTTGGACTGCAGTCTCAATATCTGAGAACTCAACAACCAATAAAATTTTAACAAGTGGCTGAGAGATTTATGAACAAAACGTTGACGCAATAGTGGGCAGTTACCTTGCCAACTCCCCCTGCCATCATAAATGCCACCAAACTTCAAAATAGCCTTACCGTGGCGTGCCTCGGAAATTACTTTCAGTTTTCCGCCAAGTTTGCTCCCTTCCATCCGATTACTTAGATTAATTTTGCTTTCGTCCGAAAATATGACCATATTGTAATTTTCCATAGTTCAATTTAAGGGCGTCCAAGCAAAATTCAACTTTCATATTTGACATTTTGATATATTTTTTTATTCATTGGATTAATGAATATTAACATAACTTCCTTCTTTAATTATAAAACTTTTGAATACCACTTTTGGGAAAGTCTCCTGACGAGTCTCTTAAGCAGAGACGAAATGGCCATAGAGTCATGCTTATCCCCAAAGGCATACATTTCATATCTCATTATAAAACTAATATAATTTTCACAATACAGTTTTATTTGTATTTAAAAACACTCGTTTTCAATTTCACTACTTTTCGTTTTGCAGAACATACCCGAATATGACATTTTTATGAATTTGGACTGCAGTCTCCACTTTCTGCTGGTGCAGATCTCGAATAATCCGTCTCCCCTCCTCTACGCTAAAGATTTTATTTCATCTACATGCAAAAATATTTAGTGGAAAAGCCACAATTTAGTGCAATTTTATAACGACTCTTTTTACTGACGTTGATAATTGCTGCTTCTGCACGACAGCTTTTACCTCCTCTTAAAAACTAGTAAAACATGCTTCACAACAGTCTTCGGTCAAAAGCGTGCCATTTTTTGTCTTTAAAAATAAAAAAATTTATTAAAACTTCTTGAAACAGGGTTAATACTTTGCTTTACAACTCCAACATGTTCTCAATGTTAAAGTTTTTCTTAGTTATTCCTCCGTTTTTACTTCCAACTGCATTTGGTAACGTGGAAAGGATTAGCACAAAAAATTGACCATATGCACTTTTTTTAATTATAAATAACGGTTTCCTAGCCTGTTATCCTAATGCATTCATTTAAGAGAAAACATAAGAAAAAAAGGGGGCTCCTTAAGCAAGATCAGATAAGTGTTTTTGTCGTAGTAAGCTTTTGAACATGGAACATTCAAACACGTGGTCAATTGTTTGAGTGACTGTATAAAGGAATATGTACATATATGTAAATATGTATACATATATTTCTTTTTACTTCAAAGTACATATTCGCTTTTAATGGCTGTGTACAAAATAACTTGAATTTTTAAAACCATTACTAAAGTAATATTATATCCAGAGTGTTTATCTATGACGACATCACATGTATGTGCACATGAACCCACAGTACTCGTATGTGGTGGAGAATATACCTGAGCAGTGTAATATAATTGCGCTTTAATTGTTTATCCAATTCGGTTTAATTAAAAGTTCATATTTTTTTTTTATTAATTTCTCTTTTTTTTAATAATAAATTACATTTTTTTAGATGTTAAGAGATTAAGAAAAACTTTTAAATTCTTTTCTTTTTATTTAAAAATAACACCGTTTTATAGACGCAGAGATTTTTTACGACAACTTTTAAAACATTTTTAGGATTTTTTTTGTTTCGCTTACAAACGATGTGTTTACCGCTGGAGCGCTAATAAAATACTAAAAAAACCAAAAAAAAAATATTCTTGTAAGAGTCAAAAGGAATTACAACAGCATATAATAAAAACAACTAAAAAAAAAAAACTACAAAAGCAATTCATAAACGAATTGTTTGCTAGATGTCCTATAGCCAAATGTACGTATTTATTCCCTTAACGGTTTTTGCCGAACTACCCAAACACACACTACTCACACACAAAGCAGCCACTAAGTGTTGGTGAAAATAAATACATACAATATTACTGACACTGCTAACTCTACTATTGCTATTGCTATTGGTACGGCTACTAACACAACTCATACCATGTTTACGAGAATTGTTGGCGACGAAACTGATACACATACTAAGACTTGAAGAAAGGACTCACACATACTTACTCTTCACACAAATATAACAAACCATCAAGCATAGAGGAAAAAAAAAACCAAAAACTAACGAACCACTATTATTATTGGTGGTGAAGAGATCTAGCCAAAATGCACAATGGGTTCATGGGAAAGGAAATACGTACAAAATGTGGTTTCAAGTAACTATAATTGGAAAATAGGCCATAGAGGGTTAAAATGAATTTTGTACGTAGTCTTATATATATATTATTAATAAATATTTATTATTTATTAATATAAATATTTATAAATTTAAAATTATATTGTAGAAAATTTTCACGTACAATCTATTCTATGTATAGGTGTTTGTAAAAGTTTGATTTCAACATGCATATTTTGTTTATTTGTACAATAAAATGTTACTTTGGTATGGTATCCCATGTCGAACAGGTTGACTCTGAGATGTCAAACG
The DNA here is from genome assembly GCA_963576795.1 of Metopia argyrocephala. Taxonomy (NCBI): domain Eukaryota; kingdom Metazoa; phylum Arthropoda; class Insecta; order Diptera; family Sarcophagidae; genus Metopia; species Metopia argyrocephala. Next base: position 169,576,461 of record OY756208.1, on the reverse strand, counting down.
TCAAACTGAGACAGGTATACTTTCCATGTTTAAAAATAATAAAGCCAAATTTTACATACTAAACATATTCACAACAAAAAGAAAAAATAATTAATTTTGAAAGTTTTAAAAATTTTAATTTACATAAATAATTATCCACGCTCAAATTAAAAATTATTTATTTATTCAGATTCGCTCCTACTTCGAGTAGCTGTTACAAGAAATATTTATTTTTTAATTACTTACAAAAAAAAACTTACATACATGTGTTACTACTAACTCATATACGAATACCAGTATTAGGATCTAAGGCTATTAAAGTTCATATATAAAGTTCATAAAAAATAGTTCTAAGACTTAAAAAATTTTAAAATTATATTGAAAATTTTTTAAGTCGTAGAATTACTCTACAAAAATTCTCAAAAACATTCTTTGGCCTATCAAATTTTCAAAATAATTCTAAGATTTAAAATTATATTGAAAACGTTCTAAACCTTAAATAAATTTAAAAAAATATAAAAAATAACAATAATTCCCTCTTTTCCAGTATTCATCCATTGCTTTGAAGGGCACATTTCATCATATTTAGTTTATCTATAAATAGATAAAAGAAAGATTCACCAGAAGTAAAATATAAAATATAAAAAAATTTTAAAAATTCTTAGCCCGAATTTTCTAAGACTTTTAAATTAATTCTAAGACTTGAAAAACTTTCAAAATAATTCTAAGTTTTAAAATTATTTTGAAAATTTTCCAAGTCCTACAACTATCTACAAAATTTTCAAAAATAAAACTTTCAAAATAATTCTAAATTTTAAAATAATTTTAAAACTTTTCTAAATCCTAAAATTATTTAAAAAAACTCTAATACCTAACAAACTTTCAAACTAATTCTAGGACTTGAAAAACTTTCAAAATAATTCTAAATTTTAAAATTATTTTGAAAATTTTCCAAGTCCTACAACTATCTACAAAATTTTCAAAAATAAAACTTTCAAAATAAATCTAAATTTCAAAACAATTTTAAGACTTTTCTAAATCCTAAAATTATTTAAAAAAACTCTAATACCTAACAAACTTTCAAACTAATTCTAGGACTTGAAAAACTTTCAAAATAATTCTAAATTTTAAAATTATTTTGAAAATTTTCCAAGTCCTACAACTATCTACAAAATTTTCAAAAATAAAACTTTCAAAATAAATCTAAATTTCAAAACAATTTTAAAACTTTTCTAAATCCTAAAATTATTTAAAAAAACTCTAATACCTAACAAACTTTCAAACTAATTCTAGGACTTGAAAAACTTTCAAAATAATTCTAAATTTTAAAATTATTTTGAAAATTTTCCAAGTCTTACAACTATCTACAAAATTTTCAAAAATAAAACTTTAAAAATAAATCTAAATTTCAAAACAATTTTAAAACTTTTCTAAATCCTAAAATTATTTAAAAAAACTCTAATACCTAACAAACTTTCAAACTAATTCTTGGACTTGAAAAACTTTCAAAATAATTCTAAATTTTAAAATTATTTTGAAAATTTTCCAAGCCCTACAACTATCTACAAAATTTTCAAAAATAAAACTTTAAAAATAAATCTAAATTTCAAAACAATTTTAAAACTTTTCTAAATCCTAAAATTATTTAAAAAAACTCTAATACCTAACAAACTTTCAAACTAATTCTAGGACTTGAAAAACTTTCAAAATAATTCTAAATTTTAAAATTATTTTGAAAATTTTCCAAGTCCTACAACTATCTACAAAATTTTCAAAAATAAAACTTTCAAAATAAATCTAAATTTCAAAACAATTTTAAAACTTTTCTAAATCCTAAAATTATTTAAAAAAACTCTAATACCTAACAAACTTTCAAACTAATTCTAGGACTTGAAAAACTTTCAAAATAATTCTAAATTTTAAAATTATTTTGAAAATTTTCCAAGTCCTACAACTATCTACAAAATTTTCAAAAATAAAACTTTCAAAATAAATCTAAATTTCAAAACAATTTTAAAACTTTTCTAAATCCTAAAATTATTTAAAAAAACTCTAATACCTAACAAACTTTCAAACTAATTCTAGGACTTGAAAAACTTTCAAAATAATTCTAAATTTTAAAATTATTTTGAAAATTTTCCAAGCCCTACAACTATCTACAAAATTTTCAAAAATAAAACTTTCAAAATAAATCAAAATTTCAAAACAATTTTAAAACTTTTCTAAATCCTAAAATTATTTAAAAAAACTCTAATACCTAACAAACTTTCAAACTAATTCTTGGACTTGAAAAACTTTCAAAATAATTCTAAATTTTAAAATTATTTTGAAAATTTTCCAAGCCCTACAACTATCTACAAAATTATCAAAAACATACTAAGGCCTAACATTCTCTCGAAATAATTCCTAATTTTAAAATTGTATTAAAAATATTCGAAATCTTAATTTAAAAAAATATCACAAATAACACTTAATAATTATCCTACCTACCTTCTATAGCACTCCATTTCCACCAAGCTTGTTAAAATTTATCCATTTGCTCCTTCTTCCAGTATTCACCCATTGTTTGAAGATCTCATTTCATCATATTTCGCTTATCTATAAATAGATAAAAGAGCCCCCAGAAGTAAAATGTAAAAAATAAAAATAAAAAAATTAAAAATTCTCAGTCCTAATTTTCTAAGACTTGAAAAACTTTCAAAATAATTCTAAATTTTAAAATTATTTTGAAAATTTTCCAAGTCCTACAACTATCTACAAAATTTTCAAAAATAAAACTTTCAAAATAAATCTAAATTTCAAAACAATTTTAAAACTTTTCTAAATCCTAAAATTATTTAAAAAAACTCTAATACCTAACAAACTTTCAAACTAATTCTAGGACTTGAAAAACTTTCAAAATAATTCTAAATTTTAAAATTATTTTGAAAATTTTCCAAGCCCTACAACTATCTACAAAATTTTCAAAAATAAAACTTTAAAAATAAATCTAAATTTCAAAACAATTTTAAAACTTTTCTAAATCCTAAAATTATTTAAAAAAACTCTAATACCTAACAAACTTTCAAACTAATTCTAGGACTTGAAAAACTTTCAAAATAATTCTAAATTTTAAAATTATTTTGAAAATTTTCCAAGCCCTACAACTATCTACAAAATTATCAAAAACATACTAAGGCCTAACATTCTCTCGAAATAATTCCTAATTTTAAAATTGTATTAAAAATATTCGAAATCTTAATTTAAAAAAATATCAAAAATAACACTTAATAATTATCCTACCTACCTTCTATAGCACTCCATTTCCACCAAGCTTGTTAAAATTTATCCATTTGCTCCTTCTTCCAGTATTCACCCATTGTTTGAAGATCTCATTTCATCATATTTCGCTTATCTATAAATAGATAAAAGAGCCCCCAGAAGTAAAATGTAAAAAATAAAAATAAAAAAATTAAAAATTTTCAGTCCTAATTTTCTAAGACTTGAAAAACTTTCAAAATAATTCTAAATTTTAAAATTATTTTGAAAATTTCCCAAGTCCTACAACTATCTACAAAATTTTCAAAAATAAAACTTTCTAAATAATTCTAAATTTCAAAACTATTTTAAAACTTTTCTAAATCCTAAAATTATTTAAAAAAATTCTAATACCTAACAAACTTTCAAACTAATTCTAGGACTTGAAAAACTTTCAAAATAATTCTAAATTTTAAAATTATTTTGAAAATTTTCCAAGTCCTACAACTATCTACAAAATTTTCAAAAATAAAACTTTCAAAATAAATCTAAATTTCAAAACAATTTTAAAACTTTTCTAAATCCTAAAATTATTTAAAAAAACTCTAATACCTAACAAACTTTCAAACTAATTCTAGGACTTGAAAAACTTTCAAAATAATTCTAAATTTTAATATTATTTTGAAAATTTTCCAAGCCCTACAACTATCTACAAAATTTTCAAAAATAAAACTTTCAAAATAAATCTAAATTTCAAAACAATTTTAAAACTTTTCTAAATCCTAAAATTATTTAAAAAAACTCTAATACCTAACAAACTTTCAAACTAATTCTAGGACTTGAAAAACTTTCAAAATAATTCTAAATTTTAAAATTATTTTGAAAATTTTCCAAGTCCTACAACTATCTACAAAATTTTCAAAAATAAAACTTTCAAAATAAATATAAATTTCAAAACAATTTTAAAACTTTTCTAAATCCTAAAATTATTTAAAAAAACTCTAATACCTAACAAACTTTCAAACTAATTCTAGGACTTGAAAAACTTTCAAAATAATTCTAAATTTTAAAATTATTTTGAAAATTTTCCAAGTCCTACAACTATCTACAAAATTTTCAAAAATAAAACTTTCAAAATAAATCTAAATTTCAAAACAATTTTAAAACTTTTCTAAATCCTAAAATTATTTAAAAAAACTCTAATACCTAACAAACTTTCAAACTAATTCTAGGACTTGAAAAACTTTCAAAATAATTCTAAATTTTAAAATTATTTTGAAAATTTTCCAAGTCCTACAACTATCTACAAAATTTTCAAAAATAAAACTTTCAAAATAAATATAAATTTCAAAACAATTTTAAAACTTTTCTAAATCCTAAAATTATTTAAAAAAACTCTAATACCTAACAAACTTTCAAACTAATTCTAGGACTTGAAAAACTTTCAAAATAATTCTAAATTTTAAAATTATTTTGAAAATTTTCCAAGTCCTACAACTATCTACAAAATTTTCAAAAATAAAACTTTCAAAATAAATCTAAATTTCAAAACAATTTTAAAACTTTTCTAAATCCTAAAATTATTTAAAAAAACTCTAATACCTAACAAACTTTCAAACTAATTCTAGGACTTGAAAAACTTTCAAAATAATTCTAAATTTTAATATTATTTTGAAAATTTTCCAAGCCCTACAACTATCTACAAAATTTTCAAAAATAAAACTTTCAAAATAAATCTAAATTTCAAAACAATTTTAAAACTTTTCTAAATCCTAAAATTATTTAAAAAACTCTAATACCTAACAAACTTTCAAACTAATTCTAGGACTTGAAAAACTTTCAAAATAATTCTAAATTTTAAAATAATTTTGAAAATTTTCCAAGTCCTACAACTATCTACAAAATTTTCAAAAATAAAACTTTCAAAATAAATCTAAATTTCAAAAAAATTTTAAAACTTTTCTAAATCCTAAAATTATTTAAAAAAACTCTAATACCTAACAAACTTTCAAACTAATTCTAGGACTTGAAAAACTTTCAAAATAATTCTAAATTTTAAAATTATTTTGAAAATTTTCCAAGTCCTACAACTATCTACAAAATTTTCAAAAATAAAACTTTCAAAATAAATCTAAATTTCAAAACAATTTTAAAACTTTTCTAAATCCTAAAATTATTTAAAAAAACTCTAATACCTAACAAACTTTCAAACTAATTCTAGGACTTGAAAAACTTTCAAAATAATTCTAAATTTTAAAATTATTTTGAAAATTTTCCAAGTCCTACAACTATCTACAAAATTTTCAAAAATAAAACTTTCAAAATAAATCTAAATTTCAAAACAATTTTAAGACTTTTCTAAATCCTAAAATTATTTAAAAAAACTCTAATACCTAACAAACTTTCAAACTAATTCTAAGACTTGAAAAACTTTCAAAATAATTCTAAATTTTAAAATTATTTTGAAAATTTTCCAAGTCCTACAACTATCTACAAAATTTTCAAAAATAAAACTTTCAAAATAAATCTAAATTTCAAAACAATTTTAAAACTTTTCTAAATCCTAAAATTATTTAAAAAAACTCTAATACCTAACAAACTTTCAAACTAATTCTAGGACTTGAAAAACTTTCAAAATAATTCTAAATTTTAAAATTATTTTGAAAATTTTCCAAGTCCTACAACTATCTACAAAATTTTCAAAAATAAAACTTTCAAAATAAATCTAAATTTCAAAACAATTTTAAAATTTTTCTAAATCCTAAAATTATTTAAAAAAACTCTAATACCTAACAAACTTTCAAACTAATTCTAGGACTTGAAAAACTTTCAAAATAATTCAAAATTTTAAAATTATTTTGAAAATTTTCCAAGTCTTACAACTATCTACAAAATTTTCAAAAATAAAACTTTAAAAATAAATCTAAATTTCAAAACAATTTTAAAACTTTTCTAAATCCTAAAATTATTTAAAAAAACTCTAATACCTAACAAACTTTCGAACTAATTCTAGGACTTGAAAAACTTTCAAAATAATTCTAAATTTTAAAATTATTTTGAAAATTTTCCAAGTCCTACAACTATCTACAAAATTTTCAAAAATAAAACTTTCAAAATAAATCTAAATTTCAAAACAATTTTAAGACTTTTCTAAATCCTAAAATTATTTAAAAAAACTCTAATACCTAGCAAACTTTCAAACTAATTCTAGGACTTGAAAAACTTTCAAAATAATTCTAAATTTTAAAATTATTTTGAAAATTTTCCAAGCCCTACAACTATCTACAAAATTTTCAAAAATAAAACTTTCAAAATAAATCTAAATTTCAAAACTATTTTAAAACATTTCTAAATCCTAAAATTATTTAAAAAAATTCTAATACCTAACAAACTTTCAAACTAATTCTAGGACTTGAAAAACTTTCAAAATAATTCTAAATTTTAAAATTATTTTGAAAATTTTCCAAGTCCTACAACTATCTACAAAATTTTCAAAAATAAAACTTTCAAAATAAATCTAAATTTCAAAACAATTTTAAAATTTTTCTAAATCCTAAAATTATTTAAAAAAACTCTAATACCTAACAAACTTTCAAACTAATTCTAGGACTTGAAAAACTTTCAAAATAATTCTAAATTTTAAAATTATTTTGAAAATTTTCCAAGTCTTACAACTATCTACAAAATTTTCAAAAATAAAACTTTAAAAATAAATCTAAATTTCAAAACAATTTTAAAACTTTTCTAAATCCTAAAATTATTTAAAAAAACTCTAATACCTAACAAACTTTCAAGCTAATTCTTGGACTTGAAAAACTTTTAAAATAATTCTAAATTTTAAAATTATTTTGAAAATTTTCCAAGCCCTACAACTATCTACAAAATTTTCAAAAATAAAACTTTCAAAATAAATATAAATTTCAAAACAATTTTAAAACTTTTCTAAATCCTAAAATTATTTAAAAAAACTCTAATACCTAACAAACTTTCAAACTAATTCTAGGACTTGAAAAACTTTCAAAATAATTCTAAATTTTAAAATTATTTTGAAAATTTTCCAAGTCCTACAACTATCTACAAAATTTTCAAAAATAAAACTTTCAAAATAAATCTAAATTTCAAAACAATTTTAAAACTTTTCTAAATCCTAAAATTATTTAAAAAAACTCTAATACCTAACAAACTTTCAAACTAATTCTAGGACTTGAAAAACTTTCAAAATAATTCTAAATTTTAATATTATTTTGAAAATTTTCCAAGCCCTACAACTATCTACAAAATTTTCAAAAATAAAACTTTCAAAATAAATCTAAATTTCAAAACAATTTTAAAACTTTTCTAAATCCTAAAATTATTTAAAAAACTCTAATACCTAACAAACTTTCAAACTAATTCTAGGACTTGAAAAACTTTCAAAATAATTCTAAATTTTAAAATAATTTTGAAAATTTTCCAAGTCCTACAACTATCTACAAAATTTTCAAAAATAAAACTTTCAAAATAAATCTAAATTTCAAAAAAATTTTAAAACTTTTCTAAATCCTAAAATTATTTAAAAAAACTCTAATACCTAACAAACTTTCAAACTAATTCTAGGACTTGAAAAACTTTCAAAATAATTCTAAATTTTAAAATTATTTTGAAAATTTTCCAAGTCCTACAACTATCTACAAAATTTTCAAAAATAAAACTTTCAAAATAAATCTAAATTTCAAAACAATTTTAAGACTTTTCTAAATCCTAAAATTATTTAAAAAAACTCTAATACCTAACAAACTTTCAAACTAATTCTAAGACTTGAAAAACTTTCAAAATAATTCTAAATTTTAAAATTATTTTGAAAATTTTCCAAGTCCTACAACTATCTACAAAATTTTCAAAAATAAAACTTTCAAAATAAATCTAAATTTCAAAACAATTTTAAAACTTTTCTAAATCCTAAAATTATTTAAAAAAACTCTAATACCTAACAAACTTTCAAACTAATTCTAGGACTTGAAAAACTTTCAAAATAATTCTAAATTTTAAAATTATTTTGAAAATTTTCCAAGTCCTACAACTATCTACAAAATTTTCAAAAATAAAACTTTCAAAATAAATCTAAATTTCAAAACAATTTTAAAATTTTTCTAAATCCTAAAATTATTTAAAAAAACTCTAATACCTAACAAACTTTCAAACTAATTCTAGGACTTGAAAAACTTTCAAAATAATTCTAAATTTTAAAATTATTTTGAAAATTTTCCAAGTCTTACAACTATCTACAAAATTTTCAAAAATAAAACTTTAAAAATAAATCTAAATTTCAAAACAATTTTAAAACTTTTCTAAATCCTAAAATTATTTAAAAAAACTCTAATACCTAACAAACTTTCGAACTAATTCTAGGACTTGAAAAACTTTCAAAATAATTCTAAATTTTAAAATTATTTTGAAAATTTTCCAAGTCCTACAACTATCTACAAAATTTTCAAAAATAAAACTTTCAAAATAAATCTAAATTTCAAAACAATTTTAAGACTTTTCTAAATCCTAAAATTATTTAAAAAAACTCTAATACCTAGCAAACTTTCAAACTAATTCTAGGACTTGAAAAACTTTCAAAATAATTCTAAATTTTAAAATTATTTTGAAAATTTTCCAAGCCCTACAACTATCTACAAAATTTTCAAAAATAAAACTTTCAAAATAAATCTAAATTTCAAAACTATTTTAAAACATTTCTAAATCCTAAAATTATTTAAAAAAATTCTAATACCTAACAAACTTTCAAACTAATTCTAGGACTTGAAAAACTTTCAAAATAATTCTAAATTTTAAAATTATTTTGAAAATTTTCCAAGTCCTACAACTATCTACAAAATTTTCAAAAATAAAACTTTCAAAATAAATCTAAATTTCAAAACAATTTTAAAATTTTTCTAAATCCTAAAATTATTTAAAAAAACTCTAATACCTAACAAACTTTCAAACTAATTCTAGGACTTGAAAAACTTTCAAAATAATTCTAAATTTTAAAATTATTTTGAAAATTTTCCAAGTCTTACAACTATCTACAAAATTTTCAAAAATAAAACTTTAAAAATAAATCTAAATTTCAAAACAATTTTAAAACTTTTCTAAATCCTAAAATTATTTAAAAAAACTCTAATACCTAACAAACTTTCAAGCTAATTCTTGGACTTGAAAAACTTTTAAAATAATTCTAAATTTTAAAATTATTTTGAAAATTTTCCAAGCCCTACAACTATCTACAAAATTTTCAAAAATAAAACTTTCAAAATAAATCTAAATTTCAAAACAATTTTAAAACTTTTCTAAATCCTAAAATTATTTAAAAAAACTCTAATACCTAACAAACTTTCAAACTAATTCTAGGACTTGAAAAACTTTCAAAATAATTCTAAATTTTAAAATTATTTTGAAAATTTTCCAAGTCCTACAACTATCTACAAAATTTTCAAAAATAAAACTTTCAAAATAAATCTAAATTTCAAAACAATTTTAAAATTTTTCTAAATCCTAAAATTATTTAAAAAAACTCTAATACCTAACAAACTTTCAAACTAATTCTTGGACTTGAAAAACTTTTAAAATAATTCTAAATTTTAAAATTATTTTGAAAATTTTCCAAGCCCTACAACTATCTACAAAATTTTCAAAAATAAAACTTTCAAAATAAATCTAAATTTCAAAACTATTTTAAAACTTTTCTAAATCCTAAAATTATTTAAAAAAATTCTAATACCTAACAAACTTTCAAACTAATTCTAGGACTTGAAAAACTTTCAAAATAATTCTAAATTTTAAAATTATTTTGAAAATTTTCCAAGTCTTACAACTATCTACAAAATTTTCAAAAATAAAACTTTAAAAATAAATCTAAATTTCAAAACAATTTTAAAACTTTTCTAAATCCTAAAATTATTTAAAAAAACTCTAATACCTAACAAACTTTCAAACTAATTCTAGGACTTGAAAAACTTTCAAAATAATTCTAAATTTTAAAATTATTTTGAAAATTTTCCAAGTCCTACAACTATCTACAAAATTTTCAAAAATAAAACTTTCAAAATAAATCTAAATTTCAAAACAATTTTAAAACTTTTCTAAATCCTAAAATTATTTAAAAAAACTCTAATACCTAACAAACTTTCAAACTAATTCTAGGACTTGAAAAACTTTCAAAATAATTCTAAATTTTAAAATTATTTTGAAAATTTTCCAAGTCCTACAACTATCTACAAAATTTTCAAAAATAAAACTTTCAAAATAAATCTAAATTTCAAAACAATTTTAAAACTTTTCTAAATCCTAAAATTATTTAAAAAACTCTAATACCTAACAAACTTTCAAACTAATTCTAGGACTTGAAAAACTTTCAAAATAATTCTAAATTTTAAAATTATTTTGAAAATTTTCCAAGTCCTACAACTATCTACAAAATTATCAAAAACATACTAAGGCCTAACATTCTCTCGAAATAATTCCTAATTTTAAAATTGTATTAAAAATATTCGAAATCTTAATTTAAAAAAATATAAAAAATAACACTTAATAATTATCCTACCTACCTTCTATAGCACTCCATTTCCACCAAGCTTGTTAAAATTTATCCATTTGCTTCTTCTTCCAGTATTCACCCATTGTTTGAAGATCTCATTTCATCATATTTCGCTTATCTATAAATAGATAAAAGAGCCCCCAGAAGTAAAATGTAAAAAATAAAAATAAAAAAATTAAAAATTCTCAGTCCTAATTTTCTAAGATTTGAAAAACTTTCAAAATAATTCTAAATTTTAAAATTATTTTGAAAATTTTCCAAGTCCTACAACTATCTACAAAATTTTCAAAAATAAAACTTTCAAAATAAATCTAAATTTCAAAACAATTTTAAAACTTTTCTAAATCCTAAAATTATTTAAAAAAACTCTAATACCTAACAAACTTTCAAACTAATTCTAGGACTTGAAAAACTTTCAAAATAATTCTAAATTTTAAAATTATTTTGAAAATTTTCCAAGTCCTACAACTATCTACAAAATTTTCAAAAATAAAACTCAAAATAAATCTAAATTTCAAAACAATTTTAAAACTTTTCTAAATCCTAAAATTATTTAAAAAAACTCTAATACCTAACAAACTTTCAAACTAATTCTAGGACTTGAAAAACTTTCAAAATAATTCTAAATTTTAAAATTATTTTGAAAATTTTCCAAGTCCTACAACTATCTACAAAATTATCAAAAACATACTAAGGCCTAACATTCTCTCGAAATAATTCCTAATTTTAAAATTGTATTAAAAATATTCGAAATCTTAATTTAAAAAAATATAAAAAATAACACTTAATAATTATCCTACCTACCTTCTATAGCACTCCATTTCCACCAAGCTTGTTAAAATTTATCCATTTGCTTCTTCTTCCAGTATTCACCCATTGTTTGAAGATCTCATTTCATCATATTTCGCTTATCTATAAATAGATAAAAGAGCCCCCAGAAGTAAAATGTAAAAAATAAAAATAAAAAAATTAAAAATTCTCAGTCCTAATTTTCTAAGATTTGAAAAACTTTCAAAATAATTCTAAATTTTAAAATTATTTTGAAAATTTTCCAAGTCCTACAACTATCTACAAAATTTGCAAAAATAAAACTTTCAAAATAAATCTAAATTTCAAAACAATTTTAAACTTTTCTAAATCCTAAAATTATTTAAAAAAACTCTAATACCTAACAAACTTTCAAACTAATTCTAGGACTTGAAAAACTTTCAAAATAATTCTAAATTTTAAAATTATTTTGAAAATTTTCCAAGTCCTACAACTATCTACAAAATTTGCAAAAATAAAACTTTCAAAATAAATCTAAATTTCAAAACAATTTTAAAACTTTTCTAAATCCTAAAATTATTTAAAAAAACTCTAATACCTAACAAACTTTCAAACTAATTCTAGGACTTGAAAAACTTTCAAAATAATTCTAAATTTTAAAATTATTTTGAAAATTTTCCAAGTCCTACAACTATCTACAAAATTTTCAAAAATAAAACTTTCAAAATAAATCTAAATTTCAAAACAATTTTAAAACTTTTCTAAATCCTAAAATTATTTAAAAAATCTCTAATACCTAACAAACTTTCAAACTAATTCTAGGACTTGAAAAACTTTCAAAATAATTCTAAATTTTAAAATTATTTTGAAAATTTTCCAAGTCCTACAACTATCTACAAAATTTTCAAAAATAAAACTTTCAAAATAAATCTAAATTTCAAAACAATTTTAAAACTTTTCTAAATCCTAAAATTATTTAAAAAAACTCTAATACCTAACAAACTTTCAAACTAATTCTAGGACTTGAAAAACTTTCAAAATAATTCTAAATTTTAAAATTATTTTGAAAATTTTCCAAGTCCTACAACTATCTACAAAATTTTCAAAAATAAAACTTTCAAAATAAATCTAAATTTCAAAACAATTTTAAAACTTTTCTAAATCCTAAAATTATTTAAAAAAACTCTAATACCTAACAAACTTTCAAACTAATTCTAGGACTTGAAAAACTTTCAAAATAATTCTAAATTTTAAAATTATTTTGAAAATTTTCCAAGTCCTACAACTATCTACAAAATTTTCAAAAATAAAACTTTCAAAATAATTCTAAATTTCAAAACTATTTTAAAACTTTTCTAAATCCTAAAATTATTTAAAAAAATTCTAATACCTAACAAACTTTCAAACTAATTCTAGGACTTGAAAAACTTTCAAAATAATTCTAAATTTTAAAATTATTTTGAAAATTTTCCAAGTCCTACAACTATCTACAAAATTTTCAAAAATAAAACTTTCAAAATAAATCTAAATTTCAAAACAATTTTAAAACTTTTCTAAATCTTAAAATTATTTAAAAAAACTCTAATACCTAACAAACTTTCAAACTAATTCTAGGACTTGAAAAACTTTCAAAATAATTCTAAATTTTAAAATTATTTTGAAAATTTTCCAAGTCCTACAACTATCTACAAAATTTTCAAAAATAAAACTTTCAAAATAAATCTAAATTTCAAAACAATTTTAAAACTTTTCTAAATCCTAAAATTATTTAAAAAAACTCTAATACCTAACAAACTTTCAAACTAATTCTAGGACTTGAAAAACTTTCAAAATAATTCTAAATTTTAAAATTATTTTGAAAATTTTCCAAGTCCTACAACTATCTACAAAATTTTCAAAAATAAAACTTTAAAAATAAATCTAAATTTCAAAACAATTTTAAAACTTTTCTAAATCCTAAAATTATTTAAAAAAACTCTAATACCTAACAAACTTTCAAACTAATTCTAAGACTTGAAAAACTTTCAAAATAATTCTAAATTTTAAAATTATTTTGAAAATTTTCCAAGTCCTACAACTATCTACAAAATTTTCAAAAATAAAACTTTCAAAATAAATCTAAATTTCAAAACAATTTTAAAACTTTTCTAAATCCTAAAATTATTTAAAAAAACTCTAATACCTAACAAACTTTCAAACTAATTCTAGGACTTGAAAAACTTTCAAAATAATTCTAAATTTTAAAATTATTTTGAAAATTTTCCAAGTCCTACAACTATCTACAAAATTTTCAAAAATAAAACTTTCAAAATAAATCTAAATTTCAAAACAATTTTAAAACTTTTCTAAATCCTAAAATTATTTAAAAAAACTCTAATACCTAACAAACTTTCAAACTAATTCTAGGACTTGAAAAACTTTCAAAATAATTCTAAATTTTAAAATTATTTTGAAAATTTTCCAAGTCCTACAACTATCTACAAAATTTTCAAAAATAAAACTTTCAAAATAATTCTAAATTTCAAAACTATTTTAAAACTTTTCTAAATCCTAAAATTATTTAAAAAAAATTCTAATACCTAACAAACTTTCAAACTAATTCTAGGACTTGAAAAACTTTCAAAATAATTCTAAATTTTAAAATTATTTTGAAAATTTTCCAAGTCCTACAACTATCTACAAAATTTTCAAAAATAAAACTTTCAAAATAAATCTAAATTTCAAAACAATTTTAAAACTTATCTAAATCCTAAAATTATTTAAAAAATCTCTAATACCTAACAAACTTTCAAACTAATTCTAGGACTTGAAAAACTTTCAAAATAATTCTAAATTTTAAAATTATTTTGAAAATTTTCCAAGTCCTACAACTATCTACAAAATTTTCAAAAATAAAACTTTCAAAATAAATCTAAATTTCAAAACAATTTTAAAACTTTTCTAAATCCTAAAATTATTTAAAAAAATTCTAATACCTAACAAACTTTCAAACTAATTCTAGGACTTGAAAAACTTTCAAAATAATTCTAAATTTTAAAATTATTTTGAAAATTTTCCAAGTCCTACAACTATCTACAAAATTTTCAAAAATAAAACTTTCAAAATAAATCTAAATTTCAAAACAATTTTAAAACTTTTCTAAATCCTAAAATTATTTAAAAAAACTCTAATACCTAACAAACTTTCAAACTAATTCTAGGACTTGAAAAACTTTCAAAATAATTCTAAATTTTAAAATTATTTTGAAAATTTTCCAAGTCCTACAACTATCTACAAAATTTTCAAAAATAAAACTTTCAAAATAAATCTAAATTTCAAAACAATTTTAAAACTTTTCTAAATCCTAAAATTATTTAAAAAAACTCTAATACCTAACAAACTTTCAAACTAATTCTAGGACTTGGAAAACTTTCAAAATAATTCTAAATTTTAAAATTATTTTGAAAATTTTCCAAGTCCTACAACTATCTACAAAATTTTCAAAAATAAAACTTTCAAAATAAATCTAAATTTCAAAACAATTTTAAAACTTTTCTAAATCCTAAAATTATTTAAAAAAACTCTAATACCTAACAAACTTTCAAACTAATTCTAGGACTTGAAAAACTTTCAAAATAATTCTAAATTTTAAAATTATTTTGAAAATTTTCCAAGTCCTACAACTATCTACAAAATTTTCAAAAATAAAACTTTCAAAATAATTCTAAATTTCAAAACTATTTTAAAACTTTTCTAAATCCTAAAATTATTTAAAAAAAATTCTAATACCTAACAAACTTTCAAACTAATTCTAGGACTTGAAAAACTTTCAAAATAATTCTAAATTTTAAAATTATTTTGAAAATTTTCCAAGTCCTACAACTATCTACAAAATTTTCAAAAATAAAACTTTCAAAATAAATCTAAATTTCAAAACAATTTTAAAACTTATCTAAATCCTAAAATTATTTAAAAAATCTCTAATACCTAACAAACTTTCAAACTAATTCTAGGACTTGAAAAACTTTCAAAATAATTCTAAATTTTAAAATTATTTTGAAAATTTTCCAAGTCCTACAACTATCTACAAAATTTTCAAAAATAAAACTTTCAAAATAAATCTAAATTTCAAAACAATTTTAAAACTTTTCTAAATCCTAAAATTATTTAAAAAAATTCTAATACCTAACAAACTTTCAAACTAATTCTAGGACTTGAAAAACTTTCAAAATAATTCTAAATTTTAAAATTATTTTGAAAATTTTCCAAGTCCTACAACTATCTACAAAATTTTCAAAAATAAAACTTTCAAAATAAATCTAAATTTCAAAACAATTTTAAAACTTTTCTAAATCCTAAAATTATTTAAAAAAACTCTAATACCTAACAAACTTTCAAACTAATTCTAGGACTTGAAAAACTTTCAAAATAATTCTAAATTTTAAAATTATTTAGAAAATTTTCCAAGTCCTACAACTATCTACAAAATTTTCAAAAATAAAACTTTCAAAATAAATCTAAATTTCAAAACAATTTTAAAACTTTTCTAAATCCTAAAATTATTTAAAAAAACTCTAATACCTAACAAACTTTCAAACTAATTCTAGGACTTGGAAAACTTTCAAAATAATTCTAAATTTTAAAATTATTTTGAAAATTTTCCAAGTCCTACAACTATCTACAAAATTTTCAAAAATAAAACTTTCAAAATAAATCTAAATTTCAAAACAATTTTAAAACTTTTCTAAATCCTAAAATTATTTAAAAAAACTCTAATACCTAACAAACTTTCAAACTAATTCTAGGACTTGAAAAACTTTCAAAATAATTCTAAATTTTAAAATTATTTTGAAAATTTTCCAAGTCCTACAACTATCTACAAAATTTTCAAAGATAAAACTTTCAAAATAAATCTAAATTTCAAAACAATTTTAAAACTTTTCTAAATCCTAAAATTATTTAAAAAAACTCTAATACCTAACAAACTTTCAAACTAATTCTAGGACTTGAAAAACTTTCAAAATAATTCTAAATTTTAAAATTATTTTGAAAATTTTCCAAGTCCTACAACTATCTACAAAATTTTCAAAAATAAAACTTTAAAAATAAATCTAAATTTCAAAACAATTTTAAAACTTTTCTAAATCCTAAAATTATTTAAAAAAACTCTAATACCTAACAAACTTTCAAACTAATTCTAAGACTTGAAAAACTTTCAAAATAATTCTAAATTTTAAAATTATTTTGAAAATTTTCCAAGTCCTACAACTATCTACAAAATTATCAAAAACATACTAAGGCCTAACATTCTCTCGAAATAATTCCTAATTTTAAAATTGTATTAAAAATATTCGAAATCCTAATTTAAAAAAATATAAAAAATAACACTTAATAATTATCCTACCTACCTTCTATAGCACTCTATTTCCACCAAGCTTGTTAAAATTTATCCATTTGCTTCTTCTTCCAGTATTCACCCATTGTTTGAAGATCTCATTTCATCATATTTCGCTTATCTATAAATAGATAAAAGAGCCCCCAGAAGTAAAATGTAAAAAATAAAAATAAAAAAATTAAAAATTCTCAGTCCTAATTTTCTAAGATTTGAAAAACTTTCAAAATAATTCTAAATTTTAAAATTATTTTGAAAATTTTCCAAGTCCTACAACTATCTACAAAATTTGCAAAAATAAAACTTTCAAAATAAATCTAAATTTCAAAACAATTTTAAACTTTTCTAAATCCTAAAATTATTTAAAAAAACTCTAATACCTAACAAACTTTCAAACTAATTCTAGGACTTGAAAAACTTTCAAAATAATTCTAAATTTTAAAATTATTTTAAAAATTTTCCAAGTCCTACAACTATCTACAAAATTTGCAAAAATAAAACTTTCAAAATAAATCTAAATTTCAAAACAATTTTAAAACTTTTCTAAATCCTAAAATTATTTAAAAAAACTCTAATACCTAACAAACTTTCAAACTAATTCTAGGACTTGAAAAACTTTCAAAATAATTCTAAATTTTAAAATTATTTTGAAAATTTTCCAAGTCCTACAACTATCTACAAAATTTTCAAAAATAAAACTTTCAAAATAAATCTAAATTTCAAAACAATTTTAAAACTTTTCTAAATCCTAAAATTATTTAAAAAATCTCTAATACCTAACAAACTTTCAAACTAATTCTAGGACTTGAAAAACTTTCAAAATAATTCTAAATTTTAAAATTATTTTGAAAATTTTCCAAGTCCTACAACTATCTACAAAATTTTCAAAAATAAAACTTTCAAAATAAATCTAAATTTCAAAACAATTTTAAAACTTTTCTAAATCCTAAAATTATTTAAAAAAACTCTAATACCTAACAAACTTTCAAACTAATTCTAGGACTTGAAAAACTTTCAAAATAATTCTAAATTTTAAAATTATTTTGAAAATTTTCCAAGTCCTACAACTATCTACAAAATTTTCAAAAATAAAACTTTCAAAATAAATCTAAATTTCAAAACAATTTTAAAACTTTTCTAAATCCTAAAATTATTTAAAAAAACTCTAATACCTAACAAACTTTCAAACTAATTCTAGGACTTGAAAAACTTTCAAAATAATTCTAAATTTTAAAATTATTTTGAAAATTTTCCAAGTCCTACAACTATCTACAAAATTTTCAAAAATAAAACTTTAAAAATAAATCTAAATTTCAAAACAATTTTAAAACTTTTCTAAATCCTAAAATTATTTAAAAAAACTCTAATACCTAACAAACTTTCAAACTAATTCTAAGACTTGAAAAACTTTCAAAATAATTCTAAATTTTAAAATTATTTTGAAAATTTTCCAAGTCCTACAACTATCTACAAAATTATCAAAAACATACTAAGGCCTAACATTCTCTCGAAATAATTCCTAATTTTAAAATTGTATTAAAAATATTCGAAATCTTAATTTAAAAAAATATAAAAAATAACACTTAATAATTATCCTACCTACCTTCTATAGCACTCTATTTCCACCAAGCTTGTTAAAATTTATCCATTTGCTTTTTCTTCCAGTATTCACCCATTGTTTGAAGATCTCATTTCATCATATTTCGCTTATCTATAAATAGATAAAAGAGCCCCCAGAAGTAAAATGTAAAAAATAAAAATAAAAAAATTAAAAATTCTCAGTCCTAATTTTCTAAGATTTGAAAAACTTTCAAAATAATTCTAAATTTTAAAATTATTTTGAAAATTTTCCAAGTCCTACAACTATCTACAAAATTTGCAAAAATAAAACTTTCAAAATAAATCTAAATTTCAAAACAATTTTAAACTTTTCTAAATCCTAAAATTATTTAAAAAAACTCTAATACCTAACAAACTTTCAAACTAATTCTAGGACTTGAAAAACTTTCAAAATAATTCTAAATTTTAAAATTATTTTGAAAATTTTCCAAGTCCTACAACTATCTACAAAATTTGCAAAAATAAAACTTTCAAAATAAATCTAAATTTCAAAACAATTTTAAAACTTTTCTAAATCCTAAAATTATTTAAAAAAACTCTAATACCTAACAAACTTTCAAACTAATTCTAGGACTTGAAAAACTTTCAAAATAATTCTAAATTTTAAAATTATTTTGAAAATTTTCCAAGTCCTACAACTATCTACAAAATTTTCAAAAATAAAACTTTCAAAATAAATCTAAATTTCAAAACAATTTTAAAACTTTTCTAAATCCTAAAATTATTTAAAAAATCTCTAATACCTAACAAACTTTCAAACTAATTCTAGGACTTGAAAAACTTTCAAAATAATTCTAAATTTTAAAATTATTTTGAAAATTTTACAAGTCCTACAACTATCTACAAAATTTTCAAAAATAAAACTTTCAAAATAAATCTAAATTTCAAAACAATTTTAAAACTTTTCTAAATCCTAAAATTATTTAAAAAAACTCTAATACCTAACAAACTTTCAAACTAATTCTAGGACTTGAAAAACTTTCAAAATAATTCTAAATTTTAAAATTATTTTGAAAATTTTCCAAGTCCTACAACTATCTACAAAATTTTCAAAAATAAAACTTTCAAAATAAATCTAAATTTCAAAACAATTTTAAAACTTTTCTAAATCCTAAAATTATTTAAAAAAACTCTAATACCTAACAAACTTTCAAACTAATTCTAGGACTTGAAAAACTTTCAAAATAATTCTAAATTTTAAAATTATTTTGAAAATTTTCCAAGTCCTACAACTATCTACAAAATTTTCAAAAATAAAACTTTCAAAATAATTCTAAATTTCAAAACTATTTTAAAACTTTTCTAAATCCTAAAATTATTTAAAAAAATTCTAATACCTAACAAACTTTCAAACTAATTCTAGGACTTGAAAAACTTTCAAAATAATTCTAAATTTTAAAATTATTTTGAAAATTTTCCAAGTCCTACAACTATCTACAAAATTTTCAAAAATAAAACTTTCAAAATAAATCTAAATTTCAAAACAATTTTAAAACTTATCTAAATCCTAAAATTATTTAAAAAATCTCTAATACCTAACAAACTTTCAAACTAATTCTAGGACTTGAAAAACTTTCAAAATAATTCTAAATTTTAAAATTATTTTGAAAATTTTCCAAGTCCTACAACTATCTACAAAATTTTCAAAAATAAAACTTTCAAAATAAATCTAAATTTCAAAACAATTTTAAAACTTTTCTAAATCCTAAAATTATTTAAAAAATCTCTAATACCTAACAAACTTTCAAACTAATTCTAGGACTTGAAAAACTTTCAAAATAATTCTAAATTTTAAAATTATTTTGAAAATTTTCCAAGTCCTACAACTATCTACAAAATTTTCAAAAATAAAACTTTCAAAATAAATCTAAATTTCAAAACAATTTTAAAACTCTTCTAAATCCTAAAATTATTTAAAAAAACTCTAATACCTAACAAACTTTCAAACTAATTCTAGGACTTGAAAAACTTTCAAAATAATTCTAAATTTTAAAATTATTTTGAAAATTTTCCAAGTCCTACAACTATCTACAAGATTTTCAAAAATAAAACTTTCAAAATAAATCTAAATTTCAAAACAATTTTAAAACTTTTCTAAATCCTAAAATTATTTAAAAAAACTCTAATACCTAACAAACTTTCAAACTAATTCTAGGACTTGAAAAACTTTCAAAATAATTCTAAATTTTAAAATTATTTTGAAAATTTTCCAAGTCCTACAACTATCTACAAAATTTTCAAAAATAAAACTTTCAAAATAAATCTAAATTTCAAAACAATTTTAAAACTTTTCTAAATCCTAAAATTATTTAAAAAAACTCTAATACCTAACAAACTTTCAAACTAATTCTAGGACTTGAAAAACTTTCAAAATAATTCTAAATTTTAAAATTATTTTGAAAATTTTCCAAGTCCTACAACTATCTACAAAATTTTCAAAAATAAAACTTTCAAAATAAATCTAAATTTCAAAACAATTTTAAAATTTTTCTAAATCCTAAAATTATTTAAAAAAACTCTAATACCTAACAAACTTTCAAACTAATTCTAGGACTTGAAAAACTTTCAAAATAATTCTAAATTTTAAAATTATTTTGAAAATTTTCCAAGTCCTACAACTATCTACAAAATTTTCAAAAATAAAACTTTCAAAATAAATCTAAATTTCAAAACAATTTTAAAACTTTTCTAAATCCTAAAATTATTTAAAAAAACTCTAATACCTAACAAACTTTCAAACTAATTCTAGGACTTGGAAAACTTTCAAAATAATTCTAAATTTTAAAATTATTTTGAAAATTTTCTAAGTCCTACAACTATCTACAAGATTTTCAAAAATAAAACTTTCAAAATAAATCTAAATTTCAAAACAATTTTAAAACTTTTCTAAATCCTAAAATTATTTAAAAAAACTCTAATACCTAACAAACTTTCAAACTAATTCTAGGACTTGAAAATCTTTCAAAATAATTCTAAATTTTAAAATTATTTTGAAAATTTTCCAAGTCCTACAACTATCTACAAAATTATCAAAAACATACTAAGGCCTAACATTCTCTCGAAATAATTCCTAATTTTAAAATTGTATTAAAAATATTCGAAATCTTAATTTAAAAAAATATAAAAAATAACACTTAATAATTATCCTACCTACCTTCTATAGCACTCCATTTCCACCAAGCTTGTTAAAATTTATCCATTTGCTTCTTCTTCCAGTATTCACCCATTGTTTGAAGATCTCATTTCATCATATTTCGCTTATCTATAAATAGATAAAAGAGCCCCCAGAAGTAAAATGTAAAAAATAAAAATAAAAAAATTAAAAATTCTCAGTCCTAATTTTCTAAGATTTGAAAAACTTTCAAAATAATTCTAAATTTTAAAATTATTTTGAAAATTTTCCAAGTCCTACAACTATCTACAAAATTTTCAAAAATAAAACTTTCAAAATAAATCTAAATTTCAAAACAATTTTAAAACTTTTCTAAATCCTAAAATTATTTAAAAAAACTCTAATACCTAACAAACTTTCAAACTAATTCTAGGACTTGAAAAACTTTCAAAATAATTCTAAATTTTAAAATTATTTTGAAAATTTTCCAAGTCCTACAACTATCTACAAAATTTCCAAAAATAAAACTTTCAAAATAAATCTAAATTTCAAAACAATTTTAAAACTTTTCTAAATCCTAAAATTATTTAAAAAATCTCTAATACATAACAAACTTTCAAACTAATTCTAGGACTTGAAAAACTTTCAAAATAATTCTAAATTTTAAAATTATTTTGAAAATTTTCCAAGTCCTACAACTATCTACAAAATTTTCAAAAATAAAACTTTCAAAATAAATCTAAATTTCAAAACAATTTTAAAACTTTTCTAAATCCTAAAATTATTTAAAAAATCTCTAATACCTAACAAACTTTCAAACTAATTCTA
Organism: Metopia argyrocephala; assembly: GCA_963576795.1. NCBI lineage: Eukaryota > Metazoa > Arthropoda > Insecta > Diptera > Sarcophagidae > Metopia > Metopia argyrocephala. Next base: position 169,553,982 of record OY756208.1, on the reverse strand, counting down.
GGACTTGAAAAACTTTCAAAATAATTCTAAATTTTAAAATTATTTTGAAAATTTTCCAAGTCCTACAACTATCTACAAAACTTTCAAAAATAAAACTTTCAAAATAAATCTAAATTTCAAAACAATTTTAAAACTTTTCTAAATCCTAAAATTATTTAAAAAAACTCTAATACCTAACAAACTTTCAAACTAATTCTAGGACTTGAAAGACTTTCAAAATAATTCTAAATTTTAAAATTATTTTGAAAATTTTCCAAGTCCTACAGCTATCTTCAAAATTTTCAAAAATAAAACTTTCAAAGTAAATCTAAATTTCAAAACAATTTTAAAACTTTTCTAAATCCTAAAATTATTTAAAAAATCTCTAATACCTAACAAACTTTCAAACTAATTCTAGGACTTGAAAAACTTTCAAAATAATTCTAAATTTTAAAATTATTTTGAAAATTTTCCAAGTCCTACAACTATCTACAAAATTTTCAAAAATAAAACTTTCAAAATAAATCTAAATTTCAAAACAATTTTAAAACTTTTCTAAATCCTAAAATTATTTAAAAAAACTCTAATACCTAACAAACTTTCAAACTAATTCTAGGACTTGAAAAACTTTCAAAATAATTCTAAATTTTAAAATTATTTTGAAAATTTTCCAAGTCCTACAACTATCTACAAAATTTTCAAAAATAAAACTTTCAAAATAAATCTAAATTTCAAAACAATTTTAAAACTTTTCTAAATCCTAAAATTATTTAAAAAATCTCTAATACCTAACAAACTTTCAAACTAATTCTAGGACTTGAAAAACTTTCAAAATAATTCTAAATTTTAAAATTATTTTGAAAATTTTCCAAGTCCTACAACTATCTACAAAATTATCAAAAACATACTAAGGCCTAACATTCTCTCGAAATAATTCCTAATTTTAAAATTGTATTAAAAATATTCGAAATCTTAATTTAAAAAAATATAAAAAATAACACTTAATAATTATCCTACCTACCTTCTATAGCACTCTATTTCCACCAAGCTTGTTAAAATTTATCCATTTGCTTTTTCTTCCAGTATTCACCCATTGTTTGAAGATCTCATTTCATCATATTTCGCTTATCTATAAATAGATAAAAGAGCCCCCAGAAGTAAAATGTAAAAAATAAAAATAAAAAAATTAAAAATTCTCAGTCCTAATTTTCTAAGATTTGAAAAACTTTCAAAATAATTCTAAATTTTAAAATTATTTTGAAAATTTTCCAAGTCCTACAACTATCTACAAAATTTGCAAAAATAAAACTTTCAAAATAAATCTAAATTTCAAAACAATTTTAAACTTTTCTAAATCCTAAAATTATTTAAAAAAACTCTAATACCTAACAAACTTTCAAACTAATTCTAGGACTTGAAAAACTTTCAAAATAATTCTAAATTTTAAAATTATTTTGAAAATTTTCCAAGTCCTACAACTATCTACAAAATTTGCAAAAATAAAACTTTCAAAATAAATCTAAATTTCAAAACAATTTTAAAACTTTTCTAAATCCTAAAATTATTTAAAAAAACTCTAATACCTAACAAACTTTCAAACTAATTCTAGGACTTGAAAAACTTTCAAAATAATTCTAAATTTTAAAATTATTTTGAAAATTTTCCAAGTCCTACAACTATCTACAAAATTTTCAAAAATAAAACTTTCAAAATAAATCTAAATTTCAAAACAATTTTAAAACTTTTCTAAATCCTAAAATTATTTAAAAAATCTCTAATACCTAACAAACTTTCAAACTAATTCTAGGACTTGAAAAACTTTCAAAATAATTCTAAATTTTAAAATTATTTTGAAAATTTTCCAAGTCCTACAACTATCTACAAAATTTTCAAAAATAAAACTTTCAAAATAAATCTAAATTTCAAAACAATTTTAAAACTTTTCTAAATCCTAAAATTATTTAAAAAAACTCTAATACCTAACAAACTTTCAAACTAATTCTAGGACTTGAAAAACTTTCAAAATAATTCTAAATTTTAAAATTATTTTGAAAATTTTCCAAGTCCTACAACTATCTACAAAATTTTCAAAAATAAAACTTTCAAAATAAATCTAAATTTCAAAACAATTTTAAAACTTTTCTAAATCCTAAAATTATTTAAAAAAACTCTAATACCTAACAAACTTTCAAACTAATTCTAGGACTTGAAAAACTTTCAAAATAATTCTAAATTTTAAAATTATTTTGAAAATTTTCCAAGTCCTACAACTATCTACAAAATTTTCAAAAATAAAACTTTCAAAATAATTCTAAATTTCAAAACTATTTTAAAACTTTTCTAAATCCTAAAATTATTTAAAAAAATTCTAATACCTAACAAACTTTCAAACTAATTCTAGGACTTGAAAAACTTTCAAAATAATTCTAAATTTTAAAATTATTTTGAAAATTTTCCAAGTCCTACAACTATCTACAAAATTTTCAAAAATAAAACTTTCAAAATAAATCTAAATTTCAAAACAATTTTAAAACTTATCTAAATCCTAAAATTATTTAAAAAATCTCTAATACCTAACAAACTTTCAAACTAATTCTAGGACTTGAAAAACTTTCAAAATAATTCTAAATTTTAAAATTATTTTGAAAATTTTCCAAGTCCTACAACTATCTACAAAATTTTCAAAAATAAAACTTTCAAAATAAATCTAAATTTCAAAACAATTTTAAAACTTTTCTAAATCCTAAAATTATTTAAAAAATCTCTAATACCTAACAAACTTTCAAACTAATTCTAGGACTTGAAAAACTTTCAAAATAATTCTAAATTTTAAAATTATTTTGAAAATTTTCCAAGTCCTACAACTATCTACAAAATTTTCAAAAATAAAACTTTCAAAATAAATCTAAATTTCAAAACAATTTTAAAACTTTTCTAAATCCTAAAATTATTTAAAAAAACTCTAATACCTAACAAACTTTCAAACTAATTCTAGGACTTGAAAAACTTTCAAAATAATTCTAAATTTTAAAATTATTTTGAAAATTTTCCAAGTCCTACAACTATCTACAAGATTTTCAAAAATAAAACTTTCAAAATAAATCTAAATTTCAAAACAATTTTAAAACTTTTCTAAATCCTAAAATTATTTAAAAAAACTCTAATACCTAACAAACTTTCAAACTAATTCTAGGACTTGAAAAACTTTCAAAATAATTCTAAATTTTAAAATTATTTTGAAAATTTTCCAAGTCCTACAACTATCTACAAAATTTTCAAAAATAAAACTTTCAAAATAAATCTAAATTTCAAAACAATTTTAAAACTTTTCTAAATCCTAAAATTATTTAAAAAAACTCTAATACCTAACAAACTTTCAAACTAATTCTAGGACTTGAAAAACTTTCAAAATAATTCTAAATTTTAAAATTATTTTGAAAATTTTCCAAGTCCTACAACTATCTACAAAATTTTCAAAAATAAAACTTTCAAAATAAATCTAAATTTCAAAACAATTTTAAAATTTTTCTAAATCCTAAAATTATTTAAAAAATCTCTAATACCTAACAAACTTTCAAACTAATTCTAGGACTTGAAAAACTTTCAAAATAATTCTAAATTTTAAAATTATTTTGAAAATTTTCCAAGTCCTACAACTATCTACAAGATTTTCAAAAATAAAACTTTCAAAATAAATCTAAATTTCAAAACAATTTTAAAACTTTTCTAAATCCTAAAATTATTTAAAAAAACTCTAATACCTAACAAACTTTCAAACTAATTCTAGGACTTGAAAAACTTTCAAAATAATTCTAAATTTTAAAATTATTTTGAAAATTTTCCAAGTCCTACAACTATCTACAAAATTTTCAAAAATAAAACTTTCAAAATAAATCTAAATTTCAAAACAATTTTAAAACTTTTCTAAATCCTAAAATTATTTAAAAAAACTCTAATACCTAACAAACTTTCAAACTAATTCTAGGACTTGAAAAACTTTCAAAATAATTCTAAATTTTAAAATTATTTTGAAAATTTTCCAAGTCCTACAACTATCTACAAAATTTTCAAAAATAAAACTTTCAAAATAAATCTAAATTTCAAAACAATTTTAAAACTTTTCTAAATCCTAAAATTATTTAAAAAATCTCTAATACCTAACAAACTTTCAAACTAATTCTAGGACTTGAAAAACTTTCAAAATAATTCTAAATTTTAAAATTATTTTGAAAATTTTCCAAGTCCTACAACTATCTACAAAACTTTCAAAAATAAAACTTTCAAAATAAATCTAAATTTCAAAACAATTTTAAAACTTTTCTAAATCCTAAAATTATTTAAAAAAACTCTAATACCTAACAAACTTTCAAACTAATTCTAGGACTTGAAAGACTTTCAAAATAATTCTAAATTTTAAAATTATTTTGAAAATTTTCCAAGTCCTACAGCTATCTTCAAAATTTTCAAAAATAAAACTTTCAAAGTAAATCTAAATTTCAAAACAATTTTAAAACTTTTCTAAATCCTAAAATTATTTAAAAAATCTCTAATACCTAACAAACTTTCAAACTAATTCTAGGACTTGAAAAACTTTCAAAATAATTCTAAATTTTAAAATTATTTTGAAAATTTTCCAAGTCCTACAACTATCTACAAAATTTTCAAAAATAAAACTTTCAAAATAAATCTAAATTTCAAAACAATTTTAAAACTTTTCTAAATCCTAAAATTATTTAAAAAAACTCTAATACCTAACAAACTTTCAAACTAATTCTAGGACTTGAAAAACTTTCAAAATAATTCTAAATTTTAAAATTATTTTGAAAATTTTCCAAGTCCTACAACTATCTACAAAATTTTCAAAAATAAAACTTTCAAAATAAATCTAAATTTCAAAACAATTTTAAAACTTTTCTAAATCCTAAAATTATTTAAAAAATCTCTAATACCTAACAAACTTTCAAACTAATTCTAGGACTTGAAAAACTTTCAAAATAATTCTAAATTTTAAAATTATTTTGAAAATTTTCCAAGTCCTACAACTATCTACAAAATTTTCAAAAATAAAACTTTCAAAATAAATCTAAATTTCAAAACAAGTTTAAAACTTTTCTAAATCCTAAAATTATTTAAAAAAACTCTAATACCTAACAAACTTTCAAACTAATTCTAGGACTTGAAAAACTTTCAAAATAATTCTAAATTTTAAAATTATTTTGAAAATTTTCCAAGTCCTACAACTATCTACAAAATTTTCAAAAATAAAACTTTCAAAATAAATCTAAATTTCAAAACAATTTTAAAACTTTTCTAAATCCTAAAATTATTTAAAAAAACTCTAATACCTAACAAACTTTCAAACTAATTCTAGGACTTGAAAAACTTTCAAAATAATTCTAAATTTTAAAATTATTTTGAAAATTTTCCAAGTCCTACAACTATCTACAAAATTTTCAAAAATAAAACTTTCAAAATAAATCTAAATTTCAAAACAATTTTAAAACCTTTCTAAATCCTAAAATTATTTAAAAAAACTCTAATACCTAACAAACTTTCAAACTAATTCTAGGACTTGAAAAACTTTCAAAATAATTCTAAATTTTAAAATTATTTTGAAAATTTTCCAAGTCCTACAACTATCTACAAAATTTTCAAAAATAAAACTTTCAAAATAAATCTAAATTTCAAAACAATTTTAAAACTTTTCTAAATCCTAAAATTATTTAAAAAATCTCTAATACCTAACAAACTTTCAAACTAATTCTAGGACTTGAAAAACTTTCAAAATAATTCTAAATTTTAAAATTATTTTGAAAATTTTCCAAGTCCTACAACTATCTACAAAATTTTCAAAAATAAAACTTTCAAAATAAATCTAAATTTCAAAACAATTTTAAAACTTTTCTAAATCCTAAAATTATTTAAAAAAACTCTAATACCTAACAAACTTTCAAACTAATTCTAGGACTTGAAAAACTTTCAAAATAATTCTAAATTTTAAAATTATTTTGAAAATTTTCCAAGTCCTACAACTATCTACAAAATTTTCAAAAATAAAACTTTCTAAATAATTCTAAATTTCAAAACAATTTTAAAACTTTTCTAAATCCTAAAATTATTTAAAAAAACTCTAATACCTAACAAACTTTCAAACTAATTCTAGGACTTGGAAAACTTTCAAAATAATTCTAAATTTTAAAATTATTTTGAAAATTTTCCAAGTCCTACAACTATCTACAAAATTTTCAAAAATAAAACTTTCAAAATAAATCTAAATTTCAAAACAATTTTAAAACTTTTCTAAATCCTAAAATTATTTAAAAAATCTCTAATACCTAACAAACTTTCAAACTAATTCTAGGACTTGAAAAACTCTCAAAATAATTCTAAATTTTAAAATTATTTTGAAAATTTTCCAAGTCCTACAACTATCTACAAAATTTTCAAAAATAAAACTTTCAAAATAAATCTAAATTTCAAAACAATTTTAAAACCTTTCTAAATCCTAAAATTATTTAAAAAAACTCTAATACCTAACAAACTTTCAAACTAATTCTAGGACTTGAAAAACTTTCAAAAGAATTCTAAATTTTAAAATTATTTTGAAAATTTTCCAAGTCCTACAACTATCTACAAAATTTTCAAAAATATAACTTTTAAAATAAATCTAAATTTCAAAGCAATTTTAAAACTTTTCTAAAACCTAAAATTATTTAAAAAAATTCTAATACCTAACAAACTTTCAAACTAATTCTAGGACTTGAAAAACTTTCAAAATAATTCTAAATTTTAAAATTATTTTGAAAATTTTCCAAGTCCTACAACTATCTACAAAATTTTCAAAAATAAAACTTTTAAAATAAATCTAAATTTCAAAACAATTTTAATTAAAACTTTTCTAAATCCTAAAATTATTCAAAAAAATTCTAATACCTAACAAACTTTCAAACTAATTCTAGGACTTGAAAAACTTTCAAAATAATTCTAAATTTTAAAATTATTTTGAAAATTTTCCAAGTCCTACAACTATCTACAAAATTTTCAAAAATAAAACTTTCAAAATAAATCTAAATTTCAAAACAATTTTAAACTTTTCTAAATCCTAAAATTATTTAAAAAAACTCTAATACCTAACAAACTTTCAAACTAATTCTAGGACTTGAAAAACTTTCAAAATAATTCTAAATTTTAAAATTATTTTGAAAATTTTCCAAGTCCTACAACTATCTACAAAATTTTCAAAAATATAACTTTTAAAATAAATCTAAATTTCAAAGCAATTTTAAAACTTTTCTAAATCCTAAAATTATTTAAAAAAACTCTAATACCTAACAAACTTTCAAACTAATTCTAGGACTTGAAAAACTTTCAAAATAATTCTAAATTTTAAAATTATTTTGAAAATTTTCCAAGTCCTACAACTATCTACAAAATTTTGAAAAATAGAACTTTTAAAATAAATCTAAATTTCAAAACAATTTTAAAACTTTTCTAAAACCTAAAATTATTTAAAAAAATTCTATTACCTAACAAACTTTCAAACTAATTCTAGCACTTGAAAAACTTTCAAAAGAATTCTAAATTTTAAAATTATTTTGAAAATTTTCCAAGTCCTACAACTATCTACAAAATTTTCAAAAATAAAACTTTTAAAATAAATCTAAATTTCAAAACAATTTTAAAACTTTTCTAAATCCTAAAATTATTCAATAAAATTCTAATACCTAACAAACTTTCAAACTAATTCTAGGACTTGAAAAACTTTCAAAATAATTCTAAATTTTAAAATTATTTTGAAAATTTTCCAAGTCCTACAACTATCTACAAAATTTTCAAAAATAAAACTTTTAAAATAAATCTAAATTTCAAAACAATTTTAATTAAAACTTTTCTAAATCCTAAAATTATTCAAAAAAATTCTAATACCTAACAAACTTTCAAACTAATTCTAGGACTTGAAAAACTTTCAAAATAATTCTAAATTTTAAAATTATTTTGAAAATTTTCCAAGTCCTACAACTATCTACAAAATTTTGAAAAATAGGACTTTTAAAATAAATCTAAATTTCAAAACAATTTTAAAACTTTTCTAAAACCTAAAATTATTTAAAAAAATTCTATTACCTAACAAACTTTCAAACTAATTCTAGCACTTGAAAAACTTTCAAAAGAATTCTAAATTTTAAAATTATTTTGAAAATTTTCCAAGTCCTACAACTATCTACAAAATTTTCAAAAATATAACTTTTAAAATAAATCTAAATTTCAAAGCAATTTTAAAACTTTTCTAAAACCTAAAATTATTTAAAAAAATTCTAATACCTAACAAACTTTCAAACTTATTCTAGGACTTGAAAAACTTTCAAAATAATTCTAAATTTTAAAATTATTTTGAAAATTTTCCAAGTCCTACAACTATCTACAAAATTTTCAAAAATAAAACTTTTAAAATAAATCTAAATTTCAAAACAATTTTAAAACTTTTCTAAATCCTAAAATTATTTAAAAAAATTCTAATACCTAACAAACTTTCAAACTAATTCTAGGACTTGAAAAACTTTCAAAATAATTCTAAATTTTAAAATTATTTTGAAAATTTTCCAAGTCCTACAACTATCTACAAAATTTTCAAAAATATAACTTTTAAAATAAATCTAAATTTCAAAGCAATTTTAAAACTTTTCTAAAACCTAAAATTATTTAAAAAAATTCTAATACCTAACAAACTTTCAAACTAATTCTAGGACTTGAAAAACTTTCAAAATAATTCTAAATTTTAAAATTATTTTGAAAATTTTCCAAGTCCTACAACTATCTACAAAATTTTCAAAAATAAAACTTTTAAAATAAATCTAAATTTCAAAACAATTTTAAAACTTTTCTAAATCCTAAAATTATTCAATAAAATTCTAATACCTAACAAACTTTCAAACTAATTCTAGGACTTGAAAAACTTTCAAAATAATTCTAAATTTTAAAATTATTTTGAAAATTTTCCAAGTCCTACAACTATCTACAAAATTTTCAAAAATAAAACTTTTAAAATAAATCTAAATTTCAAAACAATTTTAAAACTTTTCTAAATCCTAAAATTATGCAAAAAAATTCTAATACCTAACAAACTTTCAAACTAATTCTAGGACTTGAAAAACTTTCAAAATAATTCTAAATTTTAAAATTATTTTGAAAATTTTCCAAGTCCTAAATAAATATAAAAATTTTCAAAATATTTCTAAGTCCCATATATATCTAAAAAAATTTTCGAAAAATTTCTAAGTCCTAAATAAATATAAAAATTTTCAAAATATTTCTAAGTCCCTTATATATCTAAAAAAATTTTCAAAAAATTTCTAAGTCCTAAATAAATATAAAAATTTTCAAAATATTTCTAAGTCCCTTATATATCTAAAAAAATTTTCAAAAAATTTCTAAGTCCCTTATATATATATAAAAATTTTCAAAAAATTTCTAAGTCCCTTATATATCTAAAAAATTTTCAAAAAATTTCTAAGTCCTAAATAAATATAAAAATTTTCAAAATATTTCTAAGTCCCATATATATCTAAAAAAATTTTCAAAATTTTTCTAAGTCCTAAATAAATATAAAAATTTTCAAAATATTTCTAAGTCCCATATATATTTAAAAAAATTTTCAAAATATTTCTAAGTCCCATATATATCTAAAAAAATTTTCAAAATTTTTCTAAGTCCTAAATAAATATAAAAATTTTCAAAATATTTCTAAGTCCCATATATATTTAAAAAAATTTTCAAAATATTTCTAAGTCCCATATATATCTAAAAAAATTTTCAAAATTTTTCTAAGTCCTAAATAAATATAAAAATTTTCAAAATTTTTCTAAGTCCTAAATATATCTAAAAAAATTTCTAATAATATTCTAAGTTCAAAAAAATACATACAAATTACATTTCTATAAAAAAATTTAAATTCATTCCTACCTACCTTTTTTTTCTCCATTCTCCCAATTTTTTTTTTTTTAAACAACTTTTCACTACACTTTTTAAAAACATACTGAAAAATTTTTGTTCAGTCGGCTTCCTTTATATAGAAAATAAAAATTTCCAAAGCCTACTAAGTATAAAAATTTTATTTCTAAGTTTTTTTTTCAAAAGTTTTTATTTGGTTTGTTGACATTTGTAGAAAAAAATTTTTTTTTGAAAGAAAAAAATTCTTTTTGTAATATTTTATTGTGAAATTTTTGTTTTTCTATAAAAAATTAAAATGAAAATTTATTAATTTAGAAGGAATGTCCGCGGTTTTTGCTCCAGACATAAGCAAATTTAAATACGTATTCGCACACATTGTATGTATGCATGTTTGGAAAGGAATATGTCAATTATTTCATCAATTTTACGAGATGATAGAAATGCATCCATATAAACATTGTGGTAACAAATATTATCAATTGGAAAGGTATGTTAGGGACACATGCAATTGCTCAATATTTTTGGAAACATCAGTAATTTATTGTTCGTATTTTAAAATGTTTTTACAGGCTTTGTATGGCATGAAGTTACAGAAATTGTTGGTAAAATTTCATCGTGCTGATACGAGATTTTGCTAACGCAGAATTAGAAACAATTGTACATAAGTATGTGGCCAAATATCAAATAAGTGCCCAAGATTCTGTTGATTTTAAAGCATAAAATAACATACATTCAAGGAAAATATAGAACCATTTGCAGGAGACATCAAATAAATCTTTAGAAATGTATTCGTTTTAATGGAGAACATTTTTGAAAGAGCAACTTAAAAAAGATCTCAAAAAAATAAAAACAGCGGAATGCAACTTAACGAAATAAATGCATAAAATATTGTATATATGCATGTAGTTTTAATTGATGAAACAAAAAGTTTTCTACGCTTTAAGGCCTCATACATATGTGAATTTATGTACATATGCATGGGTCTTTCGAAGCAGATGTACATATCTTGTAAGTTGACAGTTGAGACCGGATTTTGCTGTATACCTTTATTAACAGTCTACATCTATTTATCGGCAACTTTTGTTTTTTAAAACCATTATTCTGAGTTCTTCGTTTTTGTAAGTACATCTATTAGTGCTTTAAATCTAACATTCGTTTAACAAACAAAAGGAATGGATGTCCAATCACCTATTTTTATGTCTGCAACCATTATCATAAAGTGCAAGAGCCTCAGTAAGTACGACATACATATCTCTTTCTGTTTGTAGCTGTTCCATATTCAGTACCGTAATTTTATCAACGTGTTTGTAGCCTTTAGCAGAAGAATCAAATTTCACCATTTCTCACGCTTTCGTGATTCTTCATCAATACAATATGTTTTCTGTCCAATAGCTTACGTGTGTTCTTTGTACAGAAAAGGTCTAAATAATAGTTAATTTCTAGGGCGAGGATACAATTTTGTTTTGTTGCTTAATAAATAGTTTTTTCTAATGGTTAAACGATGTTTTTGTTTATGAATGAAATGCACTTTTCCGATAATTGCAACCAATGTTGCCGGCTTAGTAATTTTTAAACCAAATTCGTTATTTATTTCTTCTATTTTGGTTATTTTTTTCTTAAAGGTAAAGAGGTACTTTAATTTTAAACATTAGAGATTATAATTTTTGTTATCCCGGTTTATAGGAATCTTCAATACATTTTATTTCTGACAAATAACAGCATGAAATGTTCGTTCAACAAGATGCGCATGCATGGAAGGGCTTTTCATGCATAAAGGTTAGTTATTTTTTAAATAGTATTAGTGACCGTGGTCTAGTGTTTAGTGTGTTGGCTTATTAAGACAAGAACTGCTGGTTCAAACATTAAATATAATATCTTGAAAAAAGCCAGAAATTTGAAAAAAATTTCTTTCGGCGACTACTATCTCTTAGCAGTCTTCGGTCAAAAGCTCTGAGAGTTAAAGGCTGTGTCAGATAAAACTTTGTTGCCTTGCGTGACATTTAAAACTTTAACACAAAAGCGTGAGCCAAAGGTGTATGACGCAATAAAAACTTTAATCGTAGCTTTGTTTATTTCTGTTTTTTTCTTAATTCTAAAAGATTTAAATAAAATTTAAAAAGATGAAAGTTGACCAACTTTTTATTTTTCATTGCGTTAAAAGTACTTTATGTAACAAGTGGTGTATATAAACATTTTATCCTAAACTAGTCATAAAGCCAACCACAGTCGGAAAATCAAAAATCTGGCTCCGTGTTGCACATGTGGAACAAATTAGTTTTAAGTATGCAAAATTTCAGCTGTCTGCGACGTCAGACGGCTTCAAAAATCTGCGGAAAGAGAATCGGATATACATCCGGACAAACAACGAAATTTTATATAGATATAGATGTCAAAGCGAATTTGTAATGCAATGTGAAACAAAAGTTTTATCTGACACGGCCTTAATTGGTTGCAATCAGGGTAGGGTTTATTGAATTAGATTTCATTTTCCACTAAATTGAAGTGGTAGTGGCAAAAATAATGCATTATCGATTCTTATACATATTTAGTGGTAATGGAAATTTCATGCATTAAATAAAACGAATTTAGTGGTGGTGGAGATTTTGTGCACTAGATCTGAATGATTAAACTTTGGAACTGAAGTGAAAACGATAGTAGAACGTGTTCTATGTACAGGATGCTAGATACACTACTTATAGTGCTAATGGATTTATAGTCCATTACCACTATATAGTGGAATGCAAATTTACAGCCTGTTCATAGAAGACAAATTATTTAAGACGGTAGTCTTTTTATATGTAATACAACAAAAAAAAAAGCAATTAAATTTGCTAAAGCCTTTTTAATACAAAGAGACGAATGTCTTAAACCAGTCGTCTTCTATGAACAGGATGCTAGATCCCCTACTTCAGTTCTACTTTTGTTTTCACTTCAGTTCCAAAGTTTAAGTCAATGTCCAAATAAATAGTAGTGCATGTTATTTTTTCTATGTAGTCACCGTGGTCTAGTGGTTAGTATTTTGGCTTACTAAGATGATAGCGCCGGGTTCAAATTTAAGCTCTGACATCTTGAAAAAAGAAATATGAAAAAATTATTTCTTTTAGCGACTACCTCTCAGCAGTCTTCTGGCAAAAGCTCTGGGAGTAATTGATTGCCATGAAAAAGCTTCTCAAATTTGTCGTTCGGAGTCGACCTTAAACTGTAGGCCCCGGTACTCATGGATAAAAATTAACACACACTACATGAGCGAGAAGTTAGGCCGTAACCCTGACACGTAACCAATTATGTATGTAGTCTAGTTGTTAGTGTGTTGGCTGGGATTCAAACCACAGCTCTGACATCTTAAAAAAAAGAAATATGAAAAAAATATTTCTTACGGCGACTACTTCTTAGCAGCCTTCTGGCAAAAATTCAAACAGTAACTGTTTGCCATAAACAAGCATCTGAAGTATGTCATTCGGAGTCGACTTTAAAATGTAGGCCCCGCTACTCATGGAAAAATTCGACACACACACACAACATGGATGCTGCGAGAAGCTAGGACAAAAATAATTATTTTTCCTTCACTAGTATTAAAAAGAGAAGCCGCCCCTTTCATTTCTGAGCAATCCTGATATACTATGTATATCGCTCATTTGCGAGAAGAGTGACATAACTCAAAAAAGCGATTTTGAGATAAATACGAGTACGTTTGTCAATAGTTTACATTGATGCCCAAGGTAAGAGTGACGAAATCATTCATGGATAACATTTCAAATAAGACACAGAAGTTCTGCAAGAGTAGTTTGTCTCTCCCACTCAACATGCTGATTTCCTCTTGGTTTATTGACGATCAAACAAAAGAGCGTAAGTATACGTGAGAGTTTAATTTGCTGATATCAGCCACTACTGGGCATCTATGGTTTAAACATTTTAATTCAGGCAAACTTATATGAAAAGTAGAAGACACTTTTGGTCGCCACTTAATGAAAAAGAGATAAAAATACAATTTTTAGATATGTTTTACATTACAGTTCGCCTCATATTTCTGCATTATTACCTCAAAAAATGTGTTTTTAAGTTATGCCACTCTTCTCGCAAATGAGCGATATGTGACAACTTCAAAGTATTATTTGGAGTTGTTTAACCATAATTCGAATAAGTTTTTGGTGCGTTTTGTAACTGTGTTTTATAACAGTCTAAAGAATAGGTTTCTTTGGGTGAACCCGCTTCAAAGAAGGCCAAGGTAAGTTTGTCGGCCAATAAGGTAAGGGCAATAGGTTGTATAGGGATACACACCGGATAATCCACAACAATTACCTTTAAAAGTAAAAAAAAAACAATAAACGGCGAATATTGTGCCAACTTGTTTGAGCAATATAATGAGAAGTAAAAAAAAACTACCCAATATGGCCCAGAAAAAAGTTCTTTTTGATCAAGATAATGGACGTGTGAACACGATTGTAGTGTCAGTCGAAAAATTACATGAATTGGGGTACGAATTGGTTATACCACATCTGACTACTGACTATTTTCAAAACTTAAGAAATGGTTCGGAGGAAAAAGATTTTTTTCCAATGATGATATTATTGATCAAACAAATGCCTATTTTATGGACCTCAAAAGAAGATTATGTTAAAAAATTATTTTTTTTTGCCAAAAAAAATTCTGTTTATTTAAAAACTCACGAACTACAAGTAATAATAGTATTAGTAAGTAACTATGCACAAATGAACTAGTTGGGCTCCTCCTCTGTTAAAATTTGATTTTCCATTTGCAAATTGTACGGGGATGAGGAATTTTGGCACCTAGAATACTCTTGCTGCTTTTACTTATTTAGGCATGGCAGTCAGACTTATTAAAATTTTTAGTAAAAAAAAACAAGAAATTCAGCACACTTTATATTACAGTTTTTTGTAGTGTAGCACCCCATTGTGCAATTTGTATGAATAAGGAAAACTTATAATTTTTGTCTATTTATTTTCCCTTATATGTGTATAAATATTTTTGTTTGTCTAATGTGTGTGTATATGTATGTGTATACAATTCTGTTCCTTGTCTGTCTTTTAATGTATGTTTGTTTACTAAAGACATGGCATGGCGTACGAGTGTATTCTAAAGGAGAAAAAAAAAAAAAACAAAAAAATTATAAATTTTTTAAAAATTTCTAGGCGCCAATTTCAAACCACTAGCTTTCAAGCACTCAAACATTTGTTAATATTTTCATTTTTATATTTTCTTTTCGGTTTAAAATATTTATGTATTTCAAATTGTACAAACCAAGTGGCCAAGGCACTACTTATTCACTGACATTTACATTGTCATACAACGTACATACATATTTACTTATGCATGCATGTGCATACATACTTACGTATTGAAAGTGGTGCATGATATACAGCGAAGCTTAAGGAACTGACAATCATCATTTACAGACATTTTGGCATTTTTTATTACCTGGCTTGGAAATGTTCTCGACACACATTCTACTTGAAATGGTAACGAGTGTTATACTTGAGGTTTATATTCTTTCTTGAAATTTTATTTAATTTTTTCTTTTTAGCAAAAGACATATGTACGTTTGCAGGTACATATTTGCTTTACAAACAAAAACAAAAATATTACAATTTAACGCGTTACACACATATGGTATAAAATGCGTCAAATATTTGTGGTACGCAAAATAAAACAACTTGCTTGTGCTCTTGAGGCAAATCCCTTATGCATAAGGGATATACATATGTATGTATGTAAATTCAAAACATGCATGTTTAATATGGAGCATTTTAAGTAACAACAAAACAAGTAGTGCTATATATTGCCCAGGGAAGAGAAAACAAATGCAATTAAAACATTTTAAAACGCAATGGCTAATAAGAACCAATCAAAATGAAAAAAAAAAAACATTTTCTAAAATAAATTTTTTATAACTAAATAGTTTACTTTATTTGCGATTAAATTATAGAAAATCTAAAATTTTAACAATTTTCAATTAAATATATACTTAGTACAGTACAATGTGAAGTGGGGTTATAAATACAGCCGCCACATTTAGTACAAAAATAACAAATTTTATATTCATTTAAATTACAGAAAAATTTCTACTTTACATGAACCCTTTTATGAGTACAAACCTATATGAAAAATGTTAAATCAAACCAATCTAATCAAACTTAAAACCTAAAAATTCCTTAAAATATCCTTTTTAAGGCTGTGACTGGCAAAGATATTCTATGACTATCAGTTATGGCAAAAATTGACACTTCAGAAAGTGTGATTGTTTGAACAAGAAATCCATAATTAATAATTTTCATAAAATAATCATTTATGTGCCATCAGAGTTACTGTTTGTGCAGCAATTGAGCAGAAATAGTGCTTTTTAATTTTTCTTGTATGAATGTCTCGTAGGTGTCATGATTTTTTCTATAAAATTTAAAAACGTTATAATTAATTTATCTGGCCTTTGTCCGTGCTTCCACTGCCACAATGAAATTTATAGAACCACCTTCCTCACACTAAAGTTGATATTGCAGGCTTTCATTTATTTATATTTTTATTCACCAAATTAAATTTTTCTTCAAAGTAAAAAAAAAAAAAAATATAGATTAACAGCCTTATTTATAATAAAAAGTTAGCAGCTTGTTGTATGTACGTAGTGGCTCAGTTTGTCATTTCTGTACGTAGAAATTCTTACTTAAACGTACGAGTTCTTTAATTTTTTTGGATTCTTTGACCACTTATCAAATAGAGTGTATGGATTTAATTCTATCACTCTATAGTGGGTAATAAACTTCCCAGTATGCTAATGAGTTGCTAACTTTTCATTATAAATACGGCTGTAAGTAGTGATAAGTGTTGTGAAAAACTATAAGGAAATTAGATGCTGAAGGCTGGGTTCGAGCCCCAGGAAAAGTGATACATTTTTTTAAATTAATTTTTGTTCCGTCAGAAACGCTGTAATTAGATCAAAGGAAATTATTTTAATACAGGTTTTCTTATAACAAAGGGAGGCGTATTTTAGGAATATTTAAAAATTATGTAAAAAAAGGCAATCAATGTATAAAGGCCTCGTTACTCAAACGTAAACGTAAACGTTGGGGAACAGCTGTTCAGTTTTGCTTATCAAGCCTATGTGTAAATGATTACTCATACGTAAACGTAACGTTGCGTTGCGGGCGAATCCAATAAATTTAAAATTTTTCTTCGTTTTTACGTATCAGCTGTTTAAAAATTGTAAACAACTTCTAAACCATTCGCTGAACTCGGCCGCAACGTTTACGTTTGAGTAACAAGACCTTAACATTTGAAGAATTTGTTGTAGTTTACTAGAGGTATACTAACGAATGACATAAGACAGTGTCACATAGAATCTGTCATACGTTGTACTGGGCATTTTTGTCAATTAAAATGCATTTTTTCTGCTAAGTTTTGTCTCATTCGGTACTTCTCAATCATCACAACGTATAAATGTTGGGTAACTTTTAAAGTCCAACGAGTATTTGAATCAAAAATAGAAATTTTTAATTTAATAAAAAAAAATTTGAAATAAATTAATAGTGGCGATACAACAGTCTTCTCGTCTTTTCGACAAAACTAAACAGGAAAACCGGAATAAACTAAAAAGGAAAAGTGACGGGTTTTATAAATTTTTTCACAAAAAATATATAATATGCGTTAAAAAGAAATTTAATTTTTATTTTTAAGTAGCTTAAATCCGGCGTGATTCGCTACACCTACCATTATCATTTGTCCACATTTTTCGACTGAATTCAAAAACTTTAACAGTTACTGATTTCAACATATTCTGAACTCAATAGTTAGTTTGTCTGAAAGCTACCATGGCTACTTATCCGCCCTTTTTTCTACTAATAAATTTTAATGACTACGAAATCAATCACGCCAAATTTAGAAACTTTAGCTTCAATACTTCTAAAAATACGTATGTATAAAGAAATCAATACTTAACTTGTATGGGAGGTGTCACGCCCACTTGTCCAATATCGCCCGCATTCTGACTGATGATTTACCTTACCGATGAAGTCATTCAGACCCAATTCTAAAACTTTAGCTTTAACCGTTCTGAAGGTATACAAAAATCAGTATGTATTTAGAGATAAATATAAAAAAGTGGTGTGGCAAATTTTTCTCTCGATGAAAACTTAAAATGGATTAATACAAACATTTGAAAGAGAAATTATTTAATTTATTTTCTGATTTTAAGTAAATCAAAAAAGTGGGCGTAGAAGTAGGCGCGACAACATTTTCTTTCCGTATAAACCTAAGTTGGATCACAACGATCATTAGAAAGAAATAATCGTCAAAATCGGTCCAGCCGTTCTCAACTGATGCGATGACCAAAGAACAGAATTGATTTTATTTATATAAATTTATGCCCGTATTCATAAAAAATATTTTAGGTTTATTAAGGGTTTATTTGACAAGTATTGCATAGAAATATGTCAAATAAACCCTCAATAAACCTAAAATACTTTTTATTAAATACTAATTGTATTCACCAGATACATTGGTACATCACTGTCAGTTGAATAAGGCAAAGTACAATATATGACGGCATCTATGTGACTCAGACTATAATCCTATACATTATTCCATTATACTTTACAAGTCTCTTAATTGCCAACTGTAGCATGTTTTTTAAACTCTTTAAAATACTCAAATATATAACAAATTGGCTCTTAAACAATAAAGTGTTTCCTTGTTTTCTTGATTTTTTTTTTTAACAGAATTTGTTGTCTTCTTTAGAACAGCCAGCATATGTTTGTTTGTATGCTTTACAATTCTATCTCTGAGAATGTATCACTGATTAGCAGTTATACAAAAAAAAAAAAAAAAATTTATTGTCCAGATTGTGGACAACAAAACACAATCTTAACAATGCCATCTAAACTCTTGTAAAACAAGTGTTTTGTTGTTGTGCTGTTGTTTAATTCGTTTACAACTGCTTAAAATAGTCGAAAACATTCAAAAATAGCAGAAAAAAAAAAGAAATATAAAAATAAATTGTATTTTGATTCCGGTTAAAACACAAGAGAGATTTTTCGACATTTAAAAGAACTTTTTGTTAGCATTTCAACAAACAAAGTGCTACAAAACGTAAAGAAAAAGTAGTAAAAAAAAATATAAGAAATTGATAGCTTCGCTCAAGGTTTCAGTGAGCAAAAAATAGGGTCAATTGTCTCTATAACGGTAAAAGATAAATATGTATGAAAACTAAGAGAGGTGTCATTGTGATAGCATGTTACACTTAAGGCAAAAATACATAACTTAACTTATTTCGTCGACGAGTAGTGTGGGTTTAAAAAATTAAGCTCATGAAAATTGATAGCGAGCATTTTCTGTCAGCTGTTTTAATTTGTTTATTGCATTTTGGCTTTTCTATTTTTGATTTTGCAATCATGTGCTCTGTGTGTTTTTCTTTTACTCCTATTTTATCGTGCTCTCTT
Source organism: Metopia argyrocephala (assembly GCA_963576795.1). Classification (NCBI taxonomy): domain Eukaryota; kingdom Metazoa; phylum Arthropoda; class Insecta; order Diptera; family Sarcophagidae; genus Metopia; species Metopia argyrocephala. Next base: position 169,534,612 of record OY756208.1, on the reverse strand, counting down.
TCCTTTCCTTTTAATTGTTAAGAAGTTTGTTCGTGGCAATCCGTTACTCTCACATCTTTTGTCAGAAGACTGCTAAGAGATAGTCGCCTAAAGAAACATTTTTTTATATATTTTTTTTTGTTCAAAACGTCAGAGCTGGGGTTTGATTCCAGAGACCTTGTCTAATAACCCACATACTAACTACTAGACTATAGCCAGTTTATTCCTACAATTTATAAAAAGAGCATTTGTGTGCAGTGCCGTTGTAATGCTGTTCTAGTACTGTGTATGGTCTTATTTTCTATTCACGCTGACTTAAAAGATTCATAAAATTAATGTCGTTTCCTGCTCCCAGTCAACAACACGCAAGTAACAATACTACGTTTCTAAAGGTATACAAACAACATAATAAATGACAGTTTCTTAAAAATAGTCAAAAGAAATTCTAAGCAAAACAAAAAAACTCACTTTTCTCTATAATTAAACCATAAAATTCTATTCAACACATGTTATTGGACAAATAAAACTACACGACACGTAATATTTTATAAAGACTATTTATTATTATTATTATCTTTTTCTATACTTGCAATATTTTATTGGAAATAATTCTTAAACATGCAGAATAATAAAACAAAATCTATAGGAAATAAACGTACAAAACGGAAGAATACATTTAGTTGACTTTATTAACTGTGTAGTGGAAAAGTTAAAGCATAATTTAAGGCGCTTTTGCTAGCTTGAAAGCAATAGCAAATAACGCCATAACTAAACCAAACCAAACTATGAAAATAATAGCAGTAAACAAATGAATAAATATTATATATTATGCACATAAACATACATACATACGTACATATTACACATATGGCAATCAATTACTTATTCTTTATATGTCTGTATGTGTGTGTAATTGTAATTGCTGTTGTTTAGTTTAGTAACACATATGAACAAACAATCATCTTGTAATGACTATATGTATGTCAACGTTATTACATGTGTGTGCGTGTGCAAATGAGTGCGAGTAATTGTGGAGTATATTTTGTTTACTTGCTGTGTTTTATTCAATGGCCATATGAGTGTGTATGTGATACCGAAGGAGAGAGAGAGAGACGGAGTGATTTTATGAACTGTAGAGGAAAACTCATAAATAGTAACTGCTGTATGTAAATTATTATCTACACGCGAAGGTCGATAATGGAAACTTCCTTCATTGTTATACACACAAAGAAAAAATTTTGTGATACATAGATTCTCAGGTCGAATTCTCGGGAATTAATAAAATAAATTTAAGCATATTTTAAGGTGTTCCTAAAAACATCAAAAACTGAAACTTGAGGAATTAAGAAACAATAATAAATAATTTTATTTAAAACCAAAAAAAATATATTTTTCGCCATATAGGCAAATACATTTAATGCTTTGCAATACATTTCATATATTATGTATATTAAATAATAAATAATATTAAAAAGAGACTTCATCCTTCGAGGTATGCTTTAAGAAAACTTCTTTGATAAGGTAACTACAGCAAATCATGTTATTGAAATCTAATTCAAAGGAAATTTCATAATTTGCTATAATTTGTAAATCTGACATAATTTCAAGATTTCTTTAATTTTTATGCCGAATTAAAATTAAATCAAGGCTTTAAGTCTGCTTATTTTTTTTTTGCATTAAACCGTAAATATTCTTAAAATTGAAAAAATACATCTAAATTACATACATTTGTCTTTGTCTACTCGATTTTAATTTTACTCTATTTTTATTTTCAGAATATGGAGGAATGATTTCAAGCTGATGTTATAGTGGACGCTAGAATCTACAATATTATCGTAAGATGGCGCTGCATAGGACTGGAAACCTCTGTTTAAAGCAAGTTCATGCTGCAAAGTAGTTTTTAAATGCTTTATAGTACAACATTGTAATGCGTTATGATATAGGGAATAATATTAAATAAAAAACTCAATTTTGAAATTTTTGATGATAGGTTGTTTGGTCTTTAAGGTGACGATATGTACTTATACATAATGCTTGTATTCTATATAAACGACTTTCTTTTAATAAAATTGATCTTCAACTTGTAGTCGCTGTGGTCTAGTGGTTAGTGTGTTTGGCTTACTAAGACATGGGCCCTGGGTTCGACTCCAGGCTCTGACATCTTCAAAAAAAGAAATATGAAAAAAATATTTCTTTCGGCGACTTCTTCTGGCAAAAGCTCTGAGAGTAACTAATTTTCATGAACAAGCTTCTCAAGTCTGTCGTTCGGAGTCGACATTAAACTGTAGGTCCCGGTACTCATGGATAAAAATTGGCACACACAACATGAGTACTGCGAGAAGCTAGGCCGTAATCCTGACACAGGGTTGTAAAGGCCAGTTATGTATGTATGTATGTATGTATGTATGATCTTCAACTTGATTTCATTAAATGTATTTAAATAATTAATTTTATTTTTATATGAAAGATAACAAAATATCGAGAACACCTTAAAATATGTCATTTTTTACAAATAATCTAAATATATAAAATTGAATGTGTGTTTGTTTATTTGTTTGTTTGTTTGTTTGTTTGTACCTTTTAGGAGACCAAACCTCTAGACCGATCTTTCTGAAATTTTCACAGCATTTACCTGGAACTCTGGCATGATTAATAGGGTACTTTTTTTCGACCACGCTCATTTTTTAAAATTATGTAATTGCTTCCATATAGTTTTTAAAAGATATACTTCAAATTGTATACATATTATACTCCAGGGGAGGTAGAAATACACATTTTTACGCCACGCCCCATTTCACGCCCTTTTTCACGAAAAATTTTGTTTGAAAGTTTTAAACTTTTTGTTCTATGTACAAATTTGGTGCTTCTTTACTACGTTTATTAACGACTTTACCTCAAATTTAAAATACATTTGAATTAAAATAGTTGGGTAGCCTCACACTCTTTCTTCCACAACTGTCTGCAAAATATATAAATACTTTTAAATTTATTATATAACGAGGGAGTAGAGAAGCACACCGGCTTCAGCTAGTATAATATAAAATAAAGTGTTTCTTTACCGTACCAATTAGAAACTGATTTTAAAGATATTATGTTGTAAATCATGCAGGTGATGCGTTGTGTTTCTTAAATGTTTCGTAAATTATACAGAATTAATGCAACGCTTCACTCTAAATTACTTTTTTTATATTTTGTGTTCATTGTTATTTACTATTATTTTTATGAGTGTAAACTTTGTAAAAAAAAATCTTTCCTTACGGAAACAAATTTTAAGGCAATTCTAAAATGAATTAAAAAAAGAAAACTAAAACTTAAATTATTTATTATTTAAATTATAAAAAAAGAAAAAAAAAACTATAAAGAGCTCACATTCAACATTCATTACTATAGAAAACATAAACGAAAAAGCCTTTAATTTTGTATAAAGAACATGATTTGAACACATGTTTATATGCCCACACGTACGTACATACATACATACAAACAAACTATAAAAAACAATATAAGTTCATTAGTATGGGTACTATATTTGTTAAAGTATGAGTATAATTTTCTTTTTTATATTGTTGGCCATTTAATTTAACCTCAATTTTCTTGGTTAGTTGCTGCTCATTTAACATTTTAAGCCATAATGCAAACGTTTTATCCTCAAAGCATTATTAAATAATAAAAACTATTAAACCCCTTTTGCTTTTGTTTAAAGGCCCTCTTACATACATTTTAAAGGATTTTTTTTTATTTTAATTTTAAGGAAACAAAAAAAAAAAAAAATAAAACAAAAATCCTATAAAAATAATTGTGCAGTAGAAAAGGCAAACAGTTCTTTGATTATTTTTGGAAAATTGCCATTAAATAAGAAAATATTGTTGTTATCGCTGATACTGTTGTTGTATTTTTTCGTTTTTTGTTGTACTATGAACTTGTTTTCATAAGCGTGAAATTTGCTTCTAGAACAATAGGAAATTAATTCTTTTTTATATATTCAAACCACAACAACAATAAAACAAGAGCAACATTGAAAGAATATTGACTTGGCAAAGTCGAGGTCTTGTCATTATCCTCAGAAAACAAATTGGGTTGATGTGTTCAAGTGTGTGTGAGAAAGTAATAAAGTGGGAGAAGATACAGGCTGTTGCAATAATAGTATGGACAAACATACGTGTAATAAAGATAAAAAAATAAAATTAGTACAGCAATAAATTTAGTACAGCAATAAAATGACAGCTTAAAACTATATTTCTAAATATATAATTTCGTTTTAAAGATGTTTTATACTATCTGTAAAGATGTTTTATACTATCAAACCATTTGCTTAAATTGTTGTTAGAATTCATGCACTCTAACAATAGTAGCGCGATTCAGTAACATGTTTTAACGATAATCGCATTGTTCTTCACAGTAAACAACAGATTTTTCGATTTTGCTCTTCATTAACTTCGTAATAGTCCAATATCAGCTGTTGTCGTAAACTAGTAACACAAATATAAAAAAACCATAGAGTTGTCGGCTATCACTATAAAGCACTTAATTAAAAAGATAACCGTAACGGCAAAGAACAAAAATTTTCGACTTCTTTTCTGATTGCCGTATAGTTACTCAATCACGCTACTGAACTTTCCTGACATTTCCAGTCTATTCCACCAGAAACGAATAATCAGGAGTACAGCGCCACCTTCTGGGAAAGATACATGCTTAACTTGTCTAATAAAGATGCTCACCTCTCACCATCAACACCCACCGACAGATGGGACAATTGTTGTTGCTCATTTAAATGTGAACGTATAACACTGTCCTCTGAGTAATCAAATTGACAGCAATTTTTCCCATTGACATAAGGCGCTTAACAGCTACGTATCTATCTATACTTTCAAATTCAAATACAATGCACTGCATAGGGTAGGGGTGTTACCCTAAGTAGTGGTCTTAATAAAAAAAGAAAAGAGCGTAGTGTGTGTGACATTAAAATTTCCCAAACAAACTGTACAAATTATTTAGAAAATTTTTGCTCATGTTTTAAATGCTGCAAAGATTAGTTTTATTTTTTCTTATGGCAACAAGAAGGCAAGGAATTAAAGAAATATCTACACGGAAAAATGTTATAATACAGTCACTTCTTAGATTTAATAGAGTTGTTGTTAATTTGCTGATATCCTCTTATGAAAGAATAATTAAACAATTGCAACAAATTACAACAATTAAAGATATTTGAAAAAATCATATTTAGAAAAAAGAAGCTTTAACCATTCAAGGCTACAATAACAAATATGATTGGCCACACCCTATTTTTGAAATGTGAACGTGCAAATTGCTTTGGATTGTTTGCTGAAAAGGAAGTCAGCCATATTGGCATTTATTTATTTAATATCTGCTTACAAGCAAATATGCATGTGAGCGTGTATTTATGACTACATGACCATGTGTTAGTGTATGTGTGTCTGTAAATGTTGTAATAACTCGTTATTTATACGTACATACATATATTACAATAAAATACAAAATATGCATGAGTATGCATGTATAGATGTGTGTTTGTCTGTTTATATGGAATAGTTAGTGGTTTCATTATCTTCACATGTACATACTCATATATAGCGTGACGTTGTTAAATTTTACTTCTTCTTCTTTAGATTTTTGATATTTTCCTTTTTTCATTTTAAAGTCAATGAATGATAAGTAAGATTTTTCAGTGTTATTGTGGTTTTTGTTGTTTTCAATAAGCAAACAATACCAAGAAAAACCGAAACAAATTAAATGTCATGATCGTTGTGCTTTTTTTCAAAAAAAAGAAGTGTTTGTATGCATGTGCATGTTCATAATGCAATTTATTGATTATTTTATTTGATTTATTACTTAAAAATATAATTTTTTTAATGCGTATTAATAAATAATAATAAGGATGGTAATGAAAGGAAATGTACGATTATTTAAACAAATAGTGCTGTGCTGTATGTTTACAAATTTCTCTATATTCAACACTTTGAGTTCTGCTTTTTTTTTTTTTTGGTGTCCTTAATACTAATTTTACAAATCATGTTAAAAGTTAAAGACTTTTTCTTTAAAGAAATCGCTGTCATTCGGTCAGAGCTAACAACACCTTCTTTTACTTACATTTTCTTGCAGTTAAAATAAATTAATTGTTGAAATATTGTGCATAATATACGAGGTTTGGTCAAAATATAATTTTTTGTTGTATTTTTGTTTTCAGCATCTGCTTTATTTCCCATAAATATAACTGCAATGAGAGATGAGAAATACAATATTTAAAAGGTAGGACGGTTATAAATTAAGAGTTTTAAAATGGTACGTTTAATGAAGCATTCAATTACATATTTAGCGTAAATTGGAATTTATTTACAAACACGCTTCTAAAAATTATTGATAGTACTACCCAGAGTAGGAAAATAAACAAAACAATACGTTTGATCTCATTTTGTTTTGTTCTTTACAATGAGTAAAACAAAAACAAAACAAAAACAGTGAGAGCGATTGTCCCTTTTAGTTTTGTATATTGTTTTTGGTTTGAGCACTACAAATACACTAACTCAAATGTGCGTAGGTACAACAAAAAATGAATGATAAGAAAAAGAGAAGAAGAAAAGAAAAAAGAGCAAATTATACGAATTTAACGGAATAACAAAGCAAGCACAACAGTAAAAAGCGAATTTTTTTCGTTTGCGCTTTTTCTCATTTAGAACGTATTTGTTTTGGTTGTGTTCATGCACAATACGATTTAAAAAAATGTTCAAAGTTTATGACTTTGATGTTTGACCGTTGTTCATGTACAAAAACCAGCAACATTGTGCACGTATTATTCGTGACATATGTACGTACAAAACTGGCCATTACAACCCTTTTGAGAGTTGCTGCCTAGCTCTTTATTCCTGAGTACCGGGACGTACAATTTAATGTCGAATCAGAACGAGAAATTTGAGAAGCTTGTTCCTGACAACCAGTTACTCTTAGAGCTTCTACCGGAACATTGCTAAGAGGTAGTCGCTGAAAGAAACTTATTTTCATATTTCTTTCTTTTAAGATGTCAGAACTGGGGTTTGAATTCGAAACTCTAGTTTTAACCAACACCACCACATAGTAGACTACTGCGACCACATACATACGTGAAATAGTGCTAGCAATGCTCGAAGAATTGAATAATACATACAGAATACAGAAGCAAAAGTCTGCTTACAAGTCCTAATAATTTTTTTTATGAATTAAAAAAGTAAAAAAAAAATTGTATGAATTAATAGAATTCACTGTTATTTATTAATTAGGACTATTTCTAAGAATATTTACACGGCAAATTAAATAGTAAAGCTTTTACGCAGATTTTTGCTGCTGGGTATAAATAAAAAGAGGCATGTTGTGCAATGATGTGCAAAACTACCAATGCTGACAAAGAAAAAGAACCAAAATCATCTCATTAATAGCTCGCAATCAAAAATATTTTATACTTATTAACGATGTACATATTTAATAAGTAGTGCATTGAAATTTGTCACATAAACTTTTTATAAACATTTACATATATAAATACTAGCCCAAACCCGGCGTGCTTCGCTACACCATTTATCCACATTTTTCAACTGATGATTTTTAGTGACTCCGAAATCAATTACACAAAATTCAGAATCTTCAGTTTTAAAACTTCACAAGATATATGGGAGGTACCACGGCCACTTGTCTAATTTCGACCACATTCTGACTGATGATTTTCTTTGACCGTGAAGTCATTCCGACCCAATTCCGAAACTTCATCTTTAACCGTTCTCAAGAAATTCAAAATCGCTCAGGTCTAATTTAAAAAAAAAACATACTCTATTGTACTTTCGGTAGATAATGGTATTTTTATTATTTTAACTATGTATATGATTATTAAATATTTACTACGAAATACATTTTAAATTCAAAATTAACGTTTTTTGTGTTTAACAGTTTTCCTATTACTGTTGCCATTTATCACGTTCTTAGTTAAACAGCATTCAAAGACAGAAATTTAAAGATTTGAATTGCCAACTTTTTAGTTTAGTATAACATAATAGTTATAACAGAGTTTCAATTTGGATTTGTTCCTCTTGCTCTGTCATAATCAAAACAAATAGCTGTGTTTACATTTTTAACATGTTTTGTTTACCATTACGTTCCTGTCGTAAAGCAAGCAAGCAGGCAATAACAGAACATTGTTTGATTGAAAGACTGAGGAAAAAAGTTTGATTCAATGTGAGTGTGTGAGAGTATAATTTTTTACCACCATTATTTTTTACTCAGCCACAATAATGATATTTTTCTGCGTTTTGAAATCAAGTCAGAATTCAAACGACCATAAAGCGGAATAGATGCGTCGCGCTTTAAATATTTTTTTGTTTTCTAATTCGGAAGGAAGGAAAAATATCTCTTTAATATTTTGTGTAGAAAAAGTGTTTTAAGTGTGAAATTTATTTACAAAGAAAAAAAATTAAATAAAAATTGTTTAAATAAATAAAACCACAAAGCATACAATATAAGAAATAAAAGTAATATAGAGAGTGTCTGAAAGATTCATTCATTGTTTTATTTCACAAATGTGTCTGTGTGTGTATCACTATGCCAAAGTGAATCCTTTTGTTTGCAATAGTGTGTATATATGGATGTGTGTGTGTGTTGAGGATTTTTGTTTATTTAAGACTTTCTTTTTGAATTTTTTTTTGTGTTTTTGCTCTCATGGCTCTTCCTGCTACCACCACTGCGTAATAAAAAAATAAAAACAATAACAAAAAAGTGCAGTGAACACCTATAACAGCTTTTTTTCTTTTTTCTTTTTAAAAGGAACTTAAACTTTAGCATTGAAAAGTTTTAATACCGTTATTACAGTTCTTGTTTTTTTTTTGTTCTTTTTTTTTTGCATTTTAAAGGGATTATGTTTTTTCTTCTTTGATAGTAAAAGCAAGTGAATGAGTAGAAGAAAGTTTAAAAGAGAGAGCAGAGAATAAAAGATGTAAATAAATAAATATTGAGTACAAGTACAACTACACTTAAGTGCTTAGTTATGCGGAAAATTGCACTGTTTGTTTAAATTTAAACTGCTGGCAATGAATATGCAACCAACCACTGCTGTTAACCGTGTTGGCTGCTGCTGTGAAAAGTTGTTTTCGCGTTTTTTATTTCTTTCTTTTATTGAATTCAAGTGTTTGAACGTGTAAATTTAAAGCATTTTAAAAATATACTTCCAAGTGAAATGATTTGCTAAAAATTTTCTATTTTCTATTTCAGTTTTAAATACAAATTAATAAAATATTTCTGAAAAAAAACAAAAATTTAAAAAGAAAAAATATTTTTAAAACTCAACGAAGATAATCATTTATTGTGAATACAATCGAACGAGACAGCTAAACAATTTTAAGGATTTACCATTAAAAAAACAAGTAAGTTAAACTCGAATGCCAGAATGCTATCTGCTGTGTATTTGTAAAAAAAAAACAGTAAAGGTTTATTAAGAGCTTATTCGATAAGTATTGCATAGACATTTGTCAAATAAGCCCTTCATAAACCGTCAATATATGTATGTATGTATAGATATACGGCCGTATAATTAAGTTTTTAATTATATTTTTACTATTATTTTTAATTTTTTATTATACATAAAAATAAAGCTGATACTGTTTTATGAATACAGCAGTACATATAATTTTTGTTTTGTTTTGATTTTTTAATAACTATTATTTAAGTGCTAGTTTAAGTGTAGCCAACTTTATATATTAAAAAATAAAAATAAGTGTTTTTAAATCTATAGACAACTAAATTATCATATTAAACATTTTATAGAATTCAAATAGGGGTAGTGAAGAACGCCGGGGTTTAGCTAGTTGCTCATACACTTAACCAATTTTTACAGTAACTGATTGTACGTTATTTAAAAAGTCTCCGTATAGGTAAAAATTAATTAAAAAACATTTACTATACAAACGAATTTATTTTTTTAACGTTCTTAGCAGTTATTTAAAAATCTACTCCCAAAAAATTGATAAATTTTCCGTTCAATTAAAATAATCAGATGTTTTTTCGCCAAAAGGAAAACGTAAACTCAAATAACAATTAACAACAAACACCAAATTTTAAGTATAAAATATATATAAATTAAGAGAATAACACTGGTCAGACCAAAAATTCATTGTTTTCTACGATTTATTTTTTGTTTCTATATCAGAATGAGGTGTATTTTTTTAATACGTCAACAGTTTTCCAGTTACACCTCTTGTTTTTAAGATATAGATAATTGCTCTCACATATTATTTTTAATTAGATTTTCATTATTTATTGAACATAAAAATATATACTACTATTGTTTTTAATATGGCTTCGTCAAGAATACGTTGTCTGTTTAATCCTGATTGTTTTCACCATATCGAAAACCTATATCGGCATAATGAAACAGTTTGTGAAGGCGCTTGAAAAGAGGATTAAGGATAAGATGCAAAAAAGTGAAAGCTAGTATTTTTAATGGGCTGCAGATAAGGGAACTTGTGAAAGATCCTAGTTTTGTCAAATCAATGACAGAAGCTCAGTCCAGAGCTTGGCGTTAATTTGTTTTGGTTATGAGTAATTTCTTAGGAAAAAAGAAATCTGACGACAATGGCGAGCTAATGCTATCGAGCTTACAAGATCTAGGGTGCAACATGAGCATAAAATTACACTTCCTGCACTCGCATTTATACCGATTTCCACAAAATCTTGGTGATTTTAGTGAGAACCAGCGTGAAAGGTTTCATCAGGATCTTTAGACAATTAAAGAGTGAAATCAGGGAAGTTAGGCCTCACATATTATGACAGACTACTGCTGGAGTTTGCAATGAGATCTACCTAAAGTCGTTAATTCAAGGAAATTTTATAAAAGATCATATTCGATAGAAATTTTGTTAAAATATCGTCATATTAAATGCAAACGGACGTAACTATACTTTTTGTTTTTTTTTACAGGAAAAGCAAAAAACCTTAAAATCATAAGATACAAGGATTAGCATCCCTATATACAACAAATGAGTTTGTCTGCAAGGTTTTCATATAAATATGTATGAAGTTACTCGTATTTCTTCTGGCATTTATAAATACACGCACTTATAGTTACGTCCGTTTGAATTTCTTGAATAAAATCGCCATTTTTGATCGTAGGAATCTAAAATTTTGCACGAACATGTATTTTTATAAAACGAATCATAATGTATAAAAAACTCAATTTCGAAATATTGTGTAGTTTCGTCCGATTGCATTTAATATGACGATATGTATTAATTTCTTGTACTTTTTCGTCAAAATAATAACACTGTAAAATTTCAAAAAGTAGAGCAATCTCCCAGTATTTTTTTCATAATCAGGACCTCAGTAATAGAAAAATAATAACAGGAAAATAATTAAAGGAAACAAGAATTGTGTTGACCAGTGTAATCAGTTGGTTGGTGCTAATTCTGTAGGTTAAAAATTAAAATCTAAAATTAACTTACAAACTTCTTTGTTTCTAATGAAAAGTTTGTTGCCCATTTCTTGACTGTAATTACCTCTGTTTTTAATGATTTTTCAGTTGAATTTACCTACATAATTTTTTGAGTGTAAAACTATGTTTATATCGAAGGCTTAAAGAGTTCATCATCATATTGTCATATTATTTTATATATTTTGCAAGACAATTTCTTTCATAGCACAGTGCATTGTAATCAATCAAAAAGTATACTTTAATTTTTTTGTAATTTAGGGATTTTTTTTAACCATATGTACTTCTGGCTAACCAAATACAATTAGAGTACTGTTTCAGAGTTGCGACCTAGCTTCCCACAGCACCAATATTGTGTTCATCAATTTCTATTATCTATAGTTTAACGTCGAATCCGAGAGCGACAGACTTGAGAAAAAGCCTTCAGCTTTTTTTGGAAGACTGCTAAGAGGTGGTGGCCCACTCTTTCAACACGTTGGTATTATTGCATTATTTAAATAGATTTTGGTAGAAAATACATTCACAGTTTAGCAAAAGGTGTGTTTCGTTGGAGCAATTAGGTGCTCCATGAAATCATATTCTCTATAAAACACATACTACATATAAGTATAAGTAAACTAACCATAAGTGTCAAAAGGGGAACGCGGTATGCCATTTCGTTTCAAAGTTCTTAAAAACTTAAAATTCATCCTTTATTTGCTTTTGTACAAGCTATGAATTTAAGAAATTTTTTCGGTAGTCATTTAAACTGGTACTTCTTTTATTCAAACGTCTGTACGTGTTGGTTTGAAATAATCCAATTAGAAGAGCCCGCTTTTATATTAACAGCTACGAGTGTGAAAACTTCAATAGTATGTAGTACTGAGCTTAGTGTAGATAATTAGATAAGAATGAATATATTTTATAGTGCTTAAAACAATTATTCTGTGACATTTTGTAATTTTTCTTTTTGAATTTAAAGAAATTTCGTTAAGAAAATTAAAAATCTCTTCACGTTTCTTTTAATGATTTTTATCAAAAAATCAATAGCAATAAGTTTGTAAGTTTTGACAGACGGTGTTTTAATAAATAATAGAGACATACATGCTCGTATTACAAGTAATATATTTTTAAATTTTACCTAAAACTAAATAAAATCAATTGTAAATACATTTTATGTGCTCGTATATTATTTCTAAAAGGCATAAATAATGTTTCAAAAAAAAATTTTTTCCTTTATACATACTATTTATATATTTAAAATAAAATAACATTTATTTTACTTTTTAGGTCGTACGTGTTATTTCAGATAATCACGTTTATTTGTCACGTTTTTTTGTAAGCTTTTGTTCTTTTGCTCAACCAGCAGAGTATTGTTTTTATGATTTTTAACAAGAGAAAGACACCACGAAGAAGTTTAATTCTCTATAGGATTTAGAAAAAAACATAAAAACTGAGGAACTAATTTTGAACAAAATATTCAAAGAAATTTCCTAATGATGCCAAATTAGAAAACGAAAAAAGAAAAAAACAAATAATGAAGTCAATCATTGTCATTGTGACGTTTCCCTAAAACACAGGAAAATAATTAAAACGTAATATTTCCGGTTTTGGTGAAAAGGAGCATGAAAGAAAAAAATTTATAAAAACGTATTTACTTTTACACACTTTTAAACTCTAAAATAAAAACACAGAAAAGCATGTGTACAAGGTTTTATTTAAGGGCTTGTAAGAGTTAACAAAATTTGAAGAATTATACTAATAAAGCGTACGCCTTTTGATTTATAAACTAATTATCAACCAATCAATCAATCATGTTTAAAAATCAAAGATGTTTTTTTTAGTGAAATTACAACCTTTTGATTTCTTTAAATAATATTTCTTTTCATCTTTATTTTTAATATGAAATTCCTACTGCTAATTCAGCTTTTTGTTTTCCTAAAACTACGGTCTGGTTAAACAAATATTTAACGATAAAGACGTAACCACTACTTTCTGAAGAGATTTATTCTCTTATTTTTGATTGATTTCAATGCGATTAATTGAATATCTGAATAGTACTTCATATTACAATGCTTTTTCAAACAATTCCTAAGGAACTGTTTACATAAAACAAATATTTTGCATAAAATATTTACCCTTTTTTGTTTAAATATTTTCTTAAGAACCTTAAACCTATAATATCTTTAAAAACTTTTTCTGTTTTATTTTTGGTATAAATTTTTTCCTTGTTTTTACACACATGATTTATTTCATTGCTGCTAATGTAGCACTCCTTTAAAAGAACATAACCCTATGATCCTATATCCGGACACTGCCAACTCAATTGACATTTGAATAGGATAGGAATCGCTTCGAGCGATTTGTGCAGATTCTTGGATGTCATCGAGTCATCAGAGAACATACTTGGCACTTGTGTAGCATTGATGCAAAGTAGAAAGAGGCACCTTTGATCAAATAAGGAACCTCTGAGGTTGGTACTGGCCGTTCGTCTAAGAAACAAAAGTGGGGAAGATACTACAGAAACCCCTTTTAAATTCAGGGCTGTGCAATAGATCTTTAAAATATTAAATTAAATGCAATTGTTTTTAAAGAAAGACTTAGTGGCGCGAATTTCTTTATAGTATGTTCCAAAAGATTCTAGAAATAATCTTTTTTAACTTTTTCAGCAAATGAACAAAAAAGTTTATCAGATGGTATGGAATTGCCAATCATCACACCTTGTTCTGGTTGGCTACGTCGTTGTCGTCTGACGACCTTTTTCTTTATATATTAAAGTAAAACGAAACATTTTCCTTTATTCTATTACAAAAATATTGTCGGACGAAAACGACGTCGTCAATTCGAATAAGACTTATTGTTAATCGTTTTTACGCAATATTTTACTTTCTATGGAACTGTATTTTGTAATCGGCCCAAATTTTCAAAAGGTTTTCATTAAACAGATTTACAACATTTCATATAACGTTTCTTTCACTCTTATTTGTTTAAAACTGAAGCTTTTGGATACATCGGTTAAAGTACATCGATGCATCGATTGGATTAGTGTTATTCGATATATGGAAATTTTTTCAATATTTCGTATTCAAAACATCGATGTTTACAATGCATGGCTAAACAACGAACAGAACTACTCATAATAGGCAATGCCTAGTAGTTGATTGAAAATATTTAGCAGTAAAAAACAAAAGTCGTCAAACAAAAATGTTTGGCGCAAATATTTCACTTAGAAAGTTAATTGGTATAATTTAAAATTCCCAATAAATTTTTTAATTAATACAATTAAATTTTTTAATTGAAACACATAATTAAAAATTTCTGTGAGTATGCTTTCCTGTTTTCGTAAATACAACAAAGTTTTAATTGTATTAATTAAAAGTTTAGTTGACTTTTTTCTGGCAGTAGTACAAATTTGTTAATTGAAATCGATGTTTTGTTATATTTTCTGGGGGCACTTAAAACATTACTAAATATTTAAAGAAGTTAAGTTTTTTATATTTCAAGAAGGACGATAGAAATTCTAAAACTAAAATTTAATTTAAAATAGAAGTTGTTTTTCGTGTGCTCAAAAAATATTCGGGTATGTTCTGAAGAACAAATTCGAGGGAAATTAAAATCAAATGTATTTTTTAAATACAAATAAAACTTTTGATACCAAATAGTAGTAGTAGCATTAATGGCCATTAAGCTAATAAATAAAGTAAGTTTTAAGAGATTTTTACACTTTAAATTAAAGCAGTTTAAAATTTACTTCCATTTTTATTTTACTCAAATTCGTTGTCCAGAACATAACCGAAAAACAAAAATTAAAGTTTTTTTTTTTTTGCAAAATACAACTGGCAGTCCTCTTGAGGTGTCACTTTCGTTACATGACCGTCTTCACAGTCTAAAGGCCTTAAAATATAAAAAATTTAAGTAAAAAATGACAACATTGTTAACCTACCGTTAAAGCCTCACAGCCTTCCGTACAGGCTCACGCATGTTATTGCTTGATAACATACATATATTGTTGGTGTTATTGTTTTATTTCTTAAAACTTTAGTTCATGTACGCACACCTAAGTAAACATCATTTCATACATACTAAAGTAGTCAATTCAATAAAATTTCTCTTTGAAATTTTATTTGTTTTTGTAAGAGTGTGTGTGTTTGTCTTCATCCTTTTTTTTCTTGCTCTCTAAACTTTTATTTTGTTTTTCTTGCTTTTGATTAAGTTTTTTTTTTGTAGACTGTATATGCACATACACACATACACATATATGTATGTAGCTGTGTGTAAGGCGTCTGTGCTACTATACAATTGGGATTTGTTGCTGTTGTTTTTGCAAAGACTGGTGTTATTGTCCTGTATGTTTGAGCTGGTAAAAAAAAATAAAAAAAACAACAACGAAATAAAAGAAACACGTGCCATTTTAAATTAGTTTTTGTTTTATGTTACTGTTCTACACACATTTGTTCAAATAATGCAATTTTTCACAGAACGTAAAACAATCTTTTCGTACGTAATAGTAAATGCAGCAGGAAAAGCAGGAAGCCTAAAATTAGACAACAATTATTTCAATTTCATAATTTTTATGTAAAACTTTATACACAAAATAGTGTTACAATAACTTACAGCAAAAAGAAAAAAAAGGCTCAATTAAATAGAAAATATTGATTATTTTCTGATAATTATATTGTTTCTCTATAACTGAAACTTATTTTTTCTTAACATAGTTTATGTCATGGTTATATTTATGTTTATATTTTTATTGTTGTTATAGTCAATCTTTCCCTTAAAGTTCTTAATGGTTTTCGAGTCGTCAATGTCATTTAACAGGCGCCACAGGGATGTCTATATAAATAATTGCGTGTGTGTTAGAGTATAGTAGATAAGAACTTAACCACACGCTCAACTAAATAAACTTGGGTTATTTATAAACTAAAGTAATAGATTTTTGCTTACAAATACTGTCAAAGCTAAAATTAATGGTACTGGTAAAAAGATTATCGCAATTAAAGACAACTTTTATTTGCTTTTGATTTTTTTTTTTGATTATATTTAAAAGTTTCCTGGATTAATCAAGTTGTTGTCTCTTTTGTTTTTGCTAAATTTAATGTCACTTAACGTTGTAATGCAAAATGACGTGCTTAGACGTCTTTCATTCTCAGTACCAGGCTATTAACCAGGTGGCAAATTACGGCATTCTATTAAATCAGCTGATATAGAAATTTCGTTCAATATCGAATGACGTTGTATGATGCTCACTGGCCCTTAGTGGTTTCATAACCTTCCTTCTGGCAAGACGGTCAGCTGCAAAATATCTGTTATTAGGAATAAGCTTCGCCAATTGCATATATAGATCGTTTAATAAGCTAAGAACGGGTAAAAAAAGTTAAAACACCAATTTGGTGATTCAAATGCTCACTTTCCGAGCATTACGGAGTGACTATGATCGTCAAAATCGGTTTACTAAGCAATGAACTGCCAAGATTATAAAGAAATTTGAAGAGCCTGAAATCGTCGCTAGAGATGTGATTAGGTTAGTACGCATTGCTGAAAATATCGCTTCTGATAAAAAATAGAGTGGCGAAAAATCTAAATTTGTCGATTTCACTAAATATCTGTTATTAAGAGCACACTTCGCCAATTGCATATATGGATCATGTAACAAACGAATAACGCGTAAAAAAGGTTAAAACAACAAACTTGGTGACTCAAATACGCACTTTAAGAGCATTACGGAGTGACTATGCTCGTCAAAATCTATTGACTATGCAATGAAGTGACCAGATTATAAAGAAATTTGAAGAGATTGAAACGTTACATATACTACTTATTTGGTTAGTGCATCATCCCAATGTACGCTTTACTGAAAATAGGCGTTGTTAGCAATTGGGCTGTTCTTACGACTTATATGGCATTTGAATTTGTACCTTTATTCATATAAAGTCCAACCTTCGCAACAATTAAAGCCAGACGAGCGTATATAGCCCCGTAGTTATGCTGATTATGAGCTAGAGAAACAGATTTTAATGCTGACTTTTCGAACAAAATCTCCTTTAGTTAGTAAGCTAATTTCTCACTCGTATGTTACTTCAACAAGCAAAATTATTGCTCATGAAGCTGCGAGTACACAGACGTGATTGTATAAAATCCATTGAATACAGAAAAATGACGCATTATGATCAGAAGATGTGATTAGCCGTAACTTTATTTTTTCGAAAATAACTGTAAATTAAGACAATGCCACGAGTCACATAAAACTACAGATTTTAGGTTTATCTCACAAGCCGTTTTTCTGTAGCGTAATTTCTTAAATTGACGATGTTAATCAGTCATCAATATCATGTGATTTGGGAAGGTTTTTAGTGGAAATACTACATAGAAGATATTATTTACACTAATAATCCTCTTACGTTGTAATATTTGAACACCAACATTATTAAAGTTAATGCCGAGATACATACATACATACATAATTGGCCATTACAACCCTGGATCAGGTTTACGGCCTAGCTTCTCGCAGCACTCGTGTTGTGTGTTAATTTTTATCCATGAGGACCGGTACCTACAGTTTAAGGTCGACTCCGAACGACAAATTTAATATCCTTTTTCATGGCAATCAATTACTTTCAGAACTTTTGCCAGAAGACTGCTGAGAGGTAAAGAAAGAAAGAAATATTTTTTCATATTTCTTTTTTTCAAGATGTCAGAGCTGAGATTTGAACCTGGCGCTATAGTCTTAGTAAGCGAACACACTAACCACTTAATCACGGCGACGACAATACCGAGATACCGATCGAAATTTGCAAAAAAAAAATGGTCGAAAACAGTCTCAAAATACTGATTACTAAGGCTGTAATGTAATTGATGTTGTATTTCGTACATAATTTCAAAATAGAAGCATTACAATTAAATAAAAGTTTCAATAAAATCATAGCCCCTAAATTCGTTTCGTTTAACTTTGCTTTTAAAACCGAAAACTGTCATAAAAGAAAGAAGTGTTAATAATTGAATTGAGTAATTATAACTCGTAATACAATAATAAATAAAGCCATAAATATATGTATGGCTTTCTGACTTAATATTTAAGTTGTAATATTAACCCAATAGTTTCCTTTTTATTTTACCTTTCTTAGTACCATTTGTCTGCCATTTCTATTAATAATAATGACAAATAAAATCAATACAAGGTACTTAAACTAATAATTTCACAGGAAACTTAACAATGTGGGTGTTTTCAATAAAAGGATATGACAATCAATTAACGCCTTACCAAAATAGTTCATTAGAAAAGTATACGCCCAGTTACTTAAATAACATGAAATATTAGTTTTATTAAACATTTCACAAAAGCTGAGCAACAAATTTTTACTTTTAATATCATAAAATTTCTTAAAGAATTAAAAAAAAGAAAGTACCACGTTTTTTTATTAATGTACTTAGAAATAGTACTTCATTGGATTACAATATAGAACGTATTTCGTATTTTAAAAATTTAAAACTAGTGCTTTATTAGTTTTAAAACAGAAGCACGTAAAGACCAAAACAACTATAAAAGAGTTATTTTATGTGCTGGAGGCCCGAAGTTCGAGCCCCAGGAAAAGTGTGTACAATTTTTTTTTTTTAATTTTTGTTTCGTCAGAAACGCTTTAATTAGATCAAAGAGTTAGTTCGTTATTTCAAATATGTATTTTTGATATTTTACTTCCCTAATATTTTTAATAATTACGTGTAAGTACTTTTATGGTACTTTTATTTTCTTTTTTATACAGTTTTTTTATTGTTTTAATACCTCTTTTTTTTGTTTAAAGTATATTTAATTTTTAGTACTATTTTTTTAGTATTATGTTCTATTTACTTTTGTTACTTCTTGGTTGTTATTAAAAATTATTTTTATTTTTTTAATTAAGCCTTTTCTTTCTATCTATATAATTATTTGGCAAACTGTCTCAATGGCCTTGTTTTATCTTTCTCTCTCTCCCCTTCTCTCTGCCTCTTTTATCAGTTTTTTCAAAATGTATAAGACCATAAAAGTGTGTCCTTTGGCTCCTGTTTTTTTGTGCGTGCAAGAGTGGGTGTTTGCATTGGCCACTTAATATGAGTCATCCTGTGTTAACGTCACCAGGAAAATTTACAATATTTCTATACAATTGTTATCGATAAATTTATTTTTACACACTCAATGATAGCAATTATTCTCATGGTTTACATACACATATCCTGGTTATCCTTTTTTTCATTTATACGAACGTTGTGCATTCATATTTTTGTATTTTTTTGGTCTATTTAATAATAATTTTTATTGTTTTTCTTAAAGCTCCTGACTGGAGCCTTTATGCTCATAAATAACTTTCTGTTTGTTGCAGAATATTGTGTAAATACAAGCATGTAGGAGTGTATGTTTGATTTCTATTTGTGTGTGTGTGAATAACATTATATAGTTGTTAACTCATACAAGCACAGTAATAAAAAACAGACAACCACACATATAAAACACTTAACATTTGAAAATGGAATTGTTTTATATCGTTCTTAGAAATTTATGAATTCGATTAAGTTTTTGAAACTAAAACAATAACGCTTCATAACCAGATTTTTTGTTTGTTTTGGGTATAAAAATAAAAGTAGAGCAGAAAGAATTTTTTTTTCTAATTCGCCACTTATTTTTATGTTTGTGACAGAAATATTTTTGCTCGAGGACATACTCGTACCACTAAGAGGGTTAAACAACGGCCATAATAATTAAAGAAATTGGTTTTTGACTAACAATGTATGCTGTTCTTCAGTAACTGCCGACCAATACAATAGGTCATGTCTAGAAGGCTGCACATTTTTACTGATATAGAAAAATTTTAAACCCACGAGGGTTATCCAACAAAGTCAAAATCACTTTTATTTTGACTTAAATGTGTGGATATTAGGCTACGTGCCATCCTCTGGGGAATGCAAGTGATGGCTGTAGTTTATCGCGTTGATTATGACCAGCAGTCGAAATTTAGTTGCATTAATTGGTAAAATTTCTAGGAATTAAACAAATTTTATTTGTTCTACAAGTAAAATTTTACATGCTGGTTGCCTACAGCCATCTGTCATACCTAAATTTCGATTGCCGTGTATAATCGTCACACAAACCTAAACTGCAGCATATTGACTTACGGGTATGTCCTGAAAAACGAATTAGAGTGAAATATTAAACGGCTACACTTTTAAAATGTTAAACTGTTTTAATAATTTTGTCTATTTATTCACTTAATACCCATTAATGTAACATCCTCGAATACTAAAGTTGTAAAGTAATTCGCGCATTTAAGTTTTATTTGCCTTTGAAAAAGCTTTCATTTTCAATTTCATTCGAATTCGTTTTTAGAACATACCCGTTCATTCGCAGTAGCATTGAAACTAATGAGGGCAATGTTGCAAAGAAGATTGAAATGGTTCTTAATCGGTGCTCCAGAAGGATGTATTTTATTTAGACACTGCAGTCTTGTTTTATAAAGCGAGTGCCTCCTATGGTAGATATCTTAAGACTGACTATGTGTGAGCTAAAAAGCCGAAGCGTAATCGGCTTAACATATAAAAGTATAAAACCGAATGAAAAACAATCCCTTTCATACTTTCATTCTTTGGCCAGCACAGCTTTATATCTTTTGCCTGATGGGAAGAAAATCATGGTTGGTGGCCTTAGTTGCTAACACTTACAGACTAACCTAAATTAGAACGTAAAGCGCAACGTAATTTTGCGCTTATCATTAACGCTGTTATGAGCAATTTAAATAAAACAGTTAGAGCCATCCTTAAATAAAAGCGAGAAGCGGAACGTTTTCTTACGCTTAGCGTTTACGCCGAACTGCCATCGCTAAATAAAAGCGCCAACGTTTTGTCAAAAAATTAAAAACAGGGTAATACAAACAACATATGCTTATATAACAATCCTGATTATTTTAATAATAAACTGCATTATTCTCTTGGTATTTGTGACGTAAACTAAATTTTATTTTAAGTGCTGAAGACTCGGGTTCGAGCCCCAGGAAAGGTGTGATCAATTTAATTTTGTTTTTATCAGAAAACGCTTTAATTAGATCAAAGTTAACTGCAATGAATATTTTTTGGTAATTAAAGAAGAAATGATGTCCGTGAAGGAATAGTACACTAGCCAAACTGAACAATTGTTTTCGACTCCAGCTACGGTAGTCTCATCAGAGTTCTTTGTGTCCTGTGCATATTCAAGACCAAACATCAACTATTTAACTCACACTTTTTTTTTTTGGAAATCGCATACTGAAATTATTACCGTATGTACATACACTTGTATGAGTTAGTCGAAGTAAAGTCACACAACAGTTTCTATCATATTCTCCTTTTCTTACCATCATTGCTGTTCTTGTAATTGTCATCTTATTTGGATGAAACAGAATTACAAATTTATTTTGTTTTTGCCCTTTATTCCACCTTATCCACATTAGTCGACATGAATGATATGTACGACGGTGGTCGTGGTGGTTAGAGCGCAGCGCCATAGCCGGGCGCAATTTATGTTAAGTGCTGAAGACTCGGGTTCGAGCCCCAGGAAAGGTGTGATCAATTTAATTTTGTTTTTATCAGAAAACGCTTTAATTTGACAGCTAGAAAACGCTTGCTCCTTTTATTTAGGGATGGCAGTAATGATTACTTACTTTGTTTGATAAAAACAGGTAAATAACCATATTAAAGACAAAATCAAAATCACAGATAAAATTGTAAAAAATAAGAAGTTGTTTTGCAGCTAACTTCACATCTTTACGCCCTGTCAAAATTGTATTTTCCAATTGCAAAGCATTAACGCCTCGCTATTTGGGTTGGTCACATACATTTCGTATGAGCATAAGAATTGTTGACGCTCTAATTTAGGTTTGCTTGTTACTCTTCTCAATCAGTTTAAGTACTTTTCACTGACAATATTGTCAGATTTGTCATAAAAATTGCACAATATTGAAAAAATAAATAAAAAAGAACAAATGCTTTCATTTTTATTTGAGTCACAAATAAAAACTAGAGATGAAGGTCATTGTTGCTAAAATTGTCATTCTTTTCTGAATTAATTTTCACAAAATAAAAAAATGGCAAATAAACATTTAATTGCATTATTTAATTATATCTTTTATTCTCCTATTTTCCTTTTTATTTATTTTTTTTTGTCGAATTTTCTAGAAAAGTTTGACTTTCAAGAACATTTCTTGCGTACTGAATAAAACGTAATTGATGCCATATTTAGCCTTAAAAAAATCTCAATTCATCAGGTTTGTTTACTCGATTTTTTTTATTAAAAATACAAAAAAAAAAAAAATAAAAGTCTGAAGTGCAAAACTAAAGCAAATGTTGTTTAAAATTCAATTTTTATTATTATTTATTCAGTTTGTTTACAAACGTCTGTCCTTCATTTGATGGCGTGTCTGTCTTTCTTGACTATTTATTATTCAACCATAAATGAAACCTATTTTTTCGCAAGATTGTATGTGTTTATTTTATATATGCGAATGTCAAAAGGTTATTTCCGACATCTTGTCATCATTTAAATATTAAAGAAAAAATATATATTTTGTAAGGAAAAAAAAAAAGAAAGCGAAATAGTATACAAAGATGACATGACAGACCTGTAACAAACCTCAATCAACACGATAATAAAACTGAAATGAAATTATAGAGAGAGGAAGAGAGAGCAAGAGCGTAAGGAAAACCGTAAAACGTCTTAAATAAAAAATAGTAAAATTCTAAAGGCCACTCAGTAGAATATTTTTATTTGTAATAATTTTTCTTTTTTAATAAATTTTCTTGATTCATTCATTTATTTATTCGTTTTTTATTGAATAAAAATGAAAGAATTTTTAGTGCTTTTTTTTGCAAAATGATGAGCCAAAGATGAGTCATAATTGTTGGTTTTTATACATTTTTATGTGGAAATTTTATGCTTTTGGGAAGAATAGGAGAGGCAGGAAGATTTATTGACTCAAAAACCAAAAAAATAAATGAATAAGAATTTTTTTTATAAATAAATTATTGTGACGATGATAACCAATGATGTGATGATATCATTTATAGAATTCAAACATATCAGTGCCATTGAATTAACAAAATTTCTTAAGCTATGTTCACATATCCTACTTATTTAATGAATGAAGCGTGACCACCACTATTTTAAGGACACATTTTTTATTTCTTGAAGAATTATTTGAAAATGTGTGTCGCCGTAGTCTAGTATGTAGTGTTTTTGCTCCGGGTTTAAACGCCAGTTCTGACATCTTGAATGAAACGAAATATTAAAAAAATGTTTAACCCTCCATCCTGCACATGTATCCGGCTAGATCTTTTATGAATTTGAAACTGATTTAAACAAATTTCTAATTTACCTAGGTGTTTGTGTCTCTAGTTACCCTCTACAAATATTGTTAGCTATCGTTTTTAAAAAAAAAAGTTAAAAAAAAACAAAAACAATTTATGTGGATTTCTTTATCTACACATCACATACGTAGCGCATGCATCTGGCTAGATGCACGTGTATTTTGTATGAAGAATAATGAGATTTATTTGCATTTTTTTTATTTTTTTGCGTTTGTTTACTCAAATCAACTCAAAGTACATTTTGTGGGTATTTTGCGTTGTTGTAGCTGTTGTAAGTTTCAGATTTTTGGCTACTCGTCACTCTTTTCATAGTAAGTAAATACTTTCGCAGCAATAAAATCAAAGACAAAAAACTGTTACTTTGAAAAAAAGAAAAAAATAAATAGTAATATATAATATAATGTTATCACTAAAGTTGCATATTTTTCATATAAATGTATTGAAAAACATAGTCCTTCGGGCCTGATGCATACGCTACATATGTGACTATCGGAACATGTGCGTGACGAAGGGTTAATGCAATGACCACTTCTTAGCAGCCTTCTGGCCCTGAGAGTAACTGATCCTCAAGTCTGTCACTCGGAGTTAATGTAAAATTATAGGTCCGAGTACTCATGGATAAAAATTGACTAACAGAAGTGGGTATTGTTAGAAGCTAGGCCCTAACTCCGTATAAAGAAAATTGTACTAAACACTTCCTGTCTTTTTAGCCCCTTGCTTTGTCATTATTGTTCTGTGGCAATATCTCGGCTGCTTATTTCGGGGTTAAAGCCTTCTTGTTTATAATTTTGATCATTGGTTTGCTTGTACATAATTCTATAACTTCGATCTATAGGAATTTGGTCAAGATCTAACAACAATGTTTGCCCACTGTTCGTCTTGTCTGCGTATGTTTAGAATATTAAGAATACATACATAATTGGCCATTACAACCCTGTATTAGGGTTACGGCCTATCCTCTCGCGGTACTCATGTTGTGTGTGTTGATTTTTATTCATAAGTACTGGGACCTACAGCTTAAAGTCGACTTCGAACGATATATTTGAGAAGCTGTTTCATGGCCATCAATTACTCCCAGAGCTTTTGCCAGAAGACTGCTGTGAGGTAGTCGCCGAAATAAATAGTTTTTTTTTTAAATTTTTTTTTTTCAAGATGTCAAAGCTGAGATTTGAACCCGGCGCTATCATCTTAGTAAGCCAATACTAGACCACTGCGGTAATATAAGTAAAATAAGACAATTATAAAATACATCAGTCATTAAAATGTTGCTTCAATTTTGAGTGTTTATTTTATGTTATTACGCACTATGGCAACAAGACTCTCTCAATGATGTTTTCACATATTTGTGCTTAAACTGCTAATTTGTCGAATATTTGAGCCATTGATATAGGTATCGTACGATAAGCTGAAATTGTGTAAAAATTGTTTAAAAAGAGAAATATTATAAAAACATAAAATTGCGAATTTCTTTTTTCAGAAATAAGCGTTTCTTTAGCATTTGCTGTGACTATTTTTGATTCCTTGGCTGTTATTCAATGAAATCTCTTTTTTTTGGCAAAGGAGACAAAAGTAAAAGAAAAGTGAATAAAAATTAAATTAAAAAGAACCTTTAGAAAGCAAATATTTCAAATAGGAAAAACGCAACCAAATCAGAAGAATTTCACAATGCAAACGAATAAAAAAAAATAAATAAATAAATAAAATTACCACCCCTGTTCATCAAAAGTCTAGGCATAAGCAACATAATGCTGTGAATGATGGTAAATTGGATGATGATGATGATGACGATGCTAAAGACGAAGACTACAAAGGAAAATTTCATCGTCAGTATGAACCAAAAAAAAAAAAAATAGAAAATGTGAATTTTTGGATAAAATAATGGCAAATAGAATCAGCCAACTAAACTACCCTTAGAAATAAAGCAAATAAAGAAATAAAAAAAACAAGAATAAAAACAACAACAACAACAAACACAAATAGAAGAATAATTAATTCAGCAGCATGTGAAGCCGAAGCAACAACAGCAGTAACAGCTTTTATAAGCAGCTGCTCCTGAGGCTGTTTAAGGCAAAACAGGATAATTTTTTAACAACAAGAAATATAAAAACCATAACCATCTTAAACTGCTGATTTGGCTGCAGGAATACGCGTGGCGTCTGCAAAAAACAAAAAAAAAAAAAAAAAACACGTGAAAGTATGAATGAAACCACGTAGTTCATAGAAAAAAAAATGCTATGCTACGAGTACATGCTGCATGAAAACGATTTTTTTTATCTTCTCCTATAAAAACAACACGAGACAAGGAAATAAATCTGTATAAAAAAAACAACCCCATCCATAAAAACATATATTTGAAGCCATTAAAGTATGCAATAAAAATCATCATCATGATCATGTGAATTTGAAAATTCCTTTAAATAGAAAACAGAACACACAAAAATTCAATTTTATTTCTCATTTTCATGACGAGATAGACAAAAATAAATGTTTCAATGCCACAATATTCCTACTGCCACCTAAACCAAAAAGAGTGCAATTTTAAAAGAAACAATACAAAGACTTGACAATAACAAAACAATGGCAGGAATGTAATGTAAGGAAGGAATAAAAATGTGTGACAAATCGAGGTGTTGTAACCGTCTTTTGTTGCAATTTTTCACAAAAGTATGGAATCCTCATCTCATCATCATTCAAATAATCTCATTGCTTTTGTTTGCATCAGAATTCAAATAATAGAAATTTAAATTGTTAGCGTAGACTACGGATCTCCAACGGACAATACAAACAAAAAAAAATTTTTTTTTCTTCTTCAACTTCAAAAGTGTACTGAGGATGTCTGCCAGCCCGAAGAGTTCGATCTTCAGTAGATATGGTTGTCAGCAACGTTAAGGTTGTAACTTAATAAAAAAAAAAATACGATAAATGTGTGTCGGTCTAAAGGCGGAGTCACATAGAATCCGTCGTACGTTGTACTTTGCCTTTTTGAACTAAAAAGTAAGTTAAGTACTTACATGCTTTCTTATAAGCTTTGTTTCATTCGGTACTTCCCTGTTAATGCAACGTATAAAAGTTGGGCAACTGTTAACGTACGTCGAGTATTTCGAATCAAAAATAAAAAAATAAATAAATATAACTGTTTTTTCGTCAAAAGTAAACAGGAAAGCTGGAATAAACCAAAGAAGAGAAGCTTTATAAATTTACTTTTATAAATTATCTTACAAAAATATACATTAAAAAAAATTTAATTTTTATATTTGATTTAGTATCCATTAAAGTACTCATTGTAATTACCACACACGTTAGTACGTTGCTATCAGTTGAAAAAGCCAAGGTATAACGTATAAAAACGCGATAAAAACTCTCTTGAGTTTTCAACTCGATATCTTCATGCGATTTCCTAAGCGTTCACCCTTTTCATTTTTATAAATTAAATTATTTCCTGCTGTGTTACAGACTACGTAGTCGCCGTAGTTTGGCTTTATATGATAAGAGCTCCGAATACAAATCACAGCTCTGACATCTTAAAACAAAAAAGATATATGAAAACAAATTTCTTTCGGCGACTACTTCTTAGCAGTCTTCCGGCAAGAGCTCTAAGAGTAACTGATTGCCATGAACAAGCTTCTCAAGTCTATCGTTCTGAGTCATGGCTAAAAATTATTACACACACCAAGAGTGCTGCGAGAAGTTAGGACGCAACCCTGACACAGGGTTGTAATTTCCAATTATGTATGTACGTGTGTGAGCAAATAACTGTAATAAATCAACAGAGTTGTATTAGAAACTTTAAACTGTTAATAAACACTAATACCAGGAGTTAATGAAATAATTGCCAATTAGTAGGTAAATTGTTCCACAACATCAATTCAAGGTTTTCTTTTTAATCAAATCTGTTCAACCAATTCTAATAAAATTTAAAAAGTATTTGGTTTTCTGTTTGTTTAGAGTTTTAAAATACCAGCTTTCTTTAATAAGGAGCTCTTTAAGCACCGTTTAAGCACAACTTTATTTTAAAATATTTTTTAACTGACAATTGTTTGTTTTCTTTCCTCCCTTTCTATCTCCAACCATTTATCTTAATGCCTTAATGTGTTCCATACAATGAAGATAAATAATTTAAAATGCATTTACAATACAGTTGAGTGAATTGCAAAAACGAAAAAAAGTGAAGTTAAAAATGGCAAAGAAAAGCTCAAATGAAATTTTGCATGAGAGCATAACAAAAGTAGGAGGAATTCGTATTTTATGTGGTTCTTTATATGCGATTATTATTCTTTTTCTTTTTGTTTCTTGTAGAGGAGTAGAAAGACAATTTAAACTGTATTTTTTCACGCTTTTGACTTTGCCGCAGAGCTATTGTTGTAAAAAGAAAAAAAAAAAAGACTAGACAGGCATTTACTCGTAAAACATCATGAACATGAAATTCATGAAATCGACGAAAAACGGACAATCAAACAAACAAGCAAAGCAGACATCATGAGACATGAGCAAGCAGCAACCAGCAACATGACGAAAATGAACATGAAACAAATGTTTACTTTTTTTGGATTTTGTTTTTTTTTTTGGGAGTATTTTAATAGCGAATATGTCGCCAGCAGTTCTTTATTTTTGGGAGTTCAGAAGTTTAGTTTTGACAGAGTTAATAAGTTTTGCTTTTGTTTTTGTTTTGGGTTTGTCAGATTAATGTTTGTAAAGCGTACTCAAGCATACTAATAACACAAACAAAAACAAATATAATTTTTTTATTATATTCATAAACATTCTGTTTATGAGTCAAGTGTCAAGTTGTGTTTTACAAAACCCAGACATATGTATGTACGTCTTCTTTGCATTCCTTTACTCTTTTTATGAATTCAGGGATGCAAAATGTCTGCTTTACGCTCTGCTGTGATATTTCCGTAATTTTATGACATTGCCCAAAACCACTTGAAATACTTACACTACATTAACACATACTCGTACAATTTTGCATACAAACATAGGTTCTGAAATTTACACACAAAAGAGGGGCTTAAAGCATTCATACCCGCGTAATAATACAATATGCAGTCTACTCTTCAGGTTAAGTTGGGTAGTGTCACCACATTCAGTCACGTGAGGTTTCTACTTAGGCCCATTGTCCTAGAACATAACGAAAAAAAAAAAAAATTTTTTTTGTTTTCAAACGATCTTCGTCTCACATTAACAATCTTCAACCAACTGAGAAGAGCTTTTTCCCATTATGCGTAATTACGTATTGAAGCGGACACGAACAAAGGCAACATTTAAAAACTTATACAACCTGAAGCCGTGAAAGGATAAAAATTATCTCTGCACTCACTAAACTTTATTACCGTATATAGTATTCTTTGTGCCCCAACATACGGCACCCTATTCCAGAAATATTTTAACTGAAAAACAAAATGTATAGTAATAAATAGATCGGAAGTTTCTCTTAATAAAACCAAGAACACAATTCGGTCTATTCTCTGTGGCAATTATGTGAAAGAAGGGTGAAATAACAGTGCCCAAACACTTATCTAGATAGTTTTATGACAATTCATTCATAAACGGGGTATTAAAATACTTTGAATTCCAGATCTATTGTACAGCACTTAACTAGTATTCCTATAATATCCCTCCTAGATATATCGCTCCGATGAACTTCAGAATGTTAGCCGGTGCAAATCTTGACAATTCTCGACTCGACGTATGATGATCATCAAGATACATTTTCCTACCATGCATCAATGCTGCACAGGTATTTATTATATGCTCTTATGACACCGTCACAGAATCTGCACAAAACATTCGAAGCGGTTGTTATTCTATGTAAATATCTAGTGAATCTGCAGTGACCGGTTAGGAGTCCCATTAATGTTCTTAGAATTTCCCTAGAAAAGCTAATGTACGGCTGGTCTCTTCTTGTACTCGTTTCCTAACTTCCCTTCAATCTCACAAAATAGTTCTAACCTCATCATAGACGTGTGTGACCATATCGTCAATTAGTACGGAGAAGTAAAAGTCAGTTAACTGGGGGGTTACTTTGTATTTCAATTCGAATCGAAAATGCTTTCGAAAGAAATTTCCCATTCGAAAAATCAATAATAATGAATACAAAAATTTTTCGAAAATTCGTAAATTTTTACGACATTAGACTAATTTCGGCAAGAATCGCTTGTTTCAGTAGAAGTTCAGTAACAAGTAATTTATAGCTGCTCAATTTTAATAAAGACAAAGGAACAAGGGCTTTAGAAGCTTTTGCTGGTACAATTGACAATTCCAATTCCACAACAGTTGGACTGGCCTCTCATGTAGTGTCCTTAATCAAAGTTTTAAGAAACTATCACAACATTCGAGTTCCACGATACTTGACAAGCATATCTGGATAAAATGCATGATGTCGTTCAAATCATTGGTAAATTCAATCACTTAATCATTGTCACAGCTAAGATAGTGGTCATTTTGTTGTAGTTCTAGTCGCCAGATACAGGTACAGGCACAGTACAGCAAATAGCTTGTTGGCGTTTTTTTTTTCTAATTATTTAATTCAGATTTTAGTTAATTTTGTTAATGCCAAAACTTTAAAATTTATTATTTTTATACTTATAAAAGTTCCTTATAAACTTGAAAGCAATTGGGTAACAAAATTTTTTAAGGCCTTTTAAAACTAAGAGCCTCTCTTTTTTGAATTTTATTACTCCCTTTCATTAACATTTACTGCTTATGTTTTTATTGTAGTTTTATTTTATTTACACGAACTTCATTTACACATATTGTATTTGTTTATTTTATTGTATTTCTCTATGTATAGAGTAGTACATCAGACGCGTATGTAAATATAAATTAAGGTGTACAATTATGGCCTAAAGGCATGATTTTGACTTAACTTTGCCTGAAGTGCTGAATGTTGACTTTATGTGAACCTCATCAACTCAACACCTTGTCATTGCTGTCGTCATAGTCATGAACACCATCATCATCATCATCATCATGATTCTCTCATGCTGCAGTCAAACAAATACTACTCTAATGATGCATAAAATCTACGGCCTGAACTAATAATTAAAGAAAGTAAAAAAGAAGAAAAAGGTAGACAACAAAAACGACAAATTGGTAGAGAAGTGAAGAAAAGAAGAATAAAATTATGATTTCTTTATTTTTAAATTTAATTTAAAAGTTATGTTAACTGTTTACTTCAAAAAATTTAGAAAAGGGCATAAATGTAATTTTTTTAACTGTACTCTTAGGATTAATTTTTATAAATAGAATTAATTTTCAGCTTTAGCGCAAAATAAAAAGGAAAACAATAAATTCATTCATTAGTACTCTGTGTAGAGGTCAATATACATATACTCTAAATTTAAAGATCATAGATTGTAAAGTTTTCGAGGTACAGCTAATGGAATGATGCCACACCTACTTTTCTGATCACAATAGTATTTTGAAGAGCTTTTGGCATTTATTCCAAAGTTCTCACATAAGGTTTACAAATTTCAGTTGTTATCTACTACCTTATAAATACATACAAATAAAATTTTATATTGTTTGGTAAGTGACACGCCTACTTTTCAAGTCACTTTTATATTTTCAGTTAACATTTGCGCTTACAAATGCATTCATAACTGGTCATTATAAGCCTTTTTTTAGAGTTATGGCCTAGCTTTTGATAGCACTCATATATAACAAGATAACGTAAACACACAATGTCACTTTAATTCAGAATTTTTATTCATGAGTACCGGGACCTACAGCTTTACGTCGAATCCGCACTACATACAGGATAAGTTTGTTCATGGCAATCAGTTACTCTCGGAGTTTTTAGCAGAACACTGATAAGCGGTGGTCACCTAATGAAATATTCTTTAATTTTTTTTTCTTTTAAGATGTCAAAGCCACGGGTCACTGCGTGATGGGCAGGCATGTAGAAAGACTGCGCTTGTCCGCGAATGACTTCTGTCGTGGCTGTGGGTCGGCTGAGGAAGAGGAGACTGTGGTCCACTATATTTGCCAGTGTCCATCTCTGGCTAGACGCAGATTTCTTACATTAGGATCTCCTTTTTTGATGGCTTGACTGACCTGTCGATCCTGGACATTGGACCAATTGCCAAATTTATTAGGCTCTCTGGCTGGTTTCCAGCATAATTTTCTGGGGAAGTAGTGCTTCTTGTGTGGAGCCCCTGCCTATCAGGGCTCCCCACATCATGTGGTATTACAACGGGCTGCCATGCGTGCTCAAGTGTGCCTTGTCATTACGAGGCTGCCACTTCCTCCTATCCTATCCTATCCTATCCTATCCTATCCTATCCTATCCTATCCTATCCTATCCTATCCTAGATGTCAAAGCTGGGGTTTGAACTTGGAGCTCTTGTCTAGTAAGCCACATACTAGACTTCAGCCACCACTTATGTACTTATGTGTACTAAAGCCACTTAAGCAAAGCTGTTTAATCCTAAATAATCGAACATTTTCACGTAGTTCCCGTATCTCTGACAGAGCAAATTATTTTGTTATTGATCGTTTTTGCTTAGGAATCGTTCCCGAAATAACCTTCCGAAAGCCTTTTATTGTCAATTACAATTTAAATAAGTTTAAATTCAATGTCCACGAACACTACTCTCTTTTTTTATTAATAAAAGGCAACAATTTTATAACAATTGCGGAGATCCGAAATGCTTGCTGGACAGATATATGTATGTACAGTAGAACTACTAAAGCTACTGTCTCTTGTGCCTGATTATTCATACATAAAAAAAAAATTCTCCTTGAAATTTTAAATAGTGCAGATGGAATTGGTCCCAGCTAAAAGGATAAAGTAAAAAATCTAATATATGTTTGTGTTTATATAGAGCGAGTAGAAAGTAATTTCTTCAATTGTAAATTAAGTATACAGAACAAAGAAAGATAGAATTTTATAAAATATGAAAAAAAAACTACAACAATGGTTTTTCTGACTTCTGGTGTTGTAGGAAATAAAAGTAACAGGCTCTTTTAAATAATATATGCTTTTTAAGCACTTTAAAAGTTATTCACTAACAGTAAAACGCCTTTAACCTGTAAGAGTACTAAAAAGTGTCAAGTACAGTACAATTAAAAATTATTTCATTTTCAAACAGAAATGTTCTTTTATCTTAAAGAAGAACAAACAAACAAAAGTTTTATAAATACTGTGACCGTTATTTGTAGGCATGTATGTTATGTAAATAGCGTAGTAAACAGGCGTCAAACATTTTTTCTTCATGCAAATGCTAATATAGAAAAGTAATAGGCCCTGATTAAGAAAAGGCTTAAAAGCAAAGATCTTAGAATTTGAATATTTTTTTTTCTTTTTTAATAGGTGAAATACTTAGTTTTTTTTTTTTTTTTTTTTTTTTTTGTATAAAACAAATATATTTTTGTTACTTTTTTTTAATGCCGCGCAATGTTTCAATTCTTTTCCTTGCGTGTTTAACGACCATTTATAGGTTCATATATTGCGTGCTAATTATTTAAATAATTCTAGGATATTAATGAATTGAATTTGAAAATGAAGCGAAAAAAACGTTGCAAACCAATGGCAAATGTTGTAAGTAAATCCCATAGCCAAAAGTGGCTTATTCGAATCCGTTTCTGAAGTCGTTTTCTGTTGACAAGTAAATAGTGGAATTTTCGAGCGTATGGTCATGATACCTGCCACCCGCAGCCGTAGCGGAAATGGAATATAATGCGCCTGGTCACCGTCAAGTGAGGGCTCAATGTAGGGCATTAATATCCCGTTTTATCAATTCCTCCACTAAGCCGTTGTCTGGAAAGCACAATCCCCCTTATTCAGTATTCATTCCTTAAACACAACGGCTACATATACTCCCCAAAGGGCTCTACCCAAATCACAAGGCAAGTAGCCTGTGTGCCACTTACAAGATGCAAGAATCTTCGAATAATAGTGCCCGTATTACCAGACTAAGTTGTCTCTGCTCAGACCCGAAAGATGCTGACACAGAGACATCTTCTTCCACTTGAAGTGCCAAACCAACCAGTTAGCGTAAACCCCTGGTTAGTAGAATCACCAGAGGTCTTCACTGTACTCTCCGTGGGGACAACTTTTGAAGACAGGCTGTAAGCCCTTGTTTTGATGACTTGATATAAAAAAATGATGCTCGACCGAAGATTAGCTGGTGAAGAATGGAAGTTTAACAATTTAGAATGAAGGTATCCATCATGTTTGAAATATGTAGGTCATGCTCAATTAACGAGTGTGTTTGCTTAAGGCACCCTTACACGACATGTTTTTTACACTGTTACTGTCAACTTTTACATGAGTAAACAGTTACATGTCGTGTGTGACTTTTAAAACATTGCTTGTGTAAAAAACACAAGGAAAGTCTTATGACAAAATTTCAATTAGAGCATGCTCTAATTTCGTATGTACACACATATGATATTAAATTTCTATGCCTGTACAAACATTAGTCGGCAATGAATTATTTGTAAAATAGTTTTTTTATAAATTGTGTGCCTAAAAATTTATTATTTATTTACATATGTAATTGTACATATACGTTTGTGAGTAAAAATTATAAACCTTATGTAAATTGACTAATTTTGACAAGCACAACAAAAAACTTATGTATTTTAAATTTAAAAAACACGTGTAAAAAACATATCGTGTAAGGGTGCCTTTAATAATTCAGTCTCATGAAACACCCACAATCTAGGTTGTTTTCGAGTTAGGCACCAGTATCTCTGTGTTTAAAACTAACCGTATTGTGGAAGAGATGAGCTTTAAAGGGTTTTAGTCCTAGACTCTTAAATAGTGTAGCAGTACCTACCTTAATACATTCTAACACACCTGTAATCATATAGTGCTTGAAAATTATGCCTCATCGGCTCTTTTCTAAACGGTATGAGGGTTCTAGTAGTCTACATACACCGGGAGAAAACATTACTTAACAAATTTTAAGAAAAACCCATAAGAAATTGCAAATATTTTACTTTAAATAACGAAACAAAGTAAAGAAAACAAAGGCACTGTAACATATAACTTCCCCTCTGAATAATTTTTAATTTACCCCAGTCCCAGCTTAACAACTGATCTAATTTTTTTTCTTTTTGTATTTTTTTTCTGCACTTATACGTTTGGATGGCTATTGAAATTAATCCTCAAATATAAATTGCCACTAACATTGCCACTGTTACAGCCATAGAGACTAACTGACTACGACAACAATAAGTGCGAGTATAATAGAATATGTAAAAAAGTACAAAAAAAAACAAAAAACTAATAAACGGGGGTGGCTTGTTTAAACGAATTTGGAATTGCAGGGAAAAGAATCATCATTTACGCCGTTACAGAGTAAATTAAAAACGTTTGAAACCCCGCAATGTAAAATTGGTTTTAACACGACTATTGCAAGAAGAGGTGAAAGGCGACGGCAGGGGTGCGAATAATAATGGTGACTATGGCTTTATAAAAAACGCACAGTGGTTTATTTGGCTAAAAAAAATGCGATACACATTTTTCTAAATAAAATTTTGAGTAATTTAATAATACATTTCTTAGAGGTTGAAAATTAGGAAATTAAATACCATAAAAATTATCGCTGACAGAGTCGTTTCTTAAGGTTTAATTGCCAGATTTTAGTTTGAGCAAAACATAAGATTTTTAGTAAAAACTTTTTATTTTTAAAAAGAATTCATGGCAAAATTTAGGAGTTTGAGAATGTAAAATAATCAGGCCTGTCACAGAAATCCATTCCGATCGAAAGCGGAATAATTCCGTATTTTGCTTCTTCAGAAACCGTAAAACGAAAATTTTTTGCGGAATTAAACCACTTTCAATTTTTGTGACTGTGATTTGTTCGGTTGTCATTTCTCCACACACTATAAAAAATCACAATAAGTTTAAATGACAAATGTTGTTGACAATATATCACATTTTCATTTTGTAAAATTTCAATAAATTCTAACAAAAATTGTTTGCTAGCCATTTCCGCAACCCCAAAAAATATTTTCGCTTTTCGTATTGTTATTTTAAATCTACCGAAATGAATATTTTGGCGGTTTACTGTGAACAAATATAAAATTTTTTTCAAATGTTCGCGCACATCCCCATACACTTTGTTACAAATCACAATAAATTGAAAAATTTCAAATTTTGTGATTTGTTGTCATACAGCCCCATTAACATGTAAAAAGACGTCAAACACAACAAATCATAGTCACAAATCACTAGTGTGTGGCCACCTTAAGTGGAATTGATATTTTCAGTGACTTAAATTTTAAAAAAATTTATTAAAACCACTTTTATTGGGTAATAAATATTCACTTTGTTATAATTTTTTCAATTTGTTTTGCTCTTATTCGCTTAAAACACATTATTTTTATTTTGGTATACATTATGTTGCGATATTATAAGAAAAAATAGAAAAATCGAAATTTTCTAAATCGATCGGAATCTGAAGAAGCTAAAACAAAACCGATTGTTGAAATAAAATTTCATTATAATCTGTTAAACAATTTCATGGCATTTATTTTTTAAATATGATGATATCCAGCATATTTTCACCGTGCCTACGAGTTTCATAGCCTTTTTCGAAAAGTCCAGTTTTTTACTACTTTTCCAATAAATCTGTTCATATTGTGACATAGTAAATATGGAGGAAGGGGGGAGAGGGAGCGGAGGTCGTAGTAAAGCTGTTAGAGCGCTCGCACAGAAACTCAAATGTTTGAGGTTTAAATCATAGCGAAGGAGAAAAATTAAAAAAATAACAATTTGCGGTTTTTCGAAAAATTATACATAATTTAAAAATAAGAGGTACCCCTCCGCCTCCAAGAAAACCATCATTAAAAAACCGCTCCCTGACATGTCCAGTCTATTCCACCAGAAACAAATAATCAGGAGTACATCGCCACCTTCTGAGAAGACAACAGCTAACCTGCTTAATAAAGATGCTCACCACTCACCATTAACATCCACCGACAGATGGGACAATTGCTGTTGATCATTCAAAGGTAGAGGTATAACACTGGCCTTTGAGTGATCGAATTGACAGCAACTTGTGCCATCTATCTATACTTTCAAATTCCAATATAATGCAGAGCAGGGTTTTACCCCTGAGTATTGGTCTTAATAAAAAAATAGTGACTTCTCATGCCTTAAGAGTTTCTGGTGTGTCGGTATAAACCAATCATGTAAAATAGCTCCATCTTACGATTAAACTCGCACTTATGAGGGGATCAGTGAACAGGACCACTTCTGGTAAATTTTCAACAAATGAATTTCACATTAAAGATATAGTTAAGCACGTTGTATGACAAGCTACGACGTGTTGTCGAAATCAAATTTGGTAGATGTTTATAGCAGATCAAATTTTCTACACAAAAAAATGCTTCGATAGCACTAGCTATACACCATAACCCCAGCGCCTATTCCATTTAAAGAGAAGTAAGGACCGATGATTACACCATCTTGTAAACCGCACTTAACAGTAAATCTTAAGGGGCATAATAGCATTACGTTAACGGCTGGAGGATTGTTTTAACTTGAACTGAGATTCACCGCTAAATACATTTTATTGATAAAAAAAAAATACTCATCTTTCGTCAGTTTCAAATGAGTCATTTCGCTTCAATTCTTGCACGATTTTTATTTCATAAGTACGAAAACAAACGACAACAAACATCATTCTTCTATTTTTCAGGATAGTTAACTTTATAAGATAGGGTCACTTTGAATCGAGAAAAAATATATATATATAAATATATATCGAGAAAAATATATATATATAGAAAAAACGATAAATAATTGTACGAACTGACATGACTAATTATGTTGATCACGAAATGTATGAAGTGCTCTAAGAACTTTACGGAGCGATTTATGTTTTTCAAAGTGCATTTGCAATTTAGAGGCGTTGTTCCTGCGTTAAAAGATTCAAGAATGTCTTGCCAAAACATACTAAACAGAAATGTCAGCCCAGTGTGAAATTTTCAACTGTTTAACCATAGTTACTTATATAGTTTTTATGTTAAAACAAAAAGATTTATAAAATTTTTCATCCATTGCTAATATATGCAACAAAAAAAAAATCAAAAGAGACCACTGTATAACATTCGTCATATTATTTACTGTCTTTTGAATTTTTCAACAATAATTTCATGGTTTTTTAATACAAATTTTTGGTGTAGAATAACGTTTGCACATATACATACAATAATAGGCTTGAAATTGATCAAATAAAATTCCAATTAGAAACAGTGGATACTCGTATTTGATTTCTATATTAATAGTTTTAACACTAATACTTATATCAATAAAACATGGTCCATTTGAAAGAGATTTGACTGTGTTTGCTTGTAGTTTCTTCTTTCATATTTTTGTTGTTTTATTCAAGCAGGGCTTAATAAATACGTTGTTTTTAAAGTACGAGTATGTGGGTAGTTCGAAAACAAAACATAAAATAAATATAAAATTATACAATAAAAACAACAATGAAATACAAAAGTAAATAAATAAATAAATAAATTTTCAAAAATTAATTTTACGTTTTGTTTATTTTGTATCACAAGCACATTATTCCTTTTTCGTTTTGCATTCATTTTTATCCACAAATTTTATGACTGAAACACAACACCAAATAACTCTCCTTTGGAAGTCATAAGGGTGTTGTTAATGGTGGTGGTGATTTTGTATAGATTGCTGACCAAAAATAAAAAAAGAAAGAAATAAAAAAAAAAACAAATATTTCTTTTGCAAATTGCAAGCGGTTTTAAAGTTAAATATATTGTCGGTTAAAATATTTTATCACATGCGTCATCAACATCAACATCTACATCATCATCAATCGTTTCAATCTTCATTTAAATTAAAATTCTGTCGTTTTCGTTTTCGATTTTGTTTTTATACTTTTTCACAGAACGTAAATATTTTAAATTCAAATTGCGTGTAAAATGAAAATAAACTCTACAAACGTTAATGTTTTGTAGCCACAAGCCGAAACCAAATAATATTTGTTGATGGTTTGATTAATGATTAAAAAATATTGGCAAATACAAACTTAACCTTGACATTCAATTTTAATACACCCTAAATGAGTTCATATAGCTAAAATATTTTAATAAAAATGCAAAATATTTGAACTAATAAGTTTTCTTTATAATTGAAATGCTTACTTACAGAGCTCTTAATTGCTAGGTACGATTTGTTTTCAAGATATAGTAAAGAAATCCCTTAATTCGATATTATACGTACATTACAACCCTGTTTCGGGGTTACGGCCCAGCTTCTCACAGCACACATGTTGTGTGTGTCAATTTTAATTCATGACTACCAGGACCTAAGTTTAACTTCAACACCGAGCGACAGACTTGAGAAGCTTCTTCATGGTAATCAGTTGCTCTAAGAGCTTTTGCCAGAAAATTGCTAAGGGAGGTGGTCGCCGAAATATTTTTTTTCCATATTTCTTTCTTTCAAGATGTCAGAGGTGGGGTTTGAACTTGGAGCGTTAGTCTAATAAGCCAACACACTACATTGAATATTAAATTATATTCCACTTAGTATTTACGAGCAGAGGTAGTAAGACTATAAGTTCGATAAAGTGTCGCTAACCAGGGTTTCTAGTGGGAACTGAACCCACAACACTCTTATTAGCAGTCTAGCACACTACCTACTAGACTATTGAGGAAACTTCTTGATCAGTACATAAAAAAATTAAATATACTTACATATACACACATACTGCAACACAAATCACACTTAAATCCAAAAATTTTTCAGCAATTTCTCTCCTAAACTATGTAAGTAATTTGCCCGGTCCGATTTTTATGCTCTTCAAATATCAGTAAAACTTTTTAAAAGGCAATTTCAGCTTTTGCTTTTAAAAGACTTTTGGTTAAAATAGTTTCTACATTTTTTATTATTTTTTTATTTTTAATTGTCATCCGTTTTATTACAACGTGTTTCTCAATGCCTTCTTCTTTAATTTATTTTTAATACTTAAGAATTTAATTAAAAAAATAAAGTATATTTTTTGTGTTTTATTAATTAATTTCTAAAAAAAAATAATAAACTTTCAAAATGTAACAATTTGTTAAGCATCCCGCCTTAATAGTGGGGGGTTTTAAAGAACTTTTTGTGTTTGAGGTTTATTTCGTGATGCCAAAACATCTGTTATGATTCCCAAAGACTTTAAATAACAAGTCTTGGTTTTGTTGTTTCGTTATTCAATAAAATAACAACAAGAACAACAACAATACTACATACATATGTGATAAAAGAAATAAGTACACTTGTATTATTTAGTTTTTTGCCTAATTTTTTTTAATTTTTTATAGGTCTCATATGGTAATTTTAACATAAGTCGTATAATTTGTTAAAGTAGCACTGATTAAAAAAAAAAAACTGTTGTACAGTTGCCATTATTTCCGATTTGTTTTTTTTTTGTAAAATTTTTATAAGAGTGAACACAATCAATTGATCGACAGACAAACAGACCGACTTAAAAAGAGACAATAAATAAAAAAAAAATAAAATAAAAACGAAATAAAATTTACTTTCATAAACGTGAAAATATACTTGCACATACGAGTATGTTACAGATTGTTGTAGAGAGAGAGGGAGAGAGAGAGAGAGAGAGAGAGAGAGAGAGAGAGAGAGAGAGAAGAGAGAGATTGGAGTAGAGATGATTGTCCTAATAAAGCCTTAAAAACACCAAAAAATCTTTGAGGTCGATTACCACAAATTTGGATAGGCTACTGCGCTTAATCCAAAATATTTGAAAGCCCACAGAAAAAGCTTACAACACGTAAAAGAAAAAAAATTAAACAACTATTGCTACACAAGAAAAAAAAAAGAAAATAAAACTAAAAATGTTCCGTCTTTAGTTCCGCAAACTAACCTTTTAATTTTTCAGCTTTACTGAGATTCGAACCTGGGCCGTTTG
This sequence comes from Metopia argyrocephala, assembly GCA_963576795.1. Lineage (NCBI taxonomy): Eukaryota > Metazoa > Arthropoda > Insecta > Diptera > Sarcophagidae > Metopia > Metopia argyrocephala. Next base: position 169,493,938 of record OY756208.1, on the reverse strand, counting down.
AGTTTTTATGCGAGCACTCCAAAGACTATACCATGCCCCCCCCCAAAAAAGTGTGAACATTTTCTGCTTTAATTTTTATCATGTTTTTTTGCCAGTAAATCAGAAATATATAATTTGAAACAATTTTATTTTAAAATTTAAACAAAAAATTTGTATAAAATGTATTGCTTTGATTAACACCTTTGGGAAAAAGTCTCCTGACGAGCCTCTTAAGCAGAGACGAAATGGCCAAAGAGACATGCTTGTGCCCAAAGCTATACATTTCATATTTATAAGTGGTGTTTTTTTCGATACCTATAGCCGCTTAGATAAACTGCTTCGAAAAAAAAAAAAACAACATACATAAGTGCTTAAGAAATTAAATTGGGCATTACTCACAATTTTTATAAAAAACATATGTAATTATCTTTTTAAAAACAATTCAAAAAATATAAAAATAATTATATTCCTTCGCCTCAGCCATATTTATAATCTTTATTCCATGGTATAATCATCATAAGGTAGTCCCGCTTTACCAAAACAATTACAGCTGCTTACTTGGAATTGTCAATATCTTATTCTTCTTCTTTGTTATTTATTTTGACGTTAAGAAAATTTGAAATTAAATTTTTTTCTTTGACAACAAATTAGAAATTAAAATTTAAAATTATGAAATGCAATACCAAATTATCAATACCAAATTTAGTTTTTATTTTTGTTTTCAATATAAATTGCAAAACGTTTATATTTTTATTAATTTATTTATATTTTCCGACATACACACACATATACTCAATACAAATGATTTTTTTTTTAATACAGTTGCATATTTAATATAAATTTTTACAATAAAATTTATCTATTCATTCCGGACTACTGTTGATGCAACCATCTAATGCGCCATGAGGTAGCCTCTGGATAATTATATTTCACAACCGGCGAATGTATTATATTGTTAATAAACTATTTTTTTACAGAACAAAAGTAAAATTTTCAACTTTTAAAAAAATTTTCCACAAAATAAAAAAAGAAGAGGAAGATTTTGTTTACAATAATATATATATTTGTGTACAACGGTCAACCACAGTGTTGCTTTTATTTGACAATTCTAAGAGCAGCAGGGTTGCAAAACTATAGGGTTCTATGCTATTTCAAACTGATGATTATACCATGCTTTATTCTTTTATTAATTTATGAAATGTAGAATTTTGAAAAGAGAACGTCAACACAAAAAGAATCTAACTTGGCAGCATTTTTATATGTGCTTAATTTTTAAGCAGTTTTAAAATTAACCGCTTATATAAGCGGATATAAACAAAAATTTGTATGGAATATTTATATTTGGTTCGATAAAAACACCACTATATTAATATTTAAAGTTTTTTTACAGAATACAATTTTTTTAACTGATGCTTTAAGTTCAATATTTTATGTTTTTATGTCTACTAGATTTTTGAAAACAATAAAAACATTTAAAATATAAACAAGTGGCAGCATTTTACACCTTTATTTGCAAATAGTGTAGTTAATCACGACTTGTTATCGTGAGTTAGTAAGTTGCAATAACACAATTATATGGAAACATTTTCAACTCTTATTTGCAAAAAATTGGGACATATAAACGTAGTAACAAATAAATTATAATAATTTAATGGAAATGTAGTTGTTTAATATTTTCAATTCACAAGTGCTTCTTTATTTATTTTTTTGTAATTATTTTTTATATTACATACATACATAACTGGCCTTTACAACCCTGTGACAGGATTACGGCCTAGCTTCTCGCAGCACTCATGTTGTGTCTGTCAATTTTTATCCATGAGTACCGGGACCTACAGTTTAAAGTCGACTCCGAACGACAGATTTGAGAAGCCTTTTCATGGCAATTAATTACTTCCAGAGCTTTTGTCAGAAGACTGCTGAGAGGTAGTCGCCGAAAGAAATAATTGTTTCATATTTCTTTTTTTAAAAATGTCGGAGCTGAGATTTGAACCCAGCACCCAGCGTAAGCCAACACACTAACCACTAGACCACGGCGACTACTATTTTTATATTATAAAAGTTAAAACATACAAGTGTACTTTTAATTCTGTCCAGAAGTGTAACAAATACTTATTGGCAGTTTTCTAAAAAAAAAAAAATAAAATATCTTAAAGTTTAAACCTTTTTTGCTTTTCTTAAAGTTATTGTTACTGTTGCTTTTGTTATACTTAAAAGGTTTATTGAACCAGGTTTACCTCTTCTCTTATTATTGTTCGATAAAGTAGTTTTTAGTACTTTGTTTTGCCTTCTTAAGCTTTAATTTCCGTATAGCAATTGCTACACGGGCTGTTAAAGTTACATTTTCTATTGTAGTTGGTAAAATGTTTTGTTGTTATTTGTTTGTTGTAACCCTACAGTATTATTTTGGCAGCTTTTTTTAATCATAAGCGTTGTTATGATTTATTCCTGCCTGGTAATGTAAATATTGGGGAGGCTGGAGCTCTTGATTTTCTGGGCATGAGAATTAATTGCGATTTTTGTTGAAATGATCACATATTTCGAGTGTCGAAAGAAGCATTCAAGTGCGTCAGTTTTTTAAAACGGTACAAGAAATAGTTCACTCCATCTGATCTTCACAGTATTTACAAGACCTATATCCGGACCTAGGATGGAATATAACTCTCATGTATGGGCCGGTGCTACAAGGTCGAAGGTGCTTATCAGCGACGGTAGGCTAACCAACTTTCTCGATACGTTGGAGAATCGGCGCCATGTGGGGTGTGCTTCATTGTTCTATCGATACTACCATGGGAGGTGCTCTGATAAAATAAAAGATTTGTTTCCGGGTGGTCGTATATTCTTGCTGACTTCAAGTACCTCTCTCAGAGCACATTCATTTGTGGTTGATTGTCCAGCGAATCGCACAATGCATTATAGAGAGAATTCGTTCCATAGCTGCAACGCTTGTTTATGGAAAAGTCTTTACAAAACTTCTGTTTTTCCTGCCAATCACGATATCAGTAGGTTTAAATCAAATATCCCCAAACACTACTCCCTCTTTCCCCCTTCTTATAACATATTTTCCTAGACCAGCATAATGTACTGCATGAGTAAGGGCCGTCCCCTGAGTGCTGGCCTTAAAAATAAACCCTTACTTAAATAATTGGGTCTAAAAATGTTTTCATTTAAAATAGATTCAGTAAGTCTTGAGGGATATGTGAGCATATATACGTACTCAAAATCATAAATACATTATTATCCATTACATCCATGTTTCAGAGTTATGGGCTAGCTAACTTCAATATCGACCCCAAACGAAAGGTTTGTGAAGCTTGTTCATGGCAATTAGTTACTCTCAGAGCTTTTGCCAGAAGACTGCTAATAGGTAGTCGCCGTAAGAAATATCTTTTCATATGTATTTCTTTGAAAATGTCAGAACTTGGGATTGAACCTGGGGCTCTTATCTTAGTAAGCCAGCTAGTATCTACTATTCTTAATATCTAATGTTAATAGCGCGGTTATTTGGTAAAATTTTTCTTTTTTTAATTTTTAGCAGAATAAAGTACTGTAGCAGAATAAAGTACTGACTGATATGCTTGTACTTTTATAAAACCCTATTTGCTAGAGAGTTTCTTGGAAATTATTACTGCCTTCTTTACCTTTTTTTTATAACTTATTGTGTTTTTCTGGTCATTATTTTTTTATAATTTTATTTTTTTTTTAAGAATCATAAGTTTTGTACAATGAAACGTTTAAATTATTTGTGATTTTTTTATTTCTTTTCAGATTTTATACACGAAATTTTTATTGTTTGAAAGCGGCAAACATAAACAGGTTTGTTACGTTTTTTCATTTTTATTTTAAACGATCAAATAAGAAAAAACAAAATATCTTCAAACAAAAATTTAGCAAAAATATCTTTGATATGGTACTTAAATACTAAATGTTAGAAAAAGATATAAAAAAAGATTTTATTTAATTGAATTTTTATGTTGGTAGTAAAACTGCTTTAATGGTTAGCTTTTAATGCTGTAACGATTTTTGAATTATGAAAATTACTGAATATTTAAACTAGCAATGCCTTAAAAATTAAAAAAAAAAGAAATCTTTCAGAAATCTGCAAAACTGCCAGTGTTTTTGCATTTTGTTTAAAAAAAAAGAAAATTTTTGCTCAAAGTTACGAAATTTTTAATTTGAATTTTGTGTTTAAATATTTCACTGCCTTTAAAGGCATATTTATTTTATTTTCTTTTAGATTTCTTATTATCTGTTTTGGACATGAAGCGTTTATTTTACAAATACTTTTATGATATACAAATATGCACTTGAACACTCTGTGTGTTGTTTATGCAAATGTCAATGATATGTGTTTTTATTTCATTTCATTTATTTCAAGCCATTTGTTCTATTCACATAGAATAGCGATTTTAAAACATACTCGTATCAATCCAACCAACTACAAAATGCTTACAAAAGGTGCTTTCACATTAAATAATAGGGGTATACCTTGAACCATATTTGTACTGAAAACAAACCAACTGTGATTGTTGGTTGACTTATCTCTACTTAAACTATATACGTATGTATGTAAATATATTCTCATACATGTATACATACATACATACACATTCACTATTAGTTATTTTAGTTGTTTTAAATATAAATACTTCTTATAGCCCCAGTACATACATAGTTTTATAAACAAACCCGGCCTTAAACAACAAACATATACAGTGAAAACTTGTTAGATTAAATTAAAAGGTTCATTTTAACATAAAAATCAAAGAGGTTTTAAAATATGTATTTAAACTAAAAAAGGAAAACCACCGCCAGATTAAAAGGTTATCCAAAAAAGTACCCAGTTTAGACATAAATTCCCAGATCTGGAGACACTGTTTGATTCACCACAAAAATTTCAAAAAATTGTTATGAATTTTGCAAAATGTATACTTTTCTTAATACAATAGGAGATCATTATAGAATATCTAGGGCTTCTAGAAAGAATATTGGGTTAATAAAATCCTTCATCTAAGTGGTATACAGACATAAAAAAATTGTTATATTTTGAAAAATTTTATAAATTCTTTAGAGAATTGAGATATATCTAAATTAATTTCGGAAGTTCAACTTCAAAAAACTGCTTCCTGACATTCCAGTTTATTCCATCTTTGAAACGAATGATCAGGAGTACAGTGCGCCACCTTCTAGGAAAAGAACAGCGAACCTATTTAGTAAAGACGCTTACCACTCACAATCAACATTGCTGTTGATCATACAGGGGTAAAGGTAGAAAGCTATGTACAGACGGTTGTAAGATCTGACAATATTGTTAGAAAAATTTGCAGAAAATTTCTTACAATAATGTGAACTTAAAATTTTTCTGTTTCAATATTGCCAGATAAAACATTGTCAGAGCATTATCAGATTGGAAAAACTAAAGGCCCAACCATAATGTACTTTCGTAGACCGATGCTAATGTCAAAAATCAGCGAAACGTCTGTCAAAAATCTAACGAAGCTTTCGAGTGGCTATGATGTACTTTTTGAACTTAAGTGCAAGCTGTTCTTAGTTGCAAACATTAATACTTATGTAAAACTTGATTTGTCTCTATATTTCATAAATATACAGATTTTTATCACAATCTGTTATTTAATATCTACAACGGTTAAATATTTTACCGAAAACACGTTAGTTATATTTATTTTTGTTAATTAAAAAAAAAAAATAATAAATCATAAATAAAAAATACTACTAAAAACTGCAACCGTGCGTTCTTTCTAATTGTAAACATAGGCACATTTGTTTAAATTTTGTTATTAATGTGCTACAAAATGAACAAAAAAAAATATTTAAATGGTTGAAAATAAATAAGATACACATTTGTCACAGAGAAATCGTTTTTTTATATATATTTTCAATCAAATTTTCAATAAAGTTATCCTCGGTTTCCATTGCACACTGCCATCTTTTGTTTATTATTGTTTACACAAACACAAAAACAGCTGTTTGCGTATGTTTGGTACGGTCGGCTTCGCTCCAAACGTAAACAAATGAAATTGAACGAAACTCAACGAAACGTTTGTTATGTACATTATGGTTATACACATTTAATTGCATGCATTCGCATAGTTGTTTAAGCTAGCCTAAGCACATTATGATTGGGCCTTAACAATATTTCCAGACATCTGCCAACCGTGTAAACGCATTTCTTTGTTATTGCCATATCATTGTCAGACATTGGCAACGTTGTCTGACAATTGTCTTACAATGGATTGTCACACTTTCTGGGAAATATCTTGCAACCATGTGAGCTGACAATATACATTGATGTGGAAATTTTACATTGTGTAGTAATTGATAAAAAATTGCCAGTTCTGACAATATTGTTAGAACTGACAACCATCTGTACATAGCTTAATAGCCGTTGAGTTTTCAAATTAATAGCAACTTGTCTTATCAAAAAAAAAGGCGCATAATAAATAAAAAATTACAATAAATCTGTCTAGGTATCTTCAAATTCCAATACAATGCACTGCATGAGTAGGGGTTTATCCCTGAGTATTGGTCTTAATAAAAAAAATGTAACAATTATGGATTCCTTTCTAATTGTTATACATACAATACAGCCAATCTGGTTGCTACTGTATTTCACGTATTTTATGTATTTTTTTTCTACTCAGATGTACAATAAAATATTTCAACATTTTAAAATATAAAATATTTATTTGAAATTAAAATTATTTGCCAACATTTTAACAATGATTTTGTTAAAACGAAATTGCTTTTGAAATCTTGAAACGACTGTCTAAATGTCATAACGTCATCTGACCGTATAGCAATGCTTGTAATCAAAACACTTTGTAGTTTAAAGTGTCCTTAATAATAAAAATTATTTTCATTTAAAATTCACTTTTAAAAACATTTTACACAGAATTTACATTGACACTTTTTGTTGTTGTTTTTTATATAAATTACGTATTTTTATGGCGCAAATATGCATAAATTGTTAAATTGTTTGTTTGTTCTTCTCTTTTTGTAAATTTTAAATCGGTATTGACTTTAAAGTCAGTTTATCTGTCAAGAGGCGAAATAAATTTAACAGAAAAATAAAAAAAAAATTTTTTTTTTGTATATTGAATTTATTTAAAATTATGAAAAAAACGGCAGTAATTTTTTAAATAAGACCTTAAAGTCAATTTTTCAATTTATTTTCTGTTTTATTTAATATTCCAATTATTGCTGCTGAATTTGTTGCCATTTTATTGGCGAGATTTAGCTTGGAATTATACTTTGAAAGATTATAAACAATTATCAGCAACACATTGCTTTCGGCTTTGGCTTTTAAATAAATTATTTTTGTTTTTTAACCCTTTATGTCTAAGATTTTAAAAAGCGTAATAAATTTTGTAGAAAAAAAGGTAATTTATGGGAACAAAAGGACAAAATATGGCATTTTAGTCGCTCATAACTTGAATATCTTTATTTGAGCAAATGCATGCTAAACATTTACTTCACACATGAACGCAAGGTGTTCACAGAATTGCCAAAAAAAAAAACAAAAAAAAGAATACAGTGTCGTATAAAAATGTCCAAGTATGCGTTTTTACCTGTTATTATTATTTATTTTAGAACAAGCATAGTTGCCAGATACCACCGACCTAGAAGTTCTGTTACTTCAAATCTACTGTTCGTTCAGCAAGCTTTGTAATTTTCTAATGAACTCGAGCAAGTGTGACAATCACACAATATGTGTTCCGTTGAATCTGATGCCTGTAAGTACAATCTACTCATATCTGCACTTAACAAACATCTAAATATAATAAATCGTAAGAAAATCCGTCAAGAACTACTTCCAAATTTGACGTGCTTTTCATTTTTCTATCGATACTACCATAGGAGGTGCTCTGATGAAATTAAGGACTTCATTCCGGATAATCGCATATTTCTATTGAGTACAGGTACCTCTCTTAGAACACATCCTCTTGTAGTTGATAGTTCAGTGAACCGCTCGTTTATGGAACAATCTTCCAACGAATTTTTTCCTGCCAATTACAATAACAATAAGTTTAAATCAAATAAATATGCACAAGCAATACTCCCTCTTTCCCCTTTCCCATAACATATTTTCCTAGACCAGTATAATGCACTGTATGCGTCGTCCCCTATGGACTGATGACTACCCTAGGTGGTGCAACAACTGTTTCAACAATTTTTCAACTTTTCATTTTCTAATTAGAATGAGAATAGTAGAAAGCGGTGCTGTAGAACACGACTTCGGACCGAGACAAGGTTTTACATATCCCCTCATAGAAAGTGCATTCGCAGCCTTGATCCCGCTTATTCTGAACTCTATTTCTAAGCACCAATTGTTGCAACGAGTAGTCCTAACAATATTTGATAAGTTTAAATATCAGAGGATGTGAGGCAGGCAGTGTTGATACAGCTTGACTGTCTGAGAATGTATTAATTGTTTTGCTTTGATCCCTCTTAGCACATATGAAACTAATCGTGATCTCAGTCTCACCAATACCCAATGACATATTAAGTGGAATTAATGTCTCGTTTCAATCCCTAAACACTATCACTGACAACATTGTCTATTTTGAAACCATTGGAATACTTGTTCAAAAAGAAGACACTCTGAGCCAAAACTAACCTTTTAGGCAAGCATTCCGTATTCAGGACTTTAACCCACAACCTTCTTGCAAAGCACAGTCCCAAAGATATGGTATTCAGAACCGAAATTGGTTTCCTGACCATCATGTAAGGAATGGCCAAACTCACTGACACCTTTTGAGAGACATTTTGCTAAGAAACTTTACTGCTAAACATGTAACCATGTAAGCGAAGCGGCTCTAAGCAAACCAGGGCCACAAGTGCCTATGTTGGATAAGACTGAAACAGTATTAAAAGCAACAACTCATTGAAAACCATTAAACCACCTAATTTATGGCACAATTCGCTGGTAGTAGCTTTTACTCTGATAATTTCTTAACTATTGCTTTAAGACTCTCTCCACATTCTGGCAATGCCAGCTAAAAAGCATAATTTATTTTACTTTCTATAAAAAAGTTAAATCTTTGTTTAAATGCATTCCTTTTACTTTCATTGTCTAACAAATTTCCGAAAAATATATATTTACAATGAGATCGTATTAGCGTAGCATATTGTTACAACAATTGATGTCAACAATGTTTATTGAATTTATAATTAAAAGAGATTTTTAGAAAATGTTACATGTGGCTACTATAGAGGGTTAATGTTATTTTATACCCGTACAATTAGAAAATTATAAGGCTGTTACTGTAGAAAATAAAATAAATATCACATGTAATGTTTTTTTGTACCAAATGATGTCATTCCGGGCTTAAAATTTATTTAATTTTTTTTTTTTAATTTAAAAATTTATCGCTTACCATTAATCAAAAAATTATTTGTAAAGTGTTTAAAGAGTTGAAATAAATCAAAATTAATCAAAATGAAATCTGTTCGGAAAGAGTAAACTTTTTTAAAACTACGAGTAAAAATATCAGAACCAATATAAGATTCATTGTTTTTAACTTAAAAACCTAAAAAAATTATGTGGGTAGATTTATTGACAGCAACATACGAGTATAATCTTTAAACAAATTAATTTGTTATATAAACCAAAGAAAAATAAGAGTTAGAAAAATAGTTTAAAGGAAAAAGTACCATGTCATGCAATTGTGAGTGTTATGCGATTTTTTATCTTTCAAAAATCACAGAATTAATAGTTTTAAAGCAATTAATTTGGAGAATTTAGAAAAGCATGTGATATAACCTTATAAAAGGGTGGCTAATTTAAAGTAAACGGCCTGAAAAACGCCTTCTTTTGTGACAAAATCAGTTTTATTGATATCAATGTAAGGTATAAATATGGCAATTAATAATGGAATTTGATGCTGGGCATATGCCCAACTCTATCACGTCACCAGACATCCGCTATTTTCATACAGTTTTGAACTACATTTGCAACAAAGCTTTGAATTTCATCTTTTAGAGTGCCAGTTTGTTGTGGTTTGTTCACATAAACCAGGCATTTCAAATGGCCGAGAGTAAATAATTCCATTTAATCACAAAAACGAGGCGACCAATTGGAATCGCTAAATCGCGACCAGAAAATTTCTAATTCAATAACTTAATTGTTTGGCTGGCTGTGTGGCGCCGCGCCATCCTATTGAAACCAAAGGCCAGTAATGTTAACATTAGCCTATTGTGGCCACAACAAATCGGTTACCATGATTTCATCATTAAGAATGACTTTGCTGAAAAATGAGTTGTTTTCGTTCAGTTTTTCAAACAGCCAGTTTTTTTTTTTTTTGAGACCAATACTCAGGGGTAAACCCCTACTAATGCTATGCATTGTATTGGAATTTTTTGTAGAAAGGACAGGGACCTTATTCTGTAATTCTCTTAAGTAAAAATGCTGAAATTTTAGATTTTTGAAACAGGCTATAATATATAAAATTAAAAAGTTGATAGAACTTAACTTGAAGCTTTTAAATAACAATACGCGTTCAAGAATTAAATTCGTAGCTAAAAAGTCTTAAATCAAGTTTATAAATTTTTAGCGATAGAGTTTTAGCTTAGGATTATCACAGAATAAGGCCTCAGTACGTATATTTTGTTTTCGTGTATTATTAAGCGCCTTAGGGAGGACACATATTGCTGTGAATTGATCATTTAAAGGCCAGTGTTATACCTTAACCCTTGAATGATCAACAATAATTGCCTCGTCGTTACATGGTGATTGTAGTGAGTGCCTTCGCTAAGTAGGTTTTAGCTGTTTTCTGCTCCTTCCCAAACGTTCACAAACGCTCGATGCAAACATAGGTAGTGTAACGTTTTCTAACGTTTTACTAAATAAATGTCAAAAGGTGACAGCTCAATTCTTCAGATTTCATTATTTGACGTCCAATTTATATAGGAAAACAAATTATCAAAAGTTTAAATGTATACATTGAAAGTATTCTCTCTTTGAAACCATAAGATCTTATGCGACCGTAATACAATACATTTGATGAATATTTGACGGACAAACCACTATTTTACGAAAACATTTATTATTGAATTTTTCACTTCTCTATACATAACTAATTAAACCCTTTCCCTGTCCCCATACCAAAAAAATAGTTTTATGCCGTACGTCCAAACAATTTTATTTTGTTTAAAAGAATACCATTTGAGAATCACATGTGATGCACAAGCGTATGAAACTAACTTGTTCTGCATCACATGTGATGTGCAGGACAGTGAAAGGGTTAATGTTAAAATATATTTCCTTATTAATATTAACGGTAATTACTCTTCGTTCTGAACGCCCTTGGATATGTTGCAAACGTTTGCAACGATCAGTCATTACCGCTATTGTTTTTTTAAATAATTTTTGAGGAAATTTTTACATAAAACGTAATATTTGGCCGTAGATTTAGAAATAGGAAGTAGTTAACGAGTATAAGGAAAACTGTTTAGATCACAATTAACAATTTGTTTAATAAATTAAAATCATATAAAAAAGGAAGTAAAATGTAGACACATTATATGCTGCTAATTTCATTATTGGCATTACATATGTACATCGAAATATGGCTTTGATAAGGAATACCAAATTCATCAACATAATATTTCAAACTATGATAGGAACCGCAGAGATTTTGTAAAATTTGTATAGAAAATCTACTTTTAAGTAGTTTTTAGGTTTGTAGGAATATCGGTAGAATACTTCAGAAAATCATTATTAAGTAAAATTAAAAATCACAGAGTATTTTATAAAACTGTTTTCTACTAATTCTTATTTCTTGATCAATAAATTCACTTTATCGTCCAACAGTCCTGCTAGAATAATTACAAATTAGTCTTGAGTAATTAATGATGTCCTGACATAGGTTAATTAGTATGATTTTAGTTCACAGAAAGACTAGAAAATCGATTTCAGTTTTCATTTCATTTAATTTAAATTTGTATGACCAATTAAATTCCTTAATAGTTTTGCCTTTACAAACAATATTAATATTATGAGGATTATTAATTTTGAGTGTTCCGAAGACAAAATAAATAAAAATAAATTGTGCACAATTAAAATTTTAATTGCATCAAGTAAAACCAGAAAACATTCGCACAAATTTCTACTTATATGTTTCAATTAAACATTTAATTGTATTATGTATTAATTAAAATATTTAATTTGGAAAATTAAATAATACCAATTAACTTTCTAATAGACATTTTTTCCGTGTTATTAGTAAAACAAAATTTAAATCAGTTGAGCACTAATGACGCCATAGTTCAGTTATTTCGCAGCGAAATATTATTCTATTTTTAGATATCAGGAGGTTCGCTATGGATAACATGTTTTTTATTAGAGTTTTTCTACAAAAATTCCTCTATAATTGCTTTAATTTGTTTGTGTCTTATTTTAGTTCTCAGCAATTTTTGTGGGTGTTTTAAAATATTAAAAAAAAAAATGCGTAAAAAAATTAAAATATTTTTCTTATGACCTCTTTAAAGTGTGCCACTTTGTTTGGATGTCACATGAACTGGGGGCAAAAAGTTTTTTTTTGTTAAACCCACTTAAACATTAAAACCACAATTATAACATCCGGTTAAGACACAGGATATTTAAAGAAATTAAAACGAAAAAAACAAAGAAACATTGCATGCGGTGAGCTGTGCCTTTAAAAAATAGTAGAATAATGACCGAATCAATTAAGTGACAGGTGTGTATACAAGTGTGTCTGTATGAATTTACAACTAAAAAACATAAAAGTTTATAATTAAAATTAAACCAAAGGAACGCAGTTTTGCAGTTTGAACATCATTACTACTCGTATTTATACACAAGGAGAGAACTCTAAACACAACAGCAGCAATTAAAAAAGAAATATTGAAAAAATGTCGCTATAAAATAAAGAAAAAAGCTAGAAAAAAAAATTAGAAATAAAAAATGAATATACGAATGCATGTTTCTAATGTTTAACAGTAATTATCTAATTGTGACTGACAGCTGTCATCGTTCGTTTGGACAATTCAGTCTCTTTTGTTTTAATTATAAAGCGTCCATAGTAAAGCGTGTACTCTGGAGAGGGAAAAAACTGATATAAAAAAATCTAAAAAAAAACTAAAACATGAAAAGAAACAAAAAACAGTGTCAAGTCTCAGTTGCAAAAATAGTAGAAAAAAAAAAACAAGAAAACTGATTAAATTAGAAAAAATGTGGGTTGCAGGTTCTATATTTGCTTTCCCTTCAATTGTATTTAAAGATGATGATGGTGTTGATTATAGAAAACTTAATAAAATTGTGACAATTAGAGTGTTTTTGCTTAAAGCAAATAGTAAAGAATAGGCATCATCATCATATTATTTTATTACTTAAACATGAAGTAGAGATTGTTTTTACACGATTATTATTTATGACAATTATTTTAAATGCATTTTATATTTTAACTTTAACTTGCGTATAAATTAAATGATACACTATATAGAGCGATAGACACAAAGACCTAAAAACATCACAATAATAATAATAATAATAATAGTGATGACATCGTTTTGATAACATTGACATATAGCAACAACAGCAAAAATAATAGCAATATTAATAAAACAAAAAAAAAACAAAAAAAATTGAACCTGCAATGGATAAATGTCATCACCATAATCATCATCTTTGTTATACACCACATGGATGTTTAAAGTCTAAAGCAGACTATAAAATAATTCATATGCAAAACTGTTTAAAAAAAAGGCTGCACCTAAAGAAAAATTTATGGAAAAATATTTGCGTATTATTTTCTTATAAACAGTGGGAATGGCCTTTGCTTTTTAATCTTTGAAAAAGTTGATTCTGAGCAGAATAAAAAAAAAAAAAACTTAAGCCGACAGGAAATCGTGTCGTACGAATGTCTTGAGAATACAAAAACTCATTGCTTGCGGTAGTCTATCCCGTTAAAAACACATCTTGGCCGCAACAGTATCATCCATATTTTCACACATAAAAATCATTTATCATGATTTGACAACGATATTAATTGACCGTAACGCAATTGCTGGCTTTATTTTTGGAAATAAAATAAGTCCTAATAGTACAGACTGAATCCAGAGAATATGGCTGATGAGGTATCAATTCGTACCCCAATTCATGTAATTTTGTAATTCAATGTAATTTTTATTTAAATCCTTGTTAAATCAGTTCAATAAGTTGGCATAATTTTCGCCGTTTATTGTTTTTTCCTTTTCAAGGTAATCGATGTGGATTATCTCGCGTGCATTTCAGAAAACTGTTGCCATCACAAACTTACCTTGGCCTTACTCGGAGCCGGTTCATCCGGAGAAACCCATTAGTTAGACTGCTGCTTGGTTTCCGGAGTGTTGTAATGGATCCATGTTTCATCCACAGTTACAAGACGCCGCAAAAACTCTTTATAATTGCGGTGAAAAAACTCCAAACAATCCTTTAAATTTGTCACACAATTACGTTTATTGTCAATTGACAGAAAACGCGGCACCCATCTAGCAGACAGCTTTTTTAAACCCAGCTAATCATTTAAAATCGAAACCACACTGCCATATGATATGCCTATGGATCAGCAATCTCACGCACTTTTACTCTTCGATCGGTCAACACCACATCGTAGATTTTTTCGGCATTTCGAAGTCAGTAAACCAATTTTGTACCATTGAAATCTACATAGTATTTATAAATTTTTTCATTGGTTTGATTTACGGTTATTTTTCGCGAAAAATAATGTTTCATAAGAACTCAAAATTCAATTTTCTTCATTTTTTAAAAAATACACGAATTTATATATTTTAAACATCTGTTAAACATAAAGTAATTGACGGAACTTGCTCAAAATTTAAAAGAAGTCTACTAACAGGTGGTACTTGATGGGAGCAGTATTGCATTATATATAACCACGAGGGAAGTTAGACAACTCACCGACTTATTGATCGAAAAAATTAAGTAAATCTAAATAGCTTGTTAAACTATGCGTAATGATATGCCAGATTGTATTTAATCACAACTGAAAAAAGGCGTAGTATGAGAATTTATTTGTTATTGAATCCTTTCAAAAATTCTAACGGGCTTAGAATCACAATCTTTACATAAAAATTTAAAGACCAGTGAGAATATATTTAATAATGTTAGCATACCTTGCTTGATTAATATGATCTAGACAGCTTTTTAATACTACTTCTGTGCAGTAGTATGCTTAAAAAAGTCTTAAGTCTGACATTTCCAATCTATTCCACCAGAAACTAATGATCAGGAGTACAGCGCCACCTTCTGGGAAGATAACAGCTAATCTACTAAAGACGCTCACGCTTGATGAAACAAGTTGCTGTCAATTTGTCCACTCAAGAGCCAGTATTATACCGTCACCCTCAAATGATCAAACAGCAATTGCCTCATCTGTCGGTGGATGTTTAAATGTGAATGGTGAGCGTTTTCAGTAGATTAGTCGTTATCTTTCCAGAAGGTGGCGCTGTACTCCTGATCATTGGTTTCTGGTGGAATACATTAGAAATGTCAGGGGGCGGTTTCTTACAGATGGTCTTATTTAAATTTACATTTTAATTTAAATTGCAATTTAAAAAAACCGCAAATTTTTATTTTATAATTTTGTCCTTCGCTGGGATTGAATCTTAGTCGTGTGAGTTTCTGTGCAAGCACTCTACCTTTATCTGTAAAAACTATTTCGTGTTTATACTTTATTTATTATATTACTTTTGCTTTTGTCTACATTATTTTACTTGCAAAATAATAAAATTGTTGTCTGTATCTGTATCATTTTCCTGACATTTGCATGTTTTTCAAATTATTTTCTAATTCAGTGGCAAAGTGGAACGGATTTGCAAACATTTATTTTAATGCAACAATAAATAATTTGTTTTTCTTTTTTTTTTTGTTAACTTAAATAAAACATTGTAGTGAAGATGATACAAGATAAAGCATTTGTCACTGATTGGTTTATTGGGTTATACTGACCTGTTAAAGTCCTTGTCATGTGGCGTCACAGTGGGTGTGCTTGTTTTTATTTTATTTCTCTAGTTTGTGATTATTGACTTGGTTGGTTGTATTATTACTATGTGGTCCCAGTAATCAATTTTTAATAAATTTGTTTGGAACTAAAACAGTTCTATGCTTTGATGTGAAATTTTTTACACGCAATTAAATTATTGCAGACATGCAAAAATGCCTGGTTGTCGCTGGTTTCGTAAATTTTAAATTATTCAAACAATTTTGATTACTTTTTTCTTTTGTTTAGATGACCCAATTTTTTTTTTTTAATTTAGTTGTGTTCGAAAAATAGTTTTCTTATCTTACATAAAAACATGTCATATTACTAAAATGTACAATAAGAGACTTCTAAAAGCTGACATCATATGTCAGTCAATTATATTTTTAATAATTCTTTCTAAACAGATATGATATGTATGTATGTACATACTCGTATATTTTTTTTTTCAAATAGTCCTTTTATTTGTCCTCTATTACTTATAAAAATAAGTTCCTGTTTATGCCAGTATTTCTGCACATTTTTTCCCACATATTGTCTATTATTTCTTAAGCATTTAAATAAGATGTTTTCGATTATTTTCTAGTTTGAGATAAAGATGTTTTTTTTTTAGAATTCAACTTCAATTTCATTCATTATCATCGTCATGCCTTGTTAGAGATACTGTTTTGAGATAAGATTTTTGTTAAAATGTCTGTTGATTGCATTACAATTTTGTTCAACGTTTTGTTTCTATCACAACTAAAAGGGTGGGAACGGGTCAAGAGGAAAACCTGTCATTACCATTTAACACTTGGCTAATAATCGCATCATATTACAAAGACTAAGACTTTGAAATTGCTTAAGTTTTTTAAAGCGCAAAAATACCATTCATTTTCATTTTTGTAGTTCTATAGAAAACATAATTTACGGAAATATTAACCCTTTACGGGAGCAAAAAAAAATTTAAAAGATTTCAAAATTTTATAAAAAGTACATTGATTATGTAATAAAAGGTACCATTTAAAAAAAAAACCTTTCTTTGTAAACATTTAGGTACGATGCTAATGATTATTACAAAAACTTCAGGAGGCTTTTCTAAGTATGCTATCAAAACTATAAATTCTGATGTTTAAAAACATATACATATACTAAATGAGAATTATATACCAATTAGTATATAAAAAACAAACAAAAGGTACATTCCTGTTTTTCAAATTTATATTCAATATTAATGTTCTACCATCTTTGGGAAAAAGTATTCTGACGAGTCTCTTGATCAGAGACGAAATGGCCATATAGAAGTGCTTTCAATTTAATTATTGAATGTATTTGCGTATATGGCGAAAAATTATTTTGTTTTTATTTTTGTTTTTATTTTATTAAAAATTAATATTTGTTTAGGTTTCGCCTAAAAGGTTTTATTGTAATTTCCAAAAAATATCACCAAAAAAGTACCATACGAAAATGTGTCTTCTAAGAAAAACTGTGCGAAAAATTCTTTTCAACTAATGTAACTGTATAATATTTAAAATTTTGTTTGACATTAAATATCAATAAAAAAGCTTGGGTTTGAAAATGTTTTTAAAAAAAGTACAATTTTTTTAAATGCTTTATAAATTTAATCCTAAAATCTTCAAAAACATTTAAAAAACATTTTAAAAAGCAACTTCTAAATATACAAAATCATATACAGTCTCCCAAAGTACAGTATTTATTACAAGACTTCTTAAAAAAGTATCTTGATATATTAAACTTATATTTTAAAGTTTTTTTTTTCACTATCTAATTAAATCCAAAAGTATTTTTTTTATGAAAGCTTTTTAATTATCGAGCCCTAAAATTTCTAAAAACATTTAAAGTATGCATAAGTATGTAGTGAACAACAATTAAGAACAAATATAACTTTCAAAGTGAAATTGTTATTCAAATGTACTTTCAGGACTGTCAAAAAGTACATCCATAATTGACCATTACAATCCTGTTTCAGAGTAACGGACTATCTTCTCACCGCACCAATGTTAGTTGTATTAACTTTTATCCATAATTACGGGACCTTCAGTTTAACGTTGACAATGAACTACAAACTTCAGAGGTTTTTTCAAAAAGTACTATCTAGCTTTCAATACAAAAAATAAATTGAAAAATAAAAAAATAGTTCAACAAAACGTAATACATAAGAAAGTATATATGAAAGGACTATATTAAAAAATACTTTAAAAAGTACTAAAAAAACTAAAACAATTTGTACAAAAGTCTTTAAAAATTTCAAAGAACCCTTTTAAACTTTTGTTGTATATATGAAAAATACGGGTATTTATTTAAAGTACTTTTTTTCTGTCATACCCTTAAAAGTATCATATAAAAAAAGCTCTAATTTTCCTTTTCCTATAGGGAAATGATCTGACATCAAACTAAACCCGTGAATGGTCCTTAAGTGATCGATACCGGTTCAAGTGCTAATACTTTATATAAAGGGGAGTGATCACTTTTGGAAGGATTCAATTGACACCATTTTGAACTATGTTCACTACTTCACAGTCACAAGGATAACACATCTTCCAATTATGGCTCTTGAAAAATACTTTGAAAAATTGGTTATTTTTTAAGCCTTTCAAACCAGTTCAATGATTGGTTTACTTTTAAGCGATTAATATTTAGAGTTTTTGGTACTCTTTACATTTTCGTTAATTTTGGAACCCGTAGGTTTAGACTTATTGTCTAAGAATTTTGCGCAGGGTTATTAGGTTTATTATTTTTTTTATTGAAATTCAGAAAAGTACCTATATATTTATAAAATTATGCCTAAGAAAGTCCCATAGGAAAATACTTTTAACAGATTTTTCAAATTTTAATAAAATAGTTTTTTAAAAGTTTGGTAAATTCATTATAAATTTTGTTATTAAATTCATTTTTTTTTATTTTTATAAAAAGTACTTTTTGCGTTTAATTTAAAAATTTGTTTTCTACCTAAGAATGTAATACTTTGGCTTTTTATAACTACAAAATTTATAGATGTATCTTGTATGTGGCCATTTTTCTGTTCCCCTCTACAATATACTTTTTAAATTAAAAGTAACGAAAGAAAAGGGTTAATTTTGTGTTTCTTGTTTCCCCCATTACATATAGGAGTACATGCCGTCTTCTAAGTTGCTTAGGCCATTCTCTAATAAAGTCTAATATTACTTTTATGCTTTTGTTTTACAACTGAATTCATAAAAACAATGTCTTAATAATTTTCCATTTGACAAATGTTGTGTTTTGTGTTTCTCTTTGTATTTGTGGGGCTTATTTTTTGTATGCACCTTTTTAGTCATATCACATTTCCCAGACTTAAATAAGCACTAAATTAACATCATGTAAGACTTAAGCGTAGTTAAATTTAAATAGTAGACTATTAAGTAAAAGGGTAGTTATATGATTTATTTATTTTCTTCAACAAAGTGCAAATTTAATTAACTAATAAAAAACACATTCTTTATTAAAAAGAGTACTTTTTTATCAACTTTATATTAGAATGTTATTCTTAACATTTTAAACCTAATTAAGTTTAAATAGTAAACTATTAATTAAAAGGGTAAATGCATATTTAGTTTTGTTTTGTTGTCTTTTTTCCTAAGTGTACCATTTTCTTTAATTAATAACAGCTAAATTTTTATGTAAATGGTACTTTTGGAATTTTGTTTTAAAATTCCCTTTTTAACATATTAAGCATTGTTAAGTTTAAATAGTTAACTAATAAATAAAGGGGCAGATATGGGCAATTTCAAAAATTTTCGACATTTTGATATTTTTTTTTTCGAAAATTTTTTTTTGGATGACACGAATGACGCTTTGGTCACGTGAAGGGTGATGTTTTAGCATACCAAAACAGTTCGCGTTAATCATTTATTGCAAACGGCGCGAAAGTTATGGAGGTTTTAAGTTAAAATCTCTTAAAAAAAAATTTAAAGTTAAATTTATTGGTTTATTTTAATAAATGTTGTATGGGTGCATGATGCATGCATTTCAAATTCATCAGTGCATTCCAAATTCATCAATGCACTGAAAAAATACATAAAAATATCAATTATAATTAAAATTCCTTAACATTAAAAAACGCGAATTTTTGCAAAAATGTGAATGTTTTACCGATTGTTATAATACGTGTTTATATAACGCATAACTAATTTACAGAAAAACAATGTTTTAACTTGCAAATTTAAAAAATAAAAAAATTATATAAGAATTATTTTTGAGGTTAGGATTTTTGTTTTTTGATCTGTAAAATTTAAGATCATGAAAATTTTTTAATGCCTATTCGGTTTTATTATCAAGCTTAAAAAAACCTTTCATTTGGTGTCAATCGCGGTGGAATCTATACATAACTGCAGATGTCACAAAGCAAAATGTGTTTGAAGCAAAATGCCGCTGTACCCGCTAGATATGGACCGAATTCAACCGTATTTATATATGATCTTTAGTTCACCGCCGCACTTCATTTCCAATACTTTACATTAATTGTAAACCACTGATTAACTAAAAAAAACGCGAAACAAAATCATGAAATTTCGCAAAATTTTTATTTTCTTTATAAAATTTTTGCGTTTCAAAATATTTTAACGCCTTCTTGACATTGAGGTGCCATTTACTAAGAAGTTTAGATCACGCAATACATAAACCAGTTTTAAAAAAGATTGCAAATGTCAGACGTGAAAAACTGTCATTTTTGACAAATTTACGCCAATTCTATAAAAGTTTGAGGTCATCGTTCTCAGCAACTAGCAGCCTGACATCGACGTGATATGGCGCAAATTTTAGCAAATTACACCATCTTTTAAATACTGTTGACGAAATGCAATTTTCTTGAACGGCGCAAAAACGCTATAGAAAAAACTGCGAAAATTGAAAAATCGGAAAATTTTGGTTTCAAAAATGAACCGCTGTACAACTTTTTCCCAAATAGTAGTATTGGCATAACTTTTATACTGTAAATATCTACAAAGTCTAGTGACTTTATTTTATATTAGTGAGCATCGGAAGTTTAAAACTAAAAGTAGAAAAGTGATGAAATATGAAAAAACTCTTGTAAATTTCAAGCCTGTTTTTGAGTTTTTCAATATTTGAGTGCCCACAACTTTTATAGATAAAGAACTGATGGTCTGAAATTTTGAATTTCCCAGTTTTCTAGTGTGGCCTATCATTCCCTTTTGACCGTTTTGGTCAATTCGAAAAACTGAAGAAATAATAAGCATCTGAACTCAGTTTCATCAAATGTTGAAAATTTTTGAAATTGCCCATATATATTTAGGTTTTTTTTTTCTTTAAAGAGGTATAGTATTATGTAAATAGTAAAAATGACATCTTAATAAAAAAAAGTACTTTTTTTACAAAGTAATATATAAAAGTTTTGAAAATTTTTTGTTGTATATGCTTATGTTTTTCTTACAACTCATGTGCAAAAAAGTAATTATGTGCTGAAAAAAAACTACTTTTGCTAAAAAAGTATTTTTTCTTTATTTAATGAAATCAAATCAATTTTTTGTTGTTGTTAATTTTCTAATTAAATTAGCAAAATAGGTTTTTATTCTATTTTGATTACCATTGCCACACAATATGCATGTGGCATGCACTACGTGTGATACGTGCACTCTAAAACTTTTCCCAAAATTTAGGTTCATATTATGTCTAAATTGGTGTTGAAAATTTTTTGTTGTCTAAAATTATATAAATTTCATTCTTAATTTTAAAAAAAGTACAAAATTTACACAAAAAAATAAATTTGCTATCAAAATTCTTTATGTTTAAACAAATTATGTTTAAATTTACAAAATAATGTTCAATATTAAGCACATTTGCATAAAATCAGTAAAAAATTTGTAAAATTAAGCATTTTTGCCTAAAAATAGATATAAATGTGTAATATTGAGAACATTTGAGTAAAAACGGTATGAAGACGTTGTAACAAAGCGACGAAAAAAAGAAGAAGCATTCATTTGCAATACAAAGTTCAAAAGAGTCGCGTCGTGTTCTGGAATTTTTTTAAAAATTAAATTTGCAGTGGCTGCAGCATCTATATATTAAAACAAAGTGTTTTGTATTCAGCTGGTGGTGTTTATTGTAATTTATAACTAGTTTATAAAATATATTAAAGTGTGTATTAATTATATTGTATGTATGTATGTATGTATGTATGTATGTATGTATGTATGTATATTAATTAAAAACAAGTGTTTGTTGCAAAATTGCAGAAAAAATTAGTTTAAGAGTTTCTCATCTACATTTGTACGTACGTATATAAAGAAGAAAAATGCAGTGTTTAATTTATATTTTGGATTTTAAGTGTTTTAATTAGATTTTTTTATGTATATGACAATGTTTATGTAACGTATATGCAATATTATGTAACTTATTAAAAGATAAAAAAGTTATGGACATATGTATATGTGTACAATATTTCATATCTATTTATAAGTATGTATAGATTGTTTGTAAGATTTATAATGTATAATAAATTAAATAAATTTATTGAAAATATGTATTTTAGGCATTTTCCTTTAAGGAGTGTTGAAAATAAATATATCAAAGGGGGGAAAATTAGACACAAATTACCTAAAATATTTAAGCATTTTTTGTTTAATTTTAGACATATTTTGCTTAAAAACTAACCAAATGTCTAAAAAAACTAGATGTTTAATTTTAGGTCGAAAACAGTCTGTAAAGTGTTGCCTACCATTATCGACCTAATTTTCAGCAAAAGTGGTTTAGAGTGTGCATAAATGCAAAAAATTCCCTGATTGATTGAATGCCTCGCTGCCTGCCCGCCCAATACCCTGTCAAAGTGTTGTAGCACAAACCAACACAAGCATAATTTATAACACGTCTTTTGTATGCTTTAAACACTATGCTATACAATTCATGTTCAAAATTAATAGTTAAAAGCCATTTAACGGGTGGAGCATGTTAATAAAACTACAAATTTACTTGCTTTTAATTAATAAAGACAGTAAGTGCTAATAAAGAATGATAGGGTCCTGAACAAAAAGGAATTTTTTTTTTTTGAAACAAGTAGTAGTCAATCCTTTTAAAAAGCTGTGCACTGTAGTTTTTCCTAATTCTGCCTCATTAAGTTCTGTGTTTGGTGTTCTGTAACATGAACTATCACTCTCGTCTCTTCTTCCAGCTATGAGTAGTTAAAGTAAAGAAACGATAGTTTAGTTGTGGATATGGCAACATATTAATCAAATAAATTCCTGTCATGTTAATATTGTTGTTGGTTACGATGCAAGTATCGTATGTGTATGCCTCATTGTTGTGTCATATTGCATCGTTACTCTGTTACATTTATAGCTCATAAGATTGTGTGTTTTAAAAACTTAAATTCCCTTGCAAATTATAATCATAAATTTTGTGTCTGCTACAAAAATTTACTGTTCTTTAACAAATAAATACAAATTTTGTAATTTAAACCATTGGTTTTAGAAATAAAATCTTAAATAGGGTAAGAAACTAACTGTTGTATTCATAAAAAAATATTATAGGTTTATTGAAGGTTTATTTGACAAATTTTTATGCAATACTTGTCAAATAAATCCTTAATAAACCTACAATATTTTTTATGAATACAGCAGTTAGAGTTTAATTCAGTCTTAAATCCTTTGCGTTCTTAAAACCTCAGTTGGAATAATTCAATGAATTCTGCAATTAGAAACAAATAAGGGCCAATGTTGATTTTGAATAAAACACAAATTATTTAGGAAATGTATGTCATTTCTCTTTATTATGATAATTTGGTATGGTTCAATTATATATGGAATAAAATATAGGCCAAAAAAATGCCGCGACCTCTGCGTCACACCTACTATGGTCCAAATTTTCGATGACCGTGAAGCATAATTGAGGTTACTGTGCCGAATTATCTCATCCTTTAGCTCCTGAATTATTGCTGGCTTATCGACGTACACCTTTTCTTTTAAATAACCCCAAAGAAGGAAGTCCAACGGTAGCAAATTATATTATCTTGGCGGCCCATTGACATGGCCACCACGTGAGATAACGCGGCCATTGAATTTGTCGCGCAAAAGAGCCATTGTTTAGTAGGTGGCACAGTTCACATCATAATGCTCGTCCACGATGAGCGTGAGAGGTGTAATTGTTGGATACTACGATGAGTTTAGGTGGACGGTTCTTTAGCCACACTATCGCGAACAGCAGAATTATTTTCTGCAGTACAAACATACACTGGTGTTCTCACATCCCCCACAGGCCCGTTTTACTCAAATTTTTGCAGGATTTTTACGATTCTACGCACATTGAGAATTGAGAAATGCCAAATGAAATTTAGAAAAAAAAACTTGACGTTTAGATGTGGTTCACATTCAGCATCGGCCCTTAAAATGTAACTACCCGATATAAAATAATCGGTTAACCGAATCTAAAAGACCAAGATTTCGGATAATTGAATGAAACTCGTATTAAATACATATGGGCAATTTAAAAAATTTTCGACATTTTGATATTTTTTTTTCGAAATTTTTTTTTTGGATGACACGAATGACGCTTTGGTCACGTGAAGGGTGATATTTTAGCATACCAAAACAGTTCGCGTTAATCATTTATTGCAAACGGCGCGAAAGTTATGGAGGTTTTAAGTTAAAATCTCTTTAAAAAAAATTTAAAGTTAAATTTATTGGTTTATTTTAATAAATGTTGTATGGATGCATGAAACTCATTTCAAATTCATCAGTGCAGTCCAAATTCGTCAATGCACTGATAAAATACATAAAAATATCAATTATAATTAAAATTCCTTAACATTACAAAACGCGAATTTTTGCAAAAATATGAATGTTTCCCCGATTATTATAATATGTGTTTATATAACGCATAACTAATTTACAGAAAAACAATTTTTAACTTCCAAATTTAAAAAATAAAAAAAATTATATAAGAATTATTTTTGAGGTTAGGATTTTTTTTTTTGATCTGTAAAATTAAAAATCATGAAAATTTTTTAATGCTTATTCAGTTTTATTATCAAGCTTAAAAAACCCTTTCATTTGGTGTCAATCGCGGCGGAATCTATACATAACTGCAGATGTCACAAAGCAAAATGTTTGAAGAAAAATACCGCTGTACCCGCTAAATATGGACCGAATTCAACCGTATTTATATATGATCTTTAGTTCTCCGCCGCACTTCATTTCCAATACTTTACATTGATTTTAAACCACTGATTAACTAAAAAAAAGCGAAACAAAATCATGAAATTTCTCAAAATTTTTATTTTCTTTATAAAATTTTCACGTTTTAAAATATTTTAATTAAGAAGTTTAGATCACGCAATACATAAACCAGTTTTAAATATGATTGCAAATGTCAGGCGCGAAAAACTGTCATTTTTGAAAAATTTACGCCAATTCGATAAAAGTTTGAGGTCATCGTTTTCAGCAACTAGCAGCCTGACATCGAGGTGATATGTCGCAAATTTTAGCAAATTACACTATCTATTAAATAGTGTTGACGAAATGCAATTTTCTTGAACGGCGCAAAAACGCTATAGAAAAAACTGCGAAAATTAAAAAATCGGAAAATTTTGGTTTCAAAAATGAACCGCTGTACAACTTTTTCCCAAATAGTAGTATTGACATAACTTTTATAGTGTAAATATCTACAAAGTCTAGTGACTTTATTTTATATCAGTGAGCATCGGAAGTTTAAAACTAAAAGTAGAAAAGTGATGAAATATGAAAAAACTCTTGTAAATTTCAAGCCTTTGTTGGGTTTTTCGATATTTGAGTGCCCATAACTTTTAAAAATAAAGAACTGATGGTCTGAAATTTTGAATTTCCCAGTTTTCTAGTGTGGCCTACCATTTCCTTTTTAACGTTTTGGCCAATTCAAAAAACTGGAGAAATAATAAGCATCTGAACTCAGTTTCAACAAATGTTGAAAATTTTTGAAATTGCCCATATAAGAATTTTTGAAAAAGAATTCACCTTCACAGAATTAGCTGTGAGGCAGACGAATGAAAAGAATTTTTTTGTTTTGGAAAATTAAATTAAAAAAATAAAATAGTTTAAGATTTATTGTATTTTTTATTACATTTTAAATGAAATTATTTAAATTTTTAATTAACTTTAAAATTAAATTTAAATATTTTTATAAAGCACAAACAGTTGTTTTGTTTTTCAACTTTGACTCGTAAAATATTTTTCTCTATGAAAACTAAAAATAGACATTTTATGACCATAAGTGACCAGCATTAATTAAACAATAATTTTTTTCATTTAAACTTTGTACACTGAAATTAATTAATTAAATAGGATCGTTTTCTTCATGTGCTTACATTTTATGAGCATGTGTATGCAGATGCAGGCATAAGCTTATAAATATTTATAAAAAAAAATTCTGTAATTTCATTTTTCAATTCTTGTTTTATATATAAAACTTATGGATAAATATGTAAGAAATTATACAAGTAACATAAGAGATTTAAATTTAATTATTTTCTATTGATTTTACGGCTTTTTAAAAAAGGGAAAATTAAGATTTATGAGCAACTGCGGGTTTAAAGCACTTAATGCAGAGGCTGCCAAGTAAACAGGCAGACCTGCATATGTGATTAGTTTTGATTTTTGTTGGTTTTATGCCATAAATTGTTCTCATTTTTAATATAAACACATACAAGCACTTGTTTTCATACAAATCCTTACTAGTACAAGAATTTATATATTAACTTACAAAAGTCATGCATTGAACTTTGAACTTTATATATAAAAGACATTAAAACTAAAACAAATAAGTACATACACCTATGGTTAAAATAATAAATACGGGTAGAAATACAGTTTGTATGACAGTGAAGAGAAAAGTAATGACAAAGTTATGAAACAAAGAATAAATCTTTGCGGTAAATACCTACACATTTGAATAGGGAAGGCGTTAAAACTCTAAAATAAAGTTTGTAATATAAGGAAAATCAAAAAAACGGCACTCGACTGCTGAGAATCTTTTTTTTTTTATCCTTAAAAGATGTTCATTTGTGTCATGCATAGACATTTTTGCTGATATAAAAAGAAACGTACCATCTCGAACTCTTAATGGACCGACTAGAGGAAGTTAAGCTACCCCGCCAAATAAACTAACCAGAAAAGTTTTTGCCTCTGGGAAAAAGAAATTGAGCTTTTGGAAAAACAAAGAAAACCATATAATTTGGTATCAGTCTCCATTTATAAGCAAATGTCTAAATACTCTTTCTAGTAATGAAATCAATATAAATCCTTTTATTAGTGACAACAGTTGAAACATGCATTTCTTTCCAGTATAAGAGCTTTACCAATGATTTACCAGAAAGACATTTAAGCACGGTGACAGTGCAAATTTCCTTTATTATCAACACTTTATACCATTTTGGATATTAAAAAGATATCGTCGCAAGGATTAAAGAACACTGTAACTGACAAAAAATCGAAAATATCTTAGAAAAAAAATACGCGTCGATTGGTCCCGGTCCCAGATTTCTATGATTAAAAGAAATTCACTTACGCTGTATGCGTTTTGAACAATGCCAGTGTCATCTTTCTACTTTCATACAAGTTTTTTGGCTCTGGTAAACTTTAAATGTTTTTCAGTTACAGCATAACAAAACATGCCACAAAGATAAGGTTTTCAGCAGAATAATAACGTAATACGTATACTAACAGACCAACCTAATTTAGAGAGTAAAGCGTTTATAGTTAACTCTATAATGAGTGACTCAAAGAAAAGCGTCAATGTTAAGAGCAATAAAATTGGATAAAATCCCTAAATAACCATAATAAAGAGAAATAAAATCACAAAATTCACCTGAATTTCATTACTTAAGGTCGTACCTGAATTAAAGCGTACGGGGTAAATTTTTTGTCAAAATTGTTTCACGCCCATACATTTTGTATGAGAGCTACCGAAATACGTCGCGTATTTACATTATAGATTTCAAAAATCCCAGTTTGACAGTGAGTACAAAGGAAAAATGAAAATAAAAATCAAAAAAATAATAAATAATAATATTTGTATGAAATTTTTTTCTAACACAAACAAAAGAAAAGCTTGACAAAACAATATTTTTGTTTTTAATTTTTTTTCCTTCTTTTATTTATTGCAGATTTCGGTAATACGGACGTATACAAATTATACTTTTTATTTGTCGTACGTTGTACGCTTTAATTCACGTACGACCCTTAAGAAAAGGGCAAAATGGTAAAAGAAAATTAGTAACAAAAGTTGTTTTGCAACGTTACCTCTTTATGCGTTATCGAAATTGGATCCTCCAATTGCAAAACGTTAGCGCCGTGCTATTTGGGTTGGTCTCACACATTTTGTTTGGGCATCGGAATTATTGACAAATAGTTTGCCTAATTTACGTTGGTCTGTAATATGAAAGAAAATATTAGCTTTTTGAAGTGTCCAAGCTTAAAACCGTTTAAAAACTTTTGGGTACATTAAAAACTAAAGGTAGCAAATAAAACATAATACAGTGGCTATTAAACAATAATAATAATAGCTCCAAATAATATGGAATTAAATTATTTTTTATATTAAATGGTGTATGTTTTTTATACTTTGACACCCTCCTGTGTCAAAAATTTCTGTTTTTAATGAAATAAGTTGTTTTATGTTTTCGGTTAATACATATTTATGTTTAGATTGAAACGTGTAACAAAATAAAGCAATTTGCCAAGATTCTTAATATTAAAATTATGTTTTGTTTTCCATATTTTCCATCATTAAAGTTAACACGTATAAGTGTACTTATTATTTTGAACATATGTGTATATAAGATGTACTACATGTACTACTGTTTGTAAAAGTACGAGCATGGTTCTTTGAATAGTAACCGTGTTTATACATTTTTTTGTCGTACTTGTTTTCTACAGATTCTCTCTTGAATAGTGTTAAAACATGCATATATATGTGTGTGTATGTACCATATATTACAGGAAATATGATCAATTTAATATTTGGTTTGTTATCATTTCATGTATGTTTGCACTCATATTTTCATGTCAAATTTTTCTGTTGTTATTTCTCTCTGTAGTTGTTATGTTTTTTGTTTTTCGTTTTTATTTTTATTCTGTACGTGTCTCTTGATGACAAGCATTTGATTACATTTTATTTCTGTTGCGGTTATGATTCTTATTGTGGTTGTTGTTGCATATTTTTGTTCAAACAAATTAAAAGAAAAATGAAATTGAAGAAAACATTGTTAAACCAAAAGAAAAATGCAAAAAATGTACAAAAATTCTATTGCTAGCTAGCCACTACAGTGTTTTTTATTAGTATGTACTCGTATAACAACAAGAAAAGCAACAACTACTATAGGTCAGAATCAGTATCAGTATCAATTGACACCAAAGAATTTTTAGATCTGTTAGGTGATGAAGACCATTAGGCTCACAGTACTAGTTAAACAAATCAGAGTAACTCGTATGTGAATTGAACCCACAACCACTGTACTCCCAGACTAACATACTATACACTAGTCTGTTGGTGTAATTTTTTAATTATTTATTTGTTTTACTTGCATATTAAAAAATTTTTTTAGGAAATATAAAACTATTCACTAACATTACAGGCCCACTGTGCCTAGAAACTATGTACTACAAAAAACGTAGATGCAAGAAATTATAATTTTCTCCTTTTAATAAAAGACCACAAAGTTTATTATTTTTGTTTTTTTGAGTGCATCATTTTTTTTCCAAACATAACATACAGAGTACAAATTAAAATGTTTGTGAACGTATGAGTGCATGTGCCATGTGTCATGTACTTATACATGTTCATGAACATGGATGAATGCAAACATTAATTCAGATGAACAACAGCATATTCGAATTACAATAACAACAACAAATAAAAGAAAAATATTTTATTTACAAATAAATAGAAATGAGCTCTACTGCTGGTTATTGTTTTCACTATAATTTACTTACATGCTATGCTCATTACTTTTATTATAATTTTACATTTATTTACTCTCTTTGTTATACTCCTTGAGTATTAAAAGAAGAGTATAAGTGCAGGCATTAAAGCTATTTAACATATAAGATTGCATTAGTGCGTGTGTGTGTAATAATGGTGATGATTGACTTCCACTTTATTAAAGGCGAAAAGAATAATAAAGTGGGTTTTACAAAAAAAAAATGCATTCATGCATCCATAACAAATAATAAATACAAATTAAACTTACACACCACATACATATGCACATATGTATACCCTGTCGGGACTTGAGTTAACTTAAAGCCAGGGACTGTGACGGTTATAAGTTACATATATCGAAAAACTTATTTTTTATGGTTATTTTGAGAGTTTTTCCAAAAAAGGTCAGCAGAAAAGGTTATTTTTCAATGAAAAAATAAAAGGTAAAAAAAAGCTCTCAAAATAGAGTTTTATTTTTTCGTCATAAAATAAAACTTATTTTGTGAGTTTTATTTTTCAGTCAGAAAATAACAGTTATTTTTTTTTAATTTTATTTTTCCGTCATAAAATAAAACTCTATTTAGGAGTTTTATTTTTTCTCACAAAATGAGTTTTGTTTTATGACGAAAAAATAAAACTCTCTTTTTAAAGGTTTCATCTAACCTTTTATTTTTCCATCAAAAAGTAACAGTTAAAATCCGATTAATGATCATTTTTACAAGATCACTACAGATTCTGTGAGAGCTCTCCAAGACGATTAATTTGGTATATAACATCATATATGTCTGTCGACTCTAATACGATGATTTTTTTAGTTTAATTCTTAAGCAAAAACTGTTATTTGCGGTCCCTGCTTAAAGCTAACTTATTATTGACAAGTATGTATGGGTCATTTGAATTTAACACAGAATTTCATATGACCTGGTGAGTTGTTACTTATTCTGCATCAACTTTTGGCTAACCATAACTTAACTCTTTATAAGTTAGCTTGTAGTGTAAACAACACATTTGCCTATAAAAGTTTCATCTGAATTTAACACACTCTGTTATACAAGCTAATGAGAGATCACTTACAGCCATATGTATAATACAAAATTAGCAGATGTGCACAACAGTGGCTAACATTCCATTACGTGGATATTCTTACTCAAAGGTACAAGGTATTTAATTTATTGCATTATCTGACTAGTTATCAAATAGAGGGTATAGAAAGTTTTAATAATATCAGTCTATAGTTGGTGATAAACCTGCCAGTTATTTGTCCCATGTACTAATGAGACTAATGAGAAATGGCCGTTACTTTATATAAGTTTCAGCTAACAATAAGTTAGTTCATTAGCAAGTAAGCTCGTAGTACATAAAAAAATACACAACAATTCAGCTACGAACTGTAATTAATAAACCGCTTCAGCGGAATCTACGAGTTAAACTGAAAAAATAAACGAAAACGAAATTTACCATTATGATTTTTTCTTTTTAAAATTTGGATTCTGTTTTACATTTTTTTCAATAATAATTCAAAGTTTCGAGTTAGCTTTACGTTAATTATTAGCGAGTAAGTTTATAAAAGTCCAACAGGGGATATAAACGAGTAGTACACATGTTTCTTTACACACTGTGTGCGTGTGTAATTTCTTTTTTTTTTTTTTGTAGGCTGCTGTAATAAGAAGAGTTCATGTAACAAATAACACACACTGTTCATATTTTTATTTGTTTTTAAATGAATGACTGCTTAAGTTGAGTGATGATTGAACGATTTAATGATTGTGTGTGAACATGAGCATTTTAAATTATTTAATTTGACTTTTTGACTTTGAAATACATTTTGAATTATTCTTTTTTTATTCGCTCTGATCTTTTTTTTATCATTATTATTAATTTGGGTTACATGGCCCATAGAAATCATATGTTAATACTTTAACTTTTCAATGAATGCACCACTTATTAAATTTATGAACTGTTTAATTTAATATCATCGTTTTGAATTTTTATTTTAAGCCTTTTTGTGTACTGAAAAAGTATATAGCGTGGGTTTTTTTTTTAATTAAAGATCAGGGCGAACTATGAAAACGATTTATGTGGATTATTTTTCTTTTTATAACCACAGGCAGGCTGGGCAGTATTATTGTGTTTTCAAAGAGAAAACGGCAATTTAATCATCAATCACGTTAACAATTCAATTTGTCAATTTGCTGGGCCATGTATAGACTTTTTATGTGGCTTTTTTTGAATTGACATTTAATCAAGTATAGGGAGAGTATGTTTCAAACTTACCAAAGGGCGAATGTTGCACTTACTTTTTAATATGATGATCAATCTACCCTAGTAAATCATCATTAGTTATTTTGTGTTTGAATAAGGCTACCAATTTAGCAAGATTTACTTTGGAAACTAATTCATAAACTAAAGCAACTTATAAAGACAGAATTTCCGTTCCTCCTGAAGTAAAACCACTCCACAACAGACACCACAGAATGTTCAAAAATGTTGTGGAATAGTTTGGTGACGGAACCTTCTTGGATAATAAAGTTCCACTTAAGCCGGAGGTTGAGCCCAAAGGGATATTGCAAGCGGCTTCGACAAGCCGAGGATCAATCGGCTCTTGCAGAAAATCATCCAGAGTCCAAAAAAATCTCACAATTCTGGTAATTCTTATTACAGAGAGGCCTCCGTTTTTAGTTTCCATTTGTCCTAGTTTCACTTCTGATATGCCAATAGTTTTCTATTAAAAAACAAGTTAAGCCTCAACGCTGAAACAGAACCGGCTGGGCATGGGTCATGCAGGTATTCAAGGAAATGAAATGGCGCATAATTTTGCCAGAAAAGGGACATCATGCCACGGATGAAGTCAGAACCCTTCTGTGGGATTGAATAGAGAGTTTGGAAGGGCAGACTGACAGAAAAAGAAGACAAGGAGAGGCGATTACTCTTCTTTGTCCAGAAGGGCGTTAGACTTTCCCAACTTTTAGTCTTTGAAAAAGATTTTATTTGTGAATGAGATTCTTTAGGGATAATTTAAGGATATTCACGGTACCTTTAGCCTATTACTGCAGACTCAGTGGATATTTAAATAGAATAGGAACAGCTTTAAGTGATTTGTGCAGATTCTGTGTTAGGGCGACTGAGTTACCATAGTACATACTATGCACTTCTGCAGCATTGAAGCGTCAAGGTTGACACCGTCTGACATTTTGAAGTTTGTCAGGGCGACGAAACTGTCTCTATTTCCTTCGTTAGACTCCTTATTAGAAGGAAACATTTATTGGACGCGGACCTGTCCTGGTCACGGGAGAAGTCTTGTCAAATTTCTGGACTCACCTGACCCAAGCTGGACTTGAGGCGTACCAATCAACTCTTTAAACTGAACCGCAGGGACATCTCTTCCGTTGTATCTGTCCTCACGGGTCACTGCGTGATGGGCAAGCATGCAGAGAAGCTGCGCTTGCCTGCAAACGACTTGTGTCGTGGCTGCGGGTCGATTGAGGAAGCGGAAACTGTGGTTCACTATACTTACCAGTGCCCTTCTCTGGCCCGACGAAGATTTCTTACATTAGGACCTCCTTTTCTCGATGGATTGACTGACCTGTCCACCCGGGATATTGGTTCAATTGCCAAATTCATTAGGCTCTCTGGCTGGCTTACAGCATAATTTTCTGGGAAAGTAGTGCTTGTTATGTGGAGCCTCTGGCTATCAGGGCTTCCTGCATAATGTGGTATCACAACGGGCCGCTATGTGTGCTCAAGTGTGCCTTGTCATTACGAGGCTGCCACTTCCTCCTATCCTGACGAAACTGTAGTTATTATAGGAATTCTAGTTAAGTTGTGGATTGTACAGTTTTATCTACAGTTGGAAAAACAGTACAAGGGAAACTCATTTTATGAGTGAATGAATGAATCCTGAGCACAATATAACATTGGGTCAGTATTCAACTGCTTTAGAGTGAAACCGGCGAAAGAATAACGTGAACTATTTCCTGTCTTTCATTTCTACTCTTGATGGATTGTAAACAGATGTAGGCCAATATCTTTGCATAAAATGTTCCAAATAATGGACAAATAAGAATTCATAACTTTGGATGAGTTTCCAAACTTTCGTTTACAGTGGCGATATT
Source organism: Metopia argyrocephala (assembly GCA_963576795.1). Lineage (NCBI taxonomy): Eukaryota > Metazoa > Arthropoda > Insecta > Diptera > Sarcophagidae > Metopia > Metopia argyrocephala. Next base: position 169,459,905 of record OY756208.1, on the reverse strand, counting down.
TTCGAGCAGCTATCAATTAGTTCAACGTGTTGGTGCTATTGCACTATTTACCGATTTTTCTTTGTGCGGCTGTATATTATTTTATCATAATCTGCTTGCATTTCGCCATAATTTAAGTAGTATTTGGCATGAAATCGAAGCACCAATAAATCTGGATAATTTGATAGCGTTGTTCAAGCATCAATCATAATCATAAAACAAGTTGTTTAACAATCATATAAAAAGGGGCAATATTTTGGCAAGATGAGAGGAAAAATAAAACAAAAGAAATTTTTTGCTAGAAAACAAATTGGCATTAATTTTTTTTTATTCTTGGCAAACAGTTTTTATTTAAAAATCAAGAACAAAAATGAATTATTTAAAATATTTTATAGATTTAAAATCAATTTTCATTATTTAACTTACAAATGCTTTAAATTTTTGCCACGCCTTTACTATTCAAATAGTTTTCTACACGTTTTATAAAACAAGGTATTACAAATGCATAATCTTGACAAAGTGTTTAGAATTGTGTAGATATTTCAAAAAATTGTTCAAGAGAAAAAAAAATGTAATAAAATAGCGCTTTTAAAACACACGTTTAAACAACATTTTAATTACTTTATTAGAAACAACAACAACAACAATAAATTTAATTGAAAGCAGTGTACAAATAAATAAAAAAAAGGTTTGAAATGTATTTCTCAATTGGAGCGCCAAGTAAATACAGGTGACAAACCACTGATTGTCAGTCATGCAATGCATTTTAATTTCTTTGAAAATACTGCAGTGCTTTGTGTATATGTGTGATTACTTTTATTTGTAAGTATATAACAATTAGTTGACCATATAGAAAAACTCAAACATCACCAGCAAAGTACTTAAGTTTGTGGTATTGATAGTCTTTTGTACTAAAAACGAGTACAGTTTACAGGCCTATACTTGCACAAGTATTTGTATGGATAATTTTTTTTTGGAAAATAAATTTTTGTTTTCAATTGAATAAAAAGTTTTAACACTTGGCATACCAAAGTAGTAATTGAAAGTTAAAACAAAACATAGAAAACAATAGAAAAATTAAACAACAAAGGTTTCTTTTTAAATGTTACACGTGGGCCACGTGTTCGATGAAAACATTTCCTTAAAGGCTGTTTAATAAAAACAAAATTAAAAAAAAAATTGTGTGACATACTATTGTTATTAAAGGCTTTTGTAATTTTTCTATTTTTGTTATTCAAATATCCATTCAATAATCCAAAGTAATAACCATTTAAACGGTGTTTTTCTATAAATACGTCCGGTTATAAAAAAAAACGTTACATCGTTTATCCCTATAGTGCGTTCAGCTGTTAAACATCTGTTATCTGAAGTCTCATTTTTTCAATGAAAGGTTTGCCATTTATGAATATGAATCGTTTGACAACTGGAGAACGTGTAAAAATAGTTAAAATTTACTACAAAATGTGGTGATCAAAATATGTCTAAGTTTTCGACGAGTAGGGAATGATGTCGCATAATGTAAAAATTTTAAGAGGCTGAAAGCGTTTTATATTTGGCTTTCTATTAGTGAAACTGTGGCGAATAATCAAAATTTGCTGATTCATCGTTCTCTTGCAAATGGGCCCATCTTAATGCTCATTACGAAGTATTTTACATTTGAATTTGTACCTCCATTCTTACAAACTATATGTAATGCTGACTAACCATTCACAACGCCATAGATATGTTAATTAGGTCCTAGATTAACAGACTTTCAATGCTGATTTTTCAAATAAAATTTTCTTTAGCGATAAAGCTTATTTTTTACTCGGTGGTTAAGGTAACTAGCAAGTCTGCTATTGGTATTATAAACTAAGTGATACGTGATTACCACATGGCAGTATCATGAGCGAAACAACTCTTCTCTGTGATCTGATGGGTAACGTAAAAGACTGCATATGTGAGAGTTGTGGACTCGATTCCTACCAGATTCACTGGTCTGTGACACTTCCTGGATGATGACCTTAGTCACTCCGCTCGTAATATAGGCAATTAGAATATGATATAAATATTGTATCGTAATCCTAACAATTCAGTCTTTCTAGTCAAGTCTTATATAAATAAAGCAAATTTTATTTCATATTTCCCAACGCACAGTAGAGTTTTTGATACCAAACATGGGAATAAAATGCAAAATTAAATTTAGGAGAACCGAATAAATTTTTGTAGTGGGTAAAAGTACACAACATTTTACATTACTAGTGCAAAAATTTTGTTTTTGACAACTACCGTTCTGTAATTATACAATTTTAAAGTTTGAGTTGTTTGACGTTTTTCTGGCGTGCAATAAAAATTTCAACTTTTGGTGTCTTAAAAATTATTTTTGAGTGTTTTCTAAGATGATAGGATAGAATAGGAGGAAGTGGCAGTCTCGTAATGACAAGGCACACTTGAGCACGCATGACGGCCCGTTGTGATAACACATGTTTCTAAGATGATAATTAAAAATATTTTAATGGAACCTTCAACCTCAGGATAGTAAGATTAATTTGTGATTTTGTTTTTATCTGTAATTTGTGTTATCATTTTTAATTAATTTTCACGTGTAAGCCTTCAAATTAATGAACAAAAAGGTCAAAAGAAAGATTTCAAAAATTTTAGGAAGCATTTTTCGCAAAAATGTTCTAGAGAAAAATCAAATGAAGATATATATTAAAAATACTATTAGTTACTTCAGATCCAGTGCTATCAAATATGAGAAAATTGAAAGAGAAAAAAACCCATAATTTACCTATGAAAGCAATTCAATTGTAAATATTTGAAACAAAACTCGATGGTGAAAAAGATGCCAATTATGATGATAATAATATATAATACTAACTATAGTGATAATAATGATGATAATAATTGATGATGATGATGATAAAGAATCAGATAAAGAATAAGAATGTGTGAATATAAGTAAATTTTATTATTTTTATTTTTTTTTTTTGGAAATATTGCAATTTTTAGCAGAATTAAAGTATGTTTTAAAGAATTAACTAATGGAAAATAAATAAAATTTGTACTAAATAATTTAAAAAAATTTATTGGTTTTACTGAAAAAAGTTAATATTAGAAACAGGGAAAGTTACCTCTAATTAATTCCCACTTTTAATATACACAACGCCACTGTGCGACGTTTCATGAATTTTTTTGTTCACTTTATCTATTGTTTTGTAATTTTAATAAATACTTAACTTTACTTTTATTGTCGAGGAATAGATACATACATACTACTTCAGAGTTATGGCCTAACTTCGCACTCATATTGTGTGCCTCAATTATTATCCATGAGTACAGTTTCACGTCGAATGCAAACGACAGATTTGAGATGCTATGTCATGGCAATCAGCTACTCTCAGAAGTTACTTGTCAGAAAACTGCTAAAAGGTAAAAAATATTTTTTGTATATTTCTTTCTTTAAAAATTTCAGAGCTAGGGTTTGAACCCGGAGCTATTGTCTAGTAAGCCAGCACACTAACAACTAAACTATGGCGCCTACTACACATTTAAACATAAATGTCATAAAATTTTTAATCACATAGAGCTCTTTTCATTTATATTAGAAATACTTTTCTGACAGCTAAACCTACTTAGCGAAGGCACTCACCACACAATTGACATGCAACGAAGAGACAATTGCTGTTTATCATTCAGAGGTAAAGATGTAACACTAACCTTTGAATGAACAATTCACAGCAATTTGTCTCATTCACTTAAGGAACAAAAATATACTGTTCTTTCCAAAAAAACTCCAATACAATGCACAGCATCAGTAGGGGTTTGCCCCTGAGTATTAGTCTCAATATTAAAAAACAACTTTTCCTTCTTTTATTATGATTTTAACTTGTTTTACAGTAAAAAAAAAACCATCCGATATAGGATCAGAATTCGATAAACCATTGAAACTTGTTTTTGTTGTGAAATATATGTATTTTTGTATTTCAAGAAGGAAATATTTAAAATTGTCCTGCTTAAGGCTATAAAGCATTATATAATAATGGCTTGCATTTACAAAGAAAAAGTAGGTAGAAAAATTAAAATAAAATTTTGAAAAAATTGTTCAGATTAAACATTTATTTTTCCTTATTTGTATGGCAAAGTGCTGTAAAATATGTTTCTTTGCTTTTAACTTTCATAATTTTAAGATATTTATCGGCATAATTTGTTTACTTGCTTTTGCTATAATTTATTGGCATGCTTTACTACCAATTTAATCAGTTGAACAATATCTTAAAAAAATAAATTAATAGGCGCCAAAACTCAACACATCACCTCCATTTGATTGGCAAAATTGATAATAAAAAAGAGCGGCGTGCGCTGACAGCACAAATTTAATTTTTTTTATTGAAAGTATATGAAAACATTTTTGTTAATAGAAAATATTTATACAAATATTCCCATATATAGAAAATCAATTAAATAATTTTTTTTTTCAAACCAAATAAGAAATGAAAACATCACGTAATAGTAAAAGAACAATAGTAACAACGACTTAAGCAAACGCTACTTTTAAGGAAAATATTTTTAAGAAATTAGAAATAGGAAAACGACTTAAAAAAACTAAAGTATTATAGGAGTTAAACTTTATATATAAAAAGATTAGATAATATGTTTGAATGCTTAATGGCCTTTAGGCAATATTGTTTATTTTAAATTCTTTATTAAAGTAAGACAAAATCTTTGTTTAAAATCATATTTTCATAAGAAATAAATTCATATGGTATAACCCAACTTTTCTTAATAATTAATAGTGGGTTATTACTTATATAAATTATTATATGACTTATGCATTGCAAGTACGTAGTAACACAAAATAAATATCCTCTAATGCAGGCAATTTATGCTGCAATTGGTGGCCAAACTTTTGTTAAATTTTTAAGATTTTTAAACTTTAATTCAAACATAACACAAAATATTTGTTTGATTTGGGATTTTGGCGCACTTAGGCTGTATTACTTTCTTAAGTAACCGTGTATATTGCACAAAACCATTCAACTATAGCTCATAGTATATTATGTGTCGGCAACTGTTTGCTTACTGCCATATGTATGTAGCAGTTTTACCTCAAATTAGTTTGAGGAAAAAAATATCATGAAGATTTTAATAACAGGGTTTGGCGTATGTAACAACAAGCAATTTGATATTCTCTTAATCATATATTGCCACTACAAACAACAATTGTTGTTCATTAAAAATGTGATTATGACATAAAAATTTGCATTTAGAAACAAAGTATAGGGGGTGCTCAAAATTAATTAAACAAAAAAAGTAAATTATTAAATTGTTGCAACTTTTTTACTTTGAGATTAAAAAAAGTTTCTTTTTTAAACTTAGATAGCTCGCAAATAAAATATTTCAGTTAAAATGATCAATACGGAATACAATATACATATTTTTTTTTTGCAATGACAAAAATTGGCACACCCTTTTTGTTTTGAAGGTTTTCTTAAGCCGAAGGTCTTAGCAGTTTTTAAGGCCAACACGACCCACTCCATTAGTTTCTTTCAGTCTTATTTTTCACAACCTTTGTTTTATTTAAAGTCACTGCTTAATTATAGTGGTAGCCGAAGTCTAGTATATAGTGGGCTGGTTTACTAGACGAGAGCTCCGGGTTCAAACCCCAGCTCTGACATCTTAAAAGAAAGAAATATGAAAAAGATGTGAAAGTAACTGACTGCCATGAACAAACTTAAGAAGTCGTTCAAAGTCAACACAAAAGGCCCCGGTACTCATGGATAAAAATTAACACACACAACATGAGTGCTGCGAGAAGCTAAGCCGTAACTTTGAAACAGGGTTGTAATAGCCAATTATGTACTATATATGTATGTATCGGGCAGTCAATAACCCAACGTTGGAAAGTAAACGATTTTGTTTCGAAGTACTAAATGTGTATCTTATATTTGGTAGTCCAATTACTATGTGTTTGATATGAAATTTTTTGGTTTTATATTATTTCTTCTTCTGCATTTTTAAAACAATTTTGAATAAAACCTTCCAAATATTATGCATTATTTTAAAGAATTTTTAATAATCTACTACTCAGTGTAACAGCTTTTTTAATTATTTTCTTAAAAGTAAAAAATTCGGCATTTTTTTTGTATTGAGGAAAATATGTTATGGGACTGGGAAGAAGGAGTAAGAAGTATTTATGAACATTTGATTTAAATCCATAAGCATCGCAATTGACAGGAAAAAGTTTCGAATTATCTCTATAGTACATTATGCAATTCACCCGATAATCAATTACGAAAGGATGAGCTCTCAGAGAGAGGTACAGGTAGTGCGTAAGAATGTGTTTGTATTCGGTTTAAGGCTCTTATTTCATCAGTAAACCTCCCTTGGTAGTACCGACAGAACAGTCAAAAGCACGCCACATTGCGCCGATTCTCTAATGAATCGATAGAGTCGGAGACCCTGCCGTCATTGATAAGTTTTAAAATTGCATCGGCACATATGGATATAAGAGATGTATTCTATCTTAAAGTCTTGCAAATAGTAAGAAGGCAGATGGAGTGTGGTATTTCTTGCTTGGATTCAAAATACTGAACCACTGGTATGTTTCTTTCGACACTCTAAATATTTGATCATTTCAATGGAAATCGCAATTAATTCTCATGCCCAGAATATAAAGAGCGTCCGCCTCCTCAATACTTACATTACTCATAATCACAGATGACAAAATGATATCGTCATCACCACGCATATGCGTAATAAAGTAATATTGAGTCGTTTGAGCATTAAATTCGACCCTGTTTGCTTATTTATATTTACATAAATAATTTTATAGTACTTAGCAATTAATTTTACATTGAAATTATTTTTGAATATACTTTTTACTGCTTTTTCTTAATATTTTATGTACAAAGAAAAAAAGTAATAATGGATTAAAAATCTTTACATTTTAATAAAAGAAAAAGAGAGCGCCACTTTAACGCTGTATTTTACTTCAAACAAAAAGAATTATTTTCAAAATTAGTTTAAGTAAAAAATTTAAATTTTTAATTACATGACCTCGAAAGATGTAGTAGATGGATATAACAAATTATAAAAGAAAAACGACAAAATACATACATACATATATACATATTTGTGACGCTATTTTACAAATTAAACAGACTGCTCCAAATATAAACGATTAATTTTAATCAATTAATTAAACATAAAATAATAAAAGACATCTTCCATACAAATGAATGTTAAATGAGCAGTGGACATAATAAATTAACGGTTACTTTTTTAGTATTGAGCATAGCAATAACAGAGATTTGTAACTCAGTCATCTTGTACAGAATGTAAAAACATGATTTTACATATTCAATGCATTTTAGTAGTGAGATAATCAATAGAAACGTTTTGGTAATGAAACAGTGAGATTTTTCTTATTTGTTTGTTTGTTTTTTTTTATTTTTTTTTTATTTTTTTTTTGTAGTTATAAAGAAAAAACACGTGCTTATGTGGTTGATTTTATTTTGGTTACTTTTTATTTATTTTAATATTTGTTATCATTGTTGTTGTTAATGAACCGGTTTCTTAAACCACATCGTGACCAAAAGACGCTAAAAACTGCGCTTAAAGCTCTTTTATTGTCTTGTTTGTTATTGTTTTTTTTTTTTATTTTATTTTTTTTTTCTCAACAGTATAATTTTAAACCTGGATTTAGAAAATGTGCATGTGTGTTAAGTTGTGTGACTTCATAAATATTTTTGGTTGTTTATGTTTTCTTTTCAGGCTATTGTTATGGTTTTTTTATTCTCTGGTTTTCTCTTCCAATTAAAAATTAGAGCAGTAAATAAATGTTCCTTTGTTGTATTAAATTTTAAAAACGAAAGACAACAGCTTAAAAGGTACATTCATACTTACATATTTAGATGACGTCATATGACTTTAAGAACAATATTACACATGTTTTTATTGTTGTTGTTTTCTCTTTAGTGTTTTAAATTTTTTTTTTTTTTTTTTGTCATTTTGTTGACTTAAACATTTGGTGATTTTTCTGTCACATTCTCTTTACTTGCAATTAATTAAATTTCATTTAAGTATAAAAAACTTTTAATGTTTGTACATACGTACGTACTTACTTATGTACATGCATATGTGTGTACATATGTGTATATTTCTATTGTTTATTTTGTTTCTTTTTCGTTCAGTACATTAACTTTTCTGTGTTTATTAGAGTGTTATGATGTTGCCAATCTTCTGTTTCAATTTTTTTTATATTTTTTAAGATAAAAAGACGCCAATTTGACGTTGCTTTCTTCTTCTTTTTTTCACAATATTTTTTATTTTATTCATTTATTTCTTTACTTCTTTTACTTTTTTTTGTTTGTTTATTATTACTTAGTAAAGTTTTGAAGAAACTTAAGCTTTGCAAAGTAGCTGATAAAGCATTTACTTGAAGAAATACAGTGAGCGACAATAAAAGTTTGTCTATAAAAAAATCAAAATGGTTTTTGTATTAAAATTTGGTAATGGAACATTAACGAATTTTTTTAATAAAATTAAACATTTGAATAAATGGGCCTTTTAGAAATAACATCAGAACCGTGCGTATTAAAACATGCATGACAATTCCTTACTAGAGGATATTAAGGCAGCTCGACTTTTTGTTCAACTGTAACCATTGATGCAAATGTATCGAAAATCCTAATAATTACCAAAAAGTTGGTTTTCAATAGATTATCAGCGTGCCTAATTGCACGAATGGCGTATTTTTGAGCTAACGCTGATGGCAGGCCTGGGTTAATACTTAAAGATCTACACTTATAAACGTACGTATGTATTAGATATGTATGAGAAGGCATACAAATTTTAAAAATTTCTTTATAAAACAATTTTTTTTCGTCCACTAAAAATTTTTTGTTGATAGCTGAGAACGTAACTTAAGTTCGGTTATCATCTATAACCGATCCATAAGCCTACCGTATGCTGAGAAATCTCAAGAAATGCTCTTTGAGGTTTCAGTATTACTTTCACATATGCGACAGATGCTGATTTAGAAGAGATCAATTTTACTCTTGTTAAAATACTTATGAAGGTCGTTTCTACTCAACCAAAACTGTTTATTTGAAATTTTTCTGTCAATGTTAAGCACACGTTTTCTCTTTTGAGCTTAATCCTAAGCATTTTATCCTTTTTGCTTTTCACAGGTGCACATAATCGTTTGGGTCGATTGAAGTGGCAAATTTGTTCTTCTTTATGCCTGATAGTCTGCAATTTTATTACCCTCATCATGTCAGTTTTGAATTGATAATATTTGATTAAAGGTCTGCCTAATTATTTAAAGATATATATGTAGAAATATACATGTTCCTGACTTATTTCGACCTCAAGCATGGATTTCTGACTGAAAAATTGTTAGGTAGACAGATATCCATTGAAATCGAAATTAAAGCCTCTGTTACAATATATTTTTACTCTACTGTAAAACCGAATTGAGTCTGAAACAGTTCGACTTGCATTATTAACGGTTATAGGTATATTATCAAAAGTTTCCCCAGAAAACTACTTTTGGGACCAATAAGCTGCCGTTCTTTTAAAATTGGAGAGATTTTTTAAATTAATTTTTTTTTTGAGAAACAGTATTCCGTACTTAAAAATGTATATAAACAACTGTATGTTGTATAATTTAATTAAATAATTCACAAGACTTTGAATTTTCCTGTATGTCAGCTTTTTATTTTGACTGTAGAAAAAACTGTATGCAGACATGATGTTTAATATTTCTTAACCGCAGATAGTAATAAATAAATAAATAATTAATGCAGATGCAATAAAAACCTTATTTTTTTTTTTTTTTTGTAAAACCGCATTTTTTTCTTTAGCAGATAAACAATTGAGAAAGAAAAAACAAGAAAAAGATTTCAGTGAATAAGTATAAGAAAACTGTTGCAATTTTAGAAAACGAAAAAAAGACAAAAGTTAAAGAAAAAGTTAAATAAAATGGGTTATTTGTTTCAGAAAACCTTTCAATGTAAAATAAACTATTACGTTTTGAAAAACGAAATCTGGAATGAAATTAATTTCGAGTAGCATTTCACTGACAAAGAGTACGTAAATATTTCAATTTTAAATCTCAAGAATTTGTCAGTATGGCAGAGATTCTGTCCGATTCCACAACTCAAATACACCTATACCTTGACCTACATGATGGATAAAAAACACAAAAAAAAAAAAAACATTAAAATGGCTTTAACAATAATGGCATAAATAAGAACAGATTAACATAGAAGATAAAATTTATCATTCAATTCAATTCATTACATAACAGTGTTCGAAGTTTTACTTTTAAAATTGGTTTCAGTGTTCTATACTGTGGAATATTTAAATACACAAAAAAATAAAATACACTAAAAGATATGGCTACGCTTGCAGGATTTGTAAGGGCCCTTACAATTAAAACATCTGACTTCGTTTAATTCTTTATCCCCCATAATATAGAACATATCGGTATCGGAAAAATCATTAAACCTTTAGCTATTTAAATTTTATTAAAATGTTTTGGCTTAGAGTTGTGAAGAAAAGCAATTGTATTTAGCTAATTCAATCGATAATCTTGTATGTTGGCTTACTAACTCCTGGTTCCAAACGCAGCTCTGATATCTTGAAAGAAGGAAATATGAGAAAATATTTCCTTCAGCGACCAATAACAAAAGCTCTGAGAGTACCTAATTGCCATGAACAAGCTTCTCAAATCTGTGGTTTTTATTCGAAGTTAAACTGTACACACGGATATAAATTGACACACACAATATATATCATAATGTTCTTTCTGTAATGTAAGCTAGACCGTAACTCTGACAAAGGGTTATAATGGCCAGTTATGTACATATGTTTTATAAAATGCTAAGAGAAATATTATTTTCTTTGGAAGATGAACAAAATTTATATTCTTGTGCTCTGACGGACGGATATGAGCATTGCTTTTATAGGCAGTGTCAAAACTCCTAAATATCATTTAGAACATGTAGTCGCCGTCGTCTAGTGGTTAGTGTGTTGGCTTACTAAGACATGACCCTCGGGTTGTACACCCAGCTCTGACATCTTAAAAAAAGAAATATGAAAAAAAAATTATTTCTTTCGTCGACTACCTCTCAGCAGTTTTTTGGCAAAAGCTCTGAGAGTAACTAATTGCCATGAACAAGCTTCTCAAGTCTGCCGTTCGGAGTCGACATTAAACTGTAGGTCCCGGTAATCATGGATAAAAATTGACACACACAATATGAGTGATGCCAGAAGCTAGGCCGTAATCCTGATACAGGGTTGTAAATGCCAGTTATGTATGTATGCACATGAAACAAAACGTGATATAAAATGACTATTACTTACAGCTGCTATATCCCGGGGCTTTTTATGAGCCATCAATTAAACGGGTAAGTTTTCTTTATTTACTCCTGTCTGTGCTTTATTTATGACTAATGTCTTCATTATGTAATCTCTTGAGGCCTGAGAACAGAATGGAATATAACTGTTATTCAATTTCTAGCAGTTTTACGCTCATTATTAATCTAAATTGATTTTGTGATAATATTCTCTTTGGCATAAAAATTTTTTTAAATGATTATATTTAATCTAAAACAAATTCGTGTAAATCGAGATATGCATATAGAAATTGTCAAAAAAGGCGTGTAAACTATCTTGTAAATCGAGTTATATGTTTAGTATGAAATTTTATTAGATATAAATTTTTTCGATTAAGTTAGTTTGAAATGGCATGAAACCCTACCATTTTGCAGCCCTGTCACTCTGGTGTTAATTCTTGTAAACAATGTATCACATATTCTTGGTTTTCTTTTAAGCGAAATTTATTTTTTTTTTATTTTTGAAAAATATTCAGTATTAATTTTGATTTTTTTAATTTTTTCATTTCATAATTTAACTAGAAAGTTAAATTTGGTTAACGGCTAAAAAATAAAAAAAGAATGAAGTTGACAGTTGTCATTGCTTCTGGCAGTTATTATTGTTTGTTTTGGTAAATCGAGATTACCTTATTGGTTGTTTCATTAATTTTAGATCATAGGGGAATATTAAACAATTTTTATAATATTAAAACCAGGGACCGTAACAGTTACGACTTTTTTCAAAAAAGTCACTTTATAATAGTTATTTTTTGACTTTTATTTTTTCGGTCAGAAATAAAAGTTAAAATTTGACTTTTATTTTTTAAGTCAAAAATAAAAGTTAAAATCTGACTTTTATTTTTTAACTACGTAAATTATACAAACTTTCGGCTTTGAGGTTCTTATATATAAATTAAAAAATTTTAACACTTTTTATTTTGTGTTTCTTTATTTAATTTATTTTTCCAATATTTCGATCAACTTCGTTGATCATCCTCAGGGAATAAATTTTCACTACAATACAATTTAAAACATATAACATAAATTTAATAAAAATCACAAACAGAAAAATATCACAACTTTCATAACAAATATCTTACATAACTATTATCCGTGGTGTCGTCAATCTTTTTATATTATTTGTCATTCACTTTTTTAAGTCAAAAATAAAAGTTAAAATCTGACTTTTATTTTTTAAGTAAAAAATAAAAGTTAAAATTTTACTTTTATTTTTTAGGTCAGAAAAAAAAAATTTACTATGCCATAATAATAACAATGTAATGGAAATATAAGAAAAATAAGATCGATGACAATCAGTGATGTTGTTTTGGTTATTTCTAACCAACCCAACTTTAGTCAAATTTGCTATTCCATTTTAACAAAGTATAATGCACCCGTTATAATGTCATGTCTGCTTGACTCATACAAGGAGAAGCGTATTGACGTTGATGTCGACCTTGTGGAATATTGGGAAAACAAAAAATTTTTATATGCCCGTCTAAAGAACTTGGCATGTATTATTCATCAAGTACCTGAGACACAAGTTAGTGTAGAACGCGCGTTTTCAGCACTTAAGATTGTTCTCAGCGACTTGCGCTACAATTTGTCTGAATAGAACTTGGCAGCTATATTAATGGTGAAATTGAATTCTGAGTCATTGCAATGAAAGAGTGAACAATTTAATATTGAAATGAAGGAAATTAAATGTAATTTGTATTTTCAGAGCAAAATATGCAAAACACCAACTCCTTAACTTTCTAGCCAATAAACCTTTTTGTATAGATACTCTATTATAATTTTTTTTCTTTTTGTTTTAATACAAATACAACATGTACTTATAATTCTAAAAATAAAAACTGTGTTAATATTTAATTAAAATTTTATATCACTTTTTTAACATCTGCTTTCAATAAGAACAAAAGTTAAATTTTAACTTTTATTTCTGACTTAAAAAATAAAAGTCAGATTTTAACTTTTATTTTTGACCGAAAAAATAAAAGTCAAATTTTAACTTATATTTTTTACTTAAAAAATAAAAGTCAGATTTTAACTTTTATTTTTGACCGAAAAAATAAAAGTCAAATTTTGACTTTTATTTCTGACCGAAAAAATAAAAGTCAAATTTTAACTTTTATAAAGTGACTTTTTAATAAAAGTCAAAAAAATTTAAGTCTTTTAAGTTTATTATTCCTTAGCATAACAGCATCAATATGCTGTATTCAAATATCTGATAGACAAATTATATCCACATGACTTTTTGATTTTAAATTTTAAAAATAACTGTTATTTTCGGTCCCTGATTAAAACAAAATTTTTTTTCTCTTAATATTTTTAATACTGTCAACATAAATTGTATTGTACAACCCGTTTTAAATTAACAAATTATTTCGACAGTATTTTTAATTGAAAACAATATTTAAATTTATGAGACCAGTTTATACCACCAGCTAAATGTTTTACCGGTAAATATTTAAAACTCTTCGAATTTATGACCAATACCAAAAATACGAGTAAGAGGTAAAAATCTCAGAAAAAAAATATTTAAATTAAAAACTATTTAATTAATAAATAAATTACTAATTTGTTTAAAAATTCATTAAAAAATATTAAACAAAATATAAATAAAAAAATCTCTAAGAATAGGCCTCTTGTGTTTTTGATAATTTATTATATCAATTTGAATAAATTAATGAAAAACAGAGACCTTTTTTTTAATGAAAACATTTCCATAAACAAAAATAATAATCCCCTACAAACAAACTTAATTGAAAATGATTAAATAATTGACATGAATTTCTACAACGAAAAGAAGGAAAAAACAAAAAAGCAAATCAAAGAAATTTTAGAACAAGTGTTGAAAATAAAGTCGTAGAAATGGAATAAAAATTTCATATTTCTTATTTTTTTTTGTTTTTGTTTTTACCCTCATGTTTAATGGCTACTAAAACAGAAATATGAAGAAAAATTATGCCATTAAAAAAGTAAAATCTTGACAATCATTTTATTTATTTTACAATAGAATTAAACTCTTAAGAAGACCTAACTTTGGAAGTTGTACTGTATTTGTACAGACTTTAAAAGCAATTTATGCTAAATTGGCAAAATTCCAATTGTTTTTTTTTTGCCAACTGTCATCTTTAAAAAACGGGGTAGTATGACAGTAAACAAGTATTTGAGCACAAAAAAAAAGAGACGTTCAAATTACTTTAAAGTTTTAATTTTCGTCGCAATTAAAAAAAAATAATAATTTTTAATAGACAACTTGGTCAGGGAAATATGTAAATTTTCTTTAATTGCTATACTCAGTCTTTGTTTAATATCTTAAAAAAATTTCAAATACTTTTTTGTTTTGTTAACAAATACCTATAATTAAACAAGCGTACCCTGTGCCACCTTTGCCAGGCAAAATTAAGTAAGAAATTTTCTACATAAGGTATAAATTTTAATCGTTCTTATAATATACAAAAACCAATAAATATCTAGTATGGGAGATACCACTCCCACTTGCTCGATTCCGCTCCCTTTCTATCTGATGATTAGCTTGCGTGCTACCTCCGCCTACTTGTTCAATTTCGTCAACTTTCTGATTGAAGCCTTTTATTTATTGCATTTTGCTGGGTATTCATTCAATTCAACTTGCTTTCTAGCTGTTAATTTTTTATTTACATATGAACAACAACAAAAAAAAAACATTTTTAATTATTCCTTTCATTCTAGACAATTTTATTTTTAATTTTTTTAATCAACCGGCGTCAAAAGATTTTATCAAAACAAATCCAATCAAATCAAGCAGCATAATATACGTTGTCGTATTAAGCCATTTAGTCCGGAAAAAACCAAAAATGTTTTTCTTTTCAAACTTTTTGTCAAATTCCTTAAGTGGAAAACAAATTTAATTTTGAAAACAAAATAAGTAAATGACCACAGGGTCAATAACAATCCTTCTGTTCTGTACACAGTCTCTTACTCTCTTTCTCTTTTATGAACAGTAAAAGGAAAAACCTCACAATTATAAAAATGTTCATTATGATGATGTACTCTATTATGTTTTCTAGTGATAATGAGGTTTTAACAGAAGATAAACAACAGCTGATGAAAGGACAAGACAATATTTTACTAATGAACACACAGCTTTTTTGATTTTGTTTTTCGTGTTTTGCATTTTCTTTTATAAAAGAAAGTGGGTGTGTGTGGATTAGTACTCGTATATCTATAGCTCACACAACATGCATTATTGCACAACATTATGTACATAATCCTAAAAAAGAAACATGGTAAATACATAGAATGCAATTTTCTTTAAAACATCAATGAAATAAAATATGAAATTCATAAAATATTTATTTAATTATTTGTGAAACTATAGTCTAAATAATTACGAACGGATTGATGAAAACATAGTTTAACACACCAGAGTCTCAGGTGAGAATCAAATCCACGACCTTCGCATTCGTCATCAACATGACAACTGGAGCAAGGGGTACTATATTTAAAAATGTTACTTATATGTAATGAAATAAATAAAAAATTAAATATTTCTTTTTTAATTTTTAAAAATATTACTTATATAAAATGAAATTAATAAAAAATTAAATATTTCTTTTTTAATTTTCCATAAGAGTAATGCAAAAAAAAAAATCTTAATAAATTTTAGTAAAATTTTAAAAATAAACTTAATAAATTTCACATAATTTCCCAAAAAAAAATATTTTTTTAAATGAGATTGAAAACTTCGATTTATTACATTAAATTTTTAATAAGTATATGAATTTATGGTGGGCAAACAAACAAAACATTTCGCAAACGTTACAACAAAGTCATACACTTTTAAAAAATTTGTTAATGGTATTGTACATGAGCAAAACCAAAACAAATACTTTCTAAATGAGAAAGTGCGCAAATAAAACATTTAGCTTTTCACTATTGTGCTTGCTTTTTTATTCCGTTACGCTCTTGCAAACGTAGCAAACTAAGTCAAACCACAAAAAAATGTAGGCTTATATGCTAAGCTTGCTATGTTTATAAGACTTGCAAACAGTGTAAGAAGGAACTTTTTTCACCCCACCAAAAGAATTTAAAAATATTTCATCTCAAATAAACTAACTTGGTACAGTTATTCTTTACGGACTAATATGATTATCTAAATAAACCAAAGACAATAAAAAAGTTTTAATATTTCACTTAAATTCTCCGAAAAAATATTTTTTTAAATGGGATTTAAAACTTTGATTTATTCCATTAAATTTTTAATATAACAATTGATGGTTTAAATATCGGCTTATCAAGAGACATGTTGGCAGACAAATTTTCCAGAAAAGGAACATTCATTTGATATCACCAGAACTCTTTTGTGTAATAGGAAAGAAGTTTAGAAGGGTATATTGAAGGGAAGAGAGGAAAAGATGAGGAGGTTGGTCTTTTTGTACCAAATAGGTCTTGAAAGAAAATTTAAGTCTTGAATTAGATTCTGTAGCGAAAGCCTGAGGGTTATAACGAGTCGTTTAACCCAGCAATGGGATTCGTCTCGATTAGTTTATGCAGATTATGTGAAGAAGTAATCGAGCTATCAGAGCACATACTGGGTACTTGTGCAGCATTGATGCAAAATAGAAAGAGGTGATTATCAAATATCCGATAGGGAACTGTCAAGGTTGGCACCGGCCGACATTTAAGATCCGTCAGGGCAACAAAAATGGGGGAGAGACTATAGTTGAGGGCTCTAAAACAGATCTTCAGGTTGAAGTACCTTTAGGACCATGTGAATGAATGAACTTTATGTGAGAAAAAGTCTTCTCATGAGTTAGTTAAGCACCAGCGAAATAGCTCAAGAAACAAGCATATCATCCCATTTCATTTTTGTTTTTAAATATTTTTAGAATCAAGCATTTTGTACCCTCTAAATTTTGTGACAAGAACTCCTAAGCTGACAATTCTGCTTACTAGGATGTTTGCAATGAACAGTGAATACCGCTATTGTGATATGTCATTGAAAAAGTTGAGCATCCTTTTATTTTAAATTTAAAGTGCAAACACTTGTTAGCAGTTTGTTTTTATTTCTATTGTATATTTTCATATATCTCATTCAATTTGTTGTAGGGTCATTTACATGTCTATGTTTGTCTATTGACAAAAAATAGAAAACAAAAAAAAAAAATTCTAATGACCCAATGGTTTGTGTTACAGTTTTTGTTTCTTCTCTTGTTACGGGTACTTGGTTGGTTGGTGGCTCTCTGTGTATATTTTCTGAATTTTTTTTTGCCGTTTGTTTGAGAGCGTGTGTGTTTACTTAACAAGTGTATAGTATGCACTTGCACTGTACGGGTCTATTGTAACAACTATTGGATTTCATTAAATATTTACTTTACTTTTGGGTCCATATGAAAACACAACATGTGTTTTACACACACACGCATACACAATTACTATAGGTATATTTACCATGACAATATAGTGAATGTGTTAGTAGTTTTGTCCTTCGAAATTTTATACACAAATCCATTTAGTCATACAAGCCATCATTCTTCTTTCTAAACATCTATTCAACCATTCATCAACAACTAAGGAAATAAATATGATTGTGTGCATGTAGGTACGATATGTACATATGTGTGTGTGTTATTATTTCTGTATAGTCACATATTAATATTTATGTTTGTTGTCAAGTCTCCAAATAAAAAAACCTTTTTTGTAAAAAGCCACCTCCTTTTTATGCAGACTTACGCCACTTGAGTGGTTTCTATTACACTCTCTTTTACAAATGTAAACTTAAATATTCACTCACACACATACACACAAGCACAAACATATGGGTAATTTTACTTGCTTTATTGCTGTGAAACCAATAAAGAGAGATTTCTAATTGGAGGAAATTTTAATAATAAAACAGTTCTAATTAAATTTCATTTTTTTGAACTTAAGTTTTAAATGTTCAAGATATTCGTTTTATTAATGATTCTTAGCAGTCTTCTGGCAAAATCTCTGAGAGTAAATCATTGTCATGAACAAGCTTCTCACGTCTCTCGTTCAGAGTCGACTTTAAACTGTAGGTCTCGGTACTCATGGATAAAAATTGACACACACAATGTTTGTGCTAATTATGTATGTATGTTGTTTTTTTTTTATTTTGAGACCAATACTCAGGGGTAAACCCCTACTAAGCGCCTTAGGAATGAGGTAAATTTTGCTGTGAATTGATCATTTAAAGGCCAGTGTTATACTTTCACCCTTGAGTGATCAACAGCAATTGCCTCATGTTTGCATTTTGGTTGTGTGGTGATAAGTGACTGTCTAAGTAGGTTCAGCTGTTATCTACTATTTCCCAATAGGTGGCGCTTTTCTCCTGATCATTCGCTTTTTGTTGATTTTAGTTAAGGTGGAATAGAGTGGAATGTCGGGGAGCGGTTTCTTTGAAGATGGTCCTTTTGGAGGGGGGGGGGACCTCTAATTTTTTTTAAATTATAATTTTAAAATAACCGAAATCGAACTTTTTCATTTTTTACCTTTGCTGGGATTTGAACCTGGGTCGTTGGAGTTTTTGTGCGAGTGCTCTAACCACTATACCACCCACCCCTCTGAATAAATTGAATAAATTTTCTGTAATAATTCCTCTTCGTTATATTTTCTTTAATAACATTTTTCTCACAGTTTCCCACAAGATTAGCCACAATAAATTTTATCATGTCCTTATTTAAGTGTCTTGTAGGTGGCCACTTCTAATATTCAGTGTCACTCTTGCAAATTGAACACACGACCTTAGTATGTTCTTGCAGAACGAATACAATTATTTTTTCCATTTTTCTGCGAAATGTCTCTTAAAGATGGTTTTTTTTCTTTTTGCTTTTCTCATACATCATTATAAAATATTTTAGTTTTTATTTATTTATACTTGTTGGTGGGTTCGAAGGACCTTTTAAGTATTACCTTTTGAAATTTATGTTTATACCTTCTTATATAGTGCCAAGAACAATTGTTTTTTTTAAGTTATCGTTTTATCAAAAACTATAAAAAAACAAAACAAAAATATTTTAAAAATCTTTGTCTACAAAAATATTTTTTTTTTCTTTCTGTTTAAGATGTCTGAGGACAATATATCAGCAATCAATGGTTATAAAAAGGATTTCTGATATCAATTCTTTATTTGGTTTTTAAAAAAGTACTCGTATTTTATAAAAAAGGAAAATAAAATATTCACCCAAGTAAAAACGTCTCTTATGCTTAAGGATGTCAACCGAACTTTAGTTGAGTTACCAGTTGCCAAAAAAAAAAAAAAAAAAAGCTACGAAAGATGTCAACTGGCAACCAATATCTTGAAATGTTTTTTGTAAAAATTTTTTTTTCTGCAACTCGAAATTTTTAGTTTCCAGCTGACAACACAACTGAAGTTCAGTTGACATCCATTATCGCTTTCGTCAATTTCAATCTACATACACATTTTCTATTCTTAATTTGCTTATTGAAAACTATAGAGAAGAATTAATAAGTATGTAACAACTACTAATTAAAAAAAAATTTTCTTTTTTTTCTTGCAGTTCCTGTCTTTTACCCTACTCTGTATTATCTGGACCAAACTTTTAATACCCCCTATATAAAATGCTGTCTTCTACACATGAAAAACCACCGAGTTTACAAAGATTTCTACGACCAAATGTCTTCAGTGTATGTCTAGCCATTTTCATTTTCATAGCATCGACAAAAGCTGCCGTCCATTCTGTTTTGACATATAAAAATGCCTCCACTCTCTTGGGTCAACTGGTTACCTCCAGCACTTTGGTATGGGAAACCTATGATCGCAAAGATCCCAAGCAGCTGCAATATGCTGTAGAGGGCGGTAAATATATAACCGAGGAGGAACATTATCCCATATATGTGTGTCGTGTTACTATTGATGGTGTGGGTACCATAGGGCATACGGAAAAAATACAACAGGCCCATATCTGTAAAGCTGCCCATTATAAGAACGTGGAAAATAAAAATTTTGATGTTTTAATTAATAAAGGACATTTGGGTAAAGTTTCATGGAAGCATTGGCGTAAATTTAATGTGGGGGTACCTGTGGGAGCCATACGTATAGGGGAAGATGCCTATATAGCACGTCACAAGGCTCCAGCCAAAGATAATAATGCAGAGGAACATGGAGGTCAGCAACAGGGTGCCGATTACAATTTAGGTCGGTTAGATCCAGTAGGTTTAGGGAAGATAAAAGTTGTGGAATCGAATGGTGAAAAAGATTATGATGAGGGAGAAGTCTTGGTAGAAACAGAGCCATTCCGTTATGAATTAAAAGATATACGTTTGGATCAAATACGTTTGGATATGCGTGATAATATAACCGAATTGGGTAAGTTTTTTCTTTCTTTTTTTTAACAATTAAAAGACATGAAAATAAACATTTTAATTGTTGTTTTTTTGTTTTTTTCTTTAAAACTTAAAAGCTTTTGGCGTTTTGGCTAATAATGGCGATAAGTATAGCGTGGTGGAGACTGCCTTATCGTATGGTTTCGATCATGTTCAGTACTGGGGATCTCATGAGGGCGTGGCTCGCGGTCTGCCCACTACTGTATATGAAAGCGACAATACCAAACCGGCTGAGATCAATTGGGCCTTAAAGAAAAGTGAAAAACGTTTTGAAACCAAATCGGTGAATACCAAACTTTGGCCTGGAACAGCAATAAATGTTACCCTGAAAGGCAACTATGTTACCCTGGATGCACCCTATTCAGCTAAATTATATGCTTTTTATGCTGGCAGCGAGGATAGTGTTTCCAGAAAAATAAAAGCAGAGGTATAATATAATTTTATTTTAATTAATTTAGAAAGAGTAGAAGAAAAAAAGGAAAACAATTTCTTAAAATGGTTTCAGGTGCGTAAATCCTACTTAAAGGATGTCAAATTGGAATTAACCAATCCTTATTGGATTGAAAATGGCTCATTTGTGCCTGTGACTTCAACCTCCACTTCTACCACCTCCACGACTACCCATGCCACTACCACCAGTGCTGGTACACCCACACCTATTCATGAACCGCCAGTAGTGCAAATGACAAATATGGGCCCTGTGCACTCAGGACCTGATTCTTTAGAGAAATCCATGAAAGATGAACCCTCAGCAAGTAATGAAATACCTGAAAATATGGCAGCTAAACATCAAAATACTGCTTTAGCTGGTATAGGCGCGTCTACAAATGCAGCCAAACCCTTGACGCAACAACAATTTGTCTTACTAACTATCAGTTTGGCAACTCTATTATTAGTTGTACGTTTAGATTTTATTTAGAAAATATGAAAAATTAAATTAAAATTACAAATTCAATTTAAAGGCTAAATTTTTTTTCGGTTTTCTTTAAATTTTAAACAAAAAAGAAAAAAATTACAAAATGTGTCTCTTTAAAACGATCTTCTTGTATAAAAAACTAAGATTTAAAATGTTTCATAAATTTTTCTTTAATAAGTTTGAATTACACATTTTTCTTTCTAAGTTTTACTAGGATAGCATTTTTTATATATTTTCTTCTTGTTGTTGTACCTGTTGTAGACCCGTCAATATGGCTAAATATGCTGAAAAAATTTAAGGCAAAAAATGTGAAAAAAAAGCTTCAAAACACAGCTTGACAATAGAGAAATTATTTTTTTAAAACAAGAAAAGCAAAAAATTTAAATTAAAATCATGAAAAGCATAGGCGTTAAAGGAAAAACAATTAAAGTTTTCTTTTAAGAAATAAAAAAATGTACAGAAACTCTTATGAATTCTTTTTAATTTGCCAAATAAAAAAAAATGAAATTTATACCAGTTTGAATTGTTTTTTAGTCGCAAAACAATATAAAATAAAACAAATAAAAAAAAAAACATTCCTTAAATATAAAAATAAAAAATACAAATTTTTTTAATTATTTTTTAAAACATTTTAAGTTAGAAAAAAAAAACATCATATACAATATAAAACTTAAACAACAGTTTTAAAAGTTTCTTAATTCTAAATTTTCTTCTAAAAAGCAACAAAGGCTCGGCTCTCTTCCTCATAAACAAACAAATTTTTTGAAAAGTAAAAAAGCTCAAAGCTTTTTCAATAACTTACATAACTTTATTTTGTTATTTTTCAAAGCACGGTTGTAATACTCTTCTTCTTTATATAAAGCGTTAAACCTTTTAAAGCTTCTAAGAGTCTAAGACCTCGTTAGACTCAATTCGAATAATTTAAATGAACTCATTAAAAGCACAAAATATCTGTAAAAAATCTACCCAATAAGAATGCAATCAACTTCTAAAAAAAAAATGCTTTAGAAATTAAAAATAAGAATTCACCAAAAAACAAAGGTCAAGAAAAGTGTAATAAATTTTACTATAGAACCAATATCCGGCTTTAGCTCTCCAAAATTAGTAAAATATTTTATATAAAAAAAGTTAAAACCTAGATCATTTCCTTAAAATTGAAAAAAATAAATTTCTTGTTTATTTTGAACTTTCTGAAAGCTTTTAAACAAAAGTTTTTTTAAGCTCTAAAGATTAGATTTTATTATCTGTTTTAATCATTATAAAATTCTAATAATATACAAAGTAGGGCAGTAGTCATTAAGGGAATTCTATGCCTTCTCAGATTTGAAAGTGAAAGCAACTTGAAATTTCACTCGATTTCAACTTTAATCGAAATCGATTTCCGTCATATATCATCACATTTTATCATATCATATCGTCGTGCGGGAGTTTAAGTGCTATATGTGCCGGAAATTAATTTTGAAAAATTCTGGTTTGAAGGATATAGAACAATATAGACACTATTTGTCTCAGAAACTGGTCGAGATAGCCTTAAACGAATTGTTGTTTTAAAAAATTTGGGTTCGAAAACCTAATGTGGCATCATTAACTCTAGATGTATAAATTGGCGGATAGAGCACTTAAAGTCCCGTACGATAATAGTATTTCTAGACGATATTTGTGAAAGCATAACATGAAAATGAAGAAAATAGTTTTAAATTGGTACATATTGTGCTTAGAAAGCTATCATTTAAATTTAAAGCTATAAAACAAAGACTCAAACTTTGTCTGTGTTCACTCGCAGTTAGTTCAAGAAAAATAAACTAATATCTTAAAAAAAATTATATCTACGTGTGAACAGAACAGACTTTGGGTTTAGTCAGAACAAATCTTTTGCCTTAAAATTTGCAGACACAAATTTTTTAAAATTTAATGTTGAATAACTTCATTTATAGTAATACCTTTAAAAAGCATATAAAGCTTTTTGAATACGCTGTCTACAGTGATAAGAAAAAATAAAAAGAAAAAGGATAATTTTTAAATAAGAAAATAAACAATTTTGAAATACTAATTCTGTAAAATTTAGAAATTTTAAAGCTTTTTCAAAAGCTTTAAGCAACTTCCAAAAAATGCTTCAGCTAGGAAGAGAGACTTTAAATTTGGGTTTAATTTCTTAAAGAAGAATGATTACATGTAAAACTGTTTTTAGAAGTTTCAGTTCAGATACCATTTTACTTTAGAAATTTTTTGGAAAATTTGAGAAGTAAACAGGATTAGATCTTATTTAAAGCTAAACTTAAAAATAAACTAAAATTTTGTATTTCTATGCAATATTTGTCAAATAAGCCCTAACTAAATAAACAAATTTTGATTCTGTAAACACAGTATTAAATTCTTTTTGAAAAATTAAATTCTAGTATTATATGACATTATTTAAAGCTTTTAGCTGTTGAATAAATTAGGACACTATTTCTAAAGCTTAATTGCAAAAGCTTTTTGAAAAACTAAGCAATTTAAACTTTCTTCTTATTCAGAATATGTACAAATGGATTTAAAGTGCAATTTTAGAAAACTTTTATAAAAAATTTCACTTAAAGCACATTTTAAATCAATTTAAAGTTTACGTTTTATATTGTATATCTTGTTTTTTCATATATCTTTTTACAAAATATTTATTTAATTGTTTTTATTTTATATAAAAAAAATAAAAAGCAACCATTAGTTCGTAATTGTTTCCAAATACTTGTAATGTGTATAAAAAGAAAATTATTATAATTAATTTTAGCTTTTAAGTATGTACGAATTATTTTATATTTAATTAAATAACAAATAAAAATAAAAAATAATAAAAAATAAAAGTAATATTAAATATGAATATAATGTCTATATAATGACTGTAATACTAAATAATTCGTTGAAATGGAAAATAAAAATAAATCAAAATTTAAAGTGAAAAGAAAAAGAAGAAGAAAAAAACTAATTATGAAGATTAATTATAAGTTTTATGTAAAGTGTACGTTTTAACTTTCGTTTTTCTTTATTTGCTAAAAAAAATAAATTTTTTATTTTTAAATTCAAAAAATTTCTGTTTTATTTTTTCTTTCAGTTTCTAAATAAAAAACATACAGGCAGCCCTTAATTATATGGATAAGCTTTAATCAGCGAGTAAAACGTCATATTGGAGAGAGTTTAGTTTAGCTACAATGAGTATTATCTTGTTAAAAATATATAAAAAACGCTAGTTTGACCAACAAATTGCTGAAGTCTCATTACTTTTTAATAATAAACGCTATTGATCGTCGCAAATATTAAAGAACGCTGTAACTGACAAAAAATCGAAAATATGTATTTTGCATAATTTTTATCAGATTTCTATGATGAAAAGAAATTTACCAACGACGTCTGCGTTTTGAAAAATACTAGTGTCTTTGTTCTAATTTCATACACTCTCTCTACTTCTACTCTCTACTGATCTGGTGAACATTTAATGTTTTGTCAGTTACAGCGTTCTTTAATTCATGCGACGATATAAACGAGAAAAAAAATTTCTACAGAAAAAATTTTACTTTAACCATAACAAGGCCACTGTTAAATTAACAGCCAGGCCCACGATATCGAATCGTATAGTTTTAAGCGACAAACAGCTGATTTGCGGCACACTAATTTTTGTGTCGCCAAAAATAAATGCGATTGGTGACACAACATTTTTTTACACACATATACATAAATAAACAAAATCAGAATAAGTTTGTTTACTACATTTCTGTCAAGTTAAACTAGCACACGGTTGCATTTTTTACTGTGCAATTTAAGCATTTCAGCGCTTTTTTCGTGTATATTCGCGATTATTTTTTGATATGTTGATATGGCAGCTTTGTTGTTTATTTGCATTACGTTGGTAACGTAAAGCAAAGCGAACGATAAAGTGACAATTAGTGGGCCGCAGTTTAGATTCACAGTGAGTGACTGAGTTTCTTTCGCTTAAGTTTTCTTTCGATATCGTGGGCCTGGCTGTAAATGTGTTGCAACCAACTTCATGATGTCTAAATAGCTATTTACAAAGCGTGAATGCCGCTATGTTTAGTTATTTGTTTTTTTAAGTCAAATCACACTTGACGTAAAGTTTTAATGAAAACCATACTATAAGGTGATTGTGTATTGTGACGAGGACATTTTGGCCTAATGTAGTTATACATACATATACATAAATGGCTATTGCAATCCGGGTTACGGCCTAGCTTCTCGCAGCACTCATATTGTTTGAGTAAATTTTTATCCATGAGTACAGTGACCTACAGTTTAAAGTCAGACTTGAGAAGCTTGTTCATGGATTTTTTTCAGAGCTTTTGACAGAAGATTGCTAAGAGGCAGTCGCCGAAAGAAATATTTTTTTCATATTTTTTTTTTAAGAAGGCAGAGCTCGGGTTTGAACCCGGCTCTATTGTTTAATGTAGTTATAGGAAACATAATTATACAAAATCAAGTGGGTCGGTCTATATATAAGAGAGCTTTATTGTAAATGGTGACGCCATACCTTAAAAATGTCAGGAGAATGATATTGCCAGATAGGTACTGTAGTTTAGGTAGCCCCAGAATACTTAAAGAAAAACAGTAAAAGCGAAAGCAAGAAGCATAAAATAGGTCTGAATGAAATAACTTTGTGGTACGTAAGAATGCCAATCAGGATTTAAAAGTCTCAAAAACCCTGGGTTGCCGAAACCCTGTATTTTTAAAAATGCATTACTGATTAACATTCCTATCTGTGTACCTATACTTTTGAAAGGAGTAAAATAGAATAAATTATATTAATTGAATGAGCAGATATATTTGTCTCTTCTCAATACGTTGAACGTTCAGCTAAAGAGTGTTTACTGGTTTATTGTTTCTTTGCGAACAATTTTAGTAGTGCTTTAAAATAAGAATGTGGTTGAAAAATCTAAATTCTATATTGCCATGAAACACACAGTCAAGATTTGATGGAAGTACTTTGTTTTCCACATACATATTTATAGAAATAATTTTTTGTAAAGAACTTAAAAAGAAGAATTGATGAATATACTCGTATGTAGTAGTAAAAAAAAAACATTATTTTTAGATTCCCGTTTTTTATTTCAATTTTTTAATTTGCTTTAAAAGATCTTTGTTTTAAATAAATTCGCAAAACGTAGAACAAACAAAACCACTCATTAATAAAGAAATTAATGTATCCATTTCAATATTTATTTATAGAATTATCACCGAATGCAAACATCATTATTATTTAAAATTGTAAATAAATATTTAAAAAAAAAAAATTATTTCTTTTTTGTTTTGTGAAATTCAAGCCTTTAACTTTTGTCCAGTTTTTATTTCATTTAAAGCCGGTTTCAATTTTAAAATATAAAACTGAATCGAAACTTTAAATTATTTGGTTTTTTTTTTCGTTTATTTTGTTTAATTTGCTGTTTTTTTTCAACACCAGCAGCGCAGAACCAATTCTTTTTAAACAAATTAACATGTTTTGCATTATAATTAACTTGGCCAGACAGCATGGCCTTTAAAACAAGCCACATTATACTGGCTTTCTGTTAAAGGGGGGGAGTTTAATACCACATAACCACAACTACTGTTCACTCTTTTTGTTTTACTTTTGAATTATAAAAACCAAAAAATACAACTTTAAAATCAGTTATTCTATAGCAAAATGTAATTGCAATACAATACTTTACGGCCGGAGCTGGCATAGATAACAACTAATTATTTTCAATTAAGACCATAAATCAATTTTTCAAAGTATTTTTCTGTTTTGTGGTATTTTTGTTAAAAAATAATTTTCATGTTAATTAATGGTTAGCCAACCACTTTAGATGATTATGTGTTTTAATGGCTCATAAAATTATAGGAAAATTAAAATTTCTGAAATTTTCATTTCAAATATTCATATTTTAACATCTGAATTGTACCAGTAGTATATGAAAAGCTTTGAAGATTTATAGAAGTATTCTGTAAAAATATTTCTTTCAAATTTTTGAAATTTTTTATTTTAAACAAAAACAAGTTTAATTTTTTATTGTTGTTTTTAACAAATTTCAGCAACGTTTATACACAATTTTTTTTTTCAGAATAAAAGCATTAATTTATGTTTGACTTAAGGTTTACTATTTAACTGAGCTCTGTTTCTTATTTCTAATCCTCTCTTATCTTTAGCTTATGACAGCAACAACCTTTTAGAGCCCTGTATTGCGAGCACAGAACAATTTATTACCCCCAAGATACAATACATGCGTTTCTAACTCAAAGGAATGGTAGTGGCATCTTGTTTGCCTTGCGAGACCTTGCCCTAGCGAAGTATTAAGAAGGTAAACGAACGTATTATTGTGGGAATTGTGTGATATTTGTCAGAATGATCAGATTTTTCGCATATCGAAAGAATCATTTGTTAAGTACTTACTTAGGTCAACAACTGCTCTGACAAGTATGAAGACATCTACGCAATCGTTAGGTCGCAAGAAGTATAAAAATTGAAAATACGAAACTATTTAAACTACAGAAATTTGGCACGTATATCTTGCCTTATTTCATATAGAATCGTTTTATATTACAAATAATATCTGCCTTTACAGTATATTACTTTTGGAATCGAGAAGGTAATTTCATGTGGATACAAACATAATGGCACACAAGTAAATATTAATTACCATGTGTATTCCCACATCTTTAGAAGAATGAGTTCATTGCTCGACGTTTTATAAAAAAATTCGTTACTCGCGTTACTTCCATTAAAATAATTAATAAATAATAAATTTATGCATTGCAAAAAAGAATTTTAATACTTATTATGGGTTGATATTAAAAACATTTATTACTTGCGTAGGACATGATCTTTGTTAAGGGTAATGGCTTCCGGAATCAATATTCCTTGTATTACCTTCTCGATTCTCATTGATTTCCATTTCACGTTGGGTTATAACTAGAAAACTGCTTATGTACTCGTATATACAAGGCAACGTATACTGGGTTTTTGTAGTTAAATACAAACAAGAATGCGAACTCAATTCATTTCCATTCTATTTCTTTACGAATGTATTGGTTTCCCCCTTTTTCTCAAAGAAAATTTTAATAAAAGCGCCCATGAAAAATTTAATCACTTTAAGGAAAATTTTTTTCAATTACATTTAATTGGCTTTTCAAACTTTTCTTCTTAATTAAACATCAGACAATATAAAAGCTTTTGATCAATGAAATTTTTTTTTAATTATTGGACCCTAAACTTGAAAACAGTGTTGTTTTCGAATTGAAGGTTTATGCGACTTTGCTAAATAAAACCTCAACGAAGGCAATATTTTCTTTCCTGCCTGTTGTTTAAAATGCAGTTTGCTTTCTTTTTTTTATTTATGTTGAACTATTTTTTTATTATTTTATTTTAAATGAACTGATGCATAACAATTTTTTCTTTTTTTTTGTATTTTTGCACACAAAATTCAAGCAAAAAAAAAATTTTTTTTATTTTATGGCCAATGATTTTTTGCACGTGTGATGAATTTGTGGCTACCAAAGTTAAATTTTACAATAAAAGAGTTTCTCTAATTTATGAAAATTTATGTTTTTCAGGTATTTTTATGTTTTAAATTTTATTGTGGGGTTGCCAAATGTTTATTCATAACTCGTGATTTAATTTTATGCTCCGTTTTTTAATTTCATTCGTTCTATTGTAGTAAATAATGATAATAAGCTTTATGTAGACTAAAAACATTGTATTATAATATATTTTTATATGTAGAATAATATTTGAAAAAAAAAAATCCCTAAAAAATAAAATTCTTTACCCCTTATTAATAATAAATAAAAAAAAAATTTGTAATGTTTTTTAGAAAAACATTTGTAGAGAAAATTTAATTTAAAACACAATTAAAAACTGTTTTACTTTTTTAAAATATATAATAAATATATATACTTTAAAAAAATATGTAAATACTTTTATATGCTTTAGAATACAATACAAGCGACGGGCGTTAAGCGTTAAACTAAAACTACAAACAATTATGCTTACAAAGCTACTGTTCACAGTTTTGACATCTTGGAAAAAAGCTGAAATAAGCAGTCTCCTAGCAAAGGCTCTGAGGGTAACTGATAACTATTAACATTCGGACTCGACGTTAGACTGTAGGTCCCGGTACTCATGGATAGAAGTTGACCCATACAGTATGTAACAATTATGTTTGCATATATGATCATAGCTACAGTCTGATTTGTTTTCTATTTTCATTTGGTTTTTATGGCTTAAAGTTTTGGATAATAGTGTCTGAGGGTATTGAACATATAACCCTTACACTATTAGCACAGTTTTCTACAATCTTTTATTCTATGAGCTTAGCCTTTTGCCTTATTCAGAGTTTGCGTGATGTGTGTGTTAATTTCAGTTTTACACCGAGTAATACTCCCAGATCAAGATATGTATCAATTTTTTAGGAAATAAATACCAAACATATACCAAATTATTGATAATTATTTATATTCCTTCAACTCAAAATCGAATATATTCGTATCACACCAATGATAAAAATTCTTAAAGACCTTAAAAAAAAAAAACTGGACGTCATTAACATACAGTAACGCATCATGCAGGATGATAAGTCGTTAATGTACCCAATGAACAATCAAATACCCAAATGATTAGATTGAGCCACACTAGAAGCCACTGAATAATAATAAATACATAAAACTGGTTTCTTATCCATCGCTTAATATTTTAGAGACCTTTTAGATTATTTATCAGAAAAACTAGAACACGAGTACTTCTCAGGTATGGACATATTGGGTATGTGGTCTATAGGATTATCTTCAAAATTAAAATATGGTTTTCATAAATTAAAAAAAAAAATTAAAATTTATTAAAGTTTTTTGTAACGCTATTTGAAGTGCTTTAAACATTTGGGACATAAAATTTTAGACGTACATTTAGACAACAAATCTACCAACAGATGAGAACACAATTTTTGTAGTACCTCATCATATTGTAGTCGCAATATTAAAAATATAAAATGATAGTCCCTTATTACGGTAACAAATTTTTTTTGTGCCGCTCCATGTAATATTAAAATTTCAGAATTATTGTACACTGTTCTTACGAATTGTTATATAAAGAATTCTATAGCTCATTTCACTAACGCTTAACGTCTGTCGTTTTTATTGTGTTTTTATTGTTTTTTTTTAACTCTTGCCTTTGTTTTAAATTATACTTTCCGTCTAAAGCAGTTTTTATCGTCCTGTTGCTTTTAAGAGCTTGTTTTTAATGCCTCTCAACCCCTTAAACCTTAAACATGTACAATTTATATAAATGCCTATAACTTTATACACCCAAAGAAAAATATAAATATAAAACACATATATTTTTTGTTGCTTATTTAGCATATTATTTGCATATAAATATATGAAAAATATAAGATAAATTATTTAAATTAAAAATATTGCACTTTTTATATGGATATGTAAGTATTGAAAAACAAACAATAAATAAAAATATGGGTCATTCTATAAAATTAAATTTATGGAATATGTGTTTTAAGCATTAAACAAGTAGACGACAGCAAGCAGCATGACAGCAAAGAGCAAATGCAGCCGTCATTATTTGCTGTCATGCTAAGGGCTACAGGAATACAAAGGCAGCAGCAGGAAAACAATAAAAAACTAATAAAATAACGAACACACGTTTGTTGTGGAAATTAATGTTTAAGTGACACAATTTTTCAAATGTACGGAGTAGAGTGGGTAAACAAACAAAACATTTCGCAAACATTACAACAAGGTCATACACTTTTCAAATTTTTTTTTAATGGTATTGTACATGAGCAAAACCAAAACAAATACTTTCAAAATGAGAAAGAGCGCAAATGAAACAATGAGATTTTTGCTCTTGTGCTTGCTTTGTTATTCCGTTACATTCAAATAATTTGCTCTTTTTTCTCTTCTTATTTTCTTTTTCTTCTCAATAATTTTTTGTTGTACCTACGGGCATTTGAATTAGTGTATTTGTAGTACTCAAAACAAAAATAATATACAAAATTAAATGGGACAATCGTTCTCACTGTTTCTCTTTTATTTTTGTTTTACTCATTGTAAAGAATACAACAAAATGAGATCAAACGTTCAGTTTTGTTTATTTTCCTACTCTGGTACGGAGTCGCAAATATAAAATCACTTGTTGAAAATGTTTAATAAATCAATAACGAAATGTAATGTATTTTTAGTTAGTATTAATTGTTTTTATCCTTATATAACACAAAATACAATATATTTATTTATATTGTATTGTTTTTATTTTCTTCTTTGTAATGAACAAATTTTTTAATTGTATTGGCATCACTAATTCGAATTTTGTTGCCTCATTGTATAATCTAAATTAGAGCGAAAGCGCAATGTAATTTTGCTCATAACATTAACGCTGCATTGAGCAACTTAAACAAAAGCGTTAACGTTATGTCAACAATAATGTTTACTTACCTTGTTTGTTTGTTAAAAAAAAAGCGCTAAATAACCGTGATAAATAGATTTTTAAAAGCAGGTAAAATATCATTACTTAACAAAATGGCAGCTAAAATTGTAAAAAAGAAACAGCAGTAGTTGTTTTGCAAATACCTTGACTTTTTTACTTTTTTGTTAAAATTGGATATTCCAATTGCCAAGAACTAGCGCCGTGCTATCTGGGCTGCTTTCATACATTTTGTATGGGCATGAGATTTTATGTCATATGGTTTGCGCTTTATGCTCTAATTTAGGTTACACAGTCATTAAATAGAAATTATCCTAAGTAGGGCAGAAACAACAGAGGTTTTTGCTGGGCCACCATTAAAATAATCATCTTTCCATATAAACGCATGTAGATATTCTAAATTTGACAACTTTCTGTCTGCTGCTTGCTGTCGTCTATGTGTTTATAGCATTAACTGGTACAGAAAAAGTAGCTTGTAAACTTAAAAAAAATATATTGATATATGGTTTTAAAAATCATTATTAATGGAATGGTCTATATGTTTTTATATCTTTTAAAGCATATAATAAAAAAAAAAAAAAACTTTCTGCCAGTGATATTTTAAATATATACAAAGAAATTAAAAAAAATTAGTTTTAATAAAAAAGATAAAAATAATTTTTAAAAAAATATATATTTAACGGTACATAAATAACAGAGTTAGGTTAAAGGCATTGAATTTATAATGCATTATCGTTTCCACTACCACTAAACGAATAATATTAATGCAGCACTAAATGCAGACGGAAATAGTTAACCACTAAATAAGACCATTTTAGTGAGTGTGGAAATTTAGTGCATTAAATAAAATAAATTTATGGTATACCTATAATAGTATAACGTCTTTGTATGAAGATATCTAAAAACGATAGTAGAACTAAAGTACTGGAACTAAATTTGCATTCCAGTATAGTGCCAATGGCTTTATGGTCCATTACCACTAATTGAAAAATAAATTCACGGTTTTTCAAAAAATTATAATTTAAAAAAAAAGAGGTCCCCCCCTTCGCCGCTCTCTATGAAGTCCATCCTTACGAAACCGCTCCCTGACATTTCCAATCTATTCACCAAAAACGAATGATCAGGAGTATAGCGCCACCTTCTGGGAAGATTACAGCGAATCCATATAAAAAAATGCTCACCACTTACATTCAACATCCAGATGGGGCAATTGACATAAGACGCTTTATATCTATCTATGTATATACGAGTATATCTATATATTCAACATTCCAATACAATGCACTGCATTTAGTAGGGGTTTATCCCTGGTAGTATTGGGTTTTTAGCTCTTTTGAGTGAGCGCTCTTTTTAGTTCAGCTCACTTCACCGAACTAGGTCGCTCATTTAGTTCAATATTTTCATTTGAATCATATTAAACTTGCCAGACTTGAAGATGTAATTGCAAGTTTGGTTATTACCTAATTATTTAAAATATTTTATTAAAAATGCTAATTTTTATTCGACGGTAAAAAATAAATATAATTCCCTTTTATATTGCTTCTACAATTATCATAAAAATCGTTAAATTTCCAAAAATGTAACATTCTATAAAGTTTCTGGCAGCTACGTATATTATTTGGCATTAACAATTAGTACTTATGTACCTTCAACATGAAATGTCAAAGAATAAAAAAGATTCCAGAAAGAAAGCGAACGAACTAATAAGAAAGATGAGCGAAAAGAAAGGTGGATATACAAGAAAGAAAGAAAGAAATATGAAATACTGAGCTAAAAGAGCATATTGTGATGAACGGCTCTTTTAGCTCACTTGAGTGAATAGTTCAGTTGAACTAGTTCGTTTATGAGCTACACCATTCTAATCCCTGAGTATTGGTCTTAAATAAAAAAAATCTTTCAGAACTAAATTTGCCCTAAATTTCCACTACCACTAAGTTTAACGGAAAATTTAATCCAATGCAATAAACCCAACTCTGATAAATATAATGACTAATCTGTTTGAAAAGCTTAAAAAATGTGTACTTTCTTTATTTTAAGAAAAAAATTAATTGTTTTAAAATAATTATTTATTTAATAATTTTAAAATATAAAACAAACCTACTTACCTTCTTAACACAGCGATTTGAAGCACTCACCTCTGCCATAATAGAGATTTAAAAAAGTGCATTAAGTTTGATACTTTGGCTACTGGTGAGACTAAAAAAAAATAAAATAAAATTATTTTTAAATATTTAAACAAAATTATAAAATTAAATAATATATGTAATTAATATATTGTAAGAAAACCAAGGAAATGAATGAATAAATTAAAAGAAAAAAATCAAATTCAAATTGTTTTTAATGAAACACAACAAACTCTGTTTGTTTGTTTGTTGGTCAATCACGCCTCAAAGACTAAACCGATTCTTTTGCAAATTGGAACATACTTATAAGAAGATAGATTGAAATAGGGAAAATGCAATAGGGTATTGCCTCTTTTTTTAAAAAAAATTGGATCTGAGTATAGTGCAGATGTCCAATTCTGCTAACTGATGATTTTCTTTGAACATGGAGTTATTCGGACTAAATTCAGAAATTTTACCTCAAGATACATAAAAATCAAAGACAATTTAGAGGCGATTTGGGGCATAGTTATGCCAGACATGCTATTTAGGATTTTAACCATATATTACATTAATATAAACTCCACAGGTACCAGCACCTACCCCCTTAAAAATTTTGGCTGAACTCGGTTCACACGTTTAGGCGTTTTACAGCAACATATATAAGCTAAAAATAGCCTCCAGTTTTATATCATCATATTAAATGCAAACGGACGTAACTACACTTTTTGTATTTTTACAGGAGTAGCATATACGACAAATGAGTTTGTATGTAAGGTTTTCATATAAATATGTATGTAGTTATGTCTTCTTGCATTTATAAATACACGCACTTGCCATTTTTAATGAACCATAATTAATAAAAAACTCAATATCGAAATTTCGCGTAGTTACGTCCATTTGCATTTAATATGATGATATGTAGACGTATAATTCCATTTAAAAAATAGTTTTAAATTTATAATACTTTATATCCATACCAAATAATAAAAACTCGTATCAAATTAAAACTCTTCAGACATAAAATGCTTTCAGTACAAATTCAATTAAAATCCTGTGCTAATCGTAAATATGTTTATCGGATTTCATAATTTCATAATTTATAAAATTACGTCGTAATTCCTTTTCATGTCTTCATGTCACATGTAGAAAATATATTTGCATTCTCTTATAACACAGCTCAGATGTTGGCTACTGTAAATCAACCAATGCCTTTAAGTCCTTGGAGACCTTCAACAGAAGCACAAGCAACAGCAAAATCACTGATAATCAGTATCAACATCATAATCATTATCATTATTGAGTCGTTTTTTATTCGTGGCCATATGGTTAATACTGCCTTGGCTGGGCAGCATTGCACAATTATCCCGGCTGCTTGTCCATTTGGTTGTCTGTTTATTAAAAATGTTTATTTTTTGAATACTACTGCAAGGATAATATTGATGCTGTTAATGCTGTTCTAATGGTTGGTATTAACAAGAAAATTCTTTAGGACTTTATTAACAAACAGAAAATTTATCCATACAACCATCTGAAGGTATCCATTTTCCAACAATTTTCTCACATCATTATTAGGGTATAGAATTGCGGGTTTTAAATGCGCATGTCCTTTTCATAAAACAAAAAATCTTTTTGACCGTATGTTAACTCTTTAGGGAATGTAAAGAGAAACGGATAAAATTGTTAGTAAAAAAATATGGTGGTTCAAATCTCTTCTAATGGAGCATATGTCACAGTGGGACAAAGTTGAAAAATTTATTTAAAGTTTTTTTTTTCGAAAATTATGAAATTACAATCGTCAGATGGTAATTTTTTAATTACATTATTAATTTTATATTTTCTAATTACAGTATTATACGGATAATTGCATCGACAAAATGTCAAAATTTTTGGGCAATTATACGTGGAAGTCATTTAAACGAATACTCCTAATTGCCTGTATTCACTGCTGTCAATATATGTGAAAAGCAAGTAACTTTATACTTAAAGCCCAAACATAATGTACTTTCGTAGACGTATACTAATGTCAAAAATCAACGAAACGTCTGTCAAAAATCTAACGAAACTTTCGAGTGGCTATAATGTACTTTTTGAACTTAAGTGTAAGCTGTTCTTAGTTGCAAACACTAGTACTTATGTAAAACTTGATTTGTCTCTATATTTCATAAATATACAGATTTTTATCACAAAATGTTATTTAATATCTACAATGGTTAAATATTTTACCGAAAACACGTCAGTTATATTTATTTTTGTTCATTAAAAAAAAAAAAATAACTCATAAGTAAAAAATAGTACTAAAAAATGCAACCGTGCGTTCATTCCAAATGTAAACACAATCACATTTGTTTACATTTTGTTATTAATGTGCTACAAAATGAACAGAAAAGAAAAATATTTAAATGGTTGAAAATGAATAAGATACACATTTGTCACAGAGATGTCGTTTTTTTATATTTTCAATCAAATTTTCAATAAAGTTATCTTCGGTTTTCATTGCACACTGCCGTCTTTTGTTTATTATTGTTTACACAAACACAAAACCAGCTCTTTGCGTACGTTTGGTGCGATCGGCTTCGCTCAAATGAAATTGAACGAAACTCAACGAAACGTTTGTTATGTACATTATGGTTATACACATTTAATTGCATGCATGCGCATAGTTGTTTAAGCTAGCCTAAGCACATTATGGTTGGGCCTTTATACTTATGCATAAACTTGGTGGACTTTAATTGCAAGGTTGTTTCATAAAAGTAGTTTGAAAGTAAATTTAACGGACATTTAATACCTATACAAACATAGTTGAGTTAAGCTGCACTTTTTAAAAAATTAATATTTTGGGTAATTAAACGAGGGAAATTTAAGTGAAATTTCTCTTTGGGAAAAATATATTTGAGATACTTAATTAAGCAAATAACGCAGTTAAGCGAAAGTTAATGGGGATTTAGAATTTGGGATAATAAGCGCGATTGGCAATTAAGCGTGAGGAAATTAGCCATGGAATACTGTAATAGTTTAACGAAGCCATACTAATTACAAATAATAAACACGAGTACACATATATGTAACTATACTATAAAGTTATTTAAGTATTTATTTAATAAATTACAATACAATATTGAATTATATTCTAACTAATTATAAGGAGCAGAGTGACAAAGATCATAAGATCGGTGTAGTGTCGTGTAGTGTTAGAAATCGAACCCACAAACCTCGCACTAGCAATCTAGCACACTACCCAATAGATCACTGAGGTACCCTTAATAACGGTAAAAGAAAAAAATTTAGCATTAGTTGTAAAATTCTAGTTGCAAACTTTTGGTAGGAACATGTTTTTTGAAAGTTTTTTTCTTTTATGTCATGTGATGTCCATTAGCGGTCCATACTCTTTAACTACAAATCCTATGGATTTTTTAGGCGGATGACGGCAACATTTGATATTCCTATTTATTTTATTATAGGCCGATTCTTCTAGAGATTGGCTTGAAAAGGTAGAATATAAATGACCAACAGATTAAATACATTGAATTTAATGCCCATAAAACTGAATGTTATTTTGTTACTGATAGGCTTGAAGGTGATGCTAGTGCCGTGTCATCTGGGAAAATTGAGACGACGGAACTGTCCATGTTTTTTTTTTCATGAATTAAAATTAATTGTACTGTCCCTTAGAATGATCACATATTTCTAGTGTCGAAAGAAGTATTAAAGTGCCATATCTTTTTTAAAACGTTGAGAAAGATACTTCACTCCAGCTGACTGTCGTAGCATTTACAAGATTTTAACAATATGGAATACAACAAGTAGTTGATTATTGTTATGAATATGTGCAGAACACAAGAAACTCTGTTCAGACTTCCGTAGCTGCAATCGAAAACATACTCAATTCAGCTGGTGTACATTTAATTTACATACGCCATTTTTCTGATTTAACTGAAAAATCATTGTACAAAATATTTTAAGATCATGTAAACGAATATAGTGTTGACTTTGACGAACTTGACAAACTTTGTTTGTTTGCAGGTAGATGCAGGCCCGCCCATATATGCCCGTCCAGTCCATGCCGCATCCTCTGCCAACAGACCATCGTGCTTGCTGTGTTTTAAGTTGATCAAAAAACAGCGAAAAACACATTTTCATTGCATGCATTGCAAAAATCCGATATGCCAACAACTCTCAAATGCCAGGTACTTCTGCGTTAAATGCCGTGTACAAAATTCCTTTGTATACATATTACTAATAAAATACAATTAATAGATAACTAAGATGTATAAAAATGCGTATTTAATGTTCATTTTGTGGTTTTCCTAGCATAAAATGCATTTATACACACTTTTACGACACCTGTCTATGCATTTCCATACAAATCCCATATAGGTCTGCACAGACCTGGTTATGCCAATTAGCGACAAAAAATTCTCATACCTACTAGGGTTAAACGGCAGTTGAAGAGAAGAGAACAAAAAATATTTTCTAACGTTCTAAATATACAATAAAAATATTTACCCACTTTGAAACCAATTAGTACTCGTAACAAACAGATCGTAAAATAATTATCTACCAATAATTCTTACAGCCTGTTTATAAAACACGAATGGTTTTTGACAACTAACAAATTTGAGTGTTTTTGTTGTTGTTTCACATACGAATGTCAAAAACCATTCGTATTCTATGAACAGGATGTTAGTCTATATTGCATCATGTGTGTAATTATATTTTTATTGCACCTGCCATTAATTTTATCTAAATATACAAAAAATACAAAAGTGTCATAATACCCCCAGATCGAAGACCACCTAATGTTTAGCTATCCAGTTAACGACAGTATTTGATGCAGATAAGAAGTAAGTAAGAATGTCTAGCCATCTACAATTCTGTTGTAGAATTTTCAATGCGTATTCGTCAGCTCTTTCGTGGTCTTAAATAACTTTAAAAGCTCAGAACTCAGACCGAGAATGTTGTTTTATTGAAGAGATTAATTTTTTTTGTTTGTTCTTTTTTTTGTTTGGTTTTAGTCCCACTGTTAACATGTTTGACATATTTTTCAACATGGTAGGGATATCCGTTACAATATCTTTTTTTTCAATTTTAAAAACAAAACCATGTCGTTAATGACGTCATATTAACATGAAGGCGGTGTCGGTCTTTTATTTTTTTCTTTCTTTTTTTTCTATAAAAAATAAAAATACAGCAACAGTTTCAATGAGTACTTCTTGTTAACCGTTAAAAAATATACATAAAAAACGAGCAACAAGAGTATAATTATGGATTTCATTAACTCTCCAGGGAAAGAAGTAAACTCTCTTATTCTAGAAACCAATTAAAAAAGGAAAAGTCTTAATAGAGAAAAATGTTGACATTTATAGTGAATTAAGAGAGTGACTGGTATAAAAGCCCTGTTATCCTGCTCAAAGTGATTAGTATCAAAAACGACTTTGCTGCCTATAGCAGTAGAGAAAAAAAATATATTAAAAAAAAAGTTTGAAAATTAGAAAAAATATTTAGTTGCTATAACTTTAGAAATCATTTTTTGTTGCATAAAAAAAACAAAAAATTATTAAAAATAATAACGAATTGTTTCGAATTAAACATAAAAGTGAAAACAATTTTGCCGGTTGCAAAAAATAAAAAAAAAATTAAATAAAATAAAAAATAACAAATATTGTTTAAAATAAGTGGTGCTGGTGTTGACTTTTATTGCAAGTTTTCTTTGTACGGCAGCAACATGTCCCAACTAAAGCCGCAGCAACTCCATCCGTTGGCTGTTATCAAATTTTGTGTTTTATTTGTCATGTTATTGAATGTGGTAAGTTTTTGTTGGCATTTCCGTTTTCTCTATATAGAAATGTAGTTATATCCGGTCTAAGCGCTATTTAAGCCAGACTTCCTTTAATGTTAAATTTTTGAAATAATAAATACTTGTGTGTTACTAAACAACTTTCTTACTTATTAAGTGTTTAAGTAGTGCAAAAGGAGGAATTTTTCATTGAATCTTATTAAGATAAAGATTACTGATAATATGGCTTTCATTGTAATAAGAATTTATTTATATTTTTGTATTCTTTGTTGGTTTGCTTTTGCCATACTATGTTGTTTGCTTTTCTTTATAAATATATAGGGTGGACAGAATATTAATGAAGATTAAATAGCGTTTTGGGGCGTCAGGCCACACAATTTTGATGTTCTGAAAACTTTAAAATATGTTTTTCTTTTGTATTCTGTATTGTGGGTTACTTTTTTTACTGTAAATAGATCACAGCATTCAAAAAACAAAAAAAAAAAAAAATGGGAAAAGTTAAATGCATTCCAGTTTTGATTAAAAGGACATTAATAAACTTTCTTTCTTAAAAGAAATTAATATGACGAAATATTTATTTCGGCGAGCACCTCTCAACAGTCTTTTGGCAGAAGCTCTGAAAGTAACTGATTGTAATGAACAAGCCTCTCTAGTCTGTCGATCGGTTTCGCCGTTAAACCGTAGGTTCAGGTTCTCATAGAAAAAAAAGATTTTTGAACACAATATGGAAGCTATGAAGTAACTCTGAAACAGAATTGTAATGGCCAATTAAGTGTCTATGAAAAAAATATTTTATATTTTATATTTTTTTATATTTTTTTTGTTTATTTTTTTTTTGTTTTTTGCATACACAAATTTCTTAAGGACCACAAATCTTTTATAAAAATTCCAGTTCTTAAAACTAGAAATAATCGTAATTTGTTAGTTTGAATAGAAAGATATGGTTTGAAAGCAAACAAACCCTGCAGCTAAAAAGGCAGACAGTAAAAGTCATCACTTCGTTAAAATTTGAACGTTTTTCAATATTGTAATTAAAAAGCAGACCTTAAAAGCTAAAGTACTTTGAAGACATTTTTTCACACAATTTAATCCCTAAAAAATCCATATTTTAGAGCCACTTTTTACAACATAGGCATACATACAACCGCAATGATTTACTTTTTTCAAAGGTAACTGATAAAAATCACATAAACTGAATCTATAAGTAGAGTTTAATAGGTTTCTTTGGTAAAAGCTTATCATAACAACCTCAGTTATTATTGCTTTTTTTTAATTTTTGGTATGCTGTAATATATTGTCACCTACAAAAATGCTGCAAAAACTTGTACATGTCAAATGTAATATACCCGCTCGATTATGGTCTTAACTAAATTAATATTGAAGCTTTGCCAAAACTTTAATTTGTTTTCAAAATAGTTTCTGACGAAATAAATTTACTTTTTTGATTGTTATTTGGTGTCAAGTATCTTGTAATGGAGCCATGCTTCAACATCAATTACAAAACGGCAAAAAAGAAAAAAACGTCTTGCACATCACTTTGGACATTGTCAATAACAACATTTTTGAAATATTAACTTTTATTTTCTGAAGCAAAATCATTGAAGAAAAATGAGTTGCACTAGCTTCATTGCGATGCCAGTGATATGTTAAACGATTTAAGCATTTTGCTTCCAGTGTGCTTACTGGTGCTTTCATAACGAAGTCTCTATTTGATTACTTAAGCTTTTCATGGCCTCTCTGTTGAGATGACTGCAGCTTCAAATATTTAACGGACTTTCATTCACTAACAGGCTAATAGCATTTAATTTATTTTAATGACCATTTTGAGTCTGACGTTCTAGTTTGAACAAACTGAACGTTAAGCGTCAATTGTGTTTATATGGTTTTGCTCCATTCAAATTTATGGTGCGGATTAGTGTTGCCAGAAACATGTGAAGAAGTGTTAACAGATATCAGAAGAAAAGCCGCTAAAAACGCTACCGATAACAAAAACCGCTAAATTATATTACAAAAACTTTATTATACGTCTTTGATTCCTTCCGATATTTCGTTCTTATTTTTTATTTTGGGAATTTGGTAAAACTTAGAAGAATGGGTACTTCTTCGAGAATAAAAAAAATTCTTTGTAAATATATATCGCCATTTACGTCGGTGGAATGAATTATTAACTCAAACAGCTTCATGCCGTCATTAAATGAATGAAACGATACAAGTAAATACAAGTAAATACTCGATACTTTTCTTTGGATACCAAGTCCTTTTGGTATGGACACTTTTCAAC
This sequence comes from Metopia argyrocephala, assembly GCA_963576795.1. NCBI lineage: Eukaryota > Metazoa > Arthropoda > Insecta > Diptera > Sarcophagidae > Metopia > Metopia argyrocephala. The sequence continues at coordinate 169,417,666 of OY756208.1, read as the reverse complement.
CGAATACCAAGTAGGTATCGGAAGAATATCGTGGTACCGCATGAAAAGTACCCACTTGAATTCATGTTTTAAAATAAAACTGCATTATTACAAGACTAGAATTTATACACAAATACAATGTCGTTATACGTAGTTAGATATATTGCCGATATAATAAATAAAAAAAGTCAGAGAAATTGTTAATGCAATTTAATCTAATAAATTGAGAAAAATAAATAAAATATATAAGTGTTCCCAAGAACAGTACAAAAACAGTACAGTACAGGCTTGGCTGCATAGACATGAGCTTTCACATAGCCCCACAAAAATAATCTACAAGCGTTAAATCGCACGATCTAGGTGGCCAATTGACCGGTTCCGAACGTGAAATAAAATGTTCACCGAACTCGCCTCTCAATAAATCCATTGTTACGAGTGCTGTGGGGCATGTGGCACCGTCTTGTTGGAACCACATGTCATGCAAGTCAAGCTCTTGCATTTCGGTCAAAAAAGTTGGATATCATCTCAAGGTAGCGCTCACCATTGACAGTTATGTTACGATTCGCATCATCTTTGAAGAAGTATGGTCCATATGATGCCACAGGCCCATAAACCGCACGAAACTGTGATTTTTTCTGGATGCATTAGTTGCCCTTGCAACTCTTCTGGCTGGTCTTCACACCATATTTAGTCACAATAGCCCGAATAGCCGCTTCAGTGGGTCGATTAAACTGACCATAAAATGAAAGAAGCGCGCGATGAATTTTCTTAACAAAGCACGCATTTTGATAATAAAATTCAACAATTTGCAAGCGTTGTTCGTTTGTAAGACGATTCATGGTTAAATTATCGATCAAACTGAAGATGTTTAACAGTGAAACAAAACACGAAACGTGCGTCAGCTGTTTAAACCAGTGTTGCCAAAAAGATAATTGCTGAAAAATTACCCTTTATAAGAGTCTAGGAAAAATCGTACATAAAATTTACTGTTTTAAAATTTAAATTACTTAACGATATAAAGTACTTATCGATACAAGTAGGTATCGATACTTTGTATTCGATATCAAGTAGATATCGATACTTTTTCTTGCGATATCCTTTCGAGTAAAAGTATCGATACCTTGCCTTCTACACTCGTATGAGTAAAGATGCAAAAAACAAACTGCCGTTCGGACACCACTGGGGCAGCGTTAATATATTATTATTCCAGCTTTTGTTTGGTTCTATTAAGATACATAGACTTTAATTTTTCGGCAGGCCAATAGCATTTTTCATTGATTTCATTTAGTGAACTGAACTGTGCACTGTCAAACACTTTCAAATCTTTAATATATAACGTCCTTGCTTTCTTTTGGTTAAAAAAAAATTTATTTTGCTGTTCGAATGACGAGAAACAAAGGTGATCTGCTTTCATTCACAAATAAACAGATTGTTTTGAGTTTCTTAATAGATCAGTAATAAAAAGAAGCTATTAAAAGCAATGTTCCAGTACTGCTTTGCACATACGTACTAAGTCCGGAAATCATCAAACCATCAGCTGAGTTATATTAATAATATTAATCATACGCTAGCGGTTACAAAAAATGGTTTATTATTATTAATCTTATGCCTTTAAAATATTTGTTTTTTTTTTTAATTCCCAGCTTTAGTCTTTTCTTGGTAAAAGGAGTATTTCACTTAATTTCAATGAAAACTTTTTTTCTCGCAAAAATGCCAAAAATCTGTTCAGTTGATTAATATGAAAAAATTATTTAATTGCCTACTAAGCGTATGATAAATAATATTATTCTTACATTAATAAAACAGCATCTATTTTCTTAATTCAGATTTTTGTTTCGTATTTTAATTTCTGAATAAATTTAATTAAACCATTTGTTTTCTTAATAGCTAATGCTTAAGATTATTATTCCTTTCTTTTTTGCTTTTCGTGCCGAGTAATAAAATCATTACAAAGAAGTTCTTAATTAAAGACATGGTTTTATAGCAAGAATTTCTATGTTTTACTTTTACTCTTGAATACGTTTTGTTGGATTTTTAAACCTTTTCTTTACTAATGAAGAGTCCTTTTTTCATATGACTTTGACAGGCTTTAATTCTGTACATGGCATTCATTTAATTGCAATAATAAAAACAAATAAAAATGAAATTTCTGGAGAATTTTCATTTGAGTTGTAGGCACTTGTTGCTTAAAAGATATTTATTTTCCTTTTTGTAATTACGAAAAACTGTTGATTAAAAGAGTATGTCTTGTTTTAATTTCGGTATTTAATAAAGCATTTAAAGGCTTAATATTTGCTTATTTTAATTAATTTTTATTTTTATTTTTATGCCATCTTTTATTACCTATAAACGAAAAATGAAAATTAAAATAAATGTTTTTAAAAGCAACTACTATGTGGCATTATATGGAAGGTTTTTTTTTTAAATGGTCCTTGACCATGAGCTTTTCACAGGTAAAACAGAAGATGCAAATAAATAAAATTTTCCGGGGGAATATGAAAGAAAACCTTGAATGGGTGAGTATAAGAAAAGTAAAGGTCAATAAAATTCAGCAGATTTTAAATACTTTTATAGCCTAAAATGGTCATAAAATATTTAAACTTAATTAAGATTTTTTTAAAGGGTATATTGTTAACAAAGTATGCGGAGAAAAATATTTTCAATTGAAAAAATTCAGAAATTTAAAGTTTTACAAAAAATTCAGGGTGTCCGCCAGGACGATATATTATTTTGTTTGTTTATAACTTTTGATTAAATGATAGGGAATGAATCTTATATTGATAAAATTTTTATTTAATGTCGGAAATTATGTATGGAAAACAATATTAGATAAATGTCCGCCTCTGTTGGCTTCACAAATAAGAGACCTTTTGAGTACATTTTTTATTATATTTTCACACATTTCAAGAGGTATTTCATTAATTTCATCAAGAATATTTTGTTTCAATTGCTCCAGAGTTTCTGCTTTTCAAATATCTCCACAAAAATAAATCCGGAGCAGTCAAAGTAGGTGCCCGTGGAGGTCAATCAACATCAAAATTTTTTTAAATAACTTGTTGTGGAAAGAGGTGTTGCAGTAATTCCATTGTAATCCTGGCTGAATGCAATGTGGCACCGTCTTGTTGAAACCACATCCCAAAACATGCAGTTGTGGCGTTAACAAGTTTTCAATCATCTCACCATTTCTTGAAATAACTTGTTGTGAAAAGAGGTCTCGAAGTATTTCTATTGCAATCCTTGGCTGTATGCGATGTGGCACCATCTTATTGAAATTACATCTTAGTCAAGCCCGAAGCAGAGAGTTGTGGCGTAAAAAATTGTTCAAGCATATCACAATATCGCTCCCTATTAACAGTAACTATTACTTAGTTTTCAGTTTCAAAGAAGTAAGTTCTAATGAGGTTTATTCGACCACCCACTTAACAGCTGACAGTTGCTTTTTGTTAAGTTTGCTTTGAGATTTCAATATGAATGGACTGATACCAACCAGAGCAACGCGTGCAAATTGTTGAACATTTTAATCAAACTAATTGTGCTATTCTATTAATGGCGATTTTGAATTTCCATTTAAAATTTAATTTTCCAATGAAGCCCATTTCTGGTTGTTAGGGTACGTAAAGGAGCAGAATTGTCGCATTTGTAGTGAGGAGAATCCATAAGCTTTTGCTGAAGCACCTTAGCATCTACAGAAAATTATTGTTTGGTGGGCTTTATGAGTCGACGGAGTCAATGGCCCACATGTATTCAAAAACGATGATGGTCAGAATGTTTATGTCAATGGTGACGTGTATAGGAAGGAACATGATTCGAAATTTTTTCGTACCTCAATTACGTGGCATGAATTTTGCTGATATGTGTTTCCAACAGGCCACACAGCGGGAGCTACAGCTGATTTACTCAAATAAACTTTTGATGAAAAATAATTTTACGTAATGGGCCAACTAATTGGCCACCAAGATCGTGTGATTTAACGCCATTGGATTATTTTCTTTGGGGTATGCTAACCCTTTCAGACCTGCCAATAAATAAATGGGATTTTTTACTGATTTTTGGAATATATGGTCTCCATATCGTACGAAAATATAATAAATGTTTAGATTTTACCATTTTTATATCCTTCAAGGACTTTCAGGACATATACACAATTGATGCACTCGTTAACCTTTTTAATTGAAACGCATATTTATTGCATCAAATGACTTCAAATGGCTTGAAACATTAAAATTTATATTTTTTTAATTAAAATATGCCCCAATTCACTATTTATTAGCCATTAGTACTTTTGTAGTTGCAAATACAAATTGTTCCTTCCGTTCATTTTGACAAAACTGAAATCTGATGCAAGATTTTCGAAATAATTTAAATAACGGTAAATCTAACGGCAGAATAGTGTGAGAAACAAATATAAAGAACAATCAGCGCAATCGATGCATGTCTGTCTTTTTGATGTTGATCAAATATAAACGAAAATAGTGAGACCTAAACCCACCCGCACAATCGATGCATCACGGTCTGAAACGGTTAAGTCAGTTGTCTACGTCGATTAACCACATACAATTGAACACCTGGAAATCAACATTAAAAGAGTTATCAGCGAAATATGGCTGTAAATGCTGCAAAAAGTTGTTGAAAATTGGTGTTCCAGATTGCGCTTTCTACTCGCCAACCGTCGGGGCACATGGCAGAAATTATATTTAAACATGTAATTTCAAAGAATATTTTTTTCACTAAAGCCCGTTATATTGTTACTAAAAATATATTTCATTAACCCATTATATTATCAATCAAACGGTATTGGTGATGTTTGGTTTTCGTTGCTTATTTACATATATTTTACTTTTACTTGATTTAAATAGTTGGTAGTGAAGCACGCCGGAGTATATCCAGGACATTATAAAGGACAAAACAAAACAGAATGCTTAAATATTAAATTCGTTTTTGAAGAGAAGTAATACGATTTTTTTTTTAATATTTTCCATATCCTTAGTAACGTATTATGAGTGATATTGATTGATAATTTTTTTCGGTTTTCTGTTATATTTTTAACTGTCGTATGAGATTTTAATGAATTTTTCGTTTTCTGGTTTATTTTTAGCTTCAAAGAGAAATATATTTTTAGATTTTTAAACAGAAAAATCTTGTGAAAAAAGAAAATCAATTCTGAAATGAAATTGTACATAAGCACGTGTCATACAAGGGCTATTAATTAAAAGAAAAATATTTTATTTAAATAAAAAGCAGTACAAATAAAAGGAATACTTTGAAATTCAATCAGCATAAAACAATTTCCTAAAACTTTGTGAAATAAAATAAAAAAATAAGAATCAAAATATAAAATTTAAATTCACATACGCATGATACATAAATTACAATTTTCATGCATATTTTTTAAACAGAAGCGTATGATTAATTTTAATTTTTATTGATGATTTATCTGAAGTGAAAATATGAGTTTTTATTTTAGGAAATAAAAATCATTTCTTTTTCAAATTTGCAAATACTTTACTTTGAATTTATACAGATACTACATATTTCTAATTTGTTTCTATAGTATATTGTAATGCAGTAAGTGGGGAGAAGTTCGATTTTCATTTGATTGCTTCTTCTGTATTGCATGAATAAACAAATGAAATGATGTTGCAATATTATTATTTATTGACACCTACAGTGATACCGTTCAAAGTTTTTTTTTTGTTACTTTTTCTTATTTTCCAATTCATGCAACATGAGTCAAGCATTAAGATTTGTGGCATTAAAACAACAGTATCAATGTAGTTTCTTTTAAATAGAATTTAGGGTGAGCAGAAAAGATATTAAAACTGTTTTGTACAAAATGAAAATATCAGAAAATATTTATGAACACAAGGCCATAATCATAGCCAGAAAAAAAAGTATACATCAAGTTCTTTAAATTTGGCTCTTGTAAAAGATATGTTGTTCATATGTGATACAGGTTAGTGTGTTGGCTTACTAAGATGACAGTGCCGGGTTTAAGTCTCAGCTCTGATATCTTGAGAAAAAAAAATATGAACAAATTATTTCTTTCGGCGACTACTTCTCAGCAGTCAAAGCCAAAAGCGCTGGGAGTAATTGGTTGCCATAAAAAAGCTTTTCAAATATGTAGTTCGGAGTCGACTTTAAACTGTAGATCCCGGTACTCATGGATGCAAATTTACACACACATTTTGAGTGCTGCGAGAAGCTAGGCCGTATCCCTGACATAGGGTTTTACTGGTCAATTATGGATGTGTGTATGATACATACATGTTTCTGGTCTTTCTTTACCACAAATTTGTTTTTTTTTTTTTTTCAAAAAGCCTTCATTTGTTTTGTTTTGCCATAAAATACGAATGTTTTATATATATTTGTTTTCTATTGAGACCAATACTCAGGGGTAAACCCCTACTGATGCTGTGCATTGTATTAGAATTTTTTGGAAAGGACATTATACAATTTTTTATTTTTTTATATTATTATAAAGCGCCTGAGGAATGAGACAAATTGCTGTGAATTGATCATTCAAAAGCCAGTGTTATATCTTCACCATTGAATTATCAACAGCAATTGCCTGCCTCATCATTTTGCATGTTGATTCTGTTGTGAGTGTCTTCGCTAAGTGGATTTAACCGATTTATTTGTTACTTCCTAATAGGTGGCGCGTTTCTCCTGATCATTCGTTTTTATTTACATTGGTTACGTGGACTAGAGAAGAATGTCAGGGAACAGTTTCTTTTTAGAAGGACTTCGTGGAGTCATTATTTTTAATTTACAATTTAAAAAAAAAACCGCAAACTAACTTTTTTATTTTTCACCTCTGGAGGGATTTAAACCTCGACCGTTGGATTTTGTGCGAGTGCTCTAACCACTATACCCATGTACATCCCACCCAACAATATGCATTTGTCTTTTTTTAGTTACTTTTTGTATCAGCTGTTCAAAGGTGTTACTTTCTAGTGTTTTGTTGCATATTGTATGAAATCATTTCTCTATTTTGAAGGGGCATATACTTAAAGCTGGTTCAACTTAAAATATAATTTTTTTTAATACCAATAGAGAGATAGAATTTTTTTATAGACGTATATTATATTATGAGCCTTTTTGTTGATGAGACAAATTACTATCAATTTGACCACTCAAAAGCCAGTGTTATACCTTCACCCTGGAATAGTCAGCAGCAATTTCCCCATCAGCCGGAGGACGGTGAATATGAGTGGTGAGTGTCTCCTCTAAGTAGGTTAGCTGTTATCTTCACAGAAGGTGGCGCTGTACTTCTGATAATTTGTTCGGTTGATGGAATAGACTGGTATGTCAGGGAGCGGTTTCTTGAAGATGGACTTTTTAGAGAGTGGGGGACCTCTTATTTTTAAATTATAATTTTCGAAAAACCACAAATTTAATGTTTCTTCTTTACTGGGATTTGAATCTCGGTCGTTTAGGTTTCAGTGAGAGCACTCTACACACTATACCACGCCCCCACTATAATTGCAGAAAAAATAAAAACAGGCTTTTAATTTAAAGTTTTATTTTTGTGTTTCACAATGATTACGGGCTAGAAATTTTTAATGTATTATTAAAAGGCAAATATAAATATAATTTTAAAATCAAAACTATACAATGATTTACCTTACCTTATATAGTAATATGAAAGGTATTCATGTAACCTGCTAAATCCCTCTTATATTTTTTAAATTAAGTTTAGGAAATATAAGAGGCATATCACCTTTTTAAAATAATGCTTCTTTTAATTTTTGTTTTAAATAATTTCCTATTTAAAAATTTGTTTAAGCGCTTTAGTTTATGCTGTAATTGTTCTATTTAAATATAGAGAGCTCCGAATAGAAAAAAAGAAATAATATTTTGTATGTATTTACAACTTTAATATTTCTTGGAAACTGTTTTTTATAAAAACTCGGTTTTGGTTACGAAGTAGAAGTACAAGGTTATTCTTTTATAGAGGAAGTAAACAATATTTTTTTTGTTTACGATTTTAGACCAACAACTTCAGTAAATAAACTCTTTCAGTTGTTTAATAAAAATATAAGGAAAGATAAATATAAATAGGATTGATATCCAAAATTATGTAATAATACTTCAATAATAAAAATAAAATAAATTTTACACCGGGTTTACACACCATTTGACAATATTAAACATTTCAAATCCGATCACTTTTTACAATGATAATTATGATGATAATTTTTACATATATTTCTGGTTTAGTGGAACCCCTATTAACTTGCATTTATTTTAGTCCACAATTGTTCTTCATCATTATGTATTCGTATATGTTTGTTTTTGTTTGTTTGTGTTGTTCTTGTTTTTCATAACCAACATTTCTTGTTCAAAAATATATTTCCATATGAATAATGACAGAGCGCAACAGTTTTCACAATGACAATGAAGTTTTTTCTTAACACGTTTCTCTATACTCTGTGGATGGATACCTTTACCAAAGGTCATAGGTAAAATAGAAAAAAACAACTATAACATGTATAAAAATAAATATTTTTTATATGAAAAAAAAAAACTATGGCAAGAAAAATATTTACGCTTGCCTTGAGTTTTAAAATCTATTGTTTAAATAAACGTTGAATTTTTTTGGAAATTTCATTTAACAAAACGATTTGTTTCAATTCCTTTAGAAAATCTAAACTAAGGCAGAAAATTTGAAAAAAAAAGTCGAGCAGAATGTCTACTGTGTGCTTTGTTAAAAAGAATATTAAAAAGTACAAAAAATTGGTTGAACTATTTATAGAGTAAATAGAGGCAAAGTGGTATTTTGGAGGCAATAAAAGAACTTTTTAATATTTTTTTTATACCATGATGCTGTTTAACAGACCATGTTTGACCAAGCCGAGTCCATAATTTATTCTAGGAAAGAGTAATAATTTGTCTTAGAAAAAAATTTATTGAACTCACTGAACGTACAAAAACTACTGAAAACCTTTTTGCAACTGAGTTGCAATTGTATTTACAGCAATGTAATCCAAATCTTCATTTTCTGTACACATTTGTGCTACAGACGCATTTCATTTATTAAGAGTTTTGGTTAACTATGATTTAAAGCATTTTTACTGATAAAAATGAGTGGCTATGAGCGATTTAAAATTAAACTTAATATTTGCAGTTTTACAGGGAAGAAAAAAACTTAAAATTTCGCTTCAACTACCTTAGTCTTCTTATTGAAACAAAATTCCGAGCACTAACAAAAAAAGAATTTTTTTTTTATTTTTAAAAAAGAGTGAAAAATAAAATTTTTATGGTATTTGGATGCCTAGACATATTCAGATTGTATTGATATGTTCACGAAAGTTTTTCAGATTTAATATTTTTAGATTTTAGAGTCACTGTAAGATATGCTGATAAAAGTGAAATTTTGTTGTACATTTTTGTAAAAAAAGTTAAACAAAAAAATAATTTTTTGAACAAAAAATATTTTAAAATTTCTTCAGTAGAGTCTTCCCTACATTATTGCCAAATATAGTTCAGTAGTATCTTTAAGTGTAAGTTGGCTGTTGGCCAAAAACTGAAGACACCTTTTTTTGAGTGATGTAGTGATTTTCAAAATCTTTTGAGATCCATAAAAGAAATATGGTAGTCAATCTGGTCAAACTGAGTACAGAGTTTTACTAACTTTTGGTAATCGAACCTATACTATGGAGTTCATGCATTTTTCCTCAAGTCTTCATTTGTCGCATAGTGTTATTATTTCATTAAACTAATTACTATTAATTGTCGCTTAAAAGACAAGAAACTTCCAAGTATTTTAATAGCCCTTAAAAATCTGAAGATTAAAAAATAAAGTCCAAACTTTTATTAAAATCTTATTGAAAAAATTGAAAATATGATAACGAACAGATTTTATTAAAAATCTGATTGAATAGATTTTATTTCTTAAATTGTTTGTTTTCATTTTACTAAAAGGATAGGAATGTAGAATAAAAAATAAATTTCTTCACAAGAGGTTTTTTTAAGGCCACAAAAAATTATCTTCAAGTGTGTGTTTAAATTTTATACATATTAGTATGTATGTATGTAAGTGTGATATCAGAATATCTTATCAAACGTTTTATACTTCAAAGGAAAATGGAAAATGAGTCTTCTTATTGTAATTTTTTTTATGAAAACTTTTATGCCTTTATTTAAAATTTTTTTTTTCACAAAATTTATGACAATTTTTTATTTTAATATTAACAAAACGATATTTTTTTCTTGCTTTGGTAAAAGATAAAACTTACAAACCATTGAATAAGTGAGTGAACGATATAGGGCCAACAAATGTGAAGAAGAAAAAAAGAACCAAAGAATGCTGATAAATGAGTTTGTGGTTTAGAATAGTAGGCGTATGAAAAATATTTAAGACATAAATTTTAAATTATCATAAAACACAAAAGCCCAAAAAATTTTCATTAACAATTTATTTCTTTTTTTCTGTTTTCTTTTTTGAAATTTAAAGTTTAATTATGTACGAGTATGTATGGGTAAGACACTTTGTTTATATACTAGAAAAAAAAAACCTGACAAAATAATTCTAATTTTTAAAAAATGTTTAAAACAAAACTACTAAAAAAGTTTTCTACTTTCTATTCCAATTATAAACATTTAAGCTCCATTAGTTTATTTTGCAAAATACTTTCATAAAGATAATTATTTCATCACACTGTTTGTTTGCAATTCTACAGAAATTATTTATAGTTTATATTCAATTAGGAGTAATTTAAAGACAAATTTTAATCAGTTGTATGAGGGAAGCTAATTTTTAAAACGAAGTACATACATACATAAATAATTGGACATTACCATGCTAATTTAGGGCTACTGCTTAACTTCTCACAGTACCGATGTTGTGTGAGTCACTTTTCTACCATGAGTACTGCGACCTACAGTTTGCCGTCGACTACGAACGACATACTTGAAAAGCTTGTTCATGGCAATCAGTTACTGTCTCAGAGCTTTTGTCAGAAGACTCCTAAGAGATAGTAGCCGAAAGAAATTGTTTTTCCAATTTCTTTATTTTAAGATGTCAGGGCTTGCAGTTTGAAACCGTAGCTCTTGTCTAATAAGCCAACACACTTAACTAACAGCTTATTTCTCAATATCGAAACAAACAGTCACTGAGCGAAAGAAACACACACGAAAGGAAGGTGGTTTTCTCTATGTCTTTCGCCTGCCCTTACGAGTCACAATTTTTGTTTTTTACGTTTTGTAAAAATAAAGTGATGCCAGATGAAAATTTTGATTAAATTTCTTTAAAAAATAGAAAATAAATTACTATTTTGCTTGTTGAACATATCCGTTTAAATATTTTTCCAGCTGTCATCCAACATTTAACACATATTTATCGATCTTCTAAGCAAATTGCATTCTGATTTGTTCAGTTTCATGTTGTAATTGTATGTACACTTTTAAAAAAAAAAGTGTGCACGCATGTGAATTTTTATACTGGGATCGGCATAATTTTGTTGGCTTAAAATATGTTTATACGTGTCTATTGTACAGTGTGTGATTGTATGGGTATTCAACTATTTATTGTTTTGCGTCAAGCGAAAGCAAAAAGGCAAGTGACTCATATTGACATTTGCCTTCGCTGCATTTGACATTGTGAAATTGTTTTTTGTATGAAAAGCATTACGTTTTTCACCTTTCTTTTTCTTATTCGTTTTGTTTAGCCCAGCAAGCGAAAGAGAATACTCACTCGACATTGTGAAATAGGCTGTAAATTTTAATTAAACATTTTAACTAAACATTGTTATGTGCATGCAAAGTAAATGTTGTTTGTCTACATCTTCAAAATGGCCCAAATAGCTTCAATGTGGATATAAATCATCAGCGAAAAGTGGCAGGAATTAGGTGAGTGGGTATGTACCAACATAATATTGACTTTTATATTTATCGGTTAACAAATGGGCTGTATTGTACTTAGTATTGTTGTTAGTAGTATGGTACTTACTAGTTTGAACATACCCATTAAAATTGGGAAAATTTAACATATCCATTCATTATCACATGTTTTTTGAAATGTAATCTCTACAGCGTTAGTCAGTTACAAGAATTTGAAATTGTGTTAACTTTAACAATGGAGTAGTCAGATAAAAAAAATCGTATCTCAGTTATAGCACTTTTTAAGTGTGGAAAAAATTATATCATCAAAATGCTCCGCTACATAGTGGTATTTTTTTAATTCTTTTTTTTTGGCAAAAATCAATTTTTAGATTATTAGTTTTTAAAAATGTATTGTTTAAATTCTATAGAAAAGTGTTTCACTAGAAGACATTCATAATTGGTTTGATTAAAAAGGAATATTTTGTCTTAGGAAAAGTCTATTGAAGTTACTTAAATATTGTAAAAGTAAAACTGACGAAAATTTTCACGCAGTTCGGTAGCTTTCATATGTCAGCTATGAAATACAGCACGTCCTTTATAATTCAAAGAAAAAATTACTTAGATTGCATATGTAGTGTAGTAGATATGAGGGAATTATTGTGAATTTCTCTCAGTGAAACACTTCTTTGGGTGTGGCAGATTTTAATAAAACTCAGAATGCATCTTTTAATTTTTTAGGAAGTATATGTACTAAATTTTAAAACTTTTGCTTTTATAGGAAAAATTTTATGCGATCCATTTTGATTATATGGGTGATGGGCGTGGCTGATTTTCATGAAACTCTTCTATTTTCTTAATTTAGTCAATAAATTACTTCCTGCCAAGGTTCTAATTGCATTCCTTATATTTTTTGCACAAAAATGTATGAAGCCTTACCACTATGCACCTAATCGGCATTAGTCGCATGTTTGTCTATAGGTGCATACAGTTGTTCGAGGAGGCCTGGTATATAAAAGACCGCCCTCGGTCGGGCCGCCTATGTACAGCAAGTAATCATAGTAAATAAGTATAAGTAGTTATAAGAGGACACAGTACCTTCCATACAAAATATATAATAATTTTCTTTATCCAGAGAATGGTTATAGCAAAACTGCGTAGAAAAAAAAGAAAGAAAAAGTGGGTTTTTTAATTTATGTAAAGCCGTCTAAGCTTCACCTCTTAAGCGCCAGCACAATCAGCACTCATTTAAATTGTAAAAATATGTACATGCAATCTCGAAAATCAGATACTGAAACTAATAAACCGTTTCCGTGAGCTGCCAAAAAATGTCAAAAAATTAGTTATTCACACTACCGAAAAATAAACTAAAACTAATAATTCAATTAAATAAAATAATATTTTAATTGCTTTCGACATACTTACATACCTACACCTCCATATTATTGTTGCTAATACGTTGCGTATACTTTATGATTAAAACAGTACACAATTGATATCAATCATACGTCATGTACGACATTGAATTTCTATTAAATCCCTATTGATTGATGAATATTACAAATAATAGGTTTTTTAAAACAATATTTTTGTTTTTATTAATAATTTACAATAACAACAAAACAACAATAACAATAATCAAAACATATTGATTTTAATGTAAATACATTCATATTTATTGTTGCTTTTTTTCGAGTTTTTGTTATACAAAAAAAAATCATATTAATTTTCTCCCAAACCCGAAATGTCATAGAAATCATTCATTAATATTTTTTCGACAACAATTCAACGATTTTTTTCTTTTTTTTTTTTTTTGTAAGCAATACAAACTTGTCCAAATATCACAACAAAAAGGAAAATGAAAACGTATTTAAGCTGCTAATAAATCTACAATAACCATAAAAAAGATTTCAACCAAAAAAAAAAAAAGAACAACTTTTTTAATCATAAATCTATTACTGACATCCAAAACATATTTTTATATCCTCTAACATCAATTACACTCAATTTTCTTCTCTTTTCTTTTTTATAAAAATTTTCTATAACATTTTGTTATAAAAAAAAGGGACAAATATAATGTCTGCAATACAAAAAAACATATTTTGTCAACCATAAAATTCAACTAAAAGATTTTCAATCAAAAGAAAAATATAGAGTATGACAGTTAATTTAATTTCAATCTAAATGAGGATTTTCTGAAATTAAAATATGCATGTGAAATTAAAAAAAAAAAAAAAAAAACTGTGCCAAAAAAGTCCTTTTACAGAAAATATAAAATAGTTACTGGTTTTTATTTTAATTAGATTTTATGCATGAGAACTTCACAACATTACAAGAAAAAGAACAATTTTTTGTAGCTAAATAACCAAAAAAGTACCGGTAAAAGTATACAATCCCAGTTAACACAATCTTCATGTACAACATTGTCATCAAGTATGTCTTTAAGACATAACACCAACGGTTGTTGACAGCATCGCAGAGCTGTTCGTGCACTATGTTATGTAGTCTATTTTCTTGAAGTTGTCGATGTTAAACAGAATATAGACGACACGCTTGCAATGTTTTTACAATGTGCAGTCGACGACAAGTTCTGTGACATTGTCGCTTAGAAAGTCGTGCACGACTTTTGCGACATTTGTTTGAAAATGGCGCTGATGAATTGTTCTGGCTGTCATGTGTGCGTCGTGCAGGATACTCTTTTGTCGTGCATTAATCTTCAAGATGTCGTTAAGACAGAGTTAACTGGGATCTTAAAACTCGTAAGAGATATTTTCAAACAAAATTTAGAAATGCAGGTAATACAAGTTTTAAAATTATTAAAATATGAAACTTCTACACTAAAGCTACGTTCACATTAGGCAAATATTTGACGAAGAAAACGTAACCACTATTTTTTTAAAAATATATTATACAAATATTTCTTTTTATGTAAACATTTCTCCAAAAATTTTTTAAAAACGATATTCAGCAAAATTATTTTGATATATGTATAATTAATTAAACTTTAAGAATTGAAAAATTAAAAAATAAATATTTTCATAAAATAGTGGTTACGTTTTTTTCGTCAAATATTTACTCAATGTGACCGTAGCTTAAGAAAAGTATTTTATAAAAAGTAGCAATAATACAATTTTTTAAAAGTTTTATTTTTATATTATTTTTATAAACATTTCTATTAAAGGGTAAGCACAGTTGGCGCTTTAATCGAAATTTAGAAAAAAAAATGGATAAAAGCTTTGAAAAACGTTGCTTAGATTTCAAACAACACTGTGTGTAGGGTGATCAATTGTTCGACATTTTGCAAAAATCAGTTATAGGTTTATTCGAAAATTACCCATTTTTAAACCGGTTTCTGTTAATTTTTTGTAAAAATTTAAAAATAAATAAATTTTATACTTCAAGAGCAGATATAGGTGGTCCTTTTTTGGACGCACAAAATTATATACATTAACTTTTTAAAGTATATTTTGGGATATTTAACTTTTGAAGAAGTAACTTTTTTTTTAATTTTGCTTACTTTTGGAATACTTAAAAAGCATATTTTGCTTACTTTTTATTATAAAATTATTTAAAGCTTTCAAATTAATTTTTGATTTAATTTTTTTTTATAATAACGTTATTCTTTTTTTTTTTTTTGAAAATTTTTAATAACAGAGTTGGTATGTAGAAGGCACTATATAAAACATAAATTTTCACAAACTTTTTGCGGCCGTATGTGCCAATAACTTTTCAAATACGGATTTTCAAGTGTTCAACTGTCTCTGGTTTATCGACGTCGACAAGTGACTTTACGTAACACCAAAGAAAGTAATTTAATCACTGGATCTTGATCATCAACTACTTAGATCATTACGTGAAACTATAATTTTTCCAAAGTTACTTTGTATAAATTAATTGTATAGCGAACTGTGTGTCAACAAAATTAATTTCAGGTATTAGAGATACGAAAAAATTTCAAGCATATATATGTAAATAATTCAAAGTTAAATTCGGTAAAAAATTTAGATTTTTAAAATGAATTTTTTTGATAATTCAAGGTGAAGGAATAGTACAATAGTACAAACTGAGCATATGTTTTCGACTCCAGCTACGTTAGTCTCATTAGAGTTCTCTGTGCCCTGTGCATGTTCAAGACCAAACATTAACTATTTAACTCACTCTTTTCAAGAAATCACATACTTGCTTGAGTTAGGCGAACACAATACACAAAAGTTTTAATCATATTCTGCTTTTCTCACCGTCATTGTAGTTTTTGTAATTGTCATCTAATTTAGATGAAACAGAATTACAGTTTTTTTTTTTTGCCCTCTTATTCCATTTTATCCATATAAGTCGACATCGACGACATGTACGAATGTAACCGTGATGATTAAAGGCCTATTAGACGGGCATACTTGTCTGCATACATGTACGATGGCATACTTTGGGTTTTGCTATTACACTATCGAACGCTGCCGTCGTACTTCAGTAGACAAAAATTATTGAAGGGAAAACATGTCAATGAAACGGAAGGTCGTAGTGGTGTAATACATTGTATGCATTAATTTTGAATTGCTTGTTGTGGTACAAATCTGATTTTATTTGCCACAATTGTGGGAAGCTTTTATATTTCTCAATAAACTCTTCCCAGAATATATTATTAGTAAATGATATTTTTTTTTTAAATTTCCGACGTACACACAGCAGCGACAACAAGCAAACTGATTTTTTTTTATATAAAGTACGACGGACATGTTATTAGACGAGTATGTTGGTATGCGACAGACTCAGAAAATCAAAAATTTTTGAAAACCAACGTACATGTCTGACATACTCGAAATACATGCTATTAGACAGTGAGTACATGCCATCGTACATGTATGCAGACAAGTATGCCCGTCTAAAAGGCCTTTTAGAGTGCAGCTCCAGAAGCGAGCGCTTTGGATATTATATTCTGAAGGCTCGGTTTCGATCCCCAGGAAAAGTGATACATTTTTTAAATTAATATTGTTCCGTCAGAAACGCTTTCAATTGGCTATACGAATTGAAATTTGAAAGCTTCTAAGCTAAGTTCCTTTCTTAAAATGTTCTATAAAGTAGAAAAACACGACAACAGTGGCAAAATTAATGATTTGCACACTATTCGAGGTATCACGAGTTACATGTTAGCAGTGAGAGTAAAGATTTTTTTTTTAATTTTTATTTGTATTAACACTTATATATGACGGTTATGAACAAAGAGCACTATATATTTGACGAACAGAACAATTTTTTTTATAAAAATGATAGAAAAAATGCCTCGTACGATAGTAGTAATTAAAACTAAATAAAAAACACTTTTTAAGAGATAAGAGTACATATCATTCCAAAACTAATCATATTAAAATATCGCCTATAAATTTAAAAAATATCGCTGTGTGATTTATTGTGCGCAAACAGCTCTTCTGTTGGTATTCTGTGCCAATATCTTGTATTTTGCAATTGTTTTGAAAACTAAAAATTTTAAAAAATTAACAATAAAAGAAGTTAAAGGGCTAATTAAATACTGTAAGTGAAATGTAATGACAAAATAAAGATCCGCTTTATTTCGACATTTTCTTTACAATATCAGATTCACGTTCAACATGATTGAAATGCTCACATAAAAAAAAAGTTATATTTGATTTAAAGAATAATAATTTCAATTCTATCTGTTAATTTCTAAAAATAAACTGATGCCATAAAAATAAATTTAATGCTTTTTTATTTATTCAAGTCAAGTTTATGCCATTCTAACCTCTACCAGAGTCTGTGCAAAATTAAATAATAAAATATAATTTATCTTAACAAAACACTACAATTTTGTGTCTGTAATACATACATAAGTGTGTATGTGCTTCTATTTGAATAGGCTCCTTCAGTACGAGTATGAATACTGTTACACTTTTATTAGGAAGTGTAAACGAGTCAGGGATTGAGAGATATTCTTCGAAAGAAAAAAGAAAATAAAAAAAGAAATAAATAAGCAACAGGATATTAGAAGACCCACAAAATTAACTTTGTTTTTTGGCATGTATACCAAAAGTAGGCAACAGTTTTTTGTTGTGTTGCTTTCTATTTGTATGTGTAACATTGTATTCATATGGAAATCTGTTGAAAAATAATGATAAGGGTGTTGAATTTGCCACGTAACACAAAAAACAAAAAAAAAAAAAAACAAACAAAAAACAAAAAAACAAAAAAAAAAAAAAAACAAAAACATAAAAAAAGAATCTAATCTATGGAAAATTTTATGTTTTCCTTTTTTTTGCTCATTATTGGTACAGCAAATATTGTGGCTTGTTTTGTGGCAACAAAGTTTCTTTTTTATTATTTTTTGGTTGCTGTTTTTTTTTTTTTTCTGGAAACCTTGAAATTTAATGGATGTGGTGTATATTATCCATTATTTGTTACAAAAAATAGCTAAAAATTAATTTTTATAAAAAAGAATTTAAAATAATGTATTGGTTTTGTGAATAAATTTATTTTCAAGAGGAATTTTTAATTAAACAAAAATTAAAAAACATTTTTGTTAATTTGGACATTAATTTGGATTTTTTTTTAATCAGCGTCGCTTAAACCTCACCTAAAAAAAGGAGATTGGGTTCCTTAAAGTTACAGAATTTTGGCTTGGAAATATTAAAAAATACATTGGAGAATTCCTTTAAGACAGACGCAATATTCTCACACTTTTAGTTAAACCGAAATTAAGAGTGGAATGAAACGATACAATATATGCATGTATATCTACTGTGTTCTAAAGCAAGAAGTATTCTTTCTTCGGTAAACAGACGGAAAATAAAAATATATTTTTTATATGTAGATACACTAAACATGAAAGTTTTTGTACAAGACAACAAGACACTAATACTAGCAATTGCTCTTTAATGCAGCAAATTAAATAGTCACTTAAAGTTAAATGCTGTTTTTTCTAAAAGTTTATTTCTTTCAAGGGAGAGCAAATTACAAGTTTTTTCAAAGACCTGACTAGAGTGTCTTCTTGAAAAGGTGTCTACTGTCATGTAGACAGCCTAAGATTATGATAGAAATTTGTGTTTTAAAAAATAAATTATCTTTGACTCTAATTGAAAAATCTTATCATACGTACTATTTAAAAAACACCCTAAAGAATGTGATAAAAAATATTTTTTAAAGCTTAAGGCAACCAAAAATTTAAAAGGAGAAAAACTTAATTCCAGACAAAAGAATTACTTTTTCGTAAGAGAGCATTCAAATTTAATGTTTTTTATCGAATACTGCAGGAAGCGGACTAAAGAGTGCACTTTAAAGTGTGTCCGTTAAGTGAGATTTCACTGTATACACACTGTTTCCACTGTTTTATATGGGAGTCAAAAAATTTGAAAAAATCTTGCTTTTTAAATGCAATAAAATTGTTTTAATTTTCTCAAATGTAATTAAAGAACCACACACACAATTAAAACACACTGACATATGTGATACATTTTTAATTCAAACTCTAAGAAATCTTATAAAATTTTGTATATAAAAGTCTTGAATTTTGAACTCTTTTCAAGCACTAAAATATGTTGTAGTCGCCGTGGTCTAGTGTTTATTATGTTGGTTTATTAAAACATGAGGCCAGGGTTCAAACCCCAGCTCTGATATCTTGAAAAAAAAAGAAATACACCTTTTCTTTTGTGTTTTTTTATTTTTTTTATTTTTCTAATATTTCGATCAATCTCGTTGATCATTCTCAGGGAATAAATTATTACTACAATACAATATAAAACATATAACGTAAATTTAATAAAAACTACAAACAGAAAAATATCACAACTTTTATAACAAATATCTTACATTACTATTATCCGTGGTGTCGTCAATCTGGTTATATTATTTGTCACTCACTGTTACGTTTCTCATTTTTCAGTTCTGTGTCTATTTATTATGTGTCGATATATATATGCACAATTACCGGTATCAGTTTTAAAATTTATTCTTTTATTTGTTCGTATATATGTATATTATATGTAGCATCTCTTTGAAATATCTCTTTCTATAATTATTCTCTCTTTCCAATATCATCACTTTATTAAACTCAGGTTTATGACCAGTTATGCTACAGTGGGCTGCAAGTGCTGTTTTTTGATTTAATTTATATATAAGAACCTCAAGCCGAAAGTTTGTATAATTTACATAGATAAAGAAAAGGTTCACAACATATAAAACTTACATAAAAAAAGAAATATAAAAAAAATTATTTCTTTCGGCGACTATCCCACAGCAGTCTTCTGGCAAAAGTTCTGAGAGTAACTGATTGCCATGAATAAGGTTCTAAAGTCTGTCGTTCGGAATCGACTTTAAACTGTAGGTCCCGGGTACTCATGGATAAAAATTAACACAACATGGTTGCTGCTGGAAGCTAATCCGTAACCCTGACACAGGGTTGTAATGACAAATTATGTATATATATATGTATGTATGTAAAATGTGTTAAAAGCTTTATTTTATTTTTACATCTTAATCTGCTAAACCATACATATTAAAAAAGATAATCAAAATAGAACCAATGATTATGGTTATAACATTTACAGAAATATGTCAACTCATGTATAGCTTTTGGTGTTGAATTCCCTAATTAAAATTATTTTCTGCTTACCTAAATGAGAATTATATGCTATTTGGTATGTGTATATAAAACAAGCAAAATAAATTAAACCTAAAGTTAAGCAAATCTTCCCAAGAACTTTATCGGCCATTTTGGGTTAAATTCACTTTTAATAACAAAAAGCCATTTATCTGTCTGTTAAATTCTACAAAAAACTTACACTGTAGAATTGTATTTATTTACTGTAATATAAGACATTTTACCTGGCAATAGGCTACAAAAATGTTTAGAATTTTTTTTTTATGAAAACAATAACATTTTATTATTTAATGTAATTTTAAAGGTGGACGTCTTTCTCTCAAAGTTCATGTATAAAATTATTCCTGTAACAAGGACAAACACATTATTGCTGAGTATACTTTTTGAAATTCTAAATATTTGTTGGATGTTTCATTTGTTTTATGACAGTCTATAATTAGGAGCTTGTTATTAAATGAAACAACAAATATAAGATTTTTTAAACAAATTTTTATTTATTTTTTTTTTCTGCAAGAAAATTCCTTACATAATTTTGCTTTGAAAAATCATCACAAATATGAAAAAAAGCACAAGGCATTTAAAACAGAATTTATGTAATTGCTTTGCCCTAAAGTAGGCTTTAGTAATTATGTTTGTAAGTTTACAATTTTTGTAGTTTTAATACTATTTATTTATTATTTTTTTTTTTTTTATTTTCTTTAAAGAAAATTGTTCAATTTAAAAAAAATTTTATTTTTGGTATTCCTTTTTAGTTTACTTTGTTGGCTCTAGAAACGTACAGATTGTTGATATTGTTTTCAGAAAACAATTTTTAAAATGTAATCAATAAAAATAGTTGCCTAGTTGTAGGAGTTTTGTACAATAGTTTATCCTTTTTCGTTGGCCAAATTAACAAAATTTCTGTAGCACACAAAAGAGAAAATAAAATTCGATTTAAAATTAAGTTCGTTAAGTGAAGTGTAACTAATACCCTTTACAAACTAAGTACGTGTGGATACATTTTGTTTTATATCGACGAGTGCAAATGATTGTAATTCAATTTTCGCTCAGCTGAAATGAAATGAAAAACAATGACTAAACGTTGCCTGCATTAAATAAAATTTAATTTGCACGTAAAGGTCAACTCAAAATGATTTCAGAGACTTTTACAAAATTTATTGTGAGTTTAGAAAACTACTATAGAAATTGTATTGTTGGCTATTAATTAAAAAAAATAATTATAAAAGTAAAATTAGCTGGAAAAGTTAAACAAAAAAAAAATAATAAATAGCTGCTAAACTTCTTTTAAAATAACAAATATTTGCTATAAAAATTAAATGTTTTACTAAATTAAGATAATGTTTGTTAAAATTGACAACAATTTATTATTATTCTCGATGTAGTGTCATAATCTGGAATTACTAGTAGAAATATTACCTATACACTTCCCGTTTATAACAATTATAATCCTTTAAAAGTAAAGACCTATTTAATGTAATATAAATAACGATATTCAAAAAACGTTTGAACAATATTAAAATATACTTTTAGGCGTTATTGTATAACATTACTTTCCAATTGATTATACGTTTTTGTTATTTATGGGTGTGAAACATTAATCCTCTTTTATATTGACTTAATCTGTTTAAAAACGTATGAGTTCGTATTTATACTTCCGTATTTATAAAAAATATTCTGGGTTTATTAAACACTTATTTGCCAAATTTTTATGCCATACTTGTTAAATATGCCAATTAGTATTGTTTATAAAGAGTGCAGTTAGGCTTTCATAAAAAGCTGTAATGAATACATTGACTTTTTTTGTTAAGCACACCATTGTTTTTAAAATTTTATTACTTTTTTAAGCCTGCATATGATAAAAAAAATTATAATTATTTCATTTTAAACCCTGTGCCCGTACAATTATACAAACCGAATAAAAAATAATTATGCATAAAAACACACAAGCCGTGCGTGGTCAGATGTTTTATCGATTATCAATTGTTTGTGGCATAATTCTAGGCTTATGTGGCTATTAAAACCAATTGTGTTACAAAGGGAAAAACAGCATGCACGAGGAAACATTTAAAACGGAGAAAGTTTGTTAAAGTGATTCAAAATCAAATGAATGTATATTAGTTAGTAATGTGATTAAAACAAATCCTGGAGATATGCTACATTTTTTTTTTTTAATATGGAAAACGACTCATTTTTTATTTAAACAAGTCTGTTGCTGAAATTATTACACAATAATATTTAATTATAGAAAACGTAATTTGCCATACATGTTACATATGTTTATGCTTCACATATTTTTCTTTTATTTATTTTCCATGCCTTAATGTATGCCTTTTTAGAAAACGCTACATTTAATTTAACAAAAGTTATGAGCCAAAAATGGTCATATATGGCAAAGCAATTAGAAGTAAATAACGTTCAACAAAATTAAAAGTTTCTGTTTTTGCCTTTCCTAATGACTAAAACGGAAGAAGTCAAATTAAATTTAATATTAACAATTTTTTTTAGCATAATTTAAGGGTACACATTTTATTATTTTTCGAAAAACACATTAAAAACAGATTTACGGATAATTACCATAAGTAGTAATGTGAAAATGTGATGTGAAATCCTATGGGTATTAAAAAAAGGAATTTAGAATTTGTTACAGCCTATTACGTTAACCACGTGTGATGAAGTTCCAAACGAATTTAAGCTCTATAATAGGTTTGTATTTCACAATTTATGTGAAAGCACACTAATACCTCTGAAGTAATGAAACCTGTTTCCATATAGTGCAGTATATCTGAACTTGCAGTGTCACTTTTACAAAATGTACAAACCTTGGTTTTAGAAATATCCATTTCATGTAACAGGCATTTTAGACCGCAATTTTCTTTAAGCAGTCTTTTAAAAGATTCTACTTTTAGGGATTAACAATTATTTATCCTGTTCGACACACTTGTGTCAGTGTGAAACAAATTTCTTGGCTTTCTATGTCCGGATAATTTTGTTTATGTGGTTTTTTAAGATCCGCATATTTGTCAATAATGAATTCTTTTTAGAAAAGCCATAACGTTCATATATGTATACTTATAATAACTAAGCCCAATAGAACAGTATTCAGAAGATCTAAATACATACATAATTGGTCATTAGAAACCTGTTTCAGGGTTACGGTTTAGCTTTTCGAAGCATCCATGTTATGTGTGTGTACCTTGATCTACAGTTTAACTTCGAATCCGAGTGAGAGACTTAAAAAGCTTGATCATGGAAATCTGTTCTCTCAGAGCTTTTGCCAGAAGACTGCTAGAGGTAGTCGCCTAAAGAAATATTTCTTCTCAGAAATATAATTTCAGAAGGTGTAAATACTCTTAGTTAATATATATAATCAACCAATCCCATAGTCTTGCGGTTGGGCGAAAGATTATTAAATTTGAATATATACGAAAAGTCGTAAATCTCAGCTTAAGCGTATGAAGGATCGCTTAAAGTTTTTTAGACTGATTTTTTGTTGGCTTTATTAATACCTTAATACAAATCTGTGGAATTTTGAAAAAACGTCTTCTCTCGAAATAAGAAAATTTTCCAATATTTTAATAGTAAATATAGAATTTCCTTGTCCATCTTTTGGTCTAATCCCCGTATTTCTACGACCTTTGGAACGCAAGATATGCAGTTGACTAATCGACCTCTTTCAGACTTTCCCCCAATTTCAATTTGACAAAACGACTTCTTTTAGAGAATTAAGAATAATTTGAAAAATTGAATGTCTATTAAAAATTGTATTTAATTTTTATTAATATTTTTTTAATTATTTGCATATTGTAGAGAAAAATAAAAGTATTTTTTTTAATAAAACCGAAATATATTTTCCAGATCAACTTCTTTCATCCTTTTTTTTTCATATTGCATTTTAACAAAACAACTTGTCTTGACTTAAGCGACTAAAATAATTTTCAAATTTGATCAAAAAATTTTGACAAAACGACTTATATGGTGGAAGCTAATTTTTTTTATTTAAAATCTATTTAACAAAAAGTCTTAAATTAATTTTTTGTCGTTTTAAAGAGATCTATTGCTTCTAGAGGGAAAAAAAAGGTCGCATAATGTTCGTTAAGTATTTGTGTATAATACCCAAGTTCAAAATTTCTTTAATTTTCTAAGCAATAACTTTTATTAGCCTTTTTAACTGTTTTTTTGCTCTACTGAAAAGTTGTTGATTTAGAGAGAAGACGTTTTGTCAAAAGTCCACAGAAATTATGTCTATAGGCGCCCTACATATTTTAATTACATCAAGTAAATATGACTGAAAAAAGGTCCATGATTTTAAACCTTTAAAGTATGCTACATTATCGAATAGTACATTTATATTTTTAATCTGTTTTCATTTTCAATTCCAAACTACAATACATGTTAAATGTCAGACTTTTAAGCCAAATGCCAAATCTTTAAATAACAATTTCAATTACATATTTATTTACTCCTGCCATGTCCCTCAATTGCTGGCTTATCTCCCTTCCCCTATAATAATAGTGAAATATTGAGTTAAAATGTTGTTATTTTTCACTTGAAAAGTAAATTGTTTTCAGCACCATAAAACAAAATTAAACGCACATAAATAAATATTTACGTATTAAATGTGTATTTCTGTAGGTGTATATGCTGTATGCTCTTAATCAGTTTTACGTTTGTTTTCAGGGAAAGAAACAGTGTTAACAGATTAGAAGATTTTTCTCCTAAATGGGGAAGTTTTTCAGTGATGGGGAAAAAATTTATATTTAGGAATAGGGATAACTGAAATATTTTTGGCGATTTATTTAAATTTTGTTACTGTTTTAATCGCAGCACACGATGAAAAATGTTCATATCAAAATATGAGTTTATAAGCAAGGCTTGTTTATAAACTTAAAACTCATGCTCTCATGTGAAATTCTCTAGTAGTACATGTCATCTATGTCGACTAATGGCAATAAATGGAATAAGAAAAACTTGTAATTCTGATTAGTGCTGTCAAATTTTGCCATTTTTCATTACTCGTAGTATTGAGTACTTTCATTTGGCTACCCAATAGTACTCAGTACTTTTAATGGATTTTATTTTGAAGAGAAAACAATTTTGTAAAGTATTGTGTTTCTAGACAGAAATTTGTTTGGCAGATAAAATTTAAATTTTCCATACAACTTCGAAGAAAAAATACAATTCTTAAGATATTGAGTAGTTACTTTTAAGTATTTTGTACCTAAAAATTATTACAAATACTCGATACTCGGTACAGATTACTCAATTCTTTGCTAGCACTAATTCTGATTCATCAAATTAAGACAACAAATATGCAATTATAGAGAGCAAAGAAGTTTACAATGGAATGTGATGCGACAAGACATCGACTTGCTCACTGCAAAGTATGTAGAAAAAAATATGATTTCTAGAGAAAAGTATGAGTTAAATAGTTGATGATTGTCATGAATAGGTACAGAGAGCAAAGAACTCTGATGAGACTTTCATAATGGGTTTACATGTTTACTTCGGCTGGTGTACATTTTCTTTACAGATGTCATTTTCTCATTTAATTCATGTAATAGCATTAAGTTCTGATTTAATTAAAGCATTTCTGACAAAACAAAATGGATTTTGTACCGATACATTAAATCCATCTGCTAAAAAGCCACAATTTTTTAGCTCAAAACTTGTGTATTAAAACAAAGAAAATGATTTAGAAGAAGAACAATAAGATTTTTACATTTATTATGTTCTTAATGAAATTTACTTTTCAGAAAAACATTTTGCTAAAGTGAATACACAAATATTGTTACCAAGAAATTATAATATTTTGTAAGACAGAATCATTATTACTTTCCTTTAAATTAGTTTTTGTTACTATTTGTAGCATTTATATCATAAAATATTACATAAGTACATACATAATTGGGCTTTACAACCCTGTGTCAGTATTACGGCCTAGCTTCTCGCAGCACCCATGTTATGTGTCTTACTTTTATCCATGAGTACCGGAAGCTACAGTTTAATGTCGGCTCCGAACAAGAAACTTGAGAATAATAAAATATTACAATATCAAAATGCAAGTAGAATATTCGAGTATATTTAAAATTATTAATCAATATAGTAACAAAATACATGTAGAAAAATCAAGTACATATGTTTAAAATCATATAAAATAAAAATTTTTAAATTAAATTGTTGTCGTAGAATTATATAAAAACTAATCCATAGAAACAATAGAAAGCTTCAGATACAGTTTTGAGTTAGTCGTATATAAAACGTTATAGAGTGTATATAAAAGTTTTAAAATCGAAAATATCGGTGCTTTCTTTTACAACTATGGAACCCTTGAATATAAAAAGAGTTCTAAAGGAATATTCGTAACAATATGTATGTATATGTATATAGGAGTATATGTATATGGGCAATTTCAAAAATTTTCAACATTTGTTGAAACTGAGTTCAGATGCTTATTATTTTTCCAGTTTTTCGAATTGACCAAAACGGTCAAAAGGGAATGGTAGGCCACACTAGAAAACTGGGAAATTCAAAATTTCAGACCATCAGTTCTTTATCTCTAAAAGTTATGGGCACTCAAATATTGAAAAACTCAAAAACAGGCTTGAAATTTACAAGAGTTTTTTTATATTTCATCACTTTTCTACTTTTAGTTTTAAACTTCCGATGCCCACTGATGTAAAATAAAGTCACTAGACTTAGTAGAAATTTACACTATAAAAGTTATGCCCATACTACTATTTGGGAAAAAGTTGTACAGCGGTTCATTTTTGAAACCAAAAGTTTCCGATTTTCGCAGTTTTTCTATAGCGTTTTTGCGCCGTTCAAGAAAATTGCATTTCGTCAACAGTATTTAAAAGATGGTATAATTTGCTAAAATTTGCGCCATATCACGTCGATGTCAGGCTGCTAGTTGCTGAGAACGATGACCTTAAACTTTTCTAAAATTGGCGTAAATTTGTCAAAAATGACAGTTTTTCGCGCCTGACATTTGCAATCATATTTAAAACTGGTTTATGTATTGCGTGATCTAAACTTCTTAATAAATGGCACCTCAACGTCAAGAAGGCGTTAAAATATTTTGAAACGCAAAAATTTTATGAAGAAAATAAAAATTTTGCAAAATTTCATGATTTTGTTTCGGGTTTTTTTTAATTAATCCGTGGTTTAAAATCAATGTAAAGTATTGGAAATGAAGTGCGGCGGTGAACTAAAGATCATATATAAATACGGTTGAATTCGGTCCATATTTAGAGGGTACATTGGCATTTTTCTTCAAACACATTTTGCTTTGTGACATCTGCAGTTATGTATAGATTCTGCCGCGATTAACAGCAAATGAAAGGTTTTTTTAAGCTTGATAATAAAACCGAATAGGCATTAAAAAATTTTCATGATTTTAAATTTTACAGATCAAAAAAAAAAAAAAATCCTAACCTCAAAAATAATACTTATATAATTTTTTTTATTTTTTAAATTTGCAAGTCAAAACATTGTTTTTCTGTAAATTAGTTATGCGTTATATAAACACATATTATAACAATCGGTGAAACATTCACATTTTTGCAGAAATTCGCGTTTTTTAATGTTAAGGAAATTTAATTATATGTGATATTTTTTTGTGTATTTTATCAGTGCATTGAAGAATTTGGACTGCACTGATGAATTTGAAATGAGTTTCATGCATCCATATAACATTTATGAAAATAAACCAATAAATTTAACTTTAAATTTTTTTAAAGAGATTTTAACTTAAAACCTCCATAACTTTCGCGCCGTTTGCAATAAATGATTAACGCGAACTGTTTTGGTATGCTAAAATATCACCCTTCACGTGACCAAAGCGTCATTCGTGTCATCCAAAAAAAAAATTTCGAAAAAAAAAAATATCAAAATGTCGAAAATTTTTGAAATTGCCCATATACTTATGTATATATTTTTATAAAATATGTACATGCAGGGATGAAATAATTAAGATTTTGGAGAATTTGGGGATAAGAATTACCAAATTGCAGATAAAAATTGAAAACTATCTGACAACTCTGAAATGAAAGTCAATTTATTAACAATTTTTTTTTTTTTTATTTTGTTTTGTTCGTAGAAATCAGTTTCAACAACAGCAACAACATTTTATTTCAACAAAAACTGAAATACTTATAATGAGATGACCTGTGGCCATTTCACTACTGTTTGTGGTCAAAGTGATTTACTCAAATTATAAAGTCAGAGACATTCGTTTTTATTATAACTGTTAAGGCCAAAAGTGGCAGTTATAATAATAACAACAACAACAACATTTGTTTTTTGCCGTTAAAATAAATGTTTTTACTTACGCTGCAGTGTTGTGTTATATTACTGTTATAAATAAGGATTTAAATATACAAATATATACTTACGTATTTATAGCACACTGTTTTGAAGGCAGGCCTCAGTAGAAAAATGTGTGGGAAAATCTGTGTTGGGAATAAACTTTTATAATAAAAATTTTGTTTTTAAAATATTAACATTTAATAAAAAGGAAAATAACTTTAATAGCTTTGGCGCTGTATTTACTCTTAATTTTTTTATTTTTTCATTTCAAATATTTATCGCTTTATAAATATATTTATATACTAGTATATGTATATATATTTATATTTTGCAATTTAATAAGACATCTGTAACGTTTTTGTAAATAACCTTTAAAAATTTCAAAAGCATTTAATTATTTATACAGGCAATGATATAAATTGTTTTAATTTTTATTGGAAAAAGTTTCTTCTTACTTTACCAGATACAATATTTATTTTAAATTTAATTAAAGAAAATTGTTATTCATTAGGGAAAAGTTATTTGCCGAAATTATAATTGAATTTAATTAGTATGAAAAAAAATATAATTAAAAAGATAAAATCTTAAAGTTTTAATTAAAAATGTTAATAAAGATTTATTTTGTTAAAGTTAATTTCTTCTAAATGTTTGCTTTAGTAATTATACACGCATACATATGTATAAGCATTATAAATACCTTAGTATCTCAGTTAGTTTGATTGTAAAACCTCAAATTATTTTAACCAACAGGTAAGAAAAATACATTTGAAAGCACACCTTACTGCTACTATTTATTATAAAATTTACTGCCTACCCTTAAGGCTAATAAAATATTTCAAACACAAATGCAATAAATCTGTTTAAGATATTTAAAATTTTTAATATCTAAATTAATTTGGTCTCAAATTAATTTACAAATTTAGGAGCCTTATAGTCATGGTAGAAACTTAAGTCCGGGTAGAACTAAAATGCAAAGTATTTTAGTGTATATATGTATGTTTGTTCTGTAAGGAATATGTATAAGGAATATGTATAAACTCTAGTGAAACTGAACTAGTTTCCAACCTCCGATACAAATAATTATAAATAGGTTTACATAATGCAGATCCAATACTTGATTTCAATTAGGAATTCAAGAAATAAAATGATTTTTAAAAATTGTTTTTGTAGAAAATCGTCGGATTATATAAGTATAGTGTCTTAAATGGAAATAGAATGAGTTTTGAATTTGCATCATCACTTTTTTATAAAGACTTTTAAATTTTAAAATTTAAATAACAGGCTGGCAAGAGTTAGTTCCAGACTATTTTATATAGCAAACATCCAATGCTATAAGGAAATCGTGTGACTCATTAAGGCTGTAAGTAATACATATTTGCACAGAGTTCCATATTCAAAACCAATAGACTAAAAATTTATGTACATTAGTATGTATAAAATATTAAATATATATTATAATATTAGCAAAGCAATTACTCTTTTAAAGATAACTTAATAGTGCTGTCTAGTTCTGCTACTTTTCATTAGTCGATGGTAGGGAGTATTTTCATTTGGGTATTCAATACTACACGATATTCCTAACGAATTTTATTTTTAAGAGCAAACAGTTTCATAAAGTGTTGTGTTTTTGTGCAAAATTTTGTTTAGCCGTTGAGCTTGAAATTTTCCATAAAACTTCGAAGAAAAAACAAAATTTCTTAAGCATTGAGTAGTTACTTTTAAAAAATTATTACAAATACTTAATACTCTGTACTCATTACTTAATACTATACTTTGCCAGCAGAACAACTTAAGAAACAGCAAAACATTTAAAAACAATCAAAACTATTGAAATTCTAAAATGTCATATGTAACGCCTTAGTATGTAGCATACTTTAAGCTTACAGGATATTTTTTCAAGTCTATAGTGAAACAAATTTTATGCCCGTATTCATAAAAATTATTTTAGGTTTATTATTCTATACAATACTTGTCATATAAACCCTCAATAAACCTAAAATATTTTTTATGAATACGGGCATTAGTATTCAAAACCTATTTTAAAATTATAAAAAAAATATTGCATACCTTGTGGCAATAAACACCACAAAATTGATTAACAAGCATACATACACATGCAAAATTCGTACATATTGTTTATATCAAACGCTTTAAGCTCTCACACCTAAAAGAACTGAATGTTTTGTAAAGAAAATTTAAGAGTATTTAAAACATATTTACCTTATCGGTAACTAAGTTTTAGCATTGTTTATTGTTAAACTTTAAAAGATAATAATATTATTTAAGAATTTTTCCCTACTCTTTTTGTCCTTTTTAAAACCAATTTTATTATTTATTGTTCTATTAACAATATTTAAAAGAGCTTTGAAAGAGTTTTACTCACTTTGTTTATAAGTATTTAGAGGGCTGTTCACTTTGAAGAAAAATTTTTACCTTAAAGTATGCTTTAAAATTTTTAAAATCAATAAACAAAAAATGTTATAACTTAAAGAATTCTTACATTTATTTACAATACTCAACTTGCAATAAGACCTGATCAGACTCAACAGTCTTCTTGATTTTTAAATTTATTAAAAACTATTAAGCAGTAACAATGAATGCCTTAAACTGCACTTAAATTACAATTTAAAAATAAACATTTTTTATATCTCGAAATTTTATTTCATTTTGTTTTTATTTTTCTACTTATTTAGATGATTTATAAAGATGTATAAGAGTTTATAAGATTTATTTATTTTTTTATTTTATTTTCTATATTACAACAGAATATTAAATTATATTGTAAATATTATTACAAGCGGAGTCACTAAGATCTATGTTTTTATGTTCGGTGTAGTAACGCAAACCAGAGTCTCTGATGGGCTTCAAACCCACAACTCTCGCCCTAGTCGTCTAGCATACTACTCACAACACTACTGGAGTTCTCAAAAGTATATAATTCATAAAAGAAGGCCTACTTGAATTTACCAAAAACTCTTAATTATTGTTAACCATCCAATACAGTCATAGACTTTAAAGCAAATTTACTAAAAAAAACATTGCTACCCACACCCTAAAGTATGTATGGGTATATATTATAAATTTCTTTCATTAGTCTGCCCACAAGTAGACTTAATTATTTTTACAAATTTTTAAAACTTAATAAGTGAGTACACAACTATGATTGATGACAATCTTAATACCTAAGAGTGAGGCATAATTATTAACAAAAAATTTATTTTTAATTTCATTAAGAGCCACAATATTAATTACTTAAATTATGATAAAAAAATATTTTGCATAAAAATCGTTTATATGTATCTCGCTTTTCTATTTTTGTCTATTTTTTTTTTTTGTTCTTGTTTAGAATATATATGATTTAGGAAATCATATATTTCATATAAGAAAAAAAAAAATTAAAGAAAGAATACTACATAGATTAAATAAGAAATTTATAAAAAATGTCCGAAAATATGCTACGTTTACCTGAATTATATGTGTTTAATATTTTTACTAAATTAATAATCATTAATTGATTATAATCATTAATAATTATTTTAAATAAAATATTTTGGTTTAATTTTACTATTTCAGAGTACTTTAAAACCCAAAAGATTATTTTATTAACTGCTTTGAACTACTTGTGTTAGCCAAAATTCTCAATCGTTGTTAACCATCTAATAAAGTCATAAACTTTATGACTAATTTGCTGAACAATTTGCTACCCACACCGTAAAGTATGTTATATTGTGTGATTATAACTTGTTTCATTAGCCTGCTGAAAAGTAGACTTAATTATTTTTACAAATTGTTAAAACTTAATTATAAGTGAGTACCACAACTATGATTGATGACATTCTTAATACCAAAGGGTGAGATTTATTTATTACCAGAAAATTTTAAATTAATTGCTTTGACCTTAAAATACGAGTGAGTATGAAGGTTTGTAGTAAAAGCTTGCGACTATGAGCGTATAAGTCTGTATAAAAAAAAACAAGCAAACTTAGCAGTTTAAGTTGAAAAGGCGTACTAAGAGAAGAAGGGAAATTAAAGGCATTTAATTTAATTTTATTGTATTTTGTAAATTTAAATTTTTTTTACAATTTTGTTAGCATACCCTAAAATATGCCACACTTCATAATAGATTTAAATTTCATAGCCTACTAGTGTTTTATTTATTTTGCTTTTGGGGCTGAATTTCAATTTAATTCTCTTATCTCTTTGAAACACACAATGGAAGGCTTTAAAATGTTACAAACATATTTTATATGCTGCCTTAAAATATGCGGTAGTTAATTTATTTTACATTTAAATCAAATCAAAATCCTTTTTCACATTCTTTTCAAGCATAGTTTCTTATAAACGCTGCTGTGTTTTTATAAAAACGTATGTTTAGATATTTGTTATATGCTTTGCAGGATTTTATAGTGGATTTTTTGCTTTAATTGCACGTATAGAAATCAAAATCAATGTTCTTAAGCAATATAGGAAGGTTTTTTTATATAGAAAACTATAAAAGTAATAAAATTTATTCTTTATTAAAAATATACAAAAAAGTTTTTTTAAGAAATTAATAGCATAAAAGAAAAGAAAAAAATTAAGTCTTAGCTTATATGATAACAATAAAAATTACAAACTCAAATTAAAAGAATACAATAGTTTTTTATACATTTCTCACACATTTTCTTCTTTTATATTTTATACAGTTTAAAATTTTTATAATTCCTATAGCAACTATACTAGTATATAAAGAATTGCTTTCTTCTTACATCCTTAAAATATGCTGTTATTTTTTTCCAATTTGTTTTAACAAAGTATCTGTAATAAAATATGCATTACTTTACAGTTTGTAGTGGTTAAAAATTATGCAAGTATTTCAACAGATTACAAGCATATTTCATTTTAGTATCAGATAAATGTTTAGAATTTTTTCCTCTTGTTTTTATTGCAAATGTTTTAAAATCACTTTTATTTACTACAAATTCCTTTTTTCAGTTTCTATAGTGAAAGAATTTAAATAGAAAAAAAAAATACAAAAATAAAACAAAAAAGTTCCCTAAAATGTGCTCAGTTTTTTTTTAATAAAATTTAGATATTTTTTTAGATATATTTTTCATGTTAAAAGTCCTTTAAACATGCTACAAAACTTTATACTGCGTATATATGTATTATTTAAACTCGTATAAAACATTTAATTAAAGAAATAATTATATAAACTTGGCAAATAATGAAGAATTTGCTGCCCCAGTAGTCTAAGTTACTAAGACCACAGCATCGAAATAAATAGAATATAATATTGATATTGTATTATAGTTTAAATAAATACATAAATAATATGCAGGTGTTTTTCTTATATATATTTTTCTAAAAGACAAAACTAAACAAGTATTAAATCATGCCTACCATTCAACTTACCAAAAATTCTCATCGCTTCACAACAGACAAAAAATTAACATCATCAGATGGGGCAATTGCTGTTCATCATTTCGAGAGTACAACACTGGCCTTTGAGTGATCAACTGACAGCAACTTGACCCATTCCAAATAAGACCCTAAAATGGAACATATAAACTATCGCGTGTTCTTTATACTGAGTTATAGCTTTGAATTGGCATCACTGCTTTATTGCACCACCCACTTAACAGTTGATAGTTGGTTTTTGTTTGTTTTGGGATTACAATATGAATGGACTTACACCAGAGCAACGAGTGCTAATTATTGAAATTTTTATTCAAACTAATTGTTCTATTCTATTGATGTTGATTTTGAATTTCCATTCAAAATTTTATTTGCCGATGAAACATATTTCTGGTTGAATGGGTATGTAAATAAGCAGAATTGTTGCGTTTGGAGTGAGGAGAATCCACAAGCTTTTGGCGAAGCAGCATTACATCCACAGAAAATTACTGCTTTATGAGCCGGCGGAGTCAATGGATTATATGTATTCAGAAACTATGACGGTCAGAATGTTACTGTCAATGGTGACTGGTATAGGAACGAACATGATCCAAAATTTTTTCGTACCTCAATTATGTGGCATGAATCTTGCTGATATGTGGTTCCAACAGGACGGAAACACATGCCACACAGCTGGCGCTACAATTGATTTACTTACAGAAGCTTTTGATGAAAGAAAAATTTCACGTAGTGGCCGAACTAATTGACCAAGATCGTGTGATTTAATCCTATTGGACTATTTTCTTTGGGGTTATGTTAAGTTACTTGCCTATGTCGATAACTCATAAACAATTAAACACCTGGACGTCAACATTCAAAGAGTTATCGGCGAAATACGGCCACAAATGCTGCAAAAACTTGTTGAAAATTGGTGTTCCAGATTGCGATTTCTACACGCCAGCCGTGGCGGCCACATGGCAGAAATTATATTTAAACATTAATTCCATAATATTTTCTTTTCAAAAAAGCCTGTTATATTGATATTAAAAATCTATTTCATTGCTTTATTATGATTTAAACTTGTGTCACTATATAAAAAACAATCATTATATCTTAAAAAATTCCAATGCAACGCACAGCATGAGTATGGGTATAAAGTATTGTAAACATTTATTTTTATTAACAAATTGTTTTATAGAACTCATTTTATATTCAAGGGTTCTTTATTCGTAAACCAAAACACAAATACTTTTCAATATTAACACTATAACGTTTTATATACAACTAACTTAAAACTGTATCTGAAGCTCTCTTTATAGTACCTGCAGTTTTCCTAATAATTTCTATTGTTACTATGTATTGGTTTTTTCATAATTTTGCAGCAACAATTTCATTTACAATTTTATATAATTTTAAGCATTCTTGTTTTTCTACATGTATGTATTTGTTTTTTAATTATTAATAATTTTGGGCACACACGAATGTTCTATGTGTATTCTGTTATTATAAAATTTATGCATATAACTTAAATGCTAGAAATAGTAACAAAAACTAACTTAGAGGAGTGTAATGATTATTCTGCTTTATAAAATTATTTCTTTGTAACAATAGAAATAGAAAAATTTATTTTTTCCGTAGTATGACTAAACATAGATAATAAGGGATGGAAATTCTTTAATTTTTGAAACGATAAAATAGTTAAGTTAATAGTTTCATCATTACCTGTCAAGCCTTGAAGTATGCAATAATTTAAAAAAAAATTTATATATATTAACTCTGTAATGTTTCATTCACGGAAGATTTCACACACACCGTTTTCAAAATGAGCCTTGAAGTAAGCAATAATTTAAAACAAGTTCCATACATCAATTTTGTAATGTTTCATTCACGGAAGTGAGTGAGTATAAATGTTTTAAAATCTTTTGAATTTATTACTTCATCCTAATGTTTCTGTTTATTGGCATTAAAAATCTTTTATTTGAACAGCAAAATACATTAACTCACTGTTTTAAAATTATTTTAAGCAATATAGCACTTATTTCATATGACCCTATTAAATCTGAAAACAAAATTGTTTTTGTGTTAATTTTTTTCTCCCAAATTAAGTGAATGATGAATATACAAAAAAAAAAATATATATTTAAAAAAGAAATAGCTTAAAATTATCACTTTACAAACAATTTACACTTGCAAGTAGCAGAGTAAGTAAACGAATATAAAGAGATTTATTTTAATACTTTAATATTGAAACAACTCCCCAACCATTAAATTACTGACGATTAAACGATATATGTATGTTTTCGCTGATATGCGAAGAGAAAGTGTACAAAAAATATAAAACTTTCCCCTACATTACACATACAGTTAAATATCCCCTAAAATTATGCTTACAAATATGTAAGCTTCGAAGAGTATACAACTCTTTTGTACACAGATTTTACTGTTATAATTTTTTTTTTTTAAAGCAAACCTTGATATTTAATAATAAATATCATATCCATTGTTTGCACTCAACTCAATATAAAACTATACTAAACAATACATTTTAAACGTTTTTTTTTTGTTTGTTTGCTTTTGGATTCAGTTTATATAAAAATATATGGTCCTCCCTAAAGTATGCTTTTGTATTCTGCACATGCAATATTAAAACGCAAACAACAGAAAAATAATATATTACTTTTCCAATCATCTGACAACTAATGATGTTTTCATTGTTTTTATATGAGATTGTTTTTTTATATCACTGCTTGAAAAAAGAAATTGAATGTAGAATAATAATAATAAGTATCTCATATTAAATGTGTCCGTCTGCTGGTCTATCTTGTCCTTCTGTACAATCGTTCTAACTATTTACTGCCTTGGCAGAAATTCTCCATTTAAAAAACACTATTTTATTAGTTCTGGTATTTGCTAAAGTGGTGAACAAAATTTCGCAATTTCTTTTTCTTTGTACATTTTTTGCTAGAGGAAACAAAGATTTTATTTGTTGGGAGTGTCGAACACACCTGTTGCAAACATGTTAATTTTTTTTTACGCGTTTATGGTAAACTATGCCCTTAAAGTATGCTTTTAGAAAAAGTTGTAACAAATAGAAAAAGACACTCCAACAATTCCAAATGTCAAGAATTGTTTATTTAAAGATTAACTTGCAAAACAAGGGTCTTTAAAATAGCTTACGCTCAAAATGATAACAATGGATATAAAAAATGACAAACAAACTTTAATAAATAACGGAAATATTCTCTTTTTAAATACACTTTCCTGGCTCATGGCATTTTATGTGTTTTTTTTTTTTTTTAATATTAAATACAATTTATTTATTGAAGGGAAACAAAAGGTTAAAGTCTTAAAAGATATTATTGTATTGTTACCTGTTTTTGACCCAAAGGGGTAGTGAAATATTGTATTAAAATTAAATCAAAATAGGGTTTATAAATAGTAAAAAAAAGAACAATTTGTTATAAAAATTTAAAGAATTTTTCAAGCTTTGGGTAGTCGGCGTAGTCTAGTGGTTAATGTGTTGTCTTACTAGACAAGAGCTCCGGGTTCAAACATTAGCTCTAATATCTTGCAAAAAAAAAAAAATTAAAAAATTATTTCTTACGGCGACTACCTCTTAGCAGTCGTCTGACAAAAACCCGGCGAGTAACTGATAGCCATGAAAAAGCTTCTCAAGTCAGGGATAAAAAGATAGGCCATAACTCTGAAAGAGGGTTGCATTGGCCAATTATGTATGTCTGTGTATATCGTCGTAAGAATTAAAGAACGCTGTAACTGACAAAAAATCGAAAATACGTTTTTTGCATCATTTTTATCAGAAAAAAAAAATACGCGTCGATTGGTCCGGGTTCCAGATTTCTAAGATGAAAATAAATGAACTTACGCCATCTGTGTTTTGAAAGATACCAGAGTCTTTGTTCAACTTTCATACAAGTTTTTTGGCTCTGGTGAACATTTAAGGTTTTGTCAGTTACAGGATTCTTTAATTCCACTTTATCTTAAAACGGTATTTCGCAGCACTTTTTGCAAGCATCAGTTTTTTTATATTAGTTACTCTGAATAGTGAACAACACAAAATTCTATAGAGTGAATACTGTTTTTTGTACAACGACTACAAAAATATAATTTT
Organism: Metopia argyrocephala; assembly: GCA_963576795.1. Taxonomy (NCBI): domain Eukaryota; kingdom Metazoa; phylum Arthropoda; class Insecta; order Diptera; family Sarcophagidae; genus Metopia; species Metopia argyrocephala. The sequence goes on along the minus strand of OY756208.1, from coordinate 169,379,450 downwards.
TTTATTGCCCACCGCAGGAACCATTTTCAGGTAATGTCGTATTTGTCATATTTATGTCACTTAATGTAATACCATCAATTTAACCAATGAGCACGAATGTTTTTTTTATTTTATTTTTTATTTTTTATTTAAGACCAATAATCAGGGGTGAGCCCCTACTAAATGCAGTGCATTTTACTCGAATGTTAAATATATACATATAGATAGATAGATGTGAAGCGCCTTATGTTAATGGAACAAATTGCTGTCAATTTAATCACTTAAAGGTCAGTGTTATACCTTCACCTTTGAATGATCAACAGCAATTGTGCCATCTGGATGTTGAATGTGAGTAGTGAAGCGTCTTCACCAACTGGTTAGCTGTTCTCTTCCCAGAAGGTATCGCTGTACTCCTGATCAATCGTTTCTTGCTGGAATAGACTGGAAAAGTCAGGGAGCTGTTTTGTGAAGATGGACTTCTTTGGAGAGGGGGGGGGGGGGGAAGGACCTTTAATTTTAAAATTATAATTTTTGAAAAATTGCAAATTTATTTTTCTCCTTTGTTGGGATTTGAACCTCGGTCGTTTGAGTTTCTGTGCACGCGCTCTAACCACTATACCACGACAAAACAAAACTTTTTTACAAAAATTTTAGTTTTTCAAAGATTTCACTCTCAAAAACCAGTTTTCATTCCTGTAATGGCTTGACAAGAATAAACGCCAGATGAAATAAAAGATAAGCTTGGACCCTATTCTGTAATTGTCTTAAGCCAAAATGCTTAAATTTTAGGTTCCTGAGAATTAAAATATATAAAATTTAAAATTTTAGAGATAATAGGCATGAAGTTTCTTAATTACAAAACGTGTTTGAGAATGGCAAAAAAGTCCTAAATCAAGTTTATATATTTTTAACTTATGAGAGTTACAAAATAAGGCCTCTGAACTTCTCTTTTGAGCATTTTTATTACTGCAAAAGATAGCGAGAGCGAAGATCAAAAATTATTAATCCAAATGTGGATGTGCATGATATTAATCGCAAAAAAAAATTAATAGTTTTCTCCTAACTCTAGACAGAATGTCCTGAAGATGACAACAGACAACGAAGAAAATTTTCATGCGGTATTTCTTGATGGCATTCCAATAACAGTACCGACAGGAAAGATATGGAAAAAGATTTCAGCCACTCAAGCTGTTTAAATTTTTATAAAAACAATTTGAATGGCTAAATTTAGTAACTTAGCTTTACATAAAGTCGAATGTAATGACTTAGTCGAACTAAAGTCAAGCCAAAAAAAGTTGTAATTCTGATTCATCTAAATAAGATGTCAATTACAAAAAAAAAAAAAAAAATGCAAGGAAGGTGGTAAAAAAAAAGCCTGATAGAATGTGTTCTCTTTGACTTTACTTTGACTAACTTATTACAAGTGTATGTACATATAGAAAAGAAAAATATAGTTCCAATATATGATTTTGGTCCTGCATATGTACAGGCACAAAGATCTCTGATGAGACTATCGTAGCTGGGGTGGTTCTGTTTGGCTTGTGTACTATTCCCTCACGGACATAATTTTCTCCTTTGATTACCAAAAAATTTATTGCAAAAAAATCTAAATTCATAATAGACCCTAACGGCACCATGAATAATGACCCCAAAGAAAAATGGCCCCAACGCATAAAATGAAAAATGGCCCTATTTTTGGGGCAATCTTTCAAAATGAAAAATCTCCCCAATAATCATTATGAAATTTGGCCCCAAACTAAAGTGAAAAATTACCCCAAAAATAAACAAAGTTTGAAAAAAGAAAATAACTTAAAATAAAGTAATTTTTTAAAAATGAAAAATAGCCCCAATTAACACAAAAGGCCTTAAATTTTTTTTAATAAACTTTTTATTCATGAGAAAAAGAGAAATATTTAATTAAACCCTTTTAGGCCAATTATTACAACTTGCCGTTTGTTAAAGGTAGGATTTTATCAGACAGATATCTTGCTTTTTGTTGTTGCAAGTAAATTTTAACCTAAAGTGATCGATAAAGTTATTGGGAAGATAGCCCTACGTTTTGGTTAAAGTTTACTTGTAACAACAAGAAGCAAATTATCTGTCTGATAAAATTCTACCTTTAATTAACGGCAAGTTGTAATAATGGGCCTTATACGTACATTAATTATATTTTCTTAACGAATGAATACAAAAACAAAATTTTAATTTTATTTACAAAAAACCACTAACAGAATAACGAATTCCGTAAGGTTTCTTGTACCTTTTTGTATTTTACTCATTTTATGAAAAGTTACCCCAAAATAATTTTAAATTATTTGCAATACAGTGAACTCGCGGAAACGTGAACTAATTTTTACCAAGGGTGTTCACATTTTCAAATTTGTTCATCCTTTCGATCAGTAAGATTTTAGAACAAAAACATGCATTTTAGCAATAGATAAATTTTATTCAAACTTTTTGCCATTTTTTACATTTTCGTGAATATGAAACAAAAAAAAAAATTGTATTTCAAACGAATTGTATACATAAGTACATACATATGTATATCTAAGTACATATGTGTAAAGTTTTCTACTACCAAAGTTTCCATAATTAAAAAAATATATAATACAAAAAAGGGTTAGGAATACTTATATAGGTGTAGCAAAAGAATTCAGTCTTCAATAAACTCCTTTTTTTTCCTAAATAGTACTTTTATTGGAAGAAATCACTTATCTTTTTTTGATATGTGTTTTTTCAACCATCTTAAGTATTGAATGTTCTGTTGAAATAGATAGTGAAATATGTTTGTATGTTGTCTTATGCTGGAATTCCCCAAATTTAAACGAATTCAAGAAATAAAACGAAAAAAATTTAAAAAACAATTCAAAAAAATTGTTCACGTTTTAGAGCTATTTCACCTTGTTCACGTTTTAGAGTAGTCAATGCAAACATAAAAGTGTTCACGTTTTCGAGTCGTTCATGCTTCCGGGTATTCACGTTTTCGCGAGTTCACTGTATTATTAAAATTTGGGGCCATTTTTCATAATCCAAAATAGCCCCAAAACAAGAAATGAAAAATGACCCCCAAAAAAATAGAAAAATTACCCCAAAATTTCGTGTTGTTGTGCTCTATTAAAATTTTTGGGGTCATTTTTCATTTTCGGGTTGGGGTCATTTTTCTTTGGGGCCATTTTTCAGGGTGCCGACCCTAACTTTGGTCTTATTAAACAAACAAAATTAATAAAATTAATAAAATTTTTACACTTTTCTTACACTGTATATAGTGAATTTTTTGATGGTCTGCATAGACCTTTGCATAAATTGGTGCTCTATATCCCGAGTGCGCTGTATATTAAACAAATCTAAACACAAACAGTTTAAATAAATAGTATTTTAACAAAGTAAGTGTTATACATACATATATACAAAAGAATAGCAAAGAAATTGTTGCAAGCTTTTAGGCTCGATATTATTGGTTATTGAATCTTTTAAAGAAAATTGAGTATGTTCTATAAAATGAGTAAAATTTATATCGAATTAAATTACTATAATTTTTGAATTTTGCAAGTTAATTCATTCATTCATTCTTTTTTACTCATACGTAAATCAATTTAACAGCAATTCAAACTTATTTTTAATTAAAAAATTACTACATTTTAGTTTCGTCAGAAACGCTTAAATTAATTTAATTACTACATTTTAATAAACTGAGTTGTTTTCTAAATAACTTAGGCGATACGTTATTTTAATAAATACTATTTTTTTAGGAAAAGTTATGCAGAAATAACGCCACACACCACCTACATAAATAATTTTAAATTCATGCCCTAAAATTTTATAGTGGCTCTTTTTTTATTTTTGTAAATACAGTTAATGGCATATTTCGGGCTTTTTTTTTACAAATTAACTAAATTTAAAAAAGTCATGTTTCCAAGTTCTTGCAGCGCTTTTCATAAACAATCTTATTTTTTTAGCGTTTGTATTGATATGAATATTTATAGATTTTGCTTCTCAAATAAAATTCCAATACTCTTATAAGCTTCAACTACTAAATATAATCAAAAATTTTTTAACAAAATAAAAGAAAAAGGAAACCTATCCTCAGGCAACTCTTTGAAATTAATTTACAGTTCATTTATCTTGACACAATCTTCAACAAAAAATCTGTCACTTGAAGAATAAATAAGCCCCGAGCTTTTATCATTATCCTACTCTCTAAACGCCAACATCTAAAGTTAAAGGGATAAGAGAGTGTTGTACATAACGATACAATTTAATGAATGTAATACAAAAGCCTTGTTTTTCATTGAAAAAATGTACCAGCATATGTTTAAATAAGACTCTTTGACTAAAGTTTATTACACTTAAAAGCCTTAATATATGTTATGCCATAAAATTATATTACTTTAACATTTAAACTTAAACATGTAACGTAAAAGGGATTTAAAAGTGTTGTAAAAAATCATGTATTTTTTTTTATATTGAAATACATTCAGACTACCGCACGCGTGTAGTTGAAACATTTATAATCTTTAAAATGTCACTTCACTTTTTAATGTTTTTACTTTGAATTTCTTAAAGCATACTTAAAGTCTTGTAAAAATAATGTGAAAAAATAACTTTATTTTCTTTGACATTTTACTAAAACATGTGCTTTTTTTTTCTTAGAAAATCAATTTACCTTTAGCGATTTCGCTTTTAAAAGGAAAACTTTTTAACAGTCTTACATATATTGGCAAAAAAAAAAAAAGTATGTATTAAAATAAAATAAAAAACTAACAATGGCATAAAGAGAAATTCATGAGTGTGCATAAAATAAAGCTGATTATAAGCAATTTTCTTTTTAACACAAACACCGGCAAGGGGGTAAGAGTTACAAAGTGTGCTTGTTAAAAAGAGTGATTAAAAAATAAAATATTTAGTAAAAATTTTTGCAAAGAGTTTACTTGTTATTATGTCAACGTAATAAAGCAATTAAATAGTTTGCATTTGCAAGCGCCTACAAGTATGCTTTTTTATGCGGTAAGGCATTATTAAATTTTATTTTGAGCAAAAGTAAAAAATACGAAAATATTTTTTTTTTTTTTTTTTAGTTAGTTAGTTAACTTTATTGAGACTTTTTTTTTTCCTTTTTTTTAATTTTACAAGTTTTACATACATCAAATATTATTAGAAAACTTAAAACTATATTGTATTATTTTAATTACATCAGTTATTATTTGTTTATGCTACTGGCTTATCTTTATACTAGAAAACTATTTAAAAAAACAATGACTAATAACAATGAAAAACAATGCTTGCTCCCGGCATTTCACCTATTTCGTAGAGTAATATCTACTTAAAAGAAAAAAAAAACTTAAATCTAACAAACAATTTAAAAATAAAACTTATTACTAATTTTTCTTAAACTAAAACTTAAAAGGTGTAAAGAAAAGAAAAGAAAAAAAAAAATTAAAAATTAAAAATCACCCCCTGTGAACACCAGGGGTTGTATGTGAATAAAAGTTCTGATCAGAAAAACTATTGTATTGTTCCTGAAGAATTCCAATTGGAGAAAGATAGTTAGTATTTGACCAACTAAATTCTTGTTCATTAGACAAAATATTTTGCATTACATTACCGTCAAATAAGGACAGTCTCTCTACAAAATGTCTCATCAGATCGAGAGCATAAAAGGAAATAGGAGATAGTTTAGCCTGCTCGTATATAAATCTGTTTGAAAATCTTTTATTAATTGACTTGAAATTCTTTTCAATGCACTTTCTTACAATATGTCGCTCGAATATTTCCAATCTGTTCATCATTGTCTTTGAAATGGTAAACCATATTGGAAAAGCATATAGAAGGATTGGTCGTATGCTAACCTTATATAAAAGCAATTTAGTTCGAATTGGTAAAAACTTATTATTAAATAGTTTAGAAAAGGCGCCCTTAACCCGATTTGCTTTCTCTAAATTGTAAACTATATGTTTGTTAAATTTGAATAGTTTATTAAAGTTCACTCCAAGATATTTAATGCTATCCTTAAATATGATTTCCGAACCATTTAAAATTAATTTTAAGTTTTTGCTTTCCGGAACAACAGTATATTTGCACTTTCCGGAAGCATTTCGTAAACATATTGCATTGCTTTTAGAAGCATTTATTTTTATTCCCCAGTTAGAATAATATTCATCAACATATTTAAGGTGCATTGAAACACGCTGGAGTGCAATTAGAGGAGATTCATCATTAGCATAAATAAGTGAGTCATCAGCATAAAGTATACCCTTCGAATTATTAAATACATGGGGAAAATCATGTACAAATATATTGTACAAGTGAGGTGCCAATACAGAGCCCTGTGGTACACCACAAGAAACCTCACCAAAAGAAGATCGCAAATTATTATTCTGGACACAGAATTTTCTGCCATCGAAAAAACTTTGAAACAGTTTGATAATTTCTGCATCAAAGCCAATTCCAATCATTTTAAACAGTATTCCATTATGATAGGCCCTATCAAATGCTTTTTCAACGTCCAGAGATACCGCGACAGTGCACTGACCCTTTCTTAAGTTTTCAACCACATCAGAGTGAAAATTTAGAAGAGCATGCACAGTAGAGCTACCTTTTTTAAAACCAAATTGATTTTGGGGAATGTATAATCCGTTTATGCTTATATCCATTTTGTCACGAATTATCTTCTCGAATAACTTTCCTACGTTAGAAAGTAAGGAAATAGGTCGAAAGCTATTGATGTCATCATTACCCTTTTGTTTTGGAATTGGAATAATTTTTGCCACTTTCCATGCAAGAGGAAAATAGCAATTATTCAGGCAATTATTCATCAATATTGTCAGATACTGAAAAGCTTTAACAGGTAATTTTCGAATTAAATAATTCGAAATATTATCCAAACCACATGACTTTTTATTATTTATTAGTTTTGAAATTTCCAAAAGGTTTTCCAAACATGTGAACTTAATGTTACGCTGATTATTTAATGACGTCATATCAGAATTGAAAATAACATGGTTTGAAGCCTGGGATATTTTTACGTTAATAGTCGAATTTATAAGTATTTCTGAAATATTTCTATTAGTAGGAAAATTCTGATAAACAGCGGCAAAATGTTCCTTTAAAACATCTAATTTCTGATTTAAATTTGTAATTTTTACACCATCTACAGATATATCCTTAATGCCTGATCGCTTTGTGTTCCCAATAATCTTAAAAATCTCTTTGTATGCAGTCGGACCAGGTTTAACTTCCCTTAACTTCTTATTAAAAATATTTGCCTGTTCTTTTTCAATCTGTTCACTTATTATAATTTTAATCAAACTAATTTGCTTCGAAATAAGCAAATATTCAGAATGCCTCCTATTAAGGGTCCTCGTATATATTCTCTTCAAATCTTTTTGCCAATTGTATTTGATCCTCAGTAGTTTCTTAACATTATCAGAAATAATGTATTTTTGTTTCCTCCCTACAAACTTCGCGGAATGAACCTCCGTTACAAAATTAAGAGTTGCATTAAATTCCTCAATAAAATAATCGATCTCCTCGTTAGACAAATTTCTATTTTCCGGGGGAAAGTGATTTAATAAGGTAGTACTTACATCAATTTTAAATGCGCTCCAATTAGTATTTTTAAAAGAAACGTAATTTTCCGGAATTTTAAAAATAAAATTAAAATCATGCAAAGTTATATGAAGTCCTAATGGGAGATGATCTGAAAAGGTTGAAAGTGTGGATGTTCTGAAATTTTGTTGAGAATTATCAATGATGTTACTGCTTACTATGAAATGATCCAAATAAGAAGATCCTCCTGGATAGGTAGGATCTGAATCACATATTCTAGATATTGAAATTGATTCATCTTGAAGCCAGTTTGAAAGAACAATACCATTAAAATTGCTTTCAGTATCACCCCAAGAAGTGTGTTTTGCGTTCAAATCACCACCTAATATCAGTCCATCGTAGCTGTTTGAAAAATTTAAAACTGAAGAGAGACCCCCATATATGATATTGCGATTACTATTACTCCGAAAGTAAATTGAACCACAGAGAATTTTTTTAATACTACCATTTATAGAAACATCCAGTTCAATAAATAAATTGGGAAAGTTAAGATTCGAAATAAATACTCTGGAAAATGAGATGGAGTTCTTAAGAGCTATACCCACTCCTAAGGGACTATCATCTCTTATAACTACAAAATTATCCAAATATACATTAACATCTGAAGACAGATGAGTTTCCTGTAAAAAAGCAATATCAGTATTAAACTGATTCAATAAACTACTAAGTTCAATCCTCCTTCCTATGTGGACAAGAGAACCAACATTAAAAGTCAATAAATTCATTGAATTATGGACCATAGACATCTTGAATATCTTTAACTAAACTCAAGCACTCTTTTCTGGCCTGATCTCTTGACATCGTTTTATAATTCCTCATAAAATTTGCAATTTTATCCTCTAACGTTAAGGGCTCCGAAGCACATAAAGCCTTTGCGATCTTCATAAATTCCTGAATCAAGGGAGGCTTTTCGGGTTTGTTCTGCGAAGAAATATTACCAAGAACATTAAATAAACTGGCAAACGATTTATCCGCCGAAATGGGCTTAGACGGACTAAGTGCCAAATTAACGTTGGTTTCAGCTGCCATTTTCCTAATCTTTGCCTCTTGATTTGATTTTTTTCTAAAGGAAACATATTTTTTGTAAGCGGAGCAACCCCTGTAGTTAGAAGTATGCCCAGTCTCATTGCAATTGACACAAAACGGCAATTGATTATTTTCTAAGACAAGTGTACATTCGCCAGGGGCGTGCTTTTCCTTACATTTGACACAGGAAAATGGACGAGTACAATTTCTTGAATAATGGCCCCATTTTTGACACCTCCAGCATTGTGGAAGTTTAGTAGTAGCCTTTGGTCGTTCCCATGAAATCAATTGATTAAGTATAAACTTTATACCGACTAACTCCTTTACACTTCGATTCGGTTTAAGGGTAACCAAGAACAATCCGGTATCAGTGTCATGTTTTCTTGAATATTCAGTCGAAAACTTAGAAACAGACTCAACTGTTTCAGGTACAATTTTGTTAATTTCAGATTCAATAACATTAACATCAGACTTATAATAGAGACCTCTGCAAACTATTTTCTGTCGTTTAAGTTCCTTGGGAGTATAAGTATATGATGGAATTTCCTTTTCCCTTAATAGCTCCAGCATTTCAGAATGAGCAGAGAAGTCTTTAAAATATAATTTACTCCTATACTTCGAAGAATTCTTAATTTTAAATTCAACATTTTTAGAATTTAGTTGGTCAATAAGAGACTGTACATTAACTTTCTCTAGAAATATAGGTGGGCAAAATGAACTCTTAATTCCAGTTTTAGAATTGTTACTAAATTTGGAATGTTCACGATCTAAATTAGTCACAGTTGGCGCTACAGATTCTACATTTAAATCTCCTAGAAGGGAATACTTATTTGTTCTATTTACGTTATCAGCTAAATTATTGAATTTTCTAAATTTACAACTAGATAAATTAATATTAACATCACCTTGATATTTTCTCCTTTTGACAGTTTGGAACTCGTCTTCCAAAGAAGAAATTGAACACGAATCATGTTCCATAACAGATATATTTTTCACCTCAGGTATATAACTCGGGATTTGCACGTTTTCTAAAATCTTTACATTGCCGCCGGACTCATATTTAGACTGAATAGGTTCCATTGCAGATTGGTTGTCAAAAACAGCATCAAAAATATCCTTACCAAGTTGGGAATTCTTAACAAGAGCTTCAATTTCTTTAGGCTTACTTGAAATTAGTCCTTTATGTTGAGAACTGGGCAGATTTTGATTAATTACGGCAAAACTGTTTTTAGAAGTCGATGGTGTTTCTTTTCTTTTCAGGATTTGTATTTCTGTTTTCCTTTCTTCTGCAATTTCTGATTTTTGTTTAGAATTATTAGGAGGTCGTCCTCCATAATGAGATAGCAATGGATCTTTATCCATTATATTCCCACAATCAAATATACAAAAAAACAAATTATTTTATTTTGTTTTTTTTTTATTAAAATTTTAAATTTTAAAACCAAAAAAAAAATTTTTTTTTTTTTTAGAAAAAATTTTATTTATTTTGAAATATTTTTCAAAGCACGTCCGATGACTTCAAGAGCTCACCTTACGAAAATATTTTTAAATACAAATACCAAACAGCTGATTGGGTTCACTTAAGGCTGGATTGTCTGTGGCACACGATTCTGCTGGTTTCTTATGGAGTTTGGCTATTTTTTCTGAAATTTAAGTTCGAATTTTTGGAAGGGACACATCGTAGATAGAGTGGTAGTTCACATAATATTGTTTAAAATGTGGCACCTCATTGCCAATCTCAATACCAATAAGACAATTGTTTAGCTGAGGTTTAGATAGTTTTCAACTTTTAAACGAAAAGTGGGTGCCACACTTAAACACTTTAGCCTCAATTGCACTTTGAGTGTCTTTTATAAAAGAAGCCAGGCTAAGGCTAAGTACCTATAGTTGCCGGTGAAACTTTTTTTGTGAATTCGAGCGAGATGCATTTTAGTCAAAACACCACATATACTAACTCTCGGTTCATGTGAGCACAGTGCAGTTGTAACACATTGATATGATATGTCGATTTCTTCTTTTTCTTTAAACTATAGCTGCACATCTAGAAATTAAATTAACGAACTTGCTATAAGGTTTTAGCGCCATTTGATAGCAAGCATTACTATTCATTTAACCTAAGAATTTTATGAAATTTGTATATTTATTAGAGTTTTTTAAAGCATACATTCAAGGACAGTATTTGGTAACAACGGCTTTGCTTATTTGTGTCTTTGTTGTATTGAAATACTTATTGCAGAGTCATACTCTGCTTCTAATAGATGATTTATATTTGGTTCAGAGTGGGCAAACAAACAAAACATTTCGCAAACGTTACCACAAAGTCATAAACTTTTCAAAATTTTTAAACGTATTGTACATGAGCAAAACCAAAACAAATACTTTCTAAATGAGAAAGAGCGCAAACAAAAGAATTTGCTATTCCGTTACATTCCTATAATTCACTCTTTTTTTCTTCTTCTTTTCTTTTTCTTCTCATTAATTTTTTGTTCTAGCTACGCACATATGTGTTAGTGTATTTGTAGTGCTCAAAACAAAACCAATATACAAAACTAAAAGGGACAATCGCTTTCACTGTTTTTATTTTGTTTTTGTTTTACTCATTGTAAAGAACAAAACAAAATGAGCTCAAGCGTTTGGTTCTGTTTATTTTCCTACTCTGATTTTGTTTATAAAAAAGTTTTAACACAACTTAAGTTTTGTAGCATACTTTAATGGCAAATATTTTAACGTTTATTGTTTTGTTTAGTACATAATTACATATTTTTAATACTTTTGTTGGAGTTTTTAATTCATTATCAATTCTATTTCTGCTATATTCGTAAATCCAACACCAGTTTAAGTTTAAAATTATTTTATGTTTTCATTGAAAATAAATCCTATTTTTAGACTGTTAATTTACTGTTTGAGACACAATATTTTGCTTGTTCTTTTTCTGATGTTATATTCCATTGCCAATTTTTGAGAAAAATTCACCTTTATGAGCAAAAATTTAATTTAAATTTAACAGCCTTATACATAAAAAAATACATCAGCTCGAAATAAACCAAATAATGGTTTTGGAGGTTTATGTCAAAATAATAATAGTAAAACTGTTAAAAACCTAAAACTAATATTATTGTGACACAAACCTCCAAAACCATTATTTGGGTAAACAATTTTCTATAAATGGGGACAGATATAGAAAGCTGAGAAAATTTCCTTTAAAATAAGCCCTCTTCCAGCATTACAGGTCAACTATTCACCAATTGCAATGAATACTTCCACAAAAATATCATTATTTTCGGATGACCTGATCACCAAATTTTCTCTTAAAAAACCGGAAGCTCGATTTTGATTTTAGAACCATGGTTTCTTTGGGAAAAGCTCTTAGAATTTCTCGTAGATTACGATTTTGCTATACGCATAGTAGGCAAAAAAATTGACCCACCCTAATATACATACATACATAATTGGGCATTGCAACCCTGTGTCAGGGTTACGACCCAACTTCTAGCAGCACTCATGTTGTGTGTGTTTATTTTTATCCATGAGTACCGGAACCTACAGTTTAAAGTCCACTCCGAACTCCAGATTTGAGAAGCTTTTCATGGCAAGCATTTATTCCCAGAGCTTTTGCCAGAAAACTGCTGAGAGGTAGTCGCCGAAAGAAATAATTTTTTAATATTTCTTTTTTTTAAGATTTTAGAGCTGAGATTTAAACCCGGCGCTATCGTCTAAGTAAGCCAACACACTAACCATGTTTCCGCCTTACAACTGAACTATCTTAATTGCCACATTTAATTACCTTATATAAGTAAAATAGTTACAAAATTCACAAAAAATTTTAAATTCTGCAGACATTAGCCGAGTTCAAAACATCCCTATGACCCAACGGATGTTCTGATCTTTCCCACTAAAGGGGAAATAATTCTCGTTTAGTGCATAATTTTTTGAACATAAGAAAGTATAGTATTAATGCCATCTTTGAGAAAAAGTTTTCTGAAAAGTCTCTTGGGCTAACACGAAATGGCCATAGAGACATGCTTATCTCTATAAGTACTTAATTACATTTCATATGTAATATTTAATATTTCTGCCTGTAAGGCATACTCAAATACTTTTAAAAGTTTTATGAAACACATCGATACAATAAAATATTATGATGTTAGTAGCAAACTAGAAAAAAAATGCTAAAATTCTCATTTCTGTGAAATCTTAACGCCTAAAAACCATTTTCTTCGTTTTTGTGCTAAGCTCCTAACAGTATGCAAATTAATTTTTTTATTTTTTTGGTTTTTTGTATGGCAAACACTTAATCTCCTTAAATTATACAACATTAAAAATTCTAGTCATACATTTGCAAAATATTTGAAAATAAGTTCATTAACTCAAGTAATTTTGTAAGAAATTAACAAAAGCTTAAAGTAAAACCTAAACGAAAAAAAAAACAAAAATACAAAGTATAGAAATAGAAAATAGTAAAAAACAAAAATGTTAACAAAGAATTTAATTTTCTGAAAATTTTATACTTTTTTTTATCAGTTTCCTTTTTATGTTCGACAAGAGGGTTAAAAATAAGTCCTTTTCTTTTTTGTTTTCTTTTTTTTTACTAAATGAAGGGAAAATTCTTATTACGTATTCATGGCCTTGTACTCGAAGTAAATGAAATCTTGTTGAGAAAAATGTTTTTTAATTTTGTTTTCTTTTTCTTTGGGATTTCGCTTTTTTTCAGCTACAACATCCACATGCTGTTAAAGCCACTGATGATGTTGCCAATGTATCACCCTGTGAATTAGAATCGATAATAAATCAATTGGTCTATCCAAGCCCTCAGTACCAAATGCATGTGAGTATTTTATAGAAAGAAAAAATTTATTTAAGATTCTAGTTTTTTCGTGAAACCAATATTAATTTGATTAAAAAATATATTTCCTTACTATTTAAAGGCCGCCTCTTTACGCCAACAACTGCGCAACATTTTACGTGAACGCCAAATGGAAGAAGGCGAAGAACAGAGTCTCAACAATGATTTGGACTATTTGGAGGAGGATAAACGTTCGGTAGCTGCTTTGGCTGCCCAGGGTTTGTTGCATCAAAATAATAATGCTGCTGCTAAACGTAGCTTGGCAACTCTAGCTAAAAACGGCCAGTTGCCTACACCAGATCCCGAGATCGTACCCGATGATGATCAGCGTACTGAAGACAAACGTTATGTGGGAGCTTTGGCCCGTTCTGGTGGTCTTATGGGCTACGGAAAACGTAATATAGGCACTTTGGCTCGCGATTTTCAATTGCCTCAAAACGGTAAACGCAATTTGGCTACCATGGCCCGTTTGGGTTTATTGGGTAATCGTAATGAGCCCAAACGTAATTTGGCTTCAGTTGCGCGTTATAATTCTCGTATGTATAACAATATGGCGGAAAAACGTAATTTAGGAGCCCTAAAGGGATCCCCAGTACATGGTGGCCCACAACAAAAGAGAGCAGAAGATGATGTATATTTGCCAGCGGTATACAATTATGTGGATCCCTTGGCCTATTACTGGAATTATGGCACTTATGCTGACATGGATTGGGAAGACTATGGCAGGGCCCAAAAGAGATTTTTAGGTAAGTTTTCTTAAAAAAAGAAGAAAAACTATAAAGAAAAAAATAAATTGTATATAACTTAATAGAGAAATAACATAAATTATTGTATGTTGTATAAAACATATTTAAAAAGCCTAAAAGTATGCTTTAAAAATTTAATATATTAACTAAACATGCTATATATACATAAAACAACTACAAAACTCGCATTTAAAAATAAAATTAACCCCTAGACACCTCCAAGGATCCTGAATTATTTGGCATAGAACATGGCCATCTTTTACAAAATCCCGATATTGAGGATCTTGACGACACATTAGCCATTACCGATATACCAGATGAAGAGGAATCTTTTACTAATAACGATTTGAATCTTTATAATGAAAATGAGGATGAGGAACATTATGCTTTACCAGCTAAACGTCATATAGGTGCTGTATATCGTTCAGGATTTTTGCCTTCATATCGTGCATTGCGCAGCACCACTACTGGTTCCGGTGTAGGTGGAAGCCGTTTTAGTCGTTCTGGACGTGCCAGGCAATTTGTATGAGTAAATGGCGGTGATTTGTGTGCTATCTTTTCTGTTCTATTTTTCACTACTACTGTGCTATTACTTCTATCACTTTTCCTATTTGAAGTTCTTCTAATCGTAATTGTTTTGAAATCTTTCGTTTACATTGTAAAATCGTTAATTGCTATATTGACTGGTTGGTTGAATTATTTATTGATTGAGTTTTGAAGTAAAATACTAAAGCAAGTTCTAGAGTAAGCTAATGGCTTGATAGAGTAGTTGAATTTTTGTGTAAATTTAAGCATGAAATTTAATTGTCCTTTAAAAAACCACACACTTCTTTTTGGAAACATTACACATATTTTTAGGCTTTTTTAAACGTAAACGAAACACAAATAAAGCCTACTTTAGAGGCTAATATCTCTGTATTTTCTTTACACATTATTTTCAACAATTATTTTAAAATTTATATTTTATTTGTGTTTTGCTTTAAGAAAAATGTCACATTGAAAACAAAAGCAGTCAGGCATAATTTTACGCATACGATTAAGCAATTATGCAACTAGACAAGTGTTACAAATTTATATAATTTAGTATTAAAAAAAAAACTCAGTACGAATCAGTTCTGTTAAAAGCATTTTATTAAAAACAAAGGCGTAGTACTTAAAAAGAGAATTAACTCTTAAAACAATTTAGTATTCTGAAAACAAAATAGAGTCAAAACCTCCTAAAAGTATGCAGTAAAATTATATATAAAGAAAGGTCTTTAGTAAAAAAAAAATATTAAAAAATATTTAGGCAGAGGCGTAACACTAATAAAAATCAGGTTAAAACATGGAAAATTGTTTTATACCCCCTAAAATTATGCAATGAAATATTATAAAACTCAATAACAAAAAAAGCAATAACTTTACGTAATAAAAAAGGGTTTTAAAAATTTGTCTCTTATAAAATTGTGAAAATCATGAGATTTTGATAGAAAAATTAGTTCAAATGCATTGTCTTCCATTAGAGTTTCACTGATGCAATAAAGTACAATCAAATTCATTTGGGTTAATTTGTTTATTCAAATGCTAATCAAACACTATGCGTTTCTGAGTTCTTTCGGTGTAACTCCTGTTCCCCTGCTATCTGTCAACCAGCTGAAAAATTCATTGACGTTCTCAGTGGCTCACTGTACATTTGTATTATATTTTTGCAGTGTTTGATTAATTTCTTCGGATATTCCATAGGTAAAATGTTACTTGAGGTACTGTCCTTTGAACTAGTATTCATTTGATACAATCGAATAAATATAGATCGTCAAATAGCTGTGGTTAAAAGCCTGCTACAAGTTGTCTTAAGACATTTTCTGTATGGTTCACCAAAATATCTTTATAACATTTTAGCTTAGGACTAGATTTAGTTGCATGAGATTAGGATACGCAAGTAGTACTCGAAGTAGGCTCTTTATAGAAATATAAGCAAATCAAATATTATGTGATTCTTTTAAATTGCTGTTGATATCGGAGTACAGTTTTAAATAAACTATTTTAAGATCTTTTAAATTGTTTCCGATATCGAATCAGCCCCTCAGAAATTTTAAAAAAAGTTAATGAAACGCAAAATTATCTTAAAAATACATCCATTGCGTCTCTGTTTGTAGAAAAACAGTAACAACCATAAACCACCCAACAATACTGCGAAAACAGAGTACAAATAAAACAACAATAAATTAAAATAAGTGATAACAATAGCACAATAATAGGCACAAGAGAGTGAAGGAAAAGTAAATGAGAACAGTGAGGATGTTTGAAGCCATATGGTTAACAGGAAACGAGTAAATGAATGCCATTTTACAAACATGACCATAAAAACAATTTTTCTTAAAACAATAACAAACACACAGAGCAATTAAAATAACAAGTAAAACAACAAAATAAACCTGTAATGATAATACAATACAAGTAACAAAGAGAGAGAGAGAGAGAGAGAGAGACAGAGAACTTTAATGTTTATACAGCTGATATAATGTGTACTCTTGTAAATGTATTAGTGCATGTACATACATATGTTTGTCTTCTTTTGCTTCTTAACTCTAAACGTACACATTTCATGTAAATATATACACATACATACATATACTGATATATATTACATACACTTATATGTATATATACAAACACTTATACACCTCAACATATACTCTGAATTTATAAAATAAACAACAAACACGGGTTTCCTTTTAGTGCCATAAAAAACCTTTCAATAAAATTTAGCAAATATTAAAGCATGAGTGTGTGGGTGGGTGTATGTCTGTATGTGTTTGTAATCAATCGTATGTAAATACGTAGTTTATAAAGAGCTTGAGTATCAAAAGTGTTATAAGTCATTTATGCGTTTGTAAGTATAAGTATTTGTTTTGCAAATCACCGTATTCACACGTACATATTTGCTTAACACTTTTGAATGTTATTTTTCATTTATTTTTTCAATTTGTTTTTTTGTTTTTCTTCTTTCAGTTAGTTTATGTGTATGTATGTACATATATATGTGTCTGTTTGTGTATAACCCCCCTTAAACATTTACTAAACAATATCTGTTTTATTTTTTATTTTTTTAAATTATATATATTTTTTGTTGTCTATTTTTAGGCTTTTGTAAGGCATTTATTATGTTTTTATACGCTAACAATTCGCAATTTTTTTATATGATTTTAGAGTTTTGCTTTTATCTAAACTGCTGATCACCCATCCCTTTTAATGGTCTCACCTTATGCTATTTATTTTAAATCTGTATTTCCCTAATTTAGAACTTATTTGATTTAATTTCCGGTTTTACAGTAAAATTACTTTTTCTTGTATTAAAAAAAAGCAAACAATGAAAAAGAAATTTTAAAATTATCACTTATTTTAGACCCTATAGGGTATAGAACATGGATTTAAAATAGGTGTTTTAAAGAAATGAATGTGTAACATTTATAAAAAAAATAAATTTAAAATTTTTTGTAATTTCGATTCTATACATAAGTGGGTATGTATTTATATATATAAAAAAGCATGTCCTGCGAATACCGTACAGACAAAACTAGAAGGCCAAATGATTTGACAGTTGGAGAGATAATTTTTATTATAATGTTGACGGTCGCTTAAGAAGGTGTTGTAAAAATTCGGTTCACAAATGCTCACTGGGCGATGCCACGCCCACATAAAATGAATTTGTTTATCTATATCTATAAAATCGTAACAGTAACAATAAACAAATTTGGTCCAAATGGCTTTATTATTATTTCATTATAAATTATCACCCAAAGAGTGAGCGGAATTAAATAAATGGCCATTGTATTTCCGTTACACAGTAAATATTTATTTTTATGTACTTATATCTTGACAAGGGTTCAGGCTTAAAAGTTTCTGAATACGTTCTAAATGACTTCATATTTTATAAATTTATTGTTGGGATTGGACAAGTGAGCATGACCTTCAACACAAAGTAAATAATGACTTTCTTTAGAACGGCATTAACAAAATTTCTTATATGTATGCCCATCTACAATGAATACTTCCTATGGCAAGTTTGTTCACTACTGCTATAAGAAAGTTTAAGAAAAATGTTAAAAAAAATGATCAATAGATAGCGGTGTAGATTTTTTTTTCTATTCTGTATTTACGTCTAGTGACAGCAAAATACTTTCCTCATCTATGTTTTGTTTTCCATTTGTTTGAGTAATAACAAATGCTGTGTATGACGCACTATACCCGGTCATTCTATAACAACAACACAAAACAGGCCAGGGTGCAAATTACGGTATTCGATATCGAGCGAAATTTCATACAAATTAAAAACAATTTTCATATAAATTTCGTTCAAATACTGTTTATCAAGGGTGAAGGTATAACACTGGCCTTTGAGTAATCAACTGACAGCAACTTGTCCCATTGAAATAAGGCGCTTAATAAAAAAAATGTGTAGCATAAAATATATAAAAATGTGTAGCAATATCTGCAGTCTACTATTATGCACAGACACTATAAACAATCAAGGCAATAGGCTTATTGGTCTTAGATTCCCAGTAACAAATGAAGTGCAACTTTGCATTAAAGATATGGTTTTTGCAAGTTTCTATTTGTCTGAATAAACAGATGAAGTCTTATAAATAAATTATTTATTAAAGAAAATAACAAAAGTGGTGTTTTTTTCGATACCTATAGCCGCTTAGATAAACTGCTTCGAAAAAAACGACATAAGTGCTTAAGAAATTAAATTGGGCATTACTCACAATTTTTATAAAAAGAAATGTAATTATTTTTTTAAAAACAATTCAAACCATATAAAAATAATTACATTCCTTCTCCTCAGCCATATTTACAACGTTTATTTTTTTTTATATTTATGAAATGTCATAGAATTTTAAAAAGATAACGTCAAGATAAAAAAAAATCCAACTTGGCATAATTTTTATATGTGCTTAATTTTTAAGCAGTTTTAAAATTAACCGCTTATATAAGCGGATATAATGGTGTTTAGTTTCAACTTAAGCTACGCTTAAGTTTATAGACACAAGCGAGTTTTTTGATAGAAAAACTATTGGTTTATAGAAACCGTAATTACTTTTTTTCTGCAACATTACTCATGTGTAAGAATTGATATGGAATTTTTGACTAAATATTTATTTTTTGAATACTTTAAGCTTACTGTTCCAACGCCCTGAATTCCCAATATTTGAGATTAATTGTAACTTAACTGTTTTAGAGTGATATGCTAGCCATAACTAGAGTCATAGGTTTTGAATTCTAAGAGTTCTAAAAAGAAATTTTTCTTTTTCGGTATTAAGTTTTTGCAGCGTGAAAATGTTACCAAGGCGTCTAATTAATCATATCATGACATGTGACATTTCTTAATTCTTCAGATATGTCTGTATAACACACCATTGTAAACATACCAATTGTTTCAAAGTTTTTTGTGATAAAATAAAACAAAAAAACGTTTCTTATATAATCATTATAAAATCTCTTCTCTACTTGTTTCAATTTGCCTAAAACTTTGCCGTATATTATGGGAGTACATTGTATTACCAACCAAGTTTTTATGAACTGTTTTCAATGAATGCAAATGAATGTGTGCCTCTGCTACTACATTACTTTACAATTTTTCGTTTAAGTTTTCTGCTTTTATTTGTTTTATTTTAATGTATTTTTTGGCTTCACTTGGCACAATGTGTTGCGTTTCAAATGATTCATGATATTGTTGCCTGATGACGCTTGTTTTGATTACTGTAATGTTATAGAAGATGACAACAACAATGTAATTTCCCTTTTAAGTTTTTTTTTCTTTCTTTTTGGTTAAGCGGAAATTTAAAAAGAATTGAGGTTTTGTTGCAATCTGTTAAACAAAAGAAAAAGCAAAATAAACTAAAATGGTTTTGTTTAACTTTTTTGAATAAAGTTTTCATTTCTAAAAGTTTCATCAAACCACAACTCATAAAATATTTAAGTGGTGTCAAGAAAAAGAAAAACTTAAAAAGAAAGAGCGGTTTAAAAAATGCTTTGCAGATATGACTGATAAAACAATAAATTTTTGGGTAAATAAAATATAAAGGATTTTTACCTTTAACAATAAGTGGGGAAAATAGCAATTACAGGTAGTTTAGTACTTCCCACGCCTTAATAACAACAAAAATTAAGAATTGCCATATAAAAAATAAATACACACTCCCTTTATTAACCAACTTTAGTTTTTGAAATTACTTTGTGTTGCCTACTTTAGGGGTCTTATTAGTGAAGGCAGCAACCGCTGTAATAACCACATCCTAATTAACCACTAAACCACAAACACGAAACGGTAAATTAACCGTTTAGCATGTTCAGTAGGGTTACCATGGCCACTTATTAATAAAATTGCCCAAATGTGTACAGTTGCTAAAAAAAGTCGTAAAATCTTTTTAGAAAATAATGCTAACGACCATGTTCACAAAAAATTAAATTTTTTTTTTTACATATTTGGAGCAATAATTGTATGTTAACTTTGAAGTTCTTTGAAAATAAATTTCTTTTGTAATTGAAGTATTTTATTTATGAAATATATTCTGCCAGTTTCATAAAAAATAAGTTTGGTTAATGAGAAGCTTATTTTACAAATTTCTATAGAAGAATTGTCAAAAACAACCCTTAACCCTTAATTGCATTGTGATAGAAATTTCCATCATAAATTTTTTTGAAGAAAAAGAAAAAAAATATACAAAAACTTTAGTATAAATTGGTCGCTGCTGAAATATTTCGGCATTAGATTATAGCTGTTAGACTGTAGTTTTAGATATTTATAATAAAATATTTTTAAATATTTTTTCCTAAAATTGTGTATGAATTTTATCAGTAGCTCATTTTAGAAAAAAAAAAAAAAATCATGCAATTAAGGGTTAAAAATCCATTTCATATGGGTGATTAAATGAAACCAAAAATAAGAGTTTCCCAATTAATCCATATACATATTATTATTATAAACGCTTTTGTAAGTCTGTTTGTTTGTCGGTCAATCACGCCGAAACTAGTGAACCAATGATTTTGTTGGAATTTGGATCATAGATAGACTCAACTACCGAAAGTGCAATAGGGTGGGTTTTTTTTTTTTTGAAAATTGAAACTGGACGTGGTACCCTCCATACAAAATGAATACTGATTTTTGTATATCTTGAGAACGGTTAAAGCTAAAGTTCCGAAATTGGCTCTGAATGTCTTCACGTTCAAGGCAAATCATATGCCAGCAAGTGAGTGGAATTTGACAGATGGTTGTGGCTCTAAATAAGTTCACGGTCAAGGCAAATCATCAGCCAGAAAGTGAGCGGAATTGGACAGGTGGTCGTGTCACCTCACATACAAACTAAATGCTGATTTTTGTACCTCTTGAGGGCAGTTCAAACTAAAGTTTAGTAAATAACTTTAAATAACTTCACGGTGAAGGCGAATCCTCTGCCAGTAAGTGAGTGAAATTGGACAAACTGAATACTGATTTTTGTACCTCTTGAGCGCAGTTCAAAATAAAGTTTCTAAATTTGGTCTGAATAACTTCACTCTAAGGCAAATCATCAGTCTGAAAGTTGTCGGAATTTGGCAAGGGGAGTAGAACCTCTCATCCTAATTAAACAATAATTTCTTTATACCTTGAATTTGTTGTAATTGATATCATAGTCGTTTAAAATCATCAGTCGTGAAATATGAACAAATAGTAGTGGTAGGTGTAGCGAAGCATATTGAGTTTAGACTAGTTTATATACATATGTATATATAATTATTTTTTTTTAACTTTTAACCTTTTATTATTTTTTCGTGACTTTTTTAATTTTTCCATATTATTGCAGCACATTAACTTGCCATCAATTTAATAATTTAAGTTCATTTATAACATAAAGTAGAAGTTGCAAAATGAAGTCAAACATATGTGTTGCAAGAAACAGTGTATTTTCTATATAAATATGTTTTAATTAAAAATAATATGTTGAATTGCTACTACAACTAATGCTACTATCACTTACTAACTACTCTTTAACCCTAAGTGTACCACAAAGATTTAAAAATTTAAATTTTACATTTTGTAAAGCACTGTTCAAAATAATACAGGGTGTTCGCCGGGAAGGTATACTACTTTGTTTTGCCGACATTAAATAAAGCATTTATCAATATAAGATACATTCTCTTTCATTTAATCAAATACTTACTATAAACGGCGGACACTCTGTAGTAGTGCCCTTGTTTGTTGTGTTTACATATTATAAAAAAAGAAAAATTTTAAATATATGAAAGTGGTACATTTAGGGTTAAAAAACTTAAAACTTATGCATGTCTTTGCTTGAGTAAACTAAAAATGAAAAACTGCATATGACATAATAGTTTAGGCAGCTATGTTTGTAAAAAAAAATTTTTTTTATAAAAAACAAAACGTGTAAATGTAATTTTTTTTTTAATTAAAAATTTGTTTTTAAAACAAATATTAGAAAAAAAAGAGTATTTAATATATAATTTTAATTTTTAATACAGGTCGAGTATTACCCCCAACCAGAGCGACTGCGTCAACCCATCGCAGCCGTTTGTAAACGCTGTTTCCTACCTTTCCGGCCTGTGGTTAATTGGGGTGCTACTGGTATACGTGGTCGTTGGCCAAAATATGTACAAACCGAAGAACATTCACGCAGTATTAATACCAACTATTTGCCCTCTTATTCAAAGGCAACACCAAATATTTTGAGACATCCAGCGGCATTGAATGGTCCTTTACATACTTGGGGCACACCACCACGTATAACAGCCATGCATCGCCGTAGTTTTCGACGTCATGACAATAATTATCGTTATTAAAATAATATATAAATTTAAATTAAACAAAAGGTTTTTTTTTAATTTTTTTGTAGAACAAATATTTTAAAACATGTGTTACTTTAACCCTTAAAAACAAATGTTTGCAAATTATTACACTCAAGAAAAATTATTAATTAAAACTAACTATATAATCATATCTTGAAATAATACATATTTATCTAAAAGAAATACACATATATATTAAAAAAAAAACTATAACATATCTGGACAATAATATCAGTACATATTAGTAGTGAAAAAAGAAGTTTTTAATAAAAAAATAAAAAATAAAAAATTATAATAAATAAAAAATATTATTTAAAAAAAAGGAAAAGGAAATAATTAAATGGCTGCTATTTATATGAAAATTAAGGAACTTTAAGAAAAATCTTTAATTTTGTTCTTAAATTATCCAACAAACCCAAGACAATAAAAATTAAATTCCTAAATTTTATATAAAAAAATTATAAAAATAAATTTAAACAATTAATTTAAGACAATAATTTATTCCCTAAAAATATTAAACAAAAACATTTAATAATTTTTAATAAATGTATTTAATATATTTATAATTATATATATTTGAATATTATATTTAAAAGAAAAGAAAATAAATAAAAACAACTGCTTGAAATAAAAGGACAATAATTTTTAGGAGCATAACTCAAAAAAACAAAAAAAAGTCTTTTGAACAGAGACTATGAAAAGGACAATAATTAAAAATGAAAATGAAAAAAAAAATTTTTAATAAAATAAAATATTTTTAAACCAAAAAAGGAACCCTTGGTGAAAAGATATTTTATATTTCTAAAGAAAATTGTAATAAAAAATTGACAATAAATTACCACTCAAAAAAAAAAAAAAAAAACTAAAATGCTTTTGATTGAAAAGAACCCAAAAAAGTAAAAAAAAAATATTATAAATGTTAAAATTTATCTCTAAAATACAAAATTATTATATTACTATATACACAAAATTATAATAAAAAACAAACAAATATTAAAATATAATATTTAAACAAAAAAAAAACATATTTACAATAATTGTAAGTCTGATGTTGTCAATACGAAAAGAAAAACTAATAATTATTTAAAAAAACAAAAAACCAAAAACAAAATCTCTTTACGGAAACCCACAAATTAAATTGTAAATTATTTCAGTAAAACAAATCCAACACAAAAATTAAAATAAAAACTCAATGTCAATGTTTCACTTCCTATACTATCTAAAAATAATCATTTTCTTTTGTAGTATTTTGTTTTTAAATTTATAAGAAAAATGGTAAGTATATGTATTTAAGTAACATTTTCCTTTTATTTTATATTTCAGAAGGCAAGATAACTGTCAGAGTGTTCCGTCTAAGCAAATCAAAGGTCTTAGAATCTTAAGACCAATATGATAATTATACAATAGGCTGTATTCCAATTGGCGACATTGTCGTCGTGTAACGAAATTTTTGTAATAGATTAAAGGCAAGAGAAAAATTGTTTCTTAATTCTGCTACAAATATCTCGTCAAACGACAACGACGTCACCAACTGGAATAAGGGCGAATAATTTTTTAGAAAAGCCATGATACACTGTCATACACAGTTGCACGATTCATTCAGAAGAAAATCTGATCGATTTTTGTCACACTTTTAAAAGTCGCATCAAAATGGCAACATTAGTGCCACATTATCACAAAAAATAAGATGCAAAGCATATGCAGAGTTGCTTTTTGCTAACATCCTATAAAATGAAACCCTGATCGCATAAAAATGTTTATTAATTTTTTCAAAAGATTATAAAGTCGGACAGACTTGTCAAAAAATCTGTCATACAGATGCAATTTTATGCCACACTGTTATACTATTTTAACACACACGATTTTTTGTCAAATTCTACAACAAGTTCTAATTAGGAATTCAAGAAATAAAGTGCTTAGCAGTTATAAAACAAAAGATTAAAGAAATAAAAACACCCCGCATCCATAACTGATTAACAATTGATATTGGCTAGCTTAAAAAATATATATGTAATTTTAATTATTCGATGATGATGTATTGGTTACACTGAAAATTAAATTGACTTTAATAAAAATTAAACAAATAGTTGAAAATAAAATAAAAGAACACAAAAAACTGATGAGAATTTTCATTCAAAAGAGACAAAAATATAATTCCTGTAATCTAATTTCAGTAGCTTATGAAATAAATAGATAATATAGAAAATGAAAACGTTTAACACAAAGAACTCTGACGAAATCTTTGTAGCGGATGTCGAAAATTAGTTCAGTTCGGTAAGTATTGTACATATTTCTTACCTGCTGTTAATTTTCTTAAGAGGAACCCCAGTTTTAGGACCTTAAGACCGTTATAATAATTATAGAATAAATTTAAAAATTAAAAATCCGGTGAGCAATTCAATAAATAAAGCACATTCTTTTGTAGTTCATTGTGAATCGCACAAAAGGGAATACGTTCTTTAGCTACACCGCTCATTTATGGGACAATCTTTCAGCAAATGTTTTTCCTGCTAGTTACGATATCAGTAAGTTTAAATCAATTGTCCAAAAACACTAATTCGTCGTCCCCTGAATGCTGGTTTGAATAATATAAAAAAGTGCTTAGCAATTATAAAAGGTAAGTATTTAAATAATGTGCCTACAACTTCTAAAAATTTAATAATATTTAATGTTACAAAAACAACTGACTATTTTAAACAACAATAGAATTTTAGAAATTTCTGTGGGTCATGAGATAGAAAAAATATGCGTCATCTATTACATCAGACATATTTAAAAAAAAAAAAACATTTAAAACTGTAAATGAACTATTAAATTTGAATATAGTTGTCTAGTGGTTAGTGTGCGGGGTTCAAATCTCAGCTTTGACATCTTGAAAAAAGAAATATGACAAAATTATTTCTTTCCGTGACTACCTCTCAGCAGTCTTCTGGCAAAAGCTGTGGAAGTAATTGATTTCCATGAAAAAGCTTCTCAAATCTGTCGTTCGGAGTAGACTTTGAACTGTAGGTTCCAGTACTCATTAACACACACAACATGAGTGCTGCGAGAACCTAGGCCGTAACCCTGACACAGGGTTGTAATGGCCAATTAAGTAAGTAAGTAAGTATATGAAATATTACCAACCCAACAAAAAAGAAAATTGTCAACAACTTTGCGAACGCCAAACAGAAAAAAATGGACAACTTGTTGTCTCTTTTATTTAAAATAAAATAAAAGTTGCCATATGTGCTGGCAAACTGAAATTAGGCGTTTTTACTTGGCCTTCATTTTAGTTATCAGTTTTTGCGCATAACTAACTTTGAATTTAGATTATACCACATGACAATCTGTTCTTATACAATTGTCAATAATTTGGACAAATTGACGTTAAAAATATTCTTTAAATAAAATAAAAACAATTAAAAAAAACCAGTAATGTTTTATTAATTTCTATTTTAAAAGTCTCTTAATTACTTTGTATATTAAAATATAAATTTAACTTTCCTTAAATTGATGCTTTTTAAAAATGATAAAAAAATTGTGGTTTCTCTCAATGTTGTCGACATTTTCGACGCTGTCATCGTCTAACGACATTTTTGTAATAGAATAAAGAAAAATGGTTTCTCTTGCACTTAATCTACTTATAATAAAAATGACGTTAGACAACAACGACTTCGCCGACTGGAATATGGCCTATAAAATATTATTTAGATTTAATAGACTTGGCAATATGTTTTTACTTGGCTTTTCTTTCTTTTTTATTAATTTTTAAGAATAAAAACAATTGATCACTATTCTTCTTTTTTCTGTTTGTTTGTTTGTGAATAAACGCATAGAATATTGAACAGAATGAAGAGTTCCGCTAAAACAAAGCCTTTTTTATTTCCGACATACTTAAAAACTAACAACGACAAAATTGTTTTTACGTACTTACAACCACAAATACATAAGATTATAGTGTACTTACATAACTTAAAGCTGGCAACTATTAAAGAATTTTATTTAACTTCTGTTTCCTGTACATACAATTCACAACATCATAACAGAAGTTTTTCATCTTGACAGAATTAATATAAAAAAAATTCTGTTATGAAAACAATAACAAGTTAAATGCTTATATTTCCTCACCACTACAAACATACTACGCCATTTTTAACAGATACTACGCAGTTTTTAACAGATATTTTATCTGTAATGTAAAGTTGGTAGCTAAAAACTACATAAATAATTTTATTTTGTTGTGGTTCGTTAATATGAAATGCACAACAACAAACACATACACAGATTTGAACATTTTTGACAAAAAAGAAAAAAAAATTAACAGAAAGCAAAATTACATGCTTTTGCTAAGAAAGAAACAAAGCCGTACAAATTATAAAGAAAATAAAAACAACAACAAATTAAGAATATACGGCTTTTTTTATATTAACCAAACGATTTTAAACGAATTATGGTTTAAATTGTTTATACTACCTTTTGATTGTGTTTAAGGACAGTCTGATTTGACTTTCCTATGGTTCGAATAGGGTTTATAAAATTGCTTAACACAGTAATAAAGAACATACTTGAAACCAATGAAATTTATTTAAGTTCCCAAGATAGTTCTACACAGAAAAAAAAACGTAGTAATGGCAAATGATTTTAACCTTACCGCAAATAGAATTTACATTCGGATCGTTCCCAATAGCAGTTTCTATTTGTCGCAATTACAAAATTGCTGTTAGATTAAATACAATGTGGCAAATGTAAAAATCGTTTTAACAAATGCAATTGTCTTTGCCCCAAATACAAATTGGCAAATACAAAAACTGTCCCACCGAATGCAATTATCTTTGCCCCAAATACAAGTTGGCAAATGCAAAAAATTTCCTACCAAATGCAATAGTCTTTGTCCCAAATACAATTCGGCAAATGCAAAAATTGTTTTTAAATTTTTAGATTTTATTTATAAACAAAATAAAATAAATATAAGTTTTTCAGACTACATACAATGAATTGGTAAGTTACGAGTAGTTTTAATTATGTCTAAAATATTAATATTATACATAGTTAGGCAATTAGAGCACAATTATATTGTATACATACATATATAATAGTATATAACACACATAAATAATAAATTATATAATATACATATATTATATTTAGTACAAACTATATAAATTATATTTAAAATCTTAAAACTTAAAATTCATAAAATTTTACACAAGATCGGTATACCACATATGTATGTATTTATATGTATTTGCAGCAGTAAAATTAAATTTTTAAAAAGGCACAATTTATTCATTTTATTCGCACAACAGTGCTACCATTATTCAAAAGGACTTTTTTACAAGGTAATGAAAACTTTTCAATTTTTTCAATATAGAGGCAATTAAGTGCTCTTAAAATAATATGTGATTGAAATTTTTTTGAAAAATTGGTTTCTATTTCCTGGCCGATTAAATATATTTGATCTGTAGATTGATAAAATATATGTAATATGGTTAATAACAAAATCGTATCTAAAAAGAGTTGCATCTGTGCGGCATTCATTTTGATATTATTATGTTGAATATGACTTTTACTTATTGGTGAACTAATGTTTGTAAGTTTTATTCCATTGTATGTGAACAACTGCTTTCTGCAATTAAATGACTGCAAAGTAAATAGTTTTTTTATATATATGTATGTTTAAACACACTCACTAAATTACTTACCTTATTTGCAAGACGCCACTTATTGAGATTATAGCGAAAAATAATTTTTTTGCCAATTTGTCTTTTTTCGCTGAAAATTTCATTGATGTCACTAAGTTCCATCATCTTTATTTTTTCAAATGTGTTTACACCACATTCCACTAAATTTAACACCGTCTGGTCACTTACACCCCATTGTTTTACCACATCAAATATTTCCTTTTCTACAACATTTGTTTGGAGAACTTCGACTGTATCATTGGGATGGTCTTCCATTTTTACCACAACAGCAATCCGTATTTGGCGTAAATAATTTTTCTCATGTAATCTCAAATAAGAAAACATTTAATTTTAATAAGTTGCTGTTGACAGACATTTTTAAATGCAATTACATTTATCTTAAAGAAAATTCAATTTGGATCAAATAATTTTGCTCTTGATTTATGTCAACTGCAATTTTGTAGTTGCGACAAATACAGTGTATTCGCCGAAATTCTTTGTGGCAAATAAAATATCATTTAAATCAAATACTTTTTATTTGGGACAAATACAATTGCCTCAACTGTAAAAAGTATTTGTTATAACAACACTTATTTTTTTCTGTGTAAGTATGAATTAAGTCAATTAAGATTCATTGGTCTAATAAATATCCTAAATTACATTTATAAACCGGGGTGGTTTTCTGTTGATGCCCTCTGTAGCCCCTCTGAGCTACCACAACATAAAACAGAAAAGTAACATTCAGTATACGGTTGATAGGGCATTTCTGGATAATCTGATAAATTCTTTTTTATATACTTATATATAAGCCATAAATTCAAATTTATTTTAAACATTTCAAATTGAATTTTAAACTTTCCAAATGAAAACTTTGGCCTGAGTATTTCTTCATATGTTTAAATACTCTAAACTAACTACTTATACTTTTCTAAAACAGATTGTTATTATTACTTCTTGTACAAAACTTACTTCTTTATTATAATTTTTTTTACACGCCTTCAGAAATTCAAACCAAAAATGTATCGTATTTAATTTTATCTCCACATTTAATTTTTTATTATGTTTGTCTGTAATTCTACAAATTTAAAATAATTTTTTAACCTTAAAAATATTTACAAAAATAAAACAAAAACTCCTTTAAGTAATAAAATTTAACTTCATAAAGAGTTTTTGTTTAGAAATATTAAAATTTTAATATATTTAAATAAAAATGCCTCCTTAGTTTTACAAGATTAGGATGAATTGTTGTTTGTTCTTTTTTTTTAATAATTTAGAGTTTCCGAAACTCTTATTTAACTCCAGTATTTGGTATCACCTTGGGTAGCTAAAGGATGTTGATAAGCCGTTGCCGCCGCTGCAGTTACTGTATTCATGGGATTATTGTGACTTAAAGAGACATTGGCCGCTGCCGCATAATCGTTCAAAGAATGTTGGCTATGGGCTGCCGCATGATGAGCTGCAGCGGCATTATAGTTGGCGGCAGCGGCTGCTGATTGATATACAGCCGCTTGAGACCAATTGGAGGGATTTTCTAATTTCGTATAATTATCGTTGAGATGCAGAGAGGGTGAGATTTTTGGAACACTTTCGGCAGTTAGTTTGGAAAAATCATCTATGGAAAGCTTAGAGTAGTCTGTAAAGGAAAAAAGTTTTAAATTTATTGTGGATTCAAAAACTTAATAGAAAAATCCCACTCACCTTGATGATAATAGTTTTGCCCACTAAAGTGTGAATTGTGAAAAGTTCCTGCAAAACCCTGATGTGCCGATTGCGCGGCCTGCATTAAATCGTAGCTTTGCATTTGTGTGTGCGCATGATGATGGTGATGATGATGGGCTGGATGATGAGCAGCCGCTACGGCTGCTGCTGCTGCATGTACACTATGCTGATCATTCAAGCTCGCACTAGAGGCAGTAGTACCTGCTGCAGGACTATAACCCATAGGACCCATAGATAAATGACCAAAACCTAAAGCTGCAGAACCTGCAGTACCTGTCGCCGACGAACCCACATTGCCAATCACGGAACTATTAAGAGCAGCACCATTCATACTACTGCCACCACTACTCCCACCGCCTGAATGCTTACGCAAACGTGCTCTTCTGTTGCTAAACCACACTTGTATGCGCGCTTCAGTCAATTGTGTAGTTTGAGCCAATTCTTCTCGTGTATAAACATCTGGATATTGGGTGCGTGCAAATGCCCGTTCTAAAGCCTCTAATTGGTCAGCAGAAAATGTGGTTCTTGAACGTCTCTGTTTACGTTTGAGGGGTATACCAGGCTCTGATTCGGTATCACTTATATCTGAGTCTCTACCTAAAAGACAAAATAAGAGAGAAAAACGGAGAAGAAATTAATTTTTCATTTCAGGGAAACCCTTTATTCAATCATTATCAGAATTTATAGCAGCCTATAATATTTGTTTTTTTTTTTCGTTATTTCTTAAATAATTATTAATGTTGGTCTTACAAAACTGTCATCAATTATGTTAGAAAAGCCGGAAGGATATTAGTTTCCCTTTTGTGTTACTTTTTCTCACCCTCAGACCTTTTCTTTTGTCTAGAATGTTGGAGTGTTAACATCACAAACAATAATAATCCACCGCATAGGTACTTTTCAAATTGATTAACAGAAGTATTTCTGTTTTCGACTAAAGTAGGAAACCCATCTTCTTGTGTCATATATTTAATTGTATTAATTCCGTTCATTATAATTATTGAATTATTATATGGAGGAAAGTTTCACAGAAAATACCACCAAAGACTAAATTTTATTTTTCAAAATAGTACTTTAAAGAGTGGTAAGGTGTACAATATATTTAGAAAGAATTTGAAGAGTTATTGTAGTAAAAAAATCATGGTAGTAGTAGTAAACAGCAGAATTTAAATCGTCTTTCAACTCTGAAAGATTTCAGGCAAAATTCCTCTTCATAAGCAGCAGGTTTTTTATTAGAAAATTTATATTTCAACGTCTAAATACAACTTCAAAATACAATCTTTTCGTTCAAAGTATAAGTATATCCGGAAATTATTTAATTGAAAAAAACCTATATTTCGCGCAATTAATTTTTAAAGAAATATTTCCCAACAATATTTGGAACATTTACTTCCCAACAATGCTAGAGCATTTCTATTTTCCCATCATCCAAGAATTAAAATAAATGTCACATTCTTTACCACGATGAAGCATAACCAAATTGCTGGTAACGCCTTAATATCTCTGCAACACATAAAAAAATCATGCTTGATTTCCTAGCGGATTGTATGATTTTTTCATAGTCTTGTAATGTCAATATCAAAGAAAAATGTCAAAAACAAAGTAGTATATGTGTATGTGTGTGGTTTAAAAAAAAGAAAAAATGAAATTCTCCTTTAGTTAGTAATATAATACTAACTGTCAACTAGATGACAAAGCAAACACACATACATACATACATATTTAAAGTTTGACCAGCTACTGATGATGTCAAATCATACAATTTTATTCATTTCATTCGTCTGGCATTTACATGTCAAATTAGTCTCTATTGCACTTCAATTGTATTGTGCTGTAACGAGGGGATTTTGTTGCTATGTTGCTCTCCCATTAGACGAGTATTAGACTTAAAATAGGTTTTAACTCATAATGACTTACACACTAAATGCTTGACAATTATGGTTATGCTGCTAATCATTCATACTTTTCCCTTTTTTTTTCTTGTGGGTTGTTTGGAATTTGTTAGAGTCTATTAGATTTTATGACACTTAATTTACATATCTTAACATGCGGCGGCAATCCTTTTGACAGATTTGTTACGGTAATAAAAATATGTAAGCATATGGGAAGCGAAAATGTAGCAGACGTATTAGAATGTAAACAAAACTTTTTACTTCTTAAAGTATTACACACATAGCGTACAACGGGCTACGCAGTTGCATGGCTGCAAATTCTCTTGGCTACATCTTCCTACTTAGAAATCCCTATATATAGGTTTTTAATTTAAAATTCTATTTATTAAACTTTAAATTAAATTTCGTAAACATCGAATTCAATTTCTATTTCAATGTTAGAAGATTTTTTATTATTCTTTTAATATTATTAAGAGTACAAAAAACAAAAAAGAGCCAAACGCAAAAAAATTAAAGGCCAGCAAATTAATTAAAGTCAATGCAAGATTAAGTTTTGTACAGTCAGTCTAATCACACGTAAAAACCTTATTAATAAATTTTTTTACTTAAAAACAAAAAATATTTTTCGCCATATAGGCAAACACATTTAATATACATAATATATGAAATGTATTGCTTTGGGGATAAGCATTTAGTTTATAATTATTTGAATATAAGTACAGTGTACTCTCACTTTACGGACACCTCTCTTAAGCGGACACCTCTGACAGACGGACACATTTTTTAGTCCCAATAAAATTCTTTGGGGTTTTCAAAACTTTTCTCTCTTAAACGGACAACCCCCTCATAACAGGACGAGGACACCTATCTCCACCCCATAATTATTTGAATTTCCGCTAACGGGACAGCTTACAGCATGGCGACACAATTTTGTGTTTTAAATTTTTAAAATTTTTTGTTATTCATTATGCTTTTTATTTAATAATACGTGCTTGTAAAAGGAGGAATCCCGATACGATAAAAATTCGGTTTTTTATGTTTAATGTTGTAAATATGTATGTGCAAAATTGAATCACAATTTCTAAAGAAATTAAAGAAAAAGTAAATGTTTTTGAAATTCATAAAAATTGAAACCATAGTGTGCGCAAGGAGTTAGCAAAGAAATGCAAAATCAGTTGAACTTATACTGCTCACACTGATATCAAAACCAAAAGTCTTAACATTGACAAGTTGTTCTACGAATGGATTGTAAAGGCTCGACATAATGGCATTCCTCTACTGATGATATCGGTATAAGACCCAAGAAACTCTGGCCAACTCGTCTTAAGATGAATTAGAAAGTGAGATTCTTATTAAACCATTAGAAAACTAAAAAGCTTTTTCATTAATTTACAGTGATCTAGGAAGCGAAAGATATTGATATAAAATGTTTAACTTGATCAAATCTAGTTGATATCTAATGTTATAACTATTTTCTTTTAAATTTCACAAGAATATTAATGAAAATTTAGTTTTTGTCTATGTGAATATTTTTGTTTTGGAAATAAAATTGTTTAAATATTGCTATATTAAATATTATTAATTTGTCTTTCTATGATTTCTTTCATAAGCGGACACCTTTCATAAGCGGACAAATTCGTCAGTCCCTTAGGTGTCCCTTTGAGAGAGAGTACACTGTATTTGTATTTTTGCTTACCACCTTTGGGAAAAATCTCCTGACGAGTCTCTTAAGCAGAGACGAATTCGCCATAGAGACATGCTTATCGCCAAAGCAATAAATTTCATATATTATGTATATTAAATTTTTTTACTTTTTTATATATACCCTTAAATGAATAGCATATCTAATTCGTTTTCTAATGTATCTAGTCCATTATCGAAGTTATAGGAGAATTTTTTCTATTGGAGATAGTAGCTCTCATTTCTCTCCAAAAGGGGATACAATAAACCACCTTATGTAAAAGTAAAAAAGGCATTTTTGTTGGTCCTGAGATAAGGAAGTTAATGCAAGACGATAAATTTGAAAAAATCATAAATAAAACCGAAGAGAACGCTTGGAAGTAATTTGAAAAGGTAGTGAAACAATTTTTTAGTAAATAGAAAAAGCCCAAATTATGAAAATATAGTGAATGATATGCTCAACAACTTCCATAAACTGGGTTGCAATATGAGTATAAAGTTGCATTATCTGCATTATTACATTGACTTCTTTCTTGAGAATTTTGGTGCCGTAAGTGGAGAGAAGATACTAAGGAAGATGGAGCGCAAACATGATGGCAGGCTACACAGAAAAAATTATTTTTTTGATTCAGACACGAAATTCACTGAGTTAATAAATTTTTTGTTTAATTTCGGTCCTACAAAGAAATTTGTGAATTCGAACAACAAATTTGTAATTTTTTGTTTGAAAAAAAATTGCGATATTTTCAATAAAAATGTTTCGATATTCAATAAACATTTTTATTGGAGTCACAAAAAAGAATCAAACAAAAAATGTAATAGAAGTAGATAAAAGTTTTATTGAATATTACGGTTTTAAGCAAACAAAAATTTTGTCAAACCAATTAATATATTTTTTGAAAAAAAAATTAGTTTTTAGAGAAAAAATTTGCCAATTAAAAAAATAAAATTTTTAAAAATGAATGGAAAATTGAACAAATAATTATTCGAGATAACAAAATAATGTTCAGAAATTTGACAGAAAACTCAAATAATTTTTTTACAAATTTAAATTTTTTGTGGTAAGTTATTTTTATATTTTATTATTATTAATAGTATTATTAATATTATTATTATATTATTTATTTTAATGTAATATGAAATGTATGTTTTTGGGGATAAACATGTCTCTATGACCATTTCGTCTCTGCTTAAGAGACTCGTCAGGAGACTTTTTCCCAAATGTGTTATTCAAAACTATAAATACTTATGTTAAAATAGTTATAGACTAAATGCGAATCATATCCCATTTAGTATATAAAAACCAAACAACATTGATACTTTTAAAATACATTCAAACAAAATTATTAATAGAATCAAACAAAACTTTATTTGAAAACGAAATAAAAATTGAACAAGCGTTTGTTTGAAAATATTCCAGCAATAATTTTTTCTGTGTACTGCTGGATGTTGAAGAGAAATGAACCGGATAGACATCATAATAGAAAGATATTGAAGAGGAGTTTTTAGAGATGCAGAACCAACCAAACATGAACTGTATGAGCTCCTCGGCGATGTGGGCGTTGTGCAGCGTATTAACATCTAGCGGCTACGCTGGCTCGGCCACATTGTTCGGATGGAAGAATCTGCTAAAGCGAAGAAAGTTTTCGATGCGAAGGTCACTGGACGTCGGCGTAGAGCACGACCCTGTTTACGTTGGAAGGACCAGGTTGATGAAGCCCTGTCATCGATTGGTGTGACCAACTGAAGAAGGCGCGCGCTAAGCAGAAGCGCCTGGAGACTAGTGCTGAAGCAGGCCGAAACTCGTTAACGGGTTGTTATGGCCAGCTAAGTAAGTAAGTAAGTTAATTTTTTAAGCAACTCTTTTATTCTAAATCCTTTAACTTTGTAATTTCATGAAAATATTTAAAAAAGAAATTCTAAAACACGCATGTCATCAATAAAAAAAAATTAAAAAAAAAAAACAAAGTTGCATTTTAATTTGACATACCCAGACAGTTAAGAAAATAACATAATTATTGGAAAGGGTGAAATAAAAGTAAAATTTCGCAGGCCTGTATAATATATTTGATAATAACAGTAAAAAGTATATTATGAGCTTCGTAAAACATTTCATCAAAGATGTCGACACTATTTCTAAGGTAGAAAATTGTTGTTGCTCAAAATGTTTAAACAAAATAAGTCTGGTGCCTTTTTAGGCCTTTTTTAGTTTGAAATTACGCTTTTTATTGCTTTTTTAATTTGGATAAGCTTTTTGTTTCCAAAAAGTGGGCATCACTGTTTGTGGGGTGTAAAATAAATAATGTAAAAGAATTGGCGACAGCAACAAAAGTAGTGTTATCGCCTTCTTCCAGTGATATCGTAAAATTATTGACTAATATGAACGTGTGTTATGTAATGTTGACGGATTATAATGGGTAGTTCACTGCTGTATATGTATTTTGAGCTTGAGTTTGCTTTACTCTCACCGATCTCTCTCGATAATTTTTTCTTTAAACTGTTTTTACTCGAGTTGCCAAGTTTTTTTTTTTTTATTTTTTTTTTTTTTTTTATTTTTTTTAAGACCAATACTCAGGGGTAAACCCCTACTCATGCAGTGCATTGTATTGGAATGTGAAGATGGTTGATAGGTTTTTTTTTTTTTTTCATAGATGTTTGTATATATTGCGCCTTTTTTTTTATTGTTGATGAAACAAGTTGCTGTCAATTTGTCCACTCAAGAGCCAGTGTTATACCTTCGCCCTCAAATGATCAAAGAGCAATTGCCTCATCTGTCGGTGGATGTTTAATTTGAATGGTGAGCGTCTTCAGTAGATTAGCTGTTGTCTTCCCAGAAGGTGGCGCTGTACTCCTGATCATTGGTTTTTGGTGGAATGGATTAGGAATGTCAGGGGGCGATTTCTTGCAGATGGTCTTGCTGGAGGGGGGGGAACCTCTTATTTTTCTAAAATTTAATTTTTAATTTAAATTGTAATTTTTAGAAAGTCGCAAATTTGTACTTTTATAATTTCGTCCTTCGCTGGGATTGAACCTTGGTCGTGTGAGTTTCTGTGCGAGCGCTCTACCACTATGCCAAAAATTATTTTTATGTAGTAAAGTCAACATATATGTGATTTTTCTGAATAAACAAATTTGTTATTTTTTTTTAGAATAGAATTTTTCCTTTAATATCCATTTAAAATTTATGAGTTTTATGAGCCGTTTATAATTTGTGGTAGCAGCAGCTCCAGAGTTTTTATTTTTAAGAAATTAAACTTATTTCTAACTCTTTTGCCTCTTAAACTCTGTGTATGTATTTAAATTTAATGCTGTAACTATTGCTCACAGCTTGAAGTTTTTCTTTTCTGAAGTAAATAAAACAATGCATCTTTAAGTGGGTAAAGGTTAAATGTTAAATTACAAACTCGTATGAAGTTAATATTAAAAATTAAAGGTTGAAATACTAATTAAATAAAAATTATAAAAAACAGAAAATATAACAGCATAAAACTAATTTGTTAAACAATTGGAACAAAATGTGGGTAAACCTATACACATTCGTTTAAAGCTGACCGCTTTGCATTGTAAGTGTCAGTCAAAATTTCTGATTAATATAAGAAACAAGAGAGAATAAATAAAATAAGAGATACCTAAAATAGTTAAAGAGATACATACTTAGAAATTGAATAAGTATTAAAAAACTGACACATAAACAGAAAGCCGTTCATACCTAAAAAACCCTATTTGAATATAAAACAATTTTATTATTTGGGAAACTGATTTTTAAATCGCGTTCAGCTAATTTTTTAGTCTATGTAAACTATGTAGACCTATAGGTACAAAACTAATAAATAAGGAAAACATTTTGGGTGGTCATTTTTTACATATTGTTGGTGGCTTTCTAATCTTATGAGGTATTTTGTTTTGGAGGTTGAGAAAACGAAGATTGAAAATGCTTAACAGTTTCAGTTTCAAAAGATTTAACAAAAAAACTGTGATTTAAAAAATGCAAATATTCTTCTTCTTTATTTTTTTTTATTATTTGCATTGTGTTTTTTTTTTATTTAGTTTTTTTATTTGAGACTAATAATCAGGGGTAAAACCTTAATAAATGCTGGAATTTTTTGTAGAGGACAGTCAGGGTTGTCAGATAGTTTTCAATTTATATCCCCAGTTTCGAAATTCGTATCCCCAAAAATCCCCAAAACCTTGATTAGTTCATCCCCAAAAATCCCCACATAAACTGCATCAATAATTTTTCATGTATGTACTGACTGTGCAGATCAACTTAAAATCTTGAGGACATTCTTTTTAAACCAACCTCTAGCTCACTTCGCTATGTATTTCGCTGTGCTATTGTACCTCAATTCTAAATATATGTCCTGTGCCATAGTATGGAAGACATTCCCATACCATAAAGTATAAATGGAGAAGTAATTGTGGTCGAACGAAACTAAAATTTGTTTGTTTATCTCCAAAAGAAGTAATTTAGCTGTAAGAAGACTCTCTAATACTCAATTCCTGAACAATAAAAAATATTAAAAATGGTATCCGAAACATAATGATATGGAGATGTTTTAATTTATATGAGAAAATAAATCAAACTATTTAAAACCAAGAGCACACATTGCAAAAATTTTATATGAATGTAAGAAGTCTATAGTATATATATATATATACAAGCAAACAAATTTAAAAATCGCCGAAAACTTGTCGATCATCCCCCAAAAAATCCCCATCCCCAAATGAATTTTTT
Source organism: Metopia argyrocephala (assembly GCA_963576795.1). Taxonomy (NCBI): domain Eukaryota; kingdom Metazoa; phylum Arthropoda; class Insecta; order Diptera; family Sarcophagidae; genus Metopia; species Metopia argyrocephala. The sequence goes on along the minus strand of OY756208.1, from coordinate 169,340,742 downwards.
TATCCCCATTTCAGAAAAAAAATCCCCATTTTGGGGATAAATCCCCTAATCTGACAACACTGAGGACAGTATATATATATTTTTTGTTATATTTACTATTAAGCGCCTTAGGAATGAGACAAATTGCTGTAGATTGATGCATTTGAATGCCAGTGTTATACCATCACCCTTGAATGATCAACAGCTTTGCATATTGATTGTGTGGTGATACCCTTCGCTAAGTAAATTTAGTAGGTTTAGCTGTTATCTGCTACTTCCTAATAGAAGCGCTTTTCTTCTGATCATTCGTTTTTTGTTGACATTGGTTAAGGTGGAATAGAGTTGAATATGTTTTATAATTAATAACTTGATTTGTTTTCATTAAAAAGAGAAAAAATTAGTATCGTAACTTTTTTTTCATTTTTGGAGAAAGTTAGCTTTTTAAACAAAATTTTAATTTTCTATATATTTTATTTTTAATAATATAAAAAATTTTAAATTTATATTAATAAATATTATTTGGAGATTTTCGCGATTTTTCGTATTGGTTTTGGCAAAATATGAAAAATAAATCTGGCACTATGGTACAAAGGAAAGAAAGTTATTTGAAAAATGTTCCGTATTGCCCGAGTAGCCAATATTTATTTAAAAGTTTATTTACTTTGATGCATATATAATTTGCCATTACCACCCTATTTCAGAGTTAATGCCACTTTAGGTTTTCGACTTCAAATTTCGCAAATCTGTAATCCGTTTTAGGATATCTCGTTAAGTTTCGGAGATAAATACCCGAAAACGGATTGCAGATTTTAAAAATTTTGGTGTCAAAAACCTAAATTAGCATCAATAACTCGAGATTTAAAAAAATGGCGTATAGAGCACTTATACTCCCGCACGACGATATATGTTGTGTATGGCAATTTTTATTCATGAGTACTGGGACCTACACTTAAAAGCAATGTAATCCAAATCTTCTTTTTCTGTACACAATTGTGCTATAAAACAAAATCAAAATGGAGAGTTTTGGTTAACTATGCTTTAAAGAGTATCTGAACGACAGACTTGAGAAGCTTTTTTTCATGACAATCAGTTACTCTCAGAGCTTTTGGCCGAAATTAACGATCATTTAAATTTAAGGACCACCATTTTACTCAAACCTCTATCTATTATTCCTTTAAGTTTTGATTCTATAATATTTTTTTCGTTTTTTACACAAGTGTGTTAAATATCATTAATAAAATATTTTGTAAAGTAATCAGCAGAGTATCGCCCTAAAAAATAAAAAAGAATATATTCTTTCTAAACAAAATCATGATCATAAGAACAACGGGCCATTATTATTGTTCCACCACCATCAAATCTACAAACAACAGCAGCCAAACGAAATAAGTATTAAGCCGACGGTTATAAAGGCATAAAAACGCACCGCACAGGACTCCCCATGGCGTATTAAAGATGCCGCAGTGTGGCGGTACATTTGTACACACCGTCAATGCTTTTGTTAAGTTGACACTTTTTATTTTGGTTGTACATAAAGCCTTCTGAAAGTAATAAATAAACGCAGGGTAGGAGCGATGAAATATAATGACCAGAAATTAAAATTTGGAAAAAGAAAGGCTAAATAATTTAATGAAAAATTTAAAGAAGAATTTAACGAAGGCGTTGTTTGGTAACACAATCAAAAGTATTACCAAAAAAAAAAGAACACATAATTTTTGTGGCAAAAATAAGGTTTTTAAAGCCAATAATGGACCGCACACAAGTACATATTTGAAAAGAGATTTAAAAAAATTGCTTAATTCGTAAGGACTTCTTAAATGAACAAGTTGAGGTGTTTTCTTTTTTTTGCACATTTGTCTAATGACTTGACTATTTTTTGATTCAGTTTAAGAGTTAAGGGTGAGTAAAAATGTAAAAGAAATCAGCATTTAACGCCTTGGCAAATACCGCAAACATTTGGTCACAATGCAATATGTGCATGAAAAGGGACGTCTCTGAGTTTCAATTTTTTCTTTTATTTTATTAAATATATTATTGTCAGGATCTCATTATAACCTGTAAAAATCTTTGTAAATAATTTTTTTTTTAATCTCTAATATAAAAATATTACGACATGCCTTTTTTTCATTTACTTTTAGGAAACAATGAGCTAGTTTTTCCATTTTGTTTTTTTTTTTTTTTTGCTCATATCATACAACACAATAGGTTCCGTTTTGTCTATTGTTACTCTATTTTTTTTTTAACTTCATTTAATATCCTTATATATTTCAGTTCTGTGACTCGTATTTTCATTATTAATTGGCTCAAGTGATTTGTTTTATTCTCTCCTTTGAATTTACGTTTTTGATGTCGGCTTCGTTTGTTTAAACTTTTGGTGTTAAATGTTTGAAGGCAATTTTCATTTCACAGGTGAAGTGGGCTTGCCGTTTCTTTGTTCTTTTTTTATTCTTGTTTTTAAAAATTTTGCCTTAAAGAAAAGCCGATAATTTTTTTTTAAACAAATCACCGCAATATTTAACCTCATTTAGACAATTCAGCCATTGTTTCAAGAAGTTTTGTTTTCAAATAAATCTTTGATGTAAAAATCCTTAACAAATTGAAACCTATTAAGTATGAAAATGTTAAAAATCTGGTGTAGGCATGTAAGTAAGAATTAATATGGTCAACCATGTAGTTTCTTAGGCTTTTCTTAGTTCTATACTTTTGCTTCTACTGTCGATAAAAAAACTCACCTGAAAACTTATTTAAAAATTAGCAAAAACTAGTTTTTCTTACAAAACTAAGCTTAAAACTCTGTTGAGTCTCTTAAGCAACAAACAAATCATAATCTACATGCGGAAATTTTTACTAATAAAGGGTTGGATCATAGATTATGTGTTTCAAGTCAAAAATTCATAGAACTAAACCTGTAGTTCTAAAGAAAGTGATAACTATCGGACGCCAATTTTTGACGTTAATGAACAACATTCTCTATTAAATCTTTCTGATTTCTGTAGCGATTATAATTGTCTATATCAGAACCCCATTCAAATTGTTTTAAAATAAATTGCCTCCGCTATAAATAAAAGTTTATACTAAAAAGAAGTGTGGACTTTCTTAAGACGACTATCAAAGTAAACTTTGCTAAGTTGCATAACTAGTTTATATTAAACATCACAAATTTAAATTGTGCGTAAAGTGTAATTTGTTTGTTAAAAATTCTTCTATATTTTCAAAGTGTTTGAAACAAAGGCAAATACTGCAACTCAGCGCTTTATGGCAATCCCTGCTTTTGCTCTCTTTTTTATTAAAATTCGCTATTTAATCTCACTCCCAGCAGAAAATTTTTCAAATTTGGAAGCAATAAATAAAATTGTAAGCAATAATGGAAGCGTTATATTGTTTATGCATACCTTAAAGCTTACAAAGATGCTATAGGATAAGGTATTATTTTTGATTTTGTATAATATTTGCTAACTGGTTGCAATAAATTTGTGTTTCTATTGCATTTTAGCGGCTCATTTCATATAAAAATCATGCATTATTGATGCGCACTAGTAAGTGATTGTTTACAATTTCTCCCTTACAGAATAGCTTATATAATTTCTGCTGTGCTGTTCTATCCGTTGTATACGCATGTTGCAAGAGATATTAAAAGTTTATAAAGGGCCTATGCGACAAACATTGCATGGAAATTTGTATCAACTGGGAAATTCCAAACCTTCACATGTGCATTGTTAAACAAAATTCCTCTTATTTTGTTGTGGATTTTATGTACACCAAAAATAAAAAGAACTCTTAACATTCAAGAAGAAGGTCTGTTAAGTATACTGTAAGTTTTTGCCTGTGTGTTAGACTTATGTAGGACGGAAATAGATAAAAGTTTTCTTATTGCAATCTATGATTGTTTTGTACAAAATTTTGAAAAAAAAGAAAAAAATTACAAAAAAGACACAACAAAAACGGCAGGGATTGCCAAGACTGTTACTGAAATTAATAATATAATAATAATATCCAGAATCATAATTATTTAAAAGTATCCCCCGGATAATTGTCCCACGACTAATCGCCTTTCACGCTTATTTATCTCAATTTCTAAATCCCAATATTTTTTCTACGGTTAATTATGCGTTATTCGCTTAAATACCACAAATATACTTTCCTCAAAGAGAAATTTCACTTAAAATTCCTCGTTTAATTACCCAAAATAATTGTTTTCTAAAAACTGCAGCTTAACTCAATTATATTTACATAAGCATAAAATATCCGTTAAATTCACTTTCAAATTACTTTTTTGATACAACCTTGCAATTAGTCTACCAAGTTTATGTATAAGTATAAGTATAAAGTTACCTGCTTTTCAAAAAAGATTTTACATTTTTGTCGAGGCAATTATCCGTGGAATACTGTAGTATTAATATGGTGTGTCAGGACACACAGAGGTATATATAAATATGAAGGCCAAAATACACTATCAGTTCTACGATTCATTCACAAGAAACTCTTATCAATTTCTGTCACACTTTTTTAAAAGTCGCATCAAAATGGCAACACTAGTGCCACACCATCACACAAAATAAGATGCAAAGCATAAGTAGAGTTGCTTTTTAAGAATTTTTTCAAAAGATTATGAAGTCGGACAGACTCGTCCAAAAATTTGTCATACAGATGCATTTTTATGCCCCACTGTTATACTTTTTTAACACACACGATTTTTTTGACAAATCGTACTACTCGATGGAATAGTGTATCACGGCCTTAAATAAATAAATATTCGTCATATTATTTTTTTTAATTTTCGTTATCTACACCTTTCGACACCTGAAGGTTGAAAATACTTAATACAGCCCGAATTATGACGACAAAGTACTTATTTATACTGCAGAATTCATTTGAATCCATAACCCCGTTTATTGAACATATTTTTTGTAGTGCCGTAAAACTGCTCGGGTTCTTGCGCAACTTCCAACTGAAATATATGCCCCCCCTGAATATTGTATTCCCAGGCATAATTTCGATAGGCTTTTCCAGGTTAGAATTCCTACCAAATCAAAATGGAATCGAGAAAATCTTCTACAAGATTTTGATAAAATATTGGATCTGTTGTTTTCTCCACCCAAGATAAACAATATTTCACTTTAGATAGTTCGTCCGGTGTTCCATTTATATTTGGTTGACTAGTCAGGCGGGTCTCCTAACACTTGTACAATAAACTACTAATTCGCGACTAGCGGAGAAGTACAGGGATATACTGTATGCTCTGTGCCTTTTCACTGAGGCGATGGTTTCTCCAAAGGATTGGTTTTAATTAAAGTAATTTATCACAATTTGCATTTCCTCAATTGTTGCTTGTACTTGTCGAGACATTTTAAAAATTCTTAAAATTTGACGACATGGAAATGTTACCAAGTAATGATTCTGAAATAACAGTATAGGACAAAAGTGCACATGTCGCACTTTGATTAAATTTAACAGAAAAGCAAACATTGTATCTTTTTGGTGTATCTCATTATGTGTATCAGTAGCAGTAAGCACCCTAAATATTTAAAACTTCTGTTTTCGAGCGGAGGCAACAGTTACCCTTTCTAAGTTATGGATCTCTGAACTATTGTTTCTCCGTGCATTTTATCACGGATTTGTTTAGCACAATATATACCATTTGCGCGCGTTACCTTAAGTAACTCCGACCCCTGATAATAATTAATATCAAAATATTGTTTTAAAATCAATTATTTTTTGTTTTTTTTTACTTCTCTAAAAATTCAAACTAATACTTAACTCATTGAAATAACACGTTTTGTATTAAATTTTTTATGCCTGTTTGTTTATTGGCTTAAGGATTTCGCCATGGTAATAAATTTTTGCTCTTTTTGAGAATTACTTGGCCTGCAATAAAAACACGTTGTTTAAGAATTTTTCAATTTTATTTCCAATAAAATATTAATTTTTATTTATATTTTTTAAGACTTTTTGATTTTTGTTTTTCGTTTAGCACTTTTGCCTATAAATACCATAAACAAGCTGTTGCAAGGCTGTAATAAATTGGTGTGCGGAGGGAGGGTGGTAAAACTTGTGTAAAATATTTACACTTCTTGTAAAACGTGCTTATGGAAATTTAAGAAGACAATTTATTTTATATTCTTTTTTATTTTGTTAAAACTTTAAACATAAAGTGTTTCAACATAAAGTAAAATTTGTAAATTTGTGAGTTTTAAAGAAATATGCATATAATGAACTAAATTTTGAAAGTTAGTTTAACTTTGACAACAACCCTCGTTTGAATGCTCAAAATTCAATGATTTCCATTTACATTTCTTTGTTTTTATTTAATTTTTTTTTTTCTAAACACATTTAAATTAATAACTTGCTACTGGTTCGGCATTTGTGGTTTTTTTTTAAACTGAATGCCGTTTTTTATGGGTTTTTAATATTTCATTCATATATCAATTTAACACCTTAAAAAAGGCAAAGAAAAAATATTAATTTTAATGATCTCTCCTCTTGTTTTTGCTTTTTTTTGCTGTTTCAATAACCGCAATACCCAATATAAGAAATAAAAGTATCAGGTTTTTTATAAATCGAATAAAAAAAAAAACGATGTCATAAATCAATTTCGATAAGTCAGAATATGCTTTGGAGAAACTTAATTAAATTAGAGTTAGAATTGATGAACTAGCAAAAAAAATTTTATATAGACATACATATGTATGTGGAATTTTATTAAATACTTATAACAACAATAGAAATAAAACATAAGAAGATAAAAATTTTTTAATAGCAATTATCACCCAATCGTAGAAAAACGCCCTAGCAAGTCTTGTAAACATACATACTTACATAATTGGCCATTACAACCCTGTGTCAGGATTATGGCCTAGCTTCTCGCAGCACTCATGTTGTGTATGTTAATTTTTATCCATGAGTACCGGGACCTACAGTTTAAAGTCGACTCCGAACGACAGATTTGAGACGATTTCTCATGGCAATCAATTACTCCCAGAGCTTTTACCAGAAGACTGCTTTGAGGTAGTCGCCGAAAGAAATAATTTTTCATATTTCTTTTTTTTTCAAGATGTCAGAGCTGAGATTTGATTTAATTAATAAACATAATAAACAATAACAAAATATAATCAGACATGTTAGGATTGCTATGTTTTCAACGAAGTCACTGTTTTTACCGCCAATGATTTTAAATAATTTCAAAAAAATTTATAATTACAAATATGCACGTCCTGTTTGTAACCGAAGCATAAATTTTTGTTTTAAAAAAACGAACGATCAGGAGAAAAGCGCCACCTATTGGGAAGTAGCAGATAACAGTTAAAAACCTACTTAGCGAAGGCACTCACCACAATCAACATGCAATGATGGAGCAATTGCTGTTGATCATTCAAGGGTGAAGGTATAACACTGGACTTTGAATGATCAATTCACAGCAATTTGTCTCATTTCTAAGGCAATTAATAGTAATATAAGAAAAACAAAAATGTATGTTCTGTCATGTCTTTTCCTAAAAACTTCAATGCAATGCAAGTAAAAAACAAAACTAAAGTTTAGATTATTAGACAAGTAGTGTAAAGAGGTCATGGTTTAATTATTAACAGACAGTCTCTTATCGGTTGCGTTACACCATTCATATATTATAAAAAATTTCTGAATGAATGAATCATCAGATGTACCCCCTATTAAAATGAATTACTTAATAGGATTACTTTGTAAAACTTTTTTCTTTTATTTCGTTAAAAAAACAACAGCAAAGCTGTAAAAGTTTTCTGAACATATTTTGGCAATTTTTGTTTTATTTTATTCTCTACTTTTGAGCAAAACTATCTTTTAATTGAATTGGTTTTTTTCTTACAGAATTTCATTACAAATTTATAACATTTCCTGTCATTTTCATTTTAATGACTTTTAGTTGTTTTAGTTCATTAAAAGAAAAAATACCTGTCGATTTGTTTTAAATTTGTGCATGTGCATGTAGAATACATTCTTTACAAAATATTTATTTTTGCTTTTCTATAGTTTTCTTTCTTTTTATAGATTTCGTTGTTTTTTTTTTTTAACAATTTGCCGACAAGGTCATGCTCTTGAACAATAATTTTAAGTCATGAAATGTCAAAATATTGTCACCTTAAATGACACAAAATCTATTACACATGTTTCCCTTCATTCTTTACATTCTCAATATTCATTTGTTCATTGACTTGTGCTTGCCACCATTTGTGGCATTTATAAAAGGGAAAGAGGCAAAACGATAGAACAAAAACATTTACAATAAAAAAAGAAGAAACAAAACAATAAAATTTAGGAAAGAAAACAATTCTCTGCCATTGCTATTCAATGATCTTAAGAAACAAACACAACGACTTTAATAAATACTCGTACAGAGTAATACAGAATCAATAAACAAATATTCGATGTTTTAGTTCATGAATTTGTATTGAAATTAATTTTTTAATGACCTTTTCTTTGAACGACCCTGACTTTTATTTAATTTTTTTCTGTTTTTTTCTTTCAAGATAAGCTGCCAAAATGTTTTAATGTTAAAATTACAATAAAAGCAAAAGAGTATGAAACATTATTTTATTTTATGAAAGCATTACGGCCATTATTTGCAAAAAAATATTCAATTTTTATCTGATTATCTAGTTTTTCTTTGTGAAGTGTTTTAAGATATCTTCCTGTCTACCAATAGATTTTAAGAATGTTCACTTATTTATATATTTCGCTGTTTTATTTAAAAACTATGGAAAGCGGATACGATTACGATTCAACATAACTTTACATATTTCTTTAAATATTTGCCTCGGTCATATCATGTAAGACAATTATAAGAAGGGACACTCATAGGTTATCAGGTTTCTAAAAAAAATAACAGTTTTTTCCACACACTCTACACAAAAATTGTCTGAAATTTTTAAGAACAGGTGAAGGACCATTTTTTAAAACCTGATAGAACTATGAATTGTAAAAAATAAATCAGAAAATTTTAATATTAATTTAAAGCATGAACATATGAAAATGATTTCGTCCTTAATAGCAGTAGTTTTTCTTCTAAAGTGATGTGTGTTATCCACTAAAATAACCTCAGTATCCAACAGTGAGCTCTTTCAAAACTAGCAATTAATTGATTACGTCAAGAGGTCATTCAGAGCGTTTCTGTATCATTATCAATACTTTCGATGTCGTTAAAAACTAGATATGTATGTTCCATCTGGTGTTCCATCAAATAATTATTTGTGCCCGTTATTGTTCCCCTTATATACATTAATGATTTACTGTGAACTATTAAGTATTCTAACGTCTTAATGCATGACAACGACCAGCCAGAGAGTCTAATGAATTTGGCAATTGGTCCAATGTTCAGGATCGATAGGTAAGTCAAGCTATCGAGAAAAGGAGATCCTAATGTAAGCAATCTACGTCGAGCCAGGGATGGGCACTGGAAAATATAGTGAACCAAAGTCTCTTCTTCCTCAAATCGACCACAGCTTCTCTGCGTGTCTGCCCGTCACACAGTGACCTGTGAGGGTAGATACAGCGGAAGAGATATCCCTGCGGCTTAGTTTAAAGAGTTGATTGGTACGCTTCAAGTCCAACCTAGGCCAGGTAAGTCTAGCAACGTGACAAGACTCCTCTCCCGCCCAGGACAGGTCCGCGTCCAATTAATATTTCCGCCTAATAAGGAGTCTGACAGAGGAAAGAAGTATACCCATTTCCAGATCAGGATGAACATCCGGCAGAGACGTACCCGCCCTGTGGCCAGGAATCCAAATCAGATTAACGCCGCACTGTCGCGAAATTATCCCAAAGGAATCGCGACATTGGCTGACAATTTTTGATTTTTGGTCATACTCTAAATAAAACACCAAAAAAATAATAAACGACCAAAAAAAATTGTTTCATTGTTTTTGAATGGTTTGCTACAATTGGGGAAAAAAAGTTCAAAAAGATCGAATTTTTTAAAGTATTGAACGTGAAGTTTTCTGATTTTATATGTTCACAATTTTTGTTCTTCATGACAAGAGTTACAACTTTGCATCAGAAAGTAAAAGAAAATTCCGAACGGTTAGCAGGAGAGCCTGAGAAAATTATCACATTTTTGCAAAAATCACACCGAGGCCCCAAATGTTGTGGCAAAACTGGGAGATATGGGTCTGCTTATTTGGTCTTTTATATGGTATATGTTTATATTTTCAAGAAAAAAAGAACCACAGACAATTGAATTTAATGGAACCAATTTTGAAAAACTGCCATTACATGCTTGAATGTACAGCCAACCAGTTTTAAGTTTGATACTCATAACACTAAAAAAGGCGATACATTTTTGATGTTTCAGAAAACATTAAGAAATTTCATCAAATTTAATTTTATCAAATTTAATTTCATCAAATTTTAAATTTTATTTCTTTTAAATGTTTAGAACAAATTATAATGTGTGGTTTTTCACACAGGGGTTCTCACCCTGTTAAATTTGCTATTTACTTGAAATTAAAATATGTAGGAACACCTCAAAGCTTGACGTGGGGGTTAAAAGAATATGTAATTGATATACGGGATGTATTTTTGTGATGAGTCAGAAATAAATGAAAGCGAATCTTATTCGTAATCGACGAATTCGAATTTGCAATTACCAACTGAATAAGGAAAACCAAAGCAAATATTTAGAACCTTTTTTAATTAAACAAAAAGCTTTTGTGTATTTGCTTAATAAAATGGACAGACACATACATACGTACATAATAGGCAATTACAACTCTGTTTCAGGGTTACGGCCTAGCTTCTCACAGCACCCATGTTGTGTATGTTGATTTTTATCCATGAGTACAGGGACCTAGAGTTTAATGCAGAGTAGGAAATTAAACAAAACTGAACTTTTGATCTCATTTTGTTGTGTTCTTTACAATGAGTAAAACAAAAATAAAACAGAAACAGTGAGAACGATTGTCCCATTTAATTTTGTATATTGTTTTTGTTTTGAGTACTACAAATACACTAACTCAAATGTGCGTAGGTACAATCAAAAATTAATGAGAAGAAAAAGAAAAGAAGAAAAGAAAAAGAAAAAAAGAAGAGAAAAAAGAGCAAATTATACGAATGTAACGGAATAACAAAGCAAGCACAAGATCAAAAAGCTAATTGTTTCATTTGCGCTCTTTCGCCTTTATAAAGTATTTGTTTTGGTTTTGCTCATGTACAATACCATTAAAAAAAATTTAGAAAAGTGTATGACTTTGTTGTAACGTTTGCGAAATGTTTTGTTTGTTTGCCCACTCTGGTTTAATGTCGTCACCGAACGATAGACTTGCAAAGCCTTTTAGTGACAATCAGTAACTCTTACAGCTTTTGCAGAAGGCTGAAAGAAATATTTTTTTCATATTTCTTTTTTTAAGATGCCAGGGCTGAAGTTTGTACCCGGAGCTCTTGCCTAGTAAGGGAACACACTAAACACCAGACTATGGCGACTGCAATGAACAGACACTTTAAGGAATTACCATTAAATTCTGCCATAGTTCCAGATATAAAACTATAGACTGCCCTTAGATTTTACGCAGATGGCAGCAACTAAATATGTGGGATAATGTCTTCAATATTGGCCGAAATAATAACGAGGGTAGCTACTGGTAATTATATATTGTATTTTATATTAATATTTGGTTAAAATACGAAATCGCTTCAATATTGTTATTTAGTTTTGTATATCTTGAGAATGATTTAACGTGAAATTTTTTAATTTAGTCTGAATGACTCCATGACCAATACAAAACACTTCTTAAAAATTGGGCGGAATTGAACAAGTGGGCGTGGTACATCAAACAAAAACTAAATATTAATTTTTGAGAATCTGGTGAACGGTTAAGGGTAAAGTTCTTGAATTTGGTCTGGAGCAATTAAAGTCAATGAAATTCTTCAGTTAGAAAGTGAGCTGAATTGGACAAGTGGGTGTGGTACCTGCCATTTACACTAAATATTGATTTTTTATATTTTGAGAACGGTTAAGGTTTAATCCGTATGTAGAATATTTCTAATATTCGCTGGTTATGTAAAACCAATAAAAAGGAAATCCTGTTAAATATTTACTTAAATCAAGGCAAATGTGAATTTTGCAGTTCTTTGAAACGTATCTCATTTCATATAAATTTACAACCTTAAACGGGATGATAAAAGCAAAACACCATCTCTTAATATTTAATTAAAAAATTTTTTTAACAAGTTTTAAATGGTTTTTGTTTTGAAATTTTTAAGTTTTGTTTGTCTTAAATAAGGTGTTGAAAATGGGCGTTAGATTTATTTTTTTTTTCTAATTTTTTTGTTAATAATTTATCATTTAAGCCATATAATAAATAAACACAAACGGAATGGCCAATTAAATGTTGCATAAAAACAGCAGCCAAAAGCAAAAGTTAACAGTTACCGTAACAATAAAATGAAAATTTATTTTTTTAACCAAAAAAGCAAAATTAACATATTTTAGGCATTATTCACAGAGTTTTAAATCTCCAAAAAAAAAAAAACAAACTTTTGATGAAGAAGCTTAACTACTGGTTTTTGAAAAAAAAAACCAATTAATTTTTCAGTATTTAATAGAAATTTAAATTCCCTGTCTTATCTATTAGATTTTTTCTACTTTTTGTCTTGTTTATGATGTCAAGTTGTTATTGATTACCTGGCTGGGCAGCAGCAACACTTTAATTTTTTTTTGTCTGATACTGCTCTAACCCTTGTTTTATATATGAAATTGTGTTAAATTTTTTTGTTTTGGTCTATGCCAACCTTATGAAATGTGTCATGTTTAAATATAAATTTCAAGTACTTTGAATATTCTATTATATGTGATTTAAAATAATTGATAGACAGCAGCTTAACATGTCTTTTGTCAGTCAGTGGTGGCCAAAAGATCAATTGCCTGCCTTATAATTCTCTCTTTTACCAAATTGTAACTCGCTTTGTATTCTTTTTTTTTTCTAATTTTTCTGAAAACGGTTTTGTTTTGGAATTTTTAACATTTTTTTGGTTTAAATATTTTTAATTGTTTTTCTTTTTTTTCTAATTTATAAAAGCTATAGATATTGTCATCAATCAATGTAATCTACTGGCTTTTCTACTGAAATTTAACAAAAAAAAAAGAAACATGTTATGGGGCGTTTAAAACTGAAATATGTTACAATTTTTTTCTGATTCACTTAAAAAAGAGTTGTGGTTGCTTTTTAATTACTGTTTTGTTTTTTTTAATTTCTGTGTACTACATGTACAGAAAAAAGAAACATTTAAGTCATCTGCAGATGAAAAATAACTTAAAATCATGTCTAAGTAATAATAAAAAAAAACTATGTAGGAACCTTTTAAAACTATTTTGTATATCAGAAATATGATTTTCCTTTAAAATGTTACAAAGTGTTTAAAAGTAGATCCAGTGCTGGCTATACTTCAGAGTTGAACTAGTTTTATACAAATCTGCACTAAAACCTATAAACCATGTCTTTAACCCTAACCCTACTGACACGGGTACCCGAGCGGTCCTTAAAGTTAAATATTTAAAGTTCCTCAAGTTCTTTCAGCTCAGCATTTCTAATAAATTGTTTTGATTCGTAACCTTTCTGATTTATTTAGATTGGCTGTATAGTCTCTTAAAGTCAAATACTCCTTACCCTCGGGTACCCGGGTATCCGAAAAAATATTCTTACAGTTTGTATGAAAACAGTATAAATAATAGTATTTTTTAATTGGTTATTGAAATAAGCGTATATTTCACTTTTAATACATATCAATTCATCAAGACTCAATAAAGCAAATAGAAATTATTTCCCTATGTGTGCTGTAAATTGGTCTGTTATATCCAACATATATTTAATTTGAGTATTTTTCGTCTAAAAGTGGCATAAGCAGTTACAAAATGATAGAAAGAACTCTTTAATAGAAAACTACAGGTTTTTCCCTCTCGAATATTTTTATAAGAATGCACCATGTGTTAAAAATTTATTTCGCATGTATTTACAAGTGAGAGTTGTATTTAAGATTTTGGCTTATTCTTTAAACTATAAGATTTAGTTTTGACGCCAGGTATGATATGAAAACTTTTGTGCACTCGTATATGCAATTATGAATAAGAAATTAAAATATATAGCCAGTACAATGAAGAATGACCGAGTTCCTTTACCCATCATCTATTTAGCCTACAAATTAGCATTTGAACACAGACTTAGACATGGTTTTAAGTTGTTTAAGCTCCAAATATATTGGATGATGAGTGTTTATATGTGTATGCTTTTCATTGTCATCTCTACGCCAAGTAATCCTCCACGAGATGTAAAATTTTTGGCACTAAGTTTGTTGGCCAAGAACACAAGTGAATTTTGTTACTAAAAAGGCCTAGTGTATATTAGATGATCATTAGCCATTTTGCTATTTCTTTTGGAGCTTCATTTGGGTACCATATGGTTCAATAAATTAATAATTCCTAAGCTGCTCTAGAAATTTTCTGTTGCTTTTTTTACTTGTTCTTTGTTGGCGTTGATAACAAACTTCAAATTTCAACTCTCTTGAAGCTTAAAATTAATCGGCTGGCAGATAATTGTACTTTTTTTTAGCTTTACGAAAAATTATACGTGCTTCTAAAACATGTATGTTTGCGTATAAAAAACGAGTAAAAATTGAGTCTGTGATAAAAAAATAGAAAATTTTATATTTTTAGAAATCTTGAAAAATCCAAAACTGAAAAAAATTTAAGTATTATTACTTTCATGACCTGTGAACAAAATGATATATAGATCGTAAAAATCGATGGACACGTTTGGCTTTTACTCACTACTAAGTGAAGGTATCTCGTTTTAAAGTGAAGGACGGTGACTGTTTTAAATCTATCAGTAAAAGTTCCCAAAAGCCTATATTTTTGATGGCCTTCAAATCAAAAGGTTAATCAATGATAAAAACTTTAGTAGTTCTATGACAAATATTGAAAAAAATGGTTAAAGTTAATTCGATTGGTTAAAGCACAATTTCCTGTAAAACTAAAAAAGATGAACACTACTTGGACATCGTGAATAACATGTTGTCACATTTCCAGCAGCTCGGTTGTAGTATGAGCATTACTGTATACTACGAGTATCTACTAAAAATCTTGCAGATTGCTTTGAAAGACAAGCTCGTTTCATTTGAAAGATGTTTAATTAAATGTTTTTATATAAAAACTGTGATATATGACCCATTGAAATTTCTTATAAATTCTTAAAAAAAATAAAAATATTTTTTTTAATATTTTTTTTTTCACAATTTCAACGACATCTATAACCACTGAGCCAATAAAACCAATGTAAGCACGGCTTAAATACAATATTGTTGAGGAGTTTTTGATGTTTTTATCTGAATACGGTGAACCTTGTTAAAATTACTCCGATGTACTTACGTAGTGGAAATGCTTTAATTTTGAACATAACGGTTTCTCCAAAAGTCAAACTGATGGTGATTCAACATTCTCAACAACATTAAGAACAGCATTAAATTCTTAATCAACCCTATTCGCTTGTGTAATAATTTAATTTTTTTATTAACTCTTTCGTGTTGATCTTGCATTACAGAGAGAATTTGTTCTTTAGCTCCACGGTTCGTTTATGAAATAATTTTCTCATGAATGTATTTTTTTTTGCCAATCACAGTTTCAAATCTAATGTTCATACTTCTAATACTACTCTCTTTTTTCTTCTTTACATAACTTATTTTCTTAACACTATAGTACAGTGCACTTCATAAGTAGGGGTCATTCCTGAGCATTGGTCTCATACAAACAAAAAACCGAACCAGCTTCTACTCTGTGTAAATCTGCTTCTTCGTTTACTACTAAAAAACTATAGATATTAGAATTTGAAATAAATATTAGAATTGAAAATAAACTTGACGGTTACCTCAGTTATTGACCAATTGAATTGCCCACGCCACAAAAGATTAAGAAAATTGTCAAAATAGTATCGGCTGAAAGGTTATTGAACTAGCGTTCATTGCAGAAAATACTATACATTCAATATGCAATTTGATGATAAGAAAGCTTTCCTCGAGATAGGTGCCTTGTATGCACATAGTGCAATAAAAGCAATATCGTGTTTGAATAGAAAGTTTGACGATATTTCATAACAGTCAAGCTTACTTTTCGAGTCAACTCGTTGTCTTGGATGAGACATAGGTCTACCATTTTCTGGTGGTAAACAGAAGGTACAGGTGGTTATTTTTTTTTCTTTGAGTTTCGGGTGGAGTGCATGTTTTTAAATTAATTTTCTCCAAAAAAGAAATCAAACATCGGTAAGTAATATTCTGCTGACGGATTCAAATCTCAGCTCTGACATCTTGAAAAAAAAGAAATATGAAAAAATTATTTCTTTCTGTGGCTACCTCTCAGCAGTCTTCTGGCAAAAGCTCGGGGAGTAATTGATTGCCATAAAAAAGCTTCTCAAATGTAACGTATGGAAGCGTTTAGAAGATAAAACGAAAGAAAAAAGGCTGAATTTGGCTGCCTGGAATTACTTTTTATTTCGAATCTAAAAAAGTCTGACACGTTGATAAAATATTTGGAAGGTGGAAGCTATGGTTTATATCATAAGCAAAACTTTGAACCAATTCTTTGAAAAAAGTGTGTCGAATTGAAAAGAGAACAATTTAGAGAAATAGAGAATTTTTTTAAAAAATTCGTGTGGTTTCCGTCCTCGTATAGTTTAAAAACCACAATGCTGGTGTTCTATAAAATTTTTTATATTGATGCCTATATATCGAACTATTTCAGAAAGTAATATGTATAATTAAAATTTTCTTATTTGCTTACACTTTTTTACAACTTTATAACAATAAAGCATGATGAGTACACATGGTGAATACCCCAAATATGTGCTTAAAAACTATTTGCTGGTTGGGGTCACATGTTCATTGTAAGTTCAGGTGTCAGTTTGTCTATCAAAATACTCTACTTTGCTTCAAATGTATAACATTGTAAGAAGAGTTTGATGAGTAGAATCTTAATTAGTTTTCCTTATCTTAATAATATATATTTTAGTTTTTTTTTTTTTTTTCTTTTATTTTCTTTAAGAAAACACAATTTTCTACTCAATTTTTTAAACAATCGCTCTTATTAGCTTTAAATAACAATTTTAGATTTTTAAAAAAGTACTTTTAATATAGAAGAATAGAACATATTTTTATAGATCGTTTATCTCATGACTTTGCATATTTATAGAATTAGCCTGTTGTTTGTATGTCTGTCTGTCTGTGTGTTCATCTAGCTGGCTATCTGCCTGTCTAACTCTCATCACTTGTGTTTTTTTTTCTTCTTTTGTATTGAAAGCGTTGGTTATTCTTTTTAATTTAAGGTTTTATGTTTTTAGATGAAAACTCTGGCTTATTAGCCAGTTAGTCAGTTGTTGAATGATAACAGAAAACCAAAACTCAAAACAAAAAAAAAAAAAAAAAACAAAAATCATTATCATTCTCGAAGGTGTCATCTCATCAACACTTTAGCTGAACGAGCAGATATACCAACGTCTGTTGATGTGATACCAAAAACGTTAATATTTATATGGAGGCTGAGAACTTAAATTGAGAAAAACTCTTTAAGAAACATTAGTTTGTAATTTTCTGGCTTTTTTCTATATATTTTTTTTTATTTAAAATCCGATTGCTTGTTCTTTTGTTGCTATATTTCTGAGCGGCTTTTTTTGTTTCTTTTCTCTATACTTTTAGAATATTAAGACGATCAAAGTCAAAATGCCGCCCGTTTGTGTTGCTGTTGAATTTGTGCAACAAATGATTTGATGATGATTTTTAAAAATTATCAAATAAATGATCTGTAATTTGATCAAAAATAGTGATTTTTTACTTTTATTTTTATGCTTTCCAGCTCGACTACTTTTTTCTTTAATTTTTCTTTTATTTGTAGAAGTTTTTCAAACCCCACTATAAAAAAGGGGGACAAACAAGTGTTTATTTCTGTATGTTTTTGTTTTTCATTTTATGTTGTGCTCCCCAAAACAGAATGTATGTTTTTAATTAATTTAAAATAATTTCTTTTATTTATTTATTTTAAAAATTTCGCTTTGACTTACCGCCTAATAAGCCATGTATGCTATAATCTTTACGTCCATCTTCACTGCTACGATCGTTACCCCTTAACAAACGACTTATCGATGATGTAGAGGGCGGATCTGTAAAACCTTCCTGTTAATATTTCATATAGAAAAAAAAAAGGGAAAACATAGAATACAAATTATTGATTATTAGCATATTATTAATAGATTTTCTTGTTTCATTTTAAAATTGATTTAAATTAACATAAAAATACTTAAATTATGAAATTAACGTTTAGTTTGTTTCTTTTATCTTTTCTATTTGTTAAGGCTATTTTAAAAAATGATGTCTATTTTTAAAGCTATTAATAATAGTTTGGGAAAATTCCCATTGTAAATGAAAGAGATTTCTTAAGAAGTAAAAATATGAAGGATTAATTAAATTAATAAACAAAATTAAGAGTTTAATAAAACTGATGAAAAATTTCATCAAAACAATTAAATATTAATTAATGAAATAATAATTACTTAGAAAGTTTTGTAACGATGTGTAAGTTAAAATCAAAGTTTTTAAGTCATTTGCTGCTAAGTTTTATATTATTTGCACAATTAAAAACTTAATTGTTTAATTTGAATTGATTGATTGATTGATTTAATTAAAATTCGGAATTATTAAATAAGTTATAATATAACTAAAAGTAAGCTTTTAGCGAACCATTAATAAAATTGAGCACGAATGTAAAGAAAAATTATTTAATTTAATAGAAAAAAAAAACTGTAATTTGGCAAAAATTTTACTGATTAGTTTAGTACAGTCTTATATATTTAGGGCAAACTAGTCTAGTCTGTAGTGTGGTGGCTAGCCAAGAGCTTTGGCTTCAAACTCCAGATCTGACATCCCGATAGAAAGAAATATAAATATAAAAATATTTCACTCGGCGACTACCTCTTAACAGAGTTCTGACAAAAGATCTGAGAGTAATTAATTGCCATAAACAAGCTTCTCAAGTTTGTCGTTCGGAGTCGACATTAAACTGTAGGTCCCGGTACTCATGGATAAAAATTTACACACACAACATGAGTGCTGCGAAAAGCTAGGCCGTAATCCGGACACAGGGTTGTAAAGGCCAGTTATGTAGGTTATGTATGTATGTATAAAAACTTTAATAAAACTTAGCGCAAGATAAAGCTACTTATTATGAAATGATTTTTTCTCAGTGTAGTAATTCGGCCGTTTGGTGTATTATGAGAAAATCAAAAGCAAGTGTTTTAAATTTTTGACAGCAGGATAATTTTATCAGTATTTCTATAAAGGCTGAGGAAATAAAATAAACAAGTTGATTTTTTTTAATTTAATTTAATAAATAAATTCATGATATAAAAGTTTTTTCTGGGGCCCTATTCTGTAATTCTCTTAAGCTAAAATACTAACATTTTGAGTTTTATAAAAAGGCTGGGCGATAGAATGAATAAAATTAAAAATTTTAGAGGTGATGGGCATGAAGCTTTTAAATTAAAATACTCGGTAAATATGTAATTGTATTCGCAGCCAAAATGTCCAAAATTAAGTTTATAAATTTTTAGCTATAGAGTTTCAGCTAAGGAGAGTTACTGAATAAGGCCTCTGGTTATATCTACATATTGTACTCGAATCTAATTAGTTGTCTTTGTAAATGCAGCGAGTTGGCTTTATCTGATTGCGACGCAATTAATTCATTAGCCCTTCTACTTACACTGTTTATTATTAAAGCAATTGCGAAAACTTTTCTTAAAGCCATTAAATATTCTATAGATTTCGTCTATATAGTCAATAGAATATACGGTCGATTTTGAAAGTTACTGTGCTTTTTGCCGTACTTTGAATAAAACTCACGATACAATTTGAAGGTATAAAACAAATTTTTTGAATCTGTCAAAAGTATTAATTAAAACGAAATAAAAACCAAAAAAAAAAAAAAATAAATCATATGCTCACGAACTACAGGTTTTGCTACTGTTTTCGCCCATGTCGCAAATGTCAAACAAATCAAACTTCAATTTGTTTTATTTTTTATAAAACAAATTTTCAGCCAAATGAAAAATCTTTTTGAGCGTTTGAGGTATAGTTTTTAACTAAAAACATACTAGTAAATAGTAAGAATAACATGTAACAAGTAACTAAACAGAGTTTTCAAATAATTATACATATTTATATATACATATTTCTTATAAAACGAAAAAAAAAATTTTTTTGTTTGTTTGTTTGCATTTTAAGAAACATTTAAAGTTTAGCTTTGGCTTCAAACTTATAAAACTTGTAATTAAATTTACACACAGATTTTTATATACAATATATATATATACATATATATATATACATATATGTATATATTTTTTTTATTTTATAAACATGCTGGTACTTGTCCATCAAAACTGTCTGTCTTTATGTCTAAGCAAATACAAAACCCATCAAAAGAGTCTTATGAGACATTTTCTTTTAATCTTTTTTTTTGCCTTCTTTATACTCCGATTTCATAACTCATGTATCTGGAGACAGCCAGTTGTTCAGGGGAAGAGAAATGCAAAAAAGAAAATTATTATAAAATGACACAACTTTGAAAATCCTTTTGAAAGCATTGCAAAGGCCAAAACCAAAAGACAAGAAAAAGTGTTATGCAGTGATATAAAGTAATGAATTGTTCAGTATTTAGCCGCATAATTGAAAAGATTAATCTTTTTGAAAATTATTGGGTATTTATTGAAAAACATTGTTACAAATTCTAAATTTATTGAAAGGATCAAGGCTTGTTAGCTATAAAATAAAAACAGTTTTAATTTTTTGAATTATACTGTTCATGTGCCCTTCTGTCTTACAGTAAAATGTATGCCATTAAAAATGTTCAGTACCGATTGAAACAAATGTTAGACGGACTGTGCCAAATCCTTACTATAAACACAGAGCAAAACCACATAAACACTATTTAGCCCTAACCCTACGGACACGGGTACCCGTGTACCCGAGCATTCTTTAAAGTAAAATATTTTTTTAACAAAGCAAAATACAAATTTAAAGTGCTTCAACTTCTTCTTAAGTTAACATTCCTTATTTTAATTCGTATCCCTCCTGACTTATATAGATTTACTGTACAGCCTCTTAAGGCGCTTGGTAATAATATAATTAATTGTAATATATGTACTGTCCTTTCTAAAATTCCAATACAATGCATAGCATTTATTAGGGGTTTTCCCCTGATTGTCCAATTGTCCTTACCCTCCTGATAAGGGTACCCGGGTACCCGGAAAATTATTCTTACAGTTTGTAGGAAAAAAGTATAGATAATGGAATTTTTTTAATTGGTTATTTAAATAAACACATATTTCTCTTTTAATATACCTATATATGAACTAATATTATTGCGAAAGATATCAAGACTCAGTAAAGCAAAGAGAAATTATTTCGCTATGTGTGCTGTAAATTTGTCGCTTATACCGAGCATATATGTAATTTGCGTATTTTGCGTTTAGAACTGGAATCATCAGTTACAAAGAGATAGAGAGTACTCTCTAATAGAAGACGACAAGTTTTTTTTTCTATTTTTATAAGCCTGCACCATGCTGTCAAAAATTTATTTCGCAAGTCTTCGCACCAGAGTCCTATGTTTAAGATTTTGGCTTATTCTTCTTTAAACTATAATTGGCGTTCACAATACAATTCTTATTTTTAATGCCATATATGTTATGAATAATTTTGTCAAACCATATGTGCAATTATGAATAAGAAAATAAAGGGTATCGTCACACATAGAAATGGCTTTGTATTGCATAAACTCCAATTATATTGGATAATAATGTATGTTTTTAATTGTCATCTCTACGCACAGTGGCCAATTTGGTTTCGCTAGCGGCATTTTATTCATAGCTTCCAAAGTAAAAAAGATATCTTCAAAAATTTTTTTTCTCAATTCAGAAAAAAATTAAACAATTTTTGGAAAAAAAAATTAATTTTTTTTTTTATCTTTAATTTTTTTTTTTTTAATTTTAAATTTTTTATTTTTATTTTTTTTAATTTTTTATTTTGTTTTTAATTCAATAAACACTTTCCACCATATATTCATATATAAAATAAAAAAAAAAAATTGTCAACTCAAAGAGAAACCATATTATAAAAGAAATATTAATCAGATTCTTCAGTATCAGATTCAGAGAAATCATCTTCAAAATGATGCATTATAAGCAAGTTTTTAACTTCCTTATCGAAACTAATATTTCTGGAATAGGAAATTGATGAGCCGTTGGACAATGAAGATATTAAAGCTTTCGAGCTTTATACAAACTGCAGCTGCAAGCCAATAATCCTTCACATGACACTTCCTCTGTAAGCCCTGACATCTTATTGACTTGCGTTTTTCTGCAGCACTTGGAAAGCTCTTTTTCCGGTCGTCCAATATTTTCATTTGCTTTTTTTCCCAATAATACCAATGGTGTATCTAGCCATTCTTGGTTAATTTTTTCGAAAAACACCTTACTTCTGCCACAGGCCTTCCACTTTTGGATAAGCCTACTAGCAAAATTTCGCAGTTTCCTTCCAATTTCGCACTGCTCCTTCTCAGTATAGGTAATTTTGCTAAAAACGGTACCAAGAACATAATTTTCCACGGCGAGAAACTTCTTGGTGGGGATCGCTTCTCCATGCCATATTAAAGAAGGGTGCGTTTTGTCACTGACATTTTGCCTAAAAAGTACAATAAATTGAAGGCTCGCAGGTACTCGTAGTAAATTTTGGACATTTTGGACACACATATAGGAAAATTTACAATTACACTGAATGCAGGTGAATTTTGTGAGTTCTACTCCACGAAAGACAGGTGTACGTATATATAACATAAGTATACACAGATCACAACCACAGTTTTTTTTATATAATGCATACCTTGGCATTACTATATAACAAAACTTTTAATGAAAATTGCAAGTTTAACACGAATAGCAAAACGATGATCAAAAAGGCGAAGATGAAGTGACAATAGTGTGTTTTAGCCGCAGAGTAGAGATGACAATTAAAAACATATATCATTATCCAATATATTGTAGTTGATGACCATTAGCCATTATGCTGTTGCTTTCAGAGCTTCATTAATTAAAAGTTCGGTATTTCAGAAGAGCTATATTTGTATGCTATTTCAAGCTAATTGTGAGCTAAATAGTTAGCGTTTCACATGGACATTTACAAGCCAAGAAGCTCTGAAAAGAGTGTCTTAAAACATGTTTTTTTTTTGTGGCTGTAACACATCCTCTTCACATACATATATCAATTAATTCTCCAAATAACGATTAAGTCCTTGGTATAATCTTATCTGAAAATTTGAACTCTCTTGCACTGTCAAAAAAACTTAGGTGACTGCAAAATGTAATGCCCCATAATACCAAATAATTTAATTGCAAATCCAATTTTGATAACGCGTTAAGCTGTAAAGTTGGCTACAGAACCATTTTCAACATATTTATTCTTGCAGAGTTGCATTTCTCATGGTTGAACAGTGATAATGGTTTAGCATTTTTAAAGACAATTAAGCAATTTTATTTCTAGTTTTTAGCTTTGTTCAGTGGGTTGACATTATTGATTAGAATGTTACATTGACGCTTTTATTTCAGCGCCAAACGTTTAACGCCTTTAATTCAGTGGGTCTATTTTAAAGAATTTTGACTTATTAAATGTAAACTTATAGATGATTTGAACTCAAGCCTTCATGTCAAAAAATAATTTGAGAAATAACAACATTGATAGCAGTTGAATGCAATATAAATGTTCAAATCACTTTTATAAAGCACAAAAAATTAAATTTTTTTTTTGTTTTTGTTCTCAAAATTCATATGATTTATCGATTTTTTTATTCTGTTTAATTGAAAGAGGAAAAATCTTTCAAATATCTTTTTAAAAGAAAAATTATTTTGGTCTCTTGCAGTGAAGCATCGAAAACATTTGAAGGAAAATCTATTAACCCGTTTATAACCTCTGGACTTATGCACAGTCACAAACCAAATGTCAATCCAACTGTCAACTAATTAATTAAATTTCAATTGAATTTGTTTAGACCCCTACAACACTTTTCTCTCTACTTATAAGATATAAAATAAAACAGAAAAAAAAAATAAAAAACAAACCCAAAGTCTTGTCAAAAAATTCAAAAAAAAAGAAAAACAACATAAGCTGTCACCTGGTTACAGCGCTATACAAGACCACCAGATTTCTGAAAGGTTTTACAAAAAACAACAACAGGAATAAAAATAAAAGATAAATGATAAACAAACTACTACTGTACTTATGTATGTTCGAGTACAAAATAGAAAAATAGATGAGGGGGAAAGAATTACTTTTCAAATCAAGTCTGTTTTGTTAAATGTAACACTTCACTTTCAAACTTATGATACCCAACCATGAAGTTGGTGCTCAGTGGTTTGGTTTCTTTCGCTATTCAACCAAAACAACATTTTTACAAGAGTTTATATTTAATTTCTCCTCCTCAGCCGTTGCTGGCCCTCATCTTACAAATCATTTCTTATGTCACTTTCAATAAAATCGTTTCAAATAAAAAAAATTTTTTTTCTTTCTTGGACAAAATGTCAGTCTAAAAGTTCTTTTAAATAAGCAGCCAGAAGGTATGTGTTATGAAGAGTAATGAGTGCAGTGTGAGCTGTGAGGTGCCTTTTAAATGGCCAAAAGGCGTTATAGTATTAACAAGAAAGATCAACAAATACCCTCAAATGTGACTACACAACAACCGGTTACTTTAGTTTTAAATAAATAATCACATTTCACTTACAAAAAACACAATGTGAGAATGTGATTTGCATTTATTTGTGTCCATATAAGATTATATGAGCATGCGCACATGCTGCTTAACACTTCATATAAGAAAAACTTGAACAGATTTTATTAAAAAAAATCTATTTTTTTTTCATTTTATTTAATTACTGACCATACAACAGATTACAGAAAACATTAAAGGATAGACAAAAAATTTGAAAAAAAAAATTGTGAAATAGTATAACTGCAATTAAAAGAATGTAAACATTCATAAAGTTTTTTCTAAATGGTCATAAATTGTTGTTAAAAAAACTGCTTTTTTGTGATTATTTTGATTTTTTTTTAATATAAAAATTGGATTAATACGTTTGTTTCATTGGAAAGGCCTCAATTAGATCGAAGTTAAATTCTATTAAGTATTTAGATTTTTTTATAATGAATTTTAATACTGTAGTTTTAAAACGAACGGCATAGTTTAAATCAAAATCGACATAACTATTACAAAAAACTTAAAAATGGCAGTGATAAAGCTCCCAATTGACCTCTTGTAAGTCTGAAACTTCGTGAATATGTTTCAATTATATTCAGTTTTTAAGTCGATTTTTTCGTCGATGCCAATTTGGAATTCAGAAATATTTGTTTTTATGCGACTTTAGGCGAGTTCGAATGATTGAATGATGACTCAATTACTTAATTCTTCTCAATTTCACTTACTTCGCTTCGACAGTGGTGTGCTTCTGGGTACTTGATTCCTCGTTATCGCTTTGACAGTGTTTATTTTATGTTCCACTATGCCAGTTCTTCTTTGGTAGCGAAAACGCAATCATGCTTTTGCAACAGCCATTTAAATTTATTTCTTCAAACATAATTAATCTGACTACCTATTTCTCTAATTATTGCTTGAACACGTCTTGGTCTTTGGATGAAGCAGTTTGACCCATATCGCTATAACTTGCATTTTGGATAGGATAAAATGAAGTGAAAGCTTTTTCAAGCCAAACTCATTTGCGTTCACCTGCAACTTTAGCTCCATCAAACTATCGAGAAAATATGAGCCAAATTGTGATAAACACTCTTCTTGCTCGACCGTTCTACAACCTCTACAGAAGCCATTTGTAGGAAACCACAGTCTCTTTGCCTGCACACCCATTGACTTGTGAAATTCGTTACAACTCGTAGATGTTCTTTGCATTTAAAATGATAATAAATGCAAAATAATGACTGCTCTTGTAATGCTGCCATGTTTCAACTAAAAACCTTTTGGAATAAAAAAGAAAGAAATGGTCAGGTTTGTGTTTTTAAAATTTAGAAAAGCAGGTTATTTCCATTCTTCATGTACAACATAAAATTTTTGCCGTCAGTAATAATAATTTAAAATGAAAATGTATTCATAATATCCAAAAAATTTTAACAAAAAACTTTAGTTCAGCCAATCAGTTTAATATATACATAAATAAAGCAGAGTGGGCAAACAAACAAAACATTTCGCAAACGTTACCACAAAGTCATGAACTTTTAAAAATTTTTTAATCGTAGTGTACATGAGCAAGATCAAAACAAATACTTTCTAAATGAGAAAGAGCGCCAACGGAAAAAAATCGCTTTTTGCTCTTGTGCTTGCTTTGTTTTTCCGTTACATTCGTATAATTTGCTCTTTTTTCTCTTCTTCTTTTCTTTTTCTTCTCATTCGTTTTTTGTTCTACCTACGCACATTTGAGTTAGTGTATTTGTAGTGCTGAAAACGAAAACAATATACAAAACTAAATGGGACAATCGCTCTCACTGTTTCTGTTTTGTTTTTGTTTTACTCATTGTAAAGAACAAAAAAAAAAATGAGATCAAACGTTTCGTTTTGTTTATTTTCCTACTCTGAAATAAAGCTTTCTAAAATTGGTCTAAATTTAGTTATTCATAAAGTACTCGTATTCGATGCTTAATTGTTGATTTATGGCGTAAATTTTTTTAAAAAGTTTATTAAAATGAAATGAAAATAATATTGCAATTTGAATAACAACACAGTATTGGGCGAGGCTGATCTGGATATAGCGCCCACTCTTGCAGTGCACTGTGCTAGTATAAGGAAAATATGTATATACAATATGTCATGGAAAGGAGGGAAAAAAGGAGTAGTGTGTCCAGACATTTGAAATATATTCACGGAAAAATAGCGATAATGTACTGTGCAGCCAAATCAATCTCTGGGCAATTAAACATGAAAGATGTGTGATCTATGAGAGAAGCAAGTGCAATAAGTAAGAATATTTTATTTATATTGAGACCAGCATTCGGGGGATGACTCCTACCCATGAAATACATTTGGCTGGTCTAGGAAAATATGTTATGAGAAGGGTAAAACTCATTTATATCGTAAGACAGGAAAAACTCTAGTGGGAAGTTTGCTCCATTCAAATTCTCTCTATAATGCACTCAAATTCTCTATATAACACAGGACAATCAATTACAAAATGATGTGCTCTAAAAGATTTACGTGTGATACGTAAGAACATGCTTGTACTTCATCAGAGCACCTCCCATGGTAGTACAGATAGAACAATAAAATGCACACCAAATGCTCCTATAAATCGAAAGAGTTGGATACCCTACTGTCGTTGATAAACACTTTCGCTTTATCCTGTACTTAGGGGAGAAACCCTAAAACAGACTTTGAAGTATAAGCCCATATATGAGAATTGTATTTCATCTTCGTTCGGATAAAGCTCGTGTAAATATTAAGAAGGTCAGATGAAGTGAAGTATTTCTTGCAACATTTTACATTGCCCACAGTCACATATGACAAGGTTGGACCATCGCCGCCACTTAACTCCCTTGAGTCTTGCACGCATTAAATTCGATCCTGTTCGTTTAATCCCACTCGGAGATTGTTTGCAGGTCATTTGTGAGTGTTTAAAAATGATGAATTTTTTTATCAAACTTGTTGAGTTCTTTTTGTAAGGTCGGCTAAATTTAATTTAAATATTTAGTTTAAACGAAAACTCATACAAACTTGAAAGATCTTGGCAGTCAATATTAACTAATTAAAGTAGAAAATATTTAAAAAAAAAAGAAAATTAGTGTTGCGTATTGATTTTAGTGGACTATTTATATTTTTAAACTATTTTGAGTTAAAAAAACAATTTATTTTTCTGGTTGCTAAATCTTCTTTTTTACGATTTGCAAATTTCGGCAAAAATTGAATGGAATCATTAATAAAACTGTAGGCTGCTGCAATATTTGACAAGTTGTTTGGATTTATAAAGGTATTTCTTAAAGTTTTTTTTTTTTCTTTCATAGTTTTCTTATGCAATTAAGGCGTTTACAAGGTGTTTTAAATCACGAACTCTAAATTGTATAAAAACGTGGTGGTGATGGTGGTGGTCGTACTACTATCACAGAGAAGAGCTAAACAATCAAAAAACGATCTTTAAACAATTGATTGGAAAATTTCTTTATAAAAATAGAAAAAAAGCAGTCGCACACGCGTCAAGGCTGTAGCATGATGATCAGCAGCTGAATATTTAAATGGTTTTAAAATTGGCATAAATTAAGATCAAATTTTTGCAACAAAAACATAATAAAGATTTCAAAAAATAAATGGAAAAATACGTACATATAGACGAGTACCTAATTTTTATTATTTTTTTTTTATTGAGAATTTTCATAAGCAATTGAAACATATTTGTTAAGCAAAGTTAAGTTGCAAGATTTGCATGAGCCGTCTTAGATTTGAATGATCATTTTCATGTAATAGATCATAAGACAAATTGTATTTTAGTCTTAAGCCGGCATATAAGCTGAGATTAAGAAAATTTTTTTTCTTTTTCTTATGTTTATATGGCCGTTTGGCTTAAAACCCAAAACAAAAATTTTTTTATAAACACCCTCTTTAGCCACACACATGTACACACACACAATTTAAAAGTGAACACATCATAGATCACCACTTATAATCGACAACGACCTATTCAATAAGAAGATGTTCTGTTATTCCACGGGATAACAATATAAAGAAACCAACGATCATCATATTCTAATTTAGCGTGAAGCGCACCTGGAGGCTGTTAAAGCCTACTCACAATGTTTTAATAAAAATAGGGTGGACCAAAATTAAACAAAAAACAACAAAATATAACAAAATGCAAAAACAAAAAAATCCATACCTACTTGGACATGAGCATTCACTGATCGCCTTTACGTTAATAAATTGATCATG
The DNA here is from genome assembly GCA_963576795.1 of Metopia argyrocephala. Classification (NCBI taxonomy): domain Eukaryota; kingdom Metazoa; phylum Arthropoda; class Insecta; order Diptera; family Sarcophagidae; genus Metopia; species Metopia argyrocephala. Next base: position 169,311,749 of record OY756208.1, on the reverse strand, counting down.
ATCATTATGATAATCATCATTGATCATTGATTGATAAACAAACTATCTGATGCACGTATGTTGTTACATAAGCATACGATTGAATGAATGGAAAAAGTAATGAAATATTACGTTCATCAATGCATAAATATGCCATTTTAGAGATTATTGATGTCTTATAAAGATTCTAAAATAAGAAACAACAAAATAAAACAGAATTTCGCCAATATTTCTATACAAATCTTTACATCATATTCACCAGTCAGCGAATCGTTATCATCGCATATATCGTATCACCTATCGGCGTATTAAAGTGTAACTAATTGCGGCTTCAAGTAAAAGTTAAAAAAAGAAAGAGAAACAAAAATAAAGAAAAAACTAAAAACCATTTGAAACAATAACAACTAAAATGGCAAAAGTACCATAAAAAAGGGGAAACATTTTAGTCAAAATCACCCTACAGACCAATGAAACATACCAAGCCAAGTCAGAAGAGTAAAAGATAAAAGCCAGCATTAAGTTAAAGAATAAATAAAACTAAAACAAAACACTTTGAAGAAAACCACAACCTTTGATAATCAAATACTGAAAAAAATATGAATTGAGAAATGTACTCGTATATTGGGTAAGAAAAAATGCTTTTCTTCAAGTAATCTTATGTGTAAAAATGAATATGTATTTGCGTGTTTGCTTATTTAAAGTCCATAGACGGCTCAACTGCTAAACCAATTTTTTTAAATATCTACAATACCTCTCTGTATGCCTGGAAAAAACTATAGGCTATAGAAATTTCAGGAATTTCAACTAGCCGATGCCACTCCCATTTCAATTAAATATTTATTTGTCTTTATCTTCAAAAAGAATTTATTGATTTGATCTAAATGGCTTCATAATCAATGCAAATCAGTCAAAAAGTGAGCGTGGTACCTTCCATAAAAGCCAAATACATACATACATAATTGGCTATTACAACGCTGTGTCATGGTTACGACCTAGCTTCTAGCAGCACTCATGTTGTGTGTGTTAATTTTTATCCATGAGTACAGAGACTTACAGCTTAAAGTTGACTCAGAACGACAGATTTTTAGAAGCTTTTTCATGGCAATCAATTACTCCTTGAGCTTTTGCCAGAAGACTGCTGAAAGGTCGTCGCCGAAGGAAATAATTTTTTCATATTTCGACTACAAAGCTAAATACCGATTTATACATTACTTATATTCCTTACTCCTTACCTTAAGTTCAATTCAAATTAAAGAGTGATGGGAATCGAACGAGTGACGTAAATTTTGTTTTCTTATATCTTACGAATGACGATAGTGAAAGTTTCGAAATTTAGTACAAACAATTCGTTCCAAATAAATGTATATCATGCGTATATACACACAGACATAATTGGCCATTACAAACCTTTTTCAACGATACGGCCTAGCTTTTCACAGTACCGATATTGTGTACGTTATTTTGTATCCAAAAGTACCGCAATCTACAGCTTATCGTCGAACCATTTACTCTCAGAGCTTTTACAAGAAGACTGCTAATATTTGTTCATATGTCTTTTATTTCTAGATGTCAGAGATTGGGTTTGAACCCTTAGCTATGTACATATATCATCAACCAAAAAGTGCGCAATAGTTAATTTTTAGAAATTGCCCTCTCTATATCAAATTTTTTATTAATTCAAATAGGAGTACCTATTTCTAGTACAAAGAAGGGCAAAAAAAAATTTTTAAATATGGCCAAATCTCTAGGCCAGCACTAAGGGGCTGATCCATTTTTATTTCACAACTTCTAATTAAATAAGTTATGAGAAAAACTTAAGAGAAAATTTGAATCTCTTCGTATTGTAATTAGAGGAAAACACATTCGCGGAAAGATTATTTCATACGCGATCAGTATGGCTATAGAACGTGTTCTCTCTACAATGCATTGAGCAAAACTTGGGTTTATTGCTCAGCAGCATTTCAGTTGTTAAGGATTTAAATTTAAAGTACTTTAAAATTTTCTTGATATACATACTGTCTATGATATTGCAAATACTTTGTGTTCTTAAAAAAAGTTTCTACCAAAAAATTGTTTAGATTTTAGAAGAGATTTTATAAAAAATTAAAAAAAAAGAAGCTGTACTTTTCACAACTTGTTACTTTTTGGCAACTCGGTCATCATATTGAAAAAATATGGGATTAATAGTCTAGCAGAACAATAATTCATGCTGATTTACTATGACGCCATTTAGGGCCAAAGGCGGATAAGTAAAACAATCAAGTAATTAAAAAAAGAACTGTTTAAATAATTCTGCGAAGTACTAGTAAGATTTGATATGTTTGACACTAAATTACTTGTTCCCCTAACCAATACTAACAGCGTCATCTGGTCTGGCCTTAAAGCATCAAAATAAGAAAACGTAGAATAGTTTTAAAAAAATAATAACAAGGCAAAAACTAAATCATTGATGTGGGTTTTGTAGATGTGAAACTGAAATGAAAAACTAAATTTTAAATTTAAACAGAAACAACAAAATCAATCGGAAAATCAATGCAAATATAACGCCTATTTGGGAACAACAAAACAGTTCAAAAGCGGCAACTTTTCTCTTATGTGACACAAACAAACAAACAAAAATAAAAAAAAAAAAATAAAAAAAGGATACCAAAACAAGAGTTTTATGAATGAAAAACAATGAATGAATTATTCCAATAGCCTACAGGGTTTCAAGGTGTCAACCGTAATAAAAGAGAAATAAAAATAAAAAACTTGCATTTTGCATGCACATGCAACATAGGCCATAATACAATAGTTTTATTAAAAGAAAAAAGAATATACATATTTATGCATGAATAAGTATATATGCACATACATATATTTAGAAATCGAAGACTCTTAATGTGCGTGCCAAGAGGCGGAAGTCATAGTTTTTAATGGCAATTTTTCATACAATTTGTTTGCACCTTGCCGCCACTCTTTCGAAAATCAATTTTCTAATTTCTTAACGGTTTGGGTGGTACAAACAATTCAAAACTATTAAATGATTTTCTGCCTTTAAAGTCATCATAAAGAAAAAGAAAATAAATTATTCAATTTGACCTTAAAATCTATAAACAGACACTATGGGACGTCTTATTACTGACCTTCATTAACTGATTTTCTAACTCAAAACAATAGCAAACGGAAGTTATAGTTTCAAAAGCGACACGTGACTTTTTAGAATTCTTCAATATTAATAATTGTTAATGGTGTGTATGTGTGTGGTTTACTACTACTACTATTTTATTTCTAGCATTGACTTGAAGAACATTAAAGAAACACCTTTTTCTACTCACCTTGATTAGTTTCTCTCTTATTTCCCAACTAAATAGTCCCGGATTTGCTTTACACATTTCTTTAATGCGTGACTCTATTTCTGGCGAAGTTACTTTAGGTTTGGAGCCTCCTATAACTCCTGGCCGTATAGAGCCAGTTTCTTGATAACGATTTAAAATTTTTGAAACACAACCATGTGATACTCTTAACTGTCTGGATATAACACAGGGTCTTACGCCATTGGCTGCCATTTCGACAATTTTCAAGCGTATGTGATTTGGTAAAGGTCGACCGTTGATGAATACGCCTCCTAACTGATTAACACGACCCTGACCTGAAATAGAATATGAAAATAAATAAAATTATAAAGATTTTATATATATACTGTTTGAGATTACTCGATATGTTTATTTTTTTTATTTCATCTACTTTAAATTTAAACGCAGCATAATTGACTAGATTAAATGTTTCCTATTTATTTCTTTAAATATTTAAATCGTTATGATTTTTTTAGAGTGCTCCTCTGAGCCTTTGCATTTAGTTTTTATTCTTGATTGACACATTTTTCGCCAACTTGTTATTTTTAATCAATCCCTGTTAAAATCAGAAAAAAAGAGTATTTTAGCAACTGGCGGAGAATGCAAAGCTGTATAAAGGGTTTTTAAAGAGAAAGGGCATTTAAGATTTTAGTTAAATTAGTTCTCTTGAAGTTTAGAAATTAACGCCAAACAATTACCTCTACAATTATAAAACAAAGAGTGTACCTCTTTGAACGGTATATGATAAGATAAGAAATGATAAGAAATTTTTTTGTATATCGTCTTAGTAAGACAACACACTAACCACTAGATAAAGAAAATATATTGGATTATGTCTCAGGTTAACCACTTGAAAATGCGGGAGCCAAGTAGTCACTGAAGCACCTATCCTATCCTTCTTCTTGACATATTGGAAGCAAGTATTTAAGCTATCATTGGCCTTACAACTAGATTTATTGAAAGAAGCGGTCAAACACAGGACCTATCGAATGGACTACATACCTTGTAGCAGCGGCGAACATATGCGGGATATCATATTTAAAAAATTCATACTCTGAAGTAACCTAACTAAAAAGCCTTTGCTATAAACACATTCATCGTATGCTTGATTTTAAAATGGGTGCAAATGAAATGGAGCTTCACGTCATATTATTAACACTGGGGTAGCTGGCTTCTATTATAGTTGTCTTCGAACAGTTTCAATTTTCAAGTATAATATAAATGAAATATACTCGTTAGGCGTATAAAATCTCTATAGATATCTGCTGTAATATTATTAACAGTATGTTGATAAGAAAAGTCGTAGTCACCGTGGTTTAGTGGTTAGTGTGTTGGCTTACTAAGGCATGAGCATCGGGTTCTACACCCAGCTCTGACATTTTGAAAAAAAGAAATATGAAAAAATTATTTCTTTCGGTGACTACCTCTCAGCAGTCTTCTGGCAAAAGCTATGGAAGTAATTAATTGCCATGAGAAAGCTTCTCAAATCTGTCGTTCGGAGTCGATATTAAACTGTAGGTCCCGGTACTCATGGATAAAAATTAACACACACAACATTAGTCCTGCAGGAAGCTAAGCCGTAACCCTGACACAGGGTTGTAATGGCCAATTATGTATGTTATGTATGTGTGTATGTAATATGTCAAGTATTGTTGTATTGACAGCATAAATCAGTTACTGAAGATAGAACACAAATAGTAATTCAGCAGAATTTAATCGTTGATGAACGAACTAAGGACTTGAAGGGATACGAGAGATATTACAGGTCGCGGTGTTTTCCAATTGTGGTCGGTACGTCGTACTCGATTAAAAAGTACGGATACAAAAAGCATTTGTATCGCTTCATTCCTAATTGTCTTAGATCTGTTATTTATGCGTCCCATTGCTGTTATTATGGAGATTTTATTATACAAACGACTATTTTTTTATTAACAGCCTGTTTCCAGAAGACGAATGGTTTAAGAGGTTCGAAATTTTATACTTGAAACAACAAAAAGCCACTCAACTTTTTAAAACATGAAATTCGTCTCTTCTTAAGGGACTCGTCACACTTTTTCCCCAAGATGGTATTCAAATCTATAAATATTTATGTTCAAATACTTATAGACTAATGCCCGTATTCATAAAAATTATTTTAGGTTTATTGAGGGTTTATTTGACATATTTCTATGCAATACTTGCCAAATAAATCTTCAATAAACCTAAAATATTTTTTATGAATACGGTCATAAGTGTGAATAATGTCACATTTAGTATATAAAAACCAAACAAAAGCATTTGCAAAGCAATACATTTCTGTTTTTAAAAAAATTGAAATTTTATTTCTCTGTTCTACCACAGCGAGCCATCCAGCGGTTGGCATATTGTTTGAATTTTTTTGATGCATTGATGTATTGCTTTGGGAAAAAGTCTCCTGAGCAGTCTCTTAAGCAGAGACGAAATGGCCATAGAGACATGCTTATCTCTAAAAGCATATATTTCATATTATTGTTCTTTAAAATCAAAAATTGGTTTTAATAGACATATTTAAAACGAATGAATACTTTAAAAATTCCTTGTGTTTCAATGAAATTTTTAATTAAAAAAATGGTTATTACATAACGCACTTTTATCTATTCATTTTGTATATATGTATATATGTATATATGTAAGTACTTAAATTTTGCCAAAGGGTTAAAAAATAATCACAAAATTAAATGTTTCAATATATTAGTGCCTAAAAAATGTTTGACTTTAAGTATCTATACAAGCCAATAAAAGAATTAGCCCTCATTTTTCTCACATATAATTTTATGTGCCTATTTTTTCTTAACTGATTAAAGGTATTTACTTTGTGGTACTTTTGTGTTGCTTTATTATACAGGTATATTCTGAAAAATATATTAATAAGACTTATTTTATATTAAATCCAGTTTTTAAGACATAATTTTGTTGTTTGTTTATAACTACGCTCACCTTGAAAAGGATATCCGGCAAATAAAGGCCGCATATTTAAGGAATTTGCGCTGGACATATCCATGTTGATAAATTAGGAACTTTAGAATAATATCCGGTAGTAATTTATGAATGTTTTTATTTTTAAAACCTTTAAAAGAGGATATACATATGTACTATGTATGTATGTTTTAAGTAAAACTAAATGCCATAAATATTTTACAATAAATGTAAATATTTTTCTTTTATTTTTTTCTTGAAATTTTTTAAAGCTAATTTTTATTTTCCAATTTTTAATTCTTATTTTATAAAACTTTATATAAAAATTATATATTTTTTTGTATTTTTCTTTAACACTTTTAATTTCTTTCTTAATTTATTTATAATTTAACGTTTAACCGACGGCTATTTTGTATTATTTTTTGAATTTATTTTTCTTCTGAACAATTTTCTTTCTTTTTCTTGGTATATACAACGTAATCTTGAATAAAATTTTGTATTTTATTGTTGTTGTTGTATTTCTAAATAAAAGAGTTAAAAACGCGTTATTTCTAACGAATTTAAACGAAACAGCACGACACTTGGCCAACAACTAAAAAAGAAACGCGCGCTTATGAATCAAACAAAAAACCGCCACAAAGAGATCATGAGAAAAAGAAAACGAAAAAAAAAACAAACAAAAAAAAAACCTTTAAAAACTGGTTCATAGGCGAAGTTATTGAAATCATTAACGTGATTGCTTGCTGGGTGGTGGTGGTGATGTTATTAAAAGAGAGTATATTTATGCTTCACTCTCCCTCTCTCTCTCTCTTTTAATCATTTGCTTAGCAGAAAAGGGGCGTTATAAAACTAAGTGTGGCATTTTATAGCCAACAAATTTCATAGAGTGGTCGTTAAACAATGGCAACGATCAAAAGCTTGGCTTGTTGATTAAAATAAAAAGAGTACCCATAGACGGAGCCCAACTATAGTTGTCTTTTTCTTAGCATGTGTATGTAGTTGTTATCAAACCTTATAAAGTAGTGTAAGCTATTGTGTATTGCTGGATTTCTTTTATTATTAATAAAACCAGTTTTTTCGTAAAGTGGTGTTTACCACTGCTAGCTAATGCACCACTTTAGTGTTATTCTCTTTCATATGTTTTTGTTTATATTGTTTTGTTTGTTGAGATCTTTTTCACATTTTCTGATTGGCTTTTAGAAAAAGAGAAGGGTGTTTATTTTCTTGTTTTTGTTTTCTGTTTTTTGTTTTGTTTGTTAATCCTATAGGTATAAAATTTTATTTCCTTAAACAATATTTCCCACCACCACTGCCACTATGACAATATCGCGTTATAACAACCACCATGATAATTATACTTCATAGCTTGACTATAATATCCTGTGTAAATGATCTACAATACCAACAACAACAACAGATTTATATTACAATGATGTACATATAAAAAAACTAAAAAAAAAGAAAACAATCAAACACCCAGCTGTCTGTCAGAAACTGTTATTGTTTGCAATTCTCTCTACCATTTACAAATCAATGGCTGCTAAGCATTATGCGGCAGCATTTATTTTGCAAGACCGTGTGCTTGTGTAAGTCAGTATGTGTACGTATATCTTTTAGCTGTCCCAGTAAGTAAATATATGACATTTTATATCGTTTGCAACCAATTAAAGCGTGAAGGCTGGCTGCCGTCGTTTTTATTCATGATTTTTTTCATCATGTCCTGCTTTCTAAACGGGGATCTTTTGTTTGGGCCATAAAAATGCTTATCAATGTGTTGGTTTTTATTTTTCTCACCCACAGTAGTAGAATTTTCACATTTTTATTCATTAAATTATGATATTTTGTTGTTGTTGTCGTTGCTGTTAGTGTTAATAGCCAAAGCAAAATCCTAATGAAATAAAGTAGGTATAGAATTAAAGTAATGAATTCTTTTGTTTAAAATTCCTGTCCTTTTTTTCGAAACAAAGAATAATAAAATAAAAGATGTTTGTTCGTTAGTTTTGAACGTTCGTTTATAATTTTAATTAAACTTAAGGATTAGGTAGATAGTGGTATGCCGATAATTAAGGTTTTAAAATTTGTGTTAGAAAGTTTCGTTAACAAAATATTTAAAATACATAATAAACCCTTCCATAAAGGCAAAAAAGATGAGCTCTAGGTAAAAATTTTCATTTTCGTCATCGATTGCATTTTCTATGATAATCACACTGATTGCTTAAAGAACAAAATTTCGAAATATTATTTGAAGATATTCCATAGGGGGTATGACCTTGCCCTTGTTTTCGAAAAAAATTATCGAATCATATTTATAGCAGTTGGTAATGCCAATGACATCTTTGTATAAAGAAATTAGCAATACAACAGTTTTATGAAATTGTTGCTCAGTAACTGTTTAGTGACGTATATGTACGTCAATCATGGTTTTATATTTTAAGATATATGTTTCTCAATTGCTTTAAATATAAATATAAATTAGAAATATTTTATATATATGACGTGTATGCATGCCAAACATATTTTATATTCACTGCTTTTGATTATTGTTAGACTAAAAGAACAATAAAATTATATCCCACCAAACACATTTACCGGATAGGGCCCATGGATCATTTTGCTCTCTCCCAGAACTTAATCAACATCAATAAAAATGAAAATTTACAACGGTTGGGGATTGCAAAAAGGGTTCATAACTATAAAAATATCCTCACTTTTGGAACAAACATCGTTATCCATAAAATAAAAATAAAAAAAATTAAAAAGTAAAAGAAAAAATTTCAGATTTCTTTTGTTGAATTCATTTGTTTAAGCTTCTGTTTTGAAATAAAGACCACCTCTATTTTCAAACATTCTTAACTTAGATAGTTACTAAGTATATGGGTAGTCGTTTGTCATCGCCATTAATATTCGTTCGTAATCATCATAGTACGTATTTTACAACGCAATTTACCAGCAGCAGCAATTGAAATTTGCATGTAAGCTTAGTGAGGTATTGTGAACAACCACCGGTGGATAGTGTTAAAGGTTGGTTGTCTTTATTTGTACGTACTCGTAATTTGACAATGAAATCAGATTCTCAGGCATGTTTTTTTTTTTTTTTTTTGGTTCTTATGGGAACAGAAATTTGATACAAAAATTGTGTTGCCAAAATAGTTTAGAAGGCATGGAAAAGGCTCATATAAAACTCAATTAGTTTATGATTTGAAATCTGTACCTTATTGTGTTTAATTGATGGGAATTATTTTGTAGAAATTATAATGAATGATTTAAAGAAATCAAAACTATTTAAGTGGATATTCTTTTGGTATAAGTTTCTAAATTGGTTTTGACTGAGTATGTTGCAGTTGCTGGTGATATAATTAAAAGTAAAAGTTTTATAGGCATTAACTAAATGCATAGACTTGTAAAATCCAGAAAAAAAATATGTGTAAACTGCAGTAATTAATACTGATGTCCATAAACGTTCTTAGCGTTATTAAACAAATATCAACAACTCTTCCGGTCGTATGGATAAGATAATAGTGCTTTTAATAGAAATTTGAAGTGAATGTAAGTTTGGCAATTGTTATGTAATTAAATATCAAAATATTTTTGTGAACTCAGCAATTAGTTTGAAGGATTTTATAAGATAGGTTTTAAACGCACATCCTTTATTTTTATATACAAGAAACATATTAAGTATGTACATTTTTCTGTATGCAAATACTTCATAAAGGTTGAAATATAAGTACCGCTTTATTTAATTTGGATGAAGTCCTTGGTTTGTAAAACCAACAAGAAAATTTAAAAGATAACTTTACCTTCACATTTTTATATTTTTTTTCTTGTACTGTTCCTTCTATTGACAATAAATTGTTCTGGATTAACAAAATCTAGGTATACAAGTATCTACTGTATATTATAAATCTTTTTTTAGGTCTGTTTGCTTGTCTGTCAATTACTCCTGAACGATTAAATCGATTTTATTGAAATTTGTTACATAGATTTTTTCAAATACCGAAAGTACAATGGCATATGTTGAATCATAAAGTGGGAGGAATTGGGCAAGTGGGCTTGGTTTCTTCCATACAAGATAATTATAGATTTCTTTATATATTAAGAAGCGTTGAAGCTAAAGTTTCTGAATTTAGTGTGATTGATTTCGTAGTCAATAAAAATCATCAGTAGGAAGAAGGTCGGATAAGTAGACGATGCATCTGTTGTATTATAATGTTTTTAATAAAGGAATTATTTTATATCAAGGAATTGAAAAAAAATGAAAATTATTTTATTAGTGAAAATTCTATGAAACAAAAAAAAAAACATTGCTAGTGCGATTATAAAATGTTTAATATCACGTGTATATTGTATAAGGTTGCTAGATTTTTCACACAAGCTGTATATCTTTAGAGCGGTTACATCTAAAGATTCTGCATTTGGTCTGAATTACTTCATAGTCAATAAAAATCAGTAGTCGAAAAATGTGGACAAATGGTAGTGTTAGGTGTCACGAAGAACGCCAGGCTAGTTATCTATAAATACTCGTAAGTATTTTGCTTTGGCGTCAAGTGGTTTTTATACTTTAATATTTTTCTTTAATTTTTCGTAAGAGTTTTATTACTTAAAACGAAATAATTTTATTTTGTAAATTAGAATTTTATCAGACTTTTATAAACGACAATTACTTTTGAGCATTTTAATTTCGTCTTTAAATATTTATTACTATTTAATCTTAATAAAAGATTCCTGAAACCCCTTTAAGACTACTTTGTGTTCAGCAGATCTACTGCTTTTCTACGAAGCAAAATATTGCATGTTGAAAATGCAATGAAATTACAGGTGCAACACATGATGAAGTGATTCATGAATGATTTTCACATTAGCACAGTTGAACAAATGACCGCTCCAAAAGCAAAAAACCACAAATGTATGGATTTTTACTAAAACTTGCTATATTTTACGTTTTTGATTTTTTTTTTTGTAATAAAATTGTTGGTTTTTGATATTTTTTTCTGGAGTTTCGTTACTGCTTACACTGTGACATAAGCCATTAAAATCACGGACATATTTGAGCAAGAATTTAGAGATATTGAAATAACTTTTAAATGAACGAATCGCTTCTTCTATACTCAAGGACATTAGAATTTTTCCTAACTAAAGAAGTGATCAATGCTTTACTTCAATATTATTTCTAATAAATTCCACATATCAAAACGTCAATTGCATTTTTCTGTTAAAAACGATATAGTTTTCTATTTCAATATCTGTTGTAAACGCTTTTTTCTCTCACAATTTAATGCATGAATCAAAGACGATTTTTCATAAGTTGACGAAAACAATTAAAAATTTGTTTTTTTGAATAGTATTCCTTCATTCATTCATATACATATTTGGTACTGGAGTTCTTCGACTTGTAGCTCTATTGTACAGCACCCAAATTGACTGGGATTCCCACAGTATGTCCCCCAGTCTCGTCGCTCAGACGAACTTTATATTGTCGGCAGGTGCCAAACCAGAGAATTCTATATCTGCCCAATATGTGCTCTGATGACTCGATCGCCTTTTCACAGAATCTGCACATTTCGTTTCAAGCGATTCCCATTCTATTCAACTGTCCCTTGATCAGTAGTGGCCGGATAGATGCCCCGCCATTATTCTAATATAATCTTATTCACACACTTTTATTACACTTTCTGTAATCAAAATCTAAAAAACATTTTATTACTATGTGATAATCATTTTCTGTAATTGCGCTCTCAAACTTCAATGAGGGTAAAGGAAATCTGTAAGATTCAACCTTGTATATCTATGGCTTTTTTTACATTTTCAAAGGTTTTAATTCTAAAGTTGTAAAAAATACATTTTTATTTGGTGTTTAACAACATTATTTGCCTTATTTTTTTCTTAATTGACAAACTTTCCATTTCAATTTTTGTAAATTTAAAAATACTTCCAACGAACAGCTAATCAATCTTCTTCTCATATTTTTTTCTTTGCTCTCTTACAAACCGTTAATAAGAAATTGTCAACAAGTGGTTAAATTTCCCGTTACTACCACTGAAATTTTCATTTTAAACAAATGAATGAAATTGTTTGAAAAACAAGTAGCAGATTTAAACATTTTTAAGAAAATTAGTTGGAACAGAAGCGAAAAAAAAATTGAATAATTTCATGTGAATTATGGGTTTGAAGGATGGATGGGTCCCGTAAGGATTACATTTATTAATAATTGCAATAGACGTAGTTGGGTATTTAAAGAAAATGCAATGCTTTATAAAATTCAAATGATAATTTTTTGGTATTTTTTTATGGATAATTGAACTGATGATACGAAATAAAGACAGAGTGTGAGTGTGTTTTGCAGGACAATTGACCATAGGGGGTGTTAACAAAACCATAAAAACAACTTTATTTACTGAATGTGATTGTTTGCAAAAGTCAGTTTACAAAAACGAAAAAAAAAACAAAACAAAACACACAAAGTGTATAACATTGTCCTTTCAATTAACCATTCAGTAGCCATAAACAGTAACAACTACTTAAGCTATTGTTCTTTGAATATGTGAGTTTGAATGTGTGTCTGTTTAAGTGCTAAAGTGTGATTTTTTGGAATTTGTAGGTCCTTTGGAATTTGAAACCAAATTCTTTTACTATTTGTTCCAAGAATTTGTTGTCAAAGTGTTAAAAACTAGAAAGAATTTTATGATTAACAGTGTAATAAAATTGTAAACTCCTGTCACAGAGCATCAATTAAACATTTTATCAATTTTATGATCCTCAAATCTTTAAAATAGTAAAATTAAAGAACAACAGAAAATAATTTACAAATGGTCAAGTACGTTTATGTGATACCCTACAAAATAAATCAAAAGTATAATTTATGAAAAAAATTTGCTTAACAATTACAATTGTGCACCATTATTATAAAATAAAATCTATGGTACCTTTCGAGTCCACTGATTGTTCAGTAGACTTACTGCAGTCCTTATAAACAGCATCAGAGATGATATTCTCGTGGTTAATATGTCCGCCAACTAGGCCATATGCATCCCTATATGTATGCATCTAATCTGTCAGGAATTCCATATTTGAATAGTGTTCCATTGTTTCGGATACTAGTAAACACAATCTACAAACATTCTTGCAAAAGCGCTTTCAAATGCAGTGTATCGTAAACAAATCCGTCAGGGGTTTCAATTCTGGAATTCTATATCAAAACTTTGCCCATATTCTGAACTGATATCCGTATTAGTCTATGACCCATTTCAGCATTTTAATATTGCAATGATTTGCCAACCTGCAATTCTGTAATCAGATTGCGAAAAGTAGAAAGTGGTATTGAGTACTAATATAGCATAGTAGAGATCCCCTGATAACCAGTATATTCGCAGTCTATTCGCCGTTTACTAAGACGAGAGCTTCGGTTCCAGCGCAGTCATCTTGAAGCAAAAAAATATATCTTAACAGAATTCTGACAAAAGCTCTGAGAGTAACTGATTGCCATAAACAAGCTTCTCATGTCTGTCGTTAGGAGACGACATTAAAGTGTAGATCGCGGTACTCTTAGCTAAAAATTGATACATACAACATTAGTTCTGCGAGAAACTAGGCCGTAATCCTGACACAGGGTTGTAAAGGCCAGTTATGTATGTACATATGTATGTATTTGCCGCTTATTTCAGAGGGTCCAGCCACCCAAAACAACTAGTGTCTATTTCTAAATACCAGTCTTTGTAACGAGTCGTACAAACATTTGACCAGTTTAGATAACATATGATAATAAACAAGCCTTTGTAAAGCGTTTTGACTTACTGAGCCCACTATCCAGCTTGGTATCAGCCTAATGGGAAATTTCTGCGAACTCAGTACGAAAAATAGTCAGTGACCTTCCCAGTGAAACACTGACACCATTGATTATTTTGGGACTAGATTTAATCCGTATACTAACATTTCGAGTCTAATCGTCTGCCAAAACACAGTTCCAAAGACATGTCATCCAAAAACCATATTAAGTTCCCGACAACTCTTTGAAGTACAGCCATAATGAATTTTGTGGTGTTTAAGGAGCATAGGGCTTCAAAAAATTTTTTTCCGACATCTATTTCGATAGCAGATTGTTCATCTTATTCAAAATCGAGTTGCCTTCTTCTAGTATGCCAGGGTCTTGTTAAATAATGCCTTTGGCCCTAGCGGATATAATTGATGGTCATTTTAGCTACAGGTGATGTATTCCGATCGTATTCCTTTATTCAAAATAAAATGTTTTAATATTTTCTTCAATGGATTTAAGATGTGCGTCACTATAAACTGTAACACATCAAAAGTCAAATAAAAACTGACTGGAGTAAAATAGAGTTAAAAATAAAACAGTTTTATTTTGCATTTTTATTACAGATTTATATTCTGTATTATTTTATTTAAAAATTAATTTAATTTTATAAAATTTTTTATTTTATTCATTATGCCATCCATAAGAAATGTTATAGTGTTTTCGGTGATTTTTTTGGTACCAGCTGTCCATTTATATCGAAAACTAGTAATGGTTTTGGAAACAGATGTACTCTTCTTTAGTTCTCTTTTGACCAGAGCCCAATATCTTTCAATAGGCCGCAGCTCTGGGCAGTTTGGTGGGTTAGCCTCTTTTGGAACAAAAATAACATTATTTTTATTATACCAGTCTACTGCGCTTTTACTGTAGTGACATGTTGCCAAATCTGGCCAGAAGAATGTTGATATGTTGTGCTGTTTTAGAAATGGGAGCAACCTCTTTTGAAGACACTCTTTGATATAAATATCTGAGTTTATTGATCCCAATGCAACAAACGATGCACTTCTGTTGCCGCAGCTACAAATAGCCTGCCAAACTAGGAACTTTTTGGGAAATTTTAATAGTTTTTTAGTTCGGAACTCTTCAGAAACAATGCCTCTACTATCCGCTACATAAAACTCTTGGCCAGGAAGCTGCGCAAAGTCTGCAAAAACGTAAGTTTCATCATCCATTACACAACATTCGAACTTTTGAAAAAATTCTTTTTTGAGGAGTTTTGCTCTTTTTTTTGCTTCAATATTCTTCTTAGCATTTCTATCCGGTTCAGTCCATTTATGTAAGAAATTCGCTAAGTTACTAATGGGTTTATTAGCCAATAAAGACATCTGACTTTTCTGAGATGCAAGCGGTATAATTGACACTTCATTAAACAATAAGAGACAAATATAATGTCAACATATTGAGCCGATCTAAAAATTAAAACTAAAAGAAACAAGCGGTTTTAACCAAGAAAAAAGTAGTTTTGGTTATTTTATTTTTTTTTTATTATACTCAGGAATAAACCCCTACTAAATGTTGAAATTTTTGTGGAAAGAACAGTCAATTATGATATCAGAACCTATATTTTGTTTTCTTATATTATTAAGCGTCTTACGAATGAGACAAATTGCTCTGAATTGATCATTCAAAGGCCAGTGTTATACCTTCACCCTTGAATGATCAACAGCAATTGCCTCATCGTTGCATGTTGATTGCAGTGAGTGCCTTCGCTAAGTAGGTTTTTAGCTGTTATCTGCCACTTCCCAATAGGTGGCTCATTTCTTTTGATTATTCGTTATTCGTTGTCAAAAGTTAAGGTGGAATAGAGTGGAAAGTCAGGGAGCGGTTACTTTGTACATGGACTTCTTAGAGGGGGGACCTCATATTTTAGAATTATAATTTAAAAAAAACCGCAAACTAACTTTTTAATTTTTCACCTTTGCTGGGATTCGAACCTCGGCCGTTTCTGTTTTTGTGCGAGTGCACTAACCACTATACCATTATTAACGCATGAGCTCTATTTTCCAAATTTAGAACTTAGTGAAATGCGTCGACTGAAATGAATGATGAAATCATTTTGCATTTTGATGGCTTTGGAAAATATTAATATTTTTCAGGGATTAGAAAAACTGCAGAAGCTTTAAACAAAGGTTGCTCTTTTATATAAAAATTCATGTTAAAAAAAATCGTCACTTTCGTTTTTTCCGTTCAATTTTTTAGTGTTACAAACGTTACAACCCACTTTTATTTGCTGCGGTAGGGTGTCAAAAAGGATATAATAAAATATTTAGCTGTGATTATATTACTCTAAATAGAAAGGTTTGTATTTTAACGATTTTGAACTCAAATATTTATGATCCGATATTCCGTCTGCTTTAACTCTTGTAAATCATGAAATTTACTTTTTACGGCGGCATTTAAAAGCCGAAAACAAGTGTCATAAACTAAAAGTATTCATACCATTCCTTAAGTCATACTTAAAACTGCCATTTATTTATGAGCAGATTTTTGTTTTTTTTTTTAACTAAAAACTCAAAAACTAACAATAAAATAAAATTAAACACTTTCCTTATTATTGATCATTATCAAGAGGATTATCCGGATCATTTATGAGCAAATTTTATTGGATCGTTATAAATAATGTTCAAAAGCAAAAAAAAAAAAATTTATGTTTCTGTTTTGCTTTCATTTAGTGATTTTATTCCCTTTTTTGGTGTAAAATACTGTGCAACAGTCCAATGTTTCTCTTTTTATTAACTGGAATTGTTAACTTGCCATTAAAGACAAAATATCTCTTTTAGCTAAAATTTTCATTCTGCTAATAAAGTAATGATCGTAAATATTTTATTTTATATTTTCGAATAAAAAAATTTAACACAGTTTTTTGCTATCTTTTTTTATATTTACAGTTGGACATCATTTTGAAACATAAAAACTGATCGGTAAGTGTTAATAATAAAACACAAACAAAAACAAATGTAATTTATGACTGATAATTTCTTTATTATCACTTAGAAAGAAAGAAAGAAGCTAAGGACAGATATATTTGCTAAAAAAAATGGAAAGGCTTTAGAAATATTTAGCGTCTAACCTTCGAATGAAATTGTATGAAAGCTGTACTGGTTGCTTAAGATTTTATAATTAAAAATAATACCTAAATATCATATGTTGTAAGTACATTTCTGTGCTAATTTTGCCCTATTAACGTGGTGTCAGTCCGTGCTGTGAGACAAAATTTTATCGTATAATACTCGCTTTAGCGTTTGTACAGTAAATTAACCAACACTGAGGACTCAAAATAGTAACACTGATCATCAGTGTTGATTTCTTAAAATCAAAGCAGAGACCTTTTTCTGTAACTCTCCTAAGCTAAAACTCTATCGCTAAAAATTTATAAGCTTGATTTATGACTTTTTGGCTACGAATAGAATTCTTCAACGCTTACTGTAATATAAAAACTTCATGCTTATTACCACTAAACCTTTTAATTTTATATATTCTAACGCCCAGCCTGTTTCAAAAACCCAAAATTTTAGTATTTTAGCTTAAGAGAATTACAGAATAAGGCCCCAGGTTTGTTTTTTACTAATCCAGAGTTTATATGCTTTAGTTTTTTTCGTGCGGTAGTTTATGTGCTCTATCCGCCATTTCATATTTTTTATATATGTATCTCGAGTTAATGATGCCATTTTAGGTTTTCGGCACCAAATTTTTCAAGTCTGCAATCCATTTTCGAATATCTCGTGCAGTTACTGAGATAAATAGCCAAAAACGGATTGCAGATTTTAAAAATTTTGGTGTCAAAAACCTAAAGTGGCATCATTAAATCGAGATATATAAAAAGACGGATAGAGCACATAAACTACCGATCGACGAAATGGTAAAACTGGCGGAGAAAAATAGCTGTCTGGCAGGGTCTCGATGACTGATATCGTCTACGATATTAGGTTTAAGTCAAAGGTCCACACATTCTTTCCTCCTTGCTTTTATATTTTCCTAAACTAGCACATTGTGCTACATGAGTAGGTGTCATCCCCCGAGTGTTGCCCATTATAAAAAAGCAGCTTTATTCTTGACAGAAAATGGAAGCACTTAAAAGTAAAAAGCAAAATTGAAAAGAAGTTCATTAGAACATTTGTTTGTGTGTGTGTATTTATTATTAAAAGAGTCTGAATGTATATCAAAATTTCAACGTGGGGTCCCCAGTAAAATACAATTGTTTGTGAATTTAGCTATTTGAATACATTCACAAGAAAAACGAAAAGAATGTATATTATTAACATTTTAAGTTTAAATTAAACCTTTTTCAAAATAAATGAAACCTCTTTCATAATGAACGTAACCTTTTTCAAATTAAACGAAACTCTTTTCAAAATAATTGAAACTTTATTCAAATTCATTTAAACATTTTTCAAATTAAATTAAACCAGTTATAGAATTTAATAGAAAACAAAAGAACAAAAAATAAAACATATTCATTTGTATATAATATTTGTTAAAATGAATGAAGAACTTGTCCACTGAACGCCTTAGGAATTAACATGATCATATCCATAACATAGTTCGCACAATCATTTTGATTAATTTGTGTGACACTTTCCTCAATTATATACACTTACTATGTTATGTTCTGTGGTAATGTCACTTTAATAATGATCGGGTGTGGAATTTTATCTTAGAAAATGTTTTCTCTATTGGGTTCAACATAGGAGAATAAGGTGGTAAAAATTTAAACGTACAGTCGCTATTATCCACCATATTTCGAATTTCCTGGGTTTTATGGATTCTGGCATTATCCATAATTAAAAATGATTGTTTTATTTTTTTTTTCTTTTGTTTTCTATTAAATTCTATAACTGGTTTAATTTAATTTGAAAAATGTTTAAATGAATTTGAATAAAGTTTCATTTATTTTGAATAAAGTTTTATTTATTTTGAAAAGAGTTTCGTTTAATTTGAAAAAGGTTACGTTCATTATGAAAGAGGTTTAATTTAAACTGAAAATGCTATAAATACATACATACTTTAGCCATCACAACCTTTCTTCAGAAAATTACAGTCTAGCTTTTCATGGCACCCATATTGTGTGTGTCAATTTAATTTATCCATGAGTACCGAATTCAAACGACAGATTTGAGAAGCTCATTCATGGAAATCAGTTTCTTTTAGAGCTTTTGCCAGATGACTGCTAAGAGATAGTCGCCAAAAGAATACTCTTTTATATTTTTTTCTTTCAAGATGCCAGAGTTGTGGTTTAAACATCGAGATCTTGTCTAGTAAGCCAACACATTCCATACAAGACTACGGCAACAACTTTCTTTCCAGAAGTGGTCTTTTTCACTTTCGTATTATTCAACTTTTCCTGATTACTTTTTTAAAGTGAAGCCCATGTCTAAGCCAACATTGAAGCCATACGGCAAAGTTTATTGGAGAATGTAGTCAAAAATTAAGCTGATCGTGGCGGATATAAGCCGGAAGTCATATTTAATAACTAAATGTTATCAGAAATTTCATTCATTGAATATTTTCATCTAGTACTAAAATTTTAAAAACTATTCTTTACGTAAATATTAATGCCCGTATTCATAAAAATAAACAAAAAACAAAATTTTTACCCTGTTTCTTCAATTGGTAGTCGCCGTGGTCTAGTGGTTAGTGTGTTGGCTTACTAAGACGATAGCGCTGGCTTCAAATCTCAGCTCTGACATCTTGAAAAAAAAGAAATATGAAAAAATTATTTCTTTCCGCGACTACCTCTCAGCAGTCTTCTGGCAAAAGCCCTGGGAGTAATTGATTGCCATGAAAAAGCTTCTCAAATCTGTCATTCGGAGTCTACTTTAAACTGTAGGTCCCGGTACTCATGGATACAAATTAACACACACAACATGAGTATGCCGTAACCCTGGCACAGGGTGTAAAGGCCTCTTATGTATGTATGTATGTATTCATAAAAATAAAAAAGTAAAATGAAAAGAAATTTGAGGTGGAATTTTCAATACCATTTTGTTTCGAAAATAAATTTAGTTAGGGGTTAGTTATTAAATCTCACGTGTGTACTTATTACTGATTTTGATTTATTTTGATCATACGTGTATATAACGCTTCACTTATAGAAAATCACAACAAATATTGAAAGGTTGGCTGACCGACCAATTAAAAGAAAAAATAAATGTCATTTACTAGTCAACTAAATTATAATTTAGTGTTTAACACTTAAACCACTAAATGAAAAAGAAAATGTGAAATGTGGAGAAATTATGTTCAATGGTCTTTGCATTTATATAGCAGAGGAGAGAAAAGAGTACATCCTGTTTATTTGTTAATGAGCTGCCGATTTATATTTGTGGCCACGGAAATGAAATATTTAAATATGAATCCACACAACAGTATGGCGGGCTTTCTTCGTTAACAAGCAGGAAGCCTACAGACAACTAATCAAGCGTCACTGGCCACTGCCAACATACGATTTTTACACAGCCAATAGGGTAGGAGAGTAAGTGACGGGGTCAAATATTTGGCGTTACAAAATGTTACATTAATTTTGAAAATTAAAGTTGAAAATTAATATGAAAGTAAATGAGGAAAAACAAAAAAAAAAATTAAAGAAAAATCAATTAAAAACCAAATTATTTATGATCAGGAATAATTGTAAAATTTTTTTTTAAAAAAGTTTTTTTTTTCTAGAAATTGTAAAGAAACCATTATTTTAGCACGAAGGATAACAACTGTTGTAATTTTTCTCTACTATTGGCGTTGTTGTTGCTGCTTTCTACGAAGGCAGGTTTACAATTTTGGGATGTTTTTTTTACCAATAACTTTAAAGGCAACAGCGCTTCTGCTCATTGTTATCTAAAGCAAGGACAACCATACTGTGTTGTTATAACAAATGAATAACTTTATTTTAGCAAAGCAATTTTGCCAACATGCAAAAAAAACTTGTACTTAGAAATCCAATGCTTAAAAATTCAAAGTTACAGTTGTACCAGCTAGTGCTGGCAAAGTATTGGGTACCAAGTATTTGTAGTAAGTGTTGGGTTCTCAAAAGAAAATACTCAATACTTTAAAGGTTGTATTTTTTCTTCAAAATTGTATGGAAAATTTAAATTTTAACTGTCAAAACAAAATCCTGTCTAAAACCACAATTCTTTATGAAATTATTTTCTTTAAAGAATAAAATGCGTTAAATGTATTATGTAATATTGAGTACCCAAATGAAAATTCTCAATACTATCAAGTAATTAAAAGTAGCAGAATTTGACAACACTAATAACAGCCAAGGTGTTGTCAAACGTTCATGTCGATGGCTTAGAAGGTTTTATCACACCAGTAATATTTCGGAGAGTCCATAAAATAATATTAAACAATTTAAGAGATTTGCGATATATGTGTATATTAAACTCAATACATCGGACATCATAATGACTTTTGTTTTGAAATCTTTGGATGGCCATTTTTAGACCCAGAAAGGTATGGTCTCATATTTTTTATATGCACACAGATCGATTACTATGAAAACGGTAAAAACATATCCCCTAAATAACCTTAAAACTTTTGACAATTTTCAATTTTTATATCAAACAGAATGTATTTCTTCTATCGAAGGAAATAGCAATGGTCCAACGCAAAACAATGTATGTTTACTGTCGAAAGCAAATCCATGAATTGGGTTACGAGCTATAAGATATAGCTTCTGAAAACTTTTCATTGTCTTTTTACTTTTTAATTTAAAGCAGTGGCTGCTTGTTAAGTGGTTTGCACCAAACACTCAGGAATAAAAATCTAACAGTCTTATTTATAATGAGATAAAACGTGCTTATAAGAGCCTTATAAGCACGATCTCTTAATTTTGTATTCATAAACAACAAACAGGGTCATAACGCTCTCATAAACCATTTATAAAAGAGAAATTTTTATTGTAGGTTTCTACCGTACAATAAAACGAGTTAAGTTGGATATTGTATAAATAAAAGTGGAATAATATAGTTTTAAAATGAATACAACTAATATAATTGCAAGATTAGGTACATATGTTCATATTTAAATTCACATAATTAAAAATTTTCGTATAATAGCAAATAATTGCAGTCTCTGCACAAAATTAAGTTTCTAAATCGCCAAAAAATAGTTTTTATTTTGTATTACATATGCCATCTCTTTCCTTTACAGGCTCTGTCTACAAAGTCTGTAGAAATTACGAATATAAATCTCTCTTTCTCTCCAGTTTCCAATTCCATTTTATCAAATTTTGATATAAAAAAATGTAAACAAAATAGTGCTGCACAAACCAAAAAGACGAAGGTAGTACTCGATTACTTTATACCTGAATTAAAAAAATTTGAATCAAAGGAAACATTTTTTAAATTTTTCAATTTATTTTAGTTATTTTTTTAAACAGCAGTAAATATTACTTCAATCACATCAATTTTATATATAATTGTGTTACTATTACACTATTTTTATGAATATTAAAAAATTGCCTAAGTAACCGAAAGCTTTTACTGTGCATCACTATGCTGACATAACATCATGGTATTGCCAGCATGACATTAAAATCGTTTACTAGTTAATTTGCTCTTATTAAAGGTTTATTCATAAGATTTTTAATTTTGATCTTATAAGACAGATAACGTCCCATAACTAGTGTATGGATTAAACCTAAATTAAGGAGTTATTATGAAGTAGACTGTAAGAAAATCTACTTATTTTATATTTTTTGTCACATCATTAGTCAACTACCCTCGTACTTTCCTATTTTAGAGTGCTGCATTCTTAAAGCCGAAATATTTGCTCTCACCATGTTCCTTTTATAAGGATCTAGTATTTTACTGCTGTTGCTCAAATAGCTGCTGCTGTTGTTGTTTAATATCCGTAAACTTCACGCTTAATTCGTTTTGTTTTTGAAAAAAAAAAAATATGATCGACTGTTGGTTGGTTGGCTTTTTGTTACAAATACGAGTGTACATACATTTATGTATGTCAGCCACACTCATATTATTTTTCAACAAATGCTAGTTTTCTGTAACACCCGTATTGGAAATTATTTTTGGACCAGGTGTAAGTTGTTTTCCGTATTTTTATTTTATTTATTTTTTTTTTAATTTCCGTTTTAAAATGCTTGTTGGCTGATAAAGTAATGAAATAAAATTTCATAAATGTATTGCAAAATAGGAAAAACTCTATGTGTTGAATGACATGAAAAATGTTTGAAAGAAATTGTTTGAAATACAATAATGGTGATCAATAAATGACAATCAATAATATATTAATAGTTTTGTGGGTTACAAGTTTGTTTTCTAATTTTTTTATAATTTTTTTAAACTCTTTAAGAAGCAGTAATAAACAGCTGCCGAAATCGTTGGCTTTAGCTTTAATAACTCGCCTTAAACTTCATTAGACACGTTGTCCTTCTATAGAACCTTATGATGTAAAAGGTGTCTTTTTAAAAACTTGAGTATTTAAACTGATAATACAAAAACATTATATACATATTTGTCTTCATAATCTTATAAATTGGAAAGAAATGGCCATACACACATGCATAATTGGCCATGATAACCATTTTTCAGACTTACGCCCCAGCTTTTCACAGCATCCATATTGTGTGTATCAATTTTTATCCATGAGTACCGGGAGCCTCAGTTTAACAACGACTCTGAACGACAGACTTGAGAAGCTTGTTTATGGCCATATCAGAGCTTTTGCCCAAAGACTGCTGAGAGGTGGTTGCCAAGGAACATATTTTTTCATATTTCTTTCTTTCAAGATATCAGATCTGGAATTTTAATCCGGAACTCTTGTTTAGTAAGCCAAAACACTACAAACTAGATTACTGCGACCAAAATAAATATCCGATGTGGCTATAAGTTACATGATCCAGTCTATCAGTTTCATTTCTGATGATTTTTTCCACTTAATCTATCAGTATGGCTTCAATCATGGGTTGAATTTTAGCTCTGGATTTTTTAAGAGTTGCTGATTTGTCATCACAAATCTGTGACTCAACATCATAGATGCCCAGTAGTGGCATCTTTTGTTTGATCGTCAATAAACCAAGAGGAAATCAGCATGTTGAGTGGGAGAGACAAACTACACTTGCAGAACTTCTGTGTCTTATTATATATATAAATATATAATATATAATATATATATTGGTTAATTGACAAACAAAAGAGCGTAAGTATACGTGAGAGTTAATTTGCTGATATCAGCCACAACTGGGCATCTATGCTCAACATAGATTATAAGAAATAGTTCAAAGAATTTTTACGAACGACGAAAACAATGAACAGGAAAATTTTCACCAACCTGAGTTTTCTATAAATCGCCTATTTATCTCGTTGGTATATGGCAAACTACTCTGTCTAGTTGGAACCAAAAGTCGTTGATTTTTTAAAACAAGCATGGCTTGAGAGCGTTCATTATTCGGCGTAACAGAAGATCCTCCTTGATTTAAAAAAAATAAATAAAAACATAAAGACTGGTAGTGTGACCAGCTGCATCAGACAGCCTATTTTAATGGATATAATGCTAGTTCGTTGACGTCTTGATGATTGTATTATTCCATATATGTACGGCAATTTACTTATTGCCGCCTCCGTTTAAACAGGAATAATTTTCATCACTAAACACAAGTCGTCGGTAAAATATGCTGATGTTCGGCCAGTTTCAAACATGCGTAACTTTACATAAAAATTATGGCTTACATGACTGTAAAATAAAGCTTGGGCAAGAGTAAAAGCCAAATAATTTAGTTTGCGTTGCATTTTTACAGATTACGCATATTTGAAACTGATCAAAGACCAGCAACATTGAGTCGATCAGAATAAAACTAATGCTGTAGGAAATTCTATTTTTTTTGAAATAAAATCTTATCAAATCTTCTTTCAGAGTTACGGCTTAGCTTCTCGCAACACTCATTTTGTGCGTGTTAACTTTTATCCATGAGTACCATGGTCCCCCACAATTTAAAGTCGATCCGAACTACAGACTTGAAAAGCTATTTTCATGGAAATCAATTACTCTCAGACCTTTTGCCAGCAGATTGCTAAGAGGACCTCTTGATTGAAAAACAATCATTTTAAAAAGACATCATAACTTAAGATATTCAAACAGATTTTGCCGATAATTCCTGGGAATTCTTTTTTCTTTCATTTTAAACAATAACTGAAAAAAAGTGAATGCTTTAAAACTCATTTATTTGCAATTAAATTTTTTATTTCATTACTTTTTGGTAAAGTCATTATAGTCCATAGATTCTAATAATTCTATTCTAGTTGTATAACGATTTTAATTTATTTGTTCAGTTTAATACGAAGTGAAAATCAGCTAAAGCATAACCGATTTTTAGTATACGCCAGCGTATCTCTTCTAGTACACACAATCATAAAATATTTTATCCTGTTCCCTATAACCAACAATTTCAGTTTATTTTCCACTTTAATTCTATGTGTTCCTGCGATCAAGATTAATCCTGCCATCCAGTTTTAAAGCTAATTTTCTATTCTTCTTAAAAATAAAGCTTCGTAAGAAAGCTTCGTAAGCCAATATCATGCTCAGATTAGTTTTACGTTAACTCGTGTGACTCTTTAAGTCTAAGCAATGGCTTGACATGTATAGTAATAAGTTATTGTCGCTAGTATCCTGAAACTCTTTATCATTTTCACATAGCTGTCTAAAAATTTCTAATATTTGTAACTTGAACACAAAAAGTTTTTGGATTAACAATGATTGATCGAGTGAGTAGACTTACAGTGCACTCGCGATAATGTTAGCACCGTCTAACGTGAACATGCTTTTGGTTACATTACAGTACTCTGTAACCTGAACAAACTCAGACATTTGTTTTTACATATGAGCTTGAGATATCACGCTTAAAACATTGTTTTTCTAGCTTTGAGGTTGTGTTCCTTGTATTGATGGTAATATGAAAATCCCTGAAGTTTTAAAAAAGAAAAAAATCCCGACCATGGTTAAACTGCCAATATTCCTGTAGAAGAGATCACGACGATAATTGCTCGCAATTCTAGTGCCGAATTGATTATAAGATTTCTTATGTAGATAAAGAGCAAATTATGGTTTAAGACGGCGCATGTTTTTAACATGATGATAACAAAAGCTATTGTAAAATATTTGTTATTCTATTATAATTATAAAGGTCATAACGAAAAATATATTTTCAGAAATATTTTGACCAAAGCGCTTGTATATAAAACCACTTAACTTTCGAGTGAAGATCTCGGGCCAGAATAAAATGTAAAAGCTCTCTTTAGATCTGAACAGGCAATTAAATATGTTATAGAAACTTATTTTCTTCTCATTTGATAGCACAGATTATAACAGTGATCAATATCTGAACCCTGCTGGGTACTACATATAGAAAATAACGGCCACTATTAAATTTTGTTGACTATTGTTCAAGACAACTACTATTCTTTAATACCTTGTGTAGCGTGTACACTCGTAACATACATTTCATGTCTGTGATATGTTGATAGAAAACCATTGATTGGCATCTGATGTGTGTGCGTGTGTTTGTTTGATGGTTTGATATCCTTGCAGTTTTAATTTCTAAAATATTCTGCATCTATTTAGTTGCTGGGTTGCCTGACCAGCCTTCTATATTAATGATTTGTTAGTGCTTTTGTCGTCTTGACTGATCATATTGCACTCACTGGCCATTTACTTGTGGGACATACGAATAAAGAATTTTGTTCTAAGGCCAGGGCAACATGCAAAACAGTCAATAAGCCGGAGCCAAAAGTTTAGCAGAAAAAAAGAAAACAATTTTTTTTTAACTCTTTGTAAGCCACACATTTTTAAGCGTTTCTTTAACTCAACAATAATATAAAAGCGGCTCAAACGTTTGATCTTTTATTTTTTATTTTTGTTTTTTTTATTGTATTTTAAACCTTTTGAAATGAAAATGAAACGAAAATAAAAAAAGTGTTTTTTTTTCTTTCTTCATTGTTATTATTATTGTTTTCGTTTGAGCACAGTGTATTCATCTTTTTTAATTTTTATATCCATTTCATAGGATTTTTTTGTTTTAAAATTCCTTAAAACTAAAAGCTGAGTTTCTTTAACATTAGCCACAACTTAGCTTTGGTTTGCTTTTGTTAAATGTCATTGTAACTCTTGAAAAAGTTAAGTTTTTTTTTGTTATTGTATTTTCTTTTTTAATTGCTTACTTGATGAACTCCAAGTAACAGTTTGAAAATGTTTTGTGTGATTGTTTTAGTTAAACTCGTACAGATTTTTTTAAACATTTTTATGAGCACAAAACGCGGATTTAAAAATATGCACAATAGACCATCACATAGCAGCTAATTATAAAAATATATAAAAAGGCCACTAGGAAAAGTGTTTAGAGGGGTCTTAAGAATGTGGGAATTTAAAAATACTGAAGCACATTCACTAAAACAGTTTGTTATTTTCTGTAATTTTGGTAATATTTAATATCACCTTTGTCAACTTAAATTGAAGGCAAATTGCAAGCGTAACTTAAATACTTCCTCTGAGCCTCGTATGCGTGATTTAATTTTTAAATTTGAAGCTCACGGTACTGTTGCTGACGATAGGCTACAAGAATGCGCTCGTAGTGATGCAAACATAACCGCTGTTCACAAAATGTTGAGAATGAGCCTGGAACATCAAAACATCGATCTTGACAACAACTGGACATCCCCAGAGGCATTTTACGCAATATTTTGCATAATTATCTTCATCTTCACGCTTGTAAAGTTCAAAAAAAAAAAAAAAAATGAATTGACTGTTTGAAAAACTGAACAAAAACAACGTATTTTTCAACATTTCCTATGTAATGACGAGACCCATTTTCAATTAGTTTCGCAAACAAATAAAATTGTAGAATATAGAGCTTACAAAATCCACAAACAGCCCTCGAAAACCTATTACATGCAAAGAAAGTGACCGTATGGTGCGATATCTGGTTAGGCGGCATCATCACCAGTATTTTTTTGTTTTTTTTTTTTTTTTTGAAAAAAGAGCAAGGAAACACCGTCGAAATGAATTCTTTACACTACAAAAACATGATAACCGATTTTTGGTTTGATCAGGACGTCACCACAATCCACAGAGCCGGCCAAATAATTCAGTTATTGCATTTCCCCGTCGCGTAATTTTTCGATTTAACGATGTCAACTGGCCTCCTCATTCTTGTGATTTATTGGTTGCGAACTATTTTCTATGAAGCCATTTACGTGAACAACCAACCAACTGAAATTCGGGGCTGCGTTGACGAGATAAACGAAGCCTTATTGCAACATATTCCATTATTAATTGCCATTCTATTCTACTTTACACTGGTATCAATAATAAAACTGAATTTGTCAAAAAAAAAAAAAAATATAAGTGTTTTTAAGACAATTTATTTCCTGACCTCAGCCATGTGGTAATCAGATATCTTTCGATTCATTCATTCTCTTCATATTCTTTCAAAGCAAATGCACTTCTATCGGTTATTGGTTCATTTGTGAATGTTGACATTCCTCAAACCCCTATCAAATTGATGACTTAATGTTGCCAGATCCTAAAAAGAGGAGAACCGTTGCTTCACTGTTAGACTAACCTAGCACAAACGGGTTAGAAATCGGATTGATAACTTCATTTCTATGAAGTCAAAAAATTTAGAAACTTTTATGTATCTTTACCAAAGTACACAAAATATTTAGTTTGCATGGGAGGTACCACACACACCAATACACAATTACGCCCATTTTTTTATTGATGATTTGTACTGACTATGAAGTTATTTAGACCGAATTTGTAAACTTTTGCTTTAATCGTTTTCAAGCTCAATATTTTCTTTTTATAGGAGGTACCATGCCCACTTATCCTATGCCTTACACTTTTTGACTAATAATTTTAATTAAATAATAATTTTGATTAACTTTAAAGACTAATTTTTTTTTATTTTGACACCAATTCTCAGGGGTTAACCCCTAATAAATGCAGTGCATTGTATTGGAATTTTTGGAAATGACAGTACATTTATGATAGAACATACATTTGTTTCTCTTATATTACTATTAAGCGCCTTAGGAATCATAATCAACAGCAATTGCCTCTTCGTTGCATGTTGATTGCGTGGTGAGTGTCTTCGCTATGTAGGTTTAGCTGTTATCTGCTACTTCCCAATAGGTGGCGCTTTTCTCCTGATCATTCGTTTTTTTGATGACATTGGTTGAGGTGGAATAAAGTGGAACGTCGTGGAGCGCTTCCTTTGCAGATGGTCTTCTTGGAGGGAGGGGGGACCTCTTATTTTTTAATTATAATTTTGAAAAAAAAACTGCAAACTAACTTTTTAATTTTTCACCTGGGATTTGAACTTGGGTCGTTGGAGTTTTTGTGCGAGCGCTCTAACCACTATACCACACACCCCCCATATATATTTATTTATTATATTTACTTTGTGTGGGAGTGGCTTCGTTCAGTTAGTATTTTTGACATTTATATAGCCTTTAAGAAGTTCTGTATATACAGAGAGATACTGTAAACATTTTAAAATATCGCCGTACAGCCGTTTAGCAGTCTATATATAGACTTTAGTTATGTGACCAAGGAGCACATGTCGATATAAGGTCGTATTAATTGACTATTATAGAAGCTTAGTCGAAGAAAGGATAAAGTGTTATTCGATAGATTTGTTCTCTAATAAATCAATAACAATTATATTTTTAGAATGAAATAATTATAGTAAAATTTACATTAGTTTGGGAATATTTAAAAATTTTAGTTATTAATTGAAGATATTCCTCCATACACACATAGTTTTATGAGATGTGCATTGACTGTTATAATAATATTTCTACTGGGTCTGTATGCCATTTTAATAATTTATTAATATTCTTGGTATGCAAAACTTTGCCAAATTCAATATTTCTTTTTTCTTTATTCTTAAATAAGAAATGGTTTATTTGCCATTAGCTTAACTGAGGAATTCTGAAAGACACAGACAAGAAAATATCACAAAAATAAATTTTATGATCAATGACAACGATTTCATTTCATTTCATACGGCATCATACATAACCTTTGTCTGTCCGCTAGCTGTTAAAGGGTTTCTGTCGCAAACATTTGTACTCCCTTATAAGTGAAGAGAATGAAGACCATATAAAGAGAAGATGTTTATAAATAAATTAAAATATATAAATATATACACATATGCAGATATTTTATGAATTTGAAAAATAATAAAAATCATATTCGTTCTTTATTTTTCAGATAGAATTTCTTTTGAAGAGTTTAAGCACATGTGTTCTTGGCCGAGCTATAAATGACTTGGATTATGATTCAATGCGTGGAGATTCCCTTGTTGCTACAAGTGTGTCAGACTGCATGTCTCTGTCGAAAATAAAATCAAAAAGAAACAAGAAAACTAAATATAATCCTTTGGTTTTATTTTGTAAACTGTCTTTTGAGGTGTTGGCGTTATTTTATATGGTGTTGAGTAATTTGTTTTCTGTTGTTTCTGTTCATCTGTACGAGTATTTCGATCGAATGCTGTCACTTCAATTTAGAGTCTTAAAAAAAGAATTCCTTTTGTTCTTTAAGCGTCAAGCATTCTGTTGTTCGAAATAAATTTAAGCTCCAACAATAAAAGAAAAAAGTTCACAAAACTTTGAACATTACGAGTATTTTATGAACTTTTAGTTTTACACTTCGTACTTCACTACTTGGTTGGCTGGCGGTGAACCCTTTCTGTTTTCCATGATTTAATACGTTTCCGCACAATAACAATAATCGTAAAAAACGAAAAATTTTTAAATGTATTTTTAAATAGTGCGATTAAAAATAATGGCATTGTTTTAATGGTTGGCTAGTGTGAGAATTTTTGTCATTTATGCCGTGTCGTATAAATTAAAAGAAAAGAAAAGTAAATCATTTATCCTCTAGACTAAGAAGTAAAAAGAATAAATTTGGGTTTTTAAACCTCAAATGTAAAATGGCAAGTGATCGCTGATAAGTTTAAATTTTTATTTTAAAGAAAGTATTGGTTATTAGCTGTAGCAGTCAACATCTAAGTAATTTTCGCAAACCGTAATGTATTTAAACTTAAAATAACTATTTTTTATAATTTTTATTATTTATTAGAGATGTCCCTACGATTAAGCTTTATAAATTTATTAGTGCGCTTTCTAACCAGTTTGTGCCAGGCTAGTCTAACAGTGAAGCAAAAATTCACTTCGGCCCAGGGTCAGTCGGGATTAACTTATCAATTTGATAAAGGTTAGAGGAATGTCAACATTCACAAATGAACCAATAACCGATAGAAGTGCACTCGCTTTGAATGGATATAAAAGGAATTGCGGCATTGCTTCGGTTTTTTAAAACGGTGCAAGAAATACTTCACTCCATCTCACCTTCTTAATATATACAAGGTCTTTATCCGGTCCAAGAAGTAATATCGGGTTTTTCAAAAAGAGCGCTACAAAAGTTTTTTTTTTAATAAAACAAAAACGGTTTTGGGTATCAATGAAATTCTTTATTCCTGTAAAACCACGTTCGATGCCATTATGTATGAAACTCGATTTCTTTTGCAAGGCCCCCACGGGCACGCTTGCAGAAGTCCAGACACTGAACCCAATTTTCGACAGTTTTCAAGCATAAATCGGCCGATACTGCTGTAATTTCATGTTCGATATTCGTACGAAGTTCATCAATTGTCGCTGGCTTGTTGGCATAGACCATAGACACAGCCCGACAGGAATAGTATAACGGCGTCAAATCGCACGACCGAGGCGGCCAATCGACTGGACCATTTCGTGATATAAGTCCAAACTTGGTTTCCAATAAATTGATTGTGACATTCGCGTGACGTGTGGTTTGTTGCCTGACCAATAACGCATATTTTGTTTATTGACAAAGCCATTCAGCCAGAATTGAGCCTCATGGCTAAAGATGTTTTTTCGATAAAAATCGGAATCACACAGAAAAAATACGTAGTAATGGCAAATGATTTTAACCTTGCCGCAAATAGAATTTACATTCGGATCGTTCCCAATAGCAATTTCTATTTGTCGCAACTACAAAATTGCTGTTACATTAAATACAATTGAGCAAATGCAAAAATGGTTTTAACAAATGCGATTGTCTTTGTCCCAAATATAATTCGACAAATGCAAAAACTGTCCTACCAAATACAATTGTCTTTGTCACAAATACAATTCGACAAATGTCAAAATTTTTTTAAATTTTTAGATTTTATTTACAAAGAAAAATAAAATTAAAGATTTTTCAGGAATATAATTTACATACGTATGTACAATGAATTGGTAACTTATTTTTAATTATATCTAAAATATTATTATAATACATAGAAAGGCATTTGAGAGCACAACATAATAATACATACATATATAATATTATATAACTTATATAAATAATATAATATACACACACTATAGTACATAATACATAAATTTTATTTATATACAGACTCCGAACGACAGATTTGAGAAGCTTTTTCATGGCAATCAGTTACTCTCAGAGCTTTTGCCAGCAGATTTCTGAGTGGTAGTCGCCGAAAGAAATCATTTTTTCATATTTCTTTTTTTCTAAAGATGTCAGATCTGAGATTTGAACCCGGCACTATCGTCTTAGTAAGCCACCACACTAAATATTAGACCACGGCGAAGATATACTCCTGTAAAAAACTCACACATATTTGTTTTTTTTTTCACACGCACGTGTTTTTAATACCGCAAACAAAATTCAAAAGAATGAGAGAAAACAATAAAACAAAACTAACTGCGGATTGCATTTGAAAATACAAGACTACTGTTAACACAACAGCAATCTGTATTTGGCGTAAATAATTTTTCCATGTAATCTCAAATAAGAAAAAATTTGACTTTAATAAATTGCTGTTGACATGAATTTTTAAATGCAATTACATTTAACTTAAAGAAAATTCAATTTGGATCAAATAATTTTGCTCTTAATTTACGTCAACAGCAATTTTGTAGTTGCGACAAATGCAGTGTATTCGCCGAAATTCTTTGTGGCAAATAAAATATCATTTAAATCAAATTTCTTGTCAATTACGATATGAACAAATTCAAATCAAATATCCGCAAACGTCACTCCCTCTTTGCTTCTCCTCATAATATATTTTGCTAACACTGGTACAATGCATGAGTAGGTATCGTTCCCTAAATACAGGGGGCGAATTACGGCATTCGATATCGAGCGAAATTTCATATAATTTTAAAAGAATTTACATAGAAAATTTGGTCGAAATTGAATGTCGTAATTTTTCCTCTGGTCTTGTAAAAAAAAATATATAAATAAAAATTCAAACTTCTATTAAATGTGAAAATGTTTCGATATTTAATTTTTTATTCATTCGCTTAATAAACACTAACTTCTTTGATTAACTAAACCTTGAAATAATTGAATGACTTTTAAAAATCATTCGACTTCAATTTCACTCGATGTCGTTGAACTGAACATACAATTTATAGTTCTTTTGTAAATTTACGTCCAGACCTCGCTTTAAAGTTTTAAATGTTTAATTTACAAAAATTATCTACACTTGTGTCGTTAAAAACGCTTTCCTTGTTAATTAAATTAAGGCTGTAGTTTTACAATGTTCTACACTTTAATAATTAAAGCCTTAATTCGATTTAAATGCTTCGACAAAAATGTTTTCAATATCAAATGAAACGTATGATTTTCAACAATTCAATGCTGCCTGTAAATAGAACAAATAAAGTAGGAGGACTAGTGATTTTGTGATACTCTTCATATTCGAAATTAAGCCATATGTTGAAGGATGCTTGACATACAACAGTAGCCTGATGATGAAGAGAATGACATGCAAACGTTTAAACATTTTGTGGAGCCCATTAAAGCAAAATCTATACAAACCAATGAAAATACTGAAATGTCAACTGAAAAAATTTTAAATAAAAGTCATAAAAATTAAGAGAAGGATTTAAAAGTAGAAGAGGAAAAGGGAAAATATGTCAGTCATTTCATATGGATGGATGTTTTCGAATGTATGACATTCATTTCAGTTTTTTTTTTTTTTTTTTTAAAAAGATTTTATTTCTCTGAACAGTATTTACAAGAACGACAAAAATTTTTTGTGCACTTTTTTTCATTATTTTTCATTACATGCTTGGTTATATCCGCATTCATACATGAATTTCTACTCGTATGTGATAACAATTAACTCATTAAAATAAAAACTTAATATTTGCAAGCAGGTTTAATTAATAATGAAGAGTAATTGTTTTTATTTTGCCTATAATGATCGATTTTGTTTACAATTTTTTTTTAGTTTTAACTTGAACTTTGACCCTTTTTTTATTACTTATTTTATACGATTGATTAAATGTCAACATAATAGTAAAGGTAGTAAATAAACAAGAAAATCGCTTTACATAATTGCTTCATAGAAAATATGGCCTTTAACCTTTAGTTATAAAATGCCTAAATTTTATTTTGTTTTTAATAGAAATATTTATTTAATTAATAAGCTTTATATATAAATATTAAGTCTAGTGGTTTGTGTGTTGGCTTACCAATCTCAGCTGACATCTTGAAAAAAAAGAAATATGAAAAAAATTATTTCTTTCGGCGACTACCTCTCAGCAGTCTTCTAGCAAAATCTCTGAAAGTAACTGCTTGCCATGAAAAAGCTTCTCAAATCTGTCGTTCGTAGTCGACTTTAAACTGTATGTCCTGGTACTCATGTATAAAAATTAAGACACACAACATGAGTACTTCAAGAAGCTAGGCCATATCGCTAACACAGGGTTGTAATGGCCAATTATGTATGTTATGTATTCCGTTGGAAATCTAGCACACTACCCGGTAGACTACTGACACCCTTATAATATATGAAATATTATATATAAACTATGGTCGCGTAGTCTACTGGTTAGTGTGCTGACTTACTAGGCGTGAGTTCCGGCTTCAAACTTCAGTTCTGACATCTTGAAAGAAAACAAAAATAAAGAAATATTTGTTTCGGCGACCAGCTCTGTACACTCTAAACCACTTTTGCTGAAAATTAGGTCGATAATAGTAGGCAACACTTTACAGACTGTTTTCGACCTAAAATTAGGCATCTAGTTTTTTTAGACATTTGGTTAGTTTTTAAGCAAAATATGTCTAAAATTAAACAAAAAATTTTTAAATATTTTAGGCAATTTGTGTCTAATTTTTCCCCCTCTGATATATTTATTTTCAACACTCCTTAAATAAAAATGCCTAAAATACATATTTTCAATAAAATTATTTAATTTATTATAAATTATATATCTTACAAACTATCTATATATACTTATAAATAGATATAAAATACAAATATGTATATACATATGTTTTGTCAGTTACAGCGATCTTTAATTCTTACGACGAAATATAGATGATAAACTTTAAAACTTTGTAATTTTTTTTCTGTAAATTTTGCAACAAACACTTTTTTTAAAATAATTAATATACATTTTAATATATTTGATAAACTAGTTATAAATTAAAATAAACATCACCAGCTGAATACAAAACACTTTTTTTTAAATACATATATATATAAATGATGCAGCCACTGCAAATTTAATATTTAAAAAATTTTCAGAATACGACGCGACCCTTTTAAACTTTTTATTTCAAATAAATGCTTCTTCTTTTTTTCGTAGCTTTCCAACTTTTTTTACTTAAATGTTCTCAATATTACACATTTATAACTATTTTTAGGCAAAAGTGTTTAATTTTACAAATTTTTTACTGATTTCAAGCAAATGTGCTTAATATTAAACATTATTTAGTAAATTTAAGCATAACTTGTTTAAACATAAACAATTTTAATAGCAAATTTATTTTTTTGTGTAATTTTTTTATTTTTTTTAAAATTAAGACGGAAATTTATATAATTTTAGACAACAAAAAATTTTCAACACCAATTTCGACATAATATGAACCTAAATTTTGGGAAAAAATTTAGAGTGTAGTTTGGATTCGATTTTAAATTGCAGGTCCCGGTACTCATGTGAGAACTTAGGCCGTAACCCTGAAACAGGGTTGTTATGGTAAATTCTGTATTCTGTATGAACTTTAACCCTTTACTAGAAAATATTTATTTTATTACACCAAAATATTGGGCTCTATTATTGCAACTACACTTTTCGCACATTTCTTGGCATTTGTGATTCGGGTTACAACCTGTATACCAATGTTGTATACAACAGTCTCTAGAGGAATTCGAACGTACAGAGTTGCAGTAAAAGAAACTGAAACTCTTGAATAGTTTACAAGGGCTTTTTTGACTTTGAAAATCTTTTTTATACTGTTTTTGTAAATGAAATGTAAATACTTGATTGAGAAAAATACCTATTTTTTATTAATTTTTGTTTCATTTGAAACGCTTTAATTAGGTCAAAATTAAATTCTATATAGAATCTTATACATATATTTTTTTTTGCAAGAATATTGTGATGATGAAAAAAGAAAATAATGTCCCTGAAGGAACAGTACACTAGCCAAACTGAACATGTGTTTTCGATTTCAGCTTTGGTAGTCTCATTAGAGTTCCTTGCATATTCAAATCCGAACATGAACTATATATCTCACACTTTTCAAGAAATCACATACTGAAATTACTTTTTTCCATATCGTCGCAAGAATTAAAGAACGCTGTAATTAAAAAAATAAATCGAAAATACGTTTTTTTGCAGAATTTTTATCAAAAAAAAAAAAAAAAAATACGCGTCGATTGGTCCCGGTCCCAGATTTCTATGATTAAAAAAGAAATTCACTTACGCCGTCTGCGTTTTGAAAAATACCAGCGTCTTTGTTCTACTTTCATACAGGTTTTTTGGCTCTAGTGAACATTTTTGTTTTTGTCAGTTACAGCGTTCTTTAATTCTTGCGACGATATGTACACACACCTGTATGAGTTAGTCGAAGTAAAGTCACACAAAAGTTTCTATCATATTCTTCTTTTCTCACCATCATTGCAATTTTTGTAATTGTCATCTTACTTACATAGATGAAACAGAATTACAGATTATTTTTGTTTTTGTTTTTGCCCTCTTATTCCATTTAATCCCCATTAGTCGGCATCAACGACATGTGCGACTGCAGCCGTGACGATCACTTCCTGGGGCTCGAACTTCGCGTCTCCAGCACAAATGTATTTTTTATATTTTATTTAAAATACATTTCTAAATTCCTTTATTTTTTTTTTATTTTTTTTTTTATTTTCTATGACATGGAAAAGGTATTTTTTTAAATAATTATTTAATAATTATAAATGATTTTTTGCAAACTAAAAAAATATTCCCATCATTTTAAACTATTGCTTTCAGTTGATGAATTCAATACCAGTAGCTTGGAATTTTAAACAAAAGTAAAATAGAAATAAAATTAAAGGTATAACATGTTTATTGTTGGCCAAAATCCAGTAGTATATTTGACATTAAAGCCAAAAATTCATCATAATAAGTTAAACAATAACATGATCGATGGATATGATCGCTACATGGTGTTAAAATCTTTTGAAATCACTTGCTTTAAAACTATAGCAGACATACATACAGTGGCTGGCATTCATATGAATTTTGGTTTTTTTGTTATTTTTTCTTCTTAAAATATGTCATAATTTTTGAATGATTACCATATATTTAGTTATTTTGCTGAATAGGGGGAAAAACTAGAGTTTTGTGAATAGTAGAACACCCACCGAGTATCAATGTATTGTTGTGGATTATTGAGTTATTTTAACTGGCCCCACCAGTAACAATAGCCTTTAAATGGAGTAATAAATGATGACAATTGTTATTATGGGGCCGGCTTCCCTTACTGCCACAGCCAACAGCATTGGCTCTCTCATTGTCTAGCCAGCCGTATACTACGTTATTAACATAACAATGGCAAAAATTTTCTAAAAAGTTTTATCTTTTTTTCCTTAACACGGACTTCTCATTGTCTTTGCATAAAATAATATTTTTGATCTAAGCCGCTTAAAAAAAATGTTAAATCATGTTTATAGTTTTGAAAAAAATATATTTTTTTTAAATTTTATTATTGTTTGCATTTGTTAAAGGCAACAATGCATATTTGTTTTTTATCAATATGATCAATAAAGCCATTTTTGAGATACTATAAGTATAGCAAAGTAAAATTAGCAAAAACTTTTTTTTATTATTATTGCTTAATGAAACTGAATTTAAACTATAGTCGAATTCGCTATTAAAAAAGTACACCGTTAAGGGTTCTCAAGTGAACCGTATTATTTAAAAAAAAATTTTAATATTTAAATATTAATGATTAAACAGAATACGACCGCAACTTCAGAGAAAACGTGCCCAAAATTAAAACGACGGCCGCAAACTCACGAACTGTCATTTATTATTTTTACATTTCTTGTATGTAAAGCTATTGAAAATTAAGTTTATGAGAGTCTTTGCAAAGAATTGAATTTATGTTTTATAATTTAATCATCTTTATGCACTTTTTTAATAATTTTTTCTAAAATATCCCGCATTATATATAACAAATTCCAAAATTTTTTAATTTATTTAAACTTTCAAATGTTTTTTTTTATTTTCTTTTGTTCTTATTTTTCATTGCGCCAACAACAAAAAACAAATGGGTTTGCTTACAAAATGTATGAAATCTAATAAAAGTGTGGTAACATTGTTGAGAGAATTTGTTTCTAAAAATGAGAGCATACGAGTAAGAAAAATCGCTGTCAAAATAAAAAAGAAACTATATCACGACTGCATTCTCCCGCGTTTTTATTTGTCAATTTGTATTGAAAAACCGTCATGCCCCAATTCTGTTGAAACATTCTATTTCACGACGGCATTCTCCCGCGTTTTTATGTGCCAATTTGAATGGAAAAAATGTCATGCCCCAGTTCTGTTCAATCGTTTAAGCTTAATTACGTTCCAACAAAAAGTGTATAGTATGGCGTGGTGCAACAGGATAGGAATCACATATTAAAGCTCAGGCTTAATACCAACTCGTTCACAGTGAGTAGTTTTGATCCGCTCTCTATAATAAAATTACTCCAATCTCGTAAGAATAGACATTTGCTTTTAACGCAAAGGGTTTGTCATAGACTGCTTGCCTTATGTCTAGAGTTTTCGTTGGTATAATAATAATTGGTGTAGAGCCTGGTGACTGACACTCGGCAATACCCAATTCTATCATTCTACTGATATTTTGTTTAAGAATTATTTTCCTTAATAAGCAACATGGAAATCTTGCTCTTGGGTTGATCTTTTTAATATGTAAGTGAACTCGCGATAACCTGCTTTAATTTTTACCAAGGCAGTTAACGATTTCGAATGTAAAATTTTTGGACTTTCTATTTACCATCAGAAATAATGACAACCAGTATTTCAAGAAAATAGTTTACAGATTGAAGAAAAAAAGATTTTCCTATTAAAAGTATGTAAATTTCAAAAAAGTAACGAGAAAAAGTGTTCACGTTATAATAGAATTTTGATATTTTGTTCACATTTAAGAGTAGGCTGACACATTTCTGAGACGTTCACAGTTTCGAGTGTTCACGCTTTGGAGAGTTGGTTGTATATGATAAGCAGCTAATTGTAATTCTCCTTTGTGCCCCTTAATCGTTGTGGAGGACATTCAGAACAAGTATTGGGGTTATTTTCGGTGCAATACATCTCAAAGTACCATCTATATTATATCAATTTATCACAAAATTCGCCGATATTTTCTTTGCATCCATTGTTTCTTTAACTGTAAGTGAAATAAAAACCATTTAAAAAAGTTTAATAACAATATAATTTGAAATGTATGCTTTTGGGTATAAGCATGTCTCTATGGCCATTATATTGAATGTATTTTGCTAATAAGGCGAAAAATATTTTTTGTTTTTTAATAAAAAAACTTTTTGTTTTTCTATTCATTTGCTACAGACATAATGCACAACCGCAGGTTGGCTTGCTGTGGTGGAACAGAGAAATAGAATTTAAATTTTTTGAAAAACAGAAATGTATTGCTTTGTAAATACTTTTGTTTGGTTTTTATATACTAAATGGGATATGATTCGCATTTAGTCTATAACTATTTTAACATAAGTATTTATAGTTTTGAATAACACCTTTGGGAAAAAGTCTCCTGACGAGTCTCTTAAGCAGAGACGAAATGGCCATAGAGACATGCTTATCCCCAAAAGCATACATTTCAAATTATATTGAATGTATTTTGCCAATAAGGCGAAAAATATTTTTTGTTTTTTAATAAAGTTTAATAACATTTAAAAAAATACAAAAATGATTTTATATCCCAGCACTTTTCTTTTTATACTTTGTTAAAATTAACATATGCCCAAAGCTTTGCTACTAAATCGGTTTCTTTTTAACAAATAATCACCTTTGCCGATTGTAAAAGTAGTGTTTCTGACCAAAACGATGTTTCCTTCTACCACCCTTAAATATTTAAAATCTATTGTATTTTATATAGTTTTTTGTGGTATTTCCAACGGATTTTCGTTTAGTTTCCCAACAAAAATTAAAAGTTCATCAGACAATTTATCTTTTCTAAATCCGATATACCAACTTATAATGGTTAGTTTATAATAAAAATGGCAATATTTTTTTTGCAAATTAACATCAATTCCTTGACTTTCTAAAACAATGAAATACGTAGAAATGATTCTTAATACCGCTCATATAGCTTAGGTAGCCGCAAAAGTAAAAATTTCCTGAAAATTTTTTAATTTAATTTAATTTAATTTCTTTGTCTGTGCTGCTGCGGTCGGCGAGTGATCGCGGGAGTTATTTATTGAGATCTTAGGTAAACTTCTGTAGTTCATTGTTTCCTTAAATTTTGAACGGTTTGCTACCCATGGATCTAAACAGGGGAAAAAAAGGTAAAAAAGGTCGAATTTTTTAAAGTTTTTCTACGATTTGGCGATGGTCTTGAAGTTGAAGGTTTTTTTGTTTTATATGTTCACAATTTTTATTCTTCATGACAAGAGATACAACTTTGCTTCAGAAAGTAAACAAAAATTCCGAACGGTTTGCAAGATATGAGCCTGAGAATATGATCAGGAAATGCAAAAATAACACCGAAGTTCCAAATGTTTGGGGACCCGTAAAAAAAAAATTCATGACTTTGGGCAAAACTGGGAGCCACGGGTCTTTTTTTTTCTGTCTTTTATCATGCAGTGGTGTACGTACCATATGGTTATTTTTTCTTGTTGCACTGTGTTATAAACAGATAACTCACTTGGCAATTTGATCTGAAGTTGTTGTTTATTATTGTGGCATAAAAAAGTTGACAAGGACAATTGGCATGGGGTATAAAATATTTGTATTCAGTATTTAAGTTCGATACATCTCATAAAAAGCATTGATATTTAATCGATGTATATATAATATTGTATATAACATGTTACAGGCGATATAAAAATAAAAATTTGAACTATTTAACGTCAAAGGTCAATTTGTTCAAACTCTACTTTATAAAACAAATTTGTTTTCTGTTAAGTGTTTTTTTTTTTATTAAATGCTTCATCCATTCTTTGAGTATCAAAGTAGACAGTAGGGTAGTGCGTTAGTCTATTATTGTGGGAAAGGTGGGCTTAATTCCCCTCAGACAATGTGGTCTTGAGCGTAAGTTTCTAATTTGGCTCTTAGTTACCTTAATTGCTACCATAAGCCACTTAAGCAAGTAATTAAGTGTTTGTATTGAAAAATGTTTGCAATTAGTATTGAAAATGCTAAAGGTCAAAGGTCGCTAATATTTTTATATTGTTTTTAATCATAAAACTCATAAAATATTTTTTTCCATTCCATACATTAAGTATAATGATTAATAAAACTTCATCTTCTTACGTCCACCAATTGTCTGTTAGAAATTAACAAGAAATGTTTAAAAATTATCAAATTAAATTAGTTTAACACCTGCATTCATTATGAAAGTCAGTCAACCATTAGAACTCCATCCATTAGAAATTATTTTCTTAGAAAATTTATCAGATTTTTAGTTTTCATAGTTTAACATGATTAGGGTTGAAAAATAGAAGACGATTTATAGAATTTTTCCTTTGTTTTTCTGATTGACTGTCAAGGTTTAGCGCCTTTTAACAACCGTAATATTAAATCAAGATAACACGAGCGTTTAGGTGCTGAAGCGCCAAGAAAACTTAAAAAAAATTCTTTCTTTTTGGCGTTATGCCATAAAATTAAACATTTAACACTTGACGGTGAAATTCTACAAAATTTTAGAAATTAATTTTAAAATCTTAGAAATTTCTAATTTAACAATTAGAATGAAAAACGATGGAAAAGAGAGATTAGAAATTTTGATAATTTTTGTTAAAATTTTTATATAAAATTCTATGAAATTTTATTGCATTTTTTGTAATTAAAGAAGTTTAAAATAATTTTTTCTCCCTCTATATCATAGTTAAATAAAACTCTCAATAAATGAAATGTGTCTGTAGCACAATTATGTACAGAAAATGAAGATTTGGATTACATTGCTCTATATTAACAATTTTGCCATATTGTTTCGATTTAAGTTACGGTCATATTAGCTAAATACTATATGAAATAAAAGTAATGACTATTTTATTAAAACATTTGAGGTATACACAAAGTGTTTTATTATGTGTTATTGTCATAAAGTTGTAACTTTTTTTATTATTACGAACAATTTTTTATTAAAAAAAAAAAAAAACAAAACTATCTGACACACCGTTCTACTTTGGTGAACAGTGGCAACCTTATTAAACATATTTTTTAAGCTTCAAGTCTCCACGTTGTTTAGTATGCATTGTTTTTGAAGACTGGCCATAGCTACTCGTATGTATTTCAATGCTTTCATTTAAAAGATCTCAGTATATGTACAACCAACTGATCTGTACTCTATCGTTTGCGATCGAACCAGCAGTCAAGACAAACACCGTAGTGGCCGACTACTGAAGGTGTCCACGACAGAAAGCTTTAAAAAAAATTCACAAACTGGTAATAATTCAAACTGAATAATCGTCGGAATAAGTAAAAATGATAAGCATTTAGTCGTAGTCGCCGTGTTCTACTGGTTAGTGTGTTGGCTCACTAAGACATGAGCCCTGGGTTCGACACCCAGCTCCGACATCTTAAAAAAAAAGGAATATAAAAAAATATTTCTTTCGGCGACTACCTCTCAGCAGTCTTCTGGCAAAAGGTCTGAGAGTAATTAATTGCCATGAACAAGCTTCTCAAGTCTGTCGTTTGGTGTCGACATT
Organism: Metopia argyrocephala; assembly: GCA_963576795.1. NCBI lineage: Eukaryota > Metazoa > Arthropoda > Insecta > Diptera > Sarcophagidae > Metopia > Metopia argyrocephala. Next base: position 169,268,479 of record OY756208.1, on the reverse strand, counting down.
AAACTGTAGGTCCCAGTACTCATGGATAAAAATTTACACACACAACATGAGTGCTGCGAGAAGCTAGGCCGTAATCCTGACACAGGGTTGTAAAGGCCAGTTATGTATGTATGTATGTTATGATAAGCATTTACAAAGTGTTATTTTATACAAATGATGAGAATTCTGTGCAGAATATTAGTTACACATTTGCTTACAAAAGAACAAAAACTGTGTAGTGAAAATGTATTAATGGAGTATTTGGCGATGTTTCTACCCCATGAAGCCCAAATTTTGCAACCTATTTGCAACCACGAATGAGACATAAGCTCACTATTTCCATATGAGAAAAAAGGACTGACTATTAAAGAAGTAACTAGAATGGGTGTACATCTAATATATAAATTTCTCTTACCACGGTGTTTGTTGCCAAACTCTTCCAAGCTTCCCCTAAATGTAAGGTGATCCGCTCCAAGTGAAAATTTATGCCTCACCTAAATAACGTAACGATTTTGATGAAATTTTAAACTATATAGATCTGCGTACTGTAGAGCATATATGGTTTACGTTTTTTTTCTTTAAAGTACTCAAAGAGGGCGATAGAGAGGATATTTCTCCATGAAGTATGGAAAATATCTGATAATCACTAATTTAAATTATTAGTAATGAAGACATTGATTGCTCATATCAATGTCGACTTTTGCAGTTCGCTGAAGAGTATCAAATATATTTGAACTAAAAAAATGTTTCCTAAAGCAAATTTATATGGCAAAACAACGTTTGCCGGGTTAACTAGTATTGTATAAAATTAGGTGGAAACACTCTATCTGCAGGCATCGTCCATTTTTTTAACTGAAGTTTTAATTAATTGCGTTCAAAAACAAAAATCATTCAAAGGTGAGTATTACGTTATTTCATTCAAACAATACATCAGTTCACACATTTCCTTTTGCGATGGCCAAAATCAATGCATTAAAGTTCGAGTGGCTTCATTAATTACGCATCTTATTCGCCACATTATTTGCTATTTTTACACTTAAAACAATGGCTCGATGGCTAAAGATTTGACATCATTGAATAAGAGGAGTTTGCGATTGATGACTATTTGAAGTACGTAGAGAGTAATTACTATGAAACGGGTAGCGAATCTATTGATCGTTAGGAAAACTGCATTAAGCTAAATGGAAATTATGTTGAGAAATTACGTATTTATAATTCAAATATTTTATGCTCTCTTTGTTAGGCTGACTAAGTTTGGCTCTGCTCTTCTAACAATCGTGATATCGTAAAAATTTTATTGTGCGGTGGTTTAAGTAAAGGTAACACGGACAATTGATGTCAAATTTCAATAATATCAAGTGGTATCATTCTAAGGACGCAGGTAATAAACACAGTGGCTTGGAGTCGCCGTATTTTAGTAGTTTAAACCCCATCTCTGACTTTTTGTAAAAAGAATAATGAAAAAATATCTTTTTGGGCGACTACCTCTTAACGCCTATCTGGCAAAATCTCTGTGAGTAACTGATTCTAAATAAGTTGCTCAAGCCTGCCGTTCGGAGTCGACTTTCAACTGTACGCCCCGATACTAATAGATTAAAATTGACACAAACAACATGGGTGCTGCGAGAAGCCAGGCCGTAACTCTGAAACTGGTTTGTAATTGCCAATTTTGTACGTATGTGAGGCTATAGCTTTGCTTTTCAATAATTGTGCTTTAGCGTCCGTTTTTAAACACTGTCAGTTTTCTCTAACCCTTTTTGAATTAATGATTTTAATATATATCAGTATGGAAAGAACCCATGCTTTCACAACTGACTTCTATTCACAACAAAGTTAGAAATTCCATTTGAACTGTTCACAAGAAATACAAATTTCAATATTCTTACCTGTCCAATTCGGCCTATTTTCAACTTATACATAATTTGTATAGACTGCGAATGCAATTAGAATTCAATTTTGTGAATACAAAATAAGCTAAAAAACCAATATTTATTTTGTATGGGGTGGCACTGTCTAGGGGGTTATCAGAAATAGTTTACATTGTATTCTCTGAACAGACGCACAAAATTTTTTAAGAATTGGTCAATACGGATGAGTTTTCTTACATATACTGGGACAAAAGAATATTGTTGATGCTCGGCCTGAATACGTATAGCACACGAAGTAATCTGATAAGGCTGCAGTATTAAAAGTAAAATGAGTTCTTCTGTTTCCGTACTTTCTTTCATGAATATCACGTTTTCTGTACTTAAAATAATTGACAAAATTTAATGCTTTCAAGTAAAATTTAAATAACAAAAAAATCCTTTTAATTTTTGAGTATCCTTTTTGTGAGCAAAGAAATTAAGTAAAACAAAAATGAAGAAATTTGTCCAATTCGGTCTAAAAGCCAGTACTTATAGAATGATATGCAAAAAAAAGTAAATTATAAAGAAAGATCTGCTTAAAATAACCTAAACTGACCACTTGGAAAGGTTCAATTCCAAAATCAATGTGGTAACTATGACACAGCTTTATTTTAGATAAATATATTTCACAATTGTGTTGCAGGACTTCAAACTACATTATCAAACAGGTATTTGCTTAGTTCGGTTTGTTATTTTTACAAGCCAATAAACTTTTAAATTGTTGAAAAAGAATAGAAAATTACCACAAATATAAGGATATTGAATAAAGAGATGGAACCGCAATGATAATTGCGGTCTTCATGGTTTCAACTGTAACCAATTTAAACGTTTCGCTTTGTATCAAAACCACAGCGACCAAAAACTATCTATAATCCCATACTATTTTCTACCATTTTTCTACTAATAATATGGCCGTAAAATTTTATATAGTAGGTGTCTTAGGGATAACTCAATAACAAGGATATGCTTTCACGCATTTTTGTCAAGACATAACAATGCCAAGAACTTATTAAGGCGTACTAAGTTCAGTTAAAACTATCAAACAATTAACACCAGAACCACAAACTACTGGCAGGATATGAAATGTTAAAAAAAAATTGAACATTTAGTACCTGTTGTTTGCTTGTAAGGCGGATAACTCCTTGGTAGTTAAACGCTGTGTGAGGTTTTGCAAACATTTGTAGACTACTGACTGGCTTTACTTTACTCTACTGTTTGTCATTTAATTTTATTGTCGTTTTTTTTTTGTCTTTGTTTTCATGTGATAGATTTTTTTTGTTTTCTTTATTTTTGTCATTTTTGTCGCCTGATCATAGTGTGGCTAATTAAACTGTTACGCACATATTAAAGTCGACTTTCAATTGTTTTGTATTCATATTTATTTTTTTTTCTACAACTGGTGGTGGTCTAAAAGATCAGGTTGTTTTTTGTTTTTTGTTTTTGTTAACTAATGAATATATTTCTGTTCAAAAAAAAAAAAAAAAAGCAAAATTAAAATTTTTTTGTCATCTTTGTTGCCACCTAGTGGGCGATATGTTTTGTGTTTGATTTGTTTCAACTCTGTATGCAAAGATGTACAGAACGATTGGTATGGTAATAACAATCAATGAAGTCATCAAAAACTATATACTATGATCGATTATCAACGCTTTGTTAAAAAAAAAGAGTAGAAAAAAATAATTTTTAAGCCTACCATGGCGTTACCAATCAGTTTAGCAACACTTATAGGTACGAGTACAATTTTTTTTTGTACTTTTTGTACTTTTTGTCCATTCCCAAATACTTAAAACTTCTGTCAACAGCAATTGATACCTTCGACTGACAAAAATTCGTCTTACAATTAATTCTGGCTTTAAAAAAAATTATATTTTATTTTTTAATTTCTTTACATTTCTCTGACTGTATGATACTCGAAAAAAAATTTTCCGCTTTCTGTATTAGTTTAAGATTTGTGTGGTTGTGGGGGTTGGCAAATTATTTTAAATTATAATGCGTTAATAGGCCATATATTAATTAATTAGGGATACCTTTTATTCGGTTTTTTATCTCTGTTTTTATTTCTATGGTTTCTTGTTTTAATTTGTTCGAGTATTCCAAACAAACTTATGGCAAAATTTTACACAACATGTGAATGTAACGGCCATTTAAAAACCAACAATTAAATTATTTTGATTATGGTTTATCACAGGTGTTAAATTGAATAAGTTTTAAAGAAATTTATGGCATTTTAATTGGTTTGAAAATAATTAAATTTAAGTAACTTTTATAAATTACGAGGGGAGATAGTTTGAAAGCAAAAAAAAAATAAAAATAAAGGAAGAAAAAAAAACGAAAATTATTAAAAGAAGCATTAAGAAGCTTAAGATTTAAATAATTTTTAATGATTTTAAGGGACTCTTATAATTTCTATTCATCAAGAAAGTATGGCCATATCAAATGAGATTGCAAAATCCATATTATATTGACTATTTTGGTGGCCTTTCATATAAATGATGGAAATAATTTGCCCTATCAAAGTAATCCTTTCTACGGCTATTCATAATTGGAAATAGTATTCACCAGGTATGTTGTTATATCGTATTATTATCATAAAGTTGTAACTTTTTCATTAGTAAGAAAAATGTTTGTTAATAGCAGTGTGGACAAACAAACAAAACATTTCGCAAACGTTTTCACAAAGTCATAAACTTTTCAAATTTTTTTTAATCGTTTTGTACATGAGCAAAACCGAAAGAAATACTTTTTAGATGAAAAAGAGTACAAACAAAACAATTGGCATTTCGTTCTCTCGCTTGCTTTAATATTCCCTGACATTCGTATAATTGCGTACAAAATAAAAGGAGAAACGTATTTTTTGAGTGTTTCATTTAGTTCGTATGTATATTTTTTGTTTGTTTTTTAAATAAAATTTAAATCATAATTAAAATGTTTACTGCTTTGCCAAAAATCTTGATTCATTTAGGTATGCAAGTATGCATATTTAATATTAAAAGGAGTTATAATGAGCAAGTCAATTAGCAATCATTTGTAAACGTATTTTCTTCAAACTTTTTAATTTTGTTCTTATTCATTTTTTTCTTCTTTATATACGCACATTTGAGTTTGTGTATTTTTAGTGCTCACAAACAAAACCAATATACAAATCGCTTTCAGTGTTTTTGTTTTGTTTTTGTTTTACTCATTGTAAAGAAAAAAACAAAATGAAATTAAACGTTTCGTTTTGTTTATTTTCCTACTCTGGTTAATAAAACAAAAACTAAAACTAATTTTGATTTATTATAAAACTCTCTAATTAGAATAGACTTAAATTTTATTGTCTTAATCTAGATTATTTTAGCAATGAATTCTCAATTAAAGGTGAAAACAATATGCATGAAGGAAATGTACATCAGCCGAACTCAGTATTGTTTATGACTTTTGCTACGATAATTCCACCAGTTATTTTTGAGCTGAATATATTCATGACCATCATCAACTAAGTAAAACCCGCTTTAAACTAAATATTCTTTATTAGAACTATACTTTCTTTACATATTATATAATGAGTTTTTAGAAGTCTTGTTAAATACACCACTGTTTGTCATCTCTTCAGATGTTGTCATTTAATCTTTTGATCGAAAAATCATTGCAAAAAAAAGGATTTAGTTCTTATGAAATTAAGACGTTTTATGACGAAACAAAATTTTTCGACAATCCAATTTGGATGCGAACTCGGTTTTTCAAATCATTAAATGAAAAACTACATGTTTATGACATAGTAGCACACCTTGTGAATACTTCAAAAACACATGATTTGTTGTGGGCATAAGGTTTCAAAAAATGAACCGAAAAATATAAAATATTCTAGCAAAATATACTATTAAAATACAATTACAGTAAACTGTAGTAATTACAGTCAAACTATAATCTTGTAAACAAATAAACTTGTTTTTTTTCAGTGAGGCCAGCAGTGATGGCCCCAACTCATGCAGTACATTGTGCTGGTCTAGGAAAATATGTTATGGGAAGATGCAAATAGGGAGTGGTGCTTATGGACATTTGATTTAAACTTGCTAATATCGTAATTGACAGGAAAAAAGTTTACGAGAAGATTGTTTCATAAACAAACGTAGCAGCCAAAGAACGACTTCTCTCTATAATGTATTGTGCGATTTACTGCTCTAAGAGAGATACTATAATTTTCAGGATTACTAACCGCACCCTTTTTAGGGATTGGCATTACATTAGCAACCTTCCAGTTAGATGGAAACACACGGGCGCTATAAGCCACTCTAAAGAGGTTAGCCAATGGACTCGAAAGCGTCGAAGAGCACTGCTTCATGATCAGTGCTGATATACCATCCAGACCAGAAGATTTATATACGCATTGATTTAGAACTATTTTTATAATAACAAGAAATATGAAATCGTCCCCTTAATAAAACAATAGTGTATATTTTTTTTGCCATTTCGAGATAATGGAGTTTAAAGTTTTTGTGTTATTAGACATGTGGTCATTTAAATATTTGGTGGAATTATCAGGGTATTAGTAAATCATATTTTATTAATTTAAAAGTGCTTTAATTGCAATTAAATGGAATTCAAAACACCATAATGTCACTTATGCTATTTTATTTGTTTTATAGTATGTGTTAAAATCATTATATGTACACTATTTTATTTCGTATGGTATAAACTATTTTATTTAAATCATTTACACCATCTATATTGTTAAAAAATTTTGTATATCAGTATACGTAATTTTTCGATTGTATTTTGTTATAAAATAATAAGAATAGTAAATAATAAAAAAGTGTAGGCTTTATATACACTATTGTTCTTTGAAATTATATTCTCACTTACACAATTATTAATGAAAAATTTCACACGCGCAATTATACGCTAATATTTCAATTGATCTTTTGACCCACTTTGTGGAAGTAGAATTTCACCAAATTTTGACCACATATAGAGTCAGTTATGTAGATTCTTATTATACAATTAAAAAATAATGGTGTACATGTATATACACTATTGTTTTATTGATTTATTTATTTTATATTTATATGGTTCTGTTTGTTCTATTTGAATTTTTCTTTGAGTTACTTGTAATTTATCTTGTGTTTTCGTATTTACTAGCAAAGGTAATTTCAGCAATAAAAGAATGCATGTATATCAGCAACACATGGTTCTATTTATACGATTTCAATTCTACTCCAGATTTTAAATATTTTACTTTTTTTTAAAGAAGTTTTTGTGTTACAGTAGAATATTACAAATTAGAACCACTTTGTACACCAGGTAGTTCGAGTTTCTGCGTTTTTTTTTAAGAAAATGATAAAACTACAACTACTTAAGGTGGTTTTACACTATCCCACAGAGTATAACGACACGTCAAAAACTCAAATAAAATGAAAAAGTATAATAGTGTGAATACAATTTGTAATGAATTGTCAAAAAATACGGATAGAAATTTGACAGTCGTATGGCTCTCATCATTTTTAGAAATTTTTCTAAACCATTAGATTTTTCATTTTATCAGAGTTGCTTTTTTACGCAAATATTAGAAAAAATCAGGGTTGGAAAACTGAAAAGTTTTAGCCATAATTTTGCTTATTCCTTTTTTTTATTAAATAACTACAAAAATACAAAATATAGTTAACATTTGAAGTTCTTTCTCTTTAACATAAAATAAATTACAAATATTTGTTGTAAAAAATAATTAAATATGGCTTTTATTATGAAATATTAATAAAACATATATTGCCGTATTAATATGTCCATCCTTGGAGAAAGAAAAAAGCACAAACAGCTGTTGTTTCCATTTTATTTTAAATGTGATAGTGTAAAAGCAAAATGTAATGAAAACATTTTACGTTTGATTTTTTGACAGTCAGACCAAAAACCATTAGATTTTCTTTCGACAAAATCCAATGAAAGTCTTAAGACTTGTAGAATAGTGTAAAAGCACCTTTAGTTATGTATGTAGGCTTTTCTCTAAACAATTTTTATTTATTAAAATTTAATTACTCATAGAAAAACTTTAAAAAAGTTCTTTAATAATTAGGAATTGTATTGGTTTTTAACATAAAATCTGTATGTATCGCGTATGAACATTTCACTTTGAACTTCAGTTATCAACCGATCCAAATTTGTGCAAACATAAATATAAAATTTCATACACATATGACCGGCTTATAGATATCACGAATAATTCGGTGATTCCCTGTTTTATTTATTTACTTTAATAAGCGAATAAAAAAATTTGTAGTAAAAACAAAAAAAAAAAAAAAACGTCCAGAAATTAAAATCTGTGGTCCTAATTTCAGAGCATTCAATAATTTAAAACGGCAGGTTCGAACTGGTGAGATTCTCTTATATTTGTAATTTATTTTTAAATTTTAAAGTAGTTTCTGTTTAAAGTATTTAGCGAGGTAACAAGGGGAGGCAGTATTATAAATTAGTAAACCATAAAATATTTTTTTTTTAATTTAATAAATTTGAAAAATTATAGCTTTTGTTTATGTCTTCCAATGGTGCTGCTTATTAAACAAATTAAAAAAAAAAAACTTTTAAAATTTTTTTTCATTTCTAATATCGTATTACTTGCTCGTCTTAAAAATCAATAAAAGTCGGAAGTTTGAATTTCCACTGGCAGTTATTAAACTGTCTGTCATTTTTTGATTTGTAATGTCTTTGCCATTTCGTTATTAAAACAAATTTGTAAAAGTGGAAAGAAAAGAAGAGAAGACATAGAGAAATTTAAACAGAAATAATTAAAGTAACAAATTTACAATGATTTTTTTAATATTTAAATGTCTTTTAAAGAAAACTGTAATCGAAACTGAAATATATTAAAAAAATACAAAAATCTTTCAAACCGAAGTAACAAATACACAAGAGTTTTATCATAAAAGCTATTAAAGATTTAATTCATATTTTACCTCGACAATGAATGCTTAAACAAACAGGTCCTCTAAACGGGATTTTAACTGATGCATTAGGTTTTTCTTTTTTTTTTTTGAAATTCAAACATCAGCGAACCATTGTAATCAAACAATTATTTTGGGACAACCACTGCATTATTCACGTATTGTAGTGTTATGAGTAGATGAAAGTATTTACATATGTAGGTATGTGTTTACCAATGCATGTGTATAACTGTGTGCGTATTATTATAGAGTGCATAGCTAAAATGCATCACAAAACTGCATTTGTTTTGGTAAATAAATCACATGAAAAGCACAGAAAAACCACTATTTTAGTGACTATTTTGCTGCTTTTAGAACATCCTCTACTGACTGCCAGTCTAAATCATATTTTATTGAATTTGTGTTGTTTTTTTTTCTATTTTTTCTATTTAAAAACTGGCTTTTTCTGGTAAACCATTTGGTACGTTTTTTTTTTTTTTGATTTGTTATGTAACAATAAAAGATTTATTATTATTTTTCACTTCTGGTAGTTTTAATTCGTTTTTATTGATATTTTTATTCGAAAAAAAAGAAAAAAAAGTCATTTTAATATTGACTTACCGCCTTGAATTCATATTTCAGTGTCAAATTATGAAAATTATTTTCCATTATTACGCAGATTAAAGCTGAAGGCATCATCGTCACTTCAGGAAAAGTCTATAAATCAAAAGTAAATCATTTTGATAATAGGAAGAGAGAGAGAGAGTGAACGAGTCTATTTAACATGCTTCTCTTTATTGACTACGACGATAAGTTGTTTGGCATTATAAATTCAAAATACAAATTAAAATTGAAATTCGTATGCGTTAGAAAATAATTAATTTTTAATCTGGCTTATCGAACAGGCGCAACGAATGGGGAGGTTGGAAATTAAAACAAAAAGAAATTGTGAAAACCAAATTGATTTATTTGGCTATACAGCTAATTGGGGAAAATTTATCTTTGGGAGGCCCATTTTTGCTTAACGCATGCTTTACGGAGAAACTCAATTATATTAATTTAACTTGAGTCCTATTTTTCAGAGTCAAAGCTATTTTTTTAAAAAGCTTTCTGTTTGGGTTTACTCGTTTTGAAGTTGACTAAACGGGACTAATACAGACTTTTTAACTTTGACCGCTGATAGTTGACATATTGTTGACGCTTCATCTTTCAAATTGGCTGTGATATGTTTTGTTTGCAGAGATAGTATAGTTTTATTAAAATTGTTATTTTGTTTGGGCAAGTATTTGTGTGTTTCGAATATTTTACGGTCTTAATCTAAATTTCCAGAGAAATTTACACAGTTTAGTAGGTAAACTGAAGTCGACTCAGTGAATACACACTAGTGCTGTTAAATTCTGCTACTTTTTATTACTCGATAGTATTGAGTACCTTCATTTGGGTACCCAATATTGCTTAATACTTTTAACGGATTTTATTTTTAAGAGAAAACAATTTCATAAAGTATTGTGTTTTCGGACAGAGTTTTGTTTTGGCCGTTAAAATTTAAATTTTCCATATAACTTTGAAGAAAAAATACAACTCTTAAAGTATTGAGTAGTTACTTTTAAGTATTAAGTACCCAAAAATAAGTACGAATACTCGATACCCGGTACCCATTACTCAATACTTCGCCAGCACTAATACACACGAAAGATAATTTAGCAAGTTTTGCAAAAAATACAGCTACTGAACACAAAAGTTGCAGAATAATTTGAAGAATTCGATTTGGTGTTACTGATACAAACTCGGTCTTTCGCTTATCATAATTTGGGCTTCTAACGCTACAGAATAAAATTAAGAGAATATGTTTTTGCATCTATGGTTAAAAATTACAAGCACCGCATGTACTCCGCCTTGAGAGGTTAACGCAATTAACGGATAGGGTCACTGCCGTTGATCACTTCCTTTGCAGTAACATGTGCCTCTTAAGATTTCGTCATGATGCTCCCAGTATAGGGTTAATACAGGATATCGTGTAGATATCTGCTATTAATCTGGAAAACATCCTTAAATACCTCAAAGTGACGAGCTGAAAGTTATTGAAAATCTGAACGTTCTCACGAGAGCTGTGCTATTTCTCAAAACGACGGATAGGAAATATTGTTACGAAAACCTTCTTTGCGGAGAATAACCAAAAAAGATAGATTTTGGAAGAAGTCGAAGGTAATTTTCTTCATCACACGAACTTCTAGCCTACTCAAAGGCAAGTAGAGCGAAACAAGTTGCGGGAAAAGACGCCAGCCCAAGGTAGGCTTAAGAGCAGTTAGATAAATGTGGGAATGAAATAAAAAACTGCTCGCAATTTATACCAAAAACAATATCATTAAAATCATGTCTTAAACATCATGTTCATTTCTGTTAGTATGTATGTTAACAATACCAAATCTTAAAACACTATAGGGCAGGGATGAGCAAAATGCGGCCCGCGGGCAGCTTGCGGCTCTTTAAGCCTATTTATGCGGCCCGCCAAACAAATGTTGCTGCTTCTCAAAAATACACATTATATATAGACACATTAATCAACGAATTTCAAATACGAAGAAACTGGGAAGAGAGCAGTTTCCATGAAAATGTTTTCCTAACAATTAATTATCGATGTGGATACAGTTCCCAAAGACTTTCAAAGGGAAGTGATGGACATGCAGAATAATACTGATGTAAAAAATGTATTTCTCTCAGTAAACATCGAGAATGTTTATAAACTGACTGAGTAATGCACGATTAGAAACTTGTGTATGTGTACCTACCTCATCAATTCCGGCTGATATTGATCAGGTTGTATCGAAAAAACAGTGCCAAATTTCTCATTAAAAATTTCAAGCAAATACTTTTTTTTTTTTTTTTGGCATTAAATTTTATATTTTTTTATTCTAATTTTTATTATAAATAGAGTTTTGTAAATTATTAGTATTTATGTGCGGCTCGCCAAAAAATTTTAAAATTTATAAGTGGCCCATTGATTAAAAAGGTTGCTCACCCCTGCTATATTTTTCAAACTTGTGAATATAAAAAAGGATTTTATTAATACAGCACTTAAAGCTATATCAGGGAGTGCTGCAATAATTATAACAACATAGATAGAAGTGTACAAACCTCGTATATTTATTTGACCCCTAATAGTTTTTTTTACAAGTTCTGTTTACGAATATTGACATTAAAAATATTACATCAACCAATTACATATATGGCTTCACATAAAGAGTAAAAGCTTTTGTTTTCCAATAAAATTCTAAATTGTTAACATTTTTCTCCTTTTTTTTATATACATATATAAAAAAAACCGAAAAAAATTGTTTAATTTCATACTGTTTTGATTTTCAATGTGGCATCATTATCATGAATTTTATTTGGAGTTTTTTTTTTTACCACACAATCTAAAAACGGCCACCAACAATACTTCTTGCCACCTTTCCACAGCGATGAGGCGTTAAAAGCCTTTGAAAAGAAGCGATGCATTCAAGCATTTACCGAACGATTCACAACAATTGCCACCAAAATGTCTAACGCAGTGCAATGCATTAACACCACATGTGCGAGCATGAACTGAAACCAAGAGAAGAGAGGCTGGTAGGCAGGCAAACAGGCAGGCTATAAACAGGGTTCGTTTCATAATAAAATTTTAACAACAATAAGCGTTAATAAGAACAGCAATATTAATAGAAAACTGACAACAACTACAAAACAACAGATAATAAACGAATGAAAAAAAAAGAATTGAATTGGAAATGTGCGACAAAGAAAACACAGAAAGTGATTGTAAATGTTACGCCTGCGCAAATTAATGCGCTACATAAACGTTATGGCCGTTAAACCACCAAAGAAGATCAATCTGTCGACTTGTGCTCCTTTTTTTCTCACTTTGTTTAACATGGTCCTTAAAAGGCTATTCATTAATACACGCAAACATACACATACACGCACACATACATTAATGAACACTTTCATGTGTTAAGTTTTATAGTTGTGTTGTAGTTACAAAACAATGAGTATGATGATGATGATCCTTTAATGAGTTCGTGTACTATTTTTTTTCTTCTTTTTCTATACCCTACAGTATAAAAGTTAGTAATGCAGTAGACTTGCTACAGATACCCCGGTTTGCGTCGCTAATTGGGACTGAAAAAATGAAACGCAAACCGAAACGACGCAAACTGAAGCAGAATTTTCAATTGTTTACGTATTTGATTTTCATTTAGTCAATACAGGTTTTAAACATTTTAGCTTAGAAAAAGGGTTTTTAAATCAATATATTTTCTAATTATTTTTTGAATAACAGATTTTATTAAAATAAAAATATAACAATTGTGAAGACCACTGATATAATTCGAAACTAATAACTGCGCTTAACATGTAAACAACGCACACCTGCAAATTTGCTTTCTACTAAACGGGAAATCCCCTTTTTTTGCTTTAACTTTGTGAAAACATTTTCATATCAACCACGCAAATCGAAGCTTTTCCACGCAATTTCGAAGCCATGCGATGCAAACTGAAACAAAAACGACGCAACATTGAAATTCCAGAAACTTAAAAAGAGACGCAACTTCGAAGCGACGTAAACTGAAGCGACGCAAATCGGGGTATTGGTGTACTCAGGGGTAAACTCCTACTCATGCAGTGCATTGTATTGGAATATGAAGAAGAATATGAAAATGCGCCTTTTCGTTGATGGGACAAGTTACTGGTAATTTGACTACTCAAGGGCCAGTGTTATACCTTCACCCTTGAATGATGAAACAGCAATTGCCTCATCTGTCAGTGGATGTTGGATGTGAATGGTGAGCTGTTAGCTTCCCAGAAGGTGGCGCTGTACTGCTGATCATTGGTTTCTGGTGGAATTGATTGGAAATGCCAGGGAGCGGTTTTCTGAAGATGGACTTCTTGGAGAGGGCGGGGGGCGCCTATTACTTATTTTAAATGTAATTTTTAATTTAAATTATAATTTTAGAAAACCGATAATTTTTATTTTTATAATTTTGTCCTTCGCTGGGATTGAACCTCGGTCGTGTGCGTTTCTGTGCGAGCGCTCAACCACTATACCACGACACCCCCACAACTTTGATTATAAGTTGCCGAGATTTACACAATTTTCAAAATTGAAATTAGGTACCTGCCTTAATTGTATATAATTAACAGTTCTAATAATTTATGATTTCCATGATTTATTTAATTTTTTTAATTTTTTTATGAATTTTTAAACAAAAGAGCCAGTGCTACTAATTTCAAAATATTACCTAAAAACTTGAAAATGTTTAAAAATCTTTTATTTGAATGACTAAAAATTAATTAATTGATGTCTTCTTAAAAATGATGTTAACTTGCTGCGTTTGTGGCCTTTGATTTTCAGAGTAGGTGGTCCAAATGGTCGACTATTACTTGGTTTCTGTTTTCTCTTTTTTTTTAATTGCGCGTGCCGCTCTAATTTCTTCTTATTTTCTCGAACTGTTTACGAAACTTTTAAAATGAGAGTATTTTTTATGTATTTTCTGTTGTATTTTTTGCTAATAATCACCTAAAAATTAAAAAAAAAGAGATCAAAAGATCAAAGGGATCTCATAACAAAGCCGTTCAGTGATAATTAGTTAAGCCTGAGCTCAGTTTACATTTTCAAGAGAGAAAGAAAATTTCTTTTTGAAAACAAAACAGACCAACTGACGCAGTTTTTTTTTTTTTTTAAATGAGAAAAGTTGTGGGCGTTTTTGAAATTACACTTTAAATATTTTTATTATTTACTTTTTTGTTTTTTTTTTTTTTGTTTTTTTCTGTAAAATTATAAGAATTTTCGTATAAGAAAGGTCCGCTCCGCTTCGATCACCATATTCATAATTAATTGCCTTTTAAATGTTGACTCATCTTTTGTAAGACTGGAGTGACTTGGCTTTGAAATTTTAATTCTAACCAGTGATTTATTGGAAAACATCTGTTGTTCAAAACTACTCGTATAGATGATATGCTACCCAATATGTGGAGTTTTGTTTTTGTTTTTGTGTTTTTTTCTTATTTTTCTTAAACCTTCATATTAATCAAATAGACTTGACTGATCGTATCCAAATTTTAAAAGCAAAAAAGTTTGTTTTTAAAACTTTAAAAATAAAAAAAAAAGTTGAAGGTACCCCGTTTTGAAATGAAAAATTGGAAAACAGTAGTCATTTACAAAGAGCTTATGCATGTATTTTTGTTTTGTTTTAAATTTTTCCTTTTTCTAATAAGCGTTTAAATCGTTTAACAACCTTTGCCAGAAAGGGGGAATATTTAAATACTTTTTTTATTAATTAAAACATTTTAATCTTAATTAGTAGTTGGAGCTGCTTAATAACTTGAAAAATGATTTAAGAAATCACGGCAATTTTCTAAGGGAAAACAATATCGGTTTAATTTGAATTCACATATTTCATATAGATTTTAAATGAAATCTAGACTCTAGTTGGTTTTTCATGGATTTGTTGCTAATATTATGATTATGGGGATTGGTAGATGGAACACTAGACTGACTTCAAGAGCTATGGCGACCCTAGTGTTTAGTAACACATTTCTTCACTGTCAGTTGGATGGAATAAGAAAGCTGTATATTTTATAGAATGAATTACCCACTTGTAAACGGATGAGTCTAAAACTGAATAGTCAGGCTGTCACTCAACTCCTGTAAAATTAAATTGCTAAAGCAAACAGTAGAGTTGCTGCAAGTCTGAAAGGTTAAAGCTGAATATGTCGTCTACCGAGGCCATTTGCCTCTCTGAACACATCCACCAAAATCTTTTTATAACTTAACATTTATACATTTCGATATTCCTGGACTATTTTTAATCTTCCTGAATGATCTTCTCCTTTCAACTTTCAATCTTATCTACCCTTTCGCAGTTGGGAGTGCAACATTCGAGATGGGAGATTTTAAGTGAGAAGGCAGAATGTGAAAATCACACTCTCAAATGACCTATCAACAATCTCTGAATGGGGTCACAAAAACAGGGTCCAATTTAATGCATGCAAGACTCAATGTTGTTTTATTACGCATAGGGGTGGTGGCGGTGATGCAATCTTGTCATATGTGATTATGGGTAGTGTAAATATTGAGGAGACGGACGCTCTTGACGTTCTGGACATGAAAATTAATTATCACATATTTCTAGTGTCGAAAGAACCATTAAATTGTCACGGTTTATAAAACGGTGCAAGGAAAACTTCACTCCATCTGACCTTCTCGATATTTGCAAGACCTTTATCCAAGCCAGGACTCTCACGTATGGTCCGGTGCTTCAAAGTATATTTTAAGGCTTCTCTACCGCGTATAGGAGAGAGCGAAGGTGCTTATCAATGAAGGTGCAACACTACCGATTCGTTGGACCATCGGCGTGATGTGGCTTGCGTTTCATTGTTTTATCGGTACTACCATGGGAGGTGCTCTGATGAAATAAAGAACTTGATTCTGAATAATTGCATCTTTTTACATACTACTCGTAACTCTCTCAGAGCACATTTTTTTGTAGTTGATTGTCCAGTGAATCGCAAAATGGGGGGATGCGTGGTATCATAGTTAGAGCGCTCGCACAAAAACTCAAAGGACCTAGGTTCAAGTCGCAGAAGAGGTGAAAAATTAAAAAGTTTGTTTGCGGTTTTTTCAAAATTATAATTTAAAAATAAGAGGTTCCCCCTCCCTCCATCCAGGAAGACCATCTACAAAGAAACCACTCCCCGACATTCCACTCTATTCCACCTTAACCAGTGTAAACGTAAAACGTCGGATCAGGGAAAAAAAGCACCACCTATTGGGAAGTAGCAGATAACAGCTAAACCTACTTAGCGAAGGCACACTCACCACACAATCAACATACAACGATAAGGCAATTGCTGTTGATCATTCAAGGGTGAAGGTATAACACTTGCCTTTGAATGATCAATTCTCAGCAATTTGTCTCAGGCGCTTAACAATAATATAATAATTAATAATAATACAATGCACAGCATTCAGTAGGGGTTTACCCCTGAGTATTGGTCTCAACGTAAGCCAATTATGCTCATATAAAAGTGGTTACTATCGTCTTATCACTAAAGGCTATTTTGTGTATTGTTTTCGTTCAGTTATTCAAACAGCCAATTCACAAACGTTTGACGCAAGAAAGTGTCAAAGCAAATGTCAGGCTATGAGAAAGATAGCTAGGGTAGTTATGCCAGTCAGCGGATTTTTCGAAATAGAGAATATCTTTCACACAAAAATTTGTACGAAATCTCTAGGAATATCTGCAGCAAACTTATTAACATCATTTTATTCATGTGTAGAATAAAAAATACTTCTTTCGGCGACTATCTCTTAGCAAACTTCTGGCGAAAGCTCGGATAGAAACTGATTGCCATGAACGAGCTTTTCAAATTTGTCGTTCGAAGTGGACCTTAAACTGTAGGCCCCGGTACTAATGGATAAAAATTAACACACACAACATGAGTTCTGCGAGAAGCTAAGCTGTAACCCT
Organism: Metopia argyrocephala; assembly: GCA_963576795.1. NCBI lineage: Eukaryota > Metazoa > Arthropoda > Insecta > Diptera > Sarcophagidae > Metopia > Metopia argyrocephala. The sequence goes on along the minus strand of OY756208.1, from coordinate 169,251,196 downwards.
GAAACAGGGCTGTATGTAAAATGTACTTTAGATTTTGAGGTAATTTTTTCTTTAGCAACTCAATAAAGTTTTATGCTTTAAGTTTTTTTTTTTATTTGAGAGCAATCCTCAGGGGTAAACCCCTACTAAATGCAGTGCATTGTATTGGAATTTTTGGAAAGGACAGTACATTTATGACAGAACATACATTTTTGTTTTTCTTATATTACTAATTTATTAAGCAACTTAGAAATGAGACAAATTGCTGTAAATTGATAATTCAAAGGCTAGTGTTATACCTTCAACCCTTGAATGATCAACAGCAATTGTCTCATGGTTGCATGGTGATTGTTTGGTGAGTGTCTTCGCTAAGTAGGTTTAGCTGTTATCTGCTACTTCCTAATAAGTGGTGCTTTGCTCCTGATCATTCGTTTTTTTTTTTTTTTTTTTGTTGACATTGGTTAAGGTGGAACAGACTGGAATGTCAGGGAGCGATTTCGTAAATATTTCTTTTTAAATTTAAAAAAGTGTAGCAAAAAATTGGTTTTACAGGGTATTTTATTAACGTTAACACATTTTTACTTGTGTAGTTTTAATTTTGATCATAAGTGTATGCACGAGCGATGTATGTATTTTGGAAATATAAATTACAGACATGGGAGCATCCATGCCCCTCATGACGCCAGAATCCTTTTGTGGAAGTAAAGGAGAGCTTTATTATACAACGGATCCTAGATTTGGCAAATTTAAACATGGAAATTATGTAATCCAAGAAGATATGAGTCGTTCATTAAATTCCTTAGAAACAATCAGACACAATGGGCATTTAAATAAACTACAAATCCATTGTAGTAGTTTGTGATGAGGTAATAAAATCATCAGAGCACAAATTGGGCACTTGTGCAGCATGGAAGTTGAGAGAGAGCCTTGGTGATTCTCAAATTTCGAATAGAAAACTGTTCAGACAGGTATCGGCCGACATATAGAAACCGTAGATAAGTATGTAATAGTAGATCTTCAGGTCGAAATTCTTGTATTGCCACATATGCATATGAACGAATATAAAAATGCAGTTAATTTTTGCGTAATTAGTTTTGAATTTATTAAACTTCATATAAAAACAACTGATGTTTTTTAACATATGTTGCCAATTATCTCATAAATCTCTATTTAAAGTTAGAATACCTTGTTTTCCCTTTGAAATAATTTAAAATGCTTTTTTTTAATAATTAATTTCATTAACTTATTGCATTTCTCTAATTACCTATACGAGATTAACGAAAATAAAGACCACATAACAATTAATTCTCTCTCCTTCTTACAGAACAAAATTTAAATTTTTCGTAGGTCCCTATAAAAATGAAAAACAACGTGGAAACTGTTGGTTTAAGTTGAAAACATTACGGTAAGAGAGAAAATATTTTAAATAACTACGAAAACTCAATAGTGAAAAATCAGAATTTAAAAAAAAACATTCGAACAACCAACCCTGGTTGTGCTTATAGAGTCGCAAAACAGTACTAGCAAACACAACTATTCTGTGCTCTCTTCTTTAAAGAAAATTTCAAAAGAAGAAAAGGGGTGGTCTTTACTAAACAATGAAACTATTAAAGAGTAAAAGAGATCGCACAAAGATACAAACAAGTGTAAAAGAGAGATTATAATATATCTTGTTATTTGCTTAAGCAGCCATTGTTTATTTGTTTTTATAAAAGTGAGTGAAATAGGATGACTCCAAGAGAAAGAGAGAGTAAATGATCTTTCCTATTTTATGCACAAAGCGTGGGTTATTCTTTCTTTATGTATTTTTTTTACTTGGATGTGTTTATTTTCCTTTTAATTTTTTTGTTGTTTTTTATGTACAGGCTGTTTGGTGAGAGTCAGAGCAAAAAAATCTCAAACTATCATTTTATTCTTAAAACCTACAACTGCTTTAACAGTACGCTGGAGACAACCCAACAAGTCACATGCAAGTCGTTTGCGAAGTGAGTTTAAAAGCAACTGAGAAAACAAACGTTTATTTTTTTTTATGGATTTCTGATGTTATAAGAAGTGTTAAAGAAATTCAAACACAACATACAAAAGTTTATAAAAAAAATTTTTAAATAAAAAAAAAAAAACATTTTAGTGATTAATTTTATATGCAGAAAATTAAAAAAAAAGTAAAACTCATAATTCAAGAATATAATTAAAAGTGTAAATATTTATCTGGAAAAATATTGTAAAAAATGGCTGTTTCAACTTTAAATATGACACCTTATTTTGCTGGATATCCCTTTCAAGGTAAGTTTTAAAATAAAATCCACAAAATTTGAGAAATTGTAACAAAAAATTTAAGTTTTTAATAAAGAAAAAGAAAAAAAAAACTTTAACTTTTTTCTTCAATATTTTGTGTGCCTTATGAAAGTTTCTTAAACTTCTTTTAACATTTATGATCATCATTATGATGTTGTTTTGTTTCTTAATTTCTGTATTCTGCCAGACATTTTGGCGCGTTCGGCCCAAAGCTTTGATCTTTTCCTGTGTTTCTTTATGGCTATCATTTAAAAAACTTTCTTCTGGTATGTGATTAACTGGCACAGCTGGAGTTCTTCTTTTTTATTAAATTTTTCTTTTTTTAATTCTTCTTTACTTGTTCTTTTAAAGGCTACAGGTACTCTTTAAATGTTTTTAAATTAAAATCATATTGAAAGTAAATTTTCTTTCAAAAATGTTTTGTTTTTTGTTTTTATTTCTTTTTTCTTTTTAAGAATTAAAAAAAATAAAAAATCCCTTACACAAGATTGATTTTTAATAAAAAAAAGAAACAAATCTCTAAAAATAACATTTTATTTCAAAAGAACACAATCTTTTTTTAACAAAATTTGCCTACAATTGCATAAACTCTAAATTAAGCCAGAGTTTATGTTTTAAGCCTCTTAAAGGCCTATTGTTTGAGGTCACAAACAATAATTTAAATAAGTTAAAGGCCTTAAATTGCAAAATATTTAGTAATCAGTGTTAAAGAAAAGGATCTTCAAAATCGTTTTCTTTTAAGAGAGAAAAAGAAAAATTTTTTAAATTCGTTTATTTTTTTCTTGCAGGTCAAGGTCGTGTCAATCAATTAGGTGGCGTTTTTATAAATGGTCGTCCTTTGCCAAATCATATACGCCGCCAAATAGTACAAATGGCTGCCGCCGGTGTAAGACCTTGTGTTATATCCCGCCAATTACGCGTATCACATGGCTGTGTTTCGAAAATTTTAAATCGTTACCAGGAAACTGGCTCAATACGGCCGGGTGTAATAGGTGGCAGCAAACCGAGGGTAGCCACTCCTGATATAGAATCAAAAATCGAAGAGATGAAACAAGAAAATCCGGGCATATTCAGCTGGGAAATTCGAGCCAAACTTATAGAATCTGGAATATGTGATAAGAACACAGCGCCTTCAGTATCCAGCATAAGTCGCTTGTTAAGAGGTGGACGCTCAGAAACAGGTTTAAGTGCTCACACTATAGATGGTATCTTGGGACCTATGTCTGGCAATTCCGGAGATGACAGCGAAGATGACACCGAACCTGGTGTGGAATTAAAACGTAAGCAGAGACGCTCACGTACCACCTTTAATAATGAACAAATAGATGCTTTAGAAAGAGTATTTGCACGCACTCAATATCCTGATGTTTACACAAGAGAAGAATTGGCTCAAAGTACCGGCCTAACAGAGGCTCGTGTACAAGTGTGGTTTTCAAATAGAAGGGCACGTTTGCGCAAACAATTAAATACCCAACAAGTGGCCTCATTTACAAATAGCTCCAATTCACCCTACAATACCGCACATCATATGTCAGCCTCCGTTACCAATATGGGTTTGTACAGTCAGACGTGGCCTTACGAGCAAAATCATACTTATGCTCATTCCAATTCCGGCTCATTAGCATCCATGTCTCCAAATAGTACAACCAGTTCCAGTTCTTTACATCATTCTCCCCTGCAACAACACCAACAACAGAGTTCTCCACTAACCTCAAATACCACAACTAACAACAACAACAACAACAACAGCAGTAATCATACCAGTTACTCCTCAAACTTTACTCAAACCACCTCTACTCAAGCCCAAAGTTCTTCCTATAATTTGCCATCATCTGTGTTCACCGCTTCCACTCCCACTACCAATGGCCAAATACGTAGCCATTTTAGCTCAACAACTTCTCATCATCCTGTTGCTGCTGCCGCTGCTACTTCTTCGTGGGATAGCTATAATTTTGCCAACAGTTTCTATCCCTCCAGCAATAGCCATCATCATATGAATTCCTATCACCAGCCTATAGTAGATCCCAAGGCTTCTGCTTCAGCTTCTTATGCCTATTTTGGCTTTTAATTTTTGAAGTTCTGTAAATCCTGAGCCAAGTAATCAAAATTTATTTTGTTCTTTAGTTTTTAAGTAGAATTCGTTTTTAAATTAAAATTAAGAGACATTAAGACTTTTTTGGTAAAATTCTCGTGTTTTATTAAAAGCCTTGATTTTAAGACTGTTTTAAAGATATTCTTTTTTCTTTTGTTTTTATTAATTTAAGTTTCTTTTTTCTTTTTAATAAAATTTGTAAATGTTTATGTTTTTAATAAAAATATAAGAAATTTCATTAAAGAATAAAAAATACCCGTTTTTTAAGTTTAGGAAAACTTGCTCAAAATAATTCTTAAAAATCTACTTTAAGGCTCAATAACAGCTGATATATAAAAAAAGTTGAAAAAAATACCCCATATAGTTGTTGAAAAGGAACAACTTAAATCAAATAGAAATAGGCTTAACAAATCCAACAAACCAATTGAACTAAGAACTAAAACTGCTAAAAAAAAATTAACAAATATTTTAACATTGAGAATCAAAATAAACAAACACTGGAATAAAAAAAATTAGCATACTGAAGCATACTTTTAGGCAATTTTTTTTTTTTTAATTTTTGTTATTGAGTTATACGGCTCTGTTCTGAAAAACAAATTCGAATCAAATAACAATCGAGTGTTTTTTCAAAAACAACTAAAACTTAATTGCGAAATTTATTTTATAGTTTTGATTTTTAAAAGTAGTTCTGTAAGTGGTCATAAAAAGAAATTTCAAAATATTTTCTCATTTTAATTTTAAAACAGTTTGAAATTTCATTTGATTGCAATGTCAGTCCAGGAATTAAATAAAATTTTTACATGCATAAATAAAAAAGGAAACCGTTTATAGGCTGTTCAAAAAAGATAGTAAAGAATTTAAAGGCATTTTTATTAAAGTTTAAACAGAAAACACGGTCGGATTAAAATTAAAAAAAATTAATAAAACACTCGTCGAAATAAATGGTAAGGAATTCTTAAAATAAATATAACCCACTCTGAAAATATATTTTGAAAAGGCAGTGGTGTTACTAGGCGACTACAAAGCCATAATAACAACCGAATTATCAGTGAAAATTTTAATTCCGTTAATAGTGCCCCTTTCTTGCATACTGCAAATACCTCAACATGAAAAATAATACACATGTATGGGAAAAACCAAAGGAAATACCAGTCCCCACATCATATTTCATCGTAGAAACATTCATGAAGACTGTAACACTAGCAGCAGTACAAACCATGCCCGCTATCATTGGAAACGTAGTGTTAGTTAATATTGTATTGTGTTGCAACTATCCAACTGCACTTGACGACATAACACCCCAAAGCATAATGTGCTTAGGAATGGCCTGATCTACAGCAGATGCCATATTTGTTAGACGACAAAAATGTTAAACATCTTTAAAGTAGGATGATATCAGATACGATACGAAGTTTTAACCAAAGATCCCCACACTCTTTTCCCCTTCCCCTCATATTTTTCTAGACCAGCACAATGTACTGCATGAGTAGGAGTAATCCCCTGAATACTGGCCCCAATAAAAAAATAAAAACAAAAAAAAAAAAAAAACAGCGCACATATGCCATCATGGAAAGAATTTTAATTTCTCTTTAAAAAATAATGGTTTTTAATAAACTTTCACAAAATTATCAAGCCGCTCTTACTTTCGTTAAATATTGCAATTGTATTTATGAAATTTTAACCATTTAAACTATTCAAGGGGTTAACTTATTTTGGTTTTTTTATATTTTTTATATTGTTTTAAATCTTTTATTAAAAGTAATATTTGAAAACCACCACTAATTTCGTTTAATAGAATTTCAACAGGTTCAAATATTGAAAACCACCTGTACTGAGTTGATTAGCAAAAATTCTTTCAAAAGCCAACAACTTGTGTGTTCCAACTAAACAGAAAGAAATATGAAATAAAGAATTCTAAACAAACAATAGTTATTGTGTTTTCTAAAACATGATAAGTCCCACATCCAATGATTTTACTTTATATTCTTTTCTTTTTCTAAAATTTCTTTCATCAATAAGTCATCAAATAATGTCATTAAAAACAATTACCGGCAATTGTTTTATTATTTCTGAGACACGTTTTTCATTTGGAAAAAATTAAAATTCATAAAAAAATGTAAAAGTAAAAGTAGGAGGCAACATTATTGTGTGAAACAATAACACAGTTTTTTAATAATACGAAAATAATTTCCTTTTTAATATAGGCCAGGAAACAAGAACAAAACTTCTAAAAGTATGTATTTAAAAAACGAGAGAGCGAGGACAGACCACCAAAGTGCCACTTCAAAGCCAAAAAACCGCTGCTATTGAAAGGGAGGCTGGCTTTGCTAAGGACCTTTAGATCAGAACAAGAAAAAAATTGACACTCCATTGACAAATAAAAAAAGAAAGTAAAAAAATGAGCCAAAGAGAGCCAGAAAAAGAGAACACAAATAAAAAATACACTCTGTCTTTAGATCCTGCGCACTAATATCAGCTCATGTAGTGTAATATTTGTATCTTTTGTCTTAAACAATAGCTCTATCCTGTAGTTAACGTAGATCATTTAAAAATTATATGCGCCCAGCGGGTGTCAAACTTGCCACCTACAATATAAAGGAAAAAATATTACATTTACGCTCACGTCATAGTCCTTGATATACCGCACTTTGTGCATTAAACACATTCAAAACTACAAGCCACGGACTACTAGCAACAAATGTCGCATTAACTTATTCTTTGTCGCCAACAGAAGTAGGATTTAGCCTAAGTTGGCTGCAGCTACAGCGGTAGTAGAGTAATCATAGAGTTTTTCTTTTTAATAGTACAAAGTTCTGTGACTACCTGACACCCGACATACAGCCTTAATACGGTGGAAACAATTGTTTTCATATAATATACGTATGCATTCTATTTTTGACAGGTTGCAGTCGCCGTGGTCTAGTGGTTAGTGTGTTGGCTTACTAAGACAAGGGTCCTGGGTTCGACTCCAGGCTCTGACATCTTAAAAAAAAGAAATATGAAAAAAATATTTCTTTCGGCGACTACCTCTCAGCAGTCTTCTGGCAAAAGCTCTGAGAGTAACTAATTGCCATAACAAGCTTCTCAAGTCTGTCGTTCGGAGTCGACATTAAACTGTAGGTCCCGGTACTCATGGATAAAAATTGAAACACACAACATGAGTGCTGCGAGAAGCTAGGCCGTAATCCTGACACAGGGTTGTAAAGGCCAGTTATGTATGTAATGTATGTATGCAGTTGGTGGTTTGTAGTCTTACATTTGTTTACTACTTTACTTTACTACTCTCTTCCCCTTTACTCATTTTCTCATCTTTTATATTGCCAGAGTAACAACTGAAATTCTCAACTTAAAACAGAAATGTAGTGATCCAATTAAACGTCCTCCCTAAAAATTACAAGAGTGTTAATGAATAACAAGTCAACCCTCATCTAACTCAACTCTCTCTTTCTATCTCTCTTTTCCTTTGATGTTTTATCTCAATGCTCATTTTAAATCTTTTATTTCTTTAACTGATCGTAGCATATGCTGTTAAAACATGTTTTATTTCTTTTCCCTATAGTTGATCTTAATCGGTTTCAGATAATATTTGGCATTATATTATTAAATTTAAACTAATGTTTTTATACATATTTATTACCAAAACCTTGGTCCTGCGGCCTTTGCACACTTTAAAATATTTATATTTCTTAAGGCTCTATTCTATGGCATTATATCTACTTCCAACCAAGTTGTGAAGCTTTCGTTACTTTAGAATTCCTCTAACCTTCTGCTAGGGGCAGTAATCAGCTGTCAATACTCTCAAAATAATTAAAATCAAGTTTTATTTAATTTTCGCGATTTGGCTGTAAATTGATGTTGCCCTAATATTCTGTCAAACATATTTCAAAGATTTTTGGAATCGGCAATAAATAAAGACTGGGACTCTTGGCGATTTTATATTTAAGGTAGTAATCCAAATGACTAATCTACTAAATATTTAGTTTACAACATAAGAATAATTGTATGCTATTTCAATCTATTCCATACTCGTAGAGCGTATAGACTCTGTTTTATACTAGTCTTCTATACCGTAATTTTGTTTATTAATGTACTAGTTAACTAAAATTGAGACTCGTCTCTAAACACAGTTTTGCGATACTGGATAATTTTCAAAATATAGGGTATGTTTGGGTATTATAAGTTGCAATTACTTAGTATTTTTGATATTGTGGCTTTAATATGAGCAGGGAATTAAAAACAAACATTATACTTACGAATTGGCAGATCTGTTTTCTAAATATTTATGTATTTCTAATCAAAAACTATACATGTTGCATAGAAATAATTTATGCCTCAAGTTTTTAAGCACTTCAAATAGCGTAACAAAAGATCTTGGTGTGTATTGTGAGTGAATTTGGACGAATTTGAGTTTTATTAATATATCATTTTCAGTTTAAATTAAACCTTTTTCAAAATAAATGAAACCTTTTTCAAAATGAACGGAACCTTTTTCAAATTAAACGAGACCTTTTTCGAATTAAACGAAACTCTTTTCAAAATAAATGAAACTTTATTCAAATTCATTTAAACATTTTTCAAATTAAATTAAACCAGTTATAGAATTTAATAGAAAACATAAGAAAAAAACATATTATAACATTCATTTTTAATTATGGATAATGCCAGAATCCCTAAAACCCAGGAAATTCGAAATATGGTGGATAGTAGTGACTGTACGCTTAAAATTTTACCACCTATTCTCCTATGTTGAACCCGATAGAGAAAACATTTTCTAAGATAAAATTCCACGCCCGATCATTTTTAAAGTGACATTACCACAGAATATAACATAGTAAGTGTATATATACCATTTTCAGTTTAAATTAAACCTTTTTCAAAATAAATGAAACCTTTTTCAAAATGAACGCAACCTTTTACAAATTAAACGAGACCTTTTTCAAATAAAACGAAACTCTTTTCAAAATAAGTGAAACTTTTTTCAAAATAAATGAAACTTTAGTCAAATTCATTTAAACATTTTTCAAATTAAATTAAACCAGTTATAGAATATAATAGAAAACAAAAGAAAAAAATAAAACATTAAACATATTCATTTTTATATAATACTTGTTAAAATTAATGAAGAATTTGTCCACTGACCGCTTTACATGACCATATCCATAACATAGTTCGCACAATGATTTTGATTAATTTGTGCGACACTTTCTCCAATTATATACACTTACTATGTTATGTTCTGTGGTAGTGTCACTTTAATAATGATCGGGCGTGGAATTTTAGCTTAGAAAATGTTTTTTCTATCGGGTTCAACATAGGAGAATAAAGTGGTAAAAATTTAAGCGTACAGTCACTATTATCCACCATATTTCGAATTTCCTGGGTTTTATGGATTTTGGCATTATCCATAATAAAAAATTAATCTTTTATTTTTTTGTTTTCCATTAAATTCTATAACTGGTTTAATTTAATTTGAAAAATGTTTAAATGAACTTGAATAAAGTTTCATTTATTTTGAAAAATGTTTCACTTAGTTTGAAAAGAGTTTCGTTTTATTTGAAAAAGGTCTCGTTTTATTTGAAAAAGGTTGCGTTCATTTTGAAAAAGGTTTCATTTATTTTGAAAAAGGTTTAATTTAAACTGAAAATGCTATAATTGAGGAAAGTGTCACACAAATTAATCAAAATGATTGTGCGAACTATGTTATGGATATGATCATGTTAATTCCTAACAAGTATTATAAAAAAGTGAATATGTTTAATATGTTTCATTTTTTTTCTTTTGTTTTCTATTAAATTCTATAACTGGTTTAATTTAATTTGAAAAATTTTTAAATGAATTTGAATAAAGTTTCACTTATTTTGAATAAAGTTTCATTTATTTTGAAAAGAGTTTCGTTTAATTTGAAAAAGGTTGCGTTCATTTTGAAAAAGGTTGCGTTCATTTTGAAAAAGGTTTCATTTATTTTGAAAAAGGTTTAATTTAAACTGAAAATGCTATAGAAATCTTATTCTATTTTTAAACCTAAATGTGTTTAGAAGTCACCAATTGAATCTACAACATTGTACTTATTTTATGCAGCGTATACAAAAAAAAATCATCAAAACACTGCTCGATTAAAGAAACAACCTTGCAATTATATATAGCATTTTCAGTTTAAATTAAACCTTTTTCAAAATAAATGAAACCTTTTTCAAAATGAACGAAACCTTTTTCATATTAAACGAGACCTTTTTCAAATTAAGCGAAACTCTTTTCAAAATAAATGAAACTTTGTTCAAAATAAATGAAACTTTATTCAAATTCATTTAAACATTTTTCAAATTAAATTAAACCAGTTATAGAATTTAATAGAAAACAAAAGAAAAAAAAATAAAACATATTAAACATATTCATTTTTAATATAATACTTGTTAAAATTAATGAAGAATTTGTCCACTGACCGCTTTAGGAATTAACATGATCATATCCATAATCATTTTGATTAATTTGTGCGACACTTTCCTCAATTATATACACTTACTATGTTATGTTCTGTGGTAATATCACTTTAATAATGATCGGGCTTGAAATTTTATCTTAGAAAATGTTTTCTCATCGGGTTCAACATAGGAGAATAAGGTGGTAAAAATTTAAGCGTACAGTCACTATTATCAACCATATTTCGAATTTCCTGGATTTTATGGATTCTGGCATTATCCATAATTAAAAATTATTGTTTTATTTTTTTGTTTTCTATTAAATTCTATAACTGGTTTAATTTAATTTGAAAAATGTTTAAATAAATTTGAATAAAGTTTCATTTATTTTGAACAAAGTTTCATTTATTTTGAAAAGAGTTTCGCTTAATTTGAAAAAGGTCTCGTTTAATATGAAAAAGGTTTCGTTCATTTTGAAAAAGGTTTCATTTATTTTGAAAAAGGTTTAATTTAAACTGAAAATGCTATATATTCAAAATTCTGTAGGTGATATTAGATTTTATTATTCAGATTGATTAAGTCAATGTTACCATATTTCTTTTAAAAAAACAAAAGTCCCTAATCTACATAAGACACATATCGTCGTGCGGTAGTTTATGTACTCTATTCGCTATTTTATATATATCGAGCTAATGATGTAGGTTTTTGACTTCAAAATTTTTAAAATCTGCAATCCGTTTTCGGCTATTTATCACCGAAACTGGAAGAGATATCCGAAAAAGGATTGTAAGCTTGAAAAAGTTGGGGACGAAAACCTAAAGTGGCATTATTAACTCTAGATATATAAAAAGTATGAAATGGCGGATAGAGCACATAAAGTCACGCACGATGATATTCGAAGTCCACAATAGTTCAAGTTCCTATGTTCAAATAATTTGATAGAGTTATTCAATCGTCAATCTATGCGTGATGATTTGCCAGAGTATACAGATAACAAATTACCCAAAAGTCACTATGTAAACTGTAAATTGTGGCATCTACTCAAATCTCTTTCAATATATTTTTCGTATATATTCCTTTAACTTGGTAGTTGTCGAAATATCAATAGATTTAACTCGACAATGAGAATTATAGGTCTTGCAAAAGTAAGCTATTTTCTCAGCAGTGATTTTTAAATTTAAACTTTAAATATGTTAGATCGTCTTACCGGCATTAGATTTTCCGTCATCATGCAGAGACTCTATTTTCCATCATCAATGCATCTTTGGAAATGCGATAGAAAAGGCTCTCGATCAACAGCATTGACTCTTACTCCGAAATTTCTGACATTAGTTCAAGCTAGCTTGGTGACCTACCACGACTTCGACTAGAGATTATGGGTAAGATTAATGATATATTCAGAAGTCATTGTAAAAAATTTACTTTTTCCCTAACTTGTCTTAGAAGCATATCGTCCCAAAAAATCTAAAATACGTTTTTTGCATTATTTTTATCAAAAAAAAAAAAAATACGCGTCGATTGGTCCCGGTCCCAGATTTCTATGATGAAAAGAAATTCACTTACGCCGTCTGCCTTTTGAAAAATACCAGTGTCTTCTTTGTTCTAATTTCATAAAGGTGTTTGGCTCTGGTGAACATTTATGGTTTTGTCAGTTACAGCGTTCTTTAATTCAATCGACGATATGGGCTTCCACAAAGGGGGCTTGGATTTGTTTCCGTTTCTGAATCTGGTTTCATATTCTCTTTAACTAAACAATTGAATAGGCTGTTCCAATAGAAACTTAGCCGAGCTGATAAAGCTGTTGTAACCTTAGAAACAAATCTCTCTGTATTTTGGTAAATAAAAAGGTGCTGAGAATACTTGCTTGTTTGCCTTTCTATATAGGTAGTGGTTGGATATGATGATAATTCTCAAGTTGTTCATGTTGTGTTAAGTGATCAGAGGAGCAACTGTGTGATTTAAAGGCTCTTTTTGATGGATTCATTTCATGGAAAGCAGTTGGAGTATCTTAAGTTTTAAACTTTGTAATGAACTTCTTTCACTGACCTGAGATACCTCAATATGGTTCTTGGAGTTCATAGTTGGGCGTTTGGTTCTTAGCCGCTATACAAAGGAATTCCATTATAAGACTGCTTATGTCGTGCATTTCTTGCTTGACAATTAAATGCCCACAACTGCAGGAGACTATTAAAGTTCAAGCATTAACAATCTAGAGCATCATACAGTCGGTGTCACCGGTCTAAAATATTCGTATTTGTTCTAACATGCCTCATTTTCTAATTTTCTTTTTTTTTTCTAAAAAACTAAATTTACTTCACACTGTCGACGGCAACAATAAAACAAGATCATGTTTGTCATTAAAATTGTTTGTAATTGTCCGTCACATACGTATTTTTGTTGCATTACAGTAGCAATAGTTGTGGACACTTTGGCTTGTCAACATAATGGGCCTATTGAAATTACATTTTTTAGGGCCCACCTATGTTGTGTGTGAAGCTGATAGCAAATTTGTTTTGTGTGTGTGTGGGTTCTACTCTAATTTCCTTCTCTTTTTCTCTCTCGTATTCTTAATTTCCTACAGTCTCTTTAAGTGACAATGGCAATAAAAAAAACGAAAAGAAACAGTTTTTTTTTTTTTTGAAAATAAAGACACTTTATCATCATTACTGTTATTATCACCATCATCATGTGCATTTTTAACAACAAAGTTGTTGAAAAGTTATTGCCGCCGCCGCCGTCACATAGAAAAGGATTTATGTGATTTATGAGACTTGTTTTAGATTCAAGAGGAAATGCAAAAATCTTTAAAAACAATTGAGTTGTAATAGACAAAGACATGAAAATGTTGATACAATTAAGAGAGATATGCAGGAGCATACAATTGCAACAGGATGACTATTTAAGGCATCCGATTACAGTAACATGGTGGTCTTAAGCACGAATGGTTTGATAGTATTTTTGATATTTTAGTTTTACTCTTATAGTTATCAGTAAATGCTACATTGATAAGCAACGATTCCAAATTTTACTCTTTTTCTCGCCTACTTATAGATTTATTGATTTTTAATGTATGTATATATCTGTCTAAAGCACCTAGATTTTTGAATTCTGCAAAATAGTTCCTGTATTTTAAATAATCTTTACAGGATGGTTGCCTTGGGCGACCCCTGTCAAAATTGTGCCTTTGATTTTTTAGTTTAACAAGACAAAATATGCCTTTAAGCAGCAAATTTTACAGCATTGCTTTTCTATTAAGGCAAATATGGCTGCTGGGTCTTCACAATCGCATCCTCAGCGTTTAATATAAAACTCTAGTAGCTCAGATCACAATAAAACGGCCGAATGTGCTACGAACAAAGAAAGCCAAATTTTTTGGAAACATTATCTCTTTATGTAAAAGCGCCAAAGGAATAAAGTTAATAAGTTCTATCGCTACGCATAAGATTTCCACACGGCAGTTTATGGAGGTTCTTTTGGATTGTTCATAACATTTAAGTCTGTGGACTTGTGTTTATGAGGGCAAAAGAGAAAACCTTGAACTGGTATTATTGTAGTTAAGAGGCTCTGTGTGAAGGCAAACTGCAGTCATTTCAGACAGTTTCTGAGCAAGGAAGAGACATTACACCTAGACTATGCAGTCCTAAATTGTAACTCCTGTGACTCTTTAGAAATAAAGTTTAGGGATGCTTTGAGGCATCTGTTGACATACATGCATACTTAACTGGCCATTACCATTACGGCCAAGCCTCTCACACAACTCATGTTGTGTATGTTAATTTTTATCAATGAGTACCGGGATCTACAGTTTAAATTCGACTCCGAACGACAGATTTTAGAAGATTTTTCATGGCAATCAATTACTCTCTGAGTTTTTGCCAGTAGACTGCTGAGAGGTATTCGCCGAAAGAAATAATTTTTTCATATTTCTTTTTCAAGATGTCCAAGCTGAGATTTACACCCAGCGCTATCGTCTTAGTAATCCAACACCCTAATCACTAGACCACGGCGTCTGTTGAAGTGAGCACATAAAACACGTGCTTCAATCGTCAGGTGTTGCATGCTTCTCTTAAAAGGAGTTGGAAAAAGCCAAACAAGGTTTGTAGGATTTGAAAACCACCATTTGGCACTTCTGAATTTGACAATCGTGCATAATTAGGTTTTCTGTAATTATTTTAAAAGTTAGAATTTTGACGGGTTTCTCTATATAAAATGGAAAACCACATCCACCACATATATTCCGCAAAGCTTAGGACTCTTTGTAAAATCTCTAGGATCATGCTTTGAAGATATAGAACATAAGGGATTCCTATTTTTAGTAGGTATCCTCTTAATATCTTGGTGGAATTTCTGTCAAGACATTGTTCTCTGAGGGCAAAGATCAGATGTGGGCTCAAACGACCTAAAACTCTACAGGTCTTGTAGCAATGAAGGAAGCCTGAGAACGTTGAGCATAACATGTGCCGTTCCTTTGAGAATCATTGGCACCCGGTTGACTGACTCTTTGGTTCGTTTCCTTTCTTTTTTTGTATTTTTTCTGTATATTTCTATCGATATTTTCTTGCTTCTTCTCATCATATGCTACTCCCATATGTCAAGGCAGCCGGTATACAAATACAACGTCAGAGCATGTCGTAAAGGAATATACACACAACTGTGTATGGGTTTAACGTACGCACCGTTCGTTGATATATCACACACCGCCCGTTACCCGAGCGGTAGTTGAGATCAATGCGCCCAACCACCGCCACTCGATGCCGGTACCATCTAATCTCGATCATGCACGAGGGCACGGCGCTCAAAAGAGAGCCCATAGCACCGAGTTGGCAATTTAGCACCACCACTGTCTGGGTAGTGATACCCCCCTCCCAAACCATCAAGCCGATTAGCCCACCTTCTTGAATGACAAGGAGTCCCGGGCTAACCGGGGGATCCTAATGCCCGTAGTACCAGATTAAGGCATCTCTGGTCAGTCTTTGAGAACGCCAGAAATGCCAGCCACGCGTACTTAAAGGGACAAGCACCCCAAGTACGCGTGACTTAAAGGCCGTGCATAAAACATACCCAACATTCTCTGCCTATATCGAGCGCCAGACCACTCAGGGCTAGGTTGAACCCGATATTCCCGGAGAAAACAGGCCACTGGTGTGAGTACTCACCAGCACCCATTACAGTATCCCCAGTGGGGGGGAATAGGGAAATTGTTCCACTTCTATACACACCAAAAAAATTTTGTGTACCATAGATATAAATACAGACGAATGCCTGAATAGAGAAGCTGGTTTCTAGATATTCATGCTCGAAAATTGAACAAACAATTGGACATTTTTTCTGCTATTGCTCTGCATTTAGAAACCTGAGACAAAAGATTTTTGAGCACTCAGAATTTATGGACAAAACCCGATTGATTAGAGCCATATAATTGTGAGGAACGCTGGAAATTAGTACCCAAAGTGTCAATGTAACTTAAATTGCGGAATAGAAACTTTCATAAAAAGTATCTTAAATTCTTCTTTAATAAAAAGTTTCTAGAAAATCTCTTATATTTGTTTTGTAAATAAGCCATTTGACCAAAATAATAACAAAATACCTCAAAAAACCGAAACCCATACAAATGCAAAGGAATTTATAAAATTAGAAGAAAATACCGCAATAATTTTAAACTCAAATTAATAGCCTGTTTCTATATTACAATCGGTTCTACAGACAAACAATCCATACACAAACAATTACGTAAGAAATTGGGTTTTTATAACACAATTGTCTGACTTACGTTTGTTTACGTTATTTTCTCAATTTTTCTCTTTGAGCCCAAATTCTATGATTGCCAGGGTATATAATTTTCAGTTTTGCTCAATTTTTCTAATATAAAAAAATAATTTTTACATATAAAAATGGCAACCCTATTTTTGTTTACAAAATAAATTCAATTAGAGAAAATATAATTTTTGTTGTAGAGAAAAAAAATAAAATATTTCCTATTAATAAATTTTTCATTACAGGCCAGTTCTGAAAATCGCTTTTTGTAAAAAAATTACGAAACTTATGAAATAATGGTATTTAAATATATAAAATGTATGATATTAAAAATAAAAACAAAATGAAACAATTACATGAAAGGCCTTTTTTTAAGAAAGTGGTATTAGCCTTTATGATTTTTCTTTATGTTTTTCGAACTTTAATTTGCTCTTAATTGTATCAACAAAGTTATTGATCTTTGTATTCACTTCTTATTTGGATCAAAATACAAATAATTTTATATTTAAAAGTAAAATATCACCAAAATATGAATTATTATATTTCCTTGTAATTTGAAACCAAGTGATTTTCAGAACAGGCCTGTATGATTTTGTTCGTACACAATTACATTTTTTTGATTGTGTGTTTTTGACTTTTCTAACAAACGAAATTGTGATATAGAAACCACATAAAGGGACAATTTGTATACAGCTCTTACGTTTTTACTCAAAATTGTTTTATAAAAACCCAAATGAAATTTTTATACACAAACAAACGAAAATTGTGTATCAATTGTAATATGGAAACAGGCCCTAAAAAAAAAAAAAAACGACAGAAATTACAATGTCAGTGTAAGAAAAAGAAAAAGAAAAAAATCCTCTAAGCCAGGCACTCCAGCTAAAACCAGGCGGCAAAGATCAAAGACTTTAAAAAAGAATTGAGGAAAAAATGAAAATAAAAAACCAAAACTGGTGCAAATGTTAGCAAATAATAAAAGAAACAACATTTAAATTATTTTTGTTTTATTGTATTTCATTTCACTAAATGGCATGGAATGGGTATTAAAACAGAACCCGATTACAAAGCAATGGGCCACCATCATCAGTACCAGTGCGAGTATCAACATACAAATTATGAAAGACAGTCTAAGAAATATGCATTCCAAACCGCTATTTGAATTTGTCAAGGCTTACAAACGTGCTCAAGTGCAATTTCTAATCATATGAATTGATGATAAAATGATGAAATGACTCATCATCATTATGTTTGATGATCTTTGTTAATAAAATAATAATAAAAATAGATATTTTTTTAACTACATTTGGCCATGATCAATAAGCACAATCAAAATCAAAAGTTTATTTTTCAAGCAGCAACTGTTTTTGTAGTTTTTGTTTTACTTTAGCCCCCCTCCCTTGGAATCTCTTATTTTTCTACTCTATTGATATTGAAAATATTGGTAAGAAATCTTTAAATGAGCGTAAAATGATCAAAGCCAATTCGCGCGCTATCTTTAAAGGCTACAAAACAAATTGCAATGCGCTTGATCGTTTGCATGATCATCATCATCATCATCATGATCATTATGAGAACATGTCGTCAGTCTGGCTGGTTGAAATACAATAAAACCCAAGAAATGCCTATAAGTCTAGCAAAACTTAAAAACAACAACAATAACAAAAAAAAACTTTACGCAACAGCAACAACCATCAATTTATGTGATCAATACCCCTTCATTGGTTTGAAGAGTTGACTTGAAATTTAAAACCAATTCAATCCAATCCGTTCGTTTACGTTATAATATAGAAAAAAAAAGAAAACGTATAACAATACAACTTTATTAACTTGATCAGGTTCATAATCCATTTTTTCCTCTTCCCGCTCGCTTCCTCCCTCAAGCTCTCCTTAAAATAAAGCCAAAGCACAGTAATTTACCAACACATTTGTACCCTCTGCATAGTTTGGGTATCGATTTTAATATACAATGAATGGAGCATTTCAATCGTTTGTTCAATCGATCATTTACACAACAGACATTTAAAGGTATTAAATCATTTTTTAAAAATGCTTATGAAACTTGTAGGAATTTTTGAAGCACTTCTATAAATTAATAGCTGAATGCTTAAGTTGAAAATCAAGTGTGTTTACAATTAAATAACATCCAAAAAGTTTTATAGTTTGCGAAGCTATTCGCGTGTGAATCTGACGAGAAGACGAAATATGTTATTGACCTTTTATTTCTTGGTTTCTCTGCCTGAACTCTCCAAATGAATTATCCCAATGGCAAGATTTATTTTAGACTTCAGTTGGTTCTTTATGAGAACCAATTAAATGGTAAGTTGGCAGAGACGCTTTTGATATCACAATGGACATAAGCTCAGGCCTATATGGAACTTTATACTTTGAGGAGGTTTCCCCACCTAACGAAACCTAACATTAGTAGTTATAATTCAAAGAGTTCATGCGAAACCCAATTAGAATTTTGTTCTAGCTTTGTTAACAGTTAAGCGATTATTCAAGCAGATTAGGTATGTGGCTTACTAAGACGATAGCACCGGGTTCAAATCTCAGCTCTGATATCTTGAAAAAATAAGAAATATGAAAAAATTATATCTTTTGGCAGTCTTCTGGCAAAAGCTCTGGGAGTAAATGATGATGCAAAAACTTTTCAAATCTCAAACTTTAAACTGTAGGTCCCGGTACGAATGGATAAAAACTAACACACACAACATGAGCTAGTCGGTAACCCTGACATGGGGTTGTAATGGCCAATTATGTATGTTATGTATGTACATATGTATTAGATATGCTTGATAAACTAAATACACTGATTGTTTAAGAAAACAATGTTAAGTACGTTAAGTAAGTGGATGAGAGGTCGATCAATTTCAAAATTCAAAACAAAGCTGTTTCTCTTTAAATTGGATAAAATGGATGTCTTCAACAAGTGTTTCAAGTACTTATGTACTGCATAACACATTTCTTAAACATAAAAACTCTAATCTTGGTGACGGCATAGGTTTAAGCGGAGCTGATTAGAAACTGGAAAATTAGACGAAGCAGACGAAGTTTTAACAGAAGCCTACTTTAGGATATACACACATGGTTAGTAGCTGTTCTCTATACATTAATTGCAGAAAGAAATAAGTTGACTAGATGTGGATGATGCAATGCTACAAATGTTATCAGTGTTGCAGCTGAAGCTTAGATTGTCCTTAAATCCTGGCTAACAAAGTTGCACTAAACCCAGCCTATACAGTATTCAATTGTAATGCATGTGTTTCTATGGTGTTGGTGATATATTCATTGACCGACGTATAGTATTTATTTCCCGGTATGAACAATACTGTACCGTTTAGTCTAGACTTGTACTTTTTTCTATTTTATATTGCTATCTTGATTTTTGAACGTGCTACAAAGTTCTGAGCAATGTTTTTCATTGACGTCTTTTCTGTTTAAAAGATTTCACAACAGTTTTTTATTCAGTTTGGACTCTTAACATTTAGAGTGCTTTTTCTAGAAATATGAAGCAATAAATGCTGAAGTAATGTCATCGTTGTTCCTCATTTTTGCGAAGTACATACGGTCATATAGTCTAGAGATTTTGTTTCTTTTTTTTTTAAAGGTGATCAAAGTTTTTAATCTTATAATAAGGGTTTATAGAAAAGCCCTTTTTAGCCTTTTTTAAACCACTAACGTGACTACAGAAAATACTTATTATCTTGTTGCTATAATAAAACTTAAACTGGGGGCAAATTACGGCATTCGATATCGAACGAATTTTCTTACCTATTTTAAGAACAGTTTTCATATAAATTTCGTTCGATATCGAATGCCGTAATTTGCCCCCTGGGTTTTAAATGCGTTATAAATATCACCATGCGTGATGTTTTTTCACAAAATCACTATAAAAGACGTTTATTTTCATAAATTCTTTTATTAGTGCATAATAGATTTCGTAAAAATGTTTACAAAATGCAAAATCTTTCTGATAACTTTTTGAAATGGCCTTTAATTTTTAAAATATATTTTCCTTCAATTTTGTTTGTTTGTTCGAATTTACTCTTTTCAAATTCTGCATACGATCATTGATCTTTTAGTCTTCTCATAAGAAGTTCTTATGCTGTAAATATATTTTACAATAATAACAAATAATCATTTTAAATGTATTTTTTATAAGAATTTCCCCCTTTTTTTATTGACGCACGTTTTATGGTCTGATACGAGCTGGGTGTTTTGTAATTTCCCTAGAGGACGCCATAATGGCTGGGCTGACTGGCCATTTAATAACTTTGTCTAGAGAAATATGTGCATATGTTTGTTAAATCATATGCACATATGTAAAAACATATATAAAAGTGAACACAATAGTTTATGTAAAAAATATAAAATTTATATAAAAAAATTGTTTTCAAAACTACACACTCGTGTGATGATGACAACTTTACCAATGGCATTAAATTTCTTAAATACTTTAAAAAATACTTTATAAATTTAAACTTTCAGTTATAAGATACTAAAATTAA
Source organism: Metopia argyrocephala (assembly GCA_963576795.1). Taxonomy (NCBI): domain Eukaryota; kingdom Metazoa; phylum Arthropoda; class Insecta; order Diptera; family Sarcophagidae; genus Metopia; species Metopia argyrocephala. The sequence goes on along the minus strand of OY756208.1, from coordinate 169,230,152 downwards.
TTTTTCTTTTTTTTTTTTTTTTGGTTAAGGGATAGAAAAGTTTATTTTTATCACAATATTTACATAAATGTTATGGCAAGAAATATCATCAATGCTTCGACTGACACCATATCCATGTCAAGTTTTGAATATTAGTAACAGGTAAAGTAAGTTTTAGCAAATGCATGGCGTGTTAGTAGAGTTCTGACATACTACTTATGCGGGGTAGCTTAGGTTGAAATCCCAGTCAAGAAAAGAAGAAAATTTCATTCTGACTTCGGTTTTTACAAATTAAAATTAAATAAAAATAGAAGAAAAACATCGAACACACCATCTCTCAGTGGAAAAAGTAAAAGCCCAATATTCTATAACGAAATTGAAGACGATTAGTGATTTCATATTTAATTTAAATTTTTTAGCCTGATGACAATTTAGGGTTAAAGGGGCTGATATCAGGATGATAACAAATATCATGGGTTCAAAAAGGAAATCCCATGTCATAATACTGATATCAAAATCCATCATTTGGAAAAAAAATGGAAAAAAATCAGCTCTGAAATAAGATTGTGGTCAATTTTGTCCGCATTATTTGAGCCAAATAGAGCGGATGAGCAATAACAAACCCCGAAACCAACAAGCAGGATTCTGTTTGTGATATTCTCGGAATCATACTTAAACAGATCATTGAGCTCCAACAATGTTTAAATCTGTTTTTTGTTAATTTTAAGAAAGCTTTTGATCGCGCTAAACACCATAACATCTGGAGTGTACCTGTCCAGGAGAAAATGATCCCAAAATGCAACTTTTTGATATGCTAGAATGCACGAAAGAGCTTTTTCTAATACTACACGGCTACATAAGGCTGTGGTTTATCATCATTAATATGTCTGATAGTAATCAATGGTTCGCTTTGAACGCAACTCATCAAAGGCTGATGATATTGTCTTGAAAGCCCGTACAAACAAATTAGCTTGCGAATAAATACTGAAAAATATCAATTGTCCATCAATTCCAATACGCTAAAAGCCATTTGCATCTTTCCTGATAACAAGCCTCTTAAGGAAGTAAAAATTTTCACTTAACTTGTCTGCCAAATCGAACTAAACAATGATGACAAAACGGGGCTCGACTTACGAACAAAAAAGGTATTTGCAAGCCTTCAACTAGAATAACGATGTCGGCAATTTTCATCTGCAACCAAAATTCAAATTTGCAGATATAATTACCACCAAGCCATACATTTATTCAATGTATGCCCCAAGAATCTAATGACGGAACTGTTTTCTAAGTTTTGATTTCTTTTATTGGGGAGAGGCATATTTCTCAATTATAAGGTGAGTAAGGCAGAACTTTATTTAAACCAACTTCGGAAACCTTGTTTTGGGGTAAAAAGTATTTTCATACATTGTAAAAAAATTAAAGCATACACTTAGGCACTTACACACTTATTTATTTATAGCAATTTTATAGTATAATCTAAGGAGTGTTTACAGCAATTTAAGATATTCATTAAGTAATCGTAACAAAATGTCAAAGAAAATGTTATTTGTTTTACAAAAGACTTGACGTTGAATTTAAAAAAACAAATATTGAAATGAAACCTGTCAGAGAATAAGAAAGCAAAAGATAATCAGACTGGGGTCGAATTCTATAAGGTGGGTGAGTGAAAAGTTCTGAAACACCACTGCCTTTATTTTTGTAAACCATTCTTGATCTGTTTTATTATGCGTATTCCAGTTAGAAACTTCTTTATCGACCAAATCAAATGCTAATCAGATTAGTCAGAGATTAGACTATAAATCAGTTGAGGCAAAGTTTCCATGTATTAGTTTTTGTATCGTGCAAAATTTAGGCGAGTGTTGTATTGATGGAATATGACTTCATGTTTGAACGTATATTACTTGAGCTTGTCTATCAAAATACTGCTTCAGATAAATCAAAATCATATTTTAAAATTTTTTATAGTTTTTTTTTTAATTGAAATTTTAATTGGCATTTCTCTTTATTCATTAGCATTGAATATGATTTTAAAAGATTTCTTAAAAACAAAAAATATGAAAAAATTAATTTCATTTGTTTTTCTTGAAAAAACCATAATTTTTCTTCACACACCTTCGTTTTTAAACACTTTTACAGCGACTTCCATTGGAAATTCTATGGAATTAAATACGCAATTGAAATAGAATCCGAACACATTAAAAATTCGTATTGATGGTTTAATGAAGCATCGTTTAAAAAGCGTTTAAATTCAATTATCAAAAAAAGAAAAAACAAAAATATTTTATGCGGTTGCACACACAGTTTGCCATATAATATTACTGAGCCATGACAGACAGACAGACAAAAATACTACTTTATTATCAATAATTTTTTTCCATCAGAATTGAAAAATTAAAACACACACACACCAAAAATGTTCTTTAAATTTGCGTTACGTAATGGAATTTAAAGCGTTCCTTATCAGATTTGATGCCTGTTTCTTAATTGTGTTTATTCGTACGTTTATAAATATATCCATACATACATATGTATGTATGTACATATGTATGTATGTATGTATCTACAAAAAAGTAAATTGTATTGAAATATAAAAATTCGTATTACGAAAAAAATTAAATGTTTCTGTTCTAATAATGTCTGTACAAAAATCAATTTTGTTTTCGTACATTTGACACACATATTTAAGGAAATTAAAGCATACACTTAGGCACTTACACACTTATTTATTTATAACAATTTTATAGTATAATCTAAGGAGTGTTTACAGCAATTTAAGATATTCATTAAGTAGTCGTAACAAAATGCCATAGAAAATGTTATTTGTTTTACTAAAAGACTTGACGTTGAAATTAAAGAACAAACATGGAAGTGAAACCTGTCAGAGAATAAGAATTAATTTCATTCTTATATCAGTTTATTTAATGCCATTTATGTTGCCGAAATTAAAGGCAATCAGTTTAAAGTTATTTAAAAGTGTAGAAATTAAAGAGTTCTCAAAGTAAATTTGATAAAAATTTTATATTATAGCCGTGACTTCTTTCAGGATTCACTATGTCGGTCTATAGTCCTAATGGAAGAATTTATATATTAGAGAAAATATTCCGAAAAAATGATGACCCCCTAAAAATTCGATCTACTTGTGTAAGAAGTGATAATGTATTTATTTATCATATAGCCCGAGTTTTGCACTGTCAGATTATCATTTATTTCAGAGTCATAAAAACCATTTTGATAATAAAATTTGGCAACTGAAAAGTTGCTAAAATCACACATAAGTTAGGCATTCGGTTCTGCTTAAGAAGAAAAATTAGTCTTCACTTTTTTTGTCCTAGGAAACATACTAGTAGTGGTGTATGTATCTGACTAATTTGGTTACATCTTTCACATTTAACAATGGCGGTTAAGAAAAAAAAAAAAAAATCAAAACCATTCGTCACTTCCTTCCTTAGTTGTGCAGTTTTGGTCTAAGGAATCTATCTGCAGGAAAAAAGAACAAATATTATTTCAACTTTTAGATTAAACATTTTTTAAAACACATACTACGATTTTCTTAAATATTCCAAAGAGTGGTCCCTATTAAAGGTGTGACGTTGTTGAAAGCATTTTAAACACACTCTAAAGACGAGCGGTTCTATCTGTTCTGAGTCTTACTGTTGGTCTTTGATTGTTTCAGAGGGCTCAACTTACGTATGGCGTGAACAGTTAGTATTTAGTGCTACAGAGCTTGTTCCAACTTATAATGTTACCTGACATATCGTCTTATGAATCCATTAAAGGCTGGAAAACCTTTAGAGGAGAATCCAAATAGCTTTTCATAAGCAATGCTTTGACATGGAAAACCAATTCCAATTGTCAGAAAGTTGTTATATTTGAACGCAGGAGTACAAAATTTTGCAAGAACATGTGTTTCGAAAAGATGCAAGTAAATTAGAGACTTTTTTGAAATGATGATTGATATGATGATTTGATGCAGCACGTTGGTTTATGGGCAAATTGAGCAACACCTTGACATTTTAGTGAACTTGGAGGTTGGTTTTTGGTAATGTTCGTCTTTAAGAGCTATTTTATCATGGACACCATTAAGCACAGCTATTGCGATGTGCTTTCCAACGATTATTTTTTATTAAATTTAAATGACAGACTTCTTATGCACAAAACATCTGATAGAGAATTGGACCACGAAGCAAACAATTTAGCCCTATCATAAGTTAATTTCATATATATGATTAAAAATTTTTAGGACAATTTCTTCAGTTCACTAAACTCTTTTCTTTTTTTGTTCAGTTAAGGTTTTCTATGTTCTTGGAAAATAAAAAATATTTAATGTCAAAGTAGACTGACATATAGTAGTAAATAAGTGTAAACAGTGCTTAAGATCATTTGGGGTGAGATTTGATTTAAAGTGGGTCCCATAGAACAATGGTGCGGCAGCTGGTGTTTATTGATCCACCTAAAACTTGTCCATCTCACTGGGGAAAACATTTAGCCTTTTATAGGCTGAGATTGTGACCATTGCCGAGTTTCATTTTTTTTTATATTTAAGACTAATACTAAGGGGTAAACCCCTACTAAATGCAGTGCAATGTATTAGAATGTTGAATATATCTATATATAGATATAGATAGATAGATGTTAAGCGCCTTATGTCAATGGGACAAATTGCTGTCAATTTAATTACTTAAAGGCCAGTGTTATACCTTCACCTTTGTATGATCAACAGCAATTGCCCCATCTGGATGTTGAATGTGAGTAGTGAGCATCTTTTATGTAGGTTAGCTGTTCTCTTCCTGGAAGGTGGCACTGTACTCCAGATCATTCGTTTCTTGGTGGAATAGACTGGAAATGTCAGGGAGCGATTTCGTAAGGATGGACTTCATGGAGGGTGGCGAAGGGGGGAACCTCTTATTTTTTAAATTATTATTTTTTGAAAACCCGCTAATTTATTTTTCAATTTTTTTTCTCCTTCGCTAGGATTTGAACCTCGGTCGTTTGAGTTTCTGTTCACACGCTCTAACCACTATATCACGACCCCCCCATCAGAGCACACAATTACATGTAATGTTAATAAACACTTCATTTCGCAGACTTTATTCGAGACTTGAATGTGGGCATATCTGAACACGGCTTTGCCATTAACATACGTACTAAACTGTTATACGAATACTCGGTTGTAATCGTAGTAGAACTAAACTTGTCAAGTGTTGCTATGACACGTTGCAAAAACAGAAACTTTGCAATAGAAATCGGTTGACTTGGGTATCATACACTGCTAAATGACAACGAACGAGCAAAATCATTATTTAATAAAATAGCCGTGACTCTCAGACACTTTCTGTGGAAAATTGGCAGATGTTTGGAGCACTGGAACGTTCAATGGTAGCTCAGACACTTTAAATCTTAAAATAAATAAAAAAAAAAAAATACGCAGCCATGTAAGCAAAGTTTTGTTCCAAAACGACTTTTTTGATTCTGTTTTTTTTTTTTTGTCTTCTAAAGCCTTTTGTAAAAATGGAACTATTTTTAACAACATAGTTTTCTCTACAAAAATAAATATGGCTGCTTTAACAACCCCATTAATATTACAACAATAAATTTGAAAAAAAAAAATCGACATCTTTCCAAATAGGCACATGTTTTATCAGGCAAAAAAGTTCCTGCTTTAATATAAAACTTGAACTGACTGACACACACCAAGCGTTTATAAAAACCGAAAAGTAAACAGCCACCGAGCAAATCAAAATAAGCGGAACTGAATTTCGAAATAAAAAAATAAAAAGAAATAAAAAAAAAAATACGAAACAAACCACCACCCATTTACTGAGTTTATACAGTTAAACAGTCAGCATTTTTGCGGATATTGAAATAGTTTTTAACGGAATCAAAGCTTGTGAACTCACCCAGCAGCTGCATCAAACTGTTCTGGCCTGCTCTCACAAACAGGCAGACGATACAGAAAAGTGTCAAAAAATATAATTTTTTTTTTCAAAATTTTTAAATTGAAACAATAAAAATTGAAATTAAAAATAATCATATAGTATTGTTCACACACAAACGCATACAAACAAATAACAACAATATTTTGTTAAAGTATTTGTGTGAGAGTTGAACCAAACAGGAGAAAAAGACCCTTTCTTTTGTCAGCAACTATTTTTGCACGCTTCACGCTAATTTATGCGCTTATTAATATACGAAAGAAAAAAAAAAAAAAATAAACTGAACTAAAATAAAATCACATTGAACATACATACATGACAACAACAACAACATTAACAATAAATACGCATACATGCAAATATGTATGTGTATTAATATATCCGCTCTAATACAGGCATATGCACGTGTGAATATGTGTGTGTGTCTCCTTTACCCTATATAAAACTCATATTGATTTATTGTATGAGAAAGATTTAGTGAGAGAAGTGTGTATGTTTATTAAGCTCTGCTGATATTTTCTTCCTTATAATCCTACACACTGATTGCTAATCGATATGTAACAGGACAAAAGTAACCTTAAAAAACTAAATTAAAATGCAGAAAACCTCGCCGAAATGTGCAATTATCGGAAAGCATGCTCAAAAGAGTTTCAGTTACTCTATGTAGCATATTTTTAACATACACACATAAGTTTTCTAGGCTGAATGATGTATCATAACTTATTCTGAAGGAGTTCCCTCTGACGCTTGTATTTCTAACTGAAAGGCTGCAAATGTAACGCCGATCCTTAAGGAGAGTGAAGAAAATAATCTCGAAAATTACTGCCCAAAAACAGTTAGTACAACATTCTGCAAGGGCCAGAGTTGTACCTTCACCCTTGAATGATCAAACAGCAATTGCCTCATCTGTCGGTGGTTGTTGAATGTGAATGGTATTTAGAGTCCAAGGGTTTGCTAAGCGATGGTCAGTGCTGCTTTCGAGGACACGGCTCTAGTTATTATCTGTTGATGTTTCTTTTAAAAAGAGGGAGTAGGTTTATTCAAACATTTAGAGAAAGTAAGCAAAGGTTTGTGTATATTTTCAAGGAGTTTCATAGGTTCTGAAATGAGGTTGTTATCTCAAAACATACTGTTCTCCATATGATTACTCATTTGATCGTAGGCCAAGTCCTTTACATATTACTGTTGGGAATATCAATGACAGATTCAAAAACGGCCTATTGACAATCTTCTTGTACATACAGTACACTCGCGGTAACGTGAACACCGTCTAATGTAAACATCGCTTAACGTGAACAAGCTTTTGCTTACATTGACTACCCGGTAACGTGAACAACCTCATATAGCTCCATAACGTGAATAATTTTTTTTATTGCGTATGATTCTGATATCACATTTAAAGGATTGTTTTACTAACTTTTATGGTGTGCTTAGCTTGACAATGTTTCTTGTGTTAATGATACCATTGAAATCCATGACATTTGACAAAAAAAAAAATTAAATCACGACCATTATTTTCTCGTGATCTCTTTTTGTTTTAGTTTTTTATTTTAATAATTCAAATAACAAAATAATTTCGTTTTACATTTTACATTTTGAACAATGTCTCTAACATGAATTCCCTTGGCTTTTTATTAGTTCACGTTACCGCGAGTGCACTGTGTCTGCATAATTAAATCGATTTACTTTTAAAACAGATTTCAAATCATAAAAAACCGAAAAATAAACAGCCACACTGCCTAGCAAATCAAAATAAGCGAAATAAAATTTCGAAATAAAATAAACATAATGCGGAACAGAGCACCAGCGAGTCATCACCACCCAACAAACAGATTTCCAAACATGGAAAGAGTTTTGAAGGAGGAAGTCTTTAGTGGGAATCGAACTCTACATATTCGCACTAGCAAAATAACAAATTACGCAAGAACTTAAAATCTATAACAGTCTTCTGATTCTCATAATATTTTGATTTTAGGAGATTTGTTTTTAATATATGATGTATGAGTTATAGTTCTAGCTTGAAAAATTAAGCCAAATTGTTCCAAGAGTAGTACACAGAAGACATAACGTAGCTATTCTTTGTAAAAAAAAAACTACAACCAAGTTTTATATATAAAATGTCTTTTATTTTAAGAAATTTAATTTTTCACTTAACCAATAATAGTGAAATATTAGCTTGAGAGTGTATTTCTCAAGCTAATATTTCGATATTTATTTAACAAATAAATTTAAATTCTTAGCTGAGGAAAATAAGACTTTGAAATATAATATTTGAGACGCGATTATTTGGTTCTTTTGTCTGTTTGTCTTCCAATTGTAATGGGACAACAACGAAATGGTTGTCGTCGTGGAAATATTTGACTTTTTAAATTCACAGCTATTGTGTGAACAAGAACTCAGACAGGAACATGAACATCGTTGTGTGAACATTTAGGAAAACACTTTTATTTATTATTTTTTTTTTTCGTTTTGTTTTGTTCAAAATAATGAAATACAGGAAGCAAAGAGGAAACACTAAGGGGGTAAATAATATAAAAAACAAAATCTTATTACCACAATACAATTTTTCAATGATTTTGTATTGATTTTTCTAATACAAGCTATGTCAGAAGTGATGTTAGTGGTGGTGGAAAAACACCATTTTTCCCTAAAATTAAAAAGAAAAAATGACAACCATTTCAAATCCTTTCCGCTACTGAAAATATAATTTTCGCTATTATTATTGATGGCTGATTGGAATTAATGATTATTTTTGAAAAAGAATTCTTTAAACAAAATCTACAAAACATTTATTCATTTTAATGGCTGACAAAAAATGCAATAACAAGCCAGAGAAAGGGGTTGATTTTTATTTATTTTTATTTTTTTTCGATTTGGCTTTTTTTTTCTATCACAGTTGTTTTATAAAAATTGTCCAAAACTTTTGTTAACAAAACTGGAATTCTGTGCTGCAAAATAAGTTTATAAATCAAAAATCAGAAGAGGTTTATAGGTGCCGGTGCACAAGCTTTTGCAAAAAGGTCTAGAAGAAGTCAATTTAAAACATGTTTTGAATTGTAGGCAGCCAAATAAAAGAAAAAATATTGAAAAAAACTATTCAGATGTCGGGAAAATGCTAATGTCTGTCTTTGGATCCTTAGGTGGTCTAATGGCGTGCAAATCGTAATTAGTTAAGTTTAGACAACCCTATGTGTTACCTTATCAGAATCTCTACTAAATTTCGTATAAAATTGAATCAGATGCTAAATATATCATTCTATATATGCTATAATTCATTGACCGGATGTTAAACAATTTACAACGAAGCAAAGAAAACTGAGGCATATTTGTTCAGCGCAATAATTTTTTTTTCTTAACAAGCTCATTAAGTTAAAAATGAGCTTCATTGAGATTTTAAGTAAAAATCAAGTATCATTTTGAAGTTTTGATATATGATGACTGATTTTCAAGGTACATTTAGATCATTAGATTATTATTAAATTGCCAGAGTTACTGATTGTAAATGAAAATCAAAAGTTATATATACCAGTTCTACTCTGAAATTTTGGAAGAAAAAAGAAATATTAAAAAATATTTCTTTCGGTGACTACCTCTTAGTAGTCTTCTGGCAAAAGCTCTAAGAGTAACTGTTTGCCATTAACAAGCTTCTCAAACCTGTTGTTCGGAGTCGACTTTAAACTGTAGGTCCCGGTGCTCATGAGCAAAAATCAACACACACAACATGGGTGCTGCGACAAGCTAAGCCGTAACCTTGAAATTGTCAATCATGTATGTATGTAAGTACTCTGACATTAAACCTCTTCGTAGGTTCTATTGGCTTTAATAACAAGCACTAAAAGAATTTATAGCTTTTGTATTAAAAAAACTAATAAAACTATGCAGAATGACGCTGAGCAACTCCTGCAGTTCCAACAAGGTAGGAAGAAACTTCTTCGAACCTTTTAATACCGTACGAGGTTTAGGACCAGGCGACCCATATTGCTGGGATCTCCTTAACGTCATCTTAGAGAAAGTTGGGCGAAAGGCGGCTGTACATCGTAATGTCTGCTCCTTTCGTATGCAGACTATATAGACGTCATTGGGCATACCAAGCGATATGTCACCGCAGCACTTAATGCTTTTGAATGGGAGTCTAATAAAATATGTATGTCGGTAAATGAGCGCAAGACGAAGTACATGTTGTCGACGAGAAGGGATCGGCTCCCAGGTTAAAGGAGGCAACTATTCATTCGATGAGGTCTAGGAATTCATTTACCTTGGCACCGCCATTAACAGCAAGAACGATGCCATTTTGGATATCAAGCGAAGAGTCACAATGACAAGCACGTGTTACTAAGGTCTCGGTAGGCAGTTAAGAAACAGATACCTCTCTCATGCGATAAAATTAACATTTTACAAATGGCATGGACACTGTCTTGTGCATATGCAGCCGTCCTGCGAGTGCTTGAGGGAAAAGTTCTTTGCAAGATTTTTGGCACACTAAGGCATGTCGATAAGTTTCGTATTGAATCTGAACGTCGCTTGAGATTCTCAGCAATGTGAGCGTTGTCCAGCGCATTAACATCCAGCGGCTAGATTCACTCGGCTATATTGTTCAGATGAAAGAAACTGCTCCAGGGAAAACTTTTCAGTGCAAAGGGGGAGCATGTTTACACTGGAAGGACCAGGCTTATGAAGCCCTGTCATCAATTGGTTTGACCAAAAGCAGAGGAGTCTGGAGTCTAGTGTTAAGATAGGCCGATACCGATAGTAAGTAAATATTAATTTTTTTTTAAATTGCGAGATTATGCCTTCATCAGCATTTATTACCTTTAGTAAGAAAAAATTCCAGTTTATATTGCAGTTTTCAGTACAGAAACGTCTTTTAACTTATGGATTTGGTTGCCAGCGGAGAAAAAATTATTAAAATACTATAATGCTACTGCGCGGAACCTTTTCAAGGGACAAAATGAAATATTTCGGAAAACGAATAAAAAATTTTCTGGAAAAATGAGTTTCAGGGCATTTTTTTAGGCAACAAAGCCATATTGAAAATAACAAATTATTTAATTTTTCCGTTATGCACATTATGCGAAAAACAAAATAACATCCGTAAAGAAGCACGTAACACCAGCAGAACTGAAAACATAATTTTGTTTGTTATCAACACATCAGCGGGAAATCAAACTAACGATTTTCAAATTCCAAATGTAATTTTGAAGAGCTCTAAACGAAGTGTTACTTGTGTAGACGTTTGGCTCAGTCTTAAATTTTTTAATATTCTTTTAAAATAAAAAAGAGATTGTTTAAAGATTTTCAAAGCAGAAATTACAGGATTTAAAAAACTGTATGTGTGTTTTTAAGACAGCATGACCAACAAGTATTAGTAACACCCTTTAGGCTTTCAATTAAAAAAAAAATAAATAAATAAATTTTCGATTTTTTGCAATAAATTTTACCCCCCGCTAAAGGTTTAGCTTCCTGTTGTTGACCACTATTCGAAAATCACATTCTAAACTTCTGAAACAGGTTACGTGAAAATTTGTTAATAATCTTAAAATGTGTGTAACAAAATGTAAAACCCTGTTAAGCTGATAATCCAATGACTCTAATAAATGTTGGTAAACTCGTTCATTATAAGCCTGATTTAGTTTTTCAATCACTCAACTACAGACATCAGAATCAATGACTTTTTCATCTACTTTTTGTAAAAAATTTTGAAATAAAATTTAAAATTTTAAAATTTTTGCAAAACTCTTAAGAAGAACACCAAAAGGAAAGACACCAAAATTGTGTCAGTTGAGGCTGATATTGCTATTGCCTCTTAAAAGGATTAAAAAAAGAGGCCAAAAAAAAAAAAAAAAAAAAAAAAAGTGATGTGCTGCTCTTGTTTTGTGTATAATTTTAATCCCTCAACACAACATGACTTTTTGCAAAAAAAAAAATAAATAAATAAAGTTGATGTGAGACAACAACAACAATAATAGTAATAATCAGAAATTTAAAAAAAATTTTTTTGGTTTTTTTGTTTCAGTTTTTCAGGCCATTGTAGGCGTTTACTGGTCTTACCACCGGATTTTACTTGTAATCCAAATTAAATCGGATCAAAATCAAAAACGTCATACGTACGCACACTCACTTAAAGACACACTGGTTTGGCTCGCTTACTTGTCATTGAATTTTATATTTGACAACAAAAATAACAATTACAACAAATCATGGCAAAAAGATCAGTGTCAAGTTATTTTTTGATGAGTTTATTTTCCGTGTACGTTGAGAGCAACTTTCAAGTGTTAATGATAAAACAGTAGCTTGCTACACTGTAAGAAATTATCAAGGTTGGCAACCGTTTCCCTTATTAATACCGATACCGTTTAAATACCCTTTGAAATTGAATACCGGTACCGAATTTTTTTTTTTTTTTTTTGCGTAAAATATCGGTATCCGTATACCGTTTCCGTCAATACCGGTATAATACCATTATAATACCGGTACATAAATATTTTTAAAATTTACATACTGGCGACATTTATGTTTATAAAGAGTTTGCTTGTATTTGATTTTTTTCTCCTTTCAATTTCCAATTTTGCAAGAGTCAATTTTGCTTTATGACACATAGAGGCTGTTTTGATTTAATCAATATTTTGAGTGTCGAAAGAAGATATCAAGTGCCTCGGCTTTTTTAAGCTGTGCAAGAAATATTTTATCCCATCTGACCTTCTAAATATTTATAAGACCTCTATCCGACCTAGATTGGAATAAAACAACAATACAATCATACAACGATACGACGATACAATGATACAACGATACGACGATACAACAATACGATGATACAACAATACGACGATACAATGATACAACAATACAACAATGATACGACGATACAATGATACAACCATACGACGATACAACAATACGACGATACAACAATACGACGATACATGAATTGTGACAAATTAAATGCTTAGGGGAGTCACACTTGTAAAATTGGTCTTGTGCTTTTTGAAACTAAATACATATAGAGACTTAAGAGGTTAAAGCAAGAATACTTCATGATGTTTTCTTTCAAGGGCTACAATTTTTTATTAAATAATTTACTTGATAGCGCCAATTGTTTTTCAACTATAAAATGATTTAAAAAAAAAAGATTTTTGATTAGGTTTTGTCTTCTTGGATATAACTTAAAGGCCGCGAACATTTAAAGGTAAAAGAATGCAAGGGCAATTCAAGTTAGTGATCCATTTTGCTAATTTTTAAACGAATACGTCATTTTCATAGCTGTAAATTATATGACGTAATTAACTTTTCTGAATTAGTTTTTAATTAGTATTTTAACCCAAGACTACTGAAGTGTAATGGGCAAGGAATTTTGGTGTCATTGTAGATTCGACATCTGATATTACCCTTGAATGATTTTTGAAATTTTTTCAAAATACTGGTTGCAAATGAAATGACCGTGTTGAACACTTTAGAAAAAATAGCTTGGACCGTCAGTCTTCAACAATCAATTTAAAGTAATTAATCCTTTAGCAGATTACGTAACTTAAGCTGTTCATTCTTTGACTTCAGTAGACACTTCTGTGGCTGATTCTATATACGAAGCACACACATGGATAGGAAATCATTCTGCATCGGAAATATTGTAGACTCAAAAGCCTCTCATGAACTCGCTGGTCTGCTCGATATGATACATGTTATGCTTTAGAAGGTGAGTGATCAGCAATAATAGATGCATTAGACTTTATTTCAGAAAACAAAGACAAGACTCCAGTTAGTTATTTTAGCCTCATTTCTTCATTATTTGAGAAATAATCAATTTTTTGAATACGAAGAAAAAGCCAAAGCGCTAAGAAATAAAAAATTGTGTTTTTTTTCTTTCAATTTCTCTCAGTGCATTCAAAAATGTTCTTGTAATCCTTTTAACATTTTTTTTATATTATTTTTATCCCTTTTTATTCATACTGTAAGTTTGACTTTTGCGAAAAGCTAGGCCGTAATCTGACACAGGGTTGTAAAGGCCAGTTATGTATGTATGTATGTATGTATGTATGCAAGTTTGACTTTTTTCTCTTTAATTTCTCTCAGTGTATTGAAATATTGTCTTGTAATCGTTTTAGTATTTTTTTTTTATATTTTTGTCTTCTTTTCTCGCGTACTGTAAATGCGACTTGAAAAAAATCATAATAAAGTTGTTGTTGTTGCCGTTGTTGACCTGTTTAAGGAGTTAAAATATTGTAACCTTTAGGCGAAAATATGTAGCAAGTGTTTCCTGTGTGGTTGAATGCAAAAAGAAAACAAAAAAAAAAAAAAGAATAATAAGAAAAGTGTTAGCAATGACCATCACAACGTCATTTCATAATTTAAACCACTTACTGTTGTTGTAAACTGGCAACGAACGAACTTTGAAGACTGCCTGTGCGCGCTCAAGGCAGGAGTTTCAATAGATCCTTTAAACAAATTGTAAATTTATAATTCTTTTAACGCCTACTTTTCTCTTTTCAATTAAAATATTTCGCATTACATTTATATTTACAGAGTGAAACATACAATGAAATCAGTTGTCAGCAGCAAAAGTATCCTTTTCCTGGTATGACTTTATTAATCTGTTAGTATTGCTCTCAATTCGTCTGGTCCTATTCATTGTACTATTTAGAGGCGTTTTTATCGGATCAGTTTGATTTGCTTAATTTTTCTTTTTTGCGTTATTTTCAGTTTACCAACTCCATAGCAATCGTTTTTGTTCGAGGTGTTTTTAAGTCGATTTTGCTTTCAATTGAATTCGTTAAGACTTTGTATGTTTTTAAGATTTAAAATGGTTTTAAAAAATTGTGAAAAATATTTTGATGGATTTATAATTTTAAGACAATTTGATTTTTCTTGTCGTGCTATATAAAATATGACTTTATTATGCGCTTAAAATGCATAGAAATTAAAAAAAATATTTATTTTTTTGCTTTTGAAAAATTCATTCATGATTTTAGTATTAAAACTATTCGAAGTCAGTTGTGGCTTTAAACATCAACCACGCGTTAGCTTAAAATTATTTAGAAAAGGTTTGATTTTGTAAAAAATTCTCTCTTTTTAGGTGCCACATGAAGGACATTCGATTGATAGAATTATCGTCAGTAAAATGCTGTTATTGTTTAATTTAAACGCAGAACAACTGCAAAACACTGCAACCTATAATGTATACTGTAGCTGCTGTTTTTCTAATGTACGCCAGCACGTCTGAAACTTTAAACACATCCACCTAAATCGTATCTGTGTGATCCCACATTTACTCTATTTGTGTTTCTCTTTTTCTAATGCCTGTAAGCACAATCTGAAAACGTCTGTGTTTGCCGTTCTCTGTAAATTTACTCTCAAACCATAATAAATTGTAAAAATATTCGATAGGAGTTTCAGAGCCCACCTCCTATACCTTAAAATACAAACAGAATTGCTATCAAATTGTAAACCGGCCGTCTAATTAACGTGTCCAGTTGTTCTATCTTTAATTAGATTAACAATAATATAAAGTGAAGGACGGCAAAAGAAATCTTGTTATTGATAAGGAATTTTTCACAATGAGCTACAATTCCGTATTCTTAAACATATCAGCCAAATCCAAAATTGTTACCAGTGCACTGCAGTGTGACAAAGGACCTTGATAACAGAATTTGATTATAAACCGTATGTTGTAAAATATTGTGGTTTATTGATGTAAGAGAGCAGACGAGGAGAAAATTTTATTTTGTTTCATGTACATAGAGTTCTTGTTGAGTTTGTTTTATTATTATATTTTACATGAAAACTTTACAATTAAGAAATGTAACTCAAGTTTAAATACTTGTTCTCCAGCAAGAAAAATGTTACCCCAACTTGATAGACATAAGACTGGCAACATAAGGAATCAGCAAAAAAGAGTATCTTTACTGCCGTGGATAATCAACTTTGCATCGTCTAGAGACTTACACTGCAAGGACTCAACTGGCTAAGCTGGTGGGGAGCAACAGCTCTCTGGCAGGGCCTCCCATGCTAGAAAGACAGTTGAGGAGCAGTAACTAATAATTATACAAGGGTTTGGATCAAGTACAACAACAACAACATAATTTCTATCTTTTATTCCTTCCCCTAATTGAAAGCTTTACTGTGCAGGCTCCTTGGGGTTGATAGCTGTCGGCCATTGAATAATCAATCAACAGCAACCGATTTCCTTACGGTTCGCATTTTTAAAGTAGGACTCATGCTATTTTCTGACTGATATCAAATACGATATTAGTAAGATTCACACAGTCTTTTTCCCCTTCTCCTCATACTTCCCCCCGGGGGTACAGTAAATGGTTTCTGGTGATTTACGTCACGCCAGGGGCCTGTACTCACTGGGGAATATGGAGTTCAACCTAGATCTGAGTGGCCTGGCGCTCGCTATAGACAGAGAATGGTTGGTGGTGCATAGCGCTGCGTGTGCTACCGGAGTCTGTACTGATGTCTGATCAGGCGGCTGTGTGCCCGAGACCGCATAGGGTGTACGGAGTGGTTCCTGGTTGATTTTGGTCTGGACTCTGTAAGTGGGCGTGGTTGCCGGATGGGATGACTGTGTACCCACCAGCCGGGGTATACACATCCTGCCTGGTGCCGGGATAACTGTCATGTGTGCGTGGCGACATATCTGACGTTCTCAAGGACTGACCAGAGATGCCGTAATCTGGTACTACGGGCATCAGGAGGCCCTCGGTTTGTCTATGCTTCCCTGTCATTCGCGGAGTGAGGCAAATCGGCCTGATGGTATGGGTGCGGCGATTCGGGGAGTACACGTAGTAACAGTGATATATGCTGGGCAGTAGTTTTAACCTCCTCAACAAGGGGACTTACTATTATCCAGGAAATAGTAGTGGCGAAATTGTTAACTCAGTGTTATGGGCTCTCCTCTGAGCTACGAGTCTTCGGCATGATTGAGATTGGAAAGTGCCGGTTCTGGGTGGCGGTGGTTGGACGCATGTATTCAACTACCGCCCAGACAACGGATGGCATGTGATATGTCTGAGGACGGTGCGCATGTAAAACTCCTGTCCTCGTACCCCTTATACTCTGCACGAGCAGGGGTCATCCCCTGAGTGTTGGCCTTAATCAAAAAAAAAATTTATATAGAGTACAGAAGTCTGTGTAAACAGGAAAATTTCAGAGGCATAAGCAAAAGCAATAATTCCAGCAGAAACTATGAATAATCACTGTCTCATCTACTATTGTACATAAGTGCCCAGCGTAAGCTAGTTAGAGTTCAACACTTACTCTACGCATTAGAAAACATTGCTGACAGTGAAGCATAACAAATTGGCTTGGCTTTAACGGATTGTAGCCAAAGCATTGAAGTACACAACGTATAACATCTAGTAAGACTGCAAGTTTTATTAGTCTCCAAGGAGTTCCATACTCTTTAGAAGCCCGCTACCTATTACTCCATTAAGACTCCGCCTTACATAAAATAAAAGTATTTTTTATTATTTTTAACGATATGTTTTAAGGAATTCAAGCCATTTAGCCAAATAATTAATTTATGGTTTCAATTCAAATTTTAGTTCTTCAATTTATGATCGATAATGATTTCTAAACAAAGTCTTGCCATATGGCTTACAACTGCTATAAATAAAAAAAAAACAGCAAAAGTATTACAAAAAAAAAGATTTAATTTTCACACTTAAATTTTTTTGTTAATGAGTTGTGTTTTTAGTTTTATTGTTTCAGTTACGAACGATCGTATTTACAAAAACTTAAAAAAAAAACAAATATATTTCTTATGTTTAAAAGGAAATATTGAAAAAAGGATACTAATAATGCTCACTCTGTCTCTCTTTCAACTGGCTGAGTTTTTTATATTTTGGCACATGATCATGAGTTGTATCCTTTGCAATAATTTATTTTTGAATTATTTCATTGGTTTGATTTTTCTGTATGTAATTATTTTACAAGAGATTATCATCGGTATGGTCCAGCTGGCTGTCCTGTATTTCTCTGTCTTTCTCCCTCTCTTTTATTGTTTTACAAATTTGTTGCGGTATCGAATGATTTTGGTCGGCACGTTTCTTTCTATTTTGAAGAAACTATTGATCTGCGTAAAACATATAACATTTGTTGGTACACATACATACATCTCTTGTTTTATTTTCATCTCATTTTTAATTTCGTTATGGTGTTTAAATATAATCAGTGTCATTTTGAAAAAAGAAAAAAAAAACTCATTTAAGAATCTGTACTGTAGTTGTATAATAAAAACTTTGTTAACCGATGACTTCAGACATCATTAGAACTTTGCTGATGTCGTCTTACAATAATGACACACACCTTAAAAATATAAAAAAAATGTGTCAATAAAATGTCACACTTTCAAAAGTAAACTGTCAAGCCATGAAAATAAGCACAGAAATAGAAAAAAGGAAGAGTGAATGAGAGAGAAAGAGAGAGATAGTTAAGAACAAACATAAAAAGAGAGCCAATTTTTAGTTTGAACATGTGACATGTGCTATTTGCCTTAAAAGAGTAACAACCATAGCAAATCCGTTCACAAATTCACTGGGCATATCAAAATTGATCGGCTATGATCCTTATCAGCTGCTTAAAACTATGATATAAAGGAATTTAAAATGTTTTTTTTCTCTTTTTATCTACAAAAATATTATGAATGAGATCATAATTCCTATTTACTATTCAAAAAAGGAAAAAGAGGAATGATTTTAAAAACGTTGATTTCAAATACATAAGATTAAGTAGAACATGGGCTACTACTCGCATGTAGTTTAAGAATTGTTTTCTTCTTAATTTGGAGCCACATAGTCTTCACTGTAGTGTATTAATTTGGGACAAAAAAGGAACACCTTAAAATTTTAAGCTTTTCCTGTGAATTTTTTAAACTTGCAAAAATTTTTAAAACCATAAGTAACACTTGCTCCATTGTATCTATAGCATCCTCAGTGTCATATGTATGTCAGTAGAACAGGCCTGCTGAGCAAATTGTTACTGTTGTGCTAAATACGTATTAAGCCACTGCTAAAACACGATTACTATAGAAGTCTTACAACCATAAACATAGCCTTCAGTCTGGTTTATACGTATGTACTGTGATTTTTTGGATGGTTTTCCGCTTTGTGCATGCCAATACTGGCTATTAACTCTAGGCTTTATGTGTTTTAGATTCAGTTTACAGTTATCATTTTTCTTGGCTTTCTTTTTACTCAGACAATTGGGGAAATTGCCATGCCTAGTCTTGAGCAGCCATTTCGAAAAAAGAGCATCAACCTTTTTCTTGCTCGTTTGTAATGTCCATATATTTTGTCTGAAGCAAACTGACAGTAATTTATTGGCAAAGTTTAAACAAGAAGAACATTTTCTTATAACTTTGGAATTTACAAATAATTAAGAAGGCTTCAATCTCGAAGAAATCGAACATGTATGTGTACACAGAAAAAATTATTGATTTATTTTAATTAACATGTTAATTAAAAAAATTTGTTTTGATTAAATAATTAATTGGTTTGATTAACTTTTTAATGCTTTATACAAATTTACTTTAAATGCCTTTAATTAATATTACAATCAGCTTAATTGATGAAAAAAGAAATAATTTTTTAATTGGTATCACAAATATTTTAATTGAAACACATTTTTATTTTTTTCTGTGCATATTAACATGACAGAAGGCTCTGAGTGCGTCATCTTTTGTGAAAAAAGTTATCGTTTGATGATATGTGCCGCTAGGCTTGACTGGGTTTCTCTTATTAAATTGAAGCCGATTTGCCATTTTTGTAATGCCAAGGTGTCATCCCATTGAAAACTTTTGACCCTGATGGCAATTAAGTTAAGTAATGTAATGGCTGACATCACGTTTATGAGAAGTGCAATAGAGTCAAATACGACAACACTCGCCATATTGCTGACATCACAGTGCATCAGCTTTAAAGCGGTTTTTCTGTCATTGTAGACAGGTCTGTGACCGTTTCAATATGCTGAAGAGAAGCAATTTGCATTCTTTAAGGACATTTCACAACAAACACAAAATGTTTGCAAAAATATGCCGGCCAGGGGGATCAATCTCATTATCGACACAATGGTCGCAGTAGAACTGCTGCAATTGTTGCCATTCAATTTAAGTTGTTTCCAGTGATCGATTGTTCAATTGTCTTACAAATGTGTAGCAATATTGCCAGAAAAAAATTTTGTAACCCAGTAGACTGATATTAAAAATTATAATCAAGCGATTTGCGTAATGAACCAATTTGACAAATTAATATTGTGCTGAATTGCCGCTAATTAACGCAAACTTAAACTTTAGAGAGGCAGTGGTAGCAGCAATACAGTCACGCAATGGTCTTATAGAATTTTGCAAATTTTGTTTTCTTCAAACATAAATAAAAAAATTACGAATTTTATTTTGAAAAAGAGTATTAGAATTACACACTTGGCTCAGAGAGTGGCTTTGAGTGGGAGGTTGTAGCATAGTGGTAGAGCGCTCGCACAGAAACTCACACGACCAATGTTCAATCCCAGCGAAGGACAAAATTATAAAAATAAAAATTTGCGGTTTTCTAAAATTACAATTTAAATTAAAAATTAAATTTAAAAAAATAAGAGGTCGCCCCTCCCCATCAGCAAGACCATCTGCAAGAAACCGCCCTCTGACATTTCTAATCCATTCCACCAATGATCAGGAGTACAGCGTTATCTTCTGGGAAGATAACAGCTAATCTACTGAAGACGCTCACGATTCACATTTAAAAACATCCACCGACAGATGAGGCAATTGCTATTTGATCATTCGAGGGTGAAGGTATAACACTGGCTCTCGACAGGACAAATTGACAGCAACTTGTTTCATCAACAAAAAAAGTACGTAATATAAAAATATCTATATATAAAAAAAAAAGCATTGAAGGCGCATACAAAACAACACTGGAATTTTGGCAAATAGACAACTAAAACCAAAACTTATTATTTAAAAATTCTATTATTTTATTAATAAAATGTTATTTTTGTAGACCATTACATACATACATGATTGGCCATTACAACCCTGTGTCAGGGTTATGGCCTAGCTCCTCATAGCACTCAGGTTGTGTGTGTTAATTTTTATTAATGAGTACAGGGACCTACAGTTTAATATCGACTCCTAACGACAGGTTTGAAAAGCTTTTCCGTGGCAATCATCTACTCCCAGAGCTTTTGCTAAAAGGCTGCTGAGAGGTAGCTGCAGAAATAAATAATTTTTTCATATTTATTTTTTTCAAGATATCAGCGCTGAGATTTTAACCCGGCGCTATTGTCTTAGTAAGCCAACACACTAACCACTAGACCACGGCGACTAAGAACCACTTGAGGCAAAATTTCCAAATACTAGTTTTTGTATCGTGCAAAATGTAGGCGAGTGTTGTATTGATGGAATATGACTTCATGTCTGGGGTAAAATCCTACCTACATGCTGTGCATTGTATTGGAATGTGAAAGTATGTAGATAGATTTTCTAATAAAGCGCCTTTTTTGTCTATGGGACAAGTTGATGGCATTCGATCACTCAAATGAATGATGAACAGCAATTTCCTCATCAAACGTTATAAGTGGTGAGCGTCTCCACTAAGTTAGTTAGCTGCTATCTTCCAGAAGATGGCGCTATAGTCCTGATCATCCATTTGTAATGCCTGCTAAAGGTGAAAGAGAGAGAAAATGTCAGGGAACGGTTTCTTGGTGATGGACAACTCTTATTTTTAAATTATGATTTTTAGAAAACCTCTAATTTTTATTTTTCATTTTTGTCCTTCTTTGAACCTGGGCTGTTTGAGTTTATGTTTTCACATCATTACCGAAACTATTTATTACTGGAAGTATTACATTTATTGGCTAAACAGGCATAATATTGGTGAAGGTTGCCGGATGAATCAATAAATTGAGAAATTACATGCCTGATATTTATGTGAATCAATAATTGAAATTTGCGGTAATCTTATGGCTAGTTTCTGACCAAAATATTGTCGTATATGGCAATATTGTAAGTAAGATTTTAGCAATTTTCTATATAGAGATTTATTTTTTGTAGCTATTTTTACATCTTTTATTTGTTTGAAATACAGTATTCTAAAAAATTTCTTTAGTTTTCTTTTTAAAATTTAATTTTGCTTTTAATTTTTATTTCTCTCCTTTTTCAGATGTTGGCCGCTGTTTTGCTTGTGTTGTGCTATTTAAAAACAATTAAACTGTCCTGCACAAGTCAAATGCAGACCAAAAAAAATTTTAAATCATAAAACTGGCAAATTGGTCAAGGTGAGTAGTTTGAGCGCTATTTTTTAAATGATTTTTTTTTTCTTCTTCTTATTTTTACTGTCACGTAAAAATATCCTTTTACTCATTTTCAATTCATAGAAGAATAGTCGTATTCTGCATTTCATTATAGGTCATTACGACTTACAAATAAAATATACGGTTTTATTGTTTTTTTTTTTTTTTTTCACCAGCTCTTTAAATTGCAAAAATAAGTTATAAAAAGAAAACAAAAATTAGTTTACCTGCGATGACAGATAAGTCCAACAAAACACATTTTACTTACAGTGGCATTAAGTAATTTTTTAGTTTTTGTTTTTAAATATATTCTTTTTTTTTTCAATAATTTCTTATACTCGCATTTTTAATAAACTTCCTTAATTTCTTTTTGAAACTTTGTTTTAAATTGCTTGTAGCATTTGCTGTTCTTTTATATAAACTTTTTTGTTTTTCATATAAACATTTTAAAAACATTAATATGCCCTTTAAACATTAGCACAGTGTAACGCCCCGTAACTAAATTCGATTTCAACTGTAACCGCCTTTAATTTCAATTTGCAAACAATACAAAAAATGATCCATTTTTTTTGTTTCTGTATTTTTCATTCTAAATAAACTTATGCTGGTTTTAAATTCACTCACATTTTTATTTCAATCATATTCATCAATTTATCCACCTCCTGTTCATACCTCTTCAACAAAGCAAAACAAAAAAAAAAAAAAAGACCTAAAAAAATATGGGAAGTATGCCCACAAGAAAAAAATTTGTTTAATTCCCCAAAATTAAACGCATACATACATTATTGGCAATTACAACCCTGTTTCAGGATTACAGCCTAGCTTCTCGTAGCATCCATGTTGTGTACATCAACAGAGATCTATAGTTTAAAAATTACTCTTATAGCTTTTCCCAGAAGACCACTAAGAAGTAGTCGCTGAAAGAAATATTTTTTATACTCCTTTTTTTAATCTGAGGTTTGAACCCGAAGCTCTAAGAGCTAGCCCCCGAAAGAATTAAATTAAAATTAAATGCTTTAAAATAATTGGTTCTATAAACTATGGATTTTTTTTGTCGAAACACTTGTCTTATTATATTTTTTTTAAAATAATTTTATTACTTCTTTTAAAAAAGTTCTTGGTGTTGCCTAAATAAGTAGTTACAAATCGCCTTGCCTTTCATCATCTTGAATAGTTTTAGAATCCCAAGAGCCTCTCATCTAAAAAATATGGCTCAGTCGCTGCGACTTCAGTATATTTTATTGTCCCTAAAGTATCACCAGCTAAAAAAGCTATTCTTCCACTTCCAGTTCACATCTTTTTGCCTTTCATAGTATTCTATAGTTTTAGAACCACTATAGCAACTCAGCTAACAAATATGGCTGCTGAAACATGACTTCAGTATAGTTTCTGGTCAAATCGTCAGTCACTAGCTCAAAAAACTATGAATTAATTTTTTAATAATTCCTATTCATAGCTCACAGAGATTTGCTTGATATTGTCTGTATGACATGGAGTGACACTCTACTCTTTGATTATTGAGGAAAATGTTGTTTGTTGATCAAGCTTGATGTACTCATTTCGATTTTGCCTTCTCTTAGCTTTTCTGTTGACTAAGTTGAACTTTGTTGTCGTTTTTATAACCATAAACCTCAAATTTTTAGCACAGTTATGCCTCTCTTTTAGCCAGAGTGGGCAAACAAACAAAACATTTCGCAAACGTTACCACAAAATCATAAACTTTAAAAATTTTTGTTAATCGTATTTTACATAAGCAAAACTAAAACAAATACTTTCTAAATTAAAAAAGCGCAAATGAAACAATTAGCTTTTCGCTCTTGTGTTTGCTTTGTTATTCCCTTACATTTGTATAACTTGCTCTTTTTTCTCTTCTTCTTTTCTTTTTCTTCATTAATTTTTTGTTGTACTTACGCACATTTGAGTTAGTGTATTTGTAGTGCTCAATCTACATGGGACAATCGCTCTCACTGTTTTTGTTTTGTTTTTGTTTTACTCATTGTAAAGAACAAAACAAAATGAGATTAAACGTTTCGTTTTGTTTATTTTCCTACTCTGCTTTTAGCAAATTAGTCTCATTATTAAAGTCACTAAAACATATCTAAGTGCTGCTGCTTGTCTATACCACATTTTGGTAAATGCAGCACAGGACTACAGAATTGGAAATATTTTAATGTCATAAACTAACGAAGACAACAAACTTAATATCTTCCTTCGCTTAGAGAATCAAAAAAATCAAGCTCGATTATTTTGCTTCTTATTTGTTTTTGTATGCGTCGAAAAGCAAGAAACCTTAAAAATATCACCAAAACGCCTCGGGCCTATTGGCAAAGTACAGTAATCGTGCAGATATTTTAGCTCTGGCATTATCTGTCTCATAAAAACGCTATTTCAACTTGGTGGCATTACCGATTTGATCAGCTAAAAGTTAGCGTTTTTAGCTGCTATTTTATGCACGTAAATTTAAGTGGAAGTCTGTTGAACAAAACTGTTGCTTTCCAAAATTGTTTATTTAAGCCTTTCAGACCAGACACTAAATTAATGGAAATTTTTTACTGATTTTTGGAATATATGGTCTCCATATAATACGAAAATATAATCAATGTTTAGAGGCATGTCGGTCTTTTTGATAACGGTCAAATATAAACGAAAATAGTGAGACCTAAACCCACCCGCACAATCGATGCATCACGGTCTGAAAGGATTAAATTAACAAGATTAACAGCATATTTACAGAATATAATAACGATGGTATTTTTATATGCGAAAAAACTAATAACAATTAAATTAATTAATTTTTTATCTTGGCTATCCCTCCCCTGCACAAGTAATCCCAATAATCAGTTTCCTAAAAATGATGAACAAATTTTTTGTCGCTCTTTTCAAACAGACAAAATATTTTAAAGCTTGGCTTAAAGCCTTAAAAGAAACATGGAAATTAAAAGAGACCCTTTTTAAAGAAATCCCCCTAAAAATATTCTTCTCTATGCCCCATCATTTCATTTCGCAAACATTATCGAAAAGTAAGTCACACGGTAAGAGATGCCAAAGAATTAGAATAAAACATTTTAAAGGGCGAATTCCATTAGGGATTAAGTGATACACAAGATATTGAAACACCAAAAAAAAAAAAATAAAAAAAATAAATGATAACAGACAGTGGTTAAAACGCTTTAAAATGTGAACATAATTTAATAGAAAATTAAATAAGTACTACAGGTCTTTTAATATACATAACCACAGGCATATATTATAACATTAAATATGAAATCTGTTGTTTATACACATGTTTCTAGGGCCATTTCGTTTCTGATCTCTGAGTAGTAAAGAGGTCTTCCCTCAACATAGACTGCTGTCCTTAATCAAGTTTTGAAATAAAAATAATGAAAATGAACAAACAAGTATTTATTGACACCGTGGTATGCACAAGTAACACGAGGTTTATTTTTGTTAAAAAATTTTGCAAAATTAGTTTTTAACCACCACTGTTTGCTTTTATTTGAACAACAAGAAAATTATTTTCTTTTTAAATTTCTTGTGACTTCTTCACTTGCTGACATTTAGCCGCACACAAATCCTTTGCTTTACAAGACAGTTCGACACCGAGTCATGCCAAAACGGAAAAAAAAATCACCTCTTACCACACCTCTTTGCAAAGATTTTCAAGTACAAAAACCCTCTTCAAAATCAAAACCAACAGTGAAGAAACTTTAAACACATGGCCAAGTTCTCAGCAGCAATCGTTTCGTTTTTGCCGTTTGTCGGTTGATGTTGCCGCTTTTATTTTTGTATTTTCAGTCAAATGGCTAAACTTTTAAGTCAAAAATGATTACAATAACAATATTGCTGGCAGAGATATGATAGCAACATGTACAACAACAACTACTTATGCTTCTACAACTACTACTACTACGCGAAGAACAACTGCTGTTAGCGGTGTTGTTATTGCTGCTTCTGCTTGTGGCAAAGTAATTGCACAGCACCACAGGAGGCTAACAAAACCCAATGAAGTTCAATCTGCCACAAAAAGAAAAAAAAAGAATCTTTTTTTTTTGTTCTTTAAAAAAAAAATTTACAATCTCTGTAAAGCACACTTTTTTAAGAAACATTTCTTGAGTTCTCTTCTCTCTCTTCTACTGCTTTTTCCATTTGTTCCTCACATGCTAGAGTAGTGTTGGGATTTTGTTTGATTTTGGTTTTCTTTAAATGCTATAGTGCGCGCTGAGCTGAGACTTATTGGCTGTGCCGTGGATGTTTATAAACTTAAAGGCTGTAATCACATTAGCATCAGATCCTTTAGTTATCACCTGTGATGCCGACCATATTTCGGCTAGAACAACAACATTTGTGGGGATTTAAAGAAAAGGGTATTGTTAACAAGAGATGGCAATTTTATTTTTTGTGCTTTTCTGATTGGTTCATCATTGAAAATTTGTTATGCAGGAAATTATAATTAAATTGTTTTTAACTGAAAAGGAAACGCGTTTGAGTCAATTTAACTGATAAAAGACAGTCATAAAAAATCAGTACTCCGAGAATGATCATCTATTATGCTGGTGCTACGAAAAATCAGGTATGCAAAGGAGAAAACAGGGACTACTGTTGGTTTGTGGACATTTGTTTTAAACAGGTTTTCATAACAACTTTTACGGCAAGATAGTTTTATTTTATTTTGTTCATTGTGGGATTCGTTAGACAATCAACAGCAAAATTATATTCCCTATGAGAAATATGTGGGTCTACAATGTAAGAATATTCGTTTAATAGAACAACGATACAGACATAAAAATGTGCTGAGACTCCTATCGTCATTAATGTACCTTTGCACCCTTCTGTGATTTGTCGCGAAACTCTAAAGTAGATTTTAAAGCATCACCCCATACTTGCGAGTCATACTCTATCTTGTATCGCATAAAGGGTGAAATATTTTTTTGCAAAAACGCTACAATTGGATGCTAAATTTAACATTCGAACAATTTAATAATTCCCCAGTATATGTAATTGATTCTCAAGTCACAGTCGCAAGATATTATCAGCATCGTAAGAAAACAACATATAGTTTTGGGAGGAATTAAATAAGACCGCACTCAGAGAGGAAGTCAACGAGTCATATGTCAGTGTGTTATTCATGTTCTGTCTTTTCACTACAGTGAATCAAAATCAAAATCTTATAAATTTTTGCTAAAATTTTTTGCACCACCCTGTATTTTCTTTAAAAGTTTAAAATAAAAAAAAAAAAAAATATAGAAATTGAAGAAGTGAGGGCAATAAAATTTTTTTTTATTTCAAAATTTGAATTGAATTTTGTTTTTTTTTTTTTTTTTGTGAAATAAACACACACGCACTTACTCAATAACCGATATCTGAATGATCACAAAAAAAGATGATCTAAAACGCTGAGTTATGATTGCATGTTTAAGTTTTAAAAGAGTGAAATCTTAAAAGGTGGCGCACATCTCAAACCTACATTTACTCGTATTTAAAAACTAGTCTTCATAATCATCAGCATTATTATAGACCGAGTACTGTTGCTAGACACTGAGATTGAATAAATTTGTAAATTGTGTTCTTCTAGTCTACTGTGGGTTTAGCAGATGTATTGCCTTATTAATACTCGTCATCAGATCTTAAACATTAGTGGTGACTATATCACTTATTCATTCATCTCAACTGTTTAAGAACTTCACAATCAAATTATATGTACTTATATTATGCTGATGCATGTGGGCGTAATCTACAAATGTCCGTATCTGTAATAGTACATGCGCTCTAAATTTAGCAGAAGTGTTAATTTTGTTATTTTTTACTTAGAGACATTTTAACTACGTTGCAAGTGTCGACTGGGGTCCGCTTTAGCATATCTAAAACCTTTTTGAGCGTTTTAGTATTTCAATTGTTAACTTACATTGCAAAATTAGTTTTCCGAAGACTGCTGTTATTATAGAATTATTCGCAAGATAAGATTTTTTGGACCGGTTTATGCTTGTTACTGAGCAAATTTATTCAAATTTGGTAATGGAAATGAAAAATCAAACGAGGAAAACAAATTTACAGAAAATGTGAGTGATTAAGCAATTTGATCTTTTTTATTTTTTTGTCATTTTTTCTGCACGTTTTTAATTAAGCTACATATCCTTATTTTGACAAATACGGACTTTTTATTAACGCTACAAAAAATAAGTATTAATGGCCCGTCGATAGTTTTTCCTGTCTGCAGATAATCAAATCAACTTATCCTGCGTGCATCCCAAAAAAAGATGACATTACCTAGCCTGCTAATGGAACTGTCTTTAATAATCAAAAGAAATTATTTCAAAAAAACATACTTAACTCATTTTAGCTGAAAATTAAACTGTCTTTGACATTTTTGTAAAAAATACTCCCATTCCAGCCTACAGCTTCTATTGTCCCTTTGTTTCGGATGTGGAGTAGTGAATCGGAATCTCATCCGAATTGATGGGAAATTCGCCTTTATTGCTGTGACATATTAACAAACACTTCGCAAAGAGATGTTTGTTCTATTGTATGTAAACGTAATGTATTGAACTTTCTAAAACACCTTTCATATCAGTTATGCGACTAACTTCTATCCGATGATCATCCAGTACTATTTTGTAAATATTTTTAACCGTTTCTGTCGTGAACGCCTTAATTGATCGACTACTAGTACAGTGTTTATTTTGTCAGTTTTGTTTAAATTATTTTGCCTAATATTTTATAGTCGAAAACGAAGTGAATAAACTCTCTCATTATAGAATCTAGACAGGCTTTAGTATTGCTTCCACTGAAACCTTTTAAATAAACGTATTGAATTACATAACGATGATCAATTTTTTCCCTTTCAACAAATTCACCCTGATCGTTTATTTGTAAAATCTCCGAAACTATAAAATGCCTAAGAATGTGGAGCTTTGAAGCAGCTGCACAACAGGGCGAAAGGTTTTTCAACTGCCCTCGTAGCAAAAATTAGGGGTTTTGAATTCTAAAACTGCTGCTTCGTTTGCTAAGTTCGTATATACAGTTACTTTTAGCGTTTTAAAACCAGTTTTCATTTTTTTTTTCCGGCAATAATTTTTCTTTATCTTCTATGCTGATGTATGTGAAATACTAAAACTGATATATGTTACAGATTTTGTTAAACTCTTGGTTAAGATTTCATGTGAAGGATTTCATATAGAATGTACATTTACATGGTTAAGATTTCATGTGAAGGATTTCATATAGAATGTACATTTACATGTAAGGCCGTCTCAGGTAGAGAAACATCTTATGCCTTTGCTATTGGAATATAGATTTTTAACAGCAAAACTCTGTTAAAATGTAATGCTACTTCAACTACTTTAAAGCCAATGCCACAATTTTTAGTTGTTAGATCCAATTTAATTGAACAACGAAGTTAAAAGCCATCATTTAATAAACTCACTGCCAAAACTGGCCTGATTTTGTTTGATGTATTAGACATTGAAGGTGATTTACAAATTAAAAGTTTTTTACCGGTAAAGTAAATCTATGAGGTTTTCAAAATTTAGAATAGAGTATGTAGCAAATATTTCTTTCTGCGACTACCTCTTAGCAGTCTTCTGGCTAAGTCTCAGAGAATCTCAAGTCTGTCGTTCGGAGTCGACATTAAACTGTAGGTCCCAGTACTCATGGATAACAATTAATACACACAACATGGATGCTGCGAGCACTTAGTCCGTAACCATGAAACAGGGTTGTAATTACCAATTAGGTGTGTAAGTATCCAGCAAATTTTAATTTTGCCAAGTGACAGTTGAGGGCTACTATTCGACAGAACATATCGCACACCTAGTTCAAAAGTGACTCAACTCAAAAAAAATTTTTTTTTGCTTTATTATTTTTACGAATAAACAAGTGCATTCTGCATAGTTTAAGCATATAAATAAAAAAAAAATTTTGAATTATGTCACTTTTGAACTAGGTGTGCGATATGATGTTTTTACAGAAAAGCTTTTTAAAACACTTCTTTGATAGAATTAATTCTTTGAACACAATAAGAATCCCTTTAGCAGTTTCATTTGTTTTGTATAGAGAGTTTGTAGTAGCCTAGTGGTGGTAATATTTGTAGGTAAAATATCCCACGATCAAAGGTGGCACGTACGTTGTAAACTACAAACACTTGGAATGTATTTTTTGACCATTAAGCCGTCATTTTAGATTTTATTTCAAAATTTGTTGCAAATGTTTTATTTGCCGCTACAGCCACGTAACAACGTACAAGTTATTGGAGTTGCTTGAAGAAGAGTTAAAAGAGAAAAAAAAGTTAAAATTTTATTTTATTGAATTGTACGATGGTGTTGAGAAGGTAAAAAAAAGAAAAATGTATCCAAAACGTGTTGATGTCTATTAAGGCGTATAAATATTATTTGGTATCCTACAAATTATAGGAATTTTGTCAGATTTTTTTTTTACTTTCTGTAGAAGCAAAAATATGTGTGCGCGAGCCAATTGTATAAAATTTAATCATTTGTTTTGTGAAATGAGCAAATGCCCAGTAAGGAATCCAGCCAATGATTTAATATAAAATACAACTTTTTCCTTTCTG
The DNA here is from genome assembly GCA_963576795.1 of Metopia argyrocephala. Classification (NCBI taxonomy): domain Eukaryota; kingdom Metazoa; phylum Arthropoda; class Insecta; order Diptera; family Sarcophagidae; genus Metopia; species Metopia argyrocephala. Next base: position 169,199,396 of record OY756208.1, on the reverse strand, counting down.
TTTTGTTTTTGGTTGAGACTTCAATTTAATGCCAGGGAAATACATATTGAATATTGCGGAAATGTACGATAAAAAGAAGAAGTAAATCTTTAAGGTGGATCTTAAATAAACATAATTAGCCCCAATTTCAATACAAATAAGGCTTGAGTTGATGATTTTATAAAACTATAATTTAAATTCGTTACAAATTAGATGGTAAATAATTTGGGATGGAAAGCAAAGAATTTGTGGAGAGTGCAGCCCTTTGAAATGTTCACTTATTGTGAGAGAAATTTAATTGATAAAAAGACTTTTTAGAAAACAAGTGGTAAAATTTATAAATGTTAAAGCAAAGTTGTATAATACCCTACAATATAATATTTTACAACAAGAGACGGTTTTGTTTTTTTTTTATAAAAACCAGGGTTACATAATGTCGTCTCTGTAATTAACGATACATTATAGAACCATTTTATTCCTTTAAATATTGAAATCGTGCATTGTCTCATTTCACAGGACGGAAATTTCTTTAAAAGCTCCTTTAAAATACCTATACTTGGAGTTTTGTTTTTTTAGAGATCTACAACTTTGAGTTGGCAGCACTGATAGTTGTCTTTTTTTTACATTGGTAAAATTAAATCTCTGCATGAACTTAATCATGGTCATGGTCATGGTGGTCAGTGTGTTGGTTTACTAACACAAGAGTCCCAAGTTCAAACCCCAACTCTAAATTCTTGAAAAAACGAAATATGAAATAAATATTTCTTCTGCGGCTACCTCTTCCCTCGTCCTTCGTTGTAAGAAGGAGCTGAAATGTCTTTGGGACGTTTGTGGCATCTCCTTTGTCTGGGTTCCTGGTCATAGGGTATCCTGGAAAATGAGAGGGCAGATGAGCTAGCTAGGGGAGCTTCTGCCGGAGGGGAGCATGTTGCTTCCTAACTGGATGTCCACTGCCCTATGACCACCATTAAAGAAAGGATATCCAAGTTTTTCCTTGGGAAAGCACAGAGCAGGTGGAATTCTATCACTACCTGTGCTGTTTCTAGGACACTTTGGCCACGGTATAACCGGGGTAAGACTCTGGGAATCTTAGGGATTCCTCGACAGTCCTTGTTTAAACTTATATCGGTGTAGAGGCTGGGCCTTCCCTTTAATCCGCACTGCAAAAGTTGCGGGAATTTTTCTGAGAGGGAGACTGTGAAACAGTCTGTGGTGGACTGTGGACTGTGGCAGTCAGACGTTTGAAGTTTTTTAGGGTGCCCTTTTTCGACGGCTTGGCGCAATGTGCGAATCTGGACCCCCTTGCTTTACTTTACTTTATAGGCAGCTCTGGTTGGCTGTAGTTATTTTCTCTTCTTTTTCTACTTTTAGGTAACTTTAGTTTGGTCCTGCAATGGTACCAAAACGGCACCTTGTGCTAATTGTAGTTGATCAGGGTTTCGGATCAACTGGCCATTTGACCTACCTTCCTACCTACCTCTTAGCAGTCTTCTGGCAAAATCTTTGACAGTAACTGATTGCCGTAAACAAGCTTCTCAAGTCTGTCGTTCGGAGTCGACTGTAGGAATAAAGATTGACTCCCACAACATGGATGTTGCCAGAAGCTAGGCCGTAGCCCTGAAACAGGGTTGTAATGGCGAATGACTGTGATATGCTACGCCAATTCGGCTAATGAGGTGAAGCACAATTTGATATTGTATTTCTATTCAAAGTTTTGTTCTTCGATGAAGACCATTTTTGTTGAAAAGGTACCTAAATAAGTAGAATTGTCGCATTTGAAAAGAAAATAATCCCCACGATTTTGTCCAAACACTAAAAATTACTATTTGGAATGCTATCTGGGCTGGGTTATGAATATAAATTTTATGTGCCTCAATTAGCTGACATTCATTTTGCTGTCATATGATTCCAACAGAACGGAGCCCCATGACATACTGCGCCATATAATTGTAGAAAGCCCATGAATGCCGTATGCGTTTGTGGAACTGAAATCAGAATGATTCATTTTATTTACGCGGTAAATTGGCGCGTTTTGGCATAGTTTTAAATTGTCGACGCTAATTGTATCAGCCGCTGTCGTACTTGAACACATTTGTTGTAGATATACTGGCTTATCCATAAAGTGTACTTGAAATATTGTGTATAACAAATTTCCTATATACAGTTTTTTTAAAATACAATTTAAAGACATGAAACGTTTTGCTTAATTCGGCATTTAGATTTGAACAGTATTTTGGAGACAACAATTTAGACCGAACACAATAGCGAGATACTGCTGATCTAGGGTGTTACTTCGAGTTGACCGTTTGTTCAGCACACATACTGCATTCCTGATAAACACCAGCTGGTCTGAAACTATCAGATGTTTCCCAAGACATATCTATTCAAATTTATCAACAACTCCACATTCATAAAGTCTCCTGTTTCTGAAACCTGTAGCATACATTTTTTAGATGCAATAGATGGCTGAAATTTAGAGCAGATGTGGAGGAAAGGATTGGTCCAAAATGTTGCCAAGTGAAAACAACTGGAACTTGATTGCTCGATACGTGGAACATGTTCTGCGGAAAAAGAAGAAGGATCTCGATGAGGAACAACTTACTTAGGATTCCGAATCCTAGGATAAAAAGCTGGGCCTGACGAGGCATAGCAAGGAGGAGAGGAAATGATGGCTAATTCAGGGAGCTACCCTGAAGTAATACAATGAGTATTAAAAAAAAATTCTTTGCTTTGAAAGGAATGAAAATATTATAGAAATGTTGGTCTCGTTAAAGGCGAGGTCGTGAAAATCTAAAATGATATTTTTTATCAAAAAAGCTGGCTTTAATTAAAAAAGTTATGGATTCATTTATAAGTCCTCGTAATTTATTTATACTCTTGGACCCATCAATATAACACTTGTTACTTAAATTTTGAAAGGAAAACAGAAATATTTTCCTGTTTCAGAAAAAATTTTTAACCAAAAATCACGTGCTCGTGGAAAAAACTGAACTCAATTACAGCACGTCCATATGGAATTTGATTTCAAACTGTTGTTGTTGCTGTTTAACAGCCTTTTGCTGGCACATTTAAAGCGACAGATGTTATTCAGCAACATGAAGACAATGGTTTCGGGCTTTATGATAAAAAAAAAACAAAAAAGAAATAAAAAAAGAAATCACAGCAATAAAAATATTATTATTGTTATTTTTTTCTATTGTTTTAAAGTAATGGCCTAAAAGCTTTTATGAAGACACACACTCACACACGCATGTAAGTCTGCTAAACGTCCTTCTGTCGGTGCTCATATTCTTGGTTGTACTCATCATATGTTACTCATGTTCATCATTCTGTCCTCTCGTACATATATGACCATTTGAGTGATTCTAAATTGCAACAACAGTGTGTATGTAAATATGTTGCTGCCGTTTTTATTGTTTTTTTTTTCTTTTCTAAACTTTCAACAATTTGTGCTTTAAAATGATTTCTATCATCGGCTTTTTTTGTTTTGTTTTGTTTTCTTTCTATCCTTTAGGCCATTCTATAGTTTTTACTTTAAGTATCTCTTTATTAGTGATTTTTTTTCTTTTGTTTTCTGGTTATTGCTGTTGAATAGTTAGACACTGTTGCTGCTGCTTTTTTTGATACGAATTGTTTTTCTATATCTTTGGCTTAAGGGACAATATGTTACTGGTTTTATAAAGACGTTATTTTGTGGTTTTTTTTTTTTCTTTGGTTTTGGCTGTTTGAAAAAAAATTTTAAATTTTCATGACTTGAGTTTAAAATTCATTTTGTACGCTTAACTTAACTTTGAACTTTAAATTAATAATAAAATATTTATGTTTCAACTAAAAAAAAAAAAAATAGGGGAGCTATGTCTGTCATTTGTTAACAGGAGGATAATTATTCCAACGTACGAGTTTGGGATTATTTTACTAGTTATCAAATAGAGGGTATAGATATTTCTGATCATATCGAAGTAAATGACTTTAGTCAATAGCAAATCGTCGTACGGAAGTTTAAGTGCTCTACATACCAAAAAGGCATATAGAGAGAATCGATTAAAAATAGCACAAAACAATTCTGGTTTGAAGGGCATAGAACAAAACAGACACTATTTACCTCAGAAACTGGACGAGATAGATAAAAACGGATTGCAGATTTAAAAAATTTGGGGTCGAAAACCTAAAATATCATCATTAACTCGAGATGTTTAAAATGGCGGATAGAGCACTTAAACTCCCTCTCGACGAAATAAAGAATCGAAATGTTTTTTTGTTTTGCAGACAAACCAAATAAAATTAATGGCCTATTGCGAATCACTCTATTCCACCTTAACCAATGTCAACAAAAAAAAAAAATGATCTGGAGAAAAGCGCCACCTAATGGGAAGTAGTAGCAGCTAAACCTAGCGAATGCAATGACCATACAATCAACACACAACGACGAGGCAATTGCTGTTGATCATTCAAGGGTGAAGGTATAACACTGGCCTTTGAATGATCAATTAACAGCAATTTGTCTCATTCCTAAAGGCGCTTAATAATAATATAATTAATAATTATATATGTACTATCCTTTCCAAAAAGAACCACAAATAAACTTTAAGTTGTATTGTAGTTGTTAAATTATTATTGTGATTTAAAACTCAGCTCAATTTTTCAGCAGATATTCACTTGTTTGTATTTGTCTCTTATGATTTCTCACAACTCTTGTTTAGATGAGGGGTGTAGTCTGTCAAAATTAAACAAGTGGTATTTGCCAGTTGCATATTTGCCAAAAAGTACGCAAAAACAAATTGTTTTCAAATTTATTTGATACAGTTTTCATATACAAATAATGGTAAAGAATACTGACATTGAAAGATACAATGGGCACTATCAGATCTGCCCTTTCTGTTAGGACACAAATATTTTAGATTTTTTTCAACGCAGACAAAAATATTCGTGCCGTAAACAACCCCTACTACCCTGGAAGCCAACTTCATAAACTTTAAATTTTAAGTATTGCAACTAGCCAGTAGTCATTGCTGCTTTGTTACCATTTGCCTTACAGATGTGTTGCTTAAATATATAACGAACTGCTTCCAACACAACGAGAAATATAATATTATTGGCAACTGCCATCCGACTTCCTAATTAAATCTAACAAAAATAATAGGCTTTAAATAAATCATGTGGTCATGTCGACGACGATGTCGCCTGTTGCAGTAGGGGCATTAAGTCTGAATAATGTGCTTCGGTTGTATCTAACGCCTCAACTTTCTTATCAGTTGATAATTACAATGGATTACTTTGACATCTAATACCACATCAAAAATATTAAAAGGGCAATACGATTTCAATAAGTGACTGCAGAACCAGAAACCTATTTTGAAATTTGCCAAAAAATATAATACATTACGGCGGAACTGAAATTGCCTGGCTTTTCTAATTTAATGTCTCGAATACATTCCTTTTACGAAAAGAAAATAAAACTGAGATTTCATCAATTATGTATGTATCGGAATTAAATAAGTTTAATAACATTTGTAAGACATAAATCTATATATTAACACACTACTAAGGGGTTATTTTGTAAGTCACTTCCTAAATATACATAAACATGACCAAATCTAATAACGACTCCTTACCTTGCACGTTGGGTTGAAATTGCCAATAATGGCTCTTAATTAAAAATTACGATTTTTAAAATCTAATCTATTACAGGTTATAGTAAACAAAATTGTGCATCACTAACTATCTTTTTCACTTTTTTATATTATTTAGTTTTCGAGTTGTGCGTTGTCAAAATTTAACTTTTTTCAGTTTTTGAAAACAGTGGTAAAAACTGAATAATAAATAAATAAATACGGGCTGACAAATGAACATCCCTGGAGTTAAAGTTTTTTTTTTTAATTATTCTTTTTAATTAGTACTGACCCTTTAATACTATGAAATGAAAAAAAAGTGCCATATCTATCGCCTGAAGTAAGAGCCGTTTTTAATAATTTAAATCCACTGTGCGTTGGTTTCATAATATTTACAAAATTATGTTTTCTTTTTCCTAATCTTTTACAAAAAATTGTCTTCGCTATTCTATGCATATATTAAAATAATAACTATTGTCTACTTTTAGGGTGGGTTATCATAAAGAAGTTCACCTAACAGTGTTGCCAGAAAAAAATGAGAAGAAAATCCCACCATAGTTTTGAAAATATCGAAAATATTCTACAGATGAAAAATCAAATGCTTGATATAAGTATATAAATAGTGCGTCTATTAGCAAAAAAATTCTTTAACAACCAAGGACCCTCGAGCAGCAATGGAATCTTTTAGTGTTAATCCATATTATTTAAATATTCAAATTTTTACTAAAAACACATTTTTAAATAACATAATGCTTTTTTTAGTAATAAAAAAATTAATTTTATACTAAAAATTTACTCTCCTTTTTACTACAGTAGAATCGCACAAATTCGAACCGTCCAGAAATTATAACCAGCCATTTCAATGTATTGGATACTCTAAAATTAGAACTGCAGGTTCTAATTTCTGGATGTTTTGTACTTTTTTTTTTGTATTTTTAACACCAAACATTTTTCTCGCTCAATAAAATAAAAAATAAAACGGGGAATCACCAAGTTATTCGTGGTGGACGGTCAAAAGAGTGTAAAATTTTATGTGTTTGTACAAATTTGGGTCCGTTGATAACTGAGGTTTAAAGTGAAGTGCTTATACTTGGCACATACTGATTTTATGTTAAAAACCAATTCAATACCAAAAAAAATTTGGATGACTCCCCTTTGGTATTTAAATATTGAAAGCATTTATGCTTTATATAAAATTTTTTTTTTATTTTCAATAACAAAATCACTTGAAATTGTGGCAAGACCATTTAAAGAGATTTTAGAAAATCACAATTAAAATAAAACCGTCGAAACATAGTGTTAAAGGTAAGAACTAAATATCTATTACCGTTTTTTACCTTGCACTTCTTTTAGATTTAGAAAAATTTAAAAATCGAAATAAAAAGCAAACAGCTCTCAGCTAAGTAGAAAACACATAATTGTAAAAAATATATAAAAAAAAAATCATTCTCTACAATAAGACAAAATTTAACTAGGAATTAATTTAGTTTTAAACAAATTTTGCCAAAAAGGCATTTAAGGTTTGTATAAACCTTTCCATAAGTCTTAAGATTTTTATTGGAATTTATAAGAACAAAAATTCAATAGTTTCTGGTTTGGTGATCAACATCTTTACACTATAGCATATCAAGTCAAATGGAAGTCATTTGTAATATGTAAACAGCTGTTTATCTTATTCCCTTTAGTAATAGAAAAGCTTATACTATCCTGCTTTTTTATAATATTTTCATTGCCTGTACGGTTTTTACTTATTTTAAGAACAAATATATATAATTTTTTTAAAATTAGAAAGAAGTGCTTGAAAATGTAACTTAACTTTTTTATTTCGTAATTACTTATAAAAAAAAAAGAAATCGGGGATAAAAATTTACTCACACAATATGGGTTCTGTGAGAAGCTAGGGCGTAATTCTGAAAAAGGGTTGCAATGGCCAGCTATGTAGGTTTTATATGCTTTCTTTTTTTCCTTTTTAAACAAAATTTTTTTTTTCCAACTCTGATCAAATGAAAAAACGAATTGCTTAGAAAAATGTCTAAAAGTTATACATATTATGTTTTATATATTTCTATAAGTTTTTTTTATCATTAATAAATAACATATTGTGTTCACACTATTACACATTCTATTTTAATACACAGTACTATAGTGTAAATTGGTCTTTAGTAGAAGTTCAAAAACTCTTTTTATTAATGAAACTGCTAAAACTAGCAAGGAAAATTCTAAAATGGCAACTATGTTTAACAATACGTGGTAGACAAAAACCATTTAGCATAGACAAGTACCTTAAAATGTTTGAATAATTATTCATCCATCATTGTGATTGATTTGAAAATATTTATTTAATAACAGTATCAGATACTTACACACATAAGTATTACAATAAAATGGATAAAATTTTTTTCTAATTTCTTAAATTTTCTTTTATAAAATAAAATATTAAATTAAATACTAAAAGTACATAAGTATTTTGGAATACTTCTTTTTTTAAAGTTTTATTAATCTTGGACTAATCCATCACTTTCATCCACAATTTCTATGGTTATATTTGGCAAATTATTTGTATCCGTTTTAGAATTGTCATTCTCTCTTTCTTTAGTTTCTGTCTCTTTTTTCTTATTTTGGTCCTGCCAAGTTCTTAAAGGCATATCGCTTGTATGAGAGGCATTTGATTTTCTACGTTTATTCAACATGTCATACTTTAAGGCTGGTAAGGTTTGCAGTTGATTTGTCAAAGTGTTTGAAATGCTATTGCGTCGACTAGTGTTGCAGCTGTTAGACGTGCTGCAAGCACTTGCATTAGTTAAACTAATACCACCACATGCTCCTTCCGGTAACTCATTGTCAAAAGTTTTCGCTTTACCATCTATAGACTCTTGGTCTTTGCGTACACAATAACGTCCCTCTGTTGAGTGAGAGCGTCGCATTTTCATGGATTCTTGGCGAACTGTTAAAAGGTTCTGTAGGAAACATTAAAACTATTAAAGAATTATAAAAATATGTATATTTTAATTTTTGTTACCAACCTCTTGCATTTCCATTTTTTGGCTATTTTTGCGTGCTCTTCTTAAGCCATGCTGCTCTTCCAATTTGTTAGCCACCGTGCACATCCAGTCTTTGGCTTGAGCCAAACCCATAGATGATTGTGACCGTTCTGGTATGCCTTCATTAAATATAGAATTTCTCCGATGTGTTTCAGTGCCTCCCTCTAACACAAATACACGGGGAAAATCTATTACAAAATCACGACTTCGGATGAGGTCAGCCAAAGCTCCGGAAGGTCTGGTGCTACTGTTAGCAGCAGTTGAAGTGTTGGCGGCAGCTACATTAGAATTTTCAGCTGGATACTCTAAAATACTTTCTTCGCTGCCAATGAACTATGAAAGAGTAAAGGTTTAAATTCTTATTTTGAAATATATATAAAAAATAACTCTAAAAGCTTTGGAAAAGCTATTATACGAGTAGAAATTTGAAAAGTTTGTAAAAGTAAAGCTGTTATAAGAAATTATTATTTAATGCAAAACCAAAATTTTATATTTTGAATTTAATTTTTTGGTTTCAAATAGGCGTATTTGTTATCAGGCACTAATAAGTACTGCAGAGTAATACTAATTTTAAACGTTGATTTTATTTAATTTTGTTTGTAATGATACTATTGTAGAATTATGAGTCAATATGGAACGCTATGAGTTCATTAAAAGAAATGCTTAAGATGGTGACAAAAAAATTTACATGGAGAGCTCTGTAATGAAAAGTCTATTTTTTTTAGCAGTATTATGAACATAATCAAATTAAGGTACTATTTATAATTACATCCTGAAAAATTTTTTTTTTGTTAACCCTGCTGTTAGGTTAGAAAAAACTTACGAATGTTAGGTTAATGGACCATTTGGTCCATACTTCAATATTCATACAAAATATCCATCTAATTTTGTATTTGTATCTATTTTGGATCACTTCGCCCTAAATAGTATTAAGTTAAGCTTTTCTCAACGCTAGAGATGGGCGAGTGAGTGAATTTTGGCTCACGCTGACGAAGAAATTTTATCTCTGAAGAATCACTTACTCGAATTTTTCTTTATTTACGTACTCTCACATCAGTAAAATTAAAATAACTCACTCTCACGCGTTATTCACGTGAATCACTCAAATCACGTGACCACCGCAAATCTCTACTCAAAACATTTTACAATTTATTGAGGAAAAACTGCTCAATGTAAAAAGTGACTACGATATTTCAGATTCGGAATTTGATTATTCTTCAGAAAATAGCCAAAGAAGTTCTTCTGAAACAGATAACGAACGGGAACCTGCAGTTAGCTCTATTGATCCGTTTTTTATTGCTAAAAACAAAATGCTTTGGAGTGCCACTCCATTATCTCAACGCAGCTAGATGCAATTCTGTCAGCTTTTATGTTGTTTTTTCGGCCTCCAACATAAAGAATTATCATGGAAAATACTAATAAGTACATCAGGATGAAGTTTGGTGGCAAGTGGAGAGATATTGATGAAGACGTATAGCGTGCCTATATTGCTTTGCTTATTCTTGCAGGCGTATGTCGGTATGTATAATCTTGTTTTTTTATTTGAGCAAAATAGTAGGATAATATAAAATCTCTTATTGAAAGTAGAAAAAATGAAAATGTCGCCCCATCTCCGGAGCAATTATGTCTGAAGAAAAATTTCATATGATTACCATCCGTTTCGATGATGTTTTGAGTCGACGACAAATGCGTAGTTGCGATAAATTAGCTCTTATTCGTGAACTGTGGAACCGTTGGGAACAACTTCTTCCAAAGTTTTATAATTGTTACGGAAATGTCACCATTGATGAGCAACTTGTTGCATTAAGGGGGGATGTACCTTTCTACAGTTTGTGCCATCAAAACAACCAAATTATAGTTTGAAATTTTAGTTCTCGGTCTGAACAGCCTGAAAAGAACCAAGGACAACGCGTTCTATTGGACTTAACAGAAGGCTTGGAAGGGCAAATATTACAGGCAACAATTTTTTTTTCTACTTTTTTTGGGAAAGGAAACTTCCTCCGAAATTGCTGACTTTCAAAAAACTCCCTTTGTACCTTTCAATAAACGCAAAACAACTCGATGGCCAAACATTTTATTTGCAAACATACATGATATATCAGCATTGAATGCGTACATAATATTTTCTGAAATCGACGAAATTGAAATCCTGGGTTCCAGCTGATTGGAATTGCAGGAGACCAGAGTTATTTCCCCAACTAGCATTTTCTCTGGCGAACGCGTATATGATGAAACGGACTAGATTACCTCAAAAAGAATTATCAGCACAGTTATTTACTGAAATACTAAAACCATGCATAGTTCCAGTGGCTTCTTCAAATAATATTTCTAATTCAGAGGGCCTAAGTCGTGAAATTTGTAGTTGCTGCAAGTCTAAATGTGATATAAAATGCTTTATTTGCAGTAAGTTATTTGCAAAACTAATAGAAAAAACTCTTGTTTATTATGCAATGACAATTGTTATGAAACCAACTAATAAATACTAATTTTTTTTAATTAAATGCAAAAAAAATCAAAGAAAATACATTATGGACCAAATGGTCCCTTAACCTAAGATTCGTAATTTTTTATTTTTCTCAGTCCTGGTTTAAGTCAGAACCTTGAATTTTTGTATATAACATGGTTTTATAAAAAGACCACGTGAGCTAAAAAGTTAAGTCACTATATATCACCGTTCAAAAATTACAAAGAAAACAATAAAAAAAATGGACCAAATGGTCCTAACCTAACAGCAGGGTTAAAGAGGCCTACTTATGGTACTTTTGAGCGATAGTTACGATTTTTTAAAAATTAATGCCTTAGTTATTGATTCATGAAACCTTATGTTTCAAGTGCTTTAAAAATATTTTACAAATTTTAAAAAATTTAACTTTTCCATAGTTTTCAGCTTTTTATATCAGGAATGAAAGCTCAGAAAAAGTTTAGAGGTTTTTCTGATTATATTTTGTTCTTGAATAGTACATATCGGTAGAATTTGCCTGCTGTAAAGAGGTTCTTTTTATTCCCTAAGGTCTAGAAAATCGCAAATGGTTATTGTTAATGATCAGTGATTGTCTAAAATAATTACAAAATAGTAAATTTTTAAATGTCATGTTGCATTGATGTTGATAGCACATTTCAAAATAGACAGAATATCATATTTTTAGCATTACAATTACATAAATCAGGTAAAAAAAAGTTGAGTTTTATAATACTGACTATGGTGGACAATACGTTGAGGAAAAAAAAAAACAAATTTAATGATCATCATCGTCTTCTGCTAATCCTGCATACTGTAGTATTAAATATTTCTGATATATCCGAAAGGGAACTATAAAGGTTGGCATAGGCCGGCATTTTAAAATTCGTCAGAGCGAGAAAGCTAGTGAAGACACTATAGAAACTCTAGTTTAGTTAAGGGCTGTACAATAGATCATCAGGTCAAGTATTTTTAGTACTTTATGAGTGAATTAATTACTTGTTTTTGCTTCTCAAGAGCAAAAAATAATCCGATTACTGCAGAACTTTTAATTTCCATAGTATTTAATTCTTATTTGCTGAATTTATGACAGATGTTGCAATGCAAACAACCTTTTTTCAATGTTCAACAAATTCCACGCATTCCTCTAAGATGTGAACAAGTCTGAATGGGGTATGAGTGCTTAGAAAGAACGCAAGTTAAGTAGGAAAGCTAAAAATACATATGAAATTATAAAATAGTGTTGACTGTTAAATACGAGTAGTAATTACAGTCGAAACTCCCTATAACGAATTCCAAGGGACTGGATATTTACTTCGCTATAAAGAAAATTCGCTATATGGAAAAGAAAAACAATATTGTTCCTTTTAACATTTTTTATTTGTAGTAGTCAGTTATTTTGGTTTGAAGTATATTTTTCCACTTTTCTTCTTCAATGCAAAGGCAAATGGATAGCGACTGCAGGAAATGTGAGAGATGGTAATGATTCCAGTTGTCACTTGTATAGTCGGTGGTTCCCCCGCTTTTATGGTGCGTTGTGAAAGCAACAAAGTACACACAGAGCAACAATAATAACACCAATAGCACAAAGCGATACCGATTTCTTTTTTGTGTGCGTGCGTTCGGTTTAACCTAATTCGTTATATGGAGATTGAAAACGCTTCAATCTTGAAGTTACGGTCGCAAAAATACTTCGTTATAAGGAAATATTCGCTATATGGAAATTTGTTATATGGAGATTATAATACACTCAAAGTAGACCCAAAACACAGTGTTCTTATAATTGCTTCGCAATAAAGAAAACTTCGTTATACAGGAGTTCCTTATAGAGAGTTTCGACTGTACATATATACAGGGTCACCGCCAGGAAGTTATACTACTTTGTTTGTGTATAATTTTTATTACATGAAAGGGAATGGATCTTATATTGATAAGTGCTTGATTTAATGTCGGTAATTATGTATCATTATTATGTATGTATACAATATCAGATAAATGTTCGCCTCTGTTAGCCCCACAAATTCGAAACTTTTTGAGCACAATTTTTATTACATTCTCACACATTTCACGCGGTATTTCCTAATGTACAAATTGCTTACCAGACCTTCACTTTTAATGGATGCAAAGGTGACTGGTGAATAATTTGAGGGTTTTCCATTGCCAGCATGTATACAAAAATTTCAAAAACTGTAATAGTATACATCTTCTCCCTTAAAGGTTTGAAAAGCTTTTTTTTAAAGCGTTTTTTTGCTTTTTTTTTGTTTTCTTTGAAAAAACTGTTTTTGAAGTTCTTGTTTTAAAGCGATTGTTTTGGTTTCTTTAAATATAAAAATATTTAAATAATTCTAGTTTTGTAAAGTAATAAAATAGCATTTAATTGTACTACAAATGGTATGATTAAATGGCAAAAGCTTTAAAAACAATAGGAAACTTTTTGTATAATTTTAACAACTTTTTAAATTTTGTTTTTCTTTTTTTCAAAAAAAAAAAAGAAAAAAAAAGAAAATCTAAAAGCATTCCAAAGCTTTCTGATTGTTTTACTAAAAATACCTTTTATTTTAAAGCTTTCTAGCTCTACAATGAAAGAAATAACAATGAAAAGAAGCAGCGTTTGAATTTTTTAATGATTTTTCTTTTTTACATATATTTTGTTTGACATTGAATTGAGTTTTTTTTTCTTTTTGCTTTTTGTTTCTTAATTCTTATCGTTTTCTTTAATACTTTTTTAAAGACGTGTTTTTGAAAAAAAATTGGTTTTTTAAACTTAAAAATAATTTGATTTCTTTTGTTTAAAAAAAACGTATTTACAATTTAAACATGAATTAATAATAGACTTAAAATTATTATTTTATGTTTAAGAAGTATTAACTAATTTCAGCGTTTTTCTTTTTCTTTTTGTTTCATTTAATTTTATTTTTTTTATAATTATTTGCTAATAATTAAAAAATAATAAATGACTAGCAAAGTCGTGTTAAGGAGGCGCTGATATATGTTTACTTTTAAAACTTATTTTTAAGCACTACTTTTTTTCTTTTATAAGGTGTACAAAAAATGGTTGCTAATTTTAAAACTTATGTTTAAAAACTTTTCATTTGATTTGTTTTTTTTTTCTAAGCCTTACAACTCTTATATCTAAACTTTTTGGATTCAGTTTAAAGCGTTTAAAGTTATTTTGTTAATAAAAACAAAAAAATAAGAAATAATTCTCATATACTCGTAAATAAAAACTTAAAAATAATTTAAAAAAAAATTAAATTAAAAATTAAAGAAATATTTACACGTAAAAAAAACAAAATGAAAAAAAAGAAAAACGCAAAAAGAGATTAGCAGTGGCAGAACTACATAATGAAACTCATAATCCAGCAATAGCAGAGCCCTTTTATAGAAAATTTTTGCTCTAAAATTTTAATAAAAATAAAAGCTTCACTCAAGTAAAACAATATTTTTATAAAATTATAAAAACTATAACGGCAGTGAAATAATTTGATGTTTTTTTTTTATTGCACCAGACAGTGTTTTATACTCGTATATCCAATAAGTTTAAAACGTTTTTAGACCAGGTTTATCTTTATTTATTTTTTTAATTAATAAGATTTCTTTAGAGTTTTAAATATTTATGACTCTTCAATGGGGAAATTTTGACAGTTTGTCAGTTCCAATTCGCCAGTTGTTATCACACTGACTACGAACGAGCCCATGTCTGCCTTGTCTTGTTATTTTCTGTTCTCTTCACTTATTTTTGTTTTAAAACAAAGCCATGTAAGCTATTCATGGTCCCAATTTTTTTTTTTTTTTTAAGTAGTAAAAAATTTTGTGCTAGACATTTTCTGTTTGAAGAACCCCGTGTTTTTTAACTTAAAGTCAATTTCGCATACTCTTCGCTTGTTAAATCCGACTTTAACCCGACCAACAGATTCCAATTAGACTTCTTTGGTAAATGATCATCTTTGGTTTTAGGGGGGGATTTTTGTTATTGGATTTTTATATCTTTTGGCAGGTACAAAACGGCACAATACACTATCTTCTAACAGAAGTAGTCACATAATGTCTTACATACATACATACATAACTGGCCAATACAACCCTGTTTCAGAGTTAGAGCCTAGCTTCTTGCAGCAACTATGTTGAGTGTATCAATTTTTAACCATGGCACCTACAGTTTAAAGTCGACTCTGAACAACGAACCTAAAGAACTTGTCCATGGCCTTAAGCTATTCTCACAGCTTTTCGTCAGAAGACTGTTGAGAGGTAGTCGCCGAAAGAAATATTTTTTCATATATATTTTTTCGCTGCGCTGGCTCGGCCATGTTGTTCGAATGGAAGAATCTGCTCCAGCGAAGAAGTTTTTCGATGCGAAGGTCGTTGGACTTCGGCGCAGAGGACATCCATGTTTACATTGGAAAGACCAAGTAGATGAAGCCCTATCATCAAATGGTGTGACCAACTGAAGACTAGTGTTGAGGCAGGCCGAAACCCGTTAACGGGTTGTTATGGCCAGCCAAGTAAGTAAGCATATCTTTTTTTAAGATGTAACAGCTAGGGTTTGAATCGGGAACTCTAGTCTAGTAAGGATAGCGTATTTGGCTTTAAATATTTATTTGTTATGAGTTTATCTGCTTATCTGATTTGCTTAGAGCCTCAGCCACTGAATTCGCTATCAGTCTCTGTTCATTTTATAGCATTCTTTGGATTGGATAGTTGACTGCTTGGTTTGATCTGATGACCTCTAGTGTTTAAGCTTAGGATAAGTCTGCGTTTGTGCTGGTACAACCTCTATATTGAAGACTGTAGTTAATCTTTAAAGTTAATAGTGCTGCGAGATGCAGTTTTGTTGTTTGTTTTTACAGAAATTCTTTATAACAAAGTGGTTTGTTTTAATAAGCGCGGTACGCTTAAAAGTCCCACACAAGTTTTAGCCCGATTTATAAAGATTTTGTAGAAAAAAAATAAATATTTTTGGTGTCACTGCTTTAGCATAACCCAGTAAACATTTTTACAAATATTAAAAATTTGTGCATAATTTTAAGTTATTGGCAGTTATTTTTCTTTTTTTTCATTAAGTTTCACTGGTATTCTCACATTGAGTTTTAAACATCTGTTACCAAATGACTGCTTGTATTTACTT
Organism: Metopia argyrocephala; assembly: GCA_963576795.1. Taxonomy (NCBI): domain Eukaryota; kingdom Metazoa; phylum Arthropoda; class Insecta; order Diptera; family Sarcophagidae; genus Metopia; species Metopia argyrocephala. Next base: position 169,183,184 of record OY756208.1, on the reverse strand, counting down.
GAGCCGTCGTCGTTGTTGTACAGGCCTGCTGACTATCACTGTTATTTAAATTTTGCGTACTATTTATGCTATTGTGACTATTATTACTACAACTATAACTATTATTATTACTAATGCTATTGCTATTGCTATTCTCGTTATCATTCGGTACTAAATGAACAGAAAATCGTCTGTTATGATTTAAATGATTAACAATATCTTCTCTACTACTATGGGGCTCTATGGTGGTTATCGTTTGTGTTTCTACACTAGCTTGAGTAGCAGTAAAATTACTATTGTTAGTGCTACTGCTATTACTATTGCTATTGCCACTACTGCTAGCATGATTGCTATTTAATGCCGCTGTTGGATTAAGAGATGGTGCTGCTGTTCTAGTTACTACACCTACAACTACCACAGGCACATCTGTAGCATCTAATGGCGCAGTATTATTAGCATTTGCTATGTGCTGAGGTGAGGGTGTTGTATGGATTTCATCACCCACCACATAACCATAGAATTTTAAAACATCCAATTTACACATGGGACATGTACGATGCTCTATTAACCAGGGATCTATGCAGTTTTTATGGAATTCGTGCCTGTTATTTAAAATAAAAAAAAAAAAGAATTTTGGTTTTTTTTTTATTCTCAATATAAGATATTGTTGACTTACTTGCAAGGCAATACTCTTATTAAGTCAGAGGCCTTATAGGTTTCTATACAAATAGCACAACAATCAGATTCCAAATCTTTTTCATCCGTACTTTTGCCAGTTTTTGTGGGAATTTTCATGATGGCCTTTTTCGTCACTGAGCAAAGATGGCGCTGAAAAAAAATAATTTATTAATAAAAATTTATAAAAAAATTTTTGTAAACACTTTAAATAAAAAAATAAAAAAATTTTATGGTTAAAAGAAAATAAAGATTTAGCTGTAATGAAATCCATAGGTTTTAATGCGATTGATGCCATCGTCTTTGTCGTTTGATAGCATTTTTGAAGTAGGAAGCAAAGAAAACTGTTGAAAAAGGTGGAAAACAACTGTATTCAAGCCCAATTTCAGTTACATTCGTCCTTCTTAAGGGTTTTTAGATTTGCGTTGAGGCAATTATTACCGCTTCCGAACAATGCTACAAAGCGATTGAAAATAAAATGTTTAAGTCATATTTTATCTAAATTCGACCAAATAATCCTTTCTTATTAATAAATTGACTTGCATTGAAGCCTAGAGGCTTAACTCAAAATCAACTTTTGATTTTAAACCCTTATTTTGTTTACTTTTAAGAAAAAAATTTTAATATATTTCTTTTAGTTGTTGATTTTTTAAAAACTTATACATCAGATTTCATTAAGATTTTGTTTTATAAATTCAAGTACTAAGAAAATGCCCTAATACCCTCTTACTATGATTTACAAATGAATTATTAATTGATTTACATGTAGTTGCCAAATTCTTACATACATACATAACATACATAACTGGCCTTTACAACCCTGTGTCAGGATTACGGCCTAGCTTCTCGCAGCACTCATGTTGTGTGTGTCAATTTTTATCCATGAGTACCGGGACCTACAGTTTAATGTCGACTCCGAACGACATACTTGAGAAGCTTGTTCATGGCAATTAGTTACTCTCAGAGCTTTTGCCAGAAGACTGCTGAGAGGTAGTCGCCGAAAGAAATATTTTTTTCATATTTCTTTTTTTTTGAAGATGTCAGAGCCTGGAGTCGAACCCAGGGCCCATGTCTTAGTAAGCCAACACACTAACCACTAGACCACGGCGACTACAATTTCAAATGCCAAATTCTTATTATTTTTTAATAAGACCAACACTCTCTGGGATGATCCCTACTCATGCAATACTCGTACTCTAGTCTAGGAATATATGACACAAAGAAGGAAAGATTGTGCTGACCTTTGATTTATTTGGTGTCTGATATCAGTCAGAAAAATAACTTTAAAAATGCAAACCGAGCAGTATAAATTTGTCTTAATTAACTGACTTATATAATCTAAAAACAATTACCCAATTCACAAAATGTTATATTGTTGTAGATTATAGTTAAATGGTTGTAGATTATAGTTATAAAATAAATAAAAAAAAATAAAAAAAATTTTCCAACTCTGGTGTATTGATACGACATTTCGGAAACATAGGAAAAATTTTCGTACATGTTTTAGTAGTTTTTGACATGGAAATTACCAACAACATTATATACAATAGTTGTAGTTTGTCATAGTTTCTACCGATCTACGAAAACTATAACATTTTGTGAATTGGGTAAATATTTTCAAACATCTGAGTATATAGCGTTTATAAAGCTTTTAACTATTTAATTAAAATAATAATACAACGTAGTTTTAAGTTTCCCTGTATATTCCATATTATACTTTGTTTAAAACACTTTTGTGAACATTTTGTATAAGGAGTCTCAATTAATTTGAATAAAATTGAATTGGTTGCTGTTGATTGGTTTAACTAGTTTTCATATACATTAATATGCAGATTTCTTCGTTAAGTTTTAAATCCTTTAACACATGTTAAGTTGTGTAAGCTGCCAAGGAGAGACAACTATTTTTTAACAGTTGACTTTTTGTTAAATATAATTCTTCTTCTTTCTTTTTGGATATCCAATTTTATTGATAAAATATGAAGAAAAATATAAGAAAACTTGTTTAAACAGTTTACATGAAATTTATATAAAGTTCACACAAAAATAACTGAAACCTTAATTGAGCTCAAGTTACCATACAAGGGCTTAATTAATAAATTTCTCAACTAGTACTTAATTCCTTTACAATACGTAATAGACTCAAGTTACAAACACAACCCTGTGTGAAGTATGTTCAATGAGAAATTGCAACTCAAAATGGGGTATATTTAGTTAGTATTGGCAATATCAAAAAGAAATATCATTATTTGGCGGTTGAATTTAATAGAATTATTTATAAATCTATATTTTGTAGTAAAACTGAAATTATTATTTTTCTTAAGCTCAAAGATTTGTCCATGTTTTGTCCAAATTTACAAATTCAATTGTTCGTTACACGTTAACATAATTTTGAAAAAAAGCAAAAAAACATGTAGCGGCTGATTTAATTGGACCAAATTAGTGGAATAGTCCTAAGATGTTATCGCGTTCTTGAGCATACATTGATACAATCTGTATATTGCTTGCCATAAAACTCCACAAGATCTCGATTTTTTTCTTCCATCTTCTCATTTGGAAAGTTTAAAATATTTTCAGGTAAATCAAATCAAAAAAATATATTATTCGACATGTTTTTAAATTATCCAATTAATAAGAAAATGTAATTTTTTAAAGGTCGAGGTCAAGTTTTTTTTTATTAAGGCCAATACTCATGCAGTGCATTGTATTGGAATATTAAAGATAGAAGGTAGATAGATAGAATTTTTTTTTTAAGTTTATTGAACGCCAATGAGACAAGTTGCTATTTTATTTTTAAATTAATATTGCTATATCCTTCGAATATAATTTTCGGAATTTTTAAAAATATATAAATATATATGTAAACAAATAAAAAGTCAACTGAAACCATTGTTCCAATAAGAATATGACAAGAAAACAGTAATAAATGGAATCATGAATATACCGATAAAATAATAAAAATGCAAAAATGTAAACAAACTAAAAAAAATCAGCAATAAAAATTTAAACCAAAAACAATTTACAAGAAAGCAAAAATATTAAAATAAATACAGCATTGCACGAACTCTCTCACATACATATGTAAGTACATGTCATGTTTAGTAACTGTGTCTAAAGGCCTGGTTAGCCAAACGTTGATGTCGTAAAAACGGTACGTACGTTAATGTACGTACGTATGTGCAGTTATACAAACGTGTCATCTGTCAAGAGAAGATCTAAATAAAAACAAAACAAACCAAAAAATTATAAAGGCATTCATTTGCCTGTACCACTAATATTAATTTTTCGTCGTCCACTAAAAACAAAATATAATAATGTTTTATTTTATTAATATTGATAATATAATTTATTATATTTTTCTACTTATTTTTCACAAAACACAGCACAAATAAAAAATTTTAATTTTTAAATGGCAATATGAAGCCAGCTGTTTAGAGCAGTGATGAATGTTGTTAAATTAACACAAAGTTAAAAAAGGTACCAGAAGTACCAAAATAAGAGCATATTATAATTACTTCTTGTATTTTATGCTTCCTAAAAATTTATTCTTATACTACTACTGAATATTCAATTTTTGGTGTAAAGCCATTATTCATTGAATCGGATCCATTGGTCCATTGTGGACCGGAAACGAAAAAAGTTAATTTTTAATTAGAACTTTTTAAATAAAATTGTAATTATCTCGGTAACTAGCTAGCACGTAAATCAATCATGCATCCCATATGCTTCTTTTTAGATAATCGAAAAATTTTTCATTTGGTATGTATATAATTCGTCTGTCGAAGATATGTTAAGTAAAACATGGGACTTTGAAATGAAAAAAAAGTAATTAAAAACAAACTTTATATTCACATAAAAATTTAAATTATTCACATAAATATCATTATATGTATCTAAAGACTTCAAAAATTAAAGTCTTTTTGCACACATAAGTATAAAAGAAAATGATTTGCAAATAAGCATGAAAGTACCAAAAAGGGCATTTGGGCCACATTGTCATTTAACATACAATAGTCCCATCACTCGCTTTGAAATGTAACGTAAAAACGTTGAGAAATTCTATTTTATACAGATTCTTCCGTCCCGTCAACGTGACATTTATTTTGGATAATCATTTGCATTGTTTTCATATGCTAGAAACCAACGTACGTTGCGTTACGTTACATCAACGTTCGGCTAATTCTACCTTAATGATTCTCTTGCGTATAATACGTCACAACTATGTGAGCAATTTTGAGTATCTGTTTTGTAGTTTATTTTGGTGATCAAAAACTGATTAAATTCCCACATGTTCAAAAAATGAGTCAATAACGCTGATGTTTAAAAAGTGTGGAAGTCAAATTACAATAACAAATTGTATGGTAAACATAGATTGATCACCCAGGTGTTTAACATGCGACTGTTTGGTCCTTTTTTGATCATATTTTGTTCGTTTAGGAGATTCACAAGTGTAATAGTAAATGCATATGTATGTGTTTGAATTGTGCTCAATTGTTTACCAACACATTTTATTTAAATTCACTATTTATCTAAAAACCAATTTTATATTTAAAAATAAATTAATGCTCAATAGACAAATAGGTAGTGTTCAAATCTGCCAGTCCGATGGTTGAGGGTTCGAATCCCACAAAAACTAACGGAATTTTTAAGAAAGGAAATTTGTTTCTACACAATACATTCCAGAAATTATAATAAAAATAAATATAATAAAAAGAAAAAAGAAAATTCAAAAAATCTGTCTAAGCTATTATAAATTATTAATTATAAATAAACTTGTGAACCCCACCAAATCAACAACTTTTTTTTTGTTTTATAGAAAACTTTCTTCTGAAAAAGTGTCATATGCGTTTGCTAACTATTCGAAAAATAATCTCTAATGAGACTGATAAAAGTTTCGGAAAAAACAACAAATACCACTCAATGACTCTGAACTAACAAGAAAAAGGATCATAAAATTACTGTTCAAAAAGAGTTGTCTGTAGGTACAGTGTTCTTCCCACATAAGTGTCTTCAATGTCCGTGTGTAGTGAACATTTGGAATTTTCTTTGGTTTTTTCTATCGCGTTCACACATTATATTATTGTTGTTATTATTTGACGTTTTACTTACTTATTCTGTCTGTTAAAACATAGAAAAACATTGTTAACAAGGCGTATTGGCGGATACTGAACACCAAAATTATACTCTCTTCCCCAAATCACCGTTTGCTTTGGAACCAAATGTTTTACTACAAAATAATTCCAGAAAACGAGCGTATATTTTGGCTTTTTGATTACACAAAAGACTCACAAAACGAACGAATTTGAATAATAATTCCAAAAATTGCTAGCTGGCATAACTAATTTTTTTGCAATAAAAAATTATTGTGGTGGTTAAATAGTATTAGTTAGTGTGCTAAATACCACCCACTTAAATTTTCATACATTTTTACGAGTTCAAGTGGTAGATAAGAAAATCGATAATAATATCTCTGTTTTTTAAGTTAAAATTTTAAGTTCACAAGCTATTACAAAAAATAACCAATACTGTTTTGAAATATTGTATAAACAATATTTAGTCTATAATAGCATAATTTGGGTACGACGGAAAGGATTTTGTTCTAAAGTACTTTATTTAAAAGTGTTTATTTTATTATATAGCCTTTAGCTAGAATTTAAAAAAAAGTTTCATTATAAAATAGCTTTGAAGACACACCACAGTCCGACTTTTTAATAAAAAACTGTGATTCAGTTGTTTTTGTTGTTTTCCCTCTTCTTAGTTTTTAAGTAATTATTTATAAATATTATTAGTTTTACTTACAGATTGTTGATCCTTTGACTGCATATAGCGGAACTTCTGTATATAATAGAATATAAGCCAAACCAATGAAATAACCATTAAAATTATAAACGATATGGCCACAAATAGTACTGAAGTCCTGTAAATGCAAAAATGAAAAAAAAAAAACATTATATAACCCTTAAAAGCATGTTGTATAATAAAATCCTTGAGAAGAAAAGGATGCTCTGTTGAAAAGTAAAAAAAAAATTCAAATTAACTTGAGTGGCAGTAAAGGGGGATGTAGCTCAGTGGTAGAGCGTTCGCTTCGCATGTGAAAAGTCCCGGGTTCAAACCCCGGCATCTCCAATTGTAAATGAAGGGAAGCATTTTTTTTGTAATTTTTTTATATAATTTTTTATTTTATTTTTTAATTTAATAAAATTTTTTTTATCAAAAATATAATTTTTTATTTTATTTTTAAATTAAAAAAAAATTAAGGCACAAACTGCTTATCTGCCTTTTAAATTTCATTCATCACAAATTTTATAGTAATTTGTTATTTTATTGCTTGAATTTTTTGTTTTTTTCTCACTCTTCTTATATGTATTTAATTTTTAATCGCAATGTTTATAATTTTATTATAATTTTTAATGTTTAATCAAAGTAGACTTTAAAACAAATATTTTTTTGTAATGGGATTGTGTCTCTCGGTTTGGATTTTAAAAAAATAATTCTTTTTTTTATTATTTTTGATGATGAAATATATTGACGATTGAAGTGGATCAGGGGCTTAATTTTGCTTTTATTAATATTTTTTATTTTAATTTAATATTTATACTCTAAATGAGTTCATTTAACTTGGTACACAACAAACACGGGAAAATATGTTAATGAACCACGAAAAAGAGTGCCAGCAAAATTAAATACAAATTCTGGTCATTCACTTTGCAATGGATTTTTTTATTATCAAACAAAAATTCAAGGCATTCATTTAATTCGGCATGTAATCTGTATATTGCAGTATAAATTAAATGAAAATCTTGTTAAGCAAACTTTCAACTGGCTGTACATACATATGTACGTGTGAGAAGTATGTCTTTTAAAAAAATTCCATGAAAATTATTGATACTACACGCAGTCAGTCAGTCTATTTTAAGATACAAAATTCTGGAAAAACAGAAAATTAAATGTTAACATTGAACTCTTTTATGTATAATGTGATTGGAAGCTTATGATGATTGACAAACATTAAATTTCATTAATTTGGTACTTTTTGTTTTAACTTAATTTTCCGTTTAATAATTTTAAATCAAAGAACAAAACATCAGATGCACTGAACATGTTTTCGACTTCAGCTACGGTTATTCTTATAAGAATTTTTCGTGACCTGTACATATACTTGACAATAGACAACTATTTATCTCACATTTTTCTATAGAAATCATTGTGGGTCACAAATGAAAAAATTATATAAAACGGCTACCCCGTAACATCGTCTCATCAGCACTCGATTCGATTACTGAAATATCGCCTTAGGGTAATAGAAATGTTGGCTGGCAGTTCTCAAAATATCGGGTCATCTACTTGATGGTTCAAAACTGCTGACCTGGCAATGCTGTCAGTTATTTAATGTTTTTCGAGTGAAGTGCCGTGAAAATGCTAATGAAAGGTTTGCCTTTGAATTTAAGAATTAAAAATTCCAAATAGGTCAAATTTAATAAGAAAGTACTGATTCAAACCCGCATTTTTTCTAAAACATAAGTCTTCTGGCGAAAGCTTTAAGAATAACTGAATGCCATGAACAAGCTTCTTAAATCTATCGTTCGGAAACGACTTTAAACTGTAGGTCCCGGTACTCATAACTAAAAATTAACACACACGACATGGGTGCTGCGAGAATATGGACCGTAACCCTGAAGCGTGTAAGTGTAAGAGAAATATAGAAATTAAGAGTTAAAACTACAGTGAACTCGCGGAAACGTGAACTAATTTTTACCAAGGGTGTTCACATTTTCAAATTTGTTCACCTTTTCGATCGGTAAGATTTTAGAACAAAAATATGCCTTTTAGCAATAGATATTGGCTAAAACTCAATCAGATTTGGAAATTTTATTTAATAAAATATTATATAAAATTGTTTTCAAATTTTTTGCCATTTTTTTACATTTTTGTGAATATGAAACAAACAAAAAATTGTAATTCAAACGAATTGTATACATACATACATATGTATAAAGTTTTCTACTACTAAAGTTTCTATAATTAAAAAAATATATAATACAAAAAAGGGTTAGGAATACTTATGTATATGGGTGTAGCAAAAGAATTCAGTCTTCAATAAACTCCTTTTAAAAGACGGATTTTTTTCCCAAACAGTACTTTTATTGGAAGAAATCACTTATCTTTTTTTGATATGTGATTTTTCAACCATCTTAAGTATGGCCTTTTCCTTAAGATTTCTTAACTACACATGTGCATGTTTTGTTGAAATAGATAGCGAAATATGTATGTATGATATCTTATGATGGGATTCCCAAGTTTAAACGAATTCAAGAAATAAAACGAAAAAAAATTTAAAAAACGATTCAAAAAAATTTGTTCACGTTTTAGAGCTATTTCACCTTGTTCACGTTTTAGAGTAGTCAATGCAAACATAAAAGTGTTCACGTTTCCGAGTCGTTCATGCTTCCGGGTATTCACGTTTTCGCGAGTTCACTGTAAATGGTAAAAATTCACAGAAAACAGGTTGCCTCAGCTTGAGAAATACTTGTGAATTGTCTAAATCTCGCGTATTTTGTACATGTCAACAAAGATTACTGTGCGTTAACATTATGCAAATATTTGATGAAAAAGCCTGACCACTATTTTGTTGAAACATGTTTTTTGTTTACTTTAAAAGGCCTCAAATTTAATTATAAAATAAACTGATTAATACCGGTAATAATACTTCGTAACAAACGCACATACAAGTCTTAAGGTAGAAGTACATAACATTCGTTGCGCCATTTGTGTGCATCGCACGTCTTTCAAAACAGATTAAAAGAAGGAATTTTCATAAAACAAGTTATTGGCAAAAATAGTAACGCATCTAACGTATAGAAAGAAGTTGACAAAATTTTAACTTTTAGATGCGTTAACAGTTGCATCGTTAACTTATATTGTACATTGTAACCGCTGTTAAGGAAGTAACGCATGCGATGTTCTTCTGCCTTTAACTTATAATGGTAGCAGTCCTAGCTTATCTGCTGCTATTTTGTGGTCATTTGAGTTTGTTTGCTAAGTTTACACCATTTGAAAAGGCGTTTTAAACGAAGAGCTCACAGTAAAAAATAAAAATGTGTTTCAAGTAAAAAATTATTTATTTTTTCACCAGTAAACACATTAATGCTATCAATTAACCCTTTTGTAATATTAATTAAAATTAATTTAACCAATTAAATTTATTAATCAAAATAATTTTTTTTTCAAACGTTTTTATAAAATAGTGATCACGCTTTTTAACTAATATAACGTATACACGTTTTCTGCGTGTTTTACTTAACGTTACTATTGAAACTGAAATATAAATACATTACAGGTCCGTTCAGTTTTAAGTCATATAATATAATTTATAATTTGTTATATAATTTACTCTATGTTGTAGCACCAAACGGTATATAAAATGTTAAAAGAAAAAGGTACTCCTTCTGTAAACTTTAATAATTTCCTAAACATTTCCTTAAAAATTTTATTTGTTTTATTATTTCTGGGACTGATTAGTTTCTAAAGGTTTTTTATGTTTTTTTCTTCCAGACTTACCTATTTAGACTATTTATAGGTCTCATACCGCTCCGTCCCTCTATAATATGAGCGTAAACATCAAAACCCTGATCGAGACGCATTGCCATTTCTAAACCAATATCTTGATAAGTTATCACAGCGGTTATATTACCTGAAAGCATTAAAAATAAAAAATAAATGAAAAGGAAAAGAAAAGTTGGAAATAAATAAAAGAAATTTTTAAAACGCATTAATATATCAGTTTTTTTTTTTCAAATGTATTGTAATTTTATGATTTATTCAATAACTTACGTGTTTTACCCTTAATCTGCATTTTCTCCAAATTCATAACAGGCTTATCATTATAAATTATAACACCCGAAGCACCATTTAAAAAGACATTATTCACTTTCTCCTCAAAAGTGCAACGTCCACGTCTTACCAAGGCTATCCAGGCCATGCCAAAAGAGGGCAATGCCTGACCATTAGTGCCTCTTAAATTTTTCGTACACGCTGAATCATCTTTTATATCTTCCGGTGTTGTTATGTGCACCAATTTGCCCTGTACTGTTAATATTCTACCCTCACCATAGCGTGCCTTTTCTTCTTGATAGTTGACGATTCTCAGCTGTTGACTTTCCATGTAACTGTAGTTGAGAAAAGCATAAGTATAGACATCCATAGCTATACGTTCTTCAGAAGCCAATGTTGTTTGAGTTCTATTCACTGAGTGAAAATAACGTTCAAGATCTTGATTGGCTATAGACATGGCCGCTATTAAAGTGGTGGTGCTGTAGGTGTTGGTAAATCTAAGACCGTTCAAAAGCCCCAAACAGGCCAGTAGCAAGAGAAATTGCGATGAGTCCATAGTCGTAAATTTTTTTTTCTTTTTTGGTTTTTGTTATGGAATATCACGTTAGTTGTTTGGATTTGTGTTGTTGTTTTCTCTTAAATAAAAATTTGTCTTTTTGTTTTCTGTTCAAGTATGTTTTTTTCCAGCTAATTGGCACTGTTTTCTTAAGTGTAAATAAAAGAACTGCGTTGCAACATTTTTGTTGTTTTTTTTTGTTTTGTTTTATTAACAAATTTAATTTTTTTTTATTAATTTTTTTAAGTGTTTTATTTTGTTATTGCATGTCACCTTTTTTTCACACGCGCAATTTCTGTAAAAGTATGTTTCGTTTACCAACTTTACGTCTTCAAAGTCACTGGCATTCTGAAAAGAAGTGTAAAAATAGGAAAAAAAATTGTTTTAAAAAAATTATCAAATTCTTAAAATATTTATTTTATTTCATTTTATTTTTAATGCTTTTTCTTTGCTTTTATTTTGTTTCTGGTATAACAAATAATTGAAATTTTAATAATAGTTAAGTGCTGAGAATAAGTACGTGATAAGCAAATTGAGTTTCAATACTTGAATAACAATAATGAGTGAAAAAAAAGAAAATTAAAAATACTTTTTAATTTGGAATACTCGTATTTTGTTAATCAATTGTTATTATTTTTAATTAGATAAAGATTTATAATGGCCGGCACACTTTTTAAAACACTTATTAGCAGGCAGTAGTTAATTCTTCAAGTTCAATCAATCAGTCAATGGAAAAGTCTTTGTTTTGATAAAATATGCAAGAAATTAGTGACTAAAAAAGAATATAATAAACACCCTATAACATGTACATTAGACCGTACCTCAAAAAAGTTTCCCCGTACCGCCTCTAATATAACGAATTTTCACAAGGAGATTTCGAAAATTTTTTTTTTAGACGAACGTAAGGGTCTTCTCTTCAGTTTTTTCGTTATATCTTAGACATTCACAATTTGATCTTAAAGTGTGATATACCAGTATACCAGTTTGTCTCAAGAACACCAAAAACGTTGATATATCATACTTAAAGATCGGACTTTAAATACCAAAGATATAACGAAGAAACTAAAAAATCGACCCCTATTTTCAGCAAAAAAAAAAAAATTGATATTTTAATATTTCTGTCTCGAAAATACTAATATTGAGGGCGTTAGTTCTTAAGGGCAAAACATTAGTCTTCTGAAGACAAAAAAATTTGTTATATCATATTTTAAAATCGGGCTGTAAGTGCCTAAGATATAACGAAAAAACTGAAGAGAAGTCCCCTACGTTCGGCTGATAAGGACCTTCGCCCTTTCATGTATACGGTTGCGAAGCCCCAAATTAGACTTTACAGTTCCGGCCCATACATGAGATGTGTATTCCATCCTAGGTCGGATGAAGGTCTTGTAAATATCGAGAAAGTTAGATGGAATACTTCTTCCGACACTCGAAATACGTGATCATTCCAACGGACATCACACTTAATTCTAATGCCAAGAACATAAAATGCGGCCGCCTCCCCGACATTTATATTTCCCATAAATTCGTTAAATTCGACCTTGTTAGCGCAAACCCACTCGGAGAATATTTGCAGGTTATTAGGTTTGATTTTAGATTAATTTTAGATAAAACGTTTATATTCTTGAGTTTTACGGAAAGGCCAGTGATTTTGCAAAAAAATATGCTGGAGTCGAAAACAATTGTTCAGTTTGGCTAGTGTACTATTCCTTCACGGACATCATTTCTTCTTTAATTACCAAAAATATTCATTGCCGTTAACTTTGATCTAATTAAAGCGTTTCTGACGAAACAAAAAATATGGTGTTGATTTAGCATTTTAGATTGTTCCATTAAAACAGAAAAAAGTGAATTAATAACGCGCTGAAATAATACAGTGTACTCTCTCTCAAACGGACACCTAAAGGACTGACGAATTTATCCGTTTATGAGAGGTGTCCGCTTATGAAAAAAAATCATGGAAAGAATATAGCAATATTTAAACAATTTTATTACCAAAACAAAAATATGCAAATAAAAATGAGACAAAAACTAAATTTTCATTAATATTCTTGTGAAATTTAAAAGAAAATAGTTTATAACATTATATATCAACTGGATTTGATCAAGTTAGAAAATTTATTACAATATCTTTCGCTTCCTAGATCTTTGTGAATTAAAGAAAAAGCTTTTTAGTTTTCTAATGGTTTAATAAGAATCTCACATTCTAGCTCATCTTAAGACGAGTTGGCCAGAGTTTCTTGGGTCATATACCGATATCATCATTAGAGGAATGCCATTATGTCGAGCCTTTACAATCCATTCGTAGAACAATTTTTCAATGTTAAGACTTTTGGTTTTGATATCAGTGTCAGCAGTATAAGTTTAACTGATTTTGCATTTTTTTGCTAACTCCTCGCGCACACTACGGTTTTAATTTTTATGAATTTCAAAAACATTTACTTTTTCTTTAATTTCTTTAGACATTGTGTTTCAAATTTGTAATAAGAATCTTAAAATTTTTGCACATACATACATATTTACAACATTAAACATAACAAACAGAATTTTTATAGTTTCGGGATTCCTCCTTTTACATGCACGTATTATTAAATAAAAAACATAATGAATAACAAACAATTTTAAAAAATTAAAAATAAAATTGTGTCGCCGTACTGTACGCTGTCCAATTAGCGGAAATTCAAATAATTTTGGAGTGGAGATAAGTGTCCTCGTCCTGTTGTGAGGGGGTTGTCCGTTTAAGAGAGAAAAGGTTTGAAAACCACAAAGAATTTTATTGGGACTAAAAAATATGTCCGTCTGTCAGAGGTGTCCACTTAAGAGAGGTGTCCCTAAAGAGAGAGTACACTGTACTATATGTGGTACCAAAGTGTAAAGTGAACTAGATATACTGCGTCTATATTTTTTGATTTTTTTCAAATCAATAAAATATTTGCTTGAAATATTTGTTTTATTTATTATTATTTCTTTTTTTAAAACATTTCTTCTGATGATAAATAGAAGTATTTATTCCTTTTTCCAAAATTTTGAAATTTGAAATCGTGCACAACAATCTTCAAAATGTGCTATGCTTGGGTAAAAATTAGTTCATGTTATCATGAGTTCACTGTATATGTTTTTATAGTTTCAACAGAAACATTCAACAGATGTTTGCTAGATGAGTTAAATAAATAACATAATGAAAAAAAAAAATTATTTTATTGCCAAAAATTTTTAGTTTTTTGAAAATTAATTATTTAAGTTTTTATTTCAAAGAGTTTTTTTTTTTATTTATATGTATACATATACGAGTATTCATGTACATATACTTATGCCGTATATCTATAAATATCTGACACACTTTTAATTGCAAATTTGAACTTCAATAAACTTACATATTTTTAAAACTATTAATTTGACACTCAATTCCTCTTATTTCTATCAAACAGAGCAGCTTTTGCCAGCTGCTAATGTTGCAAATTATAATACTTGTAGAGTACCAGTTGTACTGGTGTTAGCAATAAACAAACAAATTCTACAAAAGATCAATGACTGAACAAAAATTCCAATAAAATGGCATTAAAAATAAACACAAACAAAACAAATAAATAACAATTTGCCGTAAAAAAAATCGCATTTATATGCGAATATTAAAAAAAAAAAAAAATTACAAATGCTTTTCCCAAGTTTTTTTTTTCTCCCTTTATTATTTTGAATTTTCAAAATTTTAACGAATATATATTTTGGATGATTGCCCATAAAATACTCGATGAATTTTCCCAATTAATTCGTGTGCTTTTGTTGAACTCACAATCTATTTGATTGTTCGCACAAAAAGTTAATCGACAGTACAGCAGCGTTTTTTAAACTTTTTACTCTCCTATAATAGATTTATTCACACGTTTTAAAAATGCTATGTAACAAAGGCAACAAATGCGTCGCTGAATACGCGCCACATACCAAGAAATGTTTTCTTTATAAATAAAATAAAAATTTGTCTTTTATTTGCACACATTTTAAGCACTTATTTTTTCAAGTGTAGGGTGTATTTCTATTTTTGTAAATACATTTAAAGGTAGTTTTTGTGTATTTTTAAAAATAAATTTTGTGTTTATAAAACAAATAAACAACATACATGTACCCCCGGCCCCACTACATATTTTGGCTTGTGCCAGTGTTTGACTTTCAGGCAGGTGGGTTGTTTTGCAACCAAAAGTAAAAAAAGAAAAGAAATGTTTTTCTCTTATAATCTTATAGACGTAAAACACACGTTAACATATGTTGCTTTAAATGGTTTAATGGCTGTTTTTTCTTTTCTGTATTTACTTTTTTTTCATTTTTATAATACTCGCTCGTACAGCAAAATGTCAAAATTCTTGTTTCGTTTTCTTTCTTTGACTTTTATTTTTACCATTGCAACTGATTTCAGTGTCGTTTTTTTAATGCTGCTAAAATGTCAATTGCTTTTGGTGAAGGAAAACAAGTTAAAAGGAGCGATCAGCACCATCTGAGCGGTAATCACACTCTACACGATATCCAAATTAGAAGTTTTTTGTATAACATACTCGTATCTGTCATGTGGTCTGTTTTATATATAGAGATTACAGCTGCGTATGGTATGGTCACGTTTTAGCGATACTCCTCATCATGTGATTAGTGTTTTAGATTTGAAAGTTTTGTATAATTAAGTACCCACACATGCATTAAAATCGATTTTTTTAAATCGCGTTAAATCGAAAACGCACTCTAGAAGTATAGGCGGGATGTCTGTATCTTTGCAATACCAAGTGTAACATAAAAATTCAACTCTATTATATCAGAATCATCAAAAGGAGTTGTTTTGATTTTGACAAAATGTCGGAAATCATAATTAACAAGCTTTTGAACATTTTTCTACGTATATAAAGAGATAATTTTTATTCATAATTCTGATTATTATTCGAATTTATCATGTTGATTAAGCTAAATATTAACCAAAAGTCTATGCCTATTAATATAACTTAATAAAAGTGTTCCTAGTGTGTTTTCTTCAGTAATATTTGTTAGTCAACATTTTATTTGCTTTGACCTTTTACTACCAAGAGTGAGTTTTCATATAGGATCTGGATATTATTAAGAAAAGGCTTAGAAAAACAGCTCTTACGTTAAGCCATTTATTTGTCATCTAAATAGTTTTTCGAACCTCGAAACAAATGAGAATAATACGGTGTCTTATTGTGAGTGCATTAAAACTTCGCAGCTAAACGCGCAGTGTTGTGGTTAGAACACTTGCTTACAAGACAAAACAGCACGGGTTCAAATCACAGCAAAAGAGAAAATATAGAACAAAAAATTTGTGGTTTTCAAGGTTTTAATTAAAAACCAATAACTTACTCTCCCCCCCACCCCCCGGCCTGAAGTCAAAAGAGAGCGGCCGCCTGACAGTCCACTCTATCTACCGTGGCATTGACATCAAAACGAAAGATTAGGAAAAAGAGGCCACCTACTGGGAAGTAGTAGATGACAGCTACCTACTTAAGCAGAGATCCTCACCACTTTACAATACACAGTCAATATCGAGATGTCGTCTATCCAACAACAGATGGGGCAATTGCTGTTGATCATTCAAGTGTGAATGTATAACACATTGAAGTGATCTAAAAAAAGGAGCTCATTGAGCTTAAATACTCAATTTTTTTCCATCCCAATACATGAGTAGGGGCTTACTTAAGGTTGAACTTAACTTTAAAACACAAGTTTTATCACCCAAAAAGGCTTCAAAGCAGAGTACAACTAACGGTCTTTGACCACGTTTTTTTTATATTTTACTGTGTTTGGAGGTTTATGTCAAAATAATAATAGTAAAACTGTTAAAAAGCCTAAAACTATTATTATTGTGACACAAACTTCCAAAACCATTATTTGGGTAAACAATTTTCTATAAATGAGGACAGATATAGAAAGCTGAGAAAATTTTCTTTAAAATAAGCCTTCTTCTAGCGTTACAGGTCAACTATTCACCAATTGCAATGAATACTTCCAAAAAAATATCATTATTTTCGGATGACCTGATCACCAAATTTTCTATTAAAAAACCGGAAGCACGATTTTGATTTTAGAACCATGGTTTCTTTGGGAAAAGTTCTTAGAATTTCTCGTAGATTACGACCTTGCTATACGCTTTGTCATGTTTTTCGGTCCCGAACAAATTGACCTACCCTATTGTATATATTGCGCCTTTTATTGTTGATGAAACAAGTTGCTGAAAATTTGTCCACTCAAGAGCCAGTGTTATACCTTCACCCTCGAATGATCAAACAGCAATTGCCTCATCTGTCGGTGGATATTTAATGTGAATGGTGAGCGTCTGCAGTAGATTAGCTGTTGTCTTCCCAGAAGGTGGCGCTGTACTCCTGATCATTGGTTTCTGGTGGAATGGATTAGGAATGTCAGGGGGCGATTTTTTGCAGATGGTCTTGCTGGAGGGGGGCCCCCCCCGGAACCTCTTATTTTTATTAAATTTAATTTTTAATTTAAATTGTAATTTTTAGAAAGTCGCAAATTTTTATTTTTATAATTTCGTCCTTCGCTGGGATTGAACCTTGGTCGTGTGAGTTTCTGTGTGTGCGTTCTACCACTATGCCACGAAGAGTTTTAAAAGGCGGTATTGCTTTGATTTCCGATTGTTTCGGTAATGGCTGTTCTTTGTGTTTTCCATGTTGTACTCAAAAATTTAACTTCTTTTAACAGTCATATTTTTTTAAGTGATTTTAAAACATAATATTTTTGATGATGGCCTCTGACTTCACTATCTCTCGACAGTTTGTGTGCCACACTTGAATTAGCAATTGTAAGATTACAATAAACGCATACAATTTTTAGCAAAATGTTTAAATAACCAGAACGATATGCATGTTTGAAATCAACAGGTTTCGAACAAAACGAGCACACTATTTGTAAGAACATGCTCTCTATTCATACGTTTTACTAATTTTTCGGCCTTTTTTCAGACTGTTTTTATAGTTAAAAATATGAGATTAAATCAATACGACCTTGACATGAACCGCATGTTATAGAAGCGTTTACAACAAATCTGTAATATGAAATACCATCTCTCAAACATGTGATCATTTGACACAGATTCTTTTAATATGATTCAATTATGGAGCCTTAAAAATATAAAAAATAAATACTGTTCTATGCCATTGAATTTTTAATATAAAAATCACATAAATTAATAAAAATAAATTAATAAAAAATATAAGTTTCGTACACATCACTGCTAACTGCAGTTTCGTTTTTAATTTCAATGTTAATTTTATAAAATTTGTTTAATTCGTAAATAAAAAAAGAAAAATTAAAAAAACAAAAAAAACTTAAGTTAATGAATAAAAAATGTAAAACTTTATGATAAACTTAAAAGTGATTCGTACTCTACAAAAATTTTATATTCAACTGAAGAGTGTGAAACTGCTTCTGAAGCATTTTAGAAGTCGCATACTAAGAAAACTAACACACAAAAATTTCTTGAAAGTTAATTTAAATTTTTAATAAAAATTAGCATATTTTAAGGCGTTATTCTTCTTCCATAAGTATAAATCTAAAAAAATTTTAATTATAAAATTAAAAATAATTGTCATCTTCAGCAATACAAAGTATTTTATAAACAATTGAAAATTTTAAATAAAAGACGTTTGTAAAGATCAGTAATGCATTGGAAGACAACGATCTTTTGTTTTTTTATTTTAAATCTGAAAGCAAAAAGTAAAAAAGGAAGTTTACAATAAGGCCACCTATTTTAGTAATATTATTCTCATCTAAATAGCAATTGCAATATCAACAGCGACAGCGACAAAAAGCTAGTTGGAGCCAACGCAACCATTTGGAGCCACACTTATGACACTTAAGCTGAACAACCTTCAAAGTCATATATTTTGCATAACAAAAGCAGCAAAAAAATACCAAAAAAAAAACGTTTTCATTAACATAAAAGTCCTCTGAAGCTTCGCTTTATAAAAATGCAATAATTTTTTTCCATATTTATGCATTTAAAATACATTTTTTGTCTGCAATCAGTTACAATCGTTTAAAAAGACAGACACATAAATATTTAATTCGTATGTGGGTATAGATTTGCAATATTTTAAGTTATTGTAGTTGTTGTTGGCTTTAAATGCGTAAAGTTGCTGCCGGTTGTGGCAACAAAGCAAGAGACTTGAAAAAATGAACCAATGCTTTATATGCCAGGAAAGTCTTGATGTATATATGACGCATTCCAATGCTCTACAAGGCATTAAAATAATTAAATTAAATCCGACTATTTTTGTAAGTACACAAGTTTACACTTATAAAATACTCTCAAAGCTGGCACCAAATTCGAAATATATTTAAACGGAGAAAGATACGATCTTGATTGTGTTCAAGATGGGATGAAATTAATTGGAGGAATAATAAATAAATAAATAAAATAAAAATAAATATAAAAATATATATAAAATATATGTACAAGATATGAGAATTGTATTTATTCCCTTTTCCAATGCATTTATCTTATAGAACTCGGTCTTCGATTTTTTATTCAGGTTTATTGAAGTAATTTTTAAAGAGTCGGTGACGAAGACTATTAGTCTCGGTGTAGTAAAACAGATCAAGACTTTTAGTGGGACTACAGCACAACCACAAGTCTACTGGGGCGACCTTTTTGCAAAAAGGCAGTATAAATTTTCCGGAAATAACTAGGGCTTTCAATCTCACGTTGTTTTCCCCCCAACAAAGCCAAATGATAGGAAATTTCTATGCTATTTTCTTATCAGTGTTTTATTATAATTTTGATTTTGTCCCAATAGTGAAAATATTGTCCTAATAACTGTTGGATTGGTATAAAAAGTTCTCTAATAAAATTTTGTTTATTTAAAAATGATCAAAAAAGTCAAGTGCGAGTACCAACGACATATTTCATAGAGGCAAGTTTTTCTCTAAAAGGCTATCAATTTCATAAATTTTTTTCTTAAATCATGGCAAATAATTTGAAATATTTTTTGGAAATTTTTCAGTCTGAATTGAAGTTCAGACAACATTTTTGAAAAAAAAAATTTAATCTTGAAATTACATAACGGAGTTAAAATGGTACCGCAGTTAAACAACTAATTTTACCCACCCTGTATAAGCCCCATTATGCTGGTCAAACAATTTCATGATATTTTTTTTTAATTTTTTCTACCAAAGGTATATCTTTAAAATTTATTTTTATTTCAGCAGAATGCGCATATTTTAATTTTTATTATTGTATTTTGTTTCAAATAAACAAAGATTATCAACGATTTTTTTTATAATAAAGATAAATTGCGTTTAGAATAAATTTCTTAATTTATTTAACAATTTAAAAACTAATTAATATTCTATACAAGTAATACAAAAAAAAAAAAAAAACAAAACTTATACTCATACTCATAGATGTGTATCTTTGTCTATCCACAGGCAAAAGCAAAATTGATAAAAAAAAAATTATTTCACTTAAAATAAAATATTCTTTTGTCAGCATGAAAAATTTAATTTTAAAATAATTTAATTATAAAATAAATATCAAAAAAAATTATAACAAAAACCGTATAGTGCAGTATAAGTTGTATAGTGTATAGCAGTGCATAAACGTAGTGTACAGTACGGAGAGAATTGTAAGAATAGTTATGAGACACTGAGAACGACAGGAGAAGCCAGAAAATCCACATGAGCTTCGGTCGTAGCAGAGAACAAGGAAAGTGGTAAGCGACAGTAGTAACTTCGACGGAAAAGAATGTGTACTATAGTATGTGGTGTTGGGTATAAAACAGTAATATGTAAGAATAGTTAACGAGACACTGTATATATAGTGTATAGTGTATTAACGAAGTGTGAGACAATTATAGGACCTACGTCCATTAAAATCATAGTGCATTCTGACGTTACATGCTTTCACAATTATCAAGTTAGTATTACGTCAAGAGGCCGTCCTAAGCACTAAGCTAAAATGTCAAATTCTTTACAATTCAATTGTCGCTGTTTGTTATCGCTTGTGTACAATATCTGCCAGAACATTTTCGACTTCACTTTTCCTTAATTATGTTAAGTCTGCGCAATAGATATTTGATATTTCTCTCAGTTCTCGATAAGCAAATATCGCCAAAAAAATTTCATACGATTTATCTGCTGACATAAAAACGTCTTTATTCAATGCATATTTCGCACTAAAATTTTACTTATTTTAAAGCTTCGTGTTCGTCGAATAGATCTAGTCTAACGTAACCCAATTTATCGTGCGCTTTTGTAATTCACACCCCACTACTAGATACAAGTATATATGCCTTATATATATTGTATCTTCCATCGTTTCTACCCTTTATTTAGATTGTGCTTACCCCGGTCTCTGTTCCCGCGACATACTAAGTATAAAGCCAGATAAGATTTTAAGAAAATATGTTTGTTGGATCTTTCTTAGATAGTACAGTGAGCGTCATTATACCTGTAGTACATACCATATATAGAGAACTTTCGTGTTTTTCCATATTGGCTCTGTGCAGAGTGCGACGGATTTCACAACCATTTGCAGAGGCTGTCTTCTTTCACTTTAAGGATTGGTAATATTTAGAATTATTTGCATAGGCGCAAGAGTTATAGTTTAAACCTTGAGAGAACTGTTGTCCACTGCTAATTAAAGCCCAACATTACGCCAAATGACTTTATTTCCTGAAGTAATCACATGACCAC
Source organism: Metopia argyrocephala (assembly GCA_963576795.1). Classification (NCBI taxonomy): domain Eukaryota; kingdom Metazoa; phylum Arthropoda; class Insecta; order Diptera; family Sarcophagidae; genus Metopia; species Metopia argyrocephala. Next base: position 169,161,448 of record OY756208.1, on the reverse strand, counting down.
CAACACACCTTTTCACCAGTTTATCAGCACGGTTTTTATCTTTTGTACTACTAATTCTAAACCAAAATTTGTCCACCATTTTTGTACGCTCGCCACACTATTGTAGCACTTTGTTTCCGACATGTCAAGCCGTTTGTTCACAACCACCAAACGTGTACAATATTTCAATTTAACTTGTTTTTTTTCTAATACGGCAATAAAAGCATGAAAATACTAATTTTTCAAAGAAACATTATTTAAATACTTTAAGAAATGAAGTAAAATTCATTCATGCATTCCTTGTCCATGGAATACTTCATTTATGTATTTTCAATAAGATTTTCTTTTCTTTTGACTCTAAAACTATAAAAGTAATAATTTTGTAAGGAAACATTAGTGAACTATAAATAAATTAAAAAAAGGTCAAAGCAAGCGTAGTAAAATTTTTAATTTTATTTTCTTATCCATGGAAAGCTCCATATGATGTAAATAATTTGTCTTTATAAATAAATTATAATTTACTAAAAAGGAAATACTATTAAAATGCCTAATTTCAAATTAAAAAAGCTCAAAAATTTTTTTTAGTAACTGTAAAGGAAATGTTATTTAAACACTTCAATTAAAAGTGAAAAAGAACCGTTATAAAAGTTTTCATATTTCATTTTCCTATTGAATGATTTAAAGTTTTTAATTAATTAATTTTTTTTTTACTTTTAAACTATTAAAAAATATACATATATATTTTTTTTAGAAACGTTATTAAAATACTTAATTTAAAGCATTCAAAAAACGTGCCAAAAATATTAAATTTTTTAATTACTCGTTTTTTAATATTAGAGATATAAAAAGGGCTTGTACGTCAGTAAATCATTTTTTTATGTTTGAAAAAATTGTTAGTCAGGAAATTTAAAAAAAAAAATCAAAATAAAAGTCAATTTATTTTTAAAATTAGGGATTTGAATGTGTATGAGTACGTATTAACTGTACACCCAAATAAAACTGTGGTAAAAAGTGCTCCAATTAAAGTAATTCCCTTGCTTTGGATTGTAACATACTTATTAGCAAAAAATTTCGTTCTCAGAGGTAGTTTACGGTGTTGTTTTGAAATGATTTAACAGATCATCAGTAGCAGTGTATTTATGATAGGGGGCAGCAAGAAACATTTAAAAATCCAACTTGACTACTGTATGATATTAATCACTATAGTTTTAGAGCAGCCTTTGCATCAATCCAAAAGATGTTATGATATTATTTGCTTGTTGAATTATTATTATTATATTTATATGTATTAGATGTTTGATATTGAAGTAATACACCGTTTTACTAGGAAACGTATATGGGTAAATAGTGGGACAGTAATAAAGCTACAAAACTAACAGAAAAAAATACATGTATACCTATAGTCACAGTAAGTGGTTATATTTGTTCTATTCCAATTTCGCTTTGGTGCTGGCATGTTTTATTTAGATTATTGTGTATTTTATTTATTTATGTCTATAGACAATTAATCGTTAAAGACTGAAATAAAAAAAAATATGAAATAAGTAAGTAGTTAAATAAAGAATAGTTTTTCGATTTAAGATATTATTACTCTCAGAGAATATTTTTGTATAAAATGATCAGAGTTGGGTTTATTGCATTAGATTTCATTTTCCACTAATTTTAGTGGTAGTGGAAAAAATAGTGCATTATTACCTCTTATATTTAGTGGTAATGGAAATGGTAGTGGAAATTTAATGCTCTAATTTTGAAAGATTAATGGTGATGGACTTGAAATCCATTAGCACAATAGTGGAATGCCAATTTAGTTTTACTACCTCAGCTCCACTATCGTTTTAATTTACTTTCATACATGGATATAATATTATTATATGCGTACACATTTTAAGTCAATGTCCAAATAAATAGTAGTGAATGTTATTGCCTTAATTTGCTGAGTCCGCCTGAATAAAGTAAATAATTGTTGTTGTTGTTTTAATCAAAATTTTAATATTTCCAAATGCAATAGATTATTCAATTCACTATAGGTCAGATTTTAATATCGCGGACAGTTAATAATGCCAGCCACTAATTATTCAGAATTAGTGCACTAAATTTCTATTACTACTAAGATCTATCCATTTAGTGCACTAAATTTTCACTACCACTAAATTTGTTTTATTTAATGCACTAAATTTCCGTTTAATTTACCACTAAAATGGTTTTATTTAGTTGTTAATTATTTCAATCTGCATTTAGTGGTGGATGCATTAATACGTTTAGTGGTAGTGGAAGCGATAATGCATTATAAATTCAATGCAATAAACCTAACTCTGAAGATGATAACAATTTTAATTAGTGGTGTTGTAAACTTATCGGCTGAAAACAGCAGCATTTAATAATTGTATATAAAATTTGTAATTGATAATTGGTATTTAGCACTAACTAATTATATGTAATGTGTTATAAATGCATTTCTGTAGTTAATGAAAAGTTATAAACAATTAACAATTACATTATACTCAATAAAATTGTTAATATTTTTTAATTAATATTTGGTTAATGACTTCACTTAATATTAGTTAAAGAGTAAGTTGAAAATCAATAACAAATTGCTAGTTTTGTTATTAATTACGAATTATAGCTTGTAATTTCAACTTTTAATTAGTAGATGTCAATACAACTAATTGATAATAAATATGTAATACATATAGTTATTAATTAACAGTTGGCAATGAAAAATATCAGTGGACTTGTAATTGGTGAATTGTGATTTCATATACATATTAGGTAATTAATAATTAATTACCTGAGTTAAATTGTTTTTCTTCTATGAGTACCATTTTAGTAACTTTAGCTATGCTGGGTCCTCAATTCAGCACAGCTTAAAGACAATATTAGTCATTTAAAGACAAAGTATATAAATGTAACATAAGAATTTAATTATATTGTTAAATGAATTCCATGAATTTATTTATTTTAAAAACCGTTAAAAATAACCGGTTTTAATACAAGAATTTAATTTTATTTACGAATTGATTTGTTATTGGAAGTTGACAACAAAATAATAAAAAATAAATAAAATATTATTTGTTTCATGCATTTATTTATTTTAAAAACCGTTAAAAATAACCAGTTTTACTAATTAATTTCTTTTAAATATTTCAATGAAACAGCATAAGAAGTGAAGCGGCAAATACACATTCATAAAAATCATAAAATTAAGTTATTTTCTTATTTTTAATAAAATTTTATTTTATTTTATTTTCCAAGCTTTTATTTCAGTATTTACTAGCCGTTGTAAATAAATAACAGCGGTAAACGTTTTTTAGTTGCCCAAAATTTTTTTAAACAAGCCAATCCGAAAAAAGGGTTTGATGTCTAAAAATCCATTTTCGTTTGCAGGTTAAATATAAATTGCGGTGGCAAAAATAAATGTTTTCAAAAAGTTTTATATATTATCACTTGTTATGGAAAAAAAACAAACATACAGGATTGTTTTGTTTTACAACCCTGTCTTTATTTTTGATACAGCAGTGTTGCTTTATATACGTATGTTTTTGTACTTGGGCTTAAGCGCTAGGCGGCATGACACATAACGCTAACCCCTCTTTTTTAAGAACGTTTGTAAGCATTTAAATTGAAAACAATTTCATGTCAAGTCTAATTAACAAGTACAATACTTTTTCCATATATCTTTCTTTCAAAATATCAGAGTAAGCCAACACACTACATAGTAGACTATGGCGACCAGTGTTTTATAAAAAGTAAAGAGAATTTATCAAACTTGCCCCGTCTTAAATTCAAAATGACTCACCAAAAATATATTTTCATTAGATGTCTAAATTATTGATTAGAAATTCTGGTAATTAAAAGTGTTTCTTAATTATTTGTTTAGTGTAAATAAAACATGAAAAAGAAAAAACAACAACAATGAATTATTAGCCACAGAAGAGGGCCTATTTCATGGTAAAAGCGGTGTAACAGCAAACAGCAAATAAACAAAGAAAACAAATCGAAACGGAAATAATAAAAACTAAACACCGCCAGATAAGTTTTTTTTTTCTTCAATTATCCGTTTATTTTTATATAAAAATAGAAAAAAATTTCATTACCTGTGCGTTTTAAATTCAAATACTACGTTTTTCTGCTTGTCTTTAATTCCAATTCCAATACATATTATCTATCAGATGTGATGGTTCTTAGAGGAAAAAATAAAATAATAAACGTGATATCCGCTGGTCTAATGCCTATAGAAATTCTAATTCTAATTTAATGTCTGTTAAAAGGCGTCTATAGTTTGTATGAATATTTTCTATAGGTCTTGCTGGCTAGAAGAAATGTTTTCTGTTTTTATTTATTTTTTTTTTTGCTTAAAATACCCTCATGTGTGGAAATGTAATTATTTTTCATGTACGTCAAGTACTTTATTGTGATTCCCTTCTAATAATGTTTTACAAGTAGAAAAATTACTTGTAAAGCACTTGTATGGTGTATGTTCTATAAACAGGCAGAAACAGCGAAAACAATAACAAAACGGCAAAAACAAAAAACCATGAATGGTTTTATGAACTTTATAATAAACAGTCAGAGGTTCCTAAACTATATAAAAAATATATAGTATAAGTACATATGTATCTATACATATGTTTTTTACTCATAAAATATAATAAAAATAAAAAAATAAAAAAAAACAAAAAATTAGTAAAAAGTCTGGACTGAGCACACACTGCGAGCTATGGATTTATTGTATCGTCTGGAGACCACAGTTTGCTTAGTTTTTCTAATGAAGGGCAACAAATTTGAAACTTTATTGGTGTATACGTTCTGCTCATGTTCCACTCTATGGACAAATTAAAAAACAATTTTTAATTATAATCTTTGATTTAAGACCCATTGTGAAGTAATCAATGTCTATTAAGCTTTCTGGAATTTTAAGAATTAAAAAGCGGGTTTGAATATTGGCATTAATATAAAATCCAAAAATTAATTCTAGCAATAGAACATTTGATATTAAACTTGAACCAGAAGCACACTGTGCCTAATAAGTTCACAAAACGCTGGTGCTATTAATTTTGAAAACTACCAAAGGCTTTTTATTTTAAAGTAAAAAAAATTTCTAAACTGTTGTCAGTATGACTTAGTAGAGCACAGTACTGTACACATTGTGAGGAAATGAATGACAACTTAATACCACTTAAAAGTAGCACATAAGTGTAAGTAAAATATCTAGAACACTCGCTATGTCTTCATTTTAAATGGCAGTAGAACTGTTGTTATATATACAGTGTGGAGCCCAGAAGTCGAATTACGGGTAACTTGCATTTAATGCATTTCAAAGAATTTAAAACGGGTCACTTATGACGACACATATATATTTAACGTATTGGTAGTTACTATAAAGGTTAATTGTATAGATGTTTCTCAGAGATTTCAGTGGGCTTCTAGGTATAGGTCTGGTGTTTGATCTAAGAAGAAATTAAAGACTTAATTCTGATGCGTAGCTCGTTCGAAAGAACACGTTTCACTTTAATTTAGACATACAGTAATCACAGTTAGTCGCTATTCACTTAATAATGTAGCTCTGCATGGCAGCCAATGCAACAATCTAAGTTTTTATACACTTCTGAGTAGCAAAGCTTGTTTTGTAAAGTTCTCTGTGTGTAATAAATTTCCTTCAGCATTTTTCACCACAAATTACTTCCTGAGTGTGCCAAAATTGAAATCTCATTTAGGTTTTTATTTAAATTATTTAAGTGAATACTACATTCGTACGTTCGCCACTCATGCGATTTGAGTGTTCCCTACAGAAACCCATGAAATGATAGTCAAACAAATTTATTAAAAGTATGACACATAACGTCGTGCGACATTTTATATCTCTTGAGTTAATGATGCCACTTTAGGTTTTTGACACAAAAATTTCTAAAATCTGCAATCAGTTTTCGGCTTTTTATCTACGAAACTGGACGAGATCTCCGAAAACGGATTGCAAACTTGAAAAATATGGTGTCGAAATCCTAAAGTTTCATCATTAACTCGAGATATATAAAAAATATGAAATGGCGGTTAGAGCACATAAACTCCCGCACGACGATATGGATGACATGAGTTTCTATGAAAACATTCCAGTCACAAATACATATACATATATGCGATACATTACTATTGTACACATATATGAGCTTAGTAGCCATTATCTATAAAATTTTGAATTTGAGTAGTCTAATAACAACAGCAGAAAGAACATACTTTTAAAAAACTTGATTAGAGGCCAAATTTTGGTACCAATGACAGTATTTATTTTATACAAAAAAAAAAAAAAAGAAATTATAATTAAAAGATCAAAGGCCAAATTTTGTTGTTGTTATGTTTTGATTTCTGATTATATTATTATCAGCTGAGATCTCTTTGAAAAAAAAAAAAAAAAACAACTTCATATGTTTCTTTTTCCTACTTGGGAACCTCTGCTTAAAAGCTTATACCTATGTACATTGTATATCTTTTGTTTTATATCATTTGGTTGGTTGGCAGTTGGTTACCAACATATTGATTTTCTTTCTTTGAACTGCAATTTTTTTATACAAAAAAAAAAAAAAAACAAAACAAACAAAAACAAAATTTTTTTCTGCTTAAAGAAAATAAAACAATTTTTATTTCATTTACCAGGTAATAAATTAAATTTTTGTGATAATTTTATATTTCACAGTCACTGTTTCTTAGCATTATTTGCTACTTTTCAAGAGCAACCAATTGATAGACCAGTAACTTAAAAGATATTTTTGATGATGATGTTGGTTTAATAATGAATCTTAAATCTTTCTAAAAAAAATATGATAAAAATCTTTATGACACTGCAAGGCTTTTGTTGGCAAAATATATGAGGACGTTTTTTGTAAAAATACAAAAAAAAAAACCTTTTAAGAACCGTAAACAAAAGGGCAAACAATTATTTATAAAGAATAGAAAGTAAAAAGAAAACTACTAAATAAAACAAAATGACCCAATTGTAAAAGAAAATAAATTAATTATTATTAAAACACTTTTACTTGCCTTGATTATCTATGCTTAGTTGAATAATATTTGAAAAATATTTCATTTCTTTTCTCAAAAGGAAAATATGCTAAAAGAAAAATTTTAGTACAAATTTTCTTGTTTATAATATGAAACAAAAAAAATTTGATGTTTAAGTTATACATTTTTTACAGGATACTTGTCAATTAACTCAAAGGCTCTAATTTCGTAGTTATTTATATTTATGATCAAGGCGAAATGAGTATAACAAACATACTAATGAAATACGTTTTTACAGCTCCCATATCCATATACTTCATTACATTTTGACAGCTTCAGCAAGTAATAAACAACTAAACAGCTGATTGACTAATTGCATCCTATAATCAATACGCCTTGTGTATGATATTGTCAATTGTTTGTAGCACTTAGTGCAAACGAGCTTCTAACACTACTTTAACACTATTCAACAACTCTTGAGATTTTCAATGGATTTAGTCGAAACAAAATCTAATATTTTTAATCTGATAATTAAACAAATTAGATATAGAATGTTCTTGTTATGTTTTGCTCTTACACTATCATATTTCAGATAAAATAAAACAACAGCTGTTGTGTTCTCTCCAAGGATCAACATGTTGATACGACGATAATTTTTCACACTCGAATATATTCTGACATTAAATACAACAATATGACAGCGTTTTGACTAAAATCTATGCCAAAGATCTGCTAATTTGTTTTTATTCATAAAACTGCTTAAATGCAGGCTCCCTTTTTTAAATACTCGCATTACAGAATAAATATGTATTTTCTGAAGAAATCTTTAAAGTTTTAGTCAAAATAAACTTAATTCAACTAAAGGTCTGAAACTTTATTAAGAAAAAAGTTCTATTTCAATTACCTTTTATATTTATTTATCTGTTGGCTTTAGCTTTTATTATTTAAACAAAATAAACAGAAAATGTTTGTATTTTGTTTGTTTTACACAATCTTTTAAACAATTTATTTCCTATAAAATACAAAAAAATCTGTTTAAATACAGACAAAAGATGTTTTTGATTTTTTTTTAAAGAAAATAAATTTTATTTTTCAAAATATAATCGAATTACAAAAATGAATTCTTTTCCGGCTGTATATGAGAGTTCAAAAATAAAGCATTTCCTTTTACGTACATACACCCTTAAATAAATAAAATAAATACATACACCCTCGATGCAATGATTAAACACAATTAAGTTTTTGATTTCTTGAAAATTTTTTTTTTCGTCGAAAAAACACTTTCTTAAGATTAATAAAAGAGCCACACGACCATTAAGCTGCCTTTAAATAGTTCCCTTTTTATAATTATGGGTAAAAATTTAAATATTTTAGTAGTGGATTCCCTTATCTTGTACACTGTTTTTTATTGAATAATAAAAAATTAATTCAAAAAGGCAAAAATATCACTCTTTCTAGAAGTACTTAATTGCTCAATAAAATAAATAAACTCAAATATTTTCAGTTATAATTCTATATAATTATGATATTAGTCTTAAAATTCTAAAACTTGTTTCTTTTTAAGAACTAACATCCGTTAAGGAATATGTATAAACACTAGTCATATTTATTATTTCATCAATAAACCCCTTAATTAGATCAGAACTAACTTCTTCTAGTAGTCGCCGTGGCCAAGTTGTTAGTGTGTTGGCTTACTAAGACGAGTGCGCCGAGGTCAAATCTCAGCTTTGACATCATGAAAAAAAGAAATATGAAAAAATTATTTCTTTCGGCGACTACCTCTCAGCAGTCATCTGGCAAAAGTTCTGAGAGTAATTGATTGCCATGAAAAAGCTTCTCAAATCTGTCGTTCGGAATCGACTTTAAGAAGCTAGGCCGTAACTCTGAAACAGGGTGGTAATGGCCAGTTATGTATGTATGTATGTAACTTCTATTAAATGAATTAAAATTTTTTTTAAGAAATAAAAGTTAAATTCGCAAAGAACTGTACATTGTACAAGTACGAACTAAACATGTTTTTGACTCCGGCTAGGGTAGTCATCATCAACCATCAACTATTTATTCCTTTAATTAAAAGAAATCATTGCAAAAGTAATGGGAATCCATTTAATATTATCTAATTCTGATATAGTTTAGACGTTAAATAACGAAACAAAATTAATTAAAAAAAATTATCAAAAATATGACTGGGTTCCGAATCCGTATTTCCAAAATCATTAAAGGAACAATTTGTCAATTACAAGAATATTAAGGTCGATAGAATATGGTGGCCTATTTAAAAGGCCAACAGTGAAATAAATTACTGTACAACTGTATTATTATTAATCATTGTAATTCGTTAGCAAAGTTTATCTTCTCTAACGAAAGCAGATTGTAGCGGAATCTGGTATAACCAGTAATATTTCACTTTGAAGGTAGGTAGGTAGGTAGGTAGATCAAATGGCTAGTTAATCAAAAACGTGATCAACTACAATTAGCCCACGATGCCGTTTTGAAACTATTGCAGGATCAAACTGAAATCGCCTTAAATAGGAAAAGACCTACAGCCAACTAGAGCTGTCTATAAAGTGTAGTAAAGCAAGAGGATCCAGGTTCGCACATTGCGCCAAGCTATCGAAAAAAGGCACCCAAAAAAACTTCAAGCGTCTGACTGCCAGATCTGGGAAATCACAAAGAAAATGATTTATAGTCTCCCTTTCAGAAGTGTTCCCGCAACTTCTGCGATGCGGCAGGCCCAACCTCTCTGTGTGTTTACCGATCAGCCATTGACCCGTATACACCACTATAAGTCTAGACAAGGACTGAGGAGTAATCCCCAAGATACCTAGAGTCTTGTCCCGGTTATTCCGAGGCCAAAGTGTCCTAGAGACAGCACAGGAAGTAATGGAATTCCATTTGCATTGTGCTTTCCCAAGGAAGGATTTGGATATCCCTTCTTTAACGACAGATATAGGGAAGTGACAATCCGAGTAGGAAGCAACAGTTTCCCCTCCGACAGAGACGCTCCTAGCAAGCATATCCGCCTTCTCATTTCTTATAATATTCCTATGACCCAAAACCCAGACTAAGGTTACGCGACAAGCATCCCCAAGAACCTTCAGCTCCTCCTTACAACGAATTTTCTTTTTGAAACTCTAAACTACTTGCGTCCATAGTCCATGGTATTTGCATGCTTCAAATTTCATATGTAGTTTTTTAATGAGATGAAAAAAAAATATCGGAAAAACGTTGATGCATCGATTCTATGTATTTAAACATCGATATTGCATCCCTAATTGTAATAAAATGTTTGCTATCGTCAGATAATAATTTAAGTAGTTCTAATTATTTAATCGCGAGTGTATGCACATTATGAGTATGCCAACAGCCTCAGATTTATTTAAAAACAAATTTTTTCCTAAGTGTGAATAAACTATAAAAATATCTTGAAATTTGAATTTTTCCTAACATTCTGGCAAATGTTGTAATACTAGAAAACAAATAAAGAAAACGAAGCAAAAAGAACCACTTATATTTCTAAAAAAAATACTTTCTGTATTATAGGCCAAGCACGAAAATTTACGGCACCCTATAATAAGTTTAAGAATTTAAGTTGAATTTCATATTAATTTATCTGCTTTATAAAGTCTACCTAAAATAGTTAAATTTTTAACAAATATGGACCAATGTTTCCTAAGCATTTGCGACTGGAAGTTTCAATTATTACGATTTTTTTTATTAATGACGAAAAAAAAATCAATATTCAACGAATTAAAGTACGAATTAGATGACTACCCATAATTGATTTACCTGTCTGTGACTTCTACCTGTTCCCAAGTCTGAAAAATATTTTTGTCAGCAACCATTTTACTTCGAATAATGTCGCAATATCAAATGCGGATGGTTTTTTTGTGGAACTTTAGGAAATGTATTTTTATCAAGGGATAGAATAACTAAACAAACGTTGGCCTAAGGCTACTGAAGTTGCAAAATATTATATTGATAAATGCATAAATATTAATAACCTAGCCCCTGGTTTTAATCATTAGGCTAGGATCATTTCGTAGAAACCTCGTAGTAGTTCGAAAACCACAGAGAACAAAAATACATTTGAGCACAGTTTTCGAAGTTTTGCATAAGCATAGCATAGTTGGAGTTTCTTCACCTCAGAAAGATCACTGATAGATAAACCGTAATTACGCTGATATATTTTTTAATCAGTAATATTACTTTTTATAGTCGTTATATCTAACATTACATCACTTATCACTACGATGTCAGATTAGGGCACTTTTTCAAAAAGACATTTTAAAACTATAAATTGTTGTGTTGAAAATGTTACTTACTAAATGAGAATTATTCCATTTATTATACGAAACTACAGAAAAAGAATGAAAAGTTTATGAGCAATATATTTCTGTTTTTTATATTTAAATTCCTTATTTCTACTCTACTTCAAATGGCCATCAATTGAAATTTATTTGAAATTGATTCATAACTTTTGTTCCATTGAAAGAGAGTATACAATTTTTAATCTTTTATTTAATATATGTGGTTTAAAAATAACTTTCATAAGTTTTTAATTACAGGTATGCTCTAATTTAAGTAGGACTGAGTATAAAAGAGCTTAATAACTATCAACTACCAACTTCTACCAATAACTACCAACTTATTTATAAAACGGATGAGTAACTTTTATTTATTTTACAGTTTCTAAAAATCGTGTAAACTCAAAGATACGCGATCATTATAAAAGTAATTGCTTGAAAAATCAATACAACTTCATAGAGAATATTTTTGTTTTCAATCATAATACGTTATAAATCGTATTCGTTATAAGACTACTCAACTGTATTTGAAGCCATTATCTATGTAGGAACCCCCAAAACTCATTACGCTTAAAAGTTTTTATCACTTCTTAAGAAATGAACTTAAAAAACAAAAGTTTCCTGTTTGTCTTTGAGACCATACTCGTTCATAAGAGCGCGTTTGTTTTTTTTTTTTCTTCATTAAAAGTAACTCTTGGAAACAATGATGTGTTCCAGAAATTAAAAAAAAGAAATAAAAGAAAAAAATATTACATATGATAACAATTAATTAAAACTTCTGTTGTTTTTCTGAATGTCAACACAATTAAAAAAATGACATAAAAGAAGAGATAAAAACAAATAAAAAAGAATGAATTGAGAAAAATTATCTGAAACTTTTTTTTTAAATTTTTTTATTAAAAAGCTGTCCTAAAGCAAAATTATTATTTTTTTGTTATTGCGGTAGATTTTGTTGTTCTTGAGTATTTTATTTATAACACACAATGTTGCAACAATATAATATGCCACCAATAACAATATTACTTGGCTTCAATCCAACTGGAGTACGAGTATTGTTGTATAAAAATTTATCAGAATTGTGTTCCATACAACCATCCAAAGTTGTCGAAAAGGGATTTAAAGAAAATAACAGAAAAAAAATATAATTTCATGAAATCCAATGTAACAATTAAACTGGACTTGGTATTGGTTTGGTTGGTTGGTTCTCGTGGTGATCCAAAGATCAAATTAGCATTAACGCGCCGTTTTGATGCCACGTCCTCACTATCAAGTTGTTAAAAAATCGCTTGTGCACTACGTAACTATATCCAGTGCATGTGATTCAGAAACTGTATTGGTCGATCAATCTTCACATCATCCGCTTTCCCTAATGTTATCAAAGAGCGGTTTATCGAGAACTGGTATCCTCTACCTCCATTTCTCCGGTTGTTTACAGTTCTGGGAGTAACTATTAAATGGAATATACACTCTGGCTTCTTGCTCTCCAAGGGCCTAAAAATCAACTGGTATTTTCACGTTTCATGCTTAACAGCATGAAAGCTCTGGGAGTAATTGATTGCCATGAAAAAGCTTCTCAAATCTGTCGTTCGGAGTCGACTTTAAATATCCCAATATTCATGGATAAAAATTAACACACACAACATGAGTGGTGCGAGAAGCTAGGACGTAACCCTGACACAGGATTGTAATGGCCAATTATGTATGTAGGTATGCCCCACAATGGTCTGGTTCTCTCCAGGTTATATTTTGGCCAAAGCGAGCTGCTAAATCTGCAACTCGTCAGACGAGGTATTGATTTTAAGAGTTGCAGAAATCATTATAATGGGTTTTTATTTACATCTGCTTAATAAAGCTGCCACAAGTAATTTTTTTAAGCTACTGTCGCCATATATACACTCCGGTTCACTTATTTAAACGCACAAGTGAACCAAAAAATAGCACATTTTTAGATTTTTTTTATAAATTCCTCAAAAAAAGGTTCCTTAGTTAAGAAACCACCATTGTCATGATTTTGTTTATATCTCAAGATATCTAGCTTCCATTTCTATTTTAAAATTCTGGAATTGGTTAAAAATTACAAAAGATACCGGCTCCTGAATATGGGATTTTTTGTGCCTTTAAATAAGTGAACCGGAGTGTATGTCAAGAGAACTGGTTTTGGTACTGCACTCTTTAATTGTTAGAGTATTTAAAAACCGAAAACAAATACCAGTTAACCGGTTTCTTCTCAGAAACCGATCGAAGTAAAATTTTTAAGACTCCGATATTTTGTTACAAAGCGAAACAAGTTTTATTTTAAGATCTTATTTTTTTATTTTATCTGTTTTTGAAAATATTATCTGTGTCGGCTTTTTCTTTTCATCAAATGTTTAAAAACTCTTTTGATTTATAAAAGGGAATCGATTAGTATTCTTGTGTGTGTGTTGAAGCATACGATATAGAAGCTGAAAGAGAAGCAATTGGTATATAAATTTATTTGTGACTATCTCGCTTCACGGAAGCTCAGTTGCACACAACTCGGGGTAAGTCCCCCGCATGGTTTCTGCTATCTCAGATATATAAGTACATATGTGTGACAGTAAAAATCTGTTCAAATTCGTCAGGGATAAGGGTACTTATTGTGCAGACCGGTCAAGACAGGGCCTTTATAGAACTCTTTTTAAGGTCTGACTAGCAAAACTCAGTAGTAGTTTGTAGTTTTATATATTCCAATACTGTATTTTACAAATGTTTTTTTAAGATATCAACAAAATAATTAATAGGAATTTTGGGGCTCTGCCTATTAGTGAATCAAATTTTGACAACTTCTTTCTTAGCGGGTGTCTACTTGAAAAAGTAAACGATCTTTTAAAATTTTATATTAAGCGACCTACCAATTCATGTTCAGAGCACATGATATTTCCCATATGTATTTGTAACGTTTAGAATATTGTTTGAAAATCAAATCACTAGTCTAATCTAAACCCATAATACTATATAGTCCCATTATGTCTTATAGTGTTTTAATTTCTATGCTAATGGATTTTTAAATATATTCACAGTCATGATTTTTGCATGAAATGGTTTTAAAAAAAACCCATCTAAGTTTTATGATTTTTCCTTTTTCAATTTCTCTTGTTTTCATTTTACAAAAACAAAAAACGGTAAAATCAATGCTGATTATAAGAAAGCAATAACAGCAACAACAACAATAAGAACAATGTATGTAATTTGAACAAAATGTTGGCTCTCAGCCAAATAGGTTTTTATATGTTTTCAATTGTTGTTGTGCCATTATTTTTCAAACCAAAACAAACACCATAAAAATGTATTACAAATTAAAATCGGTAAAGGGTGTTTAAAGACACCAAATTGAAAAAAAAAACAAAAAAAAAGAATTCAGAGTGTTTTTATACAAAATATGGAATGAAGCTGCTGTTATACAATCACTTGCATAAAAGGATTTAAAAGGCTAAACTTGAAACGAATTCCAATAAATTTTTTTGGCAATTGAATGACTACCACCAGCCTGACCTTAAATAAATTACAAAAACGAAAATAAAAAAAAAAACGATAACATTTATTGGCACTGCCTAGACATATTGGTTTTAAATAAAATTAAAAAAAAAGGTTTAAACCCTTTATTTTAAGCAACGCGGGGGCTAAAGTGGAATCGTTTTTTATAATTTCTTGTTAGGGTTTTTAATAGAATTTTTTTATAAGTATTTTCACAACGACAGTATAAACAATTATAAACAAAAAATACAAAATACTCTCCGTTTTTAATTTTTTTTTAAGTAAGTATCACTGCTGTAGTTAAAAAACATTTACATACGGAGTGAAAATTCCGCATTCATACAACAACTTGAAATACAGCTCACGGTAAACAACAAAAAAAAAACAACATTGAATATTGTTGTACGAATCTGTACACTCATGGCGTATTGATTGTCCAGCTGAGCTACTTTTTTTGTGGAGGGAGTTGTCAATTTTTTCATTGTTTTATATAAATTGTTTTTGTTTTCTTACTTTTTGCTGTCGTTTTTTTTTTTGACAGCCTTTTATTATGATCAACATCAACCTGACATATTGTTGTTGTTATTGTTTTGCTTGTTGTAATCTCAAAGGCACCTTATGATAAGTGCGCCGTAGTGTACACTAAACACTACTAAATCAGACATGTTTACAATATTTAATTTTTTTTTTCTTTGTCTCAAACATTCCATAAATTCTAGGGATTGATTTGGAAGTAAAAAATGTGTGACTCTTTTTTTAAATATTAATTAATTAATATTTTTTTAATCTACGTTTAACATTAATTAGTGTCTGTAGACTTCTATTCAGCATAGTGCTGGATGATATCATGAGCAAATTCAGTTCATTAAGTGGAATTACTTGTAGTCTCTGCCGGCAACTCAACGATTTGATTTATGCGGATGATATTTGTCTACTCCAGCATTAGATTTTCAAAATGCAGTCGAATCTCTCCAACGCGTAAAGTTGGCCTTTTTTGAGCCAATGCTCAGGGAAGTAAACCCATAGTTATGCTGTGCATTGTATTGGCATTTTTTTTTTTGGAAAGTATAAGACAAGTTGCTGTCAATGTGATGATCACTCAAAGGCCAGTGTTATACTTTCACCCTTGAATGATCAACAGCAATTGCCCCATCTATTGTTCGATATCGATTGTTTTAAGGATCTTCGTTAAGTAAGTAGCTGTTATCTACTATATGCCAGTAGGGGAAGCTTTTCTCCTCATTATTCGTGTTTTTTTATGTTAATGCCAAAGGTGGAAAATAGAGTGGAATGTCAAGGAGTGGTTTTCTTGTCAATGGACCTCTTGGAGGAGTTCCTATTTTTTTGTTTGTTTTTTAATTAAAATTTTGAAAATCCGCAAATTTTTATTTTTCATTCTTTCTCCTTTACTGGGGTTTGACTAAACTAAACTGTTTGAGTTTTTATGAGCGCTCAAACCACTGTAGCACGCATCACCTAAAGACAGATAAATATCAAGAAAACGAACCCCATGAAAATTTGAAACGCTATCACCGATACTATCTATCTACAAAGCCAAACTGTTGTTCTTAATTCAAAATTTGCAATTACTAGTTTAAGTAACTGACATTTCTTTGCAAACAGTATAACTCTTTACGAGCAGTACTGCTTTAAATTTCTCCAGATATGGCAACTGTAAAGTTTTTGGTGCATTAGGTCTTATATTGATTGGTATGACACCGCATATTTCTTGTATTGTGGCTTTTCATATAAAGATTTTCAATAATATTTTGGAAAACATTTTATTAACATTTGTAATTTGTTTGCAGAATGTTCACAAATCGCTTATCAGCAGCAAAATTTTACATAATTGCCGCAGTGATGTACACATTTTTGGAATTTACGAACGTACCTTTTCTTACGGCGATTTCTTCTCTACCAAAAAATGATACGTTTTGAATTTTGTCTCATTAGTCTTGAGAATATATTACCCTTTTTCAGAATAATCCCTTAAAATAGCAGTTAGAAAAGCAGATTACAATAAAACGAGATCAAAGTGGAACATATTTAAACTACTTTTATATAAAATACTAAAAAAATGCAACATATGTATATAAGCAGAAAAGAAAACTTCATTAGACTCTTGGTAATGAGCTTTGTTGACACTGGTTTGTGTATTTGAAAATGAAGAGAAGTGCTAGGCTCTTAGGGGCACTGCGTGATGGCTGCTATTCTGGATCCCAGCAGAAATTAGTGCTTACCAGTAAGCTATTTTGTAAGGGAGAAATTGTGAAAAATCACCTACACGTGCGCATCAATAATGCATGATTATTATATGAAATGAGCCGCTAAAATGCAATAGAAATGCACATTTATTGCAACCAGTAACCAAATAGAAAAAAAAATCAAAAATAATACCTTATCCTGTAGCATTTTTGGAAGCTTAAAGGTATAAAAAACAATTTAATGCTTCCATTATTGCTTACAATTTTATTTATTTCTTCCAAATTAGAAAAATTTTCTGCTGGGATAGATGGCATTAAAATGGTTTAATAAATCCTGTTTTATAAGAAAAAACAAGTGTTTTATTTTTGGTGAAATTTGTCACCGATCTTTTTAAAATACCCTTTATTATGAAATTTCTGGTATTAAAATAGAAATTAAAAAAACTCAATATTATTTCAAAATTAAACGGCTTTATGTGCCGGAAATGTAAATTGTTACATTTTTTTTATTTTTATTTTTGTTCAAAATTAGTTTTTTTAATGTTGATTAAATTTTTCTATTTGAATAATTTCATTATTTTTAATTCTGATATTCAACTTGAATTTAAAAAATAAAAACCAAAGCTTAACTTATTCAGAATAATAACACTGCGTTACAAAAATAAGTAAAATGACCTTGGAAATGATGCCATAGTGATTAAGAAAAAAATATATGATTTTTTGTTTATCTTACCCGTAACTCTAAACTTTACAAATACTTATGTATTAAGAGAATACTAAAAAACCTAACTAGACTTATTAGAATCGATGAAACCTATTGAAAATGGTGTTCTTGTGTTCTTGAAAGAAAACACCAACTTCTGTGTTGTTCAATTCTGGCCATTTTAATTGAATAGCTGGCTTTCAACTCTAAACGTCAGACTTTAGAAGCTTGTTCATAGCAATCGGGTTGCTCTCAGAGCTTTTGCCAGAAAACTGCTATTTCCTGTTTTTTTTAAGATGATGCATAAATAAAAATAATCGTTTAATGAACAATATTTCTCAAATCCTATCAGGTAGAGAGTATTAAATTTTTTGGGAATAATCCTATCTTTATCGTAGTCGCCGTGGTCTAGTGGTTAATATGTTGGCTTACTAAGACGATAGCACCGGTTTCAAATCTCAGCTCTGACATCTTGAAAAAATTAAATATGGAAAAATTATTTCTTTCGAGACTACCTATCAGCAGTCTTCTGGCAAAGCTCTGGGAGTAATTGATTGCCATGAAAAACGTTTTTTAAATCTGTGTTTCGGAGTCGATTTTAAACTGTGGGTCCCGCTACTCATGGATAAAAATTAACACACACAACATGAGTGCTGCGAGAAGCTAGGCCGTAACACTGAAGAAGGGTTGTAATGGCCAATTATGTATGTATATATGTAATCCTACCTGTGTCATCACCCACGCTTTGTTAGAGTAAATGATTCACTATTTAACGCCTGTAATCATTCAGTTAAGAAGTGATTCAATTACGTTAAGTTATATTACAGTAGTTCTAAAAATTTGTCACTGTTAATTCATGTAGCATCCACTACTCTCTCTGCAAATTATTAATTCTACTTGGTTGTGTAGCAATGCTGATGCCGCATATATACTGATCTTTGCCAATTTATTTTCATTTTCATTCCGATCGGTTCGAATTCTATCATTAACACCAAATTTATCAGATGGAAAAAGAGCAAAACAGTAATCAGTAATCTCTCTTTGCTGCAAATGCTCTTGCAAGTCTTGCAAATGTAGCAAACTAAGTCAGACAACAACAAAATCTAGGCAGATATGCTTGGATTTCTATATTTGCAAATCTTGTAAGCCCGTTTGTAACAAAGATTAGCGCTTATGTTTTTATGAATAGATTTCATAAAGCTCAAGTTTCTCTATTGTTTGTCCACAATACGTTAAATTCAAATTTTTATTCTCTTGGCTGAAAATCAGGGTAAGTAAGAATGAAGGCAACATATCTGTATGTAGGGTATCGGTTAACATTTATTTATATTTTAATTTATTTTATAATCGATTGGTATAAAAGTACCTTTATTGTTTTAAATAATGCTTGAAAAAAAATCTTTTATATTTTTGTTTCGTTTATATGGACGGGCCTCTATATAAAGCGTTGGTATAATTTGGTTCACAATTTTGTCAAAAGTGAGACAATATTTGGTTAAAAGATCAATATCTTGACTACTTTTGTGTGTTAAAACCAAATATACATCTAAACTGTTTGGCAAAGTATCCAATCGGAGATGAAAAAAAAAAAATAAAGTGTACCTTAATCGATCTTGAAAAATATTCGTTCTTAGGGTTTAAATCATAAATCATAAAACTAACCGAAGTTTTAATTTTGGTTATGTTTAATACAATTCGGTTACTTTTCTAATGCAATTTGGTTACAACATTTCAAGAGTTGTGGCAACATTTCATTTTTATTCTCTCTTAATATTTGAACACTATCTTTTTTATGTCACACCCTGTTACTTTTTATTATAAAGTAATTATATAGAGAGAAATTAGGTCACATCCGTTAAATAAAAAAATCTAATTCATTAAAACAAATTCAAAAGAATTCACTTTTTTACAACAACAGAAAAAAAAAACGCATTTAAATAACATTTAAGTCAATAGCGAAAAGTGATTTTAGAAATTGGTAAATCACGTTTTGTTTATTTATTTATAAAATATAAGAACGATATGACCAACAGTTTAAGAACAGGCCTAAAATATTAAGAAAAAAAGACGACATTATGTGTTGGCAGCCATACTTAATAAATGAAATTGTCTGACCAGACAGACGCATTATAATTCACGTCTATATTATTTAGTGTTTCTACTGTATATTTTTTATTTTTATAGTATATTTCTTCCTTATGGTTAAAAATAGCCTGTAAAAATAAAATTTCCTAAAATAGTAAAAACCCACACTCTTGGTGCACTTTTTGTTTTCTAGACGTATTTTATTTTTTTTTTATTATTATTAGATTTTAATTGATTTTTCTTTTTATTCTCTTTGATAAGAAACATGTAACCTCAGAAAAAAAAAAGAAAATCTTGCAGATTTAAAATTTTAAAAAGTTTTTAATGTTGAAAAGGTATGACCAGCCAAGCGTTAAAATAGGCGACCTTTAAAAAAATGTTTTTTGTTTTCATTAAAGACGAAATTTTCTGTCATTCAATTGTATTGAAATTTTGTTTGCTGATACCATTACTTTTAATTGGATGAATTGTATAAGAATTTGTTTAAGAGTTTTGTTTGCAAACCTCTTTTTTAATTGTTGGTATTAAAAACAGAAAATAAAATAAACAAAAGTTGACCAGCCAACCAATGAAAAAAAAAAAAAAAAAACACAAAAAAAAAAACAATAAAATGTACCCAAACCTGGTACATGAATTTAAAATTAAATTAAAATTTTATTTTATTTATTGTTGCATTTTAATAGCCTAAGATCCTAATACTGGTATTCTTATGAGAATTATTATTATTAATTTATTTTTAAGCAAAATTGTTAATAAAACTTCTTCACAAAAATATATAAAATGTATTGCTTATGGGGATAAGCGTGTCTCTATGGCCATTTCGCATCTGCCTAAGAGTCTCCTCAGGAGACGTTTTGCCCAAAATAATAAACCCTTATGTTTAAAAAGTTGTAAACTAAATGAGAATCATAGCACATTTAGTATGTAAAAAACAAACAAACGAATTAACAATGCAATACATTTCTGTTTTTCAAAAATTCAAATTTTATTTAGTTTTTATAAAGGATTATAGGTTTGATTACCAACATACATACATACATACTTACTTACATAACTGGCCATTACCACCCTGTTTCGGAGTTACGGCCTAGCTTCTCGCAGCACTTATGTTGTGTGTACATACATACATACATAACTGGCCTTTACAACCCTATGTCAGGATGACGGCCTAGCTTCTCGCAGCACTCATGTTGTGTGTGTAAATTTTTATCCATGAGTACCGGGACCTACAGTTTAATGTCGACTCCGAACGGCAGACTTGAGAAGCTTGTTCATGGCAATTAATTACTCTCAGAGCTTTTGCCAGCAGACTGCTGAGAGGTAGTCGCCGAAAGAAATAATTTTTCCATATTTCTTTTTTTTTTTAAGATGTCAGAGCTGAGATTTTAATCCAGCGCTATCATCTTAGTAATCCAACACACTAACCAATAAACCACTGCGACTGCGACCATCTTTTGAAAAAGTCTCTTGACGAGTCTCTCAAGCATACGCAAAATGGCCATAGAGATATGCTTATCCCCAAAAACAATACATTTCCTATTTAGTATTGAATATATTTGCTTATATGGTAAAAACAATTTTTTTGTTCTCTTTTAATATTTTTTAATTTGAATTTCCATCGAATTTATTCACTTACTGCCCTAATTTTAAGAAAATCTGTGAAAATAATGACAGCCTGGTTTAATTGGAAGAAAACTGACATGTGGATGCGGTTTAGTGCTTTTACTATCTTCTAATACTTTACGTTTAATTCTTGCCGCAAACTTTTATTGGATCCCCTAAATACCTCATAAATTTAGTGGTATGCTTGCTAAACAAGTCGATATTAAAGGCATTATAACAAATAATAGAACTTCCAACATAAGCTAGATTTTAAAGAATTTTATTTGTCCACACACCATAGCCCAACATGTCAATCTTTAAGCACGTGCTTGTTTGATCAAATTGAAAAAGTAAATGTTGCCGTATAGTTGGATCTTTTTTTAAGCATATTCTCGTGACAAAAATAAATGACAGTGTGCTATTTTTTAATATTTTATTATTTAATTAACAAATTAGTTAAATCATGTGCGAGTATGTTGTTATTTTAAACATAAAATGGTGATATTTTTAAAGTATTTTCTTTTTTTATTAGAAACTTACCTAAATAACAAGCATAACTAATGCCTATATTAACTAATAGAGTGCAAAAATAAGCAACAGTTTTTAATTCCAACTGAAAATAGAGAGAGAAAAAAAAAAATGGTTCATAATAGTGCTTAAATAATTATTAAGAAATTATTTTAATATATATTTCATAATTATTATTAATTATAGAGTAAATTTTTAAATCCTAAATACACAACTTCCAACCCTGACCTTTAAGTTTTAATTCTTATTGTTGCTGATTGACTTTTGTAGTAGACTTTGTGTTAAACGCTTTGTGTTGTTATTTATTATTTAATTATACAGAGACTGCTGTTCCTGTTTAAGGCAGTTTATTTTTATATTTTAATAAAATAAAAACCCCATTACACGAGTTAATAAATAATAACAATAATATGGTTTATAAAAACCTACAACAAATCAAATTCGAATATCATTAGCAATTGATTTGTACGTATTCGTATTTCGTTAACTTGTGTTAATAAATAAATTTAGAAAAAAAATATGATGACTACGAGTATTAAGTAATTTAAAAATTGTCGACAGTTTTTTTCTGTTTTTTTTTCTTTTTGCTCTTAAGCTCGTTTAATAAATGATAATTTTATTTGTTATTAAATGTGTGGTGGGCCATAAGCGCAAATCATTTGCTTAAATCAACTATTTTGAAAACATTAATAAATCCAACTCATTTGGCATCAGTTATTAAAATTCTAAGATACTAAATTAAGAACATGTGCTGTTGGGAAAAATAAAGAAATACTGTTTAAAGCCAAGGCAATAGCTCGGGCTCTTAGTAATTATTTGCTTAATTTTTCTACATCTTAAACACCGTATAAAGTTGGATTATTATAGTTGATTGGTTTTAATGTTTGTAATGCCATACAAAAATTAAACTAAATCGCTCATATTCATAAATCATTATTAAAGTGAGAAATAATAAAACAGAAATTTAAAACTTATTAATAGGCAGTTATAGATCTTATTCATAATTCATAACTATCGCAGCCACTTTTCTCAACTAGTATATGAAATGCAACCCTGTATATTGGCATATAGAAAATATTAGGGGAATGAAATGGTCATTTTAAAGTCATATAACATAAAACAATTAAAAGAAAAGTTATGATTGCTCTGAGAAAAACTCGTCATAACTTGGTATGTTACTGTGATCATGCATATATTAGAAAAATTTTGCAAAATATTAACAAAAATACGTGGTATAGTGGTTACAGCGCTCACACAAAAACTCAAACGGCACATGTTCAAATCTCAACAGAAGTGAAAATATTAAAAAGTTAGTTTGCTTATCTTTAAATCAATACATTTCATATACTATATTGAATTATAATTTAAAAATAATAGGTTCTCTCCCTCCAGGAGGTTCATCTGCAAAGAACCCGCTGACATTCCACTCTATTATACCTTGACAACAAAAAAACGAAAGATCAGGAGAAAAAGCGCCACCTATTGGGAAGTAGCAGAAAACAAATAAAACCTGCTTAGCGAAGGCACTTACCACAATAAAAACATGTAACGATGGGGCACTTGCTGTTGTTCATTCAAGGGTGATGGTATAACACTGGCTTTGAATAAAACTACTTTTAGACTATTCTACAAGTCCGAAGATTTGCATTGGGTTTTGCTCAAACATAATCTAATAATTTTTGGACTGATTGTCAAAAATTAAATGTAAAATGTTGTTTCATCAGATATGCTTTAATTAGATCAAAGTTAAGTTCTATAAAGAATATTGATTTTTTTGCAATGATTTTTTTTTATAACCAAAGGAGAAAATGATGTCCGTGAAAGAATAATACACTAGCCATTTTACACTAGTCAAATGTTCTTGTTATGTTTTGCTTCTGTACTATTACATTTTAAATAAAATTAAATCAACAGCTGTTTGTGTTTCTCTTTTTCCAAAGGGTGGAAATGGTAATACGACAGTATTCCTTTTTTTTTTATTTATATTTCATAAGAGCCATATTTAATAATTTTATACGACAAATATTTCTAATTTATTTAAAGTTAAAAAGAAAGGACTTGAAAATTTAACTATATTTTTTATTTTTGCCGTTATTTATTTAAAAAAAAAGCAAAAATAAAATTTTGAATATTTCAACTCTGATTTCTTTCTTGAGCCACACAACTACGGCGCACTTGTTATAAGGTGCCTTTGACATCCAAACAAGTAAAACAGTAACAAAAACAACATGACATTTTGTTCTTGGTAAGGGTAAAGAGCTGTCAAAAAAACCAAAGCAAAAAGTGTCAAAACAAATACAATTTATATAAGAAAGAAAGACAAAGAAAAAATTGACAACTCTCTTCACAAATTGACTAAAAAAAAATAGCTCATCTGGTATGTCAAATGCACCTTATAATCATTATGCCATGCACAAAACTGTCAAATTCTCCATATGTACTATTTTTGACATTTTATTATATATTGTTCATACGCTAATACACTTTCTCATTTTATCTAAATTTTTGATATCTGAACGAAATAGCAAACTACTAATAGGTTTCTCAAGTTTTTTTATATATAAATATTTATACCATTTGCAATGTGGCTGTCTTTTATTTTTTAATTCATTAAGAAAATTACATGTACATGACCAAGAAACTACCTATTATGAACAAAAAACTGAAAGATCGGATTTTTTTTTACTCGTAACTTAAGATTTTTGAAATGTTTGACAAATTCTAAAAACAGTTCTTCATTTTACACAAAAATAACTTTTAAATATGATGATTTAACATTTCGGCACTAAAAATTAAAAGTGATATTACCTCCAAATAAAAGCGCTAAACAAAAACCTGGTAGTGTTTTCAAACTGTGTATATTTATCACCTCTTTTTTGAACAATATTTTTATTTCTAATGAGTTTTTTAATATAAAATAATTTTGAATTTTAACCACAGAACACAGGCTTAATAGCTTAAAAGCAAGACTACGGCTGATGTATCATTTACCGGCAGCTATAACACATGTCGTCAGCTATTTTATTGTTTTGTTTTTATTAAAATTTGTAATAAAATACGAGTATAAGCAAAAACGTGATTATATTTTTTTTTTGTTACAGTAAACATTTTCTGTAACATTTTGTACCGTAAAAAAGATAAAATATAACCAAAACAAAAACCGAAAATAAATAATAATTTTATTTTATTTTTATAATTTAATATACGACTGTAAGCAAAAAATTAGGTAATTTTTTAACGTTATGTTTTTTTGTAATAATAAATTACTGTGGATCAGATAAAAAATATTTGCGTATTTTTTTTTTTTTTGTTAAATTTTTAAACTAAAATTTTTTTATAAAAAATTATTGTTAAACAGATCTTTAGTTCTTTACCATTTTTTTGGATAACTTTATAATTTCATTGGCATAGGAAATACTGCAACATTTGCAAGAAAAAGTAGTAAAATTTTGGACCGAACAAGTGAAGCATAAATATTTTATGTAATTTAAAAGCTTCATGCCTGTTACCTCTAAACTTTTTAATTTCATATATTCTTACGCCCAGCCTGTTTCAAAAACACAAAATTTTAGCATTTTAGCTTAAGAGAATTACAGAATAGGCCCCAGATACGGTTTTTATGTTTTTAATCGTAGTATAATGCCGTCTTTTATAGGCATTTTCATTTTTCGAAAGCAGCAATATTTTTCGCGGACCATATTTGGTAAGTGCGGTGGGCTAGGAATGATTTTTTGGCCAAAAAATTTCGAGCAAGCACTTTTGATTAGTTAGTAATAAATTAATAAAAAATTCGCTTTTTTAACGAACTGAAACCGTTACAGAAAAAACGATAACCATTTTTCCAAAAAAAATTTCAGAAAATCTAAGAATTGACAAAAATCTTTTTTTTTTTTAAATTTGACGTGATTCAGACATTTCCACAAGTCTCCCTACAAAAATTCAGCTCGATTGGATCACGGAAAAAGGGTTAAAAACTGATCCAATGCCTTTCACACGGGTGGGCAGACGGATACTACGAGCTTTATACTTTATACATAAAAAAAAATTCTGACGTGTACATGAAAAATTCCGATACACGTATGTTTTTATTTTTCTCCCCTTTCCGAAAAAGTATATGTATTTGGTTCATAGGACAGAATGTGTGTAACGTGGTGTTATATGACTTTTAAAATTACTCAAATCGCTTTGTCGCTTAGTGCTTTTATTCTGTCTCTCTTCAAAACAAATCATTAAAAAAAAACATCTTTTACTTTTAGTTTTCATTTTAAAATTGAATGTATTTCTTTATTTTCTTTTTTTAATTAAAATTTTAAGGGTGTTTCCTTAACAATATATTAAAAAACGAAAATTATAGTTTTTTAAAATTGAATTTTATTCAAATATAAAAAATTATTCTGAAAAAGTTGGTGTTTAGAAACGTGATTCGATAAATAAATATAAGTAATATTTGCATAATTTATTGCTTATGAGTTTTGCTTTATTTTTCTTCATTTTTATTTATAGAAATAATGTATTGGCGATAATGCGGAAAAAGTTTTTTTTGTATATATTTAATAGAATATTTTTTTTTATTTTCATGTTCATGTTCGTTTATTCATAAAGCTGCTAACAAAACATCTAAATTAAAAAAAAATGTCTAGAATAATTAATATTTTTTTAAAAAAATATTTTGTATTTAAATTATTTAACAAATACAAATTGTTTTAGAAAGTTGCCAATTTTTTTTTGTCGTTTAGTGTGCAATTATTTCCGTGTACCGGCCGGCCTTATTTTATATTTTTAAAATAATTAAATGTTTAAATAAAAATGATTAATTAAATTTAGTAGGCAGGCTTTATTTTGAGATATATTTTTAAATTATTATCAATGAAAATAATTTATAAATTAAAAAATCTCAGAAAATTATTATAAATTTACGTGGCATTTCACCACCTTTTTGGTGTCATTGGACTGAGTTTATTCTATCAGTTTACATATTATGTTTCGTAGTTAAAAAACAAAGTTCAACGACTTCAGGCTAGTTTTTCTAAGGAGAAGCGGGTACAAGGCTTTCAAACTAGTTGACTTGCACTTAATAGAACTAATAAATTATAACTTAAAGTTATACCACCGTGCATGACTTTGAACCTGCTTCCCATAAAAAAAAATAAGCTTGAAGCGAAGAACAAAACCAATGGAAGAATTTTTAAAATTTAGGAAAAATGCATTTTTACATTTGTTGGGGAACGAGTATATTAAATATGCTGTATTTTTTGCAATTGGCGGAGAATGAGATGAAATACGTTTCATGAATTAAAAAAAAATATTAATTGTTTAAAAACAAATTAACGATAATACGTAAAATGTTCTTTGCTTGACTGTCTTTAAAATTTTAGACATTCCGCCTGGTCACAGAACTTAAATCTGGAAATTTTTAAAAAATGAAATATTTCTTTAGAATGATATAAAACTTCAAGTAATTATTTAGGAAAAAAATGATAGCAAAAGTTTTGCAAATTAAACCAGATTTATTTAACCCTATAATATTAAAGATAAAACTGTATGTGTATTTATGTTCTTTTGCATAAGTATATCTCTTCTTGACGTTGCGAATATATGAAAAAAATTTTAACTTTCCTTACTATGATCAAATCTACTAAAACGTCATATGTGTACTTTTTATTTATTTAACGCCTACCTTTTTTTAAGTGTAATTTTATTACTCAGTTCCTGTGATTACCTTTTACATACTCGTATTTGTAAAACAAATTATTTTTTTAAATAAAACATTTTTTATGAACGATATATGAAGAAAAAATAAACAAAGAAAGAAATGCATAAATTTTGAAGGCGGGTGTTCAAAGCAATATGAGATCAATATTACCTAACAATTCTATTAAACATTACTTTCCTCTTTTTTATTTAATTTTTTTATTTTGCTTTAACAACCTTCACTTTAAAAGAAAAAAATATTTTTTTTTTGTCTTTGTTATACTGAAATTGAACTGAAGATTTTTTTGAAACGAAGTGTAAATTACTTTTTAAATACATTGAACATTTTATGACCCAGATTTTTTTCTAATTGTATACCACTTCTAATTGTTTTAATGTGGGTCTTAAAACTTAATGCTTAACCTCACAATAGAGTTTAAATTTAAATAGCTATGGGAGAATCTTGTTAAATGGTTGTTAAAATTAGTAATTATGCCACATAACAACGGGTGGTTTTCTAAGAGCTTGAAAACTTAAAAAGATAATACGAAACAGAAGCATTGTTGGATGAAATTGCTTTTATTATGATCTAGTAGATAATTTTTTGGTATTTATTTTGTATGTTTAGCTGTTTAATTTTTGGAAAAAAAAAAATTCAATCAATATAGATAGCTCATTTGATAATAATAAAAGCTGATAAACCGACCAAAAGAATAAATTTTAAATGGATATAACGATAATTCGTTAAAGGCTTGAGAGCTTGTAGGACAATTTGGCTAACTGGAGTAGTCGTTTTAACACAAAGCACAAGCTTTGGATAAAAATTATCATATTCGGCAGATTTCAACTGAGACCAAAATTGCAAAAATTCTAAGCCAACATCCTTATGTAAAGGAAAAAGGCTTACAGGATTAGAAGAGATCAATGTCGAAACGACATTTCGATGTTTTCCTCAAGATATAGTGCTACAACAGCATTATTCTCTTAGATGGGCATAGTTGTTTTCCTTGGTAATGGTGAGTGTGAAAACGATTAATAAGTGCAGGAAAGGATGTGTTCTACGAACAGAGGAATTTATTTAAGTAAACTTTCAGGATTCGAAGGCTTTAATATTGTGATAAATGATTCATGTGATATTTCTTTTGTCGACCATGTTTCAGCATTCTTCTGGCAAAAGCTCTGAGGGTAACTGGTTGTCGTGAACAAGCTTTTCAAATTTATAGTTCAGAGTCGACGTTAAACGTAGGACGTACACGATGTGGGTGCTGTAGGAAGCTAGACCGTAATTCAGAAACATGGATACCACTCCAATTATGTATTCATGTATGATTCATGATGCTTTTTTCTGAACATATGTAATTGTCTATGTAGGTTGACATGCTTAGCTGTACAACCACGTCATTATTATATGTATATAAGCGCGTAGTCTTCTATGTCACGATATTTTTAAAATAGAGAAACTTTTCTTTAATCTATTATAAA
The DNA here is from genome assembly GCA_963576795.1 of Metopia argyrocephala. Lineage (NCBI taxonomy): Eukaryota > Metazoa > Arthropoda > Insecta > Diptera > Sarcophagidae > Metopia > Metopia argyrocephala. The sequence goes on along the minus strand of OY756208.1, from coordinate 169,132,379 downwards.
TATATCGTCACGTCCAAGACGACAACACATTACAAACTAGGGGGACATATTTCTTGGTATCGATATTTTTATGCAACTAAAACGACACCCTTTATAATACTTAATGGTTACAAAAATTAAAACTAAATAAACAAATTGTAACACCCACTTATATGGCATGAGATTTAAATTAACAATTAAATAATGAAGGAAAATAAAAAATGTTTGCAATTGATGGGGAATAAGTGACATACTTATATTACATACATACATTACATACATATGTCGTACTTTTTACAATTGGCGGAGAATGGGTAAATCACACATGCCTTAAAAACTATAACTTTTAGAAATTAAAATAAAAAATTTATTAATTTTAGCAACAATTGTTCAACTGAAAAGAAACTATGATACAAACGATTTTCTTTGCGTTAATAATTTTAAAGTCTAGACATTGACGTTAAATATTTCAGTTTTTTAAAGCATGACAAAAAAAATTTTATTCTGAATCACTTTTTGCTTTTGTTTAAATTATGACGCAAGTAAGTATATATAAGTATGTACGAGTATGTATATCGATCGTATATCTTTAAAACTTCTAGCAATTTCGAAAGAAAACAAATATTTTTATTTCACCAACTTTATTAAAAGCGTAATTAAAAACATTAAATAAAAAATATAGCAGAAGTAATAAAATGGTGCATTTGAATTCAATTAAAGGTTCAAAAATCGTATGAACTCTATAGTACGAAACTACTTAAAAACAATCTCATTTGATTACAAAAACAGAATAATTGTTTTAATTATTGTTTTCCTATAGTGTAGGTACAGCTTTGAATACTTTCTGTGCAGTTATAAAGCCGTTCTAAATTGTCGTAGTAGGGCCTTAAATGATTGGTTGATGAAATTTTTTAGATATTATGCAATGAATAGATGATCACTTCAGAAAACCGTGCAAGCGGCCTAATTAGTTTAACAGTCAAGCTATCTAAAACAGGGCTTGCAGAGAATGGGGTTGACTGATCGCAGAGTGGAATTGTTGTATGTATTGAAACAACAGAAATCAGAATATTCAATACTGATGTAAAACGAACGTTACTTGTCCGTATTCATAATAGAATGCAGCATACAGTCAACAGTGTATAAAAATGCTTTGTGAGAATCCTTCGCTGCTCAATTCATATGGAGTTAGAGTTCGACGGATATCGCAAGGAAAGCCGTAGATTGAAAATGCATACACCGCCAAGTGTAGACTAAATCTACAATGTAGCAGAAAAGAACAGATATTGTAAAAAGAATTAAAGAACGCTGTAACTGACAAAAAACCGAAAATACGTTTTTTGTATCATTTTTATCAGAAAAAAATAAATACTCGTCGATTGGTCCAAGATTTCTATGATAAAAACAAATTCACTTACGCCGCGGCGGTTTTTGGCTCTGGTGAACATTAACTGTTTTGTCAGTCTTTAATTCTTGCGACGATATGTATCTGCGGATTGGGTGGATTTTAACAATCTTGTTATGTGCCTATGTTCCTTGTTGAAATTATCTATTCGAGTAAATAATCTTAAATTAATAATTCCTTTAATTTAATCAGCAACTACATACCTATTTTTATAAATATCGAATTACTCATTTACTGATTTCAAAATCCCGGCCTGACAAGTCATTCAGCTGTTAAATATCTGTGATATATGTAAGTGTAAATGTCAAAAGAATGAAAAAAAAATCTATGTACCACGAAAATACGAACTACCGAAAATACAGCTTTTATAAGTGAAAGTGTAGATGATATCCAGAATTTGTCAATTCCACGTTCTTAGTAATTACATTAACAATGCCGAGATATGCTAATTCCGTGCTAAAGCAACAGACCTTCAATGCAGATTTTTCGAACGAAAATTTCTTCATCGATGAACTCAGTGGAAAAGTCATTGCACCCAAATAAAAGCTAATGTTTGCTGAACATTACGTGCTGGAGGTATCATGACACCATATTTTTTCAAATACGAACCGATACTGTCAACTTAAAGTACTATGGCCATATGATAACCAATTTTTTTGGCCTTTAATTGAAGATTATGAACTGGATATGTGCTTTTAAAAAGACACTTCCGTGAGCCACACAACACGATTCGTTTTGGCTTTATTGTATGGGAAATTGTTCGGTCGCATGATTTCGGGCGATTTGGAACCTTCAATTGGCTGCCAACATCAAACGATTTGGAGTTTTACTTACAGCCTGTTTTTAGAACGCGAATGGTTTCGTCTTTTTATATGTGAAACAACAGCAAAAACACTCAAATTGCTAGTGTTTCCCATATAAAAAGACGAATGTCAAAAACCATTCGTGTTCTAAAAACAGGCTGTTAAACTTTGTTTGTAGAGTTATCTCAAAAACTTCGTTTATGTGGGGATTTTTAAAACCAAAATTTGTCAAGTTAGCGCCCAGATGCATGCCAAAATGTAACACAAAATAAACTCAAAAAGTTTGAATGTAGCAATCAGTACATTGGCCGATTTTTAAATAATTCTATACATATACATGTATATCCTTCATTATCAAGGCCCAGGTGTTATAATGCAATACAACTTTAATCGAAGTTAAAGGTTTATGTGTGATTTATTTAACTATAGCTTTTAAAATAAAAAATAAATGACCCGGTATAACATTTTACCTCTTTCTTTAGAGTTTTTTTTATTATATTCTTTTTGGCAAAACATTTTATACAAGTATTTTCTCTAAGTGCTTTTGTTAAAGTGTTAAAAACTACTCATTAAACATTTAGCAGGTAGTTTATTATACAAAATAGAGAAAAAATCTCAAGTGTCTGATACACACTAAACTATTGAAGCATATGGATAACTATACGAGCTTACTAAATTGGGTGCATTTAGTTAATCTATTATTAACTTGTAAAACAATTTTTCCACTTCAGTGACTAGAAAATTTTATAACAATAAAGTAGTAAAATCTCCGAACTCCCGCTCTCGTTGTCCATCATTCGACTTTTAAAACACTTCAACCCTCTTATATGATATAAAATCAATAAAATGATTAAAGTGTCTGTGGTTATTTAATTTTTTTTGTTCTTAGAAGGCAGAATAGTTCTTTTTTTGTTTTTGTTTTGTAATATTCAGAGATGTTGGAAGATGGTCGGCTGTTAAGTTACTTTGGCTGGTTTCGCTTACATTGTTGGTTGTATGAATAAAATAATTTTTTATGCGCCATAGCCTTAATTAGCTGTTGTGGAGACAAACAATAATTCAGTGCGTTTTACTTCTCCTATACCAGCCAGTTAACTTATTCATGATTCACATATAAATGAGGTCTAGGGAAACGCTTTAGTTTCTGGTTTTTGAGTAACCAGAAATGAATTAAAAAAGTGATCATGTAAACTATATATTTACAAAGAAAAAAAAATATATAAAACAAGGGCACATAAAGTAAAACATTTCAACTTTTTCACCCATGCCAAGCTAAATAAAATAAGCCACCACCACGCAAAGCGCTTAAAAATAATATTATACTGGTGATGATACTCGTATTATTTGTATGTGTCAAGTCTGGCAATTGATCGTTTAACAAAAGAGAATAAATTTGTTTGAAAAGGGTATAAAAAAAGACAATATGAACACATGGACGGCTGTGTCAACAAATGACTCATCACAGTGTCATAAACATAAGTTTCTTTAGTATCTCCCACAAATCATTTAAATTTTTGTTTTCTTTTTTTTTCTGTTTTTTTTAAGTAAATTTACAAGATCAGTTTCATCATACAAATATCAAATACTCGTAATCTTCTTTTGTTTGCTTTTAATCCATTTGAAAATAAGACGATTTTGTAATCAAAAACCTCTACAGCTGCTGCTCTTTATAATGCAAAAGAATAAATTGCTTGTAAATTGTATTCATAAGTATGTTCAAAACAACCCGCATGTAAAATTTAAATTTGGTTTTTATAGTTCATTTAAAGACAGTTTTAACGTTTCACATTTTATTATTTCTTGAAAATAATTTCGAAATGGGTATTTTAATTACTATTTTATTAAAGTGAAGCCCACAAAAAGTTCTTCTATTTTGCTAAGACATTATCACTTTTCATTGCTAAAGCCCCTGCAAGTCTTCTAAGCGGAGAAAAATTAATGTCTTGGCAAAATAAAAGAAAATAAGAAAATAAAAAAATTAAAAATTTTTATATATTCTTTGCTTTCACGTTGTTATTTTCAATTCTCGATTGTACTTGAGGCTAAAAAATTAAAGTCACAGTGAAATTTTCATGGTATGGGCAGTCTGGCGAGTTCGAATTAACTGAAGCGTAAAACTTGATAAAACTTTAAATTTCCAAACTAACACAGAAAATTCTCGCATTAGAATTTTTTTTTCTAAATAAGTTCAATATATCGTCGTGCGGGAGTTTAAGTGCGTATTTTTTAAATCTCGAGTTAATGGTGCTAATTTAGGTTTTTGACAAAAAAATCTGCAATCCGTTTTCAGCAATTTATCTCCGAAACTTGACGAGATATCCTAAAACGGATTACAGATTTGAAAAATTTGGGGTCGAAAACCTAAAGTGGAATCATTAACTCGAGATTTTAAAAATGGCGTATAGAGCACTTAAACTCCCGCACGACGATATGTTGTTACCAAGATTAGGTCACTCCATCAATTCTGGATAAAACGTGTTATGGATTTGAACATAGCTGGCCATATTTCAAATATAACCCCCCTCCAAGTAGTCCATCCTCAAGAAACCGCTCCCTTACATTACCTTCCATTCCACCTTTAAGACGAATGATTATGAGTACAGCGCCACCTTCTGGGAAGATAACAGATAACCAACTAAATGAAGACACTCACCACTCACAACCAATATCTACCGACAGATGGGGCAATTTCTGTTAATCATTCAAGGGTGAAGGCCTATGAGTGATCAAATTGACAGCAACTTGTCTTTTTTTTATCTTTTTTATTTTGAGACCAATACTCAGAGGAAAACCCCTACTAAATGCTGTGCATTGTATTGGAATTTTTAGAAAGGACAGTACATACAATATTACAATTAATTATATTATTATTAAGCGCCTTAGGAATGAGACAAATTGCTGTGAATTGATCATTCAAAGGCCAGTGCTATATCTTCACCCTTGTATGATCGATAGCAATTGTCTCATCGTTGCATGTTAATTGTGTGGTGAGTGTGCCTTCGCTAGGTAGGTTTAGCTGTTATCTGCTACTTTCCAATAGGTGGCGCTTTTTTTTCCCTGATCATTCGTCTTATCAAAAAAAGGCGCATAATGGTATATCTTTAAAAAAAAATCACTCTATCTATCTTCAAATTCCAATACAATTCATAAGTAGGGGATTTTCCTTGAGTATTGATCTTAATAAAAAAATAAAACGAATAACTTAGGCTTTTAAGGCGTCATTTGTTGCTTGATTTATCTACATAAATATAAAGTTATATACCACGAAAGGTGTTAAAACCTATTGAAATATCAACTTTTCGTAGTAAACTTATCAGTAAATAATGATTTTTATATGTCGATGGTAATGGTTGCAGTAAAGTCCTTGTCCTGGTAAATCTCTATCCCATCACCTGCATCGCCCTCCTACATATTTTCAAACTAAAAAGACTTGTTTTTCTTAGAGCGACTACGATCTGCATTGAAGATAATGCGAGCTACATTCTTAAAAACAAGTTTCATATAACCTTTTAAATACTTTATGGTTTGGTTTTAGTCAGTCCATATTCGGAAATTTTGAATGCTAACAAATCCGTTCAGTCTATAATAAGCTGAATCACTGACTGCGATTTTAAGATTTTGGGAATTAATGACTAATTTTCAAAGTTAATCTAAATAATTTGGTAGCGTTACTAAATCATAAAAATCGAAAAGTGAGAGCACAGCATAACAAGTCACTTAACAGTTAATCCTTTCGTATACACTTAAAAATTTTGCAAAATAATTGGTGACATAATTATGCTGGACATGTGGTCGTCCTAGCGCCAAAGTATAATCGTCTCTACATAAAAATTCTTTACATAGATACATATATGTATACATAATTGGCCAGTTCCCAAGTTGTGTGTGCTAATTTTTTTTCATGAGTGCCGGGATCAGCAGTTTAAAGTCAACTCCAAACGATAGACTTGACAAATTTGTTCATGGCAATCAGTTACTTTCAGAGCTTTTCCCAGGAAACTGCTAAGAGGTAGTCACCAAATGAAATATTTTTTTTATATATCATTTATTTAAGATGTCAGAGCTGGAGCTTGAACCCGGAGCTCTTGTCTTAGTAAGCCAACACACAATTTAATTCGCAACTACAGCTTATGAAAAAACCTTCAAAACCTTCAAAACCTCTGGAAAGATATTTAAATATGTATGGATATCATCGGAATTAACATTTAAATAGTGAAAATGTTTTTAAAATAATAACTAATAAATTTCTGGAAGTGAAGTTAATCGATTTGGCTAGTGAAGCATTCATATGTGGATTATAATTTTTGAGACTATTTGCTAACAATTACTTAATGATTTAACTTAATTACAAATGATTTAAGGAAAATTTTAAACTTCTGTATTCAAGGACGACTTTGTGTCTTTATTCTATGCATATCAGTTGGTTTTATCATCCAACCAACAATTGCGTCTTTAGATTTTTTTTATAAAATTCTTTCTTTTTATTTATTTTTTATTTCCTTTTTTTTATTATCAATTAACAGTAATTAATTACTTTATTATTGTATTTAATTTTAAATTAAATAAACAGTAATGAAAACTGTTGTAAGTAGAGGTGGTCATATAAAAATACCACTTAAGATTGCAAAATGCAATGCAAAATGCCAAGCGTAATAGTGATAAAAGAGATAAATGCAGTTTTTAAAATAATTATTGAATTTTTTTGTTTAAATTATCATTTAAATAGAGATAAAATTAAACGTTAAGGAACGTGTCTAAAGTAAACAACTAATAATTTCGAAACTTTGATTCCTTTGAAAAGCAGCCAAAAATGTAGAAATCTCTAGAACCAATATCAAAATTTTCGGGTAACAAAGGCTTTTGAGCGTAAAAGTTAATTTAAATGTCTTCAACAGAATGTAAAAATCCCACCAAATAGCACGACATCAAACTTAAAGACATTAATTTTCGACAGCGGTTTTCAGAAGTTTTCTTTGTAATTATGGAAAAAGAAGAAGAAATAACCATATACAAAAGGGGAAGAACACTGAATTTGTTATTTTTATATTAAACTTTCTGATTTTTAAGAAAAAGAAACAAGTAAGATTTGATTTAAAAAAGAATATATAATAATATAATCGTTGCAAACGCCCTTGCATGTCTTGAAAAAGTAGCAAAGAAAGCATGTCTGCCTACATTTTATTGTTGTTTGACATATTTTGCCACGCAAGAGCGTTTTCAACAAAGAGTGATTATCGCTTATAACTCAAAAACACAAATAAAAAAAATAAAATAAATGCTGTCAAAATTGAATTTTCCCATTGAAAAACGTTAGCGCCGCGCAATTTGGGTTGGCCTGAGAATTTTTGACAGAATTTTTTAGCTTTACGCTCTAATTTAGGTTTGTCTGTTATGGAACTTTAGCCATTTGAAGGTGAATTTAACCATTTTATTGCTACTTTTTATTTTTATTTACCTGACAAACTGTGCGCAATTTAATTTTACGCTTAACAATCTGATTTAGGCTGCACTCTAATTTTCGGTATGAGTTAATTTTCACTAAATTCTCAATGAAAATAGGCGAAAAACTTACAAGCACCGTCAGCCTAAAATAATGTTCAAAAAAACTTTGAAGGTTCCTCTAAATAAGGCCTTTATTGGTTCGCAAATTCTTGTTGTTTTATTGAAATTTCTTTGCATAGCCCAAGTGTTTTGGTTGATAAGTACTTTTTTGCATTTAAAGTTTTTGTTTTCTAAGATTTAATCTATTCAGAAAACTATTAATGAAAAGGTTAAAGATGACAGCAATAAAATTATTTTAAACCAGAAATAACAAGTAAATAAATAAAAAAAAAATATATATATAATTTAAATACGATAATGAAAAAAAAATATTATTTAAAATTTAATTTGCAAATCAATATACGAGTATGACCGCAATTTGTCAGACTATATGGTGGTCAACGCTATAATAATAATTTTTTTGAAAACAAAATTAAAAGCAACTAAGCGGACCGACTTAATTTCGTTATAAAATTACGAAAAAAAAAATACATTTATTTTTAAACTGACATTTCTTTTGGTTATTTTTAGATAGAATTTTTTGATTTTTAAAAGAAATCTGATTTTGTTGTATTTAACATTAGTACATATTATCGTTTTTAAAGAAGCTCTAACAAAAATTGTAGGCGCCAAATGATTTTATATCTTGGTAGACAAGATTGGTAGGAAAATTTTTATTTAAAGTGGCACCTCTAGTGTTTCCCCACTATACATATACCAGGGCTCGCTAAAAAAAATAAAGAACATTTGTTTTTGTTTTTTGTTCGATTGCATAAAGTCATTACCACTTTGGCGCTCAAGTGCCCACGTAGCCAGCAGTACAGTATGTCCGATGGGAGAAACAGTACATATTTTTTTAGCGGTTTTTTTATTGTTTAGTTTTATTTTTTCTTTTCGTTTCACTATTGAAAAGACTAAATTACACCTTCTATTAAATAATGACATTTTAAACATTTTTTTTGTTTTTCATTTTTTTAACCAACAATTGGATTTGTTCCATATTACATATATTCATATAGGCTTATATACATAATATGTATATATATGTATGTATTACATATACATACACACATATGTACATACATATGTATGTAAATATGCATAGTATGGCCTATAAATATTTGCTCAACTGTTCGTTTGCTTTCCATATGCGTGCATATAAACCTTTAAAATAATAATAAAAAAACAGTCTTTAAAGTTCAGTCAACTTTTCGCTATATTAAGTAGATTAAAACAATATTAATAAATATAATACGTACATATGTACATACACACATACACGTAAATGTGTAATTATTAAACAATTCTTTTTTTACTCTAGTAGTATAACTCTTATTCGTACTCTAGAGTGTGGCTAGATCCAATAATGAGCTTTCTACACTTAATGACAACACTGTGCAACAAAAAAGAACAAAGTTATGGGTAAACATACGGGTTTTTTCAATATTTTAGGGAACGATTGCAAATATTAAATGGGTTCTAAAAATTTTGTTCAATTACTATAAAAATATTTGTAGAAAATCACAATTTTATGAGGAATACGTATGTACATACATACAGAACTGCTTATTACAACCCTGTTTGCGTATTATGGCCTAGCTTCTCGCAGCAACCATGTTATGTGTGCCAATTTTTATCCATGAGTACCGGGACTGCAGTTTACCGTCGACTCCGAACTACAGACTTGAGAAGCTTGTTCATGGCAATTAGTTCATCTCAGAACTTTTGCCAGAATACTTATAAAAAATATTTTTTTTTATATTTAATTTTTCAAGATGTCAGAGCTGAGGCTTGAACCCGGTTATGAAGAATGATTAATAAAAAGTGAAAGAAAAAAATTAACAGCCTTATTTATAGTAAAAAAGAAGCAGGTCGTTGTACACAGTGGCTAAGTTCGTGGTTTCTATACGTGGAAATTTTTACTCAAACGTAGTTATCAAATAGAACGTATGGAAATTTTTAATAGCGGGTGATAAACTTGCCAGGTTTATGTCTCATATGCTAACGAGTTGCTAACTTTTCTTTATACATACGGCCGTAAAAGTTCGTATTTGGGGTTATTTACTAGCCCAATAAAAGCCTTTGATAACGAAACAAAAATGTGTCGATGTTACAAGCTAATTCATCTCTTCAAAATTTGAGGTTTTTTGGAAATTTCAAAAATAGATTTCTTATAAGCTCAACAAAAACATGTTATCACAACCTATATAACACCCCGCCTTTTTTTACATTCACGACCGCAGAAATAAACTTACTTAATGAAAAATTATAAATTATGATTTGGTAAACCATGCGTAGGCATCACATACACCTATCAGAACAAAATTTTTTGCCGATGTTTTGTTCATTATATACCAAATCGAAGGCTCATGTAGACGAAGTGTAAATAAACTTTTTTTGTCTCCCACTGTATCGCCTGTGCACAGATACCCATAAATTAATAATAAAGATACAAAACACTGTATAAACACCAGTGACTGTAACGACAACAAGTGTTCCCATAACATAAAAAGCAACCAACGCTGGTTAGTATGTAAGCTTTCGTAAGGAAAAGAAAAAAACATTTAAACAAAAGAAAATTGTTGGTACTATAACCTCAATATTAATGGTAAATAATAAATAAGGAAATAATTTCAGTTTTAAATAATAATACTTGCATATAATAATAAATGTATAGAAAATACAAAATGTTAAATAATTAATAAAAAACAGAGGCAAACATGCATGAATTATGGTAAAATTTAATTTAATTTAAGTTTTTTTTTATTTGTAAAACGATTTTTATTTTAATGCAATTAACACAGGCATTTAAATGGAACACCAACAATTTGCAAAAACAACAAACAGGTACAAAATCAGAAAAAAGAACCTTAAAAATTTCAAGAATATTTTTTGCAGTTTACCTGCTTGTACTCTCTCTCATTCTATTACTTTTCTCCAAAGCCTCCTAGCAAAAACACAAAAACAAGAATACATCGTTGGTCTCAGGTAGAAAGGCCCTAACTCAAATAATTTAAAATTTACGGGAGGCGGTAAAAATATAACAGATACTGTAATTATTAATATATAACTTTTTATTAAATGCTGTATAATTGCTTGTAATAACGTTATTTTTAATAATATTGTAAACATTCTTTGTGAGGAGCGGAATATTTCTAAAATGCATTGGATTTACTGAAAAAAAGTAAGTTTTGAAAAAATGCGAGTTAGGGCCTTTCTACCTGAGACCAACGACATACTAACGACACAGTTTATGTGCCAAATTAATTATGAATTCGTAAATATTGTTTCTATTACGAAAAAATATACTAAAACAAGTACAAAAGCCATAAAAGGTGGTACATTATTGATGCTCTTACACAAAATAGTATTACCAAATAAACATATAAAAATATTTGTTGCTGTTATCCTAAAATAAAGCAAAGAAATGTTTTTGCTTTGTGTTGTCCTTTTTATAAATAGAGTAGGTATCGCTCATAGTAAACATATGTTTATCTGTATATATGTATGTAGTCAACGCGCTAATACGTGAACACTTGAAGGGTGAACGTGAGCATTTTTTTATACAGACTACTCTAAAACGTGAACTCTTTTTCCCATTACTTTGTTAAACTTTTCATATTTTAATTGATATCTCAAAATTTTTTTTCTTTAATCAATAACCTACTTGCTTGAAATGCTAGTTTCACATTTTGGTACTAAAACATTATTTCTCATGGTAAATAGGATGTCCAAAATTTTACATTCAAATTCGTAAAGAATTTTGAAAATGTGAAATGCCTTGGTAAAATAAGTTGACGTCACCGCCAGTTCACTGTTTCACTGTATTATCATTGATATTGAAGGAGATTTGAAAGAAATCTCTCAACAATAAGCTTTGGAAAGTGAGCAAGTGACTAAGGCCCAGTTTTTAACTTCATATTTAAATGTGAAATTAGTTAATTTTAATTTAAACTTAAATGGCATTTAAATACAGTTTGAGTTTTTCAGTCATAAATTTAAGTTTGTATTTAATTGCGATAAAAGTACGGTAGCATCACCAAATGTAAATAAACTTTGCAGAATTTTTCGCAGAAACAGCTGTGATTGGCTGCAACAAAATAAAACACAAGAAATAAAATAAAAATACTATTGATAAACATCAATTAATAGCAATAAACGTGATTAATATATATTAATTTTATTATTTAAAGACGAGTTTTGTTCATAATATGCCCATTTTTTATAAAAAAATTAAAAACATTGTTGATTGTTTCATTTTTATTTGCAAAACGTAAAAACAAGATGGCGAGAACATGTGTTTATATGTAAAACTTAAATGAAACTTAAATGGACAGGGTTGGTCATTTAAATGGCATTTAAGTTTCATTTAACTTTGCGCTGAAAAACTCAAAGTTGCAATTAAATGGCATTTAATTTTAAATGCCATTTAAATATGAAGTTAAAAACTGGGCCTAAGAGCATAAACCCTCTCATTTGGTCCTGTACGGTAAAAATTTTTTCATCCGTATACAAGATTTTTCTATGCAAGTTATCAGCGTACGTTTGGATTTTTCTATCAAATTTTTTTTAAAGCTGCAGTCAAAAGTGTCCTGTACGCCGCACAGTGTCGTGTTTTCATATAACAAGCGGCCAAAAATAGGAGGAGTTGACGTAGAGTTCTGAAAATTGGCACACTTGTTTGACTTGATAAGAAATATTAAATTTACAAGTTTGGAATATTTCGGAGCAAGGATTCGAGTCCTTCCCATATATCCTGAAAATTAAAAATGTCATAACAGAAGAAAAAAAGGGCCTATCATCATGAAATATTGTACACTGATTACCTTAAATAATTTTAACGTTTCGGCCAAACATGATCCAATTCATAGTAAGGACAAGCCAAGTTCAAGAATGTCCTTTTTCGAAATTTTAAGAAAAATTTAAAAAAAAATTATAATTATGTAATTAGTTTAAGTACATGAAACTATTAGATCATTCTGAATTTATAATTTTTTTTTCAATTTTGAGGAAGGACACACCCTCAGCTTATATATCCTGAATAAAAATTAAATCGAAAATTTAACCTCTAACTAAAACTATGATTATTGCTTTGTAAATGCAATTCATTTTGTTAAATTTTAATAAAAATCAGATGAATGAAACGATATTATTACGAGCTATTATATTAATTTTCATTTGCTTCATAATGATACAAAATATTAAATATAAAAAAATTATCGAATTTGAGCCTGACTAGCCAGTGATAATTGCGAATAAAAATTAGAGGGGGACGAAAGTGGAAGTAAAACCAAGTTTTTTGAAATCAATTTACTTGCAGAAATCTTATATTAAAGTATAAAAAATACCTTTTTTATCTTTTTTTATTGTCCACTGATGTTAAAAATGTCTAATATTATTACTTTTCTCGCTTTGTTTACATTCACAATAACGGTACATCGCATGTGACAATCACATTGTAGTAAAAATCATAATTTCCAAATTTTAATGTCACTGCATATATATTTTAATTAAAATTACGTTGCTTTATTGATATTTTGTTTATCAATTAACCCTTCAAAGTTATAGCATTTTTCCAGATTTTTCCCAATAATTGTATATTTACTTATAACTTTGAACTTTGAATACTCAGAACAACCCAAAAAATTAATTTTTTTTAAAAATTCCTTCAGATTTTTTTTAATTGGAACGTACTTAGTAAAATCATGTTAACCTTTTTTTTATTTGTATAGTTGATTTTTTTATTTTTGGCCACCCTCACGACACAGTGCGCCGTTTGAAAGCTCCAAGACTTTTTAAATAATTATACGACACATGGACTTTTATGAGATTTTCATCTCACGGACCATCATTTTCTGTTTCCGCAGAGGATTTATTTCTTTGACGGCTTTGATTAATTGCTGTGTCCGAACGGTACGTCCAGCCGGTGACGGTCTTTTATAACTCCGGTCTTCTCGAACAATTGTATGCACCTGTAGACGGTAGGGGTTACCCTTAAAAAACATGTGATAACTAATGGATATGTTCAGTTTTCCCAATTTTATTGGGTATGTTCAAATTAGTAACAATAATTATGTCCCTACTAAGTAGAGTACCTATTTATTAGAAGAGTTTGAATTTATCACTTTAATAAAAAAATTACAATAGAATTGTTTCATTAAATGTGTATAGTAGTAGTTTGTGAAAGGTGTTATTCTTAAATTAAAACAAAAGCATTAAACAAATTTTTAAATAAATACCTGAATAAAATTTTGTGTATTTAAAAAACATTAAAATTTTAGTGAATTAAATTAAACAAAAAACATATCGAATAACAAGTTCGAACTTAAAACGTGATTTTTAAAAGAAAAAATGGTAATTTACAGTGTCACGCAATAACTAAGAAACACATAATTAAACAGTGCAAGTTGGTGATTACCTGTATTATGCTGTTAAAAATTTTTATAGGTATGTACATATATATATATCATGTAATTTTTAAATAATTTCAAACACATATAAATATTATTAATAGCGGTAAGCACTCTTCTTTGCAAACTCCCCTGCACGCCTTGAAAACAAGTAATCATAGCATATACATATGCCTACATTTTGTTTTGGTTTACAACACTTCCAAGAGCGCTAATATTTTTAGAATCTTGAAACCTTATTAACTAGCTAGGCTTGTCATACTATTTAATATGTATTCGATTCCTTTCTCAAAGACACATACATAATTAACCATTACAACCCTGTGTCAGGGTTACGGCTTAGTTTCTCGCATCAGTCACGTTATGTGTGTTAATTTTTATTCTACAGTTTAAAGTCGGCCCCAAACGACAGATTTGAGAAGCTTTTTCATGGCAATTAATTCCCAGAGCTTTTGCCAGAAGACTGCTGAGAGGTAGTCGCCGAAGAAATAATTTTTCCACTTCCATTTTTTTCAAGATGTCAGAGCTAAGATTTGAACCCGGCGCTATCGTCTTAGTAAGCCAACAAGCATTTCTTATAGCTGGCAATAATTCGATGTAAAAATTATGGAATTTAAATAGAATTTAAAACAAATTGCTGCTTGTTGTTGCCCAATTATTTGGCAGACATTTCTTAAGCTTGGCACCAATCTTTAAAAAGTATATAGCCTTCAATTTGTCATCTTAGAACTTTGTTCATCTCATGTCAAAATCATCTGTCTGTTATAAAGTAAAGCCATACTTTCTGAAAATAATGATGCTTTGTTGAAACAAAATTAGGTACTTAATCTCATAGCAAAAAATAGAAGCTCTGTTGTTTACAATAATTGGTTTAATAAGAAAACGTTGCAGATGTTGACCTTCAAAATGTCTTATAAGCTATTAAAAACATAGACCATATGTTCAAGTTATAAATATAAAACAATTTCATTTCAATTTCTTTATGTGTAGATTTTTTTTATCTAAACTGTCTACTAATGTTTCTTACCAGTTCCATCTTTTTTTCTTATTTGTTGAAGAACTCATTACCAAATCATTGCACAATTTTGAAATGAAATGAAAAATATACACAAAAATTGTTTAAACAGTACAATAAGAAGAATCGTTCTGCATTTACAATTATTTCATTAAAATAAATATTTCTTTATGCATAAAACATTACTTTATTGTTATCTCTGCCGATGTTTTTTCCGAATGTCAGAAGAATTCTTTTTTTCTTGTTTTAATTATTTACTCTTGCGGAATCAACACCGAAGAACAACAACAACAATAAAATACTGGCATAATTATTTCTTTTTGTTTTTTAATTTCTTAATTCCAAAGTACAATAATTTAACTCATTGTCTGGCTAGAAAACCCTCTCACACCTCGTAATGTATGTATGTATAGAAGATATTACGGTTTTAATAGATAATTTAGATTTATTTTATGATTAGTTTGAATTTAAGCTTTTAAGCAACATTATGAATTTTTAAACGACAAGTCTTTAAAAGAAAATTGCTTAACAATCATTTCAACACGAGACACCTACAATAATAATCAGTAGAATTAAGAACAGACAAGATAATTTTTATTTTTATTAAGGAAAAGCTCAATTATACACTGTAATAACACCCACTTGGCAACCTTGTAGGTGTTATGGTGCCATATTGAAATTGGTTTAAGATTTAGAACTTTCTTTAAAACAATAAAGTCATAATAATTAAATGCGAAGGTAGTTTAATAACACTCGAGTGGAGTTTTAAAATTACCCTACAGCCTTTATTAGTAATCTATTACTAGATTATGGTAGCATTTTAAGTCAATTGAGTCTATTATGAATACGAGTACATAGTTTCGTTTTGATTGCTTTTTAAGCAGGTGACCTCATTAATTTGAATCTTTTACATACATACATACATAACTGGCCTTTACAACCCTGTGACAGGATTACGGCCTAGCTTCTCGCAGCACTCATGTTGTGTGTGTCAATTTTTATTCATGAGTACCGGGACCTACAGTTTAAAGTCGACTCCGAACGACAGATTTGAGAAGCTTTTTCATGGCAATTAATTACTCCCAGAGCTTTTGCCAGAAGACTGCTGAGAGGTAGTCGCCGAAAGAAATAATTGTTTCATATTTCTTTTTCTAAAGATGTCGGAGCTGAGATTTGAACCCAGCACTATCGTCTTCGTAAGCCAACACACTAACCACTAGACCACGGCGAATGAATCTTTTACTTTTTTTATTTATATTCTTATTTGACTTCAGTGTATTTAGAACGTTTTGATTACCTTGTACACTGTGTAGTCACTTAACAAAAACAAGATGATTCAAAACCACTACATGTTTCTTTTTATTTATTTTTTTGATTTAAAACTTTTTTATAATAAAAATTAAGGGTACTTAAGAGTTAAAGAAAACTGTTAAATTAAAAAACGACGTTTAAATAATTTTGAGTATAAAAAATTCCTCCGTTAAGTACTATGAGGGCTTCGTATGAATAGAAATGATAGCAAGTGTTAGGCAAAGTTAGGTAGTCTTTAAAGTGACTGTATGTTTTGTTGTTTTTTTTTTTCTTTTTTATAACAAACACTTAAATATAAAAAAATTTTCTAAACTATTGAAAGCAATAGCGTGCAAACAATTGGTGAATACATACATTATTGACCATTACAACTCTGTTTTTCAGTGTTACGACCTAGCTTCTTACAACACCCATATTGTAGGCCTCAATTTTTATCCATGAGTACTGAGACCTACAGATTAACGTCGACCCTTAAACACAGACTTGAGAAGCTTTCTAATGGCAATCAGTTACTCTCATTTTAGAGCCTTTGCCAAAAGACTGCTAAGAGGTGGTCCCCGAAAGAATTATTTTTATTTAATGTGCTGGAGGCTCTAGGTTCGAGCCCGAATTGTTTTTATATTTCTTTCTTTTAAGATGACAGTGCTGGGGTTTGAGCCCGAAGCTCTCGTCTAGTAATCCAACACGGTACCATATAAAAAAATAATTTTTGTTAATGTTTTTTATGCGAGACCAATACTCAGGGATAAACCCCTACTAAATGCTGTGCATTGTATTGGAATTTTTGTGAAAAGGACAGTACATTATAACAACAGAACATATATTTTGTTTTCTTATATTGTTAAGCGCCTTAGGAATGAGTCAAATTGCTATGAATTGATCATTCAAATTCCAGTATTATGCCTTCACCATCGAATGATCAACAGCAATTGCCTCATCGTTGCATGTTGATTGTGTAGTGAGTGTCTTCGCTAATTAGGTTAAGCTGTTATCTGCTACTTCCCAATAGGTGGTGCTTTTCTCCTGATTATTAGTTTTTTTTTTTGTTGACATTGGTTAAGGTGGAATAGAGTGTGATATTTATTTTTTATAGCGTGTTGTGTAATCTTTTTTTTATGTGACTTGTTTTATCAACCGCACAAAAACTGCCTTCTCTGTACTTAATCCAGCTGATACGTTTAAACTTCAATACTAATCACGCCATACGTTATTTTATTTATATTTTTCAGTATCTTGAACCCTGGGCTCATGTCATAGTACCCCAGCACAATAACCACTAGACCACAGCGACCATAGTATAAACTATGCCTAGTTTCTCTAACTCTCACATGGAGAGACTTTTTGGATGAAAGGAGAGAATTGAAATAAAAATAATTTAAATAAGTACATCACAAAGTACATCACTTTGAACGACAGACTTGAGAAACTTGTTCATGGCAATCAGTTACTCTCAGAGCTCTTGTCAGATGACTGCTGAGAGGTAGTCGCCGAAAGAAATAATTTTTTCGTATTTCATTTTTTTCAAGATATCAGAAATGGGGTTTGTACACCGGGCTCATGTCTTAGTAAGACAACATTCTAACCACTAGACTACGGCGACTACAAAATTTAAATAATTAACACAAAAAATTGATTCTCACATTCAAGTGTTTTGTGCAATTTTTATTTGTGAGAACTATCTGTCATTATTGCATTTTGACGTAAGATACTGAAACATACATACATAACTGGCCATTACAACCCTGTTACAGCGTTAAGGCCTAGCTTCTGGCAGCTCCCATGTTATGTGTGTTAATTTTTATTCATGAATACCGGGATTTACAGTTTAAATACGATTCCGAACGACAGACTTGAGAAGCTCGTTGATGGCAATTAGTTACTCTCAATGCTTTTGCCAGAAGACTGCTGAGAGATAGTGGCCGAAAGAAATATACAATATTTTGGTTTTCATATTTCTTGTATTTAAGATCTCAGAGCTGGGGTTTGAACCCAGGGTTCATGTCTTAGTAAGCCAACACACTAACCACTATACCACGGAAACTACAAGTCGGCATTTATTTATACTGAGTAATAAGAAGAAGTTAAACTAGGCATTTATCAGGTTATCAGGGCTCTAACGATTTACTTACACAATCTTTTGCAGGCCATATAAGTACATATTTTACATACTATATTGACGTGCGGGAGTTTATGTGCTCTATCCGCCATTTCATATTTTTTATATATCTCGAGTAAATGATGCCACTTTAGGTTTTCAACCCCAGATTTTCAAGTCTGCAAAACGTTTTCGGATATCTCATCCAGTTTCGGAAATAAATAGCAGAAAACGGATTCCTGATTTAAAAAAGTTTGATGTCAGAAACCTAAAGTGGCATCATTAACTCGAAATATATGTAATAGCGAATAGAGCACATATTTTTTTTTAAACATTAAACAAATATAAATAATTTTTTAAAAACTTACCACCTTAAGTTATAGCACAAATCAAAACTGCTTTCTGTAACACTTTTCTTAGAAACCCCTTTTTAAATGAAGTTTTTTTTTTTTGAGAAGAAAATAAATCTCAAAAATAACAAAAAACAGCTGTTGTTCAAAATTCGTTTTAGTGTTTGTTTTTAATTTCTCTCACTTTTCTCTTTAAGGGATGTTTTTTGTAGAATTTTCGCCAGGCTGGGTTGGGTGAGGTTGGTTGTAAGTATTTGAAGCCAGTAAAAGAATTTTTATGTATTGTTAGGCAGAAAAGTATGTGTTTAGAAATGGTTTTTAGTTTCAAAAACAGCAAAAACAATAAAACAAATATCTGTTTTGATGTGTTTACTTTTGTTTTGTTTATAGGCCAAATCTAGTTTGTCTCAGCCTAATCCATATCCTTGTGGATTGTATATTAGAAAGGTTTTATTATTGATTTTTCCAAACAAAGTTTAATTTTTTATGTTATTGTAGATTGGAGTTCATTAAAAAATATTGTTGATGGGTTTTACTTGTATTTATTTTAATTAATTGTATTGCTTTATATGACACCACAACAGATTTTATTTAACAAACAAAAAAAAAAAAAAGCAAAAAATTGTGTTTTATTTAATAACTACATGCAACAACAACAAAGAAGATACGAGTACTAAACCGGTCCACACCTTTTTTATTTTTTAATTTTTTTTTTTATAAAAAACCTTTATTTGTTATTATCTTGTGATGTTATAAATATTCTTTTTTTTACGATAAAACTAGATTGTAGGTATCAATGTTCTATTTTTTTATATTTTTTGTTATCGTGTTTCATTCAATTTGTAGAAAAACAAGCTCTAAAGAAATAAATATTTATACTTTTAATAAATTTTACTTTTTTCTTTATAAATTTTATCACAATTTTATAAAAAAAACAAAACAACTGAACTTTTTAGCACTTTTATTTTATGTTTTTTTTTCGAAAAAATTATTAAAAATCCTTTAATTTTTTACAGAAATAAACCCGTTTTTTTAATTGTTTTATACGTAAATTGGTCGTTGTACCTTAATTTTTAATTATTATTTTTTTTTATTAAAAAAATTGTATTTTTATTATTTGTTTTCTCGTTTGTTTAATTAAAAAAACAAGTTTTTTTTTTTTCTTAAACTTTTTTTTTAATAATTATTTTTTTGTATCTCTGTAATGCTGTTGATGTTTTTGTTTATCTTAGTTTTAAAAATTAAAAAAAAACTGTTTCAGTAAATTTTTATATTTATCCAAACTGGGCAACAACCCACTGCAGATACGTGCGAACGGCAACTGATTCGAAAATATCGCTTATGAACAGCACCAACATATATTTCAAAGTGACTTGAATATAAAATTAAAGCAACAACAACTACAAAGAAGAAAATACGAGTGTATGTAGTATATCTGTATGCATATAAATAAAATAAATAAACAAAAAAAAAAAAAAACAAAGAATCTGTTGGTTTTGTTTTGTATTGCATAGATGAAAAACATAATATGTTTCTTGTTTTTTCCACAAAGAACTTGAGTAGATTTTACAAAAGAGAGAGCAAGAAAATTAAACTCTCAGGCAAACATGTTAAACAGAATATACAAAATGCACTGAAAAAAATTAGAAGTCATTTTTTAAAGTTCAACGAAGAAATTTAAAAAATATCTTGTTATGGTACAAAAAATTCTATTTGAAGAAACTTTCTGTATAACCTCTGGTTTAAAGTAAAATATTTTAGTCATACCAATACGACTTCGGCATAATATTTCTTCTGTTTAGCTTGTATTTTTAAGTACAGGGCTATGAAATGGTCAAAACATAGTTGTAATTTTGACTCGAAGCGCTGACTTCATCTCCGCCTTCAATGCCAAACGGACATACATACATTCGCATCAAAATGGCAAATGGTGCTACTTCATCACACAAAATAGGATCAAAGCATATGCAGAGTTGCTTTTTGCTAACAACTTATAAAATGCAACCCTGATCGCATGCAGAAAAAAATGTTTATGCATTTTTTCAAAAGATTCTGAATTCAAGGAGATTCTGTCATACAGATGCATTTTTATGCCACACTTTGTACTTTTTGTACGATTCTATAGCATAGTGTATCACGGTCTTTAGTAACACTCGCACCATGGGATTGACGAGAATAATTTCTCGGTGTTACTTTCACAATTAGTTTAAGAAAAAAGGAAAATACGTGAAACATATTGCAAGTTAAAACTGCGGCTTAAAGATTTTTTGTTACGGTATAAGGATGACATAAAAAACTTTCTGGGTTTTCTACTTTATGTAGAGTTGGCTTAGCTATGTCATTAACAAAAGGCTTATATTCATTGATGGGTTCAATCATCAAATAAGATCTTTCCCTTTGGTGTAGCTAGAACTAAAATTACCTTAAATACAGCCGAGCGTGTTAAATTAATCATAAATCTTTTGTCTACCAGATCAACAACTAAGTATAACTTCTGCCAATATATTTGAGATCTACATTTTATTATTAATATAAGTTGTTGACTGAACTTACTCTTCTAAAATAAATGAAAAACTACATATTCATACTGATCAGTCAAATGTTACGTCAGCAATTTCAACGATTTTTTTTCATGCAATTATGGAGTCGGAGTGAGTAACTACAACTCCACAGCCCTGTGAAATCCACATTTACATGAGCCATAATTTTTTACTAATCGAATAGAATGTTCTTAGTTGAGCACCGATGTGCTGTTAATAAGTTGTACTTTAAATTTGAACTTGTTCTCGAAATATTGAACACAAAAACATTTAGTGGAAATAGTTCGGAGTGTTTTGCTTAAAACATCCAACGACAGATGGGGCAATTGCTGTTGATCATTCAAAGATTATAAACACTGGCCTTTGAGTGATCAATTGAACAGCAAACACTATTTATATGTACTCACATATTAATTTAACCTCAATGGACTTTTAGTTTTTGACCATAAAAAATAACGCCATATGCCTGTACGAAGACTATAAAACTCATTTAACCACCTTTGCAGAGCCTCAAGAGTATTCATTAAGCTTTTTAGATTAGTTTTAATGTTTACACTACTAAAAGTATAGAACAAATGAAAATAGTGTAGCGTTAATAAAATTGAAAAATTAAATTTTTGGATTTTAAAATTTTTTTCAGTGTGTTTAAACTTCTTGCTGTTTAATGTCATGTGAGAGTAGTTAGTTCTTTGTAACACACCAGATATGGCAAATAACATTTTAAAAATAAGATAGAATTTTTACACTTTTTTTAGACCAATGGTACTAATACAAAAAAACAAAAATATTTGATTTTTCAACTTAAATTCTTCCTTAATTTTTCTGTAAATTAACATTCTAATTTAAATTTCTTAAAGACTTCATAAACTCAAAATAAAAAAAAAACTTACCCAAAACATAATGATATTTGAGCATTAATTTATTCACTTTTTAGTCAAACAGGATTAACAAGTACAACAGATACATAGACAAAATGTGTAAATAATTTACAACGAAAGTTTAATTACGAATTGGCCCATGACAATGAATCAAAATTTGTTTGAAATATGTATATTTGCACGACTTTTTAAAACATACATATAGAGAAAATGTAAATATCACATTGGTACTTTTGACTTACAAATAGTACTAAAAAGTAACGTTATACCAACTTTTGCATCATTGCTACCAGTGTTGCCACTGAAAAAATTTTAATTCTACCAAAATTTCTTTCCAAATCTACCAAAATTGATCAAAATCTACCAAAAACCATTATTATTTAACAACTATTTAAGAATACATTGTTGAGGTGGAAAACAATTTTTATTAACACCTTTACATGTACATATAAATAACCAAAAATAAAAAATATAACGAAAAGAATTCAGTTCATCGAAAATACATATAACAAAAAATACACATATAACAAAAACAATTCAATTTCTAAACAATAAAATCGAAAATACATTAATAAATACAAGAAATTTAAAGAAATCAATTCGATTTTTCAAAAATAATCTAAATTTATATGTAGGTATAAAAATTTTAATTTTTGCTGACACATAGTGACCATAGTTAGCTTGTAAGCTCTTTACAGAGCATTATATTATTAATTGTATTTATTTTCAATTTGGTTTTGATTAAGGAAAGTGTTGAAAATTTGCGTTCAGCTGCTGAAGAACTATGCGGAAGAGAAAGTAAATTAAAAACAAAGTTTTTTAATCCACCAAAACTTTTCTCATTTAAACCGTTTCTAATTGAACTAACTTTAGCCCAAAATAATTCAATGTTTAATTCCGTTGAAAGATTTGTTTCTCTTAATCGCAACATAATAATATCAGGGTCACAGTCTATAAGATTAGAAAATTTTAAAAGAAGGGATAGCATAAGCAAGTCTTCTTTTGACTATACTTTCTCAGAAGCAATTATTTAAAACAATTTGAAAATCTTCTCGATTAAAATCAAATCTAGAATTGCTTTGGTTTAGCAATTCAACGTAAAATTGCAAAATCTCATGTTTAACATCAAAAACTTCTTCCGGTTAAGATTTTTGGTAGTATACATTTCGGCTTTTGTACCGATAACAATTTTTGAAACATCAATCAATTAGTATTTTTAAAATCAGTTTCAGTGTTTTGTATTAAATATGTTTTGATAAAATTGATAAATATGAGCAAAAAGTTAAATTTTATGCTTGAATATAAATACGCCAATCTTGAAATTTCCAATTGAAATTCCTTATGAAAATTTTTTTTAGCTTCTGCTAAAATCTACCAAAATCATATTTTGCCCACCATCCTACCAAACGAAAAATTTTCTACCAGTTTTGGTAGAATTCTACCAATAGTGGCAACGCTGATTGCTACACACCCTTGGTTTTTTTTTCGTTGGCTCTCTTTTAATGTTCGGCAAATAACAACTTAATTAAGCTTAAGCTATTTTTTTTTTTGCTTTTATAAAAAACACATGAGGGCGAATTTTTATAAGGTGGCCTCAGTTTGCAAGCAATTATTAAATTGTTTAGAAATGCGTTTTCAAATATGTACTTATGTATATTACATATGAACAAGAGAAAGGCTGGTTATTCGATTGCAAAGTATTAAAGGCAAATCATGGTACATCGTTACACCGTATTTTCCTTGTTTTTCCCTTTCTATGTATTAGATGAACATGTTACCATTAGATCAACAATTAATACATATCAAAAATTTAAGAAAAATTTGAAGAAAATCAAAAGATATGCAGAAAATTACTAAAACAAATTTGTTGGTGGCTATTATCTAAACTTTTCCGAATTGTTTCTTCTTGGATATCTATTCAGCACAAATGATTTTGAAAAATTTGTATTATTAGTATTAAGTTTTGCCTTCTTCGATGTTATATGAAATACTAGCCTGTGCCTGCTTGGCCAGGTAAAATAAAACAAGATATTTTCTGCATAAGGAATGAACTTTAACCGTTCTCAAGATATACCAAAATCAATATTCAATTTGCACAGAAGATACCACGCTCACTTGCCCAATTCTACTAACTTTCTGAGTGATTTAACTATAAAGTCACTTGTCCAATTTCGGCCACTTTCTGAATTGAGATTTTCTGAATTGATGACTAATTTCTAGACAAAATTCAGAAAGTTTACCCTTAACATTTCTCCAGATATACAAAAACCAATATTTAGTTTGTATGCGGGGTACCACGCCCACTTTGAAGAAGTTCAGGAGCATCACTTGTAGAGTAAACAAATGATTTCCACTAACTGCACTGTACTGCAGAAAAGTCGCTATTAAGTAAAAATATGTATATGGAATGTAAATATATTATTTTTGTTTCGTCAGAAACGCTTCAATTAGATCAAAGTTAACTGCAATGAATATTTTTGTAGTTTTTGCAATTGTCATCTTATTTGGATGAAACAGAATTACAATTTATTTTTGTTTTTGCCCTCTTAATCCATTTTAACCACATAAGTCGACATCGACGAAATGTACGACTGTAGCCGTGGTGGTTAGAGTGCAGCGCCAGAAGCTAGCGCATTATAATTTTATGTGCTTGATAAAATTTTTTTTGATCTAATTAAAGCGTTTCTGACGTAATTATATCGACGCTATTTTCTGTCATAAATTTAGTGAAATGCTAAAATAAAGCGAAATAAAAATATTGAATGTACTTGTCTCAATAATTTTCAAAAATCTCTGCTTTAGCTATCCAATTGAATATGAAAAATATTAAGCCATCTTTAAAATAATCAAGTGTTTAGTTTTCGATATTTCTTAAAGTCAATATTAAAAATTTACTAAAATGAAATACTTAGTGATGACACAAAATCACGCAAAATTTTTACGAGTATTGAACCAAAATAAGTGGTTCAAGAAAAAATTTTGTTGTCCCTTTTTGGATAACTACACAAATCTCAAGTCTGTAAAGTTGATAATAAAAACAAGAGAAAACACAAATTTTCTATACACTTGGAGAGTTGAGTATTTGTACAAATAATGTGCATACATATATATTTATGTACATATGGAAAAATAAAATGCGCATATATGTGCATATCTATTATTTCCTTTTTCAAAATACACCATCAAAATTTTAACCAAATGGATATAAAATGTCAAACCCAAAAATTTACAGTTTAACACCACCACAAAACAAAAAAAAAAAAAAATAAAAAAACAAAAATGATTCATCTTTCTCAGCACAACACACTTCTTCCTGCTGCGAACTAAGCAGATGCAATATCTGCTGTTAACTTTTTTTTTCTATGTATGTATATGAAAAATTGATGTGTTGTTTGTAAACTGTTGAACTGGCCTTTCTACACAAAATGTTTCTTTAATGTGGTTCCTGTTTTAATTCAGTTTCTTATACTCATCGTCTTAATTAGAATTGCTTAGACTACCATTAGAAAGATGCGTACATAGGGTCTACATTTTCATTTTTAGGATCTTATCGTGTTTTGTTTTTTTTAGCTGCAGATGCGTTTGTAAGCAAAACTGTCAATATTTTCTTTTCCTTAATTTCTCTGTTGGTTTGTTTTTCAAAAAAATTAAGAAAATTCTAAACAAATAGTCCACACATTGTATATATATATATATATTTGTGTTTGAAATGTTAAATCAACAATTTTACATTCTTCGTTTTATTTTAGTTTATTTTCCATAAATGTTTTCTAATGGGGTTCTAATATCTTACAATTCGATTAGATGTTTTTATTTTTTGCTTTTCGATTTATTTCCTTATTTGCCCTTGACTGTCACATGTCTCGTAATTTAACTTTTGCCATATTTGTTGCTGCAGTTTTACTTAAATGCACTCAATTACAGAAACAATGAAGTACCGGCAGTCAGCCTCTAAAGCGGCTGCTTCATTATACAATTGTGGATGGTACTCGTATACATAGAAAGAGGCAGTTTTTTGAGAACAATTTGCCTTTAAACGCATTTTATTTTCCATAATTTTATCTTCACTATGACATGTGATTTGTTTTGTTTTAAACTATTAATGTCAAGTTTCAGTTTTAAAACATATTTTTGTCTCATTAGACAAGTTGTTGTTTCTGCATATCAAGTCATGGTGAATAAAAAAAATCCAACCGAGTAAATATTCTTCAAACTAAATTTTTGATAATGAACCATAGACATGGAGGCTTTAGCAATTAGACCCTAAGAAAATAAAATATTTTTTGTTTTAAAATAATTTATTTTTAAATTGGGTCTCTTAAATATTTTGTGTTTCGTCGGAAACGCTTTAATAATATAAAGTTAACTTCTATAAACAATTTAAATTAGTTTGAGAAAATTATGTCCGTGAAGGAATGTTACGGTGGTCTCATCAGAGCTCCTCCTGTTCTGTACATACATATTTATGACAAACATCAACTATTTAACTCACATTTTTTGGAGAAATCATATACTGGAATTATTTTTTCTTTTTCTATATGTTCATACACTTGTATGTGTTACATATGTACATACAAAATTGGCCAGTACAACCCTGTTTAAGTGCTACGGACTAGCTTCTCGCAGCACCCATGTTGTTTGTGTGTTTATTTTTATCCATGTACCGACTCCGAACGACAGACTTGAGAGGCTTGTTCATTGCAAAAAGTTACTATCACAGCTTTTTCCAGAAGACTGCTAAGAGATAGTCGGCGAAAGAAATATTTTTTTTTATATCTCATTTGTTTTTTCAAGATGTCAGAGCTGTTGTTTGAATCAGAGTGGGCAAACAAACAAAATATTTCGCAAACCTTACAACAAAGTCATACACTTTTCAAAATTTTTTTAATGGTATTGTACATGAGCAAAACTAAAATAAATACTTTCTATATGAGAAAGAGCGCAAACGAAACAATTCGCTTTTTTATCTTGTGCTTGCCTTGTTTTTCCGTTACATTCATATAATTTGCTCTTTTTTCTCTTCTTTTCTTTTTCTTCGCATTCATTTTTTGTTCTACCTACGCGCATTTGAGTTAGTGTATTTGTAGTGCTCAAAACAAAAACAATATACAAAACTAAATGGGACAATCGTTCTCACTGTTTTTGTTTTATTTTTGTTTTACTCATTGTAAAGAACACAACAAAATGAGATCAAACGTTCAGTTTTGTTTATTTTCCTACTCTGGTTTGAACTCGGGGTTTGAACACTTTTATAAGTTAGTTCACGCCCTCCTTTTCTCACCATCATTGCTTTTTTGGTAATTCTCGTCTTATTTGGATGAATCAGAATTAACATTTTTTTGTTTTTGCTTTCCTATTTCATTTTATCCACATTAGTCGACATCAACGACATCTACGATAGCCGTGGTGGTTAGGGGCATCACCAATGCAAGTGTGTAACATTGTTACTATTTGGTCTTGCCATTTGTCTTTAAATCCCAGTAAGAGTGATCATTTCTTAAATGAATTTTTGTTTCGTTAGATCAAAGTGAACTTATATTTTATGTTTCCGTTTATTTGAATTAAAAGAATATAAAGTATTTACAGGTACTCTCACATATATGGCAAATATTTGATCAAAAGAATGTAGCCACTATTTCATAAAAATATTTATTTCTTTTTTTTTTGTGTTGGTAACAGTTTTATTAATTGAATATTTAAATATTAGCGCTTTTGTAAGTCTTTCAAACGTGGCAGTCGTAGTATATATGTATGTATGCCTACATTTTGTTATTGTTTTACATGATTTGCCACGATTGTACGACTTACAAGGGCCGTTTTCTACGAAGAGCAATTACCGCTATTATTTCTTAAAACCCTTGTAGAAACCTTTTTATAAAACAAAACTTTTGCATTAAATATGTTTTAAAAATATTTTCGTCAAATATTTGCCGAACCGTAGCTTTATTAAGGATTGAAACTTATGTATACTGAACGATGGCGAAATTTAAGCAAATTTGACATTTAAATAGCTTCACAAATAGAAATATAATTATTTAAATTTCTCCTATTAGGATAAACTCTTTTAAAAGAAAGCAAAATATTGTTTTTTATAAGTTTACTCTTATAAAAGATTTTTTTGTAAATTTCGAAATTTGTATTCTTATGGAAATATTGAATAAAGCTACGGTCACATTAGGAAAATATTTGTTAGCTGGCAAATAATTTTGTTTTTGAAATATCAGGGGCAAATTACGGCAGTCGATATCGACCGAAATTTCATACAATTTACATAGAAATTACGTTCGATATCGAATGCCGTAATTTGTCCCCAGCTGTTTTGTTGTTTGCCCCTTAAAAATATTTTGTGGTCACATTAAGTCAAAGAAACAATTGAGGCTTTTCTTGAAATATTTGCACTTTAAGAAATTATTTTTTCGGCGACTTCTAAGCAGTTTTCTGACAAAAGCTCTGAGAGCAACTGATTGCCATGAACAAGCTTCTCAAGTCTATGTTCGGATTCAAAGACTAAACATTGACGCACATAATATGTGTGTTATGAGAAGGTAGACCATAACTCTGAAAAGAAGTTGTAATGGACGATTGAGTGTGTATATCCGGAATATATTCTTCTAATTGGATTTTTAGGGCAAATTTTATTTTTGCATATAAAAATTTTTATGAAATTTAATGGAAACCCCATATTACGAATTAAAAAGGTTCTGAAATACAAATTTTAAGAGATTTATTATACAATTAAAATATTTTATATGAAAACAAGCTTTTTCCATTAGTATGCTTTTTATAGTTTTCTGAATGCGTTTTACTAAAATTTTGTTCTTTAGTCTAGCCCTCGATCGTCAAACTAGCACAATATCTACTAGTCTACTAAGCCATCCTTTTTTAAATAAACTTTTAAAGTTCTTTGAAATTTAAAAAAGAAAAACTGTCTTTTACACATATTTTTAATAGCTAGTAATTGGTGAAAAAAAAGATATATTTCCTAATAATTCCCACACTTTGTATCCCCCACACAAAGTGTATGATGTATAGCCCCCAACCATGTACATATAGAGCTACACATTAGCCAACTCATTATTAAGTTTTTAATATTTATCTTTAAAGTCATCATCAACTATATATTCTCTTACAAGAAAAAAAAAAATCTTAAACTTTCTTTAGGAAAAATTCCATGTTTTCAATATTCACAATACTTTCACACCCCCTCTAAGCAGATGACTGTCTAAAAGGGCATCGTTAAACAAGAAACGTGAAAAGTATTTGAAAAAAAAAGAATCACAGCGTGTGTCCAATAAAAACAAAATAATTTTTCACAACAGTTTCATTTTGAATAATTGTTGCTGCTTTACGTTGTGTTGTGCAGCGTTTGTTGCTGTCTTGCCATAGGATTAGAAAACTTTGGATGAAACAAAAAAAAAAAAAACTTAATATAGCCAGCAGAAGTAATTTTATATTTTTGCCGCCAATCGTTAGTACCTCCACGTCCAATAAAGACTTTAGGAAAAATTCCTTTAGCTTAGCAACGAACTACTTAGAAAAAACATTTGTTTTTTGCCAATACCTTTTAAACTGAAAATTGCAATTTTTTCGTACAAGATTTTATTTTTTTTTCGGGGGTAAAGAGCCATTGAACGCTTTTTGAAAATGTGTTTCGTTTCTTTGCAATCAATTTTTATATTATACTCACTCACTCATACTTATGCCACAAATGGGTTGACATCATTTCAAAAGCGATGAAAATACATAGAAAAATAAAGAAAAACAAAAAACGAAAATCCAATGCACTTTGTGAAGGAGTCTTTAACCCAAATAAATAATGGGACAAAATGAGAGCATCATAACGAACAGAAAGGCACATTAACAGCTATTATTAGTTATGTAGTAGGTGTTCAATAGAAAATCAATTCAATGGATTTCTTGATTTTTGGGCATAAACGGAATTAAAAATTGTGTGAATTCATAGACAAGGAGTGAGTTTTAGTGAAGGAAAAGCATAAGCTTAAGGATCACAAAACAGTGTAACACTTGCCCCAAGTTTTCAGCTCATTTGCTAAGAGCCTTGTACAGAACTTATGGCCAAATGTTGGTTGGCTTTGGTTAAGGCTGTCGTATACCTCATAGAGCCCGCCAATCTCATGTATTTTTAAATAAAAATTTATTTCTCATGATGCTATAAAAATCGGCTTAATTTTTAAAAACATGAAGTAAAATAAATTTCAAATGGTAACATTTTATATAGGTGACGGGGTTTGTAGGGTTTACTGTGGCTTGGTTTTGCTTCATTTGCAGGAATACCACATAATTGGCCATTACAACCCTGTTTCAGTGTTAGGGCCTCGTTTCTTGTAGTCTAGTGGTTAATGTGTTGGCTTGCTAGAAAAGAGATCCGAGTTTAAACCCTAATACTGACATTTTAAAAGAAAAGAAATGTGGAAAAATATTTATTTCAGCGACTACCTCTTCGCAGTCCTTTAGCAAAAGTTCTTAGAGTAACTGATTGCCATAAACAAGCTTCTAAAGGCTGTCATTCGGAGTTAAACTGTAGGTCCCAGCACTTATGAATAAACATTGAAACCCACAATATAGGTGCTGTGCGAGCCTAGGTCGTATATGCAATAATTGTATGTATTAAAAAATTAGAAACCCCTTTAAATTGAATATGATCAATAAAGACTGATTTTCAAAGTAATGTTGAGATTTGTTGGTAATGCTCAGAGTGGACAAATAAACAAAACATTTCGCAAACGTTACCACAAAGTCATAAACTTTTCAAATTTTTTTTAATCGTATTGTACATGAGCAGAACCAAAACAAATACTTTCTAAATGAGAAAGAGCTCAAACGAAACAATTCGCTTTTTTATACATTCGTATAATTAGCTCTTTTTTTCTCTTCTTCTTTTCTTTTTCTTCGCATTCATTTTTTGTTCTACCTACGCGCATTTGAGTTAGTATATTATTTGTAGTGCTCAAAACAAAAACAATATACAAAACTAAATGGGACAATCGTTCTCACTGTTTTTGTTTTGTTTTTGTTTTGCTCATTGTAAAGAACAAAACAAAATGAGATCAAGCGTTTTGTTTTATTTATTTTCCTACTCTGGTAATGATGTTCAGGCGTCAATTCCTTCAGTATGATATGTAGTTGAGTTCACAATCAATCTTTTCATAAATTCCGAAATTATCGTAAAAAAATGCAGCCTCCCTAAATCCTTTTTTTACTTTTTACCTCAAAACTTACACTGCATTAACACTACCTTCCGCTAAGTGTCAACAAATATTATACTTTTTTAAAGTCTTTAAAAATACTCGTAAACATATCAGTTTTTTGACTCATATGTACTCTGTATAATGCACTTGGTTTTCAGTTCATAAAATTCCTTTCATTATTATTTTGGGAAAAACATTGAAGGAAAATCAATAAATAACAAATGGATGGACTTAAAAAAATAGTAGATGCATTAATGAACTTGAGAATGTCAATGAACGCAACAAATGACACACAATATGAGAATAACAACGGACAATAATAACAGGGAATATAAATGTTTCTGTACTCTGTAGAACAACAAAATAGAAAAGAAAAGAGTAAAATCTAATTTAAAGTGAAATTTATTGAATAACAATTATTTATGAAAAGGTAATTAACACCTAAGCGAACAATGACTGCAAAAACCTATGTCAAGAAGGCCATTGGAATGATTTTCTATTAAACAAATACTCGCATAAAGATTCTTGTAAAAATATATGAATATTTTTCTAAAAATTATAATAATTAGTCTTCAATAGGGATTATTTGGTTATGTTTTGTAAAACAAATTCGACTGAAATTGAAATCGTTTGTTGTATTCGATTGTGATATTACTAAGCTGAGGGATGATACACAACCATATTGATTTCTCAATCCGGATTGTGAATCATTTAACAAATTTATTGTTTCCAAAATACATACTTCTTAAGTTGCTAATCTACGATCTTCTATAATATTTTTTTAGTAATCGTTAACATATTCAAAGGGGGAATATCAATAGGGTCGACGGTACTTTTTACCTTTTGATCTTAGAAGAATCATATAATGTGTGACGTAATTGAAAAACAATTGGAAAAATTCATCACGTAGCCATCTCAAGTCAGAAATATATTTCACAACAGTTTTTGTTGGTACAGTGAAATAAGAAACTTGTCAGAATAAGTTTGTTTTAAATATAAAATTTTAAGGCAAAAGATAAACGTTTGTTTTATAGTG
Source organism: Metopia argyrocephala (assembly GCA_963576795.1). Lineage (NCBI taxonomy): Eukaryota > Metazoa > Arthropoda > Insecta > Diptera > Sarcophagidae > Metopia > Metopia argyrocephala. Next base: position 169,099,807 of record OY756208.1, on the reverse strand, counting down.
CACTTACATATGTTTGCACAAAATCTTTCCAATTAAATTTAGAATACTTCCCAAATTCTATAGCCCTTTTTCATCACTTTCATTACCATTAGAAATAAAATAAAATTTTTTGAGCAAAATTTTTTAGTCTTTTAAACTACCACTAGAGTTTACGCGCTAAATATGTTAGTAAAGCCAGCAACCTCGCTTTGTATTTCTTGTTACATTAACTGGCGTCGTTGTACTGTAATCTTTGGCCTTATTAGCTGCAAATAAAAACACTGTATTATCACTACACAGAAATAATTATTTCTTGAAGCATACTTTCAGGGATATATGGTTAGGTAGTTTCAGAGGAAATATGATAAAGCGGGTGGTTTATTTATAGAAGTAATTGCAGCCAACAACCAAACCATTATTATAGAGTGGCAATAACAGTTGAAACAAAGTTTGGTGAAAGAATTTTAGTTACATTAGGAAAATATTTGATGCAAGATGAGTGAGACTCATTAAAGTTAGATAAATTGTAGTTTGTCAAAGAACAAGTACTCTATTAAGATTAAGAGTAACTAAAAGAAAACAGCGAAAAATAAAATTTTTCAAGAGTCGAGTGCTTTGGTTGTGTGGAACAGTGATGTAATATTTCACTCTATTTGACCTTTTTAATAATTACAAGACCTCTAACTAATTCAAAATGATATACAACTCTCCTGTAGAGCGCTTACTTCAAAGTCGTGCTTATTAATAACGGTAGGGTATCCAATTCTATCAATTCTGTTCTATTGGTACTACAATGGAAGTTACTCTACTCGTATTCATACCCTACATAGTGCATATTCTTTTGTAGTTGATTGTCCAGCGAGTCGCACAATATTTTAGAGTGTGAAAAGCGAAATCACCCTCCCGCAAATGCTTCTCTTGTTCATTATATAAACATTGTGCCATTCGTTCCTACTCTTTTCCTAGTCCTGCAAAATGCTCTGCCCAAGCACATATCATGTCTTGTCATCATTGAAAAAAATTCTGTATTTTAGGAGCTCCAAATTTTGCTTCTTTTTTTCGAAAACAAAGGACGTAGTTTTTATAAAACCTGGTAGGATATTAATTATTAATTTGTTGTTAAAGAGCTTGATTAGTTTGTAGGTTGCTTATCGTGGACACTTATTTACAAGCGTGTCAAATATAGTCCTAAAAAATGTTAACGAAATCTCTAATATATAAAATTCTCGTATCACGGTGTTTGTTGCCGAACTCCTTCAAAATGGCTTGACTGATTTTCATTAAATTTTGTGTGCATATCAGGTAGATCTGAGAATCGGTCAACATCTATTTTTTATATCCTTAAATTTTAAGGGTGACCCGACTTCGAAGAAATTTTAAACTACATAGACAGATCTGTGTACCGCAGAATACATACAGTTTGCGTTTTTTTTTTAGGAAGTATTCAGAGGGGGCGGTAGAGAGGCTATTTCTCTCTATCCCCAACTATCAACTGATGTATGGAAAACGGCGGTCAATCGTTTATTAAAACTCAGACATTGACGTTGATAACCGTTAGGTGGTACCATATTCATCTCTGCTGAGCAAAACATTCAATGCTCATATCAATGTTGAGTTTTGAAGTTCAGTGAATAGTATCAAATATATTTGAACTAAAAAAAAAATTCCTATAAATAACTTAAAAGGCCGAGTCAACTAGTATTTATATAAGACATCACTCATCAGTGTTTCTAATATGCAGATCGTCAGATTTGGATTACTATGTATGTATATGAAGTGTGACATAATATTTGGTCTGCATAACATGTATTCGACTGAAGTTGGCGGTCTTTAAACCATTCACGTACATGCTTGTCAGTAGGATGGTGTACGATAATTATTGCCACCAACTAAATATATCCTTTCTATAGTGTCCGACGAGTGATTTGAAGTATAAGAATGTGTGTATTTTGCACAATATTGGACTGATATTTATAATGAATATACAATAGTGCTTCAGAATACCCCTTAATATATGTTTATGCTAGATGGTATGCAATTGAAATAGGGGAAAAATTACTGTGTTTTAAAACCATTTCCTTCGGTATTAAATATAATATAATACCGTAATCTGGGGACAGATTTTGTACCAGTGAACCAGCTCGCCTTTCCATTAGTTTTCCCTAGAAAAGTTCATGTCTTTAAATTCAAACATGGGGGTTGTCGTAGAAAAGTACTGCATACAAATTTGTCAAATAAGTCCCTCATATCATTCATTCATTCATAAAGGAGGTACTGAATTATTTCCCCGTAACTAGGGCTTTATAGTATTTCCCCCAGTTTCACCGCCTCTGACAAACTCACATCTTATATCCGATAATCACTGAGGTATCTCTTTCTAAAATCCCTAATAAGCTTAAAGTATAATATTTTTTATGAATACCACAATTTTGCAATTCTCCACTAACCAACTGATACCAATAGGGCATAGCTTGTTAAAAATAAAATCGAATATTTTTTTTTGTTTTTTAATATTTTTGTATTTAAATTTTTATTGATTTTATTTTGTCGTTATCTTAAGTTTGTTTGTTTTTTTTTTCTAATTTATATTTTTACAATTATATTTTTTAATATTTAAATAAATACTTTTTAAGGTTTGGTTGTTTTTTTGTTTTATAATAATATTTAATACTACTTTGTTGTTATTTTTTCTTTCGTTTCGTGTTTTATTTGTTGTTTTCAATAAATTATCACCTAAAATATCTTTTTATTATTTTTGGAAATATACTTTTTTTCAATAAATAAATTAACAATTACATTTAAATTATTAATTCTAAGGATTTCTGCAGGCATTCTATATTCCAAAAATTTTCAAAAAATTTTTTTGTAATTGGCATCGAACGAATACCTGTGAATTAAACCTCTTGGTCTGAAATGATAAACAGCAAATAAAAACTTTTTTATTTTTGTTTTATTTATTTTTTAATAAAATAAAAAAAATTATTTGTTTTTTTTTTTAATTTTTGATTTTTATTTAATTATTTTGTTGGTAAAAAAATTTTGGTTTTATTCGTTTGTTTTAAATTTTATAGAAAAATTGTTATTCAATTACCCTGTTTCCTTGTATGTTTTTGTCTTGTTTTTTTAATTTTTGTTTTTAATTTAAATTTGTTTCTGTTTTACTTTTTTTCATTTATTGGTATATTTTAAGAATTTAATTTAATTTACTACTACAATACATGTGCTATTTTTTGTTTTAGTTTTTTAATTTTACCTGTTTTAAATATCTATGAGGCTATTTCCAATTCATATTCATGTTTTTTTTCATTGTTTTTCATTTCATTTAACTTCTAATAAATTCAGAGTGTTATTTCTTTTTAATTTTAAATATTTATTCAATAAGATTTGTACATAAAGGGATTTTATTTATAATTTTTTTATTTTATATTGAGCGTATACCAGCTTAATTCTAATTTTGTCATACTAAATTTATTATTTTATATTTGATTTTTTTTATTTAATGGGGTCATGAAAGTTAAGTGGGTCAGTTACATGTAGAAATCAAAATACGGTTGAAGTGCCAGTTGCCAAAAATGGCCTTAAAAGTTTAAAGGCTGCAATGCACTATGTCTGTATCTATTATAGGTTGTGTGGCATCTATTTTTAGTACTAGAATAACTTAAAATTGCGTGGTTTTTATCCCACAGGAGTACAAGTATCAGTCGAAATTAATTTGAGTATTTTGATTTGTAGAGATTTTGTATTTTCTTTAATAATCAAATAGTTAAAGTGAAGTAAAATAAATGAGCAGAGTTACTACTGGAACGTATGATTTTTTGTTGTTGTTGCTGCCATTCGCTTCGAATGGTCGAAGTTGTTGAACTTTGAATTAAAGCCATCTTCTGTTTTTGTATTAACAAAAATGTGCGAACTTCGTGGGGCTGATTGCTGCTGGATTATTTACCTATATTTGTGGAGGCATAACGCTGGCAATGGGGGTTCTATTTTTAAAGTGGGATCTTTACGATATTAGTAAGTTTAAATCAAATATACACACACTTTTTGCCCCTTCCCCTCATATTTTCCTATACCATCACAATGTACTGGATAAGTAGGGGTCATCACCCGAGTGCTGACCTCAATCTGTTTTTTTCTTCTGCTGAAACTAAAGGCCCGATTATGGTTCACAACAGTTGTAAATTTGATGTTGTATTTCTAAAATTGTAGTCGCCGTGGTCTAGTGGTTAGTGTGTTGGCTTACTAAGACATGAGCCCTGGGTTCGACACCCAGCTCCGACATCTTAAAAAAAGAAATATGAAAAAATATTTCTTTCGGCGACTACCTCTCAGCAGTCTTCTGGCAAAAGCTCTGAGAGTAATTAATTGCCATGAACAAGCTTCTCAAGTCTGTCGTTCGGAGTCGACATTAAACTGTAGGTCCCGGTACTCATGGATAAAAATTTACACACACAACATGAGTGCTGCGAGAAGCTAGGCCGTAATCCTGACACAGGGTTGTAAAGGCCAGTTATGTATGTATGTATGTATGTATTTCTAAAATTGAGATTATGCTTTACAACACCTATGTGTTGTACCATATACTTTGAATATTGTTTACAACATTTATTTTTATATGTTGTAGACAATACAACACAACATTTAGTTGTTGTGAACGATAATCGGGCCCTAATACTCAGGTGGTGGAATAAATATCCCCTACTGATGCTGTGCATTGTATTGGAATTTTTTATAGGATAGATTTTTTTAAGCGCCTTACGAATGCCACGATGTAAGTTGTTGTCAATTTGATCACTCAAAGACTAGTGTTGTACCTTCACCCTTGAATGTTCAACAGCAACTGCCGCATCTGTCGCTGAATGTTGATTATGAAGTGGTGAGCATCTTTGCTAAGAAGGTACTAATCTATGCAAAACAAAGTTCTATCTGTTTAATTTCAGTTATGTGCTATTCTATTTTTCTCTTATTTCTTTCATAGTTTCGTAAGTTATTCTGCCCTATTCTATAAGACGTTGTCGACGGCGACTACAAAAAATTTACGTGGTCGAATAAATATAGCTGTACTGGTCAATATTTTTACATGTAAAGCCGATTAAACTTCGGCACTTATCACTTTGTAGCGATTATAGAATAGTATGACCCTGTTAATTAATAGTGATTACAATGACTAAACAAGGGATACATTTTTGCTAGCAACGTCAACAAAGCTTTTCATAACAGAGTGGATTATTTCTCTGTCGATTAAAGTATTTTATTATTAAAGTACTCAAATTATGTTTTTATTGTTCTATTTTGGTAATTAAAATTTTAATTCTACATACATATTTTCTTTGTAAAGAAATATTGGCATCTTTCAACTCAACTGTACTTCTATTTTCATTCAAAACGCAATAAAACAATTTTTTAATTTTTTTAATAAATAAATATTATATTAAAAAAATTAATTTAATGCGAGTATTATGTCTCCTTGCTGACAAAAAAAAATGTATTTATTTTTTTAAAGTGTTTTTCTCTATTTTTTCTTAACTTAAAATTACACAAATAGCTCGCCTAGCTTCGTTTTGACTCTTAGAATGTTATGGGTTTCAATTCCAATGTTATATTAAAATTTTACAAACTGAGATATCGTTCCTTTTCAATTCTACTGGTGATATCTGCTTCCTAACGGATATTGTTTGTAAAATAATCAAAAGACAACCTCAGCAATTATCCTATCCCGGCCTTAAGTTGAATTTATGTTTTCGTTTAAAAAAAAAATTTACTTACGATATTAATTAAATGCTCGAAACTATCAAGCTTTAATTTATTTAAAAAAACTTTTTTCAAATATTTTACTCGGTATTTAGCACATTAGGTCTGGGAATAATAATCCGCTCTATTATGTGAGGCTTTTCGATGTTATTTAATCTGATAATCGAAAATCGCTCCTGGAATATAAAAGATTTGATAAGTAAGGGCAAACATTTACTATATCTTAGATGTTATTTTATATTAAGTAGTCTATTAATAATTGCTATGTTGACATCATTAATGCTTTATTCAAAATTTATAGCTTTGTTGTAAGGCTTTGAATAACTGATGCTTTATTTAAAAGCTTAACAGAAAAAAATGTGATAAATTGAAAAAAATTACAACAATGTCTTAATAAAGATTGCACACTTGCCACGCCTTCAATAGTTATAATAAAAAAAAGCTAATAAAAATAGAATTCAAAGATTTGACATTCAACAACAAAGAAAAAAATTACATAATTATTAATTTTCTTTTATATCAAGAGCCATAAAGAAGCTCCTGTTTATAATTCTATTGTTCGGTCTTAAAAACCATTTATTCGCTTTAATTTTTTATGTACAATGTGTAAACCAATTTATTTGATTTCATTTTTTTATATTTTTTTCTACATTTAATGAAACGTTTATTTATCTTTTATTAACTTTCTTTCCTTACAGTCATAATTAAAATGGATTCTTTTGAATTGATTTGATTGATTGGGAAACAAAAATATTATTTCCAGTAAAGATTTTCAAATTTAAAGCAAATATTAGAATCTAAGAAAAGTATTCATGGACTGTTCCGAGCAATAGATCAGACGAAAAGTTTTATTACATCAATTCGCCTGTTTTTATGTTTATTTTGTTTTTTTTTTTTTACGTACGGGCGAAGGTGAATTGATTTTAAGGTGCGATTAGTCAATCAGCTGTTTAATCGTTTTTTGCTGGTTGAAGCTGTCAAACTGTTCTTCATTATTATGTCTTATAATCAATTTGCCTGGCAGAAAAATACATTTACTTCTGATCTATCATATAAAATGTATTGAAAAAATTTTGATTAAATATATGCGCGTGAGGTTTGATAGACATCGCTTAAGCATTAAATTATTAAAATTTTATTGTTTTTATCCGAAGGAAATTTAATGCAAAATTCAAGTATTTAAATTTCCTACTTTTAAATAATTGGTTTAAATCAACATTTAATATTCAGTTTAAATCATAAATAACAAAATCGGAATTACTTTTAACACAAGCCAATAATTAAAGAACCGTCTTCAGCAGAAATATGTATAATCTGTGAATTACACGATATATGGGTGCCAATACCCGCGAATGTTTTCATAAGACCCTGTAATATATTTTTTAACTACTTGCTATATAGCATTTTCGGTTTATAAAGAACCTTTGACAAAAAAAAAAACGGAACTTAATTCAAATACTTTTCAACTTTTTTCAGTTTCAAATGATGAAATGTCAAGAATTCAGCCGAAATCCTTTGACATTTATTTTATAATTTGAACAAAGAATTCAAATTTTGAAAATTTACTATCAAAATGGTGAAAATTTTACTGTATCACTTCGTACAATTGAGTAGCTTTTTCCTCGTTATCAGGAAACTGCGTTTGTGTAATTTAATCGCTAAATTCAAGGCTCACGGCACTGTTGCTGACAATAGACCAAAACAATACGCTTGTTGTGCAAAGTCTCGAGAATGAGCATGGGACATCCACTCGTCGACGTTCGCAACAATTAGGCATCACCAGAGTCTTATAAAGATCAATTCGTTTAAGAATTATAGCCGTTGAATGTTTGTGAATTGGCTGTTTGAAAAATTGAACGGAAACAACGTATCTTTTTTTTTAACAAAATCAGTGATGAGGCCCATTTTTAGTTAGTCGGTTATGTAAAAAAAAACAAAATTATAACATATGGAGCTCACCAAACATTACTTTGTACTATTTTTTAGAAGCACCCTAGAGTTATGAAATTTATTTTCAATTATGAATAATTTCAGAATGCATAAATGTACACTTAAATATTTACCACAGAGAGAGATGTTATCTTCTAAGATTAAATTTCACATTGTAAGTGTAATTGAGGAAATTAATCAAAATGATTGCGCGAAATATATGGTTCTTATTCGCAGGTGTGCTATAAGTAATACCCAATTCAACTATAGGTATTCCTCGATTTTCTATATTTTGAGAACAGTTGATAGCTTTGTCATCTTAAAAATAAAGAAATATGAAAAAATATTTTTTTCGGCAACTACCTGTAAGCAGTTTACTGGTAAAAGCTCTGAGAGTAACGGATTGCCAGAAAAAAGCTTCCAAAGTCCGTCGTTCGGAGTCGACATTAAACTGTTGGTTCCGATGGGCCCTGCACTGAACCTAGGCCGTAACCCTGAAGCTGGATTGTAATGGCCAATTATGTATGAATGTATGTACAATATTTAGGTATATGAGAACGGTTGAGGGTAAAGTTTCTGAATTTAGCCTGAAGGACTCCATAGTCAATGCAAATCTTTACTTATAAATTGGGGAAATTGAGCAATATGGAATGACACTACTCGTTTATAAAGGTTGCAATTTATTTTTTATGTAGAAAATTTATAATTTTATTTTGTTTGACAAAACATTTTTCTCTTTTGCCTTTTTTAATTTATTTTGAAAAACGTTGTATTTAAACTGAAAATGCTATACAACATCGTCTGTTCGTTACAAGTTGTAAATTGGACTTTTATTAATACACTCGTAATGAATTATTTTCTACTTTAATTGTTTTGTAATTTTAATCATTTGCTTTTATTATTTTTGTTTTATTTTTTTATATTTAAGATTAAGCTAAATATTACAATTCTTACTACTTAAACTTTAAATAATTTCTTGATTTTTCGTTTTTTTGTTTTTATATTTTAATTCATAATATTTAATACAGTTTGTAATTATTAATATTAATAAATATATTTTTAAAAATATATTTATAAATTTATATATTGTATGTAGAGTTTTGGTACAGTCATAATACTATTAAGTGTAAAGGGTAATTTTAAAATAAAAGACCCGATCTCTTAAACATCAAATGAAAGCATTTGAAAGCAAATAAAAATAAAAATAAAAAAAATAATGCTTTCATTTGATTAAAACGCGAAATAGATCTTTAAACAATTATTTACAAGCTTTTTTTTCAACGGCTTTCTAAAAAATTAAAGAAAGTAAAGCATTTCTTTTCTTTACAACAAGATTACAATTTGATTCTTTTTTTTTAATATTTTAAAATTATTTAAAACTATAAGCTTTTAAAGCCTTGTTTTGCTTATTTAAATAAAAAAAAAATAAAAATAAAAATTTATTTAAAAAATAGGAACTAAAAGCACCAAATTATATAAAAAATAATGTTAAGAAATTAAATTAAATTAAAAGAAAACGTATGTATAAATATATCATTAATTAATAAATAAATCGTTGTAGCTTTTTAAATATAATTAAAAATAAAATATAAGTATATGGAAGAATAAATTTTAATTAAATAGTTTAACATTTTAATTAATAATTTAGTTGAAAAAAGATAAATATAAATAAATTATTATTTGTCGTCTTATTATTTATACAAAATATACATTTATTTTAAGTTTAATTTATATATAAATACATGTATATTATAAGTAATAATCATAAAAAATATTGCAAATTAATTACACCTTAAGTCACAGTTATTTTGTTTTAATTATTAATTATTTGATTTACGAATATTTTCTAATAATTTTTATTATTTTTGTTTTTCTTTGTGTTTATAATACAAAATTTTTTTTACAAGCAAATTCTTTATTGAGGCTCAAGTTTTGTAATTCCATGATTTAACAGCTGATTTATATTTTTTGTTTAATGCAAGTTTTAGTTAGAAGAGTTTCTTTTTTTGTGTGCAAAAGACACACAAAAATCTTTTAATTTCCTCAACAAAAACAAACTCTATAGAGCAATGAACGGACACTGAACTAGTCATGTGACTGGTTCCTTCCTTAGTGATATAGGCTGATTCGAGTTCTAACACTTTATATGCATTTTTTTTTATTGAGACCAATACTCAGGGCTAAAGTCCTACTGATGCTGTGCATTGTATTGGCATTTTCGTGGAAAGAACAGTACATTTTGACAACAGAACATATATTTTGTTTTCTTATATTATTAAAGGCCTTATTAATGACACAAATTGCTCATTCAAAGGCCAGTGTTATACCTTCACCCTTGAATGATCAACAGCAATTGCCTCATCGTTGCATGTTGATTGTGTGGTAAGTGCCTTCGCTAAGTAGGTTTTTAGTTGTTATCTGCTACTTCCCAATAGGTGCGCTTTTCTCCTGATCATTCATTTTTGCTTGTCAAAGGTCAGAGAGCACTTACTTTGTAGATGGACTTCGTGGAGGGGGAGACCTCTTTTTTTTTAAATTATAATTCTGAAAAAACCGCAAACTAACTTTTTCATTTTTCACCTTTGCTGGGATTCGAACCTGGGCCGTTTGATTTTTTGTGCGAGCGCTCTAACCACTATACCACGCACCTCCCACGCGGACTTGTGATTTTTGCATGGCGGTGTAATAGAGAGGGTTAATTGACATTATTTTGAAGCCTCTGATAGGCCTAGATCTAAGCAGAACTTGGATGAATTGAATATATTCTCCGTTAACCCCAAATCCTTTTTACTCTTTCGCAGATGACAGTAGCATTTGGCACTCCTATTCATTTGAAAGTAGGTCGAGCCTTGTGGAGAATGGGGCGAGAAGGCAACATATGAATGACACACTTCATTCATTCATACATTAATATGAATATGATATGAATGGCACAGTTACATATAACCTTCAAAAAATTTCCTTGTGGGGCGAACAGGATCGAATTTAAGGAGGCGGACATTCTTGATGTTCTAGGCTTGAGCATTAATTGTGATATCCGTTGAAATTATTACATATTTCGAGTGTTGAAAAAAGTATGCCCGTGCATCGGTTTTTTAAAACGGAGCAAGAAATATTTCACTCTATCTGACTTTCTTCGTATTTATAAGACCTTTAACCGAACCAAGAGGCTTCTCGACCGTGTACAGGAAAGGGCGTGAGTGTTAATTAACAACGGTAGGGTATACAACGAATTGCCTTATCATGCGGTTGTAGACTTTAGTATGTCAAGCCGAATATATATTTAAGTATTTTAGCACTTACAGTACCACATAGCCAGCCATGCACTAGACGAAGGACCATAAACTTTTGTACTTAATAAAGAATAAGGTGATTTCCTTTTTAATATAGAATTGATGGAATTTAATTGCTTCAACTAATAAAATAAAACAAACTCAGTCAGCGAAAAGCATTTGTTCCCCGAAATTTTAAGTCCTTATAACAGTTGGCGTTAAAGGTGGTTGCATTGACAAAAAGTTTTCCATATTCAGAGTATTTTTACCATATGGACCTGTTGATAAATCAGCTGTATCACCATTATTACACGATAAGTCATGAGCTTTTAAATGCTTTTTCCGGTAACGCCTTAATTTTTTGCGGGTCATATAAAGATGTTGATTGAACTCTTTAAAGTTATGATGTGAAGATCTTAATGGGTCTTTATCTCCTAGACCTAAAGACATATCCTCCCCGCCGTTTTCCGTTAAATGGTGTAGCGGATTGTGATGATGATGATGAAGGTGGGAGGAGGCTGATGTAGGCGGTAGTGGCATATCATAGCCATTATTGTTATCGCTATTGGTGGTTTGTGTTGAATTTAGTGGCGGTGGTGGCGGGAATATTAATGGGTTTTGAGCCCACTCCCGCCACAAATTTCAATCTTGCACTGAACCATTTTGTTGGGATGAAACGGAGGGTACTGAGCTGTTATTTAATAAATCTGTATGACGTCGCTCTTCTCTGCTCAAAGAGAATTCATCATCCATATTGGAAGATTGTTTAGAGCGATCCGATTTACAGTCCTCATCTAAGCCCATGGAATGATGCATAGCAGCTGCCGCTGCAGCGGCATGTTGTCTCTCTGAGGGTGGTAAAAGGTTTAACATACTTAGAGGCAAGCCCGGAAAACCACCTGGAAAGTCGGGATAAAAGCCTTGGGGATTAAAAGGATTAAACAGGGAATTTGGTCCTCCCAATAAGTCAGGTTCAGAACTAGACGGTCTGGGCCCTGCGCCGGGCATAGGACCTACCAAATCCAAATCATTCGAAGAATTTTGGGATGCTGCAGCAGCTGCTGCTGCTGCTGCGGCGGCAGCATTACGTTGAGCCTCTTTGCGTGCCTCTCGTTGTTCTTTTGATTCGTTAGAGTTTTTACTAGAGCCGGATATACCCATTTGTAACATTTCCAAGGGGGGACCACTTATGCAATCTTTGCGCAACTGTTCCAATTTCAAAGACTTGCCATATTTGCCGCGCACATACATAAGCAGAGAATTATAGGGGATGCCAAAGATTCTAGAGGCCTGAGAAGTGGTCATTTTTTTATTCCACACATGCTGCAAAGCCTCTGTCAATTCGGCATTAGTCCAAGAGCGGGGTGGTCCTCCACGTGGTGCTGAATGTTGACCTTTAGGTCGAGGCACTGCAAGTAAAGAAAGGAAAAAAAAAACGAAAATTAAACAAGACAACAGTTTTAATGCAAGATTATCTAAAATATTTAATGTTTTAATTCTGCTTTTTTTTCATATTGGATTTACCAATTTTAATTTAAAATTCAAACAATAAAAAACAACAACAATAATAAAAACTTAATAAAACTTCATCACCCACACCCTGCCAAGAGTTTTTTTATTATTTATTTGTTTTTATTGCATTTACAAAAACAAACAGTATAAGCCCCTACCCTACCCATGCCATAAGTTAAGAGAGAGTAAAAAAAAATACTCGTACCAGCTCCTCTACTCGTATAACATCTCATATTATTATCATTGATCACACTGTGGTGGTTCCATATGCAAATTATGCACCACATATTCAGCAAAAAAAAAGGAAACCTTCAATGGAATTAAAAACGACTGTGTTAACGTCTTTTGTTTTTGGCAACAATTGTTGCATTCACAACATAAGAAAAAACAAAAAAATCTTTCCTTTCAACTTCAATAAAAATTTTATTTTTATACCGAAGATCTCAATTGAGGAGAGTATGTGTTTAAATGAAAAAAAAATAAATATTTCTTTATGAGATGTTATCTTGCCACACAACAACAGAAAAAAAATTTCAATCTTATTGCCACAGGTTGTTGCCAAAATGGCAACAACAAAAACCGCAAAATAAAATAAATAACAATATGTGATCTTTTGTAAAACCCATTTATTAGTCAAGAGGATTAGATTTCAAACAAAAATTGTGAGAACTTTTCTTTCAAAACAACAGTTTGAATCCTGAATTACTTAGTGGGTTAAAAATAAGAGACTCCCTGAAAAATGGGGATAAAACTACGCTTTAAAACCACTAATGAATGGCAATCAAGCTGAAATTGCCAATTTATAAAATATTCTGTTATGATCAGTCTATACTTATGTTTTGAGGTATTTGAAATAAAACATCAAATATTTAAAATTAAATGTGATTGATTGTGCATCCCTGCTGTACTCATTTTAAAAGGTTAATAAAAATTATGCCATTCAATATTAAGCAGCCAGTCTACGTGATATCGCATTACTTGTACCCTTAACCAATACCCGGTAACATACACTCATGAAATATTAACCGTGAAATTGTTTTGTCTTTTCTATAATTTTAAACAAATTTTTTCTTTTTATTGATAAAAGAAAACAACAGCAACGATATGCAGACAAATTCTTTGACCTTTAACATATTGATGTTATTGCTGTTGATTTTCTCCAATAGATAGGAGGTCAACACGTTTTTTGAGTAACTATAGTAGTTTACAAACCCAACGAATATGCATATAAAACTACAATTATACGATTACACGCTCGTATTTGTATTGTATGAACAACAGGAATACAAACTATTTATTTTTAATATTTTTCCAAATAATAATTTCTAAGAATTTTTACTTGAAAATAAAGCAATTGTACAGTATGACGAAAATATTTGTTTTCAGTTGACTTACTGTCTCTATATTTGCCTGCCTGCCTGCTTGCTTGCTTGCCTGTCAGTCTGTCCCTGTCTCAATAATGCCAATATATGTATATAGTTTAGCCGGGTATTTAGTATTTTAAATCTTTTTAAAATATCGTCGTTTGCTTTACTTTGGTTTGAATTTGTTACATGTTGCAATTGCAATTTTTTCTTTCGTTTTAGTTTTCCTGTATAAGAATTTGTAGCAAATCTTAAATCACGTTTAAATTGTGAACAAATCAGTTAATCACACCCACACTATTTTAAATACGATATACATACATATGTGTGTATATAAATATACATTTATTTTTAATCATATATAGACAGTCAGTTAATGCATACATACATATATATGTATATAGAGCGATAGTACAGAGTAGTAATAAACATAAAACCGTCAAAACCGACTATATGATACCTTCCGTTACAATTATTTATTGCCATATCCTATCCCTAATGAAAATTGAAAAACAGATCGATAAAAGTTGGGATCGTATACGTATATAAAGTGTGATTAAATTTTAAGAGCCGATGTTGATTTTGAATAAAACACAAATTGTTTAAGAAATTATTGTAAATTAACCGCCATATGGCCGCTGCAACCTCGACGGCACACCTACATCAGATGGTTCAAATTTTCGATGACGCTAAGGCATAATTTAGGTTCAATGCCTGGTGTTTTCTCATCTCCCGAAAAAGTAACAAATTGCACGATATACATTTTGATTTGAATGACCATTTTTATAATAAGCCTGAATAACTTTAACGCGTTATTCGACTGTGTATCTTTCCATGGTTCAAATTGAGTTTGTCTAAAATTGAGAAATGTCAAATGAAATGCAGAAAATGACTTGACGTTTAGATGTGGTTCACATTCGACATCGTCCCTTAAAATTTAACCACCCGATACTTATAAGTACATAATTATAGAATCCCTTCACTGCCATTAAAAAAAAATTATGATTTTCTTCCTGGACAACGGCATTTTGTGATCTAATGTGGCATTTATTACGTTTAAAGTTTTAAGATTTAAAGCTACATCAGGTAAAAGGAGTCTACATACAATTTGTATTTTTAAGTTGAATATAAATCTCTTCCATACATACTCAATTTACACTCGTCATATTTCGTTAGTTATTAATTTTACAGCAGTCTGCAAACAATCGTCTTCTGGTAATTCTACCGAAGTGGAGCTCTTCTCTGTTTCATTTTTGACTTTCCAGATGGTTTTGTATTGTGAAAAAACATACCTTCTTTTGTTTCTTAAAAAGCTTATGGCATAAACAGTAAAGATTGGGCTTGGTCGTTTTTCTAGGTAGTAGTATCTTAAAATGGGAAATTTTCTTCCATATGCATCAGCGACTTAAGATAACATAGTTTGCTGAATTTATGATATGGAGTTGTTCGTGGAGATATAAAGGTTTATAACTATAATTTATTTTAAATATACCAATACGATAAATATATTTTAATAAGTTTATAAATATAAAAATAATTAAACATTATGTATTCAAAAATGTTTCAATTTCATTGCGTTTAAATGATAGCAAGTTGGTAAGCTCATATGACATACAAACATTGAGCTTCTTGAAATAACTAACTATTGCTTGTCATATGTTTAATGTCTTTATCTCTGCTATTTTCAAACAATTTCGAGTATCAGTCTTGCTTTAGGAGTAGCATGAACTTTTAAAAGGCTTTCCAACCAAAGCTAAGATTATTTTCAACAACAAAGTTTCCGGGGTAAATTTTATGTCTACTTTATGTTCACTCACTTTATATAGTATTTGTTCTTTTGCAATTTTCTGTTTGTGTTTTTATAGTAAAACCACTATTATATTGCGTAGTTTTTTAATCAAATCAAAAATTTCATATTCTATAGGTATACCAGCAAAAAAAAAAGCACGCAACGGCAACGCCGTTTTTAGTCTTTTATTGCATAGCAATATTGTAGTTGGCAATATTGCCGTTTATCGATCACTGTTAAAATATTTTTGGTATTCTGTAAGCAAAATTGATGTCTTTATTGTCTTTAATCATTGGCAAGATTTTTTCGCCGCCATTTTTGGTATCGCCTAGCATTGTTCTTTGTTTTAAAAAACAGATACATACGATATAATATAAGATATAAGAAAAAGTGTAGTTGCAAAATACATTCAAATTCAAAATTTCTGTTAATGTGCGGTTCTGTTTATTTGGGGCTATAATCTTGATGTGGGTTCCGTCCACACGACCAATTACACCTCAAATCCTGTTGTTTTTTTTTTTCGAAAGAATAAAGTTTAACTTCATTTTTCAGCATTTGTCATGCTAAATTTTATCCACTGTGGACAACATATCTCTATAACTTCCAGTATTTCGGCCAAAACCTTCGACACTATTGGATGTAAAAGTCTCAGGTTATAATCGTTTTCAACACTGAGCTGGTACGACCCCTAAGCCAAGAATCGTAATGTCGTTGCCAATTTTATGGTGTTTGGAACGTACGTTGATCGAGTTTCTTTTTTTAAATTGGGTTCTATGGTATCCAACACATATTTAAATGCGGCCTTATTTAGCCTGAAATAACGTTTAAATCTTAAAAAATGTAATGAAGTTAATAAAAAACATGTTGACTTTAAATTTATTTCTTACTTCTCATAGGGCAAATTAAAAATGCACGACTTCTGCCTAAGCAGTCTTGTTTCCACTACTAAATTGGTTTTAATTTCTTCTTCACTGGATTCTGAATCCGAAAGCAAATACATTTTTATTTAAGTTATTTTTTAGACCGAACTGGGTTTTTTAAAGCACATTTACATCTAAAATAATGGTCGAATTTTATTTGTATGTGCGAGTATCATACATATATCAGCCCTTAGGCTATATTTACACTACCTATGTTTCTCATCTGAGTTTTATATCAGAAGGGCACTCAGATACACTCAGATAGTTTAGTTACAAATTTAATTTAATTTTTACTGTTTTTGCTTGAGCTCAGTTAAAAATAGAATATTTTCTACTTACAAAATTATTGCCGTCTTAGTTGTAACTGTTATAATCTGTTATAATTAGATGAGAAACTTAGGTAGTGTAAATATAGCTTTACCATTAGCCAATCTTTTAATGTAGGGGTTATAAATAAACAAATTATTTGGGAGAAAAAAAATTCATATTAGAGTGAAGAAATATAGTGGCATTGATGGTGGCTTGTTGCAAGGTTGGTTTGTTTCTTTTTTGTTTTTATTTACTTTTCTCATGTGCCAAGGAGTTGTTTAGAGTTAAATAAAGATTCTTATCAGTGCAGCGTTGTTATTTCTTTTATTCGGATTTTTATTAAAGGTTTTATTTTGCGGTGTTTCTTTGCATAAAATCGAAAATATTTGGAAATAAATGAAAAATCTAAAGATTTTAGAAAAAGATTAGAAATTATATTTTTATTTTATATAAGTTAAGTATGCATATAGAAAAGTAGGATTTGTTTAATGGAGGCACTATTAGCAAATAATATCGTCAAATACATTTATATATATACTGCATACATGAATCTCGAATGAATGTGAGCTTGAGGGTTTGTTTGTTTATTTAAAGCCCATAGACTGCTTAACAACTGAACTGATTGTTTTCAAACTACAATGCGAGCTCGATGATGCGTTTTTATTTGTGTTTTAAAACGTGTTTGTTTGTTTCTGAACAAGAAATACAAACAGAAATCATTGAAAATATATTTAAAAAAATAGTGTTGCACTTATTGAGACTCATTTTTGAAAATCGTTGCACTTATAAAGACTGTAATGTAAAAAATTTGCCTGTTGCGCTAATCGGCGTGTTGCGTTAATAGGGGGTTGCGAAAATCTGTCATTAGTCAAAAAGTGAGCGGAAATGAATAAATAAGCATGTAATTCCTACATCAATATATACCCAGCGGTGAAAGAATGAGTAAAGCAGGCCTTCTTGAAGGCATGATTTAGCAGGCAGTAGCCCTTCTTCTCGCATTTCATACTCATTTCTTTTTTACACAGGTAGTTATTGCGGGCAAGGCCTTCCATTGTAGCTGCTATTTGCAGACCTGCTAAAAGCCTTCTAAGGAATGCCTGCTGCAAGGCCTTCTTATAAATGCCTGCTAAAAAGTATTGTAAGAAATGCCTGCTACAAGGAATTGAAGTACTCAGATAATAATCTTCTGTTTGCAATCCTATGATTTTATTGTTACTTGATTTTCTAAATTTTCTTTCTATATTCCTTATTGTAAGTGGTGCATCTTTTAAAATATTGCTCATTTGCTCTAAAATTTTTGTTGGGTTACGAATTCCTTTTCTTAAATACTGTAGAAAATTTTCGAATGCATAAGCTGAAAAATGAGATGCAACGCCAAAATCTTCCACGCATGGAGTCAAATGTAGCAGGACCTGAACACTAAAAGTACACTAAAAGTAACACTACTTTCTCCGAATATTTTACTAAAATTGTATAAAAATATTTGCAAAAGTTTTGCAACTGCATTTGTGTTTTTTCTTTCTTCGATTTTATTAAACGTTTAACGGTTATTTTATTTATTTTGATAAACAAATTTACAAACGAAAAAATACCCACGTCTTATCGTAACAAATCAGAAATCAAAACTAATAAAATGAAAATTAAATATGTCACACTTGATTAACATTTTTTATTTTGGAAATTCCTTTGTTTTTCAACCTATCAAAGAAAAACAAAATATTACACCTTCAAAAATGAAGGCAGAGAGAATGGGTATTGAATCCTTTGGCAGGGAGAGCACAGGAGTGCTAGAAGCCCTTCTTTGGAAGGCAGCCTAGAATGAGTATTGAATCTTAAAGAAGGGGGTTAGAAGGCCTTCTAGACGGTATGAAATGAGTAGGCCTTTAGATAGTTACCGCTGGGATAGTTTTGTACACTTTGGTTGAAGTATTTGTGTACAGAGTAATTGTAACAAAAGTTTTGAAAATTGTTCCAAATTGATTTATGGTGAATACAAATTATGAGTTAATTTATCGAGGGTTCCTTTAGAATTTTCCCCAGTCTGGTCACTTTGGGGAATATCTTTCCAAAATTTGATAACTACCAAAGTGCTTCTTTCTACTTTTCATCAATATGCAGCACAAGTGCCCAATATGTGAAATACAGAAATACATATTAAAAAACACTTGTGTTAAGTCCATACTGTAGATAATTTCGAAAGTTAAATCACTGATGTAATTCTAAAGCTATAAAAAGACATTTTTCTCTAAGTGCATATAAACTTTTCTTGCCGGTAACTGGATTAGTTCTTAAGTTCATTACTTGTATTATTTTAATGCACTTGTAACACTCTTTGTGTCACTTAATGCTGCCAAATGACAGCATTTCTAGTCAAAACATTTAACAAAAGTCTGTTGCAACAATAAAAGAAACAACGTTTGAGTACGAGTAGCACAGCAAGAAAAAAAAAAAGAACAGAAAACTGCATCAAATCATGTGAGGCGGCAAATTCAATTTTGTGGTTTTCCTGTATTATTTTTTTTTCTTATTTTCTTATTTTTATTATTCTTGTATTCAATGAACATGTGCACCTATGCATATCAATAAAATGTATTTCTTAAATTTGAAATTTTCTTAATGCCAACCAGCAATAGAATTGCTTCATGTGTCTGGTTGGATATTTAAATTTTTTGCACTTTTCTCATTGCAATTGATTTTATTTTTCTAAACTATTAAGACACAATCGAAATGAATGAAATAAAACATACTTTATTAACTCTATTTCTACATATTCATTTAATATTAAAAAATATATACATATAAATACGTACATATGTATGTATAAACCTCAAGAAATGTAATAAAAAACTTAATGGATTTCAATTTCAATCAATACAGAATTTTTGTTTTATACAAGAGTAATAAATACTTACAGACATGTATGGACATAATATATACTAGTATGTACAACGATTTTTAATGTATTTAAATTATGATGTAAAAAATATATGTGTAATAAAATCAATTACAGTCTAAACCTGCAACACATTTAAACCTTCATTTACAATTGTAAGGCTTGAACGGAGATGTTAATCAATTTGACGGAAAAGATATAAAACTTTATATATTTTATTGCAAATGATTGACAGAAAGAAATTGGAAAAAACAAAAAAATAAAGATAATATTGTATGTGTTGTTATGAATGAATGAGTTTTTCACTGACTTACTGTTGTTTATGTTAAAAGGGTTATTAACTGGTATTAACCGGGATTAAATCATTATTAGCTAAGGTCAGGTTTCTTGGATTTTTTTTAAATGATTGACAGTTTTTCCTTAAAGTTTTCTCTTTACATGATTTAATGCGTAGATAAGAGACTATTTAAAGTAGAACATACTCGTACAAAGCATATGCAAAATATTTAGAAGTACATATGTTTATACAAACATAAATAACAAGGATTGGTAAGGAAGGCTACGTTTTGTAAGTCTTTAACTTCGTAGGTATTTATGTTAATCAACTGAATGTGAATAGCACAATGTATTATAGAGAGAATTCGTTCCTTAGCCACACCGCTCGTTAGTGGCATAACCTTTCAGCGAATGTTTTTTCTACCAATTACGGTGTTAGTAAGTTAAACCCAGGGGCCCTATTCTGTAATTCTCTTAAGCTAAAATACAAAAATTTTGGGTTTTTGAAACAGGCTGGGCGTTAGAATATATAAAATTAAAAAGTTCAGAGGTAATAGGCATGAAGCTTTTAAACTACAGTAAGCGTTCCAGAATTGTTATCGTAGCCAAAACGTCCTAAAAAAAATTTATAAATTTTTAGCCTTAGAGTTTTAGCTTAGGAGAGTTACAGAATAAGGCCTCTAATATGCCGAACGTTCTACAATTAGTACACTTGTTATGTTCAGTTTTCTGCGTTTACCGTGCTTTAAATTTTCTAATAGATTTGTTGCTCTGCTGTAGAATATAACGGTCAATAAAGCCGTGTTGATAAGTTTTGTCTAGGGTAACTGCTTATGTGCAATTTTTTCGATCAAAGATTTTAGTTTTGTGAAATGGGCAAAAGTTGTTTCGAAATCGGTAAGAATGTTTTTTATATTTGAAGCTAATTGTTGTTCCATTTCTATGTTTTTTCATCATAACAGTTGTAAAAACGAATACGTAACAAATGTACGATTATATGTTAAAACAAAAAATATATGTGATTTTAGTTTATATATTTGCAAAAGTAACGACATGTAGTACAGGCTCTGAATCCAAAAAAAATATATATTTTTTATTCCTTCTTCAGATTTGTAATATAATCGGCCAGAATAAAGCTTTTTTGGAAAACTACGAAAATTTTTCCACTAGTATGGCTGTCGGCATATCTGGGTTAAATCCAATGTCTACAAGCACTACTCAATATTTTCTCCTTTCTAGAACACATTTTCCTAGACCAGCACAATGTATTCTATGAGTAGGGGTCATCCCCTGAGTGCTGGCCTTAATAAAAAAAATTAATTAATTAAAAGCATATTCATGGCAAAATGGCAGAGTCCCTAATGCAGGAGTTCCTCATGAAAGGGCGAAAATTAAATTTAATTTTGTTATAAAAAGAAATGTTCGAGGAAAAATAATTTTCTTTTACATTTCATTGCTCTCAAGCAGAAAGACCCTAACTCCAATAATTGTAAGTGTACAGGAGCAGAAGAAATAATATTCAAATGGTACAAAATTGGCTATATAAATCCTGTCTCAGGGTTATGCCCTAACTTAACGCAGCAACCATGTTGTGTGTCTCAATTTTTATCCATGCTTAGCAGGACTTACAGTCTAACGTCGACTCCGAACGTCAGACTTGAAAAGCTTATTCATGGCAATCAATCTTCTGCTAGAGGACTACCTCTTAGCAGTCACCGAAATAATTATTTTTTCATATTTCCTTCAAGACGTCAAACCTGGGGTTTGAACCCGAAGCTCGTATAAACATTTTCTTTGGATATTTTTAGTTTTAGTTTGTTTCTCATCAGATTTATTATCCTATAATAGTGCTAGAGTTTGATTATTATTCATTTTCTTTGTTTTTACTCCTTATTTTTATCTCTTAAAAGAGATTTTTTTAGCTTTGGAGATTTTTTGGGGACAGTATCTGGGAGCTCTGTTTTTTACACTTCTTGTAATGAGGTTCGTTAAAACTTGTTTTGTGTATGTGAAAACGACGAAAATACTCAGCCTTCAGGGCCTCCAGGGCGTAATGATTACAGTGGACTCTAATAGAGAGCTTAGCATGAGTTTTTGTCGTTCGTTTAATGTTGAAGTTTTTTGTTTGTTGCCAATGGGATAAGAATTCGGTTTTCTGTGTACGGTTTTTTGTACTTCTCCTTCAATCTTCGGCTACCTATCTCACTTTCACATGCTTTAGGCGAAATAGAAAATAATGAAGGCTGAAAAAGTACTACATACATACATACATAACTGGCCTTTACAACCCTGTGTCAGGATTAGGGCCTAGCTTCTCGCAGCACTCATGTTGTGTGTGTAAATTTCTATCCATGAGTACCGGGACCTACAGTTTAATGTCGACTCCGAACGACAGACTTGAGAAGCTCTTCTGAAAAAGTACTACAGAAGAGATAATAGGAAACGCACAATTTGAAACGCATGTTGTGAATGCTAAAAGTTTGTGGAAGATATAAAAAATATAAAAAAATTGAGTCCAGAGGTAGCTTAAACCAAGGTTAGCTAAAGAAAGAAAGAAAGAAAGATATGGTTTTTTTATTTGATTGTCTACTTTTATATGTTAAGCCGATTTTAATTCGGCACTTAAACCTCTACATGGCCAGCCTTGGTTTAAATACATTAAATAAGATTTAACAACTCTCGCATGATATGTTGCTTTCATTGAAATTTTGAGTTTATTTATAGGTTTTTACTTTCAAATTAACGATTTACAAGTCAAACCTAAGTTTTTTTAACACAAATTGAATTTTATTCGGTACAACAAAAATAAAATTTTCTTAACTTTAAATAAAATTTTTTTCATTTCAAATTAAATTATAAATGGATTGAATTCTCTTTGGGAGACATAATTGTTATCATAATACATAAATAACAGAGTTTTAAAATTACTCACATGATTACATTTAAAATACAAATCTTTACTAAAAATCTTATAGATAATAGATTCACTCGTAGATCTGAATATACTAAACATAGTGGGTATTTAAAATTCTTACTTGTTCTAAAGCTACAGTCACATTAGGTACCACTATTTTATTAAAACATTTAAATTGTTATTTTTTACTGACTGCAGTTTAAATAATAAAATATCTAAATGTTAACGGTAATCACTCTTCGTTGCAAATCCCCTTGGAAGTATTGCAAAAGTAGCAAACCATGTTCAACAATAGCAAAATGGTGGCACACATATGTGCTATGATTGCTTGTTTGAAGACTTACAAGGGCTTTGGCAACGCAGAGTGAGTACCGCTATTAATAATATATTTTTTTTATCGCAAAGAAATATTTGCATAAAACATAGATTTCAGTAAGATATTTACTTAATGTGACCTTAACTTTACTCGTGTAAGACGTTCGGGTATGTTCTGCAAAACGAAAAGTAGTAAAATTGAAAATGAGTGGTTTTTTTTAAATACAAATAAAACTGTATTGTGGAAAATATAATAAAGTTTTATAATTTAGGAGCGAAGTTATTTTACTATTTATTATTCAAAATGTCGAACATGAAAGTTATAGCAAATCGAATATTCAGGCGATATCAATTTCACTACTTTTCGGTTTACAGAATATATCTGGTAATGTAAATATTTTTCTTTAACTTAAATCTATAAAATGTTTTTAGTTTCAATAAAGCAAATAAATTCAAAAATTTACTTACAGTACTTACTTTTCTTTTTCAGAAATGGCGGCGCATCACCAGGCATGCCTCTTGGATCAGACATTTCCATTAAAGGATTATACAACTTGCCGGGATCTATGCCTGGTGGAAATAAACCCAAAGGTGAGTCTAAGCCAAACACTAAAAAAGAAATATTTTTAAATTAATTACAAGCCACGATTTTTAAATAGTTTTTTAAAAAATATTAAACACTTTCTGTTGTAAAAAAAAAAAATGTTGTTTTCAACGTGACTTGTTTGGCCTTAAAGTGCAGTACTAAAGAAAACTTTAAACCATTTAAAGTATTTTTTTTTGTCGTAATTTTTTTTATGTGACAAATTATTTCACATTTAATATAAAATACATATCTGGCTCAATAATTTGTTTGTTTTTTTTTTTTCGTTCTGTTGCCACAACTCTGAGTTTTGTTGGTAAAACGAAATTTCAAAAAAAAAAAAAAAAGGAAAAACATTTCTATGCCACCAAAACTGTCTGAAAGTTTAACTTCTTGCTACACATTTGACTCCAAACTGTACGTATTAATAATATCCGTTTAGGTTTTTTTTATACTCTTTAAGAAATAAAACGGAAAAATTCTTTATTTTTTTCCTTTTTTTTTCTATCTCTTGGTGCAAGGAGGACATGCATGTGGATTTTAAGGCATAGAATATAAAAAAAATAAAAAATAAAAAGAAATCTTTACATATACGAGTATTCCATTCAGGATATATAAAATAAATTAAGGACTTGCAAAGGAATTATGAAGGTAATGCGACAAAAATGAAGTTTTTTTTTTATTTTTTATTCCGACTTATAAATACACAAGCTAATGGGTTTCAGCGGTGAGTTATGATGGCTTTAACTACTGCATAAATAACCGAAAGTCAAAGAAAATTTCAAAAAAAAAAAAAATATAACTTTTGTCACTTGAAGAAAAAAATCAAAACAAGAAATATTATTTCTAAAGAACAAACACGACTAACAAATACGAGTACTACTTAAAAATATCATTACAGGTAATATTGGATCATCAAAAAAGTAGACGCTGGGATATTTTAGGCAAATTTTTGTAATTAATTTTGTAAATAAATCTATTTGAGTTCTAAAACTAAGGCCAGAAAATTAAGAATTTGGAACTAGTGCACGTATGTAAAAAATCTGACATCATATCGCCGTGAGGGAGTTTATGTGCTCTATCAGCCATTTTATATATCTCGAGTTAATGATGGCACTTTAGGTTTTTGACATCAAAATTTTTAAAATCTGCAATCCGTGTTCGGATATTTATCTCCGAAACTGGATTGGTCGATAACCTACAGTGGCATCACTAACACGAGATATATAAAAAATATGAAATGGCGGATAGAGCACATAAACTCCCTCACGGCGATATGATGTCCCGCACGACGGTATGCTCCAATGGCAGCTTTTATTTGCAAAAGTAACGCCAAAAAACATAGTATTTTGATTTTTGCCGAATAAAATTACATACTGAAGTAAGTAGTACTTAATACTGCATATGAGTAAAAACCCAAAGTAATATGTAAAACTATTCAAAACTTTTAAAGAAATTAAACGAAATGTTGGGCCAAATGGACCCGATCTCTCAACAGGGCTAAGAAGTCGCAGTTATGTTCGTTAAATTTTGTTAATGTATGATCTCGCATTGTCACGATGAAACACAATATATTTTCTATTGACCACTTCAGATCGGTGCTTATTTTTTTAGATACATTTTTTCAATCCGTTGATTACACTTCAGCTTCAACTCTAAAATCTTTTCACCATGATTGTTTTAGAGTTTTTACAACATTTACAACACTATTAGACAGCTAATGGCCTGAGTGAAAATTTCCTGCCAAAAGGGATGAAACTTTTACCAGAACCATTTTAGGAAATAACAAATTCGACTTCAATGCCCATCGTAAGCCTACTCATGCTGGGTACTGTATTTGATTCGAAGTCAAAGATAGATTGAAAATTTTTTCTTTTTGCATTAAGCGACTTTTTTACGTTAGACAGCTGTCAATTGATCACTTTAAAGGCCAGTGTTATACCTTCAATCTTAAATGATCAACAGCAATTACCCCATCTGTCGTTGGATAGACGACGCCTCGATGTGGACTGTGTTTTGTGAAGTAGTGAGAATCTCTGGCTGTTATCTGCTACTGTCCAATAAGTGGCGCTTTTCTTCTGATCATTAATTTTAGTGCCAATGCCAAGGTTGATGGAGTAAAATCAGGGGGCTGCTTTTTATAGGTGGACTTCTTGGAGGGGCGACCTCTTATTATTTAAACTAAAACCCCGAAAACCGAAACTTTTTTGTTCTTCATTTTCTCCTTTGCTGCTTTTGTGTTGTAAGCGAGCGCTCTAACCACTACTCTACGTAGACGTTTATTTTTATTAAGACAAATATTCAAGGGTAGATCCTACTCATGCAATGCATTGAATTGGATTTTGAAGATACATACATAGATAGTTTTATTGTATTTTTTTATTACGCGCCTTTGTTGATGAGGCAAGTTGCTGTCAATCTGACCACTCAAAGGCCAGTTTTATACCTTCACCCCTGAATGATCAACAGCAATTGCCCCATCTGTCGACGTATGTTGATTTTGAGTGGCGAGCGACTTCACTAAGTAGGTTATCTGTTCTCTTCCTAGAAGGTGGCGTGCTGTACTCCTGATCATTCGTTTCAAAGGTGGAATTGACTGGAATGTCAGGAAGCGCCTTCTTGAGAGGAGGAAACCTCTTATTTTTAACTTATAATTTTTATAAGACCTCAAATATTATTTCTTAATTTTTCTCCTTCGTTGGGATTTGAACCTGAGCCGTTTAAGTTTTTGTGCGAGCGCTCTAACACGTTGTTGTATTTCCATATTTTTATGGCAATACTAAAGACAACAGATCATATTTCTCGTTAAACTATGACAAACATTTAAAAATATGAAAACAATTATAACTATCTTAACAAGAGCGGATATCTTTAAAGCAGAAACTCATTTGTTACCATCGTGTCAATGATAACTTTAATATGGGCGTCCTGATACTTTTTATCTGACTGTAGAAATTTGTTTAGCCTGATTTAATAGTAGACAGAGTGTAGGGCATATTTTTGGCATATAAGGGAGTTTAAAATTTTCAAAAAAATAAATAAATAGGAAAAAAGTTTTTACGCGAAAACAAAAAAAAAAAAAAAATAAATCCTTAGCAGGGAAGTTATATGCCAAATTCAATAGGAAAAAAAATCAGTTTTTTTTATAATATTTATAGAATGCCTTGCATTAAAATCATATTCAATATTTAATGCCAACAAATTAAAGTCAAAACCATCATAGAAAAAAAAAAATCAAATTCATAAGAAATATTTGTATAAAATAAATCAAACAAGACAAAAACCAACTGAAATAATTGTCATTAAAATGAAATGTGACATAAAGGAATAAAAAAGAAAAAAACTCATGTGTAAACTTCTAGACTATGCACACATACAAACATACACACAAACATATAAGCAAACATACATATATTCAAATCAAAATCATCATCTTAAGAAATCTTTTGTTTCTCTCTTTGTCTCACCATCTCTCATGTTTTTATTCTTTTTCATTAATCTTTTTTTTTTTTTATTCATATAAGCTTGCACAAACCTATTGCTTCCCCCCTTCATTATAACAATATTATATGCGTTGTCATATGCTTTTCTTTTTAAAAATCTATCCGCTATTTCCTTTTGTTTTCCATTACAATTTCAAGGATTCTATTGAGAAAAGAGGAAATTCATAAGCACATATTATACGAGTAGTAAAAGAAAAAGGAATTGTTTCTTCTTATATGTTAAATTCAGTTTTTCTACCCACTTATGCAACAAATTTACGTTTTATTGTTAGTAAAAATCTTATAAAATTACATTTATGTATTCCTTTTAAACCCCCCCCCCACCCGTGCATCTTACCATATTACCGCTAGTATGCTCAAGTGTTTCTTCAGCTAGTCAGGATAATACCAGTAAAGGATGTGTGGAGTTTAGCCATTGTAGTAGAATAGATGAGTGCAGTGCCTTGTCAAGCGTAAAATCTTAATAGAATAATAACAGCTATTGTTTTAACGTCAAAAGAAAAGTAAAACAAAGGACTCACGAGAAAAAAAGGATAAACTCGTATAAAAATGTATTTTATGAGACATATTTTTATTATAGTTATAACTAATAATCAGCTCTTGAGGAAAATGCAAATGTAATATTTAAATACAGTATTCGAAAAATCTTAATCATCACTATCAGCTCACTCACTTGTCAATTTCACTAGAGAGGTCATCGAGCGTTTATCAGGCTGAGATTTTGGCCATATTCATATGTGTTGAGAATAAACTGGATATTGGGCTCAAGTGAACGATGATTAATATTTTCTTATTTGGTTAAACTGCCTTTACGGTGATTGCCCTTCATCGTGTGATATCTAAACTTGACAAATGTTATTACAACACGTTGTGTTGTGCATTAGCTCGAAAGGGATCTGTGACACCTTATGTATATTGATACGAAGCTCTGCTGTTCAGCACGAGTTTCTGCTATTCTCAATTAGATTAGAGAAAGGGAAATTGAAAAATATTTGGAACATTGTAAAACTTAAGCGGTTCTCAGAACACGCAAAGACGGTTCGCCAATTGGTTCGTAAATCTGCTGTTCTAAAATATAGAAGATTACTTATGAAAATCCTAACAGTTTTTCTTATGGCTTATTGTGGTGTGGGAGCGTATTTGAAGAGAATGGTGGTTACAGATGCAGATGTTTGCATCAGAATCACCGAAACACATATTACGCCAATGAATGGATGGATGAGCGAGTCTAATGAGGTATATGGTAACATTGGGAGTCATATATACATACATAATTGGTCATTACCACCCTGTTTCAGAGTTACGGCCTAGCTTTCGGCAGCACTCAAGTTGTGTGTGTCAATTTTTATCCATGAGTACCGGAACCTACAGTTTAAAGTCGACTCTGAACGACAGATTTGAGAAGCTTGTTCATGGCAATTAGTTACTCTCAGAGCTTTCGCCAGAGGACTGCTAGACGCCGAAAGAAAATATTTTTTTCTATATTTCTTTTATTTTAATTTTTTCAAAATGTTATAGATGAGGTTTGAACCCTGAGTTATCGTCTTAGTAAGCCAACATACTAACCACTAGACCACTTAGACCTGCTGGTGTTCATAGGCAGGAGAGTGGACCAGCTTATACGTTATCGGCCGCAGTTTTTTGTAACTGTGCTCGGTCTTAATTAAATAATAAGAATAATAATCATTTCACTAAACTATTAACTTTCTTAGGTTTTTGTTCATACGCTATATATTCAAGATGGTCTTTTATCTAATGTTTAAAGAAAAGTAGGTCAACGTTTATAATTTAGACGAATTGTTTAAGTTGTATATACTGATGATAAATGGGCACAGAAGAACAATAAATCCTTTCGTTCATATTCAAAAAACACCCAATACTGGTCTAAGTATAGCTGAAGTATTCTTACTTTTCAAACCATAAAACAAGGAAATCAAAATAAACCCTGATTTTTGCCTTGCCACCAACCTCGCTTTCTTCTTTCTAATGATTTAGTTAGCATTGACACTACGCTACATGTGATTGATAGATATCACTTGAAATATTTTTTTTTATTAGGACCAATAGGCAGGGGTAAACCTCTACGAAACGCTGTTCATTGTATTGGAATTTTTTTTTTGTGGAAAGGACAGTATATTATGATAACAGAACATATATTTTGTTTTTCTTATATTATTAAGAATGAGACAACTTGATGTGAATTGATCATTTAAAGGTTGTATCTTGACCTTTGAATGATCAATAGCAATTGCCCTATCATTGCATGTTGATTGCGGTGAGTGCCCTTGCTAAATAGGTTTTTAGATGTTATCTGCTACATCCCAATAGGTGGCGCTTTTTCTCCTGATCATTCGTTTTTCGTTATCAAAGGTTACTACTAATTAAGAATGATTTGGTGGTTTTATGTATTGTACATACATATTTGGCCATTACAACCCTGCTCATGTTGTGTCTGTTCATTTCTATCCACGAGTACTGGGACCTACAGTTTAAAGTCTACGCCGAAAAAAATATTTTTTTTTTGTATTTCATTTTTTCAAAATGTCAGAGCTGGGGTTTGAACCCGGAGCTCGTTTTTTTTAGTAAGCAAGCACATATTTCATTTAAAAGTTATTACTTTAAACTTTGCCTGTTTTTAAATTCAATCTGTTTATTTATTCGATAAATAGTGTATTTTATAGCTCACATACACAGTTTTTATCTTTTATAACCTACAATTACATAGATTTTCTGAATATGAAAAGAAGAAAAAAGAGAAAACTTAAATCAAATGATAAATAAAATGTTATAATTTGATTTAACCACTTGAGTCCCCCTCCCCATTCCTATAGAATTCTTCATGTACTACTCTCTTTTTAGCAACTGTTGCAATTGAAAGTGTATGCATTTTCAATATCTCTCCTTCATCCGCAAATTTATATATCAACATCACCACATAGCCTATTCATTACTCCTGGAGGGTGCTGTTTCTCATAACACATGTTGCATCCATGTGTCATAAATAGGAAAACAAAGTCAAATCAAAAGGAATAAAACAAACAAGTGATGGTAGAAAGAACAGGTAGAGAAGAGGCTAAGTTGTTGAATTCAAGTCGCAACAGTTATTAGCAAACAGTTGCAACAGAAGTAGCTGTAGCTGTAGAAGTATTATATAAAGAAGTTACTTATTAAAATATTGAAGCAAGAAAAAATTGAAAAACAAAAAATTGCAAAAAAAAAAAGAAAAATACATGTCATGTTTTAATGTTAAAAAGGACGAAAAAAAAGTAAAAAATAATAAGACAACAAACCTCTGACAAAGTAAACATGTTGCTTCACATTCATAACAGGATATTTGTACGTACGTATGACATGACACACGCTTTACATCAAAGGGTCCTTGCAAGTTAACAAAAAAAAAAAAAAAAAAAAGGAAAGGAGAGAAAAGAAAACATACATGCAAAACATTTATTAAGGATTTCCTCTTATATTTGTTTTTTGCTGTTTTGTGTCAACGCATTTAATAACGCAAAAAAGGAAAAACACAAAAATGTCCTTCTTCTACATATCCTTCTTTTCTTCTTTCTTTTTAGAAAGTGTTTAATATGATTTTTCTTAAAAAAAATAGTTTCATATACTGTTTTCTAAAAACCTACTTAAGTACTCACTGTGCGGCGGAGTTAGCGCCAATGAAGACATACCGGGAAAGGGCAACGGCGAAGGAGGATGCGGTGGTCCATCTTGTGGATTAAAGTGCGGTGGCAGGCTCATAGGTGATGTGGGTGTAAATTCTTTACTCAGACGATTCATGGACTCCTCTAAGCGTTCATGAGCAGAGGGTCCAGTGGGGCAACTAGGTGCTGTTGCATTGGGACCAAAGGGCCCCGTTATGCCTGGCATACCCATTTGTCCCAAAATACTATTGGCATATGCATTATGTTGTTGCATTTCTCTTTGTTCTCTCTGTAAAGCCTGATCACGTTCTCTACTATGCTGTTGTGAAACTGCCGCAGCAGCAGCTGCTGCTGCCAGTGATAAATCCATTTGATGTTCCATATGCTGAAAAGGATTTTCTCCTCTAGCAGCGGCTGCAGCTGCCGCCTCGGCTGCTGCCTGCATTTGCGCTTCCAACACCTCCATTTTACATTGTGTATCTAAAGCCCTTTCCCTATCTAATCTGAGATCTCTTAGGCTGGCTGTAGAAAAAGGATTAAGGCTATTGTTCTGTGAATTTGGTGTAGATGATGAAGAGGGTTTATTCAATTGGCGTATGTCTTTCAGCGATAAGACTATACGATTGTTATTGTTATTTAATTTTGCGCTATTGTTATTATTATTGTTGTTTGTCGTATCCTCATTATCGGAAGCCGAATGATGGCCACTGGTGTCGTTGTCTTTTTTCGTTGTACACAAATCTTCCGGACCCTCCGACTGCATTGATAGGGCCGATTTACGCCTTCTATTCATTTCATTGGTATGATGTATAAGCTGTTCAATATCTTCTTCTTCTTCGGGGTCTTCCTCTTCTTCTTCCTCCTCCTCCTCCTCCTCTTGTTCCTCCTGTTCTTGCTCTTGCTGTTGCTCAGCCACCCCAGGCTCTTGACTTAAGTCATGGCTGGAGTTTAAATTCAAATTATTCGAATTATTGGTAAGATTATCTATAGATTTGTCATTGACAATTAAATCTTCAGCCTGTTCATGACTATCATTGCCACTATCCCTTTCGCCTACTTGATCCATGTTTTCGTCTTCCATGGCTTCCATCATTTCAGATTTAATCACAGTTTTTAAAGGTTCTTCAGTTACTCTACATTCTTGATTATCAGTTGTTTTAGAGTCTTTGCACAAGTCTTCAGGTTGTTCGTTTGAGCTATCGTTTATTGGCTGGGGCGTGGGTACTTTAATGGAGTTTACTAAGTCATGCGTTAATTCCCCTGATCTTCTTCTGGGCCTTGCTTGTTTTCTTCTGGGCAAGGGGGAGGTACATAAATCATTGTGATTAACAGAATCATTTATTAAATCATGATCACTCTCTAAAGCATGATCTATTACATCCTTCTCCCTTTCACGTTTGCGCTGCTCCTTCTCACGCCTGTATGAGGAACTGAAAAGACGTGAGGGCAGTATAATTTTGGAGCCTGCAGTAACCATAGAGGGAGATTCCTCATCGAAACTGGAACATCTTTCTAGTTCGGAAGACAATATGGAAGTGTCTATAAGATTAAAATCATCAGGAGAAGCGGCTGGTGTAGGCGTGTGTTCGGGTATAGAACTTTCTACCAGACCTCTAACCTGTAAAGACTCTCCGGCATCTATGAGAGTATGCAATTTCTCCTGAGGCACACTTATCTCGCCACGATACATGAAATCTATTATAGCTTGCACAACCCAACCTCTAAAGTCTTTAAGCACTATAACTGGATGTTTACAGGGTGTATCAGCAAAAACACGCTGGAAAAATGGTGAACAGGCTGACAAAACCATTTTATGAGCCCGTATACTAGTCTCTGCGCATACTAAAGTCACATCTACCAAAGTTTTGCTCTGTAATAGAGCATCAAAGGCTCGCATCAAATGATTCTGATGGTTATTCCATCTCAGGCTGTAGTGATCAGGTATGGAGGTAGCCGGTCTAGTGGTCACATTATTGGCTAATAAACTATTGACCATATTAATATTAGCTGTTAAAGAGTGTAAACTTGTATTTGTTGTAGCATTTGTGTTGGACATATTTGGTGTTGTTGTTGTTATTGGTAGTGCTGCTGTGGCTGAAGCTGAATTAGTCGTCAAGGCCAATGCCTCGGTGGCTTCTGTTTCTAAAGCCATGTCTTGAGCTAAAGATGTAAATGGTTTACCAGGTGAAATAAATGTGGCAATAATATCGTTGCTATTATTGTTGGTGTTGTCCGTAAAAGGTAAAGCTGCCTCGTAAGCAGAAAAAGCTGTCGTTAACGACAGTTTACACCTTTTAATGATTTCCTCTGCAACTGATTCCTTTAACATTCAAATGAAAATTTATTTTTCTTTTCCCCAATTTTCAAAGAAAGACACACCGACTTACTGACTGACAAGCCGTCAGACAGCGGTAGTTTATATCACGTGAGCGTGGTTTCTTTATATCAACCCAGCCCGATGACGGTTAGTTTTATTTCCATCCAAAAATTTTTTTATTTTTTAATTTTTTTCTTATCCTTCTACACGTTGTATCGCAGTCTTGTTGTCAAAAAACCAAATCACGTGGTGGCCTTAAATTGAAGGTAAGTTAGAGAAGTCTTTGCATTTATTTTTGTATTACAACAGCCTCTCTTGAATGATAACGTTCTTTGTGAATATTTTTTAGCGGATGGTGTTGAAGAAATTTTTCAGTATTTTTTAAGATTTTTTTTCCTTTTTTTGTTTTCGTATTTCTTAAGATTTAAGTCCTTTTGCAATGGTTGTTAATGTCTGCAAAGATAGAAAAAAGAAGACAAAAAATAAATATTTTCTTAAGGATATATATTTTTTTAAAGGAAATAAGTGCGTAAATAGATTGACTGACTTACTGTCTAGTTCTTAAAATAAATATTTAATAAAAAAATGTGGTTATTCTTGTCATAAGTTGAACATTTTAATAAACATTTAAATTTTAATAAAAAAAAATCAAATATTAAAAATTGAATATTTACATGTGTGCATAGGTATAAGCATTTACATGTATCTAATCTATCAAGAATTATTATTTATTATTAATGAAGTTTGGCAACAAAGCAAATAGTTATGCAGTTTTTGTATTAATTGTTGTCCACGGATAACGAGACCTACAGTTTAACGTCTAATTCGAACAGTAGACTTGAGAAGCTAAGGCAATCAGTTACTCTCAGAGCTTTTGTCAGAAAACTGTTAAGAGCTGGTCGCAGAATAATATATTTTTCCATATTTCTTTTTTCTAAGATGCCAGAGCTGAGGTTTCAGCCCGGAGCTCTCATCTGAGTAAGCCAACAAACTTTTTTGGAATACTCAATACAACTTAATACTCTTTTGATTGGCTCAATACTACTTATACTTTAACAGATTTTCTAAATTACAAAAAATAAAGTTACATAGCCATTTTGCTTTTCCTCGCTTCATTCACTTTAAATCAGGCCTGTGCAAAAATAAAAATTTCATAGACAATTGTTCCTTAGTTTTTTACGCTCTTGCTCTCTTCAGTGACGACTGAATCAGCGACGACTTAACATGCGTGTTGGATGGATGCTGATTTATTGTTTATAGTGAGAACAAAATTAATAGCAATGCACACAAATATTTTATTATTATAAATGCGTTTATTAATCCCCAATACCATATATATTATAGAACACTTAAGAATATTATTTAAAAGATTTTCTGCTACATTTTTATTCTTTTCATAAAGTTGTTAATAAATTAAATGAAAATGAATAAGAAAAACTTTTATTAAAAAAAAAAATTATTTCTGTTTAAAAATTAAAAGTACTTCTGTTGTTTCTTTATAGCAGAATAGCATTTATAATTTTTTTTATAATAATTACAGTTTTAGATAGATATAACAAATAATTTTTAATTAAAAATAAACTCATACAGAAAAGGAGAGTTGTTTTAATGTGTTCACTTTCAATGCACGAAAGTTAATGTAAAAAACAACTAATTGTAAATCTTTTTGTATGTTTTAGTAGTGCCTCTAATAGTAAGTATTAGAACAAACTAACGGTGAAAAAATCGAACATCGTGATTTGAATCCTATGTCCTACTACTGAACCACTGTGCAGTGTCTCATTACTTGATTCCATAATACAGTCGTTTTTTTTTAATAATATTTCGCTGGATTGCAATCGACTAATTGTTTGACAACTTCATTCATTCATTTATTCATGAGGTACTAAATGTACTTCATTCTGTAGATCTATTGTATAGCCCTCAACTTAACTAGACTTTCTATAGCATCTCACACAGTTTCGTCGCTTTGACGAGCATTAAAATATCTGCAGTTGCCGACTTTGACAATTCCCCAATTGATATCTGATAATCACCATCAATGTGCATCAATGCTTCACAATTGCTTTGTGTGTGCTCTGATAACTCGATCACCTTGTCACAGAATCTGCACATATCGCTCAAAGTGATTCCTGTCCTATCTATGTAAATGTCCATTGGGTTCGCAGAGCCCGGTCAGAAGACTCATAAAATTATTAGGTTGGCTGTCCTTAGAGAATGTAATGCAAAGCTCAAATCTTTTTCGATCATAATTGACAAGTAGAAGTTTGTAATGCCTCTGACCTGTCTGACCCAAGAAGAGATTTCGCCTTTCCTTTGGTTCTCTCTACTTTAGTATGCCCTTCCAAGCACCCTCCCTTGACAACTTAATTTAACAATCGAAAACTAAGCAATTAAAAACAAAAAGAAACTAAGCTGCACCATATTTGTCATTTAATTAACAATATATTTATTGGGAGACTATTTATGTAGTATACATAGCTATCGTCTGTTTAAAAATTAACAGCCTTAAGTTAAGGAATAATTAGCAGCTTGTTGGTATAGAGTTTAGTTATAAAAAAATTGTCAAAATCCTGCACATTAGGTACTAAACTATGGCTTACCATATTCAAACCATTTTTTTTTGCGAGATGCTAACCATTTTCATTTTTCTTCTCCAAATTTATAGAACTTTTGAATGGTTTTTTTATTTTGTAATTTCATTAACTATTTGTTCTTTGTGAAAATCAGGGTTGCTTTTGAATTTACCCAACTTCTTCTCAGAGTTTATTGCTGTTAAATTGGCAGACCGTAAAACACGAGCTGCTAAGGCAAATCGATATTCTAGTTAGCAGTTCGATAGCCACTGTGTAAAAGGTGCTGCTAACTTTAAGCTATGCATATATATGAAAATATATTGCTCCTCTATGGCCAAGTAAGTTCCATTTTTTTTATTGAGGCCATCACTCAATAAAAACTTTCGCGGGAAAATTGTTCCACAAAAGAACGGTGCGAGTTAAGAACAAATTCCCTCTTCCTGTCCTCTTGTCTACATTTTATTGAGCAGTTTAAAGATTGAAATTTGGCAACATAGCAAACGTCCGTTAAAGTTTTTATTTTGTGTTTAAATTTCAAATATTTTTTTTTATTATAAAACTTAATTCATAAAATATTTTAAAATTCTTTTTAAATTTCGCTTAATTTAATATATTTGAACAGTTTTACTGAAGAAGCTTTACTATTCTTGTTTTTAAAAAAATGCTATAAATCTGCATATCTCTTAGCTTTACACTGATATAGAATATTTACTTATGTCTTGACATATGGTATGTGATAATATGTTAATGAGCACTGTCATATATCATTTGAAATGCGTATGAAGATAAAATCGTGTTGTGTGTGATTTTAAAATATATATATTTTTTTCTACTGTTAAGAATCTCCTACGTGTTTTTGTGCATATCCTTGAGGATATGTTTATACATATTTGTGTGTTTTTTGTTGTTGTTTTGTTTTACTTCTTTTCTCTTAATGTTGTGATAATAGCTGATGTATGCGTTTTTTATACGAGTATTCCTAAATTTTTTTCAGTTTGTTTTTTTTTTTCTTCTTCTTCATTCCTTTCTTAAGGTTTAACTTGATTTCAGAGAAAAAAGAAAAAATTAAAATGTTTCGTTTATTTCTTACTTACTTCCTCACAAAGTTGAATCTAATTAATGCGTTGCAGGGATGGGAGCAATAAAGAAAAAAAAAACTGTGTGTGCATACGTTGTCATACATATGAGTAGTGTATTTAAGAAGGATGTGTGTGTGAGAGTTCCTCTCTATAGAAGACAGGTGTCTTTTGGGAAAAGGGTAAAGTCATAAGCGCTCCTCATGACTTTTTAATTATATTGGTTTAAGTCTTTTTTTTTTCTTCTCCATATATAAAACTCTTCTTTTTTGTTGTTGTTTTTTGTATTGCTGACAAACAAATTAAAAAACTTTCAATGTATATGAGTTCTTTAAATGCATATCAAGGATATGCAAACATAAGCTTTTTCTTAAATAAGGAAGTATTACTAAAAGCAGGAAGGGGGAAAAGTAGAAGCATCAGAGAGGAGCAAAAACATAATTTTTGCGAAATTTTGAATTATAACATAAACTACACATGTAGATACGTAAAAAGATACCGTTGATAGCCAGAGGATATTCTTAATTTTTTTTTTTTGATTTAAAATAGGGGATATATTCCCAAGAAAAACCAAAAAGATTTGCTATGACTAAAGACACAAAAAAAAAAAATATTGCGAAAACATTAGGAAAAATTTTAAAAGTGTACTGGAGGAATTGAGTGAGTAATAATTGCCAGACTTAGTAGTGCTCTGCTAGATTTTTTGTTACAAGTCTTATTGGAAACTCTAGTCGGCAAGTGCAGCAAGATCGGCACATAAGCTAAGCAATTAACATCAGGCACGTGACAGTTTGGGATATCTCAAATAATATTTACTATACAAAGAGATTTGTGTACAAAAAAATTAACGCAAAGAAATTTGATTGCCCATATACATACATAATTTGCCTTTACAACACTGTGTCAGGATTACGGTTTAGCTCCATGCAAAACACATGTTGTGTGTGTTAATTTTTATCCATGAGTACCGGGACCGAACTACAGACTTCAGAAGCTTGTCCATGGTAATCAGTTACACTCCGAGCCAGAAGGTTGCTGAGAGATAGTCGCTGAAAGAAATATTTTTTTAAAGGTACAACAGATGTCGTTACTACACAAATATTTTAAACGACTTCTGAATAAACTAGATTTGCTGAGAATTACTCCGATTGGCTTAAATTGGATGAGGTCATATTTGA
This sequence comes from Metopia argyrocephala, assembly GCA_963576795.1. Lineage (NCBI taxonomy): Eukaryota > Metazoa > Arthropoda > Insecta > Diptera > Sarcophagidae > Metopia > Metopia argyrocephala. Next base: position 169,061,701 of record OY756208.1, on the reverse strand, counting down.
TGGGTAGGAAACAGACAGTACGAGTGCATAATACCATTTCTAAGTTTATTTATGTTCGCTCGGGTGTTCCCCAAGGATGCCATCTTGGTCCACTTTTGTTTTCATTATTTGTTAATGATCTTCCAAATGTTATTAACTTTGCCCATATCTTAATGTACGCTGATGATGTGAAGATGTTTCTATCGTATAAAAATTTTGCTGAACATGTTTTTTTTCAAAGTGACCTTAATAACTTTTTTTATGGTGTCAATACAACATGATGGAATTGAATATCAAAAAATGTAAATGCATGAGTTTCTCACGTAGGAATATTATTAATGTTAATTATTCACTTGGAGGTAATCAATTGGAGATGGTTGAAACATTTATAGATCTTGGCATCCTTCTTGACAAGAGATTGAATTTTAATGATCATATTACTTTGACCGTAAACAAACCTAAATGTGTCCTGGGATACATAAGGAGATGGGCTAAGGAGTTCACCGATCCTTATATTACGAAACAACTCTATGTGTCACTTGTGAGACCAATTCTAGAATATGGGTCAATAGTATGGGATCCTTACTACAATGTTCATAGTGATCGTATTTAATCCGTGCAGAAGCAGTTTTTATTATTCTGTTTACGTGGTCTTGGTTGAAACTATACTGATTTGTCTTCATATACTTCCAGATTAGCATTAATTAAACTACCAACGCTTAAAAGTCGTCATATAATGTTAAATGTGTCTTTTATGATTAATCTGATTAATGGAAATATTTGTTGTGAATCTCTTTTAAAATCTGTTAAATTTAATATTCCTTGTCGTAATTCTCAATTTTAAAATCCTCTTTTTGTTCAGTTTTGTAGATTTAATTATAATATGGCTGATCCTTTTAATAGACTATGCAGCCAATATAATTATTTGTCAGAATTAATTGATTTTTCTTTAAATTCTAAAATTATTAAACGTAAAATAATTGTATTTCTAAATATGTAACTAATTGTAATTTTGTTGTGTTAATTTTTATATATCGTTAATTTGTAAATAGTCTGTAAAGATTTATTCCATTGATTTTTTTAATAAATAAATAAATAAAAAAATTAAACTAAATAAAACAACGAAGTCATTAAAGACCAAATTCAGAAACTTTAGCTTTAACCGTTCTCAAGATATACAAAAATCAAAATTTAGTTTGTGTAGAAGGTACCACGCCCAGGTCAAATTAGAAAAAAAAACACTATTGCACTCGCGGTAGTCGTTTACGCATGATGGATCGACATACAAACAGACCTGCAAAGAGACTTATAAAATATAGAATAGGGATTAAGGTTTGTAGCAGTTTGTGGTTTGTCGCTTTAGTTGCAGCTCTTAAAGTGAAAACTTTTTATAAAACCTTAAGTGTTTTCTTTATTTATTTATTTTTGCTTCTCTTTTTTTTTTTTTGTAAAAGAGTTGAAATAAAAGTATAAGAAAATTGTTGTTTTTAATACGTTTTTTTTTCGAAATAGTAATTTACTTTTAAAACAGCTGTTACCACAAATTTACTCTAGATTCACTTTTTTTTGTTTTGTTTTTTATTTTTCTGTATTTTTTTTCGTTTGTAAAAGAGTTTTTATCCACAGGTTTCAGTTTTTTATCTGTACGAGTATTTTGTTTTTATTTCCACTTTTTTTATTTTATTTAATTTTTTTTTTTTTGAAATTGCAACAACATTTGTTTTACATCTTCAACATGCTGATAAAGACGAAATGTTTATATGAAAACAGTCAAGTATGTAGACTGGTTCTTTTAAAGTACTCGTACATACATACTATATATACTTATATGAAGACTTTTTTAATAAAAAAATAAAGAAAATGAAATAAAACCGCATATTAACACATGCTTTACGCTTAACTTCTCGGGAGACAGTAATTAAAAAAAAGGATTTCTTTTTATATTTTTCTTATATTTTTTTTAAGAAAATTAAATTTTTTTTTCTTTATAAAGATTAAATAAAATATTTTCTTTTACTTTTGCGTTAAATTTAATATTTAGTTTTTAAATTTTTTTTTTCAAGTAATATTTTTAAGATAAAATTTTACCGACAAAACACATATGATCATGAAGTTATCTAGCATGTACTCGTATGTAAACAAATTTCTAAAACACAGACATACGAGTATGTTCTTGTTTATTTTTTTCTTATTTGGAATTTTGGTTTGAAAAAAAAAAATACTGATAAAATTGAAGTTTAAATATGTGAAAAATTATAAAATCAACATATGTGTGAAAAGATAAAATTTATTTAAGAAAACAGTTTTTTTTGTGATACCAAAAAATTAAATTAAAATGTTGAATTCAATTTTACAAAAATTATAATTAAAAATTTAAGTTAACAGCCGAATTAAAAAAAATAATAAAAAAAATTCAAGAGAAATCATAAAAAATGGATGTTTATTAAGGGTTTATTTGACAAATTTTTATGTCATATTGAAAAATCCATATATAAATATATCATATATCTCTTCGTAAGTCTGTTTATTTGTCGGCCGGCCAATCACGCTTAAAAGACTAAACCGAGTATGTTCTCTTTCAAAATTGCACATGAATTTGGTACCTCCTATACAAAAGAGATAACAATTTTATATATCTTGAAAATGGTTAAAGCTAGAGTTACTAAATTTAGCCGGAATGACTTTATGGTCAAGCCAAATCAACCACCAGAAAGTGGGCGAAATTGGAGAAGTGGGCGTGGTACATATTTATAAACAATATAATGGTTTTTCTATATCTTGAGAAGGTTACAAACAAAGTCTCTGAATTTGATCTAAATGACTACACGGTCAAACAAAATTACACATTAGCAATTCATCCAATACAAATTAAAAATATTTTTTTTATGTATATCTTGAGAAGGTTAAAGTTTAATTTTCGAAATTTGGTCTTTATAGGTGTTTTAATATAAGAAATCAAAATTATTATAAGAACCCAAATACCATTCCGCCCTTTATTTGGGAGTCATATATAGAATCTCAAACAAGGCCGGGTATGCAAATTTTCAACTGAATGCAAATTTTGAACAATAAAATTTTAAATATAATTAATTTATCATAATTATTGATCACATTATTATAATGCATATGTATATTTATGATAATTATTGAATTAATACTCTTATGAATTACAATATTATTATTCTGTTGTTTTATTATTATTCTAATATTTAATTACTATTTTGTTGTTATTAATACTGCTGATATTTTTATCAATAAACAGATTGCTCACTGCTTACATTTCCATTTAGATGATCTTTTGTCTTTTATTATAGTCATGAACGATGAACCCTGTTAGTTCATTGATACTATTCAACCTAACCCTGACATTCCATTCCACCTTAACCACTGACAACATAAAAATAAATAACGAGGAAAAAGCATCACCTATTAGGAAGTAGCAGAGATAACAGCTAAACCTATATAGCGAAGGCACTCACCACACAATCAACCAATATGATGGAATGATGAGGCAATTGCTGTTGATCATTCAAGGGTGAAGGTAAAACACTGGCCTTTGAATGATCAATTCACAGCAATTTGTCTTATTTTCTAAGGCGCTTAATAATAATATAAGAAAAAAATTTATGTATATTCCCTTCCCAAAAATTCCTATACAATGCATAGCATCAGTAAAACAAAAACTGTAAAAAATTTAAATGCCCCTACAAAATGTCTTCAATTATAATTAATAGTGAACTCTCAACAATACCAAATAAGATTTTGACAGCACGTTCGCTAGTATATTTAGTGGCAAAACTTTTATTACAATTATTGTTTTTTTTTTTAACTAAAATTTTAAAATAAAAGTTATATATCGTCATATTAAATGCAAATGGACGTAACTACACAAAATTTCGAAATTGAGTTTTTTTATTAATTATGGTTCGTGGTATTAAAATACATGTTCGTGCAAAATTTTAGATTCCTACGATCAAAAATTGCTATTTTATTAACGAAATTCAAACGGACATCCCTACAAGTGCGTGTATTTCTAAATGCAAGAGGACATAATTACATAAATATTTATATAAAAACCTTATATACAAACTCATTTGTTGTATACGAGTATAATGCCAATCCTTATATCTCTATCCTGAAAATTATATGATTTTCAGGATTTACAAATATTTTGATATTGGGGTTTTTTCTTCTCCTGTAAGAAAGTGCACTTACGTCCGTTTGCATTTAATATGACAATGTGTAAGTACATACATATATTTTTTATCCTTTAAAAAAAATTATATAAAAAATATTTAAAAATTTATTATAAAATAATGCTGTTTATTTGTTTGGTATAATTTCGAAATTTAAAGAAATTTTTTTAAAGATTTAAATAAAAATTTATGAAAATAATTTACGCACCTTTTTTGTTTTCGTTACATTTTTTTTTTTCATTTGAAAATTTTCTTTCTTGCGTCCACTATCATATGGAATTCATAGACTTTTTTTAGTTATCCAGAGTTTTTTATTTTAAATTTTTAATAATTGCTTAGTTATTAATTTATAATATAAACGCATACACACACACATACATATATTTTTTTATTTATTACCTTGAATTGCACGTTTAGTTTTGTTGCTTTCGTTTATTTTAATTTTAATTTTTAACGTTTATCTGCATCTTTTTTTATTTTTGCTTCTAAATAAAGAACATGCTTTTATTAATATTTATTTCTGTTCTTCAGTATGAGAAAAAGAAGGGAACATAGTTTTTGTTTAAAATACACACGCATATGTACATAAAATTAATTTTTATTTTTGTAAGTTTTTTTTATTATAATTAAAAACAGAATAAAAAAAAAAACATCTCACGTATGGTTTAAAACGCATATGTGTACTGTTAACTCGACAAGTGTTTAAATGTTACTGTTTTTCATAAACAAAGCAAATAATCACAAGAACTAATAATAATGACAAGTGTATGCATGATGCATGTACACATGTATGTATGCATGCCTATATGTACATCTCTCATCCCTAAATTAAAGAAAATATTTATATAAACATATATAGGCATACTCACATATGTATGTATATGCATATACATATGGATGTACACACATAATACATAAATTAAACTAAAAACATAAAGCAAACAATTATAATTGTAAACAAAACAAAACCTTATGTTTTGTTATTGCATTGTGAGTAAGAACATGAGACAAATAAAATCGAAGAAGAAAAAACCCTCATAAAAATATCATGTTGATAATCAGGTGCGTGAGCATATGTGTTGACAAACATGCAAGTAAATTCTCTTTTATTATTTATGTTATGCACAAACACACAAACACATACACATATATTAATTCTCTTACCATAGGTATGTAAACCATATACATATGTATGTTTGAATGTTTTTGAGAATACAGGTAAAAAATAAACAAAACACGTACTAGTAATTTTATTTTATTTTTCTTTTTTTGTTTTCATAATAAATTTATTTTCTTCTGCAAGTATGTAACATACGAGTACATATGGTTTTTATTTTTTTCTTTCTAAGAGTACTCGTACTTGTACTAACTTACAGTTACTCTATGAAATTTCTTTAAATGTTTTATTACTCTCCCTTTCTTAGTTAGAATTCTTCGAATAACTGTTGGTTGTCTGGACATACAGGGTGTTCGCTGGGAAGGTATACTACTTTTTTTATATATTTTTTTAAGACCAATGCTCAGGAGTACACCCCTACTCATGCAGTACATTGTATTGGTATATTGTAGATAGATAGATAGATAGACTTTTTTTTTTATCGCTATATATCAATGGGACTATTTGCTTTTAGTTCATCACTCAAAGGCCTTCATCCTTGAATAATCAACAGCAATTGCCGCATTTGTCGGTGGATGTTGATAGTGATAGGTGACCGTCTTCACTAACTAGGTTAGCTGATATCTTCCCAGAAGGTGCCGCTGTACTCGTGATCATTCGTTTCTGGTGGAATAGACTGGATATGTCAGGGAGCAGTTTTTCTTGCGGATGGTCATCTTGGAGGTGGGGGGCGAACCTTTTATTTTTAAATTATAATTTAAAAAAACCGCAGATTTTATTTTATATTTTTTTTTGTCCTTCGCTGGGATTGAACCTGGGTCGTTTGAGTTTCTATGCGAATGCTTTAATCACTATGCCACTTCGGTAAATATTAGTTTTGACAGTTCATATTTGGCAAACGGAAGAATGTTCGGTAAACCAACGATTACTGTGACGATGAGAAAATTATGAGAAATTTTTGGGAGAAACAATGTGCCAACAAGACGCACTATTTATAATGTAGTAAATGATTTCGAAGAAAGAGGGACTGTAGCTGATAGGCGCAAGCATGGACCACAACGTACTGCAAGATCGGCTGAACATTATTACTACTCAAGAAAGTGTCTCAAACAATCCATCAACCCCAATTCGACTCTATGCTCATGAACTTGGTATTCAAGGTCCAACTTTCGCCACAATTTTGCACAAAAATTTGCATTTATTTCCATTTAACATTCAGTTGAGACCATGTACGCCGCCGTTCATATACCAATAGGATGCTACAGCTCGCCCATGTATACCCTGATTTTCATGAATAAATCATAATGAGTGACAAAGTTCATTTTCATTTTAATTTAATTTGAGAATAGACAGAATAGTTGGTTCTGGGCAATGGAAAACCCTCAAATTATTTATCAGTCACCTTTGCATCCATTAAAAGTAAACGTCTGGTGTGCAATTTTTTAAGGAGGAATCACTGGACCGTACTTCTTTGAAACTGAAAAAGGCGTAACGGTTACTGTAAATAGGGAGCGGTATCGTAATATGATTGAAAACTTTTTAACTCTACAACTGCATGCTTTGGGCTTGGCTAACATGTGGTTTCAACAAGACGGTGCCACATCGCATACAGCTAGGATTATAATGGCATTATTGCGAGACGTTTTTCAACAACAAGTTATTTCAAAATATGCTGATGTTGATTGGCCACCACGGTCGTCTGATTTGACTGATCCGCACTTCTTTTTGTGGGCATATCTGAAAATCAAGGTTTATGCAAACAAACCCGAAATGTTGGAGCAACTCAAACAAAATATTCGTGATGAAATTTATGAAATACCGCGTGAAATGTATGTATGAGAATGTAATGAAAAATGTGCTCAAAAGGGCTCGCATTTATGAGGCTAACAGAGGTGGACATTTAGCTGATATTGTATTCCATACATAACTGCCAACATTAAATAAAATATTCACTAAAATAAAATCCATTCCCTTTTATTTAATCAAAAATTATTAACAAACAAATTAGTATACCTTCCCTGCGCACACCTTGTATACTAAAGGTACTCGTACTTTTCTTTAATATTTCCTACTTTTGCTTGGTACCTATTAAATGAAAGGAAATTCTATTGTCAAAATGGTATATTTTGAGGTGTTTATTGTTATTCTAATTAAGAAATAACACACAAGGTTCTACTGATGTGTGTAAACAGTTACACTGAATTAATACTAAAACGTACCCCTAATAAAATTATTAAGGAAAGGAAAGAAAATAAATGGTTTCTTTTAAATCCGGTATTTTATAGTCATTAAGGAAAATTATAAAATTTAAATAGTAAAACTTGCCTTAAACTTGAAAATTACTGTATTATATACGGAATGCTTTCTCCTGCATATTTGTTCGTAATTGCTGTGCTGAGATTTAGAAAGAAAAGAAAAATTAAAAAACTCTCAGCAGGTGGCGCTGTTGGCGGTCATTCCAACTCTGTGTATGTACATAAGGACATACATATATGGGCAATTTCAAAAATTTTCGACATTTTGATATTTTTTTTTTCGAAATTTTTTTTTTTGGATGACACGAATGACGCTTTGGTCACGTGAAGGGTGATATTTTAGCATACCAAAACAGTACGCGTTAATCATTTGTTGCGCGAAAGTTATGGAGGTTTTAAGTTAAAATCTCTTTAAAAAAAATTTAAAGTTAAATTTATTGGTTTATTTTAATAAATGTTGTATGGATGCATGAAACTCATTTCAAATTCATCAGTGCAGTCAAAATTCATCAATGCACCGATAAAATACATAAAAAAATATCAATTATAATTAAAATTCCTTAACATTAAAAAAGGCGAATTTTTGCAAAAATGTGAATGTTTCACCGATTGTTATAATACGTGTTTATATAACGCATAACTAATTTACAGAAAAACAATGTTTTGACTTGCAAATTTAAAAAATAAAAAAAATTATATAAGAATTATTTTTGAGGTTAGGATTTTTTTTTTTTGATCTGTAAAATTTAAAATCATGAAAATTTTTTAATGCCTATTCGGTTTTATTATCAAGCTTAAAAAAACCTTTCATTTGCTGTTAATCGCGGCGGAATCTATACATAACGGCAGATGTCACAAAGCAAAATGTGTTTGAAGAAAAATGCCACTGTACCCTCTAAATTTGGACCGAATTCAACCGTATTTATATATGATCTTTAGTTCACCGCCGCACTTCATTTCCAATACTTTACATTGATTTTAAACCACTGATTAATTAAAAAAAACGCGAAACAAAATCATGAAATTTCGCAAAATTTTTATTTTCTTTATAAAATTTTTGCGTTTCAAAATATTTTAACGCCTTCTTGACGTTGAGGTGCCATTTACTAAGAAGTTTAGATCACGCAATACATAAACCAGTTTTAAATATGATTGCAAATGTCAGCCGCGAAAAACTGTCATTTTTGACAAATTTACGCCAATTCTATAAAATTTTGAGGTCATCGTTCTCAGCAACTAGCAGCCTGACATCGACGTGATATGGCGCAAATTTTAGCAAATTATACCATCTTTTAAATACTGTTGACGAAATGCAATTTTCTTGAACGGCGCAAAAACGCTATAGAAAAAACTGCGAAAATTGAAAAATCGGAAAATTTTGGTTTCAAAAATGAACCGCTGTACAACTTTTTCCCAAATAGTAGTATGGGCATAACTTTTATAGTGTAAATATCTACTAAGTCTAGTGACTTTATTTTATATCAGTGGACATCGGAAGTTTAAAACTAAAAGTAGAAAAGTGATGAAATATGAAAAAACTCTTGTAAATTTCAAGCCTGTTTTTGAGTTTTTCGATATTTGAGAGCCCATAACTTTTAAAAATAAGGAACTGATGGTCTGAAATTTTGAATTTCCCAGTTTTCTAGTGTGGACTACCATTCCCTTTTGACCGTTTTTGTCAATTCGAAAAACTGGAGTAATAATAAGCATCTGAACTCAGTTTCAACAAATGTTGAAAATTTTTGAAATTGCCCATATACATAAGGGACATGTGTATTGTAAAAACAATTAAAGAAACTACAATATCGATTTTGACAAAACTCTGTATGATTTTATATATCGATTAAGAAATGCCACCTCTAAGGTTTTTGCAGTAAGAAAATTATTTAAATCAACTACTCAGGATTTTCATTCACGAGACCAGTAGTCAAGGGTAGTGCTAGGAAAGTAAGTTATGTTTAGAAAGAAAGAGGTACTAGTGTTTGTAAATATTTGATTTTAATAAACCTGTTCATAACATAATCGGCAGGAAAACTATTCGCGGGAAAGTTATGCCCATAAACGAACCGTGCGACTAAACAAAGAATTCCTTTTATAGAGCGCATACTCTACGAGAGATGCGATTACAAGTTAATGGATTTATTTTATCAGGACACCTGTTTTAGAAGTGCCAATAGAACAGCTAAATGTATGTTACATTAATAACTTGTAAATATTAAGAAGGTCAGATGGGGTGAAGTATTTTTGAACCGTTTAAAAAAAACCTGAGACAATTGATTGCTTCGTTTGACAATCAAAATACAGTCAACTCGCGAAAACGTGAACATTCGAAAGGGTGAAGAGTCTTAAAAATGTGAAAATTTTTGTATAGACTACAACAAAACTTGAAAATTTTTTCTCGTTACTTGTTTAAAGTTTACATACTTTTACTTGAGAAATCTCAAAAAAAAAATTTTTTTTTTCATCAATAAACTATTTGCTTAAAATACTATTTCAAATTTTTTACTAAAACATTATTTCTGATGCTAAACAGAATGTCCGAAATTTGACATTCGAATTCGTTAACAAATTAAAAATGTCAACTGCCTTGGTAAATATTAGTTCGCGTTATCGCGAGCTCACTGTATGTGATTATTTTACGGACATCACAAGGCAACAAGAGTATGTCCCTCTTTAGTGTTAATGTTACCTATAAGTAACTAAAGTCACAGATGAGAAGATTGCATCATCACGATCACTCCTATGCGTGAGTAAACAATACTGAATATTGCGAGTATGGCATTCATAATAATTTTTCAACATAAATTTTGACGTGAGCGACAAATTAAAGAGCGCTTTACATTAGGAATGTAATTTATAATGTCGTCTATTAAGAACATGTTCATTTGACGCTGGTGTAGTGTTCTCATTAACAATTTCGGATGACAAAAAAGGAACACGCTGATATTTTTAATAATATCCAATATATTTGTATTCACTGAAAACCCTTTTCACACATTTTTTATTAATTTTCATAAAATTTTGCAAATCTTGAAAGCCGTCGGCATTTTTGTTAATTTCTGTTGCATTTTTAACCACATTTTTTTTTATAAAAGAAAAGCAAACAACCGCACGGAAGCATTTTTAACGGATTTCAGGTAGTAAACAATTGGATCGATTGTAAAAAAATAACTTTTTTAATTTTTACCTGCCTTTTGTTAACAGTGTTTTAGTTTTCAAGTGATTCAATGTCTGCACATGATCGGCTATGTGTTTTGAAGTCCACTGCTATGAACTTGCATATACACATGCAATAACAAGCGATAAACGCAATATAATTACACTTTCTTTTTAAGATTTGAAACACAGGGATCACAAAAAGTCAGAGTTGATTTAAAATTTTTATTTTATTTATTTTCTTGAATATGCTTTTTTGATGTAAAACATGAAAATAGCTCATACTTTGATAAATAATATAGAATTTTTTGATTAAAGTTGGCAACATATTAGGGAGTTGCGAAAGGATAAAAGTATAGATACATACATAATTATCCATTACCACCCTGTGTCAGAGTTACGGCCTAAGTTCTCGCAGCACTCATGTTGTGAGCTTTGAGCCCCGAGCTATCGTCTTAGTAAGCCAGCTACCACCACCAGCATATCTGTGGACATTTGACAAAACGTCTTCTTTCAAAATCAACAATTTTTCAGTAGATCAAAAAAACAGTTAAAAAGGCTAATAGAAGTTATTGCTTAAAAAATTAAAGAAATTTTGAACTTGGATATTATACACAAATACTTAACGAACATTATGCGACCTTCTTTTTCCCTCTAGAAGCAATAGTTTTCATTAAAACGACAAAAAATTAATTTAAGACTTTTTGTTAAATTTTTTTTGTTCAAATTTTAAAGAAAATAATTAGCTTCCACCATACAAGTCGTTTCGTCAAATTTTTTTGATTAAATTTGAAAATTATTTTAATCGCTTAAGTCAAGACAAGTTGTTTTGTTAAAATGGAATACGGAAAAAAAGTTGAAAGAAGTTGATCTGGAAAATATATTTCGATTTTATTTAAAAAAAAATACTTCTATTTTTCCCTTCAATATGCAGATAATTAAAAAATAATAATAAAAATGAAATACAATTTTTTATAGACATTCAATTTTTTAAATTATTCTTAATTCTCGGAAAGAAGTCGTTTTGTCAAATTGAAATTGGGGGAAAGTCTGAAAGACGTCGATTAGTCAACTGCATATCTTGCGTTCCAAAGGTCGTAGAAATACGGGGATTAGAGCAAAAGAAGGACAAGGAAATTCTATATTTACTATAAAAATCTTGGAAAATTGTCTTATTTCGAGAGAAGACGTTTTTTCAAAATTCCGTAGATATTATGGAAATGAAATTTTCTTTAGCTCATCAACATATTTTTTGTTTGTTTTCAATTGTTTGGGAGTTATGCGGAAAGTGGCAACATAATGTTTTTTTAAATTCTTAAAAATCAAGACAAACAAAATTTTTTAATATACATATTTATTAAAAAATAAGCTTTAATTCATGAAAATCGGTTGTCATTTATATTATGCCCAATTTTCATTAAGTTAGTTCTCTTTAAAATCTAAAAAAACATAAAGACGTCATTACTCATGCCATTTTTGTTGCCTGGAATCTTGTAATTTTAGTCAAATAGTTTTAAATGAAAGTATTATATAATTGAAATTAAAGTTGGTAAAAGTTTTCATATGATTTATGATTTAAAATATGTTTTAAAATATCTGTTTAAAAATCTACTCAAATGAAATAGTTTTGAGTCAAATTTACACAGCAGCAGCACTGATTATAAAACATGATAAATATTGACAAAAAAGAACAGCTGATTTTCAGGTAATATGTAATAATTTTGTTTTTTTTATATATATTTTACAGAAAAATTGAATAAACATTTTGGATTTTTTAGTTTTATTTGTATTTATCAGCTGTTTGAATAACGTGACCAAAAAAAAAAAAGAAGAAAAACACTTTAAATTGTGGTGGAAACCAGTTGTGAATCATTTAAACGGTATTTATTAAAGCCAAAAATTAATTATTGTTTCTTCTTTTTACAGGTGTAGGAATATTAAAACAAACAACAAACAAAAAAAAAAAAAAAAAAAAAGGACAGAACAGAACAGAACAGCAGTGTGCTACCCAGAAAACACAGATTTGAAAAAAAAGTTTGCTTTATATACTCTTCAATGTAAAAAAAATATACAAAAAATGTTAAATAATTAAGGAAATTTTATTTTATTTGAAAGTAACTACTGAACATAGCAGTGAAAATGCTTAAACGACAACACTGTCACACATTTAATAATTTAGATTTAAAATCTATAACTTCACTATCGGCCCATTTCTATGGCTTATTAACTGTTTCTATAGCATTATTTTGTTTCAATGTAGTAAGTTAGTTGTGATGCTATCAAAGCCTCACTTTATCTAAATTCTTGTGCACTTAGGTTTGAATTTAATTATTGTTTGTTCTAAAACTCATTCAACTTCTTTTTATCCAAAAAATAAATTTGTTCGCATTTTAGAATAGTCAGTGGAAAGTAGCAAGTGTTCACGTTTCTTGGAGTTTACTGTATTAATTTTTTTGTTATGTTTTCTTTTCCATTATTTTCTTTTTTTATTATTTTCTTTTTTTTTGCACATCAGTTTTAAGTAATATTTTTATTTATGGTACTTGAATCGATATTCTGCATTTTCTTAAAAAAAAAAAAATTTTTTTTGTTGTTATAAAAAATTCTTTTTTTTTATACTAAAAGTCATTTAGGAAACATTTTTAAAGTTCTTCTTTAAATTCTTTCAAATTACAAAATCTTATTAGAATTCTTATTATATCCTTGTGATCAGGTTGTATGTTTTTTTATAAAGAAAGTAAAGAATATATATTTTTGGTTGATTAAAAAAAACAAAATAAATAAATAAAAAAAAAAAAAAAAAAATAGCAGAAAAAAATTCTTTTAATTAATAAAAGGATTATAAATTGAAAATTTTTGTAAACAAACTTTTTAAAATTCAAAATGTTTTATGGTACACAATTTGTTCTTTTTGAAAATAAAATGTTTGTTAAAAGCCTCATGTGCAAACATTAAAATATTTTATCAAATTTTGTGTCTGAATCGTTAAATATACTGATTTGCTATTGTTTTTTTCTTTAGTTATTTTGTGAAAATAATTTTTTTTTATATATTTATTGACAAATTTGTATGCATACACATCAAACTGACTAGAATTTAAAAATTTGATTTCAAACTATACGTGTGAAAATTTGTTTTTTCTAAACAGTTGGATTTGAATTCATATTTTTTTCACTAATTTTTATTTGACTTCATTTTATTGTTTTATGTTTTTTCTTTTGCATAATTTTACTTCGTTATTTAATTTTTTTTTAAAAAACACAGTCCATACGAAAAATTATATTTTTTTAAATAAACTGTTTAATTTAAACCAAATATAGGGTTTTTTTTTGTTGTTAAAGCTAATGATATTTAATTTCTGAAAAACAAATTGATTATTCTAGCATTCGGTATCGAACAAATTTCTATGCAAAATCTTTTAAAATTGGTAGACTCGATTTCGAATGTCAGTTTTGTTTTTTTTTTTTTGTTTTTTTTTTTTTTTTGTTGTTCAAATGTACTGTGCTTTTATTTTAATTTATATTATTTTTATTTTTTTGTTTTCAATAACATTTTAAAAATCATTAATATTTATTTTTAATATTTAGAGTTTTATTTTAATTTTTTTATTATTATTATTTAGTTATTTTTTTTAAAGTTCTGTTTTGATGTTAAAATTGATTTCAATTAAAGAAAAAATTAGTTTTTAATGTTTTTTAAAAACAAAAATTAATTTTTAAATTAGGAAAAACTTCTTATTAGATTTAGAACTTTTTCATTAGATTTTAGTTGTACCTTTTTCTCATTTAATTTAATTTAATTTTATTACCCTTTCTTATGCAAAAATCATTCAAAAATATTAATATTTTTTTTTTAATTTATTACAAATTTATTTTAATTTTTTATTTAAAAACTTTATTTTTTTGTCATTGTGTAACACCCGCGCGCGTTTTACATTTTTAAACGTTTTCAAATAAACGAATAAAGAATATTTATTTTGTTGTTGTACTTGTACGTATGAAGTCAAGTCTTGTTTTGATATTATTTTTATTAAAATTAAAAAACAAAAAAAAATATATTTTTATACTTTATAGAGCTTTCCCTATGACTCTACAAAATATATGTGTGTGTTGTAATAAACACACATCTATACATTAGACTCCTACACACGCACACATATTTAAATATTATTACATATATGCGGTGATAGAAAGAGAGAGAAAGAGTAAATAAGTGAGCGTGTGAGTGAACGTATTCAACAAACGAGCAAACGAAAGAGTTACGTGTATTATTGCGCGTATGTTTACACCGTTCAACTGTTTCGAAACGACTAATTCAAGTGATTTAACCAAAAAAATTATATGTGTGTATATGGCCCATACACACACTCACACACATTCCTAGATATTTAGCAAACGCCATAACTGTAACATAAAACAACAACAGCACAACACAACACATCATATCCCATATACTTGTACATGCGATATATCCCTATACTCAGCCAAAAAATATAAAAGAAAATAAAATAAAATAAAAAAAAAACAACAAAAAATTGTTTATATGTGTTAAAAAGCAGAGATATGATGGGATGGATGGTTAAAAAAAAAGAATAAAAAAAAAAAACACACACGGAGGAAAATTTTGTTGTTGGTTACATCCAACCAATTCTCATATACATATACTACATCATACATACACACATATGTATGCATGTATGTACACATTCACTCACTCATTCATATGCATGAGAAGGGTATATGAATGAGTATACGAATGAAAATCATATGGAAAATAAATACATCTACAACAACAAGATATACAAAAAACACAGCCAACAGTCAGTCAGTCTCTTAAGCAAAAAGAAAAAAAAAATATCCAACTAAGTAAGAAGAGAAGGTGGAAAAATGTTAATGCGGTTGTTGTTGTTGGTGGTGGTAGATAGTAGTTGTTGTGTGTAATTGTATAAAAGTGTTGCTGTTTTTTTTTTTGTTTGTTTTTCTTTCTACGTTTTGTGTGTGTTTTTCGTATTTTTATTTCATTTTTGCTAAAGAGGTGGAGGGTGTATAGGTTGTATATATGCACGAGTGTGTAACACCGGTTTTGTATAATTTTCTTCATCATCATCGTAATCGTCATCGTCATTATCGTTTTTCGTTTAAACTCTCTTGTGTTGTGTATGGGTTACAAAATTCGACAAACGACATCAGGCATTAAAACAACACTACACAGTACAGCACAACACAACACAACAGCAACAGCAACAGAAACAGCAGCAGTAGTATGTCGTATATTGTTTTTGTTTTAAAATTAATTTGCAATATATGTATGCGTGTGTGTATGCGCGTGTATCACATTAAACGGATATGGAAATTTTACTCCTTCATATAAGGGAAACGTATACAACACAAGAAAACAACGTTTGCAGCAGCGGCAACAGAAATTTAAAACAACACACATTATGAGAGACAAAATGAAATGATAAAAAACGAAGCCATACATGTTTGGTATGTTGTGTTGTTGTTTAACTCATCGCGTATAATAAGAGAAAAACATACTTATCCACACACACACACACGTACACATGTCAATAATATATCTTTACCGTTAGTTTTCTATTCTATTCAGAGAGTAGAACTTCATTTAATGTGTTCGAATGGTTATGCTGAATTATAACGGCAACTAAATAAACACATACACGTATACATACGCTTTGCTTACAGACACATTTATAATTTACTTTTCAAATAGAAGATTTGTTCTCATATTAGGGAATAAATAACCCAGTAAATCATTTCGAATGAAAAGCAAATTATGTATGTACTGTAAAACGATATCAAATGCATCAAGTGAACTTCATACATAAATAAAACTTAATTGTGCCAATTATTTGGAAGTGTTAAGTAATGCCAATGGTTACTCAGGGAATGAATAGAAATCTTAAAACCTTTTTAAAAATTAAAAAAAAAAATCGTCTTAAATTTGATTCGATTAAAATTTACCCAACATATCCAATTATGTGCTTATAAACTTCAAAACGCACAAGTTTGCATTAAATTCGGTACATTGAAAAGGTTACATAATATTTTTTTATTCTTCAAGTAAATTTAATTTTATGAAAAAAGATTATGTTTGTGGGCATTTAACTTGTACTTGTTCATTATGATTTAAAGACAACCAGACAAATAAAACTGAGAACTTCCAGCCAAGTGACCACACAAATGTATAAGGTTTTGCATTGCCATTTTGAACAAGAAATACCTTTTATATTGATCCAACTCGATATTCGAGGCAACTTCTTAACATACTTATACATATACATACTCGTATACATAATTTGGCCATTGCAATCCTTTTCCAGAGTTACGGCATAGCCTCTCTCAGCACGCATACTGTGTATGTAAGTGCGTAAATACAGGGACTTAGAGTTTAAAGTCATATCCGAACCATATACTTGATAAACTTGTTCAGGCTAATCAGTTACTCTCAGAGGTTTTACCCGAAAAATGCTAAGAGATGGTCGCTGAAAGAAATGTTTTTTTTTCTTTCAAGATCTTAGAACAGGCGTTTTAATCCAACACACTACATACTAAAATATGGCAACCTCAACTTCATTAAATCAACATCTTCATCTCCCGAATTACTGGAAAAGAGTAATCAACTACATAACAATGTGCTCTGTGAGAAATATCGGTACTAAGTAAGTTAAGGAGCTATAATCAAGAACTTATTCGATAGACTAACGAAACACGGCCATATTGCGCTATTGATCTAACGAATTACTACGTTATCTTGTGGTAGATTAATTTGCACTCTTGCTCTACAGTTTTACGATTTTACGTACTTTTTTCAGTGGCTAAAACGAGGCTCCAGTGGCACGAACATCAGCTGGATAAAGTCGCTTCTGTGCTTTGCATAATAAAAGTACTGCTCTAAATATTGATTTCAGGCGGAACTCTAAATCATTTCCGTTTTGGAAAATTTTATGTCAAAAATATAACTCATTCTGGTCGTGAGAGAGAATAAAATTGTATTGCTAAATACTGTAATGCAAGATATCACGAAGTAGCCGAAATACTTGCCAAGAACTATAGTGCATGAAATTAATCAAGAAAAGAAAAATTCGCATAGAAGTTTGATAAACTAAATTACCAGCAATAATCAGCTGAAGAGGATTATTAGAAGCGATAAAAACGGGTTAATCACGATCATATCGTCGCAAGAATTAAAGAACGCTGTTACCGACAAAACGTCGGCGTAGAGGACGACCGTGTTTACGTTGGAAGGACCAAGCTGATGAAGCTCTGTCGTCAATTGGTGTGACCAACTGGAGAAGGCGCGCGCTTAGCAGAGACGCCTAGAGACTAGTGTTAAGGCAGGCCGAAACCCGTTAACGGGTTGTTATGGCCATCTAAGTAAGTAAGTAACCGACAAAACATTTAATGTTGTCCAAAGCCAAAAAACTTGTATGAAATTAGAAAGAAGACACTAGTAATTTTCAAAATGCAGATAGAGTAAGTGAATTTCTTTTCGTCATAAAAATCTGGGACAGGGACCAATCGACGAGCATTTTTTTTCTGATAAAAATGATGCAAAAAAATGTATTTTCGATTTTTTGTCGGTTACAGCGTTCTTTAATTCTTGCGAATTATCGTAAAATTATCATGAAATTCAGTTCAACGTTCAACAAACGACAACGAATCTTTAGTGACATTAAAGAAAGGATATTATAAGCTGTTACAGTATAAAGAAACAAATACTTATGATCTCAACTACTTACAACTCGTCGGTCTAAACGAAGCGATGAAGAAAAAGAAACCAGTGTTAGTGGTTACATTTTGTTCGTCATATATTTGCCTAAAGTGACGGCAGCTTAAACCCTAAAAAAACCTGAGTTATTTCAGCAAAGGTGTCTTTTTCTCGAATGCGTTCTTATCACATAATCCCGGTGCCTACAATTATGAAAGCTATAATATCAGATTGAAGCAAGAAAACTTCCGAAAGAAAACTTCAAAAATCGTTGGCAATTATATGAACTATATACAAGTATCTATTTTGAATAAAGCTCGTTACAATTTATAAGGCAACTATTTTTATTTATCGGTTATATTCGAAATATTGTGTTTTAATTTTTAATATTTTTATTGATTTCTTGAAATTACTAAATATTTTGCAGAATTTTAAAATGACATTTTATAACATTTCATTTTCAAAAATAAATTGTTTGCTGGTTTATTTCAAACCCATAGTCTGGCTTCGAGTACGTTGCATCAAACCAAGCACAGGTTATCCAACATACCAAGAGTATAAGCTGACAAACACACACACACACACCTAAATCTAATATGATATGTTTAGGATGGTATTGAATGGAAAAACTTATCTGTACATGCACAGCACCTGCAAACACCCACATACCCATACAAACACATGTTATTCATATGAAATTTGTTATAACGTATACGCCATGTATGACAAAAAATGATAAAGACGATGACCGACACAACACGATAAGATGTAATAACGAAGAAAAAAAAAAGGAAAACAGAAAAAAGAAGAAGCCAACGGAGAGTCAAACGACATTAATATTTGTTGATGTTGTTGTATTTTATTTTTTTATTTTCTTTATTTTATTTGCTTGAAATGACAAACCAATAACAAACTGTAAAAACTCTCTTTTTTTTGGGTTTAAAAGAAACAAGTTTTTTTATTTTTATTTTTTTAATGTATAAGAGTTAGAAAACTGAGTATGAAACAACAACACCAGCATACAGTGAAAAAAATGTTACAACATCAACATTTTTGTCAGCCATACACACATGCATGAACTAATCATACATGTTTTCCGTTGTCAATGTTATCTGTCTCTGATTGAGAGAAGAGTAGACGGCATTTATACGTATGTAGTACGATATGTATGGTACGTACGTACGTACACACATACATGTATGTACGTGCAAGACGTATACATACCATTGAAAATATTGTTTTTCTTTTATTTTAAATTTTAGGGGTTTATTTTCTCTTTTGTTGTTGTTGTTGTTATTTGTTTATCGAAAAAAAGGATTTTTTTACTTTTTATTTTTTCTGTTATTGGCAGAGAGTACGACGAGTGATAAAGGGGACAGTATTTTTGTTTTTGTTGTTGTTGTCAGAGGGATTTAATGTTTATTTATTAAAGCACGCGTCGCGTAGTTGCTGTTGTTGTTGTTGTTGTTATAGATATAAGATTTATAGTTATATGGCTATGCATTGTTGTTGTTGGTTTATGTAGGGAGGCATGGAAAAACATAAAATTGGAATTCTAATGATGATGAGTTGAGTTCATACGCGTACGCGACACACGCTAAGAACGTGCGCATAACATGTTTCAAATATTTAACACCCATATTCATACTGTATGTACGTATGTTCGTCTACATGCATACATATGTACACCAACACATATAAAGTGAAACATATAACAACAATGATAACAAAAATAATCTAAAAAAATATGCATAAACAGTTAAAAAAATGTTACATTTCATGTAATTACATATAAGTATGTATGTACAAAATACATACATATAGTATATGTAGAATAAAAATAAAACATCAAAATTTTGATTTTGCTCTTGATTTGTTTCTTTTTCTTGAGTTTTTTTTAAGCCGTTATGATGACGGGTAAATTTCTTACGTTACTTTTTAAATGTTTTTGACTTTATTTCTTAAATATTTTTATTTAATTGAATGGAAAAAGAAAAATTTGTTTAATTGTTACTTTTTTCGTTAACACATATGAACTGTTTTGGTTTCTTTCGTTTGTCTTTTCTTTCAGGCATTCAAATGTGTGTGTGTGTATGCATATTTCTAGTTGGAAACTATCTTGGCAGGAACACAATATACTCTCTTTAATTCTCAATACACATGCATATGCACTCGCATTAGATGTTGTTATTAATGCTCTTCATATGGGTGTTATACGAATAAATACAGTGTTGCCATCGTTTAAGTGTTTAAAAATGCAAATTAAAAAAATATATATATCGTCGGTTGACAGGTAAAAGTCACTAAGTGCAGGTTTAAGCCCCTACACTTAGTGAGATTTACTTGTCAACCGACGATATAAAAATAAAATTTTATTGTATTAATAAGTTTAGTTGACCTTATTATTGAATAATATATAAGCTTTTATTTAAGCTTTAGGTCGATTAAATAATTATTTTTTTGATATTTCGCTACTTCTCTGCGTAGCTTCTTCAGGAAATATTTTTTATTAAAAATTTTTTTTTTTTTTTTAATTTATCATTTTAAATGTTTTATTTCCTCAAAATCAACTTTTGTAATTGAGGTAGAGAGTATATAGCATGCGTTATGGCGCTACCAGCGGTTAGAATATGCAACGCATCTAAAAATTAAAAGTTGCCTAACTTTTATACGTTAGATACGTTGCCAATTTTCCAATTTTTACCGAAATTCCATTAACTTCGTATGATTCGGGTCTTCGAAAAGCTACAGGCCTATGCAAGTGAGTTAACAAGGGGACTGCTACTACTACGCGTGTATTACAGGTGAAAATCGAACAAAAATTCAGCCAAACTTATGTTCATGGTTATAAAAGAAATTCAAAAAAAATTTGCGTATGACAAGTAACCAAACCGTGAGAGCTACGTTTTAGAGATATTTCGTAAGTTACTTACTCAGATCAAAATGTTAATGATGGCACAAAACGTAAAGCACTACATGTATTAGGACTTAACGGCCGAGTTTCAAAAAGAAAATCGTTAATATCAGTAACTAAGCAACTTCAATATGGAGAACAGGCTATTACTGAAACAATGAGCGAGAGGAAAAAAAACAGTAAAACCTGAGAGGATACAAGATTTTAATATTTCCAGCAAAATGTAAAAACTAGGTTGAAGCATAGTGATGGTATTGGCATGCATGGCAGCAAGTGGTGTAAAAAATTTGTTGATCATAAAATTTGGTATTGAAAAATTAGGCTTGATTTACAAACTTGAGACTTTCAGCAGGACAATGATCTGAAGCCTAGGATAGTAAAAGGATGGCTGCTTTAGTATACTCAACAGCTGGATCCTTTCACCTATTTTCTCGTACTCAATCCTATTGAAGATTTGTGGAAACATTTGGACCAGTAAGTCACAAAACAAACAAATAAACTGGTAAACATTTGATTATTGACAATTGCTGTTAATCTTTCTTTTAATTGTTAGTAATTGGATGCGAAAATGGCACTTATTTTAAGCTACAAAAGCAATTAAACAATAAACGTGTGTTCCTAAATTGTAAAGGATGTCAAAGTCTTAACCAAAACTTCCATTTTATTTAATGAATAGAACGAACTTCAAACGAATCAGTTTACGAAAATAAACACTGCCTTATGTACTCATTATTTTTTTTTTAATTTTGATAATACTTGTACAATAACGGAGACCATAAGCCGAAAACGGAAATTAGAATTTTGTGCTTGATCATCAACAGGATAATTCAGCTTAAGGTTTAACATATCGTAGCAAGAATTAAAGAACTGTAACTGACAAAAAATCGAAAATACGTTTTTCTGCATCATTTTTATCAGAAAAAAATACGCGTCGATTGGTCCCTGTCCCAGATTTCTATGATGAAAAGAAATTTACCTACGCCGTCTATGTTTTGAAAAATACCAGTGTCTTGTTTCTACTTTCATACAGGTTTTTTTTTGGCTCTGGTGAACATTTAATGTTTTGTCAGTTACAGCGTTCTTTAATTCTTATGACGATATGAATGTGATTTTATGGCAACACTATTTCACGGTAAGAAAGAGAAAGAAAGAATAAAGAAGTAAAATTGCATGTATGTGTGTGAATGAATAAAATGTACACCCTCATACCAACATACATATGTTGTGCATACATGTATGATGTGCTATGCACATATGATATAAAGTGTGTATTATTAACACATCATGAGTGTAAAGAGAGTAAAACGAGTATTTTTTGTGTTGTATTGCTTATATGCATGTTTTCTTTCTGTATATGCGTATACATATGTATGTATGTCCATATATACTCGTATATAGCACAGAGATGTTTGTTGTATTAAACAATTTTCCTATTTGTGGTTGATTTTATTGTTGTTGTTGTGTTTTTATATATATTTCTATGAGAGCGCACAACTGTATTGGTGGAAAATGTATTTAAAAAAGACGCCTACTTTTTCTCTATATTCATAAATATGAATACACATGTAAAGATGCATGACTGACTGCATACAAACACATAAATATGCATGGGAACATATGGGAACATATGTATATACATATATATTCATATGTATCTATATGAGTTTTTGTGACATATGAGAGTAGGGCTTATCTGTAGGTAGTAGTGAAGTATGTATGGATGTAGAATGTGTTTTGTATGTTTTAAAATATTTTGTGGTTGGAAATTTCTTTTTCTTTAATTAAAAGTGTTAAATTGAATTTGTGCTTTATTTTGCTTTTTTCTTTTTTTTCGTTATTTTTCTTACTTTTCACACACTTACAAGAGTTTAGTTTTAAGTAATTTTTAGTGTTTTCTTATATCGTTTTTATTTGTTGTTTTAGTTGAGACACCTTTTTCTTGATAGTAATAAATTTAATAAAATACAATTTTAATGAAGTACATAAGATTTAAAATATTTATTAATTTAAAAACCAGAGTATATAAATTGTACTAGTAGTCGCTGAAGTCTACTGATTTGTGTGTTGGTTTACTGGACAAGATGTCCAACTCTGACAGTTTGAAAGAAATAAATATGAAAAAATATTTTTTCGGCGACCACCTCTGAGCAGTCTTGTGACAAGAGATCTAAAAGTAACTTATTGCCATGACCAAGCTTTTCAAGTCTGTTAAACTGTTAATTGAGGTACTCATTAATAAATATTGACGCACACAATATGGGTGCAAGGCCGTAACGCTGAAAAAGAGTTGTAATGGCCAATAATATATGTATGTGTGTATGTATATGTATTAATTCCATTAATTTGGAATATCAGGGTCATAGATTAGAGAACAGCCTTCATCAAATATGTAAAACTAAAATCTTTACAAGGGCTATAGCTCGTATAATATAAATATTTATTTGAAAAAGTCCAAGCTATCTTAGAAAGTACACATTATAATG
Source organism: Metopia argyrocephala (assembly GCA_963576795.1). NCBI lineage: Eukaryota > Metazoa > Arthropoda > Insecta > Diptera > Sarcophagidae > Metopia > Metopia argyrocephala. The sequence continues at coordinate 169,037,873 of OY756208.1, read as the reverse complement.
TTTTTGTTTCAAGAAAAAGTAAAAATTCTATATTCAGGTGTAGGTGTAAGTAACCTGTGTGAGTGAACATTGGACCCAAAAATATTTTGTTGAATTCCGTTTAAAAATTTTTACGGACTAAATTTTGCAGCTAAAGTAAAAATAGTAAAAAAAACGTATTGCAGTATTTCCCGGATAATTGACCCTCGCTTAGTTGCCTTTCACGCTTATTTACTTCAATTTCTAAATCCCCATATTTTTTCTGACCATTTTCTTATAAAATTTAACGGTTAATTAACTTTCGCTTAATTGCGTTATTCACTTAATTACTTCAAATATATTTTCTAAAAACTGCAGCTTACTCGTAACTCGACTATGCTTATGTAGACATAAAATGTCGGTTAAATTTACTTTCAAACTACTTTTTTGATACAACCTGGCAATTAAAGTCTACCAAATTTATGTATAAAGTTACTTGCTTTTCACATGATTGACGGCAGTGTATACAGGCAATGAAGCGTATCCTTATTCGTTTAAATGACTTCCACGCATAATTGCCCAAAAATTTTTACATTTTTATCGAGGCAATTATCCGTGGAATACTGTAGGTAGGTAGGCCAAATGGCCAGTTAATCAAAAACGTGATCAACTGCAATTAGCACAAGGTGCCGTGGAATACTGTAATCGTATAAAAGTTTGGTAATCACTTCGAAAAAAGCTGACTATACCAAGAAGCTCGGCGCTTGATTAACGCAATACAATTGATTTGATTTTTATTATGAGTATTGTAGAATGCTAAAACGGTTCTCTACAATATTTAAACTATTTTGGAAAATTAATTGTATTTGTATAAGTTTATAGTATTCTTTCCTTTAAATAAAAGTCGAAAAAAGTTACAACTGGTTCCCAAAAAAATTTATGGGATTTTCTGTTTAACCAAAAAGTCCAGTTTTTTGTGTTTTATTATGTTATACAAGTTTTTGCATTATATTTTAATACAGTCAGTGTAATTAAGGCACTATCTTGTAAATATGTTAAGAAGAAAATATAAGGCAACTCACAAAAGAAAACGCATTTACTTACGAAATTAGTTAAAATAAAAAAATTGCTCAAAGGCAATGAAATCGTACAATTTTTTAGCTAAATTGTTAAGATTAAAGAGGCTTTAATGTAAGAAGACTAAACAAAAAAAAAAAAATAAGCAAAATATGTTTAAAAATAGCGGCCCCTTAGAAACGACTTTAAACTTTGTATTGATGGAAAAAGGCTATGTGAAGTGCTTGTTGGACCTTTTACTCAAAACTCGACAGTTTGAACAAATCAATCAACAAAGAGCGTCAAAGGAAACAAAAGTTGTATGACCGCATGTAGCTAAGAAGTGGAAATGGGTTGGTCTGTCCTTTACAGGTGAAAAATAAACTGTTTTGTTGCTTAAAAATTTACCAACCGAAGACTCTATAATTTTAGAGTTATAAATCTATAAACTACTGAAAATTTACTGCAGTGGAATTAATAAGTTACCAGTAAAATGGTAAAGCTTATAGGCAACAATGGCTTGGTTGGTTTACTTGGTTTAGAATAATTTTTAATTAAAAAAATTTAAATCGTAACATTTTAGAAAAAAAATCTGTGCGTTTTTTATAGACGAAGCCCAAATGAAATATTTCAATATTTCAATATTTTTTTGTTTTGAATATTAAATCTTGTGTAATGTAAAAGAAACAAACAAATATGTATATACAAAAAATGTTTAAATAAAAAACTAATTTGCATATTAAAAAAAAAAACAACCCTTCCCAATTTTATATGTTCGTTTGTCAAAGGTTTTACTATTTTGTGTGTCTGACGTTTTAAAAAAAATTTTTATGGAAAATAACTACTATAGCGAGTGCAGTAACATGATGCATAATTTTGTTGTGCTCTTTAAACGAAAAATAAAAAAAAACAAATGAAAAAAACTTGACAAACAAAAGGAAAAGGTGTAAAATCTCATATGTAACCCAAGAGCACACAGAGCTCAGACACTTTATTTTTTTAGGTACTCACTATCTACGAGTATGTATGTGTGTGCGTGCGTGTGTGTGATTTAATGCTCATTTAATATTTGCGCTTCGTTAAATTTTTATAAAGATCGGTTTTTATTTGGGTGAGAATGGAATCAACAAAACATAGAAAGAAAAAAAGAAAAAATTTGCATATGAAAAGCGAAAGAAATGAAAAATAGAAAAAAATTTGCATAATCGCTCTATATATGCATGTACACAGAGTTGTATGTGTGCCTAAATGTGTTCATAGATTATATTGCAGTTCAATACTTCAAACATCAATAGATTTTAGCATTGAAGCAGATCAAATCATGCTGACAAAAAAAATTAAAATTTGCATATTAAGTTAAGCAGATGCTCATGCGTAACGTTTTCAATATTTATTAATAAAAAAAAAAATAAGCAAAGAAACCACACACTATTACACGTTCAAGCATATGTGAAATAGAAATTTCCGTATTGTCAGTTATTTATATCCTACTATTAGTACACAAACACTATGCATCTATTTATGTATGTATGTTCTTGTTTAAATTTTCCATCGTTAATAAAAATACGTTCTATTAATCCGAGAATGACAATTGGTGTGTTTTGGATAAGGCCAATACTCAAGGGCTACAACCCCTTCTCATGATCAACAGCAATTGACCCATCTATTGATGTTAATTTTTGTTTGTTGTGAAGTGGTGAGGATCTGGGCTAAGTTGTTGTTGGTAGGTTTTAATCTTTGCTTTTAGTTCCTTCCGTTTAACCTGATCATTCATTTGATAGCTCAAAGTTAGGTAGAGTGGAATGTCCGTACATTCTTGAGTTAATTTAAAACTTTGAAATGCTATACAAAATTTTCATACTGTCCAGTGCTGGGACCCGAAGCTGGGCTGCTTTGTTTGAAAGCGAGCGCTCTAACCACTACACCACTCCACCCTAAAATATTTCTTTTTCCAAATATTTATTCATTAATTACACGGTAATAACCAATTAAAAATATTTTTTAAGAGCGCCTAAAAATATGTTCAGTTTGTTATGTATTTTATAAATGCAAAATTCAATATCTAATGTTTCTAAGTAACGCAAAATTTGAATTTGCCGACATTTTAGCAGTAAAGCATTGCTGACCCTGAAAAAAGAACAGTTTGGCAGCTAATAGTTTAAAGTTAGTTAAGATTTATATGATAGAACAACATGTGTGTTATTAAGCAATATTTAAAAGTAATGAAAATTTGGCAAACGCAGTTCGAAGGTTTTTTACAAAATATGGTTAAAATAGTATTTTATTCTCGTCTAATGTGAAAAGATAATTTGAAGATTTCGGGGATTTCAACTGATTTCAATCAGTTGGAGACCTTGGAAAAATACCGGTCGACTTGAAACGGTCGTTATAATAACAATTCAGAAGCAGTGCGTAATAGTGTTGGTGAAAACCAAGGAACAATAATTTTGTGCCGTGGACATAAACCGAAAATTGCAAAAAATTCTCTACAGCGTATACTCACAGAAGATCTGAGTCATCATGTTTACAAAATTCAATTAATACAACAACTGAAGCCTAATGACCATTAACAGCGAAGAGAATTCGTGGAATGGATTATTGGTTAACGTGGCCACTCTACACTAACGTCAATTAGCAAGTTACGAAACCGATAGAGCTTGGAGTATTCATCTATGGCTAAAACGTGTCACTCTTTGATAAAGATTTGGAGACAAGAAGCACCACTAGTCTTTTTACTTTTTTGAAAACGAGACTGGTCAAACAGTATTTGTTACAAGTACTCAATTTAGCGACATAATAACACAGTTCTTTGTGCCGAAGTTGTGACAATTCAACAAAACTGTGCACATGAAACAATTCAATTACTGCATGAGACATTTCCTTGTCTCGGTAAACAGAATAGGCTTCTTAGATCGTGTAATTTAACACAATTAGATTTCTTTCAATAGGACTATTTGTAATTTGTAATCTATGTAAGAGAGCTCACAACCATAGGTGTATGACAACAGGATTTTAAATGCTGGATCATACAAATTCATCTACACGTATCTCTCATATAGCACATCCTTTTGCGATTGTGGAGTTAATCGCACAATGCATTATAGAGAAAATTCATCTTTTAGCCTAATAAATAATCTTCATGCTAAAGTTTTTCCTGGCAATCACGATATTACATACATACATACATACATAACTGGCCTTTACAACCCTGTGACAGGATTACGATATTAATAAGTTTAAATCAAATATTCTCAAACACTATTCTCTCTTTACCCCTTCCAAAAATATATTTTGCTACAATGTACTACATTAGTAGGGATGGTCCCGCTGGTTCTAATAAAAAAGAAGTGTCATGAAAAATGTTGACAAAATAATGCATGTGTGCCAGGAAAGTAGTGGAGATTATCTGCCCGATGTGCTATTATATAAATAATCCTATTCTATGTACTTTATGATTTAGTGCAAAAATTAAAACCTGTTATATTTAATTCTAGTCTTGCGTTAATTTTAGAATACCCTTTACTTATTCAAACAGCTTATAATTGAAAGGTTTACCAAATTAAACTTTCAATCAAAATTTTAAATTTTTAATAGCAAAATGGTGAAACATTTTATAATACACATACTTCTATGTAATCATGACATTGTCGCCTGTTATATTAAATTAGATAAACTATATTTCAGATCCGAAAATTTTTTTAAAACCAACAATATTAATGCAAAATCTTGTAAAAAAAATTTGTGTTAAAACAGGATAAACAGGTGTTCGAAAGGAATAACAGAAAAAGTTTTCTTTGCTGAAACTGACTTAAAACAAAAAAAAAAAGGAAATTTAATAACTCTTTCCCTCTTTCAGACAGAGAGGGAGTTTTATTTTACATGTACATTCGTTTGGTTTTTTTTTTTAATAAAAATCCCTTTTTTATCAGGCAAATATTTGATACACGTTCTCACTATTTGATGAACACACACAATTTTTTATTTTTTATTGCGTTCAGTTGAACTAAATATCTAACAATTATTTTTCATTAGAATTCCAATTCGAACAATTCAATTTTAAAAGGTATGTCTAGTTAAAACAGAAGTATTGCATAAAATATTTCCATAAAACTGAGGTTTTTTGGTCAAATATTTTCCCTATTGTTTCTTCCATTCGTTCGTCTATGTTGTTTCTTTATTTATTTATTTTTTTTTTAATTTTAATCAACTTCTTTCTCTGGTTGATTGTACTTTAAATCCTTTAGTTTCTATCTTTCTTTTTTTTATTTCTTATACTTCCGCCGCTTTTTAAATTGTACTGTCAGTGTGTGTGCAATTTTATCTTAGAGGTCATACAAATGATAAAATATTTGTTGCATATTTTTCGGGAAATAAACTATTTTTTATTTTATGTATGAAATAGAAAAAAATAAATAAATTTCTAGGTTTTAAAGCGCATGTCTGTATTTTTGTTTCTTGTATTCTAATTTTTTTGTTCTAAAATTTGTTGTTTAGAAAAAGCGAAAAACTACGACGTGTAACTATAAACGAGTTCTCCATCCAAAAAAGTATGCTATAGAAAATAGAGAGCAAAAAGTAAAGGGTTAAGAAAAACGCAAATAAAACGCAATGAGGAAAAATTTTCTGGTTTATTTTTTATGTTCATGCATATGTATTGAAGAAAATTTTGTGAAGAATAAAAAAAATTGAGAAGAGTGAAGTGATAAATCAACTTTTTTAAATTTAAAAAATATAGACTAATATTTTATGATAGAAAATAAATTTAAATAATAAAATGGTCATCATTTTCCGATTTTACTTTCTTTAAAATGTAAGCAGAAACATTGAAATATTCCCTAAATATCTGAACTTTTTTTAGACAAAAAAATATATATATCCATTTATAATTACAAGGAAACTATTAAGTATTGTTTTCACTTGTGAAAGTTGATGTCTAATTAAACAAATTTAAAATGACAATATAAAGAATTGTAGAATATTTCAAATAATTAATAACAAGTTTCACAGTTTCAAATAAAAATTGAGCACTATAGAGGAACAACTAATAAAGATTTAAAAAAAAAATAAATTCAAAGATAGGCAAACTGGAAAATCTCTCAAATTTTCTTCTAAAATCGTTTAATCCGTTCAGCTATCATAACTGGAATTTGTACAAGCCACGGAAAGCATTTCAATTATTTCAATCAACTTTTGGACTTTTTTTCAGCCAAGCGGTTGGTATGGCTCTCTGAGTAGTGTGCTGCTTATTGATTGTGATTAACTTCTAATTTTCAGAGTTATGCTGTCCATAGTAAAGCGAAGATTTAGTTATTTCCTAATTCCTGATGATAAAGAGATGATACTGCAAGCATTTTTTGTAATAGAAACCTTGTAGATACTGAAATAGGCATGTGCCTCACCTTTTCCCTCTTCTGATCATACTATTGCCCCTGACCATGTTAACATGTGAGATAGTAACACCTTTAGAATCTGGATAAAATATTAATGTTATTATGGGAAAAGTACAGAAAAATAAGCACCTCTACATAAAGACCTAACCGAGTTAAACAAAATTTTTGTTTGAAAAAAAAAAAATCTCTTATACTTTTCAAGTCTTATCTCCTCAAATACAAATACTTTTTAATTGAATTTAATTTTACATTTAAAGAAAAAAATCATAAAGAGTAGTCCTCCTTTAAAAGCTTCAACACTCTATCGCACAAAAGATTAATTGCTTTTCAAAAGCTTGTTTTAGTGGCTTTTGATTTATTGAAACTGATGGAGGAGTGTGTAGAATGTTTTCTATTCATGCTTTTCCGGATAACTAAATAGCTGCTATTTTGATTAGGGAAAAGTTTGCAATAACACTTTTTATTTATACTCTTTTTGAAGAATCATCTGGGCGGAAATAAGTTTAAGAGTACATAACAGTCTGGGGATTTAGCAGCGCTTAATAGTTGATAGGGTCTTTTTCAGAAAGAGCAATTTGTGATTCTGGTATCCATGGGGCTTGCGAGACATAAAATTTACTTTTTTTTCGAGATTTACGCGATTTACTCAATTTCAGTCAAAGCGGTAAGAAATTGCCGATCGACCATGGAATTGATAAAGTAAAAAATAATTGCATAATTGCTTTGAGGATCTTAGACCACTGATAACTTTGGATTAAATAATTGTATGTTTAAGAAATATGCTCAAAATGAGACTATAATATTCATTTTAATTAAAAGAAAAAATAAAAAAACCTAAATGAGTTCATATTCAAATGTTCAACATTATATTGAGGGGTGCGTGGTTCGAATCCCAGCGAAGCAGAAAAAAGAAAAAGTTATTTTGCGGTTTTTTTAAAATTATAATTTAAAAGTAAGAGGTCCATGACATTCCACTCTATTCCACCGTAATCTTTGACAACGAAAAACGAATGATCAGGAGAAAAGCGCCACCTATTGGTAAGTAGCAGAAAATAGATAAAAACCTACTTAGCAAAAGCACTCACCGCAACTAACAAGCAACGATGGGGCAATTGCTGATTATCATTTAAGTGTGAAGGTATAACACTGGCCTTTGAATGACCAATTCACAGCAATTTGTCTCATTTTTAAGGCGCTTCATAATATAAAAAAAAAAAACAAAATATATTCTCTGTTGTTATAATGTACTATCCTTTCCTTTCTATCATGGCATAGTGGTAGAGCGCTCGCACAGAAACTCACACGACCAAGGTTCAATCCCAGCGAAGGACAAAATTATAAAAATAAAAATTTAAATTAAAAATTAAATAAAAAAAAAATAAGAGGTCCCCCTCCCCTTCAGCAAGACCATCTGCAAAAAACCGCTCCCTGACATTTGTAATCTATTCCACCAGAAACCAATGATCAGGAGTACAGCGCCACATTCTGGGAAGATAACAGCTAATCTACTGAAGACGCTCACCATTCACATTCAAACATCCACCGACAGATCAGGCAATTGCTGTTTGATCATTCGAGGGTGAAGGTATAACACTGGCTCTTGTGTGGACAAATTGACAGCAACTTGTCTCATCAACAAAAAAAAGGGGCAAAAATATACAAACATCTATGAAAAAAAAAGAACTTATCAACCATCTTCACATTCCAATACAATGCACTGCATGAGTAGGGGTTTACCCCTGAGTATTGGTCTCAATAAAAAAAAAATTACTCTTCGCTACAAACGCCCTTCCAAGCCTAGCAAATAAGTATATATTACCACTATTAATTCTTACCTTTTGAAAAAGAGTGATACATTTTCCTAAAAGTATGTCACAAATTATCTGCACTAAATTTGTTACGAAAATCTATAATAATCATTAGTAAACGTTATGGGTAAACATTCAAATATTTGTGGTTCAATAAAATATTCATACTTTTAATAAAAATTTTGTTTAAGAAGAAACAACCAGAAACACACACATTATTATGCATTATTTTAAATTTTAACGCCTTACAATATGCTGTCCATAAACTATTATTTTTTCTCACTGCTTTTATTGTAATGGTCAACGTTCGATAATTTTCTTTTGTTATATTGTTTTTGTTTTATATCTCTTCTAAAATTTACTCTCAGCTCTCAATAAAATGCTGTTTTTATATGCCGTTTGCTTAACAAAGCAGTTTACACTGCGTTGAAAAAGTATAACAAAAAAAAAGAAAATAACAAGTAATTTTTAAAATCTGCTGTGTATAGTCAGTTACTGCAATGAAAACACACACACACAAAACATAACAAACCTTTTGTATTGAAAACGCTATGCATACACATACACACACACAGACACGTAGTTGCTTTTCTTTTACGGCCTTTTGCTGTAGGAAAAATTATAGAAAAAAAGATGAAAAGAAAAAAGAATTAAAAATAAAAGAAGAATAAAAAAGCAAAAAATCAACGAAGCGGCAAAATATGGCAAGTGGTCAGAAAAACTTTCAATTCAGTTTTAACTTTTTTAGTGGACATTCCAGCAGGAAAAATAAGACGGATAATAAAAATAATTTTTTGCCTTAAAGCAGGCAACATATTTTCTAAAATTAAAAACTATACAAATAAAACGATAAAAGAAAAATAAAAAATTAATAAAAAGAAAGTATGTTGTTAGAATAAAAACCACATATTAAGAAATTAAAACAAAGTGCTTAAAAACTCTTAAAATCAAATCAAAACAAACCACAGAATATCAAAACATGTTGCAGTTGCATATGTGTAGGAGTTACTTAGAAAAAGGAATAACACAAGCCTTATTTGTCATATTTTTGAAAGCATGTGCGTGTGTCCAGGGATGTGTGTATGTGTGTATAAATGTTTTTGTATAAATGCTCACATATGAGGAGTGTCGTCCCTATGGATAGGGTATGAATATATTTTCCGATTGGTTTTCGTATTTTTTTTTTGCTGCACGAGGTTTATAAATGTTAAAAATGTTAAATTGTTTTAGTTGTAGTTGTTGTTGTTTTGTGTAAATCATATGTGAGTGTATTTATGAGTGTACAAGTATATGTGATTTTAGAAATATTTTCGAGGAAAAAAGTGCTCTGATTTTTTTTTTTTTTTTTTTGTTTCTAATTTTTTCCCTATTTCCTACATTGGATTATGCGCGTTGTTTAAATGTGTTTTCCTTCTACTTTTTCTAATGTGTTTAGTTTTTCCAAACGTGTGTTTTATTTTTTCAAAAAATGTGTTTAGATTTACTCGTTTAAATGTATATATGTTTGTATTTATGTTTTTGCCTACATATGGATGTATACGATTATATGTATGTGCGTGCTGTGTGTATGTGTTTAAGAATTCAAAAAAAAAAAAAAATGGGAGTGGATTTAAATTGAAAATAAGAAAAATACAAACTAAAAGGCTTGTCTAACTATTTTATTGCCTACATACTACATACGAATACATATGTACATACATACGTAGGTATATGAGAGAGATAATCAAGCGCTATGTGTAGCAATAAGATATTTTTGTCAAATATTTCTTTTAAAAACTAATTTTTGTTTTGTTTTTTCTTTATAATTACGGAAATTAATTTTATCACACTAAAATGAGATGTTTTTTTAATAAATAATTGTTTGGTCTTAAAAAACTGTTATTCGAAAATCTTCTCAGTTCCATTTACCCATATCAGTGTCGTATCAGCGTCGGCTAAATTCAATTTTCATGGCAAAATGGGGATATTTACACACGTCCGTCTCAGTGCCGTATTGTTTCATAAGTGATGCTGCTTTACTACATGTTATGAGTTTTTTTTAATACCAGAAAAAAATATAAGGATACCAGGTTCATATTCCAACAATATACGAAAAAAAACCTTTACTCTCTCAAAAAAATTTTAAGAATTGTGTGATCGGTTTCTTTTTCGATTATTTTACTTTTCCAACGCCTTGGTTTCAATGGAACAAATTACCACAACTTTTAAAAACACTTCGTCACTGTCAACTCGTAAAAACTGACTAAAATAAGACTTATTCAAAAATACAGAAATAATTCTGACACAATTAAATAAATATGAATCAGTTTGTAAATCTGTAAATAAATGCTTAGACATACAGCCATGTCATTGAACTTAATTCCGATCGAAAGTTGTTTCAACTCCGAAAATTTTATACACAATAAAGTAATGTTAAATAATTAAACTGGTATTTATATACATATGTATATTTTAGTTATGAATATAACGGTTGTTACTTTCAAAACTAACAGTGGTTTCATTTTTTTTATTGAGACCAATACTTAGGGGTAAACCCCTACTAAAGCTGTATTGGAATTTTTTTGGAAAGGACAGAACATATATGCATACCTTTCCTTATATTATTTTTAAGCGCCTTACGAATGCGACAAATTGCTGTGAATTGATCATTCAAAGGCCAGTGCTATACCTTCACCCTTGAATGATCAACAGCAATTGCCTCATCGTTGCATGTTGATTGTTTGGTGAGTGCCTTCGCTAAATAGGTTAGCTGTTATCTGCTACTTCCCAATAGGTAGCGCTTTTCTTCTTGATCATTCGTTTTTGTTTTTTTTTTTTGTTGACATTAGTTAAGGTGGAATAGAGTGGAATGTCGGGAAGCGGTTTCTTTATAAATGGCCTTCATGGAGGGGGGAACCTCTTATTTTTAAATTATAATTTTGAAAAAACCACAAAATAACTTTTTAATTTTTCACCTTTTCTGGGCTTTGAACCTAGGTCGTTTAAGTTTTTGTGCGAGCGCTCTAACTACTACCCACGTAAAATTTGAGAAAAACGATTTGGTTTTAAAGCCGACTTGAGATTTTTTTTGTGTAACGTAGCAGAAAAGACAACCAGATTGGTAAGAACGCCAACATGCCAACAACGCCTAACATCTAGCACTCAGCAGAAAATAGTGCTTACCAGTGATTAATTTGCAAGGGGGAAATTGTAAACAATCACTTACTCGTGCGCTTCAATAACGCATGATTTTTATACGAAATGAGCCGCTAAAATGCAATAGAGATCTAGAATTTATTGCAACCAGTAAGCAAATAGTACAAAAAATTAAAACTAATACCTTATCCTACAGCATATTTGGAAGCTTTAAGGTATAAAAAACAATATAATGCTTCCATTATTGCTTACAATTTTATTTATTGCTTCCAAATCTTAAAAATTTTCCTCTGGGCGGTTACAAATGTATTTTATTGTTCGACACTTCAAAAAGGTAAAGTAATAAATTCCAAATTTTTGGATCAAATAATTCGAGAAAAACAATTTGGTTTTAAGGCCGGCATGGGATTTCTTTTTTTTGTGTAACGAAGCATAGGAGACAGTCAGATTGGCAAGAACAAGCCAGCCCGGTAAAACGACAGCATGATAGCAAAATATGGCCTTACTACCAAGTAGGTAATTGTTGCTCACGTTACTAAAAAAGACCATGCACTATACCACAAAAGTGTTTTAACAATGGCAAAATGCATCGAATTTAAGTACAAAATGTTTAACTAACCACTATATTCTTTTGAAAAAAAAAAAAATATTTGCTGTTAAACGTTTTCAGAAAAATATAATAATTAAGGAATGGGATTGCTAGAAAACTGTTGGACTAAATGTATGTATTGCAGTTTCAAGAAATTATGTTGATTTTCAAACATAAATTTCCAGTTAAAAAATTCAAACAATTAATTATATTTAAAACAAGCATACCATTTAATATGACTTTTTAACTAATTAAGGATGTTAGCTTAATAAGAGCAAGTGTAGCTTAATAAAAAAAGTGTTTCATTGACATCATTGACTTGAAATCTTTTTTTTTTTTTAACTGAAAAATTTTATTGTTATGTGGGAGAATTAAAAAAAACGCCTTAAAATATGCTATTTTTGTAAATTTTTTGTGATATAACAATGTAGAAAGAAAGTAACTAAAACAGCATTTTCTTTTGTCTTCTTAAGTAGGAAGTGACTTTTCTTTATAATATATTATTTGTTATTAATTTACCGTCGGCGGCATTATTGTTTCGTTTACAGCGTTCACAAAAAAATATTTTTCATCTTTCATTTAAAATCCTTAAAAAAAAAAAACCTAAATTGAAAACTGACAAAATACTTTGAAAAAAATCCTTCTTTCTTTAAGATGTTACTTTTTATAAAAAAATTGCACGATTTTTTATATTTTTTGTTTTAAAATTTCATACTGGAAAGGGGAGAAATATATGATTTTTGTAAATTTTTTGTTTGCTTGTTTGCAAAACGGCTCAAATTTCATATTTAAATTATCAGAGAAAACATGAAAATTGGACAACAATAAAAAACAAAAAAGAGAAAACAAATAAAATAAAAAACTACAAGTGACAGGACATACAATTTGCCAGGACAACCAGGACTAAAATCTACATCTTCTTGTCTTTTGTTTTATTTTCTTAATAAGTTTTGTTTTTTTCTTCTATTTTTTCGGGATTCATCAAGACGCCGGCAAGGCAACAAGGCAAGTTTATGATGGAAAATTATTATTAAGAAGGAAAAAAAAAGAATTCATTTCTGATATAAAAATATATAAATAAATGGCTTTAGGTTATAAACCAACAGGATATAAAAAAAGAAGATACAGAGAGGGATAGAGTCTAAAGGAAAGGACAAGAAATTCTACATTTTGTATAGTGTGAGCTTTGAGAAGACGTCTGTAAATTAACAAAAAAAAAAAAAGGAAAACAACAAAAAATTCGTTGGAAAGAAAATTAATGAATATTTTTAAAAATAAAAATGAGTTGGAAAAATACAAAAAAAGAAAAAAAGGTAAAAATAGTCGGGGTATCCTTCGTAGTTTACTCTCTTTCGCTCTCTGTACGAGACAAGTGATAATTACACCACTCACCCACTACTGTGGCATAGCAAAAGCAGAGTATAGCTGAGTTTAAAGGAACTTTTTTTTTAACTTTTTTTTTTGAAAAATTTTTTCTATATTTTTCAATTTTTCTTTATTTTTTTACTTTTGTATGTCTGCTCCTTTTTTTTGTTTTTTATTCATTTAGATTTTAATTTTAATTTTCTCTTGGGTAATTGTCTGCTTTTGATGGAATCGTTTATTATTTTTATACAGTTTTTTATTTTCATTTTCCATTTCTAATGATTTAAAAACTCACTTACATTCTTAGTTACTTCTCTGGCAGTCTCTCTCTCTCTCTCATACAAGCGAACATTGCAAGTTAAATCAATCACTTTGATGGGTGGTGGGAGGTGAGGTAGAAAAAGGACGTAGTATGTATGCAAACAAGTGAAAATTAAATATGAAAAACAAGCGGTTAAATAATTAATTTTAATAAAAATTAAAATTAAAGTCTGGCATTAAATATTGATTTTCATATTTGAACGTTTAAAATCAAGGAAAATAATGAACTTTAGTTGTAGGGTAAAAATTAGTTAATAAATCCCGGTGTAATAATATTTTGTGTACATTGATTGATAAATAGGTGTCTGTAGGTACTTTTCTCATAAAAATTTTATTTTGAATAATCACCCTTGTGATAGAATCCATAGTACGTTCGATTTTATTACGAATCGTAGTATGGGTATGCTCATATCCGCATTGCCGTTTTGTAAATTCGAAATTTTTAATGTTGGCATGCCTGAATCCGACAGAATATTTTTCCATTTTTATTTTATTTATCTCTCTGTCGTGATATAGTGGTTAAAGCGCAAAAACTCTAACGGCCAAATCCCAGCAAAGGTGAAAAATAAAAAAAGTTAGTTTGCGGTTTTTTCAAAATTATAGTTAAAAAATACGAGGTCCCCCCCGCCCCCCTCCATGAAGACCATCAACAAAGAAACCATTCTCCGACATTCCACAAGTTGCTGTAAATTTGACCACTCAAGGGCTAGTGTTATACCTTCACCCTTGAATGATCAATCAGCAATTGCCTCATCTGTCGGTTGATATTGAATGTGAATGGTGAGCGTCTTCAGTAGGTTAGCTGTTATTTTCTTTGAAAGTGGCGCTGTACTCCTGATCATTGGTTTCTGGTGGAATATATTGGAAATGTCAACGAAAAAAACGAATGATCAGAATGATGAGAACGGCGCCACCTATTGGGAAGTAGCAGATAACAGCTAAACCTTTTAGCGAAGGCACTCACCACACATTCAACGTGCAACGATGAGGCAATTGCTGTCGATCATTCAAGGGTGAAGCTATAACACTGCCCTTTGAATAATCAATTCACAACAACTTGTTTTATTCCTAAGGCACTTAATAATAATATAGAAAAATATATATAAAAAAAATATATATGTACTGTACTGTCCTTTTCAAAAAATTCCAATACAATGCACAGCATTTAGTAAACAAAATATATTTGCTTTCAAATCAATAAACAAAAAATCTGGCAAGGTCGAGAAAAATCTTATTCAAAGTTGAAGATAAGACAACACTTATACATATATGATGGTTAACTAAGACGACAGCGCCGGGTTCAAGTCTCAGCTCTAACATCTTGAAAAAAGAAATATGAAAAAATTATTTCTTTCGGCGACTACCTCTCAGCAGTCTTCTGGCAAAAGCTCTGGGAGTAATTGATTGCCATGAAAAAGCTTCTCAAATCTGTCGTTCGGAGTCCACTAAAATCTGTAGGTCCCGGTACTCATGGATAAAAATTGACACACACAACATGAGTGCTGCGAGAAGCTAGGCCGTAATCCTGACACAGGGTTGTAATGGCCAATTATGTATGTATGTATGTACTTATATATGATAGGCAAATTTGAGGTTAGAAAATAAATCGGCTTAAGAACACATTTTTTTTTTTGACAAACACAGATTGGTACCAATGCCAAATAGAAATATGGTGTCCGTTCTTTTAACAAAATTTTTAAACCACACTCTGCAACGAAGCTTCGCTTATCTCGTCAGTGTAAGCTCGATCATCTTTTAGACTTTCAGTTCTTTGTGGTTTGTTCACGTGAAGCCGGTCTTTCAAATGACATAAGAGAAAATAATCCAGCGGCATTCGAGAAATCGAGAAATTACGCTACTGGGAAATTTCTCGTGTCTTAACTGAATTGTGAGGCCGGCTATGTGTCCGGTGGCTGATATCAAAGGTCAGTGATGCCAACATTAGCCAATTGTACCAACAAAAATCGGTTATATTAGTTTGGTAGTGCGTAGGACTAATAGTGACGATGTTTGCTTGCTCTTTATCAAAAAATACTGGCCGATGATGCGGTATGTAATGTAAAATTACTTCGAGGACCTTTGGTGGATTGCATTACCTTTTACCAGTATATTCTCAGACACTTTTTGTTCTGTAAGTTATGTATAAGACTTTTACTATGTATAGGAATTGAAATTTTTTTTAATGTATTAAAATTTAGAATTTATTTTCTGCAATTTATTTTTATGTAGTGGAATTTCACACAATTTGTTATATTAAGAATTCACTATTATAAGATAAAAATTGTATACATATTAAGTCTAACTCTTATACTCATATATAAGGTTTTTATACAGTCTTATACAAGTACTTATACTCGTACCTTTAATCAAAATCTTACTAAACATGTCATTAATAAAATTACAATTATTGTATGTCTTCATAGTTTGTTATTTGTTCTTACAAAACAAGTCCATAAATTTTGAACTCATTAGTAATTACGGCAAAGAAAGGGGCTGTTGGTCTCTCCTACTACCTGCAGTTTCATTAAACAAATACAAATGAAAAGATTTACAAAGACGAACGTTTTAGGAAAACTCATTATAATTATTGGCAAACTGTACATAGCGAGAAAATTATTTTAAAAGAAAATAATAAATAAGTTGGCAAAAGAGTAAAGGGGTAAAGAATTATATTTAAGAACAACTTTTTAAAAGTGAAAGTTTTTCATTAAGGGAAAAACTCTGAGTTAAAGACAATTGTCCAAGAACAAAAACTGCCGTCAAACAAAAAGTTCTTTTTTTTTATTTAAGAAAACAAAAAAAATAAAAATAAAGGAGAAGGCATTGGAAAAGTTGATTAGAAAAGTGAAGGGAGAAAGAGAAGTGTAGAAGTGCCAAGAGAAATTATTTGAGTGAAAAAAAATTCATGGAAAATGCGCATTTTTCATGAAAATACACCCACTCAAACGAATAAACTGAGAGAGAACAAAATAAAAACAATTTGAGCGGCGTTGATTTTTTCGCGTTTTCCTAATATGACTGTCTCGTTTTAATACCGTGAGTGTGCTAAAGATGTTGGGTAAATGGGTTTTGTAAAAGGGAAGCAGCAATTGGATACTATTGGCATGGAAGGGGGGGAAAAGTCATGAGAATTAAAAAACAATACTCGTATATTAAAACTGTGTATTTCGATGTGTGTGTGCGTGATTTTTTTTTTTTCTATTAAGAAAAATGGAGGCTGCCAAGCATACATTTGGGGGTATTAACATTGCCTCCTGACGGTTCGTGGCTAGCAAAGAGTGGGTTCTATAATGTGAAGCATATAAAACACATGTAAACTCTCATTCGTTTAATGAATATACACACTTGCATATATATAAATAGAGTGAAGCTGATACAAGAGTTACTATATGCTCACACGAGATATATTTTTTCAATTTCTTGTTGTTGATGTTGTTGTCTGCCATAACTCTTGAATTTAAGGTATAGATAGAATGAATGCTTAATAATGTACAATTTCTAACTACAAATGTATGTATATATGTGTGTATGTTTGATTGTGTCTTGGAAAATTGTCAAATCCTTTACACACTGGATGAAACTGAAGATGATGATAATGTTGTTGGTACTACACACTGCTGTATGTGCATATTTGTAACTGCTTATAGCACAAGTATATGTCACATGCGCGTATCCCCCACGACAACGCAAACAACAACGATTACAACAGTTTCAAAAAAACGGTTAAAAATGAAAAAAAAGAAGGAAAACAGGGAAAAATAATTTTCTTTTGCTTGTATGATTTTTTTTTTGTTTTTGTTTTTTATTGAAACTATACGAGTTTGAGTTTGTTTGCATTGATGTGGGGTTATGTATGTAGTATATGAGATAAGCAAAAATATATGTGCTGTTGATGTGTGTGTATGGGTAAGTACGAACGAATTTAGAGGTGCAACAACAACATGTGGGAGTTGAAATACTCAATAAACCAGCTTGGCATCAACAACAACAATAAAACCCACCCTTTTCAAAACAATACTTTATTTTTCTGTTCCTCACGTTTTCTGTAAAATAATAAAACTTTTTTCTTTATTTTATTATTTAGCACAATATAACAGAGATACATAGTTAATAAACAGACCCACCGAATTTATTGGTACAACCGTATTTCAAAACCGAATTTACAGAAAATATTTTTTCTCTACTACTATCAGGAAGATAGGTTGTTACAACACTTTGGGATCCTAAACTTGAATTCATGTTTTAACTCTATAAATTTTGGGTGGCAGGTTACAATTTCTCATAGGAGTCGTAGCCAGCGTTGCCAACTTTTTAGAAGCAAAAAGAGCCAAGAGCACACTAAAAAAGGGCTAAAAAGAGCTAAAATTAAATTTAACGTTTTTTAAGTTAATTTTATTTTTAATTTCGAGGTAACATTTATTTTCTTAGAAAGTAAGTATATAACAAAAGTGATATTTTTCTTTTTCTTCAGTCCGCAAAATAGATTTATTAAAATAGTTTGACTTCTTATATGCTACATTTGAATTAATTTTTAAACGGACTTTTTCTGGTATTTCGTAATCTGAACAGCAGTATTTTTTTTTTTAACATGGAATTAAACAATTAAACAAATTGACAGCAACTTATTTCATAAAAAAAAAAACCAAAAAAAAAACCTTCTATCAACCATCTTCTCATTCCAATACAATGCACTGCATGAGTAGGGGCTTACCCCTGTGTATTGGTCTTAAAGAAAAAACAAAAATTCGATGTATTCAACGACATTCTGTTTCGTACTGTACTCGTATTTAATAAAAAATCATAACATTCTGCATTTGAATAAGCCAGTGCCAAAAGTTTTAAAACAGAAAATGATAGTTAACGAAATGGATTCTGGTTGGTTGAGTTTTTTAAATGATGAACTTCGACTCAATATGAATCACTTCTGTCCAGAGTTTCAAATTTTTTATTCAATTTTCAACTTGCATAATTTATTTAAAAATTCGTTTGCAAATTCTTTAATTACAGCTTTGTTATACAAAATGCATAAATGCTTTCCAATAGTTTAAAGTTTGTGGGTAATGTCACTCTTATTTCATAAATTAAACTTTTAGTAAATTTTACCAAGTCCTCCTTCATTAATTTTTTTTTTCTGAAAACTGTAAACAAGAAAGCAGTTTTCATCTATATATTTGACAAAAAGGGGCTAAAAGTGCTAAAAATTAAATCGAAAAGGGCCATCTTTTTTTTTAATAAAAGGGCTAAATGAAGGAAAATTGCGCAGCGGAAATATAAAAAGAGGTAAAAACGGTGTAAAAAAAATTAAATTGGCATAGCTGGTCGAAGCTATGATTTTTGCCATAGCATAAAGATAACAAAAGTTATAAAAAAAGATAGTTTGTTTTATAGCTACTTATGTACGAGTAGTAAGAAATTTTAGTGTAAAGGTTGTGACATTTTTTTTTAAATATCGCTAATTTATATACTGTTTTTATTTTTAATAACAATAGTGATTGCAATCTCAAATGCTTAGAACTCTGGAACACCAGGGCGGTGATTATGAGCTCTATTCTCATGTACTAAAGTATAGAGGGGGAGAACTGATACTCTTAACTGGTTTTCAAAATTGTTTGAAATTGAATATTTACAACACAAAGGACTAGGATGAGACTTTAGTAGCGGGGGTTAAAAACTCGTTCAGTTCCGCTAGTGTTTATACATAATCCTTAACGAAAGTTAATTCACATAAAGAATACCAGTTTTAGGATTTTAGCACGGATATAATAATTATACAATAGATCCAACAAGTGATTTCAATTAAGAACATTGTGTGAAAATTATATTTTTTTGATAGATTGAGATGGATGCGGTTCTCTCTGAAGTTCTAGAATTGCTAGCGTTCATTGGGAAGGCTGTAAGTCTGCTATACAAACAGTAGGGCACAGTACAACTCACAGGTCACAGTGTCTTGCAGTTTTGCCGAATCGAACTTTGAAAGTAATAAATAAAATTGTAAGCAATAATAGAAGCATTATACTGTTTTTTATACATCAAAGCTTTCAAATATGCTATAGGATAGGGTATTAGTATTGATTGTTTGTACTATTTGATTACTGGCTGCAATAAATTTTCATTTCTATTGCATTTTAGAGGCTCATTTAATATAAAAATCATGCATTATTGATGCGCATGTGTAAGTGATTGTTGATAATTTCTGCCTTACAAAATACCCTATTGGTAAGCACTATTTTCTGCTGGGGAAATTGCTCAATAGTTGCTATCAAACGACTCTCTGACTGTATGAATTTCTATTTGAAAATGCATTTGAAGAAAACAAAATTTGCACAACATACATACGTACATAATTGGCCATTACAACCCTGTGTCAGGGTTAGCTTTTTGCAGCACTCTTGTTGTGTGTGGCAATTTTTATCCATGAGTACTGGGACCTACAGTTAAAACTCCACTCCGAACGACAGATTTGAGAAGCTTTTTTATGGCCATCAATTATTCCTAGAGCTTTTGCCGAAAGACTGATGATAGGCACACGCCGAATGAAATATTTTATTCTATATTTCTTTTTTTCAAGATGTCAGAGCTGGAATTGAACACGGCGCTATCGTCTTAGTAAGTCAAGACACTAGACCACGGCGACTACACAACAGTTTCCGCAAAATAAGGCAATCGTAGATCGTAAGTTTTGCGCCATCTGGCGGCAATCAAATGAATTAAAAATAATGCAATCATGAGGCACCAGGAAATTTTAATAAAAAAAAATTGTTTGAAATTGTTATATTGCAGAGAAAAGTTGTAATTTTAGCACTTTCATTTATACATAAAATATTTAGAAACGATTACTTCTGATTAAATTTTTTTTCTAATTTTAATCCCCAACAGCTGTTAAATATTTTTGAATTGGCAATTATATCGCTTTGTTCATATCAGATCACATTTAGGAAGTTCTCAGATATATTATTCCGTAATCCTTTACTATTACAAGATAATATTGCATGCTTGTAATTATTCGGTAGGACTTCAAACTAAATAGGGTTATGAAATATTGTTGTTCTATGGGAAGAAGAGGTGGCTTTCGTATATCATCAGAAGATGAAGAGTATGACAGTACACACTATGAGTGTGTGTAAATATTTATAGTCAAGCTAAGGATGTCATTTTCATTTATATTTTTTTTTTTTTTTTTTGTATGTTTTTTTTATTTTAACGTACTTCGTATTAAAACCAAAACAATTTTTATCTCTTTTACCATTCGTTGAGATGCGAAAGATACTGATTGGGATACACACGTAAAAGTACTTAAAATAAGTGCCAGAGTATATAATATATTTTAAATATATAAATATATTCATAATACATACATATGTACTTATGTATGTACGTATGTTTTTTATATATCTATACATCATGCAAATCTACATACATACTTGTGTACATACATACATACGTAAGAGCAAGAAAAGTATTTATTTATACGTAAATATGAATGTGATGAGTATAGGTTTAAATAACTGGTCCATATATGAGTGTTTATGTATTTCTTATATTCCCAGTATGTACGAGTATTTATGTATATTTATGTACATACATATGATTCTATACATATGTACGTATGTATGAATGCATGTAAATGCCTTTTTATACAGATAAACTGGGCGTGTTTTAACCATTAGTTGTTTTTTTTTCTCAGTTTTTCCAGTTTAGGTTTTTTCCTTTTTTTTACATTTTCTTACGTTTTCTCATACGGTTTTCATTTTTCCTACTCCTGTATGTGTGTACTACGTAGTTGCTGTTGCTGTTGATGTTGTTATTTTTTGTAAAAGAAAATAAAAATCATTGTATGATGACTGGTGAATGAATTTTCTTTCTTTTCACGTATTTTAATGTATTTTTTTTTATTGTTTTCTTATTTTACTCTTTCATATATACTCGTACGTACATACAAATATTTTATATCTATTGCTAGAAGTTTTATTCAATTCAGTTGTACATGTTTTGTGAAAATTTTTGGTTTATTTTTTAATATCTTTTTTATTTTATTTCATATCTTTTTGACAAATCCCTTTTGCTTATTGGATGGCATAACCATTTTTTTTAATAATGTTTTCTTTTACTTTTACCTATTTGGCTAGAAAAGCTGCATAATAAAGTTGTCAATATCTTATGAAATTTGTTTATTGGTGGAGTTGAAAGGACTTATTAGGCTAAGACAACTACAATAAATACAAATATCCATCACAGACGTATTTTGCTGTCATAAAAATTGACAAGCGTATTAAGTTTTTACTATTAATTGAACTAAAATGATCGAAAACATATTGTATTTCTCATTATGTATTATGAAAAGGGAAATGTTCTACCCTCAGCAATTATGGTCTATTTAAAAATAATGCTAAAAACACGGGATAGTAATAAGCAATTCCTAAAAATTTTTATTTGACAATGGCTCACAATATTATAGCTCACAAAATATGGAACATTATACAGTTTTCGTACAAAATCGCTTAGAACACTCTTATGTAACGGTAAATGTGGGTCTCTAACTTGGAACGTTAGATGTTGAAAGCCACTTCTGACCCATCATAAACTTCCCAGCAACAATTTAATTATAAGTTGATTTGTAAGGGTGACAAGATACTCCTAAGTTCCCTCTTACATAGCTTAGTATGGAAGATATTTTTTAAGTAGGGGCCCCGCTTTTCAACCTGCTTTCAAGTAAAGGAACACAGTAAGGAGTATAATTTTCTACATACAAACATATTCTACGTGTACATAAAAATAAATTTTTGTCTGTTTTTAATCGATACATTCAAAAATCATGCATATACTGCCGTAGAAATTTAAGAAATTTATAGGTACATCCCCGAGAAGGCTCTTGTCAGAATTGTCTATGAATATGTATAACACAAAGAACTCTGATGAGACCTTTCGCAGCTGGGTCGAAAACTAGTTCAGTTCTGCTAGTGTTGTTACACATATTCCTTAACGGATGTTTGGATTTATAGAGGCAATACAAAATAGACAAATATAAGAAATACATACAGTGGCACAGTAAAGTCTGCATACCCCCTTAAAAAACGATGTTTTGATCTATCTACGAACAATGCAACAGCAAAATACATTTTAAACAATTTCATACTAACAACAACAACAAAATTTTGAGAAAAAATTTGTTTTCCAAAAGCATTTATTATTAAAAATAAAAAAAGATCATTTTTTAAACACAGAAAAGTCTACATACTTTGTACAAAAAATTAATTTTACATAAAAATAAAAGCAAAAGTAAACAAAATTAATATTTTGTGGGCCCGCCTTGGCTTTGTATGACAGCATTTAATCTATTTTTCAAAGAATTTACTAATATTTTATTTGAAATTAAATTCCATTTTTCAAGCAGAGCGGTTTTAAGGTCCTGTTTATTTTTAATGTTCCTTTTTCTAACCCGAAGGTCTAGTTCATCCCATAAATTCTCAATGGGGTTCAAATACGTTGACTGGGGATAAAATGAAGTTGATGAGACATGTTATAGAGTAACCATTCTTTAACAACACCAGCGGTATGCTTTGGGTCATTGTCTTGTTGAAAGTACCAACCTTCTGTAGAACACAATTTATCCGTGGATTGCCTTGGATTATCTTTGAAAATATTCAAATATACCATGCGATCCATATTAATATCGATAAATGCTAAATTGCCCACTCCAGCCGCCGTCATGCACACCCATACCATAACGGAGCCTCGACCGTGTTTCACTGTAGGAAACAAGTTTTCGGGTAATAGTGCTTCATTATTCCGACGCCATACTTTTTATTTTCAGTCTAAATCAAACAAGTTGAACTTGCTTTCGTCAGTAAATAAAACATTTGCCCAAAAACCTTCATCTTTATCAATGTATTTCTTAGCAAATTCGACAAGTTTTTGCACATTTATTTTACTTATAAAGGGTTTCTTTCGAGATACACGGTTATGAAGTCTATTAATTTTCAATAGATGTCTCACCTTTTCTGGATGCACTGAAGCAATATCCTGGCCTTCCAAAGTATTTGCAATATCTATTGCAGTAATTTTAGGGTTTTCTTCAACATATAACAAAATTTGGCGCCTTGCACGCAGAGTCAGTTTAGGTGGGCGACCACTTCTTGGTTTGGTTGCCTCACTTTTTGTTTGTTTATACTTTCGAATTATTGTCTGAATGCTTGATTTTAGATGCCCAACTAGTTTTCCAATCTCTTTTAATGACTTATTTTCTTTATGATACTTTACAATAAGCTCACGTACTTGAACACAGATCTCTTTACCCATTTTGGTTAAATAAGAAAAAGTACAATGTTAACATCGAACACAAGAACTTCATTTCTACTAATAGTATTTAGTAAAGACGTCTGAAGTGGTTAGTAGCACTGTTTGAGAACAGAGTTGTATTATATCTACTTTTCGACATAGCCGTATGCAGACTTTTCTGTGTTTAAAAAATGAATTTTTTTAATTTTTGTTAATAAACGTTTTTGGCATAACATTTTTTTCTCAAAATTTTGTTGTTGTTGTTAGTTTGAATTTGTTTGGAATGTATTTTACTGTTGCCTTGTTCGCAAATAAATCAAAACATCGTTTTTCAAGGGGGTATGCAGACTTTACTGTGCCACTGTATTTCCAGCAATACAAGAATGAAAAATGTATAAAACTTTTTATTTAATTCAAATAGGTGTAACAAGCAACCCGGGAATTACAAATCGCTGCTATGTAAGAGATAATTGTAAGTTGTTAAATTAGTTTGACTTCCAATAATTAAAGGTACTCTCAAGGGTATTCGCATCGCTTACATTCCTTTTAAGTTTTCAAAAGCTTGAAATATATTTGCCGGGTTATATCCTCTTGATGTTCAGCTACTCACGCAGCCGTTTAATTTTATT
The DNA here is from genome assembly GCA_963576795.1 of Metopia argyrocephala. Classification (NCBI taxonomy): domain Eukaryota; kingdom Metazoa; phylum Arthropoda; class Insecta; order Diptera; family Sarcophagidae; genus Metopia; species Metopia argyrocephala. The sequence goes on along the minus strand of OY756208.1, from coordinate 169,013,347 downwards.
TAATCATTTGTTATTTTTCCAATGGCATTTTAGAAGTAAGAAGAGCAGTTCTGAGGAAGGAGGTATAGATTAAACTACTGCCTCTGTATGGACTGTTTGTAAGGCTTAACAGCTTTCATTTCAAATACAACATTTTTATGTTATTCTCTTGCTTCCTAAATTATAACTTTAATAAGAAACTCAACAAAACGATAAGGCAAGACAATACAGAATATAAATAATTTAAAACAAAACTTTTGTACAAAAAAAAATAAATTACAGTGCACTCGGGAAAACGTCAACATCCCAAACCGCCAACCCTTATTTTTATACATTGTCTACTCTAAAACGTTAATTTTAAATAAAATAAAATTTTGAATTTAACTACAGTTAAAATACAGAGATTTGTGCACATACACATTTATTTTATGAAATTAGTTCAGAAATTCGGGATTCCCCTTACAAGTATTAAGAGTAGAAAAGAAATCTGTTTTACATATAGTCTTTCTTATGTACAGTTGTTTTTTTTTTTGTTTTCGTAAATATCACATTGTAGTCGCCGTGGTCTAGTGGTTAGTGTGTTGGCTTACTAAGACATAGGCTCTGGGTTCGACTCCAGGCTCTGACATCTTCAAAAAAAGAAATATGAAAAAAATATTTCTTTCGGCGGCTACCTCTCAGCAGTCTTCTGGCAAAAGCTCTGAGAGTAACTAATTGCCATGAACAAGCTTCTCAAGTCTGTCGTTCGGAGTCGACATTAAACTGTAGGTCCCGGTACTCATGGACTCTAATTATCACCTACAATAGGGTATTTAAAGAAAGATATCCTCAGCTACTTCTATAGGGAGTAAAATACCAGGTGGATGGTAAGAGACTTCTGTAGGATCTCGATGCTGACTTGGACTGCTTTTGGCATTAGACATGCTAGATAGCTATTGTTTTAGAGTAGGATAGACGTTTTTAGGTTAGTCAACATGTTTGCTGTACATTAGTCGATTGGAAACCATGCTTGCTTAATCGGTATTCAATGAAACAATCAGTTTCGTCGCTGTTGTAAAGCGAAGCAGAACACAATTGAGCACTTCCTTTGAAATTGGCCGCACTTTCTTAGACGACGTCATGTACTTATATACTCCCAACCAGGGCTAATTACAGGATATCGTGAATATATAGTATTGATCTGACAAAGTCCTCAAAATATCTCAATCCGGTGAATTAGATATGAAAAAAGTTGTAACCATGTAACTGTGCTAACAAGTGTAGTTAAATAACGCTTATTGACCCTCGTGTATAAGCGGCCACTATCCTATCAATATCTTTGATATCAATTTCACTCGATTTAATATGAAGAACATAGGGGTATGTCTTCATTTTAACATACATATTGTAAGTACTGTAGTTCAAATGATAGAACTGTAGGTTCTACTACAACAAGCACAGTAAAAACAAGAATAGGTTATAACATACTGTAGCTTAGATTAGATATTCAGTTTCTATAACTGAATACGTAATAGTCTGGACTGACTTATATTGACAATTTCTATAATTAGTAGTTTTTGGCTATTTTGTGTAATATAAGTCACTCTCCACATTACTTGGGCATCCATACGCAAATAACTTCAATATATATTTCAACTTTAAGGTCAATAACAAATATTTAAAAAATCAAAAACTATTGGTTTAAATTGTGAGCACTTTGCAAATGTTTTCTGATTTCTGGCTTTTTTGAGTAAAAAGTTAATCACTTGTTAAATTTTAAAAATAAATTTTTTCTTTACAAGAAACTCTTCATTATGTTGAGAAAAAAAAGAAGACTATAAGTAAACCATTACGGTGTAAAATTTGTAAGCAATTGATATGGATATGAGTGTGGGAAAAGCTCCCACTACATGTTTAAAATTCAATTTATTCTTAAAACCAAATATAACATTTCTTTCGTTAAATTTGTGATTTCTCTTTAAGAAAATTTGTAAATATTTTATCTAAAATAATAAAAATTTGATCTATAAAATACAAAAAGTAGAATCTCAGTTACGCTTACATGGTTTCCAAAGTTTAGTCTTTAGTCTTTAGTTTTTTTTAAATATTGATTACTTTTTCCCATAGTTTGTAAGTAAGAAAATAAACTAAAAATTGCTTAAAACAAAAGACAAGGAAAACGGTGAACCCAAAAATGTATTTATGACTTTTTTTGTTTGGGTAAATGAACTCATTATCACTCATACACAAATATTCAAAATGACAAAACCATAAGAAGATACTCCTACAACGCATAATTATTACTTAACATGGTCTATATGTATAACATTTAAAAGAAACTCTGGTTACAAAAGTTATGATAAAATGTATTCTTAAAGAATTTAAAAAGAAGAAAATTAAAATTAAAGATTTTAGTGAAAAAATTCACACTATTATTCACTAAGTTTTCTCACGCTTAAATCATAATTTTTGTTTTTTTTTTTTGTTTTCAACCCTCTGTTTAACACACAGCAATCGTACACACTTAACTTGGTCAAAATCATACATTAAAACCTAATTGTTTAAATTTAAAATGAGTTTTTTTTGCTTATTTGATGTCATATTTTATAACAAAAAGATCTACCAAAAATTTTCTTTAAATTTTTTTCAAGACTTTCCCAAGTAGCCAGCCATGTTACATGTCACACTCCATATCATTTTACCTTTTTGTTTTTTTTGTTTATTTCCCTAATCGTTTAAATTTAAAGAAAACTTTCTTTAATGACCATTTCTTTAAGAAAACAAAAAAAAAATTTTTTAATAGTGGCCAAATGTAGTCAGTAGCACTTTAAGTACAGTGGCGAGCAAATTTGGTGATATGCTGAATAACTTAAATTTTTTATAAAAGATGGAGGAGTAAACGGCACAGTTTACTGTGGATAAAAAATTTAAAAACACACAAATTAGCTTCAGCAATTATTAACACAAGCACAGGTCTTTTCATAAAATTGGTTTCATACCAGCTAAAAATAAGGAGAAGAATATAAAGCCGCATCTAAAATTGTATAATGACTATTAAGATTAGACTGTAGATGATTAAAATAAGGCAGTATATTTGAACAGGTCGTCGTCTTTGTTAAACTCTAAAACACGCCAAGTAAACGAAACTATTAATTATTGCTGTGTTAGCTTCGCCGCTTGAAAATTTTAATAATGCGGGCATATAGGCCCAATATCAAAAGTCGACTGCTTTATGAAAACCAAAGATTGTCTTTGTATTATAGAAGAAAATTACTTTTTCATTTTGTAAATCAAAATGCTTATCTTGAGTATGGTGATTATAAAGATAAAGCTAAATTTGCAACGAAACAAAACAAAATTATGTACCAAATCCAAAAGCAGTGGGTAAATATGGGTTAATATTGGAGGACTTCTCAAGCATAACTTAAAAGGGTTATGTGCAGGCATCTATCGTTTCACATATTTCATAGCAATAGCCCTTACAAGTTTTGTAAGCGTAGCAAAAGGCATTTGGAACGACAAAGTTTTGAGCAGCTATCCATTAAATATTTCCAGCTGGAACATTAAACCTTTTTTTTTACAAGGGCAAAAGTCAATAAATTGATATTTTTTTAAGTTTTTCTTTTAGTAGGAGATGGGACTGTGCTAAATGACACTGTGCTTTGAAATTTACGACGTAACATGTATTGTACATCATAGATATAAATAGATTGCTACCCAATTCAATATCATTTTATTTTTATGCATACAAATATTATTTAAAAATTTATATGATAAAACTGTATTGTTTGATTTTGTAATAGTTAATGGTTTTGATAAGTTCTAAAGTTTCTTATGTTAAGCATTTTAACAATTGTGCCCGCTACTGTAGCTGCTTTCAGTATGAGAGTTTTTTCTTAAATTATTTGGCTGCTTTTAAATTTATGCGTTTAACCATCACTTGCTTTGGCGTGCTGGAAAATTTGTGCGGAGCTGAAGATAAAAATCGATTTATGCGTTCGTTGCTCCTACACACGTACATACTTATATACACACATACCCACATACACAATTATTATTTTTCAACCAACTAAACCAAACGTCTTGAATTCGGTAGGACAAACGAAGTTGACCATTTAAACAAAATGTTATTTGTGGTTGCACAGGAAAAACCTAATTTTTGAAAAGTGCTAAACGTAGTGGTTTAGTAGAAGTTCTAATGCTACAGTTGCACTATGGTTCAGTGTTTATTTAAGAGTAAAATATCTAGGAACAAAAATTGAACAGTTTTTTAAATAAAATAAAAGAAAATCAATAAGAATAGTTCGTTAAGGTGTTTTTTAATTTTTTATTTCAGATAAATACTCAGGGGTGAACCCCTACCAAATGCTGTGCATTGTATTGGAAGTTTTGAAAAAACAGAACATACATTTTTTGTTTTTCATGTATTACTATTAGTGCCTTAAAAATGAGACAAATTGCTGTGAATTGATAATTCAAAAGCCAGTGTTATACCTCCACATTTGAATGATCAACAGAAATTGCCTAATCGTTGCATGTTGATTGTGTCTTGTAGGTTTAGCTGTTATCTGCTACTTCCCAATAAGTGGCGCTTTTCTCCTGATCATTCGTTTTTTTTTTTTTTTTGTTGACATTTGTTAAGGTGGAATAGAGTGGAATGTCGAGCAGATGTTTCTTTGTAGATGGACTTCATAGGAGGGGGGGAGAGACCTCGTATTTTTAAATTATAATTTTGGAAACACCGCAAACTAACTTATTAATTTTTTCCCTTTGCTGGGATTTGAACCTGGGCCGTTGGAGTTGTTGTGCGAGCGCTCTAACCACTATAGCACGCACCCCCCATTGTTATCAAATGACGTTTTACGTTTCTTAAACAACAGTTGGTATGTTTCATCAAATAAAAAAAATAGACGGGGTTATTTGGATAAATATACTGATGCTAAAGAGAATAGTAGAGGAACGGAATTTGGTGTAACAATAGAACAATAATAATGGGACCTACTTGGTGTATTACCAAAAATGTCGAAATAAAAACTCTTATAGAATACTTCTAAATTAAGAAAGACAACCGAAGTGCATGGCAACAAATTTCAGAAAATTTTATAGTTTTCTAATAGCTGCGCTAGAAATTTTCTTAAATATTTTATTTTAAAACGTTTCTTTTTTATTTGATTACTTTTTTATTCTTAATTTTGATTTACAAAATATATAAAAATTGGTCTCCAAAACTGTGTATATCATAATTAAAAATATTTTTAATGAACACAGACAGCTTTAAATTTTTGAATTAGGTAGGACAACAGCTCACATTTATAAAAATAATTATGAAATGTATTGCTTATGAGGGGCTAAGCATTTCTCTCTGGCCATTTCGTATCTGCTTAAGCGACACGTCGGGAGTTTTTTTCCCCATAAACAATACGTTTTATATTTATTGAATGTACATTCATATAATATTTTTTGTTTATTTATAAAATTATTTATAATTTTCATTGCAGAATAGTAAATTCTCCCTATTTTTGGTTTTCTAAAAATTTATCAAAAACAAACTCACCGGTATCCCAGATTTTTCTCCATAATTTGTTGGATATCTGTAAAGATAAGCAAAGTAATGGTTTAGTTGCATATACAAATAATCTAAGACAGAAGAGATTTTTTTAATTAAAAGCATTTCTTTTCAGTACATTTTTAGAGTATTGCATTGTCTTTTGAAAGTCAAAATTGTATCAATTAAAATTTTAATTGACTTTTCTTTTCTCAAATGATTTAATATTTTTTCTCAGCTCTGACATCTTGAAAGTAAGAAATATGAAAGTATATTTCCTTCTACAACCACCTCTTAGCAGTCTTCTGGCAAAGGCTCTGAGAGTAACAGATTGCCATGAACAAGCTTCCCAAGTCTGTCGTTTGGATTCGACGTGAAACTGTAGGTCCCAGTACTCATGGAAAAAAATGAGGCACACAACATGGAAAATTTACATTTTAAAAAATAATGATGATATTTATGCAGGGTCAAATTACGGCATTCGATATCGAACGATATTTTTATGAAATTTCAATTTCAATTTTATTAAACCCAAAATAGTTTTACAAATTTTCAAAATAAAAAAAAAACTTAATCAAAAATATTCCTAACATACAATCCAAGGATTATTATACATTAGGTAGAGAGTTAAAAACAAATTAAGGTTAAAAATGTTCAATGCTTATAAAATTTAGTCATCAAAAAAATGGGGAAAAAAGATGTTTCGTTGCTTTAAAAACTAATACGTACATATAAAACCTACTAACTAATTATAAAAAGATAAAATTACAGGTAATGTAATGAGATTAAGGTATATATTGTGAAATATTGTAAACTGTGTTGACAGTGTCAAGAGAATTAAATCTTCTGTGATAATATAAAGTTGAAAAATTACTAAAAATAACATTATTATTGTCTAAAACTTTAAAATATATTGATTTTTATGAAAATTGTTTTTATACTGTATTAAATGTAGCTCGATATCGCATATCGTAATTTGCCCACAAGTATTTGAAATTATTCCTATATTGCCCATAGTGCAAAGTAAGATCCAGGAGTATTCATTTTTTTTTTATTAAATAAAGATTTTTTGACGAGTTATGGGTTTTAAAAACAATAAAAAAACAACAATAAAAAAATTTTTAACTTGACCTTTATATTAAACGGGATCAAAAAATTTTAAAATTTGAATTCAAAGCTTAACTCCTTCCTCTACAATTGCATATAATTTTCTATTTAATTTTTAAAGACAAAAAGGCAAACAGAAAACCTGAGATATTTATCTTTTTGTCATAATTTGCTTGGGGAATCAGCATTTTCATCAACATGTAAGAAACGTGCGTTAAAATGTAAAACCTGGCTCTGTGGTAGTAAGTAGTTGAGCTTTTTGTATCAAAGTTCTTATATTATTTAAATTTTTAGTCAAAAAAAGTGGATTTTTTTTAGAATTTTTGTTGTTTTTTTTCAAAGAGGGTAGTTTGTTGCTACAATTGTGTGCTTTATTTTATCTTCCTTGTGTTTTATGGTGACAAGTACGTTGTAGTGTTTTAAAGTATCAGAGTATCAAAGTACTCATGTATCTTTAAATGTATCTGTGTAGACCATATTTGTTTTATTTTACAAAGTTTTTTTTTCTTTTGCTGTTGCTATTGCTGTTTACTTACTGTATCTTATATCTGTTACAGTTTTTTTTTTTTTTTTTTGTTTGTTTCCTATTTTATTTAAATTTTGGTTTGATTCTATTTTCTTATTTTTTTTTTCTTCTTTTAAGACAATGAATTCTCATTATTTTTAATTATTTTTTTCTTTCTTTATTTGCTTCTTTGTTGATGTTTTCTTCTTTTTAGTGTGTATTTATGCCTCATGTGTAATTAAGATTTCTTTACGGTTTTTTGAATAATTTTTAGATATTTTAATTATTTTTCTTAAAAATTCATTTTCTTCTTATGTTGCTGTCAAAAAAATGTTTTAATTTACTATTTTATTTGATCTCGTTTTGAAGTTTCCCTATTACTTTTTATTTTATGTGTGTGTGTGTGTGTGAGTGTGGGTAAGAATAGAATTTAAGATTTTTGTGTAATTTAAAATAATATCTTCAACAATTTGTTACATTTTTCCTTAAAATCTTTTAATTTGTGGTTCATAAGATATTTTTTTTAATGATTAAAGATAAAAATATAAAAATTTCGCAGATTTTGCAAAATTTTGAAATGTGCGGTTTTCTTAAACTCTTTATAATTCCATTTAAATAATTCACAATTAAAGTATTTAACAAACGGCTGAAAATCTTTTGAAAAATATTCGAATTCTTCAAATAATTTTTTAAGTATTTAATGAGACTCATTAGAGGTTTTAAGTTTTAAAGATAATTCTTTCTTTGTGTAATTAATATCGACCACAATTGATAAGTATTAACAAGATCTTACGTATTAATACAGTTCAATTTAGACTGAGCACAGCTGCAAGACGCTGTGACCTAAAAAATCTATTGTAGCGAGTGTTTTGTTAGTTCAGCAGACCTACTGCATTCCCTAAGAACAACAGCGGGCCTAAAACTTTAATGGTGATTATGTCCGCTATATGCCTCCGCAGACACTTCCATTTAATTCTATCAAGAATTCTGCATTCACACAATATTTCATCCCACAATCTACAACCAGCTACAAATAAAATCACCATTCTTAGTAAGGGAGCTCTCTAGCCAAAACATCCATAACAAAATCTATACAGAGTATTTGAGTATTTTAATGTTTAAAAAACGAACTTTCCAATCTCTAATTAGATGGAAAGTAGTGGAACGGGATGCTGCACATTACGAGGTTCCGGATCAATACAGAGTATCACGGATCCTCTGTGTATGGGGAATTAATTTCTACAACGACTACTTAGAAATCAATTTACTGTTGTCAGTTTGATGTAACGACGTTAACGATCTACATAATAAAAGAATTACAGCAAAATCGAAAACTTTTTTCGTTGGATCAGTTTCTTCAATCCGAACAATATAGCCGCTGGAGGTTAATGTGCTGAACAACGCCACGTCGCCAAGGAGCACATACAGCATATATACGAGGGCGAATTGACATTGAAGCTACCTAACTAGGAAAAAAAATTTTTTTTTTCAAAAACCATTAATTTCTTAACATAGTCTCCTTTTAGCTCAATGCACTTAGTAAGACGATTTTCCAACTTTTTTATAACATTTTGGGAACTCCTCATAATACGCATTAGTTTCGGTAATCACTTCTTCCTTTGAGATGAATCTTTTTCCTGCGAGCCATTTTTTAAAGTTTGGAAATAGGAAAAAGTCATTAGGGGCTAAATATGGACTATAAAGTGGATGATCAACCAATTAGAAGTGGAATTCTCGTAGTTTTAGCATCGTATCTAATTCTGTGTGAACCGGTGCGTTCTCTTGAAGAAAGAGCACTTTTTTCTTGTTTAAATGTGGTCGTTTTTCCTTGATTGCATCAACCAATTGAACCAATAATGCACGATAATACTCTCCTGTGATTGTGGATCCCTTTTAAAGATAATCGATGAGCAATATTCCGTGTGCATCCCAAAATACAGTGGCCATAACCTTGCCAGCCGATTTGGCTGTATTCGCCTTCTTCGGAGCACTACCACCTGCTTCCACCCATTGCTTCGATTGATTTTTGGTTTCAGGTGTGTAGTGGTGGACCCACGTTTTTTCAACAATTATTAATCTACGCCAAAAATCAGCAGGATTATGCTTTATCATGTCCAAACACAGCTGTGAAGTGATCTGTCGAACTCGTTTTTGTTCAATACTGAGCAAACGCGGCACCCATCTTGCCGATAGCTCTTTCATATACAAATGTTCATGCAAAATGTTGAACACACGTTCATATGATATGTTTACCATTTCAGCAATCTCACGTATTTTGACCCTGCGATCATTCATAACGATATCGAGGATTTTCTTGATATTTTCTTCAGTCCTCACCTCTTTTGGCCTTCCTGTTGATAGTGTTGTTGTAGTACTTGTTCGGCCCCGTTTAAATTCAGCAATCCAATATTTTACCATATAATTTGACGGAGAAGATTCGCCGTAATGTCTTTTCTTTTGTCTTTTTCGCCGTTTTGTCTTTCAAATAATAGTGTTTAATCACTACACGAAATTCACTTTTTTCCATTTTCCAAGAAACACAAAAGTTGCTTACTTCAAACGACTACAACAAATAAACTAATTGATGAATTTGGCTAAAATTTTAACAGATGACGTTTGACAGATCGTAATTTCTAAGAAAGAAAAAGTTTTTGTGTTTGTGCTGCCATCTAGCGCTATGTAGCTTCAATGTCAATTCGCCCTCGTATAATGGGTAATGCGAAAATCATCGGTATGTGGCAGAAGACCAAACATCTTGCGAAGAACTTTTCCCTCGAACACTCCTTGGGCAGCGTCTATCCTTACGCTTAGACAGTATCAATTTCGTCCTACGAGAGACTTCTCTGTTTTCTAACTGCTTATCGAGACCGTATGAGTACTTGTTGGCTAGTGTGATTCTTCGCTTCATCTCCAGACTCACGCCATTCTTGCTGGTAATGGCGGCAGATGAACTGTCTGAAATTTAATTCGTCCTATAGGTATTCGTCGCTGGAAGAATTGCAGAGTAGTTGCTATTCAGATCAACTAACAGAGAGAAGAATGCGAATAGCATAATCAATCACGAAATAATTGCCGAATTCACAAGCTTCTGTATCGTAAAATATGATGTTATTTTGTCTCTTTTTAAAACAGAGTGATTTAAATATACACCAGATTCAAATGTGGTCTGCTGAATAATTTCTTTTAAAAAAAAACTTTACTTTACAATTCTCAAATACGCAGTCCTTAAGGAACACTAAATATCAACTACAATAGACAAAATATGTTCTTAATATGGACGTTTTACAAAGATTGAATAGAGAAAGTCAGGAGTTGCTGGCCCTTAAGAAAGGAAATATGTATACATATGAGATACTCGTATTACGAGTAGAATTGTTACCTTAGAAATTTTATTTTTTATTTCTAATTATAGAATATATTATCTTGAGGTAGACATCTCTATTGAATGAATATTTAACATACATACTTGCGATGATATTACAACAAAAAAACGAAATCCAATAAATTAAAAAAAAGTCAAATATTTTGAAAAGTTCGCTTGAAGCTTTCAAGTTAAAAATTTAAATTCTGTATTAAAATATACTCTGAACTAAACATTTTATAAAACAGAATGCATTTGTTTGTCTTTTCGGGCATATTTAAAAGGTGACTTTGATTAGCAGCCTTTAAAACATACCAAAATTAAAACTTTTCTATGTTTATGTATTACTGAGAAAATTAAATAATTTTATAAATAAAATTTGTTTGCAACATAAAAATCATTAAAACCACTTCAGCCAGCCTAAAGGAATACAAAATTCAAAATTTATTTCTTGCAACAAAAGTCTAAAAAAAAACATTCTTTAACAATGAATTGCAAACAAAAGAAAGAAAAATCTTAAGATGCTACTCATGTTGCTAAAGAGGAGGAGTGTGTGTGTGTGTGTCTAAATGTTCATGCCATTGTTATTCATTTAGTGCACGTGTAACACAAATTGAAGCATCAAAGAAGATTTAAAGCTGATGTTTTGAAATTAAAAAAATAAAAAAAAAATATTCATTTTTTAATAAAATAAAATCGTTTTTATTACTTTTGTCTTATTGTTTCTCTTATTTCTTGCTGTTAAATAAAAATAATAATAAAAACGAATAAATATTAAATAATAAAAAAAATAAATACAAAACAAAACCTTGGCATAAAGCAAATAATATATTGGCTACAGAAGGATCTATTATTGGTACAGTATGAGACAATATCTTAAAATCTTTATAAGTATTTATGAGTTATTGTTTCAAAAAAAAAAAAAAAGAAATATTTATATACTCGTATGAACATGATTTTCATAAAAGTCCCAGAAAATAAATTTACAAAAACATATCTGTGTCGGTATGCAAGCTTAGTTTTAAATTAAAAAATTAAATTTTCAAATATTCCTAAACTCTTGCACAAAACCTACAATTTAAAATATTGACAACAGCAATAGTGTTATTAGACAACAAATGTACACTATAAGGCCCTTATGCCTTCAAATGGGTTTGACGTAGATGTGGTAGAGTTTAGATGCTACTCAACACAAAGTGATTGTGATGTGTGAATTGGTTTTTACCGTCTTATGCAAAATTGACACAAAACAACACGAAACAGCTGTAAAATACAGTGTTGCTAATATCTGTGTTATTAAAATGTAACAACATTCGCTTTTTTTTAATTATATTCGAACTTTAACATTTTTGTATAATTTCTTTTCAGCATTATTTTTTTTAATCATATTTTTATTAGTTAAAAATATTTTATTCAGTGGTTGGCTAGGCTATCATTTCTGTACTTCAGTACTTGTATTTAAAATTTTATTTATTTATTTATTTATTATTTATTTATTTATTTATTTATTTATTTATTTATTTATTTATTTATTTATTTATTTATTTATTTATTTATTTATTTATTTATTTATTTATTTATTTATTTATTTATTTATTTATTTATTTATTTATTTATTTATTTATTTATTTATTTATTTATTTATTTATTTATTTATTTATTTATTTATTTATTTATTTATTTATTTATTTATTTATTTATTTATTTATTTATTTATTTATTTATTTATTTATTTATTTATGTATATATTTATTTATTTATTTATTTATTTATTTATTTATATATTTATTTATTTATTTATTTATTCATCTATTTATTTATTTATTTATTTATTTATTTATTTATTTATTTAACTAAGCATACAATATTAATATTATATTTAATTATTCTGAGACGAGTGACTAAGACCTTTGCTTGGTGTAGTGTCACAGACCAGGATCTCTGGTGGGAATCCTCACACTTGCAGACTAGTATAACACCAACTAGAAATCTGAGGCACTCCATCCATTCAATATGCTGTTTTATATATAACTTAAGGTGCAAAACATAACAATGCGTAAGGCATGTCCACAAAATTTAACGTTTTTATGTCATTAATTAAACTATTGTATGAACGCTTCACTTGCCAAATCAACTAACTCCAGTTTGTAATTTAAAAATACTTTATTGACCCTTTATTCTCAAGTTTAATTAACCCTGCTACTACGTTAGGGTCATTTTATGACCCAAATTGCATTTTTCCGGCGAGTAAAGAGAAAAAGACCTTTACAGAATGCATTACTTGTAATAATTATGTGTGTCCATCGCACCGAAACACCAAACATAAGTTTATATAAAACCTACTGCAATCATCACGAGTCTTCAAAACTTTTTTCTTTTGTAAAAATTAATATTTTTATAATAAAAATATATCGGGTCATAAAATGACCCACAACATAATATACGTAAGTTTTTTCTAACGTAGTAGCAGGGTTAATACATAATACATGTGTTTGTACAAAAAGTAGATGCTTTTTTTTTAATTCAAATTTTATTTATTTATCATAAATGTCATATCTGTCATTCTATTAATAACGCATTTTTCGGGTAGCTGTTAAATTTAAACGGCCAAAAACTTTTTAGCCTATCTTTGGTTGAAAAACTTTTTGTTTTTAACACGCTAAAGATAGTATGTGGCGTTTTGAATTAAGCCGAGGTTTTTATTAAAAAAATCATTGAATTTCTTCTACGTGCCTTGGAATGTAAAACGTTTTTAAAAATTTTTGTATTCCTTTTAAAATATAAAATTTGTCGATGCCATTAAAAGAAGTACTTGATTGTGAGATGGTTTCATCATTAAAGTCAAAACTCTTTCCAGCGAAAAATTTTTGCATTTTTAAAAACAAGAAATAGTCCCTCACTGCTATATGCGGTGGATAAGGGAGTCAATTTTAGCTTAATTCATGCATTTCTTTTTTTGCAAAACTCATTAATTTGTTAAATTAATCGTTTTACCTAACAACGTCGCCTTGGCAATCTTTGGCGACGATTCATACTTAGAAACTCACTGTTTTAAATGCAGTTTGCCTCTAATATTTTGTAGTGGATTCATTTTTCATTCAAGGCTATAAAACCATGCAAACATTTCGTAAAGTCAAAAACTCCTGAGAAATTATTACAAAATAGCGTTTGTGGCCGGTTGCAAGCAAACGCGACACTCATTTTGCAAAAAGCTTTTTAATAAACAAGTGGCCTTTCGGAGTTGAATTCACTGAACTATGTGAGATGCGTACGACTTTCCCAACCCCTGATTATCACAACACTATATAGTAAATTGTTCAATTGCTTCGGTTAACCATCCAACGAAACTCTCTGGACCAACCTAAGAAATGATATTTTAGCTACTTTTACGCCAATTCTGTGATTAGAAAGCGGTTTTTATGAAACAAGGTAACTGTGAATGGTTCAACGCCGCCCGTTGCCGGAGTGGTAGTTGAATTCAATGCGTCCAACCACCGCCACTCGATGCCGGCACCTTCTAACCTCGAACATGCACGAGGGCATGGCGCTCAGAAGAGAGCCCATAGCACCGAGTTGGCAATTTAGCACCAATACTGTCTGGCTAGTGACACCGCCCTTGCTGAGGGGTTTCTATCTAGCACCACAACCACTACGTGTACTTCCAGAGGGGCCGGACCCAAACCATCAGGCCGATTAGCCTCACTTCCCGAATGACAGAGGAGCTCAGGCTAACCGGGGGCTCCTGATGCCCGTAGTATCAGATTAAGGCATCTCTGGTCAGACCTTGACAGCAGTCAGCTGTTGTCTAATACGACTGCACAATATCAAACTTTTTACTGTAGTAGTGAATTGATAAAGTCTTAATGTGAAAATCCTTTTTATTGGCATATTACAAGATAGCATTTTAAATGAAAAAATGGAGACACAATTGTTAACAAGAGAAGTGTTGCTTCTTTATTCAAGAGGCGGGCAATTAGAAAGTCTCAGATCGGGCTTCATGAAACACTATAAAAATTTCTTCAGGTATTTTTCTTGTATCTTTATTTTAGAAAATGCTTTAAAAATATAAGCATTTAATAAAGATTTTCACAACAACGAACAATCTGAGATATAATATTTGCTTTTGCATCTGGGAGTGGTGCTATTGTGGGTAAAAACCTTGAAAAAAAATTTTAAAACTTTTCTCTGTATTTTAGAAAAATTCTAAAATTATATAGAAAAAGAATTTAACACTTTAATTTGTTATAAAATTATAGTTCTCTCTACAGATCTATAAAACAAATACAGGAAAATACTGAAAAAAAGTAACAAAAGTCTGCAATAATTTGGCACACAAATTGCCGAATGTTTAATAAAATGATCTGCAGAATAAAAATAAAAAAATAAATAAATAAAAGGCGTTTGTTTAACAATAAATAACAGAAAAAAACAGTATATTTGTTGCAAACAAAAGTAAATACAAGTATGAGTATGAATAGCATTTATTGTTTATGCAACCAGTTACTTAAAGTCAAGTAAATCGCAACATAAACGAATAAAACAGCAACCCAAAGCCTCAGGGCTAATTTTAAGGTCAGTTATACGAGTATGAATACAAAATGTTGGTACTTCTACTACATCTGCAATGACTGAGACTACAAATGTTATGCACATGCAGCATCAGCATATGCTGTTGCGGCATATGTATATTCATGTGATGAAACATTCACTCACTTACTCGCTTATTTACTCAATCATAGAGCCGCTAAATGCCTGATTTCATTCAGTCATTCACAATACAGATGCTAAAGCAGTATATGATGACTTTTAAGGCCACACCAAAGAAATAAAATATTAAAAATTGTCTATTGTTTTGTTTCGTTTCGTTTTTTTAGGCTGAAATTCATCGGTTTGTCTATATAAAAAAGAAGTATATTTTTTTCAGATTTATTTAAGATATCAATAACATATTGATATTAAATACCACCCAGTAAAAGTTTGAAAAAAAATTATTTTTCGTTTTTTTTTTTTGGCTTGAAAAGCTATAATATTTTTCTTCAAAAAGTTTTCTTTTAAATTTTGCAGAGATAAAAAGAAAAATACACAACAAGTAGCAAATAAAAATCATTATTCTATTGGCAAAAAGTAGCAGCAAATACAAGAAGTTGCAGCTGTATTTTGCTTTCTATACCACTGCGACGAGAGCCGAGGAGTATAAAGGCTTCATGCATATGTGCACACATTAAAGAAACGGATGAAAATTAATAAAATATTTATTTAAAAATACAATTAATTAATTACTGTCGATGATATGTACACAAAGTAATAGTGAAAAGTTTCATTGTTGACGATTAAACAGTCAATTGTTGTGTTTGGATAAAGACACACAATCAAACCCGTAAAGGATAGTGGAGTAAGAGTAATAACTTCGGATTCTATTCTTACAGCCGAATTGATTCAATACACCAAATAAAAGGAATCCTGAATAAGACTATACTGTCCTACACAGAGTGGAACATACTACTAAAATGAGTCTTTCAGTACAATTATACCCCAAAACATACAAGTGCTGGAAAGTAGTGATTTTAACTAATGGAATTAAACCCTAAATAATCCCTAGACTTTAATAAATAAATAATATAAATAAAATTAATAAAAACATTTCTGATATACATATGTATGTATGTATCAAAATTGTAAATGAATCATTCATTTTTGAATTAATTCGTGAATCATTCATGCACTGAATTGGAAAAATTTTGAATTAATCTTTTCCCAAAAAACGAATTGAATGAAATTTGAAACAATTCAATTTTGGGGAAAAGAATTAATTCAAAATTTACGTAATTGATATTGAATTGAAATCAAAAATAAATAATTCATTTACAACTCTGGTATGTATATAATACACCATGAAATGAATTCTGGTTTAAAGGTTCAAATTTGTGACAAAGTATTTCTTTAGAAAAACTACATGAACTAATTTACTTCAGGCTTAGTAGAGCCAAATATTATTCTATAATTATTTTGTTAAAATATACTTTTCTTGAATGCACCAATAGTCTAGTAGGCAGTGTTGTCGACTGCTAGAGCTCTACAAATTCAATAGGTGTTGGACAAGTAGGCATGATACCTGCAATACAAACGAAATATTGATCATTGAATATCTTGAGAACGGTAATAGCCAAAGTTTCGAAATTTGGTTTAAATGTCTTCATAGTCTGTACCAATCATTAGCCAAAAAGAAGGCGGAATTTTACAAGCGAGGTACCGCAAGCAAAGTAAATATTTTTTTTAAGACCAATACTAAGGGGTAAACCCCTACTCATGCAGTGCATTGTATTGGAATGTGAAGATGGTTAATAGATAGATTTTTTTTTCATAGATATTTGTACAGGGTTATCCATTTTGCGGTTTCAAAAGTAAACGTAAATAAAACACATATAAAATATTTTTTTTCATGATATTTCTTTTTTATTATAAAGTTTGAACGTTGACATTATGTGTGAAACACTACGTCATTTAAATAACCTCCACGCGAAGTGTTGCAAGCATACAAAAAAAGTCTAATGGTGTCAAATCGCATGATCTTGGTGGCCAGTTGATATTGCCAAACGGAGAAATTATGCGGTGTCTTGCAATAACGCCATATTCGCTCGAGTTGTGTGGCATGTGACCCCGTCTTGTGGAAACCACATATTCTTCAAGTCCTATTCTTCAATAGCAGGCAAAAAAATGTGCGGTACGACAGTCCTAATTTCTAAAAACGACGAGGAATCGACACTAATTGAAAAAATGACTCATTTGTTTTTTATTTTGTGTATATTTAAATTTTGTTTATTTGTTGCTAAAATTGTTTATAATTTGTCTGTTAACTTTGTCAGCATTTGAATTTTTCTAAAACATATCGATTTATTTTGTTTTTAATTCAATAAAATTTTATAAGTTCGATCTAATTGAAGCGTTTCTGACGAAACAAAACTTAATAAAAAAAATTGATCACTCTTCCTGGGGCTAGAACTTCGGACGTCAAGCATATAAAATAATTTTGCATTTATCCGAAGTCCTTTTAAAGGAAAACTCCTCTTATAAGAAAAACAAATACTGTTTTTTTAACATTTTCTTATAACAGAATTCGACAGTATATAATTCGAAAGACTGGAGTCTTCTCTTTTATACTACGGTTAGATATTTAGAATTGGTTAGTACTTAACTATGTAATGACCAGTTTAGAGAAAAAACTTCAAAACCTAACACAAGATTTTGGAGGTGTTTTGAAACGTTTTATTTTGTGTCACGACTCAGATATTCTCTTTTTTTTTTTTGTTCCACTGCATAATTAATCAATATATGTAGTAATTTAAAATTTGACTAATAATTGGTTTCATGAAAAAGAATTTAAAAAAAAAATAAATAATGGTCGTTAATAAAAAACATATTAAAATTTGTTGTTTATGACAGTCCACTTCTATTTTTTGTACCACAACTGTATGTAAATTTGAGACGAGTATACCAAAACAGGAAATAAACAGCACCAAGTATTAAGCCAATTTCAAAACGGCAACCAAAATGCGAATTTGCACTAGTTTTGGGTAACTGGAATCTGAAATTTAACTAAATCCATATATGTATGTATGTATATAAAATGCAAGGGTGTCTGTCTGTCTGTCTGTCTGTTTGTACTACACTGATTTAAAAACCATACATGTAATAGCCGTTTAATTTGGGAAGCTATCAGGTATATCTATGGAAAGGTTCTTGTCAGAAAGTGGGCGAAATCAGATAAATGGGCGTGGTAACTCACTCACAATTTAAATACTGATTATTTATATCTATGAAAAAGTTAAGGCTAAAGTAACTAAATTTAGTCTGAATGTCTTCATGAATTAGACAAATCATCAGTAAGAAATTGGGTGAAATTGGACAAGTTGGCGTGGTACCTCCCATAAAAGTTAAATATAATTTGCATATATCTTGAGAACAGTAAAAGCAAATAAAAATATATAAATTTATATAATATGAAATGTATGCTTTTGGGGATAAGAATGTCTCTATGGCCATTTCGTCTCTGCTTAAGATACTCGTCAGGTAACTTTTTCCCAAAGGTGATATTCAAAAATATAAATACTTATATTAAAATATCCCATTTAGTATATAAAAACCAAACAAAAGTATTTACAAAGCAATACATTTCTGGTTTTCAAAAAATTCAAATTTAATTTCTATTATATCGGATGTATTTGCCAATAAGGCGAAAAATATTTTTTGTTTTTTAATATATAAATTGATTAAAATTAAACTTTGTATTTAATTCAATTAGAACGCCGAGATTTGCTAGATAATTTGGATGCATAAAATTGAAAAAAGTAAGAAATTTTACGGTTTTAAAGCAAGTGCCTCCATCTGCAATTATAGAGCTGAGATTAACCTTTTGTAATACGTATTGGTTTATGACAATAGAATTAGTGTTTATCAATACATACTTATTTATATGCATTGACATCCCAAATAAAATTTAATGGTATTTGATGCCATTCTCTGGATTAAGTTACAACTTAAAATATTATTTAATTTTGGTTTTTCGCAATCAATTGTAAAATATTTTTTTTGTTCTACTTATACATTAATGTGAATTGGAATCCAAGAAGTTTTGTAATTCACCAAGACAACACTCTGTGGTATATAAAATATTTATGCATGTATGTATGTACTCTTGTGTTGAAAAAACTATCAATAAACAAAACAATACAAATACGAGCATGTAAAACCACACCACACAACATGTCCTTAGGCAAACAAAATTTCAATATTCTAGACAATAAAATCTTTTATGGGGGAGATATTCCCCTTAAATATTACAACAAAAAAACCAAAAAACAAAAAAGGTTATCAAACAGTTGAAATCAACAGCATCATCGTCATTACATCGTCATCAGCAAAATATAACAAATCGCAACAAATTTATTATGGAATGAAAGGAAAAAAACAAAAGATTATGAGTGAAAGATACTCGTAGTACAACCTAAACTGAATGACTATAAAATACAAATACAAGAGTATCTTAATAAGTGAGCCTGGAAAATAATAATGAAACAAACTATTTCTGTGGTAATGCTATGCCATGCATGCTATGTCATGGCATATAGCAGAGCATGATTTCATTATTGGAATCTGCTTTTTTTTGCCGAAAATTATAAAGTAAAAGTTATATATAAACCATAATATTATTGTTTTATTTAAAGTACTTGTTTGAGTAACTGCTTATTAAGATTACTTTCCACATTCTATTGTTTTTTATTTTTAAATAATTTTTATTTTACTTTTTTACAGTTCAGTGTTGTAGAGTGTGCTGTTGAAACATTGACACCATCCATATATACAGACATCATCTACTGAGAGAATTCCATTGCATTTTCTTGTGCCGAAGTGGGTGAGTAGCTGAAGATGATTGCTTGTTATTCAGGTGCAGCCTTGTCAGAGACAGACAGTATTTCATTAGGTTAGTAAAGTATCCCTGGGTTATACGCGATACATATTTGTTTTTTTTTTATTAAATTTGTTATACGATATGTTTTATTAGAAAATAATTTGTTTTTCAAAATAAAGTTATAAAATAAATATTTTGAATCAAACACAAAGTTAAAGTTTTCTTACTAATTTATAAGACGATAAATGAATGTGTGTGGTAAGTAGTAAAGCGTAAAATAAGTCGTAAAGAATTAATAAAGGAAAATTAGAAATTTACATTTGTTGGAGAATATAATCATATACACACAAATAGATTTTTTTTTTATATTAAATGAGAATAAAGAAGAGCTCTTGTGGTCGCTGTGGTCTAGTAGTTAGTGTGTTGTCTTATTAAGACATGAGCCCAGTGTTCAAGCTCCAGCTCTGACATCTTGAAAAAAAGAATTATGAAAAAAGAAAATTTCTTTCGACAAAAACCTTTTAGCAGTCTTCTGTCATTAATCTATATACTGCTGGCGAGATAGGTCTATTCGTAGTCGAATTCATAGCTTTAAATTTTGATTGACGAACTCATTACAAACTATGCAGAGCAAACATAATTCCAATTTCTATAAAAAATGTGTGACTTAAATATTTCATGATAGGCATGAATTTGTGCACAACACAAAGAACTCTGATGCGACTTCCGTAGTAGGAGTCGAAAACATGTTCAGTTCGGTTGGTGTACGAGTACGGGAGTTCCTTCGCAGATGTCATTTTCTTCTTTGATTGTAAAAACTAATCTAAATTCTTAATAGAATTTAGTTTCTCATCTAATTCAGACGTTTTAGGACGAAACAAGTATCTTCCGGCCTTATGTATAATAAAAAATTAGCAGGCCGTTGTACACAGTGGCTAAGTTTGTTATTCTAATACGTAGAAATTTTTGCTCAAACCTACAACGTGTTTAATTTTTTGGATTCTCTGCCTAGTTTTAAAATAGAAGGTATGGAAAGTTTTAATAATATCAGCCTACAGCGGGTGATAAACTTGCCAGTTTTTTGTCCCATATACTAACGAGTTCCTAATTTTTCATTATACATAACGCCGGAAAAGTAATATCAAACCAATTAACATAAAGCCTGTTTCGATTTTGTATGCCAAAATATCATAAAAAAAATATGACAACTTCTTTAAATCTTGCAAATGATTCCATTTCTATTTTGAAATTAATCTTTACCCATTATAAAGGCTTGTTGAACGGGCACTTGGCCTTTTGAACGGCCAATGCATACTTAATAGGCGTTTATATGGAATAGGAATCCTTTTGAGTAGTTTGTGCAGATTCTATGCTCAGATAATCGAGCCTTCAGAGCACATATTGGGCACTTGTGCAGCATTGACGCAAAGTAGAAACAGATACCTTAGTGTTAATAAAATATCTAATGGGGATATATGAAGGTGGATGCCGGCCGACATTTTGAAGTTTGTCCAAGCGATGAAATTGGGGAAGATACTATAGAGAGCATGGTTAAGTTGAGGACTGTACAGTAGATCATGAGATTGAAGTACGTTTATTACTTTCTATATGATTTAATGAAGAAAGCCTTAACCATGTGTGAAGAAGCTCATATTCCGCATTTTGTTTTAATATATGAATTCTAAAGGATTCTTTTATTTTTTGATTTGGTCGTTTATGTACACGGTATGTCAAGAAGAATCCTTCTATAGTTTTCGTAGTATTTGTTGCCACTTATGCCTGTAATTTTAACACTGGAGTTAAAAAAAATTCTTTTATAAAGAGTATTTAAATAATAAAGTAAAGAGAAAATGGTAATGGCTAATTAGAATTTAAAGTAATTAATTTCTACCATCGCCGTGATCTAGTGGTTAGTGTGTTGGCTTACTAAGACGATAGCGCCTCAGCTCTGATATCTTGAAAAAAATAAATATGAAAAAATTATTTCTTTCGGCGACTACCTCTCAGCAGTCTTCTGGAAAAAGCTATGGGAGTAATTAATTGCCATGAGAAAGCTTCTCAAATCTGTCGTTCGGAGTCGACTTTAAACTGTAGGTCCCGGTACTCATTTTTTTTATTGAGACCAATACTCAGGGGTAAACCTCTACTAAATGCTAAGCATTGTACTAGAATTTTTGTGGAAAGGACAGTACATTATGACAACAGCACATATATTCTGTTTTTTATATATTAAGCGCCTTAGGAATGAGACAAATTGCTGTGAATTGATCAATCACAGGCCAATGTTATACCTTCATCCTAAAATGATCAACAGAAATTGCCTCATCGTTACATATTTATTGCGGTGAGTGCCTTCGCTAAGTTGGCTTTTAGCTGTTATCTACTACTTCCCAATAAAAAATGGATAAAAATTAACACACACAACATGAGTGCTACGAGAAGCTAGGCCGTAACCGTATGTAAATGTAATTATGTATGTAAATTCCAATTCGCACAATACATTGAAGAGAGAATTTGTACTTTAGCCGCACAATTCGTTTATGGAACCATCTGCCCGCGAATATTATTCATCAATTATGGCATGAAATTAAACCAAATGTCCACAAAAACTACTCTCCTTTTCTCCCTCCCCTAACATAGTAAAATGCTCTTCCTCAGGAGAAAAAAGTCACTGGTTTAAGAATTCATATTAAAAAAGATTTAAATTTTCTTCTTTTTTTCTAAAACTCTTACATAATCTTCATAATCATAAACAATTTATTTTTAGAATTAATGAATCCATTGTCTAGACTTGTTAGTAAAACCAGTCTAAATAAAGGATTATCCTGGCGCTACACTTAACAAATCTATACCAGAAATATGCATTAAAAATTAAATCTTAGCGCCAGCCTTAAAATGACTAAATTTTTAGCAAATACTTGGTAACGAATTCAACTGAAATTAAACCACAAAACTACTCGGCACATACATACATACATATCGTCATATGAATTCCTCAATGTCATAGTTTTGTAGAAGAACAAAAAACCTTTCAACTGCATAAATAATCAATTCAAATTTCTCTGATAGAGTCGTTACTCTTATTGGTGGGCGTATAAAATTTAGCAGGAACATGTATTTCGATACCGTGTAACACAATCAATCAAAAAGTAGATTTTGTTCCTATATTTTAGGGCTTGTTTGATCTCAAATGACGCTATGTCGATCGTATAGAGTAGATTTTTAAAAATAAACCTACTATTTTTGCAATTTTAAAGAGATAGACATCGTCTGGTATGTTTAATATTTTGTGAACACCCACTTTTAAAACAGGCACTTACTGTCTTAAGCCACAAGTGTATACAATAGCAGTGCATATTAAGCCGTTACTTTAAGGATTAAGCTGAGGGTTTTGTTGTCCAGGATAATCTAAGAAAATTAGATGAGATTAATATTTTTAAAGCAGTAGCAATGAGGGAGTCATTTAACACAGCAGTCTATGGCAGTGCAAAAACAGCCTATCAGTCATCAAACAGCTCTGCAAGCCTTGCTGAATAGCTCAAGTAGAAAATGATTAAAATCAGTTTCTTATTGTCTCTGCTTGTTTTTTTTTTATTAATAATTAGACTCATTATTTGTTGTTGCTGCTACAGTTGTTCTACTGAAAGACTTTAAATCATCTCATTATCGATTTGGTTAGCAATGAATGATTATTCATTATAACCCTCACTGCTGGTGTGTGTGTGTGTGTATGTCTTGACCTGGTTGATGTTTATCGTCACCTTTTTTTTTTTTTTTTTTTTTTGAGTTTTTTCTTTCTATTCTCAACAACTATGGTTGGCTAATTACATTTGTCGCTTAAAATTTTTTTGCTGTAGTTGTTATTATTGTTATTGGTATTTAAATTGTTGTATTTCGTAAAAACTTTGATAATTTAATGGCGCCAATTGATTGCATGTTTCTTAGTTTCTTTCCCTAAGTTTCCGGTTTAAGATAAAATTAGAAAGAAACAGAACAAAAAAAATTAATTTTTTGCCTAAAATTTCATGATTTTCGTGAATTGCAAAGTGTTTATTAAGAGAGAAATTGATAAAGAATTTTCGATAAAGATTTTTGCTCAGGCTGGTTACATGAAGACACAAAAAAAAAAAAATTCTACAAATTGTTAGTTTTTGAAGAATTTATAGAATATAAAAGGCAGCTGGCGGTGTTTAAAGTATTTTTAAGAAATTTGCCAAAATTTAAAGAATTTAGTTTTTCTTTTATCTGTTAGATTTAAATACAATAAAATACAGTGGCTTTGAAAAAAAAGCAAAAAATTGAAATTCAAAAATATTGATTTGAATTAAATATATATGCAAAATATATCTCAACAAGACGAGAAAATGACTTCCGTGAAGAAAATGTACATCAGCCGAACTGAACAACATATTCAGTAAATTCCAGCTTTTCTTGGAAAATCATGTAATGGAATTATATTCTTTTAAATACTTTTTCCCTTTTCGTATTCTTCTTTTCCCACCTTCATTTTTTTTTTTTTTTTGTACCAAAAGTTTGGTGGTATATGAATAAGGAAAGAACGATGCAAAGTCTAACACCTACTCTGCTACAGTTTAGCCAATTACTAAATAAAGTTCTAAAAAAATCGTTTTTTATTTTCGGTTTAACAAATTTACGCAAGTATATATTAGAAGTAAGTGGACCGAAATTTAAAAATCAGTACAAATGTCTATTAATTTTCCAAACTTTTAATAATTTATACACTGAGGAAAAAAAGGAGCAGAAGGCTACCGAAATTGATACCATTTGGTATTGAAATTGGGTTAATTCCATTTGCGCTTACTTCGTTAATGGTTGGTGTCAATATTTCAATAACAAGTTATTGTTTTGATAGCACGCTGTCCACTTCTTGTTACCAATTTTTCTTATTTTAATAACGCATTCTTCTTACTTTGATACTGTAACCGTACTTTTATCGGTTTTGTTTTTTATTTGATACGTTCATGATTCGATAACAGGTCGTTCCTAATGTAATAACAGATGGTTCTTAATTTATTAATTAATGGTGTTTTTATACAATTTTACTAGCGGTTGTTCTGGATTTATTAACTTATGGTATTTTGTGCCGTTTGTTCTTATTTTGGTTAAGTTTGATTTGATACCGATATTTAACTAAATATTCTCCAGGATTCGTTTTTAATTTGTTATCATTGGTTACCAATTTTACAGGGCTTTTTAACCTCTGTGTACGTGTCAGCGAACCTTCAGCGCATTATACTCGATTCACAAAGCAGCTTACACCTTTTAACATTAAAAAGCCATCGAACGTGGCATATAGAATATTATATAAGTAGTTCACTATGCAAAGAAATAATATAATCGAAGTGCACATTATTTCGAAGTGCGCTGACTTTATCTTTAAATCACTTATGCAGAAGAGTTAATGCAGCATGAGCTATGTGGCACCTACCCTTTGAGAAGAATAAATTGTTATATTTTGTTGTTCCTAATTTTACAAACTTCGTTTTGAAATTCTTTTTAATAAACTTTCCTGAGAAGTATACAAATTTTCACTTTAAAGTACAATAGATTTGTTAAAAATAAAAAATGTTGCTTTCTAAACAAATTTGAATTTATTTTATCAAAGATTAATAAAAAGCAAACCTCTTGTTGAAATAAGCTTGTCTTCTTGGCCATATTGCCAATGGAAACTTTTTAAAAAATTATAGGCAGCAATCACAGAACATACAGCAATCCCTAGCATACTTTTAGAATAAATAATTTTTTTTTTTTTTAAATGTCAAAATCTGGATTGCTTTTAATATAACACATCTTGGCATCACGGTTTTTAGAGTTGACTTATATTAAGTTGGCAGACCGTAAAAAGTTTGTGATGCATAAACTTTGTGCTAACTAACTGCTAATCCTTTCATTATGCATATATGTAGCTGTCCCAGAAACTAAACTCTTTACATAGCATATGTTTGTCCGTCACACCACATTATCATAATAAAAGTATAAATCGGTGTATCTGCTCCATAGAAAATTACTTTAATCGTTCAAAAAATTAAAATTAATTAAAAATTTTCAAAAGATTCTTAAAACGTAAAGACTTGTCAAACTTGATTTGACAACGCGGTCCAGCTCAGTGAATTAAGTTATTAGTCTGCACAGTTATTTGTAAAACAACTGTCAATATTATTGCTTTTGTAGAGTTGTATTTTTTCTTTTTTTTTATTTTGCTGAAAACTAATGAAACTTTAGCTCCTTTAAACCCAATTTAAAGTTGTTTTTATTTTTATGGGTCTTTTCAGCCAAGATAAGTTAAAATTATATTCATGGCAATACATTGATTTTCCTATTTAAGTTACGCTCTGTTATAAGTTGCACTGTTACTTTTATTAAATGAGGAAATTACCGCCATCTTTTAAAATATTAAATTTAATATATAAAAAAATGGGGTCGAAAACATATACAGTTCGGCTTATGTATAATTCCTTCACGAACATCATTGTCTCGTTTGTTTAAAAATGTTTGCAAAAAAACAATTTAGGTCCTTAATAGAATTTAGCTTTGTTGTGGTTAAAGCTTTTCTGACCAAACACAACTAATAAATGTCGTTCGTTTTTAACCTCACAAAATGAAAAAATAATCAATTACTGTAACCCTATAAAATGTTGTTTTTCTTTTTCACAACTCACCTTGTAAATTGAACTTGTGCCTTGAAAGCATCTAATAATGCCTCCACATACACTTGATTTTAAATGATGCAAATGGCATTGTGGATGCTGGGCCGGTTGCCGAATGTTAATTAATAATTATATGGAAATATTTTTTTGTTTTTAATATTTTTTGTATTCTTTTTGTTTCGACTTAAGAATCATTGAAAATTAATTGAATGCATTTTAATTAATAATTCCATTGAATTGTATGCATATGATGATGAATGGAAATCGAATGTGAATTATGCAAAATAATATGTTGCATGCAGCACAAAGACATGAAACAAGTTATTTGTTTTTTTCTTTTCGTATCATTCACTTGAAAAAATTTCAAACAAAGCAGATATACAGACAGCCAGCCATTCGCTTAATTTATTTGCATTTATTTATTTTATTTTAATTTTTTTGTTGTTAATTTTTATTAATTTAAATTTAATTATTAAAGCGCAATGGCATATATTTTTTTTTAAATCTTAATTTTGTAATTGATATTCTATTTCTATTTTATTATTTTTTTTTTAATGAAAAGAAAAACACTATATTTCACTCAAACACAAGCTTTACGTTTTGATAGGAATTTGTGTTAAAAGTAAACATAAGCAGGGTTGTATTCAAATACAGTTTGTTTACACATTTCGACGGAGAAAGTTGGGCGTGTTTTTAAACCGTTTTTATACACAAACTGTTGACAATTAAAGATTTTATTTTTTTTTTAATTTTTTTTCTTTTTTGGAAATAAAAAGACCTTTTTTGTTAAAATTTTTCTTTTAATTTTAATTTAAAGCAACCGTCGCTTTTTTAATTTACGTTCCGCTTAAATTAAAAAAAAAATATTTTTTATTTCGCGTTGGTTTTAACCGTTGTTTGTTGTTGTTAACAGGGCGTTTAAACATGCACTAAAGTTTGTGCAAATTTTTTTTTGCATGTTAGGCTTAAGCCTAAGTTGTTACCCTTTTCTTTAAGCCACAAACAAACCATTACACTCAATTGAGCTGCCTCTCTAAACCCGTTTGCAGGCAATAAAACTAAAAAAAAAACTTTCAATTGAGTTTGAAAATTGAAATCCCATTGGCTAAAATGTGAAAAGCAAAAACCACACTCTTTAAGCCATTTAATCATTCTATTTTTTTTATTAAGCTTATGTGTAAAACTTGGTTTAATATTGTTGTTTCATGTGTATGTGGATTACTTTTAAAGTGTGTCTTTAATTGGTCAAATTATGAAATCAATAAAGCCATTAATAAGTCATATCGTTATTCAACTTGATTTTTTTGCATTTGGTGTCAAACAAGCACCCGACTACCCATGGTTAACTAGGGGGGTGTTTTTAAAGTCTGGTTTAATTGTAATTGATTTTGTAGATTAATTTTCTGTTTTTCTTTTTTTTTTTTTTTTTGCCTGATTTATGTTGAATAAAATTATTAACGCTTGATTGATCAATTACAAGTTTGTTATGGTTTAAATTGAACCACAGGAAGTGAAGGTTTTAAAACAAGGATTTTTAATTAAAGACCTTAAAAGCATCGACAAAAAACTGGACTTTAAATAAGCTTTAGGTTTAGAGTTTCACAAAATCAGTCAGCTGTGGGGTTTAGTTTTCTGTTTTATTGGGTAAAAATATTTTAGAAATTTGTTTATATTTCTATCAGTTTAAATAGAAAACAATATAAGTTCTAGAACAACTCATTATAAAACTTCCACTTCAGTATTTTTCAAGATGACCACACATGCAAAATATAGAAAAACTTTCATAACTGCAGCATCAATACTATGAGGCAAAGATTATAACAGGCAAGCAAGGAGTTCTTGGAAGATAAAAAAAAAATAAATGTTCAGCGAAATGATCAGTGGTGTCATCAGCAAAACAAACACCGAAACCGAAATTCTTAGCAACCTATATAATAGTACAGAAAATGATTCCATAGTTATTCTATGAGAAATTCAAACTGCAATTCGTAAAAAGAAAATTAACAGAAGCCTGAAAGCACCTGCCCAGCAGAAAATTTTTTAAATTTGGAAGCAATTAATAAAATTGTAAGCAATAATGGAAGCATTATCTTGTTTATGCATACTCTAAAGCTTCCAAAAATGCTATAGAGTAAGGTATTATTTTTGATTTTTTATACTATTGTATTTGCTTACTGGCTGCAATAAATGTGCAATTCTATTGCATTTTAGCGGTTCATTTTATATAAAAATCATGCGCATGTGTAAGCCATTATTCACAATTTCTCCCTTACAAAATAGCTTACTGGTAAGCACTAATTTCTGCTGGGTGGCAGGAGTTTAACAGTGCATTCCATAAACTGCTGTATGAAACTTGGAATGTAGAAATAGTAAA
This sequence comes from Metopia argyrocephala, assembly GCA_963576795.1. Classification (NCBI taxonomy): domain Eukaryota; kingdom Metazoa; phylum Arthropoda; class Insecta; order Diptera; family Sarcophagidae; genus Metopia; species Metopia argyrocephala. The sequence goes on along the minus strand of OY756208.1, from coordinate 168,984,423 downwards.
AGAAGAGCGGAATATCAACGTAAGTTACAGGCCGCACAAAAAAACTGAATTCCCAAATAAATGTTTTAAATTATTTAAGAAGATTGTAATTTTAGCGCTACCCTAATCAGTACTAAAACGTAATTTATTTGAAATAAATTCTATTCGAATTCATGGAAATTCTCGTCTAAAACAACTATATAAATGACATGAAAATAATATTTCTTCTACAAAAAAAAAAAGTATATTTTTAAGGTCACTACTACTCAAATTTAAAAAGCAAATAACAGTTTTGCAAATTCTGGAAAACCTAAATATAGTCGGGCAATCGACGCGTATTTTCTTTCTGATAAAAATGATACAAAAAACGTATTTTAAATTTTTTGTCAATTATAGTGTTCTTTAAGTCCATTGACGATATATATTACCATATCTTTACAACTATGTTGTGTACAGAAAGATTGAGAATAGAGGCAGCGGACCGGCAATATTGGCCTGCTGGGAACTTAATTTGATCTGTACTGGTAAATAGAGGGCTCCAAAATAAACAATGGTATTGGAACTCACGCACCCAAGGGAAACCTGAAACTTCTATTAAGAGCTCATTGATAATTTTTCAGTCTGGGATCGCAGCTAGTGTTTTATTGCCAGGATTCACCTGAACAGTCGGGTCAAGGGCAAAACTCTCTTCGTATGAGACTTAACCTTGACAAATGGTGTCACAAAACATTACAAAAACTGGCGATTTTCGTTATGGGCATTTGGAAATTGTGGAGTAATCGGCAATAAGAGTGAAGATGGCGTGTATAGATCGGGAGCCCTACTGTCCAGCATCGCTTTATACTCCTGAGATTGGGAAGTTGGCAAATTCTTGTAACACTGAAGCACAACGATCTGTTCATAATTTGCGCACAATTATAATGCTCCAAAGTGGAGAAGGCGAGAATTAAAACTTCCATAGAATTTTTTTACAGTTCATTGTGAGGTGACAGGGCATTTATAGGAAGTAGCGTCCAGACAAGTACTTATAATTATTTGCACATTGTTTTTACAGATATCAGAAACATAGAACACATATTGTGTAAATGTGAAATTCTTGATAGACTTAGGGCTAATCAAATTTATATTTGGTTTAAACTTAAAACCAGTAAATCAGTGAAATATATATTATTCAGAGTTTAAAAGGTAATAGTGGGTCAAACAACAAACACAATACATTTTTTTTCAGCGGCAAAGATTTCAATTATTAAGAAAAAAGTCTAGCAAATTGAACAAAATATTACATAAAAAGAACTTTTAAAGAACTCTCAGTTTAAAAACTGTTTTGTGTTTGTTAAAACTGTTTAATAAAATCAGTAATTAAACTGAAAAAGTCAAAGTCATATGGTCTGTGACATAAGTTGTTTAAACGTCCAATTTTTTACGTTTATACTACAATCATACATACATGCATACATAACTGGCCTTTACAACCCTGTGTCAGGATTACGGCCTAGCTTCTCGCAGCACTCATGTTGTGTGTGTTAATTTTTATCCATGAGTACCGGGACCTACAGTTTAATGTCGACTCCGAACGACAGACTTGAGAAGCTTATTCATGGCAATTAGTTACTCTCAGAGCTTTTGCCAGAAGACTGCTGAGAGGTAGTCGCCGAAAGAAATATTTTTTTCATATATCTTTTTTGAAGATGTCGGAGCCTGGAGTCGAACCCAGGGCCCATGTCTTAGTAAGCCAACACACTAACCACTAGACCACGGCGACTACGACTACTACAATCATATTGTGGTTTAATTGCTCACAGATTTTTACAATTATTCGTTTAAAGACAATTTAAACAAAAAACAGAGATAATTTTTAACTGATTTAACCCTTAGAATGATATATATTTTACAAAAGCACAAAATTCCAATGGAGGACATACAGATTCCGATTAGATGGCATTCACTAACAAGGCAATGTCTTTGTTGAATAAATAGCTATACAATAGAATTTAAAGATTGCTGTATATAGCAATTCTGCTCAGTCCGAATTGAAGAATGCATAATAAATGCATTGATTTATGAGTTGTTTAAAAAAAAAAAATTATTATTACATCAAGTGTCATCTACTACAAGTGTAACAAAATATAGATATATGAGAAGGATTACATGAAAAACACATATTTAATTAATTAACGACTGAAAATTTGTGGCAGTTACTTGCATACGTACCTATATATACTTACAAACATACATATCTGTGTCGGTATGTAAGAACAGCTTTAGTCAAAACATGAAATTTTGAAATGTCCCCAAATTTATGTAAATTTTACTATAAATAGTTCTTGCAAAAAAATTTTTAATTTTACCTACTGATAATAGACTTATGGTATAATAAACAAGCACTATAATATTTTATATATTATTACTACCCTGAGTTTCAGGAAGCTACAAAAATTCGATTTTAATTTAAGCTTATGTCGACTTAAGGTATTCTTCGATATTGCCACAGATATATTATATAAAATAAGAATATGAAGAGGAATTGAAAAAATCAAATTATTACATAGAATTTTCAAATAATTTTGATCTACGAGTATACTGTGATCTTAAATGCCTGTTTTTTTTTTCTAAATCAGATGATCTTTAATAGTCAATAAATCTGTTGTCTAGACCTAAATATGACCTAAATAAGAGATTATCCAGTTGATTGTAAGTATTTTTTTTTTGTCTTCTTCTTATTTATCCGGTAACATGTTCCTTTGTTGTTTTTTGCTAGCGCCAGCTTAAACTCGGACTGATCCTATTTTAATCCAGAGAAGACAAAACCATAATCATACAAACATAAGAGGCATAATTGTAAATATGCAAAATACCACTTTGTAAAGAGCCATTCATAAAAACAAACAAATCGGATTTAAAACACACAGACCGATCACAAATAAAAAAAATTCTCTTTTTAAAAGGAAGTTTGCACAGAGTCTTTTACCTTTTTTTTTGTTCTGCTTCTGTAAAAATCAAGACAACCGATTTTTATTTCCTAACTTCTGTAAAAATCAATACATAACTGGAGTAGTTACAAGGTGTGCTTTATTGTCATAAAGTCTTAACTTCTTTTATTGGAAAGTTTATCAAACTATATTTACACCAGAAGCGCTCTCAGACTCAGATAGTTTAATTACAAATCTAATTTAATTTTTATTATTTTTGCCTGAGCCCAGTTGAAAATAAAACATTTTCTATTTTCAAAATTATTGCCGTCTGAGTTGTAACTGTTATAATCTGTTATAATCAGATGAGAAACTCAGGTAGTGTAAATATAGCTTAAGGCAAACAAAACCTACTTCTCATGAGTCTATAAAAAATTTAAAAAAAAATTGCTTATTTTTTATTAATGGCAATTCTATATAAAAGTGTTCAAAATTGTTTATTTAAAACGTATGCAGATAAAAAAAAATCTATTTCTGCGTAAATTTTAAACTAATAACTTTTCACATACATACCAATGTATTGTACAATGTACATATATTTGGTGGTAGACTTCCTTTTAAATACCTTTAAGAATAATAGAATTAATTGTTTGTCTTTGATCGGTTTTATTTCTTTCAAATGCAAATGCCATCTGTTATTATTTGTTTTACTCAAATTGTAATCAAAATAAAAGTCAAAATCAAAGAATATCAGCAAAACTACCAAAAACCGGCCAACCAACAGCATTAAATCAAATAACAAAGATCTTTAAAACACTCTATTTGCAACAATTCAGACAACAGCGATACAAGAACAGCAATTACAATAACAATAACAACTACAATAAATCGTGATCATGTGGTTGAAGAAAGGGAAACAAAAGGTAAAAGAAATCACAACAGTAACTACAGTACTAAATATAGAACGAGAGGTGTTGTAAGTGCTTCCTTCAAAGTAGGACATGATATAGTGATTACAGCAATACAATAAAAAGCAGTGCAAGTTTTAACTTTAGTAAAGACAAGAGTAATATTTGCAACGTGACTTCAGTATTTTTTTTTTTTTCATAAGACCTTTTTTCTAGACGTTTGCATTAAGAAAACCATTGAACAGAAATTTCTTCAAGTAATAGTTTGAAATATTTAATAAAAATGTTTGTTTATTTGGAACCGTAAAATTCAATAAAATTCTTTTAAATTCTTAAAAAAAACACTCTTTTTTTTGTGCTTTAAGTAACCGTGGTGTAAACCTAAAATGCATTGTGACTAATGCTAACAGAAATACAGATGGGTTTTAGATTATGTTATAAACGTATATAAAATAAATCAAGTAGTCTAGACGTACATACATATCGTCGATGGAATTAAAGAACGCTGTAACTGACAAAACCTTAAATGTTCACCAGAGCCAAAAAACCTGTATTTATTTTATTTTCATCGTAGCAATCTGGGACCGGGACCAATCGACGAGTATTTTTTTTTTCTGATAAAAATTATTCAAAAAACGTATTTTCGATTTTTTGTCCGTTACACCGTTCTTTAATTGTTACGACGATATACATCTCCAATAGCGTAAAGTTCTTTACAGCAAAATTCGAATGCAATGTTGACGATAACATAAATACATACCTAACTGGAATTTCAAATCCTATGTATGAATTACGGCCTAGCTTCTCGCAGCGCTCTTGTTGTTTGTGTCAATTTTTATCCTTTTATCCTTGAAGAAGCTTGTTCATGGCAAATAATTATTATCAGAGCTTTTGCCAGAAGTCTACTAAGAGGTAGTCGTCGAAAGAAATATTTTTTTTTTTTTTGTAATATTTCTTTGCATCAAGTTGTCAGAGCCGGGACGTGAACCGGAGCTCTCGTCTTACTAAAGCTATATTTACACCACCTAACTTCTCACTGATTATAACAGATTATAACTGTTACAACTCAGATGGCAATAATTTTGAAAATAGAAAATTTTCTATTTTCAACTGAGCTCAGGCATAAACAATAAAAATTAAGTTAGATTTGTTATTAAACTATCTGAATCTATCTAATTCCGCTTCTGATATAAAACTCAGATGAGAATTTAGGTGGAGTAAATATAGCTTAAGCTAGCACACTAACGACAAGCAAGTTTTTGTAGAGGCTGATCATGCACGTCATTGCCATCATTTCAATAATTTTGGAGCACTTATGGATATAAAATAGATTGTATGTAGAGCTAGCAACCTAAAATTTGAAAATTACGGAAAAAATTTTTGTTTCTTGAATAAAACTTTTAATTGCATATGCAAATGGCATGTCAATTAAAAATTGGTTCGTGTTTTAGGGCATCAATATTCATAGAATGCTGTACAACTTTATTTAGAACTATAAGAAGAATGTACTGAGCATCTTCCTTCTTCTTGCTAATCCTACGAAGGTCTTTGATTAATGATACTGGATCTTCAAGGGCTTATTGGCAGCATGTGTCTTGTAATGCGTGTTACGAATAAAATCCAGGTATGTATAGGTACATATTAACTCAACGGGCTGATTAGCATGACACTAGACAACAGTATTCTTTGGTGTAAGACAGTTATGCCATATGCCTTTGTTAGATCAACATACGAAACTCAGTTCAAAATGTGTGGGATTATAACCAAAAAGAGTATTTTGAAGAACGAGTTATTTTAGCTTTAAACACGAATTGCAAACCTATTTTTGTTGCGTTGCTTTTTATTTCTTTGCCCCCCGGCTGCCAACGCCTTTTCAAAAAACTTCATTCCACCAAAATGGCATACAAAGACGACAGTTAAAAAAGGTGAGCGATAATGTAGTTGGCGCGTAACAATTGTAGCAAACAAAACACAGAAACACAAACAATAGCATGAATAACAACAATAACAACAACAACAAAAATGACAACAAGACATAAAATTCAACAACATAAAAAATAACAACAATTCTTAAAGGCAACAACGAACCCACACACAAAGCTTTAACTGCAATGCAACAAAAGCAATAAAAAAGAAGCAGAAGAAAAAAAAACACAAAAACATTTGCTGGCAGCACAAGCAACAGTTGCAGCAGCATGTTTGTCGTGTCATACGAAAATGCTACACTCTCTCTATCTTTTCAAGACAATTTTGTTATAACTTATGAGCAGGCGCTATGCTACTTACTCATACTGCAAAAAAAAACAACAATAACAACAAAAAAAAGGATATATATGCACATACAACAACAACAGCAAGATTTCTATACATATTCAAACCAAGTTAATGCACATATATCGCACTTACATATACTCGTATGTCCATACACTTTTTTTCAAAAAAAGAGTTCAGAGTTGAACTACCAAGAAATTTTGAATGGTAAGGGAGACAATCAATGCAAAACAGAAAAAACTAAAGCAATAGATAAAGAGAAACAATCATGTAAGCCCCCCATGGGTTGTAATGAAAAAATTCAAAAACAAACATTAAAATGCATTTCGGAAACCTAAAATGTAATATCAACCTTCGTATTGATTATTGTAGAGTACCCTATCCAAAGAAATATTTATAGCAAAGCTTATATAGCGTATGTATCCTTTTATGTTTTAAAAGAATTATTGGCTACTCTGTTAGAAGTAATCCAAGAGTATGTATCAGTGGACCCTCGGTATTGTATTCATATATGTATCTAAAATTAAATCCGTACAGATATAATTTCTCATTTTTCATTTTCGTCATATTTAATGAAATCCATATTAAGTACTGCTTTACCATCATACATACATATCTGGCCTTTACAACCCTGTGTCAGAATTACGGCCTAGCTTCTCGCAGCACTCATGTTGTGTGTGTCAATTTTTATTAATGAGTACTGGGGACCTACAGTTTAATGTCGACTCCGAACGACAGACAAAGGTAGTCGCAGAAAGAAATATTTTTTTTCTAATATTTCTTTGCTTCAAGATGTCAGAGCCGGGGCTTGAACCGGAGCTCTTGTCTAAGTAAGCCAACACACTAAACATTATTCCACGGAGACTACATCACATGAAAATAATCACTAAGAAGAAGAACTTCTTCAAACATTTCTTTTGTCAATAATTTGTTACGCGGTTGTTATATTAATTCAGAAACTCTTCTAAGTAGTCCACATCGTCCCGAAAAGATACTTGAGAACTTTTTTGACCGGTTTAGCAGAATTTATGTGGATTTCATTATTCATTTGCAAATGATTGATTCCTCATTGGATTAAGAGATAGCAAAAGCACGATTTTTTGTGATGGCCGTAGTCTATTATGTAGTGTGTTGGCTTAGAAGATGAGAGCTCCGGGTTAAAATCCCAGCGTTGACATCTTACAAAAAAAGAAATATGAAAAAATTTTTCCTTTGGCGACTACCTCTTAACAGTCTTCTGGCAATAGCTCTAATTGCCATGAACAAGCTTCTCAAGTATGTCATTTGGAGTCGACGGTAAAGTGTAAGTCACGGTAGACATGGACAAAAATTGACACACACTATATGGGTGCTGCGGAAAGCTAGGTCGTAGCCCTGAAACGATTTTGTAGTGGCCAGTTATGTATGTATGTAATTGAATACGAATGAACAAGAAATTAAACGAGAACAGCGCCGTGTTATTAAACACGGCTTAGATAACAATGAGAAGTCGTCAAGAAACAATCAAACAATTTAACAATGTGAAAATCAAAATCAACACCTAGAAGTGTGGTTTGAGTCGAGTATCATTTTATTCCGATTACACTTTTGATTACAGCTTGTATTCTTCCATTAAAATTGGCTTAGTGGAAAATGTGTGCAACCATTGTAGTGTATTAAAGGTCTCTGAAGATGTGGTTGGATTGTGTTATTTCAGTGGCAAGGCTAAATTAGGGCCATTGCCCTTAGCAACGGAGCCATTCTCTGCTACGTGATGAAACACTAGAATCATGTGATTTTCAATCGATTTCTCAGAAATTACGACAAGAAATAAAATTTAAAGGGAAAACAACGTTTCCTGGGTCAGCCAATAATTACATGGTAGGTAGGTCAAATGGCCAGTTAATCAAAAACGTGATCAACTACAATTAGCACGAAGTGCCGTTTGAAACCATTGCAGGACCAAACTGAAATCACCCAAAATAGGAAAAGAACTACAACCAACCAGAGCTGCTTATAAAGTGTAGTAAAGCAAGGGGTCTAGGTTCGCACATTGCGCCAAGCTATCGAAAAATGGCACCCCAAAAAACTCAAACGTCTGACTGCAAGACCTGGGCAATCAAAAAGAAAATGAGCTATAGTCTCGTTCTCAGAAGTATTCCCGCAACTTCTGCAGTGTGGATTAAAGAGCAGGCCCAACCTCTCTGCATGTTTACCGATCAGCTGGTGACCCGTATACACCGCTATAAGTCTGGACAAGGGCTGACGGGCAATTCCCGTAATTTCTAGAGTCTTGCCCCGGTTAGACCGAGGCCAAAGTGTCCTAGTGACGAAATTCTATCTGTTCTGTGCTTTTCTAAGGAAAAACTTGGATATCCCTTCTTTAATGACAGTCATAGGGTAGTGATCATCCGAGTAGGAAGCAAGCCCATACGAATTCTTATTTCTCACGATATCCCTATGACCCGGAAAACAGACTAAGGATATGACACAAGCATTCCCAAGGAGCTTCAGCTCCTCCTTACAACAAAAACCCAGGGAAGAGTTTCACATGGGCGACGCCAGGGCTCTGATAGCGATACATCGTTCCCTCAGTATCCTCAAAGCTTACATAATAGCAAACACCTCGGCCTAAAAAACATTGCACGTTTCCAGAACTCTAAAAAACTCTGCAATTTAGCAGACTCGGAGAAAACATCAGCCCTCATGACGGATTCCATCTGAGAACCATCCGTGAAAACTGAAAGACCGGAACCCGTACAAATCCTTCCCGATGACCATTTTTCCCTACTGGGGAAGAAAACCCTGCCACACCTCCCAAAATGCAACTTCTGGAAGGCCAGTTGCTTACGTAGTTCCCTTATATGAGGAAGAAGTAACCCTAGAATATTACTATGACCACCTGAAAATCGTCCGCAGAGGTCCAGCCCCCTCATATTGATCGCACTCTGAGTTGAAATCGACAAAGCATGAAGAGCGACAGGCAGTAAGTGTAGAATGACGCTTAGAGCAGCATTCGGGCAAGTCCTGCATGGCCTTCTGATACCTATACATGCAGTTCTCAACACTCTTTCCAGCTTAGTGACAATATAGCCCTTACGTAGAGCCACCTACCACAATAATTAAATAAAATTAAGAAAAGTTGTAAAAGGTCTTTTTAATTAAAAAAAAAAACATATATGGGCAATTTCAAAAATTTTCGACATTTTGATATTTTTTTTTCCAATTTTTTTTTTTTGGATGACACGAATGACCCTTTGGTCACGTGAAGGGTGATATTTTGGCATACCAAAACAGTTCGCGTTAATCATTTATTGCAAACGGCGCGAAAGTTATGGATGTTTTATGTTAAAATGTCTTTAAAAAAATTTTAAGTTAAATTTGTTGGTTTATTTTAATAAATGTTGTATGGATGCATGAAACTCATTTCAAATTCATCAGTGCAGTCCAAATTCATCAATGCACTGATAAAATACATAAAAAAATATCAATTATAATTAAAATTTCTTAATATTAAAAAACGCGAATTTTTGCAAAAATATGAATGTTTCACCGATTGTCATAATATGTGTTTATATGACGCATAACTAATTTACAGAAAAACAATATTTTAAATTGCAAATTTAATAAACAAAAAAAATTATATAAGAATTATTTTTGAGGTTAGAATTTTTTTTTTGATCTGTAAAATTTAAAATCATGAAAATTTGTTAATGCCTATTCAGTTTTATTATCAAGCTTAAAAAAACCTATCATTTGCTGTTAATCGCGGCGGAATCTATACATAACTGCAGATGTCACAAAGCAAAATGTGTTTGAAGAAAAATGCCACTGTACCCTCTAAATATGGACCGAATTTAACCGCATTTATATATGATCTTTAGTTCACCGCCGTACTTCATTTCCAATACTTTACATTGATTTTAAACCACTGATTAACTAAAAAAAACGCGAAACAAAATCATGAAATTTCGCAAAATTTTTATTTTCTTTATAAAATTTTTGCGTTTCAAAATATTTTAACGCCTTCTTGACGTTGAGGTGCCATTTACTAAGAAGTTTAGATCACGCAATACATAAACCAGTTTTAAAAAAGATTGCAAATGTCAGGCGCGAAAAACTGTCATTTTTGAAAAATTTACGCCAATTCTATAAAAGTTTGAGGTCATCGTTCTCAGCAACTAGCAGCCTGACATCGACGTGATGTGGCGCAAATTTTAGCAAATTATACCATCTTTTAAATACTGTTGACGTAATGCAATTTTCTTGAACGGCGCAAAAACGCTATAGAAAAAACTGCGAAAATTCAAAAATCGGAAAATTTTGGTTTCAAAAATGAACCGCTATACAACTTTTTTCAAAATAGTAGTATTGGCTTAACTTTTATAGTGTAAATATCTACAAAGTCTAGTGACTTTATTTTATATCAGTGAACATCGGAAGTTTAAAACTGAAAGTAGAAAAGTGATGAAATATGAAAAAACTCTTGTAAATTTCAAACCTTATTTTGAGTTTTTCGATATTTGAGTGCCCATAACTTTTAGAGATAAAGAACTGATGATCTGAAATTCTGAATTTCCCAGTTTTCTAGTGTGGCCTATCATTCCCTTTTGACCGTTTTGGTCAATTCGAAAAACTGGAGAAATAATAAGCATCTGAACTCAGTTTCAACAAATGTTGAAAATTTTTGAAATTGCCCATATGTATATAAGGGCCCACTATCTCTTTGCTAGAGGTTAGTTACGGAAGGTAAACCATTTGTTTTAACCTAACTTGCGGTTCCCTCTTTACATATTTCAATTTTAAAAATTTAGTTTTGTTTGAGATTTTGTTCTTAAACTCTTGCATTATAGTTTTTTCCGTTTAAGAAAAGGTTTACCAGAGTGCGCCTAGTATTCAGTATAAAATTGCCACCAAAATTTCTAAAACCTTAAAACAGTAATTGAAACAAACTTATCTACACTTGAAAATCATACAAAAAAAAAAAACATCTCATATGCTATTTAAGAGCAAAACTATTGTAAAATGATCGAATTTCTCTGTGATTTGTTGCAGTTTTTTTTTTTTATTTTTCATGTACTTTCTCAGGTTTTTTTTTTCTTTTTTTTAAGAAGTAGAAAAACTCATGTTATACTTTATATGAGACTGATAAAGTCCTGCCAAAAGACTGATGAAGATGATGATGATGGGAGGGCTACCATAGAACAAAACACAACAGACAATAAACATTGCCAAACACAACATTGTCGTGTTGATTTGCTTTGATTATTGGCCATCATCAATTTGATTCTAATTGCCAACAAATACGTAAGAAAACCTTTTCCACTTAAAAATAGACAACCAAACCAAACCAAACAAAAAAATTGTACTGAAACTAAAATAGTTTTAAACAATTACTCTACATACCTGTGGGAGATAACAATGGTTGTGTGAGCTGAATGATGTTCCAAAAATTTATAAAATAGAAAAAGAAAAAAAAAAGAAAACTGCTCCAGTATAGTAATACTGTTAAGGCCGTGGTTGATGTTGCTTGATTATACCATAAATAATACCATAGATGATGTGATGATGATGATGATGTTGATGATGCTTGCGATGATCATAGAGTGGAGTATGTACGAGTATAGCGTAACATAAAACATGACTAGACAAAAACAGCAAAACCACCAACCAACCAACATCTTCAGCTCATCTATTGAGATCATCTTAAAAGTTTGTATAATTTTGTCTTTGTTGCAGCTTGTTACACGCGTGATTAGTGGGTGCACATACAATATCAGACCAAAACAACATGTGATGTGATGATAATCTACGTTTTGCTATTTTTTTTTGTCTTCTTTCTTATTTTTGGCCATAATCATGGCGTTTGGTGGGTATTGTTTGTCCGAAGACGTAATCATTTCTATTTTTTATGCCTTTTTTTTGTTTAGAGTTATTCAACTGTGTTATCGAAAACATCATTCTCATCATGATCTTTTATCAAGTCTTCATTCTGATACCGATACGGACATTGTGGTTTTGGATGATGATTTTTTTTTAAATGTTTTGGCCCAGCATGAGTATACGAATATTTTATTCTCATTGGATACTTTCTTTCCCTTCTTCTTCTTTTTTCTTCATTTTATTGTTCTATTTCATGTACCACATTTTAATGTGTTTTAAGTGTGAAGATCAATTTCATGCAACATTAGCCGGCCATCCGTGTTTGCCTTAACAAAATAGAACACATAATCCAGTACGAGTATATCATATGGTTTGCCATTAGAATGATCACTTGTTTAATAGGCGATCAAAATGACTGATCATGGGAGACTTTTATTTGTCTTTTCCTTCTCCTCTTTCTTTATTCAACATACTATGGGTGATTGCCAGGAAAACACAATTTAAGATGAAACGATTAGCGACAAAACTGCAAAAAGTAAAAATTATAACGCATTAATTTTTTTAAAAGATCACAAAAAAAAAAATAACAAACTTTGGTTTTTTTAAACTAAAACGGATTAAACAAATCCAAAACTGGTTTATTTTAATGAATATCAAAACCGGTTTTTAACATTTTACAAAAGTTCTGTGTGGTTTAAAACTAATATCTGAAAAATTCTGTTTTAATTTTTTTAAATACTTCGAACTGAATGAGATCTATAACCTTCCATTGTGTGTGCTGTGGATGCTTAAGACGTCTACATCAGGTCTATGTATTGAAATGCCAGAAAGTAAGAACTGTTGTTGCGGACAGACATGGAATTAGAAGTGAGAGTTTATGTGCAAAAATGAAATGCAGGCATAGAGGACTTGCTATGATTTGTGCATCTATGCAGGGTTTTAAAAATTAAATCAACTTTGTGAAAAGAAAACAAAATTATTTGATCATCAACTGTATATTGATTTTACGTTCGCACCTGTCCGTAGACTTAATCACACGCCGCCCGTTGCCGGGACGGTAGTCGAATTCAATGCGTCTGACCACCGCCACCTGAAGCCGGTACTCTCTAATCTCACCATGCCCTAAGGCATAGCGCTCAAAAGAGAGCCCATAGCAACGAGTTGGCAATTTGATACCATTACTGTCTGGGCAATGATACCCCCCTTGCTGAGGGGTATCTATCTAGGTACTTCTACAACCACTACGTGTACCTCCCGAAGGAGGACCTTACCAATCATCAGGCCGGACCACACTTCCCGAATGACTGAGAGTCTAAGGTACCGGGGGCTCCTGATGCCCGTAGTACCAGATTAAGGCATCTCTGGTCACCAGAAATGCCTGCCACGCGCACTAAGTACGCGTGAAATAACGACTATGCACCTCATAACCGCCATTAATGGCGTTCTCTGCCTATATTGAGCGCCAGACCACTCAGGGCTACGGCGAACCCGATATTCCCCGGAGAAAAGAGGCCACTGATGGAGACAATCACCAGCAGCCTTTTCTGTATCCCCGGGAGGAATTTGACCATCAGTGAAAAGTTGATTTAAGTCAACAAAACCAAATCATTTCTTATTATTACGAGTTAAAACAAAAAATGTTGAGGATCAAAACCGACGCCACAAAAAAAAAACGAATTCTGCTTCTGCTGAGTGTTTGGAAATATAAATAAAAAATGTTTCCATTATGTACTGCTAGAGCTGGCGAATTAAACAGTTCTATAGTGCTATTTACTAACAAGTTTTGACCGTAATCACATTTCTTTTAACAGTATTTTATTAACTTCTTCGACATTCCCAAAAGCCGTTTTATTATTTTATCTGATCCTGCTCTTTTATTACACGGTGATTTCTGCTTCAACTATACGATTTTAACTTCTCCAATAAATTGGAATAAATTTTAGTGATTTATGACACTTATGTTTCGCGCTACTTACTTATCTTCTCACTTGCCATGAGCATGTCACAGTAAGAGATGCAGAGCGTTTTCACCTTTTTCGCGAGTTCTTTTGAAGAGCCTGTGAAATATTACAATAACTTCTATGAATAAGACTAAGGCTACAAACTTAAACATTTTGAAAATGACTTTTGTATTTAGAATTTGCATTTTATCACTTTTGGTAAATTTGATCGGATTTATTATTGAATACAATACAGAGAGATATTTTGGCCAGCTCTCTTATAAAGCAACGCAATCTTACAGAAGTTGTTGTACAAAATCTTCATCATTTTAGTAAAAATAATTTGTGCTCATATTTTATACATATCTGTAAGGTGTCCAGTCGCATTTCAGTTTTCTCTAAACTTCCAGCCAATGCTATGACGCATAATACTAATATAGAACTAGGGCGACAAAGCACGGTATGTACATATAATATCGGGCACTTGATTCAAAGCTTTTGTCTAAGAGGCGTCTATAATAGCAGACGCTATAATTATAATTCAGACCTACGGTATCTGCACATCTCATATCCGCCTCTAGTTCAAGGCGTTTATATCCCATTGAGTCAATAGACTCACTCTGTGTTTTAGGTCCAAATGTAAACACTACCAGCCTTATTTATAAAACAAATTTTGTCATTCCTATACGCCGAAATTCTTACCCAAGCGTACGAGTTTTTTAATTTTTTGGATTCTCTGAGTAGTAATCAAATAGAAGGTATGGAAAGTTTTAATATGATCAGTCTATAGCGGGTGATAAACTTGCAAGTTTTTTGTTCCATATGCTAACGAGTTCCTAACTTTTCATTATACATACAGCCGTACATGTTCTACCTGATGGACTGCACAAAGTATGCTTCGAGTTCATCAGAGTTCTGTATTTTCAGAGTACAGATTTAGAAAGCATTTTTCGTGCTGGATCAACTAGTAGACCATCTGATGCTTTTTAGTTAAGTCATCAGTTGTAGTCAGCCGCTCATAGTGTGTTCACACGCCAATTGAACTCAAACATGCGTGTTTATTTTGTATCATTTCATTTATTCTTTTGTATTTCTCTTAATTGGACAAATTCGATGCGATCTTTAATTTCTATTATCACAACTATTGATTGTAACTTTATTAGTAATTTAATTCTAATAATTGGATGATCAATTCATATAATTTTTGTTTTTGTTTTTATGATCCGTAATCATGATCAGTTTTATTATTCTCATACCTGTGGTATTGGAGGTACATATTTCTAATTTGTTGTTTCATTATTTATTTTTTTCAGTTCAACGATAACAAATATATGTTATCGATAAACAACAACAAAAATGTGGCTTTCTTTACACAAGAAATATGGAACAATAGCGAAATATAGAAATATTTTTTTTCTTTTTTTTCATTATCAAAACAAATAAAAACGTGATTTGTTTTGTACAATTTTAAAAAATACAAAAATGAGTTCTAAATTCTTATTTTAATTTTTTTGCTTAAAAAAATTCTTTTTAGGAAAGGAAGATAGAAACTGTTAAATTTGGTGGGAAAATTTTTAAGCTCATTATGAAATATTCAAATATTGGCTAAAAATTAAAATTTTTTACAAATAAATGTGGAAAAAAAAATTAAAAATGACCCAAAAAACTAATTTTTTTTCAACAGTAGGAAATTTAAAAGATTAAGGCCCATTATTACAATTTGCCGTTAGTTAAAGGTAGGATTTTATCAGACCGATAAATTTGTGTTTGTTATTACAAATAAATTTTAATCTAAAGTGACCGATAAAGTTATTGGGAAGATTGCCTTACCTTTAAGTTAAAGTTAACTTGTAATAACAAAAAGCAATTTATCGGTCTTATAAAATCCTGCCTTTAGCTAACGGCAAGTTGTAATAATGGGCCTAAATTGTAAAAAAAACAAATGAAAATTGCAGAAAATATTAACTCAGCATTGACATTTGGCATATTGTTTAAAAAGTCATGTAAGTCAACTGCCGTGATTTTAATTAGTTTATGTTGCCCTGAGTGCTCTGTATTTATATGTTTAAGTATATGTATGTGTATGAATGTATGTATATATATATGTATGTGCCCGAAATTTATGAAAACAAAATACACAAAAATTTCATTGGTTTTCTAAAAAAAATTACTTTTAAATAACCAAAAAGAGCGGCATTTAAAAAATGCCCAGGAAGGGTACCGCCACTGCACATAAATTTGTACCAAGATGCTTAAAAGGTTTACATACATAATTGGCCATTACAACTCTGTGTCAGGGTTACCGGATAGCTTCTCGCAGCACTCATGTTGTGTGTGTCAATTTTTATGCATGAGTAATGGGACCTACAGTTTAAAGTCGAATCCGAACGACAGATTTGAGAAGCTTTTTCATGGCAATCAATTCCTCCCAGAGTTTTTGCCAGAAGACTGCTGAGGGGTAGTCGCCACAAGAAATAAAAGAAATAGTTTTTTCATATTTCTTTTTTTCAAGATGTCAGAGCTGAACCCGGCGCAATGTCTTAGTAAGCCAACACACTAACCACTAGACCACGGCGACTACAAGGCTTAGAATACATAATTAAGATTTTATTTTGGATCCATGAAAAAAGTTTAAGAGGTTTATAATTCATGGTTATAATTCAAAAAATTTCAATTCGGTTATGCTAAGCCAGTAGCTGTTTAAATAAAGACATTCCAGAACATATTATTAGATGATGAATACCATTATGATATCAGTACAGAAATAATTCATCTAAATAGGATGACAGTTACAAAAACTGCTATAATGGTGAGAAAAGGAGAGTAAGATGGAATATGTTGTGTTTGGCATTACTTCGACTAACTCATCCAAGTGTATTTACGTATTGAAAGGGAAAAATTAATTCCAGTGTATGATTTTTAAAAAAAAGTGTGAGTTAAATAGTTATTATTTGTCATAAGTATGTTTAGAACACGAAGAGATCTGATGAGACAACCCTAGCTGAAGTCGAAAACATGTTTAGTTTGGCTTGTGTTCTACTCCTTTTCGGATATCATTTTCTGCTTTGATTAATGATGTAAATAATTTCCATTTATTGCAATTTTATCCTGTCAAGCTTCACTTATACGCATGATCAGTGATACTTAAACTGATGCTTAAATAGAAAAAAGTGCTTTTTAAGTCTGTTTAAAAATTCAACTTGAGCGCCATAACCGCTTTAAGAGCATCAAAAACTTGACTTGGGTTATGTTTAGTTTGATATAGAGGATTAGTACACAATAAAGAAAGACATATATCAGTCTCATTCGATCTTGCATAAAAAAAAAGAGAAGAGGAATTGACTACGATCGGTTACCCCTAAGCCACCTATTGACTATAATAAGCGCTTTAAGTTTTTTGTCAGTAAATGACTCCTAGCTACTGCATTCATCTGTGCTGCAGTATTCACTCGAAGTAGAATTGCATTTGCGAGATGTTCTTATAATGACACAGATCTTTTTTATTTGCATTCCATAATGTCGAACGAAAAAATTGGCCGAAAAGTCAAATACATTTTCGAAACATTATTGGCGGAAATTTCGGGAATAAAAAAACAGCAATTTGCAGTTTATGTAAAAACTTACTAAATTTATGAGAATTTTCAATAGCAAATAAAATGTTTAAATCTCTTTAATAAGAAATCGATTTCTTCACCTTTTGTGCAGTTGTTAAAAAACAAACGCCAAAAATGTATTCAAAAATTACAACTTGTGTTACAATTTTTCAAAATTTAAAATCTTATGAAATCTTTTTTTTTTTGTCAATTAAAAAAATCGTTGTCGTTACGATTGGCTCAGCGTTCAATAACCTTTTGATGAGGTAATAATAAAATCAATTTGTCTCAAAACTCTTGGCCTATATTACGAAATAAGATGACATAGACTGAGAAAAAACACGCACGTCATATTATAAAAAAAAAAATCGGTTTAAGTTTTAAAGTAATGAGAACAAAAATTTATTTTCTAGCCAAACTAAGTAAATAGAAGAAAAAAATTAACAAATTATTGCAAAATTTAAACAAAAACTACAAATTACAGTTTCGTATCTGATTGACCCAATAAAATATTGAAAAAAACAACAACAGTAACCAACAAGATACCAGTCCAACAAGACAGATTAGAACATTGACGAGTAAAACAAGCAAAAAAAAAAAACAAAAGAAAAATTATAAAAGGGCCAGTTAATAACTAGTGATTATGTCTTTGCTAACAATATACAACAACTATAAGAACAATAAAAAAAACAAAAATTGTAAATTACACAGACTAACAACAAATAAAAAAATATATGGCACGAAATGACATTTTCCCTTCTATGGCCAAAAATACAAAAAAAGTATCCAAAAAATTAAAGCCAATAATTATCATCAACATCATCATCAGCATGGAAAAACATTTTCAATCTCTATGACCAGCCATTATTATCCAACATATTTCTAAGCTTTTTACATCTAAAGTTAGCTGTAATCCAGCAGTAGAGTGCGGTATAAAGAAAACAATATTTTGGAAATGAAAATGAACAAAAAAAAATCGTTTTTTTGTCGAAATTCCCAAGATCATAATGAAATATATATGATTAGTGCACATTAAAACTCTTGTTTTTCTAATTCCTTCTTATTTTTTCTACATAAAGTAGTATAAATCATTAAGATTTTTCATAAAATAAGAAAACAAAACAATTATTTATTATTTGCTATGGAGAGAAAACAAGAAATAAAAAAAAAGCAAAACACAAGTCAGTCAGTAAGTCATTAGTAAATGAGCGAAAACTACTGACGCCTCTAGTTTTACTTGAAAGTAAAAAAAACAAAAATATATCCCACAACAACAGCAAATTATAAAAACAAAATTTTTTTAAACCCTTTTATTTAACACCCCAATAAAATGCAAGCCAAGAAAAAAAATCTACTTCAAATATGCAGATTCTTAAATAAATGTATTCTTAACAAGAACAAATTATATAAACAATTTATTTTAAAGTCAATTCCTACTTGAACCCCTCTTATACGAGACTTATTTGACAACTGACATGTCAAATTGCCCACTGTAATCTAATAACATTTCGAGTAAAGAAATTTAATCATTGCTTTAGTAAAAGTCGTCTGACAAAGCATCTGTCAAGATGAAAGGTACCAGACTGTTCATAGAAGACGAATGGTTTAAGCCGTTCGTCTTTTTATGTGAAACAATAAACAATCATTAAAATATTTGAATGTTTTTTATGAACAAGGTGTACATTTTAATTTTATTTGACGTGGATATGTTTGGTAAAGATCAAAGCCTTAAGAAAATATTTGACGGCCTTTAACGCTGGCACAAAGCGTAATTATTTTCTTCAAAAGAAAATAAATTTTTGTAAGTAATTAATAATTTTGCTAAAAATATACTACTTTGTATGCTTTATAGAGACTGCAGTTTATTATATGTGATGGGTTTAAAAGCATATCAAATAAAGAGTCTGTAAAAGTAAAAATTTGATACAAATACAGACAATTTTGACAGATGACCGTCCAATATCAATCACTAAATTACTTTACCCACCTTATTCCTGTTTCACACAGTTTAATTTTGGAATTAATACTTTCGACAAATATATACTTGTTCTCATACGCCTATATCTATAATATCAAATATGTCTATACAGATTATATTAAGATTATCGCAAAGCTACTTTTCTACAAAAAAATTTGACAAATCGTAGCACGTAACTGCATTACAAAAAGAAGTCATATTGCAATATTCAGAAAGAGAAGATATTTTAGGGTGAGCCATTTAAAAGTTAAAACTTAAGAATGAAGCAAAACAAAAATAGTGTGAGGTGAAGCCTAAAAGGATCGGTTCAAATCGGAATACTATTTTTTTATTTTGCTACAATAGCTGGCCTCACGAAATGCTGGTATTCAAATGTTCACCTTCTTTTAATGGCGCCCCACAGAACATAGTTTTTAGTGGCCCATAGACATCACCATTTCGGCTAATTAAACGTCCATTAAACGTTTAACGCAATAAATCGATTATGGCATTAGATGTGAGGCAAGATGCACCATTCTGTTTTAACCAAACATTGTTCACATTAAAACTTCATGAGGAGCGGGGTAAAAAAAACTCGGTTATCATGGTGAGATAGGTATCCACGTTGACCGTAATGGTTGCGCCATCCTCATTTTCAAAGAAATATTGGCCAATGATGCCTTTGCCGCAAGCAAACAGTCACTCGTAATGGGTGCATTGTCTTGTGCAGGAACACCTGTGATTTTTCTGTGCCCCAAATAGCGGAACTTGTGTTTCTCAAATATTTATGCCGTAAAAAATAGTTTTCTTAGAAGGCTTAAATCTATTTGAAAATAACAATTTCGTCAACTACACTTAAAATTGAAACTCTTTTGAGATCGAATTCAAATATTGTACAATTGCTGAAGGGCATATTTTTATTTAAAATAAAGATATTGCGATTAATAGATAATGGCGATTAAGTCTGTGTTTACAAGTAGAGATTCTTATTTTTAAGATTGCACATTTTATAGCGAAGGCGGTGAGGGGTAAAGAAACGAGTACACTCTGTCTTGTACGGGCAATACGCTTTACTCTCTCATTCGTAATTGCACACATGCATACACACAATTGTAAATAACATATGTGACGTCAAAAAGAATAATTATATTGTCTGAACGCCGAAGATAGTTCAAAGAAGAATAAAGCAAAATCTTAAAAATAAGAATCTCTATGTGTAAACACAGAGGAAAGGATTTCTTTTCATCCGTAATCAATCACGATTAAAAAAAAAAAAATAAATAAAAAAATAAAAATTTTAAATTAAATGCATACCACAGTTCTTACTGAATATCGGAATATGCAAAATTCTCATGATAATAACCAAAGAACGGCTGTAATAACTTTTCGTTGCACAGGCCCTTGCAAGTATTGTAAACGTGCAAACAACAATAAAATGTTTGTCCCAATGACGAAACCTGTTTTCTAACCACGTTTGTTGGTCCTTTCGTTCTAGATATTTAAACGATTGCGTTTAAAGTCCTTTAATTAAGTCCCTACAAGTTTTTAATTGAATTCTTTTAAGTACCTATCATTTTTATTTACTTTCCATTCTAAGTGTTATTTAACAGCCTTCTTTTTATACCTTAGAATTATTGTTTTTCTTTTTGTTTTACTGTTGCCTTTAATATGGGCTTTTGATTTTTAGTTTTTATTTTTAACTGATTTTTAATGTCTGGCACACGATTGCTGCAACAAAATATCGGTAGAGTCATAAATTAAATATTTGCAATTGAAAACAAAAAAAGAAACAAAAAAATAAAAAGAAATAAAAGTCGAAAAACATGGAAAAATTTACACCATCGTAGACTTTAAATAAATGGACAACAGTTGTGTTTATTGCTTGTGTTGTCGCAGTTACTGTTATTGTTGCTATTGTTAGTTGTGGTTAAAAGGCCACGACCATAGGGCATATACGCTACAGAATCTGAAAGTAAAACAAAGAAGTCGATATATTCTTTGTTTTAGTCAATTAAAAATAATGTTCTCTTTGTTGTTGTTATTATTCCTGCTGTCAGTTTTAAACCATCAATCGTCACAATTACTTGAAAAATGAATTGAAACTTCTTGTTTAACAGGGTAAAAGGGCAAAACATTTTCTTCTCTGTAGTACAGCTCTAACAATTACAATCATGAATTTAAAATTTGACAAAAATTTTGGAAATTTTGTATTATCCTACATCCGAACGTACTTCTTTTTATATAAAAACGACACAGAATTGTGTCTAAACTTCCTGTCTTCGTTCAAAATTTACACTTTTAAGCACAGCATCTATCTTGATTCCATCTTGCAAAAACAAACTCCCAGCAAGAGTTGCAGCTATTGTTTGTGTAACATCATATGGGTATTGACTTGCGACATTTTCAGAGCTTTATTATATCGGTTATACATTGAGAAATATGTTAAAGCTTAGTGGATAGCGTTTGATGCTGAGAAGATTTTATTTTCGATAACGATTTTATTTTGTCTACGTGTAGACACTTATGGTCAAATTCTGCTGGCTTCTATGGTGAAATTTAGCTTTGAATATTAACCGCAGGGCAACAAGTGTACGAAGCTGCAGGTCATGACATCACAGTAGATTTTTTAGGGATCTTAGAATTTTTTTTTAACGTAAAGTAATGTCTTTTAACTTTTATGTCCATTTTTACACATTCTACGTAAGTCCGTCTACTATTAAACAAATTGTCAAAACAAAGAAACTCCAAGCGATTTTATCGAGAGCTTATGTGCTTTTTTCACTAAGGGCTCTAGTTGTTCTCTTACTATAGGCGTTGTCGTTATTTTCTCCATCTATCGAGGGTATACCCTTTTTTGAGTACTTTATCGGTTGTTGTTCGTTGTAGATTTTCCTAGTGTAAATTTTGGTAATTCTTCTTAGACATTTATTGGCGAAGATCATATAGATCTCTGAAGTAATCTTACGTTTAAGGATTTTTTCAAGTATGTAGTATGCAAGTATTCTGTCACATCCAATAGATAAAAGTTGGAGACTATGATCGGTGAGGTAACTTTAATTATTATTATCTGCAACATCTGTAGGCAAAGTGTTGCACTACGTTCAGATAACTGGAACTTATGTCTCATGTTGTACAGTCATATACTTGTAGTGTCGATTTGAAGTTGGATTTAAAAAATATTATATTCATCTTCAACAAGCGATGCCTGATGTCAATTCGATACTTACCCACTTACGTATTTTAAATAAAAATATAAGTTTAGAGATGGCTGTAAAGACAGTTGTAAAAGTTAGTGGTGTTTTTTATAAAAGCCAGCTGAAAGCCACATTGACAAAAAGTGCGCTACACTTAAAAAAGAAAGAATTCGAAGATCAAATTAAAAATAGTTTTTTAAAACTCAATAAGAAATATTGAAAATACGTGATTAGAGTGATTGTGATTTGATTATAATTCAGGCTAAAGACTGACTGGTTTGTATGTAGGCAAGCGTTTAAGTAAGTCATTCAAAAAAGTATAATTTATTTGTTCTTATCAATATCATCATATATACATACATACTTTCTTATTATATCGTCGATGGAATTAAAGAACGCTGTAACTGACAAAAAATCGAAAATACGTTTTTTGCATCATTTTTATCAGTAAAAAAATACGCGTCGATAGGTCCAGGTTCCAGATTTCTACGATGAAAATAAATTCACTTACGCCGTCTGCGAAATGAAAAATACCAGTGTATTTGTTCTACATTTATGAAAGTTTTTTGACTCTGGTGAACATTTAAGGTTTTGTCAGTTACAGCGTTCTTTAATTCCATCGACGATATTTCAGTGACCTACTGCTTAACATCGAATCCTAACGATCAGTGTTGTCAGATTAGGGGATTTATCACCAAAATTGGGATTTTTTTTCTGAAATGGGGATAAAAAAATTCATTTGGGGATGGGAATTTTATTGGGGATAATCGACAAGTATTCGGCGATTTTTAAAATTTCATATGAAAGTATGAGTTTATGTAATAGCAAGATTTGCTTATAAACTTGTTTAAAACTCATACTTTCATATAAAATTTTTTGCAACATGTGCTTTTGGTTTTTTTCTCATATAAATAAAAACATATCCACACCATTATGTTTCCGCCACCTATTTTTATGGTTTTTATTGAGGATGAATTCAGTATAAGAGGGTCTTCTTATAGTTAAACTGCATCTTTTGGAGATAAACAAAATAATTTTAGTTTCGTCAGACAATAAATTACTTCTCTCCTTAATGATATGGGAATATTTTGCATACTATGGCACAGGACATCTATTTAGAATTGAAGGTACAATAGATGCCGTATACTAAACAAATATTTTAAACGACATTATGATGTCTTATGCTGAATATGAAATGACACATCGATGGGTGTTTCAACAAGTTAACGACCCGAAACACAACGAAGCGAGCAAAAGGTTTGTTTCAAAATAATGGCGTCAAGGTCTGCATCGTCTCCAAATTTTAATCCTATTTAAAATGTATTTTAAATTGTCATAGCGGCTCTTCGAGGAAAACAACCCTTCTAATAAGGAACAGTTGTGGGAATTTGTTAAAGATGTGTGGAAGAACAAGGTAATCGGTATGTTTTAAAGACTTGTGGACTAAATGCCAAAACGCTTTTTAGACCTTATTAAGAATCAGGGTAATTCCACTCAGTACAGAGGTAAATAATAAAACATATGCACATACATACATACGTACATACATACATACATACATACATACATACATACATACATACATACATACATACATACATACATACATACATACAAAATTATTGATGCAGTTTCTGTGGGGATTTTTGGGGATGAACTAATCAAGGTTTTGGTGATGTTTGGGGATATGAATTTCAAAATCGGGGATAAAAATTGAAAACTTTTTGACAATCCTACCAACGACAGACTTATGAAGCCTGCTAATTGCAGTGAGTAACTCTCAGAGCTTTTGCTAGAAGACTTTCGCTAGGAGGTGGTTGCCGAAATAAGTATTTTTTCTTTCTTTCTTTCAAAATGTTAGAGCTTGGATTCAAAACCGAAGCTCTAGTCTTAGTAAGCCGACACACTACATAATAGACTAAGGCGACCATCACACCTACTTTATTTTTATGTCACTTTTAGTTATAAAATACGTGCCATAATCAATTTTATTTCAATTAAAAATTCCTCCTTTTTAATGCTAATAGATCAGAACAAACAATTTAAAGAAACTTTTCAAACTTTAATTCATATGAAAGGGAAGAAGTTTAATGAAAATATTTTATCAGTTTAAATACTGAAATAAAAACCTTAAAAGTTATTGTAATTACCCGACTAGAAACTTCAACTAACAAAGATTGATTGATAACAATTAATTAAATTAATTAAAAATATTTAATTTAAGAATTAAAAGGTAATCAAACAATTCCTGAAGATTTGTTTTCAGCTATTAAACTTGATTTTGAAAGCCAAAAAAAACTAAAAAAAAATTCAAACATACAGGAATAGAAATGAAAAACAAATTTATTTGTGTTGCAACTTTAATTTAATTAATCAATAATTTAATCATATAAACAGAGAAAAACAGAAAAACAAGACAAAGAGAGGGAGAGAGAGTAAATATGTATGTTATTAAGAAATAAAGCTTCTACCTTCTCTTAGAATTATTTTTTTTCCTACCAACTATGTATGTGTGTTTTACACTCGCACATAAAATTAATGTTCATACATAGCTGTCTGTCTGCTTGACTTTTTTATGTATACCGTTATTTGAGCGAAATTTATTTTTTTCTTCTTTTTTAGCCATAACGGTCCTTAACCCTTTCTGCTGTTGATATATTCAGATTCTTGTTCTTATTTTTCATTTTCTTTTTACAGAAAAAATTATAAGAGAAAAATAACATTAATAAAGTGCTTTTATATACCTACCTAGAGAAAAAACAAAAACGTATTAAAAAATACTCTCAATCTTACCTATACTCTCACAAAAGCTACCAAAAAAAAAAATCACTCAAAAGTTTTACAGAAAACACTAGAAGGAAAAACAACTCTGGTCTTCAATGCACAAGATACGATGGGAGCTTTGCTGTTAAAAAGAAAAAAAAATCACTCATTCCAGTTGTTCATAACACAGTTACTTCTTCTATGAGTTTAACTCATACAAAGTAAATAAAAAAATCTCAATAAGGGGAGCTCAGGTTTTTTTTTTCTTTAACAGTTACTATGGCAGACTGAATGTCGTCAGTTTTTCATTATTTTTTGTGATGTTTTAGTATTGGAGTTGGTTTTTCTTGATTTTTATTATTTTTTTTAATAACAGAAAGCGAGACGTTGTGTTGATGATTATTTGAATTACAAATAAGTATTTTCCAAAAAAAAAAAATTTTTTTTTTGCAAATTTCCTTAACCATCGTTTTAACAAATTTACCGCCGGTAGTTTAATTTTTTTTTTTGTCATTTTTGATAGATTTTCTCTTTTACTTAAATAAAGAATTTTATTTAATTAATCATATAGAGTACGGCAAAGGCATGAGGCCAGTCTTTGAAAATTTATTTAAAAATTTCAAGTAAATTATTTAAGAAAATAGAAAAACTTACAGCCTCCAGAGAGAATAATATAAATTTGATGTAATATGGTCTGGAAGTTCGTGTTTGTATTACAGTAATCGAAATTTAAAATTTCTGCTAATTTCAATTAATCGGACGATATAAAAACCAAACGGTGCAGTTAAAAAAAATAACAAGAGATTCGACACTTGAATAGGTGACATTTTGATGAGTTTGTTCACTAAACAAAATTGAAATTAAACCGAATTATAATTTTAATAACAATAAATTAATTTTAGTAAAATAAAAAAAAAAATTCTCTTAAAATTGTGATTATTACCAATGATCTTTTGCTACATATCGTCGATGAATTTGTACATCGCTGCAGAACTTATTTTGCCTTATTTTTTATTAAAACCAAAGCTCATGCAAATCGCCGACTTGTAAACAGAAAAGTTTAGTGATACACAATATATCCTTTATAAAATAATTTTTAAAGATCAATCTTTGAGTGGGGTCGTGAAAACAGGGTCGAAGAAGAAGGTCGCGCAAGACTCAATGTTTTTTTTTATCACGTATAGGAGTGGTGGTCATCTGTGACTATGGGTAATTTAAATATTGAGAAGGCAGGAGCTCTTGATCTTCTGGGCATGAGAATTAATTGTGATGTCCGTTGAAATTATCAAATATTTCGGGTGTCGAAAGAAAGATTAAAGTGCCTTGTTTTTTAAAAAAGGTGCAAGAAATACTTGACGCCATCTGACCTTCTGAATATTTAGAAGAGCTTTATCCCACCTAATATGGAATACAACTCTCACGTATGGGCCAGTGCTTTAAAGACTATTTTGGAGCTTCTCGGCCGAGTACAGAAAAGTGCGAAAGTGCTTATCAACGGGTATCCTACTATATCGATTTATTCAATAATCGACGCTATGTAGTGCCCGTTTCACTGTTTTGTTAGGACCACCCTGGGATGTGCAGTGATTAAATAAAGACACTGATTCCAAATAATCACGTACTCTTACGTACCTCTCTTAGACCACATACTTTTGTAGTTGATTGTCGAGTGAATCGCACTGTTTGTTTATGGAATAATCTTCTCGCGAGATCTTTTCCTGACAATTACGATTTTACATTCATACATACATAATTGGCCATTACAACCTCGTGTCAGGGCTACGGCCTATCTTCTCGCAGCACTCATGTTGAGTGTGTTAATTCTTATCCATGAGTACCGGGACCTACAGTTTAAAGTCATGGCAATCAATTACTCCCAGAACTTTTGCCAGAAGACTGCTGAGAGGTAGTCGCCGAAAGAAATAATTTTTTTATATTTCTTTTTTCAAGATGTCAGAGCTGAGCTGACATTTAAACCCGGCACTATCGTCTTAGTAAGAAAACACACTAACCACTAGGCCTCGGCGACTACCAATTACGATTTTAATGACTTTAAATCAAATGATCAGAAACACTACTCCTTTTTCTTCCTTCTCATAACCTATTTTCGTAGACCAACACAATGTATCGCCAATAGATGTAGAAAAAATATATTTTTATGAATAGCATAAATTTCCGTTTGATGCGACAAAATCTTATGTTCTGAATTATTTTTGGTAGGGAAATTTTTATTAGAGATTTTGGAAAGACCCATCAGAAGTAGCTGATTCATATGTTTCATTTAAACCACAAGAATCAGCGACCTTCTTCTTCAATCACATTTTCTTTGCTTTTATTATTAATGGCGATAATCAATCTCCCTTGCAAAAGTGGTAACCGTAGCTTATACGGCTATATTTCGTTATTGTTTTATTTGGTATGCTAAGTTTGCAAGACTTTAAAGGGTGAAGAGTGATTATCGCTAATATTATTATTAATCTAAACCGAGCAAATTTGAAAGGCACTGCACTGTGTCCCTTCGAGTTTATTACTTGCTCAGCGGGTCTACTATCTACCTTATTAACAATAATATGAGGAAATGAACTCATACTGGCTTCAAAAAGTATCTACATGCTTCTAAATTCATCAAGTACCCTACATTAACACAATCCGTTTTCTGAAATTTCTGATGTCTCTAAAGAAAGTCTAAAAATATTACAAGTGCGATCTCAAACTAGAATGACCCGTAAGGAAACCCAGTAGATATTTTTAGGTTCAATTGCACCCAAGTTATCGACTGTTCAGAGCATTTTAATACTTTAAGCATTTGCCAAATAATAATACTTTTCTTCAATTGGATTGAGAACAGTAAAAAGTGGTGCTTCGAGATAGGTATCTTGAGCAATATAAAGCGTGTAATTGATCTCATATTAGCCTCGCTGCCTCGTTGCTATTTGATAGTATGTATCCAGTTATCTAATACAATTTTTTTGTATTGCCTGAGAAAATATTAATTGTTTTTCCCTTGAAGACACATAAGTGTGGAGTAGTTGTTACTATACTAACACACATACATACATGTACATATGTATGCATGTATACTATATCTACGTTTATATGTTTATTTCCATTCCAATCACATTGTACTTCTTCTTCTTCGTAATACTGGAGTACTTAAATTAAAACAAAATTTAATTGTTACTTTTGTGTAGTATGCACGTATGTGTATGTACATATGTATGTATTTATGAATATGATTTTAACTCTTACATACACAATAATGATCATAAAAAGAGTGTAAGAGTAAGTTAAGCTTTTTTTTTTATATGGCTTTTCTTTTTTCCCCGTTTTCTTTTTCATTTTGCTGTTGTGTATGTACGAGTACATATGTATGTATGTATGTTTTTTGATGTTATTACTGGTGCTTATGTTTTTATTTCTCACATTTTGTATCTTATATGACTCTGTATATATGAACATACATACATATGTACATACTCGTACATATACCTAAAAAAGTGTATGATTTTTTATGTTGTGTATTGTTGCTCTCATGCCAATGGGGAGCTTAGCTCCCTCTATATTTAGACTCCGCCTATTTTTGCTTTATTTTTATTATCTATATATGGATGTACATATGTACAGTACAATATGAGTTGAAAATTTCTTTTTAAATGTTTTGCTAACAACAACAGTGTGTATTTATTTTTTATTGTTATTGTAAATGCATGCAGAAGTGTTTTGTACTCGTATAGGAAACATACGAACACTGATGTTTAAGACCTTTTTTTTTTCTAATTTTTCTTAAATTTTCACTTATTGCGAATGTGTTGCGAAGAAAAATTGTAATCAATTAATTAATAAAGAAAACATAGCTGGATATTTAATATTCAATTATTACTTTATACTCGTCATGTCATGTATCGTACATAAGCAACTTTTATATCATAGGGCAACACGAAAAAAAATTATCTATATGCGGACACGACTACATGTTAAAAGACCAAACAAAGAAGAAGAACCGTGTCTTTTAGTTCTACCAAAAGTCATGAAATTTTTTTATGAGCCCCCAAAAACTTGGGGCCTCGGCGTCATTTTTGCAAAAAGTGATAATTTTCTCAAGCTCATATCTTGCAAACCATTCAGAATTTTGATTTACTTTCTGAAAAAAAGTTGTAAATCTTGTCATGATGAACAAAAGTGGGGAACATATAAAAAATACAAAAAAAAATTTCACTCTTAAGACCAAAATCGCAAAAAACTACAAAAATTTACCCAAGATCTCAATAAACAACTCACTCGATCACGCACCGATCGCAGCAGCACAGGCAAAACAGTAAGATCAGCACATACACCAAGAGACGCAGCACACAATATAAAAGGCTCATGAGGCATTGAACAACTCGGCGTCAAAGAGAAAATTGTAATTTTCAACAAATCACTCTTTTATACATTTAGATCACACATCTAAGTCATTGTCATATTGATATCGACACTTGATGAACATTTTCTCCTCCGCAAATGGAAGCATGGTGTATCCATTTAAAATTTATTCAATAATATACTTTATATTTATTTTTTTTATTGCAATTACAAGCGGTGTGACGAAGACTGTATGCACTGTAAGTTATGTGGAGCATAACAAATGAAGCACTTGACATGAGTGGGTCAAGTCTTTAACACTCAATGCTTATAATAATAAAATCGAACGTATTGCACACATGTATGTTAGGGCGGGTCAAATTGTATGGAACGATTTTTTTTTGATGAAGCATATAGCAAACATGTAATCTATAGAGGATTACCATTTAAATATAAATTGAACACAAAATATAAAAATAATGTTTTTTGTAGAAACCTTGAAAATGTTGATTTTCCTACAAAATGGAGTACGTAAACAAAAAAATTTATCGTAATAAAAGTTTTTGGAAATTATCTGAACTTTCATAATCAGCAAAAAAAAAATCTCGAAAAAAATCGAAGAGAATTCAGAATTTATTAGTTAAAAATCCATTTTAGGCTATTTTTCGACAAAAAATTCTTAATATCTCTACTAAAAAAAATATTGGTATCAATACAGATTCTAAAAGGTGATAAAAATACCTTGCAAACAAGGATAATTCTATCTGATTTTATGACGAATTTAATTAAATTATTCTATGTATGTACATATAAGTATATGGAAAAATATATATTTTGAAATTTTAGGTGGCTCCAAATCCGACTTAAAACTATGGTCTTTTGAGCGAAATTTCTTAGAATCACCTATAGATTACTTTTCTGCTATACGCTTCAACAAAAAAAAAATAACCCGCCTTAATAATGTTTAAGTGAAATTGAAAGAACTGGTAATAACTTTCGAAAACTTGAAATAATTAAAAATATTTGAATAAAAATAGAGAGTATTGTAAGGCAGAGAGAACTTACTAAAGAGTTAATAATCAGGCAAATACTCTTCAACAGTTTGTCCCTTAAGCATACATACATAATTGGTCATTACAACATCGTTTCAGGGTTACGATCTAGCTTTTGGCAGCACCCATATGGTGTGTGTTAATTTTTGTCCATGCCTACCGGGACCTATAGTTTACCGTCGACTCCAAATGACAGACTTGAGAAGCTTGTTCATGGCAATTAGAGCTATTGCCAGAAGACTGCTAAGGTATTATAAAATTGTAAACAAATAAACATAAATAAAAAAAAAAAAAAAAAAAAAAAGGTAGTCGCTGAAAGAAATATTGTATTTTTCTCAAACTTCTTTTTTCAAGATTTCAGAGATGAGGTTTGAACCCGAAGCTATTGTCTAGTAAGCCAACATACTAACCACAAGACCACGGCGATATTATCTAGATTTCCTATAAAATCGAGGTAAAACGTAAAATGGCATTTCGTTACCAAACAACGTTATGTAATCTTCTGTTTGAAAATATGGGTGACATTGGTACAGGCGAGATGTGGTTCAAATAGGCTTGCGCTGCATATCCTGTAGAGCCACATGCAATTTTCGTTGATAAATCAGCAAAAAGTAATCACTTTAAGACCAGCATCCGGTGTATTATTTGTGGCATATACTCATCAGCATTATATATATATATTTTTTTTTTTTAACCAATACTCAGGGGTAAACCCCTACTCATGCAGTGCATTGGAATGTGAAGATGGTTGATAGAAGGGTGTTTTTTTTCATAGATGTTTGTATATTTTGCGCCTTTTTTTGTTGATGAAACATGTTGCTGTCAATTTGTCCACTCAAGAGCCAGTGTTATACCTTCACCCTCGAATGATCAAACAGAAATTGCCTCATCTGTCGGTGGATGTTCAAATGTGAATGGTGAGCGCCTTCAGTAGATTAACTGTTATCTTCCCAGAAGGTGGCGCTGTACTCTTCATCATTGGTTTCTGATGGAATGGATTAGAAATGTCAGGGGGTGGTTTCTTGCAGATGGTCTTGCTTGAGGGAGGGGGGGGGGAGAGTGGGGGAACCTCTTATTTTTTAAATTTAATTTTTAATTCAAATTGTAATTTTATAAAACCGGAAATTTTTATTTTTATAATTTTGTCCTTCGCTGGGATTGAACCTTGGTCGTGTGAGTTTCTGTGCGAGCGCTCTACCACAAATTCAATATTCACAAAATACTTTGCTAAGTACACCCACAGTGGACATATGAACGACAGAATTTTTACATGGTAAATAATAAAATTTAAATACATGTTTCGAATTATTTCTTTTTACAAATAAAAGATCTATTGAGCTTTAAATAAATTAAAAATTTTAAATATTAAGTACTTTGCAAAAAAAATCTTACGAATTACTAAATTAGTTCAAGCTGTTTAATGTTGAAATTTAAAATCATAGTTTCAGGTAAAAATATCGTATAATCGTGTTTGAAATATAAAGATTTTAACCCAATTTGTTTTGTGGCATCCACCAATTACCCACGTTAACTTAATTTAAAACACACACAGAAGAAACCTCAAATATCTCATAAATCTCTTTCTCTCAACTATTACGAGTTGTTGTAAAACGAAGATGATGATGTGGATGATACTGAAAAGAATGATAATAATAGTGAGTGAGGCATGATGTTTAGTTGGCTGTTTGGATGGTTAAGTGTAGGATAGTGTTCGTAATATTGGTGATGTGGTGGCATGGTAATAAATATTTGGTGTATAGTGTTGCATGGCTAATTTTTGATTGTTTTGTTTGGCAATTTACATATTGAATTACTTCCTCACACGATTTGAATGAAGTACTACAACAAGCAACTGAACTCATAAACAGAAACTGAACTAAACTGAACATGATCGACAAATTATATGAGAAAGATCAACAATAACAATAACAACGAGTAATATTCTATCCATTTTTTTACAATTTATTATTTGCTTTTGTTGTTGCTGTTGCTGTTGCAAAAGTACAAATAAAAACACACGACACAAGTACGTGGTTTTGTTTATTATTTGCAACCCAAGAAAAGATCACCTTAAAAAAAAAACGACCATCCTAAAAAGAAAAATGAAGAGTGAAGAAAAGATCAACATCATCAAGTGGCGCTACACGATGTTGTATGTGGAAAAAAAACTGCAACAACAACAGCAGCTGCAGCAGCAACATTTACTACAATATTGTAAAGAATTGTTCTGCCTTACTGGCTTTAAAAAATTTGTTTGGCCTTCTTTTACAAAACTAACGATTATCATCCATTATGAGCTGTTTCCTCTTATTACCATGACGATTTGCTATAACAACTATAAGCGAAGAAGAAAAGTCCTTTTTTCTTGCTTTACCGTACAACAAATGAAATTGTTTATACAGCTATGGCTGATGTTAAATTTAATAATTTTGTTTTGTTTTTGTCGTTTTTCGTTTTTTGCAAGATCTTCTATTTGGATATGTTTGGAAGTAGGGTGCGATCAAATGTTAGCCATAAAAATGCTTATTTTACTACGTGACCAATAAATGCCCTCATCCTTGCTCCACCATTAAACACCTTCACCTGTGTCTCTCTTTTTGGCCTTGATATGCATATGAAGATTTTGTGGCAAGTTGCTCTATATGATTTCTGTTTTAATGTTTCTAAAGTTATTTGGTTAAAAACAAAAAAATAAACAAAAACAGAAATATTTTTATAAAGTGGTGCCTACACCCTCCACATGCCACATTGGCAATGGTTCAAAAGTCAAATGGCTGCAACTGTGGCAGATAAACTAAATAAGAAAAAATTAAAAAGAAAAACAATACTATTGCAAAAGTAAATATCATGAAAGACAAACAAGTGAAACTTGCACAGTAAGTGCACTCTACAGTCAGCACAGTTGTGCAATTAGCAAACCATTCAGAAAGGTATACTTATCTACAGAAAAACAAAGACATATCTTTGGATACGTACATACGAGAGCAGATCAATAACTCCGTAACTTTTTGAATGAAACGGAGTAAAAAATGTAGTCCAACGTTTCTCCAATTTTTGTATCCCTTCCACAAAATATCGGGTTTTTCAATAAGAGCGCTATAAAAGTTTTTTAAATAATACAAAAACGGTTTTGGATATCAATGAAATTCTTTATTCTTGTAAAAGAACGTTCGATGCCATTATGTATGGAACTCGATTTTTTTTGCATGGTCACCACGGACACGCTTGCTGAAGTCCAGACGCTGAACCCAATTTTTGAAGGTTTTCAAGAATAAATCGTCCGATACTGCTGCAATTTCACGTTCGATATTCGTACGAAGTTCATCAATCGTCGCTGGCTTGTTGGCATAGAGCATAGACTTGATGTAGCCCCGCATGAAATAGTCTAACGGCGCCAAATCGCATGACCGAGGTGGCCAATCGACTGGACCATTTCGTGAGATAACACGTTCTCCAAACTAGGTTTCCAATAAATTGAATGTGACATTCTCTGTGTGGCTTGTGGCACCGTCCTGTTGGAACCACATGTCCTCCAAGATCATATCATCCAATTGGGGCCAAACGTATTCGGTTATGATTGAACGGTAGCAATTCTTATTTACAGTAATGTGTCGGTCGTGATCATCACAGAAGAAGTACGGCCCAATAACGCTGCCGGCCCAGAAACCATACCAAGATGTAATTTTTTCGGGATGTCATGATGACTCATGGTGTATGTGTGGATTGCTGCCTGACCAATAGCGCATATTTTGTTGAAAAACCCTGTAGGCATTTATTTGAACAGTAATTTCATCGTTGGAGCGAAATCTCTTTCTGCAGAGCCATTATTTTAAGTGCTGAGGACTCGGGTTCGAGCCCCAGGAAAGGTGCGATCAATTTAATTTTGTTTTTGTCAGAAAACGCTTTAATTAGATCAAAGTTAACTGCAATGAATATTTTTTTGGTAATTAAAGAAGAAATGATGTCCGTGAAGGAATAGTACACTAGCCAAACTGAACAATTGTTTTCGACTCCAGCTACGGTAGTCTCATCAGAGTTCTTTGTGTCCTGTGTATATTCGAGACCAAACATCAACTATTTAACTCACACTTTTCTGGAAACCGCATACTGAAATTATTACCGTATGTACATACACTTGTATGAGTTAGTCGAAGTAAAGGCACACAACAGTTTCTATCATATTCTCCTTTTTTACCATCATTGCTGTTCTTGTAATTGTCATCTTATTTTGATGAAACAGAATTACAAATTTATTTTGTTTTTGCCCTTTATTCCACCTTATCCACATTAGTCGACATGAATGATATGTACGATGGTGGTTGTGGTGGTTAGAGCGTGGCGCCATAGCCGGGCGCAATTTATATTTGGAAATAGGAAATAGTCACTGGGGCGCTAAATCCATGCAATTTTGCCATTGACACTGCACACGTGTTCACCCATCCACTATCTGCTTTTCCTCTTCCTTTTCTTTATTGAGGCCAGCACTCAGGAAATGACCCCTACCAATGTAGGTCATTGTGCTGGTATAGAAAAATATGAGGGAAAGGGGAAAAGAAGGTATGGACCTTTGATTTAAATTTATTAATATCATATCTGATATCAGCTAGAAAAAAATACAAAGGTGCTGCTTCAAAAATGCGAACCGCAAGGAAATCGGTGACTGTTGATTGATTATTCAGTAGCCAGTGTTATACCTCTACCACTGAATAATTCAACAGAAACTAACACCAAGAAGTAAAGTTGAAATTAGGGAAGGAACAAGATATCATAATGATATTGAAGATAATGTTGTTATGGTTCTCCTTGATCCAGCACCCGGGATAATTTTTAGTAACTGCTCCTCAACTGCCTTTCTGGCATGGGAGACCCTAACAGAGAGCTATTGTTCTTCGTCAGTATAGCCAGTTGAGTCTTTCAGTGTAAGCCTCTACACCACGACAAGGTGATTATACTACGTCTATGAAAAAGAACTGTTTTCTTGGCTATATGCGGAGGTTTTTTTTAAATCCTTGTTAAATCAAACCAATAATTTGGCAGAAAAGTCGCTGTTTATTGTTTTTCAAAAAAACTATTGCTAACACATTATAGGCCGACCAACTTACCTTGGCCTTCTTCATAGCCGGTTCTCGCAGAGAAATCCATTGTTTCGACTGCTGGTTGGTCTCCGAAGTGTTCTAATGCAGGCCTGTGCAAAAGTAAACATGTAGTTGTGTTGGTGAGAAAATTAAAATTACAGTGCTGAACGTGTTAGTAGCAGTATTAGCAACTGTATTAAAATTTTTTTTACTGTATGAACAATTTATAAATATTACTCTGTTATAAAAAAAACAACACTTAATTTAATA
Organism: Metopia argyrocephala; assembly: GCA_963576795.1. Taxonomy (NCBI): domain Eukaryota; kingdom Metazoa; phylum Arthropoda; class Insecta; order Diptera; family Sarcophagidae; genus Metopia; species Metopia argyrocephala. Next base: position 168,948,309 of record OY756208.1, on the reverse strand, counting down.
ATAAACTATTTGTGTGCATTGCTGTTAATTTTGTTCCCACTGTAAACTATTAATCAGCATACACCCAACACGCATGTTAAGTCGTCGCTGTTTCAGTGACGACTGAAAGCAAGAGCGTAAAGATACATGTGAGTTAAGCTAAAGAACAATTGTCTATGAAATCTTTATTTTTGTACAGGCCTGTTCTTATGGGTCCATGTTTCATCCACAGTTATAAAATGTTGCCAAAACTCTTTCGAATCGAAGTTAAACAGGTCTAAACAGTATTTTGTTGTTGTCACACGATTATATTTGTTGTCAATTGAGAGTAAATGCGGCATTCATATTGCAGACGGCTTTCTTAAATCCATTTCTGATCATTTAAAAAAGGAACCACACTGCCATATGAAATGCCTATCAAATCAACAATCTTCAGCACTTTTACTTTTCGATAGGCCAACACCATATCGTGGATTTTTTCGACACTTTTGGCTATATTGACTTCAATTGGCCATCCAAAACGTTTAGTGTCATTTGTTCTTATGGGACCACAGGGAAAGTCAGTTAACCACTTATTTACCATTGAAATTGATGGTACAGAGTCACCGTGGAATTTATCCAGCTTTTCCTTGGTTTGATTGACAATTTTTTCAACAAAAAAAATGTTTAATGCGCATTTGAAATTCACATTTTTTCACACTTTTTCATTTGTTAAACCCAAACTAAATGGCGGAACTTGCCCACGGACTTAATGAAACACCCTCGTATAAATAATGTATTATATCGTCGTAAGGGAGCTTTTATGTTCTATCCGCCATTTTATATCTCGAGTTAATAATGGCACTTGAGGTTTTTGACAACAAAATTTTTAACCTCTGCAATCCGTTTTCGGCTAGTTATCTCCGAAACTGGACGAGATATCTAAAAACGAATTGCAGACTTGAAAACTTTGAGGACTAAAACTAAAAGTGGCATCATTAACTCGATATATATAAAATGTCAGATAGAACACATAAGCTCCCGCAAATAAATAAAAGGTACTTTCTACGTATTATATCGATGTGAGCTGAACGAATATATTTCTTCAAAATCGGGTAAATTATACTCCCACTCGACCATGAATTTCTATACGATCAGCATATTAGAAATTAATTTTGTAATTAGATAGAATATGATGCCCCAGAGCATGTCTTATAAAAATGCTATAAAAATGAATCTAAGAAAAAGTTTCAAAGTTATTTAATTTATATTTTATTGCACTGTAAAATATCAATTTAATACTTATTCAAATTTATTAATGTAGGGCTTTAAAAAAATATAAGATAAATAAAATTATTTTTAAAAAACAGTCCAATACTACCACCACTTTGTGGCAGGCAATTGTTGCAAATACAACAATTCTCTTCACATGCAGATGTTATTTTATGCCATATGAACTGCAATTGACTTGAAATCTTGATTAAAAAAGTAAGAAAAAAATATTGGCGAAGAGCATAAAATAACAATAAAACTAAATAAAAGTAATCCACCTAAAACCATATACTTATGCCCCTACCCAATATTAGTTTTAAACATATTCGTCTACAATATGTAGTTCAATTAAGGGGGAGTTTATACATTATTTATCTTTATAGTTCTACTCGTACATATATAGAGTTGTTGTTGTAAAGTGAGTTTCATTTTTATGGTCACGTTTTAGATCAAAAACAAATTTAAATAAAATTATTTTTTTATTTCTGTATGCAGAGAGAGAAGGTAATTTTAATCTGAATTTACTTGTTTATTATTTTTCCTTTAAATATTTATTTGTCTTTATGATTTAATGCAGTGCTGTTTTTTTTTTGTATATACTCGTATATTTTAGTACATTCACTGATACCTTTTGTTTATAATAAAAGCATATGTGAATAATTTAAATATGCTTTCCTCAGAGTCAAGAGTCATAACCACACAGCACAGCAGTAATACAATATGTTGTTGCAGCAGCATTAAAATTGAAATGGTTAAGGTTTTGTAAAGATCATTTTGATGATACATACGAGTAGTATTTTTGTTTAAAACGTGAGTCAATAGAGTAATTTGTTAGGGTTCAATATGTTTTGTGTGGTTAGTGCAGAAAAAAAAACTATTTTTTTTTTTTTTTGGTTTTTTAATCCTTTTCTTCTTTTTTCTCCTAAATCACAATAAATAATTTGTGGAAGGAGCCTGTTTTGCTTAACACATAAAGGTTTTCTTCTTTTGATTTTCGTCTATTAAGAGATATTCTCAGTTAATTGGAAATAATCATTATAAATGGTTCAATTTGTTTTAAATAAATTAATAACTCATGTGATTCGTGACATGTCTAACATGAGAGAATTCTTAAATAGCAAAACCACTTCAAGGTGAAAATGTAGTTTCACATTAACAGCAAAAAATTATTTAAAAAATAAACTTGCAGCCTTATTCCACAACACCATCATTTTCAGAAGATCGTGGTTTTATATCTCAAACAACAAAAAAAGAAAAACAGTTTCCTATATGAATATTATATTATAATTCGCAGCATGTCATAATGCCAATATTAGGAAAGAGTGTATTATTTTTTTTTTCTCTTATTAAACTTTATTTTATTAAAACAAATTAATCTTTTCAAATAGCGAAATATTTATAAATTTTTTTTATATTTTACACTAAGCATGGATTTAGACGATGTCACAGTATAAACAGTGACGAAGCTCCAACAACTATAACAAGAACAACACACAGCAAGATAGCCACAACAAAATTTTTGCACCCTCAACATCACAGTGTATAACAAGATAGCCACAACAAAACACAGCTGATTTTAAGCTTTTAGAGCTGTCATTTTCTTCATCACTGTATACACTGTGACGATGTCTCAAAGCACCCTGACCTGTCAAACAGGGCTTTAATTTCGTTAAAAAATATTAAGCTTTAGGGTGATTACGAAGCGAGTTTTTAAAAGTTTTGACTAAAATTTGACGTGAAAGTAAAGAAACATTAATAGATCTGTAGCTCTTTCAGAACCATTTTTAACGGTATAAAAAATTTTAGGATGTTACTAAAACTGACGATATAGCCCAGCAGACAATAGTGCTTACCAGTAAGTTATTTTGTAAGCGAGAAATAGTAAACAATTACTTACTCGTGCGCATAAATAATGTATGATTTTTATATGAAATGATCCGCTAAAATGCAAGTAAAGTAAGTGAATAGTGAAAAAAATCAAATATAATACCTTATTCTGGTGTTAAAAACAATATACGGCTTCCATTATTACTTACAATTTTATTTATTGCTTCCAAATTTTAAAAATGTTCTGCTGGGAGTGAACAAAACTCTAAAAGGCCGGTATTTGTAGGCGTGGCAAAAAATAAAAAAATTTTTTTGGAATTGTTTTTACATTATTCTTAATGTTAAAGATAACTGGTACAATTCACTTTCTCGTACTACTCTATATAGGGGTGGCGTAGTGTAGTGAATACAGCAACGGCTTACAACACAAAGTAGCCCAAGTTCAAATTCCAGCATAGGAGAAAAATTAAAAACAAAAATTTGCGGTATTTCGGTTTTAATAAAACAAGTATGAGGTTCCTTCTACTCTAGGAAGTTCATCCGCTCATTGCACCCTAGCTACCATTGGCTTTGGCATTCAACGAACGATCAGGAGAAAGTTGCAACCTACTGGGAAATATTAGAGGGAACTAATCAAGGATCGTAATCTACCAACATAACGAAGATTCTCACCACTTCACACGAAACAATTAAGATCGACAGGTGGGCCAATTGCTGCTTATCATTACAAGGCTGAAGGTGCATATAACACTAGCCTTTGAGTGATCGACTGTCAGCAATGAGACAATGACATAAGGCACTTAATAGAATGAAAAAATAATAATAATAAATTTCTTTTACAGGGTTTACTTGTGTCATGCAGTATTCCAGGAGTGAAATGAACAAATATTGTATATCTTGATGATTTTAAATAATCAGCAGCATAATTTACCCGCTCTGAATTTTGTATAGATTGATGCTATCGAAATAAAGAAGCTCTTTAATGAAATCACTTTTAATAGAGTGCTCGATACTCTTTGATGGTACGACTTCAAATAAATCGAAGAAATTCATTTTAGTGTTGTTGTAGTCGCCGTGGTCTAATGATTATTGTGTATGCTTATTAAGACAAGTGCTCCAGGATCAAACCAAAGCTCTGACATCTTGACAAAAATATTTCTTTTGGCGACTACCTCTTCTGGCAAAAGCTGTGAGAGTAGTGAACTAATTGCCATTAACAAGTTTCTCAAGTCTGTCGTTCGGAATCGACTTTAAATTGTAGATCCCGGTACTAACGGATAACGTGGGTGCTGCGAAAATCTAGCCCATAACCTCGAATCAGGGTTTTAATGGCCAATTATGCATGTATGTATGCATTGTGTGTTGTATAACGGAATTTTTTTATGGTTAAGTGAAAAGGCAAGTAGATTTAAAGTAATAAGTAACGGTCAGTTAAATCCGCTTTCTTATTTGACAAAGAAAAGACAGTTTTAGTCCCGAAAACAATCAATCTCAAACTTTTCTTAAGCAAAAAAAGTTCCTAAAATATTGCAGTTTTTCACTTTAAACCAAAAGGTTTCAATTTCTTTGAATTTATTTTTAAAGTTTTCAATGTTTCTTCTTAAAAATTTTCACTCAAATTTAATTTAATTTTTAGTTTTCCATTTATGCTGCATTTAAAGTTAAACTTTGTTTAAGAAAATATTTTCATTTTATGAGGAAACACAAGAAAACAAAAAATGCAGAGTGGAATTTAAAAGAAATGTCCATTAACCTCTAGGGATGCGGAAATTGGTCATTAAGTATGGCGGCGTTCGTTTAGTCAAGTCTAGTCGGGTTCTTTTTTTATTTTCTTATTATTTTTTTTTTCTTTTATTAAATATGTACGCCTGACGAGGTCTTTTAGGGAGACGACCACTAAGCTTCCTTATTTTCCTGGTGGTAGTTTGCAGGTATAACTTCACCTTAAATAAGAAAAAAAAAAAAGAAGAATAAAGGCAGTCAGCAACCTCTTACCTCATGGTTGTTTTATGTCTTTTTCTTTTAAAGATGGAAAGTTGCTGCGGCATGTGTTTCTTCTTCACTTTCTTTTTGTTTTTGTTTTTGCTTTTCCTTGACATATTTGCACGTGGTCGGTGTAACTTTGTGTATATATTTTGGACTGTGTGCTTGCCCTTAGCCAGGGCCTGATTTAAAAGCATCTCACCATTATTCTGTTTTGAGGTGCAACATTGTTTTCATTGTCGCCAACAACGACCATGGGCTTCTGTATTTAATTTAGTCATTGGCTGGTCGGTTTGATTGTTGCCATATTGTTGTTGCTGTTGGTCTCATAGTTTGCTTTTTTTGCACTTTAAATGGCCATAAAAATAAACGTTCATTTTTCACACTTTACTCCTCTCTGCTGTGCTCTTTTCTTTGCCATTTATTTGTAGTTTTGGGTCTCTTCGTATTTCTTTATTTTCAATGAAATGCAAAAAAAGAAAACGAGAAAAAGGTGCAAAGAAAAAGAAAAAAGTCTTTATGGCCCTCCTAGTCTCGTAGAGCTGGCATTTTCGTAAGTTTTAGCCATTAAATGTTTAAAGAAAATGTAAAGAAAAAAAGAAAAGAAAAGGTAACAAAGCATTTACTGATGCAATTCAAAGTCAAGGCAAAATTATTTCTATAAAAATAATAAAAATCAGTGTGAAACACTGAAAACAACAACAACAACTAAACTATCATTAGCCATTAATAGCCACAGACAACAGCAGCAGCTGTTGCAGTTAAGCTGTTGCCAAATACCCCCAGGAAAAGGAGAGTATCTTCTAAAAAATATAAATATTTTTTGCTAATTTTTATTTTATTTTTTGTTTTTCTTTCCAAGGCAATGACCAGTAGTGACCCAAATTTAATTTCAAGACATTTTAAGGAAACACAAAAAAAGGTATTCCAATGAAAACAGAAAGACTAATGGCCCATTTTTAAATGTCATTTAAAACATTTTTCCTTTTTGCTTTTTAAAAAGTTTTTAAATATTCTTCTAAATGGAAAATTAGCAAATTGTAATTTCATTAAGTCTTTAAAATTTTTGGAGAATCGTTAAAAGGCTTCAATACACAAATAATTTAAAAACTGGTTTAAAGAATTAGTAAAATAAAATAAAACAAAAAAAAAAAAAAAAAAAAAAAACAACAAGCGAATTAAAAAAATAAATAATTAAAAAAAAATAATTTTTATCATTTAACCCAAAAATGCATTATTTGTCTATTTAATGTATTCTGATAAAATTCTAATTTAATCAGTTATAAAACACAATAGCAATTACTTTTTGTTTTATATACTTAAACAGGGTGTTCGCCGGGAAGCTATACTAATTTGTTTGTTTATAATTTTTTTTATTAAATGAAAAGGGATGGATCTAATATTGATAAATCTTTTACTTAATGTCAGCAATTATGTTTGTAATACAATATCAGATATATGTCCGCCTGTGTTGGCCTCACAAATGCGAGCCTTTTTCTGCACATTTTTCATTATATTCTTACACATATCACGCGGTCTTACATTAATTTCATCACGAATATTTTTTTTTTTTGAATTGCTCCAGTGTTTGCCGTTTGTTGCCGGAGCAGTCAAATCAGGCGAACGTGGAGGCCAATCAACATTACTATTCCTTGAAACAACTTGTTGTGAAAAGTGGTCTCGCAGTAATTCCAATGTAATCCTGGCTGTTTGCAATCTGGCACAGTCTTGTTGAAAACCAGTGTTAGTCAAGCCCAAAGCATGGCATTCATAGTGTGTTCCATCTGATTTCCATCTGGAAAATTTGGGTTTGTTGCTCAATAAAATATTTCTTTAAAAATCATTGGCTTTTCTTTGGTAAAATCCTATTTGGATCTTAAAGCTTTTCTGGGCATTAAAAGTTTTCACTGTGCGTTGCATCCATGTATCTAAGATTTGTTAAGCTGCTGTCTAATTGTTCTAGACTGAATATCAAAACGTGCGGGAGTTTATGTGCTCTATCGGCCATTTCATATTTTTTATATATCTCGAGTTAGTGATGCCATTTTAGGTTTTTGACCCCTAATTTTTCTAATCTGCAATCCCAGGTTCAAATCCCACTAAAAAAGAAAAACGAAGAATAAAAATTTGTGGTTTTTCGAACTTCTAATTTAAGAAAAATAAGAGTTTAGCCCCCCCGCCCTTCTCTAAGTAAGCTATCCTTGAAAAACCGCTCACTGGTATTCCACTCTATTCGACCTTTGGCATTGACATTAAAACATATGATAAGAAGAAAAAGCGCCACCTACTCTGAAAAAGTAGATAACAGTTGCCTACTCAGCGAAAATCCTCATCAAACGACATATGGGGCAATTGCTGTTGATCATACAAGAGTGAAGGTATAACATTGACCGTTTGGTGATCATCAAATTGACAGTAATTTATCTTATTCATAAGGAGCTTAATAAGAAAAAAATCGATCCTATCCCTTCAAAAAAAAAATCCAATAGTTTGAGTAGGAGTTTTACCCCTGAGTATTGGTCTCAATAAAAAAGGTTTTATAAAAAACCCAATAAATTTGAGAACCTATTTATAATTTAATTATATGTCTACCACTGTATGTACACACATACATATGTGTATGTAGACCTTTAAAAGCAATAAATAAACAATAATCAACAAATAATAAATGCCTAAAAATATGTTTCACTTTTAAAGCTAAAAGGAAATTCAAAAAGTATGCTTAAGAAACGGAAATCTGAAAACATAACTTAAGTTTATTGAGATTTTATAGAAAAAGAGAGTCAAATGAGAATTGAGTGTCATTTTAAATACTGATTTAGAGGTCTTTTTTTAATAGACATTGTATAGACCATTATGGTCTCAATATTAAATTTAATAAAAAAAATTTTTTGACGAACCTACACAAATATTCAAATAAAAAAAATACTATATCTTCCTAAATGATCTGAAAATGCAAATACAAAAAAAGCAATTAAAATTTTTCATTGAATACAATTTAGCCCTTATCTAACAAGGCGTTTCATCACAAAAGTTTTCTTTGGTTATGAAACATAATAGATTAAAAAACCTGATATTAAATTATTTTTAAATATTTTATTAAAAACTTAAAAATTTTTATAGTGAATTTAAAATAAAATTGTATTTAGGACGTTCTGGTGTTCTGCAGAGATTTGTTTTACAACTTGTAATTTTTCTTATACTTAAGGCAGATCAACTTATCCTATGCCACTGCGAATATTTTAAATGTGTTGGAAAACTTAGCTTCTTCTTTTTCATAAATTGGACACAAATACCTTGATTAGTTTTTTGACAATAGCAACAAGGAATTATTAAAGGTTTAGTTGTCTATATGAAGCATTATTGTTTAATTATCCTTTTTAAATTTCATACACCTTTTTTTTCTTTAGTTATGGTGGAGTTTTTTTTTTTCTTTAGTAATTTCTTATTTAAAATTAAAATTTAACTGCCCTCTTTTCAACACGTGCTGTCTGTATACTTCTGTAGAAAGTTTAAGAGACTTGTTAAGGCAGAATTTAAAAGAAAATTGATGACTCTTCAATGATATTCTTTAAAAAATATGTTTTTTTTTTAATGCTGATAATGATAGAAAAAGAAATTTAATTTAAAATCTATAAATATTGTGATTTGAAGCACGTGTACACAATTGGAATAGAAATAAAATAGAAAAAAAAAACACCTTTAAGTATGCTACATATTGTAAATTTACAGTTAAGCTAAAATGTATGTTGAAAATATTAAAAACAATATGCAAAAAAAGGGAATTATTGAAAACTCAAAAATTTTTTTCTTTCTTATTTAAAATAATAAATTATTTTAATAAAATCCCTAAATTTTATTAGCTGAACTTAAATTTATTTATTAATGTTTTGTAAGCAGTTGTCGAAAACATATTCTGAATAATTTATAAAAATTTAGTTTTTCAATAAAAATTTCGAAATGGCAACAGCTTTCAAAACTGTCACAATATACATAAACTGATTGAAAAAATAATAAAAATAAAAGAAAAAAAATTATATAAAAGTCTGCTTGTTTAAGTTACTCCTCCTTTAGCCAAAACACTATGAGAGTATATGCAGTTTGCTTGTCAAGAATTTCAAAAGCATGTTATACCATCTCACACACAACACACAATGTATCCAAAAGAAGAAATAAAATACGAAAAAAATTTAAAAGAAACATAAAAATTCAATTGAAAATTTTTTCACTATTTCTTTTTTATTTTTATCTCTAATGGATTTTATTTTAAAACCTTTTTCTTCCTTTCTTTTTTTCCTTTTACTGCTACTCATGTTCAGCAATTGTAACAGAATGTCTTTTTTATTTTACAATCAATAAAGTGTTACGAACAACATTTGAGCACTTAGATGTGGACAGCCCTATAACCCCCTGTTACCAACGCTATATTAAATTTTTAAGTAAAAAGTAGAAAAACAAAAACTTCACATACATCCGTATGTTGCATTTTTTTATTTTCTTTTACTGCATATATGTATTTCGAAGAAGTCAACCAATGGAAATCGAGAAAACTGTTGTTTAAATTGTATATTTTTTATGATTTTCTTTTTACTTTTTCCGAAGAGTATATACGAATGGAGTGGTTATTGATTGTAGCAAAATAAAAAAAAAGTTTTAACTGAACAAAAAAGAAAAAGTATTGCACACTTTTAAAGGAGAGGGAATGTGTAATTGAAAACGTAATAGTTTTCTTTATTTAACTCATAAAGAGATAAGAATCGGAGTAATACAATAAATGCTATTGGTTATGCTAGATTTTTTTTAAATAAAATATAAGTTTAAAAAATAAAGTATACTTTTAGACATTCAGTTGTCAAAGTTTTTTAAGCATGATTTCAGGACAATTTCATTATTGTTTTCATATAACAGATTTATAAAAAAATTATGTATTTCTTTTTTCATTAAAAACATTTAATGTCCAGCGTTTTACAATTTAATTCATTCATTTAATTCATTTAATTCATTCATTCATTCATACATGGTTAAGTGTTATCATTTTAAATTTTTTATATATATGAAAACTTATCAAGGGCCTTAAAACAGGCATTTGCTTTTATACTCACATTTTCGTTAACACAAAATAAATTGTATAGAAGCTCATTACGTTTTGTGACAAACGACATCTATAGTATTGTCACAGAAAAATAGTTAATACAGCACAAACTTTATTTCTATGAAAAAATATATAATGTGGCAGCGTAATAATTGTAAGTAAAATATAAAAATAAAAATGCCTAATTCATGAAAAAATGTGGATATGACCTTGTTGGACTAAAAGATCTCCTTCCTTTGCTGTGTGTTCAGCACTGTTTTAATAATTTTCTTTAGTGGTTTGTGCAGTTTTATAACTGTTTGTAAATTCTGACTTAGCATTCATAAATTCTCCTTTGAAGTAAGTTAACATGTTTCGCTTATGCTAGATTGTCAGCAATCACAACAACCATTACATAAATAGCTTCTTAACCCAGCAGAAAATTTTTCAAATTTAGAAGCAATAAATAAAATTGTAAGCAATAATGAAAGCATTATATTGTTTATTCATACCCTAAAGCTTCCAAAAATGCTACAGGATAAGGTATTATTTACGATTTTTTTAATATTTGCTTACTGGTTGCAATAAGTGTGCATTTCTATTGCATTTTAGCGGCTCAGTTCATATAAAAATCATGCATTATTGATGCGCATGTGTAAGTGATTTTTTACAATTTCTCCCTTACAAAATAGCTTACTGGTAAGCACTAATTTCTGCTGGGTAATATTCATTATTATTATTATGATTTAATACAGTTTAATCTCCGTAGTCTAGTAGTTATTGTGTTGGCTTACTAGACAAGAACTCCGGATTCAAACCTGACATCCTGAAAATAAAAAAAATAAAAATAACAAAATATTTCAGTTTGGCTAGACATAATTTTTCCTTTGATTTCCAAAAATATTCATTGCAGTTAACTTTGATCTTATTAAAGCGTTTCTGACAAAACAAAAATTAATAAAAAAAAAATGTATCACTCTTCCTGGGGCTCGAACTTCGGGCCTCCATAAAAAAATATTTCTTTCAGCAACTAGCAGTCTTTGGGCAAAGCTCTGAGAATAACTGAATGCCCAATTATGTACGTATGTAACAGAGTAGGAAAATAAACAAAACTAAATGTTTGATCTCATTTTGTTGTATTCTTTACAATAAGTAAAACAAAAGTAAAACAGAAACAGTGAGAAAGATTGTCCCATTTAATTTTGTATATTCTTTTTGTTTTGAGTACTACAAATACACTAACTCAAATGTGCATAGGTACAACAAAAAATGAATGAGAAGAAAAAGGATAGAAGAGTAAAAGAGAAGAAGAAGAGAAAAAAACAACAAAAAAACAAAGCAAGCACAAGAGCGAAAAGCTAATTGTTTCATTTGCGCTCTTTCTCATTTAGAAATTATTTGTTTTTGTTTTGCTCATGTACAATACTATTACAAAAATTTTGAAAAGTGTATGACTTTGTTGAAACTTTTGCGAAATGTTTTGTTTGTTTGCCCACTCTGGTATGTAATACAGACCGAGCACACTTGCAGTACACTGTAATGTGCTCTCTTTGAGATTATTATGAGTTCAGCAGACTTTCATTATGAACATTAGCCGGTCTAAAACTTTAACGGTCCTTCGAGGAGATACTTTATGATCAAAAGATCATAACAAATACTAGGTAGGTACTTGATTAAAACGCCTACAGCGTTACTACTCTTAGTCGCTTTTATTCTCTAAATACCCATTCACTATCTACGAATTTAATGACTGTTTGAGCAGTATTCTGATGAGTTTCCATAAAAAAGTAAGTGGAATTGGGCAAATGGCCATTACACCTTTAATATAAACCAAATATTGATTTTTTATATACTACTTAGTATCTTTAAAACGGCTACAGCAGAACTTTCTAAATTTAGTCTGAGTGACTTCATAGTATTTTCCCGTGGCCTAGTGGTTATTGTGTTGGCTTACTAAGACAATAGCGACGGGTTCAAATCTCAGCTCTGACATCTTGAAAAAAAAAATATTTCTATCGGCGACTACTTCACAGCAGTCTTCTTGCAAAAGCTCTGGGAGTAATTGATTGCCATGAAAAAGCTTCTCAAATTTGTCCTTCGGAGTTGACTTTAAACTGTATGTCCCGGTACTCATGGATAAAAATTAACACACAGAACATGTAAATGCTTTTTTTTGTTTTTATATACTTAATGGGATATGATTCGCATTTAGTCTATAACTATTTTAACATAAGTATTTATAGTTTTGAATACCATCTTTGGGAAAAAGTCTCCTGACGAGTCTCTTAAGTAGAGACGAAATGGCCATAGAGACACGCTTATCTCCAAAAGCATACATTTCAAATATAATATTAAATTTATTTGCCAATAAGGCGAACAATATTTTTTGTTTTTTAATAAATAAATTTTTTAGTTTACCTTTATGACTAAAATAATATAATAAATCAATAATTAAGTGAATGTATTCTTTCTATTTAACTAATAATTTCAGCAGCGAAGCAAAGCAAGACAAATTTTATTTCATAAATGTTTTGATAATTAGAGATATCATTATAAACTTTAATGAAGTTTACATGAAGAAAATATTTTAAAAAGACGCCTAAATATATGCTACTTTTTGACCACATATTTTTTACAAACAATAGTAGAGAATATTTAAAATAAAATTTTTATTTGCTGCTTTAAGTAGGAACTGACTTTAAAACCTTTTTTTATATATAACTTGTAAAATAAATAATAGAATTAATGCTATTTCTTTTTAAACCACCAAATATTTTCAATTTGTTATCAATACTTTAAACAAACAGAATAAAAATTAAAATAAAAATTAATAACCAACCCTTTTTTTGTTTAACAAACTAATTGAGGCAAACAAATTGCTTACTGGGGTCAGTCATAATCATGTATTCTGTTTGTGCAACAAACACAAAAACACGCAACATTAAATTTAAGCCCTTAGAAAAATAAAAGTGAAATGAAGGCCAATCAATAACCATAAAGGTCAGTCATAATGTCGTATTTATTAGGCAAACAGCCAAATTCTTAATTGTTAAGAACTAAAGAAAATTTAACATTTAAAAGAGTGTAAAACTTAATTCTGAATATTTTCTCTAGAGTTATAATTACTTTATATGTAATTTAAGAGTAGAAGGGAACTAAGGAAAGGATCTATATTTACTACACAAAAAACAATTGATGTCGTTAAGATGGCAACAGGCACACGACCTAGATTTCTTTTGCTTTTACAAAAAAAAAAAATTCCAAAAGGTAATATTCGATGCCTTTTTTTTTTAGCAAATTTTGTGCATAAAAAACAAATGTAGACCACAATTATGACAGAAAAACAAGAAAGAGCGGTCAGTCTTTAGCAAGTTATGGAAGGTTAGTTATTCCTATTTTTTATGACTTTTTTACTTAAAGCAAAAGCTTTCCTTTGACGGTCAATTTACTTAAATGTGTGTGTGTTTTTTGTTTTTCTTTTTTAATGTTTTGATTTAAATTTTTATTGCCGATGTTTCTTTAAGCAGGAAACAACGGCGGTTTTTATTTAAAACGGAAATTTTATGGTGTTTTAAAATTTTTGGTTGCTGTTTTTTTCCATGACGTTCAAGCGTATGAAATAAAATTGTTGTGCTGCTGTTTTTGGTGAGTCATAAAAATTTTTTTGCAAATTTTTGTAAAAAAAACACACAAATACATCCATTAAGAAAAGTTAATATAGAATTTAAGATACTCTACACTGCACAAAAATTCCAGGATACATAGGAGCATACAAATATAATTGACCATTACAATCCTTTCTCTCAGCACCCTTTAGGGTACATTAAAAATGGTCATGGTAAAAAGGGGCGTGGCAAATTCATAAAATCTAAATAACGTCATAAACGAATATTACTTGAAATTATTATCGAAAAAACTGTTAAACGTTTACTTCTTTAACAACTGGATTACTAAGGCGAAATTTAATTTTGTTTTTCTTTTCTAAACTCCATGTTACCAATGTTTTGTAATATGCAAATACTCGTACGTACCTTCTTTGGTTGGTTTTGTTTTACAGACAACGAAAAACCAAAGCGTAGAACAATTTTTATTGCCAAAAAATTTTGCATGTTTCCACAAATGGACGAATATAAAATGCGAATTTTTTTTTTTCTTTTAAAAATAATTTGAATTTCCTTTTTTTTTGAGAATTTTGCTAAACATTATAATGGTGGTAACAGAAGCTGAGTAGAGTTTACAAGTGGCCTAATAATATGCATGGCTACAGCTGAAATAATGTTCTCCTTGGCTTTTGATTTGGTTGCTTTTGGCGTTGACTGCTTGGCTTGTTTAAGGGCCAAGGCAAAGGACATGCAAAATATTTGTTTTTTTTTCGATTCGATTTATCGTTCCTTTTTTCTTTTTGCCAAAAGGACTTGTTGCGTACAGTTTAATGAGGCCACTTTGTATTGTATTTTGTTTAAGTTTTTTTTTTAATATGCCACACATTTTTCATTTTCGCAAATTTTTTTTGTATTTCTTTTGCAAAGCTAAGGCTGTGATTTGATTTTGTTTTTTTTTTAATTTTTGTTGGGATTTGACAATAATTTGTTTGGCAGAATTTTGAAATTTTTTTTTTGCAAAATTTGGTAAAACTAGGTGGTGGTTTTCATAGCTTTCTTTTTTTTTGTTTGGGCGTTTAAAGTGATGTATGTGGCATGTTTAACTTGCAAAATATTTATGCAATATATTTTGATTTAAAACAGGAATTGCTAAATCCAGGATATTAAATTGTAAGCCATTTAGTAAAGACTACAAAATGGTAAGGGATACGTAAGTTGTGTTCAGTTTTCGGACAAATTGAAAAGTTTAAAGCGAATAAGGAAGAGGAAAAATGAACATTTAAGCAAAAAGGAAGTAGGAAGAAGAATATTATATATTTTGTGCTGATAATTTAGATGGTTTAGTAAATATTTTCTTGGGTCTGTAAATTTCAAGAATTTCGGGATGTGTTGTCACTTGAGTAAAGTTTTCACAAAACCTGACATTACTAATCCGTTAACATTGTTTGTGGAGGTCGAACTAATAAACAATTCATTTGTACAAACGTACAAATTTATTAATTTAAATAAATTTTTGTTTGGGTATGACAAAACTCATACCAAGAGCGATACAAGGTGTAGGAACATTAATAGTTATTTTTTATTTTTTATAAAAATATTATTTATTGTACAATAAAAAAGTTTGATTAATTCTTGGTAAAATATTTGTTATAATGATATACATAATATGAAAACGTAAAACACAAATTTTTATATATTTTTAAAATTAAACAAAAATTGACTATGATTAAAAATAAAAATTTAAAGAAGTATAACAAGTTCCTACACAAGGTTCATGGTTACTATCGAAATAATTAAAGTATTCAACTGTACAAATATATTAATAACAGTTGACAGTTTTATCATTCAGTTCTAACTGCACAGAAGAATCTGTATTTCCAAACTGTATATGAATGACCATCTTTAGTTTCTTTTTAACACTATCGGAAAACAGAAAATTGCGCGGAATTGTCACTTCAAATAAAACCTAAATATTGCTAAACTTTAGAACGTTTAGCAGTGCTCTACAAGCCACAAATATACAAGAATTAGTGCAATGATATGGGACTATTGAACAATAAAAAAATATGTGAAATGGTTGATACAGTGAGCAGCTTAACTTCATAGAAGCCTTGTAGAAAAAAAGTAAATTGGGAAAGCACTTTATTACCTTAGTGAAGAACAAAGACAATATTAAAAAAAAAAAAAACATGGGTAAACACTTTGTCAAAAATCCTTGAATTCAAATACCAACTGCTTACCTATACAGTTGCTGATTTAAAACCTTGCCAGCACTATCTGTTTCGTTTTTCTTATTTAAAGCACCAGCTGTGTTATAAGAAATCTTATTCAAATCAAGAATTTATCAATAAAACAATTACCTATTTTTCGGGTTTTGACAAATATTCTGAGAAATATTAATGAGGAAAGTGGAAACAAGTATGACTTTGATGTTTAGCGTATCATTGGAGATCATGTGTTTGCTCATTAGAAGATTGGAACTTATTTGAAATGAATGATATGAATGAACTAAAGCTTTCAAGGTATTTATTTATGAGTTGCCGAAAAGAATTTTAATTAGTTTTTATTGAAAATCATTGTAATACGCACATAAAAATTTTTTTTTTGAAATAATTTCAACTAACAAATTAATATGTATAATTCAATTTTTCCAATTAAATTTTTAATTACTACAATTAATTTTTTAATAGAAGCACAAAAATAGAAATGTTTATGGGTATGTTTTTTTTCTTTTGTCTTAATGTTGTGTAATATGTTATATAAAGAACCAATATATGATTACTTTTTAATTTAAAATTCGAATACGTAATGTTATTTACGTAATTTAAATAAATGTTTAGCATTAAAATATAAAGAAGACATATTTTATATACATATATTTACAAGTATTTTAGTTTAAAAACAACATCTTGTATTAAAACAATAATTATTTAAAACTTTAAGTTATTAAAAATATGTAGGATAGGATAGGAGGAAGTGGCAGCCTTGTAATGACAAGGCACACTTGAGCACGCATGGCGGTCCGTTGTGATACCACAAGATGCGTGGAGCCCCTGACTATCAGGGCCCCTGACTATCAGGGCTCCCCGCAAGAAGCACTACTTCCCCAGAAAATTATGCTGGAAACCAGCCAGAGAGCCTAATAAAATTGGCAATTGATCCAATGTCCAAGATCGATAGGTCAGTCAAGCTATCGAGAAAAGGAGATCCCAATGTAAGAAATCTACGTCGAGCCAGAGATGGACACTGGCAAATATAGTGAACCACAGTCTCCTCTTCCTCAGCCGACCCACAGCCACGACAGAAGTCATTCGCGGGCAAGCGAAGTCTTTTCGCATGCCTGCCCATCACGCAGTGACCCGTGAGGATAGATACGACGGAAGAGATATCCCTGCGGTCCAGTTTAAAGAGTTGATTGGTACGCTTCAAGTCCAGCCTGGGCCAGGTGAGTCTAGAAATTCGACAAGACTCCTCCCGCGACCAGGCCAGGTCCGCGTCCAATAAATGTCTCCTCCTAATAAGGAGCCCAACGGAGGAAAGGGGCATACCCACTTCCGCATGAGGATGAACGTTCGGCAGAGACGTCCCCGCCCTAGCCAATTCATCCGCAGTACAATTACCCGTGATGTTCCTGTGACCAGGAACCCAAGTCAGATTAACGACGCACTGCCTCGAGAGTGCCACAAGGGCATCGCAACAGTCGCCGACAATTCTAGAGTTTGTGGACAAACTCGACAAGGATCTGACCGCCGCCTGGCTGTCAGATAATATGGTGATACTGGCAGTGGGAGTGCCACCCTGAAGTATCACCTTTGCAGCGTGACATATAGCCATTAAAAATATGTAGTTAACCATAAAAATTTTTTAGATGAAAAAATCTAATATCATTACCATAAAAAGAAAAAAAAAATATGTATTCGTAAATTTTTTTTTTGTTGTATGTGTATGTGTATGTGTCTGTTTTTTTTTTTTTTTTTTTGTGAACATATATTTTTTGTGTACATATACATGTAAAATATACATATGTATATATATTTGGTCGCCGTGGTCTAGTGGTAAGTATGTTGGCTTACTAAGACATGGGCCCTGGGTTCGACTCCAGGCTCTGACATCTTCAAAAAAAGAAATATGAAAAAAAATTTTTCTTTCGGCGACTACCTCTCAGCAGTCTTCTGGCAAAAGCTCTGAGAGTAACTAATTGTTTAAAGGAATTAATGTGCCTTAAAATCAAGAATTTCCTCAGTTCCTCAGTTTCCAAAAAATTGCCAAAAATTAAATTATTATTATTAATTTCTGCACTTGTATAAAGAATAATAATAAGTGGTTAATTTCTTTTTTGTCGTATTGGTTAAATATGTACTCATCTCTATGCTTATCGTATTTATATTTTTAGTTGAATATATTTAATAAAAAAATTATTATAATTTGCAATTTTTTGTAAATTTGGGGGTTGTATTTAATATATCTTTATCATTTTAAATAAGAGGGATCAAATAAAATTTTAGCTCTACTAATTAATTTTTTAATCAGTTCAAAATTTCAGCGTCAATTAGTTTCTTAATTATACGAAATAATTTATTTAATTAAAACGTGCCTGAATTTTTAATTAAAAGATTAATGGTCCCAATTAAATATTTAATTGAAAATTTTTTTTTGTGAAAAAGCTCGACACTATTGATTTTTTAATTGATATTATTAATATTCTTTGTAGGGGCAAAACTAGTAAACAATTTAATTGGTAGTACAAATTTGTTAATTGAAATCGATTTTAAATTTTTTCTGTGTGCCAATGCGTTGTGTAGTGGTTAGAGCAATCGCTTACAATACAAAAACAGCAAAGAAAAACATGAAGAAAAAATAGCTATATTCGAGGTTTTAATTTTGAAAAAAAAATTACCACTCCCCCCCCCTCGCCCTCTTCCAAGACGTCCATCTATAAGAAATCACTCTCTTGCCATTCCACTCTGTCCACCTTAGCATTGTCACCAAAACGAATAATCAGGAGAAAGCGCTACCTACCGGAAAGAAGTAGATGACAGATACATACTTAAGGAAAGACCCTCACCACTTGACAATGCACAGACAACATCAAGGCGTCATCTCTAACCTGCGGCAGTTCCAGGTCAATTGCTTTTGATCATTCAAGGGTGAAGATATAACACTGACCTTTAAAGTGATCAGCTATTAGCAACTTGTTTCGTCGTCATACTGTGTAATGTAATGTAAAAAGGCGCTTAATAGAAAAAAAAATACTCCATTGAGGGCTTTATTCTTTTGAGTATTGGTCTTAGAAAAAAAACCCAAACCATTTCAAGACTTGTTTTTCATGCTAATTTTCTTGATTTCAATACATAAATCGTCGTGCGGGAGTTTATGTGCTCTAGACGTCATTTTATAAATCTCGAGTTAATGATGCCACTTTAGGTTTTTGATACCAAAATTTTTAAAATCTGCAAACCGTTTTCAGCTATTTATCTCCGAAACTGAATAAGACATCCGAAAACTGTTTGCAGACTTGAAAAATTTGGTGTCGAAAACCTAAACAGGCATCATTGACTCGAGATATATTAAAAATATGAAATGGCGGATAGAGCACATAAATTTGTGCACGAAGAAATGTCGAATTTATTGGAATAAAGAATTGCTTCTAAAATCAATTCAATTCATGTAATGCTTTAGAAGCATTGAGCATGGCAATTATCTTTAATAATTCCCATTACTTTGCTGGAAACTATTATTTGAGGAATATAAAGAAAAGCATTGGATCTAATAAATTGCATCACATTTTTATGAAATCATCTTATATAGGAATTTTTTTTGAAAACTTTGCCTTTTCTTATGAATTTACGATAATCTCTATCTATTTTTAGAAAACCTATTGCATTAAATAAATTTTCTCCTTCATTAAAAAAGTCAACAAGAAAATTACACCAATAGAAGAACTCCACCCCCTTGATGGCGAGAAAAAAAATTTTTATATATAGGCCTTCTGACAAATTATTCGTTATAAAATAGAAAAATACAATAAACTAATAATACCACTGGGGCAACTACCAAAAAGCAAAAAAAAAAAAACGGAAAAAAAGCAAAGCAATTCCCTTTATGAGCCTTTTAGAATCTACCAGGCGAACAAGATGAAGTCAATTTTTCGTTTAATGACATGTTTTTGGCTTCAAAAAAACAACAAAGCGATGACAGATATTGAGACTGTCAACATGTGCAAATTTATGACTGGATAAATATACTCCAGCCAACAAACACTCAATGCTAAATGTTGTTGTTGTTTTGCAAAAAATGCTTTATAAAGAAGCCATTGTGTGTGTGGCATGTTAATGTAATGGAAACCATAAAGCCAATCAACTAAACACCACACGGTAAATACGTGCAACAATAGAGTAAAACAAATAAAAAAATATTTGAACCCACAACTCTCTCACCCTCACACTTGCCATCAGGCTAAAGAGGCAGGAAAATCATTTTTGCCAATATTTTCCTTTAAACGTTATGACTAACACCCCCTGATATTGTTATTCTTTCACGTTTTGCACATCGCCTTTGATTTTTTGCAAAGCACCCTAAATTTCCTAAGGAAAAGCTATTTTCCTAGTTTTTTTTTTGCACATTTGTCTACTTTCACCCTAACAAATAGAATAGAAAAGCGTTTGCAAGTGAAAAGTGAGCAGTCAGTTAGAAAGAATTAAAAGGGAAAATATTTGCAATTCTATTGAAAATTGGCAAAACATCAATTTAATGCCACAAAACAATTATAAAGTGTTTGAAGTGAGTGTGTTGTATGTACAGCTTGTTGTTACAACATAACACACACACACACACAAGTATTGTCTATTCTAATGTTAACAAGGATTCATTTTGTTATTTTTGTAATGGTTATACTTTTATTGTATTTTGTGTCGGAGAGGCTTTACACAATCTGATTTAAGGATTGCCTCATATTATTTGCCATTTTTTGCATGCTTTTCTACCTACACAAGCTTAATGTGATAATCGGGTTAATAATTTTTCACAAACAGAGTGAGACATAATAGTTCAAACAAAAAAAAATTATAAAGCAATATTTAGCGAATTTTGAGCGGTATTAAAAATGTCTCATAGTGATGGATTTGTATTAAATGTGTAGACTCTTCAGTAGTAGGTCGTGGTTTCCAGTTCTGTGCCCAAGCTGGGCCCTCAAACATTTGCCCCTATGAACTCGTTAGCAAATACATACACACATAAATACAAAATTGGTCATTACAACCCAGTTTCTGGGTTACATCTTAGCTTCTCTTGTGTGCCAATTTTTGTCCATAAGTAGGAGGATCTACAGTTTAATGTTGACTTCCAATGACCGACTTGAGAGGCTTGTTCCTGGCAATCAGTTATACTTAGAGTTTTTTGCCACAAAACTGCTAAGAGGTAGACGCCGAAAGAAATATCTTGTTCGTATTTGTTTTTTTTTTTTAATATGTCAGAGCTGGGGTTTGAACCCTGAGCTCTTGTCTAGTAAGGCAACACACAAACCACTAGAATAGGTAAGATTATCGAGGGGTTAGGAACGTTTGACACCCGATTGATTATGCCAGGATTGGTTCATTTTTCAAGCTTAACAAGCCGAGCTTAAGAACTCTGATAGGCATTTTTATGGTACACTGTAACGTTAGGTCATGGATGGAAATATAGGAGAGTCCCCGTGTTTTTAAAGGATGTGTGGAAACAAAGTCGACAGAATCTCTCCTCTGTATTTGCCCAGATATTTATAGATGGAATACCTTTAGAAGAGAGTTCTTTGAAGGGTTGGAATATCTGTTGGAGACTAATTTTAGTCTCTCCTTAAGTATGCCCCAGAAAAATTCATTCTTATTGTATTCTTTTTCCTCATTTTCTCTCCTACTTCCCATTAATTCCTTTCTCTTTCTTTTGAGACTAATACTCAGGGGTAAACCCCTACTAAATGGAATTTTCGTGGAAAGGACAGTACATTATGACAACAGAACATATATTTTGTTTTTTTATTATATTATTAAGCGACAAATTGCTGTGAATTAATCTCCCTTGAATAATCAACAGCAATTGCCCAATCGTTGCATGTTGATTGCGGTGAGTGCCTTCGCTAAGATGGTCTTTAGCTGTTATCTGCTACTTCTTATTTTAAAATTATAATTTTGAAAAATCCGCAAACTATCTTTTTAATATTTCACCTTTGCTTAGATGCGAACCTGGGCCGTTTGAGTTTTTGTGCGAGACCTCTTACCACTATACCAGGCACCTCCGCGACTTTCCCCGGTTTATGTTCTTCAAAGCAAATGTTTAACAGAACTTTGCAGGAGTTTTACAATTGTTTTACTGACTAAAATCTATATATGCCAATGATCTGCTAATATAGCAATAATTGCTGTTATTGGTAAAACACCAATAACTATCACATGTGGCTGTCATAGGACGGGAGTGACTCAAAGACCTGAACAGGTGTTTTCGAATACTTAATTAAGTCTTAGAAATATTTGTTGTTCAATGAAAATACTATGATTTGGAACCATTTATAAGTAAAATTTCTGGGCTGCAATTTTTTGTGCTCACATAAGAAAACTATAAAAAAATCTCTTTAAATTGTAAGAATATTTCTTTTTACACTGTAAACTCCCATCTTTCCTAAATAGTCTCCATTATGGTTATGGGTCATGTAAAATGGCCTATTAAATGTTCTTTAAAATTGTAGTCTTCATGCATATGTTTGTTTAGCAAAATATTTTGTCAATATTTTAATTTCTCCACCAAGAATCAATACAAAATACGAGGGTTGTTTTTATAGTGCATGTGTCACTACTCTACTAACTCTGCCAGAGAAAGATAAGGGGGAAAGTTTGGCAAATGTAATACGTATAGCTGTTATTGTTGTAATACATGACCGGATTTTGTGGGTTGTACTGACGCATCTCTTTTGAAAGAATTTTCTATGCAATTGTTACCCACAACAAACCACCTTAACAATCAAATAATATTGACGGTTTTGCTATTTTTCCATTGTATATGTATTGTGTTGTGTCGATAATCATTAAATCGAATTCAGATTTATTAGTGAAAATATCTATTCTCTAGCGTAATCATCAAAACTCAGTAATTATGTAGTTTAAGGGAGTATGGGCTACAGTGTGGTTGATGGTGGTAGTTGTTGTAGGCAATTGAAGAGCACATTTCAAAATAATTGTTTGCAAAAGGGGGAGGGAAGATATATTAACAGAGTTAAATAGGAGAGAATGCTAAAAAAAGTATCTCTTGTTTGTTTATATACGAGTAATACCAGATATTATAAATAAATAAGAAGTGCATTGATTACCTGCTACAATAAAACGAATAATGAAATGGAAATGGAAGAAAATGAGAAAATAAAATAGATCGTATTTCATAGAGTTTAAAATATAAAATTCAAAATTTCATTCCTTTGAATTCTTGTATTTACTTAAAAAGAAAGTTCCAAAACCATTTCTAATTCACAAGCTTTAAAGCAATGATCAGATAATACTTTATTTTCCAGTATTTTATGAAAATCTATTTTGAATGTAATAACTTATTCGAAAAGCATCGAAAACAGAGGTTAAGTTTGCCTCAAGTTTTCACTTTCGATTCATATTGTGTTTGATATGACTTTGATTAACTCATTACAAAGTGGAAAAGAATATAATTTCAACATATGATGTTAGACAAAACTTTGAGTTAAATAGTAGAGGATTAAAGGTCACAAAGAATTTTGATGAGACTACCGTAACAGGAGTTAAAAGTATGTTCAATTTGGCTTGTGTATAAGACTTTCACGGATGTCACATCTCCCTATATTAAGAAATCATTTACAGTTAAGGTCTGGTCTAATTATATTTTATTTCGAAAAAATTTTTTATTCCAAATATCAATACAGGATCATTAAGATTTGGAAATGATTTCAGACATATGACTATCACGACTGTTCGTGATGAAGCGTATTGTGATTATACAATTTTGAGCCAATGTATCAGGCACTGCTGATCGTATATCACTAATAATATGAACAATATTGGCGCCAACTGCGAAAACGGCGATTACACGTGCCCCAATTAAAAATAAATACATGACCTTATAGCAAAATTGACAACACAGGCTTCGACTCCATTACTAGTTCTTTGGTACGGAAAGGGGTGGAAAGGCCAATTATAGTTTGGATTGGCTCCATGTTTAGAGGCAGGATTATCAGCTCATCCCTTAATGGAGAGGAATTGACCTTGATGGCGTCGAAGAGATGCCCTCAGGGTGGAGTCCTATCTCTATTGCTGTAGACGCTTGTAGTTGATGACTTGGCTCAGCGTAATTAGTTATGCTGATGACCATGTTATAACGGCCCGTGGGTAATTTGAGAGTACATTCTATGACCTTATGACTGATACTCTGAGAGATGTGTCGAAATGGTGCTCTCAAGAAGAACTCTCAGTGAAACCTTCAAAGACGGTTTTGTACATTGTACGAAGAGATGTAAGCTGACGTGCCACTGTATTTCTTTTAGGGCTACGACTATTATGTTTTCTAAGGAGGTTAAGTATCTAAATGTCATTCTGGATAGAAGACTTACTTGGAACTCGCACATTTGTGCTGTCCAGACTAAGGCGACAAAGACACTTTGGCCATGTCGCTCTTCCTTCTGTAAGACTTGGGGTCAATCGCCAAGAATGATACTGTGGATTTATACCCCCATTGTTCGGCTCAAAATCACTTTCATATCGTCGACGGAATAAAAGAACGCTGCAACTGAAAAAAATCGAAAATACGTTTTTTGCATCATTTTTATCAGAAAAAAAAAATACGCGTCGATTGGTCCCGGTCCCAGATTTCTACGATGAAAATAAATTCACTTACGCCGTCTGCGTTTTGAAAGATACCACTGTCTTTGTTCTACTTTCATACAGGTTTTTTGGCTCTGGTGAACATTTAAGGTTTTGTCAGTTACAGCGTTCTTTAATTCCATCGACGATATGCGGCAATAGTTTGATGGAGAAAGACTGAGGAGTCTACCACCATAAGGAAATTGGGTAATATACAACGACTTGCCTGCTTTCGTGTAACAGGGGCAATGAGAACATGTCCAACAGTGGCTTTAGAGGCCCTGGTAAGATTAACACCACTTCATATTTACGTGATGAGGGTGGCCGCGTGTTCGGCGGCAAAAATGTTCGTAGGAATACCTCGATATGAGTCAAGGAACTTGGTCATTCTTAACAAGACGGTCAGGAATCTTATTTCGCTCTTGAATGCCATGTGATTAAGTTGTGATTTTGAAAGTAATTCTGGATAAGTCACTTCATAATCATGAGAATTTGCCAGCAGAAATACCAGTTAGTGAGTGGACAATGACAGTTTGTTTGACAGGGAATCATTTTGTAAATACTAATGGGTTTAATAAATATGAAAATCTTCACAAATTTGCCATAACTTACAAAGAACTTTTAGCATTTTCCGGCAAAGGTTTTGTCGGTTATCATTGCAGAACATTTGTGTTTTATTGGCATAAAACGTGTGACGATTGATTTCTTGTCGGCTCCTTAATTGGCCAATTTTTCTTTACTATCACAGAAGTTCGAGAAATAATAGAGCAAATAGGTTCGAGCTAAAAAATTGGAATACAAGAAGTCAAGTGTAAGTGAAATTCTGTTTCCTTTTTTTTTCAAAACTCTGAATTGTTTTATTCATGTAGTCTGCCCACATAGCGAAAACTTTTCCTTCAATTCCAAAAAACACCCCCTCACCTTCATGTATACTTGAGATTCAGGTTTAGAAGTCATTTACGGATATGTTGCTGATCTTTTGCTGTGATTTTTTCTTTTTATAAGTTTTTGAATACTCCCAGAGTGAACCTATTTTTAACTGTTAACAATTCCCTTTTTCAAAAACTGTTCAATTTCATTGCGTATTAGTACCGCTACAGTTAACATTTTTTTATTGCTTAAAATTTTTTTTTTTAAATAACAAACATTTTTGAAAAAAAAAGACTTTTCTATTTCAAAAGTGTGGTTTTTCCACTTGAATATCAAGCAAACGGAAAATAAAGAAAAAATATGACTTCGTACGCACATTTTCACTGAAAGTCAACAACTCTAGCAAATATCTGTAAAAACCGTAGTTAAGTCAACAGTAGATATTGGAACCAAAAAAAAAAAACAAAATTTTTAATGTCAACACTAAAGGTTTCGACTTTTCATAAGTTTTCCACACTTTTTTTTTTTGTTCAGAAAGACACAATGTCAGCACGTTTGTTAATGTTTTTTATTTTTTAAATTTGCAAAAACCCCCACCTTTCCCATCTTGTTATAGAAGACAGCAGCAGCAGTTACAACACCACCAAAAAGATTTTTATCATCACAAGTAAAATCGAAGACAACAAACAAAAAACGACTTGAATTGCCAAAATATTTTTATTGGAATTTTATTTTTATTTCATTGGATTTTTAATGGTTTCATTATATTGTGAATGGTTAACAAACCAACAGACAAATACAGGGATTTATGCAGGCACAGGACACATTTAAACATTCTGATTGTCAAACAATATGCAAATTTTTAATGTTTCACTCTCTGTACGAGCATTGGCAAAAACGGAACACTTACTTCACTTTATTTGTGCAAGCAAGTAAATTGAAGTAATTTTTTTTTTTGGCAATACTCCCCATATTTTTAGCATTGAACGCTGCCCTGTAACACACCCTCTTTTATTGAGTGCGAGTATTTGTTTATTTTGAACCTTGAAAGGCGTCGGCTAATGAAGTCAATAGATGTCATTTATCTTTAAAGTTTTAAACTCAATAAAGGCGACAACATGTTTAACTTACGAAAACATACTTAAAAAGCGTGCGAAATTTTCGTTCTCCCAATAAGAATGTTATTGAAAACAAAAATTTTTCCTGATTTTTTGCTTTAAACTCTTTTTAATTTTTATTGTAGCCTCTCATATCAAAAGATTAATTGGACTGTGATAAACTTGTCTATTTTTTTTTATTTTTTTGTTCGTAAAAATATCTCCCATTTAACACAAAAAAAAAACTAGACATCTCTTAAGAAATAGTAAACCGTGTTTTAAATATTCTCTGGCTTTGGTCAATAGTATTCTGTTTTGGCATCTGGAACGTGCGCGTGAGCAAATAAATCATTCTTTCACACACAATCCAAGATATATGCCACAAACAATAATAACAGCAACAACAAAACAAATTCTTAACAAATTTTTCATAACAAACCATATCCGATTTACCAATTTTACAATGCAATACTAATGATCTGGCCAAAACTCTGTTTACAAAAAAAAAAAAAAAAGAAAAAACTAAAACAGAACTCAAGTGTAAAAAACGCCGCAAGTATGAGACGTCATAACACTTAAAAAAGCTTCAATAAAAAATCACGATTTAAAAGAGAAAATTTATAAAAAAAAAATTAAAAATATTACAGTGCGTAACAATATTGAAAAAAATTAAAATCCTTTGAAAGTTGTTTTTTTTTTTGTTGAAAAGAACGAAAAAAAATTACTTCTGAAATTACGCCATGACAAGCTGAAATATGTTCTTAAGTCTGTGATTTACCTATATTACCTTAAGTAGCATCCTGAGACAGCGTTATAAAAAGATAACACATATCTTGTTACCACTTGGCATCATGTGCATGGCATAGTAGTTAAAGCGCTCACATACAAATCAAGACACCCCAGATGCAAACTCCACCAAATGAAAAATTCAAGAATAAAGATTTACGGTTCTTATAGATTTTAATTTAGAAATATTAGGTTCCACCCCCTCCAATTTATTCATCCACAAGAAACCGCTCCCTGCATTCCAATCTGTTCCAGTTTCCATCTAAAAAGGAATGATCAGGAGAAAAAACGCCACCTAATGGAAATATAACAGCTACATAGTGAAGATGCTCACCAGTCTAGAGTCAACATGCAGCCACAAATGGGTAAATGCTGTTGACCAATCAAGGGTGAAGGTATGTACGACACTACCCCTTGAGTAATCTAATTGACAGCAACTTGTTACAGTTTCATTTGTCAGGCGCTTAAAGAAAAAATATCATATACATAATATATGAAATGTATTGCTTTGGGGATAAGCATGTCTCTATGGCCATTTCGTCTCTGCTTAAGAGACTCGTCAGGAGACTTTTTCCCAAAGGTGTTAACCAAAAATACAAATACTTATATTCAAATAGTTATAAACTAAATGCGAATCACATTTAGTATATAAAAACCAAACAAAAGTATTTACAAAGCAATACATTTCTGTTTTTAAAAAATTGAAATTCTGTTCTTCCTGTTCACCACAGTTAGCCAACAATTAGTTGGCACAAAAACCTGTAGCGAATATTGGAAAAACGAAAATATTTTTACTAAAAACAAAAAATATTTTTCGCCATATAGGCAAATACATTTAATATACATAATATATGAAATGTATTGCTTTGGGGATAAGCATGTCTCTATGGCCACTGTGGTGAACAGGAAGAACAGAATTTCAATTTTTTAAAAACAGAAATGTATTGCTTTGTAAATACTTTTGTTTGGTTTTTATATACTAAATGTGATTCGCATTTAGTTTATAACTATTTGAATATAAGTATTTGTATTTTTGGTTAACACCTTTGGGAAAAAGTCTCCTGACGAGTCTCTTAAGCAGAGACGAAATGGCCATAGAGACATGCTTATCCCCAAAGCAATACATTTCATATATTATGTATATTAAATGTATTTGCCTATATGGCGAAAAATATTTTTTGTTTTTAGTAAAAAATATCATATTAAAAAAACTCGTTTCCACTACAATGTCACTCCTGAGTATTGGTCTCAGAAAAAAAATGTGCTTGACATTTCAAAATTCGGTTTTCTTACTTATCTTCCCCTTTAATGTGGGATAACCCCACTTTATTGACAATTTGTTTACTTTATCGATGACAATCTGAAGCCCAACTACCATGTGTCTTAAAGATAGCCAAATTGTACATAATTTGCAAGCGATCCTTAACATAACAAGGCCTCATAACGTCAAATGTTATTGTCTTAAAATCAAAATATTACTGTCATCATCGTCAACTTATTGCATAAAGTGTGTTCTTCTTTGGCGAGACAATAAATACAATGCGTCTGTCAGCGCCTACGAATTCTAAACTTCACAGTGTAGTTAAAGACTACCTTGTCACGAAGTAATAGAGATGCCTTTCTAAGATCAGAGCTATACTGTTTACTTCTTTGGATATATTTGCAAATCAAATTACAGCCACTACGTTTAATATTCGAAGGTTCGCATCTCATCTGTGGCATCTGTTTATCGTTTCATCTGCACAGTTAGCGAATCTAAGAACATCCGCCGATAAGTCTAAAAAAGTCACATTTTCACTGAATTAATTACTTCGGAAATACAAGACATTTTATACTTCTTGATATGATTTAATAATATGCTAGCCTTAGATTAGCATTTCTAGGTTTATTAGATTTAATAATAAAGTTAATTGTAGTGAATAACTGATGTCAAATAAATGAAATAAAATAAATAAAAAATAGCAGTAATAACTCTTTATTGCAAAAGCTCTTAAAAGTTTCGTAAACGTACTGAAGCTAGTCTGGATGTATGGTATCCAACTTTGGGGTACAGCTAGTAATAGTTATATTGAGACGCTTAGATCAATTACTAATGCCCCATGGTATATGACCAATGAACATATTCATAAGGATTTAAATATACTTGCAATCAGAGATGAGATAAATAACTTTAGTTCGCAATATCTTGAACGATTAAGCATTCAATCTAACGTGTTTTCAATTAGTTTGCTAGATGATTGCTATGAAATGCATAGATCGAAGGTCTACCTTATAAAAAATAGCTTTTTAAATATATGATAATGTAAATAATTAAGATTAAGACAATTATGGATTAGAAATATATATTATTTGCTATTTTTGGTTCAATTTCAATGGATGTGGAAACATCTGTGAATATTTAATATTAAATGATTTGCTTATTATTGTAAAATAGATTACATACATACATAACTGGCCTTTACAAACCTGTGTCAGGATTACGGCCTAACTTCTCGCAGCACTCATGTTTTGTGTGTCAATTTTTATCCATGAGTACCGGGACCTACAGTTTAATGTCGCTTCCGAACGACAGACTTGAGAAGCTTGTTCATGGCAATTAGTTACTCTCAGAGCTTTTGCCAGAAGACTGCTGAGAGGTAGTCGCCGAAAGAAATATTTTTTTCATATTTCTTTTTTTGAAGATGTCAGAGTGGAGTCGAACACAGGGCCCACGTCTTAGTAAGCCAACACACTAACCACTAGACCACGACGACTACAAATAAAATAAATGTAAAATAGATTGCAAATAAAAATATATACAAACAAACTGATGTCCGACATTCCACTCTATTCCAACTTAACCAACGTCAAAAAAAAAACGAATGATCAGGTGAAAAGCGCCACCTATTAGGAAGTAGCAGATAACAGATAAACCTACTTAGCGAAGACACTCACAACACAATCAAAATGCAACGATCAGGCAAATGTTTTTGATCATTTAAGGGTGAAGGCCTTTGAATGATAAATTCACAGCAATTTTTCTCATTCCTAAGGCGCTTAATAATAACGCAAGACAAAATATATCTGTGGCATTTTGACAAAACACCTTAAGTCGAGATAAATGTTTTTCAAAAAAACTTGGGGAAAAAAATTATCTTTATAAAAAAATAAAATAAACCGAAATCAAAGAAAAATTTTTTCTATAATACAAAATTTTAAAAACGTACACAAAAATGTTTTTTGAATAAAAATTCGTATCATTAACAACATTTTTTTCAACTTTTTAAATTTGACTTAAGATGTTTTTTTAAAATGTCACAGATATATGTACTGTTCCAATACAATGCACTGCATTTAGTAGGGCTTTACACCTGAGTATTGGTCTCAAATAAAAAAAAAATTTTTTTAAATATAATATATAAATATAATATATATTGATTACAGCTAATTTTTTTTTTCGTGAAGCAGATTTACTACTCACAGCTACTGCCACTATTCACAAGTTCAACTTTCGGTTTTAAAAATTTGCATATTTTGGGCAAAATCCGATTACTGATTCTTTTGAATTTAGAATCCCACGCAAAATTTTTATACAAAACTCATAGCATTTCTAGAATAAATATATTTTTTTTTAAATACTCTAGAAGTCTAACAAGTTACCTCCGTTCCAAATCAAAGAATGGATTTACTTTAGTGACTGCTAATGAGAACGCATTTCTTGCACTACGCTGCATGGTTACTAATAGATGCTTAATTTCTTTGAAGGTTAATTACTCATGAGTGTTATATGTATAGCTAGAGCCTGCTTTTTGCATAGTATGCCAGATTTTTTTTTTTCAGAAAAAATAAACATAATTTACTAAAAATTTAATTTTTGATATATTTGCACTATAATGCTTCAAAACTGAACTCCCGTAAAAGACAGAATATTACAAATGTATCGTAAGGATAACATCTATTTACATACGTTAGATCACACAGTAAGCCAGACGGTATGATTTCGGTGTCACTCACTACTAATCTTTAATTAAATTAAATGGGTAATTCAGAAAAATTAATTCTGTAATTTTAAGTTAAAGTCTACCAGTTAAAAATGTTTTTAGCAATTTATAACTAGCAAATCATGCCTACAATTTTTCATTGCAAATAAATAATAATTGTTTGGTCATTCTAAATTGCTTACTTAATCAATCAATGGTTTAAAAATAATTCATATTAGTTTTTATATAATTTTTACTTCAATTGGCTATTACCTGTTTTTAATATTATAATTGCTTGTTGAGCTTATGCTTGCAAGTATTGAAAACTTTAAGTGTAAGTAGATTTTTCTCCACCACGGTACTGTGTTTTTGTACAGAAAAAAAGTTCACATATTACTAGAAGCTACATTAAAAATCAGTCAGTATTTATTTAATTGTGGGTGTAACAATCGTCTGAAATGCAGACCAAAAAAAAAAAAAAAGGGCACAAGAAAAACAAAACTACTGCTGCTGCTTTAAGTTTTTGCAGCTTAACAGCTAGTCATTGTTACGAGTACATCTGTCTATTTAGAAATCTAACGAATGAAAAAAAATAGAGAAATAAAGTGAATAGCCAAAGAAGTTTTTAAAGATCTTATAACCAATCAAAGCAAAATATTGCTATTATGAGTACGACTATTAAAGAACATGCATGAGCATAGAACAGCACCTAAACTTGGAAATCCGACTAACAAGTATTGTATATGAGGCCATGAGTTAAAAAAAAAACTATCGAAATCTCACTTACCACCCTCTAGTTTTTATTTTATTATTTTCGTTTTTTGTTTTTTTTTTAATATTTTGGCAATTGTTTTTGTGTTTTTTTTTTATTTTTAACAAGAACTACACATGCAACACGCGAAATATATTTGGCAGGAGAGACAACAACAGATGCTGCATTACAACATACGTGTGGCAAGGCAAAGCTAAGACCAACTTCAAAACATTTTATTTTCTAAACATTGTTTGAAATTATCAAAAGAAACGTTCACATGCTTATTATTAAGTTTGAGATCTCTTTTTAAAATAGAGAAAAATAAAAAAAAAAAACGAACTGATATTCCAAGCTGCTTAGCTTCACTTTTCTTTGTGTTTTTTTTTTTTTTAATAAAGAAACACTACAATTTAGACACCGGAAAACAATGAATTTGACAGAAAATCCTTGAGGCTGCTCTTAAAACTATAGTTTAGAGTAAACGAGAAGTTCGTTTGTACGTTCTATATAAAAACGAAAAAAAAAATTAAATAGCAAGTCAATGCGTGGTAAAATATTGATATCAAAAGTTTTCTATTTAACAAACCGAGTTACCAGATTGTTAAGTTTTGTACTTGAATTGCACTTGATGTGCTTAGTTCAGAAACATAAAAAAAGAACTACTTCTGGAAATACGCTTGTCTCTCTTGTCATTTGTTTGTGCAATAGATCTTCTTATATTACCTCATAGTATATGAATGAATGTTAACTTTTATGATTTTAATGACAAATTTATCGGGTATGTTCTGTAACGACAATCGAAACTTTAATCAACTTACATAATTAACAGCTAGAAGACATCAGACTGAACACATGAACGAATCTTGTATGAACGATACGTAACAATTTTGGTTTTTAAAACACATTAGTACATTTTTCGTCCGCGTTACGTTACGTGGCACACTTTTATGCAGAGAAAATTATTATGTCAGTTGTTACGTCTGTTGTAGTCGCCGTGGTCAAGTGGTGTTGGCTTACTAAGACATGGGCCCTGGGTTCGACTCCAGGCTCTGATATCTTCAAAAAAAAAAATAAATATGAAAAAAATATTTCTTTCGGCGACTACCTCTCAGCAGTCTTCTGGCAAAAGCTCTGAGAGTAACTAATTGCCATGAACAAGCTTCTCAAGTCTGTCGTTCGGAGTCGACATTAAACTGTAGGTCCCGGTACTCACGGATAAAAATTGACACACACAACATGAGTGCTGCGAGAAGCTAGGCCGTAATCCTGACACAGGGTTGTAAAGGCCAGTTATATACTTATGTATGTATGTTACGTCTTTTTACACAATAAAATGACATTGGCTTAATACGAACACAAATTTGCTTATCGTTAATATTTGTGCGTGTGTTGTAGGCAATTCGTGTTCTATGAACAGGCTATAAGTTTTATGGTTCTTTGAAAAAACTATTGTTTTAAATTTTACTCTACTCTACTCCACTGGATATTTCTTTACATTAAAAAAATAAAATCAATGAATTGTGTTTGAAACGTAGTTGACTTCGGATTTCTGAAAACGTAAGTAGTGATAAGAGTTCGTAAAAGTAGCAGCTGAAAAATCACCACATCATTTAACTGGTTCGAGAGGGACAAAAGAGTAAAAAATTTATCAAAGCATTTTTATATGTTCCAGAAATATTTTTTTAACGCAGAATTTATTTAATTCGCCGTTAGCACGAGAGAGGTTTTCAAGAGTAGTACTACTACAAGTCTCCTTCATATTAAGTGTTAGAACTTGAAACAGTCTTTACAACCTAGCGACTAGTCATGTGACTAGTTTGAAGTCAGTTCATTTTGATTTTTGTCTATTGGAACTTATTTCAAATGAGTGTTTGGCAAAAAGCAAAGAGCTGTTTTATACACGCTTACACACGTTCTACTATTGTATTGCGCAAAAACAATAAACTATGGTATATATTGCTTCATCACACGTTTTCTATGTCAGTGATAGCGATCTCGGATTATTTATTTTATATTTCAACACTTCGGATAGTCGTTCGGTGGTAACATGTTTCTAGACAATGAAAATGGAGTCTGCGGTTAATGGCTATTTCAATTCTTAGTACGGAAAATATTGAAATACGTTGGGAACTTTCGAGTATGTTAGAGCGATAGCTTATAACACCAAGCATCCCGGGTTCGAGCCCCAGTACTGAAGAAAATTAAAAAACAAGAGTTTGTGTGCGGCATTTCGCAGTTTTAATTTAAAAAAAATATCCCCCACCCCTAAGAATTCTATCCTTAAGAAAACCGCTCTCTGACATTTTACTCTGTCCTTTGACCCCCTTGGGGATACAGATAAGGCTGCTGGCGATTATTACCCACACCAGGGGCCTGTTTTCCCGGTTAGCCCGGGACTCCTTGTCATTCAAGAAGGTGGGCTAATCGGCCTGATGATTGGTGAGGTCCTCCTCCAGGAGGTACACGTAGTGGTTGTGGTAGTGCTAGGTAGAAACCCCTCAGCAAGGGGGGTATCACTACCCAGACAGTGGTGCTATGGGCTCTCTTTTGAGCGTCGTACCCACGTGCACGGACGGATTAGAGGGTACCGGCATAGAGTGGTTGTGGTTGGACGCATTGAACTCAACTACCGTTCCGGTAACGGGCGGCGTGTGATATGTCTACGGACGGTGCGCACGTAAAACCCACATACAGTTGTCCACCTTTGAATTATGAAACGAATGATCAGGAGAAAGAGCCACCTACTGGCAATTAATTAACATCAGCAGATGGAGCAATCATTTTAACGGTGAAGGTATAACACTAGCCTTTTAGTAATCGACTAATAGCAACTTGTCCTATTGACATAAGGTGCTTAAATGGAACTATGAATATGAACCATATGTCTTCATTCCAATCAAATGCAAGCATGAGTGGGTACACTCTTAAGGTATTGCAAAAACAAAAAAAAAACTTTTTTTCTTTTTATTTACTTACTTTAAAATTTTAATAATCAGGAAAATAGTAATGATTAAACAAATAGGTCCAAATCTGAAAAGATTTGGAAGTTATAGCAGCTTCAAATTTCAGTAGATTTTAGTTTCAATCAATTCAATCGATATCCATAACATACTAGCTTTTTTTAAAAAATTCCTGTGTGTTTTGTTTGTTAGATCCCGCAATTTTCGTCATATTTCTTTTGTTCTTTTTTTTTTATTAATTTTGGAGTTATAGTCTACTAGCCATAGAACCACAATATGTCAACGTATACAATTCTTATTATAGAGATTATGATGCTTGAAATATTTGAAGCCCGATTAACAATCATTTATATCAAATCCACATATCCTCAAATTTTGAGTTCACACTTTCTGAGCATTTCTTGCATTATTTTTAATGTTTCGACACCAAAGAACAGTTGGGTATATTAACCCTTGTAGGTATATCCAGGCCTGTGCAGACTTTTGGCATATAAAAGTGTGCATATCTTTTTTGTTTTTCATGTTAGAGACAAATCCTTCCATGACTTCCTGGAGCAACTGTCTCTAAACACAATGAGCGAAAAATCAGAGCTATTGTGGATCCGGGTTCAGGTTGATCCGGGTTTACAAATTTTTAGTCATAAACAGCATAACCAGCACAGTGAGTCAGTTATGTGCACGAGGTCTACCAGTGACCGGCGGAACTGTCGACCAAATTTTACCGTCCTTTTTCTTGTACGATGCAGTTGACTTCGACGAACTTGACAAACTTTGTTTGTTTACAGGTAGCTGTAGACCCGCTCATAGATGACCGTCCAGTCCATGCCGCATCCTCTGCCGAAAGACCATCGTGCTTGCTGTGTTTTAGATTGATAAAAAACAGCGAAAAGCACATTTTTATTACATGCATTGCAAAAATCCGGTATGCCAACAACTCTCAAATGCCAGGTACTTCTGCGTTAAATGCCGTGTATAAAATTCCTTTATATACATATTATTAATAAAATGCTGTTAATAGATAATTAAGATGTATAAAAATGCGTTTTTAATGTTCATTTTGTGGTTTTCCTACCATAAAATGCATTTATACACACTTTTACGACACCTGTCTATGCATTTCCACACAAATCCCATATAGGTTTGCACAGACCTGGTTATGCCATTTAGCGACAAAAAATCCTCATACCTACAAGGGTTAAACCGTTTCTAAACAAAACGTTTCTAATCATAAAATAAGCAAGCAAAGCCTGTTATATTGCCAAGTGAAAACCAATAACACTGAGCTAAGCCGTTTCTATATTTCAATATTTCCATGTAAAGTTCAGCATTAGATGGCATTCTTTTTTAACTCTTTATTTTTTTTATATATCTTTTTTATTTTTTTAATTTCTTTCAATCGATTAATCATAACTGGCAAAGTGTTTTCTTACACACTATAGTAAACAGCACCTTAAACGTATGACCCTTAGGGGTGAACACTATTCTCTGCCAACTACAAATATACGTTATTATCATAATCTTTGAAATAAATACAACTCTTATACTAAAAACTTTAAATGAAATTAAGCGAGGCAACTTGAAACTCCAGAATTTTTTACTTTAAAAAACAGAAAAACAAAATACAGTGAAATGCAACGGCAGCTACTCAAATAGCTGAATTGAGTTGAGATCAATAATAGCAGATGATAAGACCGCCACCGCCAACAAAATTAAAGTCCATGGCCAAGAATTACCCAAAACTCTATGGGCAAATAGAAAGAAATGAATGTGTGTGTGTGAATGAGTTTTAAACAAGTAAACGATGTATGGGCCATATGGTACCTCCTCTAAAATTAAATGTGTATGTTAGAGCCTATTTAAGTATCAAATAAATGGATGAGGGATTATAAGAAATAGTTGTGAATTAATAACAGACATATAGAGAGCATATCGCTTAAAAGGAAAAAAAAATTTCACAGGAAAAATAAAATACCGTCTATAACACCCACTTTAAAAGAGTGAATGAACACTATAACACTTCGTCTATAAATAAGACGTTTACACTGGGATATCTTTTATAGGGTTATAAATTGTGAGGTGATTTTTACTTACATATCTCGTTGCATTACACTTTTGATTTCATTAAAGCTTTTAAAGAGAGTAGTCGTCGTGGTCTAGTGGTTAGTGTGTTGGCTTACTAAGACATGGGCCCTGGGTTCGACTCCAGGCTCTGACATCTTCAAAAAAAGAAATATGAAAAAAATATTTCTTTCGGCGACTACCTCTCAGCAGTCTTCTGGCAAAAGCTCTGAGAGTAACTAATTGCCATGAACAAGCTTCTCAAGTCTGTCGTTCGGAGTCGACATTAAGCTGTAGGTCCCGGTACTCATGGATAAAAAACACACACAACATGAGTGCAGCGAGAAGCTAGGCCGTAACCCTGACACAGGGTTGTAATGGCCAATTATATATGTATGTATGTTTTAAAGATACTAGGAACTATATGGTTTATATTAATGTTTGATTGAAGTACGAAATCGCATGTGTGCGATATTTAAGCCCCAAATTGCCTTGAAGTTGTCCTTAATTTTTATATGTTTATCTTGAGAACGTAAAGTTTCTAAATTTAGTCTGAAAGACTTCATGGCAAATACAAATCATCGCTTTAAAATTGGGGCAAATGAACAAGTGGGCATGATACTTTCCCTACAAACTGAATAATAAGTTCTTCGTATCTGGTGAACGGTTAAAGACAAAACTTCTGAATTTGGTCTGAATGACTTCACAATTAATAAAAATCTTTAAAAGGAAAGGGGGCGGAATTGGACAAATAGACAGGGTTTCTCCTATACAAACTAATATTAAATTTTTTACAGAATATTTATATCACCACCTAATAACATACATACATACATATATACATAACTGGCCTTTACAACCCTGTGTAAGAATTACGGCCTAGCTTCTCGCAGCACTCATGTTATGTGTGTCAATTTTTATCTATGAGTACCGGGACCTACAGTTTAATGTCGACTCCGAACGACAGACTTGAGAAGCTTGTTCATGGCAATTAATTACTCTCAGAACTTTTGTCAGAAGACTGCTGAGAGGTAGTCGCCGAGTAGTTTTAGTAGTTTTTAGTAGTTTTTTTGAAGATGTCAGAGCTTGGTGTCGAACCCAGGGCTCATGTCTTAGTAAGCCAACACACTAACCACTAGACCACGGCGACTACTATCACCACCTAATGACAACGGATTAATGTGCGATTCACTTAATTTTAACGGCTTGTTTTATGTTAAAATTTAAAGTTTATTTCGCTGTTATTATTAACGATAGCTCGATGCAGTAACATGTCTTTAATAGCGGTTGTTAGAAAATGAAATCCAGTGACATCACTTAAAAAAAAACTTTACAAAAATACAGTTTGCAAAGTCCGTATTCATACAATCTTAAACAATATTTACTTGAATTATAATAAAAAATTTATTTTTGTTGATTTGTTTTATTAAATATTCTGTTTAATGCTGAAAATCGAAAACGAATGAATTTGAAATAGACTGTATTTTCATAGCCATACAAAACTTATAAGTCCTTTTTATTTTAAAGTATTCGTTGCCAAGGAAATTAAGTAAATGGCCACAAAGCTAATAAATAATAAGAAAATTCAAGAACTTGCCAGTTTTAAAAATTATAGCAGTTTCAGTTGATTTCAATTTTACTTTATGGCGATTTTTCATAATTTTTTTATTTATCGTATGAAATTTAATAGCCTAAAATCCTAATACTGGTATTCTTATGAGAATTAACATCCGTTAAGGAATATGTACAAATACTAGCAGAACTGAATTAGTTTTCGACCCAGCTACGAAAGGTCTCATCAGAGTTCTTTGTGTTATACCAGTATTAGGATCTTAGGCTATTAAATTTCATACGATAAGTATAATAAAGATCCATTAAAATATTCGAATTTAGTTCGAAAATGTAGAATAATAATTTTCTTATGTTATGTGTATGAATATGGATGTTGCATACTGTGCTTTGACATTTAATTAAATTTTCTATAAATTTGCTTTAATTTTTTTTTTGAAAAGTATTAATGAAATATTCAATTTAGTTCTTTGTTAGTTAAATTCCAAACATTTTAATGCCTTTGCAATAATAAAATTTTGTATTTATTAAACAACTCAAATAAAGCCGCCATTTGGGAAACTCTTAACGATAGCGAAAGTGGTTTTATTGAATAGTAAAATAGTTTAGTTTAATGTAGAGCTACAGCACTGGTGAATCTGCAACCGAATGGAAGCGCTATACACGAGAAAGACGAAAAATAATTGCTATGTCTAAATGAAATATATTTACTAAGCTTATATAGCTTTAAGTAAGAGACATTGAGAATTCCTTAAAAGTTGGTAAGAAACTCTTTAGAGCTGTTTCTCTCGGTCATGTGACTTCTTTAAGCATTTACAGAAGAAAAATTTACTTACCGCAGAATTAAATCGTCTGAGCAATATTTTTTACAACACTAGCAGTGTTGACTCTAAGTCAGTGATGTCCACTAGTACATAAACACACTTGCGCTTGTGTATGAAGCAGAGAAAAGACTCTGCTTACTTCTACCAGAAATGGGAATGTTCAAATTACTTTCTGTTTATAACTTCATAAATATTTCTTCATAATTCTGAGTAAAGTACGTAATCGATTGTCCGATAGACATGTGACCGATCTATTAAGAATAAAGGAGTACCGAGGTCACATAAATTTGGAGGAAATAATGAATAATTATTTCAGTTAAATAAAAATGATAAAAAAAAATATGCACTATCCATCCCTGCACTATGTTGGAGAGAAGCTAAAATCTTAAAAAAGCAAGAGTAACAATAGCGTGCTGAGAAAAACAGCTGAAGTGGATTTCATATAATAAAACGTAATCGATAACGACCAAATTTGATCCGCATCTCTCACTTACTCACTTAAATTAATTCTCAAATTAAAATTGAAGTAGCAGCAGTCTACTGGTTAGCAGGTCTTGGCTTAGCAGTCTTCCTGCAAAAACTCGGAGAGTAACTAATTACCATGAAAAAGGTTCACAAGGAGTGCGTGATGCAGTGGTTAGAGTGCTCGGACAAAAAGCCAAACGGCCCAGGTTCAAATTCCAGCAAAGTTGAGAAATAAAAAAGGTAGTTTTCGGTTTTTTTCAAAATTATATTTTAAAAATTAAAGGGTCCCCCCCACCAAAGAAGACCATCTACAAAGAAACCGCTCACCGACATTCCACTTTATTCCACCTTAATCAATGTCAACAAAAAACGAATGATCAGGAGAAAAGCGCCACCTATTGGGTGTCCACCCTTTGGACAACGGCTAAAACCCACTAAACCTACTTATCGA
Source organism: Metopia argyrocephala (assembly GCA_963576795.1). NCBI lineage: Eukaryota > Metazoa > Arthropoda > Insecta > Diptera > Sarcophagidae > Metopia > Metopia argyrocephala. The sequence goes on along the minus strand of OY756208.1, from coordinate 168,907,959 downwards.
AGGCACTCACCACACAATCAACATGCAACGATAAGGCAATTGCTGTCGATCATTCAAGGGTGAAGGTATAATACTGGCCTTTGAATGATCAATTCACAGCAAAAAAAATATATATGGTCTGTCATAAATGTACTGTCTTAAAATACAATACAAAGCATTTAGTAGGGGTTTTGCCCTGAGTATTGCTCTCAAATAAAAAAAAAATTCTGCCGTTTAGAGTCGACAGTACTCATGGATAAAAATTGGCACACACACAGCTTGGGTGCTGCGAGAAGCTAAACCGTAAACCTGAAACAGGGTTGTAATGGCCAATTATGTATGTGTGTGTATGCAAATTAAAATAGAGCACAACGTTAGTATACTATTTAAAAGACTATTGAGCAAAATATATTGGATCTAAAACTTAAAAAAGGTCTTAGTTCCATTAAAATGAAAATTGACAAAATTTGTAGGACAACAAACTAATTCCGAAAGTTTGAGAAAAAAAGAATCATACAAAAAGTATAAAAGACATAATGCTTTAAAAAACACTTTAGCAGCATCATATTGAAAACATAGATTAGTGTAAACACTTTGGTAACTAAAGTTACGTGCCATTTAGTAGTTTTCATGTACGAGTATATAAATATTTATTTCCATCATTTCTTTTTTTTTTTTTTTGTCTTCATTGCTTTCATTTTAACATCATTTTGATCTCAAATAAGCACTTTTCGTTCAAAATATTATTATGGTTGTAAGCACGCGTTTTATTTTCTTATTTTATTTAAAAGAATAGTAAATCCACTTTCTACATACGAGTGAGTGAGTACGTCATTTGCAATTGAGTCTTAAAGGAATGTGATGCAAAGAAGCAAAACATGGCAGAAATGTGGACGAACACGGCTATAACCGTAAACTGCTGTGGCCGAAATTGTAGGTTTTAACATTAAAAAGATAATTCCGTTTAAAGGTATTTTCTTTATAGATTTTTTTCTTTTCTTTTCTTTTCTTTTCTTTTTCTTTATAGGATAAATCTAAAACGTGAGATAAAAAATGATGAGGTGTTTAAACATGATTCTATTTTTTTATTTCATATATTTCTGTTACTCGTTAAGGAAAGAAACCTTCAAATATTTAAGAAGCTTGACGAATATTAAAAGTAAATATTTTACAACGAAATGAAATGAAAAAAGAAATTCTATTTATAGAGATAAAAATAAAATATTAAACAAAAGTAAAATAAAACGAAAAGAAAAGAGTTAAAATTAAATCAAAAATATCTTTTCATTTACCAATTTGTTTTTTTTTTTCCTTTTTTTTCTTTCTAAAATAATATTTCTTTACCTCTCAATTATCTAAGTTTTTTGCAGTAACAAAAGTTGATTAAAATCTTTAAATCTTTTTTAGAAAATATCAGCAGCAGAGCTATTCAGAAGAATTTGGAAATATTCCTTTCGAGAGTTGAATTATTTAAAAAAAAAAAAAACTTTTCAGTTCATTGCCGTGATGGGAACAGCCGTAAATCAAATCTAATAAGGAAGTTGTTATCAACACACTCTAATACTGAATATTAAAGCTGTTTAATACTCGTACTACTCGTATCTGTTCACACATCTTAACATCAGTTTAAAAGGCATTATAAATGAAAAGTTTTTCACTTTGTTTTCAAAGAGAGAGATAAAATTTAATCACTAAAAGCTACTTGATTGATTATAATGATTGAATGGAAATTAATGGGTTGGTTATTTCTAGCTCAAATAATCAAAGCATGTTAACCCCAGAATGCATGATGTATCTTCTGTGAGACATTAAAGAGTTTATAATTTTCTAATGATAAAATAGTTTTTGATATGCTTAATGCTGTTCCTACTTTCTTTTTAATTTCTTCAAAGCTTTGTTAACTGAGTATTCTTTTTTGAAATATTGATTAAAGGGTTAAAGCTTTGCAGCAGTTTAAAGACTTTTTTATATTTCTAGTACAGTAACTTTCAATGCAACATTTTGTCTGCCTATTTTTATTCAATTTAAACCAATCTTGGTGTATTACACAGTGCAATACAAAAAACTCCATATACCGACACCAGCTCAGCTTTTATATTGTATGCTAAGTCTTTTGATGTGTGTGATGAGCTTACTATTTTGCCTGTGCTGCTGCGGTCGGTATGTGATAGCGTGAGTTTTTTATTGAGATTATAGGAAACCTTTTTACTTTATTGTTTCCTTAAATTTTGAACGGTTTGCTACCTATGGACCTAAACAGTCAAAAAAAGGTAAAAAAAGATCGAATTTTTTAAAGTTTTTTGCGATTTTGGTCTTAAACATGACGTTTTTTTGATTTTATATGTTTACAATTTTTGTTCGTCATGATAAGAGCTACAAGTTTTCCTCAAAAAATAAATCAAACTTCCGAACGGTTTGCAAAAACTACACCGAGGTCCCAAATATTTGAAGGCTCATAAAGCAGAGACACGTCTTAATTTTTTTTTTTTTGTATATGGTTATATTTCCATGACTTAAAAAATTACACACAGTGTTATGAGTGGTTTGGCGGTCTGACAAAACTATCAGCTGTTAGATATCTGTTGGCTGAAATGTCATTTATGTAGTTTTTCATTTACGAATATAATTCATTTAACTACCGCAAACAGCGTTAGTTAGTACAACCATCATTACATAAGTGTTCATGCAAATAAAGCGAGAAGCTAGGTTGTATCCCTGAAACAGGGTTGTAATGGCAAATTATGTATGGATGTGATTAAAATATGGCCTTATTTCGTGCATTACTGCGTGATTATGATCATCATATTCGACCTACTTCATAAAAAAATTTGAAGAGACTAGGAGTATTACAAATATGTTAAAGCTTATACATTCGAATAACGTACACACTACTGAAAATGTCTGTACTGTTAGTGAAAGTGTGGAGAAACATTCCAATTTGTCGATCCACGGTGTTGTCAGAAATTTGGTCTATTCTACGACTCTTTATGTCGTTATGTATAACTTACGCAACAATTACAGCCGACTGACTATTCGCATTGCCATAAATATGTTGATTCTTTGCCAGGCAACAGGAGAATAAAATGCTCTTAAGCTTAAAGCTGATTTCTTTCTCGGCGAGTACATTAAGAACCAAATTGTTACTAAAGGAGTTGATATAATATAATTCATAAAATGTACAACAGTTTATATCTTTATTTCTCAAAAATGGTGCTGGAAGAACCTTAACCCTAGATTCGTTACACCACGGCCGTAAGCGATATGCGCTTTTTTTAATTTGTTCTGATCAGAGTTTAAAAGATCAGTAAATCGAGTTATTCATTAAGTGGTCTGGCAAGATTGTCACCTATAAAATATCTTTTATTTGAAGTGTCATTTATCAAATACGGCTAGTTTTTGAGCATTAGTCGACGTACTGTGCGAAGATTGTCCAAATTATAAAGAAATTTGAAAAGACTGGAAGCATTGCCGTTGTGGTCGGCCTATGCATCATCGCAAGTACGAAAGTATGAATGGAGCTTAGAATGGCGTATTTTATTTATAAATTTGCATTTTCATCTATACAAATTTCAACACATGCCATAAAGAAGCATCTGATATTCAATGTTGATTAAAAAAAAAAAATTTTTTTAATCGTTGAAGCTCATATTGCTTTTTCTAGTTACATCAAGTTGCATCAAAATTGTATCACATGGTGATTGTAAAACCCAAAAGTAAATGTGGAAAGGAAATGGCACCCAGCAAAGATGAGTGTTTGTTGCACATAATAGTCTGCAATGTGTCATTGAGCTGTATGCTTTTAAAAATTACGTTAAAGGAACCGATATCGTAAATACAGGTAGCTTGTTGCTGAACGTTATGTGGTTTCGACAAGACGCAACCGCACAATGCGATAATGGTCGCGTTGGGGCAGTTATCATTTTATTACCGAAATGACTGAATATTGCGAATAAGTGATAATAATTAGTTGAAAATGACCTCAAAATAATCGACTGTTTTAACCAATTTAGAGATGATCATTTAAATGATGTTTTGTTTTGTATATGACGGCAAGGTTCAGGTGTTGTAAAAAAATAAAGCTTCAAAGCTATGTGTGTGTTATATTTAAATTTACTTTTAAAACAAAAAAACTAATAACCTATTAAGCGAATGTCAAAAAACTATAGTCACTTGTCATTGTATAACAATGACTACTCGAGAAGCTGTTCAGCTGAGATTAATGAGCATTTTATTCGCTCTTCGAAAGGGTGGCTTAAGTATCTGGATGCAGGTTTCTTAAATGATCTAGTCAGAAACGTGTGCCTAAAAAATATGATCAACTTTGTCAAAAATACTGGTTAGATACAACAACTTACAAGATTACAAAGGGCCGTTTTGCAGTTTTTCAATTATTTTAAATTTAATTTTGCTTTAGAATGACTTTCATGTGACCACATTCAACTTTAGATTCTCGAAATAAATTTGAAAGTCTGCAGGCGATCTTTGTAACCTAAAGTTGAGTCTTTGATAGTATAAAAAAATAAAAAGTTTTGTAGAATTTTCTAAAAGTAGATCCTTTAGAATTGAAAATATATAGAAAAAAGCCTCTCCATTTAAGTGATAAAAATATTGTTGTATAGAAATTCAATATGTGAATTTATTGTAGTGGTTGAAAAACCTTTCACATTTCGTTATACTGCTTTTCAATATTTTTTCTTTTTTTTTTCTTTTTTATTTTAAGAATTATTTGCATAATTTTTATAGATTTTAAGCCAAAAGAAAAAAATATTTTTAAATATAAAGAAAACTGCTATACTAAGACCACCCCCGCTTGCTTTATGCACCAAACCAAAAAAAAAAACAAAAACAAAAAAAAAAAAAACGGAAAATAAAATAAAAGTACTTTAAGCATCAGTTTACCATCTTCTCCTACTCTTTTCCTTTCAGAAAATGTAAAATAAATAAAAACAAATTTAGTCCAACTGAATTATTTTTGACATTACTTACGCCTGTCACACCAATAAGGTGGTCATACATCTTTTTCTTTTGGTTTCTTTTTTTCTGGTGAAAAACAAATACATATTCTTGGTGCGGCTTGATTGTGAAGCATTAAAGAAGATCCTTTTTAGCCATACTCGTATAAACACACATACAGATACATATATTATATTGCCTTTTTTTTTATTTTATTATTTAAAGGATGCCAACATTATTATTTTACGCGTTTTTTTATAAAAAATCGTGTTATTCTTTGTTTTCATTATAAACTTCTACTCCAACTTTTACCCCCTTGTATTGTTTTATTCTCCTGCCATATAGTAGAAACAGCCAGCCAACGTCCGTTTGCTGGCTTGACAGTTTCCTTGTATTTGTAGGAAATAAAATCGTTTTTCTTTCTTTTTTTCATTGGGGTTCAGTGAAGAGAAAACAGAGAACCTGCCACCCATTTTAATAATCATCCCTAAAACAAATCCTCAATCCACATGCAAATGAAGAATTTTTCTTTTCGCTATGTTTTTGTAATGATGTTGTTGTAAATACTTTATCCTGAATAATAATAATATTTTATACTTTTTAAAGACTGATGTATTACGATAGTATTGTATAGTTGTTGTTGTTGTTAATATTATTTTGTTGGCCGCTCGGGGAGTCATTTGTAGTTAAAACATGAGTGAGATTGTAGGTTTAATTTTTCAATTGAATTGTGTTTTTTTCTATAAAAGTTTCTTTTGGATTTTACTTTCTAATATTCTATAACAGATTTTGGAAAGTATACTTGAAGAAGGTTGATATTTGGTAATGTCATCATTTAATTAAAATTTAACTGACCGAATTACGATCAACGAGAAGCTAATAAAGCCCAACGGAACCGAGTGGCGAGTTTTTACGTACAAAAATTGTTACGATCTTTTAGTGGGCTGGTACGACTGGTTTTAGGCACGGCATCAGTTAACTCATCAAATAGGGCTGGTTTTTATCCACTGGCAGTCAACAATCTTAAAAAATTAAATTAAATAAATTCAGATTTATTAAAATTATATACATTATAGTTCAACAATTCGGAATTCTGCTGCTCTTAATTCAAACATTTGAATGCAATAACGAACAAAATGACTCGTTTAACCCTCCGTCACGCACATGTTCCGATTGTCACATACGTAGCCCAGGCATCTGGCCAGATGCACTATGTATTTCAATACATTTTTATGAAAAATATGCAATTTTATTGATAACATTATATTATTATAACATTATTTTATATAATTTTCATTTTTTTAACTGATTGGAAAAAATAATTCAATTCATGCAAATAGAAAAAAGAAACAGTTTTTTGTATTTGATTTCATTGCTGCGAAAGTACGTACTATGAAGAGAGTGGAGCGTAGCCAAATAAAAGCAAAACAAAGCAAAGTAACCACAAAATTTACTTTGAGTTGATTTGAGTAAAAAACCGCAAAAAATAAAAATTTGCAAATAAATCTCATTATTCGTCATACAAAATACACGTGCATCTGGCCAGATGCATGCGCTACGTATGTATGTGATGTGTAGGTGAAGAAATCCACATAAATTGTTTTTGTTGTTTTTTTTTTTATTTTTTTTTTTCAAAAAACGATAGCTAACAATATTTGTAGAGGGTACCTAGAGACACAAACACCTAACTAAATTAGAAATTTGTTTAAATCAGTGTTAAACTCGTAAAAGACCTAGCCAGATACATGCGCAGGACGGAGGGTTAATAATAAATGGTGTTCCTAAGGAACGTTACAAATATTCAGTGTTTTGGGCAAGGCATTTTTTTAAATTATAATTTCAAAAACTAATAGATTCCCCCCCCTCCCCCCCAAGAAGTTAATCTTCAAGAAACTGCTCCCTGACATATCTAGTCTATTCCATCATAAATGAACCATCAGGAGTACAGCGCCACCTTCTGGGAAAATAACAGCTAACTTACTGGAGCAGCTCGTCTCTCACATTCAACATCCACCGACAGATGGGGCATTTGCGGTTGAGCATTTAAGGGTGACGGCAGAAGAGTTGCCCTTGAGTGGTCAAATCCACAGCAACTTGTCTCATCAAATCATCATAATCATCTTCAAAATTCGAATACAAAGCACTGCTTGAGTAAGGGGTTCGCCCGTGAGTATTCGTCTTAAAAAAAAACAGCTACGCATTGGAATTTTGACTGCACAACAACGGAAGCGAAACTAGTTAGAAAAATAAAAATTCTCAATTCTTCTTTTAGCTTCGCAATACGATATTCAGTAGTTTCTCTATCGCTTTTCTGTACGTTCCCGGCCAACAACCGTAAATACCACATACGAGTATACGTATAATGTCGGTAACTCTTTCACCACCGAGCCATAATTTTAGATTTAGAAACAGATAAAGATCTGGAGAATAAGGTGTGTAATAAGGCAATGCGAACTTAAATTAATTGATTTTGGCCAACGCACTGTAGGATATGTGAAGTGGTGAATTGTCTTACCAAATTAACGCTCTTTTTTTTAGTTGAACGCTGCAAAAAGTTATTTCAGCATAACAATCGCCGTTGGATCTTTTTCTTTTTTTTCAAGATTATCAGTGAAAATTATCCCAAAACACAGACCTTATTTGCAAATCGATCCGTTTTCGCTTTTTTTGGACATAATTTTACAACTCCAGTACAGGGCTTTTATTGTTTCTTTGGCTTATTCGGAATTATTATGGTGAATCATAGCCAAACATTTCATTGAAACTTCTTTATTATTATTGCTTATTTTGTAAGCAAATGCGACAATCTTGCGCTTAGCTTGATTCATAAAATTAGCTGTCATAATACAATGCATAGCAATTTTGGATATAACTATCATCCAATACTACACACATTAGTTGTTCGACAAATGCGGTGTTCGTCTAGCAATGCGACCACGTTTAAATTCAGCTACTCTTTATTCTAGATACATCCAGTATAGAATCTATCTCGGCTTTAATACTGGTTGGACTGATCCCTTTAAAAAGTTTGAACGTGTTGAATAATATAACGATGACTAATTTTTTCCATTTTAACAAATTTAATAATGTGGCACCTTGAAACTTAAAACGTATGACTTTTCCAAACTACTGACATTGTCCATATTTTATGTCTGCTACTTTTGAAACCCCGTTTAAATAAACTCTTATTGTAAAAAAAAAAAATAAAAACTAATCACTCACTTTTTAGTTTTTTAGTTATAAATTTTTAGCTGTTGAACAAATTTTCGTTTTTACAATTTACTTTAAATTCTTAATTTAATTTTAATTAAATTTCTAAATATTTCTTAAAATTTTCCTTGTTTGAAGTATTTCTTTTGTTCCTTGTTTAAGAAAAAAAATCAATAATTTTGTTTTACAAAAACAAAAAAAAAAGACTCAAGGAAGTAAAAAAGTAAATGGCAGAAGGAAAATCAAGAAAAATCAACAGACCACTTGCTAATGAACTTCTTGTCTTTATTTTTGGCCGCATAATGAGGAAAATAAAAAGAAAATGGAAAATTTAATACAAAAGTTGTAGCAAAACTTTAACCTCCAGCGAAGTTTATACACCAACAACACATTAAAAATTATGTTTTTCGGGAGGGGGTTTGTAGCTCTTTTTTAGTCATTTTTTTTGTTTTTGTTCGAAGTTTTAAATAAATAAAGCAAAATATGTATATATGTATGTATGTGTGTGTATATGTGTATATTTTTCTTTTTATTAACAACTAACCAAACCCCGGCGTGATTCGCTGCTCTTTAATAAACATTAAAAGTTTAATAAAAAACCATGTAAGAAAATATAAAATTAAAAACAGGGGGGTTACTTTGTACTTCGATTCGAATCGCAAATGCTTTCGAAAAAAATTTCCTATTTGAAAAATCAATAATAAATGAATACAAAAATTTTTTGAAAATTCGTAAATTTTTACGAATTCGTAAGACTTTCGATTCGAATTGAAATACAAAGTAACCCCCCAGTTTCAATTAATAATTTGTATTGATCGTAAAGTTGTTTGTGCCATCTTTATAAACATCTGCTATTGGCTTTTCAAAATCTGCCAAAGCCAATATTTAATTTGTATGGAAGGTACTCTATGCTCACATTTGTAATTCCACCTTCTAATTGACTATGAAGCTATTTGGAACAAATTTAGAGGCTGCTTATGATACTACAGTTATTTCCGCTTAATTGAGTCTCTAAAAATGCACGATTTTTGGTGCAATTAAACGGGAAACTCAATTAAGCGATACTCGGTATATGATACGGAATGATCTCGTTTCATGATTTTTAGTACAATTAAGCGGGAAACTCAATAAAGCGGGGCTCAATTAACCGAAAACAACTGTATTTTAAAGATTTAGACAAATTTACTTCGTATAGGCCTCACACCGCCCAGTTAAACTTTTTTAAAAATTCGACAACATATAGTGTTCTTTACACAAAGAGATACTGAAAAAATTTCCGAATATAGGTTCAGTTCTTTAGCTGGCTATAGATATCAAACAAACTCGCATTTATTTTCATACTGATTATATTGATTTCTGGCTTTCATTAAGCGCTTTCTATGTTTCTACAGGGTGCGCAAGTTTGAGTAATTTGAGAAAGTACATTTATGAAATATCAAGACTTGAACTGCCATCCTTGAACATTTATTAATAAGTAGTCAACAGTTGGAAAGTTTTAATCTATAGGTATAGTACTATATACTATATAGTATGTTTGGGTCAAATGTTTGTAAGTCCGCTGTTTGAAAAACTGAACAAAAACAGCACATTTCAAAACAAAATCATCTTTAGTGATGAGGCTCATTTTCAAAATTCAACAAGATTGTTGCATATAAGGTTCACAAAATCCACAAACAGTCCTTAAAAAGCTACTTTATCCAAAGAAAGTGACAGTATGGTGCGGTTTGTAGTTGCACATCATCATCGACGATATCAATTGAACGCCATGTTCTTGTAATTTAACGCCGTTGGCCCTCTCTCTCTGGGCCAATTTGAAAGACCGGGTTTATGTGAACAAACCACAAACAACCGATGCTGTGAAGTATGAAATTCGGCGCTGTATTGCCAAGATAAACGAAACTTTGTTGCAAAATGTAGTTCAACATTTTGTGAAAATTTTGTCTATCGACGTGATAAAGTTAGACATTTGCCAGACATCATATTCCATTATTAATTCCCATATTTCCACTTTACAGTGGTATTAATAACAGTGAATAACTTTTTATCTCAAATTTCCCCACCCTTTTTTAAGGAAAGAATAAATGTGTGTGTTAGATAAGTTTCTCTTTATTCGATGTCAATCAGTTCAGATCCACATCACCTTAACATAGCACAGCATCTCATGCTGTGTGGGCCGTACTTCTATTAACATATTTACGTGTCCTCGACGGGTATGACAAAATCGTTATCATAACATTATCGAACAATAGCGAGTTTAAATCAAAATCCCCACGAACCATAAAACAGTGGCTTCTTTGTGATGTATTGAACGATCTCGACACTGATTGGTATTGGTATCTTCCCAAATTTAGCAATTCATATGCAAAACTTTGGGTCAAAACGCTACAACCATTTAAATTGAACAAATTTATTAGTTACAGCTGTTGTCGAACGATATATTCATTCAGAATGATTTTACGAAACAAATTAAATAAACGACAGTTAACTTGTCAGATAAAGCTTTAACGATCAACTGCTATCAACTCTTAAAATTTCGAAATATCTACTCACATGTAAAAAAATGTTCTCAAACAAAATGCATAAAAGCGGGGTGATGATGTACTTAATTTTTAAGTGTCCAAAGTATTTACTATTTTTTTTTTTTTTATCCATACTTTTTTAACTCCAACTTTAAGGCAGTTAAGATTTTATTCATCTTTGTCTGTTATTACACTTTTAAATTTGTACTCAGCAAGTTCTCATTTCTCATAAGTTTCCTCAGCACTTAATTTAGTCAGTCACATTTCCTACAACGTTGACTGGCGCAGGATAAAAGAAAGAATTTTGAGTCCTTTTTTTCTTATTTAAAACGTTAATTTTTATTGCATGTAAATAACGCATCAAATTTTTAAGATTTTTTTCTTCTTATTTCTTTTGATTCTCTTTTTCAATGAGAAGAACATTAAAACACATTTGGAAAATACGAGTATATAAGTAAAAGATAAATACATAAAATAATCATGGGAAGGGGGAGAGGAAGAGTGTGAGGTTACAGTTATGTGAACACTTTTTGTAAAAATATTTTCCATAAATGAATAATAAATAAAACACAATATATAGAGACAGTCTAAGTGGTTGATTTATAAAAAATAAAGAAATAAGAAGAAGAGGTGGCTGCAGAAAGTGCAGATTAAGAAGACGAATTTAACTGAAACAAGTCATTTAAAATGCCAAGAGTGTTGAAGTATTTCTTTTACAATATTTACCAACTTTATTAGATCAATATTATATAAGCTGAAAGGCATGAAGATAAAATTATTTTTAATATTTTTATTTTTTACCAATTCTTTAGATCAATATTTGCCTCGTTTTAAGGGCAATTTTAAATCGTTAAGTAAAACTGTTTTCTTTAATTATGACTGCTAATCAGTTAATGAATTGCTGTAAATATAAAGGTAAGCCAAATACCTCTTCGGGTGAATTTTGTAAATTTTCCACTTTTAAAGTTCTGCAAAATTAAATTTAAAATGTAATAACGGGTTGTTAAACTTTAAGGGCCGATGTTGAATGTGAACCACACCTAAACATCCAGTTTTTTCTGCAGTGTACTTGATATTTCTCAATTTCAGAGTAACTCAATTTGAACCATGGAAAGATACACAGTTGAGCAAGGTGTTAAAGTTATTCGGGCTTATTATGACAATGGGCGTTCAAATAAAAATGCATATCGTGCACTGCGTGATTTTTTCGGTAAATTTAATCGTCCAAATGTGCGTACAACTGGAAAAATCTTGCAAAAATTTGAGCAATCCGGGTCTGTAGGAGATGTGAAAACTCTAGTGCATGCAGAAAATATTACAGCTGTTCGCGATAGTGTGATTGCCCAACAATTGCAGTTTTGACGCTCTTCGTTGATAAACATTATGATGTGGACGATATGTTGTTTCAACAGGATGGTGCTACTTGCCACACAGCTAACGAAACAATGGCCGCGTTATCTCACGTGGTGGCGGCGTCAATTGGCCGCTAAGATCATGTAATTTGACACCGTTGGATTTCTTTCTTTGGGGATATTTGAAAGAAAAGGTATATGTTGATAAGCCAGCGACAATTCAAGAGCTAAAGGATGAGATAATTCGGCATATTAAGGTCGTGGCGTGTTTTATTCAAATCAACATCGGGCTTTAAAATGCTACCACCCTTCATTTACAGTACTACTTGTACTATGGGATCATACCTGTGGAATTTTGAAAAAACGTCTTTTCTCGAATAAGACAATTTTCCAATATTTTTATAGTAAATATAGAATTTCCTTGTCCTTCTTTTGCTCCAATCCCCGTATTTCTACGACCTTTGGAACGCAAGATATGCAGTTGACTAATCGACCTCTTTCAGACTTTCCCCCAATTTCAATTTGACAAAACGACTTCTTTCGGAGAATTACGAATAATTTGAAAAATTCAATTTCTATAAAAAATTTTATTTACAATAATTTTTATATTAATTTTTCAATTATTTGCATATTGTAGTGAAAATAGAAGTATTTTTTCTTTTTTAATAAAACCAAAATATATTTTCCAGATCAACTTCTTTCAACCTTTTTTTCATATTCCATTTTAACAAAACAACTTGTCTTGACTTAAGCGATTAAGACGATTTTCAAATTTAATCAAGAAAATTTTGACAAATCGACTGGTATGGGGAGGCTAATTTTTTTCTTTAAAATCTATTTAACAAAAAGTCTTAAATTAATTTTTTGTCATTTTAAAGAAAACTATTGCTTCTAGAGGGAAACAAAAGGTCGCATAATGTTCGTTAAGTATTTGTGTATAATATCGAAGTTCAAAATTTCTTTAATTTCCTAAGCAATAACTTCTATAAACCTTTTTAACTGTTTTTTTTTCTCTCCTGGAAAGTTCTTGATTTAGAGAGAAGACGTTTTGTCAAATGTCCACAGATATGTACAGTTATACTGGTACTATAAAAATATGTTATAGGTAACAGGAAAGAAGAAGTAGTTTTTGTTGACATTTCATTTTATTTATATCATGACGGCAATAAATACTTGTGTTATACCAAAAATTAAGGGTTTGGTTAAATAATATATTACAGTGGGGTGTCCAATAGAATGGACAGCCAATCCAATCCAATACAATGGCATAGCAGAATAAATGCGGAGATGGTACCGCCATTAACAAGCACCTCTTGCATAAGCAGAGTTTGGCTAATGCAAGAGGCAAAGACTATTGCTATAATTAGTATATTAGTATCGGCATAGTTTCCATGTGGACCAACAGATTTGTTTTCGTTAATATAGTCTCTAGGAATAACTTCATACATAAAGTAGACTTACCGGTAATCTTTCGAGTTTGAGCAGTGATGACACTGATTCAAGTAGAGATACTTTTTTCAATAGCCTGTTGTTGACAGATCAAGTATGAGTCGTGTCATGCTGTCAAGTTATTTTTGTTTAGTATTGTTTGGCATTTCATAATGGAAAGACTTAAACTTGAACAATGTTTACAAATCGTTCCATTTTATTACGAAAATTCACGTTCTGTAAGGAATGTGTTTCCTGCACTTCGCTCAACTTATGGTCAACAATCGGCCTACTGAATATACTATTCGCAACACTATTACGCATTTTGAGACCCAGCATTCATTAGTGGATAATATTCGACCGAATAGACCAAGTCAAGCATGCTGTGAAGAACATACAGCGGCTTTAAAAATGATGCTGGTGTGAACGTAAACGTCATGGCATGATAACCGACTATTTGGTTTCAGCTAGACGGCGCCACTTCCCTCACATCGCATCAATTAATGAGTTATTGAGAGAACACTTCCATGAGCATATACTTTCACGTTTTGAACCCCTCGATTGACCCCAAGATCGTGTGATATTACACCGTTAGGCTTTTTTCGGGGATATGTAAAGTCTAAAGCTTATGCGGACAAACCCGCTCCTATTCAGGCTTTGGAGGAAAACATCACTCCTGTCATTCGCCAGTTACCAGCCTAAATGCTCAACGAGTCATCGAAAATTTTACTCAACGGATGGACCATCTGCGACGTAGCAACTGCCAATATTTGATAGACATAAACTTCAAAAAATAAATGCCAAAGAATGTTCTTTCAAATGATAATAAACATTCCCCATTAAATTTGAATTTTCTGTGTTTTTTTCTTTAAAATAGTACGGAACCTTTAAATGGATCAGTCGTTAGTTTCATACAAGATTTGACTTCGGCATAGTATTATGTTTTTACCTGTTAACAAATAAACAGCAGCTATCTTTTAATAAAAATGTAAAGAACACATTCATGTGTAGATACTGTAAAAGCCAACAGCTGAGCTGTTTTATGACAAATGTTATATATTTGCATATGGTTTTATTGCTTAGTTTTCTGACCTGCAACGACTTCAAGCCTTCAATTGCCTTAAAATTTCGTATATTACTTACTTTTTCAATTACCACATCGTTTATATAAAAGCATATGCTATAAGAAAATATATTTATTAAAGTAGAAAAAAAAAGAAGAAAACCTTTTAACATCACTTAAGGTAACTACAACAAATTAATTTGCTATAAATTGCAGAGTTTTGAAAGTAATATGGCGCCTAGCGGTCAAAAGTTTACAGCGCAATATCAGAAAAATCAACTATATTTTCTGCTAGAATGCAAAATCTTAAATTAAAAGCAATTCTTTTAAAGAAAACAAAAAACAGAAAAAGAGCAAGGAAAGGGTAATTCACTTTAAAACTGATCACGAACAAATCAATAATATTTAATCTTTAAAAAGTGTACACTACATAATGAAAATGATATGCAGCTACGACGCATTACAAAACAAGTAAAATAGAACCTTAAGAAAATAAAAAGGAGAAAAATCTCAACATTTTAAAGGATTTTAAACAGCCAGTAAATAAGAATAAAATAAATCACAGGCGATAGAAAAATAGCCATTGAATTCTATTAAAAATCGTTGATAGTAAAACACACGATGCAATTGAAGGCGGTTTTAGGACTTTGATCTTCAACTGAATCGTATGTAAAATGCCGCTGCTATACAACAAGTTGCCTTTAACAAATACAATACAAATATAAGAAAGAAATTCAGCAGGGCATATTGTTGAAATATTTCAATTAACTTTTTTTGTTCTGGCTTGCACTACAACCCTGCCCTGTTTTCTTCTTTCCCTAAACTTTGTATGCAACATTTAAATGCTTAAACAGGTAGATTTTATTTCACTTTTTTTTTTCTTTTTTCATTTGTATAGTTTTAGTTGGGCTCCCATTAAGTTTTACGTCCAATAACCGCAGGTTTTCTACATTTCTAGCTGCTTGTGCCACAGAATGGGGCAAAAACTAAGACAGAAAAAAAAACATACATAAACAATGTTTTGACAAATCGCTGAAAATTGAGTGCGCAAAAATATTATTTTCAATTTTAAAAACTCTTATGGAAAGCAAAAAAAAAAAAAACAACAACAACAAACAACGAAACAACTAAAATATGTTTCTCTTATAGTACCTCATGTAGTTTAAAATGCCATTTGATTAGACCTTTGCCGATTGTTGTGTATATGCAAGTATGTAGGAAGTATGTTTTTTTCTCTCCGACATGTAAGTCATTTATGGCAGAGAAGCAGAGTCTAGATAAGTCTCATGTTGCGTCCATGTCTATATATCGATCTATAGCCGCAGGATGTTAATGATTGTAAATTAATAATTTAATATGACTACATGAGCCAAAGTGTGTTTTATGAAAATTGCTTTTTATGTAAATCATATAAAGATAAATTTGCAAATCAACGCATTAAAACATAAATGATATGCTTTGTAAAAACAAAAAACAAAAACAACAACAACAAAAAACGATATGATATGATATATAAAAAATTTTAAAAAATATATAGAGATTGAAACCATAATGTACAAAACAAAAGGTGTGAGAAAATTTAGAAGGTTATTATGGCATTGAATAAGACGGTGCAAGATCCGACCAGTTTTTAGCAATACAGATTAGAACTGATCACTCAGCCAGACAATAGTAACCCATCAGCATTACCGTCAACAAGTTTCAGAAAGTTGACATACAAAAAACAAGACCTTAATGACTCTAATTCCAAGAAAGGGTTACCTATCAGTCCATAATTAACTACGGTGTTAACAAAAAGTTGTTATTTCTAACTCTAGGTAAGATATACCCAACAAAAAATTAAATTTTTAAAATGTGGAAGCTATAAATAAAATTGTATGCATTAATGGAAGCCTTATATTGTTTTTTATACATTAAAACTGCCAAATATGCTACAGGATAAGGTATTATTGTAGCCGCCGTGGTCTAGTGGTTAGTGTGTTGGCTTACTAAGATATCAGCCCTGGGTTCGACACCCAGCTCCGACATCTTGAAAAAAAAAGGAATATGAAAAAAATATTTCTTTCGGCGATTACCTCTCAGCAGTCTTCTGGCAAAAGCTCTGAGAGTAATTAATTGTCATGAACAAGCTTCTCAAGTCTGTCGTTCGGAGTCGACATTAAACTGTAGGTCCCGGTACTCATGGATAAAAATTTACACACACAACATGAGTGCTGCGAGAAGCTAGGCCGTAATTCTGACGCAGGGTTGTAAAGGCCAGTTATGTATGTATAAGGTATTATTTTCGGTTTTTTTGTACTATTTGCTTACTTGTTGCAATAAATTTGCATTTCTATTCCATTTTTCATATAAAAATCATGCATTATTGATGAGTACGAGTAAGTGATTGTTTACAATTTCTCACTTACAAAATAACTTACTGGTAAGCACTATTTTCTGCTGGGTATCCGATAGATAATCTAGGTATATCTTAAACTATGAACTCTCGTTGGTTTATTCTTTAGGTAGTAGTTTTTCGTTCGAAAAATGCCATTTATTTATGAGAAAGGAAAAAAAATATTAATTTTCTTTAAAAAAAGTTAATTATTGTATAAACAAAAAATAAATAGAATTGGAGTAGCTGAGTTTGCATTATTTGCTAAAATTGATTGAACTTGTCAACACATACAAATTTGATAGGATGTAGATTTAAAATTATTACAAAAGCATGATATTGTTACTCACTTTATTTGAAACACTCAATGTGACTGAGGAAAAAGATAATTTTTATAAGATTTCTTTGAATGAGTTGTCTGTACATGATACCGACAAAGATTGTGTATAGTTTTCTGATTTATGATTTCAAAGAAAAATTTGAATCACAGAAACGAAACACTGCCAGGTTCGTTTCTCTGGTTATTTGATAAATTCGACAAAGTTTAAGTCCTTTATTAGTTGTCTAATTTGTGGTCCATCGAAAATGCCGGCTTTTAACTTTTCTTTTCTCAGAACAGGAAACTTTTTCAAAAGATACGAAACACATTTTCCACTGATGTTTATCATACTTTAGTTTTTCAAAAATACGCAGATTTAACGAAGTCCGTAATAGATTTCGATACTTCGCAAAAGTATATTTACGATAAATGACAAAAAGTTATCGGGATCGTTTAAGCAATGTCTTCTCTTTGCAGCGATTTTAATTCTCTGTTATTTTACTCTTAACCTGCCAGTTGATAGTGAGTTATCATAGACCGTTACCTTAGGCGTTGGTAGTTTAATAAATCTCCAAAAATCAGATCTATTACACAAATAGTAGTGTGATTTTTAAAAAATTAATCGAATATGATAGATAGATAGATAATATAGTATGTTTATAAAGTACATTTTTTGGGCAGTATTATACAAAGAGGAAAGATTTATTCAAGTCGATATATGGAATGAAGATTTTTGAAAATAATAACATTTAAATTCAATTTTTAAATTTAAAGAAATAAAAAATTAAAATAAAATCACTGTTTGAGAAATATTTTTTGTGTAAAATATACCGTCTGATATTAAAAATTGCCGAAAGGTATGCTTTTAAATAAAAAAAACATTGAAAATAAGTTATAGTTGCCATGTTGTTGAAAAATTCTAGTTGGTTCATACAAAGTAGGTAAAAAATATGTTTAGAATATCGAAGCCATTTAAAAATATTTAGAAGAAACTTACACCAAAACCCTATCTACGAAATTACGGGCAGTAATTCTTTAAATATAGAGAAGTATTAGTATTTTAGTATTGAGTACTCCATACCAGCTCTTTTTTTTAGAGTAATCGATAATCAAAAACAGTGACTCAGTACTCTCAGAGTTGCATTTTTCAGCAAAATAAAAATTTGCGATATTTTTTTGGACAACCTAAATCGACGGTTCTATAGAACATAACAAAATAACTAATTGGTGTTATCCAACGATTTTTTTCAATTGCCAGCCATTTCTTCTTATTGACAAAAGAAACTTCAGAAAATGTGTGAAACATTTTCTTTTTAAGACCAATACTCAGGGGTATACTCCCACTCATGCAGTACACTGTATTGGAATGTTGAATATATAGATAGATATATATGTAGATGTTAAGCGCCTTATGTCCAAATGAGCAAATTGTTGTCAATTTGATCACTCAAAGGCCAGTGTTATGCCTTCACCCTTAAATGATCAACAGTAATTGCCTCATTTGTCGGTGAATGTTGAATATGAGTGGTGAGCGTCTTCACTAAGTAGGTTAGCTGTTATCTTCCCAGAAGGTGGCACTGTACTCCTGATAATTCGCTTCTTAGTGGAATAGACTGGAAATGTCTGGGAGCAGTTTCATAAAGATAGACTTCTTGGAAGAGGGCGAATCTCTTATTTTTAAATCATAATTTTTGAAAAACCGAAAATTAATTTTATTAATTTTTTTCTTCGCTCTGATTTGAACCTCGATCGTTTAAGTTTCTGTGCGAGCGCTCTAACCACCATTTAAAAAGCGTTCAAGTTTTAATAAAACCCTCGCACTACAAGTTTAGTATACTACCAACTAGACCACTGGGTCATCTAAAACAAATTATAAACTATAAATTTGCAAAAATTTAAGGGGATAAATTCGAAGCCTAAGGCCGAACTTTAAGCTCTGCTGGAAACCGAATGAAAGAAAATTTTTAATGGAAAGCTATGTGTACCATCAGTATTCTTTTGTGCAGTGGTACAGGTGTAGAGCCTGTCCTGTTTTAATACTATTGGTTTCGTGTGTTCTGCTCTTTAAGCTGTTGTAGACACATTAGTGGGTATACCTTTCCTAGATGCGTACTGCTACACGATCACATTGTATATGGCATCATCTTACCACAAATCTTTTATTCAGTGCTTTGTCTAAACGTAAGTATAATATTTAGAATTCTGGTCTTCAACTAATGATTTCTTATTTTATTTTATTTTTTTTTAATTATTATGTTACTGACATGATCTTATTAAACTCAAATTTCCTTTTAACACCTCTTTAAAAGGTTTTACAACACCATATATGTAAGTGTCTACCCTTAATTGGCTGTATTTAAACACCATTTTAAGCATGAAATTACCCCTTTTTATGAAATGCATTTTTGTGCAACATGAATGCACATTTTTTTTTCTACAAAACTGCTTGAAATTTTTTTGCCCTTTTGTTTTTTAATTTTGTTTTTTTTTCGCATTTTTTTAATATAAAATGCACCTCCTCTGACTTTATCAATGAAATAATGAAGTACGTGCTGCAGTTGCATTAAAAAAAAAAAAAGCATTAAACTCTTAAAAAAAATTCAAAAAATTTTTATTCATATTCCGCTCATATGCTAATTTTGAAAAATGCATTTCTTTTAGAGCCATAGAAATTAAATGCAACTGATGAATGCAACAGCAAAAACCTACACCAGTTGGTTGATTTGTTTATGAATTTGCATTTGTTGGCTTTCTTTTGGTTTCGTTTTGTATGTGCAACAATACAATTTCGTGCAACAACAGCAATTACCATTACAAAACATCAAAGGTCGGTGGGTCGTATGGTCGTATTGCTGATAAAAACACTCATTATTTTATTTGCGCAACAAAGCAAAAATTGCGTAACAATTTACGATTTTCTACTTGACACCATTGACAGACAGCCTTTAAATAAAAAAGAGACAGGGGTTTGTGTGTGAAAAGAAATGAAGGGTCTTCTAAAAAGGATAATAAAGTGGCATATTTTTTTTTTTTTTTTTTTGCAAATTGATTTTGCCATAAACCCAATAGGGTGATAAAAATTTTAAGGTGATGGGGTGATTCTTTTTATTTTTTTTTTTTATTTTTGCACAATAACAGTGTAAGGGAATGTCATCCTTTTTGTTTGTGCAGTGGTTGTTGCTTTAGCGTTAATAGGCCTGGGAAAATTTTACAAAATTCCGTTACATGGCAATTTTTTTTATTTTTGTGAAAAAGGATTTGCATATTATTAATGAATCTGTTTTAAGCTATTGAACAATAACAAAAAAATAAAACTAAAATGTATTTTTGATTTTTACAATTTATCATTTAAATATAAAAAAAAAAATAAAAAAAGGATATTAGAAACATGTCAGTATTTGACATATTCTTACATATGCAAAATTTTATTAAAGGATATTGATTACAAACAAAGAGGGTATATGGGATTCATAAAAGATTTTTTTTTTTTTTTTTTTTTTTTGTAAGTGCTTGGAAGAGCTGAAAATCTAACTTTCTCATTGAATAAGAACATTGCTTTTGTATTTCAGAACAAGCTGAGCATTTAAAATGGTATGCTTTTAATGAAGCAATTCAATGACTGCGTGAGACACTTCCTAAATGTGTTCTCTCTCGTTTCATGTGACTTAACACAATTAGTTGCCATAGTCTAGTATGCAGTGTGTTGGCTCACTAGACGAGGGCTGTGGGTTAAAACCCCAGCTCTGACTTGTTGAAAGAAAAAATATTTCGTCGCAAGAATTAAAGAACGCTGTAACTGACAAAAAATCGAAAATACCTTTTTTTGCATCATTTTTATCAAAAAAAAGAAAAAAGAAATACGCGTCGATTGGTCCCGGTCCCAGACTTCTACGATGAAAATAAATTCAATTACGCCGTGTGCGTTTTGAAAAATACCAGTGTCTTTGTTCTACTTTCATACAGGTTTTTTGGCTCTGGTGAACATTTAAAGTTTTGTCAGTTACAGCGTTCTTTAATTCCATCGACGATTTATATCGGCGACCACATCTTAGCAGTCTCCTGACAAAAGTCTTGAGAGTAACTGATTGCCATCAACATGCTACTCAAGTTTGTCGTTCGCATTCAACGTTAACTGCAAAATGAGAAGCTAGACCGTAACCCCGACACAGGGTTGTAATGGCCAATTACGTATGCAGGTAAATTTTTTCTTATACGCTTATTTGAAATCCAAGGTAAGTGTCAACAAGACCAAAACCACACATGCATTCAGCCACACATATGCAGAAAGATTAAAAAAAATGTTGACAAAAATATGCATATATGACAGCAAAGCCGTGGAAGCCATTGCCTGATGTGTTATTCCATAAATAGGTTTGGTAGGGTTGCATATAGATTAGTCATTATGAGCATTTGCATCTGCTCAGAATTTGATCGAAAAGGTTAAGATAGAGGCATGCACATCTTTGATGACCCGACACATATTGACTGCACATAGTTGCAAATTTTAATGCAACACCATACAGACAGGCTTTTCGATGTATGATTACCGTTTATTTCGCTGTCTATAAAATCTTTATTGATAGTAAACAGTATTGAACACAGGGTGCGTGGAAAAGTGGTTAGAGCGCTCGCACAAAAATTCCAACGATCCAGTTTCAAATCCCACCAAAGTTGAAAACTGGAAAAGGTTAGTTTGCGGTTTTTTCAAAATTATAATTTAAAAATCAGAGGACCATCATCAATCAATCATGAAGACCATCTATAAAGGAACCGCTCCCTGACATTCCACTCTATTTCACCTAATCAATTTCAACAAAAAACAAATGATCAGGGGAAAAGTGTAATCTATTGAGAAGTAGCAGATAACAGCTAGCTAAACCTACTTAGCAAAGGCACTCACCACACAATCAACATGCAAAACGTTGAGGCAATTGCTGTTGATCATTCAAGGGCGAAGGTATAACACTGGCCTTTGAATGATCAATTCAGAGCAATTTGTCTCATTCCTAAGGCGCTTAAATAATAATATAAGAAATAAATAGAGCCGCCGTGGTCTAGTTGTTAGTGTGTCGGCTTACTAAGACGATAGTGCCGGGTTCAAATCTCAGCTCTGACATCTTGAAAAAAAAGAAATATGAAACAATTATTTCTTTCGGCGACTACCTCTCAGCAGTCTTCTGGCAAAAGCTCTGGGAGTAATTGATTGCCATGAAAAAGCTTCTCAAATCTGTCGTTCGGAGTCGACTTTAAACTGTAGGTCCCGGTAGTCATGGATAAAAATTAGCACACACAACATGAGTGCTGCGAGAAGCTGGGCCGTAACCCTGACACAGGGTTGTAATGGCCAATTATGTATGTATGTATGTAAGAAACAAATATATACATATACTGTCCTTTCCAAAAATTCCAATGCAATGCAAAGCATCAAAAGGGGTTTACCCCTTAGTATTGGTCTTAATAAAAAAAAATCATAGAGTTATAAAGGAATACCATCAACATTATTTTCAACACAGAAAACTGAAATAAAAAAATTTATAAAAAATCGCAAAAATTTTTTTTAATTTTTTTAATAAAAAATTTTTAATAAAAAATTTTTAAAGTATAGTTCCAGGAATCCATATCTGAAAGACGATACGTGGGATAATCAACTTGTCGTGGTATAGAGACTTATACTGGAAGGATTCAATTGGCGTGGCTGGCGGAAGGCAATAGCTCTCTGGCAGGATATACGAGAGGGCCTCCACCATGCCAGAAAGGCAGATAAGAAGCAATCATTAAGAATTATCCCAGGGGCTGAATAAAGAACAATAATATCAATAGTATCATTTTCATCTATGAACAGAAATGTATACCAGGGGTAACAACAACAACAGCCCTTGGTTTTAGAAAGTTCGTATTCGTTTAAACCAAAATGTGGGACAATTGATAGTGCCGCATTCGGGGCTTTTACGGCATCATTGGCGGTACTTTCTTTTTTTTTAATCCTGCCTTAATTAACACTTTACTGTGAGCGGTATTCTTGGGCTTGATTGCTGTTGAATTGTTTAGTGGTAAAGGTATAACACTGGCCATTGAACAACCAATCAACAGCAACCGATTTCCTTGCGGTTCGGATTTTTAAAGTAGGACCTTTGTTTTTTTCCGACTTAGATACGATATTAGTAAATTTAAATCAAATGTCCACAAACACCACTCACTTTTCTCCCCTTTCTCTCATATTTTCCTAGACCAGCTCAACGCACAGCATTAGTAGGGGTCATCCCCTTAGTGCTGTCTTCAATCTACAAAAAAACAAAATTAATGAAATTACAAATGAACCGACTTGAAGAAGCAAATGGTTACGTTTTAACAAAACTGGGGCCCTATTCTGTAATTCTCTTAAGCTAAAATGCTAAAATTTTGGGATTTTAAAATAGGCTGGGCCTTAGGATATATAAAATTAAAAGTTTTAGATGTAAAAGGCATGAAGTTTTTAAATTACAATAAGCGTTTAAAAATTGTTTTTGCCAAAAATCAGAAGTCAAGTTTATAAATTTTTAGCGATAGAATTTTAGCTTAAGAGAGTTACACAATAAGGCCTCTGATTTCAAATTAGTGACGCTTAAAAAATTCAAATCCTTCTTTTGTTTGTTTTCAAATTTGTTTAGATATTTGATTAGACTGTTTGATGTTTAGCTCAGAGACATATAAAAGATTATTTAAAAAATTAATTGACACTTTGCCATGAATCCTTCATTTTTTACACAGTGTTACTCAAGGAAGTGGTTATTATTTACTGTGTTGCATAACGATTAACTGTTTACTACACAATTTTTAATTAAATTTAAGTTTTAATGTGGCATTATAGAAACTATATCAGAATATGCATGCGTTGTGTATGCTTGAACATCAAATTAAAATGTTTTTAAATTCAAACGCTTTTTTTATTCAAAATCTTACTTCAGGTAATCGCCTTTGAGAAAGGTGTTATACCCTTATTCAACTGGCCATTGCATTTAAATTGTTGTTTTTTAAATTATAAATTGCCTCCTATTCTTCATTAACTATTGCATAATTACCATCAAGTTTTTAATGGTCACTTTATAAAGTGACCCTTTTTTGAAATACTTGAATTTGTTTGTTTGTTTTTTTGCGCTCCGGCTTTAAATTGTATAGACTCGACCATATCGTTCATGTTAATACTCGTATGACCAGAGCCAATTATTAAATTCATCGCTAATTGATAGTCTGAATAGGATTTGTTTGCATTGACAGTGTAAACACAAGTGATAACAATGTTATTTCATGTTTACTTGTGTTGTGTGTTACTAATAGAGGGGGTCAGTTTCATTTAACCAACGAGTTGGTGGTGGTTGAAGTGGTGGTCAGTTAAATTCAACGTGTAATAGGGGAAGTTTTATGATGTTTTTTTTTCTTTTCCATGTTTATTTTGCATAATTTTTAATGGTCAGTGAGAATTTTGACTTGTCGACTTTTATTTCAATGTTTTCGGCATAAATTTGCATAAATAATGATCATGAGATAATCATTCCCAACAAATTACAGGTACACATAATTGGGTTTGTATGGAAACAAAAAGGGTTCATGCAATAGTTTTTGTTGCCGTTCGTAAATAATTAAAAACAAATTTACAAATGAAATCAAATTTGATTTTATTCTTAGATTTCTTATAAGAATTTTATAAATTCTATAGCCTTAAAGGATTTCTGCCTTTTTTGTTTTTTTTTTTTTCTTATAAGTTTTTTTAAAAGAAATTTTTTATTTAAATTGAATTCCTTAAGAAAGTAAAGGTTCAAGTATTGGCTTAAGAAAGAGAAAAATTAATACCTCTTACGAAATCAAAAAATGAGCCAAAGCAGAAAAGTACAGTTTATTTCCATTCTTAAAAATATTTACACATTTTTCTTATAAAAAAATTTAAAAAAAAATTTTTGTTCAACATTATTTGTATGTTTTCCTTGTGAAAATGTAGAAAAAAATATGAAATTTCTTAAGACTTCTTCTACTTTTTCTTCTGCCTATTACAAGCAAGTAGTCGTATAACTCTAAACGCATGTTAATAAGTATTTAAGACTGAGTATGTTTCAAATAGGGGAGACTATTGTTTAGAGTAGAGTCCTTTTTTCTGTTGGTATTGGGTTATCCTGTTTGCTGCTATTGTTCTAAAACCTGATGTATGATGGATATTTCTATGATGCTACTGCTATACTCCCTCAAACGTAATGGACGTTGAAGTAGAAAAAATACGAATTTTTTAATATGAATATTAAATAAAAGAAATGAATACAAAAAATTATACTTATATTTGTAATAAATACAGGGTGTCTAGATAAATAACATACTTATATTTGGAGAAAGTAAATTAAAATTAATTAATAAATATGTTTTTTGATGTGCCCCAATATGAGTAAAGTTTTAACTCTACATTTGCACTAGACAGTGATGATGATCAAGAATACATTCATATCGTCGATGGAATTAAAGAACGCTGTAACTGACAAAAAATCGAAAATACGTTTTTTGCATCATTTTTATCAGAAAAAAATACGCGTCGATTGGTCCCGGTCTCAGATTTCTACGATGAAAATAAGTTCACTTACGCCGCGGCACACCGTGTGCGTTTTGAAAAATACCAGTGTCTTTGTTCTACCTTCATACAGGTTTTTTTGGCTCTGGTGAACATTTAATGTTTTGTCAGTTACAGTGTTCTTTAATTCCATCGACGATATGTTCAGGCAATGTAGAACAGCATGAAGTATATTCAATTTTCCATTTTTACTTTTACTTATTCTGCTTTTCATTACAGAATCGGAAAATTTTATATAAAGATTAAAAATTTTTTCTTTTATTTTTCATAAACATAATGAGAATCAGATATTTTTTCACTAACTTTTTTTATAAATCACACAATTGTTTATAAAAATGAATAGTGTTCTTCCCCCTTTTTTATTTTGATCTTCTTCTTTTTTTTAATTACACATAAAGCTTTTAATCGTTGTCTAAAATTAGAAAGACTGTAGTACGAGCAGTTGAAAAAGTATTGCCGTCTTATTAATGACAGCTCTGTCTACTGTAACCTCTAGGCAGTCGTGGTCGAAATGCTTTTCAGAGTAATATATAGAAAAAATTTATGAAATTCTTTACGGTATTCGATATTTAGCAAAATTTCATTAAATTTACGCAGAAAATTCATTCAATATTGAATGTCGTAATTGGTATCCGTGTCGTATGTGTATAAAAATTCAATGAAACTAAGAGACTAGATTATGTGATTTAACACAATTGGTTGCCGTAGTAGTGCTACGTTGCTAGTATGTAGTGTGTTGTCTTACTAGATAAGGGCTCCGGATTCAAACCATAGCTCTGACGTCTTGAAAAAAAGAAATTTGAAAAAAAATATTTCTTTCGGCGACTACCTCTCAGCAGTCTTCTGGCAAAAGCTCTGAGAGTAACTGAAGGCCATGAACAAGCTTTTCAAGTCTGTCGTTGGATTCGACGGTAAACTGAAGGATTCGGTACTTATGGAAAAAACTTGACACATACAATATGGGTGCTGCAAGAAGCTAGGCCGTAACCCTGAAACAGAGTTGTAATGGCCAAATATGTCTATATGTATGTAACAGACTTAAACGTAGACTCGGTATCAATTTGATTGCTATTGATATTCAAAAATAGGAAATTCTAAAGCCTAAACTAAAGATGGTTTCTAAAAGGAGTAGGCAGTTGAAGATAATGAATGAATCGTATAAAAGTTTTAAGGCTACATGTATATTCTATAAAAATTGTTCAAAGTTGTCTTGTATTATAACTAAAGAGGATTACATACAAAAATAAAAATGTTGTTAAAAATTTCAATGAATTCAAATCTAATTTTGTATACGAACCTCGAATACTATTGCTGGTATATACCCCGTATAAGTATTTTTAACATAATTTTCCTTTTAACAAAAAGAAAATATTAGCCATGTAACTTAAATCGCCCAACGCACAGTGTGGTAAATTACAAATGTAGCAGGAAAAAATAAATCTTTATCAATATTCCTTCTGATCATATAAGGTGTGCGTCACTATAAAGTGTAACACCCATTTTTCTTAATAACTTTTTTCACCTTTAATCAAAATTATTTTTCTTAATCACAATATCTTTGCAAAATGTGTCAGATTTTAAAATGTATCAGTTTGTCAAATTTGACTTGTTAGTTAGTTCACAATGGATAATCAAAGACAAGTGCATACAAAAATTATTCAAATAATTCAAAAAAACCATATTGGAGTTATACAAAAGTTGCTAGGGAAGTCCACGTGACCAGGCAATGTGTTTCCAGAGTGGTCAAAAAGTTCAACAAAGACCTAAAAATTGAAAGAAAGCCTGGAACAGGTAAAGCAAAACTGGTAACGAACGACGCGAAAGCCAAAAAGGTTGAGAAGCTTTTGCTGGCTCTTCCAAACATTTCTGGTCGCGAAGTGGCCCGGCGCGTGTAATGTTAGGAAAGTTTTGTGCGCCGAGTTAAAGCTAAAGCTGGCCTTAAAACATTTAAAGTCCGAAAAATTCCGGATAGAAATGCTAAGAAGAATATTGAAGCGAAAAAAAAGAGCAAAACTCCTCAAAAAAGAATTTTTTCAAAAGTTCGAATGTTGTGTAATGGATGATGAAACTTACGTTTTTGCAGACTTTGCGCAGCTTCCTGGCCAAGAGTTTTATGTAGCGGATAGTAGAGGCAATGTCTCTGAAGAGTTCCGAACTAAAAAACTATCAAAATTTCCCAAAAAGTTCCTAGTTTGGCAGGCTATTTGTAGCTGCGGCAACAGAAGAGCATCGTTTGTTACATTGGGATCAATAAACTCAGATATTTATATCAAAGAGTGTCTTCAAAAGAGGTTGCTCCCATTTTTAAGACAGCACAACATATCAACATTCTTCTGGCCAGATTTGGTAACATGTCACTACAGTAAAAGCGCAATAGACTGGTATAATAAAAATAACGTTATTTTTGTTCCAAAAGAGGCTAACCCACCAAACTGCCCAGAGCTGCGGCCTATTGAAAGATATTGGGCTCTGGTCAAAAGTGAACTAAAGAAGAGTACATCTGTTCCCAAAACCATTACTAGTTTTCGATATAAATGGACAGCTGGTACCAAAAAAATCACCGAAAACACTATAACATTGCTTATGGATGGCATAATGAATAAAATAAAAAATTTTATAAAATTAAATTAATTTTTAAATAAAATATAAATCTGTAATAAAAATGCAAAATAAAACTGTTTTATTTTTAACTCTAGCTTACTCCAGTCAGTTTTTATTTGACTTTTGATGTGTTGCAGTTTATAGTGACGCACACCTTAATTCCATGTTTTTTTTTAGTTTGGCTCTGATACGGTCAGTCAGTTGTTGCAAACAAGTGCATTCAGATTTAAAAAAAGTGTATGTTTGTGTGACTTTGGTCTATCTTAAAAAAATTTTCATTAATTATTTTCATTGTAAGTATTAAACAAAAAAACATTTTTGTGAGCAGTTTAGAAAGTTCAAAAAACAAAACAAAATGAATATCTTCAAGTAGAGTTAAAACTACTTACTCCGGTTAGTTCCGATGTAAAACTACGGGTTATTCATTTCATGGTTTCAAAAGTATGGGACTGGATTTCGACATCTGTCAAACTAAGTTGTTAAACCAATTTTTTTCTTTTCAGTTGAAAGCCTGACATTGACGAAAATCGATCGCTTAACTATCACACAACACATAAAAATTATCAAAACTTACTACAAAAATTGTGATTCTGCCACAGCCACATATCGTGCTTTAAGAGGAGATTATGGTTTACATAATCGTCCAACTACGCAAGCAATTGGCAAAATTGTAAAGAAATTTGAAGAGACTGGAGCGGTTACAAATATTGTAAAGCCTGTGCATCATCGTTTCGTTCGTTTCGCTGAAAATATCGTTGCTGTAAATGAAAGTATTGCCGAAGACCCGAATATGTCGATTCCTCGTCGCTCTCAGGAATTAAACCTGTCTTACGGCACATTATGGCATATTTTGCATTTAGAACTATAAAGTTCAGCTCACGCAACGACTGAGGCCAGCTGACCATTCACAACGTCCTAGATACGTGGAATGGGTGCTTGAACAACAGGCGGTGGACGGCAATTTTTCGAACACAATTTTCTTCAGCGATGAAGTATATTTCTCCCCCGCATATTGGCTTAGTCATAAAACCAAAATTCATAAGTCTAGCTTTATTATTTTCCAAGATATTAATTTGCCTATCTAGATTGGCAAAATCTTACACTGTGCAAGGAAGAAAAAATAACGGATATGTCTAAGGATTTA
The DNA here is from genome assembly GCA_963576795.1 of Metopia argyrocephala. Lineage (NCBI taxonomy): Eukaryota > Metazoa > Arthropoda > Insecta > Diptera > Sarcophagidae > Metopia > Metopia argyrocephala. Next base: position 168,878,430 of record OY756208.1, on the reverse strand, counting down.
AAAAAATATAAGAAAAATCTAAAAAAAAAATTTAAAAAAGTAGTGTCTGAACTTTGTTTTTGCTTAATGAGCAAATATTATCATCATTATTACGGTCTTCATTATTAACAATGTATTGTTTTTTCTTTTCCTTCATTTTTTCACAAAAAATATGCTCACACAGGCATATAACATACATACATATGTATGTACGTATACTAAAAAAAATTATACATGCTCATTTACATATAAACGTATTAAGGGTGCGTAAGGATAACACAACATTTTAAGAAAAAAAAAATTGGAAGAGAAAAAAAAATTAAAGACAAAAAAAAATAATTATTTTCTTAAAACAAAATTCTGCGTTGAAGAGAACAAGTCTACGTATAAATATTAATGTCTGGTCATATACTTGTTTCTTCACCTGCCCCCACTATATCGCATGCATACATACATATATAAACACCCAACTAGTCCTTTTGTTCCTGTCTTAAGACAGGACGAAATTAAGAAGCATCTGAAGAAAATCAACGAATTTTATTCATTAAAAAGACAAAAAAAAAAGACAAAAAAATCAACGAGAAATTTTTACTTGATTCCTGCGTTTTTAACGGAAAAAATAAAAAAGAAAGGACACATTTAAAAGATGATGTAGGATATGGCTTATGGTATGAGATATGGGGTGTATAAATAATAATAGAAATAATGTACACCCTCTCCCTTTCCTCTGTTTTACATTTAGGATAAAAACACGCACTTTTTTCAAAATTAAATGTAATGAAAACAAGTACTCTACTACGGGAAATGTGTTTTTCATGTAATAAATGGCCAGAAGAAGAAATAATCTGCAACCGTTTCAAACTTGTCAAAGAGATAGAAAATGTCTAAGTATTTTATTCTAAATCGTCTATAAACAGTGTCTAAGTATGCTAATGTAATTTATCTTGCAAAACTAAGTAATTGTGGCATTATTAGAAAACTGCATTTTAGCCTGCAATCCTGTTGTGGTGAAGAGTTATTATCTAAGACATCCTGCTTATCAATATTTAAGATGATTAAAGACTTTAATTAAATATCGCGTGGTTACATTTTAAGGGCCAATGTAGAATGTAAACCACACCTAAACGTCAAGTTTTTTTCTGCATTTCATCTAACATTTCTCAATTTCAGACTAACTCAATTTGAACCATGGAAAGATACACAGTCGATCAACGTGTTAAAGTTATTCGGGCTTATTATGAAAATGGGCATTCAAATAAAAATACATATCGTGGCACTTTGTGATTTTTTCGGTCAATTTAATCGTTCAAAAGTGCGTACAATCGGCAAAATCGTGCAAAACTTTGAGCAAATCGAGTCTGTAGGAGATGTGAAAACACCAATGCATGCTCGTACATCTCATACTGCAGAAAATATTACTGCTGTTCGCGATGGTGTGGATGAAGAGCCGCATACCTCAACTCGTCGTCGTGCAAAAAAAATGCACCTCTTACGCTCGTCGTTGATGAACATTATGATGTGGACGATATGTGGTTTCAACAGGACGGTGCCACTTGCCACACAGCTAACGAAACAATGGCTCTTTTGCGCGACAAACTCAATGGCCGTGTTATCTCAGGTAGCGGGGATGCCAATTAGCCGCCAGGATCATGTGATCTGACACCTTTGGACTTCTTTCTTTGGGGTTATTTGAAAGAAAAGGTGTACGTGCAATAGGGTATGTTTTCTGTAATTGAACTTGAGCGTGGTACCTCTGATATAAAATAAAAACAGATTTTAGTGTATCTTGAGAAAGTTTTAAAATAGTATTTCTAAGTTTGAGAATTATCAATTATCAAAAAGTGGAATGAATTGGACGATTAAGCGTTTTAACTCGCATACAAATTAAATACTGGTTTCCTATATACTGACAAAGGTTAGAACTAAGGATTCTGAATTTTATCTAAATGACTTAATATTTAAGGAAAAAATATCAGTCAGAAAGAGGGCAGAATTGGACAAGTGGGTGTGGTACTTCCCACCGTACCGTTTAAACGAAAGCTTATAAATTCAGTACAAACAATGTCGTGGTCAGTATATGTTATCAATTAAAATGTAGGCAATATTAGATTTTTAGAAGTGGCTTTCTATATATTTATTTTTTTTTCAAATTTCTATTAAACTTATATAGCGAAGCACGCCGGGTAAAGCTAGCAAAAATAATAACGCTATGGACTGAGTTCTATCAGTTCATAATTGATGGGGGTGGGTGATGACTTAAGTTGTAAACAAAACTTTCATAAGTTTTTTGTAAGATATTTTTTTCGGGCTTTCAAGGACATGTTTGTTTTACAGAGAAGAATAGCTTGTAGAGTACGAGTGCTGAAGCTCATAATTGATGAAATAATAATAAATAAAAAAAGGGTAATATTCACTATTAATTGCGAAATTTCTAGCCTTTGCAGACATACAAGTTTTTAAGAATGCAATTAGTTGCATAAGATCAATTTTGCTGTGATTATAGATCATACGTCATGGAATAATTTAAATAAAACAAAAACTCAAACGGTCCAGGATGAAAAATTAAAAAAAGTTAGTTTGCGGTTTTTTTCAAAATTATGATTTAAAAATAAGAGGTTCCCCCCTCCAAGAAGTTTATCTACAAAAAAAACAACTGCCTGACATTCCACTCTATTCCAACTTGAAAAAAACAAACCAATGATCAGAAGAAAAAGCGTCACCTATTGGAAAGTAGCAGATAACAGCTAAAACCTACTTAGCGAAGGCACTCACCACAATCAACATGTAACGATGGGGCAATTGCTGTTGATCATTCAAGGGTGAAGGTATAACACTGGCCTTTGAATGATCATAAGAAAAACAAAATATATGTTCTGTTGTCATAATGCATACATAACAGCATTAGTAGGAGTTTACCCCTGAGTATTTGTCTTAATAAAAAAAAAATTTAAAAAAATAAAGTAAAAAAGCTGAATGCAAAAGGATTCAATAAACATTAACATTGCTTTGAATCAGGCTTTTTGCATTTGATTACTTTAATTTCTTTCTGTACTCACATAAAGACATTATCTTTAGTAACGCGTTTATGGGTAATCGTTCAAGGTTTACCGCATTTTTGGAACATAATTCTTTGTTAAAACTTGTGCACTGATGAAAATTATAGTTTACACTGTCCGTTTCAAATTATATTATCAATAATGGTAACCTCTATGAACTCGTTAAACTATTAAGTTTCTAATAAGAACCAATTAATTTTTCTCCTCAACCTCGGTTACAGTTCTGGTAAGAACCATTCACAAATTGATAAAAAATATAATTTAAAACAATCTTCTTAGTTCTTCTTATTCTCACAATAAAGATTAGAACCAGTAATCAACTATTCATTAATTAATATTATTACTAAGCACACAGAATGTTCTTTTAAACAATCTGGAAAGCCTCGTAACATTCAAAGAATTTTGTATTAGTAAAGGAGAAATTGTGCATCAACTATAGAAACGGTCGTAATCAACTGATCTTTGTAAACTTTTCAGCATTTATTGTTTTTAAAATCGTAGCGCTTATTTGGTCAGAAATCTATCTATAGTCCTACAACAGGACTTTTTACTCTTCGGATACCTGATAGTATACTTTCAATTCGTTGATTATCAGTATTCGGTGATTAAAGTTTTATCATATATTTTCGAATAATTTTTTTAATGACTCAAGTGTATGGTGTGTAGCTGCATAATCACTTTTTCTTCTCTCTAGTTTATACACCGCTGTTTGGGGTATAAAATTCTTGAAAAAAAAAAACAGTTTTTGTGACTAAAAACTGAAAATCTACCCTCTATTTTTTTCTAATGAAAATGTATTTTAAAAAAGAAAAGAATAATAAAAAATAAAAACTTTTATGTTTTTTAAAGACTTTTTTTTTGTTATTTCTGAATTCTCTCTCAGCCAAGAAAGCAGCACACAAGTAATCATTAATGCTGGAACAATATTTAAAAGAATTTTACATTAAAATATAAAAAAATTTAAATAAAAGTGAAAAGAAATGGAAAAAAATTAAAATAATGTGTCCCTTAGCAGACGACAAAAGTAACAACAACAGCAATATTTTTATGCACAACACGCATCACACATTTGAAATATAAAAAGCTAATGGTCTGTCTAGTTTTCCAGAGAACAAATGAAAAAATGGCACAAATTTTTATTGAAAAAATCTCAAATAAATAATGAAACGAGCCATGTTTTAAAAAACATGCACATTGAATGACATGCCTGTCTTAAATAAAAGTATGGTATACGGATTTTAGCTTTTATTTAAAAGCAAAAATGATCATCTTCTTACAATTAAATAAAAGATAAAACCAAAAATATATGTATATTGTACTAAATCGGAAGAAAAAAACAAAAAACACATATAAGTTGTGTTTTGTGAAAATTTACGCATGAGGTAAATAAAAAACTCAATTTAACTTCCTACCCTACTGACTACTCCTGCTTTCACCGCTCAGCGTTAGTAAATAATTATGCAAATTTGAATTTTCAGCCCGTGGTAGTAGTGGTAGGTACATAGATATGGAAGTTTTTAAATAAAAACGAAAAAAAATTCAATAAATTTTAAACTGCAAATGAATTGAAATTGTAATCAAAGTAACCGACAGAATATAGAAAAGACGAGAAACGAAAAATGTACAGTTTAATGGCATTTAAAAAAAAAGTCACAAAAAAAATTCTTCATTAATATTCATCAACACAATGTATTGATCCTTTAAGCAGGACGAATGAAAATGAGAAAAAAAAGGAAAAAAGAAAAATCGAAAGACACATAGAAACTAATAAACAAATTTTGTTTCTTTTAATTTAGAGTAACCCAGCAAATGTTTTTAAAAGCATTTGCTAGAAAGACAAAGAGGCCTTCTTCTACTTTTTGTAAGAGTATATACGTAAGAATCTGCAGAAACTACTCGAAATCATTTCTATTTTATTTCAATATCCATTTCTGCGGTGTTAGGTCAGAAATCCCGTTAAAATTCTTAGGTTATGCCTACAGAAATACATCTATCCTTCAATCATAATTACCAGGAAGACGTATTTTTTTATAAAATATTTCTTTTTATATCTAATATCTAATAATATAAAAAGGGCGGACTTAAAACTAGACGAACAGACAATATTTTGAAAAAATCACTTTGATAAATAGCGTTTGTAATCAGACAAAATATCCTTTTAAAGTTTCAAGACTCTACTTTTCTTTTTGAGACATCAAGAACGAATTGAATTTTTTAATATGGAAACAATTGTTAACTACTTTGTAGTGTAATACTTTACTATGAAAGCTCTCATTCCAAACACTATTTGAATCCGAGGAAGATCTTATTTTGAGAAAATCTGCTCCTGTGTTAACGTTCAAGGCAGACAATGCAGTAGTCAACCAAGCCAGAAACGCTTAGATGTTCCTAATTTATATAAAATTACAGAAATTTCATTAAAAAAAAATTGGCTCACAATACGACGAAAGCATCATTGGAAAGACATTTGAATAGAGTAAAGTTTCACGTAGTTTCACTGCAATAGGGCAGGGCTGCTACTTCGAATCTTCACTAGGGTTCACCCCTTTCAGCGTTTATGTGATGAAATTAAAGTAGACTTGCCGAATTTAGAAGAGAAAAGTCCTGTTTTAGAAAGACAAGGTACTAGTGGAGCTGGCAAACAGTCAATAGTACTATCGTTAGTATCGATAGTTTTATTTTTATTAGACTATCGATGTTATTTTGTCGATAGCGATACTATCGTTAAATGTTGCATTTAATTGATTTATGCAGATTTCTATAGCTTAAAACCATCATCGCTTCAACAATTGCAACCGGCCAGATTTTTTCAAGTTGCAATAACTTAACTCGCACTGTACATATTTTTAATTGCATCTTCCTTATAGAAACAAGCAAGGCAAATCGTGATAAAGAAAGCAAAAATACTGAGGTTAATACTGAAACTATACAGTTGAAAAAACTCGCAGAGGTAATTCGGAAGTTTGAAAATTTTTTCTAAAGGCAAAGATAAAGAAAATGCACAATGTCGGCTGTGTGCCAAAATTTACAATACAACGTGCCCATCCATCTCATAACCAACTGGCGGAACAATCAAACACAATCCAATATTTTGTCAAAGAGTCTAAAACCCATAAACCCATTTAGTATAGTAAAGGCTACATGTTTCCGAGAATTACTTAAATGCTTAAGTCTCTGCTACATGTTGCCTTCAAGAAACACTCTAAAAAAATGTGATGATGGTAAATTTGTTCAATACAACCATGGGTAAATTGCAAACAATGCTTAATGAAGTGTAAATTTGCACAATTACAACAATTAATTTTGTTTCGTCAGAAACGTTTTAATTAGGTCAGAGTTAAATTCTATAAAGAATACTTCGACTAACTCATACAAGTATATGTACATTAGTGTGTCCCAAAAAAAATTTTTTTTCGATTTTTATAGGTCCCCCAGCATTTTTTGATCCGATACATATCTGGCAAACACATTACAATATTTTTAATTTCACAAAATGAGTATTTATTATTTTTTAATAGATTTTTGTATATACACAAAATGAGTACAAAACTTAAAAATGGTATAACTTGGGAACGGTAAGAGCAAATTCAATATTTATTTTTTTAAATGACTCAGAATTTATCCACATTTTAAACTTAATCATTAGTTTATTTAACTTCAATAGAAATTTTAAAAATTACAAAGCATTATTTTTAAAATTTATGCTAAATTTACAAAAAAATGTCATAAAAGGTACCCAAATGAGCAAAAATATTACCGAAACTTATAATATCTGCACAGAGAACTAAAGTTTGAACAGTTTTCTTTAAAAAAATTGACTTAGTAACAAAGAAAATCGTGCTAATGGGCCGAGTAATGCGCAAAATTCAAAAAAAGTCGAGAAACCCCGATTTTTGTGTTAAATTCGATTTTAGCGACCTCTAAACCTCTTCCGAAAAATCTGAAAAAAATCACAAAACTACTTTACCCTATATGCTTTCAAAAAAAGGTGGGGGAACAAAAAAAATTTTTTTTTGGGACACACTAATGTACATGCCTGTGAAAAAAGTAATTTCAGTATGTGATTTCTTGAGTGTGAGTTAATAAGTTGATGTTTGGTCTTGAATATGCAACTGAAGTCGAAAACATACATATGTTCAGTTTGGCTAGTGTACTATTCTTTCACAGACATCATTTTCTCCTTGAATTATCAAAAAATTCATTACAAAAAATCTAAATTCTTTATAGAATTTAACTCTGATCTAATTAAAGCGTTTCTGGCGAAACAAAATAACAAAAAAAATTGATCACTTTTCCTGGGCCTCGAACTCGAGTCTTCACCATTGAATTTTTTTTTTTTTTTTTAATTTACTAAGAAACTGAAAAATGAACATAATTTTAGTATTTGTTTTTTTTTTTCTTTTTTTATCATTTAAATTTCGCTGGGTTATGCCAAATTTATCGATATTCAAAACTTCTAATGCTGTTTTTCTAATACTGTTTGTGAAACATTCTTTTAAACATCATTGGTCGCCTTTAATTTATAATAACTGCCACTGTTACACGTTTGATATTTTATGTTTTGTTTTTGGCAAGGCATCATTAATTTTTAGAGCTTAAACAGATGACATTTAAACACAACCAAGCAGTAAGACCAACAGCAACAACAAAATATATCTTATATTTAATAAATCCCTTTAAAAAAAAAGATCAAAAAAAGAAAGTAAAACAGCCGCCAATTTATGCTTTAAGGTTACAAGACCTCTAAGCAAAGAAAATTGGAAAAAAAGAAACTTCAGGTTTATTAGTGAAGGAAGCTTATGATGTGCCATGTTAAGATAAAAACAGAAACGAAACATTAAAAATCAGCATTATTATTATAAATTTTGATAATCAAAAGGATTTTTCTTAGTTATTATGTTCAAAAAAAGGATATTTCCTACCTCGTTTTCACTAAATTCTTAGTTGTCCTTAATATTCACAATAAAAAAAGCAGGTTAAAACAAAAATAGTATCAAAGAGATGTGACACTGATTAGGCACAAAAGCTGCTGCTGGACAAAAAGATAAAGAATTTTAATACAAAAACAATAAATAGCCACCATCATCAATAAGCCTTCTGCTTAAAAAATTAAAACATTTTAGGACTTTTCGTACAAAATTGGAATCTTTAAAACTTGTTCGTTTTGAGAAAACAGTCTTATAAAACCACTAAGCCAGGGTAAATTTCTTTTATAATTTTAATTATTATAAAATTATCCTTTTTTCTTTGTTATCTTTTGCTCTGTAGTTTGTAGACATTTATTAATGATTTATACACAAATATTTAAATTATTTTTTTTTAATATACAAGGATACCTAATGAACTCTTTAAGTAGCATTTATAAGTACATATGTATGTATGTATGTTAGTATTGGTAGAAAATATTACGCATATTTAACATATACTAAGAAAACACGCATTTCCTGTATGTGCTAAACTTCCGTTTAACTAAGCAAAACAAGAAAAAAAAAGCAAAAGTATTCTGCCCCCCCATTCTCAACCAAAGAAAAAATTGCTTACAAAACTTATAAAAAAAGTCTTTACAAATCAAATGACTTTTTAATTTGATACACACTAGAAATCATTAAAAAAATGTGAAACAAACGAACATGTTAAAGCCTAATTTGAATAATTATCAAAATGTTGTCAAATAGTGGCCAACATAACCAAGTAATTACCAAGAGGTGTTACAACAACACCCAGTCAAAACAATTAATTTTTTCTAACAAGTAAACATCCTGTGGTCGCTATAGTTTAGTATGTAAAGTGCTGGTTTACAATACAATAGCTTTGAATTTAAACCCTAGCTCTAAAATTTTAAAAGAAGCAATATGCATATCGTCAATGGAATTAAAGAACGCTGTAACTGACAAAAAATCGAAAATACGTTTTTTGCATCATTTTTATCAGAAAAAAATACGCGTCGATTGGTCTAGCTCCCAGATTTCTACGAAGAAAATAAATTCACTTACGCCATCTGCGAAATAAACATTTCAGGTTTTGTCAGTTACAGCGTTCTTTAATTCCACCGACGATATATAGTGGGACCCAGGTTCAAATCCCAGCAGAGATGAAAAATTAAAACGTTAGTTTGCGGTTTTTTTTTAAATTATAATTTAAAAATAAGAGGTTTCCCCCCCACCCCTCCAAGAAGACCATCTACAAAGAAACCGCTCCCCGACATTTCATTCTATTCCACCTTAACAAATGTCAACAAAAATCGAATGATCGGAGAAAAAGCGCCACCTATTGGGAAGTAGCAGATAACAGCTAAACCTACTTAGCGAAGGCACACTCACCACACAATCAACATGCAACGATGAGGCAATTGCTGTTGATCATTCAAGGGTGAAGGTATAACACTGGCCGTTGAATAATCAATTCACAGCAATTTGTCTCTTTCCTAAGGCGCTTAGAATGCACAGCATTTAGTAGGGGTTTACCCTAAATAAACAAAAAAAAAAATTTTGTTAAAAAATATTTTTTTCAGCGACCACCCATTCTGGCACAATATCTGAGAATAACTGATTGGTAACATGGTAGTCGCCGTGGTCTACTGGTTAGTGTGTTGACATGAGCTCTGGGTTCGACACCCAGCTCTGACATCTTAAAAAAAAAGAAATAAGAAAAAAAAAATATTTCTTTAGGCGACTACCTCTCAGCAGTCTTCTGGCAAAAGCTCTGAGAGTAATTAATTGCCATGAACAAGATTCTCAAGTCTGTCGTTCGGAGTCGACATTAAACTGTAGGTCCCGGTACCCATGGATAAAAATTGACACACACAACATGATTGCTGCGAGAAGCTAGGCCGTAATCCTGACACAGGGTTGTAAAGGCCATTTATGTATGTATGTAACTGATTGCCATGAACAAGCTTCTCAAGTCTGTCGTTCGTATTCGACGTTATAGTAGAGTGCTGTGAGAAGCTAGGCCGTAAACCTGAAAAAGGGTTGTAATGGCCAGTTATGTATGTAAACATCAATGACCTCTAAATACGTACAGCGCGTGAGCTTTCAGATGAAAATTATGTTTAATGTAGTCATTTTAATGTTATAAAGCAATAAAAGAGATAGGAGGAAAACCTTTAAATGCATATGATCCCATGCTAATATCGAAATCTATTGAAAAATGTTTGGCCAACGTAATTTCGTTAGTTTGCTGCTGCTTGTAGTTTAGATTAATCCAACAGGTGTATCTATTTTTTGTGGATCTTACCAAAATACTTTTCGAACAATATTGTCAGTTAGCTATCGAAGAAATGACTTGACACGTTCAACATTCTTTATATGATTCGGCCTACATATGTTTAGAATTTTCCACAACTATTTGCTTATGAAGATCTGCAAGATAGTACTCGTGAGTTTTAAAATTCTACAATCATTGAATAGAATGTACCCGACGATTGAACCGAATTTGCGTACCCGTATAGTTACCGATATTTACCAAAATTTAATGTTCGAAGTTTGGATACTACCATTCAAGTCTGAGTGCACCATGTTTTCGATGGCAAATAAGGTGATAGATAGAGAACAAGGTTACACCCTTGTGACAACTCTAAAAAATCGGACTATTAAAAGCTCTTTAAAGCAACAAACTTATCGTACGAGTATTAACACATTTCAGAAAAACTACAGGTACTGTCGAAGAAAGATTTTTATCAGTACGCCTAAGTAAAGCATTGGGAAAAATTTTAATATTTATGTCTGTTTTAACAATTTTCAGCTTTAGACCACATTTTGCTAAACTAGCTATTAAGTAAGGAAAAATATAATCTTTGCTATCATTTCGGATGTGTTTAAAATTCCTTTCAAAAAATTAAAAACTTCAATGTCGGTTGCGCGCTTAAATCTCCAGTCCCCAGTTAACAACGCACAACAAGAATATTTATAAAAAAAACAATTTTTGTTAACTAAAGAATGACCAAAAACTATGAAAAAAAACGAAAAGCAAAATTAAAGGAAAAATGTCATGTCATAAAATGACTTACAAAACAAGAGTGTTTATTTCACAAATCCAAAATGAGTGTGTGAGTTTGAAAACAAAAAAGGTCACCATGGGTCAGTTAAAAAGGAAATAAAGTCAAAGGTCATTAGGCGCAAGAAAATTAACATACACGAGAAGACAAACACACTCACATATACGATTACATATTATTATTATCCTTCATGCAATTTAATTTTATAGCCAAAAGCGTGTGTGTATAAAGGTACGAATCACATTTACTCATAATAGGCACGTGTTTAACGACATTTAATCCACATGTGAGTAAAATGAAGTACGAGTATATGAATGAACTAACAGAAGGGAAAACTATAAATATTTCCTTAATTTTAATCATAATTTTTATTGTTTTATTATAGCAACCTATTACGACAATTTGTAGGCGTTTTTGTTAATTCCATGAATCAAAAAAAAATTTTTGTTTTTCCTTTTTATTGTAATTAAAACCGTGTATGGCCTAGAAAAATAATAAAAATCTGCATAATTTATAATTAGTACATACCTGCTCAAACAATGTGGAGGTCATGTAAAGCTGTAATTAGAAGTGGAAAAAAAATTATAATAAAACGTAATTTGTAATGATATAAGCAATTAAAAGAAACTAAAATTAAAATCGTATAAAGTGTAAGAAATCAAATGTATTACACAGAGCAACACGAAAAAAAAATAACCATTACGAGTACGGACACCACTACGTGATAAAAGACCAAAAAAAAAAAAGAAGACCGTGAATATCAGTTTTGCATAAAGTCATGAAATTTTTTTTATGGGCCACCAAACATTTGAGGCCTCGGTGTGATTTTTGCAAAATAGTGATCATTTTCTCAGGCTCATATCTAGAAAACTGTTCCGAAATTTGATTTACTTTCTAAAGCAAAGTTGTAGGTCTTGTCATCTATCTAAATATATAAAATGGAATGTGTGTTTGTTTGTATGTACCTTATAGGAGACCAAACCTCTGGACCGATCTTTTTGAAATTTTCACAGCATTTAACTGGGACTCCGGCATGAATAATAGGATATTTTTTTGCGACCACGCCCACTTTTACGCCCCCTTTTTTAAAATTATGTAATTGCTCCCATATAGTTTTATACAGATTTACTTCAAATTGTATACACATTATATTATAGGCGAGGTATAAATAAAAATTTCTTATGCCACGCCCCCTTTCACGCCCCTTTTCACGCCAAATTTTATTTGAAAGTTTTAAAGTTCTTGTTCTCTCTACAAATTTGTTCCTTCCAACGGATTTGTTTTTATTTGATAGTATATTGCTCTCAATACTATTACCATCGCCATATAACTATGAACCACGCCCACCTCACCGCCACCTTTTTGGTTAATTCAGATACTTATACCACTAACAATGCTTGCTATACAAAATACTTTTTTTGTAATATGTTTTTACCTAAAGTTTTATACACTTTTTATCTACAGGTAAGGTAGCCACATATTTTTTTATTACCAAATCCCCCTTTTTCGCCCCATTTTACCTTAAATTATAATTAATCTGTTTTGAATTTATATATCTAAAAATGAATGTCTGTCAGTCTGTTTGTTTATTGGACCAATCTTCCTGAAATTTTCACAGCATGTTACTGTAACTCTGGAAGGAAGACAAAGTGCCGTGGCACTGCCCATATAACCCAAAATTTTAAATAGTCATATCTTGGATATTTTTTGTCCAACGAAGGCAGTATTTGCAATATATGGTATTGCCATGAATATAAATACGTTCCAAAAGAAAAGTGGGCCGAGTACCCCCCTATGATTGTAATATATTGGAGGCTGGACCTGTTAACCGATCTTAAATTTTCACAGTGTGTAGCTTTGACTCAGGAATACTTATTACATGATAATATTTTTGGTCATGCACACTTCTGCACCTACTTCTTTACTACGTTTATTAACGGCTTTATCTAAAAATTTAAAATAAATTTGAATTAATATAGTGGGGTAGCCTCGTTCTCTTTCTCCCACAACTGTCTGCAAAATATATAAGTCTTTTTAATTTTATTGTGTAATGAGGGGGTAGCGAGGCACATCGGGTTCAGCTAGTTAAGAACAAAAATTGTGAACATAAAGGATAAAAAAAATTCACCTTCAAGACCAAAATCGCAAAAAAAAAACTTTAAAAAATTCATTCTTTGTTACCTTTTTTCCCGTTTAATATTTCAGGAAGCAATGAACTACAAAAGTTTACCTAAGATATCAACTTTCTGAAACATATGAATTTACTAGGAATGATACTTAACTCCGTTCGGATAGCGCTTGGGTAGCCCGGCAAATTTTTACTTTTGCGGCTGCCTAAGCTCCAAAAAAACAGCTAAAAAAATATTTAAAGCAGTCTTCTGGCAAAAGCTCTGAGAGTATCTGATTGCCATAAACAAGTTTCTCAAGTCTCCTATTAGGAGTACCGGTCCCGGTACTCATGGATGAAAATTGATACACACAACATGGGTGATGCGCGAAGCTCGGCAGAAACCCTGAAACAGGTTTGAAATGGCCAATTATGTATGCATGTTTTAGAATTTTCCTTACATTCTTGGATAGCATCAGCAGTAATTAATTATATTGTAGCAGCAATGTTCTAAGAAAAATTAAAGATTTTTCGATGTTTATATTACACTGGACATTCCCAGCGTTTCTGGTTGAGCCTTAAATCTTCTTGTATATGAAGTGTATAAAATAAAAAAATAAAATACTAAAGATCAGTCATATTTCATGTTCATAATACTCGTATATTAGCTTTTGTTGGAGTAACAGAGTGGTTTCAGTGTGAGAGATTTAGATTCACTTCTTTGCTTTTTCTCAGTCTACATTTCTGACTGATTTGTCATTGACTTTTCAATCATTATATCTATACACACTTATCGTCCCACATTTTCTTTGTTGAGCCAATATCTGTGTAAATAAGCGTGAGTTTTAAATCTACCTTTTGCTTTTTTTTTCAATTTCATAATTAGTTCTAAAATTAAGTTTTATCGAAATTCGAGATGTGAGTCTTGGATTTTGTGGTGTTTTAAAAATATTCTATATCTACTACTAGGGCAGCTTTAATTTTCCAATATTGCTTACTTATAATTAGGGATTAAGATATCTTTTACCAACAAAATAGAAAAATTGTTTATAAAGCATACTTTTAGGCTAATAATCTTAAAGCATTCAAGTGCACAAAAATAAAATTAAATCCCTATCTTTTTAAAAGTGTACAGAAAATATTTTTCATTAAATGATGAGATTAAACCACGAAAATTTTCGCTATTTTTTTACAATTTGGTTTTTATAAAATTAATTTAAGACAGTGGAGGGAGGTCTTAATAACGAATTTTATATAGTGGAAAGAAAAATGAAAGCCACAAAAAAAAAACAAAATACGAGAGATAAGGGTTTAACTTTGTTTTTGAAAAGATAAAGAAGCTGAAACCACTTGGTTGTTTTATTTTTTGTTGGTTTGATTGTAACAAAAATAAAATTTATTATTATAAAGGCTATTCACCATGTTATGGCTGCTCCTGCTGCTGCCGCTATTGCTATTGCTGCTGTTATTTCTGTTATTTTTATTATTATAATTTTTGTTGTGATAGTAACAAATGCCATTAAAATTGTAATGAGAGATTGGCAGGCATATTAAATAGCAAAAAGAAAGGAAATAAAATTTAAAAAGCTTACATGAAAAAAGAGTAGGACCAGGAAAACAAGTCTCAAAGCTGTAATTAAAATTCTTAATGAAGACAACAGTTGAAACAACACTATTTAATAGAATCTAAAGAAAACCTTAAACATACAGAATATGCGATAAATGGCAACCCTTTCAAACATTCTGGCATCTTAAATACTTACGACAGATATTTTGATGGTTTTGTTGTAAATTTTATGTGTACGTATGACACACAAACTTACAAACCAACACATGTATGTACATATACTACAAAAGTATGAGTGCGTTTATTCTAATAATTTTGATTTTTCAACCCTTTTTTTGGCGCCTTAAAGTATATACCCATACGCATTGCGTGCAATACACGCACTCACATAAACGTTAACAAAATTATTTAGCGGGGAAATTTTAAGCAATTCGCTGTATTTATTTCGCTGTGAATGCTTTCTGTCTCTTTTCATTTTATCTGTTTTCAAAGAGTTATTTACTTGATATGTACTCGTATTGTAAACGTATATTAACATGTGCATGCGAGTGTGTGACATACGCATTTTCACACCAATATTGGTTACTTTATTACGCCGCTCTTATTAATGTCTTTTTAAAAAATACAAGAAAAAGGGTTGTATTTGCGTTTTTATGCAAATCTTTTCGCCATTCGCTTTCAAAGTCTATTTAAAACCTTTGGCAGTGTAAATTAACGAAGATTGATGTGTTTTTGCTAAATAAAAAAAGCTTTTTTACTCCATTTTTGTTTAAGCAAAAAAAATCAAATTTATATAAAAAGTTGTTACACAGATGTGTCAGAATATCATTAATTTTGATTTATTTTTATTAATTTTTTTCCCCAATTTTAGTGAAAAAAGGGCATATTTTTAGTTATTTATCATTATCGTTCGTAAATAAAACAATAATTTTACATAAATTATAATAAAATGTTTTGTTTAATATTAAAATAAAAGTAAAAAAAAAATCATAAATTATTATAAAGAAAACGTCAAATTATGAAAACAAAGACTAAAATCAAGGATCATTAGAAAATTCCCAAGAGAAAAAAGGTTTGCACAAGATAAAAATATATAAATATGCATACGACTAGACATACTTGGATAATATTTTTATTTTAAATAACTAAAAAGTTATTCCCAAAATAAAACAAAACTTTGTTTAATGTTTTCTCTCCTTAGACTCATAACAAAAAAGTTGAATATATTAAGTTATTAGTCCTATAAGTAGTTGCCGTGGTCTAGTAGTTAGTGTGTTGGCTTACTAAGACGATAGCGCAGCAGCGCTGAAATCAAATCTCAGCTCTGACATCTAGAAAAAAAAGCTCTCGGAGTAACTCATTGCCATGAAAAAGCTTCTCAAATCTGTCGTTTGGAGTCGACTTTAAACTGCAGGTCCCGGTACTCATAGATAAAGATTAACACACACAACACGAGTGCTGCGAGAAGATAGGCCGTAACTTTGAAACAAGCTGATAATGGCCAGTTATGCATTAGTCACAAATTTTTACGTTTATTTAGGTGATTTCTAAAATAAAAGTTTTCTAATAAAGCAGAACTAATCCAATACAAACTTCTAACATGAGATAAAAAAATATTTTTGGTTCAAAAAATTTTGGTAGTAAATGTTTTAGGAAAACAATTTTTTGATAAAAAATGTAAAAAAACAGAATGATAAGTTATAAAATAAAAAAAAAAAATATATCATGAGACAAAAAAATTTATGAGCAATTTTCATTAAAGATATTTTGGTTAAAAACAAAAAATTTCTGTATAAAAAAAAACTTTTAAAAGCGAAAAATTTTGAGAAATCATGAGAAAAGTTTCTAACATGAGATAAAATATTTCTTTCCATTGTAGAAGATAAAATGATCTACAGGAAATTTATAAAACAAATCCAAAATAATTTTATTAAAAAGTGCCAATTATAAATAAAACAGCATGAGATAAAAAATAGTGTTTTAAATTATTTTATTAGAAAACGTTGGTATCGAAAATAATTTTTGTTTTAAACTGAATAGATTTATATAAAAAGGAAATTTTTTAAAATGATGAATAAAAGCAAAAGCAAAATCGCTTCTAAGAGAAACTTGTAATGTAAAATATAACTATAGAAAGAAAATTATTTTAAAAAATGTGAATAGCAATCTATAGTAAGAATTTTCTAAAATATAACATTTTTTAATAAAAAATTTGATGAACATGAATTTTGTTTTAAAAAGCTAATGCAACAGAAATCTTGATTACAGGAAATTATTGTGAAATTATTTTTTTTAAGTGAAAAGGTTTCTGAAAAAATTGGAAATAATAAATAAGATATACTATTAAAAAAATTCTCACATGAGAAAAAAAATTTGATTTTAAAGAACTGTAATAGAAAATTTGTAGTCGTCGTCGTCTGGTGGTTAGTTAGCTTACTAAGACATGACCCCTGGGTTCAAATCTCAGCTCTGACATCTTAAAAAAAAGAAATATGAAAAAATTATTTCTTTCGGCGACTCAGCAGCCTTCTGGCAAGAGCTGTGGGAGTAATTGAGTGCCATGAACAAGCTTCACAAATCTCTCGTTCGGAGCCGACTTTAAACTGTATATATCGGTACTCATTGATAAAAATTAACACGCACAACTGCGACAAGCTAGGATGTAATCCTGAAACAGGGTTGTAACGGCCAATTCTGTATGTAATAGAAAAAGAATAAAAATCAATTTTTCACTAAAATGTGAAAATATTTATTGTAAACTTCCAAAATGAAAGAATAAATAAAAATAAATAAAGAAAAAAGTTTTATTTTCATGAAAATTTTAATATAACCCGAGCATTTAAGTAATCGCTGTAGTCTAGTATATAGTATATTAACTTATTACACTAGAGCTCATGATTCAAACTCTAGCTCTGACATCTTGAAATAAAAAAAAATTTAACACTTCTTTCGGCTACTATCTCTTAGCAGTTTTCTAGCAAAAGCTCTAAAAGTAACGAGTTTGCAGGAATAAGCTTCACAAGTCTATCGTTCGGATTCAATTCCTACAGTAATGGAAAAAAACAGATGCATACAATATAGGTACTGCGAGAAGCTAGGCTGTAACTCTGAAAAAGCAGAGAAAGATTACAATATTCAAAATCAGTACCATATTCAAAATAATATCCCCCTTGGAGAACTTTAGAACAAACTAGCAGACCTGGTGTAGAGATGGCAGCAGCAGAAGTCTAAAAGCAATCTTTTTTACACTTTAATAAAAATTGGTCATGGCAATGTAATTCAATACTTTAAGGGAGGAGTCTGCTCCTTCGTTTTCTCATAAAAATTCGTAAAATGGTATTAAATGACCTCCAGTTGAAAATAGGTGAGTTAACAAATTGTCGGAAATTATGGTAATTGGAAAATGGACATGGATTTTGATCATAATAGAACACAAAAAACAGAGTGAAAATGTTGCAATGGAGTGCTTGGCTATGTTTCATAGCAATAAAGCCAAATTTTTTCAATGATTTGCAACCATGTCTAAGACATAGTTTAGCCACTTAACAGCACAAGACAAATGAACAATCAAAACTGTAGACAAAAAAAGCGAAAATCGTATCTAAAAAGGAAGGCGAAAATAGTTCCATTTGCAATATGTTTTTGAGATGTGCGTGAGACAATTTTTATTATCTTTACAAAAGAAAAAAACAATCAAAGTCAGGTATCATAGTATCTTATTTCACAGCCTAAATAATGAAATTCAATAAAAAGAGGACATATGTGGCATAAGAAAGAACGTACGACTATTATTCACAAGTCTACTACAATAGCCACAAGATTTAGCGCCCCGGAATTTATTTCTAATTCTAAACCTAAAAGAAGTGTTTTGGCGATTATAAGATTTGCTAGCAATGAAAAACTTGAGTCGACCATTGAGGGTTATTTTGTGAATCTGAAGAGTTCTGTAAATATGCTATCGATACTATTGAAGATCGCTGAAAAATATTGTATCCTGTTAAATGGAGATTATGTTCCGGAACGAAGAATTTTTTTCTTCAAAACTTTTGTGTATTATTTGTTAGTTCACATAATTTGCGGACCGCCGGATAGTTTCTTATTTTAGCATCAGTACATTCTTTTGCGCTACGAATCATGCAATACTTTACACGAATTTCTAGGGCCATGGTGTTTGGTGCAAATTTTAGTGCTCACAATTTAAATACCCATCTCTACGAAAATTTGATTACTGTAAATCTTTACTACAATATCTGTAAAATGTTTCAGAAAATTTGTATATAAAAATTTAAGTCCATTCTCGTTATAAATGTTTAAAAGCCACTTACATAGGCCTTTAGTTTTTCCTTTTTAAATCTTCTTTTTATGAATATTCCTGTTGTCAAATGACTATTTGTATTAAATATTGATGAACTCCATTGTTCTTACACTTTATTGCTAATATTTTTAAGCAACTTTCTTTAGCTGGGAAGTTAAGAAAGCAAGAGATGATGTCATTTTCATAATTTTATATTTATTTTGTATAACTCAAGGAAACGACAAAGAATAAAATTTTAATTCCGTAACTGATTTTTTTGGGGCAGATAATAGTTGTTATTTCTGAAAACCCTACAGAAAGCAGTTGGTTTCTACTTCATTTTGTAACATGAACAAAATATCGTCGTGCGGGAGCTTATGTGATCTATACGCCATTTTATATTTCTCGGGTTAATGATGCCACTTTAGGTTTTTGACACCAATATTTTTAAAATCTACAATCCGTTTTCGGCTGTTTATATCCGAAACTGAACGAGATATCCGAAAACGGATTGCAGACTTGAAAATGTTGGGGTAGAAAACCTAAAGAGGCATCATTAACTCGAGATATATAAAAATTAAAAAATGGCGGATAGAACACATAAACTCCAGCACGACGATATGTGTATCATGAGTGCAAACAATTTTCCAATGAAAACAAAAAGTAGAACAAACAATTTTGAATTTTTTTCTAACAAGTCGCTGTGGTCTAGTGGTTAGTTTGTTGGCTCACTAAGACAATAGCTCCGGATTCAAACCTCAGCTCTGACATTTTGAAAAAAAAAATATGAAAAAATTATTTCTTTCGGCGACTACCTCTTAGCAGTATTCTGGCAAAAGCTCTGAGAGTAGCTGAATGCCATGAATAACCTTCTCAAATCTGTCGTTCGTAAACGACTTCAAACTGTCGGTCCCGTTACTCCTGGATAAAAATAGACACACACAACATGAGTGTTGCGAGAAGTTCGGTCGTAACTCTGAAATAAAGTGGTAATGGCCAATTATGTCTGTATGCACAAACAATAATTGTATCGGAGGACTAGAAACCTTTCATATATAAAATTATTATTGAAAGATCAACTAACTGTGTATCATGTGAGTAAAAACTTGCGTTCATTACAACAAACATGAAGCAATAAAAGCAAAAATTTCATTTTATTTTCTACAAAAAATGTTTTTCTCAAGCAAATTTTCTGTAAAAAGAAAGAGTATTTTAAATTCGTTAGCATTAGGTTAGAAAAAATCTTAAAAAGGGTATTAAAAATATTTAAAGATGGTGGAGCTGTTTGGGTAAGAAATCTAAAGGGGAAAGGGATGGTAGAATTTTAATAAGATGCTGTAAAAATCGAGTTAAATCCTTTACGAGTGTTTTTTTTTCATTTCTTCTACAGCAAAGCAGTAAAAGCGTTTTTTTTTTGTTTTTTTGTTTTTGTTTCTTCTTCTTTAAAACAAATGTTTCAGTGGCATTATGACAGAGAATATGGTGATGGTTGGTGGTGGGAGTTCGCGATTGCTTAAAAACTGTGCATAAAGCAGGAGGTAGAGACCACGGATGAGTATTCCTCACAGAATATAATAAAACAAATGAAAGTATTGATGGGTGGCTGGCAGGCTGACTTGTCTGTTAAGAGCATTTGTGTTTAGACAACATTTAGATATTTGGCCTGCCTTTTGCCACTCTGTTTCTCTATCGATAAGTCTATGTGTTGTGTCAGTGCGTAATATTTACGTTCATCTTCAACAATTTATCATAATACGCATTTTAAAAAGCATTTTAGTCTTCTTACTTGGGTGGTTATCTGTCTGTCTGTCTGTCTTTCTAGCTGTTTGCCTTTGTTTGGGGTATCTACATATCCTATACGAGTATGAGGGAGTTGATAAACATTCGGGGTAAACATATACATACAGCAGTAAGGAGTATAGTCATACATAAATGGTAGTTAGAAAAACGGGACTAATAAGATTTTAAGTCAAATCTGTATGCGTATGTGTTTTTTCCATTTTTTTTTTCTTTTTTTTTATACTTATTTTAGAGTACAAGAGGTCGGGGGTCGTTAAGAAGACGGCTTGGCTTGCCAGCCGTAAAACAAATAGGCAAAATTATAAAACTGTAATAAATTGGATTAGTTCAAGTAGAGACGCCATTTTTTATTTAATAAAGACAGTACTTGTACTCGTATATGGGGTTATAAGGAAGCAAAAATTCCTAAATTATTAAAAATTGTAATAAAAAAAAAATAAATTTAATAAAAAAATCAACATTTTCCAAAACATTGAATTTGCTTTATGGCCCATTCAAAATCAAATATTTTATATTTCTTAACAATAAAACAAAAATTTGAATTTGCATATGAATTTTTTCTGCCAGCACCTTGATTCCAGTAAAATTTATTGTTGCATTTCTGTATGAAGTGCTTTGAAATTATGATTCTTTTGTAAATCAAAAATAATAATTGAATACAATTAATGTTCGTTTTTGAAAAGATCTGCTGCATATTCGTTGTATACGTAGGTATGTATGTAATTTAGAATGTACACCAGGCTGTGTTGTAACAAACATTTCATATGCAAATTTTTGTGAAAAACAAAAAAAGTTGATAGTTTTTGTTTTAATTTATGCCTGCAGCTGGCATTGCATATGTTTTTTGGGGTGCCACTAAAAGATGCTGTAAATTGTCACAGCAAACTATTCAATTTAAATGATTTGTAACACTTTTAGTGTTTTTTGATCAATTCCTAATGGCAACCGACTGCAAATGTGAAATTTAATCTATGAATAGTTTTTTTTTTTAAATTAGAGGAATAACAAACGAATTATTCCTTAAAGTATGCTAAGTACTTTTTTTCGTAGCATTACTCTCAGGAATCGGTTTTTTATCTGGTATGTGATGGAAATCGATTTCGATCGAATTTGAAATCGACTAAAATTTCAAGTTGTTATAACTTCCAAATCCTTTCATATTTGGAATTACTTTTTTACTCATTATCTTACTGACTATTGCCACTATATTCTTGAGTACTAAAGTTTTAAAATAATTTAAGCAGAGGCCTTATTCTGTAACTAGCCTAAGCTAAACCTATATCGCTAAAAATGTATAAACCTGATTTAGAACTATTTTTGCTACGAATACAATTCTTGGAGGCGTATTATAATTTAGAAGCTTTATGCCTATTATCTCTAAAACTTTCAATTTTATATATTTTAATGCCAGCCTGTTTTAAAAACCCAAAATTTTCGCATTTTAAGAGAATTACATAATAGGGCACCAGATAAATTTTATTTAACTTTGAAAATACAAACGATTTCAATTTCGATCGAAAGTAAACTGCATTTCGATTTTACCGAACTTCTTCTTCAAGTTTTAACCCGAACTTGATCTCTCAGCCGCCTTAAATTAGGAAGTTGGACATACATTCCTCTCTATTGAAAGCAATGGATCTAAGGTGAAATAAACAACGGCTGGTAGAATATCCTGAATACTCGGTGTGCTCTGTCAATAAAAAGAACTAAGACTCTCTTAAAGTTTAGGAAAATATCGTTTAAGCATGTTATAGGTATAATTACTAGGCACTGTATGATTGGACGTATGTAAGATCGAACATAATGGCTACTGCAAAACTGCTAGAATTAGTAAAAGCTGATACCGGTCAAATGTATAGTGCCTTGCTCTATAGTACTGTCTCACAGATATGCCATTGATGAATCACTACAAAACCAAATTAATGGCATTTTCCGGTTTAGCGACAGCTTTTGTAAAATCTCTAAATGTTTGACTTCTTAAATCTTTTACGAGATTGGTTGTGAAGTAAGTACAATAGGCTGTAAGTGCCCAATGAGCAATCATTAATCTCTAGCGACACATGAAACCTAACTTAGTCTACTAGTAGGTTCACCTTAGGCAAATATTTAAAAAAAAAACAGGCGTAATCACTATTTGATGGAAACATTTATTTTTGTTTTATTTAATTACTTAAATTTTATTTAATTAAATTTTTAAAAATAACTTAAGTATAGGAAAATTGTTTCTATAAAAATGTGATTACGATTTTGTCGTCAAATATTTTAAAAATTGTTCAAGAAATACTTCACTCCATCTGACATTCTCAATATTTGCAAGACCTTTATCCGACCTGGGATGAAGTAAAAATATCGTGTATGGGCTGGTGTTTCAAAGTCTATTTTGGGGCTACTCGAAGATGTACAGAAAAGGGCGAAAGTGCTTATCAGTGATGGTAGGGTTTCCAACTCAATAGTGCTATCAAATTCTGCTACTTTTTATTACTCGATAGTACTGAGTACTTTCATTTGGATACCCAATACTACTCAATACTTTTAAGGGATTTTATTTTTAAGATAAAACAATTTCATAATTTCATTTTTACACTGAAATTTGTTTGGCCGTTAAAATTTAAATTTTCCATATAACTTCGAAGAAAAAATACAACTCTTAAAGTATTGATTAGTTACTTTTAAGTATTGAGTACCCAAAAATTAGTACAAATACCCGGTACCCATTACTCAATACTTTGCCAGCACTACAACTCAATAGATTCGTAATGTTCATTGGCGTAAGTTTCATTGTTCTATCGGTACTACCATGGAAAATGACCTGATGAAATAAAGGACTTGATACCGGATAATCACGTATTTTTACGAACTACTTGTACCTCTGTGCGAGCACATGCTTTTGTAGTTAATTGTCCAGTGAATCACACAATGTATTATATAGAGATTTTGTTTTTTAGCAGGAACGTTGGTTTATGGAACAACCTTCCAACGAATGTTTTTCCTGTCAGTTACAATATCAAATTAAAGTTAAATCGATTATCCAAAAGTACTACAATGTACTCCATGAGTAGGTGTCGTCCCCTCAGTGCTGGCCTTGATAAAAACAAAGAAAAAAATATCAAAGCAAGGAAGAGTAGGATTCAAAAGATCTCTCTCTATCTACACGCGTACGACAACCTTTCGTAAATAAATTCTGACACAAGGTATCGTGTCAATTATAAAAAACAGAGCCTTTTGCCGGCTTGAAGGGATATTTCATGTTTTAGCATTTAAAAAAGATCGTTATTATGAAAAATGAGCATTGGTTTTGGTGTCATAACCAGGTACATACGTATACGAACTTTAAGGAAGTCACTTTTTTAAAAAGCCTTTCGTTTAAGTTACACTGTTTTGAAACAAACTTCTTTAGCACGATTTACTCTTTTTAAAATATCCAAAAAGGTAGCAAATCAAAATTTCGCCGAAATATCTATTGAATAGTCATCAGCAACACATGTAACGTTTGCTCAACATTATTTTATTACGTTTTTTTAAAACCATAATTAGTTGTAAGACTGCCAGCCTTCTTTGCTATTTTTTTCTTCACTGTCAACTTTTGAAATGTTTTGTCAGTTTTTTTTAAATGTTGTTTACATGCATACATACATAACTGGCCTTTACAACCCTGTGTCAGGATTACGGCCTAACTTCTCCCAGCACTCATGTTGTGTGTGTCAATTTTAATCCGTGAGTACCGGGACCTACAGTTTAATGTCGACTCCGAATGACAGACTTGCGGATCTTGCTCATGCCAATCAGTTACTCTTAGAGCTTTTGCCAGAAGTCTACTAAGAGGCAGTCGCCGAAAGAAATATTTTATTTAAATCAGTAAAAATTCATCAAGTCATCAAGCAATTCTTAAAGTTATAATTTGGCCTTCGATTACGATCAAACTCCGGACGTTTCATTAGTAGTCGTAGTCGCAACTGTTTAATCTATATTGCATATAAACAATGCTCGTTTCCTCTTTGTTTTTTTTTAAGTTCAATACTCGAAGGCTACACCACTCCTACTCATGCTGTGCATTGTATTGGAATGTTTGAAGGTATAGTTTATATAATTCCATTTAAGCGCCTTATGTCAATGGGATAAGTTGCTGTATGATGATCACTTAAAGGCAAGTGTTATACCTTCACCCATGATATGATTAGCAGCAATTGCACCATCTGTTGATGTTAATTTTGTTTGTGGTGAGGAGGATTTTGTTTAAGTTGGTGGCAGTTTTTGATCGTTGCTTTAGTTCTGCCTATTATTTCCCAGTAGGTGGCGCTTTCTTCTGATCATTCGTTTCATAAGTCAAAGGTGGATAGAATAGAATGTGAGGGGGCGGCTTTCTTGGGGATGGACTTCTTGGACGTTGGGCGAACCTCTTATATATATTTATTATTTTTAATTACAAACTTTAAATGCCGAGTTAAGGTATTTTTTTTTATCGAAAATATAAAAAAAAATTTATTTTTTAATCCATTTTTGGTCTTCATTTTAAATGTAAATGTTGTCACCGTCGTCTAATCTTCAGGTGTTAAACTTTTATGTTTTATTTAAAGCAATTAATTTAAAATATTACTTTACAATTCCCAATCATCTCTTTAAATGCAATTTAGTGTATAGTATTACTAAAACTTTATTTCTGTTCGTCAAGTGATAATGCAGAGAAGGAAGTCTAAAACTTCGCTTAAAAATTTAAAAATGTTTGCTTCTTTCTCCGCTTAATTTCCTTTTGCCAATGCAACTGACTTTCTTAAAATCTTCAACTTAAATGAGACGTTTTTGTATTTGAAAAGAAAGACATTCAACGAAACTTAAGAATTTCTAAAAAAAAAGAATCATTAATTCAAAAAAGAAATTTACACAACCGATCACAACCGAAAGGTGAATGATCCCTTATTTTACGAATTCATAGAAAACAGCTGTCGGTTTTTATTTTTACTTTTTTTTATAAAAATTTTTTTTTTGTTGCAATTGTAGTAAATAAAGAAAGGGCACAAATGAATTTGAAAAAAAAAATAATAGAAACTAATTTGCATATCAGCATACATACCTGGATAAAGACAAAAAAAAAATAATAAAAAACGATCGTTTGTGATCATTTGAATGAAACAAAGGGGAGAGAAAGACAATGAAAGAAATAAAAACGAAAATATAGAAATCCTTTGAATATTAACGAGATAAAGGGGTGAAATTAAAGCATCAAATCAGGCAAATAGAGATGCTGTGTTCAGTTTAGGAAATTAAAACGATAATCTTGGAAAATTATTTGTTAAACAAGCAGGCTAATATTTTTAAAAATTACTTGCTTTTCTAACATTTTTAATATTAAATTTTCATTATAATTTTGTTCCTCTTGAAAAGGAAAAAAGAAAACAAAAACCTAAACCTAAACCACCTCTAACAGCTTTACTTTGCATAATTTATAAAACCACAAAATGTAACCATTGAAAAACGCGTTTTATGCAAATTTTCAAACAAAATTCCAAAAAATAAAAAATAAAAACTTATAAAATGGAAACTAAATGAAAGCAAATATTACGTTTAAGTAGTTAAAAGTTTTTCATTTTGTAGAATTTGTATTTTTATTTTTGTTTTCATAGCTGGTTGTACTGCTGCTGCTGTTGCTGCTTATTGTAGATTTTAAACCAAAAAATTTTTCGTTAAAATTTTCAAAAACTAAAATATGAATAGATTTTTATTCTCATTTTCATTGTTAAAAACAAACACAAAAACAACCATCAAGAAAGAAAAACTAACAAATTTTGTGCATTTATTTTTCATTTGCATGAATTTTTTATTTATAATCTAGAACGACTACACCCTACTGCCTAACAAGTTTGTGCAAAATCGATGTTTCTTCCATCCAATTGGATTTTAAATGACGAAATTTACACAAAAAATTACAATAATTTAAATCAATTGTGGTATAGTGGTTAGAGCGCGTGCACAGGAACTCAAACGACCGAGGTTCAAATCCCAGCGAAGAGGAAAAAATAAAAAATTAAATTTGCGGTTTTTCACAAATCGTCGTGCGGGAGTTTAAGTGCTCTATACGCCATTCTATATTTTTTATATATCTCGAGTTAATGATGCGATTTTAGGTTTTCGACCCCAAATTTTTCAAGTCTGCAAATTGTTTTCGGATATCTCGTCCAGTTTCGGAGATAAATAGCCAAAAGCGGATTGAAGATTTTAAAAATTTCGGTGTCAAAAACCTAAAGTGGCATCATTAATTCGAGAAATATGAAATGGCGGATAGAGCACATAACTCCCGCACGACGAAATTATAATTAAAAAAAAGTAAGAGGTTCCCCCTGCCCCCCCCCCCCGCCCCTCTCCAAGAACTCCATCTTCACAAAATCGCTCCCTGATATTTCCAGTCTATTCCACCAATAAACGAATGATCAGGAGTACAGCGCCACCTTCTGGGAAGATAACAGCTAATCTAAATAAAAGATGCTCAATACACACATTCCATATCCAGATGGGGCAATTGCTGTTGCTAATTCAATGGTGAAGGTATAACACTGGCCTTTGAGGGATCAAATTGACAGCAATTTTTTCCATTGACATAAGGCACTTAACATCATCACATCTATCTATCTATATCTATGCATATATTCAATATTCCTATACAATGCAATGCATTTAGTAGGCGTTTACCCCTGAGTATTGGTCTTCAAATAAAAATAAAACAAACAAAAAAAAAATATTTTATGCACTCGAAAGGATTTAACTTTTGAAATTAAATGGTACTCATATATGACCACAGCGACGTATCCGGCTAAAGCCGACTCTAAAGATGCATTCGTTCTGGCTTATCAGCGTAAACTATGGTTGCCGTAGTCTAGTATGTAGTGTGTTGGTTTACTAGGCAAGAGTTCTGAGCTCAAACCCCAGCTCCACTAGACTACTGCGACTACAACGAAGACAATAGGCACCTAAATTAAGAGTTCATTTCTTTTATTAAACTTTAAAATTTTTTGAGTTCTTCAAGTTCATTACCTACAATTTAAAGTCTCTAATGCCTACCATTTTCTAAATAAAAAAAATTATATGATTTTTCCATTTACCCAAAAATTAAGTCTTCTTATTATAATACAATAGAGAAAAATCTAGAAAAAAAGACCAAACCAACAACTCAACTTGACTACGACGAGTGTTTCCTTCAATACACTTTTGCTACAATTCTCCTGTGCCTCTTCCCTTTCTCCCCTAAACAAATTTTCTACTTGTTCATTTGCAATATACAGAAAGGACATTTATTGTCCTGTGCATGTATATTTCATGATGATTTTCAAAATGCATTTTAGACTCTTAAGGAAAACAAAAACAAGAAAAAACAAATACAATAATTTTAAAATTCTATAAAATGAAAACTTATTGCTGCTGATATTGTTGTGGTAGCTGCTGTTGTTGTTGTTGTTTATTTCGGCTTATGAAAATGGAATTATTTCCAACTCAGCCATTCATAAAGTCAGAGTTTCTTAGAGACCAAACAGAAATTAAAAAAAAAATAACTTTAAGAGAGCAGGAATATAAATAAAAGGCTTGTAAGTGCGATTGTTGTACGTTACCTGCCGCAAAGTGTTGCAATCTAATTTCGCTATAAGTTTTATAAAATTGAAAAGGATTTCGTTTCATTCAGATTTTAAGAGAATTGAAATGGAAGAAATATTTGGGAATAATATTTTAAAGTATTTTTTTTATCTATTGATATATTATTTTATTTGTTATATGGTAAGCAGTTTGAGTTACTTAGTTAATCATTGATAATTGGAGAAGCATACAGGAGATTTTCTGTTTTTGGACGTACTTTCAACGCAAGTGATTGACTGGAAAACAAGCCTGTGCAAAAATAAAAATTTCATACACAATTGTGCTTTAGCTAAACTCACATGTATTCTTACGCTCTTGCTTTCAGTCGTCACTGAAATAGCGACGAGTTAACTGCGTGGTAGATATACCCTGATTTATTGTTTGCAGTGGGAACAAAATTAATAGCAATGCACACAAATATTTTCTATTATAAATGAATTTGTAAATCCAATACATTATTTATCATAGAACATTTAAAAATATAGTTTAAAAGTTTTTCAGCGACATTTTCATTATTTTTATAAAATTTTTAATAAATTTAATGAAAAAAACGAAACTTAAAAATTTTTTTTTGTTTAAAAATTAAAAGTACTTTTTATTTCTTTATAGCAGATTAGTATTTATAAATTTCTCTTAAAGTAATTAAATTTTTAGATGAAATATTACATATAAATTTTACTTAAAAAAAATTCATCCAGTTGCAGAAACTGCTACTTACACGTACAGCAGTGTAATTCTCATTTTCTCACTAACACAACTACATTTTTATTTTGCTGGAAAACGACAAAGCCACAGAAATCCTGATGAGACTCTAAATACTTCGATAAGCATGCTTAACACTCAATTTAACCTATACAAAGAGTACCAAGAGCGGGAGATAGCAATACTTTCTGATATTCAGGCTGCCATTCAAGCACATGGCTCCTATGATATTAGTATGAGACTATCTGATGAAATTAAACCAACTGGGCAGCCTTTACTTGGTCCCGGGCCTTGCGATTATTCAGGGAAATGAGGTGGCAGATGAACTTGCCAGAAAGGGAACATCCATGCCACTGGTGGGTCAGAACCATTTTGTGGGATGGGAAGGGGGTTTTAGAAGACTATACTGAGGGGAAAGGAGAACAGGGAAAGGCGATTCAGGGCGCATAAAAATGTTCGTACTCAGGTCCCCTAGTGCGGGACAATGACAAAGAAAATGCGCAGTTGCTTCCTCTTCTTCTTAGTCATTACAGCCTCCACAGAAGTCATTGTGAGGTATTTTCAATCTGCGGACGTGAGTACCGATGGGTCAATGACCCGTTATCACTGCTATAAGATTTCTGAGATGGACTCTATGTAGATTCAACGCAAACATCGTTCTACCCATTTTCATTAAGCTAGTAGGTTCATTCTTCCATCTTTCCTCGGCGGACAAGAAGAGTCTGTGCAAGATTAGATGTATTCTTCTCAGCAGAGAAATGCCGATCTCACGCTTGAATTCGCTCAAATTATTATTGGAACCTACTTTAAGCAGGTACATCAGCTGTTTTATTTCTTTCAATATCCTCCTGTCCAGGGAACCACATAAGGGTAACTCCTGAATGCCTCGCAATCTCCTCCAGAGATAGTCGGCATTCACGGACAAGCTTGGATGTGGTGTAAAATCCGTCAATCATTCGGTTTTTGGTGGAATAGACTGGAAATGTCAGGAAGCGGTTTCTTGAAGATGGACTTCTTAGAGCAAGGGTGGGGAGCGGGGGACCTCTTATTATTATTTGTTTAATTATAATTTAGTAAAACTGCAAAACCTTCGCTGGGATTGAATTTCGGTCGTTTAAGTTTCTGTGCGAGCGCTGAACCATTATACTACGACCCCCCAAGGTTGCCGCCGATTAGCTATATCTGAGATATTGGCATGTCTGTAGTTTCTATATTTCCATTGCCGCATTTGCTGCCACCTATACCGACATCAGGTCTGGTGGTAACCAGTTCAGGATGGCAAATAATGGTCTCACTTCAGTAGAGCGAACCACCAAATATCAGCTCCGTTGAAGAGTTGGTTCAGCTACCAATTCGAACAGCCAGTAGACGTTCTTAAGGTTCAAAACCCAATTTAGGGCTATTGCCTTCTTGCAGAAGTATAGAGCGTTTGCTGCCTTAGTGATTCTGGATTGTGTATTCGCATTCCAGCTTAATTTGCTATCCAATATAATCCCAAGGTATTTTTCATTATCGAATTGAGTCAGAGCTACTCCATTGATGTCTTGGCCGGATTAACACCCAGCCCACACTCATTGCACCATCAGTGGATATTTCAAAAATGGTATGTGCGGGTATAAAGTATGTTTTTGTGGTTAAAATGTATTGAAGGAAACGTTAATGGAAATAACTTATTTTCACAATCTAACTTTTACCAAATTTTCTTCTTTAATTTGTATACTTTGAACAAAACTAAATCGATGTTAAATAAATGCATGTTTAAAACCATTTAAATCCTCTTGTCTTTATTTTTATTCCACAAATAAAATTGTAAGGGAGTTTACTTAAAAAGAAGAAGTTAATTAACAATTTCTTACTTTGATGTTGGCGCTATAAACACTCTTTGACTAAGAACCCTTAAGACAAAAATAAATATTTAATTTCTATTATTAAATCCATACTCATAAATATGCATAAAAATAGAACGCAAAAAAATAAAACAAAAATCAAAACTCAGTGGATATAAACTCCCTAAAAAGAAGCCATAAAGACTTTTTTACTAATAATTATATGTAACGCCCTAAATAAACAATAAAAAAAATGAAAATTTTGCAGTTTATTCGTTAATATTTTCATTTTGTTTTATTATAAATATTAATGAATTAAATAAACAAATAAAAGTCATAGAAATAAACCACAAAAAACAATTAGAAATGCAAAATAAACAAATCATTATAGACAGTTAAACATAAAAAAGTTATTAATTGTGCCAGACATAGAAACCTAAAATACTCGTACGCCAGCCACAATGTTATAAAAACGAATTGATTAAAATCGAAGACACATAAAAAACGTAATCATACCCAGTTTTTTTGAGCACAGACTTAGTTTTCTTTTTAAATAATAAACAGGCTGGCAGCGAATTTTTTGAAAAAAAATCTATATTGAACCCTCTCTACTTGCAACCCAAGCTTTCAATGACAATTTGTAACAAACAATACCTCCAAATGCAATAACTCCCTGTCATTTTTTTATACATTTTTGTTTTATTATTTTTTTATAAATTTACCCGATTTTATAATTTCTTTGTCGTAAAGTTTTTATATCCTTTTACTAAAAATTAGTCTTCATATGTTTAAAAGATGTGTGGTTTTTATGGTGAAATGGAAGTGGCACGTATCATTTGCTCTCCATTAGTAACTATCATTGTAAGGTCGTTAAAATGATTTTAATTTTAGATTACTTAATATGAAATGAAGACATTTAAAAGCAAAGACATTCAAAATACATACTTAAATACCTTCTTACACTCACATATTTGCCTTATATGAAGATAGAGACATCAAAATCCAGGAAAAAATAGCAAGAGGTGCCGGAAGAACTTGTCTTTCATACTAAAATAATTGTTCTGTAATTTTAATAAATAAGGCTTTTGTTGATTCCTTTTACTTTTCAAACTCCCATCCAACAACTTACGAAAACGAATTTTTTTTTAACCGATCAAAAGTTTTGTAAAACTTTTTTAAGCTCAAAAAAAAAATTAATAAAAAAAATGGTCCTTGAATTAAACACTAGTCAAATATGTATGTATATACGTATGTGTGTAGATTCATAATTGAAAAATGATATATAAAAATTTTTTTAAATAAAATAATATTAAATATTACAAAAATGAAGTCTGTTTTTAGCACCACGACTTTGGAAAACAGAATCTATCAAGTTTTTTTTGCGATTAAGAGCATAATAATATTAGGAAAATATTTTATATATTAATAATATATAAAATAATATATATAATGGCTATTTCGAGGACGGTCCCCAAATTAGACGATCTATCAGAAAACTTAAAAAAAAATTGAAAAATAAAATCATTATATCTCAACATAATATTCTTAAAGTTTAATAAACTCTTCCCATATATATTCAATAGCTTCAATACTCTGTTTTAGTAAGAACTGTGCAGATTCTTATAACAGTCATAACCCGCAAGCTTTCCATTGCTAGCAAATAAATTAGCATCGAGTCTTTCTTTATAGATTTTGTTCTACTCGATTTATGACGTTTCATGCTGTATTTTACTAAAAACAACTCTTTTTATTTTACCAAATAAGCAACAACTGAACTTATTGCTGGGAAACATTACCAAATACTTCCCCAGTGTTGTTTTTCTTATCTTTTAAGCGAACTTGACACTCATCTCGCGCACAGCTTTCTTAATACAATACAATACAATTTTGTAAATTTTTTTAACCGATTCCTATAAGGACACCTTACTTGGTCGACCAATGCGGTGTTTACCTTCCTCGTATTGCCCCATTTAAATTCAACTACATAATATATTATTGTATAAAATGGACAAGCAGACCTTATCAAAATAGGTTATCAAATGACGTTATCACTCTAATCATAGCCATTGTTTCAAAATATTTCCGCCATCTATACGTCATATGAGTTAGTTTTAAGACAGCTTTCATACTCACTTTAACATTTTTTAAGGTTTTTATGAAACTGTAGCTTTAACAAAAAAAAAAAACAAGTTGTGTTCGTGGGCCCAAGCTTTAATGAGTATTAACGAAAGTCTTGTTATCTACGGGGTTTTTGTAAAATAAAGGTTCTGTTTAGGGTTTAACTCAAAAGTGTTCATCCTTTAAAACACTGACATATGTTTTGAATATTCCTGGATACAAACAACAAAGAAGTAAGACAAAATTAAGGAAACAGAAATGTTCAAATTCTGGTATTCGATATAAAACATAATTTTGAAATAATTTGCTTTAAAACTGAAGGAAATGCTAACGATAACGAATACCAACATTTAACAGTTGAAAGGATCGAACTGCCTTCCACATAAAAGTATGTTTTAAAGTATCATCTCTGTGTATTGACTTTCCAGTTATTGGCTAAGGAGGAACCTAAAACCGTAAAGGATATCTCGTTCCATTACTCCTAATTTCACAAACATAAGATCACGATATTGGGCTGGGTGGAACGTAGACTTTCCAAGCATAACCTAAGCTAAATTTATTTTATTAATCTCATACATAACGAAAATTTTTCCTTGAGTGTAAACATATGCGTGTTGACGTTTAACTTTCTTTTGAAATCAACTATATATGGAACTTCTGCTTTATGACTTTAAAGTTCACACAACATATTGTCTAACATTAAAACCAGACATATATGCCTATAAATATGCAACAGAAATAGCACACCCAAATAAATTATAAACACAATAAAATTCATTTTTTTTAATTTTTTGTGTGTCATTTATTCGTATTTAACAAGTTATTTAACTAAATGAATATGTAGGGTGCTTTCACATTAAGCAGAGTAGGTTATATGCTTTTGAAACAATTTCAAGTGAAAAGATATATAAAATATAAAATTTTTAATGTATACTTTTTGACTTAATAACTTAACTTTTTAATATATTGTTACATAATCGATTTAATATACATATATTGAGGAGATAACTCTTTAAAAAAAATTAAAAAAAATTAAAGTATAGATTTGGCTGCTTATGGAAAATGATTTGCGTAGCATAGTTTTAGGAGCATATGGTAAATTATGCATATTTTTCACATACAATAAAAGTCATTCAGCAGTTAATTCGTTTGTTTTTTTTTTTTTTTTTGACAAAAATTTACAAATATAAGAGGAAGAATCTGCAAAACAATTAAATGACACAAACGTAATAAAACAAAACCTAAAATGATAACTTAATGTGCTGGAGGCCCGAAGTTCGAGCCCCAGGAAAGGTCTAAAAAATTTTTTTATAATTTAATTTTTGTTGCGTCAGAAACGTTTTAATTAGATCAAAGTTAACTGCAATGAACATTTTTGGTAATTAAAGGTGTCGAAAACAATTGTTCAGTTTGGCTAGTGTACTATTCCTTCACGGACATCATTTCTCCTTTAATTACCAAAAATATTCATAGCAGTTAACTTTGATGTAATTAAAGCGTTTCTGACGAAACTAAAATGATAACAATTTATTGTGAATTTGTCAGACATTATCACTATCGGCATATTATTCATTATTTCTGTCAAGATGAAATGCAAAGACGGAGTTACCGCTACAGTGAACAATCTGTACTTAAGTGTTGGCGCAAGTAACTTGTTTAAAACCTGAACTTCCTTAAAGAACAAATCCTTTTTTCACAAGAGACCTAAGTGTAGTCGATTGAACTGAATACTCACATACAAAAACTAACAAATATTTTCAGCTAAGGACCATTTTAACAACTTCATTCTAATCCAGACAGCATTTCTTCGATTTTGTCTCCGATATCAAAACTAAAAAAACTACAAAAAAAAGGTTTTTTTCCTGCAAGGCCTTAAAAGACAAAGAAAAGAAAGTCAATCCATATTGGAAAAATGGATTCCTTAAAGGATTATAGACAAAGAGAATACAATTTTTTCTGTCATAAAAAAACAATTTTTTTTTGGAAAATTAAAAAGTATGTTTTCTATTCGTTTTGTATTTCTACAAAAGTTTAACACATAAAATTGGCCTAAACCTTTAGGTTGTTTCGAAACAAACACCCCATATCTTAAAATTTATCATAATTCTCCCCATCATTTCCATCGAATAAAAAAAAACCACTGCAGAAAAAATGTGCCAAAATCACGCGATTTTGCATAAAATGAATGAATGCTTAAAAATGCTTCACAAAGAAATGCCAAAACTTTGCTTTCAATATAAATTTGATTTTATTGTACTCGTCATAAACGTACTTCGTTTTGTGGCAAACAATTTTTAAACTTTTTAAATTTATGAGGTTTTATAAGAACATTCTACGAGTATTTCTTTTACAAATGTTGTTACTTTTTGCTTTCAAATTATTGTATAAAAAAAAATAAAAATTCTGCCTAAATCATATGTTATTTAAGAACTTATATGAAAGACAAAACCCTATTATTATTGTAAATATTTTCTGGCAATATTTATTAACAAGAGTTGTTTGAAAACTTGCAGAGAATAATATTTCACATGCATGTTAAGACCAACTCGAACATGAACATGAACATTAAATTGTAGAAACATATTAATTTGCACAGAAAAGAAAAAATAATACACATTCGCAATTGCCAGAAATAATAGTGTAATAGAAAAACGTCTAAATAGAAAAAGATTGGAAATAAACCGCTATACTAAATGATATACGAGGGGTGGAATTAGTAAAGTGTTTTTAATGCTATTAAAAATTATATAAAAAATACTCAAAAAATGTTGTACTCTTTTCATATAAAATATTAATAACATGAAGAGTATTTTGCTCTCATATAAACGTTAGCCGAAAATAGGATATATCGCAGATTTTTTTCTTGAGATCAATACTCAAGGGAGTAAGCACCTACTCATGTTGTGCATTGTGTGGAAAATTTTTGCAAATGATACCATAGAGTGTTCTTATTAAGCGGTTTATTAATAAGAAAAATTGCTGCCAATTTGATAATCACTTAAAGGTCAGTGTAATAGCTTTATCTTTGAATGATCAACAGCAATTGCTCCGTCTGTCGTTGGATGTTGATTGTGGTGGAGATTTTCGCTAAGTAGATAGTTGGTATCTGCTACTTCCCAGGAGGTGGCGCTCTTCTCCCGATCATTCTTATTATGATGTCAATGCCAAATGTGGAATAAATTGGAATGTCAAGGAGCGATTTCTTGAGGATGGACTTCTTGGAGGGAGGAATCTCTTATTTCTTTAAATTAAAATTAAAGATGAATGAAATTTGGCAGACAATATATTTGTAAGTAAGAACTAAAAAACAAACGTCGACCGCCCATGTGTTTGTTACTTCCAAAGTGGCTTATTTTTCTTACATTAAACTATTTTTTCGGTTAAAAATCATAGTTCTGTTGCTTATAACCACTGTGTATTAGTAGGGATTTAAATTAAGTCCTTCAGACTGGTAGACTTGTTCCTCACACATTAGTCTCCTAGACAGAAAAAAATCGAATATTCTAAAAACTTTCAACGAATTCGTTCAAAACATAAGGGTGTATTTCTTATACGTCTTTAAACGCCATAGCGCATATTTTTTATTATTGGCGAGAATAGAGCACACTAAGATACAAATGTGCAGCTACATTCATGCAGTAGGAATACATACCCTCTAAGCAACTTTATTATCTCTTCAACTGTAATATAGGATACTCATATAAGTAAGTATGGCTATCACAAAAGCCGTTAAAATTAGCAAACTGAGGGCTCCGTGCAAGAGAAAGCGGAATACAAATCCAAAAATAATTCAAATTTTAAAGGAAACAAATTATTTTGATTCATTAAACGAAAAAATTTTCTGAAACCTTCTGGAATTCTTAAAAATTTATACTGATAAGAGATTGGGCAACTCCATCTTAAACCACCTCTAATAAAACAACATTAGGTCATACGGTTTTCTGCTCACCTGTTTTCCTTGAGAAAAAAAAAACATAATACTTGTTATTTAACCCTTAACTACAGACGTCAAATTATATAAACGGTAGTACAGACCACCGGTAATATTTACCGGTTATATAAAATATATAAAATTTGTATAACACAATTGATAAATTTGTTTAATATATATCTGTTCTATATTTCTTGTATATCAAGATCTAGAAAAAGTTGTAAAATTATTTACTTTAATAAATCCGCACAATTTTTTTTAAAGCAAAGTATACCCAGTTACCGTTTTTAGTATTTTTTAAGGTTGTAAAAAAATGACAATAAAAAAATACTTAAACAGAACACAAATTCATTTTATTATAGAAACTTAAAATATAATATATTCAGATACAAAATATAAAAATGAAAAAGAAAAATATGCATTTGAAAAAAAACCTGCAAGAGGTAAATTTGGTTGAAAACTCAGGTCGGACTGCAGGATCGTTTATCCATTTAAAACGATTTTTACCATGAAAATAGTTGGTATTTTAAACGACATCAGTGGGTGGATTATCAATGTCCTCATTGTCTTCTTCTATTTCAGATGAAGTGTCATGGTTACTTACCACATTATCAGAATCTAAACCACTAATATCAGAATCAATTTCTTCCAGCCATGTTTTCACAGCCTCTTCAAAAAAAAATTTTTGGTCCATTTTAACCCTCTTTTAAGAGCCCGGACTGCTTCTACCATCCATTACTATATTCCACATTAAAAACACAGAGTAATAATGTAAGTAAAATTAACTTTTATCCAATTAAATTATAACACAAATTAAAAATATTCTTACGGCAAGACAGACACCAGGTAATTTTTACCGGTTACTAAATTTAAATAGTAGTAAGTTAAACAAAACGCACTGCACACAACTGGCACTTCAGCAAACAAAGTTACACTAAACACTGAAAAGGTACATAAACTTAAAAATGCGTAACTTACCGGGATCCTCCGAAATTGAAAAATTGTAACTGCTTACCGGTAAAAAGTACCGGACGTCTGTAGTTAAGGGTTAAGCGATATTTTACAGAAAATTTTTCATATTATAGCAATTCAAATATTATTATTTTTTTTATTTATTTATTGAATACAATTTATGTACCACGATCGCAGTGACTAACAATATAAACTGAGTGTAGTGTCGCAGACGAGAGGCTCTGGTGAAGTTTAAACCCACAACCCTCGCAATAGCAGTCTAAAGCAGTACCCACTAGACTACTGGAGCACCCACAACTCAAAAAGAAAACAATATATTTAACCCTGCTGTTAGGT
Source organism: Metopia argyrocephala (assembly GCA_963576795.1). Classification (NCBI taxonomy): domain Eukaryota; kingdom Metazoa; phylum Arthropoda; class Insecta; order Diptera; family Sarcophagidae; genus Metopia; species Metopia argyrocephala. The sequence continues at coordinate 168,840,129 of OY756208.1, read as the reverse complement.
GGGGACCATTTTGGTAAAATTTTGTTTTGTTTTTGCCTTGACTAAGAAATAGTTCAACATATCAGCTTAAAACGTTTGCTATTGGGATATTTTTATATTTTATTACTCCTGAAAAACTTTCAACCAAAAATAATAAAATGGAAGTCAGAATAATAAAAAAATTATGAATTTTTGGTCCGTTATTGTTTTTTTTTTTTATTAAATTTTTTCACTACATGATGAGCAAATGATCTTTCGTTGCAATTTACATATAAATTTGTTGCATATGGTGCATTTGCAATCGCAATTAGTTTTGTAGCAGCTGCAAATTCAACGTTTTCTAGTTGCTGTTAATCGTCGATTTTTCATTGTTTTAGCAAACCAGAAGTTAACTACCGCGAATGATATGTAAACTTACAAAGGGGAATCCCAGAAATAAAGGTCACTTACTAAAACACTTCAAAAACAAACTGGGTGCATCCTATAAATATTACGACATTATAACAGGCAATTATTACAAAACAAGAATAATATGGACCAAAATAGTCCTATACCTAAGATTCGTAAGTTTTTTTTTAACTAACAGCAGGGTTAAATTAATTTAGTCCAACCCTCGTATTTTACTAGAATGTGTTTATGCCACATACTTTACTCTTCAAGTACAGCAAGTAGCTAGTATAAGTGTAACGTTCGATCGTTATCACTAAATCAGAGGTTAATAGAGCTTAACATTAATACCACGAGAGAGACCATCAATTTAAACAAAAAAAAGGAAAGACGCATATAATCCATTCATAGAAGCAAAATTTAAAGACTTAAGAAGCAGCCTGTATTGAATGTTTCGTTTTGATTCAGAACATCATCATTTAACAGACGCCCATTTGTACAATATAACCCTTAAAGGTGCAACAAAATGCATACTTTTAGTTTTCAAATAAAAAAAAAAAGACAATCGAAGTGATTGTTCACGTACAATATTGGTTGCCTGATCATTATGTTGCCAATATCACACGAAAAATCTGATCATAATCACAATCATAAACATAATCAAGATCATGATCAACACCAGCAATAGCACCTTCTCTTTTACTGCTATATTTTTATTTTTTTGTTTTTTTTTTTTCAAGGAAATTAAAGGAATCTCCTCGATTTGTGTTTTTTTTTATTTTTTTGCATTTCAACTTTAACTGCCACACTTGTTGCAATTTATTTTTTCTATTCTATAGTTAAAATGAAATCCATCACCTCTCATGTTTTTTTTTTTTTTTTGCTTTCTTTTTCCGTTTTCCTTGACTTAAATAGACAGTTTATTGTAAGAGCTGTGATCTTTTTATGGCGCAATGATTTGCTTGCTTGTCCATTTCACCTGCAGCCTCTGCCTTCATTTATTTTTTTCGCTCTTTGTTAGGGTATTCATTGTAAATTACTTTAATAGTTTAAATATAATAATTTGTTTGCGAGTCTTTTTTTTTACTCTCAAATCTTAAAATACATTCTTTTTTACACCATCACCCATATAGTGTTACAAGATCAAAACAATATCAACGACATAAAGGAAATAAAAAAATAAATTCTGTGTTGCAAGTCGACAAAAGTTAAGTTTATAAATTAAAAGAAATATTTCGAAAAAATAAACCAGCTAAACTGAATTATAAAGTGCAATTCAACAATTTGCTAAACAGAAACTAATATTTTCAAAAAATTAATGAAACATGACACAAACATTTATTTTTTTTTTTAATCAAGAGTTTTACCAATTTTTTCTTATATATGTAAAATGTAAAAAATGTAAACATAATTCAAGTGTTGTTTATAAATACATACATACATAATTAGCTACAAGTCACCGTGGTCTAGTGGTTAGTGTATTGGCTTACTACGACTAATGCTCGGGTTTAAGCCCAGGCTCTGACATCTTGAAGCATAGAAATATGAAAAATATTTCTTTCGGCGACTACCTATTAGCAGTCTTCTGGCAAAATCTCTGAGAGTAACTGATGGCCATTAAAAAGGTTCTCAAGTCTGTCGTCGGAATCGACTTTAAACTGTAGGTCAAGGTACTCATGGATAAAAGTTGACACACACAACAAGAGTGCTGCGAGAAGCTCGGCCGTAACTCTGAAACCAAGTAGTAATGGCCAATTATGTATGTATGTATGTATCTACCGGAGTTTGAGATTCCTTTTTCGCACATATCTAAAATATTTTTGAAATAAAATATTCTTCTTTATTATTGTTCACTTTATTATGAATCATATAATGCATATACTTAAATGCTATCAAAAAACGTCAGGATTGCAAAATATTGGTATGCAACGTATTTAAAATGCAACTGTGCAATGTATCGACTTGGTATTAATACTAGAAGTAATCACTCTTCGTTGCAAATGCTCTTCCAAGCTTTATAAATAAGCAATCGTAGCATATGTGCCTATACTTTCATTATTCTTTCACATGGCACAGTGTAAGATTTACCCATTCTAGGGAGACAAAATTAAATATCTTGGAAAAGAATAAAGATCGAATTAAGAATTTTAGTACATGGTGTTACTAGGTCAATATGTAATACTGAGCGAAATTGGACCACGGCCACGCCCACCTCCCATACAACTGCAAAAATGTATATATGATATTCGGTTTGGATGATTGAAAATTAAAAAAGTTTTTCTTAGTGGCAGATCTCGGCAAATAATTTTATATGTACCTTAAAGAAGGTACTTCAGAGGTTCGTTTATAATTTATTCGGTGATAAAGGGTTATGAAGAAAAAATTTATCGATTACAGAATTTTGGTTTTGTTTTTCTTACCTTAACGAAGAGAGGAATAGTTTAAAAAAATAGCATTAAAAAAAATTTTCAGATTCTAATAATAAATTCTTACTATTTTCATAGCGAACAAGTTGAGCTTCAAAACAGAAAAAGAATCATTAAAAAATTCTACTCCAGTAAAAAGTTACACTCTTTTGAAAATGAGCAATTTCAAGTATGTGCTTTTAATGTTTTTAGTTCTCTCAAAAATTTTCAAGTTCAAGGTGCCGTTATATTGCTATTATTGAAAAGTTAGGCCAATTTTTTGCATCTTCTTATTTTATAACCAGTGCTGTTTCACATTTGACAAAAATATTTACTTAAATTGCACCTAAAAAAAAAACGACTTTTGTCCAGCTAGATTAACAAAATCCTACACTGTGCATGGTTTCTATGTTTGCAAGGTTTGCAACAAAAAGTGTGTACCACTACTGTATTAATACATTGCAAATATATAGTATTTAAAAAGTCAGCCATGCTTTCTGAAAATCCATTCTTTCAGATTAGGAATCAAGAAATATTTACTCAGAATTAAATCCAAAGAGTAGAACATACAAGTAACCAACTTGAAGACTAATTCATAGATTTCTGCGGTACCTACCTTGTTGAAAATCTTTTTATAACCAAAAGGTCATTCCTTTTTGAAATTAGTGAACATTGTGAGATGCCTCTTTTTCCACTCTATACTATCTTTGGCATTTACATTAGAAAACGAATAATCAGGAAAAAAAAATGCCACCTACTGGGAAAATAGTAGATAATATAGATAACAACTACCTATTTAGCGAAGATCCTCACCACAATCAACATCCAACGACAGATGTGGCAATTGCTGTTGATCATTCAGGGTCAAGATAAAACACTGGACTTTAAGCGATTATCAAATTGACAGCAACTTTTCTTATTTGAAAGGCGCTTAATAAGAAAACTCCATCCTCTCCTTTCCAAAAAATTCCAATACAATGCATAGCAAGAGTAAGGGTTTACTTCCCAGAGTATTTGTCTTAATAAAAGAAAAGAACTTCGTGGCGTGGCGAAAAAAATTAATTTATCGTCTAATTCTGTTTACTCATGTTCTTTTTCAAACTTTTTAGTATTTAAAAAACTCATAAAACTATTCATAATTTTAATTTTGTGTAACCTTATAAATAGGCATTTTATTAAGAAATAAAATTAAATTTGTTTCTTTTTTTTTGCTAACACATTCCACGACCACCTTTCAAAGTTTAAAATACTAAAATCCCACAAAAAAAAAAAACAAATAAAATTTTCACAAGGCATGGCATACTTTTTTCTTTTTGTAATTTTTCTGTTCAACTTTATAAGAAAACCATATTTTTTTTTAACAGGTAAAGGCAGCGTATGAGGGAAAGAGAGAAAAACTTAAATCATGCATTTATGATTTATTTACTTACGTCGTGCTCATATTTATCAAACTCTAATTAATCGTTGATAAACCAATCTAGACACTAAATACCATATTGCCTCCTTCTTCTTATTTTTTATGAGCTCTCTTGTATATGGGCTATAACGATGATGATGACGTTGAATCTGACTAAAGTGAAAAAAAGCATTGAATTTTTGGACCATATGAAAGCGTAACTAAGCCTGACTGAATTCAACTCCTTCAACAAACATTTGTTAAGAAGCAATTGATTTTATTTTATGAAAGAATTATAAGAAGTTTTAGTTTTTTATTTCTTAAAATGGTATATGAGTAGTATTTTTATTATGTATGTTTTGACTTTGGCATTTTCCTCTCTCTGGTTTAAATTTTGAATTTTTTTTTTACTACAATTATGGCGATGTAATCATTTGTTTTTTTTTTTACTCAACTTTTAGAATAACTTTAATAGTACGAGTACGTTGTTTTTGCAAATATTGTATATTTTATTTGATAACTTCTGCATTTGTCTATTGTTGAAAAGCTTTTGAAACGAATATAAACATGAAGGGTGGTGGTATAATGAAGGAAGCCTTTTTATGCCTTAATATGTTTAAACGTTTGAAATGATTTATATAACGCAGTAGTATATCTGGTAGGCATCAGCACTCTGTACTAGATAAAGTATGTTCGATCAGTTGCTAATTTCCTATTGTTTTAATTTTTTTTAATATTAGTATGTTGGGAATAATTACAAAACCTATTTTTGAAAAATTTACTTTAATTTATAATTAATTATTTGATACAATATTAGTTCTTTTTTTTTTTTTTTTTTTTTTTTAATTATAAAGTGAATAAATATCAAACCAAAATATATTTTACTTAAGGTTCGTTAGTAATAGGAACTCATTTGGCCGAAAACGCATCTGCACTATTTTTTGGGAATATTAAGGGAAATAATCTCTGATATTGTTTCGGCGACTACCTCTTATTCTAAATACACTCATATCTGTGGACATTTGACAAAACGTCATCTTTCTAAATCAACAACTTTTCAGTAGAGCAAAAAAACAGTTAAAAAGGCTAACAGAAGTTATTGCTTAGAAATTATAAGAAATGTTGAACTTGGATATTATACACAAATACTTAACGAATATTATTCGACCTTTTTTCTTCCTCTAGAAGCAATAGTTTTCTTTAAAACGACAAAAAATTAATTTAAGACTTTTTGTTAAATAGACTTTAAAGAAAAAAATTAGCTTCCACCATACAAGTCGTTTTGTCAAAAATTTTTTGATTAAATTTGAAAATTATTTTAATCGCTTAAGTCAAGACAAGTTGTTTTGTTAAAATTCAAAATGAAAAAAAGAATGAAAGAAGTTGATCTGAAAAATATATTTCGGTTTTATAAAAAAAAGTACTTCTATTTTTCGCTACAATATGCAAATAATTAAAAAATAATAATAAGAATTAAATTAAATTTTCTATAGACATTCAATTTTTCAAATTATTCTTAATTCTCCGAAAGAAGTCGTTTTGTCAAATTGAAATTGGGGGAAAGTCTAAAAGAGGTCGATTAGTCAACTGCGTATCTTGCGTTTCAAAGGTCGTAGAAATACGGGGATTAGAGCAAAAGAAGGACAAGGAAATTCTATATTTACTATAAAAATCTTGGAAAATTGTCTTATTTCGAGAGAAGACCTTTTTTCAAAATTCCACAGATATGTACTTTGTAATAAGTTAGTCCGAAGTCTTATGAAATACATCACGTCTTCTGATATGAACAAGCTTTTCAAGTCTATCGTTAGTAGTCGATATTAAACTGTAGGTTCCATTACTCATGGATATTAATTGACACACACAACATGGGTGCTGAGAGAAGCTAGGCCGTAACCTAGAAAAAGTGCTGTAATGGCTAATTATATATGTTTGTGTAAGTGCTATAATTTCGTTCTAAGTAAGCCTCCCTTTTAAATACTTACTTAACATGACAGTATCCCGTATGTGAAAATATCTGCGTATTAAGTTTTTGATACAACAACGCTTACAATTATACAAGTAATTAAAAATAAAATGTGGCACCTTCTTCGATATTTTTTCAATTTGTTTTCCGATTCTGTTTAATGTGCAATGAGTTGCCAACTAATCTAGCGCAGTCTCTATCGCTTTGTTGCAATGTGTTTAAGTCCAGTCGAGTTGTGAACGAAGCTGTGGTATAGGTTCTTAAAGCCCCAGTTATGCATATTTACTAGTCTCTGTACCTAATAACCTCTGTCAGGATTGTACCCAGACTCGTCTTTCCTGCACAGACAATAAGTTATTATGTCAAAATTAGTCTGACCAATTCTGAAATACCTACAATACAGAACTCCTTTATTGCAACCATTAGTCTTTTAGGGCTTTCTTTGAAAAACTTTCTACTTGAGCCCTCCACGTTAGTTCAATTTCCATTATTATTCCCAAATATTTTACCGCTTATATTAAGGGAGTTTTCCTCTTGTCCCGAATGCGTTCTTAATCGGTTTTGTATTCAGCAACGTCGATATGCACTATCTACTTAGTATTTTAAGCCGTCCCTGTGAGCTTCCTCGAATCTGCTTCCTTACGAGGTATTATATTGTCGAACGGGAGTTTATGTGCTCTATCCGCCATTTCATATTTTTAATACCGGGTTATCCATTTCGTGGTTTCAAAAGTATTGGACTGGAATACGACATCTGTCAAACTAAAGGCCCAACCATAAGATACTTTTGTTGACGTAAGCTAATGTCAAAAATCAACGAAACGTCTGCCAAAAGTCTAACGAAGCTTTCGAGTGGCTATAATGTACTTTTTGGACTTAAATGCAAGCTGTTCTTAGTTGCAAACATTAGTACATACTTATGTAAAACTTGATTTGTCTCTATTTTTCATAAATATATAGATTTTTATCACAAAATGTTATTTAATATTTACAACAGTTAAATACTTTACCGAAAACACGTCAGTTATATTTATTTTTGTTAATTAAAAAAATAAAATAAATCATAAATAAAAAATAGTACTAAAGAATACAACCGTGCGTTCATTCCAATTGTAAACACAGGCACATTTGTTTAAATTTTGTTATTAATGTGCTATAAAATGAACAGAAAAGAAAAATATTTAAATGGTTGAAAATGAATAGGATACACATTTGTCACAGAGAAATCGTTTTTTTTATATATATTTTCAATCAAATTTTCAATAAAGTTATCCATTGCACACTGCGGTCTTTTGTTTATTATTGTTTATACAAATACAAAAACAGCTGTTTACGTACGTTTGGTGCAATCGGCTTCGCTCCAAACGTAAACAAATGTAATTGAACGAAACTCAACGAAACGTTTGTTATGTACATTATGGTTATACACATTTAATTGCATGTATTCGCATAATTGTTTAAGCTAGCCTAAGCACATTGGGCCTTAAGTTGTTAAACCAATTTTTTTCTTTTCAGTTGAAAGCCTGACATTGACGAAAATCGATCGCTTAACTATCACACAAGGCATAGAAATGATCAAAACTTACTACAAAAATGGTGATTCTGCCACAGCCACATATCGTGCTTTAAGAAGAGATTATGGTTTACATAATCGTCCAACTACGAAAGCAATTGCTAAAATTGTGAAGAAATTTGAAGAGACTGGAGCGGTTACAAATATTGTAAGGCCTGTGCATCATCGTTTCGCTCGTTCCGCTGAAAATATCGGTGATGTAAGTGAGTGTTGCCGAAGACCCGAATGTGCCGATTCCTCGTCGTTCTCAGGAATTAGGACTGTCTTACGGACATTATGGCGTATTTTGCATTTAAATCTACACCTGCATCCATATAAAGACCAGCTGACCATTCAACGTCGTAGATACGTGGAATGGGTGCTTGAACAACAGGCGGTGGACGGCAATTTTTCGAACAAAATTTTCTTCAGCGATGAAGGACATTTCTCACCCGGTGGGTATGTTAATAAACAAAATTGATAAGTGCAGTTTTAATTTTAGTTCATTGTTTATTTAAAGTTTTAAATTTCTCATGTTTTAACACCTAAACTATGTAAACAATTTTACATTAAACCATTTCTTGGACAGCATTTCAGAAATATAAAACTTTTAAACTTTACGATTAACAAAAACAGTGGTTAAGCAGGTTTCCAGAACAAATTTTGAATGCTCTGATAAGATCTACCGTAAAATAGTTTATCACATTAATAAGTATGGTATTTAGCCGATCTGTATGCGCGATTAAACTTAAGAAAAATATGTTAACAATTACGGCAAAACTAAAGAGCATAAATTCTTCTAAAAATGACAAAATCTATTCGTTTTTAATTAAATTCCAATAAATCAATATTATTAATTTTATTTTTCAACTACACTCCGTTTCTTCTTCTTTTACCTCAATGAGCTTCAAACATATTCTCTATTCGAGTAATAACACTGATATTCGTTTTCATGTAATCACTGGTTATAAAATCAATTTACAATACAACAGATGTAAACCAACAGACAAATGTACAAATAGGCAGATGGACGTTACTGGAATACATACGAGTATATACATATGTTTATGCACTCGTGTATGTCTGACTTATTCCGTTTTAAAATATTTACTTTTCAATCGAAAATGAGTGCAACAACAGAATTATGAACGTTTTTTTTTAATCACATTTCAGTTTTAGAAAATTGTTGCATGAGCAACAAACCTTCACAAGAGTATGTGATAGGTGTACGTAATACGTATGTGTTGCATGATACTTTAAGCATAAGATGCTTAAATGTATGAACTAAAGAAAAAAAAAAACCTTAATTTATGTTTACATGTGTTTACAGCGCCCTCTAGTATGTAATTTGAAACTTGTTTGCTAACTAATCCTACAATCACGATCATTAAATTTGATACTCGAATTCTTAAATGGAAATGTGAGAATAGAAAAAGAAAAATTTTTTATTTTGATTAGGAAATATAAATGAATGAAATGTTCTTGCAATGGCTGACAGTGAACTACGGATGGAGGCACGTAAAGTTAACTGACTTCAGAAGAGGAAGTCTTTATTTCAGCCGGTTAAGAACGTTGAAAAAGTTTAAGAAACCTTAACTTTAAACTCTTATTTGAATCATAATACCATGTTCAAAAGCTTGACCATTACAACCCTGTTTCAGAGTTATGCCTAACTTCTCACAGCATTCATGTTGTGTGTGTCTATTTTTTATCCATGAGTACTGGGACTTAAAATTTAATGCTGTCTCCGAAGAAGAAGCTTGTTCATATCAATCAGTTATTCCCAGAGCTTTCTTTAGAAGACTGCTAAGAGGTAGTCGCTGAAAGAAATATTTTTTTAAGATGTCAGAGCTTGCGTTTGAACTCGGAGCTCTTGCCTAGAAAGCCAACACACGAACCACTAGACTAGCGAAGTTGCCCTATGTATCGAATAATTTATAGTTAGTTCAAACAGATACCAGACATACATGTAACTATTCAAGAAAGACATCAATTCATTGGCAGAATATAACACAAATATGGGTGCAGTAGAACTTTTAGGCTCCGCTACATACTTATATAGACCAGTAGTAATCACTAGTACGTATAGATTTTTTTACCATTTACCATACAATATAAAACAGAAACCAATTATATTCATTGAGAGAAGGAAAATCGAAACAACATATTCTGTGCATGAATTCTTTTTCAACGTATAAAGTGGTAAATTGCCTAAATTTGGACACTTAAATGCACTGGATTTATTCCACACTACTTCGACTGCTGAAGTAATTGAAGACTGACTACAGAAATGATCCTGTGTAATCGCCGTGGTCTAGTGGCTTACTAAGACGATAGCGCTGGGTTAAAATTTCAGCTCTGACATCTTGAAAAAAAGATATATGAAAAAATTATTTCTTTCGGCGACTACCTCTCAGCAGTCTTCTGGCAAAAGCTCTGGGAGTAATTGATTGCCATGAAAAATCTACTCAAATCTGTCGTTCGGAGTCGACTTTAAACTGTAGGTCCCGGTACTCATGAATAAAAATTAACACACACAACATGAGTACTGCAAGCAGCTAGGCCGTAACCCTGACACAGGGTTGTAATGGCAAATTATGTATGTATGTACTTCGACTACTGCAAGATTGACAACCAGACTAGGTAAACTAATGACTGGCATTAATGACATTGCATCTCCGTCTTAAACCACTCTATTATGTAAATCGTTGTCGATGTAAATTCTACCTGATAGCGGAAAATTGACTCTTAGTCGTTGTAAGCATTTGAGATTTTAAAGACTGAATAAAACAGTAAGAACCTGTTAGAAGTGGTAAATTGCTTGCTCAATTTTTAGATATAGGATTGACGTGACGTCGACACACATCAGATATAATAAATCCTTAGCTTCCGGTAATTCAAATGCTCCTAAGCAGTCTGGTCAAGTTAATCTTAAGCACGCAGCTGACTTACAGTGTTCCTGCAGATTATATTTTAGATCAAAATACAAAAACAAAAACAATCTTAAATAAGGGAATGTCTAAAAGGATTGTCTAAAATTCTATAAACTTTAGCTTTAAAAATAAAGAATCTACTCCTTTAAGGCTCTATTTTCTTTATTGTTTAAAAATAATCAAATACCAGCGTTATGGTGGAGTAAAGAAACCCCTCCAAATAGTACCTTAAGGCCAGTAAAATTAAATCTAATGAAATTATCTCTTAGACATGTGAATACCAAGACGAAGTTAAAGCCTATTAAAACAAGATAATCAAATGTGAGTAATTTGTAGACAAGCAAAATACTCACATGAGTTCAATATAAAAACAAAAAACAATAAAAAAAAAGAAAGAAAGGATACTTGACTATGGGAAAATGTTGTTTAAAAAGATGCAAAATTCGTTAAAAAAAACTTTTTAAAATACGTACTCTCGTATAAATATTCTATAAGCAAATGTTTTTAAACAACAAGTAAATATTATGGCCATTGCAATTTAGATTTTTTTTTTTTTTCATTTTATTTGGCTTAAATTGAAAAAGCCATTTTGCTGCCAATTTAACAAACACTTAAACTAATTTCCCACTTGAACTCATCGTCTTACATACTTACACATAAAAGCGTAACTGTATTTAAATCCAAAAGTCCTTTTGCAATATCCTTTAAAACATACTGTACTCGAGTAGTCTGTCCCGGTTCAATTCTAAAATGTATAAGTTCTGTCTACACTTAATAGAATTTGGCAAGTGATAGTGTCAGTAGTTTTAAAATAAATATTTTATTGAAATTCTTCCCCTTACCCTACCAGTTATGGCTGTTTTGTTGGTCGGTGTCATCTCTGTTTTCTTTTGAGTTCGGAACCATCAAAGTGTGAAAATGTCAATGTCGTATTTAACAACCAATGTTTGTTTAAGCAGTGGGATGCAGAAACAATGTTTGCAAAACGGAAGTAACGAAAAAAAAAAACAAAAACAAAAATTGACTATTTTCGTGTCAATAGATAACATGTTGCAACATGTCTTTGCTCTGAGGATAGCAAATATTAAACACAGGGCATTAAAAAATAAAATAAATTTTATAGATATAAAGAAGACACAAAAATCTATTTTTTTAATTCGGCTGGTATAAGAAAATGAATTAAATGCTTGTATTTCTTAACCAAAAACAATCAATCGGGGCTGCTCACAGCATTTTATATAAAAAAAAACACTTACAAATATAAGATATTGTTTCGAAGAAATATAAAATGTTTTAAGTTTGCAAAATCTTTTCTTAGTATGTTTCTTACAGCTTGCTTTAAAACCCACAGTATTTTATAATTTTTTTATGAATTATATGTAATTCTTTTCAATTTAATTACCACAGTTTAAAATATATATATATATAAGAATAAGCCTGGGACTTCCATAGTAAGTTATAAAAGGTTTACAGATTTCGAGAAATATCTGTTGTTATCATATGATATGCCTTTATATACTCGTACCATAATATTTAATTCTCCAACATCATTAATCTCATGTTAACACTTTACAAGTCTTCTTCCATTTTTTTTTTGTCTTCAAACTCTATTGGCTACTTGTTGCTACTCTATATGACTTTTTTCACTTGATTTAAGAGCAACTACTTTCAAATTCTAAGGGAAAACAAAGGCTTCAAATCTTGATAATCTTAGAATATATCATTTTATCCTTATATTTCATTCCTTTTTTTTTTTTTTTTGTTTCTTTTTCTTATATTCGTGTACAGCGAACCATCATATCAACATAATCATCATCATTCATTGTGCACAACACAATGACAGCTTGGATGAGTTTACCTCATACCCTCATAAGACCATTTGGCCAAGCAAACTGAAACGAAACGAAACGAATGGGTAACAGAGTAGCCTAAGCAAGTGACATGAAAAACTTCTTTTGTGCAACAAGTTTAACAAATTTGCAACTGATAAATGATTTTTATATCCACGTACAACACCTTTTATTTATTTATTTTATTGCCTGTTGCCACAGCTATTGTTACAGTTGTTAATGGCAGAGAAGACTAGTGGAGTCAATGGTGTGGGGTTTGTTGGCAAATTACGTAGAATAAACGAAAGTTTGTGTGTTTTTGAAAGAGTTTAAGTGTGTGGTCATTAATAAATGTTCCTTAAATGTACATAAAATTCTCATACAAAAAAATATGAGTATATGAACACGAACATTTATGAAATTGAATGTTTTTAGTAGTAAAAAAAGCAAAATCAAGAACATATTGCATAGCACAGTGGGATGCAAAAGCAAAAATTTATAAAAAAAATTTTTTTAATGAAATATTTACTGTTAGAATAGAATGCAGATAAAAATTGAAGTTCAATTAATTCACTATATACAGGCACGTTATTTCTAAATTCCTGTAACTTATGTCTAAACTGATAATTTGATCAAAATATTTAATAAATAATAACCCCGTAACAAAAACTTACATGGTTTAATAATATAATTAAGAATATAATTAAAATTTATAATATAATTAAAATTTCTTCATGTTTTTATTGACTTCTTTATAATCTAACTGAAAATTTATTTTTAAGAAAGCTATTAATTTAAAAGTTTGCTGTTAAGTAAGTTTTTCTTTTCTGGGTTAGTTTCTTGTTTAGTAAAAAAAATAATTATAGTTTTGTTGTCGCTGTAGTCTAGTATTAGTTTGTTGACCTACTAGACTGAAGCTCTGAAGCGGTTCAAACCCCGCTCTAATAAAAAAAAGAAATATTTCTTTCGGTGACTTCTTCTCAGCAGTCTTCTGGCAAAAGCTTTATGAGAAAGTGATAGCTATTAACAAGCTTCTCAAGTCTTTCGTTCGGAGTCTACATTAAACTGTACGTCCCGGTACGAAGCTGGACCGTAATCCTGAAACAGGGTTGTAATGGCGAATCATGTGAGTATGTATATAATTATAGTTTTAGACGATTGTGTTACATGTTATTGAGTTGTAAATTAAAAATTCCTTTTAAGTCCGAAGGACCATATAAAAATATTAATTGTATTTTTAATATAAAACAACATAAAAACAAAAATAAACTGCTATACGTACTTACACTATTAATTCTCGTAATTATGAAAACCATATTAGCTATGTTAATACCGCTAGTATATAATTTATATACAGAAACCCATTTTTACAGTTCGAAGGACTACAAGAAAATCTCATTCTTTATTATGACTTTTTAAGTATTTTGGAATTGATGTTTTCCTCTCTTGCGAATGAAGAACCATTTGCTGTGTTCTCATATACATACATTCATAATTAATTTCATAGAAGAGTAGTTTTACAAACTCGAAGGACCACATTTAATATTTCATTATTGCGGACTCTGAAACTTGAAATTTATTGACATGAAATTATTTTGCAAAACTCTTTTTTTAAACCACCAAGAAACTTATTAATCACTAAGCTTTCTTTCCTTCACTTAAATCTATATGTAAAAACAATCTGCTTCATTCAAAGGACAAACTTTAAACAAATGGGCAGAAATATTAAAAGCAATTATATTCTGATTTAGGTGTGACTAAAAAAAAGAATTCGAAATTTTAGGAAAAGAACAAATTGTAGAAATTTAAAAGAAAGATCTTAAAATAAGTTTTAGCAAATTTCCAAAATATTTTTAATCTTATATATGTATATATGTAAGTGATTTTCTATAAAACGAGTTCGAGTGTTAAAATCGTGTGTTTTTTCAAAGTCACTAAAAACTTTAGTTTGTAGTTTTGATGCTAAAAGAAATTACTTTTATATTTATTAAGCGGATAAATAAAAAAGTATAAAAACCGTCTTATATTATAAAATTATAGTAATTCGAAATTAAATTGCAATATCACAGAAATTAGTTATAAAGAACACACCCGATAATATTGATTTTAGAAAAATATTTCTTAAAGATTCAAAAACAAATCTTAAGCTATAAATGTTTTAAAAGAAAAAATAATATGGTGAGAAATGGTGGTTTCAAATGTTGGGGTAAAATTATTACGATTATAAATAATATTTTAAATAAATGTGTTTATCTGTAATTTATAATTCAATTTCCCTCTTTCTGAATACTTAATTACCGCTTAAATTAATTAATTGAATATTTTTAAATAAATTTCTAGCTCTAGGACATTAAACTTTCTGCTGCGTGTCAAAGCTGGAGAAGTTTCTTTAGGATATTTTTTTATATACAAATACAATACAAATAAAATTCCATATAGAGTATTTTCCTTTGTTTTAATAAATTTTTTTTCTTTTTTCTATTTTCTTGATTTGTTTAATTTTAAAAGAAATACGTGACATTTAACTGAATTCATGCCAAATACAAATAAATATACAGACAGATAGATTTATCAACCGAAAGATGTGTTTAGATTTACTGGCATTCACTGATGATGATGAGCTGAAATTAAACACAATTTTTTTTCTCTTCTTTTTTTATTAAATATTTACATTTATTAATAAAAATTAAACCATTTTCATCTTTCCGCCCTCCTCTCTCCCTCTCCTATTATGTAATTGTATAGAGAGAAATAAAATAATAATAAAATTTAAACAAATCATAAAACTGATTGATGAGACAAAGACAGCGACAATCATACAATCATACAGTAAATATAAGAAAATCGTGCGTTAATATTTTGCCATTATTAATGGTAACAGTGTAGGACAAAAGTAACACATTAGTTACATTGAAAACTCAAAATTTGGAAAACTATTACTGGTTCTTAAAAAAAACAATAAGGGAATGGCTAAGAAAACAACAAATATTTATGAACTCTACAAAAGCAGAGTATATACTACAGCGTCAGCAGGTTGAGCCCTAGTGAGGATATTATATAACGATCCGAGATGCTGAATATTTTCCAAAAAATTTAGAAACCAAAAACTTGGCAAAAATTTGCGTAAGTTAAGAATATTCTTAAGTAGACCAGGGGTCTTATTCTGTAATTCTCTTAAGCTAAAATGCTAAAATTTTGGGTTTTTGAAACAAGCTGGGCATTAGAGTATATAAAATTAAAAAGTTTAGAGGTAATAGGCATGAAGTTTTTAAATTAAAATAAGTGTTCAAGAATTTCTTTCGTAGCCAAAAAGTCTTTATAAATTTTTAGCGATAGAGTTTTAGCTTGGGAAATTTACAGAATAAGGCCTCAGTAGTTAAGTATTATTATCTTCACAGATCTCAAATCCCCTATTCATTCGAACAACAGAAAATATAACGAGAGACTTTTCGTTGCCCATGTCAAATTTTTATAATCGACAAGTTTTGGCTATGTGCTATCATCACGAGCTGATGTCTTCTGTCTTACTGAAAGAGAAATGATTATGGTACAAATTTAAGAGCCTGGACTCAAAAATAATTGCTTTTTAAAACTACAGTAGCGAAATAGCATTAAGTTTTGTAAAAATTTTATTACATATTCGTAAAGCATTATACAGTAAGAGAAAACGTAATTAACACTATAAGGCTTTCAAAAGCAAGAATTTAAAAAAAATGTACTTAAGTATTATCTCTACAAATATAATGTTTTTATTAAACTTCGTTTACAATGATTTTGTCAAGTACTCCAATTCATGGTGACACTTACAAGAACTTCCCATGCGGAAAATCAAAAGACATTATCAGGGCATTTAATTCCAATGGAATTGAGTTTAAGCTAGGGACAATAAATTCAAAGCCTGTTTATCTACATAGCAACTAAGTACATATCATTCAAAGGCAAATTCTCGACTTGAGCAAAAAAATTTCAAAATAATTTAAACTTTTACTAGGCAACTTTTCATTAAAGTTTCTAAGGATAAATTAAAAATTTTGAACGATGTTTTGACAATTCATTGCAGCTTTAATTAAAATGCTTTAAATCAATATAATCTCCTGAAACTTCAATACACTTAGTCCAACGCTTTTCTAGCACTTCTATCCCTTGATTAAAATATTTTTCCTCAAGGTCTTCAAAATAGTGGTTTACAACTGTAATTGCATTCAGCAACCCAATTTTTTAATGTTGCATATGAAGGAGCACTTTCACCTAACACATTCACCATATTATTTTGAATTTCTTGTCCCGATAAACCTTTTTTATGTAAATATTTAATGACAGCACGCATTTTTAATTTTTCCATTGTAAAAAAATATTCATAACAGAGATGGAAGTTTCCAAAACACTTAACTTCTTTCTGTTTATACCGCGCTTTTTGTGCTAGGCCAAGAAGTTTCCGAACCGCCTATTTAAGAAATGTTTTTAGTACAACAACACATCAAAAGTACGAGTATTTTGATCAAACTTTTATTAATAATAGGAAATATTAAAAAATGTAAATTTTTGTTTATATATATACAAATTTGATATGCCGAATTCACAAGACCCTTCTATCGTTGTTTTAGACTACAACTATGTATGCTTGTTGTTGGTAATTTCCATGAAAATATTCTATACACTCATACAATAATTTTTCATGTGTTTTAAAAAAGTTGTATTGGTTTTCATGCTATTAATGTAAAGTGAATGCGTATTATGCAAGAGAAGAATAAAAATACAAACAAAAAATATTTACTGTCAACAGCAAATTTATTTAGAAGAAAAAGATAACGAGGCATAATTATATAAATGTAGAAATTAAATTAATGTTGATAAGGTGATAAAAATATATGTATAAATTTTTTAATTTATGAATAGTGCTTTTCTTTTTCTTTTTATGTGATTTTTGACGTTTTTCATACAGCGTATGTACATGAATACAATGATACACTAGGTGTTTACAAACAAAATCTGTTTTCAATAAAGCGTACAACGATACAGAAGCCTGTGAATTCGGCAATAGTTTTGACAAACTAATACGCACACGTTATATTAAATTGGCTACAAATTACTTCCTCAAAGCAAGTGAAAATTAAAATTTTTATTTTTTTTTGTTTGCAACCAAGGCAATCAAAACTAATTACGAATTTCATCAAACTGTTTGATATGTGGACCTGTCACCTTAAATGTTTGTATGCTAATGATAAAACATAACGAATGAATTTAAGAGTTCATTAAATTTTTCTGAAAACTGTTTGAAATTGTTATCCTAAGTTGTATGTCTACTTTTCTAGTGTTCTGTAGCATTTGAACTTTCGATCCCCAAATCAAGAGTATGTTCGTACATTTCGTGGCAACTAATAGAATATCCAGAAGAAAAAAAATAGTAAAGACGTTCAAAAAAAAAAGCTGAAACGTGTTAAAATATTTTGTTTAAAATAGAAAACAAAACAGTAGTATGTTGTGTTTATAACCAAACGTACACTCATTTTCAAAGCCATGAGTTTAATTTTTTATAAATATTTTTTTTTTGTTTTATTAAAAAAGAAACAAACAAACTAAACCACAGACAAATAATAAATACCTTTTGCAAATATAATACTGAATGAATTTTTATTGTTGTTGTGAAAACAACAGAAGGAAAACAATCAGAGAAAAAAATAATAATGACGACTATGAAATGAAACTCAATAGAAGTAAAACGAAAAGAAAAAAAAGTACCAACAATCTCTACTAAAAGTTTAAAGAGTAACAAAACAAAGCAAAATAGCAAACGTGGAGTTTCTTATTTTACGAATACTCGTAATATGCAAATTTTCCAATTCAACAGTAATTTATCATCGAAGTTTTTACAACAACAACAAAGTTAAACTCTAACACTTTGTGCAAGAAAGTAAAAAAGGATGAGGCGTCGGTGAGAGGCGTTCTTCAGCATACAAAACTTTTTCGATGAGTCCTGTCTACAAACTGACTGTATTACGACCAGGATTAATGAGTTTCGTGTGTTTCAGTTTATGAATAGATGCTGTTGAAGTGGCGGCGTTTACTTCTGCTGACTGTATCCCAAAGAATATGCTTAAACTAACAACAATAACAATAAACATCATGCATATGCATGCATATACAAAACCTTTCAAATTTCACAAGACAAAAAAAAAACACACACACACTAAATAGTACCCACAAATAAACTTTTAAGAAATACAAACATCATTTGTTATATGGCAAAATCGTATAAGGACGTAAAGGAGTAGGAGTATAGAGGGAGAGAGAGAGAGTTTAATATGAATTATGCTACATGTGGCAAAGTAGTAAATGTACAGTAATAAGTGGCAGTTAAAACTCATGTATGCTTTTCCGTTTTTTTCTTCATTTTCTTAAACACTAAATACGAGTAATATCTTTTTGAAAAAGAACACGTTTCTAAAATCCATCATCAGTTTGTGGTTTACCCTGCTAAAGTAGCAGTTGGAAAAAAGGAGAATAAAAAGACCCAACAAAACATCCTTTTTCAAAATCTGTGTATCGTGCCTTAAGATTTCTTATCTTTTACTTTGGCAATAGAAGTAGACACGCATTCATATACAAACTTAAGACTTTTTTTTCCACATTTTAAGTTATTGGAGTAAAAGCAAAAGTAACCGACGAAACAAACATTTGAATAAAAGGGATATCAAATGTTTAATTCTTTTGTATGGGTGTCCCTCTCTATTGAAAAAAAGAAAGGCATGAATAACATGTGTGATCATTGTCATCATTATCATTTGAATCATTATGCGTTTTTATGTATATTTAGAGGGCAAAGAGGATGGTATAAGACACTTTGAAACTTCCGCTTGTATCTGATTTTATGATTTTGATATGCTGGAATAAAAATTATAAATGATCCTACACAATAATAGACAGTGGGCCTAAAGCAATTATATATATTATATATATATATATATATATATATATATATATATATATATATATTCATAATTACCTGTGAGCTTATTTCATTTTTATATTAGAAAGAAAAACTGCTAAAAATAAGGTCTTTGAAAATGGATGCAAGACCTGTGCTATCATATACTACAATATATTTACTTTGTTTTGATCAGTACTGTAGAGTCGTTCAAAAGTAGTTTTAACTCCGACTCCAAATGTAACTGCTACCATGTTTAATCTCTAACACCAAACTCCGATGTCGATTCTAGTGGCTTTTTTATATAAAACGAACGATTTCAAACTCATCTTTGGTTTTGCCAAAGGCAATGTTCGAACCAAAGTAAAGAATAGGGTTTGTCGTATTTGAATATATAAAAATCATATTAAAGGACCGTTTAATGCGAAGGAACGGCCTTGCCGACTTTTTCAGAACTGAACTCAGTAACAATTTTAAGTAATAGACACAGAAGTAAGCAAGGATCGTAACCTATCAATAATTTAGCAAAGATCCTCACCATTTCACAATCGGCTTTATTCCAGTTGGTGACGGCGTTGTCGTCTGATGACATTTTTGCAACAGAATACAGAAAAAATGTTTCTCTTGGTTTTAATCTATTACAAAAATGTCCTTACACGACGGCGACATCGCCAATTGTAATACGCTGTAATATATAAAATTAACATCGACAGATGGGGCAATGGCTGTTGATCATTTGAAGGGTGATGGTATAACACTGCCCTTTTAGTGATCAACTGACAGCAACTTGTCTCATTGACATAAAGTGCTTACTAGAATGAAAAAAAGCAATCTATCTATCCAGCTATCTATCCATTTCAATACAATGCATACTATGAATAGGGGTTTACTCCCCTGAGTATTCGTCATAAGAAGAAATTAGTGTTGAATATGCTTAGATCATATTCGAATGCTTAAAATTTTGAATAGAGCAAAAAAAATAAAATAATAGGTTAGAGACAGAGTGGGCATACTTAAGGCTAAGAAGTAAATTGGCTTTCAAATGATGAAATGTCCAGAATTGAGCTGTCATTCTTTGAAATTTATTAAGTAGTTGGTAAATTTTAACCATGGAACGCTACACTAGCATTGTTTGCGTCGAACCATTGTCAATTGGCTGTACGAAAAATTGAACGAAAACAACGCATTTATCAACAACATCATTTTTAATGACTGAGATGGTCTCTAGTCGATTTTTTATGGCCACAATTCGTCGTGCGGGAGATTAAGTGCTCTATACGCCATTTTTTAAACCTCGAGTTAATGATGCTAATTTAGGTTTCTGACACCAAAAATTTTAAAATCTCCTATCCGTTTTCGGCTATTTACTTTCAAAGTTGACGAGATATCCTAAAATGGATTCAGGTTTGATAAATTTGGGGTCGAAAACATAAAGTGGCATAATTAACTCGAGATATATAAAAAATATGAAATGGCGGATAGAGCACTTAAACTCCCGCACGACGAATTGCCTAATGTTAACATCTGTAATCTTTGGTTTCAGCAAGACAGCGCCACAAGCCATACAGCAGGCTGAACTATTCAGTAATTGCATGAGACATTTTCCCAATTGTGACTTGGTAATGTCAATGGGCCGCTTCGTTTTTGTTGATGAACACTGCTGGACCGTTTTTTCTTGAACAACCCACAAACAACTGACGCTCTGATAGATAAAATTTGGCGCTGTATTGTCCAGATCAGCGAAACTTTGTTGCAAAGAACAGATGTCTGCCGACGTGGTAGAGATGGATATCTATCATTGCTGAATAGCCAGCTTAAACTATGCAAAAGCCTAATATCTAGCCGAGAAACTGTTTTGAATTAAAATGAGCAAAAGCGTTCAATATACCAAAATTGCGTTAGACGAACTCAAGAAACCTTTACCGAACACAATTGCTTGCAAAGTATCTAGAATTAATTAAAAAAAATTCCAATAGTAACGATTCCGTGAATAACATTATACGAGTATGCATAGCAAAGCTTGACATTATGCTAAAACTATTTAGGCGGACGAAGACAATTAAATTTGCAGATAAGGTCATGGTGTCTGTTTCTTTGGATGAGCTTGGAATAACTTTTGTTGATTATCTTCAAAACAATCATTTAAACAATGAAATTAATGCATTTGGCAAAAATATCAGTTTTATTTTATCACGACAATGCACAGTTCACACTGCCTTTTATAGCGATGGACAAATCAATGAATTAGCTCACTTGTAAAAAACCCTGCCAACAATGAAAATGTGGAGTTGACAGTTAATGGATTACCAGTAA
Organism: Metopia argyrocephala; assembly: GCA_963576795.1. Taxonomy (NCBI): domain Eukaryota; kingdom Metazoa; phylum Arthropoda; class Insecta; order Diptera; family Sarcophagidae; genus Metopia; species Metopia argyrocephala. Next base: position 168,818,444 of record OY756208.1, on the reverse strand, counting down.
AACGCTGCCAATAATGAAAATGTGGAATCGACAGTCAATGAATCAGCAGTAAAAAACTTGCCAATTTGGGGTTGGCAAACGATGGATGTTTTAACAAACATCTAGTTTCTACGATACACAGATTATATTGAATATTGCTTAGGAAGTGAGGCTACGGATAGGTACGCACGTTAAACCTTTAACAGTTGTCGACTTCCATCATATATTTGTATTCCTTAGATACCCAAAAACAGACCGAAAAATACTTATACACTGTTTTGTAAATTAAATTTTTTATCTTTTAAGGACTTTGCAGTTTTCTAACAAAAAGCAAAATAAAATGTGTGATACACCAAACGCCTTTGCCTATTCTTTTCTACATCTCACCATCTCCCTAAGATACAGAGGAAGGAGATTTTAAAATTTTCACTTGTGCAAAAATTAATTTTTTTTGTTTTTACATTTCATTTCCTTTTATAGCCTCCACACATCTAGATTCTTATTCTGGGAAAATTGTGCGTGAAAAACGCGTAATGGCACAAAAACACACATTTGCATGTCATTGGAAAAGGAGGGAAAACGCAGGGAAAACATAAAGTCTGTCTGCTCATATCTACTACATATCATACGTAAGATATGAAGTGGTATAATGGAGAAGAAGCACATTTATGAAAAAAATTAATTTTTTAGGTTATTGGGTTATAAAACACTTTTGTATCGCACACGGTTTGTGCTAAAATTATAAAATTTAAATAAAATAAATAACAAATTTAGGAAAAACAGAAGCATGACAAGTAAGAAATTCAAAATGTGTTTAAATAAAAGTATAAGAGCATAGTATTTAGCGGGTGGTTTTAGGTTTGGATTACATTTGTTTGGTGTTCCTTTTTCAGTCTTAAAACATAAAAAGTTGTCTAAATGGGTGTCTGTTTTTCTTATTCAAAAACGTAATCTTTTATGTCAAATTTGATATTTTGCATGATAAATGTCAACAATAGTCGTAGATACGAGTATGTATGTACATGCCTTTGACGTTTAATAGCGCGTTGCTTAGTTTTATCACCAGAAATTTTTCTGTTTTACAATTGTTGGCATTTCAAGTGTTTTATGTGGTTGTATTGATTGTATATGTCATGTCATGTCATTATCATTTGAGAAGAGGGGGGTTGATAATGTAATAGATTGCCAATATTGGCAATAATAATTTGCAAATTATACACTCTAAATACATACCAATGGCTGGCAATATAATAAAAGTATGTTTTTGGGGGAGGGTTTAAATTTGTTAAGCAGAAAATCTGCTTAGGTAAATTTGATTAGGGATTTTTCATTAATAATATTAATATTTGAGGTTTATTTGTGATATTTGCACGGGACAATTTCAGAAAGGAAATTAAATAAAATTTAAAATGTTCAATACAATTTAAAAAGTATGGCCCACAAACCTACAACTTGAAAGTATTAAACTCTTCTTTTATTCACTTAGAAATGAAACCATTCCATAAGTCAAGAATTTTGAGAAGTGATAAGTGGGTATTACACGGGCAAACTTGACCTGACAGCACGTTTGATGAGAGAGAGAATTTTGCTATTACGCTATCTAACCAAGTTTGTCAAATATCAGTATACAAACACACATTCAAATAAAACTTTATGGACTTCAATGAATTTTTTTGGACGATGTTTTTCATTTTATGGCAAAGAACATCTTTTTCCTCCACATGAAATAATGATCATGGTGTAGAAGCTTATATTGCAAGGACTCAATTGGCTAAGAGAGCTTTTGCTCTCTGGCAGGGTCTTCCATGTCAGAAAAGCAGTTGGGGAGCACTTACTAAGAATTATCTCAAGGGCTGGATCAAGGAAAACAATAACAGCATCATCTCCAATATCATTATGATTCTTTATTCCTTCCGTAATTTAAACTTTACTATGCGGCCTTTTTGGCGGTTGATTACTGTTGAATAATTAGTGGTGAAGGTATAACACTGGCCATTGAATAGCCAAGTCAATCAACAGCAACTGATTTCTTTCCGTTTCGCATTTTTAAGGCAGGACCTTTGTTTTTTTTCTGACGGATATAAGATATGATATTAGTAAGCTTAAATCAAATATCCGCATCCTCCCCTCTATTTAATTAGAATTAAAGCCTCAATGGATACCCTATTCTACACAAATATTCCAAACAAAATCATGATGTCTAATGGTAAATGGGAAATACCACTTTAATGGGTGTTTCAACGAGATGACGACCCGAAACACACATAGAAGCGGGCAAAAGCTTGATTTCAAAATAATGGAGTCCAGATTTTATGCTGGTCTACTGAAAATGTATGGCAAACTGTCAAAGCGCCTCTTCGAGAAAAAAGCCCATTTTAATAAAGATCAGTTGTAGGAATATGTTAAAGAAGCGTGAAAGGCTATTCCCATAGAATTGTTTTAAAGATTTGTGTACTCAATACCGAAACGCTGTTTGGACTTTATTTTGTAAAAATAAGGATAATTTCTCTAAGTAAATGGTAAATACTTACTTACTTAGCTGGCCATAACAACCCGTTAACGGGTTTCGGCCTGCTTCAGCACTAGTCTCCCGGCGCTTCTGCTTAGTGCGCGCCTTCTCCAGTTGGTCACACCAATCGATGACAGGGCTTCATAAACCTGGTCCTTCCAACGTAAACAGGGTCGTCCTCTACGCCGACGTCCAGTGACCTTCGCATCGAAAACTTTCTTCGCTGGAGCAGATTCTTCCATCCGAACAATGTGGCCTAGCCAGCGTAGCCGCTGGATGTTAATACGCTGGACAACGTCCACATCGCCGAGGAGCTCATACAGCACATGGTTGGTTCTAATGCGAAACTCATCGCCATGCCTTAGAGGACCAAAGATCTTGCGAAGAACTTTTCTCTCAAACACTCCCACAACCGCTACATAGGCACAAGACAGCGTCCATGCTTCCGCACCATAGAGCAACACCGGAAGTATAAGCGACTTGTAGAGTGTTAACTTCGTCGCACAAGGGAGGTCTCTGTTACTAAACTGCCTACCGAGACCGTAGTAGCACCTGTTGGCCAGTGTGATTCTTTGTTTGATCTCCAGACTGACATCATTCTTGCTGGTAATGGCGGTGCCAAGGTAGATGAACTCCTTGACCACATCGAATGAATAGTTGCCGGCTGTAACCTGGGAGCCGATACGATCAACGTCCCTACTCGTCGACAACATGTACTTTGTCTTGCACTCATTTACCGCCAGACCCATTTTAGTAGACTCTCGTTCAATAGCATTAAAGGCTGCGGTGACATCTCCCATGGAGCTGTGTACTTTTATTTAAAATAGTGCCGTTACGATGTACACCCGCCTTTTGCTAAGCACTCTCCATGACGAAATTGAAAAGGTCGCAGGATAAGGGATCGCCTTATCTGAAACCTCGCACGGTATTAAAAGGCTCGGAGAGGTCCGTTCCTACCTTGACGGAGCTGCAGGTGTTGCTCAACGTCATTCTGCATTGCCTTATCAGCTTAGAAGGAATACCGAGCTCAGACATTGCTGCATAAACTCAATCGTTTATTGGGCTATCGAAGACTGCCTTATAGTCGTCAAACATATGGTGTGTGTCGACTTGACTTTCATGGGTCTTTTCCAGGATTTGGCGTAGTGTGAATATCTGGTCAATGGTGGACTTACCAGGCCTGAAGCCGCACTGATAAGGTCCAATCAGTGAGATGGCAAATGGCTTCAGTCGTTCACACTATACGCTCGTAAGAATATTATATGCTTATACCCCTGTAGTTGGTGCATATTGTGGGGTCCCCTTTTTCAGGAATGGGACAGATGGCAGTGAGATTCCAATCATTGGGCATACTTTCCTCTAGCCATATTCTGCAAATAAGCTGGTGCATGCATCTAACTAACTCATCACCTCCATACTTGAAGAGTTCAGCTGGCAAACCGTCAGATCCAGCTGCTTTGTTGTTCTTCAGTCGCCATATGGCACCCTTGACCTCTCCATGGCTGGGAGACGGGATCTCAACGTCGTCGTTAATGATTGGGTCCGGCAAAGCATCTCTATAGGCAGAATTTGTATCGTCTTCGTCCTGCAGTAGAATAGAGAAGTGCTGTCTCCATAATCTTAGTGTCCCTCGTGTATCTGTAACCAGGTTACCATGTTCGTCTCTGCAGGAGGTTGCTCCGGGCATAAAACCAGTAGTAACAGGACTTACCTTTTTATAAAAATTTCGAGCATCATTTCTACTCCTGCACATCTCGATATCCTCACGATCATGCCTTTCTTGCTCCCTTTTCTTTTTTCTAAATAGGCGTCTCTCTGAGCACATAAACTCCCGCACGACGCTATGGATTTAGAACTTCAGTAACTTTTATTGTTATACCAAAGCTAAGCTCTTGACAACAATTCGGGCTTGAAGCTTAGTGAAGGCTAATGAATAACTACATAATTTTATTAATTTTTTTTTTGTTTTAATTTTAAATTTTACGCTAATAAGTAGGTGTGGAAAAGAAGCAGTAGCGTAGCAGAATAATAAATAAAAGAAAACAATTGATTTACCTTTAAAGCTTAAAATTTAGTTTTTATGAATATTTAAATTTAAGGATTTTTGACAGTAACCACATATAAAAAGCATATCTAGAAATTCATTGTAACTTAACAGACAAGCAAAACCTCATGCAATAATTTTATAATTCATATTCACTAGAAGTTAATTTCATACAATATTTTATTTTCTATTTTTATTACTCAAAACTATTTACTAAAGAAAATAATTTCCTATTTATGATTTACGGTTTTAAGGTCTAAGATTTTTAAAATCTTTTCCATTTTAATTCCTCAGAAATAAAATCCGACCAACAATATTCACTAGTATGCATACACACTCTGTTGAGCACTAAGCAAAAGGACATTCTTAAAATTAAAAAGAAGGAAAAGGAAAAAAAAGGTATTAAGAACATACAATAAATGCCTGAATCAACAATTCATTTTTGCAATGAAATCAAATCTACATTTAATAAACAAAAGATTTTGTAAAAATAAAATAAAAAAAACAAAGTACTCATAGTAAAAGTAAAGACAAAAAAAAACTCATTTAAGAAAAGGTCCTTAAGAGTTAAGCAAAAATAACCACAATTTTTAAGAAAATTTTTGAGTATGCAAGACTAAGCAATAGCAGTGGAAGCAGTAGCAGTAGTTGTTAGTTGAGGTCAAGTATAGATAACTATGGTTGGTTTCAAACTAAAATTTAATAAAAATATTTTGTTTTACTCTGCTTTCTGTTTAAAATGAAGAAAACTAAATTATTTTTACTGGTCATCTAACCAAATGAGCATAAAAAACTATGAAAAGAATATCTTAACAAATAAATAATGAAGAAATAATATTTTCTTTGAAAGGAATGTCATTTTATCTTTAAGAAATAAATGAAAAATAGTTTTTAAAAGGAATTTTTTTTCACCATGCGTTGAAGGATGGGGATAAATTTCTTTCTAAGTGATATTGTATGAGGTACTAGACGGAAGTAAGTCCAAGACATATGTATGGCTAGCCATTAGATAATGTTGTTGGCCATAGGAAATACATGCATATGTACTTATGTATGTAGATCGGAACACATAATATTGCAATATATATTAAATTACAATATTTTAAAATTACTGTAAATCAAAGCTGGACCGGGAGAGAAATCATAGTGTACAAAGTGAATGACAGCTCCAAATTTAAGCATTTTACTGTCATTCAAAAGCAAGAAATACATATCGTCGCAAGAATTAAAAAACGCTGTAACTGACAAAACATTTAATGTTCAACAGAGCCAAAGACCCTGTATGAAAGTAGGAAGAAGACACTGGTGTTTTTCAAAACGCAGACGGCGTAAGTGAATTTCTTTTCATCATAGAAATCTGGGATAAAAATTCTGATAAAAATCATGCAATAAAACGTATTTTCGGTTTTTTGTCGGTTACAGCATTCTTTAATTCTTACGACGATATAAAGTATGTATGCATGTATAAACTTTTGCTAAGACATTATAACGAAGTTAGGTTTATTGCATTGAATTGGTAATGCATTACCGTTTCCACTGCCACTAAACGACAGCTACCATTAAATGCAGATAAAAATAATTAACCACTTAATAAAACGATTTTAGTGACATTGGAAATTTAGTGCACTAATGAATGGCTGGTGAATGATTAGTGGCTGGCATTGTTAACAGTCCTCGCTAGAAAAATTTTACCGATAGTGATTTGAACAATTTATTACATTTGAAAATACTAAAATTTTGATTAAAACAACAACTGTATACAGGCGGACTCAGCAAATTTATTTGGATATTGACTTAAGGTATGTATGCATATAATAATATCACGTCTGCTTATAAACGTATAAAAAACGATAGTGGAACTGAAGTAGTGGAACTAAATTTGTATTCCACTGTAGTGCCAATAAATTTTGTGTCCATTACCAGTAATCATTCAAAATAAAAATTTAAGCTGAAACTATAAAGAGATTCTGTAAATGATGAAACAAGACCTACATAAAAGCTTGTAGAATTTAGAGAAACCACTAAATGTATGTACTCGTATATGCTACAAAGAATTTTTCCCGAAATACTCCAAGAACTAGTCTGCTGTTGCGAAAGTTGTGGGTTCGAATCCTGTCGAAACTCTAAACAAAGATTATAAACTAAGGAAGAACAATCTTAACATTCTGTTACAATACGAGGTCTGATCAAAAATTAACCGTTATTTTCAAATTTCGTGAGTTACGTATGTTCGATTTTGGCACCAGGGCAACGCACCAGCTAACACATCGATGCTTGTGCGTGACTTTTTGACCAAAAACAAAACCGTTATCATGCTTCAACTACCGTATTCACCGGACTTGGCCCCCGATAATTTTTTCCTCTTCCTAAAACTGAAGCCATCGATGAAAGGAAAGCGTTTTGCTACGATTGAGGAAATAAAAGAAAAATCGAAGCAGGAGCAGTTGGCGATATCAAAAAGCGCGTTTCAGAAGTGTTTCGAGGATTGAAAAAACGCTGGCATAAGTGTATTATATCTGAGGGCGATTGCTTTAAAGGGGACAAGAAAGTTATTGATGAATAAATATTGTACTTTTTGACAAAAATTGCAAACAACAGTTAATTTTTTATCATACCTCGTAAGCCACCTAAGTGATATAAAAGAGCTAAAATATGGCCCTCCTTGAAAGCTGGCGTTATTATAAATATTTTAATACTGATATTAAAAGACACAACAAACAGCAACTGAATTATGCTTAATTACGTAAAAGAAATTGATTTAAAAAAGGTTTTGAAATATTTTTATAAAATTTTTCTACAGAACAGCATTAAAAGAACGATTACTCGAGTATTTCTATGCTATAGGGCATAAATAATACACTGTTTTTGATATGTGTGTTCAAGTTGTTTGCTCGTAATATTTTATCCTCTTCTAAAATCGTTTATTTTTTATTGTTTTTATTATCGAGAAATTAAAATTATTAAATCACTTCGTTTGCTTAAGTGCACCTTCTTTTGGATGGCGATGCAGCTTGAAAAAATATAACTTTTGTTTTGTGTTTTGACTTTTTTGACAAAAAAAAAGAAATATATTTTCAGCGTTTGGGTCTTTTCTCTTTCTTTTTCTTAACTCAACAACATCCTCATATTCTTTATTTTTTTTTATTATTTGCCAGTGTATTTAAGAGAATTAGCAAAAGTGAAAATTAGCCTACCTTTAGGGCTTAAAGAAGGAATTTTTTTTAATAAAAGAAAACAGTCATTCCGTCGTCGTCATATTGTTGGCACTGCATAAATTTGATTTACGACGACTGAACTGTTTTGTTAGGCTTCCTCCCTCCTTGCAACCACACACACACCGACACACACCAGTTCTCACTACATTTGAGCCTTTTAATTTATTTTCTTTGCCAGTTACAATTTGAAAAGGATATTTTTGTTATTTACCAAAATAATCTACAAGGATGTATACAATTATTATTTAAAATTATTTTTCTTTTCTTTCCTTCTTCCATATATTAATACTCTTATGTCTGATGTAGAAAATAAAAAAAAACAGAATAGCAGCCGAAAATAAAACTTCAAAAATACTCCACAGACAACCTAAAAAAAGAAAGAAAAGAAATAAATTTTTAGCAATATTTTGCTCCTAGACAAGGAGTAAAGCTATAAAAAAAATAGTGAAACTGCGGCTTTAGCAAGCAGTCAGTAAAAATTTTAAATCTGCATCCTTATCCTGCCGTTTATAACTTTTTAATTTCCAGTTTCGGGTGTTGAATTTTTTTTTTTGTTTCTACATTTCATTTCTTATGTCTGCTAAGGCGATTTAGCAAATTAAAAGGTTTTTAATGCTTGAAAACGTGTGTTTTTTTTTCTTGATTTGGGCCTCCTTCACTGTTTAAACATCATCATCATCATAATCATCTTTGACTAAAATTTCCAAGTCGTATAGTCAATGAAGTATTGCTTTTCCCATTTAACTTTACACAAAAACTTCTCTATTTTAATATTTTATATTTATTCTGGTAATACATTGTAAGTGTTTATGCCACATATTTATGTGCGAGTATAATGGAAGGTGCACGATTTATTATGAATATGTAGGCATAACAAATGTGTGAATATGTCCTGGCTGGCTGGCTGTTACAAAAAAAAAAATAAGGATATAAGTTACAGTCGGTCGTATTGTAGACACTTTCTCATTTCTTTAATTGCATATTGTGTATTGCTTGGAAAATATGATTTTTTGCTTATTTTACTACAAAAATATTAATTTTCTCAAGTACTTTGTCTTGAAAATCGTATTTTATTATTTTTATTTTTTCAACAGAAATTATTTGCAGTTAAAAACTGTAAGAATGGGTATCGATTTAATGGAGAAAATTTTTTAAGTGTTTTACTTCTACTTCATGAATAATTTTTGGAGATTTAAAAAAAAAGAAAAACAAAAATTGCCAACGATGTGCTTATAAAGCGTTCATATGAACATAGATTTGTACACATAAATTTTTATTAAATGATTTAATTAAAATTTTGCTTGAAGATTCTCAAACTGGACGGCCATTGAACTGTTTCTTCTTAAAGTGCACCAATGCAAAGGTAGAAGGATAAGTGGTAGAAGGTTAAAGATGACTACACCAAAGCTAGACATTTACTCTGTCAACCTTTACGGTCATTCTACTATCTCTAGCATGTCAAAAAACCCAAGAGGACTTAAAACACCATTAAAAAAAGACCCATATTTCTTATGCAAGTTGAAGATTTTATTTAAAAGCAACTTTAATTTGAACAGCTGTTTACTGTTTCCTAAAAAACTATCAATATTAAAATAAAAAATAAACAAATAAATTAGTCGATATTGTTTTCCATTAAATCTTCTTATTAAAATCAAATAAGGTGTTTTTGCTCTTAAGGTGAACATTAAAGGTTTTGTCAGTTACAGCGTTCTTTAATTCTTGCAACGATATGCACTCCCGCAAATATGTTTTTCATTCTTGCTACAGGTACACCCTATTTCCTGCTTTTGATCTCGTTAACAACTTAGAATGCAGTTTTAACCGTATAAGTAAATCATAAATTCATATTTTACTTTTATTTCATCATAAATTAATTTTTATCAAAAAGTTTTAATTTGTTTTTTTTTTTGTATAAAATTTTTGTCCTATTTTTTGTCCCGATTTTTAGTAAATTGTTGAAGATTCTGAAACAATATTGTTCAAATTTGAGGTGATACAGCACAATTTTAAGATACTAAGACCTATTGATCTATTGTGTCCATTGTACCCGCTTAAAGTTAATTCAACTTAAAACATACTTTAATTTTCACAGCAATTAAAAAATATTTAAAAACAAGTTTTTTAATTTAATTTAAAAATTAATACCAATAGACCACACGCCGTGGTCTAGTGGTTAGTGTGTTGGCTTACTAAGACATGAGCCCTGGGTTCGATACCCAGCTCCGACATCTTAAAAAAAAAAAGAAATATGTAAAAAATATTTCTTTCGGCGACTACCTCTCAGCAGTCTTCTGGCAAAAGCTCTGAGAGTAATTAATTGCCATGAACAAGCTTCTCAAGTCTGTCGTTCGGAGTCAGCATTAAACTGTAGGTCCCGGTACTCATGGAAGCTAGGCCGTAATCCTGACACAGGGTTGTAAAGGCCAGTTATGTATGTATGTATGTATGTAATTTTTAAAGTTATGCATTGTTGAGAGAACTATTTAACCTTTTAGTACAGATTCAGAATGGAATATGATGTCTGGTAAATGTCCACCTCTAGCACATCGCATAGTGGAATTTGTTCATACAATGTTTGGCAAAAAATATAAGAAGTGCTCGGAGAATTTTGAAATTTAGCTCTGAGCCTTTGGTTAGCTCAATTAAGAAAAATATAAATTTTCATCAAAGTTGGCCACGCCCACAACCCATTGCCCATAAAACGCAAAATTTATTTTTGGCCCAAAATTTTTAAAATTTGGCACAGTGAATTTATTACCACAATTAACGGCCACCACTCACCGCTCGTATAACCCACATCATATTTTTTCCAACAACTTGTTGTTTCTTTCCCAAAAATAATTAAATTTAAATTTTAAAATTTTTTTAATTAAAAATTTCATGAATTTGGAGACAAATTTTATGATTTTATAAAAGATTATTAATTAATTAAACTTTTTTTTAGTTGATAGTATGGAGTCTTCCCTTTATTTTATTATAGCGGGAGCACCTAGCACGACCGAGCAACCTTGTTTTTCTTCCAAGGAAGTTTGCAATCACGGCACGTTATAGAACAAATTTTAGTCTATAATATCTTTTAAACCATATGAGCAAACTTTATAATTTTTTTTTTAAATACGCAGAAAAATCTACATTTGAACAAAAAATCAGTATTTAAATCAGAGCAATAAAATTATTTTACTTACGAACACTATAGAAGTGCGTAAACAGTTTTCAATATTTTGGATTAAAATTTTCATGTGACTTTACTTCAGTATTTCAAAGACAAATAAATGTTCTTTTTTGGGATACAATTTATGGATTCTTTATACTAAATCAATTTTCTACAAAACAGCATCATTACATTTTTAAATTTTACGTGTCGAAAAAATTACTTATCACAAAAAAAAATTCCCACTGTGCGTCGGTAGACGTCTGCTCTTTCACACAATTTTTAAAACAAATAAACTCTTATCTCGTCAATGCAGTGCTGAATTTCATCTTTAAGAGCGTCAGTTGTGTGTTGTTTGTTCAAGCAAACTTTGTCTTTCAAATGTTCCCAGAGAAAATAATCCAACGACGTTTAATCACAAGAACGAGGCGCAATATTGACACTGCCTAATCGAGAAATTACCCATTCGGGAAATATCTCATATACCTAGTGAATAGTTTGGTCGGCTGTGTGGCTTGTGGAACCGTACTGCTGAAACTAATGATTATGTCAACATTAGCCAACTGTCGATTTAAAAAATCGGTTATCGTGGTTTCATCACTAAAGGTGATTTTGTTCAAAAAGGCAATTCAATTCAATTCAATTTTTCAAACAGTCAATTCACACACGTTCGACGCAAACAATTATAGCGTCTTCAGGAATTATTATTATTATTATTTGTTAAAATTATAATTTCTGAAGACGCTACACGAAGGGGCAGCAAAATATTTAAAATAAATAAATATTTAATATTAATATAAAAAGACCTTAAGCTCGGAAAAAGAGATTTATTATTATTTATAAAACACAAATTATTTAGGAAATTATTGTAATTTCTTTTAATTAGGATAACTTGATATGGTTCAATTATGTACGGAACAAAATATCGGTCAAATAGCCGCTACGACCTCGGCGGCACTCCTCCATCCGATGGTCAAAATTTTCGAAGACGCTGAGGCATAATTGAGGTTCTAGCTCCTACAGACCCAATTTGCTCAAATTTTTGCATATTGTTCTTATTGTAGGTACATTTGGACGATTAAATTGTCTGAAAAAATCATTAAGTGCTCGATATGCATTTTGATTTGAACGCCCATTTTCATAATAAGTCTGAATAACTTTAACGCGTTGCTCGATTGTGTATCATTCCATGGTTCAAATTGAGTTAGTCTGAAATTGAGAAATGTCGAATGAAATGTAGAAAAAAACTTGGTGTGGTTCACATTCAACATCGGCCCTTTAAATTTAACCACCCGATAAATGTCAAAGGATGATAGCTCAATTATTGATGTTTCATTATTTGATACTCGTGGCCAATTTCAAAAAGTGTGCAAAAGTGAATTTAAATAATTGTGTCATGGTTTTTTGAAAAGGCCACAAAATCGGTAGATGTTAGTTGCCTTATTTTTTGTAACAACAGGAAAGACACTGTGCACTCTTAGTTGGAAAATCTTACATTTTTTTAATAATTAAGCAACCACAGCAAAGAGTACCTTGACCATCAAAACTTTCGCAGCAGAAACTAGTAAGCTGTTCCTGAGTCCGGTATATGCTTTGAGCAGTTCTACTGTCTGTTTAGAAAACTTTTCGGAACTATTTGTAGCCTTGTTTTAAGCACTAAAAAATCACAACACAGGATATAGATATATTATTACTTTTTAATTCGATTGTAAAGACCGATTATGCATGTATGACAACCAAACATAAGTTTAGTTGCCAGTTGTCAAAAGAGGTATCACAGATGGCGGTTGGCAACTTGTTTACTTGCCAGTAGGCAATGCACTTGAAATTTGGTTGGCAACCATAATCGACGCATTCATTTTTAAACTAGTGATGATGCAAGGAAATATTTTCCACTAAAAACATATTACAAAAGTTTAAAGGATGCCTTTTTAGTGCCAACGAAACTGTAAATACTTTTCGAATGTCCTCAAACCTCAAACATCGCTTTTTCTCAAACTTTTATTTAATTGACATTTTTATTTGAATTTTCTTCTTTTTTTCCAGGTTAAAAAAATTTAATTTCATTTAATGACTCGCTAAAATATAAAATAAAACTTTAGAGAATTTTCTACCTGATTGAATGCATTTGATTTGAAAAACAATTTGTTTCGTTTCTATATTTTGAGAAAAAAAAGAAAGCTTGATAGAAATATTGTAGAAAAATCATTGAAATTACAGCAATAAGAACGAAAAGAAACAATCATCCCTAGACTTAAGCATGAGAAAAAGTAATTAAATTTGGATTTCCATAGACAACGCGAAATTCTATTTTTGTTTTTTTTTTCTTATTCGATATTTCTCAATAAAGGAAGCAAAAAATTTGTACTCATTGCATACAAATAGGAGAGAGTGGCAACAAATTTTTGAAAAATTGTAGATGTCATGCAATGACTTGACACAACATATAAGTACGAGGAGAAACTTAAAAGGGTGTTGCATAAAATGTAAATAGTAAGCAAGACATTTGTTCTCTGCATATTTTTAGGCAAGTGTATTTAAAATATTTATAATTTTCCAGCATTTTGTTATTTTTGGGCTGAAATTTCACGAAATTTTTTATAAGAACTTTCTATTACTTTATCTAAAAGCTAAAGTTTTATACTCAAGTGCTTTAAATTTAAGTTAATTATTTATTTTACACAAATTTCTCTAAAAGATTTAAAAATATTTTTTTACTATGTGTTTACCAATTTTGTGTTGCATATTATTAGGCTTGTGATTTTATTTCTTACCGGACATTCCAACAATATATTTACCCCTATTGCGAATATCAACGGCGAACCAGGTAACGCCGATGATATTCTAATGACATTACCGTAGGCAGTATTGACGACTATCGCTTATTTTTGGCATAGTTTTGGTATTTACAGAGGCAGCTTTAAGTCAAATTGACTTTGATTTTGCCAACAAATTTTAAAACGTTTACAGTTGTTTATAACAGATCTACAGTTGTTAGAAGTTCCTCTGTGGTGAAAAAAATTCCGGTATGTACAGCTTTCACAGAGTTGACAATCCTTGGCCGACTGGGAGTCAAGTCATTTCGGAGTGTAGATCTGATTGTCCTAGGTAGTTCAACGAGTGTGTCTTCTAAAATTAAAAGGTCGTTGGGCAGCCATAAGCCAAGACTAAAATCATTTCTAATATATGTACATACATAATTGGCTAGTAGACCTCTGTGTCAGGGTTACGGCCTAGCTTCTTGAAGCGCTCATGCTGTGTGTGTTATGTCAGAGCTGGGTTTTGAACCCTGTGATTATGTTTACAACTTGTTTATGCGGGAGCCAGAACTTCACTCTATTAAAACTTTAAAGATTGGTTATTGTTTTTATTAATATTGTTTTGAATATTTTATTTTAAGTTTTTGTCAGGGCCTAATATTGACATTTTCAATAATTCATTACGATATCTGAAAAATTTATTTTATTGGTGTAACACTTTCCAACATATTATAGAGAAAAAGTTGAGTAAATTCGGATGCACTTTAATTAACATTTATTTTCGAAGAAGCCTGTTTTTGAAATTAAAACAAATCTGTTTAACGAAAATTACTTAAACACATAAAGAAGGCAGACAAATGGGTGTTTTTCGTTATTAATTTGGCAGGCCTAAAACAAAAGGAACACAAGAAAAAAATAAAATAAAATTGGAAATTTAAGAACAAGAATTTAACAGACATAAGAACAGCTACAATTCAATTATACAGACATTTATAAACTTAACGTAGCATTTCATCAGAATCATGATGATGATTGTGATGATCTGTCATTATACAGAAAATTCTCTCAGGACCATGGCTGCCTTCATAAACAAAAAAAAAAAAAACAGAAAAAATAAAAACCAATCATTGCATTTAATTTTTCCATTTCAATACTAATTTAAATACTTTTATCATTTGTTTTAAATATTTGCTCTACAGCATAGATTTTAACTTTAACAGCAGCCTTTGCTTATGCTTCAAAAAAAAATCTTTATTTTCCTCATCATCAATTTGTCGTCATCCTCGTCATCATTGCAAATATATTAAAAAAGTTTCTATTTTTTTTTTCTACGCCAATAAATGGGAATTTGTTTTTTAATAAACTTTCAATACTTTTGAAAGTTTTATTGCTAAGTTCAAGAGAAACACAAGATAGAAAATAAAACTGAAAATAACGAAATTCAATAAAAAATAGTTTATTGAGTGGATTTAAAAGAGTACAAGAGTCTCCTAGGAGTTTTATAAAGGATTTTCTTTAATTTACCGCTCCCTTATAAACCAAGTATTGATGTGAAAATAAATGAAAATAAAAAAAAGGAAAATTATAAATTAAAGATGTTGCCCTTATAAAAAGGCAAAGAAATAGTGGGGCATACTATAAGGGAAAATACAAAGTGAAATGTTGGACAAATAATTTAATAATTTTTGTATTACTTTTTTTTTAATTACGAAAATTCCTTAAGTATTCTTCACTTTACAAAAAGGCAGTGAACGACTTATATTTATTACTTAATTTACACCCAACATAGTTGCAAGATCTATAATATCTCTTCGATTTTACTTTTTGTTTAGCCGACCTATTGCATTCCTTATGAACACCAGTAGATATGAAACACTGAAAATCATAGGTCTTCCTAGACACATTAATCCAAATATATATTCCGCTAATTCTGGTGTCTGTACGCACTATACTTTTAATCATCTGTGTTATGCCTAAGACCCAATTGAGCTTTCTAGTGTTCCTATAACTTGCCAACAATTTAATAACCAAATTGCGAATATAAGAAACAGGCTCTCTATAACGCCATGGTATTCGTAGCATCTATTCCCAAGAGACAGTCATTCCAACATGTCATAGTAGCATTTGGCATGCCTAATTTTTTTTATTTTTTTTTTTTTTATTTTGAGACCAATACTCAGGGGAAAACCCCTACTAAATGCTGTGCATTGTATTGGAATTTTTAGAAAGGACAGTACATATATTACAATTAATTATATTATTATTAAGCGCCTTAGGAATGAGACAAATTGCTGTGAATTGATCATTCAAAGGCCAGTGCTATACCTTCACCCTTGTATGATCGATAGCAATTGTCTCATCGTTGCATGTTAATTGTGTGGTGAGTGTGCCTTCGTTAGGTAGGTTTAGCTGTTATCTGCTACTTCCCAATATGTGGCGCTTTTTTTTCCCTGATCATTCGTTTTTTGTTGACATTGGTTAAGGTGGAATAGAGTGGAATGTCGGGGAGCGGTTTCTTTGTAGATGGTCTTTCTGGAGGGGGGGGGGGGGGGGCCCTCTTATTTTTAAATTATAATTTAAAAAAAACCGCAAACTAACTTTTTCATTTTTCACCTCTTCTGGGATTCGAACCTGGGTCCTTTTAGTGTTTGTGCGAGCGCTCTAACCACTATACCACGCACCCCCCTGAATGTCATACAATGAGAGACAAACACCCTTAAGGCAACCTCACTGTCTCAGAAAATATTAATTCTGTTGCTTTGACCCCACTGTCAACGTTTTTTTTTTTATTTTTTTTAAGAACAATACTTAGGGGTAAACCCCTACTCATGCAATGCATTGTATTCGAATGTGAAAATGGTTGATAGATGCAGATTTTGTTTTTTTTTTTTGTTTTTTGTAGATATTTGTATATTATGCGCCTTTTTTGTTGATGGGACAAGTTGCTATCAATTTGACCACACAAGGGCCAGTGTTATAACTTCACCCTAGAATGCTCAGATAGCAATTGTCTCATCTGTCGGTGGATGTTGAATGTGAATGGTGAGCGTCTTCAGTAGATTAACTTTTATCTTCCGAGAAGTTGGCGCTGCACTCCTGAAATGAAAATGGCTACTATCTTTACTACTACTATCTCCTTACTGGGTACTATCTCCGCTTGAAAAACACTAAGTGACGTCACCAATGAATTTTATAAGTTTCAGATGAGCGTCAGCAGCATTGCCCATTTTGGGACTACTGATGTAGCAATGCAAATCGAACCCAGTAGAACAACAACCGGAAACTCAACCCTGAACCTTCTGATAAAGCATAATTCCATGGGAACGGCATTCAAGACAAAAATTTCTCATGCTCTCCGATACATTTTGGAATTTTGTCTCATCTGTCGGTGGATGTTGAATGTGAATGGTGAGCGTCTTCAGTAGATTAACTTTTATCTTCCGAGAAGTTGGCGCTGCACTCCTGAAATGAAAATGGCTACTATCTTTACTACTACTATCTCCTTACTGGGTACTATCTCCGCTTGAAAAACACTAAGTGACGTCACCAATGAATTTTATAAGTTTCAGATGAGCGTCAGCAGCATTGCCCATTTTGGGACTACTGATGTAGCAATGCAAATCGAACCCAGTAGAACAACAACCGGAAACTCAACCCTGAACCTTCTGATAAAGCATAATTCCATGGGAACGGCATTCAAGACAAAAATTTCTCATGCTCTCCGATACATTTTGGGACGAAATTGGAAATAAAAATGGACAAAATTAGCTAACGAAAATGCAGCCACCCTCTTCACATAAATGTGAAGTGGTATTAAACCAATCAGTGCCTCTCTGGAGCCGATGATGGATAGACACGTTGTTATTTTGTGGACGGCACCAATTTTCAAATTTTAACTAGAGGTTCATCCTGAATGCCACCTAAATGTTAAACTTCTTTTCGTAAAAAGTACGATCAAGTGTTCCTGGAGAGCACCAATACAACATAAAAAATTCACTCTGTAAATACGAATTCACATATTGAAGGAAATTTTATATAAAAAATTTTCAAATTGAATATTTTTGTTAAGTTTTAAAGGATAAACTCCTCTAAGCATGCTTTATCTTTTATTTTTGCGCAATAAACATTTTGCAATTACTTATTTATTAAGTTTGTAAGAAAAAAAATTCTTAAATAAAATATTTATAAATATAAAAGCACACATTAAGGTTTTTTAAAAAAAATTTATGCAGTATATTTAATAACTAGAAGTTAAAAATTGTTATTTCAGTTTTATTGGCAGATTCCCCTAAGTAGGCTTTACTCTTTCTTCAGCAAAAGCCTAAGTTAGGGTTTTAAGTTAGGTTTGAAGAATATTGAAGTAAAAGTGGGTTTTCATATATGCAGGCCAATTAATTTGAAAAGTAAAAAATATTGCCTACTTTTAGGGTATTTTAAAAATTAATTAAATAAGTTATGACAAAACTGTAGGTCTAAAATTTTATTCAAAATTTTTTGATATTGTAAAAGCAGTACTTCAAACCAATTTTTTTTTTAATTTTTTAAGGCGGTGCCCCGCTTCAAAACAGTACCAACAGACTATGTGGCATAGTTTTAAGCATATAAAAATAATTTAAATTAAATTTAGTTTTTTTTATTTTCGTTAACAACCTAAAAGCATGCTTTAGTTTTTAACATAAAACAGACGCCTTAAATATATGCAATATATTTTTTCTCTTCGTTTTTTTTTCTTTTTTTTTCTTAGTCAAACCTTTAGTTAATTTATTAAAAACACGCGTTACTTGTTAACGACTGCAATAAAAAAAGAACAAAAAGAACACACAACAGCACAACATTATAATTCATAAATTTAAAAAATAACAACCAAATGCATCAGTATCAGCTCAACAACATCATAAATTATTATGGCAACCTGTTCTTGTTTATTGGGCTGCAGGGTATGAGATTGGTAACCAGTCAGTCAGTCAGCCAAAATCATATGTGCACTTAACGATAAACATGTATTTCCTCTTAATGTCTGTTGTTGTTGTTGTTGTATTACACACAATATGCGCCAATTGTTTGCAAAATTGTCTCATACCCCTCTCCTCATAAGGGTGCAAAATTTCAGAATCTGAATTATTATTTCTACTCCGGTGTGTTTATTTGCGTTGTGGTTTTCGTATTTATTTTTTTTTTTAGCTTGCATGTCATTATTTTATACGCTGTGTTGTTCTTGATTTTCTGTTTTTTTTTCTTGTTGTTCCTTTTTTTGGCAATTACAAATTTTAAGGATCTTATTTTTTGGCGTTAAAGAAACCAGAAAAAAAATGCTGGTGATTTGGTGCGTTTTTTGCGAAAACCTTTTAATGGAGCGTTTGTTTTTTATTCTTCAATTTTTTTTACTATTCGGTTATAATTTAAGTCTGCTGAAGTGTTAATTTTAAACGTTATTTGACTAAATGACTGACGTTTTGCCACCATATTACAACGTCTGATGCCTTTCAAATGCATATGATTCTGATATGTGTGAGTGTGTTTTCTCGCGGTTTAAATTTCTGATTCTTTTTTTTTTTTTCGTTGTTGGCTTTTGCATAAATTTTTTATTCTACATTATGTGTGTTTTTAATGATAAAAATTATTTTTTTTTTCTAGAATTTTTTTTTTATTTACAAAAAGATTTGTAAAAGAAAATTATAAAAGAGTACCAAAAAAGAAAAATAATAATTCATGTGTGAACAAATTATGCAAATTTAATAAAGAAAAGGTAAAGCTTAAAATATGTACCAAAAAAAATTTAATTTACGGTTCTTAAATACCCTTTATTTTACACTTTTGCTAATTTTCTTTACAAGAAGCCTATTTACGATCACAATGGCCTACAGCATTAAAAACCATATAGATATGAGTGATGTTTTAAAAAAAAGAGAGTGGCCTTTTCATTTTCGTAACACTCTTGCAGTTTTTGTCCTTCCCCAAAACAACAAATTGTACTCGCCAAGGGAGCCCAAAGTGCAAATTTGAAATCATCGTAGACTTTGGCAGTACTAGACTTCTATGTTGGCTTGAAATACAATACAGTGTGAGTAAAGCATAGATTGTAGCATAGATTTTTCAAAACTGTGCTCTCTAATATCAGTTTAGGAGACCAGGGGCCTTATTCTGTAATTCTCTTAAGCTAAAATGCTAAAATTTTAGGTTTTTGAAACAGGCTGGGCGTTAGAATATATAAAATTTAAAAGTTTAGAGGTAATAGACATGAAGTTTTTAAATTACAATAAGCTTTCAAGAATTCTATTCGGTGCCAAAAAGTCCTAAATCAAGTTTATAAATTTTTAGCGATAGAGTTTTAGCTTAGGAGAGTTACAGAATAAGGCCTCAGTAGGCAGCTATGACACCAATAGCAACTATCTTTAAAATGTAGCCACAAATACGGTCTGTTGTGATAACAAGAAGTAATGGCTGTTTTGTTTAATGAAAGCACACTTGGGCACAGATAGTGATCCCTTATAATGTAACGTGCAGCGATGCTTCAGAGCTGACTAATAACAAAACGCGACAAACAAATATAACAATCTGGCAGAGTGTTCACCTGAAAGCACAAATTTAACCGAAAAATTTGTCGAATTTGTCAGTATCCCTGATATCAAAGAACGATACCGCTGTTAAACTATTGTGTTAGAGAGAATTCAACAAGAGCGATATCTGCCAAGCAGGCAGTGGTGGTTCCCAGTGGTTTTCATATTCATCGCAATAATTTGGAGCCCATAATGAAGTTTCTGAGTTTGACAAAGTCTGTCTCTGATATGTCAGTCAGTTTTCTAGTTAAAGTCCGGAAGATTTCTTCTTCCTTTTCATAATGATAAAAATGTACCATCTTATCTCTGCAGCTTTTGAAGAAGTTGTTGGCCAGATGTTATAATCTCAAAGTAGATGTTATAATATTCCAAAATGACTGTACCACTTCATGCATTGAGCAGAGCAGCTTTAACCAAGTATGTTGCGCTGTCTTATAACTATTAAAAGTTGCACTAGTGATGATGAAATCTATTACCCCTATGCCAGTGCTTAGCTGACAGGCTCGTGACGATAGCTTGAGAGAAAAATATTCGAAAAAAGTTGATAATTGTGGTAGATTCATATCTGTGTGGTCGGCTAAAGTGCAATAGATAAGACTACCACCCACCAAATTAGAGTTCCCAAGTTCGATCCCAAACCAGAACATCTATAATTTTATTATCACCTTATAACATTAGATAACGACGAGTCATAAAAGAAGCTGTCATTCATAACCGGCTTTAAACCTGAAGGGGTCTTCCAGTAAGTCTGAAAATAGAATCGGTTGCAGTTGCGGTAGTTGGGATGTTGCGGGAATAAAATAAGTAATTTGTCCCAATAATGTGAATGTTATTCTGAGCTGGCATATTAATGATAAATTCGACTTATTTGATTATAGCCTGAAAGCCTTAAGAATCGGCAAAAGGTGGCCAAAATGAGCGCATACTCAGTTGTGTCAAACTTAGGGCATTGTTTGCCAACTAAATGCCAACATAGGTTCAGCATAGCATACAAGGACGACTGTAGAGTACTCCTAGTCGCTCCTCATAGTGTCCGTTTAAGAGCTTATGATTATTTCAATAGTATAACGTTACAGCTGCTTAACACCTGAACAACACTTGCAAAGCACTTGTAACGTTAAACCTTTAAATTACAAATAAAATTCCTTCGTCTTGTATAGTTCAACTATGACCTATTGTTCGAAACCGGTTTGGCATCAGAAAAATAAAGTAAATAAACTTATACGTTACAAATAAAAAACCTTTTTAAATCCTTGTTTTATAGTCAAATTTACAATAGCGATGACATAGAATCATTTAAAACTATTGTATTTAGAAACTTCGAGTCACGCCGTCAGATATGATATACTAAAGTATCTAGGACCGACAGCTATGCGATAATATGAAAACCCAATTAAAAAATCGAGACTATTCTGTAGGGCAATGAGAGAGGCACTCTGATAATTCTGCGGCTCTAAAAGCTCTTAAATCGAGCACAATACCATTAAAAAATGTAAAATGAGTGTCAATAACGTTTAAGAACTTTAAGGAATTCTTACGCTAGTACTTTGTAAGGTTATTGCAAAGGTGGACAAAATGAAGACCAAATTTCTCACCCCACCCAAAGTTGGCTTTGAGTGAATAATTATATCCTTAAAAATTGGAAGGGAGAAAGATTCCTAGCGCATTTGCATAATTATGTTGGCTGATGATAAATCAAATAGTTTCCGATAAAAAAGTAGAGTGGACGTAACATACTTTACATGTTTTTACATACATACATACATAATTGGCCATTACAACCCTGTGTAAGGGTTACGGCCTAGCTTCTCGCAGCACTCATGTTGCGTGTGTTAATTTTTATCCATGAGTACCGGGACCTACAGTTTAAAGTAGACTCCGAACGACAGATTTGAGAAGCTCTTCATGGCAAACAATTACTCCTGGAGCTTTTGCCAGAAGACTGCTGAGAGGTAATCGCCGAAAGAAATACTTTTTTCATATTTCTGTTTTTCAAGATGTCAGAGGCGCTATCGTCTTAGAAAGCCAACACACTAACCACTAGACCACGGCGACTATATTACATGTTTTTAGTGACGTTAAACAACTGGTCTCTTTGAAAGGCAAAAGACTGTCGATTTTGTCACAGTGATTCTGAAATTTTAGAGCTCGTTCTTTGCCAATATTGTGCAGACGGCAGATAGAGACTTTATCAGCTCAATCAAATTGTTTGGACTCCACGCAAATTATAAAACACCAAACCATGGATAGTGTTTATAGGTTTTATGATAAGAGATTCATGTAAAGGACTTTGCACAATAAATATTTTTTGTTTGCAAGTCCTTCTAACCTGTGACAATAAATAAACAATCATCCGGGTTCATTTGACTTACACAGAAAATTAAATTTTCTGGTGAATCCCCTTAATATTATTTTTTTTATTTTGCCTTAAAATGAAGCTTTTTCCTTATAATATCTGCATTTTCATTTCCGTATGATCAATAAATTAGAAAATGTTTAACATTTAATCTAAATTAACTGAAAGAAGGATAGAGAGGAAAGGCCGACCTTTTTTTTTTGTAGACAAAATGTAAAACCCAAAAGCCTTTACTGGCCACTATTTGGCTTTTAAAAATAATAATAACCATCATCATCGTCGTCGTCGTCGTCATCATGTGTCATAAACATGATACAAGGCGCCGTCGTACACAAAGTTAATGTTCAGCATATGGTTGCAATTGGCAACGTGCAACTATGAGCGGCAAAAAGGCTGGTGAAGAAGGTATACAATGACTTCTTCAAGTTGTTTTAAGTTTCCAATAGTTTATGCACATATTTAAGTGTAATCACAAATAGCCACAGGTGGTCAGTAAAATAAAAGATAAAAATAAAATAAAAACAAAAATAAAAAAAAACTAACTTAAGAAGCAATCGATTTTATTTCAAAACTAAATTCTGTCATATAAAGCTGCTGAGAGTTGTAAGGATTTTGGTAGTTCTGTTTTATATTTAAAAAAAAAATTTTTAATTTTAACAGCATATCCTGTTATCCTTTCTTTTTTTAGTTTTTTTGCTCAGCAGAAAAAGAAACAAATTTTTTCCTAATTTTTTTTTTTTTGTTTAAAAAAAAATCATGATTCCTCCCCAAGGATGTTCTTTTAATGAAAAGTCCTAATTAATTGCCTTATGAGTACAATTGCATTCTGCATATTAATGTATAAATCCAACAGTCAAAAAACCACAAAAAATTAAAAAAAAAAAAAACCAAGAAAAAAAATCTGACATTTTTATTTGATTTTCGGCAAAAGTGCACGTTATTATGAAATATTTCCTTTTTTTTCTTTTTTTGTTTTTATTTACTTCTTATATTTCGTTAATGACAAAAATAAAAGAATTGCCAAAAATTTTAATAGAAATGCTGTTTGGCTGGATGTTGCCTTTTGCCTCCCATTCAATCAGTCTTTTAGAATTTTGAAGTATCCTTAGAGACCTTGTTTTTAATGTTGCAAAATGTTTATATGATTTTTATAAATGGATTAAAGAACAAAAAAAAAACACGATAGAAGGCTACCCTTGCTCTAGGAACCAAGAACCCTTCCCCGTTTTGAAAACATAATTTTGGTTTTCTTTATTTCGATTTCTCTTCTTTTATTTTTAAATTCTTTTTTTGAAGAGTCTATTGTTTTTGGCCTTAAGAAGGGTAATTTGCAAAAGTCAATGACTTATGGAAGATTTAAAAATATTTATGTACCCTACGCCGTCATAGGTAGTTTTTAGGTATTACAAGTTTTTGCTGATGTTTGTTACACTTAAAAAAAGTAGCCCATGACTCTGTTTTTACTTAAGACTTCCATTTCGAAATATTTGTAAGTTGCTGAAAATCGATCATAGGAGAATAGTCGATTTTTTAGTGCAACCCTACTTTCTGAAAAACTATCTCAATAGTTTTCAATTGCAAAACAACTTCAGACAAAACTGAGCACTGGCTCGGTTTGAAAGGCCGATAAAACCACGGATTATATTATTATATTCTTTGCGCGATCATTTAGACTTAAACCAAATTATACATTTTCAGCAAAAATCAATTCGACATTCGGGGTATCAGATCTGCCGCTATCAGAGATTTAATTGACTATATTCGAAAAGGCTTTCGAACTAACCTCTTCCATATAGGAATACTCAGAACGGAGAAGAACACTCATTTTGAAACTTGATTTGTGACTAAGTAGAGCATGAAAGAAAATCTTTTAGATTCAGGGAGATTAACCTCTTATTTGGTAACAATAAGAGTGGCTAAGAAAAATCATCATACATCCATCCAAGAGGACTGCATTGTTACATACATACGTACATAACTGGCCATTACCATCCTGTTTTAGAGTTACGGCCTAGCTTCTCGTAGAACTCATGTTGTGTGTGTTAATTTTTATCCATGAGTACCGGGACCTACAGTTTAAAGTCGACTCCGAATGACAGATTTGAGAAGCTTTTTCATTTTTTTTTTTCACGATATCGTGTTAGTAATCAAACAAACTAACCATTAGACCACGGCGACTACACTGCGACTGCATTAATAGCACTACTACCTGCCGTTCTATGGTGGCCCACGGTAACCGTTTGCAGTGTAAACTTACACTGAGTTTGTGCTTTCTTCGCGCTTTGGGTACAAACCACTAAAAATTCGTAGCTTTTACAAACTCACCTCACTTTATTCAGCCAGAGATCAAAGTCCTTAGGGCTCCTGCCAACCTCGGTAGCAAACATAAGTCTTCTAACATATTTCGAATTAATATACTTCTGCTGAAGTATTGCACCCAACGACCAGCTGTGAATGGAAATTCCTACATGTTTTGTTAGGTTTCCGAGGTACTACAGTCAAATCTTATTTCGGACCACGAAAATCCATTTCTGCAAACAGCAGTCATCACCCTATTCAGGCCTAAGTAAACCCAAACTTCTGTTGAGAGTCAAAAACCTTAGTTAATAGAGGTTTCCAGAGGTCACGACTTGCGTATAGAAGAACATCTTCAACATCATGTTGTTAATTTTATTCGATAAGTGCACAAAGGTGGCTCACCCTATGTTAACCGCAGCTGCTTTAGATCAAGAGACGGGCATCTGAGAATGTCTTTTTTTAAGTCGAAAATTTGTTTCCCTAGTGGGGGACATAAGAAGTAAAATATATTCTTACAGGTGTTTCCTACTATGAAAGATCTGTTAGTGTACTCACACTTGATTTCTATGGAACATTACGCTATGACGTCAGAGGAGCTCCAAGTCCTGAATGATATCTGGATCGGAACTGTAAAGGTTATTCTACATTGCAATTCTAATCGGGTATTAATAGGGCCTCTCATACTATCTTCTTAAGTTGGCTCACCTGCTGAGGAGTGGATTTTTTTACAGATATTTACCCTTTGGGTTTTTCTCCACCTCGGGGACTATTGCAGACCGAAGTAGAAGTTACATACATACATAACTGGCCTTTACAACCCTGTGTCAGGATTACGGCCTAGCTTCTCGCAGCACTCATGTTGTGTGTGTAAATTTTTATCCATGAGTACCGGAACCTACAGTTAAATGTCGACTCCGAACGACATGACTTGAGAAGCCTGTTCATGGCATTTAATTACTCTCAGAGCTTTTGCCAGAAGACTGCTGAGAGGTAGTCGCCGAAAGAAATATTTTTTCATATATCTTTTTTTTAAGATGTCGGAGCTGGGTGTCGAACCCAGGGCTCATGTCTTAGTAAGCCAACACACTAACCACTAGACCACGGCGACAAGAGACCACGGCGACAACGTTATCTGTTATAATTCAGAATTGATCCTGAGAAGTTGTGCTTTCACTAGTAATATACCTGCAAGCAATAAATTTCTTAGCAGTGTAAATATTACTTTGAAATACTTGTGCAGCAGATTTGTTTTCGCCTTATACAGGCACATCCTGGGTAATTGTGTTGCTTTGACATTGCAAGGGCTAGCTAGTACACTTCTAACTTCCGTTAAACAGGCTACTAAACAAAAGTAGGTATCTATTGTATGCTGGGTAGAACGCTTATTGGCGAACTGTTTAAACTATATCGAGGGGCATCTTACTGTGTTAGGGACAGGTACATATAAACACTGTCTTAATCTGTGAGTGGTTTGTATATACATTGTGGGTCGATGCGGAGAGTGAAGAGTGTAATCCACCTTGGCAATTTTCTTCTCTGGATAGAGCTTTTGTCAACTGATATCAGATTAATTGCCAGATTTAATAGACTTGTAGTCGCCGTGGTACAGTGGTTAGTGTGTTGGCTTACTAAGACATGAGCCCTGGGTTCGACAGCCAGCTCTGACATCTTAAAAAAAAAAAAGAAATACGAAAAAAATATTTCTTTCGGCGACTACCTCTCTGCAGTCTTCTGGCAAGAGCTCTGAGAGTAACTAATTGCCATGAGCAAGCTTCTCAAGTCTGTGGTTCGGAGTCGACATTAAACTGTAGGTCCCGGTACTCATGAATAAAAATTGACACACAACATGAGTGCTACAAGAAGCTAGGCCGTAATCCTGACACAGGGTTGTGTAATATACTTTTGGAGTTGATTTCTGCTTAATTTATAAAACTAGTGCTGTTAGGGTATAGCCTTTGTGCTGGTATTGAAAAACACTTAATCTAGGCTAAGGCGCTGAGACACAATACCACGTATTACTACATTGCTTTCGTTCTACTGCCTAAAAAGGTATCAGATAATACAAGCTCGGACATTATTTTAAAAAATTATCTGTCCTTTTTTTATTAAGTTTGTATTTCTTCAAAAGCTTTTTTATTAAGAGCTCTTCATATGACAACCTGCTTGTTTAGCCTTCCTAAAAATATGCCTTATCTATTGTTTTTTTTAGTTATTTTTAGCTATTATTAAGGTATTTGCCTAAACACAACACAGAGTTTCTTAATTTTTTTTTTATTTAAATCAAATGCTTGGTTGCCTTTTTTATTATTTGAAGTTGTTTTCAAAATCTTTTATGAGTTTGAAAATATTTTTTATCATAAAAATTTCTTTTGTTACTTTTGTTGCACTTTTATTGTTGTCCTTTTATATATTTCTAGCAACAACGGCAAGAACAAAGATATCATAAAAGAAAATAACGAATTTTTATAATTAAGAAAAATGAAATGCATAGAAAGGAGAAAAAAGGTAAAAAAGTAAACTCAAGTACAGATTTTTATGATTGCCAATAAGGAAAGAAAAATGCACACAAACACAGCAAAAACATAATTTAAAAATAATAATAATAATCCACCTGAAAGTATGCTTTTAAGCAAAAATAGAAAGCATCAAAATGAAGCATCCTTAAAATAGGCAATGAATGCTATGTTGTGGTCTCTAATTTTTGTTTTTATTTATACTTTCGTTGTGTTAATTAAGCATAAAAGCTTTTTCAATGAAAACCAAAAGATTTCCATAGACGAAACACAAAAAAAAAGGAAAGTGAAAATTGGAGAAAAAGTAAAAATAAGAAAATTTAAAGTATACATTAAGGAGTTATTTTTTATTTAATATGTTTTGTATTACAATATACAAATAAAATTTAAAGAATTGTGTTAAAAATAAATAACTCAGAATGTGATTTTTTTTTTTTTATTTATTAAGGCCAGCACTCAGGGATCGATGCCTAGTCATGCAGTACATTTTGTTGGTCTAGGAAAATATTATATGAAAGGGGGAAAGAGAAGATTTCAGAAATCAAAATCACAATCACTGAATTCATATGAATTATGCCTAAAATTTTTCAAAAACTTTTGGCGAGATACATATAAAAATTAATATATTTTTTTGCCATGTTCACTGAATGAATCTTCAATAAACTCAAAATAGAAAAACAAAAAAATCAATAACAATTTATTAAAAATTAACATTGGACAAGGACATGACCTGACATTTGTTTTAATAACTTGACACAACAGGTGGTTGAGGTTGTTGGTTAGTGATGATGATGGTGATGCTGATGCTGATCCTCAACACAACAACGATGATCATGTGATGTAAATGTAACAGAATCTGAAGCATAATTTTAAATCATGTTAACAAGTATGAGTGGGTTTATTTTGAACATAAAAATGCATGTGTAACTGTAGACAAAAGTAACAAGAATTTGTGTCTGTTTGTTTGTTAAACAATTTTCAATAAATTGCTAAACATGTTTGGGGCCATCGAAAACAAATGAGAAACATTTAAATCTCCAAAACCAAAACAAAAAACGCAAAATATATAATCAATTCTTTAAACTTTTAGATTTCTTTTATTTTTTGAGTTGTTGTTTTACTCTTAAGCGCTTAAGATCAAAGAACTTATTTTTAAAAACAATATTGATTAATAGAAAATCTTTTTTTTTTTTGCTTTAATCACAAAGATTAGCTTGAGTCTATAACATTTCTAGAGATCACCCACATTATGTAATGGCCCTTTATCACAGGCATCCTTACCCTTCGTTTTATTTAACAAAAAATCTCTACAAATTTTAATTTTATAACTTTTTTTTTTGTCTGTTTGCTTTAATTTTCATTTGGTATGTAATAAGAAAATTTGTCAGTTAATAGAGTCGTGATATTGGACCACGTTTGGTTTTCCTTCCAGCTCTCTTTTTGCACACACTACACCGACACATACACAAACTGATGGTTTGTAACTGAAAGTCTATGTTTGTTTTTTAAATTGACCACCTACTATTGCGAAATTATTAATCAATAGGGATATTCAGTAGCCATGGCTAAGAATATACAGAGAACACTACATATATACTGGGGTTTAGGATTCTGTATGAGAATAGTTGCAACTCATCTAGAGCTGTTTAGTGCATTAGTCTACGTGGCCGCTAAGCGTGTCATCATGATTACTACATGATTTTAATATTCTAATGACAGATTAAACAAATATGCAAGCGGCATAATCAGCTATTGAGAGCATTTAATTATGAACTATAAATTTCAACAGCTAATATGAATTCTTTTTCAATTTCCTAAACTTGAAGCGAATATTAGGAAGCTAATCTGTCTTAAAACCAGGTCATAACTTTTGCTTCAAATAGTAACTAATTTATTCATCCCAGTACTTACAAGCAGTTGAAAAAATTCGTTTGAAATTATGAAATTTTTAAAAATTCATCATATCATATGCCGAATTTAGAGGAGTATTTTGGTTTTCTAGATAGTGCAAGAATAGAAATAAAGGTTCTCTGAGATTTATCCAAAGATCTAAGTTTATTGCTACGGTCAGCTATGAACTCAATAATGTAGATAACTATCCTGCGGCTGTATTATAAGTCCTCTGGCAAAAGCTCTGAGAATAATGGATTGTCATGAACAAGCCTGTCGTTCGGATTCGACTATTAACTATAGGTCTCAATACTAATGCAAAAAAGTTAACGAACCCAATATGATTATTCCTAGAAGCTAAGCCATAACTCTAAAAAAAGTTTCAATCTCCAATTATGTGTGCATGTAGAGAATGCTAAGAGATGGTCGATGAAAGAAATATTTTTTTCATATTTCGAGATGTCGGAGCTGGGGTTTGAACCCAGTGCTGTGGTACTTTATGGCTGGATGGGTGGCCTGGCACTCCATATAGGAAGACTATTGTTGATAAAATTACTGGATCTCTCAGAGATTGATCAGAGAAACCTACTCTGGTACTACTAGCATCAGGAGCCCTAAGGTTGCCTTTATACCTCTGTCTTTCGGGGTGTGTTGGAATTTTGCCTGATGGTTGGGTAAGGAGTACACATAGTGATTGTGGTAGTGCTGGATAGAATGCAATTACTAGGAAAGGAGGCGTGCTACTGTCCAGGTAATGGTAGTGCCAAGATTGCTAATCCTTTGTCATAGGGCTTTCGTTGTGAGCGTCGTAGCAGAGCAATGTCCGGTGGTTTGAAGTTCTAGCATTGGGTAGCGCTGTTCTGACGCATGGTATCTCATCCCTACTTCTAGGTAGCGTGTTGTTGTGTCTACGGACGGGTACATATGTTAATTTTCAGAAGTAGACAATACATAATAGACTATGGTCGGACCAAATAAGTACAGGAAGCGTGTACAAAACACAATTGTTTTATGAGAAGTATATACAGGACGAAAAACGCCCGGAATCTACAACCCCAAATGAAGCTGTAAAAATTTATTATAACGAAGCTGGCCTCCATGTGCCATGACAAGTAAAAAAACTATTTTAGCAATAGTAATTTTTTTTAATGAGGCCAATATTCAGGTGATGACCCTTACTCAGGCAGTACTGGCCTAGGAAAATAGGCGGGGAAGGGGGAAAAAGGTGGGAACTTTTGATTTAAACTTTCTAATATCATATGTGATATCAGTTCGAAAAAACATAGGTCCAGCTTTAAGAATGCGAACCGCAGCAAGGAAATCGGTTGCTGTTGATTGATTATTCAATGCTCAGTATTATACCGTGACCACTGAATAAATCAACAGACATCACCCCCAAGAAGCCCCGATAGTATAACACAGACAATGTTAGCTGTATAGTCTTTAGGAAATCTACGTTATTACTAAATCCAAATTGCGTAGACCTTCATTTAAGTCGTATGTTTCTAATGAAAAGACTCAGATTTAGTGGCCAGTACCAAAGAACTATTGTACTATTGAACTATAATTCGGAATTTTTTATTATTATTACCTATAATAGTTTTACTTGTATTTTATTTTAAGAATAACTCGCAGTTATATAAGATTTAGTATTTTTTGAAAAGAAAGCAATATAACGTCATAATTGCTTCCTTTGGCCTGAAATGAAAAAAGGTTTTTAAAACCTACCTTTAGAGAGCAAACAACTTTTCGTTTGCTTTAATTATTCGTATACAAATAAGCAACCTATTTTACAAGAAGGGACCAGTTTATTGAGTTGTAAGAAAGGTTGCAAGAATCTTTCTTATTTATCAAGTACACTCCCAAATAACAAGTTCATGTAACAACAAAATTAGATGTGCGAAAATAGAAATGTACTATGTAAACCGAAATACGAATATGTAATCCACACTATACAAATGAGCACCAAATAAATTTGATCAAGGACCAAGGCATCTTACTACACTTCTTTAGAATTAAGTACTATCTATATCTTCTTTTCTGACAGCACCTACAATAGCTGTAATGGCATACGTTCCATTATAAAGTGCCCGTAAAAAATTATTATTAGAATTATTACAAAGCATTACTAGAATCTCAGAAAGCCATCACACGATATTAATAGTATAATGTCACTTGGTTCTTATTACTCAAAAAGATGTTCGGATATGCACAATAATAATTTTTTTTCTTTTTTTGTTACTTTAACTTATTTAACAAATCATTTAATCATTTATTTATCAAATGAGTTTAATTTTTTAGAGTTAATTTTTTACTTAGAGTTTATATTTTTTTTTTTTTTTTTGTAACCAAAATTTTTAGTTACTCTGTGTTTTACTAGTAGCTTGAACTTATTATAATTATTGTTTAATTTTTATTATAGTTTATAAACTTTGTTTTTCTTGTAGATCAGTTTCGAATAGGCTTCTTGTATGTGTTGGATGGTAATGGAACTCATCATGCATGCATGTTGTATTAATTGAGTCTCTATGAATTTTATAGTCACGTAACATATGAAATGGAAGTATATGATGGTACTGCGTAGCTACTTGTAGACAAAATTGACGAAAAATCATTCAATGCCAATCAAAAACCTATGGCACGTCTATAATTCCCATGAAATTTTATTTTATGCGTTTTTGTTTTTTTACGTATTTCATGTAGAGTATGATTTTTGATTTCAAATTAATGCTGCCTGACTGACTGCCTGCCTGCCTGCTTGCAGTATTTAGCTACTGACAAACACCTGCAAATTATAACAAATGTGGATTGGCTGCCTTTATAATATAGATTAAATCCATTTTAAATAGAGCATTACAAATCGATTTCAATATGTTTGTGTTACAAACACAAAAACGTGCCAAGACTGCATTACCCTTTAAGCTTTAGTTTGTATAGAACAGAAGCTGTACACAGCATACTGTACACACACGCTTGATTATGAATTAATTTGGATTTAAAACTATAAAAAAAAAGGTTTAATAGAAGACGAATAGTTACTTCAAATTAAAGTTCCGTAAAGGTCACTTACAATAAGTTCAAAATAATTTCAAAGACACCGTGAGATACTCAACTTTTTCTTGCCTTACTTCAGTAGTTAAGCGGGAGTTGAAGTCTCTTAAACAAATTCATTTGTTAGCAAATAATTCGTCATGCTGTTGCTGTTTTTTTTTAAGTAGCCACAGACAATTTGGAAGTAGTGCAATCATGTTATGAAGCGTTATTCATTCATGCAGACATTTGTTTAATCAATTCAGTAGGTATTCATTTATGGTGTCATTAAACCAGTCTTTTTGATTTTCATTTTAAGTGCAGACGAGTAATAAACAAATACTGGAATTTTTAAAAGCCATATTTTGAAATTTATACATTTTGACTAATAAAAAGCAAAAATACTTGCTTATGTATGTACGAAAACACGTAAAACCCAATTTCTAACTGCTTTCCTACGCTTTAAATAGAATACAGTGGATTAAAATTTACCACAAATAGCTTTTTTTAAAACAGCCTCATAAAGCAGTAACAGTTTCTCAAACGTGATTGAGATACAACTGTTTAAAAGTAATCATGCCTATTTATTTAAAAAACCAGAATGAATTTTATAAAAAGTAACCATTTAAAGAATTTGTCAAATCATAAACATTTATGTAAAACTATTCAAATTTGTGGAACAAACTGTTAAGTAAGCTATTGGACAAATGGATTTATTCCTATGTACCTGGAAGTTAATGTGATTCCAGTGAGAAAACAATAAGGACATCCATTTTCATTTAATGAATATTTTTTAATTAATAAAAATTTTCTTCTACGGCTTATTGGTACAAAATATTAAACGAAAATCTATGATATAGCCCTTTAAATAAACACAGGTTTATGAAAAAGTAACCACTTTGAAAAGTTAGCCTAAGTAATGGCATATGCCATTAAGCTAAATGCCAATTCTCCACAGCTTATTTCAAACTATCAATATTTGGAAGGAACGTCACGGATAACACAAGTAACCGCTACAAAAATATCATTAGCTACGCGTGGCCTCTGTTGCAGTGGTTTCAAAATATAAATATTATGTAATTACTTTCCAAATATATTTATTAAACACAAATTTTTGTTAAAAGTAACCACTTATACATAAGCATTAGTTGTAACTTTACAAATTGTAAGAAGCCAAATCATCGGAACCTGTTTAAAAATATTAAAATTTGTAAGAAAAACTATAAAAAAAACAAAATGTCTTCCTTTTAAGTGAGTAACCACTCTAAAATATTCGTTATGTGCATGCAGTGAACACAGATTATTTTACAATAGCTGAAAAATATAAAAGATATGCTATAGATTTTCAAATATTTCCTTTAAACACGCATTTTTAAAAAGTAACCACTAATAGGCATTAATTATTACTTTAAAAATGCAAGTCCAGAAGCCAGATTATTACCTGCTTAAAAATATTAAAGTACGAAAAACTACATAAAAACACACAATTTCTTCCTTTTACAGTAAGTAACCGCTATATAAAACACAAATTTTCTTCCTTTTACAGTGAGTGACCACTCCAAAACAATTATTATATGCATGAAGTGAACACAGATTCTTTTGAAATAGCTGAAAAATATAAAACATATGCTATAACTTTCCAAATATTTCCTTTAGATGCGGATTTTTAAAAAGTAACCAATATTAAGCATTAGATGTTACTAAAGGTCTGCATGAATGTTTTGCTTTTCTGCCAGTTTAGAATGATTCGAGAAGTGTACTCTAATTTAGAGTATATTCAAGCATAGAAACAAATATTCATTCTATTCGTTTTGCAGCCAACGAAACGAAACGAAACGAACAGCCTAAAAAAACGAATAGAATTGAATAGAATAAATCTAAATTTACTCTCATAATTCTAAATTATTATAGAGACATTCGAATGTCTTGGAATGTCTTGAATGTCTTGAATGTCTTGAATTTCCTTTGTGAATGAAAGCATGTATTGAAGTAAACGCGATAGTTTGTAATACAAACAAGCGAATGAAAACAAACAAATTGAAATCTAGCAAGAAGAATAGTGTGTGTATATTAAAGCATTTAAAGGCAAAAAAAAAAAAATTATCACTTTTTGAATATGTAATTTATTTATAATTTTTTTTTAAGTTTTTGTAAATATGTATGTATGTATTTTTAAAAATTAAGCCAAAAATAAAAAAATAAAGAAAAATAACATAAAAAATTATTCAGTTCATTACTTTTATTATTCAGTTCTTTAGTACTTATAATACCAGTACAAGAAATTATTTTCTATCATATTACAAACAAGACATTCTATTCACTCTATTCATTCCATTCTCTTATGATTCATTTCTCTCATGTCTCGATACTCTCTTGTCTCTATTCTCTCATTATTTACATTCTAACGACAACAACCACTTTTTATGTTTGTTTTATTCGTTCCGCTTTTACGAATTAGAGTTGGAAGTGTGTTTGAAATTTTTAGAATGTCTTGAATATCGTTTCAAACATACCCGTGCAGACCTTTAGTTGTTCCTTTACAAAACGTAAGTTCAGAAGCCAGAATCTGCTTAAAAGTATTAAAGTACGAAAAACTACATAAAAACACACAATTTCTTCCTTTTACAGTAAGTAACTGCTATATAAAAACACACATTTTCTTCCTTTTGCAGTGAGTAACCACTCCAAAACAATTATTATATGCATGAAGTGAACACAGATTATTTTGCAATAGCAGAAAAATATAAAAGATATGCTATCGATTTTCAAACATTTCCTTTAAACATGAATTTTTAAAAAGTAACCACTATTAAGCATTAGTTGTTACTTTACAAAACGTAAGTCCAGAAGCCAGATCATTAGAATCTGCTTAAAAATATTAAGGAACGAAAAACTAAATAAAAACATACAATTTCTTCCTTTTACAGTGAGTAACCGCTGTATAAAAACACACAATTTCTTCCTTTTACAGTGAGTAACCGTTCCTAAATAAATTATATGTATTAACCTAACACAGGTTTTTTGTATTAGTTAGTTATTTTCAACCTTTTTCTTTAAACATGGATTATTAAAAAGTAACCACTATTAAACAATAAATAAATAATCATTATTAACAATATGTCAAAAAGTTATTTAAAATATATGAAAATGAAAAAAAAAACTATTCAATGACACAAACTTTTTCTTTTTAAGTAAATAACCGCTTCAAAATGATCACTTTATGCATGCCATAAAATTTCATCTTTTTAAATGAATAACCACTGTCTGCACTAATTTTATACAAATTCTGTTGCAGTAGTTTAAAGTTATGAAATTAAAGTAGATACTTACCAGATATTTTTTTTCACCCCAGTCTTATAATTAAATAAAATCAAATTAAAACTCTTGTAGTTACTATGAGGCTAAAGGGCAATTTATCTAAAATTGTTTATAAATATCAAAAATTTTTTAAACGAGTAACCATTCCATAGAAATTACTTCTTTCATTCGCTTCAATGCTATGATGTATATTACAAATACGAAAATGAATCCATTATTTTTAAGAATTTCTTTAAAACATATATTGATAAATAAACGAAAGTAACCGATTTTAAAAACAAATTCGTTACTTAACAAAATGCAGAGCAATATATCAATTTAATCAAATATTAGTTGCACATTTAACATTTAACATTTAACACTGGCATTTTACTTTTTAGTAGAAATTTATATAAAGTAACCACAATTGAAAGTAATGTACAATTTTCATAGTTGGCTTCCAGTAAGCTTTCTTTTCTTTTAGGAATTTATAGTGTTGGCGCCACTGTAAATAAGTAATGTGGTTACAAATAATTTTTGCTTAAGCTACCAGTTATTTTCTCATTTGGAAATTTTGAATCAATTTTTTTATTTGTAAATATTGAGTATTTGATAGCATTCTGCCATAATACTCTTCGTAAATATAAATGCTTCCTACAACCCAAAAATCACGTTGCAATTTTAAAGTTTTTTTTTTTTTTGGACAAACGTGGACTACTTGAAACACACGCTTCTGCTGCATTTTTATTTTCGCCACTGCAATAATTTTGATAACTGAAGCCTTTTGTTGGCTCTTTGACTTGCTGATTTGGAAATATCAAAAAAACGCAACAAACCTTATGTTTGTTTTTTTTTAAAGATCTGTGTGACTTCTCTGTTTGTTCAGTTTGGAAGAGTTAATATTTGGCCAGCTTTAGCAAAAAAGAGTCTATAATTATTTTTGATGAGTGGGAGGATGAATAGCTAACGTAACCAGCTATTCGTGTTGGTTTTATATGCCAAAACATTTATCAAAAAAAGTAAAAAAAAAAAACAAACCAAAAAGAAGAATAAATATTTGGCTTAGAAATTGAGTTGCTTATTAGCCTGTTTATTTATTCATTCATTTTCTAAGACTTGTTGGCGCATATGAATTATGTCTGCAAAGGTCCATTGAAATTTGCGAAATTTTGCAGCTTTTTTTATGAATTTTTATGCATATTTTTGTGTGTAATTTTTGTTCCTCTTTATTTTTATTGGTACGTAAATTATTTTAATCATGGGAAATTTTTGAGTACCTTCTGATAAAATAAAAAAAATAGTTTTATACGTCAAAATCCAAATGTTTTCTATTTAAATCTGTTTTAAGGATAGAAGCTAAAAGGGAGGAATCTGATTAAACTCTTATAATTTTTATGAAACATTTATTTATTTCACTATATTATATTGAGTGGTTGCAGTTAAATATAATACAAAAGTACCAGAAAAATAAGCCTACACTTAAAACTTAAGTTCTTATAATTAATCAAAAGTACTCGAATGAATAACAATCAGATTACAAGACACAGTTTCTTAAGTTCTGAGCAATATTATGAGTTGCAATAAATTTTAAATTAATAATTAAACAAATATCATATAAACAAACAAATATAAAATAATTAAACCTATATAATAAAATAATATAATGTAATAAAATAATTAAAAAGTACCGGAATATTAATAGTTCTTAATTTCTTGCAACAAATAAAAGAAATTAATTACAAGTAGGCATAGATAATAATACGCATATGTGAAGTAAAATCTGAGGAATAATTAAAAGTTTCTTTATTAACAAAAAAAAAAATTGAGTACTTTTTCAAAAAGTACTTTTTTATCAAATATTTAATTTTTTTATTTTTTTGTACAATGAACAAACCTTACTATTTTTAAGGTTGTTTGAAATCCAATCTAATTAAATTAATTGACTAAATCACGGCCAGCTATTTCTAGAGAACATGGCTTGATTCCTACTCGAGGCACTAGTCACAAGTGTTTAGATTGTGATAAGCTGAGTGGTAATAATAAAAAAACTTTAAATTAATTTTTCATCAAAGGAAGAAAAAAAATTACTTATTGAAAACACCTTATTAAGTTTAAAAGAAAACTGTCTTTAAAATAAAAATAAATAGCAATAATAAAATACCCAGATATATGTAAATGTACTTTACAGTTGGTCCTTTGACCTTTCGATTAGGGGAAGGTCTGCTATAAGTTTAGAAGTCTGTGTTATCCTATATAAAATATATCCTTGTTAGTACCATTCTAAAGAAAAAACTCTAAAACTAAAAAAGTACTTTCTGCTAACTCTCTATTAAACTCCCAAATATATACAAAACAAAAACCCTTAGCAAATGCTTACTATAATTAAAAAAGCTAAATAAGGAATTTCATATCACAAAAAGTATTATAAGTAAAATACGAGAATAAATCGCCCAGCTGTAAAAGTGCCAAGCTGTTTGGTACATTTATAGATTTGAAGTTGTGAAAGTCTTCTATTACTTTAGAAACATTTTTTTGTTTATATTATTTAAGAAAATTTCTTCTAATTCTTAACATAAATCGAAAAATAAAAACAGTACTTTTTCTTGGTACTTTTTAATAAACTGGCAAAGATAAACCAAAAGCTCTTAGCAGATATCAATTACAATCAAATATTTTCAATACGAGCTACTTTCTCAGGTTTAAAAACTTAAGATAATCTTGTATAGCTGAGCCAGAATAATAACGTTACTGAATGATGCATTTTTAGCTTCTTACACATTGAATTTTGTCTGCACCCTTTCATTATTCTAATACAAAATAACTTGATTTTCAAATATATAAAAACTTTAATTTTGTCTTTATTCAAAATGATATTTTTAAATGTCGGTACTTTTTTAATAGCACATATTTCGCGAGGAAATGTATAATTTCCAATAATTATTTGCTTACAATACAAATAATGCATATGCTTTAACTTGTTCTGTAAATATAATGGTACCTTTTTAAAAAGTACCAAAAGTTGTGTGAACGTTTTTTGAGTAAAAAATCTATCTTATACTTTTAAACAGTTTCGAAGATTTGATAGCAAACATTTTTTGACAATTTTCTTTTATTTTTTTTTTTCAAATAATCGTGGTACTTTTATTGAATTTTGATTGTACATTTATTTCTTAAAAGAATAGTAAGGAGTTTTCTTACATTATTAAAACAAAAAAAGAAGAACAAAGTACGTTTTTAAAATGTATCCCAAATCATAATTTCTTCTGCTAATTTTAAGATTTTTTGAATGTTGGATAGAGTACCTTAAAAAGTGTCATAACATCTAAATTTTCCCATAAGTTGAAGACATGCTTTCGTGTACTCGTATGGTAAATGTTAGAAAAAAATTTAAAAAATTTTTATTAAAATATATGATCAGATTATTAAATGAAGTGAATTGGTAGCTTTGTGCCACAGCCTTCATGTTCAATAAATCGTCTGTAATCATGAACTGCATCGAAAAATGCCAGATAAAAATAAAAACCAGCAAAATAACACTATATTTTCAATATATCAACGATATGATGTATGATTTAAAAAAAAAAAACACCAACAACAAAACACAACCAAACAAATTGAAAGAAAAATCATGATTTCAATGAAAATTGATTTCACATGATTTAACGATCAATAGTTACGAAAGCAGCAGCAACAGCCGCATCAACCTCAGCAGTAATTGCGAATTATAATCCAGTCTCTTTTCTATAGCAAATAATTTTCTAATGTCATGGTGGTCAATTGAGATGAAAAAATAATTACCGTTAGAAGCATAAGCGTGGAAAGTAAAACAAATAAAAATATAAAGAATGAATGAACGAATGTATAATCACATCGTTATTGGTACAAAAGGTGGATGGCGCTTCTCAATGTTTTTTTCGTAAAGCAACAAAAGAAAACAAAACGCAAAAAAGCGTGAAACACGTCCAGGAATAATGAGTGATTTGTGGTTGTTTTCTAAGTTAAGAAAGGAATTTCTACTGAAGCAAAACTATTAATAAATG
Source organism: Metopia argyrocephala (assembly GCA_963576795.1). Taxonomy (NCBI): domain Eukaryota; kingdom Metazoa; phylum Arthropoda; class Insecta; order Diptera; family Sarcophagidae; genus Metopia; species Metopia argyrocephala. The sequence goes on along the minus strand of OY756208.1, from coordinate 168,778,806 downwards.
TATTTGTAGAGCATGTGAAATCCAATATAAACATACGAACGTTGGCAACGTTTGGTCTTCTCGAGACAATTAGGGGGTGGCGTGGTATAGTGGTTAGAACGCTTGCACAAAAACTCAAACGTTCAAATCCCAGCAAAGGTGGCAAAATGTAGAAGTTAGTTTGAGGTTTTTTCAAAATTATAATATATATAAAAATAAGAAGTCCCCCCCCCTCCCTTCTATCACACACCAAGAAGACCATCTGCAAAGAAACCGTTCCATGACATTCCACTCTATTCCACCTTAACCACTGACTAAAAAAAATGAATGATCAGGAAAAAGCGCCACCTATTGGGGAGTAGCAAAGATAACAGCTAAGCCTACTTATCGAAGGCACTCACCACACACAATCAACATGCAACGATGAGGCAATTGCTGTTGATAATTCAAGTGTGAATGATCAATGGGATGGGCAATTTGTCCCATTCCTAAGGCGCTTAAGATAAAATATATTTATCGTCGTGCGGGAGTTTATGTGCTCTATACGCCATTTTATATATCTTGAGTTAATGATGCGATATATGTACTGTCCCTTTCAAAAAATTCGAATACAGTGCAAAGCATCAGTAAGGGTTTACCCGTGAGTATTGGGTCTCAATATAAAAAACAAACAAAAAACACAAAACGAAAAAAAATACTTTATATTAGGGGAGGTACGGAGAAACGTTTTCTTTTAAGGTACCATCTAATGCACATACACAATTTGCTTTTACAACCCTATTTCAGGGTTCCGGCCTAGCTTCTTGCAGCACCCATATTGTGTGTGTTAATTTTTATCCATGAGTACTAGGACCTACAGTTTAAAGTCGACTCTGAACGACAGACTTGAGAAGCTTGTTCATAGCAATCAGTTACTCTCAGAGCTTGAAGACTGCTAAGAGGTAGACGCCGAAAGAAATATTTTCTCATATTTCCGCCTTTGAGCCCGAAGTTCTTGTCTTAGCAAGCCAACACACTAATCCCAAGGCTACGGCGACTACCATATGTACATATACGCCACGTTTATATGCAAAAATTTTATATTTTGTAAACAAGAATTAAAATTAAAGGGCAACAGGGAGAAATTCTTCACTTTTTATTCGTTTACATTTAAATTCCAAATTCATAATTGTTTAATTATTTCCTGATAATAATTTTATTGTTTTCAAATAATATCTGGTTTCTTAAACATTAACGAAAAGTCTTCCTAGTTTTTCTTAAAATAGTATTGACAGGTTTAAAAAAAAAGCAAATTCATGTTTTTAATATATTTTTTTAATATTTCACACATTAACTGGAATAACAAATTGAAAAAAAATAATAATGTTCATCAGGGGTTCTGTCTATGATTTTGAAGTTTATTTTTAATGAAATGTTAAACATTTTTGGAATTTATAATGAGAATTTTTTTTTTTAGCCAATATTTAATTTTTAATATTTGAATAGCCACCAGTAAAGAAAAAATAAAACACACAAAGAAGACAAAGAAACAACACAAAACTCATATAAACTTTTAAAGGTTTTAACTAACAAAAGCTAGAGATAACAAAATAAGAACAAGAGGTGTCTTGAGTGCAGCCGTTGCTGCAAAATATGTCACAAACAAGTTAGGGATTTTTGTATACCGCTTTAATTTAAAAATAAGAAGTCCCCCCACCGACCAACAAACGGCTCCCTGACATTGGCACTCTATTCCACTTTTGGCAGGCAATAAAAATGAATGATCAGGAGTTCAGCGCCACCTTCTGGAAGATAGCAGCTAAACTAATTAATGGAAATGCTCACCACTTATAATTAACAACCAACGACAGATGGGGCAATGGCTGCCGATCATTCAAATGAATTGTCTCATTGTCTCATCGACAAAAAAGTCGCTTAATAATTAAATCTATCACAGCAAGAGTAGGGGTTTACCCCTAAGTATTGGTTTAAAAAAAAGACGTTTCAACGTTTTACCACGAGCTTCTAAAACATCTAAAAGTACCCTTCACGTTTTGACAAAGTTTCAGTAATAAAGTCCCTGGTATTTATGTTTACCCGTAAGAAACCAATTGGTTAAAAATTTTTTCTGTTTCAAGTTGTTTGGAGTGGGAGTGTTTTTTTTTTTTTAACTGCCTGAAAACTATCGACATTGATAAGTATGATTTGACAGCTGTTACTGTTGACAGTTCTTTCCAGTAGAGTTTGACAAGTCATTACGATTCGCTTAACGCCAGAACAATGCTTCCAAATTATGAATATTAACTTTTAAGAAAATAAATCTGCTTGGGTAGATCGTCCGTCTTACGGTCAGCATATTCGAAATAATGAGCTCTTCGTGTGGTTATTTATTGTTTGTGCACTACTGTTACTTTTCTGTATTTAAAACCATTAGCAAGGCTGCAATATGCACACTGAAGTGAATACTGTTGCTGTAGCGAGAAATCTTAAAGAAAGTAAAACTATTTATATGTTGGCGTTTTCAACTTGTTGGCTTTCATTTTTTGGCTAAGTGTACATAGAGAAGATAAATGAACATCATTCATCGCATTTTTGCTGACTGGGTTTATTTGGTACTGCGTAGACAGAGCGAAGACTATCCGCAGCCCATGAACGAATCACCCCTAGTTCTATTCAAATTAACATTTCTGTACAGGTTTGCGGCATTAGCGATCCGTATTTCTTTCGAAATTAGTAACAAGCTGCCGTTACACTGAATGACGACCACTATCGAACCATGTTGAGTAAATTTTTGTTTCTAATAACTAATTAGGTAAACACCAAGTCCTTGTCATGCCCAACAATTGCACCTGTCACGCTCGTCGTATCGCTCGAATTGGAATATATGGATGTGGACGATATGTAGACAGCTAATGAAACAATGGCTCTTTTGCACGATAAGATTAATGGCCGTGTTATCTCACGTGGTGGCAATGTCAATTGGCCGACAAGATCATGTGATCTTTCTTTTAGGGTATTTGAATGAAAAGGTGTGCGTCGATAAGCCAGCAACAATTCAAGAGCTAAAGATAATTCGGCACATTAACGGCATAGAACCTTAATTATGCCTCAGCGTCATCCAAAATTTGGATCATCAAATGGAGATGGAGGTGTTCCGCCGATATTTTATTCCATACATTATTGAACCATACCAAATTATCATAATTAAAAGAAATACAATAATTTACAATACAATACAATAATTTCCTAAGTAATTCGTGTTTTATTCAAAATCAATATGTTTTTTACGCCAATAAAGCATTGAACGGCAATATTTGGGCTACTATTGATGTTATAGTACGAGATTTATAAAACAATAAGTCAAAATTTTTTCCCTGTAACTCAGCAGCCGCAGGAGCAGCAAACATATGACGGAAACCAGAATATATAAAAAATACTCATTCCAGAAATATTTCTGCCTATCATTTTACGTTATCAAGGTCTTAAAGAGGACCCTAGATTAAGTCATATTCTTTCCAACAATAATTATTTTATAAAGGATTCGCATTGTTAACTTTGTATGATTCTCAAACATGACACGATACACGCTAAATTAAGCCTGAATTAAGAATTATCATTAAGTAAAGAGAGATTATCTTTCGAAACTTTGTAGAAAAAAATTAAAAAATAAACAGATTACCCATGAACGCGAAGGGAAAAGTATTTTTCCACCAGCTTACAGACCTTATTAATTACATGGAGTCATTTAAATAAGGAAATATCTGTAGAAATGTAGAAGTTCTCACTTGAGATCATTTTATTTTATTATCTGTAATAATGTAGGGACTATTGAGATTTCAAGAGACAGTTCTTCATAGCCGATTTCTACACCCATCTTAACGACGCCTAATAAGAAGCTATGGGTACACAGTAACTCACATATGTATGAGTATTAATTATATTGTTACAAAAACAAACAAAAAACAACAGCATATTAGTCATTCACCGGTTATAGGTTACAGATTAAAACATGCATTTAATACAACATTTAAAGCCATATTTTATTTACATGCATATGCACTTACTCGTACATATGTACCTACTTATATGCATACTTACATTAAACTTGAAAAGAAAACAATACAAAATTAAAAACAAAATAAAACAAAATACAAACAATATATTGAATCATCAACAAAAATAATAAAAAAAAATTAAAAATGTTTTTCTTCAAAAACTGCATATTTTTTTGTTTTATTTTAAAAAAAAAAACAAATTAATATTTCGTTTAATCCACTTTTTGACTTTTAGCTAATACTGAAATACATACATATGTAGGTGAAGTACAAGCAAACGCTGTAAAGAAATAACGGTAGAAGATTCGAGCATAACAGCCAGTTATAACAGTTTTAAAAAAGAAGCTTCGAAACTCAAGACAAGTTTTCAAAACCGTTTGAATTGTGTTTTGTTTTTAAATTATAAAATCATAGATTTTTTTCACTTCCGCATCTTGTGCTTATAAGAGCTCTATATCAGCGAAGGTGATATGTTTGATGTGTTGATAACGCATTGGTAGTGAATTAATAAATAAATTAAATAAGAGATTTTAGTAGTACCAAACATAATGTAAGCGACAAACTATAAAGCGAATAAAATTATTTTATTAAGCAAATATTTATGGAAAATTTTTTAAAAAATTAAATAAACTAAAAGCGGCAATTAAATACAAGAAATAATGTGATATGATTGTATTTTAATTAACTTTTTTTTTTTTTTGGTGTATAAATACTGATCTTCTATGCTTGATTTTCAATAATAAATAGAACTCTCATTATATTGTTGAATTATCTGGAAATCCGCGTTATCGTTCCAATAAGAGTTAATTTTGTTTCGTCAGAAACGCTTTGATTAGGTCAGAACTAAATTCTATCATGAATTTTGTATGTTTTTTTGCAATGATTTCTCGATCAAAGTTGTTTGTCGTCTGTCTATGGCGATGCGCTCGATGCGCTCGACTATGAATGTACATGTTATCGATGTCGACTAATGGTGATAAATACCACAAGGGTGGAAAGAAAGCTGTTAATTCTAATTAACTCAAATGAGATGACAATTACAAAAATGTAATTATGGGGAGACAGGAAGAATATGATAGAATGTGATGTATTGATTCACGACTTCGGCACAGTGCAAAATAAGTGGGAAAACATGTGTAAAATGCAAATAGGTCTTATTCCAGTAGGCGATATCGTGGTCGTCTAATTACATTTTTGTTATAGATGACAGATGTGGCAATTACTCTTCACCATTCAAGGGTGAAGGTATAACACTGACCTGCCTTTGAGCGATAAATTAACAGCAACTCATTGCCATACTGTAACAAAAGCGTTTTATAGAAAAAAAAAATACTCAATTTCCATTCCATGCATGAGTAGGGCTTTACTCGCCTAAGTATAGGTCTTATTAAAAAAATAACGCCTAATATATATGTTATGATCTCTTCGAGAGAAAATTCTGAGTGAAATAGTTAATAATTTTCATGAATACGTACAGGTTCAAAGAACTCTAATCACACTGCAGTAGCTGAAGTCTAAAATATATTCAGCTAGTTTACAATTTCTTAACGGATGACATTTTCTCTTTTGATTGAAAAATAATTAGAGCTCTACTAAAATAGAACATTCAGATATTCATATAAATGTTAACTCTCTCTCCAGGGTAAATTGAACCACTACTATAATATTCTTCTTAACTTTAATTTTTTTCAAGCAAAAATCTTTGCTATTACTCGCTACTGTTCTCTCCGGGCATCTGGGCTCATATTTGCGTGTGTATGGATAGTCAGACAGCTCTCTTTGCACTTGAATTGTAAATGACTTTCCTCTCGGATAGTAAAAGAGTGAAGTAATGCACTGAACGCTTTTTTGTTAATTTCTATTAAAAAAAAAAAAAAAAAACAATCACGTCTTTCATTTAAACTTAAAGCAGTTGGCTTATTGAGTTTTTAATTGTAAATAGAAAGTAAAATGAAATTAAAAGAAAAATGTCTAGTTACTCCCTTGAATATATTAATAATATTCAAGATCATAAATCAAACAATAAGGTCACGCATTATGTAAATTCGTTATTTTATTTGTACAATTTTGAGAGTGAAATAGAGAGTAAGACTTGATGTCTGACGTCACAAAGTCTAAATATTTTTCTGCTTACTTTTAAAACAAATTTCAGTTTTTTAAAGTTGTAAACTGAACAAAAATATAACTTTTAAAAATTTAAACAAGTGTTAACATGAAATAAATAAGAAATAAAAAAAATAAATAAATAATAACTTAAAAAACCATGCTATACTATAACATGTAGCCTCAAACACACCGTTTTGCCATGTCATGCAAAATCATCATATTGTCTTAGCATGTTATTGCAAATCGGCTAAGTTGTGGGGACTCATTGCGTTGAATACCATGTTTATTAATGTTCTTTGTGCATAATGTTTTTAATACTACATATTGTAGAAATATTGGCTATGTCACATGGGATTACAGAATATATTTAAAAATAAACAGTATTTAACAATAAACCCACATATAATCATTATTGCATTAATAACAATGATCTAAGAAATTCTAAGTTATGTGCAGTTTTGTTTTATAGATATAATAATTCAAACAAATTATCAGAGTTTTGCAGTAAGAACATATATCGCATGTGTCACATGTGTTACCATGTCTATTTTCCATCTTGATGTGTAAAAATGGGTACAAAAACAATGCATAGGTTTGACCTAAACATAATTTACTTTGTCTTAATATGTTATTGTCGAACATGCTTGAACGACATAACATGGCATTGCAATTACACGTTTTATAAAAGAAAATTATAGGGCGTTAATAAATGCATTATATAATTCTTTTTTTTATTTGAATTAAAACTAAAATTTAACATATTTGTTTCTAAGTTAACAAAAAATAAAGATCTTTTCTCACTACTACTGAAAAAAGTTTTCTTTACACGCATTTTTTATGTTATTCATAACTTCAGGTATGCAAACAATGCTCTTACTTATGCTCTTACCGTTATGTTTTACAATAATTTAAAATTTTCTACATGCCCTGAGGATTCAAGATCTATTTTTTTTGAAATTTCTCTTCTTTACTATTCACAAGTTTTATCTAAAATGTAATTTACAGCCTGTAGGGCATTTCTATAACTTCATCATATAACAAAACTTAAAAGAATAAACGAGCAATATAACACAAGAAGTTAAACAATTCAATTAACAATCATTTAACATTAATATGAGGATTTAGAAAAAAAATTTATAAAAGAAGAACACAATTTTTGAAAAGAAACAGGCAAACACATTGAGATTCAGGTAAATAAGCCTCAGCTCTGTTCAGTTCAAACACAAAAAACAAAAATCGAAACATAAAATGCGATCTAAAATAACAACTACAGCCACTAACATGATTAACACAAAAAAGTGAGAGTCCATTTGAAAAAAAAAAAAAACAGTAAAATAAACAAAAAATAAAAATACAGAAAAGAAAATTTCGGATCCAGAGAAATTGAGACACTTTAAAATGAGATTAAAAAAATGGCAAAAAAAATTTCGATTTTTTTTTTTTTGGTAACAGATTTGAGTAATAACAGTACAAACATGAAAGTAATGATAAAACATGACTTTATTTTGGAAAACCAGTACCATGCTTGTACTCTATAGACTGCAGATAGGGCATTACTTATATTTAATATACTCTTTAAAATTCAATTTCGTTTGTGTATTTTAAACGATCAACATGTTCTAATGTTACGTTCGGATTTGTCAAATATTTGATGAAAAAAGCGTAACGTTTGTTATTCCAAATTTATAAATTAACTACTATATTGATAAAAATATTACAGGTTTTTGAAAGACTTTTTTGACAAATTTCTATGCAATACTTGTCAAATAAACCCTTAATACACTCGTAATATTTTTTATAAATATGTACAGTAGGGTAATAACTATTTGCATTTTTTGCAAATATCAAATCTCCCCAGACAAAATCGTGTACGGCATAGACTGAGCTGCGTTTTAAGTTTTTCGCTATCGTTAAAAAAGTTAAAGTTAAAGTTTTGAATCAAACAAAGTTAAAAAAAAAACTTTGATTTGGTATTAAGGTATGTAATGGATGAGTTACTGGATGGAAAAACTTCATCTCCAAACATTGCGTACCCTGTCATTACAGATTTATTAAATAATTACGAAAATCTAAAGGCGTCTTATAAACAAAGTGAAGTTGACATGCAGTTTTTGTATGAACTTTGCCTTTCATATAAATATTTTATAACCAACGGTATATTCTCATTTATAAATTTTAAAACGTTACCATCGCACAGTGGGTTAGAATAGCGTGGTTTCTTGGATCAAATCAGGGAAGCTATGTTCGGATAATTTTTCTTTATTTTTCAGTTAATACCATTTAAATAAGTAAAACAAAATGTTTTCTTAGTATATTTCAGTAGAATTTCATTAAATAATGCCAAATATCAGTATAGGTATATAGTGCAAGGAGTACAGTATGAGAACTTTAACACTACATTTTATAAATCTTAAAGTTAATCATCAACATAATTATCACCATCATCATTATCATCATCATCAACGTCATCATAATCATTATCATCGTTATCATCATCATCATTATCATCATCATCAGCAGCATCAGCAACTTCAACATCACTGAAATAGTTCTTGTTCGGAGCTGCAGGATCAATTAAATCAATTTTCTCTTCTGTCAAGCTTTAAACCTTCTTTGTAGTCAATTTTTGCATTCTGGAAATAATTGGGTCAGAGGTCATCAAAAACATATTAAAAATGTCTTGGTTTGATTTTTCGCGACTGCACTTTCGTAAATGAACTCTCCCTATATTTTTCAAAATCTTTATTTCGAGCTTCTTGCGTTTCTTCTGATAACTGCCCAATAGGTAAAATGGCATTTGACAAAATTTCGGGTCCGTGAATAAAATACTTGTGCAAAGTGGGAGGCATATTGTATCAAGGATACGTTTCAACAAAAAGTCGTCCTGTATTGTGTGCATAAGACGTGCAAAAGACATTCAAAAAATCGAATCCAGCAATGAAGAATGGAAAGGCCAAATCTTAAATTGTCTACATGTACAGGACTTTGGATCAGTAAGAAAAAAGTAACATGAAAAACAACAAAACACAACACACAACAACAGCACCAATCGCGAGAGCAATGTGATTTTTAGCTATTTGACTGCTGCAACACTTGCATTAAACACTGCATAACTTCTAAAAGGCACAAAAAGGCAGCGTAAAATTTTGAAATATAATAGAGATTTATGTCCTCTTTAATATAAACTAAAAATTATGACACAAAAGTGGACAAATAATAACTATATGTCCATTAAAAATATAAAAATGCTAATTTTTTTTGGCACTTCCAATATAAATAACTAAATCTAAAACACTTCCACACACAATTTGATACACAAGTGCTAACGAAGTATTTCTAAATTACCTGAACTTTATGGTTCCATTGAAAAATTGTTAACTTTTGCAATACTTTTAAAAATAAATAAAATTTTCCACGGAAAATTTTTTACTTTTTTTTAGCTTTTTTTGCACAAAAATTTTTATAAAGTTTGACTTTGAAGTTTCACTAGAAAAACACCAGAGCACTTTTGACATTTATTTTAACGACAAGTGATGTAGAATTTTGTATACTCTAACCGGGTACAAAAAATTTTTACGATACTTAAAATTTTTTTTTTAATTAATCCAAGAAAACAGGCTATTCTAACCCTATGTGCATCGGTTCGTAATGCAAGGTGGAATTCGAGAGCTATATTTGCCACTTTAGCATTTACTCTTGTTCCCAGTTACCAAAAACTTTTACAACCCATATGTAATTTCATTTGTGATGCATGGTTTCAAATCTGGTTTTCGGACCACTGTTTCCACGAAAATGATTTTGAAAGGTTAAACAAGTCATTAATAAATTTTACGAAAGCCCACGAGTGTTTTCTCAGACATTGGGTACCTATACCATCTACAATTCCAAATCAACAACGCAGTAATATTTGTGAGGAACGTGGAATAAAAATAGTACAAGATATACATATATCCGCTTTTTAACACATCGCGTACTTTGAACCTAAAGTTTATATCTTACAATACCTACTTTTAATCATTTATTTTTATTATTTGTTTACATACTTACATACATATGTATAAACCATATTTTAAAAAAATTGTTATTAAAATTATTTTTTTAAAATATATTAAAGGCATTTTAGAAATCGCTGTCGGTGCGTAAGGATTTTTTACTAAATTGAAGTGAAATAGTTCTTTTTATCATTATGATTCTTTATCATTTTATTATTTGCCATTAGAAAATCCCTGGGGAGAATATTGTCCAAAAAAAGTTATCACCCTAATGAACAGATGTGAAAATTTAAATATTGTCTGTTGTATTTATCAGTTTTAGCATTACGGATAATCAATTTTCACGGTTAATCGATTAACAATTTCGATTATACAGTTTTTTTTAATATTTTTCTTATTTAACAAGTGAACATTGGTGTACATACATATTTACAATTGTAAAAAAAAAATTAAGAATGAATTCAAGATTACTTTTCGAATGCTCGTTAATTATTTTAACTTTATCTTCAATTATTAAAACATTTCTTTGTCTTTTTACTGCCATAGTAAATATATTGAGATCTAACTACCCGCACTTTTCAAATTTAGAAATTAAACTAATCACTTGTAAATGCTACAGACTCTTCGTATGCAAACAAAGGAATTCCCCGTTTTCATTACGGATAAAAGAGGTATCGTAATCACGGTTAATCGAAGCAAAATAGATATTTAAAAACATTGCAAACAAAAGACAATAGACAGATCTTTGCACATCACAGATAATCGAGGCTCGAATGTATAAAATATTTCCATAAAATAGTAGTTACGGTGTTTTTTGTCAATAATTTGACAAATGTAACATATAAGTATTTATAAAAGTTAAGTAAAGAGTATTTTTTTAATATAAATCAAGACGATTGTAAGGTGTGAGCAGTTGTATAACTGTTTAGCGATAGAGATTTAGCTTTGAAGAGTTACTGAATAGGAACAGCCAACATGGCTGAAAACGTATGTAAGCGACCAATTACAAAAATGAAAAAATTATTAAAATTGTAAAACAAATTTAAATTAATATGCTACGATTGCTTATTTGCGAATAATATTTTTTTTAAGAGTAGAGTGCTATGGTTTCGTGTTGGCCCTTTTAAATTTTATTTTTATGTTTTATTTATCTTGACCAGCTTGCAAATATAAATGGAGAAATGGTCGTAAAATTAAAACACAGGTTTTAATTAAATATTTACACCAACAGTTTACAAAAAAAAACCAAAAACAACTTAAACAGACTGATCAAATGAACAGACAGATAAACTTTCGTTTGTTTGACTACTTCGAGATGAGCCCGGTTTTTTATATTAAAAAAAAAAAAATAAAAAAAACACGATAAAATAAAAAAACAGAATCAGTGCAAGTACTGCACAGATTGCTGTTATTTGCTCTCAAAATGCTTTGCAAAGAAATTGGGTGAAATAAAGCAACAACATGCATAACAAATACAACAACAGCAATTACAACAAGTAAACAGCTGATAAATCATTTTAACTTAAAGAGAAAAAAAAACAAAAAGAAAAACGCGCTTAAAATTACTTATCGCACAGCTACGCATGCGCAGAATAACAAAATTTTAAACAGAGCTCAGAGTATGAAGAATACAAAACGGGGTTGTGATTTTTAAGGGGGCCTGAATAGATTTATGATTTGTTTTTAAGTGTTTTTTGTGTTTTATTTTTATTCTTTTTATTTAAGTGTCCGCATGCTTATCTGTTGTTAAATTGCCACTGTTTAGTGGTCAGTTTAGTTGGCTTTAAGCCATTAACACGAACGGTTTAAAGAAGAACTTGTTGAATTCAAAAAACGAACAAAGAAGCTTAAAAAAATATAAATAATTAAAAACGCTTAATTTGTTATAAAAAGAAAAAAACGCTAAAGCTGAAAATAAAAATAAAAAGCACAGCCATAAACAAAATTTACACATTCTTTAATAAAATGTCTAAAAAACAACAACAAATTGTGTGCAAAAATAAATAAATTAAGAAAATAAATAAAAAGCACAAATAAAAGCGAAAGTTTAAAGACAATAATAAGAAAAAAACGAGAACATATACAAAATCTTAAACGAAAATCAAAAATAAATTGTAAATTTTATTTATTTAAAAACAAAAGATCATTGAAAAAAACCAACAACCATGCCTACCGCCTCTCATCCACGTTTAATATTTTATTTGCTGTGTGTGGCCTCTTTAATGGCTGTGGCACGTTCAGAAGCCGGTAGTAAACAAAATTCATATTTTATGTCTTATTTTTATTATTTAATTATAAATTTTGTAAATCCTTATGCATATCCCTTATACCAAAGAATTGTACATATTTGTTTAAGTTAACCATTCGAAAGAGGGAGTTTCCCCAGGAATTTTTTCCTTAACAAAAAAAAAACAAATAAACAATGCTGTGTTACTTAAGAAATTATACTATTTTTAAGGCTTTAAATACTATTTTATCTGTAATATTTAATTTTTTAGTTTAAAAGATGTAAATAGTATTTTAAAATTGAGAAAATTTAATTAAATTTAATTTAATTAAATATTTAAAAAAGTGTTTGGAAATGTGATAAAAAAATGGTGTATAATTTTAGGTGCAAAAAACTTGTACGTTTCAGAAAAAAATAAAAAAAAATAAAATAAAATGAAAAAAATAAATTTTCAAATGTAAACAACCAGTTAAAAATAATAATACGAGTAATAATTAAAACGGCCATTATATTATGTTCTCTACATATGCACTTATGTATGTATGTCAAGCCAAGCAGAGTTGCTAGACACTGAGCCTTATAAGATCTATGGTATGTACTGGAGTCTACGGCGTGTTTAGCTCGCCCATGCCTGCAATGAAATGAACGACAACAGTTCTGAAACTTTGGTGGCATATACATATGTTTCCCAATGAAACCCTGAACATATTCATCAAAATCTATCAAGAACTCTAATTCACACAATATGTATTCCACTGTTTCTAATGCCTGTAGGCATAACAATCTTCAAACATTTACATATCGTCGATGGAATTAAAGAACGCTGTAACTGACAAAAAATCTAAATACGTTTTTTGCATAATTTTTATCAGAAAAAATATATGCGTCGATTGGTCCCAGTCTCAGATCTCTACGATGAAAATATGTTCACTTACGCCGTCTGCAAAATAAAAAGTATCAGTGTATTTGGTCTACTTTTATATAGGTTTTTCGGCTCTGGTGAATATTTAGAGTTTTGTCAGTTATAGCGTTCTTTAATTCCATCGACGATATACTTACATGTGAAATACTTTTTACTCTTAATGTGCTCTTACACCACAGAAGATTAAAGTTTGGTTTTCCATACTTAAGTATACAAGAACTAAGTCAAAATTGGAGACTGATTGCAACCTTAGAGTGCCTAAAAACCATTTGAACATTTTACTGTTCCAGTGTTTATATATATAGCTTCGAAAAAATATAGAGTGTCACGGACCTCTTTCTAGCTGATGTGAATATAAAACAGTATCTTACATACGATAAGAGCTTCAAGTCTGTAAAACAGTTTGGTTTTCGCAGCAAATAAAAATAATTCTACCGATTTCAGATTAGGAAACACTACAGTAATATTAACAAGTCTTGGTACGCAATATTGAAATAAAAAAAAAATAGGAAAAACTATTTCTTTCTGCGACTACCTCTAGTAGTCTTCTCACAAAAGCTCTGAGAGTAGATAACTGATAATCATGAACATGAACTCTGTCGTTCGGAGTCGACTTTAAACTGTAGGGGACCCATTACAAATTTAGACACACAACATAGTGCGAGAAGCTAGGCCGCAACCCTGAAACATTGTTATATAGAATATGGGCATGACAATTTCATTGGTCTCTTACAGAGAACTCCACCACTCGGCATTTCAAATACTGCCTCTCCTGCTTTCTGGCTTTGCAGTGCATATAATCTAATAGAAAAACAATTGGATGAACAACAAAATAATAGAATACAACACAATAAAAGAAAAAAGAGAATAAAAATAATTTATAAATAAAACTGAAGTAAAACAGAAATACCTTTTAATAAAAAATATAACAAAACTATAGCAGAGATTAAATAAAACAAATAGAAAATCATATGTTGCTGAGATGTGTAAGCAGCTTAGTTGTTCAAAAAAATATTAATGGTTTTAATATTTATAAATCCATTTAGATTGATTTTAGCTCAGCTTGAAAAGCGTGTAATATTTTGCCCAGTTAGATCAACAAACACCCTTCCTCGGTACAATACTCCATTATAAAGTCATGCGACTAACTGATTCGTTATATCACCACCAAAAGTATAACATTTAGTACCAATTTTACTTCTCTGGGCACCTTGGGTAGAACAAACTTTTCCATGCATTTTGGGGACTTTAAAATTTTAACACTTTTTGGCAGAAAAGCAAATGAAATTTGTGTAGATGGCAAAGATGTGCAAACAAAAAGAGATTATTAGAAATGGACTGAAAATATTTCTAGAATTTTTTTAAATACATGCTACGCATTTTCAAACCACTTTTTTATACACAAATTTTGAAAACTTTATTTTCTTATTGATAAGCTAGGCCGTAACTCTGTAAAAGGTTTGTAATGTACGTACATATTCTACGTATGTATGTATTCATATAAAATATTTGTGTTTAAAATTCCAAAAATATTGAATTCAGTGATGAAAGACTCTCCTAAATCAAAAATATTTTTTATGAATAAGACTTTACATATCAAGAATTTGTATATTTTAATTTTTTAGTTACAAAAATGGTGTTTAAGGCTTTTTGTATGTATATATGTATATACTTATATGTAAATTGTTTAAGAACTGTATGTGTGTATATATTGTGATTTTATTTTTATTATTTTAAATTTTCTGTTTTATTAATAACTTTTTAATATTAAATTATGGTTTAAAAAACAACATTAATTTATGTTGTTTTATTTTCGAATATATTTTTTTAATAAATGGTTGTTGTGATTTTTGTAAAATACAAAATATTTTTCTGTTTTTTTATGTTTTATTTTGTTAATATTTTTTTTATTAATTGGGCTTTTTATATGATACAGATATTTTGTATAAAGAAATAAATATATGGTGTACTGAAGCTAAAGTGACCTTCTAAATTAGAATTAGAGAATTATTCTTTAAGAAAAAACTATAGAATATTAATACAATGAAACATGTTTTCAATATTTAAGAACCAGTTAGAATGCGGAACTGCAATAACAGTATAAAAAAATCAATTTTTTTTTAATAAATCAAGATTTTAGAAAAAGAAACAAAATATTAAACTTTTATATAAAAACTATTAAATATTGAATTTAAAAATGCAGAATTAATGATAAATTTTAAAAATTTATATTCAAGCACGTGTATCAGTAAAATATAAATTTATTCAAAAATTAAATCATTCTAAGCAATGAGTTCTACCTGTGATTAGGCAACATAGGCATTCTAGAGCCAAATTACTTTATGAGAAATAAATTAATTCTGCTTAGTTTTCGTACCGACCTTAGATACTTCGTTCTGAACTGAAGCATATCCTAGTGAGAGAATTTAGTATCGATTAAAGCAAAATGGTAAAAGATCGGAACGAAGTCTAGACTTTAAGGTGAGAGAGGGAAAATTTCCCAAAATATATTTTCTAAATAGTGTTTAACTGGTCTTGCATTATATAGTCGGGTTTCTTTTTGATAAAATGTTCCTATTGCAACCTATCTCTTTAAACCTATCTCTTGCATTCATTTATAGTTTTAAAAACTCATATTTGGTAGAATCAATTTCGATCCCTCAAATATTTATTATCCAATTTAGACCGAAAGAAATTGCTATACAATACGTCCTATATAATCAGTTACGTTAATACAAATATGAGTTTTTAACTTCTTCAGAGCCGCGGAAAGCATATCGTCGTGTGGGAGTTTATGTGCCCTATCCGACATTTCATATATTTTATATATCTCGAGCTAATGATGCCACTGTAGGTTTTCGACCACAAAATTTTCAAGTCTGCAATCCGTTTTCGAATATCTTGTCCAGTTTCTGAGATAAATAGCCGAAAACGGAATGCAGATTTTAAAAATTTTGGTGTCAAAAACCTAAATTAGCATCATTAACTCGAGATATATAAAATGGCGGATAGAGCATATCGTCGATGGAATTAAAGAACGCTGTAACTGACAAAAAATCGAAAATACGTTTTTTTGCATCATTTTTATCAGAAAAAAATACGCGTCGATTAGTCCAGGTCCCAGATTTCTACGATGAAAATAAATTCACTTACGCCGTCTGCGAAATGAAATATACCAGTGTATCTTTTATGAAAGTTTTTTGGCTCTGGTGAACATTTAAGGTTTTGTCAGTTACAGCGTTCTTTAATTCCATCGACGATATAAACTCCCGCACGACGATATGTGTATGAAAAATTTTAAAATAATTATAGAGTAGCAACATATCGATGCCGTTGCTTTCATTTTTGTTTGCTCACTATAGTGTTAAAAATTATAAAACAAAACGAAAATTCTACCGGAGAGTATAGCAATGTAGGATTAATTGAAGAAAAATCATACCGAGGGTGGATCAGCAGAGACACTCTGTTAGGATGGCTCATTAAAGAAATGCTCTGCGAATGAGCTAGGCCAAACGGCTGGTAGAGCTTTTATCATGTGAAGAAGGGCTTAATAGGCTAAGGAGATCGAATATTGTTAGAATAGTGGGTTTCCTATCGGGACACTACTTCCTCAAGTGTCACTTGACAGTTTATGTCTCTTGGATGAGACAGAGTGCAGGCTCTGTCTTGAGGAGGAACAGACATATTCTGGGAAGACACAACTCACGGTTTATAAAAAATATGCATAAGGCAGAGTTCCATTTGAACTTATCGCTTTGCTTTTAAAATTCACATCACCAACAAAGCAGAAACATAATTCACAGTTCATTCAAAATACGCGGCTTATGTAAACTTATAGTTTGATTACTAAAATTTGCATCATTTACGAATATATAGAAACACTTTATTGTAAAGCATACGTTTAATTTTGTATTTTAATCGATACATTAGTTTGCGGCTGTTCCTGAAAAAAAAATTATAATAATGCGCCATCTATAGGAAGACAAAAAATTTTCCAAAAACATATCTTATATTCAATAGAAGTTATGTGCAGTGGTTTAGAGTGTATTTGTCACCCAAATACATAAACAAGTTTCCTTTATACGCCCAGACATAAAGAAAAATTTATCGCCTACGGCGCCACCTGCTAAACACTTTTTTATTACTCTGTTTTATGAAAAGTTGTTCCTTTTCTTGTCTGCCCCTACAGAAGATATCTGTTAATATATACTCGTATATTCAAGGTCACGGCTAATATTGGTATGTGAACTATGGTAACATTTCCCAAATTCTTTAACGTTTTTTTGACAAGAAGAATATGATTTCTTAATCTTCCAAAAGAATTGATCAGACTTTTTACAATAAAGAACCATAAAAAGAAGTATTACTCCCTTTTAATAATTACGTTTATTTTATAATTTTTTGTAATCATTGCGAATACAATCGAAATTCATTAAACAGAATTTAGTTCTGATTTAGTTAAAGTGTTTAATGACGAAACAAAAATCAATTATTAAAAAAAATTATCAACTATATTACTGAGTTTCGAACTTTGATTTCCAGACCATTAAAAAAAGCTTTTTGAAAATATTTTATGTATTTTTTGAAAACTCCTACTTCAGACCCACTGTGCATACTTATTACTATCGAATACATACTTACGTACATATTTATGCATGCTGTTAAAGAAAAAATCTATTTCAAGTATAAAATTCTAATTAAAATTTTCCACATTAACTCACATTATTCTTTAGCAAGTTAATTAATGCCAAAGCATTATTGGCCATGACCTCAAACTGATATTGACTGCACAAAGAGACAAGAATAAGAACAACCTTTCGTAATTCAATTTTATTGTAATTTGTTTCACATTCTAGACATAAAAATTATGTTAAAATATAAATAAATAAATAAACACCTCAGCTAAAGGCCTATAATTTTAGTATTTGACTTGTTAATTGTATAAAAAAAATGTTAACATTTAACAACAACAACAAAAAATCAAAATTCAGTGATGCAAAGTCGCCATTCATGACTTGAAATACATATACTGTCGCTGGAAAGCCAAAAAAACAATCAAAATTAACGTGAAGGTCACTGTTAACAAAATTTTTTTTTTTTTAATTTTTATGTTTGTTGTTACTTTTGTATTTTCTCTATTGTTGCTGGTGTTCCCAAAATGTTATTGACCTTAACTGAGGTTAAGTTTTGTTGCGTTTTTTTATGTCTTTTTGTATACTTTTCTTAAATCTGGTGTGTGTTGTTATTGTTGTTGTTATTTATCTAATAATTTTAATTAATTTGAGCATTTTTCTAATTTTGTTTCTTTTTACAAAGAGTTAAGAGGTTAGTATGGCAAAAAGAAAAAAAAAGATAGAAAGAAAGTTCAAAATTTCTATAAATTTAATAAACGGACCCATAAAAAACAAAAGTAAAAGTTTTTATGTTATTGATTCTTTATTCTATAAAAGTACTTTTGGCACTTGGTATCAAAAACTTAAATCCAACCACTTAAACCGAAATTAGTAAGTAATAAGATTACAACAAAATGTGTATGTGTACCTTACAAGTTCTTTTGGTACTTAGTACCAAAATTAAAAATTATTTGTAAAGGACTTTCGATAAAGAGTACAATAATGATAACTTCTAAATAGGAAAAGTATAAAAAATATAAATAAAATATTACCGAAAGAAATTAGTAGAATTAAAAATGAGTTAAAAAGTTTCGAAAAACAGCTGTATATTTTATACAGACACTTAATATCTTTAGTACTAAGTACCCAAATAAGAAGAAAAAATTAAAAGGATTCTTGAAACAACATACTGAAAATTAAAAAAAAAACTTTAATTTTTTGCAGCCTTTTAGTTTTCAAAAACAGAACATTTGGTACATAGTACCAGTACTTCATTGTGAACAAAAAAAAATAAAATAAAAAAAAAATGAATTCAAAGAAATTGTTTTAAAATTTTACTACAAACAATTTAGAGAATCTAGGGAGATAAAAAGTAGCTAAAGTTTAAGTTTAAGTTTACACGTGATAGACTTTACGGTGATAGACTTGAGAAGCTATCTTTCGTTCAAATAAAATAAAAATAAAATTAAAGTTATTATTGTTGTTTTCAGTCAAATATTTTTCAAACAAACACATGTTGGTGTACTACACATTTCACTTTCCGACGTGTAAAATGTAACACAAATTCTTAGCAGGCAAATTACGTTTGACGCTCGGTCGGTGTGATAAAAAAAAGAATATTTTAAGCAATTTTGATCTTTAATGTTAAAATTTAGTCCCAACAATACATGTACTTACATATGTATCAATTTTTAAATTTTTCTTAAAATCATAAAAAAGCAATTTAATTACTTATTTAGAATCTAACGATACAAGGAATATTACTTAGATTTAGTACTATTTTGCAAAAGGTACTTTTTGGTGCTTTTAAATAAAATATCAATTATTTTATTAGTAAATAGTAAACTAGTGAAAGAAATTTACTACAATATCATAAATTTTGTTTCATTCTGCGTTAGGAATTTAGTACCAAAAAGTTTTTTTATTTGCAGCAGCAAAACATAAATAAACAGAAATAAAATCTCCAAAGTGGGTACTTAATTTGTAACCAAAAATTAAAAAAAGTAATTCAAGGAACAAAAGATTGCTTAAAATGCTAGCTTTCCAAGTAGTAGTAGTAGTAGTATTTTTTTGTCAAATTTAAGTACTCACTAATGACACTTTTTGCAAAAATAACAATATTTATACCATAGAATAAGAGGTACTCAGTGTATATATTTGAGCGTAAGTTAAAAAAATAAAACATACCTTTAAATATCTGGTAAGAGTGGCTTCTATTATCTGAAAAAGAAAAAAAAAAGGTTTTTTTTTAATAAATATAAACACAGTTTTCAAGAAAGAATTTTAGATAAGGAATTCAAAAAAGGCAATATGTATTTATAAATTAATGAACTTTTTTCAAAAAAAGTACTTTTTTATAAAAATATATAAGGGACACATAAAACAGTACAAAATAAAGAAATCATATCATGTACGATTATTTGACACAAGACTATTTTTTATGTAATTTTTCATTAGAATTAAGAGTACTTTTTAATCTTAATATCATGATATCTTAACCTCATTTAATCATTATAACATCATTGATTAACCCTTTCATTTTAATGTATGAAGACATCTCCGGCCCCAGCGAAGATATTGCCTATGAAGCTGTCAAACAATTGGGAATTTTAAATCATCGCCTAAACCTTTTAAGACTAGAGGAAGAGGCCCGTCAATTCCAACTACCCAATATAACTTTTAATTCCATATTAAATCGTATACCCTGTTCCTGTGACAAAGGAGTTTGTAAATGTTGTGCAGGTAAGTAAAAATAATTTCAAAAGATTCCCAAACACCAAGAAAATAAAATTTTTTAATTTACCAGGATTGTTATCAGTTATCGGCATGAACTCTTGCACTGAGATAGTGTATAGACCTGAAGAATTCTCTTTCGAATTACGTATGCGTGTGAATAATAATGTCTGGTTTAAACGTAAAGTGTCAGGGCAAAATCCTCCACCATTTTGTTTTAGACCACCACGTTTTAGTTTTGCTCAGGCCTGTATACAATTTCATGATATATGGTTTATAGGACGAAATATGCATGTTTGCATGTATATGTCCGGTTCATTCCAAGGTTATGAATTGTTTGAAAGGTGAGTAAAGAAAAGATCTTGCTTTTGCATATGGAATTTAGAGAGTGAATTTTTAAAATTTAACTTTATTTTTTAGAAATTTTGATTGCCTGCTTTTTGGCGAGAAGGGTGTTAAAATCGTTAAACCTGAACAGGGTTATCCGGTACGTCCAACTGATGTAGAAATTGATGAGGGCGATGATGATATTGAAGACTATGATGAGAATGTTGTGCGAAAGAAACGTCAATTTTTAAAGAGACCTTGAGTATGGACTCATACAAAGAAGGTGGCCGAAACTTAAATGTAATTCGTTATTATTAATTAGCTAAATTATTTATTAATTTATTTATTAACTTTTCATAAAATTTCCATTATGTTATAATATTTTATTAAATAAATATGTCAAACATTGTTATACAATTTATTAAATTACATTAAGAGAACTATTCATACATACAAACATAATTGGCCATTACAACCCTGTGTTACGGTTACGGCCTAGCGTCTCGCAGCACTCATGACGTGTGTTAAGTTTTATACATGAGTACCGGGACCTACAGTTTAAAGTCGACGCCGAACGACAGATTTGAGATGTTTTTTAATGGCAATCAATTACTCCCAGAGCTATTGCCAGAAGACTGCTTAGAAGTAGTCGCCGAAAGAAATAATTTTTTCATATTTCTTTTCTTCAAGATGTCAGAGCTGAGATTTGAAACCGGCACTATCGTCTTAGTAAGCCAACACACTAACCATTAGACTACGGCGACTACTAAAGAGAACTACTCACTATACTTAAAATTCCAACTGAAACAACAGCAGCTTTTTTACATACATAATTGGCCATAACAACCCTGTTTTAGGGTTATATGCAAATCTTTTTACGACTGTAAGTATTATAGCAGTTCACGTACTAATAATGAATTTTTGTCAAGCTAACTACTTTAAAACTGTACTATTATTACACAAATTTTATATAAATTTGTCATTTTTCATCGCTAAACGTGGTAATTTTTAAACAAGCCGCTTGTCAAATTTGCTTTCAAACAGTTGTAATATTTACCTGGTGCACGAACTTTATGTATGTCCAGACAAGCATTTTTATTATCTGGCAACTTACTTGCGTGGCCTCCTTTAAAATATTTTTTTATACAAAGTTTTCATTGAGTGTAGTGATCCGAGTTGGCAATAACTGTCATCTTGTGATCGCTTTTTTAAAGTTTTGACAAGCAGCTTGTAACATCTTTTTTCAAAACATTTTAAACAATTACAATTGCTAAAATTTTTTTGACAAGCCGTTTGTCAAATCTAATTTCAAACCATAGTGGAATTAATCTCACAAACTTTAATGGTTGCTCTAATTTTTTTACATTTCTTGCCGTTTTTGGACCTGATGATAGTAAAAACGGACCTTGTTTTGGTTATAAATTTGCTTTAACAAATACTCCCTCACATTTATGTGTTTCTTCATTTACCCTTCTTTTTACCAGCAAAGTGTGAAAATTCAACTTGAGAGTTATAATTTTAGATTTGAAGTGTCATCAACTAAATTATACACCGTAAAGCAAATGCTCATACTCATATTAGCGCTTCTTTTCAAATGCCTCTAAAGTATTATTAAAAAGCCTTTTAATAAAAAAAAGACTAAAAAGAAAGAAAACAAAATCCCTACCATAAAATGCAATTATCCTATTCTGTTTATGCTCAGATCCTTGCCAGCCAACATAAATTCATATTCATATTCTCATTCGCATTCGCATTCATATTCATTCAGTCTTTCATAATACGATTTTTGCATTCACTGCATGCAATGCATGAGATGCTAATGTTGTAACCTTTGCTTTGATGCATGTGCATTTTTTTCTTCCATGTGGCATATGGTTATAATGAATGTACAAAAGTCTTTGGCTTCCCTTTTTAAACACAAAGAATGAACGTAAAAGATGCTTTGCGGCAAATGCAGTTGTGGCAAAGCATACTGATTTTAATATAAAAAAAGCTGCATGTGAAACATGCAATCCATATAGCAACGATTTCCTTATTTGCAACAGGAACAAAGAAGAAAAAACTGCACTCTTAGGACCCTTTTGTGTCTTTATAATTGTACTCGTATATCGTCATCTCAATACATGGCTTTAGAGAAGTGCAGCCAAGTGTTAAAGTGGCTCACTTGTTTAGCATTAATGGATCTACACCTCCGTTTCTTAATTTTTTTTTTTCAACTCTTTATAAAATGCACTGCATATTCTCACACATTCTTGGCGTAAGGATGTGTTAAGGATTAGTAGAAGTATATACAGGATAATAAACATAATTGAGGCAACAAGTGTATTTTTAGCACCTAACTTTCATAGACGATATAGAAAAATGTATAAGGCTTGTATTTTTTATTTAATAATTTTAAATAATAGGGAAGATGTATACAAAATGTTGACTTAAGAAAACTCAGCTCTATAGAACTTAAAAACAATGTAGTAACAACAGCAAACCACGAAAAACAAAAAGGTTTGTCAACCTATAAGTACTTAAGCAACACTATCTGGGCGTATTACATACTAATTATGATTTGAGAAGTTAAGAACTATATAAACCTCCTTCTCTTCCAATGAGAAGTTTTTTCTTTTTGTTACCACAACTTAAAGACAAAGTAACTGTAGTACATTCATCCCTCATTAAAGCTTTTCCAGAGCATTATACAGCATACATCGATTTTAATCCAAAATGCTGAAATGGAATATATAAATGAAGGTGAGTGACAATGAAATACAATAACGTTTGACCACAATGCTGCCTGAAGGCCGCAAAAAGAAGTAATTTTAGCACTGAAACATCATTGGCGATGAGAAATGAAACAATAACTACAATTTGAAACACAAGAAATCGTATGTGTATTGCATCGAACAAACAAGATAAATCTCATAACTTCCCGTTGGAAGCAGCTTGAAATTGTAGAATTTTGTACTTCTAAAGGCGCTAAAAGCAAATATACAGTAATCCTAGAGTCTTATTGGGACCCGAAGGCTCTCGATTTCTTTAAATGACCTCGAGTTTCACAATTTGAAAATCTCTGGCCTATTGCAATTATCGAAAATTGAATTTTATCGTTTATTATTCTTGAGTGTTATCGCGTAGTAATCGCCGTGGTCTAGTGGTTAGTGTGTTGGCTTACTAAGACATGGGCTCTGGGTTCTACTCCAGGTTCTGATATCTTCAAAAAAAGAAATATGAAAAAAATATTTCTTTCGGCGACTACCTCTCAGCAGTCTTCTGGCAAAAGCTCTGAGAGTAACTAATTGCCATGAACAAGCTTCTCAAGATAGTCGTTGGGAGTCGACATTAAACTGTAGGTCCCGGTACTCATGGATAAAAATTGACACACACAACATGAGTGCTGCGAGAAGCTAGGCCGTAATCCTGGCACAGGGTTGTAAAGGCCAGTTATGTATGTATGTATGTTACCGCGTAATCTAGTAGTTAGTGTGTAGGCTTACAAAATAAGAGCTCTGGACTCAACCCCAAATAATAAAAATATTTCTTCCGGCGAGTATCTAAGCTCTGAGGGTAATTCATTGCCATAAATAAGCTTCTCAAATAAGTCGTTCGGAGTTGATTTTAAACTGTAGGTTCCGGTACACATGGATTGAAATTATGTAGGTAAACTTGAAAAAACTCAGTTTTTAATAAAAAAAAAATTTTTCTTATGACAGAAGACTATTAAACAGAAGAAGCAATAAAATGTTATTAGGACATGACCAATGTTGGCTACTTGGCATTGTAAATCAAAGAAAAGAAAAATTATATTGCATTTATTGAGAATCGTTTTTAAAAATAATTGAAGTTATACACACTGTAATATAAAAAATTTTTCTGTTACGCATATCAAAGTGCAATAATCGGGAGTTACGCAAACCGATTTCGCACTGTACTTGGAATACGTAAACAAACACAATGCTTTCAAAAATTTGCTAAATGTAAACGTACCTTAACGCTTTATTTTGTTATAAATAGCACATTTGTAGGCGGAGATATAAACTTAAAGAAACCTTCTCACTACACTTCTACTAACATTTGCATTTGCTTGGACATCCACCTAGATTATCTTTTTGCCGTTAAACCGTACTCACAGATTGACCTAAATATTTTCAAAATATAATCGAGGGATCCCCCTTTTTTACAAACTAAAAATACAGTATTCCACCGAAAATTGCCTCGACAAAAATGTCAAAATTTTTGGGCAATTATGCGTGGAAGTCATTTACTTAAAAGAAGATTTGAGGTAAATAAACGAATACACTTAATTGTCTGTATAAAATGCTATCAATACACGTGAAAAGCAAAACACTTTATACTTTTATATAAACTTGGTAGACTTTAATTACAAGGTTGTATTAAAAAAGGAGTTTGAAAGTAAATTTAACGGACATCTTACGAGTATGCCTATGTAAACATAGTTAAGTTAAGCTGCAGTTTTTAGAAAATAATAATTTTGGGTAATTAAACGAGGGAGTTTTAAGGGAAATTTCTCTTTTTGGAAAACCTATTTAAGGTAATTAATTACGAATTACGCAATTAAGCGAAAATTAATTAACCGTGGAATTTTATTAGAAAATAGTAAGAATAAATATGGGGATTTAGAAATTGAAGTAAATAAGCGTGAAAGGCAATTAAGCGTGGGACAATTATCCGGGGAATACTGTACAACAACTTTTCGCAAAAGAATGTACAATACAAATTTACAAAGCAAATTATCAACCACTTGTTGCAAAATTGGTCACAAACTATTTACTTGTAGAAAGTCATGGTTAAAATGTTTTGTCTCATTCGCTTAATAACACAGACCTTTTTTTTGGTGAGAGGGGAAATGCATTTACGCACTTAGGTGGTTTTTGCCACCCGTCGTGCCGGACTCCACGCAGTTATTGCGTGCCTACCGTCTAAAACCCCTCTCTATGTCACCAGGCTCCAACCTGGGACCGTCAATTTATGACATTACTTCAGGATGGAGCTTTATATGACGGTTCATTATGACCCTACGTTTCCATCGACCTTGCAAGGTCTCTCTACTTCCGACGAAGGATCCCCCTCGCAAAAAAGGCGATCCTTCTCCATGCAGCAAGGTTTCCTAACATGACTCCCATGATGGTATTGGGAGTCAAGATGCCAAGATCCCTCTCCAGTGCACGCCTCTCCAACATCCACTTGTCACACTAATGACACAGACCTTGCAGCTGTTGATAACCACTGCAATACTCGTACGCTCTAGTTTGGCAACAGCGTTATTGAAATTGTGTTGATTTCTTTATTGTTCTTTAAAAACAAGTAATTCTTTGGAGAAAAATTCTTACGTTGCTAGAAATATAGGAAGAGTTTACAGCTAACCTTGAAAACTACTTTCAGTAACCTTGGTTTTATACCCATATTGCAAAACAAATGCCCAACCCTGTCATCTAATAAATGCTGATGCCCAATTCTGATTATATAATTATTAATCATAGATTTGGTGTTAACGGGTTAAAATAGGATTAAAAAGCCCCAAAATGTACGAAGGCAGTCCCAAAATTATGGGGCAGTAGTTTGAGAAATATTACTGTTTTATTTTGTTTTTTTTTAATATGTTTTAATACAGAGTTTGACATTTTTTGCAATTCTAACCATGAATGAGACATGGGTCCGCCACTTTATACCCGAAACAAAGCAGTATATGAAGCAGTGGTGTGTAATTGTGGAGAATCATATCCAAAGAAGGCAAAGACAGATCCATCTGCAGAGAGATAGACGCGTATGTTATTTTGGTTTTTTTATTATCCTCAGAGATAAGTAACAACCCGTTATGTATTCGTCTGCTTAATATGTTCGTTTACTGCCTCTGCTGAGTAAGACTTTGTCGAGTTATCAAACCAAAGAAAAGAAAAATATTTTTTCTTTAGCAAAGCAAAAACAAAAAAAAAACAATGAAAAATTCTCACGCTGAAGGGTCTTTAAATTAAACAGGTTTATATTTCACATTTAAGATAAAGGCAATTATTTGCCAAATCCATTAAACCCTTGTCCTGACACCCATTTAAAAAGCCATTAAATTCTGAAAGAATTATTGCTTGTTTACCTTTCCATAAAATAATAATACAAACGAGGTGTGAATAAATATTGACTGACCAACACAAAATTTGCATAATTTTTATTTTAATTTTGTTTTCTTTTTTTTTGTTTTTATTCCCTTGACCAAAACTTGATTGCACGAATAATAAATATTTACAACATGAGACACCAAACAATACCCATTAACTGACCATTTAATAGGATGATGATTTACTAAAGTGATGACCACATAAGCTGATCATAAAACTTTTATTGTATAGAACTAGTAATACGACAAAAGGGAGAGAAAGGCAATAATAAGGGTTGTTAAGGCTTGACCAACGCGATGAGCACAAAAAAAAAATTAAAGGAAACTGACCACTGTGTTATACAAGTAAATGGATTTGTAATAGAAAATGAGACATAAAATCATAGCCTACCCTACACTTTAAAAGCGCAACAGATACTTTTATTCATTTGCAAACAAAGGAAATTCAATTACAGCACCCCAAATCATAAAAATGAAAAGTGAAAATAATTGAATAAAAAATAAATAAATAAAAATCTTTTTATGGTCAGTCTCTAAAGTGATTTGTTATGATACCAGTAATTTTCCTGTCATGGTTTAAGGCATGTTTTGACATGTGGTCAGTGCAAAATCCCTGGAGGTCATTTATCTATTTGTTGATGAATTTTGTTTTTTCAATTTCTTCTTTAACGACATATAAGTGGTTATTTCCGTGTGTTATGTATTTATATTAGAGGTTATTTTCCCTCTTGCTTTTGGTGGGTAACCCAAAGTGAAAACAAATCTCTTCTGTCATGCAATACAATCTGAATAATTTTTTTCTAGAGGATAATTTGTTCTGATTGAATTGGCTTTAAGGCGTTTTAGCATGTCACATTAAGTAGGGGAAATATAAAGGAAATAAATAAATTAAATATGAAGAAATGCACAACAACAACAACAAGTTATCTAGAAATAAAAATCTTTTTAAAGCGAATTTTTTTTGAGGATAATAAAGAAAATATTTATTTTCGTTACTTTCTATAAATGTTTGTAAACAATTTTTTTTTAATTAGCATATTTTAAGGCGATTTTTATTTTTTCTTTTATACAAAAACATTTATTTTAATTTAATATTTGAGTAAAAAAAATATTTTTCCTTGATTGGATAAAATGCTATATAGAACACAATTTTAATGAACGATATTTAACGTCATCTAGTCCACATCTGATTTCTGTTAAGGCTGTAGGTACATATAAGCAATACAATAGGGGTGATTTCGAAAATGACAAACAAATATGAATTTGCGGAATAAAAGCAAACATTTATGAAATATGGAACTGCATCACGTCAGTTAAGTGAAGAACTTTAATTAAAAAATTTTGTGAACAGAAAAATAAATGCAGTTATTAAAGCCAAGAGAGGTTTTACTCCTATACATACATAATTGGCCATTAAACCATTTTGTAGAGTTACCCGCATTACCAATATTGTTTAACGTCGAGTCTCAACGATAGACTTAAGAAGCTTGTTCTTGGCAAGCTGTTACTCTCAAAGCTGTTGCCAGAAGGCGGCTAAGGTGGTCGCCATAGGAAATATTTTTTTATAATTTTTTCTTTCAAGATGTCAGAGCTGAGGTTTGAACCCGAAGCAATTGTCTAGTAAACCAACACACTACATACTAGGCTATGGGGATCAAATCACATGAATTACACATTTATAATTATTGCAAAAGTGTACGAAACTTTAATTGTTACGGTAGTATAATAATCTTCCGGTAAACAAATTTTTTTCAAATATTTTCCTAAGAAAAGTTCGTTGTACTATATGAGCTAGAATCATCCTATCATCATTCAACGATTGTTAATCCTCGTCATCAAAAGTGTCATTGTTATAGTTCAAACATAATTAGGGCAACAAGCGTTAAGTTGTGTTGCTCTCAGCTTGGACGCTAAATTAGTAACTAAGACCAGAGCGTCATTGTACTATCATGAAGAGTTTGGTTAAGATATTTTGTTTAAACAGAGCATTTATTCTGTAACTCTCCTAAGCTAATACTCTATCGCTAAAAATTTATAAACATGACATTTTGGCTACGAATACAATTCTTGAACGCTTATTGTAATTAAAAAGCTTCATGCCTATTACCTCTAAACTTTTAAATTTTATATAGTCTAAGGCCCAGCCTGTTTCAAAAATCCAAAATATTAGCATTTTAGCTTTAGAGAATTACAGAATAGGTAATTCTCAGGTCCGCTAACTTAAAATTAACTTATAGATATAATCGCGAAATAAGTCTGAAACTAGCTTGTAAAAACAAAATTAATGGCAAAAATTTTGCAAAAAAATTCACTACTAAACGCACCGTCAAAATCAAATTTTTCAATTGCAAAGCGTTGACGCTGAGCCATTTGGATTTGTTTCATATACTTTTTGTATTAGTATAAAAATTTGTTTACAGTTACATTACTTCCTGTGCTGTTTCTAGGACACTTTGTCCTCAATAAAACCAAGGCAAGACTTTGAAAATTTTGACGATCCCTCGTCAATCTTTGTTTAAGCTTATAGCGTAGTATACGGGTCATACGATGGTCGGTAAACCCACTGCAAGGTTAATTGTACTCTTTAGCCCTCACTGCAGAAGTTGCGGGAATACTTCGGAGAGGGAGACAATAAATCATTTGGATTGGTTTCATATAATTTTTGTATGAGTATAACAATTTATTGTATATACAGTTACACTACTTCCTGTGCTGTTTCTAGGATACTTTGTCCTCAACATAACTGGGGCAAGAGTCTGAAAATTTTGACGATCCCTCGTCAATCTTTGTCTAAGCATACAGAGGGTATATACGGGGCATACGGTGATCGGTAAGCGCGCTGTAAATATGACAATATGTCATTTTCTTTGTGACTGCCCAGGTCTGGCAGTCAGACGTTTGAAGTTTTTTGGTGTGCCTTTGTTTGATAGTTTGGCACAGTGCTCAAGCCTGAATCCCCTCGTTTTACTCCACTTTATAGACAGCTCTGGTTGGCTGTGGCTCTTTTTCCGACTTAGATGAGTTCAGTTCGGTCCTGTAAAGGTATCAAAACGGCACCTTTTGCAAATTTTAGTTGATCACGTTTTGGTTGTAGTCGCCGTGGTCTAGTGGTTAGTGTGTTGGCTTACTAAGACATGAGCCCTGGGTTCGACACCCAGCTCCGACATCTTAAAAAAAGAAATATGAAAAAAATATTTCTTTCGGCAACTACCTCTCAACAGTCTTCTGGCAAAAGCTCTGAGAGTAATTAATTGCCATGAACAAGCTTCTCAAGTCTGTCGTTCGGAGTCGACATTAAACTGTAGGTCCCGGTACTCATGGATAAAAAATTTACCCACACAACATGAGTGCTGCAAGAAGCTAGGCCGTAATCCTGACACAGGGTTGTAAAATCCAGTTATGTATGTATGTATGTGCGTTTTAGTTGACTACCCATCTGACCTACCTACCTACATTACGCTTTTTACTGTAATTCCCAAATACTTCGAATGCAGTTCTTCAATATGTATGTCTTTATAAGATTTAAATAGAAGTTAAATAAACCTTATTATAAAACAAGTGCAATGTAATGCTTGATTAGGGGTCATACCCGGATCAATGATCTCAAAAAGAGAAAAACAAGCAGTCAAACGAATTTTCCAACAAACAAAAAAATAAAAAAAATTGAACTCATTTAAGCAGGAAACTACCATCATAGTCGAGTTAGGGCCGGCTATATAAAATTTAGTTTCTCTTTATGTAATTTGTCTCTATAAAAACTGACCAAATTTTGACTGCTGGGGGTTTGTTTGGCTGGCCATAAATTGAACCATTAAGATATAAACAAACATAAGTTGAGTGGTCTATTTAAAGCAAATATTTTATTTCATAATCTTTTGAATCATTTAACTCTTTCAATATTTTAATTAAATTTTCTTAAGAGAATACCCTTAAAAATTAATTTCAAGCCCATACACAAAAACTTCTTATCTGTAAATTTCTTTTAAATAGGCTTTCAATTCATAACTAAATGTATGTGTATGAAAAGTATATGACTATGAATATGAAAATTTCCCCTCTTTTCTAGTACCTCAACAATTACGACATAACATTATATACATATGGATATATACAAGTACATATATACACAATTTAGATGAGTTGTGAAGCGAAAAGAAGGGTTAATTTTCATTGAAATCACGGCGAAAAAGTAAATGTACACACAGTGTGTTCCATACTATCGTACTGGCTTTATCAAACTGCAGGACACATTACATACAAACCATTTAAAAATTGAAACATGCGTGCCCACACCCTTAATAGGTGTAGTGTGTAAGAGACTACCAAAGTTGTTATGTGTGCGTATAAAACGAAATGTGTATATATAAAAAGAGTTACCAAGCTAACGTCGAAACAAATATTAACCATCCTTTTGAATTGATTTAAAGTTCCACTGACATTCATCGAAGCTGGATTGCAAGACAATAAGATGATCGATTATTCGACATTTTGTGACAACCAGTATTTGGCTTCTTCGAAAATCCTAAAATTACGGTTTCCGTTAACTTTTTTTAAAATAACCGGTTTTATTTGCATTGTTTGCAAAATATTGAAACGAAAAAGTTTCTTTAAAGTTGCCATACTTATAAATAAAAAATTAAATTATACGCTTAAAGACATAGACTAGCAAGTATTTTTGTAATTTTTTACTTATACAGGGTGTCCGCCGGGAAGTAAGAACTACTTTGTTTTGCTGCCATTTTGGTAAACATTAGTCTTGAAAGTTCATATTGATCAGTCGTGAAGTAGGGACGTGGAAAAATATTCGGTAAACCAACGTGTTTTAATCGTTAAAAGATTTATCAAAATAAATCATCGAATACTCTGATGATGAGCAAGTTACGTGAAATGAGTGATGAGGCACATTTTCATTTGAATGGGTACGTGAATAAACAGAATAGTCGGTTCTGGGCAATGGAAAACCTTCAAATTATTTATCAGTCACTTTTGCATTCATTAAAAGTGACAGTCTGGTGTTCAATTTTGTCAGGAGGACTCATTGGATCTTAATTCTTTGAAACTGAAAACGACGAAACGGTGACTGTCAATGGGGAGCAATATCGTGATATTATTGAAAACTTTTTAAACCATGACCCCTCCTACCCCACCATTCAAGTAAATGAAATCAATGAAATACCGCGTGACATGTGTGAAAATCTAATAAAAAAATTTGCTTAAAAGGGCTCGCATTTGTCTAAATGTACTTCAGTACCTTTTAATATTTTAGTACTTTCTTTCAAATTTGCAGTTTAAATAGATATTTTGTTTAACAAATGCTTGTTTTCTTAAAGACATAATTGCCAATAAATAAAAAGCAACAACAAGTTTAAAGAATAAAAGCAAGAGAAATAGTGGATGGTACTTAATGCCAAAAAATTGTCCAACTTTATCTGTTAAAAAATAAATAAAAATAAAACAGACAATGTATTCAATTCACTTACTCTGCTACTTCGTAAGAAGTGTTTTATTTCCTTTTTTCTAGAACACTTCTTTTTTTAGATAAAAACATTTCAAAAATAATGTTTCAAGTCTTACAAGTTTGTAAACAGAAATTCAAGCAGGTCTTCTGTATTTAAACGCGAAATGCTGGAAACTGTTAAGAAAAAAACGTAAAAGAAACATTGAAAACCTATTTAAAAAATATTTTTTTAGTCTTTGATAAAGAATGGCTCTTATAAAGAAGTTTATTTATTGTAATCGATTTCCTTTAAATAATGTAACGAAGAGTTGGTCATTAACAGCCAAATGTGAATAATTTAATTTCGTATCTTTGTGAAGAAAATTTAATAAAAAAAATATTAAAATAAAAGTTCATAAATGTTTATGATTCGTATTCCTATTGACGTTGGTAACAATAGAAATAGATTTATATAACAATGTCTATGTCAGAAAAGGGAACAAGTTTTATGTACTTTTGAAATTACCTTTCATTTTTTTTATAATTTTTAATAAACTTCTCAAAATCTAAAGTTAAAGCGAAAAATCTCTTTTTCTAGATACATGCGTCCTGCAAGTTAAGAGCGAAATAAAAAGAAAAATAGCAAATTTGATTAAAAACTGATACTTTTTCTATAAAATTTATTCTCTTGTTTATATTAATAGGAACGGAATCACTTTGTACTGAAGCATTTATTGCGCGATCATACTTGACATGGCAGCACATTCTAATAACATGCTATCCAGTTCGAGTAATGAGCCTAAATTCGTATTTGTCAACCCGCTAATTACAAAAATTTTTTATATTTTGTGTGACCTCATAAATGCAGTTTGCAATGCAATACTGCAGAGAAATGTATTAAACTAGCAAAGTAACAGTTAATGACAAGACTGCTTTGTCAAATAATACAAAAACATTTCTGTATATTTATAAATGCTTTAAGAAATATGTACAACACTAGCAGAACTGAACTAGTTTTCGATCCAGCTAAGAAAGGTCTCAGTTCTGCTGGTGTTGTACACATTCCTTAACGGATGTTAATTCTCATAAGAATACCAGTATTATGATCTTAGACTATTAAAATTCATACAATAAGTATAATATATGTGCCCATAATTATGAAAGTGGTCTAAGTCATATATTTTATGTTTCGAGATATTTAGTGATTTACATATGAATAAATTAAAAAATGTTTTTACATTATATGACATTTTAATTAATAATTTTATTAGTCTTAATTAATGAAAATTTATTACGAATATGAAATTTTGTGGGAATTTAATTCGATAATATTGTTTTCAAAGTTTGAATTGACTTAGACCATTTTGAAAATTAACCGAATGTCCTATAAATTACTTAAAGCAATAAAGAACTTTGAGTTTTATTTAAAACAATAATTTAACTGATCATTTGTTAATTATTTTTCAACAGTAATCAATTGTTATCAATATTGAGAGTATTTAAGCTTCTTAAAATGTTCCTGAAAAACTGGAAAGATGTACGGTAGTAAACTCAAAATATCTTTATGTTTTTTTTCCGATACTGGACTAATGATGCTGTATAATGGAAGTAATTTAATATTTCCGTATGTTTTTGGTCATTCGGCAGAAAGGAATGATCCGATACCAAAAATTTGTGGTCTAATTTTTGACTTAGACCACTTTCATAATTAACACTAAATGAATTTCATATAATGTTGAAATTAGAAACACTATCTAATGGTTAATTTTTGACAATTTCGTAAAAATTACATTGAATAAATTCAGTTTAAAATAATGTGGTATGAAATAACTAATAAACTAATTTTTTTTTAAATTTTGACTTAGACCACTTTCATAATTATGGGCACATATATCCAATAAATATTCGAATTTAATTCGGAAAATTCTATAAAAATCTTATAATGATAACACATAAAGTAGTAAAGCATTATGATTAAAAACAATGAACAAATTTCACATATGGTGCGCATTGAAAAGTATTGCCATGCATTAATGAACTTGCGTCCTTGTCAAGACTATGTCTAATGTGTTTATGAGCACTATACACTATGCAGTTTTGCAGTGCAAACTTCATGTATGAAATCAGAATTTATGTTTGTCATCAGGCAAGCCTCTGAATTACAATGTAAATTTCATTTGTATTTTTGTTAGTTATTCATTGAAATTTAGAAAAGTTTGCTCTTACCGCTTTTTGACAAACTTAGCTGAGTGTAATAGTACAGTACTCTCTTTCATCAGGACGTGCACTCAAGCCAAGCCTGATCGTATAATAGGTGCTTAAATGATTTGAATCAACAAGAAGCTCATTTAAGCTAAGGAATCTTATGACATAAAGGGTGTAAAATACAGTAATCTGAAATTTTCAACACTATATGAAACACTGAATGGCTTCATTGTTATATATATTTTAAACAGTACCTCGTTGCGTCATGAAACGGTCCTTCTGTTAAGAATTTTTTTCGTTCCTATAATACCCTTCAGTCAGTGATTCATTATTTATATTTTCTTTAATAATCTCTAAAACATATCGTCGCAAGAATTAAAGAACGCTGTAACTGTCAAAGCATTAACAGCCTTATGTATAATAAAAAATTAGCAGGTCGTTGTGCACAGTGGCTAAGTTTGTCATTCCTATTCTTGCTCAAACGTACAAGGTATTTAATTATTTGGTTTCTCTAGCTAGTTATCAAACAGAAGCTATGGAAAGTTTTAATAATATCAGTCTATAGCGGTTGATAAACTTGCCGGTTTTTTGTCCCATATACTAACGAATTGCTAATATTTCATTATACATACGCCCGTAAATGTTCACCACAGCCAAAAAACCTGTATGAAAGTAACACAAAGACACTGGCATTTTTCAAAATGCAAATGGTGTAAGGGAATTTCTTTTCATCATAGAAATTTGGGACCGGGACCAATCGAAGCGTATTTGTTTTTCCTGATAAAAATTATGCAAAAAACGTATTTCGATTTTTTGTCAGTTACAGCGTTCTTTAATTCTTGCGACGATGTGTAAAAGATTAAAACAAAATAGACTTTTAGGCTGAAATGGCTAAAACAGATGAGAAAGTAC
The DNA here is from genome assembly GCA_963576795.1 of Metopia argyrocephala. Classification (NCBI taxonomy): domain Eukaryota; kingdom Metazoa; phylum Arthropoda; class Insecta; order Diptera; family Sarcophagidae; genus Metopia; species Metopia argyrocephala. The sequence goes on along the minus strand of OY756208.1, from coordinate 168,743,201 downwards.
CACAGGCTCAGAAAACATACAATTTCTGAAGTGTTATGAAACATTTTTTACTTGAATTTTTAAAAATCTATAAATTATAAGCATGAACTTCTTAATTTGAAGAAAAATTGCATTCTCTTCCCTTTTGTTTTTATTTAACAAGATTTTACCATTAATTTCTTTCAAAAACAAAAAAAGAAAATATTTTTCAATAATACTTCCTTCCGTTCTTTTACCTTATGAAGTAGAAATAATGAATTATTACTTTGGTAACAAAGCTTTTAATATTTGGTATGATTTTAATAACAACAAAGAAAAGATGTATTACAAAAACATATAAAAAAGGAAAAACCCTTAAAAATAACAAAAACAAAAAAAAAACTTAAAAAAACTCGTCCTACCTGCAGGAGTCATTTCATCGACTACGTGAAAAGCTGTTCTTCTAATCGACTATTGGTTCTTATGGCCAATTAGAAAAGGTCTTTTTAGCTGACTACTGCCTTAGTTCTTAGACCTTGTAGACGACTAATCCCTTAGTCTGCCTTTTTTTATTGTAGACTGCTACTTTAGAATGGGTTTTCTGATAGACTAATTTTACCCCCAAAGCAATCTCTCTAACCCTACTCCCATAATGATCTTTTGAACGACTAATATCGTGGAGATAGTCGTGAACGATTTTCGTAGGAGTTCTTGCGGATGACGACTCACATAGAACTTCTCGTGACTATCTGTCTTCCCTGTCACAGACAATTTCTACAAGAGTCTTGAAATCTACTAAACCCCTGTGCGAAGTCAAATAGTACTTGCCGAAGCAGACAATATTGCGAGTATGACCTAAACCGTAACTGAGAACAAGTTATTCCAACGTAATGATGTGAAAGATCCATTTGAATTAAATTTGCTATCAGTAGATTTCAACAAAAGCCAGTGAATTTTGTTTTGTATGAGATATTAGACCTTATTCTAGTTGGCGACGTCGTCATGGTTTTACGACATTTTTGATATATTGAGTTGAAATCTGGATTTTGATCGACATTTAGATTTGTATAAATTTAACGGCACTCTGTTCGGTTTTATTAAACACTTCCCAATCCACAAAAAATTTTTTAAGTTGTAGAAGACATAAGAGCATATGCGAAAAAAAATATGGAATGCTTGTAAATAAATTAATTGAATTGAAATGCACTCTGAGATGGTTAACGAAAGTGGATTGTTTACTTAAGATTTGCTAAGTGAACCCTAGACATGGCTGAACGTCCTCAGTCTATGATACAACTACTCTACAATATTTTCCTAAAAATCCTGGGAAAAATATTTTTTTTTTTACTGGTTGAAAATTAAATAGTCCTTTAAGTCGGCCATTAAAAATTTGTTTAATTTGATTTCTTTTTTAATGTCCTTCCATTTGATTTGCAAATTAAATTTCGCACATACACTTCACTCGTTTTCATAAAAGAAATACAAATTGTTGAAACGTGATAAATCATGGATTTTAACGTTTTAAAAAATTTATTTTCTATTTGTGCATAAAAAAAAATTTTATGGCATGTTTTTATTTTTTCAAAATGATTCCAGTTTTTTATGATTTTTAAAATCGCATTTGCATATGAAAAACATGAAAAAGAAAGAAATCGTTATACAATTGCAAAAACATTAATTTAAATATTTAGGGAAAACAATTCTAGAAATTTAATGAGAAGGGGATGGTAGACTCTCAATGGTTATGAAAAATTAATAAAAAAAAATTGCACAAAAAATATGCAAATTAGTTTAAAATTAAAAAAAACGAAAGGTAGAAGGGAAAACAATACCATGTTCATGTATTTTAGGGATCATTAAATAAAATATTTAATAAATGTTAAAGATTTTTTTCTATTTAAAATAAAAATATATAGAAATTTGCTACTGATTATACAACAAAATCTAAAAATCTATGAAATTATTTGTAATTCCTGCTGAACCAAATATTAGCATTACAAAGCCGTAAACTAGTTATTAAAAATGTCAAAGAATATAGTACCTGACCAAGTATTGAACAGGCATCTAACGAGGTTTGTTCAATAATATTTTCTTGATTTCATTCATAATGTCATTCGCATAAGTTTATTGATTTCGTAATAACTCTCTCAACCTATTTAAAATAAAAATATTCATAATTGGAAAAGAAAGAAGACTGACAATTTTTAAAACGATTATCTGCAGATAATTATCTTCTTTAAATAGGCTAATGTGTGAAATGAACAAGTTTTGGTTTAGTAACAGGCAAGGTTACAGAGTTAATTCATTGCGCGTTTAAAAAATTATAGTTTTTATTGAATTACGCTTACGTGTAATCTTTCTACGAATTATAAAACACGAAGCGCTATAACACCCTACGAATCTTTGTTAACAATCCTCAGACTTTCAATATCCTCAAGATATAAATTAACTGGGATGCGGGTACCGATCGCTAAAAGTTCTAACAGGACTAATGGGAAATGCTACAAATCGGATCTACTACTCATGTATGCCCCTTTCATGCCCGGCATTCATTTATACTAAGCACTACAAAGCTGCCTAAATAGTTGCCGTAGAAGGTGACGGTCAGGGGTCAATCTGTTCTTTGATTGGATGAAAATTTTTGAAACGAACCACGGACTATATAATTCCTAAGGATATGTTTATCTCTGGTTTGTACCGTACTGTAAAAATTGTCCTGAGACGATAGAAAATTACCACTAGGGGTGGCATTCTTATATTTATCTATGAGTTGAAGTTGGAAGGGCGCACCGGAGATCTTTACTATTGTATATTGTAATGACTTGAGCCCGTAGCTTCTAATGCAAGTACATTCAATATTTTTGTTGACTATCAGGCTACAGTTAGGGCAACCGATTCAGTATGTTTTAGATCAAATTAGTTCGTGAGTGTAAGGGACTTTGCACCGAACCGAATATGTTTTGTTGATATCCGTATCAGAGAGGGCTCAGGCTGTCTATAAATGTCTGCTAATACCAGCCGTCGTTTGTAAGAGTATAAGTGTTCTTTAAATCATTTTGTATCGAACCGAATATATTTTTATAGAGCTACAGAAGATAAAGGTATATTGGTAAACGACTGACTTCTCTGTCCTTGGACTTGGCATCTGTCAATCTCAGCCCTTTAAATGCTGGCGTTATAGATTGATTGAGAAATAGTTTTGGAACAATCTAGAACATGAGTAGAAAAAGACTGATTGTCGTGTGGCAAGGAACCTCAGGCTTTAGATTGACGATGCCAAAATTGGTTACATTTAGGGCTTAATAAGCCCAGCTTAAGAATGATGATATTCTGATGAGACATTAGGCCTTATTCCAATTGGTGACGTCGTCGTCGTCTAACATTTTTGTTATATATTAAAGGCAAGAGAATATTTCTTTCCGTATTCTATTACAAAAATGTCGTAAAACGATGACGACGTCGCCAACTGGAATAAGGCCCATTATAATGTTAGGTCGCGGATGGGGATTTGGAATAGATCATAGTTCGGCATTTGTAAAATGTGTTCGGACGATAATTAGCTGGAGTAGATAGAACCCCTCCTCTGAATTGTCCGGCTCTTTGTAGAATTTATTATACTTTATGTAGGAGGTTCTTGGAAGGGTTGGACAATCAGTCGATTTGATTCTCTATTGAACATGCTGGCTGAAGGATGTATTATCGGATATACTTGCCCCTCTGCTTTTCTACTTCTTTTCAACACTTTTACTTTGTTTTTCTACGATGAGCATAATGGGTATTATGAACTTAGAGTGTCTCTGTAGCCCGTACATGTCCTCTATTATACCTACATACACACTTTCTCTTATGAGCACTCAAAAAATTACCAACACTTATTTTTTCAGATTTGAGCCGCTATTGCAATGTCGTCCGAATTTTGCCAGAGAATCCTAGTAGTTTATTTCTGTGGGCCATAATCACCTCATACCTTCAACTCAGTTTTCATCGCTTCAAAATTCCTTAAATTTTTTAGGTTTCGGCAAAAGTTATTGATCATTGCTTTGCACATAATATTTCTAATAATTTTTCATACAACATTTGAAATTGCTACTCTCTTAAAAGTTGTGCTTTAGTTCTATTTTGCTATTTGAGTACATACCACTAAAAAATAAAAGTTACGTTTCTATTTTTTAACACCCACCCTCGTTTCTTTTGTTCGCTTTTGGAACTATTATAGTTAAAATGTTTTTTCTATGATTTCATTAAAACTAAAGGGTTGTAAGCCCCGGGGGTAGTTTTTATTATATATCATTTACATGTGAGTACATATTTATATAAAAACTTATGTGCACACATGTACATACGAGGACATGTATGTATGTATGGTTAAAGCCTTATATACTATATACAAGGGCTTATGTTTTGGCTTTGGCATTATCACCCACTTAGTAAAACAACTGCATTTTTCTGTTAAAAAAAAACAACGTTCGTTGCAAACAAAAATCAACCACTTTTCCTTGGAATAGCAAGAAAAAATTAACAACATACGCCATTTTTTATAAAAAAAGGGATATACAAATTTTTAACTGTTTCCTTAGTAAAATTAAATATTAAAAGAAAAAATTAAAATGGGGAGTACAATTTTTTTTTTCTATAATTTATGGCATAGAATGATAGTCTTTTTCCAAAGAAATTAACAACCATTACTATGAAAAATATAAGGAAAAAATTCATAGAAAATACTTATAAAACCAATAAAAAATTGTAAAGTGAACACAAAATGATTGTTTAGAAGCAACATTTGAAACAAAATTTTAAATTTATAACCACCATTTGAAAAGTTAATGAGCTTTGACTGCCAATAATACACTCGAACAAAATCGCTTTAAACAGAGTTAAAATATAAAATGGAAATTTTTCTTAAATTACAATTTAATTAAATTTAAGTACTTCTAGTAGTCCCTAAAAAATAATGCTTTAATAAAAGAAAGCTTATCAAAGTCATCCAATTGTAAATCTATAGAATTTGTTTGTAAAAACCCATAAAAGTTCACTAAATAAAATAACCAAATAGCCATAGAAAGAAGACAAAAAAAAACTCTATAATATACTTAAACTGGCTTAAATCAAACGAACCACCACCCCCTCCCTTTATAGGAATAAAAATTTCTTTATTTCATCGTTAAAAATTAAAGACGCCATTGTACAATATAAAATTCAACTTATCACCGGCGGATATTAAAAATGTAAAGGACATCACATCCGTTAGTGACATTTAGAGGCTGCAATCGTCATCACCATCGTAGCCAAATAGTCATTAACATCGTTTATTGTCAACAGGAAATTTTTTAAAACACGCGCTTATTTTACTTTTTTTGTTTTTTAGTTTTATTTTAAAATCAATAAAAACACATTTGAATGTCCTGTCAAGGGAAGTAAAAAAATATATATATTTTTTTATTTTAATGGAAAAGAATAAAAAGTTAAATTTACTCGTAGAATAAATTTTTTACAAAAAGTACCATAGAAATTCTAATAAAATTTGCGTTGATGGGGTTGAAAAACGCTAATCAATACTCCGGAATCTACTAAACCTGCTAATGGAATATTTTCACTTTCCATTTACAAATATTCTCAGATCTTTCGTTTTTGAAACTATTCTACTTTCTCACTATACATATCTCATTATCATTAAGACAAATTTGTCTGATTTTTTTTTTGTTTTTTATAACCAATACTCAGGGGTAAACTCCTACTTATGCAGTGCATTGTACTGGAATTTGAAGATAGATATAGATTTTTTTATTTTTTTCAATTTTTAGTAAGCGCCTTGTGTCAATGAGACAAGTTGCTGTCAGTTGATCACTCAAAGGCCAGTTTTATACCTTCGGCCTTGAATGCACAACAGCAACCGCCCCATCTGTCGGTGGATGTTGAATGTGAGTGGTGAGCATCTTCAATTAAGTAGGTTAGCTGTTATCTTCCCAGAAGATGGCGCTGTACTCCTGATCATTCGTTTATGGTGGAATAAACTGGAAATATTTATTTCTACCTTCCACTATTTTCTAGAAATAATCTTCTATGATTTGAGACAACTTTGTCTGATTTTTTTTTTTGTTTTTTATAACCAATACTCAGGGGTAAACTCCTACTTATGCAGTGCATTGTACTGGAATTTGAAGATAGATATAGATTTTTTTATTTTTTTCAATTTTTAGTAAGCGCCTTGTGTCAATGAGACAAGTTGCTGTCAGTTGATCACTCAAAGGCCAGTTTTATACCTTCGGCCTTGAACGCACAACAGCAATTGCCCCATCTGTCGGCGGATGTTGAATGTGAGCGGTGAGCGTCTTCAACTAAGTAGGTTAGCTGTTATCTTCCCAGAAGGTGGCGCTGTACTCCTGATCATTCGTTTATGGTGGAATAGACTGGAAATATCTATTTCTACCTTCCACTATTTTCTAGAAATAATGTTCTATGACAAGAGGTCTCTTTTGCTCACATGCTCTCGGTCCAAACCCCAGGTCTAACATCTTGAAAGTTAGAAGTACCTAAAAATATTTCTTTCGGCGACCAACTCTTAACAGTCTTCTGATGAAAGATCATATAGTGACTGATGTGCCATTAACAAAATACTCAAGTTTATCAATTGGATTTGGCGTTAAAGTGTAGATCCCAGTAGACATCATCACATGAGTGCCGTGAGAAGCTAGAACGTAACTCTAAAAGAGGCTTGTAATGACCAATTATGTATGTACGTAATCATGTAATCATGGACTTACACGGATCTTTAGAAGCTGAAGACTCGGGTTCCAGCCCCAGGAAAAGTGAACGATTATTTTAAATTAATTTTTGTTCCGTTAGAAACGCTTTAATTAGATCAAAGTTAACTGCAATGAATTTTTTGGTAATCGAAGGAGAAATGATGTCCTTGAAGGACTAGTACACTAACTGAACAATTGTTTTCGACTCAAGCTACGGTAGCCTCATCAGAATTCTTTGTGTCCTGTGCATATTCAAGACTGAACATCAACTACTTAACTCAAACTTTTCAAGAAATCACATCCTGAAATTGTTTTGTTCCATATCTGTGGACATTTGACAAAACGTCTTCTTTCAAAATCAACAACTTTTCAGTAGAGCAAAAAAACAGTTAAAAAGGCTAATACAAGTTATTGCTTAGAAAATTAAAGAAATTTTGAACTTGGATATTATACACAAATATTTAACGAACATTATGCGACCTTTTTTCCCCCTCTAGAAGCAATAGTTTTCTTTAAAACGACAAAAAATTAATTTAAGACCTTTTGTTAAATTTTTTTTGTTTAAATTTTAAAGAAAAAAATTAGCTTCCACCATACAAGTCGTTTTGTCAAAATTTTTTTGATTAAATTTGAAAATTATTTTAATCGCTTAAGTCAAGACAAGTTGTTTTGTTAAAATGGAATATGAAAAAAAGGTTGAAAGAAGTTGATCTGGAAAATATATTTAGGTTCTATTTTTCCCTTCAATATGCAAATAATTAAAAAATAATAATAAAAATTAAATACAATTTTTAATAGACATTCAATTTTTTAAATTATTCTTAATTCTCTGAAAAAAGTCGTTTTGTCAAATTGAAATTGGGGGAAAGTCTGAAAGAGGTCGATAAGTTAACTGCATATCTTGCCTTCCAAAGGTCGTAGAAATACGGGGATTAGAGTAAAAGAAGGACAAGGAAATTCTATATTTACTATAAAAATCTTGGAAAATTGTCTTATTTCGAGAGAAGACGTTTTTTCAAAATTCCACAGATATGAATGTGCATACATTCACTTGTATGAGTTAGTCGAACTAAAGTCACACAACAGTTTTTATCATATTCTCCTTTTCTCACCATCATTGCAGTTTTTGTAATTGTCGTCTTTCATTTGGATGAAACAGAGTTACAATTTATTTTTGTTTTTGCCCTTTTATTCCATTTTATCCACATTAGTCGATATCGACGACATGTACGACTGTAGCCGTGGTGGTTAGAGTGCAGCGCCAGAAGCGAGAGCATTATAATTTTTATGTGCTGAAGGCCCGAAGTAAAAGTAATCAATTGTTTTAATTAATTTTTGTTCCGTCAGAAACGCTTTAATTGGATCAAAGTTCGATATTTTTTGCTTCATAGTTTAAGCATTAAGTGCCAGTATACTATATATACACGAACAGTGTACGCTGTGTCTTGTAAATTATTCACAAAGACCAGCGAATCTTATTAGAAATGTCTTACGGTACCAAACCACTCAATTTCAATAGCCACTTCACATTACCTTTATGTGAAACTGACATGACTTCAAATTGAAATTATGAAATTCATTAAATTCATTAAATTCAGCCTTAACGCTTTATTAATTTTTTATTTTTTTATAATTTTTTTTTTAATTTTAAAATATTAACCTTTATAACACTTTCAATGAACAGGTCGTAACCACAACATGTGGTTAATAAATGTTTTTCAATTATCAAAAAAAAAACTCAAAAACAAATAGGCGCACCTTAACGGACACTTTCACTAATAAAGGTCAATGAATTAAAATGAGAAAACTCTTTGACAAAACATGTGTTCAAACGCTTTGTTTTGTATATGACCCCTTGAAATTTTTTGACTTAAAAAACTGAAAACTAAAATCTTAAAAAAAAAAACTTTACAGAAAAAACTGAAGCATCAATTTAAACAGCTGTTTGGCGCGATAAAAAGGATCATTAAACAGCAAACAAGAAAAAAAAACAAACTAAACACCAAATAATTTAAATATTTATTAAGCAGATCCTCAAAAACTTTTAGAAAATGAAAGTGAATTTCAAAGAATTCACGATCATTACACAACTGACTACGAATTATCAAAAACACCAAAAAAAATAGAACCAAAAAAAATATAAAACAGGATACCATATGGATACAGGATATCAAATATTTCACATGTATTTACATATTTTTCTAACCATTCAAAGGTATTAACAACAAAAAAGAAATCTTAAAATATTAAACAAATACATAAAGGGTTGCTACTAAAGGTGCGTATTTCCTTTTGAAATAAAAAAACGCAGCCTTTTAATGAAATTGAATTGGAAAAAATTTAACAAAAAAAAAAAGAAATAGTATGCCTGTATGCAAATGATGTTTGTTTGCCACGGGTTACACAACAATAAAAAAGGGAATAGAAGAATTACAACAGCAGTACCAAAAAAAAAAAAGCAAAAAAAATATAACGGATGCTGCGTAAATAAAGGATGAGTAGTAGAGAGATAGATCTGGCAGACCGACTGGCAGGCAGTAAATGAACGAAATTTTATATGGAACATTAATTAACGCATTGCGTTTACATTGTCATTTTTTTAAAATAAAATATATTTGAAATAAAAAGCGATTTGGGGGGTATAGAGAAATATAGAAATGAATGTACAAAAAAAAGAAATGAAAGAATGAATGAACGAATAATTCTTTTTGACAATTGATTGAGAGTTTTTGTTAAAATAAATTAAATGAAAACAGTTGATTAGACGAATGGTTTTAAATTTGTTCAATTCAATTTTTAATTAAAATCTATTTAAAAAGAAAATTAATTAAAGAAGCCTCTTCATCTAGGAAAGGGCATGTGTTTTCATGTTGCCCTCTCAGAATGGATTACCACTGCGGGGAAGCTCGACTGTTAAAACGTTCTTGAATTTACAACGCGAGGTTTAAAGAGCTTTGTTACTGAGGCTTAAACTGATGTAATTTAGTATGTATAGCCTTTGATAGAGTTGATTAAGATTAATTAATGTTTTTTTCCGCTGTTTCACAGTTAAGAGTTGTTTGCAGTTCTTGTTTGTTAATTATTTATGTCCTTCCCGATGTGATTTTGGATGTATACAGATGATTGTTTTTTTTTATTGACACCAATACTCAGAGGTAAACCACTACTGATGCAGTGCATTGTATTGGAATTTTTATAAAGGACAGTATATATATATATATATATATATATATATATATATATATATATATATATATATATATATATTTTTTATATTTTTTTTTCTATATTATTATTAGACGCCTTAGGAATGAGACAAATTGCTGAGAACTAATCATTCAAAGACCAGTGTTATACCTTCACCCTTGAATGATCAACAGCAATTTCCTTATCGTTGCATGTTGATTGTGTGTTGAGTGCCTTTGCTAAGTAGGTTTAGTAGGTTTAGCTGTTAGCTGCTATTACCCAATAGGTGGCGCTTTTCTAGTGATCATTCGTTTTTTGTTGTCGTTGGTTAAGACTGAATAATAGGGTGGAATGTCAGGAAGCGGTTTCTTTGTCGATGGACTTCTTGAAATTATTTAATATTTCTAATAATGATCATGGACAGACCATTTTAAGACACTGTACTCGTGTTTTTGTGGATTAGTGTCATATTAACAACTTATACAGAGATCTTCTTAACCTGAAAATGCAAATATATAGTATTTTTTCACACAGAAACGTTATTCCCTGTGTATGTTAGAGACGTTGACTCTATTTCTGTGTTGTTAGAAACTTGTCATTCACTGATCATACATGCATGTATACATAATTGGCCATTACAACCCTGTATCAGGGTTACGGTCTAGCTATTCGCAGCACTTATGTTGTGTGTTATTTTCCATACATGAGTATCGGGACCTACTGTCTAAAGTCGACTCCGAATGACAGATTCGAGAAGCTTTTTCATGCCAATCAATTACTTCAGAGCTTTTTCCAAACGACTGCTGAGAGGTAGTCGCCAAAAGAAATAATTTTTTCATATTTCTTTTTTTCAAGATGTTAGAGCTGAAATTTGAACCCTTTTATTACGAAACAGTGATGCATTTCACTAGTTGGTTCGAATCTGATTAATATGTGGTAGTTATTTTTTAAGAGTTTTTTTTAATATGTTAATGTGGTTTCGACTGGAATTATGGTAATGGCTACATTGCAGCAGGAAAACGCAGTTACAAAATTTTATTTTCTTTACAACCTAATGACCGATGATTTTCAATTAAATTTTAAAATAACCGTCAAATTTTACCTGTATTACAGGCCACTTGCATTGAATTTTTACAGAACAAACTATGCAATATCGCTTCCTTTCCCTCATTTTCATTTATATATATTACGATTTTATTGATGTCGATTAAGATGTCTGTAATACTGAAAGTCATTTGCTTCTACGATAAGTTTGTGTTTAAGATCTGTAGCTGTTTAGTGTTTTCATATTTATTAGTTATTCTCTCTTATACTCTACACTTTGAAGTGTGGCTTTTTGTCTCCCTACAACATAATAGGTAAGAGGCCTTCGCAGATGGGTGGGAGTAGACAAGTGTGTCGTGGGAACCGTTTAAAAATTACAATATATTTTAAGTTTAAGTTAAATCATAGACCTAGAAGATTTGGGGTTTTCTCTGATAGTTAGGATAACATTAGGGCCTTAACGTCCCCAAATAGTAATTCGACTTGCGTTGACATAAAAAGAAGTTAAAGCTTATCATTACTACTTGTACTATTTCCTTGCTTAGGAACATATTGTTACAAATTGTCCATTAGGATTTATTTTATATCCAAATGTTCTTTATTTGTAAACCAAAACACCGATACTTTTACATTTAAAGCATTATTTATTTATACACTCCATAACGTTGTATATAGAACTGACTCAAAACAGTAATGTGAAGCTCTATTTCTAGTACTTACAGATTTTCGAGTAAGTAAGTAAGTTTTTACGTAACCCTACAACAACAATATCATTTACAATTTTTTAATTTTTACATAATTTTAAATATACTCGAATGTTCTACGTGTATTTTGTTATTATAATAACTTTAATTCTAGAATTACTACTAATTTAAAGATATGTAATGATTATATGCTGGAGACCCGAGCCCGAGCCTCAGGAAGAGTGATCAATTTTTAAATTAATTGCTTGTTTCCGTCAGAAGCTCTTTAATTGACAGCAACTTGTTATATTCACATAATGCGCTTAGCATTCCAATAAAAAGCACTGCATGAGTAGGGGTTTACCCCTGAGTACTAGTCTTAATAAAAATGAATTAGATCAACGTTAAATTCTATAAAGAATGAAGATTCTTTTGCAATGATTTTTTTTTTTTTTTTGATAATTAAATGATATCTGTAAAGGAATAGTACACTAGCCTGTGGCTCGGACTCGTGTAATGTAATGATTATTTTGCTTTAGAAATGTATTTCTTCGTAATAATATAATAGAAGAGATGAATAGATTTTGAAAGTCTCACAGATGTAGACTCTATGAACTTCTCGTATATCAAAATTCCTCAGCAGAAATTAGTGCTTACCAATCAGAGTTGGGTTTATTGCATTGAATTTATAATGCATTATCGTTTCCACTACCACTAAACCACTTAGTATTAATGCAGCAATATTGCAGCCACCACTAAATGCAGATAGAAATAGTTAACCACTAAATAAAACCATTTTAGTGGTAGTGGAAATTTATTGCATTAAAAAAAACAAATTTAGTGGTAGTGGAAATTTAGTGCATTAAATAAAATAAATTTAGTGGTAGTGGAAATTTATTGCATTAAATAAAAAAAATTTAGTGGTAGTGGAAATTTAATGCATTAAAAAAAACAAATTTAGTGGTAGTGGAAATTTATTGCATTAAATAAAAAAAATTTAGTGGTAGTGGAAATTTAATGCATTAAAAAAAACAAATTTAGTGGTAGTGGAAATTTATTGCATTAAATAAAAAAAATTTAGTGGTAGTGGAAATTTATTGCATTAAATATAAAAATTTTAGTGGCAATGGAAATTTATTGCATTAAATATATCGATTTTAGTGGTAGTGGAAATTTAGTGCACTAATTTTGAATAATTAGTGGTAATGGAATATAACTCCATTGGCACTATAGTGGAATGGTAATACCAATAAGCTATTTTGTAAACAATCACTTACTCGTGCGCATCAATAATGCATGATTTTTATATGAAATGAGCCGCTAAAATGCAAGAGAAATGCACATTTATTGCAACCAGTAAGCAAATATTATACAAAATCAAAAATAATACCTTATCCTATAGCATCTTTGTAAGCTTTAAGGTATGCATAAACAATATAATGCTTCCATTATTGCTTACAATTTTATTTATTGCTTCCAAATTTGAAAAATTTTCTGGTGGGATATATGAACAATTGGATAATTAGGGACGTTGGATCTGCTCTTTAAATTTCACTACGGAAACTTTTCGATTACAATACAATGCACTAACAGTTTAGCAATCTAACCACTAGACCACTACGGCATTCAGAAGAAAGTGAGTGAGACTATTCCTCACAAAATTTTATTGTCAATTAAGAAGTTTGAAAAACATGTTTCTTTCAGTCAAATGTGTCCCAAAGTAAGTCAAAACTAAGCCCTCGTTAGTAGAAATAAAACAATTTTATTACAGCAATAGAGAATACAAATATGTAGTTCTTTTTCCTAACTTCTTCAAAAAAACTAAAACTTAAGCAATTTTATAAATATTTTGTGTAAAATAAAAGTTTTCTCAAATTTATTGAGCTGAAAGTCTTCAAATAATAACAATATCTTTATAAATATTTTACTACTACTGCTTGGTGTAGCATTATCAGAAATTCATTTTAGGAGAAAATATTATATACTTGCAAAATAATAAATTTTAATTTACAAAACAAATACTTTCAATTTCCTTTAAAAAAAATATCTTAATTTTTTTGTATGAACCTTTAAAATGTTGTTTTCATTTATTGGCATAATTGAATAAAACATTGTAAAGCACTTTGTTAAACGTTTGCATATATCATTTATAGCACCCGTCATACAAGCATGCACGTAAAACTGAAGGATAAGATTTGCCAGCATACAGATGCACGCACTCTTTTCACACATATTACGTGTACATCTATTATATCCTTGTTATGCATATGTTGTTCTGTAGCAGATGTTACATTTTTTCCTTTTTTTGTTTTATTTGGTTTTTTGCAAGTGTCTAAATGTGATGTGACTTCTTGTAAATTTTAAGCACACTTTCTTTATCTCTTTATCCAGGACTATGTTATCAGGATATGGAAAAATAAACTGACAAACAAAGTTGTTTTTCTTATTTGAAGTAAATTTTTGGCGAGAATTTATTGCTAAAATATAAACTCCTATAAATTTTTTTCGTGCCAAATGATGCCTATTAGACCAGGAATATGTAAGAAGAGAAAGTTTTTCTTAAAAAAAAAGTAAAAAACTTTTTATTTAACAAGGATGTCAAATCTCTGATGTGGAGTTGGTTCGTTTTGAATTAGGAATCCTTTGAGAGACAACATTATTATGGTAATAATGGATATCACTAATAAATATTGATGTCTATAAAAAATGCGAGAATAAAATCAAAATATTTTTTTATATATATTTATATTATTTAAAATCATTTATGTAATAGTTTATGTCGCAAACTTCAACGAAATACAATTTTAAGGCGTGGTGAGAGCATAATCGTGGCTCTAGATATCTTGATGCCAAACTTATTGTGTTTAGTGTCGGTAGCTAAGAGTGGATTATTTCAGAAGTGCTGCAAAGTTCTATTCTATCTGAGATATTTCTTAATAATCTTTTCTCTCTCTTCTTCATTTATGTATATCAACAATTATGCGGATGACACCAACATATATATATATATATATATACTTTATATATATCTATTAGTTTGGAGACCGAATCTTTTGAAGATTGGAGCAAAGAGTGAAATTCTGAATGACACACTTTTGAATAGCCCTTTCTGAATGGAGTTTAGCGAACAGAGACCATTTTAATGCGCCCAACCCTCAATTATGTTTTCTGACACATAGACGCGGTTGTACTGATGTGTCTAATCAATCGTGACTTTGGGTACTGTAAATATTGAGAAAACATATTGCCTTGCTTTATACTCTGGTCATGAGAGTTAACTTGAGCGAACTCGTTTTTCGAGTGCCGACATTCCAGGGGCTCGTTTTTTAATTCTATCTAAGAAGTACTTCACGCTCTATAAGTTTCTTCGTATTTATTAGGCTTCACTCCATCCTCGTATGAAATACTCTAAAAGGGCTGGTGCCTCAAACTATTATGGATCCACAATGAACAAAAGGTACAGGACGATATTGAAAAAGAACTACAGGCGCTTAAAGTTCTATATAAAATAAAGTGGGACGAGAAGGTCAAAGCTCGCGCACTGCGCTAAAACTAATCCAAAAAAGTGTTGGGTTTTTTAGCTCTTTTGAGTGAGCGCTCTTTTTAGTTCAGCTCACTTCAATGAATTCGGCTGCTCATTTAGTTCAATAGCTCATTTAGTTCAATATTTTCATTTGAATCATATTAAACTTGTTTTTCACTGGTACGGCTCATGTTGTGGGCATCAATTGTATACGTAGCAATTTTGTTTTACAGTAATCGGTTATCAATTATCATACTCTAGTGAAATTCAGGTATACAAATTAATTTTAGCCTTTAAAGAATTTTGTAATTAATATACAATTTTATTATCGATCTCAAAAATTACTCATGTATGCACGAATTTATTATTA
This sequence comes from Metopia argyrocephala, assembly GCA_963576795.1. NCBI lineage: Eukaryota > Metazoa > Arthropoda > Insecta > Diptera > Sarcophagidae > Metopia > Metopia argyrocephala. The sequence continues at coordinate 168,727,694 of OY756208.1, read as the reverse complement.
TTGTAATTGCAAGTTTGGTTATTATCTAATTATTTAAAATATATTATTAAAAATGCAAATTTTTATATTGCTTCTACAATTATCATAAAAATCGTTAAATTTCCAAAAATGTAACGTCCTATAAAGTTTCTGGCAGCTACATATATTATTTGCACTTGGAATTACCAATTAGTATGTACCTTCGACATGAAATGTCAAAGAATAAAAAAGAATCAATAAAGAAAGAGAACGAACTAATAAGAATAATGAGCGAAAAGCAGCCTGTATTCACAAGAAAGAAAGAAAGAAACATGAACTACTGAGCTAAAAGAGCATATTGTAACAAACGGCTCTTTTAACTCACTTGAGTGAATAGCTCAATTGAACTAGTTCGTTCATGAGCTACACAACTCTAATTAAAAAGCAAATTCAAGCGTCTCCCTTTACGAAGTACTTCCGAAACTTCTGAAGTATGGTAAAAGCATGATTATCGATCATCCAATAACCCGTACGCCGCTATCAACTAAACAAACAAGTATCAGCGTCCTGCTCCTGTCATATCGAGACAATTTTCGTGTCACAGTGTTCGCGAACAAAGGTTCTTCGAAACGGGTTGAACGATTCTGTTTTGTGTACATTGTGATACTAAATAAATGGTGCCTTTTGTATATCTTCCGAACTATAAAAACAGAAGTTTCAAAAATGGTCTAAATAGTTTAATAGTAATATAAAGCATGAAATAAAGAGTGCACAGAATTGGACAAATGGGCATGTTGCCTTCCACATACCTTCTTGCAAGAAAGAAATATGAACAAATATTACTTTCGCCGCCCACCTCTTAGCAGTCTTCTGGCAAAAGCTCTGACACTAAATGATTGGCATGAACATGCTTCTCAAGTCTGTCGTTCGAAGTCGACATTAGACTGTAGGTCCAGGTACTCATGGATAAAAATTGATGCAAACAATATTGGTCTTGTGAAAAGCTATTCCATAACTCTGAAAAAGGGTTGTAATGGCCAATTATGTATGCGTGTAATATTTAAAGAAATCTCGAAATCAGGGTTGCTTTTAAAAGTATACAACTTAGCATCACTGTTTTCAGAGTTGATTTATTAACTGTGCCAGACTGTAAAAATATTTCTATGCATAAACTCTGCCAATAAGCTGCTAAGTGATATCACTATTCTAATTAGCACCTCTTTAGCCACTTTACAAAATGAGCTGCTAACTTTTCGTTCTGCATAAGACTGTAAATTTGTATGTCTTGAAATGTTAAAGTAAAAGTTTCTGAATTAAATATCGCCATTAATTTATGCCATCAATTAAAAATTGGATGATATCGGATATTTGGCTCTCTATATAGTTATTTGCATATGTTATCAAACTTTTCATTTGATTCAAATACAGATAACGAAACAAGCCGGGAGTTAAGCTAACTGGCATACAAAATCGGATGCATTTAGTTTATCCTTTTACCTGAAAAGTTTGCCTTTCTTTACAACTTTTTTATTATTTTTACTTCCCTTTTTATTTATTTTCGCTTCCACTATTTCTAAGTGGTTACTGGTTATTTTACGCTTTTGATTTTTTAAAAAGTCCTTTCCGAGCAAAATGTTTACGGCCAAAGAGATTCATAAAAACAAAAAACCACTCAAATAATGAGGCAACAAAGATACAGAGAAAATTCTATACAAATAAACAAACAAAAAACAATTTTTATATAGAAAAAATACAGCATTCAGCAATGAGAAGTATTATGAAGCATAGAAACCTATGAATAGAATACAAAAAAAGGATTGAGAAAAAGGAAAAAAATATTTTAGTCTTAATTTTTTTAGTTTTTATATATATTCTTTTTTTTACATTTCCTTTTCTCTACATTTAGACTGAAGAATATTCATTTCACTTACTCCAAGTGGATATTATAATTTGTGTGTTGCATACGACAAAAAAAATTCAACCTGAGTTTCAAGTTGCACCAGATCTCATATCTTTTTATTTCATTTCTATTTGAATTTGTTTGAAGAAGAAAATATATAAAAATTATGAAAAAAGTAGCGCATAATAAAATGAAAACAGAAATGTAATTCATTTTCATATGCGCTATTCTTTTTTAGAAATTATTATTTTTTCAAAGGATTCATCATGGGAAATAGCATTCAGAATATCTTTAAACTCTCTCAGGCAAATAAAATCTCATCTATATTTACACTAATGATATTGGCCTCAAATATTGAGCAAATTTTGTAATATGCATAATTTTAAAGGTTTTTATAAAAAAGTACCAAAAAGATACTTTTGGGGTAATGCCAATACACAAAGGCAGCAAATAAGTAAGTGTTGCTAAACTAAATGAAGCATGTTCAACACTTTAGTTTACTTTATTTAACGTTCTAAAATAAGTATATACATATGTATGTATGTATATAAATTGATTGTTCTTAAAAAGTCTTACAAAAAGTACCAAAGAATATCTATGCTTAATATCTATGATTTAAAACAAAATTTTTTTTTTTCTTCTACATTTGCTCTGATTGATTCTCCACCCATTCTGTCGCATTTTTCATTTCGAAAACAAAAAGGACAAAAAAAGTACTTTTAATGAATAAATGCAATCTCAGAAACTATTAAAAATACTAAGAAAAAAATTTTCATATAAACAAAAATTTTTTGAATATTTTGTTTAATGTTCTGAAATAAATATATGTTTTTAAATATCTCTATAGTCAGCTTACAAAAAGTACCAAAAAGTTATTTTTCATGGCAATTCATATATTTCATTATTTTCTATGCTTAAAATAAAATTTTTCTTTTTCTTCAATATGCTCTCTGGTTTTTTAAGACGTATCTCTATAGTCTCCTTACAAAAAAAGTATTACAAAAAGTACCAAAAAGTTAAATTGCATGGGTAAATATTTCATTAACTTCTATGCTCTGGTTATTTAAAAGAAGTACGCTTTTTTTCTTTTTTTAAGACAAAAGATACTAAAATAAATACTTTTGATGACTAAAAAGTTTCTCTGATATTACTTAAACAAAAGAACTCATATATATGTATGCAGTGAACATTTTATTCAAAGTCGTAAAATATTTACGTCTATTGACTCCTTATAAAATAGAGCCTTAAAAAAGTACCAAAAAGGTACTTTTGAATTTTATACTACATATGTCATACTGCACATGTAGGGAATCTAAGCAGAAAATAAGTTTTAGTTTTAGTTCTTTTAATCTGCTTAAAAACTTTATGCCAATTGGTGTAGCCTAAATTTCATAATAGGCCGGCCCTATCTTGATAATTTAAATCAGGTACTATTTATTTAATATGGTATTCCAATTTTGCATAATAAAAAGAAAACTTAGTATTATAATGAATTATTTGTTCTGCATATGAAAAAACTAAAGTATAACAACTACTCTTTTTAGTTTTTTTTTTTTGCTTTTCTTTTTAACTACAGAGCTGGGAGTAGGAGAAACAGTGTGTGTGTGTGGAAAAAGTGAATATAAAACTTAAGAGGTCTTGTTAACACACCAGACTAGACTTCTTTAATGAATAACAGATACTCGGGCTTCATTTGCAGTTAATGAAAGCCATATAAAACAACAACAGCAAATTACTTAAACAATAAAATAATAATTTGTTGTTGCACAATAAAACCAGGCAAAGTTTTTCATTTACAACAACATAAACCAGCATATGGAAACCTCTTTAAAAGAATTGAAAAAAACTAACTTCTCAGTACTTTCATTTAAACTCTTAATTTTCTGAGGAAAAAAATATGAAAAACTTTTTTGTTACAGGATCTTCTACTCCTTACTAAGCCACATTTTGTAATGAACATGCATAAGGAAGAAGTAAAGCCTCATTGAGTTCTGTTTTACAGGCATAAGAAGGAATCATTTTTCTTCTTTCCATGCAAAATAAAAAAAAAATATTTTTATATGTAAATTCCTCATTTTATATGTGTTAACATGTGTTTAGTACCTTTTATTACATCCCCTTTCTTTTTAACAACACCATCATCAGCTTTATTCATGGCAATGGAATTGAGCAGAAACAGTTTTGATGTTTATCTTCCGATTAACTTGTTACCGAAAAACATTCTTTTTTCTTTTCGCAATGAAAAAAACAAACTTTGCAATATTTTCTTTTCAATTTCATTTTTTTTCTGTTTTATTTTATATTTCACTGATATCTTAAGAGCTGAGCTGTTTGAAAGATAAACCTCTTAATAAAGTTGTCGGCGAATAAAATTAAAAGGAAATTAAAAAATGTTTAAGAAAAACACACAAATTTTTCTGCAATTGTCTGGAGGGATATAGAAAGTGGGTCCTTCCTGTTAATAAAGTTTAAGAATTTATAAGTTTATTTTAATGATTTAAAATATTTGGCAACCCAATCTTCTAATTGGAATATAAGCGGAGATAGGAAAATTGAGTGGCTTTGATGGATTACCAGTGAACCGCCGTATATTGCGGCGACTTAAGACTCTAACGACTTAAGAGATTGTAAAAATTGAGAGGCATTACTCTGCTTAACACCATATACAGTAGAGTTGTACGAGTCATCTTCAAGCATTAAAAATAATGTAAAAACAATATCAAAAATATTTTTTTTATTTATTGCCACGCCCACATATAATGCCCTATTTGTATTTTTTTCACTGTGTCGCCATTTTTGGTCCGATCAAAACATTTTGTATACCGGTATTCATGACTCTGTAACGGCTACATTTCAGACTTTAATAGCTTTTTACTACCACGTCAAATTCAAGTCATGACTTTTAAAAATTCGGTTCGTACCCATCCTAAAGTGAAATATTGTTGAATGAAAGTAAAGCCGTGTTATTTTGATGAAACTTTTGCGTTGAAATGTAGTTTATACAGTCAGTTAGTAAAGTTTATTAGGGGTAAGAATACCCATCCATCTAACATCAATTCTTCAATATCGTACTATAAAACATGTAGGGCAAACTCTTTATTAATGGACGATGTATAATATGCAACTTCTCACGTTAACTCGGTTCGTACCGGTAATGCCTTACGGCAAACTCTAGAGAGTATACAAGGTGAAATCCACAAGGCTCAAGAAAACATAGTTGTTCGGAAAACACCTGGAGATGCATGATAGTTTATGGAGTAATAACTCTATAATAGCTAGTGGCTTGCTGGGCAGCACTGTTTCCATTCCATTATACATACATATATACATAATTGGCCATTACAACCCTGTGTCAGGATTACGGCCTAACTTCTCGCAGCACTCATGTTGTGTGTGTAAGTTTTTATCCATGAGTACCGGGACCTACAGTTTAAAATCGACTCTGAACGACAGATTTGAGAAACTTTTTCATGGGAATCAATTACTCCCAAAGCTTTTACCAGAAGACTGCTGATAGGTAGTCGCCGAAAGAAATAATTTTTTCATATTTCTTTTTTTTTTTCAAGATGTCAGAGCTGCGATTTGAACCCGGCTCTATCATCTTAGTAAGCCAACACACTAACTACTAGACGGCGACATCCTTCAGATGGTTTAAATTTTATTTTACAACATACATTTAAATGCCAATAACTAGCGGCTAGGTATGGTATTTCTAGGCTAGTCTGCTATACTGCAGAATAGAGAATGTGTGTTGAAACTGTAATACTCCTACCAGCAATCACAACGGGCCGCCATGCGTGCTCAAGTGTGCCTTGTCATTACGATGCTGCTACTTCCTCATCCTACCAGCAGCCTAGCACATCATCTGCAAAAATTATTTTTTAAGTTTTTATGAAATATTAGGGCAATAGCAGTTGTAAGATTTGCCATATTTAAACAGGGCCCTGTCAACTTGCTGCACAATTTCGAAAGAACGCCTTCGTTCGCTTGCTCACTGTGTACTGTACTGTTCCTGTACTTAAACTGGCTTCATATTTTTTGGTGTAAATTTATTCAAAATTGGTTAGGAAACATGTTAAAGGTTATAATACTTAGTTACCCGTTGAAAAAGATGTTTAAGAAATTAAAAATCTATTTACTACTCTTTTGTTTTTAAGAAATTATCTTCTTTCCCTATTGTCACTTCAATATTTATTCCCTTAAATAGCAAAACAAACGATCTTTCAACACGAATGTCTCATTTATAAGTGCATAACCCAACCTTAAGTGATCGCTTACAAAATGCACCCCTATTTTGTGCTACACCATTATGCATAAGAGAGTTACTGTTTAAAGAACCGGTTTTTCTTTTGATTACAAAAAAGAAACACACACACACAGGGAAAACAAATTATGATGTCAAAAAGGGCTTAAAGAATAATGACCTGAGGTCAGTTTTAATAGGCTGGAAAATTGAATTGTTGTTTCTTGTTTCCTTTTTTTTTGTCGAAACTAAAACCGGTTCTTCTATATTTGTTAAAGGAAAATGATCTGACCACGTGACAACAATACAAATTTGTGTTTGTTTTTGTTGTAAAATTACAAAGGAATTGGTAATGATCGTGTTGAAGAAACAATAGCGGTCAGTCAGCTTAAAAGCGTGTTTATTTTGTTGACTCTATTGGTGGTCAGTAGTTATTTAAGGCATTAAATGCTAATTGAGCCTGTAATTACTTGTTGATGATGGCAAATAATGGTTTTTTTCTTCTCACTTTGTTTATTAAAGGCAACAACCTTAAAAGAAAACTGGTTTAAAAAAAGGTTTGTGAACCATATAGAAGTCATTTAAGTTTAATTTTAATTTAAAAATCCTTTCGTTTCGTTGTGCTGGCCGTCAATTATCTTTTTAGAGTTCTGATTTTTTTCAAAATTTTTGGAACAATTTTAATAAGATCTGCTATTTTAATCCAATTACGGATTTAGCAACATGGCACAAATTTACTTCTCTAAGATCTAGACAAACGCGTTCATTTAGTAGCACAGAAATGGTCCGATTATCATTAAACTAATAGTTTAGGAATTAATGAGCGGCATGGCTTGGAGTCCGAGATATATTAAGTCCTGTTAGGTCTATCTCTTGACCCGCCTGTATTTCGGAAGTTTAAATAGTAAACATAGTGACTACAACTATGAAAGTTTAAGTCTTAAGGAGGCGTTTGATGTAAAATTCGTGTGGAATTGGCTGTAGAAAATTGTAACTTTTTACTTTATTTAATTTTTTTTTTTTTTTTTTTGTTAATTTGCCATTTTATCGAAAACTAGCAGATAAATAAACTTTTAAAAACATATAATTTTCTTAGCAAATGCTATAATTTTTTGGCGGAGCCCATTAAATGCCATTAGTTTACAATAATCGGACTATTCATGAGCTACTAAATGAACGCAATTAGTTGTGATTTAGGGAAAAAGGGATGAAGGTTTGTAAGTAATTTGGCTTAAAAGCACACTTCTTTTTGACAAATTCGGTTTTATTGACACCAGTGTAAATAAAAGAATGGAATACAATGTCAGAGAAATGTCTCCCCTTGCACATAGACAGACGTACGCTCTTTTCACAAAATTTTAAACCAAATTTTGCAACAAAGTTTCGCTTATCTCATCAATGAAGAGCCGAATTTAAGGTCAATTGTTTGTGATTTGTTCATGTAAACCCAGGCCCCAAAAACAATAATACAACGGCGTTAAATTTAAAAAATGAAGCAATCAATTGACATCGACAAATCGCGACCGGAAAATTTCTTGTGCAATAAATATTTCTTTCGGCGACTACCTCTCAGCAGTTTTCTGGCAAAAGCTCTGAGAGTAATTAATTGCCATGAACAAGTTTCTCAAGTCTGTCGTTCGGAGTCGACATTAAACTGTAGGTCATGGTACTCATGGATAAAAATTGACACACATAACATGAGTGCTGCGAAAAGCTAGGCCGTAATCCTGACACAGGGTTATAAAGGCCAGTTATGTATGTATGTTATAAGGCTTGTGGCGTCATACTGCTAAACCTAAAGGCCACTGATGTCAACATTAGCCACCACTAAAGAGGATTTTGCTAAAAAATGCCTTGTTTTCGTTCAGTTTTTCAATTAATTCACAAACGTTCGACGTAAACAATGGTAGTGTAGAGCTGCATGATTAAAATTTCCCAACTTTTTACTAAATAACTGTTAAAGCATGATAGTTTAATTCATTGTTTGACAGCCAATTTAATTCCTAACGTATAATTTACTATCCTGGACAGATATTTTTCCGATGTACCTTCTTTTAACATTCGAGCCATAAGACAACGTTAAGCTATAAGACCACGTTGTTTTGTGATATTCTTTATCCTTTGTGTGTGAGAAACTTAGCTATTTTAAGATATTTATTCGAATTAATGCTCATACCTCGGCTCAAAACTATGTCGAGAATAAAGTCAAAGTCCATCACTTCCTGTGCTGTTACTAGGACACTTTGGCCTCTTGGGCATTAATCGTCAGTTTTTCTCAAGGCTAATAGCGGTGTATACGGGTCACTGACTGATCTGAGATCTGACTGACTGATCTGACACGCAGAGAGGTTGGGTCTGCTCTTTAATCCGCACTACAGAAGTTGCGGGAATACTTCTGAGAGTGAGACTGTAGTTCATTGCCATTGTGATTGCCCAGGTCTGGCAGCCAAACGATTAAAGTTTTTAGGGGTGCCTTTTTTAGATAGCTTGGCGCAATGTGCGAACCTAGACCCCCTTGCTTTAATCTACTTGATAGGCAGCTCTGGTTGGCTGTAGCTCTTTTCCTAATTTGGCACCTTGTGCTAATTGTAGTTGATCACGTTTTCGATTAACTGACCACTTGACCTACTTACTTACCTAAAACCAATATTATTTTCGCACATATTTTAATAAAGTTTAAAGTTTTTAAAGTTTACTTCTCACATTGTTCAAGTTATCTTCAGCTATAAGTAAAACAGGTCACAAAACAGACTCTCACTTTATCTCAAGCGTTGTTTGTTATTAAGGGTTTGGGAGAGGTTTTTCCCAATTTTAACCCATGATCTTATCATTTCATTATTTCATGCTTTCACCAATTTAAATTTAACCGATTTCAATGTTTTTAATTGTAAATTATTGTAACATGTCATTATAAACTCTTTTTAACTTAAAACCACTTCATTTCTTTTTTGTTTTAAATTTACCCACATGCTACTCGTACATGTGTCATATTTTTTTGTTTGCCATTACAGGTCATATGATTTATGTTTTAGATTTTGTCTAACCAACTAACCAGTTCTTCTTTTTTTACTTCCCCCCATTGTGCGTGTTAATTGTCTAGGATATTAAATTTTTAAGTGTAAAACACTTTAAGCCTTTTTTTCTCTGTACACAAACGCCCCTTTTATATTTTTTTATAAACTACTCGTACAACTAAAATGGTCATATCAATACAATATTTATACAAATTGGTTACATCAGAGATAAGGCCCAGTTACTACATGTAAATGGCTAAACATGACATGTGTACCTTCGTAGCCTATACGTAACATCCTGTTTGTAATAGCCAATATCATCATTATCCTTAAGCCAGTGACATCTTTCCCCTTTTTCGTTGTTGGTCTAACGATACTACCTAATGAATTCGGTAGTTTATTTGGTAGCACGTTATATTGTATTTAAATTAATAATTTATAAACGTTAATGTGTGTACCTTTTCAATGTTTGTTTTCTTTTAGTTTTTTCTTTTTTTATTATTATTCTACAGAGAAAGTGTCATATCCTGTAGTTTTTCTTGTTTTCATGATAAAAATAAAATCATTTTTTTTTGGTTAAACAAACACAACACTTTCTTTTTCATAAAGAAAAGGGTGATTTTTGGTTTGGAATTTACCTAAAAATTTTAATAGAGGAATATTTATTGCTGGGAAGAGAGTATCATCAGCGTATGTCAAACCCTTTTCTTTTATTTTAGTTTTTTGTTTTAATAATTAATAAAAAATATATATACATATATGTGATGGCCAATATATTATGGGTTTAAATGTCAATGACACTATCTTCCCTTCCAAATAATTGGATCATAAGTTTATAATTGATAATAAGTTGTCAAGCATAAAATTTTATATTGTAGATGCATATGTACATACAACTTCACTTAATAAGCTTTTAAATTTAACAAATTCTATATAACTTGTCAATATTATATTAGAAAACCTAATTCCTATTTCTTTTTCTAACCGTATGTTTAAAGACGTATGTTAAGAATAGTAAAAAAAGTCAGCAAAGTCTTCGTGACTTGTCAGCATCGTTTTACTTTTGACAACCATAAGATCTTCCGCTTAATATTATGCTTTTGTGGAGACAAGTTACAGGCCCAAACTTTGGTGGAAATCAAACCTACATTCCTTGCACCCAGTATTTTTTATTAAACAGCTGCACTTTTTCTAAAAATTATAGAAGACTAAATTGCAGTGTTAACGTTTAAAAAAGTATTTTTGGCAGTACGATTATATATGTATTGTATTTATTAGGGTATTCAAACGATTAATCGTTAGTCGATTAATCGAAGAATTTTGTTCAAATAATTGTTCGAACAATTAAAAATAGTCAAATTTCGAATAACGAATAACTCGAATAATTTCCTACGATTAATCGATTAATCCATATAAAAAAATACTTTATTTATAGAAATAATAAATGGTATTAATAAACTTCCTAAGTGTTGTAAAATATTTAATAAATCTAATGAAAAACAAAAGAAATTGTAAACATATGTTATGCTGCAAGAAAAGGAAAAGAAATTCGTCTTGTACATGATGTAAATCATGGATGGGTCGTCTTTATCTACCATGATTGAAAATTTTCTTCGTATTTGTAAATACGTAAATTACGCTCTATCTGATTTTGGTTTGAGGACTTTTACAGATATGAAAATTAACGTTTTATCAAATTTGAATAAAGCCCTTAAACCACTTGATGTCGCTATTAGGCAAGGATTCTGCTACATTGATAGATTTAGAAGGCATTATACAATTTGTTATTAATACAATGGAAAATGCAAACAATCCTTTTCCAAATTATTTATTAGAAAGGCTTAAGATTCGAATAAATGAAAGACGTGTAAAACTACTTAGTACACCTTTTTTATATCTAAATTCTGGTACATTTTCACTTTTTTAAAATATTGCACAAAATCTGAAAAAAAAAAGATTTTTTTGAAAATGTTTTTAGAAAATATGGAACAAAATGTGTCAGATGATGATATGATTGCAGAAGATTTAATTGAAATAAACGAAAATAATCGATTATCACAATTAAATGAAACAATTAAAAGTGTACAAAATTTCAAAAAACCTAAAAGAGGCTGCAATGATTTAATGGATGATTTCTAAAATTATATATTTTTTGCACTTCTCTCTTCTCTCAATTTCTCCAACATCTAAAATCAGCGAGAAAGTGTTCTCAAAATCGAGTTTTATTAAAACTAAAGAAAATAATCGGTTGAAAGCTAAACATATAAATTACATCCTTTTTTTAAAAGACTACTTTAATAGAAGTGCATAATTTTTTTAACTAATTTTTAACTCATAATATGAGTTATTTTTAATTACTTATTTAATATTTTTATTGCATACGAAGTAGTAAATTATTACTTTTATATATTAAATCGTTATATACATATATGATCTCAAATATCAAAATTAATTAATTTATTATTTATGGTTTAGTTTTTCAATAATATGTTTGAAAATAAAATATGAGATCTCATTACATTTTCTACACTATAATTAACTAAAATTAATGAATTTTTAAAAAGTTATTACTTACATTACTATGTTTTTGGTTATTTGTTTTTTTGAATAAAACGTTTTAATAATACACAAAATTGGTATGTTATTTTATATAAAACAAAATGCGATTAATCGATCAATTTTGAAATTTTATTCGATTAATCGATCAAGAAAAAAACCCGAATAATTACTCACTCGATTAATCGACCAAAGAAAAAAGTCGAATAATTGAATACCCTAGTATTTATACAAATCCTTCGTGATCTGTATTCTTGCAAAATAATTTTAAAATCTTTTGTAAAACTTTATTTAATTTTCCTATTTTAAAACTATCAATTTTACAACTGCGCATTATACGAGTAGACACAGGTTAAGCAATAATGGTGGTAGTGTCTTCGAGACTTGTCAGTATTATTAAAAAAAAAATTACAAAATATTTTAAATACATATTTAAGTGAATTATAGAAATTACAATGAATTTATATAAACAAAAAGACTACGTAATCTAATAAAACTGTACAAAAATACCAAATTAAGTAACTACGTGACATGTCAGTATAATTGTGAAAATATTATTAAATTATATTTTATTTCTTTTAAATATAAAATAATAAATATAATGAGTTAAATCCCTTCGCAGCACAATTTCAAAAAATTCATAAAGATTAATTTTATAAAATACTTTAAAGCACAATGTTTACATAGACTTCGTGACATGTCAGTATTATTTTCAATATATGTTGGTATTTTACAACTTATTTTTAAATAACTTAAAGAAAATACAGTGAGTGGTAACAAATATTTAACTATTTATACAATAAGAAAATATTTAAAAGAGTTAAAAGCTACGTGACATGTCAGAAATTGTTTTGAGTTGTCTAAGTTTTAGATAAAAAAAAATTACATAAAAATACGAAATCTGACACTTGTTTTTTTATTTTTTATTTTTTTATTTTTTGGTAAAATTTCGTTTTCTAAATGCACTTTATGACATATTGTAGTAATTTTAGTATTCATGACTTGTCAGTACTTTCTTTATAAAAATATTTGTTTTTTTTACTTCTTAGTTACTTTTAAAATAGCGAATTTATTAACTTTAAAAAAAAATTAAAGAAAACACCAAGGCCGTGTTAAAATTTAAGAGCTACTTATTATGTCAGACTATAACTCTATAAATACGCTGAAATTTTTTTTTTCGAGGTAAAACTTGAAGATCTCCTCCTTGATAACCGTCATCTCCCCGCAATGCCTAAATCACCTTTAACTCAGACCAAGAAAATGTAATATCAACTAACCAAGATAAACTTGCGACTTAGCGACCTCAGAGCTCTGATAGCAACTTGTCTATCAGAGAAAACCCTAACTTCATCCACAGAGTTCCGTTCCCTCAGTTTCCTTACCCAACTGCAAAAGCCTCAGACTCAAAACACTGAAGGCATCAGTTGAGCACTTCCTCTGCAATTACCAGGCCCTCTTTACACCATGTGATGAAGCTTTCAGTTGAAGGTTTATATGGAATATCGTGTATTAAATCTGGAGACATCTTTGTATACCTCAATGTGACGAACTCTATCTAAGAAGTATTCTAACCATTGCCTGAGTGCTGTGGTATTTTTTCAAATGGGCATTATAGGCCTTCAATTGACATGCGGCAAGGTTAATATTTCTACCAACAAGTGTCTAATTATCCAAAGAATTCTGTAAAGTTAACAAACTCAGAGAAAACAACAGCTCCACATCGAAATCCTTCAGAAACAGACGCGAAGACTGTAACATCAGAACCTTACAGTACCTTCCGGAAAGCCAGGGCTCTAGGCAGTTTTATCAAAAGTGAGGAAATTTGGCCCAGAAAGTTAATGCGGCTATTAAGAAATATTCACTAGAGACCCAAATACCTCACTCTTGTCGGAGTCAGCTATTAATAAGTAGCATACAGTAAGCCAGTTCTTTCGGGCTAAATAAACTCTCTTCCAATTTAAAAATTATTCAGAAATACCCTCAAAATAAAAACAAATTCTCTAACTAGTAAATGATAATATAAAATAAATAGAGAGTAGAGTCTTGGCTTTTTTATAGAGTTTCTTGAATATTTTATTCACTACAACAGTGAAATGAGTAACTTTTAATGATTAAGAGAACTATTTTTTTCAAAATATTTTCAAAAAAAATTTTGTAACAAATTTGTTGTTAATTGTGTGGTATAGAGCCAGGAGGTCAATTATAAAAAACAAATTATAAATATAAAAAAACAAAACAAAAAACACGCAAATAGTCCTTCTTATAGCAAATAAGTGACCTCTAAATGAATGAAAAAGAGGAAAAAAAAATTCAATTTTAATTAATAAAAGGGTTTCAATTTCAAAATTCGCCCGTTTACTCTATATATGACACCATAACATGCAATGCAAACATATTTATTAATTTCATGTTTGTTTGTTTCTTTTTTTCCTGGTGAAGAGAGGAAGGTGTGCTATAAAGCAGGACATTTTTCAAATGACATGTTATTTACGATTTAAAAGAAAAAAACTTTGATGAATTTATTGAAAGTGCGTGTGAGTTTTTCTTTATTTTTTTTTATTGATAATTAATATTCCTGCTCTATTTAAGGGTTGTCTATTGTCTAACATACAAACTCATCTATTTATATGTGAAATATTCTTCATAAATGATCCATTTTTAATTGCTGGCAGTTGTCATTTAATTGAATTTCAAGTCATAAAATTTATTGTAAAACAATAGTAAACAGAATGTCATTAATAAATATTAAATGTTTTTTAATTAAATTATTACGTGTCTTAATAAAGTAATTAAAAAATAAAAGTTTATTTCATAAAAAAAGGAAACAATAATGTTTTTGAAATAAACCCCCAGCAAACGCTTTTCTTCTCAGTTACGATATAGTACATACATACATACGAGTACGTAATAGGGCACTACAACCCTATTTCAGGGTAACGTCCTAGCTACTCGAAGAACCCATGTTGTGTGTGTCAATTTTTATCCATGAGTACCGGGACCTACAGTTTAACAACAACAGGCTAGAGAAGCTTATTCATGGCAATCAGTTACTCTCACAGCTTTTGCCAGAAGACTGCTAAAAGGTAGTCACCGAAAGAAATATTTGTTTCAAATTTCTTTCTTTCAAAATATCAGAGCTTGGGTTTGAACCCAGAGCTCTTGTCTAGCCAATACACTAACCACTAGACTGCGACGACTACCTATTAAATGTCCATAAACACTTCTTTCCTCCTTTTCACAACATATTTTCTTAACACTAATACAATGCACTGAATGAGAAAGTGTCATCTCCTAAGTACTGGTTAAAATAAAAAGAAGTAGAGTCGCCAAATTATAATAGTTTGTTTTATTATATTGAGTCAACGATATTTTTTTATAAGTATCGATACTCAGGGATATTTGAAGATATAGTTTCATTTAAGCGTCTTATATCGGACAAGTTGCTGTCAGTTGATCGCTCAAAGGCCAGTGTTATACATTCACCCTTGAAATAATCAACAGCAATTGCCCCATCTGTTGATGTTAATTTTTGTTTGTTGTGAAGTGGTAAGGATCTTGGCTAAGATGTTGTTCATAGGTTTTTATCCTTGCTTTTTAGTTCTGTCTGTTTACCGACCCAGTAGGTGGCGCTTTCTTCTGATCATTCATTTGACTGCTCAAAGGTGGTTAGAGTGGAATGTCAGGGTGCGGCTTTCTTTGTGATGGACTTCTTGGTGGAGGAGGGAACATCTTATATATATTTTAATTTAATTTTAAAACTTGGAAATGCTGTACAAATTTTTTCTTTTCTTTTTTTTTTCATATTCTCCTGTGCTGGGGCTCGAAGTTGGGCTGCTTGATGTGGTAAGCAAGCTCTTTAACCACTACACTACGACAATGTAGAATCACCTTTTGTCAAAAACAACTTTTGTCCAGGTTATTTTTTTTTCCTCAAGTCGCAGATCATGTGTTTCAAAGAATTTAATAAATTTCGCAGAATACAAGAGAAAGAAAAGCATTTAAGAATTTTTTTGTAAAGAATTAATTTCAGCAAAAATTCCTTTCAAAGCATGGTAGTGTAGTGCATTGTCACTGTAAAAGGTTTTTCTTTTTTTAGGGATTTAAAATCTTTCAAATGTTTTGTTTTAAACCTTTAATTTTTAATTAAACAATTAACACAACAAATCACATGTGTGTGTCCAAAGATTAATTATTTCCAAACCGGACACTTTCATATACATATATGCCCTGAAACAGAATTGGATTACTAACTATGCCAACAATAACCATAACCTACCACTGCCACTACTTTTATCCCTTATCAAATACAATATTTGACCATTAATAAATATGTGTGATATATCTCACTTGCAACAACAACAAAGCAGCAACAACTTTTCATCACATTTTCTTAAAACTTAAACCACATACGAATACGTTTTGAATCCTTGAAAGAAAAAAACTTAACAAACAAATGTTTAGGAAAATCTTTCTTTAGAGCAGAAATAAAAAGGGTTGGAGTAGTCAACTACTAAAATGCTAGTTCGTCATTATTATTTTATTTAAGAAAACTGTTACAAATATCAGATTTCTGGTTGTCGTTTTGGCACAATGACAAGCTGCTGGACCACTTGTAACCACATACTCATTAGTTTTTATAATGGGTCGGGGGAAGAGTATAAAAATTAAAGAAAAATTAAAAAAATAATGTTGAACAAATGGATGCTGTAGACAACAAACATGCTTTCATATGTACGAGTATGTCCCATATCAGAATTTGATTTATAATCACTTTAACTGCTGCTGCTGCTACCAAAGGCAGAGAATCCTTTTTCTATAGCATCATGTGAGTAATTTTTCTGGGTATGAATTTGTTGTTTATTTTTAAAGAAATATAATTTCCATAAATTATTAAAAGGTCAGAAAAGCATGATTGTTGTTGTTGTTGTAATTGTAGAAATTGGTCAACACTTCGTTTATCATTGTGAAAACAATCCACATGATTTCATATGAACTCCAAGCAAACACTAAAAACTATTTCCATTTGAAAAATTTCTTTTTCAAAAACTTAAATTTTAAAATAAAACAAATGTGTGTGTAAGCTGCAACAGCCTTAACAAACGAAAGAGCATAGCCCAAGCAAGCCACCTGGAAAACTATACTTCATATTTTTAGCAGGAATATTAGAGAAGTATAACCTTTCTAAGTCATACACACATTGTGAGGAATGAGAGAGTGAATGAATTCAGAAGAAGCGCCTCTGCAGGAGGACAATTATAGAGAAGGACATCTCAAGGTTGTTCCATTGTAAAGCACAGAACTGATCGTGTGCCACTTTTTATTATGCTAATTTTATATCCCTTTGGATTCGGTTTAACGGCGGTAAGAAGCTTAAAGTTTTGGGGATTCCCCCTTTTCAATACGAGTTAGTTTAGCTCAAAGCGAATTCGATTGAAAGTGGTATAGACTTGATGATGACAGTAGGTATGTCATTAAGCACTTTTCCAAGATGAAATTGTGGTAATTGTGGTATGTGCTAAGATCAGCCTGAACTTCAATCAGAACCGCTTTTTTTAAGTTCTTTAATTATTATTTGTATGTACTTTTTATTATTATTTTTTTTTTTACTGTTAACACAGAAAGTAAAACATATTTGTGCTACTTATTTACCAACTGCTGCAATTGCTTTTAACTACCTATGATTTACAGAATTAGTGTTTGCTTGTGCTCTGTATGTTTTTTATCTATGGATTTGAAAAGGATTGTTGAGTAATCAATATTATTCTACTTTATAAACAAGTTTTTTTTACTTCTTTCTTCGTTTTGTAATAGAACGGAAAACTACACCATGATAATGGGTTTTCTTAGTTTTCCTTTCAATTTGTTTTTTTTTAAGGATCATAAGGAATTCCTTGGAGTTTTCTTCTATTGATGACATTTTTCAAATTGTTAGACCATAAGTTCAAATGTGTTTAATTTGTTTTATATTTAAAATAGAGATAAATTCGTAACAAGACTGAAAATCAATAAAGATTTTTAATTGAATGAAATAAAACAATAAATAATAAACTAAAGCAAAAGTATTATGGGTAATTTTTTAAAGCACTTAAACTTTAAAATTTAAACTCGTTTATATGTTTTCTTTAATAAAAATGGTAAAATTAAAATAATATGTAAATACGAGTATAAAAAATATATACTCTTTAAAATACTTAGTAAACTAATTCATAATACTTCGACCAGAAGATCTATTGTACAGCCCTCAACCCTCAACGGCTTCTATAATATCTTTTCCAGTTTCGGCGCTTTGAAGGACTTTGTTGGCCTATGGCAACCCTAGAAGTTCTCTGTCCGTGTTTTCATAATACTCCAGGTACCTCTTTCTACCAAGTACGTAGTCTGAAGAACTTCATTGGCACGTTACAGAATCTGCACCAATCGCTCTAAGCGATTCCTGTCTTATTCAAATGTCCATTGAGTCTGAAGTAATCGGTAAGGAGTTTTGTTAATATCCTCAAATTATCCCAAGAGAATCTAATGCACAACTCAAACCTCCTCTTATCATAGTTACCGAGTAAAAGTTTGAAAAGTCTAAGACCAGTCTGTTACGTACGGACCTGGCCCTCCGAAAGTTGGATTTTGGGGGTGTGTTAGGGTTTTCTTCCCTAGAAGGTAAGAATGGGCATCGGGCAGGATTTGTACAGGTTCCGATGTCTCAGTCTTCACGGATGGTTAGTAGATGGCGTTTTCTACGAGTGTGCCACAATTCGCAGAGTAATTTTGATTGACGGACACGTGAAGTATTTTTCAGGCTGAGGTATTTGCAATTATGCAAGCTTTGAGGATGCTGAGGGAACAATGCTTTGAGGCTGAAATTAGGGTTTTTTCTGATAGCCAGGCCGCTATCAGAGCGCTTGCGTTGGAAACTCTTCCCTGGTTCTACGTTGTAAGGAGAAGCTGAAGCTTCTTGGGGATGCTTGTAGCATATCCTTGGTCTGAGTTCCGGGTCATAGGAATATCATAGGGAATGAGAAGGCGGATGGGCTTGCTCGGAGCGCCTCTACTGGAGGAAAGTCTGTTGCTTCCTACTCGGATGTCCACTTCCCTATGATTGTTATTAAAGAAGGGATACCAAGTTTTTCCTTGGAAAAGCCGGAACAGATGAAGTTCCATCACCTCCTATACTGTTTCTAGGACACTTTGGCCTCGATATAACCGGGGGAGGAATCTAGCAATCTTGGGCATTCCGCGCCAGTTTTTGTCCCGGCTTATAGCGGTGTATACGGGTTACTGATTGATCGGTAAACACGAAGAGAGGTTGTGTCTGCCTTTTAATCTGCACTGCAGAAGTTGCGGGAATACTTCTGAGAGGAGAGTAGACGTTTAAAGGTTTTTTGGGTGTTTTTTTTTTGACAGCTTGGCGCAGTGTGCGAACCTAGACCACCTTGTTTTACTCCACTTTATACACAGCTCTGGTTGGCTGTAGTTCTTTTCCTATTTTAGGTGATTTCAGTTTGGTCCTGCAATGGTTTGAAAACGTTACTTTGTGCTAATTGTAGTTTATCAGTTTTTGGTTTACTAGCCATATAACCTATCCACCCAAAGCCAGTCTGGCTCAAGAAGAGTAATCATTTTTTCCCACCCCTGTCTCCCGACAGCCTCACATACGGGACATGTGCTCGGAGTGGCTCAGATTTACTATTTTTATTATTCAGTCTAGACTGAGCACGATTACCCTCGAGTCTATTGTTTATTCAGCCGCCCTGCTGCTTTCCTAATAAACGCTAGCAAGTTTGAAATGTTGGGTATCTTAAGTTATTTTAATTAAATTGCAATTTCATAAAGCAAAATCCATTGAAAATAACACTTTTCTATTAAAATCAAACTATTTTTTGCTTAAAAAATATTTAATTTTAGAAAAACATTTTTACTTAAAATTTAATAAAATAAACTCCTCTTAGCTAAGTCTTGCTATTCCATGGCAACTTATTATGTATTCTCGTTTTAAAAATTTAAATATGACACTTGTTTTCTTTTCACGCAATCATTTTTGACAGTTTTGTTAAACTAAAACTCACTCACATTTCGTTGTTACTGCTGCACACTGTCACAGGAGCTGCCTTGATGTATGCTGTAGTTATGGTCATGAAAAATTCATGTTTATTTAAAAACAAAAAAATAAAAAAACAACGAATTTTCAAACGAATCCTGCATTTGATATCCTGCAATTCCTTCATGCTATCATATTATTCTCTGTACAATGTGTGTGGGGTAGAGTTGGCAGCTAAGCATTCCAGTTGTTTGTATATGCTTTAGATTTCTAATATTTATTTTTTTTCGTGCATCCTAATAGTATGTTTTAGTTTTTTTCTCTGTATTTTTCAGTTTAAAAGCAGGATAAATTATGCAAAATTTCTTTCATTTTGAGTTTTTTTTTTTTTTTTTTTTGTCTTTATTTGTTGGTATTTCTGTTAACTGCTGTTATTATTTTAAGTGCAGTTTGTATTGTTGTACCATCTTTAACAGAGTTTTAGAAGGTCCTTTTGCTTTTGGCAAAATAATCTTAATCGACGTGTGATTGCAGTTTATTTTAACAAACTGCAGACTAAATTTGGTAGTCTTCTTTTGAGACAGACTTACGTTTATATGGACTGTAGAATTTTGGTTGTTTGTAGAGCATCATGATTATGTGGTTATTTGAAGTGTGAAATATGTTGATATTTATTCTCTGAATTATTGATATTTAAGGAGTCTTTTTTTTTTTGAAAAAGGAAATCAATTCAAAAGAAAATTAAGTAATATTTAGGATATGAAGATGGATCAAAAAGAACGTGAATTATGTTAAAGGATAATACAGCATTTGTGAATAGGTATCTGTTAATTGAATCCTGTTAGAATTTGTAGAGACGGTGTCATTGATTTTGTTCTTAACAGCTGTTTATTAACATCAATTTCAAGAACGAAGCTAGGCTGTAACCGTGAAACAGGGTTGTAATGGCCAAATATGTATGTATGTGTGTACAAGCACAAAAATTCTGGTGGTCTGTCAGAATTATTTAAATTTCTACCTACATAAATAATTGACCCTTACAACACTGTTTCGGTTTATGTCCTAGCTTAATGCAGCACCCATGTTGTGTGTGTCAATTTTTATACATGAGTACAGGGACCAACAGTTTAATATCGACTCCTAACGACAGACTAGAGAAGACTGTTTATGGGAATCAGTTAATCTCAGTGCTTTTGCCAGAAGATTTTTAAGAGGTAGTCGCCGAAAGAAATATATTTATTTTTATATTTCTTTTTTTTGTTTCAAGATGTCAGAGCTGGGATTGAACCCGGGGCTCTTGTCTAAGAAAGCCAACACACAAACCACTACATTTAAATATATTCTAAAACAAATGCTGTTCTTTGGCCTCGCATATCTGAGAGATAAGACTAGCCTTGAACTATTAGTGCAATTACCGTAGTAATAAAAAATAATAAAAGGCGGCATATTATGACCCAGATGGCTATTTAAATTCTATTAATTTTGTTTTGAGTCTTCGAAATGATCGTTTAAAAAAAACGGCTCTATATGCTGTGCTATCAACTGCCGTGTGATGCCGTGATATATTATTAATATCATAAAGTTATTTGTATTCAGATAGTTGTTTAAAAAAGGGACACCCCATATTATAAACTCAAATTAAATTGTATTTTGAAAATTAATTTTTCCTCTGTTTAAAATATTAAATTTCTTTATTTAAATCACATTTCATTAAAACTTCTAATTTTTAAAACAAATATTTCTCCTGACCCTAAAACTATGCAATAAAAAATAATTATAATAATATTGTACATTTCTCAGCATATTTTCATGTGACCACAAAAGGAAATAACATTCCTTAAAAACTATACACCAAGAAATTTTCAAGTTTTTCCCCACCCTGAGCATATGTTTAAGAAAAAAGGAAAACTACGAAATTCTTATGGACAACAAGCACACAATCTTTAGGCAAAAACCTTTATATTTCATAACTCCTACAATCTCAGAAGCATATGAGTCCTGTGACTGCATTCATAGTGTCTTAGTCTTATCAAATATTTGACAGACATTTTAGATGATGGAAATAAACCACAAAATCCCCAAAAGAAGCAGTCGTCACTTAATATAACTGAAGTGTACATATGTATACTCCTTAAGAAAATTATTATTTTAAGAAAATATTTTATTAAGACATGTTTTGTTGACTTTTTTTTTAGAAAAATAAATTGGCATATGAAATCCCTTTTGGTCATATGAGTAGTTTCTGTTGTTCAGTTTTGTTTTGTTTTATTTTAAAAATAATATCAGATTTCTCTTTTTCATAACATTCCAAAGACATTTATGTGTATGTATAATTTGTAAGTAAGTCTTGTAAGGATTTTAACATGTTTCGCCTTCTTTTTTTTTTGTCTTTCGGGTGGGCATATGACTAATTGCTTAATTAGCATATGTCATAGACAATAGATAACAATGGCAACAAACAATAGATAACAATAAGGAAACAGAAAAGGATCTAAAACTTATGACACTTGTGAGCATAAATGAAATCTTTTTTTATATTGCTTTTAAGGACCTATTCAAACTTTCAATTTCAAAGCCGAATATAAGCAAACAGAAAAACAGAATTCTTGTTAAGATTTCCTGACAAAATAGTGCAACATATTTTAAGCTATTCAAGCATTTATAGAAGTTAGAGAAACTTTTTAATTGTAAATAAATTTGTGAAAAACTATTATTGATAGCATGGTTTAAGGCTTAAAACCAATGATTTGTTTACTAATGTCAATGACCTTAGAATTTTATTCTCTCTTTGTTTACTTTTTTGCAATTGCTAAGGTAGTGTATACTTTAGGGCTTATTTTTTAATGTAGATGGCGTTGCACAAAAATTAAATTAAAAACCATTTGCCGAATCAATCCATATGACTTTATTAATGTTCAGATAAAGATTTTAAATCTCTCTCAAATAAACTTGAAAAGGCCTTTAAAACAGCACACAACATTACGAACACATCAGTAGATTTAGTAGAAACTATCGCAACTAAATTTCGCATTAAGGTGCAGAAAGTAAATATTCAAAATATCCAGCCGTTAAACTAAGAATTAGATTTAAGTCTCTTATTATATTATGAACTGCGTGTTTTTCAAGTTTAACCAACAAGATGGATTGCGGAGTATTTCCAACGAATTTTGACAGACTTCCGGATTACTACGGTATATTTTAGGCAAAGGCTAACTCCGAATGTGATCACGTTAAAGAGGAGACGCATTTATGCTGATCTCCAGCCAACTATTACGTCTCTGGATTCTGTTTTTATTATTCCACGCACGAACTGGGAATGACATTTGCCAATACGGATGACGGTGGAATATTTTGACATTCAGCTCATTTGGTTATGGAATCATACCGGGAAATTGTGTGTAAGAAGACCTGGCTAGACAGAATAAGACAGCACAAGTTCTTCTAGCAAAAAAAGATATCTAATTGTCCTCTCCTTTTTAGACCTGGGCCAGCAATTTATTTATTTATTCTCCAGAAGATGGATGCAAAATTATCTTGTAGACGGACGAAGAAGTTCTAGCCAACTGTTGATCAATCAACTATTGCACTTAAGGATTTCGCTTGTTTTAGGAATATTCACTAGTCAATTCGATCCATTTAGCAAAAGGTAACTTAATTTTAAGTAGTTATTGCTTGGAAGAGAAAGTTCTTACCGGGAGACACTTGCATCTTCACTTTCGGATCCTAGATGGAGGATTACGAAGGTTACTTGTTCATATTTTGTCACCAGACCACACAGGTTTTGGAGGAGAAAAATCAGCCTCCTTCGAGTATACAATATATCCGCCTTCAAAGATACAATTATGTAAGTCGATGCTGACATCAATGCAATCCGACAACAAAATATTACTTACCCACCATTAACAGAGCACTATACTCTATCTCTACTATAGAAAATTGAAAGTGGCTATCGTTTGTGATCCACAGTTGTTTACAACACCTATATATGAGCAAATTTTCTAGTGCCAAATTGTAACTGAATTTACATGGACAGTGCCTTATATAAAAGGGGAGATTATCATAAACTCTTTATCAAGGACTTTAATTAAACACACTGTCAGGCGCTTGTTTTAATTTGGAATTAATTATTCTCAGAGAAAAAACAAAAATATTAATGGCGAAGAAGTAAAAAAGGATAAATAAATACTATTTATATATGATAATGTGATTTGATAAGAATTTTAGAATTACCGATATTATAGACATTTTTACCAAAACTAAATCAATATTTTACTTAGTTCTTGAAACAAAGCAACCATTACAAGTAAGTTTTTAAAGTAAAAAGTATTTTAGTTTCGTCAGAAACGCTTTATTTAAGATCAAAGTTAACGGCAATGAATATTTTTGGTAATTAAAGAAGAAATGATGTCCGTGAAGGAATAGTACACTAGCCAAACTGAACAATTGTTTTCGACTCCAGCTACGGTAGTCTCATCAGAGTTCTTTGTGTCCTGTGCATATTCAAGACCAAACATCAACTATTTAACTCACACTTTTTTGGAAATCGCATACTGAAATTATATTCTTTCACATGTATGTACATACACTTGTATGAGTTAGTCGAAGTAAAGTCACACAACAGTTTTTATCATATTCTCCTTTTCTTACCATCATTGCTGTTCTTGTAATTGTCATCTTATTTGGATGAAACAGAATTACAATTTTTATTTTGTTTTTGCCCTCTTATTCCATTAATCCACATTAGTCGGCATCGACGACATGCACGACTGTAGCCGTGGTGGTTAGAGTGCAGCGCTAAAAAAAAAGTATTTTAATTCCTAAAAATATGCTTTAATTATTATTATGAAATTTACACCTAAAAACCCTTCAAGTAAAAATTATTTACAAATATTTAGCACGTGTCTCATAAATAATTTGATTTTGTTTGCACAAATATATAATGTCTTGCTTTCTTTATGATGTATTTTTTATTTAGTTTTTAATTAGCATTAAAAAAAGTATATTTTTAGGCTAAACAAAAAATAAAGTCAACACAAAGGCGTTTGTTTTTATAAATAAAAACAAGAAGTAGGTGTAGGTGTATTAAATAAAGAAGGGAACAAAAAAAATATGTGAATGTGAATAGTGAATGTAGTAATGAACTTTATAAAGTTGCTTAATTGATATTACCACTAATAACGCAGTAATACGCCATAAGTTAGACTGTAATATTTTATAAAAATAAATACACACGTATTTATATGCATGGATATGTGCATATATGTATAAAAAAGTAACATTATCTCTATAATTTAACCACCTTTTATTCAAAGTAGTAAAATAATAAATTTTTACATATCGATTTCAATTACTTAAAAATGTTTTAAATTCTTTTTTTTTTTGTGAAATCTCTCTTAAGTCTCTCATGTTATGCTTCTTATTTGTATTTTGTTGTTTTTTCCAAATTTCTTTGTTAAAAATATTGTCACCCAACTACATTGAAATATATTTGTTTTTAATAATAGAAATTTATGTCTCTACTTTTAGATGAAAATAATCAGAAAAAAATTTTTTGAAAATAAAAGAAACTGCAGACACTTTGACAAAAGAAATTATTTTTTATTACAATATTTCACCGTTTCAGTTGTTACTGTTTTTTTTAGGCAAAACTCCCCCAATCGTTTTAGACCAAAAATATTTTTTTTTTTTGTATCAAAAATCAAAGTAGTATTCTCTTGAAAAACACAAAACAAAAACGAAAAGAAAAATTTCAAACAAGAAACAAAAATTTTTTTGGAAACTGTAAATCTATAGGGAGGCCTTAAAGCAATTCATTGAGAAAGTTATTAAACCTTGAATGTTTAGAAAACAAATGAATTTTATTTCTTTAGAATAATTTTTAAAAGACCTTTAGTATTGGCTTGAATTGACTTCTAAATGTTATTAAAGTTTTCAACCATTTTATGTACGTTGTAGAGCCTATTTCGTGGACTACAGGTTAAAATTGAAAGCAATTTATGTAAATAAAATTATAAACAATAATGGAAGCATTATATTGTTTTTTATTTATTAATTTATTTTTTTTGTAGTCGCCGTGGTCTAGTGGTTAGTGTGTTGGCTTACTAAGACATGAGCCCTGGGTTCGATAGCTAGGCCGTAATCCTGACACAGGGTTGTAAAGGCCAGTTATGTATGTATTATATTGTTTTTCATACAAGAAAGCTTCCAAATATGCTACAGGATAAGGTATTATTTTTGATTTTTTGTACTATTTGCTTACTGGTTGCAATAAATTTGCATTTCTATTGCATTTTAGCGGCTCATTTTATATAAAAATCATGCATTATTGATGCGCATGTGTAAGTGATTATTCACAATTTCTCCCTTACAAAATGTTCTTCTGTATGAAACAGCAGAACAATTAAATGACAAGCAGTACCTTAACTGGCATGACAGGATTCTCGTCGGAGATTTTGTGTTGTTTGTGATTAAGTGTAGCAACTACACTACTCCAAAGTGGATGGTGATCTTAATAATTCAGTTGACACAGCAATATTCTCTTCTAAGCTGACGGTATTAAACTTTTAAAAATTATATTAAATACTGCAGACAGTGCCCTCCTCCAATCTGATAAAAATCATTTTCATAACTGGTGCAATGATAATCTAATTGTATTCAACAAAAATGAGTGTAAATCCATGACTTTCAGTTAATATTAAGGACACGTTTTTATATCTCGAAGCTTATTTCGACGGGAAAATCAGCTTTAATTTTTACATATAATTTTATTGGCCTTTCATGTGTTAAAAAGTTTTGGGCAAAATAATTAGATTTTGAGCCTATACTAGAATTGAAAGCAATTTTTTTTATGGCTAACCAACATCAGGCGTGCTTTAATACACCTGATAAACTCATTTGTTCTCACTTTTCAACCGATGATTTTAAATAGCTACGAAGTAACTCGGACCAAATTCAAAAATTCTAGCTGTTACCGTTTCCAAGATATAGAGAAATCAATAGTTAGTTTGTATGGGACGTGTCACGCCCCCTTGTCAAATCCCGCTTACTTTCTAATAATAATTTGCCATGACTATCAAATCAATTAGAACAAATTCCGAAACTTTAGCTGTAACCGCTCTTAAGATATGCAGAAACCAATAGTTAGCTTTTATGGGAGGTGTCACACCCAATTTCCCAATTCTGGTCTCTTTCTGATTGATGCTTTTCTTTAATAATGTAGTCATTTATGAATTTATGAAGATCCTGCCAGAGAATTATTGCTTTCCGTTAACTTAGCCTGTTGAGTCCTTGGAGAGTAAACCTCTACTCCACGAGAAGATGAATTTCCCACTGTATCGTTGGCTCAAAGGGTTTTTAGGGCATACAAGCCCACTTTTTCTATTGGATTTTTGATGTTTCCTATTCCAAATTGATTTTTCGGCCTAGTCACAACATAAATCGTATTCTCATATTCGGCCACCTTGTGATGTAGACTATTATCGTCCTCTTGCAGTCTTTTTACACAATTGTAGACCTACTACCCATAATGCAATAGCTCTTAATACTGTCTAGCTGTCCGTGGAAATTTATTTATTTAGAAAAATATTTCAAGTTGTTGGAGGTGGCATGGCATAGTGGCTTAAACGCCAAAATTCGAAACCTAAGACAAAATTTTTAAATTAGAAGATTTAAAGGCCTTTTTCTCGGAAAAGGCAACATAAAAAGTTTATTATTAAGTCGTCATAAGGTAAAGTCATTTTTCGAGAAAAAAGAATGCCATAATAAGCATGGTTGACTACCAACCACCATCTATTAAATGAAGCAAGGATCCTTACCTCTATACTACCTACTTTAATATAGAGGATGTTGTCTTCAATGTGCGGACCATGGTAAATCTCCATCAGCCAGCCTTAGAGCCTGCTACAGTACACTAAACGAATACTTTAATGGCAACCAAGTAAAGAGATGGCGAAAAACACACTCCCTTATTGCTTGCATTTAAAACATCTTGCTAGGGTTAGGCAGTACAATACTGTCGTTCCGCTGGCTACTGAACTCTAAAATGCTTTAATTTTAAAAAGAGGGTTATTAAACTTTAATTCTCTTGATTATTTCTGCTTAAATATTTCAATCTATGCAATGAAAGTGTTATAATCATTATATTTTTGCCAATTTTTTTTTCTTATACTCCAACGCCTTATGAAATATTCATGGCAGTATTTTGCATTCGAAAGACATTTTTTTTATTGTTTTTGCTCAAATATCTCGTGAAAATTTAACAATAACCCTCAACAGAGTAAAAGAAAATTAAAACGAAATTTAAGAAAAACAACGAAAAAAATATCAGAAACAGTAACGAAAAAAACGAAACAATTCGAAACCGCAGACATTCTGTTGACAAGACATAATGTCAACAAGCGGTTTAACATTAATTTGTCGCATTTTTGGTTTTTTTTATTTTCTTTGCTTTGCCTAGCAGAGACAAACTCCCTCTTTATATTTGTCATGAGACTCATAACAGCTAAGAGGATAAGAAAAAAAAACAATATTTTTGCCTTAAAATTGATATAAAATCCACGGCTTAAGTGAGAGGCAGGGAATATTTTGTTTTATTATTTAATTTTATTTTTTTGGTGATAAATTGCAATTCCCAGAGTAAAGTCTGAACGTCTGGTAACTGCATAAAGTTGCAATATTATTGCAGTTTTGAAAGCTACGAATACACTCTTCTAATGGAGGTATGAACTATTAAGCCAAACATTTTCTATCATAAATGTATAACAATTGACCTCAAAACAACAAATTTACGAAAAAGAATGTTAATTAATAACCACAGATAAGATAATATCAAAACTTACGGCAGAGTATCTACAAATTCAGACAATGTTTGTCATACAGCAGATTCATTAGTACATTGAAAGCTGATAAGAAATCTCAAGTATGTAGTTGGATTGAAAATGTTTTAAAGTTCTTGTCTACCTTATGCAATAAGTATTCATAAATTTTGTGCTCTTAAAATAATTCTTTAAGTTAAAAATTTACAAATTAAATAGGCCTTAAAAGTTTTGTCAAATTGCTTAAATTAAAGAAATTTTTAAAATATAACCCTTGAACTTTTGTAGTAAAACTAAAACACTATTTAAGAGCGTACAAGCATGGGAACAACAAAACAACACATAAAACAATTATACACATCTTTGGTACGCCCTATTCTTGAATACGGGTCTATTATATGGGATCCATACTTCCTCACTTACGTTAACCTTATTGAATCTGTACAGAAACGCTTTCTTTTATTTTGCTTGAGATGTCTAGGATGGAACTCATTCGTTCTTCCTTCATATGAGAACAGACTCGCTCTTATAAAATTGCCTACCCTGAAAAGTCGAAAAACAATGCTAAGTGTACCTTTTCTATTAAGATTAAAACGTGGTGAAGTCTAATCTGAGTATTTGTTATTGAAAATATCACTGTACTGTATATGCCAACAATGACTCTCTACGTCAGATATGTTTGAAGTTTAATAATCTTTATCATTTAATTGATCTTTCTGAGAGTAATGATTCCTTGAAGAAAGAATTATTTTGTATTTAAATCATTATTATTAAATATTTACTTATATATTGTTTGTAAATTTTACTTTAGTCTGTAAGGAACTATTATCCATAGCCATAAATAAATAAATAAACCCTGAAATCTTCTAGAAATCTTCTAGAAATCCTATTGGCATCTCTGCACTAAAAACAATTAAAAATTCCTGTTGTCTGATAGAATATTCAATCTAGGGGTCCGAAAATATTGATAATACTATCGGTATTGTTTTGCTATCGATAGTATTTGTTGTTCTTACAATAAACAAATTGATGACGATGATGCAAGTGGCAAGAGAGCAAAGAGGCAAAAATGCTAGAAGGCAACACAAAGGATTTCCTACAATTTTTAAATGATTAAATGGCGAAAAACTTAAAAAGAAATTAAAGACAAAACCTGAAAAGAATTCATTCTAACCTGGAAGAATAAGTCAATGAAACTCCAGTTGGAATTAATCTTACAAGCGCGTTTTTCCAAGTATAAAATCATCAGTTCAAGGGGAAAAGAAGCGATCGAAAGCGCCCTGTTTCATTTGCATTATTTACATTTAAATTACAGATCTACGGCTTTTAAGTACTCTGGATAAAGAGGACTACGTCAGGTGCGTGGTATAGTGGTTAGAGCGCTCGCACAAAAAACTCCAACCACCCAGGTTCAAATCCCAGACCTGGGTGAAAGGTGAAAAAATGAAAAAGTTAGTTTGCAGTTTTTTCAAAATTATAATTTAAAAATAAGAGGTCCTCCTCCTCCAAGAAGACCATCTACAAACGAACCGCTCCCCGACATTCCACTCTATTCCACCAATGTCATCAAAAAACGAATGATCAGGAGAAAAGCGCCACCTATTGGGAAGTAGCAGCTAGCAGCTAAACCTACTTGACGAAGACAATCACCACACAATCAACATGCAACGATGAGGCAATTGTTGTTGATCATTCAAGGGTCACTGTATAACACTGCAATTTGTCTCATTCCTAAGACGCTTAACCCTTTGACGACGAACGGGACATATATGTCCCATTTGGATTTTTCGTCATTAAATACCCATTGTCCAAGGAATTGTAATGTAATCAATGTTGTTCGATAAAAAACAAATGCATTCTTTGGAATATGCACTAAAATTAAGTTTTTTTTGTTTCAACTGGGCTTAAACTGGTCTTAAACTTAAAAATTTGTATCTTTTTTTTACAGTTTTTGTTTTCTTATATCTCGGTTTCGAATTGATAGTGTTGGACAAACTTTTAGTATTAGATGTACCAATGCCTTTTACAAACTTATTAATTAATAGATTTTGAATCGGTTCTATACTTTTTCTTGGGAGGTTGAAAATAATATGGGACATATGTGTCCCATTCGTCGTCAACGGTAAAAATAAGGGATATTTTTTGTTCATATTTTTTATTTTATTAACTTGTATATTTGAAAAACAAAGAAAGCAAGAGCAATTAAATTTATGATATAATTAAAATTATGATATCTAATATAATATCGAACTCAATTGTGATAAATTTCAAAACAATTTCTGTTCGCCGTAAAGCACATTTATTCCATTTCTTGTGCAAATAATACACCGGTTCCTGCCTCCACCTTTCATTCCTGTTTGAAAATATCCAACGAATTTCGAATCCAGTAAATCAAAAACAAAATCTAGAAGATAATCGTCGATTTACGATCATGTTTGTAATACGACTGAAAGTAAGTAAATCTAAATCTAAAGTAAGTAATAATTTCCTACTAAAGTTAATCAGGAGTTACATAACACTATACCATTTTTTAGTCTATAATATCAACGCCTCCCACTCCTGTATTATATTGCGAAATCATTTTTGGACATGTCACTGTAATTTTAGATCCAGCCTTGCGTCGTTTGACATTTACAGTTTTGATTGGATTTATGAAATTTGATCCCATATGAACCGCACGGTTATCCATCCATTTTATAAATGAAACTCCATTTGACATTAAGATCTGAATGTCTCCACGTTAAAACGTTTTATCGACATCAAATTTTGGCATTTGTGCACAATTTTGTCGCAAAGTTTCACAGGCTCGTATTCCATTGGTCATCATTTTATATAGTAATATTAGACTATTCAAAAACTTATCGAAATTTTTCCCATATTTTCCAGCCCTGCTGCCACACCTAGAGTAATAGATTCGCCAATGATAAGCTCTCTCTCTCTCTCTTCCCTTTTTCCTGTGTATATATGCAACAGCACCACAATTTAAACCCCTAATGTATGGGTTTGTCCTTCATATTTTGTTTCAGTATATTTCGACTGGTAAATTTTAAGGTATGCTCATCTATAGTCTGGCATTTGGCTTGACTCAAAGAATTTCCAACAGCTAAGTTAAAATGATTTATTACTGGTAGGAAAAGGATTTTTTGAAAACGGTCTCCAGTCGCAACCGTGGAAATAAACGGAATTTAATATATTTCCATCGTAGACCATCAAAGATTGCTGACAATCTATATCGGCAGATCATTCCAAAAAGTATTTTCAACTCTTTTTTACTTATGGGAAATATTATACCTTTCTGATCACAATAAAGTTTTGTAAAGTACTCTATTGGTGAATTGAACTATCAAACTATTATCATTTTCAGTATCCGATACGTTCAAAATCTGTAGAATTTCGCTTTCAATTTTATAAAACCGACCCAATCTGCTCATTCTTAAAATTATATTATATGTTGAAATATGTGGGAGGAAAATATGTTTTCAAACCGTATATAAAATCACAAATTAGGGCATGTAAACCGTTCGACAGTTGACTAGAAATTAAGCAATAATTACAATCGTTGTTGGTTATATTCTTATATAATTAATTTATACTGTTATATAATGCCCATGTTTATTTTTATAGCGACAAAAATGCGCCGTAATTATAATGTATTTATTCCCAAATAATTATACTTGACGACGAATGGGACACATATGTCCCATGATTTTTCTCCTATAAGGAGTAAAAATTTTTAAATTTTTACAACACTTTAGTATTGAAATGTTATGTTTCCGATTAAGAATCCGCAAACAAAATTTGAAAATTTCCAATTTTACATTCTTCGTCGTCAAAGGGTTAAGAGTAATATAAGAAAAACAAAAATGTATGTTCTGTCATAAATGTAATGTCCTTTCCAAAAAATTCCAATATAATGCTCTGCATTTAGTAGGGGTTTACCCCTGAGTATTGGTCTCAAAATAAAATAAAATAAAAAAACTATGCAAAATGCTATGATCCACGGTATGTCGTACCTACCGCTTAGAATTTATATAGAGTTTTATTACCAAATAAATTTGATCAAGGAAAGACCACATTAGTAACCAAATAAGTCTAAAAATTCTGACATTGTTTTAAGTATGATGGTTGCACAAGTGAAGGAAATAAAGTATATTTAGCAAATATATGCCATTTATCGATAACGAGATGAACTTGCTGTCAGCTGTTTTATCGTTCTTTATTAAGTTCTCTTTAAGAATGGCTGATACTGGAAAAAATTTGTGTGTCGTTACTGGCAAACTCGGTTATCAGTGCTGATAATTAAAACTCAAATTTGTTCACTAGTTTAAAGTGTTTTCGCCTCTACTTTTTTTTTAACTAAAAAGTACCTTTATAAAGCAACGTGGAGCATTTTAATTTCACACACATTACGTGGTCTAGTGGTTAGTGTGTTGGCTTACTAGGACATGGGCCCTGGGTTCGACTCCAGGCTCTGACATCTTCAAAAAAAAAAGAAATATGAAAAAAATATTTCTTTCGGCGACTACCTCTCAGCAGTCTTCTGGCAAAAGCTCTGAAAGTAACTAATTGCCATGAACAAGCTTCTCAAGTCTGTCGTTCGGAATCGACATTAACTTGTACGTCCCGGTACTCATGGATAAAAATTGACACACACAACATGAGTGCTGCGAGAAGCTAGGCCGTAATCCTGACAGAGGGTTGTAAAGGCCAGTTATGTATGTATGTGTAATTACCTATACTACCGTTAGTTTGATATAATAAACGTAAACCGGTTTTATGTTACTAAGTTTTCTTGATTTTATTATTTTAAAGAATTCCTGTTTTTTGTTTTTGTTTTGCGTAGCTTAGTTAGGAGTTACTATTTAAATAAAGAAGTAGCGATATATTAATAGTAAAATAAATATTAACCGAACTATAATTGCATTAAAATTTAAAAGTAATGAAAACCGGTTTTCGTACTTCAGTTTTTTGTTTTTAACACTAAAAAGTACTTTTAAAAAACAACTTTGGGTATTTTACATACTATTATAGACAAACTTTTGTTTTTCGTTGCAGAATTATTGATATGAAAATGGTTTACAAAAAAAAAAAATGAAATAAAAAAACTGGGTGAATAATTTTCGATAAAAAATAATTTTTATCTTATCTCTTATAAAATATATAGAAAAAGATTAAAAATGTGTAGAAATTTTAAGGAAAGAGAAAAAAAGCTTATCTTGTTAAAGTACTAGCATAGGTATCTGAAATTTTTGTAGAACAGAAATTAGTACGATTTTATTAACAGGTGGTGCAAGAAGGTAAAAAGAAAACCAAAATCTTAAAAAAATAAAAATATTTTTTAAATCAAAAACAAAAAGTGTAAAACATATGTATCTAGAAAAATTAATGGAAAAATTAAATATAAAAATAACAATTATATAAAATAACAAGTGTGGACTGAATTAAAAAAAAAATAATACTACACGAAAATTAATTTTTATGTTTTTAAATAAAAATATATAAAAATTCCGATTTCCTTTTTTTATTAAAAACTTATTCATAAAAAATAAAAGTAGTTTATAGAGTGCTTATGTGACATATTTCTGTGGAGTAATTGTCCAATAAGCACTCTATAAACCAATTAAATTTTTTATGAATACGGGCATAAACATTTAAAAATATTTATTAATTTTAGAAATTTTAGAAGAGATTGTGTTATATTATCTTATCACTGTGTTTAATTTTAAGTGTAAAGTGGCTTAGAATCGCATTAATGGTTAATTAAAGACCTTAAATTGTTCATAATTGTAGAGTTTTTCTCTTGTTTCTCTTTTTCTGGCCAATAAACGTTTTTGTTAAAAAATGTAAAAAAAAGAGTAAAAAATTATGCAGCCTAAACAAATACCTGTAAAGCCCTATGATAAGACAAAAAAAAAACAAAAAAAGAATAGATAGAAAAATAAATCATTATTTAAAAATTATGAGAATTTCAAAAGTGAAGTTGTAATAAAAAAAAACAAATAAAAAGAAAATGTATGACTCACTTCGTTTTATAAAGAAATGAAATATTTGTAATGCCAACTATCGATAACAAAATAAAAAAAATTTACAAGCGAATAAGGAAGTGATGGCATAAATGTGTTGAAATAAACAAATACCTTTTTTTAAGCTATTTCGTAAATCAAAAAAAAAATAATTTGTTAAAAAAACAATATCGTATGCCTTTAAAATCTAAAACAGTTTAATCAATTATTACTTTATAAGTAAAAATTAATGGTAATCACTCATTGTCTGTCTACATTTTATTGTTGATTGACTTGGTTTGCTACGTTTGCAATACTTGCAAAGAGCGCTTACGGTAAACGGGGATTACCCCTTGTTAATATACCACAATTATCAAAGTATTTTATAATACATATCCCCTAATGTATGCTACTATATGTATCGAATTAATTAATTGCGTCTGGTTGGTTAATTGGTTGTCGTGGTTATCCAGCACTTTCGCGCCATTTTGATGCCACATCCTCGCTACAAACTTTTTAAGAGAAACGTTTATGTACAATGTAACTATATTCAGTCCCTGCAGCTCAGAAACTCTAAAAGTTCAATGTTCACACCAGGCAGCTTCTTAATAATATCAAAGAGCTGTTTACTCAAAGCTGACACCCTCTCCTCTCTCTAGGGCATTCACAGAAGAAATGGAAAACTGTCTCCTATTTCTCCGTCAGCTTACAGCTATGGCAGTATAAATTAAATGGATGGTCATCCTGAAGCCGCCGTGGTCTAGTAGTTAGTGTGTTGGCTTACTAAGACGATAGCGCCGGGTTCAAATTTCAGCTCTGACATCTTGAAAAAAGAAATATTAAAAAATATTTTTTTCGGCGACTATCTCTTAGCAGACTTCTGGCAAAAGCTCTGAGAGTAACTGATTGCAATGAACAAGCTTCTCAAGTTCGTCGTTTGGAGCCGACATTAAACTGTAAACTCATGTATAAAAATTAACACACACAACATTGGTGCTGCGAGAAGCTAGGCCGTAATCCTGACATAGGATTGAAAAGGCCAATTATGTGTATGTATGTGTGTGCTCATTCTGGCTGATTGCTCTCCAACAGCCAACAAGCCAGTTATGACCACCGTGATCCTACTGGCATTCCTACGTTTTATGCTCAATAACGCTTTCATTCTTTTCGGGTTGTACGGTGAATAAATAGCCCCTTTTGGCCTACTTTTAAAATCATAACTAAGGAAACGCTTAACAAGAATAAAAAAGTTCTGCTTTCACAAGCTTTAATATTTCAAAACATAAAACCAACTTTAACTCTTCCTAATTGATTTCGAAAAACGATATGAATTCGTCATAAAGAGTATAATCATCTATTTAGCAGATTCAAATGATTTAAAACTTGTATTCAGGTTTAATTTTTAATAAAATAATGTTCTTTAAAAAAACATCCAACCTTCTCTATTATTCTATTAAAAAAGCCCCAATAACCTATAACAGAGCTTTTTGGAAGAAACTCGTTATTTATAATAAAAAAAAACATATTTTGTTGGTCAAAATAATCTTTTGTTAGCTCTTGTCTAGATTTTCTTCAATGTTTTTGTCTCTTCCACAAAAGAAAAATTAAGTTTGTTGAGTCCATCAAAATGGGTACAAGTATGTGTATTAATACCACCGCTGGAATCAAATCTATTTACAACGGGTCATTTCCTCAAATTTTCAAATAAAAAGTGGTCAATTGGGAGTAAACCGTAGCTTAATTTATAGGTTTTTGTAATTGAAACGCAATATGTGCGTACCCTTGTATTTTTCTGATGCAAAGGAATTTTTACTCAGCCAAATGTGTTTGTTTTCTGTTTTAAATCCTCGTTAAATCGACTCAAAACATGGATTGTTTAAGCCTTTCAAAATTAGTCACTGTAGATTATACTGGGTACATGCCAAAAAAAAAGGCATGTACGCTGACAAAACGATCTTGGCCTACTTTGGTGCTGATTTACAACACCAACCAGGTGGGTACAAGTTTTGTAAGCGTTTATGAAACGGTGTAAAAATTCTTTCGTACTGCAGTCGAACAAAGTCTTTTTCGATATTGTCACATAACTAGGCTTGTTATCGATGGTAAGCATACAAAATGCTTTCGCATATGCAAGGATACATTCAAAATTTAATTCATTAATACTTTAAGAACATGAATAAAGAGCATTCTGTTAAAGACTGCTGTTTCGTCAACACCGTCAGATTAACGACAGAGATATCTATATTCGTTGCGTAATTTCCTTAATTCGATTTTGCCACTACATCTTGCGCCACCGTAAGCGTAGGCTTATGCCCAAGAACAATTGAAAAACACGAAAAGACTTATAGTTAACTGACCCCATGTTTTAAAGGCTGTTTAAATATTATCTTTGGATGTTTACTTCTAAATTCATCTAATCGGAGTTCCTTGTAATCTTGAAATAGCGAAACAAGAAACATACGAGTATAAACCAAATTTCGTATTGCCACGCCCTCTAGTTACGGCGTTATTAAAAGCTATTGGTAGGCAAAGGTAATACAAAGAGAGAGAGAGAAAGAGAGAATTTCAGATTTTTAATGAAATGTTAAAATGTTTTATGACTGTTGCAGCAAAGATCAACACTACATTTAGAGTATTTGAACGCCCCTACCGACGAACTTACCGAAATATACTTTTTTTTTTTTATTTGTGACCAATACTCAGGGGTAAACCCCTACTGAATGCTGTGCATTGTATTGGAATTTTTGGAAAGGACAGTACATATATTATTATTAATTATTATATTATTGTTAAGCGCCTTAGGAATGAGGCAAATTGCTGAGAATTGATCATTCAAAGGCCATTGTTATACTTTCACCCTAAAATGATTGTGCCTTCGCTAAGTAGGTTTAGCTGTTATCTGCTTCTTCCCAATAGGTGGCGTTTTTTTTTCCTGATCATTCGCTTTTACGTTGACACTGGTTAAGGTAGAATAGAGTGGAATGTCGTTGAGCGGTTTCGTTGTAGATGGTCTTCCTGGACGGGGGGGGGGCGAACCTCTTATTTTTAAATTATAATTTTGAAAAAAACCGCAAACTAACTTTTTCATTTTTCACCTCATCTGGGATTTGAACCTGGGTCCTTTGCTCTAAAACTTTTGACATTCCTTTCTCATGGTCTCCTTTATTCTTATCGGTAGGGACATTCCAATCTAAGTCCAGCATTTCCCTAATTTCTTCTGTCTGATTGAGTCACGATCGGTGTTATCCCAATCGAAAGTATGAGAAACCATTGAATTTTCTACGTTTACTATTGTATTGGCAGTGTCGTTATTTAAAATATTTATCAGAAAAAGTCAAATTCAGTATGGTATATGGGCATTTGTGCATTAGAAATCGAAAATGAGCACAAATTCTGAGATCCAAAGTTATAGAAGTCTGCTTTGCACAGAATTATATAATGAAATATTTTCCTGTTGTTTTCAAATATTCTCTAAATGTGTCCTATTCTTCCTTAATTGGAAGGGACACTTAGTTTCATTTTAATTATGAAATTTCTGGTTTAGAATTCATCACAGGCACGTGGTTATTGAAGTCAACTGGTTTTTTTCTTTTTTGTTGAACCAACAAACGCCTTTCGGGTGAATTTTCTTTCTTTCCAATAAAAATACTCGTTATGACATCATTAATATTTCAAAATTTTTTTTGTTTTTTTTTTTTAATCACTATGATTTATATATCAGTTTTTTGTAAAACATTAAAAACAAAAATCGATAAAATAGACTCTGTTGTCTATATGGCGAGAGGGTGAGGGCGTATTTGAATATAAAATATGAAACATAAATTCGATGGTGTTGTTATCACTTTACAAATAATAGATTAGGGAACGTACCATAGTATAGTATGCGATATAAGAATACACTTGTCAACAAATTGATAATGACTAATGCTCTAAATAGTTGTTTGACCCTGAGCCATTTACAAAAATACATTACAAACCTTTAATTTTAACTAAAATTTTAGTTTTTGCTATGTCCCACTTAATTTCTCTTTTATTTTTAGGTTAAAAACGAGTATAGAAATTGAAATCGAAAACAGAGCTATGCCTAGAACGAAACAATTATGGTCTTATGAGGCCTTTCTAATAGCTGCTTTATGCCTAGGCTTAAGCTTAGACTTAACACAAGCCCAAGAAAATGCTCAATTGCAAATACCACCCTCACTGGTGGAGTGTTATAACAGCTCCTATTTTATGAATCGGGATAATCGTTTGCCCGCAAATATTGAAACTTTAATAACACTTATCGAGAAGATAGAGAATTCCTATGGTTTAAATCAGGATATGCGCCAATTGGCAGTGTCGTTAATACATCGTTTTCGCCAAGATGGTATACAAAGGGCAGCCGGTGTAGCTGCTAATCCAGGGGTGATACCCTACAGCCCCACCGGTTTCCAGTTTCCCAAATTTCGCATTCTACTAAAACGTTTAATACCCGGCAATGCTTTTAATTTCCCCAACGATACTTTATCAACTGTGGAACGTTGTTCTCTACACTTTATGCTATCGAGCTCGTTTGATACGCGTGTCAGGGGAGATGAGAATAATGTTTGCAGTAATTTGGCTCAATATAGAGCTCAACGTTTACCACGTACCTTAAATACGCCTCATCAACGTGGCAGCAATTTTATAGGTGATGTGGAAATTTTGGATAGTCTGCAGGCAAACAAAAGAGTAGCTCCCTTCCAGGCGGCCAAATCATCTTTTGATTACGAATACAATTGGATCGATAACGGCTATAACAATAATGGTGGTAATGCCATTAGCCAGTGTCCAGTAGAGAATGGTGTTATACGTACCCAATGGGGTACCGTAGCAGCTGGTACTTTAATAGCAGGCATAGCTGCTGGTCTGCAACAACAGTCAGTGCCTTTGAAAACTCTTTTGGCTTTATCCTCTCGCCGTTCTGGCTATCAAAGTATGCCTCAAGTAGCTACCGTCAATGTCGATAACAGATGGGCCGCTACTTTAGCTGGAGATTTAGCTGAAGTGGCTTTGGTGCAAGTACCTGTAACCAGCAGCGAACAGGCTACCGTAGGAGCCAATGGTGCTTGGAACAGTACTGTTATGCCCAAGTGGTATTTTCTCTCACAACGCCAAAATCTGGAAATGACTGATGCTGAAATACGTGGTGGCATTGATGGTCTCATATTGGCCCTGAATGTCGAGCAATGGCGTAGCCAAAGTTCAAATCTAAAACTGTCCCAACTATTGCGCATGTATTACTCTTTGGATGGCGTTTTGGGTAGCGGTATAATGGCCTGTAATCGTATGAGTACTTTCCAAGCCATTAACAATTATCAACAGAATATAATGGCACAGACTTCGGCTTTTGCCCAAGTCCTAGATCGTGAAATGCAATTGGCTGTGACTCTTACACCCGATTCAATTGCCAATTTTTCATTATCGGCTACAAATGCTTTGATTAATTATTTGCGTAAGTATTTTATATATAAAAGGAATAGTTTTTATTCTATATATGCTTGAACTCAAATACATACTCTCTGTTTTGGGAATTTTCCTTTCGCTTCCTAATTATTTCATTCCTGAAGGCAGCAGAAAACTCTAAAATTAAAGAAAAAAAAACATTCATTTTAAAATTTCTTTAAACTTTTTGTAAAGTGTTCCCAGAAAATTTGAAAAATTAGCATAAGTTTTTAGGATTTTATTTAATCACAGTACATGCATTATTTCCTTAGCTATGAATGATCCCTTATGTTCGGTTAGCAGCTCTGTGCCACAAGATGTTTCACAGACCATAACAGCCATGACAAATATTTATGTGTATCTGGATACTTCGTGGCCCTTTAATCAGGTGCAGGACTATGTCAAGTAAGTTTGAAACTCTTTGAGTATAAAACTCTGTAAAATTTGATTTTGAAATTCAATTCTAGTTATGTGTTGGAGAATTTAAATATTAATCCATATGCCAGTTCGGTAACACTTTTGGCAGCAGCAGATGGTTCTGTAATAGTAAATACCACCAATTATATAGCCGATATATTCCAGGGTTGGAATTACACAACTCATAATAATTGTAAGTCTAACTTCACGTTCAAAATAAAGTTTCTCTATTATAAACTTTTTTCTCTTTCTGCAGATACCAAGGGCTTTAGTTTGCCCACAATATTACAATCTGTACAAAATCTGACTTATCAGTATATGAATGGCGAAAAGACAAATTCATCGGTGGGAGGACGTTCTTTAGTGGCTTTATTGGTACCCTATATGACTCAAGTTAGTCCTTCGGATAACAATTTTGCCACCACACAATTGCAATATCTTCACGAGCAAGTGCCAGATTTGAAATTTATTTATTATGCTGGCGGTACAATTACTAGATTCTCTTCGTTTGTGGCAGATCCAACCAAAGATTTGTTTTCTTTAAGCCCATCGACAAGTGCTACAACTGCTGGTGCACCCGTGGTTATGAGAATTAAAAAGAGTATGTTTTTTTTTTCAATTATTTAAAGCTCTTAAATGACAAAGACACTTACAAACTTTCCATTTCTTCTACAGTTCCACGACGCATAATAAACCCCAGATGTGGCGCCACTTGGTATACCGGCACTTGGGGTACAGATCAAATGCCACAATATGCCCGTCCGGGTGTTACCAATTTCTATCGCATGGTGCCCAATTATTTCTTTGGCAAAGGCAATGGTCGTTATTTAAATATACAGTCTCAGAATTCCATTCAATTTACAGTGTGTACCTCACGTTCGATAGTTTTGCCGCAGCAGAATGCCACCACGTCTTCGAATTCAGATGTCAAGTGCAGTCAATTTCAGGGCAATACATTTTCATATGATTTATCCAATGCCTGCAATGATTACTCTACTATACATCAATGTCCTCCATTATACGTATCTGTACAGGCACCTGCCTTAGGTTCTTCATCCTCGAATGGTTTTGGTAACTCGCTTACGACATCATGTACCGATGCAGCCTGCCAGACACCCGATCAGGCTCGCTATATTGTGTCTGTTGTAAATATGGGCTGCTACAGTGGTGTGGCTACTCTGACTTCCAGTTTTATAACCATTTTAATGGTTTATCTTCTAAGTAAACTGTTTTAAATTCCAAAAAGAACAAATCAACACAAGTCATATAGTTTGGGTCTTACCATCATAGAACCCATTTTTTTCACCTCGTTCAAGTTTTTCTATGAGACTTTATTTCATTACAATTTCTATTATTTAAGTATTATTAAAACTTTTCTTTTTCTATTGTAAAATAAAAAACTGTTTCTAAAAAAAGTGTTTGGAATATCAATTCCAAAACCCACAAAACAGAGAGTATTTATTTTGGTTGATAACTCGCTAACTTTTTTTAAACTTTTCCTTCATTATTGTCATTTAAAAGCTAAGGTTATCTCCTGTAATACAACCACAGTTCGCAACATGCCCATTGGTTCCCAATCTCCCCACATAACGGATAACTCAACCATCATGACTGATATCTTTGTGTTTTTGGATACTTATTGGGAATATGATTATATAGTGGATTATATCAAGTAAATTTTTGTAACTCCTTTGTCCATTATCTTATTTCCATAAACGTTTATTTCCTTAGCTATGTGATCCAACGTTTAAATATCAATCCCTTTGGCAGTTCCCTAACACTATTAAATGCTCGAGATGGTACTACTATGGTGGAGAGGACATTTTATATAAACGACTATTATGAGCAGTGGAATAAGACTACACACTCCTGGTGTAAGTATAATAAATCTAGTTGAGACTTCTATAACCAAATAGAGAGGTAAATTCCTAGAAAACCTTTTAAACCATATAGGGACTTAAACTGTCTTCTTGGAGATACACTGTAGAAGGTGGTTTATATTTTTAGTTTTCTCGAAAATTACATTTTGTAATCATTACTCAGTAGGAAAGGTCAACAATTAAAGGTTGAAAACTAATGTGTAGACACAGATAGTTCTGAGGACTGACTAGGAGTAAAAATGCTAAAAGATAAATAAGGATTTCTAAAAAAAAGCGTACACCTTAAACCAATGCCAGATCAAAAACCATGACTGTACAGTGTAGTTGCTTTGAAATACAACAAACTTCGGAAAACTAATTTGTGAGAAGGCTACCTTGCGTAATTATGAGGCTCGTATATTGACAGTAATTGTCCCATACAGTTCGCGACTTGTTAGCACCATAGCGAAGAATATCGTGCTCGCTTAACCCGACTTAAGTTGGCTATTTAAGGTCTATCTTATGAAAATCAGGCTATGTGAGACTCAATAGTGTTTATTATCTTAGCTATGCCCCAAAAA
The DNA here is from genome assembly GCA_963576795.1 of Metopia argyrocephala. Lineage (NCBI taxonomy): Eukaryota > Metazoa > Arthropoda > Insecta > Diptera > Sarcophagidae > Metopia > Metopia argyrocephala. Next base: position 168,684,859 of record OY756208.1, on the reverse strand, counting down.
CAATTTCAGATTTTATAAAAGCACAGCTACAACAGCACTAAGAATAATAACGAAAATCTTTGCCTATTTTGAGGAGCCTAACAATTGTATACTTTATTGCATATTTAAAAGTACTTATTACTAAAAGCTAAGGATTGAGATTATTTTGAATTCTCTCTATATTGAATTGAGCAACAATTCACTGAATAATTATTTGCAAAAGGATATATACTGTAAATGTTCCACATGCTTTGTGAGAATACGCGATTAGTAGGATTAAATCTCTTTATTTCATCAGAACACCTCCCATTGCTGTAAAGATAGAACAACGCAGCATAAGCCACAGTTCTTCAATACTCCAATGAATCGATTGATTGCCATTAAGAAACACCTTTGCCCTTTTCTGTATACAGGGTGGCCCAAATAAGACCAGCGAAATTATCGCCGTTTTTTTAACGTAAGATCAGCGTCCACATCTTCCATAATTACAAGTTTAGTTCGCCGTTTTGAGGAACTGGGTTCAGTTTCCGACCGGCCAGGAAGAGGAGCTCATCGAAATATTTGTACTGAAGACAATGTGGAAGCTGTGCAGCAGAGTGTTGCGAGTGATTTATCTGTCTCAACTCGTCGCCGTTCCGACCAATTGGGTATACCCAGAACAACATTATAGAGAATTTTAAAGTTGGATCTTAAGCTGTATCCATACAAAGTTCAAAGACCCCCAACAACGACTACAATACGCTATTCGCGCTTTACACAATTAGCCACACAAAATGATTTTTTAAATAATCTTTTGATGACGGATGAAGCGCATTTCCATTTAAGTGGTTATGTGAATAAACAAAACTGTAGGTTTTGGGGCTCCAAAAATCCCAGGTCTCCTCTTTCACCAGATTTAACTGGGTCCGATTTTTTTTTATGGGGATATTTAAAAGGTAAGGTGTATGTTAACAAATCACAGACACTTAGATAGCTCAAGCAGAATATTCGAGACGAAATACGGCTCCTGCAACCAGAAACATTGCGCCGTGTAATGCAAAATGTGCTAAAAAGAGCCAATGCCTGTATCGAGCAAAATGGTGGTCATTTGTCTGATGTCATATTTCACACATAGTCACGTTATATTTCCATAAAAAAAAACCGTTATAACAAGAGTTATACGTGTTTAACATCACTAGGTCTCATTTGGGTCACCCTGTATTCTCCCTGTATCTTGGGTCGATCTTGCAAATATAAAAAGAAGGTCAAACGGGCTGAAGTATCTTTTGGCCACAGAAGATGAGACTCTATCATCACCACCAGGTTTGAGTTTCTATTTTTCCTTAACTGAAATTCAGTATTTTCCAAGAGTTCCTTTCCTATAATAGGCCTTTTAAAACCTGTAAAATGTTCATGTCCCATCATTTAAGATGTGCGTTACTATAAACTGTAACACATCAAAAGTCAAATAGAAACTGACTGGAGTAAGCTAGAGTTAAAAATAAAACAGTTTTATTTTGCATTTTTATTACAGATTTATATCCTGTATTATTTTATTTAAAAATTAATTTAATTTTATAAAATTTTTTATTTTATTCATTATGCCATCCATAAGCAATGTTATAGTGTTTTCGGTACCAGCTGTCCATTTATATCGAAAACTAGTAATGGTTTTGGGAACAGATGTACTCTTCTTTAGTTCCCTTTTGACCAGAGCCCAATATATTTCAATAGGCCGCAGCTCTGGGCAGTTTGGTGGGCTAGCCTCTTTTGGAACAAAAATAAAATTATTTTTATTATACCAGTCTATTGCGCTTTTAATGTAGTGACATGTTGCCAAATCTGGCCAGAAGAATGTTGATATGTTGTGCTGTCTTAGAAATGGGAGCAACCTCTTTTGAAGACACTCTTTGATATAAATATCTGAGTTTATTGATCCCAATGTAACAAACGATGCACTTCTGTTGCCGCAGCTACAAATAGCCTGCCAAACTAGGAACTTTTTGGGAAATTTTGATAGTTTTTGAGTTCGGAACTCTTCAGAAACATTGCCTCTACTATCCGCTACATAAAACTCTTGGCCAGGAAGCTGCGCAAAGTCTGCAAAAACGTAAGTTTCATCATCCATTACACAACATTCGAACTTTTGAAAAAATTCTTTTTTGAGGAGTTTTGCTGTTTTTTTTTTGCTTTAATATTCTTCTTAGCATTTCTATCCGGAACTTTTTGGACTTTAAATGTTTTTAGGCCAGCTTTAGCTTTAACTCGGCGCACAAAACTTTCCGAACATTGCACGCGCCGGGCCACTTCGCGACCAGAAATGTTTGGAAGAGCCAGCAAAAGCTTCTCAACCTTTTTGGCTTTCGCGTCGTTCGTTACCAGTTTTGCTTTACCTGTTCCAGGCTTTCTTTCAATTTTTAGGTCTTTGTTGAACTTTTTGACCACTCTGGAAACACATTGCCTGGTCACGTGGACTTCCCTAGCAACTTTTGTATAACTCCAATATGGTTTTTTTGAATTATTTGAATAATTTTTGTATGCACTTGTCTTTGATTATCCATTGTGAACTAACTAACAAGTCAAATTTGACAAACTGATACATTTTAAAATCTGACACATTTTTCAAAGATATTGTGATTAAGAAAAATAATTTTGATTAAAGGTGAAAAAAGTTATTAAGAAAAATGGGTGTTACACTTTATAGTGACGCACATCTTATTTATAAAATTATTAATTGTTTTGCCTTACAGATCGTCCTGGCTTTAGTTTACCTTTGATTTTAAGTAAATCTCAAGATTTAGCCGAGAGCCTAATGAAAGAACAACGTAATGCTTCCTCTTTGGGTGGGCGTTCCATGATTGCCCTACTAGTACCCAGTCCCGTAGCCTTCATCTATGACTACGACTACGATTACTGCCAAAGATATATCAGTTATTTAAACAATTCCTTACCCGAACTAACATTTCTCTTCTATGCTGGAGGAGCAGTAATACGATTTGCTGATTTTGTGGACAATAGTCAACAGGATTTATTCAGATTGAGTTATGATTTAGACGTAAAAGTCTTAGGGGAACCAGTAGTACAGAGAATTAAAAAAGGTAGGTGGTACGTATTTATGGTTTGTGATTTTGTAATTTTTTTTTTTTATTTCCTTTTAGTGCCTAGAAGTTTAACAAGTCCACGTTGTTCTAATACATGGTTAACCCTATCGCAAGGCTCTAATCAAATAATGCAATATGAGGGTTTGGGAAAAATTAATTTTTATCGTTTATCTCCCCATTATTTCTTTAGTGAAGGCAGCATGCGTTACTTAAAGATAAAGCCTTATAGTTCTGTGGCTTTTATAGTATGTACCTCTCGTTTACACCCATGGCCGTATCGTGATCCTCTAAAGCCTTATACGGAAGGAGAAGAATGTAAACAAATTACCACCATGGATTTTAGTTACGATTTAGGTGATCTTTGCCAGGGTTATGATTCTGTCATGAACTGTCCACCTTTATATCTATCCGTGCAAGCTCAAACTTTTGCCGATACTAGTCAGGTGAATTGTAAAGCTGCTGCCTGTTTAACACCCAATGAGGCACAATACATTATAATGGTAAATAATTTGGACTGTACAAATACCTCAAGCAAATTGCGGATTGCCATAGTGCAACTAGTTTTAGTTTATTTAGTTTTTAAAATATTTTAAAGTAAAATAAAAGTTAAAAAAAAGGGAGAAGAATCCTTCCCCTAAAACTATTTTAAGATATCGTTAAATTTCAAACAACTTGAAAAATTTTCTTATGCAACATCTCTGTTGTAAGTGTGACTTTGTGACTTTGACTTCTGGCTTTACACTTTACATCCTGGCCACAGAGACAGTTTGATAAACAGAAAAAAAAAACTTCTGTGTCAACTTATGATGTCTGCAACTGCTTCATACGTTTATCGTGATACACAAAAAATAAAATAAGATTTTCCCAAAATGTTTTATTTCTTTCAAAATTGAAGATGATGATACTTTTCACAATTCCAAACAAACATTTGCTCAACACATACTCGTACTCGTACACATCCTTCTGTGTCACATAGAGAAAGGTCCTTCAAAATAAAAAGTTTTTCTTTTTTCTCTCTCTCCTCTTTTTATGTATTTCTTTAAAATGTTGAATTAAAGTTGAAGTGTTACTATGAAAAGTAAAAAAAAAAAAAATTAAAAAAAAGATAAGGGAGTTCATAAGTAGATTTTAAAAGAAGGGAAGTCTCCAAAGAAACATGATTTTCTAAAGATTTTCAGATATCTTATTAAGACAGAATAGCTAATCAACAAATCAATTCATCCATCGGAATATAACTGTGGTACCAAGCCACGATAATGACAGAAATAATCTTCAAAAGAATCATTTTACCATTATATTTATAGGTTTTAAAAAAGTCATATTTGTGGATTTGTAATCCACTTAGTGACCAAAGCAAGCAATTGAAAAAAAGAGGGAAAAGGGCATTTTTGCAATTTGTAAGGCACTTTGCTTCGGACACATATAGAAAAACTGATAAAAATTACCTTGAGCTGAAGGAATTATTATTAATGCATCCAACTTGACAAAACGAATAATGCAAGAGTTCTTATTTTTGAAGCTATTTTTACCTGCAATTCTCAGAATTAAGTCCCAAAAATATGTGTTGTACTGTGTAAATGAACTGGTGCATTTGGCACTTACATACATACATAACTGGCCTTTACAACCCTGTGACAGGGTTACGGGCTAGCTTCTCGCAGCACTCATGTTGTGTGTGTCAATTTTTCATCCATGAGTACCGGGACCTACAGTTTAATGTCGACTCCGAACGACAGACTTGAGAAGCTTGTTCATGGCAATTAGTTACTCTCAGAGCTTTTGCCAGGAGACTGCTGAGAGGTAGTCGCCGAAAGAAATATTTTTTTTCATATTTCTTTTTTGAAGATGTCGGGTCCTGGAGTCGAACCCAGGGCCCATGTCTTAGTAAGCCAACACACTAACCACTAGACCACGGCGACTACGCTTAGTTTTTGCCAAATAAAATACTTACGGGCAATAGTCAACAAAAAATTATTCTACGCCTCCCTTCAAAAATGGTTATTGACCTCTGATTGAACGGCCGAAAATCATTCAATACTATTTTCTAAAATTTATTGAGGATGTCAGACGTGGACACCTCAATTGATCGTCCACTTAATTTCATTTAAATTCTGCTATCCACTATATTATAGTCGTAGGCGAAACAATCTTTTTACTCTAAATCATCCCCTTCAAAATAATCCCTCCTGGATGAATACAACTATGCCAACGATTTTTTTATTTTCAAAAAATTGTTTATGGTTGTCTTCCGAAATGGCTATCAGTTTCTTCTTCGAATCGGCTTTTTTTTCTTCAATCAAAACCGTATCCCCGAAGTGGTCTTTTTTTTTAGTATGCTGCACAGCCAGAACTCATACGGTAGTACATCAGACGATTACGGTGGTTGTGAAACGATATTGGTTGAATTTGTTATGAAATGGTCACGAAGAGATTTCACTATTTTTAGGCACAAAATGTTTTTTTAAAATGAGGTTGACTGATTAATTTCAAATTTCAATAATATTGGCAAGCTCTAGACCAGCACAATATACTGCATTAGTAGGGGTCATCCCCTCACTGCTGGCCTCAATAACAAAAAAAAGATAGATTTCAATACCTATGCTGTCAACTAAAAAATAAAAACATTTGTCGGAGCCAATAAACTGCAGAAGCTTAAATTGAAAAGTCTTATTGATATTTCCCGTAATCTAGTATGTAGTGTACTGGCTTACTAGAAGAGAACTCCGGATTCAAAGCCAAGCTCTGACATCTTGAAGAAAAAATATGTATCTTTCTTCTGGCGACCACCTCTTAGCAGTCTTCTGGCAAAAGTTCTGAGTGACTGATTGCTATGAACAAGCTTTTTATGTATGTCGTTCGGGGTCGATGTTAAACTGTAGCTTCCGGTACTCATGGATATAAGTTGACACACACACAATATGGTTGCTGTGAAAAGCTAAGCCATAACTCTGAAAAAGGGTTGCACTGGCCAATTATGTATGTTATGAATGTAGTGCAAGTATCTGAATGTATGAACCAAAAATAGTTTGGTCTTTTTTTTTCTGTCTGTTGTTAGCAAACCAATTTCGTTTTAGAAAACCAAGATTTGATCGGATAACTCAAAACTCAAGTTGAAAAACATTTAAAATCACAAAACTTAATTAAATCTGCAACAAAGATGGAACTTCAAACCTTTATTTTTCTACAGGATAACGATCCTAAGAACTTCTTGAGTACCGCAAATCCATTTTTTTTTAATAATAAGATCAGAGAAATAAATTAACCGTCTGTCGGACTGGGTATGTCTTAGCGTGAAACCATTTACACCAGCAAATTCTAGCAGAGTGTTGCTGTAGTTGTGATAGCATCACCACAGCTGTGTGTATACTTAGAGCGATTCACAGCATTTGCAATGGGTGATAATTCATTGTGACATTAACTAGTTTAGCATCTCTGGACATAAGAAAACTATAAAATGTAGGACAAACATCACATCACTTTCAGTATAAATACAGGATTAGTGGACAAAGTTTTATTCTGAAATATTTATGAATTCGGAAACAACATGGCGAACCGATACCGCGTTCATATTAAAAATAAAGATGGAAACAGAATTTATTAATAAAACATAACTTTATAAATAAAAAAAAATACATAACTTTATGGTGGAGTCAGTCAAATATGAATTATAATTGTTTTTTATTTAATTTTTTTTTTCTTACTATTATACATATTATATATAAAATGTTTTTATTTTACTTTTTAATTAATGTTTTACCTCTTATAATACACAATAATTATCAGTTTATCTATACACAATTCAATTTGAATTTGATCTGTATTTTCTATGTGAAAACTGGCTTTCATCCCTTCATTTAATGCCATATTACGTTCGGATGAGAATTTTCAAAATATTTCAAACTGTTGTTTATATATGTATAACGCATCATAACAAAGTTAATTATTAATTTTTACTTTCAGTTGTATTGTGTATTTGTCAGTTTTTTTTTTTTTTTTTTGATTTGTTAAAATGCTTCTAATTTCATAAATGTATCTATACATTCATAGTTATTAAATGATAGAAAAAATATCAATGTATCGGTTCTAATAAAGGTGTTATTCCTGAATACATCGATGTTGTTAAACATCGTTGTTTTTATGAACGATGTGCCATCCCTATGCAGAACATAGATTGCCTGATTTAAAAAACAACAATTTGGCAATACTATGAAGTGTTTGGTTTCCACAGCTTTACCTTTTTGTATTCTCTAAAATTAAATACATAATTATGAAATCGTTTTTATGCTCAAAAATATTTTTATTAAATATTTATTATAGTAACGTATTAGTATTAAAGTGTTTTGTTTACCAATTCTATAGTATTTTTTTTTTTAAACTAAAAAAAAAAAAACAAAAAAATTGTTTAAAATTAACAACCTATTCGCCATGGCAGTTGTCTGAGCTAAAACTTTCGAAATAGTTAGGAAATCTACTTATAGTTGCTCTTTTACGGTAATACAGTTCTATTTTTAGCAGACACATTAATTTAGCATACAATGACACCGTTGTGTTGCAGTTCAATACAGTTTGGGATGCTTTGGTATTTCAAATAGCGAATCCTAGCACCTTCTCATTATTTAAAATTGTTAATTCGCTACATTTACTACTTCCTTTCTCAGATTTTAAATAACAAGCCGTTTTTTTTTGGATTATTTCAAATGTTTGAGAGCTTATTTTGAATGCGTTGCATAAAACTTTTCGATATTTGTAAAGTTAATAAACAATATTTTCTGTAGAAAAGAAAAATTAAATATTTTTTTTATTTTATTTTTAGTTTTTATTTTCACGAAAAGAATTATAGGTTTATGAAGGGTTTATTTGACAAATTTCTATGCAATACTTGTGTGAGAGTATGTACAGCCTTACAATTTTTGTATATGAAAATACATATAAAATAATATCTTTTTAATATTTAGAATTTAATAACAAAATACTTCTTTAAAAAAAAATTATTGAAATAAATTTTTTTTAAAACAAAAAGTGTACTAATTTTATTTAACTTAAAAAGTTATATAAAATAAAATTTTCTTAATAACTAAATAATTTTAATAAATTTGTTGGGCAAAAAATTAAATAGCTTTGTACTAAAAATTTAAATTGAACACTTTTATAAAAAAAATTTTGTTGTTGTATGATGGTGATTTATTTATTTTTAAGCTTTGTTAAAAACAAAAAGTTTGCAAGTAAGAGAATTAAACACAAGTGTACTAATTTTTGTGTACTAAATTTCTAAAAAAATAATATTTAAACAATTAGAACTTTAAAGCTTTATGAGGGTTCAAAAAAACTAATTAAAGGTGTACTAATTTTTAGTACTAAACTGTAAAGAAGTATTTATTTAAGAAATTTGAGCTTTCAAGCTTTTGCAAGAAAATATTTTTAATAAGTTTGTTTAATAATAAATTCAATTTATTTGTACTAAAAATTTTTATTAAATATTTTTTTAAATAATTCTGTTTGTCTGGTGGCAGTTTATTGATTTAAAACTGCTTTTAAGATTTTTTAAAAAACAAAAAGCGTGTGGTAGAAAAAAATTCAACAAGAACATAATAATGTTTTGTATTAAATCTCTAAAGAAGTATATTTAAAAATATTGGAACTGAAAAATTTTATGAAATAATTCTTTTTAGTGACAAAATACATATATTTATCTGTACTAAAAAATTTATTTAAACATTTTTTTTTCCTAAAACTCTTAAGAAATTAGAACTAAAAAATTTTTATGAAATACAATTTTTAATAGCAAAAAATTGACGCAAATATAATATATATTAGTAATAGCCAATTATGTATGTATGTTAGGAATTTAGTACATTTTTTGGCGATACAATTTGTCAATTTCGTCGACATTGAACTTTAAACCTCAAAAACGCATGTTTATACAAAAAAGAAATTGTACTAAAAATTTAAATTCAAAATTTTTTTAAACAACTGTTTTTTGTTGTTGTTTTTGTTAAGTTATTTCATATATTAAAAAGACAAAACGTACAAAGTGTGTTAAGTACGTTGTACATATATTTGGGTTGGGAGAAGGCGATTGATTATAGGGAGCATGTGACTATTTTTTAATGGAGAGGAGTTTGAGTAAATGTTTTTATTATGACGCCAGCGCACAGAGTAAAAAACTTTTCATTTATTTACTAAACAAAACCATCATACAGCATAGATAGACACTCTCACATTGCTGGAAAAATGTTTTATTTTTTGTTTTGTATTGTTGTTGCTGCTGTTGCTACTTTTCATGGGTATAATAATGGCCAGGATACAAATTTTGATGTTTTTTAAATGTTACGCAGAATTTATTAGTGAATTGGCAATTGTCATAGACGGACATACAATATAAATAGATATTAAGAGGGAAAAGAACATTTTTAAGTAGTAATTTAATTGAAAAAAAAGAATAGAAGAAAGAAATAAAAATAAAGCTAAACAACTCCCTCCCTTTTGAGAAAGGGAGAGGCGCGGAAAAGTATTTTAAAAAAATATTTAAACAAATCAAAACGCAAAAGAAATTTAAAAATGAAAAAAAATGAAAAGTGTAAAAATTTGTAAAAATTTTGTTTGAAATTAATCAAAAAAAGAAAGAAAATATTTAAAAGTTTAACTAATAGTTTAAAAAAAAAATTAAGTTAAAGGAAGATAAATTCCATATTTTAATTAAATTAATAAAAGAAAAACTGTTTTGAAAATGTTCATGTTAAAGGTAAGTTTTTAGAGATCAAAAATGATTTCCTTAAAAAAAATAAAAAACCAAAAATTTTATTGATTTTTCACAATTATTTTCTTTTTTTACTATAACAATACTTAAGGCCAGAGTATGAGTAATACTCATATACCTACTTTTTGTAAAAGGAAAATGCAAAAATTGCATTTTATTTCACCCCCACTGTTTATACAAAATAGGTACTCACAGTGAGAAAACAATGTATAAAAATTTTTCGATTTTTAGGAGCAGGCGCTTAAACCCACCTTTAGTTAGAGTAAAAAAACAACAAAACAAAAAAGAAATAAAATCAAACCCCCAGTTTTCACCCTCATATTAGACTTACCCACCCATCAGAGACGGTAATATACTACACAAAACTCATACTCTAAATGTCTCAGGACTGTCTATAAAAATTTCTATGCCGATAACACAACACTACTAAATGTTTACACAGGAAAATAACAATACATACACAATAATAATCAAAATCAAAATAGAAAAAATACGAAACAAAACAATACCTCCCTACACACTCATGCAGGCATATCGACAATGTGCCTGTGCATGTACTCGTATGTGGCATTTAAAAACAAATACCGTTAGAGAGAATTTTATATTAGAGAGTACTTTTAGTTTGCATAGGACAATTTTAGTAAATTTTTATTTTTAATGGACATATGAATGTATGCACGAATATTCCAGTTTGATAAGCATAAATTTTTGTGTGTCTATAACATATTTCTTTCCAAATACACACACCCACACACCTGCAGAAACAAAACAAAGGCACAAAAACAACATTTTATAAAATAAAAACTATAATTCCTATGCATTACTAAATTTTATAAACACAACAAAATAATGATTTATTGATGCTCTCTCTCTCTCTCTCTCTCTTTCTATCACACTTTCTCAACCAAATACATGCAATACTACCACTTAATGAGTGAGCGGGCATACACCGAAATGCATACACAAAACAATAATACGAGTATCCTGTTTAAGCATGTATTTGCATCAGATATGGCATAAATTGGTATTGATTGTACCCTTTTTTCTTTTTATTTTGGTACGAAAAATTTAAAAAAGCCAAACTCAACCAAATTTTCTGCAAAAAGTAGACATGACATGCTGAGCTTAGCCAGAATTTGTCAGCGGATAATAATCTAAAGAAAATAAGACCTTAAAGCCATTTTTAGCATTTGTAACTTTTCTAAAAACCACTCGAGTGAAATTTATTTTGGTTGGTGTAGACAAATAAGCTGTTCCCCACGAGTAGGGCTAATGTGAAGAAATCATCTGTCGGAAGTTTTTTAGAATACAAGTGGATTTTGCTGTTTACCGTTTTTTGAAATCCAATATTGGATTCATTGGGTGTTATAAAACGAAATCGGTTTTGCTATCTTCGAATCAACAGTCATATTATCTACAACTTTAATTTAATTTTTTATATATTGTACGTTGTTAGGAAGTTGTTAACTTGAATATCAATAGTGATGATTTAATTAAATTAAAATATACTTCCGATGATGATTTAAAAGAAAAATTTTTGAATGCTTTAGAACAACAAGATTACATTGATACACACATACATATGTATGTACATAATTACCCCTTACAACCCTGTTTCAGCCTAGCTTCTTGCAGCACCCATGTTAAGTGTGTCAATTTTTGTCCATGAGTACTAGGACCTACGAACGACAGACTTGAGAACCATGGCAAAATAAAGTATTTGGTCAACTAATATTAATATTCTGCGAGAATCTGCTCCCATTTCGAAAGAACAAGAAGAATTCTTTGATTGCAGGGATGCTGGTTTTATCATTCCACTGAGTATATTTCATTCTAAAGATTATAATTCTGAATTTTTACTTATTGGTATAATAAAAGGAAATAAATAGATAAGCACTGCTAGTGTTGCTAGAGGAAAAGAGTAAAACAAATTGAGTATTACGCCAACAACTACTTAAATATGGATTTCGAGGTGTTTAATTTACTCTGGTATATCGACATAGAAAAATAACATTTTATAAACCCGAAGAAAATAATCTAATGAGTTTAATGTGCTGGATGCACGAAGTTCGAGCCCCAGGAAAGGTGTGATCAATTTTTTAATTTAAAGCGTTTCTGACGAAACAAAAAACAATCCAATGAGTTCAAATCACACAATCTTCGTGGCAAATTAATAGACCATTACGTGAAATTAGTCTTTCTTAAGGTTTAAATTGCAGTATGTTTTATTTTGCTCCGTCCTGTTGAAACCACAAGGCAGCAGCTTTTCAAAGTATGAAACATGTCTAGTCATGTCCCTGTACCATTGATGAATTACATTCTGAACATCAATGTTTTTTGCCAATGACTCTGCCAGCCCATAAAGCACAATGTAATGGTGTTTTGACAAAAGCCTTTAGATTAGAAGTACTAATATATATAACATGCGTTGAGCCAATTGTGAGTTCGCACGTTTGACAAGAAAAGTTAAAGTGAACCTTCATAAAGCAATTTACTGGCAAACTTGGCAGCAGATCTAACGTATAGAAGTTGGGCAATTTTTATCTACTATGAACATTTACAAAGCCATTGACGGCGCATTCGATAGTTGTTTGTCCCGCACAAGATGAATCCTAAAAGTGTTTGTTTTCCTTTCATAAAATCTTCAATAAAATGGAAAGATACAAACTTTGATTTGATTGATTTGAATATTCTTCAGGGCTTCCCTGTACAGCGATTATAGCATTTTCAGTGTGCAATGTTCGGCATCTCACATGATTGCATACGTTCAGTAAAAGATAACATGGTCCGAAAAGCTATCATATATATTGGAATTAACCGTTCTAAAGAATAAACACGTAGGCCATAAAGTGGATGAAGTGTACAATGAATTTGACGAATAAAAGCATTATTGTGATATAAAAAAAGCAACACGGCTGTATTTATAATAAAAAGTTAGCAGCTCGTTAGCATATATGACAAAAAAATAGCAAGTTTATCATGCGCTATAGACTGATATTATTAAGTCTTTCCATACATTTTATTTCATACTGGTCAGAGAATGCAAAAAATTAAAGATCTCGAACGTTTGAGTAAGAATTTCCAGGCATAGAAATGACAACGAGCTGCTGACTTCTTATTATAAATAAGGCTGATTTAGTTTGGCCATTACAGATCTTTTGGCCTAGCTTCTCACAGCACAAATTTATGTGCTTCAATTCTTATTCATGAGTAACGCGACCTACAGTTTAATGTCATCATGGCAATCAGTTACTCTCAAAACTTTTGACAGAAAACTGCTAAGAGTTGTTGGTCGCCGAAAGAGATTTTTTATTATTTTTCTTTTTATCAAGATGGCAGAGCTTAAATCCGAACCTAACTTCTAGTAAGACAAAACACTACATGCTAAACTACGGCGAAGAGCAAATATCAGCTGTTAAATCATTAGTCAAATAAAGCACTGTTGCCAACTTAAGGTTGTGAACTACTATTATCACAATTAAGTTCAGAAAAAGTACAATTTGTGAAAGAAGTGTGTACAATTTCCACACTTTAAATGTCAAACCTGATTTGTATGTTTATTTTTGGTTTTTCTCTCTCTCTATTTTTATATACATCTCTTTTCCTTTACTCTCACTCACTTACTCTCTCTCTCTCTCTCTTTCTCTATTTGTGAACTCTCATTTTGTTTACTAAACAAAAAATTTTCCTCTGTTGCATTTTCCTTTTATTTTCATTTTAAAAAAAGGGGGTTGAGGATATTCTAAACTAAAAGAGTTTGCCAGAGTTTAGGGGTTAAACTCTTACCAAGAACACACACACTCATTCATACCAACATACATCCATATATTCAAATTTTTATACAATAATTTTCTATTTAATTGTGCAGTTTTTGGACAACAATAAAGTTTTTATAGAAAATCAAACCGATTTAAAAGAATGAAAGGGAAGTAGTAGTGAGTAGAGAAGGATAAAAAGAGTTTTATTAGAGAGTTAATAGATTTTTAAAAAGGTCTTAAGAGATTTAGTATGAATTTAAATTAATAATTTAAAATTGATTTTAAATAAAATTCAAACCAATAAAACATATGTATGCACATACATACATATGTATGGATACACATAAATGCATGAATTGTAAATAAAAGTTAAAAATATTTTTGCTTAACCCATGGCGGAGTGTGGGGGACCCCGCTTCTAGGTTTTTGGTATGAGAAAATATTGGAAAAACTGTATTCCAAATTTAAATTTTTACCAAAGTGAAATTATTCCAAAAATTTAGAAAAAAAATATATAACTTTAACGTATAAATATTAGTCTACACTAATACAGCTTTAAAAATTAAATATCAGCCCATACATAGATATACAATGTATGTATATGTATTTACATGCATATTGATTTTAATTTTATACTATTGGGCGCGGTAACTATTCCAAAACTAAAGCGTTCAATAAACTTTAGTTTCGTCTTAAAAAAACGCCTTAATTAGATCAGAAACTAAATTCTGTTAAGAGTTTAGATTGTTTTTTGCAATGATTTTTTAATCAAAGGAGAAAATTACAACTCTGAAGGAATTGTACACCATCAGAACTGAACATGTTTTCGACTCCAGCTACGAATGTTTCATTAGGGTTCTCTGTGTTCTGTACAAATGCATGCATATCAATAACTATTTAACTCACACTTTACTATAGAAATAATATATTGGAACTGTACAGGGTGGGTAAATTTGAGGTTAAGAAGTAAACTGGCTATCAAATGACGAAATGTCAAGAATTGAACTGTCATTGGTTGACATTCGTTTAGTAAAACGTTGAAAAATGTTAACCATGGAACTCTACATTACCATTGTTTATGTCGAACACTTGCGAATTTGTCATTTGTAAAAAAAACTAAACAAAAAGAAAACGCATTTTTCAACAAATTCGTCTTTAGTGATGAGACCGATTTTTTGTAGCCGCAATTGGCTAATCCGGACATCAGTTACCTTTGTTCTACCACACAGCTGGCCAAACAATCCAGTTATTGCATGAGAAATTTTCCGGTCGTGATTTGACAATGTCAATTGGCCTCCTAGCTTTTGTGATTTAACGCCGCTGAATTATTATTTCAGGGGCCATTTGAAATACCGGGTTTACGTGAATAAACAACAAACAATTGACGCTCTGAAAACCAACTCCAAGTGGGGGTCCCGCGAACAAAATCGAATTTAATGCACGTAAGACCCAATGCTGTTTTATCACTCATAGGCGTGGTGGTGATGATTCAATCCTGCCGTCTGTGACTATACATATGTACATACAACCTGTTTCAGGGTTACGGTCTAGCTTTTCAATGCACCTATGATGTGTGGGTCAAGTTTTATGCATGAGTACCGGAACCTACAGTTTAATATCGCCTCTAAACGACAGACTTAAGAAGCTTACTAATGGCAATCTGTTACTTTCCGAGCTTTCCCTAGAAGTCTGCTAAGAGGAAGTCGCCGAAAAAAAAATTTGTTTCATATTTCTTTTTTTCAAGATGCCATTGATGGGGTTTGAACACGGAGCTCATGTTTAGTAAGCCAACACTTTAACCACTAGACTACGGCTACTACTAAGTCTGGCAATTGTGTAAATATTGAGAAGGCGGATGCTCTTGATATTCTGGGCATGATAATTAATTGTGTTGTCCATTGAAATGATCACATATTTGGAGTGTCGAGAGAAGCATTCAAGTGCCTCGGTTCCACCCCATCTGACCTTCTCAATATTTACATACATACATAATTGTCCATTACAACCCTGTCTCAGGTGGTTAGTTTCTCGCAGCACTCATGTTGTGTGTGTTAATTTTTATCCATGAGTACAGGGACCTACGGTTTAAAGTCGACTCCGAACCTCAGATTAGAGAAGGTTTTTCATAACAATCAATTACTCCCAGAGCTTTTGCCAGAAGACTACTGAGAGGTAGTCGCCGAAAGAAATAAATTTATTATATTTCTTTTTTCAAGATGCCAGAGCTAAGATTTCACCCTAGCGCTATCGTCTTAGTAAGCCAACACACTAACCACTAGACCACGGCGACCACCTTCTCAATATTTTCAAGACTTTTATCCGACCCAAGATGGAATACAACTCTCATATATGGGCCGGTGCTTGAAACGCTATTTTGAGTCTTCTCGACCGTGTACAGGAAAGGCCGAAGGTGCTTATCAGCAACACCCTACCCTAGGATACCCTATCCAACTCTATCGATACGTAAGAGCATCTGCGCAATATGACGTACGATTCATTGCTCTATCGGTACTACCATGGGAGTTTATCTGATGAAATAGAGGACTTGATTCCGAATAATAGCATATTCTTACGGACTACTCACACCTACTTCAGAACACTATGAATCCAAAATGCACAATAGAGAGAATTCGTTTTTTAACCGCACTGTTCGTTTGTGAAACAATCTTTCCACGAAAATTGTTCCTGACAATTACGATGTTAGTAAGTTTAAATCAAATGTCCACAAGAACTATTCCCTCAATGCACTGTATGAGCAGGGATGGTCCCCTGAGTGCTTATCTTAGTAATAAAAAAAATCCAATGATATAAAAGTTTGTAGATTCGGTACATGTGTTTTCACGAAATTGCCTTCTACGCATTTCATACCCTCTAAAGGATGTGATACACTACAGTCGGACGATTCAATTACAAGAAAATCTGGTCGTTTTCTCTTCTACTTTTAAAAGTCGCCACAAAACGGCAACATTAGTGCCGCACTATCGTACAAAAAATATGCAAAGACATATTGTATGTACTATGTGTACATACATACATATGCAATGTTGAGTTGCTTTTTGTTAACATTTTTTAAAATGCAACCCTAGTCGCATGGAGAAAGAAATGAATGCCAAAACAAACTAAAACGGTTAAGTTCAAACTCTAGCTGTAGAGTCTCATTTTAAAGACTAATAGGTTTCATTGGTTCTACATCCTTCTCTACATTAAGAATTCTTCTAGACCATAATGAAACAAAGAATGGTAAACAACACTTGTTGAGTGCAAGTAATTGAGTTGCGATTGATATCCAACTCCACCCCAATGAACAAAGTGCAAAATGTAATTCAACGCCTTTTTAATTAAATTTTTTCTTTTATTTTTTATTTTTATTATGTTTCATTAACGGCAATACAAACACCAAGGAAACCTTATGACGCAAATTATAACAATGACTGTCACCATGTTGGTGAAGGTGAAGCTGAAGCTGTAAAAGCAGCAGTAACACAGAAATTTTTAGACATTTTTCGTGTAAAAAAGAATAAACCCCCCCCCCCCCCCATTTCAACAACAACAAACCTTGAAACTTTCCACAATTACCAGTCAGAGGAGCATGGTTGTAACGCAAGAATAAGGTATTACTGCCCTCACTCACTTGGGTTTTTTTCTGTTCTTTTAATATTTTTATTAATATATTTAAAACTTGTTAATGATAGTGGTTCGTTGGTTCATTGGTTTTCTTTTGAACTTCTTTGCACCACTTTTTTAAATTTTTGCTCATATTTTTTTTTTTGTTTTACAATTTGACCTTCTTTTTTAGCCGACTTCACTTGAAGTTGGCCAACAGGCATTATATCATTGTTACACTTTGTGTTTTCGTTTTCGTTATTTTTTTTTACAAAGAAAATAAAATATGGTTTCAGTTAATAAGGAGTAAAGGCAGAGGGAAGGAAGTCTTTGCCTACAACAGGTTCTATACACTTGATTGGTTTGGACTTATCAAATTGCAGGCACAGGAATACATTTTCCCGTTGCATTTGCTTTAACAACGTAACATCAACGTCATACATACCATCGGTATTACAATATTATGATCCAATAGATTATTGTAAAGATGAAATGCAACACATTATACTCGTATTAGAGGTGACCAGAGGTGAGAACTGATAATTTTTAACTATTCCAAAGTTTGTCAGGGAAACCAAGATCTGCAGTTTGCAGTAATTATACACCTCTTGATAGGAAGGAAATGGGGGGGTCGTGGCATAGTGGTAGAGCGCTTGCACAGAAACTCAGACGACCAAGGTTCGATCCCAGCGAAGGACAAAATTAAAAAAAAAAAAAATTTGCGGTTTTCTAAAAACTACAAATTAAATTAAAAATTAAATTTAAGAAAAAAAGAGGTTCCCTCCCCCCCTCCAGCAAGACCATCTGCAAGAAACCGCCCCCTCACATTTCTAATCCATTCCACCAAAAACCAATGATCAGGAGTACAGCGCCACCTTCTGGGAAGATAACAGCTAATCTACTGAAGACGCTCACCATTCACATTAAACATCCACTGACAGATGAGGCAATTGCTGTTTGATCATTCGAGGGTGAAAGTATAACACTGGCTCTTGAGTGGACAAATTTACAGCAAAAAAAAATGCGGGGCAGCATAATCTTTTTGGTATTTTACGCGTTAAGCATCTTATAGAGCAGTGGTTCTTAACCTTTCTGAACTTTGCTTGCGACCCATTTATAATAATCATAATTACTTATAAATAGTTAAAACTTACCACACAAAAGGAAAACATGCACTATGTACTATTTCCTACAACTTGTCGTAAGCATTTTGTTTATGCCCGAAATGAAGTAGTGCCTCTATGATAATAGTGTATAAAGAGAGAGAATGGAAATCTCTGCGTACTCGTTAATATTATTCTTATTATTTAGTACCTTAACTTAAATATAAAATCTATTTATTAGTTAATAGTCAACTACATTTCACACCAAAAGGTTGGTAAAATAAATAATATATTAAATTAACCCCCACATTAAACGCCATAAATTTTGTGTTTATTTTATGAACTTTTCTTGGTTTTCTGCACTCATACACATTTCAACTTGAAATGAACAATTTTGTGTTACATATAGCGTTATGACAATTAAGTATATTTTCACAAAAAATGAGAAATTCTCGTTTAAATGAAAAGAGTACAAAGAAATATCGAAAAAAGAGCGAACATGAACGGGGAATACCCAATTTACAAATAATAAACCTACTTTTTGCACTTTTCGTAATAAGTGTACACAAATAAAATATTATTCGATATAAAACGACGTATACACATAATATATACAAATTCTTGAAGACAGTTTCTACACGCAAAATGTAAACATAAATGCATGCATCCAAACAAACGACAATAAGAAAATCGATACAGTTTTTAATACAATGTTTGATTATTTACCATACATTCTATAGAAAATTTTGCATAATTTAGCGGACCTCCGACAAGCTTCTCATGGACTCTCAGGGCGTGCCGCTGCCCACTGGTTAGGAATAACTGTTATAGAGCACAATACAAAAGGATAAGTTGTGGCTTCGTGGCTTCATTTGTTTTTTAAGAAGCTGCTGAGGTGGTTATTGGCATTAAAGTTGGCTTGTAATACAAAAAAATTCGAAAGTGACATGAGCGTTTAATTTTAACTAAACTATAAAGTTATGACTTGTCTAAAAAAATACGAAAAATCCTAAACAAATCAAAGTTTGTTTTTTACTGCGATTACTATAATGTAAAACTTTAGAGCTGTTCTTTTATAAAATACAAGGCCGTTTGCAGATTCCCACTACTTAACTTAGAGGGCAAAACTGCACCTGTTAGTAGACATCGGTTAACATTTTTAATTCAAAGTGGTAGATGACCTGACCGATATTCAATAGCCAAATGGTATGTTTTCTTCAAATTGACAGCAACTTCTGTCATCAAAAAAAGCGCAATAATAAAAAAATAAATAAATCTATCGATGTGTCTTCAAATTCCAATACTGCATGAGTAGGGGTTTACCTTTGACTTTATTTTACCTTTTAGATAATTTTGTGTTCCGAACAGTGTATTTACTCAGAAATGTTTGAATAATCTGAGAATACTAGTGGGACTTCTGACCGGGACTGTAGACTCAATGGACAATTAAATAGGATAGGAATCGCTTCGAGCGATATGTGCAAATTCTGTGACGAGGCGATCAAGTTATCAAAGCACATATTAGACAACTGTGCAGCATTGATACACAGTAGAAAGAGATACCTTGGCGATTAGGGAATATCAGATAGGGGATTGTTAGAGTTACCACTGCTCGATATTTTGAAGTTCGTCAAGAAACGAAACTAGGGAATATACGATAGAAACTCTGGTTAAGTTGAGAGCAGTAACATAAGTAGATCTACAGGTCGGCGTACATTAGTACCTCGTTTATGAATGAATGGTTAAGAAGCCCCAAAATAGACTTTAAGGCACCACATCATGCATGAATATCGTACTTGATTCAGGGTCGAAGAAAAGTCATGTAAACACTATTAAAATTAAATACTTGTGAAGCGCAATTAGCTTCTAATATCTGCTTTGGATTAAGAGAAACTGTTAATATTTAGTTCCTGACTTTTAATGAGGGGGTCAATGCATTTTTGGATGGATATGATACAAGTTAGGAAATGAACTTTAAAATTTAATTTTCATAAGAATGTTCTGGTCTGCATGTTAATCATGTAAGAACACAAGAAGCTCGTCTATTTAAAAGATGGATATGTAAATCTAAGCGAACACTTACCTTAGCCTTGTTGAAGAAATCTGCAAGAAAATAAAAAGAAATACAGGCTATTATTTCGGAGAAATGTTAAACATAAAATTAAAAAAAAAAAAAACAATAATCTTTAGGATATTTCCTGAAAAAAAACCCAAAATATTGTGGTAAATATACGACGAATGTTTTACGCATATTTAAGGTAGTTAAGCATGTCAGGTAGTTAAACAAAACATAAGTAGTTAACCCAACGGTTAATTTTAGTAAATTATTAAAAATGGGAAATAAGAAATTAAGGCAAATAAATGTGAAAGGCAGTTAAGGGTGGGTTAAATATCTGTATAACAAGCACAGTTTCAACGAACTACATACATAGTTTTGCAACGAACAGTTTTCTTAGTATTTTCTTTATATAGAAAATCAATGCCAAGATATTTTTCTATACCTGTCAATTAGCTTACAATTTATTTTTACTTTTATCAAGGAGTTAAATAATTATTATTATTATTTGCTTAAATTAATGATAATTTTTTCAAGAAACCGCTGTGATTAACTTTAGACAAATGAAGCACAAAAAGTCAAATAAAACTAATTATTAATTTTAAATAGTAATAATAAACTAATATTAATTCACTTGAAAGTCACTTTTATTTATAAATTGCTTAAAAACCACTGTAGTGTTTTATTTTGTTTGCATAAAACAAAAATCAGCTGGCAAAACCATATGATTACATAAATAAACATGTCAGACATTTAATCTGTATTTAGTAGCGTATTCTTTTCTACCAAAAAATTATCTTTCTCTTCCATCTTGTCAAACTATTATTACATTTTTATTTATCCTTTATACCTACGCTTAGTATCAGGTAAAACACTACACTTTGCAATCATAAGTTTCATTTAATCGACATGGTCACCTTAATGTTATTATAAAGTCATGAAAGAAATGAGGCTTTATAATCAGTGATGGCAAATCAACTTTTAATTTAATTATGAAAAAGTTTTCGGAGAGTACTTTTTCATGCTCAAGAGTACCAAAAATATTATAACTCCATTGGGCAAGTTTGGAGTCCATATTTTAAGAGAAAGTACGAAAAAATTAACATTTTCATTGAAATCAACAAGAAATTTACTTCCTATATCTTCCAAAACTTGATCGCATTAGAGTTAAAATGTCTAAACGCACTGACTAATATTGTTAACCTGGGAATGGAAAACATTAATAATAGTAAAAAAAAATTTTAAGTTACATGCTGTCTTTTTCTCAAAAATATATATATGCGACGTATGTTATGAATAATTTCGTTTCGTTTTAAATAATGTTTTACAATTTTTTATTGCTGGAAAAATATTAATATTTCTGAATAATGAGATTACGTTTGCTCTCAATTGACCATAAACATAATCGTGTGACAACTTCAAAAGATTGTTTGGAGTTGTTTAACCACAATTCGAATAGGTTTTTGGGGCGTTTTGTTACTGTGGATGAAACATGGATGCATTACAACACTACGGAGATAAAGCGGCTGTCTAAGCAATTGGTTTCTGCGGGTAAAACGGCTCCGAGGAAGGCTAAGGTAAGTTTGTCAGCCAGTATGGTGATGGCAACAGTTTTTGGGATGGATTAGGTATATCTACATCGATTAGCTTCAAAAGGGGAAAGCAATAAACCGCGAATATTATGCCAAATTATTGGATCGATTTAAAGAGGTTTTGAGAAAAAAACGACTCCATATGGCCAAGAAAAAAGTTATTTTTCATCACGATAGTGCACGGGGGCACTTGTGTGCAGTGTCAGTGGCAAAATTATATTAATTGGGCTACGATTTGGTACCTTATCCACCATATTCTCCGGATTTAGCCCCCAGTGACTATTTCCTATTTCCAAAGCTAAAAAAATGGCTCCGTGAAAACAGATCTAGCTCCAAAGATAAAAGTATTGATCAAACAAATGCCTATTTTATGGATCTCAAAAAATCATATTTCTCAAAAGGGCCTAAACCTGCGATGGAAATAAACGAACGCTCTTCGCCCAAGCAATTATTACTTGTTCTAAAATGACATGGTTCGTGTCTGCATTACTATGGAGTATGTTGTAACTATTCCTTATAAAATTAAATGGATTACGTACTCTAATATTTTCTGCAGAGAGGAACAAAAATCTTTGTAATCAATATTGAAAATTAAGAAAAGAGCATTGATTGAAAACCCCAATATGAATTGCAATATTCCCAACCTAGAACAAATAAATTTTTTTTTTTAAGTTTAAAAGTTTTGTCAAAAAAAAGTACCATCTTAATAAAGAAAAGTACATTTTTTAAAGCCCATTTTACATCTCTGTTCCCAACAAAATTTAGTTGGTTTTACACGATAACCGGCAGCAGCAGCAGTATAAGCCGCAGAGTAACACATTTTTAACATTGAATTTAAAGCCGGTTTTAGAGTTTTTTTTTACAATCCAATCGTCTGCTTAAAATACTGTTGCCGACGGTTGCCTGCCGGGCTGCTGTTACTTCGCATTTTAAATGGATGACTAACGAAAGTGCATCATTGAGAGCGTAAACAGCAAAAAAAAAACACTGAATGAAATACTTGGGGAAAAAATTCTGTTGTTTTTTTAATGAGAAGTGAATTCTTGGATATTCATAAAATATACAGTTGTGTTCAATATAATAGGGATTTCATTTCATTGTTCTTTTTTGTCTTCAATATTTATAGAAACAAACATTTTAACGATAATAATTATTGTGGTGAATAAAAAGTACCGCACAAATTACCATGTTAAAGTTAAAAGTTACCGTGAAGCATTAAGCATTAGATTCGATGCAAATTTAAGCGAATACGTGTGAAAGCAAAACTGGAAGGAATGTCTTAAATTCTTTTTATCTGGGGCCCTATTCTGTAATTCTCTTAAGCTAAAATTTTGGGATTTTAAAATAGGCTCCGCGTTAGAATATATAAAATTAAAAATTTTTCAAGAATTGTATTCGTAGCCAAAAAATCCTAAATCACCCAGCGGGAAAAGATTGATTACCTTATTTTATAATCAATTATATAATATATTACTTCAGAATTTATTACTTTTGGAATCAAGAAGGTAATTTCATGTAGCATATCTGCAGAATAAGGAATTCATTGTCTTACAATTTATTAACCCTTAATTGCATGAATTTTTTTTATTTTTCTAAAATAAGCCACTGATAAAATTCATGCACAATTTTAAGGAAAAATATTTAAAAATATTTTATTATAAATATCTAAAACTATAGTCTACTGGGTATAATCTAATGCCGAAATATTTCAGCAGTGACCAATTTGCACTAAAGTTTTTGTACATTTCTTTTCTTTTTCTTCAAAAAAATTTATGATGGAAATTTCCATCACAATGCAATGAAGGGTTAAAAAAATTTCTCGTCGCCTTTTTAATATGTCGATTACCATGTATTTTCCCACATCTGTAGAAGAAAGAAGTTATTGTTTGTGCGTGTATTTGTTTGTGGATTTTTTTATTTTTAATATTTTTTTTTTTCATAGTAAAAAAATCCGTTATTTTTTACGCAACAAAAATTTATTTTATTAAAAAATGCAGTTTATGTTTAAATACGCAGAAGTGCAGACACAAAATTAATGTTTACGATTAATTAATATATATGTATATTAGTAGCTATTCGTAGTCGCCGTGGTCTAGTGGTTAGTGTTTTGGCTTACTAAGACATGGGCCCTGGGTTCGAATCCAGGCTCTGACATCTTCAAAAAAAAAAAGAAATATGGAAAAATATTTCTTTCGGCGACTACCTCTCAGGAGTCTTCTGGCAAAAGCTCTGAGAGTAACTAAGTAATTGCCATGAACAAGCTTCTCAAGTCTGTCGTTCGGAGTCGACATTAAACTGTAGGTCCCAGTACTCATGGATAAAAATTGACACACACAAGATGAGTGCTGCGAGAAGCTAGACCGTAATACTGACACAGGGTTGTAAAGGTCAGTTATGTATGTATGTATAATACATTAAAAATAATGCATCATAGAATTTATTCCTTCAAATTATTAATAAATAATAACTTTATGCATTACAAATAATGAATTCTAATACTTATTACGGGGGACATTAAAAGAATTTACTTCTTTCGTTGGACATGATTTGTGTTAAAGGTTCCGGAATCAAGAGATTATACATTCAATACAAGGATTCTCTTCTCGATTCTCATTGATTACCATTTCCCGCTGGGCAAGTTTATAAATTTTTAGCGATAAAATTTTAGCTTAGGAGAGTTACAGAATAAAGTCTCTGGCACAGCAAATTTACATAAAAACGCTAAAAGAACTTTAAAGGCAGACGTACATAACATGAGTTTCGCCAATTGATTGTAAGTTTCGCATGTTTATCAAAAAAGTTAAACTAGTGAAGTTTTATAAAGAAAGTTATTCCTTAACATTTGACTAGCGTTGTACATTGTAGCTGCTATTAACGACGTAAAGCATGTTTATTTTTATTTATTTATTTTCATCAATGGATTTAAAATATTCTTATAGGCTACAACAATAGTTATCTTAAGAATATACTAATAATATACTAATTTTTTTTTAAGACCAATACTCAGTGGTAAACCCTAACTCATGCAATGCGTAGTATCGAAATTTTGAAAATAAATAGATTTTTTCATAGATATACATATATTATGAGCCTTTCTGTTGATGGGGCAAGTTTCTATCAATTTGACCACTCAAGGGCCAATGTTCTAACTTCATCTTTGAGTAATCAACGGCAATTGCCCCATCTGTCGGTGGATATTGAATGTGAGTCGTGAGCGTCTTCAGTAGGTTAGCTGTTATATTCCCAGAAGGTGGCGCTGGCCTCCTGATCATTTGTTTCCTTTGGAATAGACTGGAAATGTGAGGGAGCGGTTTCTTGAAGGGGAGGAAACCTTTTCTTTTTTTTTTTAAATTTAGATACTACACACGACATTTTATATAAAATAACAAATAGTATCGGCAAAGCCAGTATATTCTAACCTCAATCTCGCATCTTAGAGAGCTGTAATTTAAAATCCGAAACAAGTTTTAAGACTAAAAATAAAATAGGCCTGTTAATGAAACAGCAAGGCATATTGCTGTAAAACGAGAAATTTCAAGCGTTTTCAATTTCATATAAAAAACGCGAACTATTTGTTTTCCATATAAAATTACGAAAATTTATAAAGTTTGTTTTACAAAACTAGGCCATGAATGATAATCAAAAATCACAAGACAGCAGAGTGCTTAGTAAAAGAAATTCAAAAAAGTATGTTCGCAAACCAAAAAAAAAAAAACAATAATAAAAACCACACTGATTACAAAATGGCTTAAATGCATTAAAAACAAAAACAATAAATTATAAATTTTTATAGCACCCCTATTATTGTACACACAGCTGTATGATATGAGTGAGTATGACTATTGCAAGTTAGTGAGTTAAGACGTTTCGTAGGTGATTTTCAGCAGTGACTGGATGAATATTAACCTGTTTATTAGGCATACGGGTAATGATCTTTAAATATGTATGTGTATGTACGTGCTGCGGTGGTTTTTCTCTAATGACGTACTGCAACTAAATACTATTACCGGCCTTTAAAGCGGTACTTGTAGTAAATTGTTAACAGCAGCAGATTACGTTTATTAGTTAATAGATTTAAAAAATTAATTATAATCGCTAATCGTCGTTTTAACATACACATGGTCTTTGAATTTAAAGAGTATACAAAAAATACATATGGCAGAGGGATTGGTATGTTTGTAATATAGTAAAAAGATACTTTTCTGTAGGCATTTCCTGCTTTGATTGACTAAATGAATAATTTTCTCTTCTTTAGTATTACTAACAGGCGGATATAAACCCTTTTGCTGTTTATTTTATTGTCAAGCTTTGAAGTTTTTCCTTTTTATTTCATGTTACTTTTGTTCAACTGCTTCCCTCAAAAAGACAATGAAATTGCACCTTTTGCGTATTTTTTCCATATTTTATGCGTCGCTACATTTAGAGAATCTACCTGAAGCACTATTGCCTTATTCCCCTGTTAGAAAAGTTACTTCTTTACTTCTTTACTTTACTTTCTAAAAGTCACATCTTTCTTTATTCCTTAAAGGAGTACAAACATCTTGGGTACCTTTCAAGCAATACAGATGTTAATCACAATATGGTACTATTTGTATATGCACACTGACTGCACAGTTTCACGACGGGATGGCAAACTTTTGCAATAAAATAAAAAGTGATCCGGTTTCCCTTTCTTCTATTTGCATAAAAATAATGTTTAATTTTAATAAAATTTTTTTTTTAGAAACAAAAATTTAAAATTAGCTTAGTTTCAATCGCTAAATGCCATGGTGTTTTTACGAATGAATACGTCTTCTAAGTAACCGCCATTCCCAGTTTTCGAGAGACTTTTGAAAAGTTCGTTTAGCTATTCAGTATTTATTTGTTGCGATTTTTTAATTTGTCAGTATCTATGTATATCTTCACAAGTATCTATATCGTGATTGTCTTCAGAATCAGCAATTTAAATAATGTAATTAATGGTATGATATACCGGCAACAAAACATGACTAATCTGCTTTAGTTTAATTAGAGAAGCCAGAGATAGACCAGAGTTTTTTTGGCCCGTTTTTGTCTTTGAAACCTTCAGAAAATAAGGCTGATACGCCACTATCAATGCAGACTGTAGTAAATAAATAAAATAATCACGAATTTTTATCCAAAAGATGGTACTTGTAAACCTGGATGGTAAATGGTTACCACTTGCGACTTTAGGCTCACAAGTTAACCATTAGCAATTATAGAGCCTTTAAAGAAAGTCGCTATTAGTACGACTTTTATTCGAGATAATCAGGTTGGGTTTAAGGAAATATGAATGTATGCTGCTGTGATGATCTCAAAATGAATCTTTTTTTTAATTGCATTTATGTATGTAAGTATGTACATATGTATTTCAAACAACCCATCAAAAAGTAAAAAAGTGCAGAAAGAAAATTATTTAAAAAAAATCTTAACAGAAAACTAAAAATCATATTCTAGTGTGTGAATGCATACATACATGTTTGTATGTATCCTTTAAACATCAAAGTATGACCCTGAACTGGACGAATATAATAATGATCCCACGCCATTGCCACCGCCACAAAGACGCTTGAAATTATACACCCAAAAATGACAACAAAAACAACAGCTATAAGAAGAGAAAAGCAAAATATAATATTGAAAAAAAAAGTCGGTGTATGGATGACCTGCTTAACATTGTAGTAAAATAAATAAACACTATACCAACAACAACAACTTCTCTCTCCCTACAACAAAAAGCAACTCGAAAAAATTTTAAGAGATTTTTTTTTTTTCGCCCTCTACCTTGCTTTCGATTTATGTATGCATGTATGTAATGATTTCTCGACAAGCAACAATAAAATCCCCCTTTTTAGTTGTTTTCTTTTACTGAACCTGGATTTATGGGTCGTTTTGGTTTAGTGGATGGTGGCTTCACTTCATTTTTGACAGATCGTTGTTGGTAAAAATCTTTAGCATACATACATATTTATGTATTATATACATATGTATGCATGCATTCATGTATAAAAATTAACTTGAGAAACCGCGTGGGTTCTTAAGAAATAGAAGTAAATGATAACTCAAAATACTCAGCTTCAATAATACAACAGCATTTGTGTGTTTGCATATGCATATGTGTATGTACTTTTTAACCACCCCACGCTTTATGTTTGAAAGCAAAGCAAAAAAAAAAAAAAATAATAACAGTAGACAAATACAATAGAGAAAATATTTTCGGACTCTCCCTTTTAACGATCTCTTTGCAAGAATTACAAAAATAAGAGTTACCAAAGCAGAATTTCTCAATGAATATTACATACATATTAGAGTAGAGTTTTGAAAAATCCCAAAGTGTTGGATAAAGCAAATATACAGTGGACTTGCGATAACGTGAACTAGTTTTTGGCAAGACAGTTAAATAATGAAATTTGAGGTAACAAACAATAAACAAAGTTATACTTTTTTATCAAATAAAAGATTTATAAAACATTTACCAAGCAAGCCGTTTAAGCAGTTTTAGAATTATAGTTTTTTTTAATGCCTTCTTGCATTTGGTAAGGATATTTTATTATTTTTGCTTTGTCCTTTCACAATAATTGAACGAAAGTGCTCAGCAACACTGGTATAGAAAATATAACAAACACTTGTTCTTCGTTTTTGCCTTTCCTTTCAATGCTCTGATCATGGATGGTATTGCTAGTATTAATATTGTACAAAAAGCCTTTAAAAATTGTACTCCCTTAAAAATGACTACTAAATGCGGTTAATTTTATTTATGTTGAATGTATTCATTTCAGAATTTTTTTTTTTTTTTTTGTGGGAAAATGAAAAAGTTTAAAAATGGAATTTTTCTACCACAAGCTCAAGGAAAAAATTTGTCATCAAAAGTTGCATTTTTATCAAGTGTAAAAAACTTAAAATAAAAATTTGAAATTTTGCATTACCAACGTCAAAGCAAATGATGTTACCACTCTTAACAAAATAGAACTTATTCCTTATTTTTGCAAGTAATTTTTAAACAAAATTGGACCTCGATAGGCGGATAACAATTTTCCGTTCACCACCTCCAGTACGTGAAGAGAACAATATAGAAACTACATAAAAATAATTAATTTTTGGAAAAATTTTTTTAATCTTTTTTAAGAACACAAGCTATTATTTCTGTGCTTGAGAGTTTTAAAGCTTAAATTAATTTTATATAAGCACTAAGTACATACTTAAACTTAAATTTGTTTCACTTACACAGTCATAATAGTCTAGCAATTTCTATTTAACTAAACGGACATCTCATGTTGTACAATAATATGAGTACGAGCATTTGCTTGCATAATTTTCAAATTATTAAATAAATAATTTTTGATTAATTGCAGTAAATAATTATTTAGTCTATTAACGTACTTTCAGAATTAGTTCGTACCCCCAAAAAGTACAATTTTACTAATTCTTCCATCCCTGGCTTGGATCTATAAAAGGTTCTCACTCTTTATCACCATTTAACAAACAACAATTTTTTTTGGTTACACTCATTCAATGTCGTACGCATTCACAAGGCAAGTGGGTTGATTTTGTTTGTTGTTGTTTTGTGTGTGTTTTTTTCTATTTATGTTCCAAACTTGCAATTTTTTCTTCTTCTACTTACACTATGCTTTTTAATGTTGGGAGAGCGAGCTGTATTATTTTAAAATGAGTGCGTTTGTGTATGTATCTCTCATTGTTACTGATTTTTTTGTTCTCCTTTCTTTCCCTATTCCCTTTTGAATTGATCTTTAATGTAAGGTGGCTAGTTTGCCTGCTTTGCTTTGTGTTTGTACATATGTGCATAAGTACATTGTTGTTGTGATCTGGCCTAGCGAAAAGAAAAAATCATAATGATGGTGGTGTGTAAAAGATTGGGTCGGCCGTTTGGTCTGTTCACTGTGCTTGGCTTGATTGCGTGGTAATGTTTGCTTTGTTTTGTTGGTATTTGTAGTTATAATGGGTTCTCTTTTTGTTTGTCAGCCGACTGTTGCTGTTTTGTTTTTATTTAGGCTGACTAGCACGTTAAGTGTAAGCGATTGCTAATGTTGTTGTTTTTAGCAGAGACAATAAACGATACATGCGTCGCCACCATCTAAAGTGAAAATAAAAACAACTACAAAACAACCACTATCACCACCACCACCAACAGCAAGCAACCCAACATACCCATACACACCACACCACTCCAACCCAAACACCATTTCTCAGCTTTGCAATCAATGATCAGTCTGTAGGAATTTTTCAATGCGAGCGGTAATAAATGGTATTCAAACGCTTGTAGCGGGAGTTGTTTATTTTAAAGTGTTAAAAAATATAAACAAATGAAAACTTTTTAAAAACTAATCAAGTGTCTTAAAAATAAACTTTAATAAAAAAAATGTTTTATTATTAAAAAAATTTAATAAAATATTTCTAAAAAAAAACAAAATAAATTCGAACATTTAATATTGAAACATCCTCCCCATAACCTACCACCCCCACCCTCCTTTCTGAAAATCGGTAAGTGTTTTAAATATAGTTCATTAATTGTTATTTTTTATACTTAAACCGTTATATTGTATATAATTTTAAGCAAAAAATTAAGGTGGCCAGTAGCGCAAAATATTTTTAATAATGCCTACAATGAAAAAGACTATTAATGTAAACAAGAAAAGTTTACTAAAACGATAGTCGAAATAGAGTGGCCATAGTTAAGCAAATGTGTATTATTTGGAAAGCATTTAGTATGTACCTGCAATTTTTATATCCAGTTTATTTTTATTTTACCTAACTGTATGTACCTAGTGTTTTTCAGCTAATTTTACGTCGTATTTTTCGTCCGCTGTACTAGTTTTTAAACATTCAGTGATACATTCATATCAGAATGTATCTATTCTGAACTTGATTAAAATGTAATAAAAATAAATCACTGTCTTGAATGTGAAACAAAAGTGTTTTCAAATACATTGATTTATATGTATATACATACATATATTTTTTTTTCACAAAAAAAAGTGTATTAAATAAATCCAAGCAAATATTAGAATTAATTAATTAACTTTTAATTTATAGGTACCTATTTAAAAATATACACAAAACAATTTTCAGCAAATATCTATTGTTTTGACAGTTTCATCTCCAAATCTACATTTCTTTATTTTCAATGTTCGTCATACAATATGTACCTATGCATATAGTAGAATAAATAATGAAAATAGTTTAATTGAATCCAGGTAATTAAAAAACACAGCAATTATGATCGTGGTATAATCGTTAGATTGCATTCTTTTTTTAAATGTGCTCGGTAAGAGGATTTCAAAGTAGCTTCACACTGTAACAAGCGAATGTTGCTAAAAATCAGATTGTTGTGAAATAGTTTGTAACTACTAGTATTGCTTCACTAATAGTGTGAGTTAAAGGTTCGGCATTACGTCGATGCGCGTGGAAGCTAGAAGCATGAGAATACACCTTCGCAAAACGGATACTATGACAACCCTAAATATTAATATGCATTACATTTAAATATAAAAAAAAGAAAAATATACTAAAAAATACACAAAAATGTATTACTTATTACTGCCCTCTAGTGGGTTAATTTGGTAGTCCCTTAAAAGGTTTTATCAATTGCAAAAGCTTGTTCATCTTGTCTATTGTTATTGTGAAATATGTTCTATGTTTACATGTGTTTATATTACTCCCCTCTTAAAAAAATAAAAACAATTGAAAACAACAACATCTCTTTTTACATGCATGCTCACACACTCAACATCATACAAACAAATTCGCAATGATCAGCAAAAAAAATCTATGAAAAACAAATAAAAATAAAAAAAACCTCCCGCAATAACAGTATGTTGTGCGACACTAATATGTAAGAGAGAATTAAAAGAGGATTAAATTTAAAATATGTGGGTATGTATGTGTGTATAAAAAAGGGGAGAGAGAGAATATTCCCCCACATAAAAATACATACATACATATGTATGTATGAACATATATAAATATAGGAGTGGGTGAGAGATTCACTGAAATTTACTTTATAAGATTTAGCTGTAAATTTACAGTTTTGGTCTTTTTTTTTTCTTCAATGTGGGGAATTTTTTTTATACTTGAGAAATTTTTTCGAGTTTAATAACTAAAAAATATAGATTTTTTTTTTGCAAAAACAAAATCTTTTTTGAAGAGAGTTGTGTGTCTGTTAAAATTCCTTTGACATTGCTTTAGTAAAGGCAGGGAGCCGCCAATTTAAATGATCTTTCTTATTTTTGTTTCTTTTCTAAGTGTATGGGTACATATTTATTTATTGTTGTTGTTTTATTTTTTAAGGGGCCAGACATTTATGCCTGAAAGGTTTTATTTTTCTTTGCATTCTCATACCTTCATACATACATATATATTAAAAAATGACGCAACTAAATATTTTTTTGAGAGAATAATGAGAACTAAGCAGTAAAGAGCTTCTATGCACTATGATATTAAAATCAATAGTTGAAAGAGTAGAACAGGTGATAGCCACTGGAATCAAAAGCATAAATAACCCTTTTATAATCGTATGATGAATCGGAAGTGGTATGTATAGGTATAGGATGTATTTAATGGAGCAAGATTTTTGGTACATGTATTAAACATATTCATTTAAGGGCTTGTGTTTTTTCCCCTTTCCTTAATTTTTATTTCACTTTAATTGCAAATCCTCAGTGTTTCAGTAAACTAAAGTTTTACAAAATAAAAATCCAACATCACTATGAGAAAATCATAAATTTCTTTTCAAAATCACGATAAAGCAATTTCCTGTTACAGGGTCTGTTTTTCAAAGGTAATGGTGGTGGTAAATAGTATTTGCTTTCTTAAATGCGCAGGTAATATTCTACCTGCATGTATTTCAGTAAAGAGTAGGAGGCATTTGTTCAACACCCCGCAGCTGTTGAATAAAAGAATAAAATGTTACCTGCTTTTGGATTGAAACAGGGAAAATAAGCAATACAAGAGAAGTGATCTATCTGTGGTGCTTATGGACTAAAAGGGAATAAAAAAGACATCAACAGCACATAAATCAGTAGAAAAAAATTAAAAAAAAGTAGTTATTATAGTATTGTTAACTACGCGTTTTTTCTTTTTTTTTAGAAAGTTTTAAAATCTGCACCTGTATTGGTGTGTGGTTTAGACATGCATAATGCAGTTATTAAAAAAAACCCTGGTTTAAATCTCAACAGCTATTTTTACAACATTTTCTAGGTACCAGTTTAGTTAGACACCTAAATTGTTAATCGTCAGCTTCGTTAAGACTGGGAAATTGCTGTGTTAGCAAAAAGAATTGTCATGTACTGCTTTCTCTTCTGTGATTTCGAAGAGGTGTTAGTATTTTTAACACTGCAAGTGGAGACGGCAAACAAGCGCTTAAACCTCGTGAAATCTCATTCATAAATTGTCATATCATTACAATAAATGTCAACATTCCTGTAAATCTAAATCAATGGTGGCGAAGAGAAAATGAAAGAGATTTTTTTTCTCATTTTGCGTAGAAATAAGCGGCCTATGATTAACATAAAAAAGGAATTGCTATTTACAGTTATTCTTGTTACTTGCTCTAGAAAATACATACTGTATCATTTTTTATTATTATTGCGCTTTTGTTTATTTTGCGTTTTTCGTAGAAACAAGATTTACGTAATATTTATTATATCTACGTAACAATACAAAAAGCCGATTGCACTATGGTACTACTGCGTTTACGTGACCAGCAATAACCTAAATAAGTACGTACTGTGCTACCTACTGCCTATGAAGTTCTTTGTAGTATTCTGGTATCAGCTTTACTTGCTACCAAGCCTTTGTGACAGTTCTTGAAGTTGCAGCCTTCGTTTTAATTATGGGCCTGTTTTCTCTAAGTCATTTTTGCTTGAAGTTGGTGGGGTTGTATTCTGATCCATCATTTAGACTTTATCCCAAAAAACTCCCTAAAACTCTATTTTTTCATCCCAAGAATCCTTAAACAATAAAATTCTGATTAAATGAATACAGATTTATTTATGTATTTAAATATTTAATATTAATAGTTATGAAAAAAATTAAAATATCGGGTATGTTCTGCAAAACGAAAAGTAGTGCAATTAAAAACGAGTGTTTTTTAAATACTATTTGTATTTAAAAACTGTATTGTAGAAATTATATTAAAGTTTTATAATTAAGAAAGGAAGTTATGTTAATATTCATTAATCCAATGAATAAAAAAATATATCAAAATGTCAAATTTGAAAGTTATAGCAAATAGAATTTTCATGCGATTTCAATTTCACTACTTTTCATTTTGCAGAACATACCCGTATGTTTAGAATTAGTAAATAATATGTCTTTCATTTGAAATACTTCACAGTCAAAATTTTCTGATTCATGAGTTATTTTGTTGTAAGTATGATACATGACGATAACTTCAAATTTATTACAGCAAATTGAGTTTTTCTTAAGAAGTTTTTCTTTGAAGAAGTCTTTATTTTTAAAAGAGCTTTTAGTAATTCACACTGCAGTCTGTTACGCATTAAACAGTACAAATTATACGATAGTGATACATAAGACTAGAGGACTTATTCTGTAACTCTTCTAAGCTTAAACTCTATCGCTAAAAATATATAAACTAGATTTAGGACTTTTTGGCTACGAATAGAATTCTTAAACGCTTATTGTAATTTAAAAACTTTATGCCTATTACCTCTATTTTTTTTAATTTTATATATTTTCAAACACCAGCCTGTTTCAAAAACACAAAATTTTAGCATTTTAGCTTAAGAGAATCACAGAATAAGATCCATTTTAATTCTAAATAAAATGTTACTTCAAACGACCAAACCATATGTATGTTTGTTATAGTTTTGTTTTTTTCTTGAGCGACGAAAACAACTAAATCGCTTTCAGTATATGTGACCTTTTTACCAATGACTTTTCCAGTTTAATCAGCATTTATAAAAAAATTAATAAGTGCTGCAAAAAAAACGCGTTTGTTTTAAATTAAGAAGTTGTTACCACTGCTTTAATTTTTTTGCTATTTTATGAAATCTAACACATACACTTGCGCTTACTACACCTATTGTGTAGGTATCTTGATTTTTTGTTGCTTTACTTTCTTATTACTCTCTCTTTTTTAATTCTCTTTAAAATGCAAGAGTAAAAGCATATGTTTGTTTCTTCTGATTTCCACCCCATATTCAACAGGATTTTTATTTCTATATCATGTGTTGCTTAAGATTTTTAATTTTTTGTAGTACGGCAAAAAAAAAACACTTGTGGGGAAAAAGATAGGGTTTTTATTCAATAATTTGTGTGTACATTATATGTACCTACCTATTAAGAGGATATGTTGTATGGCTTGATGATATTTACTTTTTTGTATGGCTTTTTTGGATTTTTATTGCTTTTATTGTTTAGCAAAAAAAAAAAAAAGAGTGGGTTCACATTTAAATTTTTAATATAGGTAGGTATAAGTACAAAAAACACTCTTTTTTTGTATTTTTTTATGGGGGTTTTAAGGTTGGGTTAACTGCCTGCCTGCCTAGTGATCTCTAGCTAAAAAAACATTAATTGTAGGTATTTGGCTCTCTTTCATTTTCTTCTTTTACTTTTAAGCTGTTTTAGTGTTTTTTTCTTGGTTCGGTTGTTTATTAAAAATGATTCCTTTTTTTCTGCAGTGATTATAATACTCTGCATTGGTATGTGTAGGGGTTTTTTGTGTTAATTTTCTAAAAGCAACACACAAGCATACAAATATACGTATGCATGGATGTGTATGGTTCTAAAAGAGAAGGTGGTGGGTTTAATATTTTGTTTGTCTTTTATTGTTGTTGCTTACGAAAACAGTGGTAAAAAGACTAAATACCTGCAACAATAGTGTGTCTGAATATTTTTTTTAAATTATTATTGTGTTACTCGATGTGGATGTGCATGAATGTGTCTGGCTTTGTTGGCTTAACTGCATGGTTGTTATATTATTGATCGTGTAGGTAGTGGTAGGTGGTTTTCTTGGAAATTCTATATGATTTTAAACATCCCAACCAAGCAATTTATACCTCCTCACCCAGCTAACAGACGTATTTATGTTTGTAAGTATGTATGTACTGTCTTTCTTGAAATTTAAAAATGATCTTTTATTTTCCATTTTTTTTCCCTACATCATCAATTTTGGTTTTTATTTTTTTTTTTTTTTTGTTGTTGCTGAATAACCTTCGTACTTTTTTATGTTTGTTAGCATTGCTGTTATGTATTAGTAAGCCATAGTTGGGTTTTTTTCTTTTCTACATAGCCACATACATACAACATACATATTAAAAGTGGTGAAGCGGCTAGTCAGTGATAATGATGATGCTGACGATGACGAATCCATAAGAGACATGCTTGTCATTTTGTTTTACATACTAGTTTCTTAAAAGTGAAGTTTTTTTAATCTTTTAGAAGCAACAGCCCTCTAAAATATAAAAGAACACACATACACACAACACATACTATGTATACTAAGTATAGAGGGAGTTACAGAGCCCAGACACCATTTCTTTTTATACAATTCCTTGAGCTATGGTCACATTAGGCAAATATTTGACTAAAAAAACGTAACCACTTTTTATGGAAATATTTTATTCCAAACATTTCTTTAAAAATTATTTAAAAATAAAGCTTAATAGAAAAAGTACTTATTTTGAAACAATGAAAAATTAACAAATAGATACATGTATGTATGTTTGTACATACATACATATGTATGTAATTGTTTTCATGATATAGTGTTTACGCATTTTACGTCAAATACCTACTTATTTTCTTTATCTGATCGTAGCTTTAGTGTATTTTTGTTAGTCTTCAAAAATACAGTCGAACTTCCCTATAGTGAACTTCTATACAAGTTTAGTATATTTTAATCTCCTTATATTGAATTTTCTTATAATGAAAAGTATTGAATGCACAAAATGAGACCAAAAAACAAAGACAAAAAGAATGTGCATACCACAGCGTATACAGTGATGAAACAAATGACAGCTCCAAAAGTAAAAATCAGCTGTTTTTAATTTCACTAGGATTTAAAAACAACAAATATGTGTTTTTGCTAATATGTACTTATCATTTCATTTTAAATGGTAGTAAAATTGTTGTTTTGTACTTGTTTAGAGTTACAGTTTCGTCACCGTATGTGTATACTTATGCATATTTACAAAAATGTAGCATCATATTAACATTTCTCTTTAAAAAAGTTATTAAGTGTTTAATAAAGTTAACGAAAGTTTATTACAAAAAAAAAAAAATTAGCTAGGCAATGTGGAGATCTTAACAGCACCTTATCCGACATTTTAAAAAACAAAGACGTAATTTTAGGAAATACAGAAAACAAGCAATTAAAAACTAAACGCAAAAGATTTAGAACCTGTCTTTTAAAGGATATTGATTAAGTAATGGTGAAATGGATTATCGAGGCTCATACGTAGTACAAATTATCCCATATCAGGACCATTAAAAAAACATTTAATTTATTCATTATCAAGTTTATGTATAACAAAGATGCAAATTCATTATAGAGAAGTTCGACTGTACTTAAAAAGAAGAACTCTAATGTGATATTCTAAAGATATATGAATACCTATATACATACATACATATGGTCACCTTTAATTTTAAAAATAACTGTTCTTAAAGAGCAGCTTAACTTATTTTTTTGCACTGAAAGTAGGAGTACAAAAAAGAAAACTACAATAAATATACAAATTTTTTGATTAATTGCAATATGTGGGAGTAACTTCAGAGAGAAAAAAAAACCGTTAGAAATAAGAGCTTCAAAAAAAGAGAAATAGAATTTCTATAGGTACACAGTAAATAGAACAACATTAAATAAAAAACTAAATTCTATCGCATAAACAAAATTGTTAAAACCAAATATAGGGTGGCCGGGTAAAACTGATACAAGACCAAATTGAAATAAAGCGACAATTGATTTTGGCTGTATTTAAAAAGTCACATTTATGCTATTATGTATGAACTAGCACATACATATGTACATACCTACCTACTTTTTCGTATGCATACATATGTATGTACAATATAATACCCCACCTTTAGTTGCATTAAAAGCGGTGGACATTTATTTCATTTAGTTTTTGTTTGTGTACATAAGTTATACACCCACAACCTACGCATTTATTGTTGTTGTGATTTTCATATTTTTAATCTTATCGTTTAGGCTTTGATTGCTAATTCACGCTTTACAAGTGGTTTTTTTAAGGCAAAAATCATTTTCTTTCATAGTCTTGGCAAATAAATTGTACGTTTTTATGATCATTTCACGTTAGAGTACGATTGTACATGTATGTATGTGTGTGTGTAAATTATTTTTTTTTAGAAATCTCAGTGACAGCATCACCAACCTCATAGTTGTCAGCTTACTATGGAGTTTAAGTTTAAAGACCAACAAAATTTAAATAAAACCCACCAACCTCCAAACCGAGAAAGAAAAAAATTAACACCCACCCAAAAATACTTAAAAATTGTACGATTTTTTTTATTTATTTTGATGTGTCTTTATGTACATATTTTGAGACAAGTTTGAAGCAAAAAAAAAAAGTTTAATTTTATATACTCACAATATGTGTGTATATCCATATGCACATATGTATGTACATATGTAAGTATAATATTCTATATATATAGCTATACATACGTACATACATACATAACTGTCCTTTACAACCCTGTGTCAGGATTACGGCCTAGCTTCTCGCAGCACGCATGTTGTGTGTCTCAATTTTTATCCATGAGTACCGGGACCTACAGTTTAATGTCGACTCCGAACGACAGACTTGAGAAGCTTGTTCATGGCAATTAGTTACTCTCAGAGCTTTTGCCAGAAGACTGCTGAGAGGTAGTCGCCGAAAGAAATATTTTTTTCATATTTCTTTTTTTTGAAGATGTCGGAGCCTGGAGTCGAACCCAGGACCCATATATATATACCATGTATATATATACTATGTACATATGGATGTATGTTAGTGTGTCATTATAGGAGTCGCTAATTTAATAAAGGTCCTTAAGCAAAAATCTCTATATTTCAATTCTTTTCTTGAATCTAGTGTTGTTTTTATTAACCTAAAAACATAAAAGTATGTATAATACCATACATATCTACATACACTTGCTCACATAACTATTCGTACACTTTAATATTCAGTGTTTAATTAATGAAAAGTTGAATAAAATGAATTGATTAAATAATGCAATATAAGTACGATCATTTTATCCAGCAGTTTTCTTAATTTTTGGTACGGTTCCCATGCTCTGTCCTTTAGCAACAATTCTTGTAGAAACTACTTCAACAAAAAAAAATTAAATATTATTTGATATACAATAACAGTGGTAGGTTGTAAGAAACTAGAAATCTAAAGAATTGTCATAAAACTGCGTAATGGAGAAAATTTGCGCGAAATAGCTACGCCTATTGGAAGATCAAACTTGCATCCATTACGTTAATAAGAGCTTCCATTTTGTCAAGCCAAGCACAGGTCGCCTTCTAAACAGTTCAAACATGAAAAATGGTCTGTTCTGGCAGATCTGTTCGTATAGTGAAATTTAAAAATACGAGTACATACTAAAAAAATTCGTTAATACTAAGCCGTTCTTTATCCAAGATGCACGCTTGGCCTTGGCCCTATCTTTTTCTCAACGATATCAGCAAGATAATACGATACGCACAACAACTCAAGACAAGTCGTTAATTACTTTTTTGTAAAAGAAAATGTATCAAAAATCATGCACGCGCTCAGTCCGTAGTTTACCACAATTGGTAAGAATCCTATACGAAGATTTCCAGAATATTGCTGTTAAGGAAATTGTATGTATTAGAATATACTCGTACATACATTTATATTTAGGACCTCTATTTAGAATTGAAGCTACAATGGATGTGTGTAATTTTTTAAGTCATGGGAATATAACCATATACAGACACCATTACGTGAACAGTACGTAGTATGTAAATATAGGTACATATCTATTTTTAATGTTTCCTCAACTGTAGATCGTTATACGATTAAACATTTTAATTTATTTTTTATACATAAAAATAGCTATAAAGATTTTTTCAGCTAAAAGAATAATATTTTCTTATACTTTCTTAACAGGATATCCATTTATTTCGTTTCGTTTTTTCAATTTTTTTAATTAAAAGTTACGCACCCAACATCTAAAATTTGTAATCAAAATTGATCATTAACACTAGACACTAAAAAACAAATATAAAAATGTCACCCACTCTCTTGTTTATGCGAATTTTGTGCTCATTATGAAATAAATTCATGTTCAAACATGCACATCATACACGACACAATAAGAACATACCCGTATTAGACACAGCATGTGTGTTATTATTTGCAAAAGTCGTTGTTAACATCCGCCTCACAATAACAAAACACACACACACACATAGCATATGTATGTCTGTACGAGCACATACTCGTATGGATATTAAAGCTCATATTAAAAATAATAAGAAAACAAAAACAAATTACAATTGCTCTCTACCCAAACTAGCCCACAGAAAGGGGAATTTATATTTATACGTATGTTTGTACAGATGAGAGTTTAAATGTTTGTCTGAATGTGTCTGCCTGGTGTTAAAAAAATTGAGTGGGTTGAGAATGGGCGCGTAAAAGATTTTTTTTTTCTTTTGGTAATGACACAACGTCAACAATAATCAGACACATCTAACTATGTATTAATATTGTTGCTTTAACAACAACAATATTAAAATCATCACCATCACACACCACCACCACAACACCAAACAAACCTGCACTAACACAATAATTATTTATTTACAACAACAAAATATCAGACGCACGCGATTTTTTTTTTTAATAAATCTTCTCCACAAAATGTGTACAAAGATCACAATATTTTTGTTTTTATGGTGGCAGAGGCGTTGAGAGAGGGTGATCAAAAGTATCTTTGTTGTGGGTTGGGGGATTTGTGTAAAAAAAAACAAATATCAACAATAACAAATAACTATTAAAACCGGTTGTTGGGTGTTGGAGATCACCATTATTATTGTCATCGTCATTATTATCAAACACACGCAGTTTTTTGAGAGTGTGGTTTTTTTTTTAAGAAAATTTATGTGATAAGCGCGCTACTTAAAAAGCTTAAGGAGTTTATATTTCTTAAACATTTAGTAATAATTGTTTTTCTTTTTAGTGAAATAAAAAGGAAGCAAACAAAAAAATAAACTAAAAATATTTTATGCAAATTAGTGTTAATTTAAAAATTTTTAACGATTTCTTATCGTGTTTATATGAAAAAAAAAAATATTAACCGCCCGTCAGGACAGGGTTGGTTAAAACGGATATTTGCTATAATGCTACATATTGAGCTAATTTCAGTTCAATTCTTTAAAATTAAATTTTGCACTGCTATAGATAATTTAAGCCGATTTCCAGCTTTATCAAGCCAAACTTTAGTACTACCCAACATTTGATGTAAAAATTTCTTTTTTAAAAAATCATGGTATGCTATGCATATCGTCTCAAACACACTGTTATGCCATGTCTTGAAAAGTTATCATAGTATCTTAGCATATAATTGAAAATCGGCTAAGCTATTGTAGCTCGCTGTGTTATATACCATGTCTGTAAATGTTTTTTATGGATAATGTTTTCCATACTGTTGTATAAATATTTGCTACATCACTCAGTGTTACAGATTATATTTATTAAAATAAGTAAATGTTTGTTTACCAAATAAAACAAATATAAACGTTCCATTAGTCTGCAAGTGACGTCTTACATTTTGTTTTGATTATATTTACAATACAATATTTAACAATAATGACACAAATTTTATTAGAAAAAAAACAGTATTGCATTAAAAAGTCTGTACTTAAAAATGTCAAATTTGTGTGCAGTTTTGTTTTATAGATATAATAATTCAAATAAGTGATTAGAGTTCATCATTAAGAACATATGTCGCATGTGTTGACATGTTAATTTTCCATGTTGATGTCTACAAAATGAGTATAAAAACAGTCTGGTATGTTCTGAAAAACGAATTCGAGTGAAACTGAAACGGAATGAAATTTTAAATTGCCATAATTTTTAATGGGGTCACGATTTTGTTCATTTTTGGCATTTTTTTGGCTAATAACCATTAATGTAAATGTAACTTCTTTTAATACCAAAACTGTAAAATATTTTGCCAAATTAAATTTGAATTGTTGTTGAAAAACCACTCGATTTCAATTTCACTCGAATTCTGGCTTTTTTAATGCCAGTCTGTAGTAGTTCCATCCAAGTCCACGCAAACAAAACAACAGGAATTGTTTTTGCAGAGATTCCATATGGTCACTATGAACGTTGTAATATGGATCCCATATGATTGAACCATACTCCACTCCAAAATAGGTCTGACGAGTGAAACAAACAGCTGTTTAGTAATGTACGGATCAGAAAACTCTTTTGCCCATCGTTTAATACAGCCAAGAGCACATCTAGCCTTATTTAAAGCCATATTAATATAGTAATTAATTTGCATAGATTTTTTTGAAATTAAACTGACTTTTTTTAAATTTATATACAACAAAGGCTTGTCAAATAGTTTGTTAAACTTATTTGAGCAAGAATTATTTCTTATTGTTAATTTTTAAGGTTAATAAGAAACGATTTTGTGCTGTTTTAATAGTTTCAACATAATATCGTCGCAAGAATTAAAGAACGCTGTAACTGACAAAACAGTTAATGTTCACCAGAGCAAAAAAACCTGTATGAAAGTAGAAAGAAGACACTGGTATTTTTCAAAACGCAGACGGCGTAAGTGAATTTCTTTTTATCATAGATATCTAGGACCGGGACCAATCGACGCGAATTTTTTTTTTTGTGATAAAAATGATGCAAAAAAACGTGATTTTCGATTTTTTCTCAGTTACAGCGTTCTTTAATTCTTGCGACGATATGTGTATAAGCGTGTTTTTAGCTTTATTTTTTCTCAAGCACATCTACCAAAATTGTAATAGTTTTGAGATATTTTTAAGTTTGAAATTATAGTGGTGTTTACAATTTCATTGTAGAAGGGTCACTACTGCCTCCATTTTTGCTTCAGTCATCAAATTCAACAAATTTTACACCCAATAAAAAAAAATTTACAGACTCTATCCACAAAACCCATAAAATTATTGGTGTGGTGCGTGAGTTCAGTCATTCATTTCAGATGACAGACAAAAAAAAAATTGATTATTTTTAAGAAGAAAAAAAAAAACAAAAAAACATTAATAGGTTGGGTGGCTTGCAGACTTGACTGAATTACTGATTGTGTTAATACAAGGTTTTTTTTTTTCAATACAAAAGCAAGTTTTGAGAATAATATGCAGGCCTGGTAAGATAAAAAGAATAAAAAAAAAATCAACTATAAAAGCGAAACACACCCGCCTATAGTCATAATCGTGAAAACGAATTTAAATTTTTGCACTTTGAAACGGGCAGATGCGATCATTAATAACTTTATTTTTATTTTTTAATATTTTTTTTAAATTTTTTTCTAGAGGTACTAAACAAATAGAAAAAGAAAAACATTGAAATATTTAATAAACAAAACACACACAAAAATATCAGCCCATTAGTGTCGCCACAGACACCCCAAAAAAATAAAAATCCCCTCTTGACTAATAGTTAAAATGTTTTCGATGTAAAACTTGTAAAACCTTAAGCATTAACAACATTAAAGAGCCTCTATACTGTGTCAGAACTGAAATTTGGAAACATTTAAAATCTCAGCTATTTAAATGGCATTAAATAAAATTTCTCAAAAATAAATCTGCTTCGAATCAGAAAAACTAACCTTGAAAATACATGCATAAGTTTGAAATTTTGACATGCTTAGTGTATCATATTTGCTGTATCACTGCACTGGGAATAGTTTTAGAAAAGATAATAGAAAATAAAAAATAATTTAAGAAAAGCCGCGTATATGAATTCGCAATTATAATATGAATTAGATCTTGAACTTGGTTTGTCATAGGCAATATAAAAAGCAGCTGGTCTAAACACGATGATTGAAACAAAAATTTTGATTATATAACTATTTTCCGCGATTAGGTTCGTTTCATTCCTTTGTTTAGTCACAATGATATGTCGTTTTAGAAACTATATTTTGTTACATTACAATCATCCCAATAATAAATAAAAATTCTCCGATAGTTTTTTCTCTTTTGAAGTGAATAATTTTGTCTAATTAGGGTTTTTTTAGAGGTTAAAACCTATATTTTTAATTTACCACAATAATTATTAAAAACTTCTCAACAAAACTTCAAAAACTATTTATTTTAAAAAACCATGATAATTTTAACTCTAAATACGGGATATGTGATAAGCAAATCCAAGTTTAAAGATATATTTAGCAAACAAATGAGTAAAAACTCTAATTATTGAACTAAAAAGCTGCTTAATTTAAATATTTTTGGAGTTAAAACCTGTTTTTTGATAAATAAAAAAAAATATTTTAGAAAATTTAATAAAAATTCGCAAGTACGGACAGAATGTTAAGCAGAGTAAAGCTTGACGAAACTTCTTACAGAAATTATTAACAATCTTATGAAACTAAAAACTACATAGTAAGGATTTAAAACACTTCTTCAAAGACTCTAAAAAGTCTGACTTTGGTTATAGAACTTGTGAAAAGATTTGTCAAACTTGAACAGTTGTTTTTTATTGCAGACACCAACAATCTTAATGATTGACGTAATAGACATATGTTTTGAGATTAAAATCTCCTTTTTTAATAAGTTATGAAAACGTTTTTCAATATTATCCTAAAAAAAGTCATCTTGAGGCGTTTTATGAAGGAAATCCCATAATATATAATAAATTTATATAAATAAAAATCAATGCTGTTCGTTGGTCATCGCCCCAGTAGAGAACGGCTGGATCGATTTTGACTAT
Source organism: Metopia argyrocephala (assembly GCA_963576795.1). Classification (NCBI taxonomy): domain Eukaryota; kingdom Metazoa; phylum Arthropoda; class Insecta; order Diptera; family Sarcophagidae; genus Metopia; species Metopia argyrocephala. The sequence continues at coordinate 168,640,006 of OY756208.1, read as the reverse complement.
TTTTACTTTCTAATGATCGTCGTGATCCAACTTAGGTTTTTACTGAAAGAAAATTTTGACCCGCTCACTTTTTTTGATTTACTAACTTTTCTTTCGAATATTTGTATTAATCCATTTTAAATTTTCAGCAAGAGAAAAATTTGTCACGCCTATTTTTACGCCCACATTTTTCTATTTTATTATACATATATGCATATGAATAAAGTTTTAATTTAAATATAGTTATTTTTCCTCTTTTTAACGCATTTTAAAAATCGAACGCAAACATTTTTTCTAATTTGGACAGGACAACGTCTGTCGGGTCAGCTAGTACTTAAATAAATAAGAAACTCTTCATATATTTTCTTAAACACAATAATGATAACGGTTTTTTTGGACTAAAAAACTTTTTTTATTAAACAAACGAGAAAACCTGTCAAGCTTAAAAAGATATCTTAAACAATTCGCATGACTTAAGTGAGAAACTACTTAACAGGAATTTTTTTTTTTGGGGGGGAGGGGGGGTTTAGCAGAATACATACTATATGTAACAAACTGTTCTCAAAGTATTTATGGAAACAGTTGGTCGAACTTGAAAATATTTGTTTTAAGAGGTTTTAATAATCCTTCTGATAAAAAGGTGCATTCTTGAATAAATACAACAACTTTTAACAAAACTTTTTAACGTTTGTTTAAGGTTATACGATGTGTGTGGGAAAAGTTTCAAGAAGTTTCTTAAAGAAATTACTAATATTGCCTATAATTGAAATGAAAATCTTCTTAAGAGGGGCTTTCTTCTTGGGAGAAAACCCTTTTTATTCAAAACAACAAAGAAATTTATAAAAATGTTTGTTTGTGGTTTAAAGATCCCTGGGAAAAACGGTTAAGCTTGAACGGTTTTCTTTAAGTATGCGGTAAAAATCCTTTTTATTTAGATAAGACATTTCCTAGTAGGGTAAATTGAGGTTCTTTTCTTGGACTGTGGGAAAAACAGTCAAGCTTGAGTGGGTTTCTTAAAGAAAATGAAGTGAGAAATATCTTAATGGGTGTATTTAAGGGGACGTTTGGCAACCGTACCTGTATCTAATTATGGGAATTTATAATAATTTTCTAAATTCATCAAGAGGGTGTTTAAAAGAGCTGGGGGAAGTATAGTTCAAGCTTGAGCAAGTTTCTTTAAGACTGAAACAAAACAACCTTTTTTGTTAATTAAATATATTATACATGTAAAAAAGAGGGTACAAGTGGAAGAAATGTGAAGCCTGTTGGTATCTATTAAAAGAAAAAACACCCTTAAAACCCAGTCAACCTACAGAAAATCATGGAAGAAGCAACACTTGTTAACCGCCAAAATTTAAATGCATTTTTTTTTCTTTCACAAAATGAATGCAACTGGTTGAAGAGGAGTCCTCCGTTTTCTATAGTGTAAAAGGGAAAGAAGAACCAAAAAGAAATAAAGAAAACAACCCTCTTTAGAAATACAAACCCGTACACAAACATAACAAAAATCTAAAAAAAAAAGTCTGAGAATTTTTAGCACATGTTGCATGTGTGTATAACTCTGCCTGACCACTTTAATTTTTTTCTGTCTTGGTAAATACAACATAAGGATGAGTATAAGAAAACAGGATAATGAGATTTTTTTTTATTTATTATTTTCTTTCTTTTTTCTTATACTGACTGGTGCGTGTTTTTTTTTTAAATTTTTAACTGAAAACAACTGTTGTTGAGACCTAAAAATGGCCCAATGGTTGGTTGGTTAGTTGGTTACAATAGGGTGTCTTCTTATACTTTTTGGCTTTTTTTCTTTAAATCAACCTGTTTCTTTATGAAAATTACCTTTTAAATTGTTTTTAACCAACGACAGGTTGTAAAAATTCATTTTTAAAAAAGCCTCTGTATATAGGGGATGCACCTGCTTTTTTCTTAAGGGGTTCTTCTTCCTTTAGAAAAGGATTTTTCTAGCATTTTGTTTTAAATGAAACACCTTTTTAGAAAACTATAAAAAAGAATTACATCTTATAAAATAATACAAATAAACTAACCTTGAATTAAATTAAAGATAAAAAAATACAAGAAACTTTGAAAGAAATAAAGAACGCCCACCTTTTAAACAAATTTTAAAAATTAACGTTTTTTTTTTCTTTTTTTTTATAAAAACTGACCACCGACCCCTTTAAACTGGCAAAACTACTTTTCAAAATCAAAATTTTTTAACAGAAACAAATTAAGAAGACCTCTTTACACAATCCACCCATTATTATCATTAAGTTTTTAAGCTGACGGTTGTTGCTTTTAAAGAAATTGTTTTAAATTTTTTTCTTCTAAATTCCATCAAAAAAACGTTAAAAGATGTACTCGTACTGGGTTTCTTGCGTATATGTGTACGGTTTTTATTTCTCTTTTTATTTGTTTTGGCCAAGTTTAAAACAATAAAAAAATGTTGTATTTTGTTGCTCTTTAACCAGCATAAGAAATACCACCTGCCGCCCTTATAAAGCAATACAAAATGCATTTCATTTTGAACGCTAAAAGGTTTAAAGTTTTTTATTTTAAGATTTCCAAAACTATGTTAACGCATAAATATCTAAAGTTTTAAAATATAGTTGAAAAAAAGTTAAAGCGCTTCTACACAACATTGTTTTGTATTTGGTCATATAAACAGTAACCACTGACGTTATATCGGGTTAGCCATTTAGTAGTTTCAAAATCGCCGCTCTGTCAAGACTATCAGCTGTTATGCATATATCTGTCGTCTAAAGCGTCAGTTCAATGAATGAATGAATCGTTCAAAAAAATATTTGACTTTTCTCATTACAATTTCTCAGAAAAAACTTTTTATTTTGTCATCTAATTTTATATTCAGTAAAAATCTAAGGGGCCAAATGTTGATAATTATATAAAATCTTTGTCATTTATATTAATATGTTACATTTGTATATGTCATGTTATATTTTTATAATTGTTACAACTATTTGTTTTTTTGTTAATGATATAATTTACTAAGTTTATATGCATTCCTTTTGAACTATAAAAGAATTATATTCTTAAGGTTCTTACGGAGGAATATACCTAAATAAATAAATAAATAAATAAAATATCGTTTAACAAACGAAGAATGCTTAAAAATTATTAAAGCTATCTTATGGTGGTCATAAACGACCTACTGTGCAAGAAATCGATAAGATTTTATAGAAATTTGCAAAGACTGCAAACGTTACAATTATAGTGAGGCCTTTGCATCATCGTAATGTACGCAATAATAAAAACATCACTTCTGCAAGTCACAGTTTGGCATATATTCTAAATTTAACGATTTCACAGTGTTCTCAGTAGTTGGGCCGCTATGGCATATTGGGCATTTAGATTTTTAACTTTATCTATAAAAAGCTGAAACCGAACTCATGCAAAAAATTACAACCGGCTGTCTTTCAATGATCTTTTTTCAAAGAAGCTTATTTTTTACACAGTGGTTACGTGAACGAACAAAAATTATTGATCATAGTGCTCGGAGAACCCAGAAGTTAGTGTTATAAATCCATATCTCAAAAAAGTGACTATTTGAGTCCTTATTTTTTAAATACGGTGGAAGAACCGTTATTATCTATTCATTGGATATTTATCAGTTTCGTAATTTCTCAATTTGACAAAGTCAATTGACTACCAAGCTTAAGTTTTAGAGACCATGTACGTAATATACGTGCATGTTAGTATTAGTTAGACCATTTGATAACCACATAATACATAACTGGCCTTTACAACCCTGTGTCAGGATAACGGCCTAGCTTCTCGCGTGTGTAAATTTTTTATCCATGAATACCGGGACCTACAGTTTAATGTCGACTCCGAACGACAGACTTGAGAAGCTTGTTCATGGCAATTAATTACTCTCAGAGCTTTTTCCAGAAGACTGCTGAGAGGTAGTCGCCGAAAGAAATATTTTTTTCTTATTTCTTTTTTTTAAGATGTCGGAGCTGGGTGTCGAACCCAGGGCTCATGTCTTAGTAAGCCAACACACTAACCAACTAACTTTCGAAAATTAATCGCTGTGACACCACCGGAAAAGTTAGAAAAATTAATTGAAAACTACTAAATGACATTGTATTTCATACATAATGACAACGTCCAAACATAATAATGAAACATAAAAGTTTGTGTGTTTTATATAACTTTTAAAACCGAAGAATGGCTAACCCTGTATATGTATAACGCTTCATACGTGACCCAAAAGATTTCTCTGGTAAATTTATATTTATTTTTAAAGACTATTCATTTTTCACACTCACTTTTTTTTCCCCTAAAAATCTTTATAGCTTAACACGTCCTTTTACTGCTTTAATAAATTTTTATTTTTATTTTATTTTTTCCTGCCAAAGTTCAAGGTTATTTGCAAAGTACAAGTATGACAATTCCTAGTTGAACAAAACCCCAAAACTAAATTTAATTCCTTGTTTTTATTTTTTTATTTTTTTGATATTCAAATCACATACAAAACTAAACTTAACTAAGACAACCAGCCACCCACTTTTTATTTTACTTTTAAAGTCAGAGTCTCATGTTTTGACGCCATAAAATTTAAAATGTGAGGAGTGTAACACATATTTTGCGTTTTATTTTCAGTTTGTTTTCTGACTTTTTTTTCTTTTTTTATATATATAAAAAATATTAAAAGAAAAGTAAAATTTGAATACAAAATGCTCTATATAATAAAGTTTCTGTTGTTGAAAACATACAAAAAAAAAAGTGGGTGGATGCTGGATGACTGGCTGGCTGTTATGTTTAGTTAACTTTGCCTGACTGGCTTCAACCAGAACCAGAACCAGAACCAGTCATATATCAATTTTTATATCTTTTTAAAGAGTCTGTAGTATCTGTGTTTCTTTTTTTTTAAATCATGAATGGCTGTTATAATGGGTTTGGTTGGTTTGGGTTTAGGTGGATGTTAAGCCATTAAAAACAAACCCAAACCTTAAGAAACACGATGTAAAGAGTTTTTAATGTTTATTTTCCGTTTTCCTTTTTTTTTTCTTTTCTTTTGTGAATCAAAGGCAGTTTTCTTTGGATTGTAAGACGTGGCTTTTTTTTTTTTGTTAAAAAGTGTGGGTGGTGAAAAGAAAATCTACTTTTAAGCGCAACAGTTGTTTGTCTTCAAAAAGACCTTTAGAATTGAAATGTTGTCTGTTTGTTGGAGGGTTTTGGTGGTCAGGGTTGTTTGTTTGTTTATTTTGCTTAAAGAGAGAAAAAAATTTTATTTTTTGTAGGTTCTACCAAATAAAAATGTTAAATAATTAAACCACCATAATGGTGTTTTTTTTCAAGCTAAAAAGAACTGACAAAATGGTTAATTTTTTGACACTTATGATCATCACGACAAATCATCTTGAAAAGATTGACGTCAAAATTAGACGCAGTAAAAAATTCGTTTGGCAATTAAACTTTTCGTAACTACTAAGGGGCTTAAAGAACAGTTTATACATTAAGCTCCTTAAACTGAGCAGCCAGTGAGGCTGGACTTTTTTTAAATGAATTCTAAAACTATTTTATGTAGACAATTGGAGTCATTGGTCACTTGTGAGTTAAGTTTTCAACTTTATCATTCAATGATTTTTATTAAGCAGTCACAGTTGGGTACAACTGAAGGTCATAGAAAAAATATCAAAGGGAGAGGGTAGAAGAACCACTGTTGAAAAGAGGGAAAGGGTGGAAGAGGAGGGAAAAAGTGGAGGGAGAAGAATATTCATATATACATAGTTGGCCATTACAACCCCGTTCGGGGTTACATCCTAGCTTCTTGCAGCACCCATATTGTGTGTGTATATTTTTATTCATGAGTACCGGGACCTACAGTTTAATTTTGACTCCGTACGACAGACTTGAGAAGTTTGTTCATGACAATCAGTTATTCTCAGAAGTCCTACAATGAACTTCAGTGGAGCCTGAATATCAGCTGCCGTCACAAAATTCTTTACCAAGGGAATTTCAACTTCTTCTTCAAATTGCCGGACGGTGCGTTATCGTCTTCTTTTCTTCCATTATCTGTTACAGGTCCTCGTCTCTGTTTTCTACTGTAACAAAGCCCAGTCGTAATGCCGACTATCATTATTAAGCTGAGCTAATTAAGCCCGAGAAGAGAATTGGCATACATTTGCCACACAGCAATTAGATATATTTTTCAAACGTTCCTGCTCCTTTTTTCAGACCCGTTTCCCAAACAGTTCATAAAATCAATATACTTATTAGAGGCCTGGGCAGACACCAAACGCACTAGACATTGAGAACCTAATGTACTAACGGTATCAGAGCGACCTCGTTTCCCAGAATATTTCCATGACCTAGAATTTTATAAAAGCAGCCAATCACAGTTACTATGATTTAAAAAACAAATCGTCCAAATTCACAACGAATTTCTCTTTTAAATTAAAACATTTAAGTAGTAAAGAACCATTTAAAAATTGCATTTGTAACTGTAAGAGAGGAGATCCTATTTAGTTAACCTTTTAGGAAACAACTTCAGCCCTCTAGCCTATTTCGTCTAAATCACTGCCACAAGATCATGATTTCTTTAGAAATGTTGCAATTCTTTTTTAAATATAAATATGAATTTCATCATGTGAATAACCAACAACCACCCAACTATGAGTAATAAAATGACTCACAGATCATCATCATCATCATCTTGTTTTCAGCCCAACTAAAAACGAAAGGCAAAAATGAAGAACGTATGTGGGTTTAAAAAAAACACCGGCAGTAGAACCCCCTTTTTCTTAAGAAATTATATGCAAAAGTAGGTATTTAACGTAAAGAGTATCTGCAGCATAAGAAAAATAAAAGAAGAACTGTTGTTAACAATTTATGCATATTGATAATATTCCTGGAATAATACAACACATATTGACAGAAAACGAAGACATAAAACCCAACCACAAAAGATCGCTTTAAAAGTGTGTATCTGCTAAACGCCCCCTACCTTTTGTGTGTGGTTTTTGTTTTTGTTTTTTTTTTTGTTTTAAGGAGTCTTTAAGCAAAAACGAAGAAAACAAAAAAGCGGATGTTGGTTGAAAAAAAAAACAAAAAATAATAAAAAAAACTTTATTTATATTATGTTTTCTCTTCATTATATTTGCAGTTGGTAGGGATTGGCAGCAACAGCACCATCACCAGCACTACCAGCTTTGGCAGCAGCAAGAGCATTTGCAGTATAGGAACAGTTAAAGGTTTTATTGTTGTAGCATCATCATTGTTGTCATCTTCCTCATCAGCTAGAGTGTTGTTGAAAGAGCAACCATGGCAACAGTAATACCACAGACCTCAAATGTTGAGGCCGCTTATGAAGATATGTTCAAAGAAATCACCAGAAAATTATATGGAGAAGAGACCGGAAATGGTTTGCATACATTAGGTACACCCGTTGCACAAGTGGCAACTACGGGGCCCACAGCAGCACCTGAGGGTGAGCAAAGATCTTTTACGAATTTGGTAAGTTTAAAAAAAAACGAATTTTCAAAATAAATTTTATTCTTGCAATACTTAACTTTTGTTTTGTTTTTTTTCCTTTTTTTAGCAAATTGATCGTTCTACACAACCCACTATTGAATATGAACATAATAATCCAAATAACAATGTTGGTGTTGGGGCTACAACGGTTGCTGCTTCGGCGGCGGCAGCTACAGCAGCTGTTATTGCAGCCGCCACCACACAAAATACCACAAATGTTGTTATACAACAACAACCAGAGGGTTCTGTGGTGGTAACAACCACCACAAATGCAGGTGGCAATTTTAAATCGGAAGATCATTTAAGTACGGCATTTGGTTTGGCGGCATTAATGCAACAGAATGGTTTTGCCACCACAAGTGGTACTATTTTAAGTACACAGGCTATAAATAAAGTTATAACAACGGCTGCTGGCAGTCAACAGCAGCAAACAGCACAACAACAAAATATGACAGGTGATCAACAGCAACAACAACAACAAACTTGGTCTAATGATGGCAATCAACAGCAGCAAGATCAACAGCAACAACAACCCGCACCAACTACACAAATTGTACAGTGGACTACAACACCCAGTGGTAAATTACAAAGTTATTCGACTACAACAGCACAACCACAACAACAACTTGTGCAGCCACAACAACAACAGCAGCAGCAGCAGCAACTAACAACTCCAAAAACAAAGTAAGTTCAAAATAAATTTAAAAGAAGAAGACACTCCATTAAAAGGTACTTAAAAGAGATACTTTTTAAAAAGTACCATATGAAGAAACTTTTGGTACTTTAAAGAACACATTCTGATATTTAATATCGAACGATAATTTTTAGGAAAATTATTTAAAAATTTATTGAAACTTCGTTTAATATCAAATGAAAAAATTAGATTCTATGTACGGAACTGCCACGCAGGAGAGTTATACTAATAAAAAACCTACAAGCAGATCTGTTAAGTAATGATTGGTACTAATCATCAGTAATTAAATTATTTTGTCTAAAAAGGAAAATTAATTAAATTTTAATTATTTTCAGGACACAATAGATCTTATGGGTCGCAGTGTCTTGCATTTGTGCTGGGTCTAAACCAGATAATAATAATAAATAATATTTTCAGTTTTTCATGATTATGACTGGAAAAAAGTGCTGTGATAATTTTTTAAATTTTAGCTCTTATTTCATCACTATCGTCTTTCCTAAAAAGAATTGCTTTATAAGTTTTCAGGGCAGTAAACATAATTCTTATTTTTTTTTTTTCTACCTCTCGGTCTTTTTTCGCTTTTTTTCGCCAACAAACATAAAAGACATGTTTTAAAAACGTGATCTTAAATCATGAAAAAACAATATCCTGAATCGTGTTTGTTATTTGACTTGACTTCTCATCCCTTTTGCTACTATAGGGTGTTTTTAAGCCTGAAAAATTTACAAAAAAGCTAATAGTCAAACAAACTGTCATACTACGTTTAGTTTCGTGACATTTGTTCTCAAAATAACCAATCGCTAATTTTTCAAATTTATTTTGTAAATCAGTTACCAAATCGTAATTTTGCAATATCGCAAAATTGTGTTCAGCAATTAGACTTATTTGTTGGCTTAAATATTGAAATTAAAATTTGACGATAAATTAATTTCGAAAAATCAAGCGATTTATCATTCGGTGGAACCAACCTAAGGGAAACCTAATATGGACCAGCGACTAATGCAACCTGTTGAAAGCAAAATCAATGTGTTACAAAATTTTTTAATTAAAAAAAAATTCGTTTTGTACTCTACATATTTGAAATAAATAAAAAAAAATTAGGGGGGTAACTTTGTATTCCGATTCGAATCGAAAATACTTTCGAAAAAAATTTCATATTCGAAAAACCAATAAAAATAAAATATAATAAAAATAAAAACAATGTTTCGAAAATTCGTAAATTTTTACGAATTCGTAAGATTTTCGATTCAAATCGAAATACAAAGTAACCTCCCAGAATCGAAAAAAATTTATAAAATTAAAGCAAAAACAGTGGTGAGATTCTTCAAAACTCTTGTTTGAATTTAAACCAATACGATTTAACTACCAAATTATAAAACACACCTTCATTTCAAACAAACTTAAACAGAAAAGAAAACGTATACTGGTAGCAAACGAAGAAACAGCAAAAGATTTGAAACATTTTTTTTCATGATGCCAATAATCTGATTTCTGATATATTTTAAAAGTACCAGATAATATGTTCTAAAATTTTTATTTAAAAATTAAAAGAGAAAAAACACAAACATTTTAGAAAATATAAAACAGATTTCATTTCTTCTTTCTTAATTTCTCTTTGCGTGCTATAAATTTTTTTGTAATTTCTTCTACACTCGGTCCATAGCCGGTATCTTTTAACTCTTTTTCACATTTCATCCATACATCCGTTAGCATGCCTTCGGTTTTGAAATATTTGATAATCTCATCACGTTTTAACCATTTCCTAAGCATTTTAGGCTCCCAACCTTCAAACGATTTTACAATCTGATAAAACGATTCATATTTTTCACAATTTTTACGTATTTTCTCTGCATCTAATTTTGGCATTTCCAAATAGGGCTGTCTTATAAGACGATAGGGATCATAGATTTCAGTATAGTTTTGAAAACGTACTGCTTCCCAATTTATATTTAACATGGTATCGTATAATTTTCTGGGATGTCCCAAAATGCCATGACTTACATCGATTAAACAGAGTTGTGATGCGGGCACCAAAAATTCCAATTCAATTTGTAAAATGCGCAAGTCCGTGCCACGATATTTACGTTCTCCTATCCATAAAATTGGTATATTTTCTTTGTCAACATTACTAAGTTCCATTATTAGAGGTGAGTTTTGGGCACGATAATTACAGCGTTTATAATTCTTTCCATATAACATACTGGCTTCCAACGGGGTAAATTTATAGCGTTCACTGCGCACCAATGAAAAGTGTTCTGAACGAAACAGACGATTCATTTCCATGTCCACCAATTCCAAATCTTTTCTAAACATGGCGATCCACACAAAATACGTGCAGAATGCTAAGAAACCTTCATGAAATGCTTTATCTTTAATCGATTGTGAGATATTCACTATGGGAGTAATGTGATAGTATTTTTTCATTTCCCCATTACCCAACAATATTTCACTATATTCTCTTGCCACTAGCAAACGATATTGCATTAAATGATTTGAAAATATTCTTTTAATTTCGGTACTATCTTCACTTTGTATTTGAGCTTTTTCACCTGATATCTCATCTCGACGTATGAGTAGAAATTCCACAATTTTAAGGAAATATTCAAAATATATAACCAAAGCATTAAGAAAAGCATTAACAGTTTTTGTATTTAAGAAATGCACAAAATCTTTAGTAACAATTTGAGAAGGCGATAGAAATAAAACCAAATCTTTTATGTCTTGCAATAGCAGTGATTCATAATCATGATCAGTATCGGGTCTTTGGAATTCTTGTCGAAATATCAACTCTTCAATTTGATTAATATGGGCGGAGAATTTATAGCCACCGATAATTACAAATTCTTCTTTACTTACTTCTTTGGCGGCTTCATCACGCGAATCAAATTGTAGACACTCCTGTTCATCATTCCAAATCCAAGTGCCATTTACATATTTTGGTACAAAGTTACCCGTGTGTATGCGTATCATCTTGAGAGGGAGTGAAACAAATTTTTGTGATAGAAAATAGAAATTGTTTTAAATATTTGTGTATTTCTTTCTATTTTTTGAAAGAAAAGAAAAAAAAAAAATAACTATCGATAAACAAACGATTTATTACTAATAATTCCAAAAACAAATTATTTATTATTGAAATTGACTGCTTGATTGTAAAGCTTGTCCCGTTGAACATTTTGCTGGTGCTCAAACAGCTCATTAGAAGACTTTCTATTAATATTTATAATAAATCGTTAATAAAATAAAAACAGGAAAAGAAAAGACACTTTTAAAACCATTTTATCTCCTTGTATATGATGAAAAATTTAAATCGAAAATTCGAAATTTAAGTCGAATAAAACTTATCATATAAAACTTGTCTGTTTTTTTATTATTTTAAAATTTCAACCATCAAAGAAATGGTGGTAATGCTCATTAAGGTGATTAGTAAATATAAAGTTTGGAATCTTCTCAGTTTTGGCAGTTATAATAGTAGGTATTTCAGTCGATTTCAATTACAATCGAAATCGATTTCCATCACATACGAGATAGTCTTTTTAATTTAACATATTCGATTTGTCCCATGAAAATAAATTCTTTAGATTTCAAACTAAATTAATGAAAGTTAGCATGGTAGACGACTTTTTAAATTACATATGGGCATTTCCTGAGGTAACGAACGTACGTTCGTACGCTTTTAATGTACAAAGAAGGTAAAAAAAAAACTTTTTCTAGTATTTTTTTTTGCGATTTGATAGCATTATAGTAGCTCTATATGTAGTGCAAAAGATGGATTTCATCGAGTTGAAGTTTTCATAATAATAGTTATAAAGACGTGGTCACGAACGTACGCAAAATAGAAGTCAACTTTAGCTGACAGTAGTGAAATGTAAAATTCTGCGAAATGCAACGGAATATTCCAAAGCGATAAAATAATTTTTAAAGCATACTAATGTAGGTCTCTATCCAGTATTTACACAATAAAATATCTCTATTGGTTTTCGTTTAATTGGCTTAACCGTTTGAGTGCGGCGAAGCGCTATCGCGCTTCGCTTGTTATATGCTAAAAATGCGGAGGAGCGCGATCGCGCTTCTCTTGTCCAGCCAAGAATGCGGAGACGCGTGACCACACCGCTGTTCGTTAGTATACTTTTCGTATTAATTGAGATCAGTTGTATTTATATTTATTGCATTTATTATTAATTTCGTTTAATTGTTGTTTTTAATTATATAAAAATTAAAATAAAACACAGTGGTAAAATTTAGTAGAGCTGTGGATAATGGTACGGTAGAAAAAATGAGCCAATGTAATAAAATAGTTAGATTTCGACTTTAATTTTTTTTAATTATTTTATTTAATTACTTGTTTTATAATAATTAAAACTATTTTTATTATTTTCCAAAAAAAATAATTACGCATTTCATTCCGCACTTTTAGCATATACGTAAAAAAATTCTTCCGCACTCAAACGGTTAAGTATCGGTCGCGAACGTACGGGTCGCGAACGTACGATATTTCCATAGGTTTTTTTTTGTATTATCACCATGCTTAATCCCATAAATATCATCAAATTTCCTTTACAAAAAACGTAATTCTCTATTTATAGTGTGTGGTAACTAGTACTGGCAAAGTATTGAGTAATGAGTACCAAATATCGAGTATTTTTACTAATTTTTGGGTACTTGTACTTTTACATTAAAGTTGTGTGGAAAATTAAAATTTTAACCAGCAAAACAAAACTCCGTCTAAAAATACATTATTACGTTATTACAGTTAATGATCAACAAGCTCAATTAAAAATTTGTGCAAAAATTTACTTACAAAGAATATATTTTCCTTATATTAAGAGGTGACACATACATATAATATTTTTGTAATATAATTAAGTTAGAGCATGCCACTATTCGTTTACAGATACTGACAAAAGAATAAGAAAACTTCGCGAGAACGTAATCCTTCTGATAAATAGATTTCAGTAAAGCACTTACCGTGTTTTTTTTAATATTTGTTTTATTAATAACAATTTTCAATATAAAATAATGAAATTTTAACAATATTTGTGATATTATTTTTTTTACTCAACAGGCCGTTAAAATTGTGCTTATTTTAGGTCCTCATCACAGAAAATCCAGTGCATCATTCTAATACTGGAATATTTGGTATATCATTTCACTTTTAAAGTAAAATTAGAGACATCTTATCAATTATAAACTCATTGCTTATAGAAAAAATTTACTTACGGTCGCGAACGTACGAAACTTTGCAAACAAAAAAAGTCTATTTAATGGTAACCCAGAAGTTTCTTTTATTTATATACAAATAGGTGACACCGAAATTAATTAAAATGTAGTGTGTCTTTGCACCTATTGACGTTTTATGCAAAGCAATAACAATAAAATGATGTTTTCGGTCGCGAACGTACGATTAAAACCTAGGCAAGAAACAAAGCAAAAATTTACCGTTAATCGAACTTTTTTTTTTCTCCCTACACATTTCCCTTCTTAATTGTTTGTAAAAGAAAGATTTTGAAGAAAGAGTGCAAACATAATACGGTTTTTGCATGTAAAATAATTAAATATAAAAATGTCTTTAGAAGTAGTTTAAAAATGAAATTTTAAATATTTCAGTTTCTAGCCCAATTTTCTCAAGTAAAACACCTGAGATATGATAAGAATCCAATATATTATAAAAATATAGACTCTTTTTTATAATTATAAGCAATAAAATGCTATGATTATCAATATATTTTTTTTCGATCCTGGTTTACCATTTTGAGGAAATGCCCATATGTGGTTTGAAATAGTAGTCGCCGATAATACTTGCTTTAATCAACATTTTGGTATGGATCCAAGATAAAAATGGATTTTTTTTCATTTCCCTACAATTGCACTTTTTGTGCTATAAAACTAAATTTAAAAAAAACTGTAAACTTACTACAGCTCATATCAAATAAACTTTCGTTTTAGTTACGAAATATTTTAGACTTTCAGTTAAAATTCAGTTTTTTATTAAAAATAATTTCTCTTGTTTTTTTATCTTTCTAGAATTAATAAAAATCGCAATGATCATACTACACCTCCCCTTAATAATGCAAATGCCACAGCTGAAGTCATTTATACTAGTCCTTCAACGTCGGCTACTATGAATCAACAGCAACAACAACAACAGCAAACACCTCCCAATATCAATACATCTAATTCATCGAACACTTCATCATCGGGTGGTTCAAGTACAAGCAGTAATAGTCGTAAAAAGTCAAATAATAATAATCAAAACAATAATAATAATAACAATAACGGTAATGGACAACCTTTGGTACAAAAACGTTACGCCTGTACACATTGTCCGTATTCAACAGATCGTCGTGATCTTTATACACGTCATGAGAATATACACAAAGACGAAAAACCATTCCAATGTTACGCCTGTTTGAAACAATTCAATCGGGCTGATCATGTTAAAAAACATTTCCTGCGTATGCATCGTGAAATGCAATATGATATTAATAAGACAAGAAGACATGTACCCTCCAGCACAAGTAGTGGTGGCGGTGGTCATCATCATGGTGGCGGTAGAAGTAATATAACAATAACAACGGTAAATACTATTAGCCATAGTAATAATAGTAGCAATAATTATAATATTGTTAGCAATCTAAATGAACAAAAACCTATAATCTTCCAGACTCAGGCAAATGTTAATTTGGAACAGGCCTTTTTGGAACAGCAACGTCAACCGACTTCCTCTAGTCTTAGCATAGCCGAAACCATAGAAGCTGTGGCTACAGCCACCGATGCTCCTTTGCCACAAATGAAACAGGAGAAAAACGATGATGGCACTTTGGTAGCAGGCCAAACGGCCAATGTTAAACCAAAACGAGAAAAACGTTTCACCTGCTGTTATTGCCCCTGGTCGGGTGCTGATAAATGGGGCCTAAAAAGACATTTAAATACGCACACAAAACCTTTTGTTTGTCTACTATGCGATTATAAAGCCGCACGTTCCGAGCGTTTAGCTACACACATCCTTAAGGTACACAATAAAAGAGCCTGCAACAAATGTTCTTATTTGGGTGATACTTTAGAGGAATACCAATTACACATGAATGAAGTGCAGTAAGTATTTATTTTAAATTTCATTTCTATACAATTTTCTAATTAATGTTTTATCTCTTATCTCTTCTAATAAAATTAAGTCCTACGGCTCCTTCTTCTAATCGTACTAGTAATACTAATAATTCTACAAATAATACTAATAATACAACTACAACAACTACTAATAATAATTCTTCAAATAATTTAAATGTTTTACGTACAATTGGCAATACTTTAGGCAATAACAATAATAATAATAATCAATTAAATCAATTTCAGAATAATAACAATTTTAGGTAATTATCTTGTTAACTTATAAGAAAACTATGTATGTATTGATTTAAAACTAACCCATTATTTAACTCTACTTTACTCTCTTTCATTGTTGCTATTTCTTTTAAAAATATATGTATGCACGTCATGTAGTATTAATAATGTTTCGACAACCAATACAAATGGTAATTCGGTTACCATTTATACCACTACGACAACAGATAATCAAGGTGGTAATATAACAACAGGTGGTCCTTTACAAGAAATCATTGTAAATCCCACATCAATGGTGGGTTGGCGTTTAAGTGCAAATGGCTCTTTAATACCACCCCACGATTTGTTAACGGGAGGCCTACCAAACGCGGCAACACAAAAACGTGGCTCCGAGCGTTTATTTCAATATCTTGAGGCAGACGGAAGTGATCCAGAAGACTATGCGCGGTATACATTTGATTTTATTGAAAATGAAAAATGTTTTGGTTTTATTTTTGTACAGTTTCCGTTACTTTAGTTGTGTTTTGTTTTATTTTGTTTAATTTTTAATTTAATTTATTATTTTGTTTTATTTTTTATTAAGTTTTTATGTAATTTCTTTTCATTTACTTGCAGTCTTTTAAAAATGGACGCAATTAGTCGCAATACCGCTTCAGTCGCTCAGGATTTTCATAAGGCGGGAGGCGTGCACGAGTTGAAACTACCAGCTAATCATCAACTCTTGTTTAATAATAAACTGCCTTCACAATGGACGACTAAAGAAGCAGCTGCTTTATTGCAAAGTCTTAGTAATGCTAACAATTTAAGCTTTGTCTATCAACAGCATCAGCAACAATTGCAACAACAACAGCGTTCCAAATATGCTACTTCAGCAACAGCAAATGGTTTTCAACGTTTATCCACATCATCGTGTGAAGACAATGAAAATACCTCATCAATTAGCGGTTCAACATTATCAACATCCTCATCTAGTAGAACCTCGTTATCATCGTGTGATGATACAATATCACCCATTAAATTGGAACAGGCAAATACTGCGAATACTGTGCAGGCTTATAATTTGCTTATCAATAATAATGCAGAGCAGAGAAAGGCGATGTTAACAACAAGCACAATAACACCAGCAAATGTAAATGAGATTTTTCTACAAGCAGCTAATACTATACAGCAACAACAGCAGCAACAGCAGCAGCAACAACAACAACAAACTGAAAACTTTATTAATGAAAATCAAGAAAATCAAGAGCAGCTTATTAGATCGTCTCCCGCGTATAAATATAATACACAATATAATACAAATAACAGCAACAGTAATAATAATAATTTAAATAAAAATTATAACCACAAGTCGTCAACAAAATCAAACAACAGTTATCAACAACATCGCCTAGATCTGCAACATAATAAGGAAAATAATCAGAATGCCACATTTCTTACACAAATTGAATTTCAAAATCTTAATAAAATTGGTACACAAATTCAAAATTATGTCAAAGACATAATCAGCAAATATTACGCTGCTGAGACACCGGTAATGTATCCAAATATGCCCACAGCTACTACCACACCACAACAAAGTCAGCAGCGCGTATCACCCAAGCGAAGAAGGCTTATGAGTGAAACTGAGGAATATATAGAATATTTAAAAAATAAAGAGGATATTACTTTAACCATAACACCAAAAAATACCAGCAACAACAATAAGAACAATAACATTAATGGTGTGGTGGGTGGTACTTTACATAAAACAACACCAGTAAGTTTAAAAAGAGAACGTGATTTGGCTTCAGATAGTTATAAAAGAATATCACCAAAGAAACAAATGTTGGCTAATGCAACAGCTGCAGCAGCAGCAGCAGTAGCAGCGGCAGTACCATCATCAGCATCATCATCAGTAATAGTAACAAATGCAGTGACATCAACAACTTTACCACCTCCCGTAGTTGCTGTGACACAACAACAAAAATCTCAAAAGAAATCTATAGCACAATTGGCCACTTTGTTACCTCTATTGGCAGATGCTGCATCACAACGACAGTATTTAACAGCACCTTTAGATTTTAGCAAAAAATCCTCCATAGCCAGCAAAGAAAACTCCCCGCTAAATAAACCTGTAATAAAGCAAGAGATCATTGATGAGGAATATGAAACTAAAATACCTATAAAACAAGAACCCCTCGAATTTAATACAACACTAGGACATCAAGAACCTCAAGATCCTATAGAAACACAAACAGCTCATAAGGCTTATGCTAATTTTTCAGTTAATGCTTTGCTAAACACCAACACCAACAACAATAATAATAATAATAACTACAGCAACAACAACAACTACATCAACCTTAAAGGTAATTGCAACAACAATATTACTACTACTAGTACTACTGCTACGAACGATAAACGTTCATCACGCAAACAAGCTCAGCCAAAAAAGATACGTACACCACCAGAATTGGTTATCGCCATGTTACGTGATAAATATCTTAATCGCATGGTAGATCATAAACTCAGCTGTAAGGATTGTGTAAAAACGACACGTTCCTTTAACATGCTGGTTTTTAATTATCATACCAAAGCCTCACTGTGTCTACATCGTTTATGGAAACATACAAAACAGCAGTTACAAAAATGTAAAAAATGTGGTAAGAAATTTCAACAAAATTATCAATTAAAATTGCATCAATTAAGAAATCATATGAAAAGAAAATATGGTCAAAAAATAGGTCTCCTTAAGAACAAGTGAAAAAAGGAAAAAAAAAACGAAAAGAAAAGAAAACCTGAAAGGTGCTTAAATTTTAAGAAACTACATACACTATTGGCTATATTGTGAAAACGATATTATTAAACAAGTAATTTATGGTATTATTTACAATATTTAAAGCTTTTTAAGAGAAAAAACAAAAAAAAAAAAACAAATAAATTTTTTTATGAACTCAGTTTTTTTTTAATTTTAAGTTTAAAACAAAAGTATTAATTTTTCTTTTTTTTATAATTTTTAAGCAAAGGTTAATTATTTTTAAAATGCCTATTTATACTATATTATAAAATAATTATAATATAAAACTACATTTTTTTTCAAACCATTAGAAGAAGCAAACCAAGCAGAATTATAAGAATTTCAAATTCCTTATAAAATGATTTTCAAAATAGAAGTCTCAATACAACAAACTGAACTGATTTTCATGATATATTATATAAAATGTCTTTTAATTTGAAAGATATTTTTAAACAAAAAATCCGTTCAAAAATGTATGTTTTCTCAAAAAACAAGAAAAGATTGGACAACAAGTATAGAAACTTTACAAAGTGGTCTACGTTTCAATTTAAAAATTTGCAATATTTCAATTTCAAAAACTAATATTCAGTTTTAAAACCTGTATACATACGTCGAAGTCATGACGAAATTATACAAGTGGGAACCTATTAAACCTGGATGTGTGAAAAATGTTTCTTTTTTTTATTTTTTTTTTTTCTGTTTTTTTTTCTTTATTTTCATATACATACTACATACATTTGATTGTAATTTTTTTTTATTTATCAATAAAAATTATAGCCAAGGCGAATCTAATAAGGTGATGTTAATTCTACAACAACTAGTAACTTTCCAAAAACAACAGGCATTGCTTTTGTACAATGTTCATTTAAAATGTCAAAAAATTCAATATAAAAATAACTCAAACGCAATTCAAAAAAGACTCGATATGTGTGAGGGTGATTGGTTAGTAACATATTAATTTTTTGAAAGCATTAAAATAAGCAAAAAACTCCTTATGACCGTTGAAAGAAATCTTCAACATTCGAATTAAAAAGTATAATATAATAATTAATAAAATAATTGTTTGAAGCATTTTTTTTTTATTGAAAACAAATGTCTTGACGTTTAGTAATGTTAAACTATTTTGGTGCTATTTAGTTTGCTTTTGCTGTTTAAGAATAATATTTGACATTTAAGCAGCACAAAATTAAATAAAAAAAAACAGTCAGCCGGAAAGTTTAAACCACCTTATAGTTGCATCATGAATATAGCTTTTCGAGTTGAGTTATCCTTAGCTTTTTTACTTTTTTATATATACTGCCTGTTTCCGTAAAAAATTTAGTTTCAAACGATTCAAAATTTGTATGAAAAACAACAAACTTTTTTATTTTTCATAAACAATTGTGAATTTTTTGACGTTTCAAGAGGCAAAAACAAATACAAAATTAGTTATAAAAATCGAAATCATGGAAAACTGAAATCTCAAATTGCTATGAATTTTTCAAATAGCCAATATTTCAGCCGTTTTTTTATTTATTCGATTTGCCGGCATTTATAATGCAGAAATTACAAAAATATATTTATTTGTGTACAACAGTCAACCGCAGTGTTGTTTTTATTTGACAATCTGCAGACAAGCAGGGTTGCAGGCCATTTCAAACTGGGACTACCTTATATGATGATTAACTGTCTGTCAATTTCTACATTGTAATGCCGACATAATAACCATTAACAAAAGTTAATTAATTTTTATTCCCCACTAATTTGGAGCAAGTTTTTAACGACATGGTATTAAATACTTTGGAATAATAAAAAAAAAAAATAAGGAATTATTATAATAAATAGCTAAAAACAGCCGTTTAAGTTTAGAAATGAATTAAAAAATAAATTTTTTAATTACATTATACATGCAGTGTGTAAATTGTGGGTATCAACACTTTAAAACAATTGAAATATTTATATTTGTCT
Organism: Metopia argyrocephala; assembly: GCA_963576795.1. Lineage (NCBI taxonomy): Eukaryota > Metazoa > Arthropoda > Insecta > Diptera > Sarcophagidae > Metopia > Metopia argyrocephala. Next base: position 168,619,778 of record OY756208.1, on the reverse strand, counting down.
TTGAAAATAAACTCGATTACAATTTCACATTTTTTCGATATCCAGAAGGGTTTAACAGGTTTATTGAATTTGAATTTCTGAAAAACTAAAATATATTACCTTGTAAATTCTTTTGTGTGTTTTTTATACACTAAATGGGATATGATTCTCATTTAGCTTATAACTTTTTGAACACAAGATTACATTCTTTGGTAAAAAGTCTGCTGGCGGATCCCTTAAGCAGAGTCGAAATGGCCATGGAGACATGCTTATCCCTATAAAAAATAAATTTCATATTTAAGACAAAAAAAAAAAATTGTTATACACAATTTTCATTCATAATGTGTTGTTTTAAATAATTTATAGTTTCCAAGAATTTAGTGTGGATACTTGGATTTTACTACAGCACTATGCTATGCTATGAAATACAGAAACAGAAATTTGCTCGCCTGATAAAGAAAAAAATTATAAACCAATTTTAAAAATAATTTTTTTTGTTGCCTGCAAAAGTATAATTTTTAAAACTTTTTTACGGATTTTCTAGGGAATTAGGAAATTGCTTGGTTTGCAAAATTGCTTAAATTTAATTTTATTTTTTTCAATACAGAATTAACATACAAAACAACAAAATATTTGAATTCGTTTTATTTTCTAATAATTTTGAAATACCAAATAAAACCACAGAATTGAAATTGAATTTTTTTTTTAATATTTTTTCTTTACCTTTGGTTTTTAATTTAAAAATGCAATTAAAAAAATAATAAAAAAATTTTTTTTTAAGTGAAACTTCATGCAAAATTTAATAAAAAAAAATTAATTTTCATATGAATAAAATTAATTTTTGTATTAAAAATGTTTTATAAAATAAATTTTGTATGAAAATTTTAAATATGTACGTACGTGAATCACCCTAAAACTATTGAAGAGATGTGAATACAGAATAATAAAAAAATGAATTTATTTTTATTATTTTAAAATATTTTTTTTATAGAATATTTTTCTTTTTTTAACTCAAAAGTTGCCACTTCTATGAAATTATTTTTTTTTCTTTTTATTTATAAGCATGAATTATTTTTTTTTCTAAGTAAAATACAAAACGTTTATTTTTTTAACTTTAAGAAAATATTTTTAATTTGTAATACAAAAAAAAAGCTGTAAAGCTTGCCATTAAAAAATAAACAAAAAATAATAAAAAAAAATATTTAAAACACTTACACAACATACTCTTTATACTCTCAAATAATGAAGACAAATTTTCCATTAATTTTAAATAAAACACATTTTTATCATTAAGTTTATAAAGCAGAATTTAAGTTTTATATTTTTAAGTTGTGATGTACCTGAAATATGATTTCATTTTAAAGTAAAAAAATACATTTAAAACTCTTTATACTCACTCGTCGCACTATATTTTAGTTTATAGTTGGAATAATCTTTATTTTATAAAAACTAACTATATACTTATGTATATGTATATAAAACAATTTTTATATATTAAAACATTTATTTTTTTTTTTAATAATTAAGCTTTAATTTGCCATTTTTTTAGTGATAAACAATTTATTTTAAAGAAAAATTCTAATATAAGTTTGAAATTTTGCCTTATTTTTTAGCTTTAAATATATTTTTTCTTGTTTTTTTCATATATTTTTAAAAATTAAAACTTTTCCCTTTATTTGAAGCTAAAAAAAACAAAAATTGGAAAAACAACACAAAACAAACAAGTTCTATGAACAACTTAACCACCTTTAAACACAATTTATCTATAAAAATACATGAGTTACACGAAGTTTAAGTTTTAAATAAATTAAAAAAAAAACATGAAAAACAACAATTCCATCATTTTCAAAATCTTTAACAAAGTTTAACCGATTTATACTCTTTAAGATACACATCTTTTAAACAAAACAAAATAAAACAAAAAACCCTCTTAAAAATTTATTTTTAAATATGAAAAGAAATATTTAAATTTCAAGCTAACAAAGCAAAGAACAAAACAAGAAAAACGACTGAATGGTATTAAAAAAAAAGAAAAATAATAAAATAAATAACAAAAAAAGAAGAAACCTTTTTAAAACATAAATACACGGCATATTTTTTATTTTTTAGTATAAAAAAATTGTATTTTTTATGTAGTAAAGAAAAGGTTTAAACTACTAAATGTTATAAAGAAATTATTAAAAAAAAAAATTAAAACAAATTTTGGTATACAAAAATTTCTACAAAACTTAAGATAAAAACTATAAAAAATTAAAAACAAATTTTTAGGCAATGAAACAAAAATTAAAAAACAAAGCACTTTTATTTATGATTTTATATTATATTATAAAAGAAAAAAAAAAACAAAGAAAAACTTTTATTTTATTTTTTATGAAAATGAAACTGAGAACGTATTCTTTATATTGATTTGAAAGCAAATAAATTGAAATGCAAATGTTTAAAATCAATTTATTTAGTTTAATTATGATATATAATAGACAACAACAAAAACCATGAAATAATATTTCTCAATTACAACAACAACAACAACAGCAACAAAATAATTAAACCAATAAAAATATAAGTTTAACAAACAAATATTTAAAATAAATAATAAAGTTGAGTTTTATTTATTATCCACAATTCACAGTTGTTTCTATAACCAAAATGTAGCCACGCCGTATACATACATCGCCTAGAATGATCTGCTGACCAGCAGAGACTAGTTGTACCATATTCATACCACTGTCCTTTAATACAGGTCATTGCATCTCTCTGGCTAATTGTATGTAAATAAACCCAAAAATGTCAAACTTTCTTTGTTTACCATTTATTTTTATATATTCAAACTTATTTTAAGACAAAAACAGCCGTTTTTTAAAAACTTAGCAAGTGTTTGGTTGTTCGTTGACAGGAATAAATATATAACTCGCATGGTCATTCCCTGCTAAATTTTAGTTATAGATACTAGACTTGTGCTTAATAGTTAATTTAGGTGAGCGCTCTTTTTAGTTCAAAGAGACTTTTTAGAGCAAAGATGAACTAGTTCCATATTCTAGTTCAACTGCTCCTCTTCTTTTACATGCAAATATCGATTGAAATTGAATGATATTTCAAGTTGCTAGAACTTCCAAAACCTTTTATATTTGGAATTCCCTTTTTACACACTACCTTTCTGACTATTGCCACTACATCCTTGATTATTAAAATTTTAAAATAATTAAAACAGATAAGTTTTAAGTGACTTTGAAAATACATACGATTTCAATTTCGATCGAAATGCTTTTCATCACATACCGGAATGACCACTATGCTAATGACTAAAAAAATAATAATAATATAATGATGGATACATAAGTAAATTCAATTTTAATATGATTAGGAGGCCGTACACACAAGCATGTCAACATTGAAGATTCTGTGTTTGTATTAAAAAAGTTATATTAATAGCTTTTCACCAAAGGGAACGAATAGAATCAACCAGGATCACTGATTGATATCAACTGATTCAAATTTAAGAATATATTTAAATGAATGCATTTCTTGTAATGATTATTCTCCTTGAACCACTTAGAAGTGAAAATGATTTCTGTTAAGAATGTCGAGAATGTTTTAGAAAGCTTTTAAACTAAGTTTCACTTTTTTTTGCTACAAGAAACTCATAATCCAGCCTCAACTAGTATATTCTTATAGATTTTGCAACATTAATTTGTTTCTGGAACTAAACAACATTTATTTATGAGACTTGCAAGAGCAAAGAGTGTTTAAATGAAATAAATTAATGCAATCTTGTTACCATTGGTCAGTTATGTGTCAATATATATTTTTAATTATCTTCTAAGGACAAATTTGTTTTATTAAATCTCCAAATATTGAAAAAAAAACGGTTAATTTGGCTGACTTTAAAAACTTATCGCAATATCACTGTTAATATCCATATACATACATACATATAAGGAAATATTGTACATATTCAAATATGCATATCTTTGAAAGAAAATGTTTTATTGAGAAGAAAAAGTAATACATACTTTAAAATCAACTTAAAAAACAGTATTTACATATGTCATAAATAGATATGATTTTATTATATTATTATTTTTTTATCTCTATAAGACCATATCATCAAAGTGAGACCACGCCACACCCCATCTGGTAGTATTGCCCTGATGAAACTCAGTAGTACAAATATTTTTAATATTCTTGTCTTTAAGAATATCTAATATTTGTGTTAAACTGGCTTTAACGCCTAACATGGTGGTAAATATTCTAAATATTGAAAGCAAATGCAAAAAAAAAAAGACAAAAATTAGTTCTTTCATTAGTAACGCTTTTGATAAATTCATACCTTATTTTATATTTAAGTACTAAACTTTCCTCAATAATCTGTTCCACAAATTTAACCTCACCACCCTGACAGGAAAGTTCCTCTTTATAACCCGTAGGACAGTTATGAGGAGGAGGTCTTCTATTAGACTTACGGCATTTGTTGTGTTCACTTTGTGAATCAAAAAAGGGAGGATTACACAAACAAAAGTCATATATTACAGCAGCTTGGGTTGGAGAATCCTGCACAGTGTTAAAGTACTCTTGGAATATTTGATTTTTATTAGTCTGTTTGTAGAGAGTGACTAGGTCGTTGAGGTTATTTTCATTTATATTGTTTTGGGCATATTTCAAATTAGTTTCATTTGATTCTAAGGCTAACATCTGCCATTGATTTTTCTTCGCCGCCAGCAGGGAATATATACAAGATGAACCACAGCCTATATCAATGCCTTTAATTACGCCCACATGGTTATTGTTTTTGGTTAAATTGTCCTCTAACCAGAGTATGTAATTTAAACGTAAAGGTAAGGTGGGTACTAGACTACCGGGAGCAAATTCTACATTTAATTGGAAATATTCCAAAAGCAACGTTTGGGTTAAAGTTCTCAAAGCTTTTTCATTTTTATAATCAATACATACTTTGCCAGTTAATTCCTAAAGGTTTAGTGGAATTATAAGAGGATGAAAAATAACGGTCACCAATTGGATATTAAAATTGTTTGTTCTACTTACCAATCTACAGACACGACGAAATTCAGGATATTTGATAGCCAACTCGGTGTAGTCCGGTGGCGTTTTGAATATATTCCGAGGATGCATTTCTTTATTTACCTTACAAGACATTATTTTTGTATTAAGTTTTCAAAATTATGATTAAATTAATAAAGTGAAGCACTTGCTAAAACAAAATATAATCAAGAGCCGGCAATCACCAGCTGATTTGCAGAAGCTACAGCAGACTCAACTAAATATGGCGCAATTTTTTTTTTGGCTAACTGATATTAATTTTAATGCCTTTTTTTTCCGAGCACACACTTTTTATATAACTAATTTCACTAAATTACACACTTGACGCTTTATTTACAACATAAGTTAAATATAAAGTTTGTAAAAGATATCTGTAGATAACTAATAAAAACACACAAAAAAACAAGTTTTTTTAAAGTTCTATCTCTGCACAATCAGTGCTGCAAAATACAAAATTTTTTTATAATCATAATTCACTACACTGTCTCTTAACAACACTGAATTAGGCACTACGACAAATTTAGTAGCCGGTTGTTTAAATTGAAAAAAATTCTAATAAAATTTGAGTCTAGCACACTATAGGAAATACATTTTATAATTGGTTTGCATTTCTTTTGCTGTTAAAAAATTCCAGATTTTTCATCGTTCCATACAAAATGGTTCTGTATATCACAAATATGTTATACTATAACAGTTAAATTTAACGGTAAATTTTTAACACTTAACAACACTGTTAAGAAAACAGAATTCATAAGAACATCTTTTTTATTTCAAATGTTGAACAAGAGTTTGTTTAAAGAAAAGAAAATAAAATGACAATTAAATAAAAAAAACAATTTATTCTTTCAAAATATTAAACACTTTTTAATATGCGTCATGTAAAAAATGTAAATTTTCTTTACGTAGCGTATTTAAGAAAGATTTAAAATTTAAAGACTATATGTTTGATGTCAGTGTGTACTAAACTACTATCACAGTATACAGTACTGTTAAAAAAATACTGTTTAAATTTCATTGCTACTGTAGAAATAGTGTTGGTAAAAGCTGTGTTAAACAGAGTTGCCCAACGAAATAATTATTTTGGAGTTTAACAACACTTACAGCTGTCATAATAAAACAAAAATCTACGTCGCAGTTTATACCGCGGCAGAGTTGATGAAATTAACAGAAGGTTGCTCATATCCTAAAATAATTAAAGATATTTGTGTTTTAAAAGTAAAAATTTTAACAAATTGATATGTCAGAGACCAGCTCCAAGGATACTGTTTTGAAAACAGCCATGACTTATATTTGTGGCGGTAAGTTGAAGCATTTCTAGTGTTATTTTAAGGAACTGCTTCCTGTATATTTCACCGGCACGAGCAATAAAACGTGTTTTTGAGGAAATTTCTTATAATGTCGCAAATGCCTTAAAAGCATATAACAGTGACATATTAAAATGTAGCAAATAAACTTAAGGAGTTACTCGTGCTAGTACAGTGCAATGGGTTGCCCATTGTTGAACTGCTTCATAAGGCTGAAAAATGTTTGTGATCTGATATGCGTGAGTCTGTTGTCTAATCCTTCACATAATTAAATTTGCATGTATATAGATTGGCCACGGAACATTTTTTTGTTGACTTTTTAATCCAAGGTTATGAGTGAAATGATTTCCATTCCTATAGCATATCAGAGTAGATATTCTTGGTAGCAAATGAATTGCGGTATAGATTTTCTTTGAGGCTTAAGCCGGTCTTCGTTTTTCTTTTTTTTTTTTTTGCTGAAGTCACCATATATTGTAGTAAATTTAAAACCAATTTTTTGTCATATTTATTATAAATAACGCAAGTATTAATTGATTTTTTATTTTAGAATGTCATCACGAAAACGAAATGCGTCCTCGTGATCCCATACGTTGCCGTGAATGTGGTTATCGTATCATGTACAAAAAACGTACCAAGAGATGTAAGTCAGAGAAATTATTTAATTTAATTTAAATGGCTCTAATAAGTAAATTTTATATTTCATTTTAGTGGTTGTATTTGATGCCCGCTAATTATTGTCAAATATGGATTACGGAATTCACATTTAAGTTAATTAGAATTAGTTAATAAAAAACAAATTAAAATATCTAATAAAATAAATATATCCATTTTAAAACAAACTTGAAGGAAAAAATAAGAATTTTGAAATGAAATGGAAAGATTAGAAAATATAGGGTGTTTTTTTTAGAGGTATAGAACTTCGAATTGAAATAAAACACAAGAAAATCGTTTTAATGTCCATCAATTTGGTTTTATTGGAAGGATAATTTTATGCCATTAATGTTTAAATATGATTTCGGGCATGTGGCCGCCGCGGCTAACTCGAATAAAGCCAATTCTACAGGTCCAATTTTCAACCACCTTTTCGAGCATATGGGGCCGTATGTTGGCAATAACGCCACGAATGTTGGCTTCCAAGTCCCCTAACGTTTCTGGTTTGTTGGCGTAGACGAGCGACTTCACATATCCCCAAAGAAAATAATCCAATGGTGATCAAAGTTTTACTATTTGAAATACATATGGGGGATTCAAATGGTCGTTGTAAAGTCATATATCATAAAGTAATAAAACGAAAAAATATGATTGCTGTGAACAACCCGTCATAGTTTAGTATATTATTTTTCATTTTATTTTTTTTATTATTTTTCAATTTATGACAAAATGATAATCATAGGTTGAAAAGTCTTATTGTTTTATGACTTTTATTCATAGATCAACAACAAATATTTTAAAATTTTATGATATTAAGACAAATGACGTAGTAGACACCGTTTGAATACTCCAATAGTTTCTATAGAAATGAATAAAAGCAGTCGATGGAATGTTATTAATGGCAAAGGCATTCGATAGGTTTAGAGATTATTTAGAAGTACATAAAACGGTTTCTCTCAGACACTTATACACATTTTATGCACATATGTAGGGAAAAATACTTTATGAAAATAGAATCAGTGGTAAAAAGAAAATCAGTTATTGCAGAATTTATAACATTTATTATTTCTCTCTCAAGAAATGTTAAAGCTGAAGTTTCTGAATTTGGTGTAAGTGATTTCGTAGTCTTTAAAAATCATCAGTCGAAAATGTGGACAAGGGATAGGTGTAGCGAAGCACTCCGGGTTTAGACTAGTAGAATCATATTTATTATTATTTTATTCGATAAAAAACTTAATCGATTACAAAGGCGATGATTGCAATCCTTCAATATTTCTTTACCTTACAATTTTAACAAATAAAAACAATTTTATTTAGTTTTTGGGAAAAAGTATTTCTTTATTCAATTATTTCATTTTATTTACTCAAAAAGTGTAGTTGATTTTGTTGTTGTTGTTGTTGTAGATATACTCGATTTTTCTTTTTCATAATTTAAGATTGACAATTTTTCTCTTTTTTTAAGTTTTATTTATTTGTTTTTTTTTTTATTTTTAAAGTTAATAATTCTTTTTGCATTGTCGTCTTAAAAATAATAAAACATTGGTTTTTCAATTAGTTTTTAAAGACCAATTATAGTAGATTTGCAAATTTTTGCTATAAAGGAACTAGAAAGAAACTCATGAGAACGTAATATTCTTATAAAAAAAATATTCTTGTATTATGTATTAATAAATTATTAAGGAACAGTATTGAAAAATAACAAATAAGGAAAGAAAATAAATATTTTAATATATTTTGCGTATAGAAAATAAAAGAGGGATTAATAGACTTTTTCTGTTAAAAGAACATTTCAGAACGTTTGAACGTGTTGGACAATATTTTAAACAAAAACATATTTCGTTTATATTGCTGTTTTCAATATGAATTTCAAAACGTTTCCAATTAATTTTTTGTTTACCGAATCTGGGTATAAGTATTCAAAATAATTTACAAATTGTACTATTATAACATGCTCATATTGTAATAAATTTGTTTGTTTTTTATTGAAGAAATTGTTTTCTTACTAATAAACAAGTTATAACTTTATGACAATAACACATATTATAATAGCACACTTAGTGAATATGTACCTTAAATTTAAAAGCAAATAATTGTTAAGCCTGTGCCAGATACAAAATGAAGTTACACACAAACTTTCAAATACAATCAAAATAGAAAATGTTTGAATTGTTGTTGAATTAAAAGAGTTCGAAAATTATTAGCTTTGAAACATATCGTACTTAAAATAATTAAATCCTTGTTTTTAGCAAGAGCTGCAAGAATTTTTGCTTCTGTTCGATTTTTTTCGATAAGCAGAACAATTCGAAACTCATATATGCTCAGTTTAATTTGATTTTTACAAAAAGGCAGTCAACATAATACAACATGAGAAATTATAAAAAGTTTTTATAATTAAATTAAAGCTTTTTGTTAAAGTTTTTTCAAGGCTTAAAAAGGAAAATCTTGGATTTTTCTGTATAAACTACAGATGATTGGCCTGCTTTTGTAAAACGAACAATTTCGAACATTCACAAATTTATATGCATAACACAAACAACAAATAGTATATTTGTTGGGTATTCTCTTTTGCAAACGTTCGAAATTGTTTGCTTTACAGAAATAGGCCAGAAGGCTCTATATTTTACAAACAAGGAAAATAAATTATAAAAACGAATAAGTATAAGAACATAGATATTATGTTTTAAGGAAGCAACTGTTAAATGGAAAAGTTTTTAAAAATTATTTAAAGGAAAATATTGGATGCCTACCTACCAACTTTTTTAAACAAATTTATTTTAAAAACTATCAATAATATTTGGTGATCGAGAGTACAAGTGTTTTTCACAATCACCCAGCCAGCTTTTTCACAATTTTTCTAGTTTATGCCCGCCCCTATTATATTATTAAAAACTAAAACTACAAGTTCAGTTGTAGTCGCCAAATTATTATTGTGCTAACAACTCAACCCTCGGTGTAGTGTCGCAGACCAGGGTTTTTGGTGGGAGTTAAACCCACAACCCTCGATTTATTTTCATTGAGTAGAAAATTTTTTTATTTTAAAGCATATTTATGGATTAAATATTCCAAAATATGACAAAAAAAAAAAAAAAAACACTGAGCAGTGGTCAACTTAATTTGAATAGCATTTCTAGTTGGCAACTAAATTGAAAATAACAATTGATATTAGCGCACCCATAGTTGATTGCACAACTGAATTAAACTTTGGTGTTTTATACGCTACAATACCATATTTTGTTGCTGATATACAAAATAGATAGCTAGTGTGGAGAAAGTGTTACAAGTATTTAAAGACCACCAGCTGCTATTTGTAAACACTTTTTATGAAAGTCGCCAACTCAACTAAAGTTTTTAATTTTTTATTTTTAAGGTCACCACTCTTGGGACGGCCCCTACTCAAGCAGTACATTGTGTTGGTCTAGGAAAATATGTTATGGGAGGCAGAAACGGGGAGTAGTGTTTGTGGACATTGGATTTCAACTTACTGATATCGAAATTGGCAGGAAAAACATAAGAGTTTTGTTTAAAAACTTAAAAAAAAAATTAAAATAATTTCTTTAAATTTTAAATTATTTTATGAAATAATCCTTGATTTTCCCTCTTAAAGATGTCTATCATACCTTTCTTGTTTCATTTATTTTCATTTTAATTTCTTTGGTTTTTAGTATTTTTTTTTTTAAGTAACAAAGGTTTTATTTATTTTTTGTTTGTTTATTAAACAGAAGTGCTTAATTTAACAATATTTTGCAAATTGTTTTAGTTTTTGTTTTTATTTTTTTCTAACATTTTCTTGTTATGTTTGAGTTTCTTTTTTTTAATTTTAATTTTTAATAGAGTTTTCATTTTAGAGTGGGGGGGGGGGGGGCTAAAAAAATTTAACAGAAAATAAAAATTTCTTAAAAAAAAGCTTAAAAATCAATTTTTAGATTTTCACTAAGAAAAGTTTGGCAAGTTTTTTTAAATATTTTTTCTGGTTTTTATTTTAATAAATTGCTAATAAATAATTGAGTTTTTTTTTTGTTTTGTTAAGTTTAATAATTATTTGATTTGTTTCTTAAATTTCTGTTCAATAATCATTTGTCGCAACTGTCTCATATTGGAATGTTTTTTTTTTGTTAATTTTTTTTTTCTTTTTTTTGAAACAAAGCTCTTAATTAATGTTTTAATAAATTTATTATTAATTAGTAAATTGCATAATTAATCGAGTTTTATTTTAATGCAGTTTTTCTTTTTTGTTTTTTGTTCATTGATAATATTTAAAGCCGTTTTTTGTTTTTAATTTTAAATCTAACATGAGAGTTATTTTTAAGTTCTAAACTTCTATAAAAAGCCAACATAAAAACTAAATTACAAACACTGCTTTTCCTGCTTTTACTGCTCTTATATGCTTGATTTTAAAATATATTTTGTATATGAGACAAAAAAAAAAACTTAAAATTATTATTTTTTTATTTTTTTTTTCTTTTGTAATGGACTTTTTCTTTTATGTTTAATTTTTTAAATCTTAAAATTTGAATTACTAAATCATTTAATTTTTTTTTCTTTCTTTCTTTTAATATTTTAAGACAATTGCTAATCTTCTTTCAAATATTTTTATTTTTTTTCTCTTAAATTCCTTAGGAAAACAAAAAAAATATATATGTGTGTGTGTGTTTGTTGTTGTTGTTGTTGTTTTAATTAATTTTTAAATTTCTTCTAATCTTTCTTTTTATTCAACTGCCTGTTGATGGTCTTTACGAGTTTTATGTCCCCGGAACGAGGCTTGTATTTTAGTAGCCGCCTTATTTAGCTCAGGATCACTTAAATCAATATCCAATTCTTCGGCTACCTTTTTGGTAATCTCCTGTATATCCACATCTTCGGGGGCGTCTTTGGCCACCAATTTACGTGTTAAATGTCCACGGAATGTGGCTTGAATTTTTAGAGCAGCATCACAGAGTTCTAAAATGATAAGAGTTAAAGAGTCTAAATTATAAAATTAGAAATGCAATAGACGAGTATTTTCTTTTTTATTTTTATTTCAATAATTTTTATTTTATCTGCGACATATAAAGTCTGTTTCTTTAGTCTAAATTGGGCGCCCGTGGGATCCCAATTTTACCAAAAAGCGTTCCCGTACACAAAATTTGGGTAAATGAGAGAAATTTTGAAAGAGAAATTTTCTTCGGGCTAGTTTGTGCAAGTAAACAAATAATCAGCTGTTTAAAAAATAATAGATAATAATATATATAGATATAATTTATATAGATGGCCCCCCAAAAGTATTATTGACACAGCGAGCTATTTCGACATTACTTAAGGGGTGTTTAGAAGGTAATACAAGTCGTACGACATTTCAAATTTTTATGTAGAAGAGAATGAATAGTATCGTGTAAACTTGATATGTAATGAGAGCGTACGACATTGAGAGAAAATAAGGATGAAAATTTAACAGTCGTACGGGTCTCTTTGTTTTTTGAAGTTTATTAAAAACCATCACATTTCATTAGATCAGATGCATTTTTATGTTTTTTTTTTGTTTATATATATTTTAAATGTATTCACAATGCATGTAAATTTTGTGTGCATGTGTATGTGCATTTTATGTTTTCATTTTACTTTGTTTTGGTATTTTACCAACCGGTAAACGCAAAAAATATCTGTCGTATGATTTTTACTCTCATTTTAAAAATACAGATGGAATTTCATAATATTTTCTCTTTGATTTTACGTAAACTATTACCGTCTAAACGCCCCTTTAGTAGGGACATAAATATTGTTACTACATTGAACATACCCATTAGAAAAGTAAAATTGAATATACCCTTTTATTATCACATGATTCTTGAAAGGTAACCTCTATAGCGTTAGTCAGTTACGATAATGTGAAATTGTGTTAACTTTAACCATGGAGTGGTCAGATAAAGAAAATCGTATCGCAGTTATAGCACTTTTTAAGTGTGGAAAGAAAATATATTTTCAAAACGGTCCGACCGCTCGGCATTAGTAGCATGTTCATCTACAGGTGCATACAATTGTTCGAGGAGACCGAAGAAATAACAAACCGCCCACATACCATACGGACACAGCAAGTAATCTCAGCCGTCAAAGCAAGAATTCAACGAAATTCTCTCCGGAAATAGAAAATCAAATCAATCAAACAAAAGTCCATGAGTCATATTATTAGAAAATCAAATGGGTCCTGGAGCTTTCAAACGGCGTACATAACATTTGTTAACTTCAGCTTAAAAAAAATAGGATAGAAAAACCCAAACGTCTTATCTTAATAACTTCCATAGAAAAATCTTGTTTGCAGATGAAAAATTTTTTACCGTACAGGAAAAGTTGAACAAACAAAATGATAGAGTTTATGCCTGGTCATCTAAAAAAGCATCAGAACTCATTCCACAAGATTTTTCAACCAGCTGCTGTCATGGTTTGGTGGGGTGTCTCTTACGATGAGGTGCCTGACTTGCCTTTCTGTTAACAAGGGGTCAAAACATCGGCCAAAGCTTATCAAGAAACCATTTTGGAAACAGTTGTGAAGCCGCTTAACCATTCCCTGTTCCAAAACCAGCCTTGAACTTTCTAACAAGATTATGCACCAGCTTATAAAGCTACAACGACACCGACCTGGCTTCGAAACAATTTGCCAGGTTATATAGGGTCTGAAGATTGGCCATCTAGCAGCCCTGATTTGAATCCTTTGGATTACAAATTGTGGACGGTTTTAGACCATATGGTCTCACATAAAAGATACCATAACTTTTATTCCCTTAAGATAGCTCTGGTGCGTGCTGTAGGTCAATTTTCCAATGGATAAGATCCGTGCAGCTATTGATGACTGGCCAATGCAATTTAAAGCGTGTAAGAAGGCCAAGGGCGGACATTTTGAATAAAACTAAGATTCCTGTATACAATACATATCCATAAACCAAAACCATTCATTAGAGTTTGTTTTATAGCCCAACATATTAGTAACAGTATTTATGTCCCTACTAAGTAAACTTGTAACATATTACATACTAGATTAAAATACATTTAAAATATTGAAAAATGAATAAAAAAGTGTTGTGAATTAAGTTATTTAATAAAGTAACTAATACAAGTGATTTCATATCAATATTTATTTAATTTATATAAAGTATTCATAACATACTTAACAAGAAACTCTTAACTGTTAAGCAGTTTTAATTTTTATTATTTAACAATTCCCTATTATTGTAGATTTAGACAAATAGCATTACAAGTGAAGTGTAAAAAATAACTTTTCCCTTTTTAATTAAGGTTTTTCTAAATCAACAACAGCAGCAGAAAAAACGAGAAAGAAAAACAATAGCCAGGTGGTTTTCTTTTCTGTGAAAATAGAAAACCTGTATTACTTTGTAAAACAATGTCAACAGCAAAAACAAATAGTAAAACAAATGGAAAATGAGAAAAAATCTTAGGGGCCAACTATCAACTTTTATACACTCACCCACACTCAGCCACCCAAACACAAGCTTATATTCTTTTTTCCCATTCAAAGGAGAAGAAAAACTTTTTCAACATGTTAAGAAATAGAGGCGGAAACAGTAGTGCCAACTTTTGTGAAATTAAACACTCATATTTTTTAACTGCTTTCAAATACATAAAAATAAAAACAATAAAAAATAATAATAATTTAAAAATAAACATTTCCTGAAGACGCTACACGCAGGAGTAGCGAAAAATAGATAAATAAAAAACGACTTTTATTTCAAAAAGAGACCTCAAGCTTGAGTAATTCTTTACATTAAAGGCCTATTAGACGGGCATACTTGTCTGCATACATGTACGATGGCATACTTTGGGTTTTGCTATTACACTTTCGAACGCTGCCGTCGTACTTCAGTACACAAAAATTTTCGAAGGGAAAACATGTCAATGAAAAGGAAGGTTTTAGCGGCTTTAGTTATAAATGAAATATGTTTTTAAATTTCCGACGTACATACAGCAGCGACAACAAGCAAATTGAATTTTTTTTATATAAAGTACGACGGACACGTTATTAGACGAGTATGTTGGTATGCGACAGACTCAGAAAATCAAAAATTTTTGAAAACCAACGTACATGTCTGACATACTCGAAATACATGCTATTAGACAGTGAGTTTTGGTATGCCATCGTACATGTATGCAGACAAGTATGCCCGTCTAATAGGCCTTTTAAAAAATAAAAGTCGAAAAACCAGAATTAAAATTATAAAAACATTACTTTGGGTGTAATGAAAAACTTAAATTTTTTTAAAATTTGTATTATTTTCCTTGACCTTTTTATTAATTTTATTATTAGTTAAATTATTTGAGCTTAAGGTCGAATAAATATTTATATTATTTATTTTACGATATTTCGCTACTTCCTTGCGTAGCATCATCAGGAATATATATTTGTATGTGACAAAACAATAACAAAATTATAAAAAAAAAGAAAAAAAAAATACATAAAAAATTATGTCATACATATTTTCAAATAAAAACATAATGAACATTTAAAAAATTAATATAATAATTAACCAACAAACAACATTAATAAAAATAATAACAAGTAGGAACGATATGTGTGTATTTACAAAAATAATAAAAATAAAAGTAACAAAAATTATCTGGTATGTGATGAAAATCGACCTCGATTGAAACCAAAATCGAAAGAATTTTAAATTACTATAACTTCCAATTCTTTTCAGATTTGGAATTTCTCTTATACTCATTACGTTAATGACTATTGTCATTACATCCTTTATTATTATTATTTTAATATAATTAAAAACAGAAAAGTTCTATATGACTTCGAGAAAAGAAAAAAAAAAAAATTATAATAAATTAAAATGATTTCAATATCGAAAGAAATCGCCTTTCATCACATCCCTGAATTTTAATAGATTAATAATTATTTTATATATATAAAAAAAAAAAAATTATAAATACCAACGAAAAAATAACAATGATAAAAACGCAGTAACCAAATAAAAAAGAAATTAACAATAAGTGTAATAATGAATATATATAAATATTATGTTTTGTATATTAAATGTCTGTATGTTTGGGCTAAACCCTCTGTGTCTGTTTTAAAATTAATCCTCTGTGTTGTACGCACACTAATAATTTGTAACATTTCTAACATTAAACGTTTCTTATAATTAATTTCCGTGTTCAATATTGAAACATTTTCAAAGTTAGGATAGTGGTCCTTTTCACAACAGTGAGAAGTTAGAGCCGTTTTTTGCGAATTAATACTCCTATATTTCTGATCAGATTTATGACCTGCCATTCTCGTCTTCAATTTATTCTTTGTCGTACCTACATATACACCATTACAATCTTCTTTGTCATTACCGTTACAAGTTATTTTGTATACTAAATTTGATCTGTCCCATTTTTCAAGTCTATCCTTTGTTCTGCTAAAAAGTTTACCTATTGTGTTGAAAGATCTGTACGTCAAAGGAAAATCCTCCTTATGAATCTTCGGTAGACCATATAGAAAAAAAAAAAAAAAAAACAGTGCATAGCCATACAACAAACAATTTTTCCTGCGTGTGTTTTCTCGGTGTAGAATTTTTTTATTTATTAAAGTTACAATACAATATTAATGTTATATTTAATTATTACGAGAGGAGTGACCAAGACCTTTGCTCGGTGTAGTGTTAAAGACCCGGGTCCGTCATGGCAATCGAACCCACAAACCTCTCATTAGCTGTCTAGCAGTGCAGGTAATGGTAGTGCCAAGCGTCATAGGGCTCTCGATATGAGAGGCGTAGCATCCTATGTTCGATGGTTGGGAGTACCGCCATTGGGCCCCTGTCTCGGGCAGCGTTAAAACTTTTTAATATTTTTTTTTTTGTTGATACCAATACTCAGGTAAATGCTGTGCATTGTATTGGAATTTTTGTGGAAAGAACAGTACATTATGACAACAGAGCATATATTTTCAGAGATAATCTGGTACTGATTCTGAATCAAACTCATTGCAATAAACTTTGTTTTTACAACTTCTGAATTTAAATACTAGTGTGGTAAACTTAAAATTCTGAGTGCAATTTTGCTGTTGATATTGTGCATTTTTTTCGCGGGTTCGCTAGGCTCGTTATACCAGTTCTTAGATATGCCATTGCGGAGAAATAAAAAGTTAAAAAACATCAGGAAAGTGCTTTTTTTATATTCTGGAACCAGGGGCCCTATTCTGTAATTCTCCTAAGCTAAAATGCGTTTTTGAAACAGGCTGGGCCTTAGATTATATAAAATTGAAAAGTTTAGAGGTAATAGGTATGAAGCTTTTAAATTACAATAAGCGTTCAAGAATTGTATTCGTAGCCAAAAGTCCTAAATCTAGTTTATAATTTTTAGCAATAGAGTTTTAGCTTAGGAGACTTACCGAATAAGGCCTCAGAACTAGAAAATTGGCGTTTTGAAACTTAAAAAACCACTGAAAATAATGCCAAAAGCACTAAATTGGTATCAATGGGTAGAAGTATAACAACAATAAACCTTATATTGTGTGTATATGTATGTATATACATATATGAGTAAAGGTATGACAATAATATCTATAAGAACACCAACAACAAGCAAAAATTAAAAAAAAAAATGAAATTTAATAATACTCATATGTAATATGTATAAACAATCCAGAAAAATAACAATAAAATAAAAACAAATATTGAGGTAGAGAAAGTAAATGTTATGATATGATGGTGTGCTCTTGACCCACATGTCTTGTAAAAACAAATCAACAAAAAATATTTCAATTGGAAAAAGGCATTCTATCTGTAGACAGTGTTTGACAAAAGTGTAAATACGTTTCTATTAATAATTCTACCTCACTTTCGTTAAAAGTATGTGAAATCAAAGTTAATGTAAAGAAAAACAGAGGATGAATCTTTTGTTACAAGCGCTTCTTATGTTATCTTTAAAGTTAAATAAAACAACGCCCCCTGACATTCCACCCTATCCACCTTTGAATTATCAAAGGAATGATCAGGAGAAAGCGCCACCTATTGAGAAGTAATAGGCAGAACTATGGTGAAATTATAGAAGGTGGTGGCAGCATAAAATAATACAAAAACAACAGGGAATTTGTTTTTGCATTTTATGGTCTTAAAGGTCAAAAGCAGGTATTGTGAGTTAAAAAAGCAGGTGTCAGAAGTGTGTGTGTGTGTGTGTGTGTGTGTATTTTCAACAGCAAATATGTCTCCAAACCAAAAAAAAAAAAAACACGAATACGGACAAAGCATAATATAAACAAAATTTTTGACAGAACCAAAATACTTACAACACCTGGTAAGTAATTTCACCATTGGAAAAACGTACCATTCAACTTAGTAAAGATTCTCACCACTTCACAACAAAGAATTAACATTATTTCAAAGTTGAAAGTATAACACTGGCCTTTGAGAGATAAACTGACAGCAACTTTTTCCATTGACGTAAGGCGTTTATGTATAAATATATGAACTATACCTTCAAACATTCTAATACAATGCACGCATGAGTAGGGGAATAAGTCCCTGAGTATTCGCCTTATAAAAAAAAGGAAAGAAATATAATGAAAACCATACTTCAATTACATTTTAGCATTGGAGTTATTATTCCTATTATTTTAAATAAATTTATTCAAACGGTCACCTAAAAAATTATATCGTCATGTAAATATCAGGCATCTAAATTAAACCAATTCGTAACAAGATACCACTATGAAGACTTATTTACTTTTTTACATTGAAGCAGATATCAATAATTCTACAAATATGGAGCTGTTACGATGGGATATAATATTTTTCAGGGGATAATTTTCCCTATTGATTGAACAACAATTGTGATTTATCAACTAAAGTTCTACAGCTAGAACTTCTACCACTTAACGGGAAAATATATTCATGATTACAATTTTGTGAATACAAAAAACATTTCGAGAGAAAAAAATGTTACTGAAATGGGAAGAATCATAATGTTTTAATTTTAGGTTTTATCCACTCTTTAAAATAAAATAAAAATAATTAAAGTCCTTTCATTTCATTGAAATCCTTATTATTTTACTCTTGCTTTTTCTCTCTCACTGTATATGTAACTGTTATGCAAAAAAATTTTCCATAACAATAGTGTTATAAAATTTAATTTGGAACTACTGACTACCCCATTTTTTTTTTTTTTTTGTAATTGTTTTTCTTGCCTACAAAATTCTAATTTAAAATTTGAATGTCTATGTTAGTGAGTGAAAGAAAAATACCACAACAGTGATAGTGTGTGAGAGAGAGAAAGAGGGTAAGTGTAACGGTAGTTGCAATATTTGTAATTGTACGCTGCATGTGTTTGTTTATATTTGTTTTTAGCACAACAATAACCCAGGCGGCGATATGATAAATGTTTATATACTCATTGAATGAATGCAAAAAAAAAAACAAGTTTTAAATAAAATCTTTGTGTCTCTCTCATGTATGTATGCACATACAATGCAAATAAGTTTGTATGCATGAGTGTGTGTTTGTTTATAAATTGTTTTGGTTTAACAATGTGTCAAGTGTGTTAAAAAAGAATTTTCTGTATTTGACACACGTCATGACAAACGGAAGATGTTTACAAATTTATTTGCCAACTCACACCCATATAAATACACACACACACACACTCTTGCCTATTATTTGCTAAGGCTTTCTCTTTAGGCATGCAAACCTAACCTATACATTCTTAACGACTATGTAAATATAAAAGTAGTTTTAAAGTGTTTTTGCTATTGGAAAAGCTTTGTGTAATACACACACATACTCAGAAACTTTGGTTGTATTGTTTTGATAGCATAAATTTAATTATTTCTTTTATTTTTTTTTTGTATTTTTGTTTTGTTTGTAATAATAAATAATTAGTGAGTTTTAAGCATTTAAAGGAAGGTGAGAATTTATCTCTTTTTCAAACAACTGTTTTTGTGTAATAAAATTCTATGTGGTTTTGGCTATTAAATGTCCATTTGCCAAATTAAAATTAAAAATTAACATTTGTTTTTATTGCTTTTTTCATATAAATAAGATATGTGTATTGTTTATGAACTTTTTTCTACTTAAAAATATTGGCACTCTTCCGATATTTTTGTACTTTAAATACTAATGTCTGTATTCATAAAAATTATTTTAGGTTTACTGAGGGTTTATTTGACATATTTCTATGCAATACTTGTCAAATAAACCCTCAATAAATCTAAAATACTTTTTATGAATACGGGCATAAAAATGTTTTACTTGCCATATTATAGATAAAAGGCGTATGGCAACTATAAACATAAAGTTAAGTATAAAAGCTACAGGTAGGGTGATTCTCAATTTAGCTTAACGCTCACTTTTGGGTTAAAGTATAGTGATAATAAAGGAAAACAAATTATCTTACCGATAAAATCCTGCCTTTGGCTAACGGCAAGTTATAATAATTTAAGCCATTTGGTCCAACGAATGCAAATTTTATTTTGTTTTCAAAAATCGTTTAGTTCAGCAATCATTACTGTAATGTCTTATCCAATATTATCATATTCTGTAGATATAACTTTTATGGTATATGCAGAGACAGTGTTTTTTTTTCTCCTAAAAAACGATTCTACTCATGCAGTCCATTGTACTAGTGTTAGGAAAATATATTATGAGGACAAGAAAAGAGGGAATAATGTTTGTGAACATTTTATTTGAAGTTGTTCATATCCTAACATTACAGCGCCACCTACTGGGAAGTAGTAGAACTAACAGCAACATATACATAGTGAAGCCTCTCACCACAAAAAAATCCAAGGACAGATGAGGCAATTGCTGATGGTCATTCAAGGGTAATAGTATAAACACTGGCCTTTAAGTGATTAATTGACAGTGTCTAATAAAATAATGCATAGCATGAGTAGGGGTTTAGGCATGAGTACTAGTCTTTGTAAAAAAAAAATTGAGGGGAAAATTACTATGAACGAACCATACGGCTAAAGAATAAATTTATTTAGCTACTTAGTGGAAATAAAAATACAAAAGGATGTGCTTTGTGAGAGATACGAGTACCACCTGAGATAGACGATTAGTACCAACTAATCTTTTTATGTCAGCAGAGCAGCTCCCATTAAAGTACCCATAGACCAGAGAAACACAAGCCACATTCAGCCGATGCTTCAGTGAATCTATAGAGTTGGATACTTTACCGTCATTGATATGCATGAATAGCAATTTTCTGTACGAGGTCGGCAAGCCCCAAAATGGAGTTTGAGTCACCCATACATGAGAGTGTCATTCCATCTTGAATTGGGTAAAGGTTTTGTAAACATTAAGAAGACCAGGTGTAGTGAAGTATTTTTTGCACAAAGCAAAGCCGAGGAACTTGAATCCTTCTTTTGCAACGGACATCACAGTTAATTCTGAGGCCCAGAACATCTTCTCAATATTTACTTTACAAATAGTTACAAAGGACAAGAGTGCATCATGACCACCACCACGTCAATACATGAGAAAACAGCATTGACTCAGTTTACGCGTCCCTACTCAAATATTGTCTGCAGATCTTTTGTGGGTGTGTCACTTATTTTTGATTTCATGCTTCAATCTATGCCCACGATCAAATGACTATGAGTGATAAATCATCGTGCGGGAGTTTTTGTGCTTTATCCGCCATTTCATATTTCTTATATATCTCGAGTATTTTATATATCAAGTATATATTCCCAAATTTTTCAAATCTACAATCTACTTTCGGAAATCTCGTCCAGTTTTGGAGATAAATTGTCGAAAACGGAGTGGCATCATTCACTCGAGATATTTAAAATGGCGGATAGAGCACATAAACCCCCACACGACGAAATGTTGCTGTCATCTGCGAAAGATTAAATAAAGTTTAATGTTAAAAACATTCAAAACATGAAGAAACATCACAAATAGAGTAGAAGGCAGAAGAGAGTTATAAGACATTACCGAATTTAATCTAAAGTAGTTAGAAGAGACATTGGTTATAACCACTCTTATAGAGAAAAGGTATGAAATGACAAAACTGATTACCGACACAAGAAACAGCAATTTTAGAAATGGCACATGCCAGACTCGATCAAACACTTTGAAAAACTTGCTTTCATCAAAGCGATGAATATACAGACTCTATCTCTCTATATACTGTGTACATAAGAGTATGTACGTATATAAAAAGACAAACTCTTTAATGTAATTTAAAAGAAAATAATAATCGAGAATAGAAGTCAAGTAATAAGTGACCTTTTTTCAACATTTTTGTATTTCGCTTGGTTTGACTTGGCTTTTCCTTCAATTATTGGTTCTAAACTTTAAGTTTTCCCCTGAAAATAAACTTTATTTTCATATTATTTTTCATTTTTCATTTTTTTTTTGAATGATGAAGGTAATGAGTGATAAAATATTTGTTTTTTATTTATTTAGTTTTTTTTTTTTTGCTCCATTAATTTGGAATTTGTGTTGCCAACTTTTCTTGTTCGCGTATAAAATTAATGTTTATGTGCTAGAAAATAAATATAAAAAGAACAACAACAATAATAATAAATTGCAAATTATTTTATTACAACATTTTGTACAGGAAGTAGTAGTAAAATAGGGAAAATTATTTAAAACAACCTTAAAAGTTTTATAAAAGCAGTAGAATACTTAAAACAAAAAAAAAAAAAACTAAAAATAAAAATAAAAACTTCATTTTCCAACATCGAATATTAATCATACGCTCTAGTAACTTTAAAATAAAAACAAACAAAAAAATAACAGCTTTGTTTAGCATGGATGGATGGGATACTTCGGACAAGGCAAAGTCTCTGATTGGGGTCAACCTGGCGGCCTCCAGAACGATCCTTG
The DNA here is from genome assembly GCA_963576795.1 of Metopia argyrocephala. Classification (NCBI taxonomy): domain Eukaryota; kingdom Metazoa; phylum Arthropoda; class Insecta; order Diptera; family Sarcophagidae; genus Metopia; species Metopia argyrocephala. Next base: position 168,596,980 of record OY756208.1, on the reverse strand, counting down.
TTCCCGTTGTATTCAAGTCGACATACAGCCTCCACGCGGCCCTCCTGGATAACATTCTAGCACCCGCTAGCTTGTTAACTAATGTATGCGGCGATTGTCCAATCCCCTGGACTTTAAATTTGGGTTGTGCGTAGGGCTTGAAACCCACCACGTAAAATCAAAAATTCAATGAAAGCTAAAACCAAAGCCTCTAAACGGACCCCCTTTTATGTTGACGAACTTGGCAAACGTTTTAAGGACTATGATTTAAGGATATGCACCTGGAATGTGAGAACCCTTTATAGGGAAGGTGCCTCTATCCAATTGGCGGATGCTCTCACGAAATGTAGGGCTGACATCACCGCCATCCAGGAAATGCGATGGATAGGACAAGGTTGTACGAGGCAAGCAACATGTGACATCTACTACAGCTGCCATGAGAAGAGACGCGAATTTGGCTGCGGATTCGTAGTAAGTAAGAGACTTCGCCATCTTGTCTCGGAGTTCACCCCCGTGAACGAAAGAATTGCTACGATCCGAATAAAGGCAAAGTTTTATAATATCAGCCTTATTTGCGTGCACGCCCCGACGGAAGATAAGGATGATGCGGTCAAAGATGCTTTCTACGCAAAGCTCGAGGACGTATACGATAAGTGTCCGGCACATGACGCCAAAATTGTCCTCGGCGATTTCAATGCGAAAGTTGGACGTGAAGGTATCTTTGGCCCCACTGTCGGACAGTTCAGTCTCCATAATTCCACCTCACTGAACGGCATGAGACTGATCGATTTCGCCTCGGCGCGAAACATGGTAGTTTGTAGCACCAGGTTCCAGCATCTCGATATCCATAAGGCCACCTGGCTCTCTCCCGATCGATCAACTACCAACCAGATCGATCACATTGTGATTGATGGAAGGCATGTATCCAGTATACTAGACGTGCGCACATTTAGAGGTCCAAATGTCGACTCGGACCATTATCTTGTCGCAGCCAAGATGCGACTGCGCATATGCGCAGCGAATATGGCACGTTCTAGTGTTCGGGGGAAGCTGGACATCAAAAAGCTGCGATCACAAGAGACAGCCAGGTCGTTTTCCGATCGTCTTTCTAATGAGCTCCATTGCATCCCGTCCTCTCTCGAGGGTATTGGTGGACAGTGGTCTCACATTGCTCACTCTCTGCGCAACGCTGCCGAAACAGTCCTTGGTTTTGAGCGTCCTCCACGCAGAAACCAATGGTACGATGAAGAGTGTCGTGAGGCCACTGCGGCAAAGAATGCTGCCTACAGAAGAACGTTGCAGTCCACCACTACAAGAGCAACTGTGGAGGTGTACAGAGAGAAGAGGAGGGAAGAGAGACGCCTATTTAGAAGAAAGAAAAGGGAGCAAGAAAGGCGTGATCGTGAGGAAATCGAGATGTGCAGGAGTAGAAATGATGCTCGAAATTTTTATAAAAAGATAAGGCGTCTTACTACTGGTTTTAAGCCCGGAGCAACCTCATGCAGAGATGAAAATGGTAACCTGGTTACAGATGCACAAGGAACACTAAGATTATGGAGACAGCACTTCTCTAATCTACTGCAGGGCGATGGCGACACAAATTCCGCCCCTAGAGATGCTGTGCCGGACCCAATCATTAACGACGACATCGAGATCCCGTCCCCCAGCCATGAAGAGGTCAAGGTTGCCATATGGCGACTGAAGAACAATAAAGCAGCTGGGCCTGATGGTTTGCCAGCTGAACTCTTCAAGTATGGAGGCGATGAGTTGGTTAGGTGCATGCACCAGCTCATTTGCAGTATATGGCTGGAGGAAAGTATGCCCAACGATTGGAATCTTAGTGCTCTCTGTCCCATCCTGAAAAAGGGAGATCCCACGATATGCACCAACTACAGGGGTATAAGCCTCCTCCCTATCGCATATAAGGTTCTTACGAGCGTATTGTGTGAACGACTGAAGCCATTCGCCATCTCACTGATTGGACCTTATCAGTGCGGCTTCAGACCTGGTAAGTCCACCATTGACCAGATATTCACACTGCGCCAAATCCTGGAGAAGACCCATGAAAGTCAAGTCGACACACACCATCTTTTTGTCGACTATAAGGCAGCGTTCGATAGCCCGATAAGAGATCGCGTATATGCCGCAATGTCTGAGCTCGGTATTCCTGCAAAGCTGATAAGACTGTGCAGAATGACGTTGAGCAACTCCTGCAGCTCCGTCAAGGTAGGAAAAGACCTCTCCGAACCTTTTAATACCGTGCGAGGTTTCAGACAGGGCGATCCCTTATCCTGCGACCTCTTCAATTTCGTCATGGAGAGTGTTTTGCGAAAGGCGGGTGTTCATCGAAATGGCACTATATTTAACAAAAGTGTCCAGCTCCTTGCGTATGCGGACGACATAGACATCATTGGGCATACCAAGCGAGATGTCACCGCAGCCTTTAATGCTATTGAACGGGAGTCTGCAAAAATGGGTCTGGCGGTAAATGAGAGCAAGACGAAGTACATGTTGTCGACGAGTAGGGATGTTGAACGTATCGGCTCCCAGGTTACAGCCGGCAACTATACATTCGATGTTGTTAAGGAGTTCATCTACCTTGGCACCGCCATTACCAGCAAGAATGATGTCAGTCTGGAGATCAAGCGAAGAATTACACTGGCCAACAGGTGCTACTACGGTCTCGGTAGGCAGTTTAGTAATAGAGACCTCTCTCGTGCGACGAAATTAACACTCTACAAGTCGCTTATTCTCCCGGTTCTTCTCTATGGTGCGGAAGCATGGACGCTATCTTGTGCCGATGCAGCGGTCCTGGGAGTGTTTGAGAGAAAAATTCTTCGCAAGATCTTTGGTCCACTGAAGCAAGGCGATGAGTTTCGCATTAGGACCAACTATGAGCTGTATGAGCTCCTCGGCGACATAGATGTTGTCCAGCGCATTAACATCCAGCGGCTGCGCTGGCTCGGCCATGTTGTTCGGATGGAAGAATCTGCTCCAGCGAAAAAGGTTTTCGATGCGAAGGTCACTGGACGTCGGCGTAGAGGACGTCCATGTTTACGTTGGAAAGACCAGGTAGATGGAGCCCTGTCATCAATTGGTGTGACCAACTGGAGAAGGCGTGCGCTTAGCAGAGACGCCTGGAGACTAGTGTTGAGGCAGGCCGAAACCCGTTAACGGGTTGTTATGGCCAGCTAAGTAAGTAAGTAAGTTGTTTAGCAATATAGGGGTGCCATTCTTTAAGTTTTCTTCTGCCTTAATTATTCCAACAAACAGCTGAAACTGCTTCAAAGACCAACCAGTCATACAATTGGTACATCAAATAATTTGATAATGGGAACTTTTAAGATTGTTATTTATTGTATGAGACATTTTTGCTTTTCTTTTTTTTTTGGACACACTCTTGAAAATATATATTTATAGAGAAATCATACCCTGATGTTTAAAACAGGCACTATAATTTATGGCATTAAGGAATGAGAATGTGTATTATGAATGTAGGCTGTAGAGAGAACTGATGTATAAACAGAGCTAATCAATAAATTTATGGCTTTTTAAAGATACTTCCCCTATTAACAGGCATATATCAGTTGCTGCTTTTAAAAATTTAATTAAGTGAGGTGCGTCATTTAGTTTGTGTTTGACAATTATTGATTGCAAACTACTTTGTATTTTAAGAAGCAAATATATAAAAAAAAAAATATAATTTTAGGTGGTCATGAAGTATTTTTTATGCGAAAGAAATCTATCACTCAAACGATAAGTTTAATAAACAAAGCCACGGAAGATACTTAACGTTCTGGATGTCAAGTCGAGCTATATTTAAAAATTGTCTTGACTGATTAGAGATTAAAAGAAAGCGAAAATTTGTGGAACTCATAGCTATCTCAAATTGCTGTGTAGTTTTAATTTTCAATGATCACTTGGAGACGAGAAAGATTTGCACCAAAGAAGTGCTGCGTTTGCCTATAATAGCAATACTAATGTTAACGTGTGAGAGAAGTGTTAGGCATTGTGCTGTTTACCGAAAACGAACTAAATTCAAATCGAATGAAATTATAGTCTGCACAAGTTTTGGATTCGCAACTAATTAAATCAAACAGAATTTTTTGAATGCTTTTTATGCATCCTCGAAAGTCTGCACAAGTGTTGAATTAGCGACTGCGAAAATCCAACAGAATGTTTGTAGTCGCCGTGGTCTAGTGGTTAGTGTGTTGGATTTGTAAGACGATAGCACTGGGTTCAAATCTCAGCTCTGACATCTTTCAAAGAAAAAAAAAGAAATATGAAAAAATTATTTCTTTCGGCGGCTACCTCTATGCAGTCTTCTGGCAAAAGCTCTGAGAGTAATTGATTGCCATGAAAAAGCTCAGCAAATCTGTCGTTTGGAGTAGACTTTAAACTGTAGCTCCCGGTGCTCATGGATAAAAATTAACAACACACCATAACCGTAATTTCTGAAACAAGGTGATAACTGATATAATTTCCCAGTCTTCATTGCAAACGCCTTGGCAAACCTTGCAATTAAGCAATCGTAGCATATACATATGCTTACATTTTGTTATTGTTTTTCACAACTTGCTACGCTTGCAACAATAGCAAGGGTATTTACTATTAAGAATGATCATGGCTTTAAAAAAAACAAGTTTTTGACTAAATAGCAGTCAATGCAGTAGGTTTCCTAAGGCTAATAGAAGCCCATAAAACCCCGGCTACCGGTTTGAGGTGCCTTTAAAATTTAATACCTTCAATAACGTTAAACAACCAATAGCAAGTATTATTTTAATTTGTTGGGGGTCGATATAAACTATTCTGTTCCTTTGTAAAAAACAATTTATCGTTTTTGTTTATATATTTTTCTTTACATTTTTTAAAGCCACAACATTATAAAACTAACCTCGTATTTCAATATTGGTCGTTGTAATTAAAAAATATTTTTGTTTTATACTTTATTTTCACTTTTTCTATTGTTTTTTTATTTAAAGAAGAGAAGAGATAAAATGTAAATGAGAATAATTTAAAAGTTTTTTTATGGGTATTGTTACATTTATTCAGGCTTAAAGCTACTTAAGAGAATAATGAATGAAAATGAGAAATTAAAAAATAATTTTAAGTGAAAGTGATAAAAATGAGAGCTTATAATTGTAAAGAAATAAAAAAAAAACAATTCAAAATTAACTGCAGTATTCTTAATGGGTGTTTTCTTTGACGTGTATAACTTTTGAGTTGACAATACAGATTTATTTGACAATCGATTTAACAGCTGATAGTTAACTTTTGTCTGGTTTGGTTTGACATTTCATTTCGTTTTCAGTTGTGAAAATTTTTTATCTAAACAATAGCTGAATTCGGCAAATTTATCGTGCAATTTGTCTTTTTTATGGCGTACCTGAATGACCTTCAGAACAGGTATTACGAGTACTCTATCCCCTGAGATGCCAAACAGATCGCACTGAAGCAGCTTCAAAAGCATGCAAACTTAGAGTAATACTCAAAACAGGCAATACGTCACTGTTTGCAGCGGCCACACGCTCTTCATTAAAAAAATACAAATACAACCACAGAAAACTACTGATTGATGAACTGTAAGGACTGGTAGAGTTATTGATCCACATGTCTTCAAAAACAGTGATAGTTTTTGGTGCTTCAATTAGCTGGCATTAATCGTGCTCACATGTGACTTCATTTGATTTACCCAAAAAAACTTTTGATGATAGAATAATTTTGCATATTGATTGTTTCTTTGAGGTTATGTAAAGTCACTTGCCTATGTCTATAAATCAAAGAAAACTGAACACCTGTAAATTAACATTCCAAGAGTTATTAACAAAATGAATAGTAAGTATATTTGTACTCTAATTAATATGGTTTTAAAAACCGTAAGATTGCCTGGCTACAGGGCTTTCAAATATTGGAATTATTTTTATGATTTTAAAATAGTGTTTGATCTTGTAGATTGTTGATTGGAAACCTGGAGCACTACGGCATATAAAATAGAGATCTAGAATTATTTAGAATAAAATCATAGCAATGGGTATTTTTTAATGTGAATTCTTTTTCTTCATCGTACTCCACATACATTTCAGTGGAAGTATAAAAATCTTCTCTTTGGTTTAAAAAGTTTTCTATGACAATTTGCATTTAAGAAGACATATTCGGGGCTAAAACTCAGTAATATTATTTTTTTTTTGATTTTGATATTATCAAATATTTAGGAATTCATATTCAAAATAATTTCTATATTGTATTTTAGAAAGCAAAATTTTACCGGACTTGATACGGATTTATGGTTTAAAACGTAATGCTTGCTGGTCGAACATTTTTGCAAATTGTACAAAATAAACTTTATATCTTTCATTTTCATTTTTCACAATATGACTTTACAAAGATTTTGTTCGAAATGTTTTACCTATTTTTGGAATTTGTAAGCTGCCTCAAAAACTTTTCATTATTGGTAATCATACAGTATCTTTTCAAATAAATTATTGTATTTTCAATACAGGAAGTAATAATAATAACTTGACAGCTGCCTAATACCACCAAGCAAAAAATTAACATTATTGGTACTAAAGGCTTTAATAGCTTATCTCTCAGTTTATAAAAGATTTTGTTTTAAGACCAATACTCAGGGGTAAACCCTTAACTCATGCAGTGCATTGTATTGAAATTTGAAGATAGAGAGATTTTTTTTTCATACATTTGTATATATTATGCTCCTTTTTGTTGATGAGAGAAGTTGCTGTCAATTTGACCACTCGAGGGCCAGTGTTATACTTTCACCCTTGTATGACCAACAGCAATAGCCTAATATGTCGGTGGATGTTGATTGTGAGTGGTAAGCGTCTTCAGTAGGTTAGCTTTTATCTTCCCAGAAGGTGGTGCAGTACTCCTGATCATTCTTATTTTCTAAATTACAATTTAGAAAAATTGCAAATTTTTATTTGATAATTTTTGTCCTACTACGACCCCCACAATCTCTTTAAAGGCATTAAAGCAGGTCTAAGAACATATCTTTTTTACAATAGTGAAATGAATTTTTTTATAATACTTGTTGATTTTCTTTTAGTTTTTTTATATTATTATGCATAAAAATTTTTATGTATAAGTTAACATTCTTCTATAAATTTTTCTAAAATACTTTTTAAATCCATTACAATTCTCTGTGCATACTAAAGTTTGTAAGTCCATGCCTATGATTCCGTCACAGGGTATGGGAAAATTGTTAAATACCGCCTGAAAATAGTGTGGTAGTATGAAATTATCAAATTTCATTTCGATAAATGTCCTTCCCGTTGATTGGATTTGACCTTGTCCTATACCGCTTATGGTTGTTGTCCTATTTCTGTCTATTTCATGTACCTGAATGAATTTTTCTTTGAGGATTGAAATGTCTGCACCAGTGTCCAGTAGCAATGTAACTATTTGATTTGTGTTAATAATTTTTATGTCTATAAAAAAGCTCAAATTGAGGTTTAGGTTGTAAATTTTATTTTGTTGTGAGTTTATCTTAGAGGGTTTCGGAGTTTTCCGAACCGTTTTCATTGAAATCTAGTAGTTTTTACCCCTACGTTTATTATCTGGAGTCTGTCGATTTCTGTTATGATAAGTATTTGTAGGCCTTTGTTGAGGTTTCCTGTTATTATTATATCGCCATTATTGAAATTTCCACGGTATTGTCTATAGTTACCATTTCGGTTAAATTTCTGCCCGAAATGTAATACAGCGTTTTGCTGCCCGGTTGCTTCAGTGCAACTGTTGACAAATTTCGAAATTACTTCGTTCATGCTATTGAACGATTAATTAAAATTATTTAACACATATGGATGTATATTTACAAATTCTCTTTAAAATAGTAGTTTTCAAATATTTACTGCAGTATTCACTAAAGAAAAAACATTTTAAATTTATGAACAGCTTTTTTTTAACAAGTATTGCATAGAAATGTGGGAAATAAGCTCTTAATAAATGTAAATTTTTATTTTTTAATACGGCATTTATTTCATATTATTCTTTAAAAAAAAATCACCGCTATTTTATACAAAAAGTAAAAGTTAAACTATTTTTTACCACAAAAACCAACTTTTAAACTTTTTTCCTTCTAAATGAAAAAAATTTTTGGAAATAAGCAGATTCTCTTTATACGGATTTAAAATATTTGTTGAAAACTAAAGCATATTTTTAAGCGCTTCTATGGTAAGGGAAGAAATGCATGCATTCGTGTGTGCAAACAAATTCCTTTAAGCTATTTATGTGCATTAAAATAAAAACCCAAAAAAAAAAAAACAAAAAACAAGAAAATATGTTGAGACACATACGCACCCAAACAACTACTTACATACATATAGGTTCCCACTCTTGTGCGTGCACTTTTCTTGCTTTGCCTTTTTCTTTTTACATTTCTTGATTTTTGTTTTTTGTATTTGTTTCGTACAATAAAATAAATGCTAGAGTGAGTAATTACACATAAATTCACGGTTGTTTGAAGGAATGTTTACATATCCTATTTGGCTGCTCTTTGTTAAAGTGTGAAAAGAAATATTTCATTTGTTATACTATTTTTTCGTCTCTTCTTATTTATATGCACAAAAGATAGAGAGTGAGAGAGACATCTTTTTTAGCGTTGACAACATTTAAAATTTACAAAGGACTGATAAAAAAATGCGTATTTTTTCCCAAATAAAAATAAAGAAAATCACTACTTAATATGTATAATTCCTCTTTTATATGTATTTTTATGCCGAACAATGCCTTTATATTGTAACTTTTGTTAATAATACTTTAGAAAGAAAATAATATTGCTCTGGTGCCTTTTTGAATGTCTAGCAAGCATTCGACAAAATCTGCCATATACGTAGGTTTACTCTTTAAAGTTAAAAAGTTTTATTTATCCCTGAAAATATATTTAAGTGAAAGAAACTTTTATTTTAAAGTAAACGATGGCTTTCTCAAACAGCCTTTCGCATGACGTCGAAAGTAAAACTATACAAACGAAAACAATTCAATTAATATTGTACAAAAAAGCATCCCACTATGTTTAAAGGGAACGTGTTTTTGACTTTATGTTTGAGACGTAAGATATTTACAAATTTTCAAATTACAATGTTGGTGAATCACCATTAAATGAAAATTAAAAAAGAATAAAAAAAAATTGCTGACCCTAAAGTTTTTACGTTATAGTTCGAATTTATTTTCGTTAGACTTGTTGTAGTAAAAACAGTTACTGGGACTCAAAACAGCTGTCTTTCATTGAAAATGCGAACAAACGAAAACGTTCGATATTGTGGGACAGGCTGGAAATTTACAACAGTAAGGTGTTTCGCAGGGCAGCGTTTTGGAACCAATTATCTAAACAATATTTAACTCTGACATACTCCAATTTTAGCATTTAGTTCCTGTCCAACAAACACTGCAAATATTATTCAACATAAACTCAACCGCTTGTAGGTTTGGTTATCTAAATAAAATATTAAAGTGAACACAGAAAAATCTGTACATTTTGTCTTTTTCTTAATTTTTAAATTGGAAATTTACACAGAAATTGGTGACACTGTATATGCTGCTGAGGTGCATGCAATCATTTCTTTTTTTATTCTTACGGCTGTTATTGTTTTATGGTTAAAAAGAAAAACAATTTAGTTTAAAACAATCTTTACTTGTACATGTACAAGTGCACACATAATCTACACATACAATTATTGTGTATTTCTCTTTGTTTTTGTATTAATTTTAATGCACTTTTCTCTGCTGTACGTACTACGTAACACAAATAGATTAACAGATGAACATATGAGCAGAAATTTTTATGTGGGTGTAGTTTTTATATAGAGGAAAGAGCTTAATATTGATTTTACTCAATGTCAAGTTTTTTTTTTTTTACTATCTATCTCTTGTGCAAACAGGTTTTCTTAGTTTGCTTTCTTAGATTTCTTTTTGTTTTTGTTTTTATTATTGTATGTTATTGATAGTCGTATGATTTGTAACTGAGCACTTCACTGAGAGTGAGTGCATGAGGTAATTGCATTGTAACTTTACTGCAAGAGCATAATTTTAGGGTGGAAAGTGTACAAATTGTATTGCAACATACTATGGGGAATTATGAATTTAATTTAAGGAAACTGTAAACAAATTTAAGTAAATTTGCAAAGTTCATTTTTAAGGTAGTTTATAATGAAATAAATTTAAATTTCATTAATTTAATAAAACACCTAAAGAAATTTCATTTTTATAGAAAGGAATAATTAAAAGAGCATGGAAAGGGAGAAAGTTTATGAACTGCATGAAAGTATTTAAAATCACTGAATAACTTAATTTTAATATTAAGCTTAAACGAACACCATACATGTTTGGATTTAATGAGTACCTCTGTTCTGTATTCATGACATAGAAAAAGTTTTTCGTACAAAGTATATAAATAGAACAAAAGAAAACAAAACAACACACCATTCACCTACATCAATGTGTTAATAAATTAACTCTGGTGGCTTATAAAATTGCACACGCTTCCACCTGAAAGGCTCTATGCACATATGAAAGTCTACAAGATCGTTTCTTTAACAACCCATCAAGTGAAAACCCCATCTGTGAAAATCGTGTGCCCATTCAGAAACACATTTCGAAAGGTGACTTTCCGTAGTTCCGTACCACACATCTGCTGTGGTAAATGTGTTTTAGAAAGTACCTGTTCTACATTTGTCTCTTAAAATTACTATAACTTCGAGAACTTCATCAAACTGATTATAAGAGTGTATTGGATATTTTTATTTAAAAGCAAAAATTTGATAAAATCAAACAGTTAATGAAAGATAATAAGAAAGCTGCATGATTTCAATAAATCACTATGGGAATCTTAAATTAAAGTAATTTAAAATAAGCTGTGAAATATAGTTTCTATTGCTGAAAACACCGTGGAATCCACATATTCGGATTATGCGTCACACTTTCACTAACAGAAGCCTATATTGCAGGCTTAACCACATCTCTAGCTCTTCTAGTAAGTATCTTTACATTTATTTAGAACATTACTTTGCACAGTAGGCCACTTTTGAAGTAAATTTTAATTCTACAAGTATGTGATGAAAAACGATTTCGATCGAAATTCAAATCATTTGTATTTTCCTAGTCATATAAAACTTATCTGTTTCAATTATTCAAACATTTTAATAATCAAGAATGTAGTGGCAATATTCAGTAAGGTAATGGGTAAATATGAATTCCAAATATGCAAGAACTTGGAAGTTAGAGCCACTTGAAATTTTGTTCGATTTCAATTTCGATCGAAATCGTTTTTTATCACATACCAGATAATAAGCGTTTTTGGATTGTTTAACAATCCACTTCAGATGACAGTTTTCCGAGATGGGTGAGTTTAAAAAAATCTATTTCAAGTCAAATTGTGTGTCTTTTTTTTTTTTTGAAAATGGTTACTATATTCTAGTAAACTAAACAAAATAGAAAAAATTTATGTTTGGCTTTTTAGGCAAAGGGAAAAGGTTAATAAGGACACACTAATTCATGTCTTTAAAGACGAACTCAAGTGTATGCTTTCTTTTTTCAAGAAACCAGTGCTTATAAGATGACTTTTACTGTTGCAAAGCATTGTACTAAAGTGTCAGGAATATAGGTTATGGGAGGAAAAAGAGATTGAATAGTATTTAGGGAATCTGTTTACCATTTTTGTTGATTATATTTCACATTTTAATAATTAATCTGTAAAGAAAAATAGGTTTTACATAATAACAACACGATTTTTATACACAAAATATGAATTTAACACTCTTGTTGTTATTATTGTTTTCTGTTTGTAAGTAAACATGTTCTCAAATTTCACTCGTTTGTTTTAACTCAACGAAAAAAAAATTGTTTTAACGTTAAAGCAACATTTGTAACAAAAGCTTAAACAATAAAAAATAAAACACGCACAAACACATCCACATGAAAAACAACAATTATGGCGAACAAAATAAGAAATTATTGAATAACAAGTAATCAAAACCACATACTTCCTTACACTCTTACTCATGCATGTGTTATTTTTTTTGTACAAACATGTCCATAACATCCTCGTATACATATGTTTTAATATAAATTTTTTTATGTTTTTGACATATGCTGTCAAAAACGTTTCATAAAATGTTGGCAGAAACAAAAAAAAAAAAAGAAAACTGATTGATTGAGAATAAAAAAAAATTAAAAAAAATGTAAAATTAATATGTAAATATTAAATTTTTGAATGAAATTTAAACAATTTTTATATAAAAACAAAATTTGGTAGATTACCTAAGCGTATGATTAATATTTAATTAAAAAAATGTATTACTCATACGCATGCAGTAAATAGTCTTACTCTGCAAAGCAAACATAAATGAATGAAAATGGTTCAAAAAGAATGTAATTTTCACATCAATGATTAAGAAATTACTTTAATTGAATTCATTTTAAAGGCTCTCTTAATTAGAAGAAATTCTTATTTTATGGAAGTCATAAAAATTAGCATGAAACGTAAGCATCCAACCTAAGATACTTGCAATGATACTTACTATAAATGATTTTTGTATTTGCATTACGCATTTTTGGTTAATCTCATGCATTTGAAATGAATTCAAAGAAGATGATCTTTAATGACACCCTAATGTTAAAATTATGCATGCAACACCTAAATCGAATCAGTATTATTACATATCTGTTTTTTTTTTTCTCTGTTGCTGTAGTTAACACCTGTATTAGAAGTATCTGTATCTTGCCACAACAATTGCTTTAGCCTTCTAATTTAAACAACATGGATTATTCAAATGGTAATTAAAGCAATAACAGCAACACGCACGCATAGCAAATGATTGCGTTAATTACTACGATTGTTATTTAAACCACAAATTGTTGTACGAATTGTATTCCTCAAAAAAAAAAAAGAAGTACGTTTGAATTGTAAAAAAGTTAAATTTGTAAGAAATATATGCTTTCTTTAATGAGAAAAAATTGTAAGTTTGCAATAACTTTTTTTTTTTATTTGTTGAGACTAATACTCAGGGGTAAACCACTACTAAATGCTGTGCATTGTATTGCAATTTTTGTGGAAAGAACAGTAGATTTATGACAGAATATATATTTTGTTTTTCGTATATTATTAAGCGCTTTAGGAATGAGACAAATTGCTGTGAATTGATGATTTAAAGGCCAGTGTTATACCTTTAAACTTAAATGATCTACAACAATTGCCTCATCGTTACATGTTGATTGTGGTGAGTGACTTCGCTACGTACGTTTTAGCTGTTATCCCGTTATATAGTTTTCAAATAAACTGTAAAACACTTATCGAAAGTTACGGAGAAAGTCTTTTCATTGATATTGTATGCATTAAGTAAATTTTCAAACCCTTTTGAAACGAATTGACTTCCATTATCGTTATGGATTGTTTCCGGTACGCTGAATTTTTGAAATATTTCTTTTACAAGAAAAACATTTACATTATTTGTTGTGGCCTCTTTCATCGCCTTTAGGAACATAAATTTCGTGAAATGATCCACTACAATAAATATATACGCATTGCCTTTTTTTGATCTTGGATATTTACCCATGAAGTCAATATATAGCTTTTGAAAAGGTCTTTCTGTGACGACCGGTTTTCCAATTTCCGATCTCATTTTAAAATTGCATGGTTTTGTGTCCTTAAAAATCTGACAATTAGCTACATATTTCCTTACGTCCGCAATCATTTTTGGCCAAAAAAAATCTTCTCACCCACTCTAATGTTTTTTTAAATCCACCATGTGCTGTTGTTGGTGTGTTGTGTGCACTTTCTATTAGAGGAAGAACAAAAGTTGCTGGAATCCATAGTTTCCACTGAAATTCGTCTTCAGGCTGATCTCCTTTTGTTTTTTTTTATATATTTTACCATCTTCAATTTTTAGAGCCGGTAGCATGTCTTTATTATCCTGAATATGCTTGATTAAGTCCAAATACTCCTTACTTTCAAATTTTGTTGTTTCGAAACCTAGTATTTCACTAAAAGTCACTTCTTCTACCATTTGCTGATGGGTTAGTCTAGACAACATGTCTGCCACAATATTAAGCAGCAATTTCTATTAATTTTAATTTAATTTTTTAATTTAAATGGAACTAAGTAATTGTAAATATTGTGTTTATTAATACTGATAAATTTTATTAAAAAAAAAATATTACGAATAAAGTTTTTCAACACAGCTGGATATTATGGTTTACATTAATTTTAAATACTTGAAATTTTTTAAAATACAAATTTTATATTTTAAATATTTCCTGCCTTAAAAAGTTCAACCCACCAATTTCGTAATTTTTTTTTTTTTTTTTGGTTTTATTTTATTTTTCCCACTGTACGTAGTTGCTTGCATATCACATGCATATTGACAACACCCCTAATTATTGAAAACCAAAAGGACAAACTAATTATGCAAAACCAAATTTTCCCAGACAACATTTTTTGTTTCTCTATTTTTTGGATATTTTAAACAAATTTGAGGATTTTAATGTACTTTTACGCTTTATAAAACAGAATACTTCTTTGCCATTTAGTTTTAAATCATAAAATAATATTTTTAATGGGAGTAAATAGTCCCCTACTAGCGACTCTGCTTGATAACTTAGTCATAATGCCGTTTTAGTTTGTGATTGTGATTGATGCTCTCTAAGAACTAAATGCTCTCTAAGTGTGCTCTCTAAGACCTAAATGCTGTATATATAATACATACAGATTTATACTTTACGTTTATTAAGGTTAGTACTTGCCAATATTTGTTAAATAAGCCCTTATAAACTGACTATATGTTTTATGAATAGAGCAGTAAGCATTTAAAAACTGCAAGTGTCATGTATGTCTATAGACTACTATTTGTGGATGGTGTAAGTATTTACCATTAATATACAATTTGTGTTTGTACTTATTAAATTACGAACACGAAGATGGCTCATTAAGCTTTTAAAGTAAAAAAATAACAGTTTTCTAAATGCTAGCTGGGTTGTCATTAATGAGACATGTGAGCATATGTATGTTTGAAGTGAGTTGTTATGTATGTGGTCAAGTATGTGGGGTTTCATTTTAATCCCATTCATTACATGCTCTAAAGGAAATACAAACATACTTCCACAACATAAATATGATTACGTGAACAAGAAAAATTGCCATATTTGATGTGGAAGGCAGCCAGAGGTATTGCAAGAATTGTGGATTATGGACAGGTCGCATTATTGAATCGAACTTTTTCAAAGAATGGCGAGTGCTATAGTGCTGCGATTGCAATTTTTTTTTTTGCACAGAATGAAAGAGCTGGACAAGACTGTGCCCTATGCCACATGTAGGCGAAACAATGTCCCAATTAAGGAGCTAGTTAAGTAAACGGTTCTCTTCACGTTTTTGTCATCTTTAGGCTATTTTTTTTTTGTGAGACCAGGTCCGAGATCAGAGCTATAGGGAAAAACCTGCAACGGTTTACGCCTTGGAAGCCAATATTTAAGAATTTATTCATTTATTTATTCAATATTGGATTCTGACAATGAACAATTTGAGGCGTAGTTGCAGTTAATATGTAAATAAAATTATCTTTAAACATTGACTTACATAAATCGTTGGGTAAACTCAAATTAAGGTTTCTTATATTTTTGTAAATCTTAGGTATTTTTCTTAAACAGAAATCCGAAAGATCCTGAAAGATCCCCCAGTGTAAATACAAGAAATATTTGTTGTATTTTATTTTATTTTCCTGAACGAATATATATTTTTCAGATAATGACACAAAATTATTCGTTACATCGTGGTTTATCTTGTCTATGAAAATCATATTAATTTTGTGTATATTCGCCTCTGCGGAAGCATAAACGCTGTCTTGTGCCGATGAAGCGGTCCTGGGAGTGTTCGAGAGAAAAGTTCTTCGTAAGATCTTTGGCCCTTTACGCTGGCTCAGCCATATTGTACAGATGGAAAAATCTGCTCCAGCGCGAAAGATTTTCGATGCAAAGGTCACAGGATGGAAGGACCAAGATGATAAGGTTCTGTCATCAATTCTGTGAACATTTGACAAAACGTCTTCTTTCTAAATCTACAACTTTTCAGTAGAGCAAAAAAACAGTTAAAAAGGCTAATAGAAGTTATTGCTTAGAAAATTAAGGATATTTTGAACTTGGATATTATACACAAATACTTAACGAACATTATGCGACCTTTTTTCTTCCTCTAGAAGCAATAGTTTTCTTTAAAACGACAAAAAATTAATTTAAGACTTTTTGTTAAATAGATTTTAAAGAAAAAAAATTAGCTTCCACCATACAAGTCGTTTTGTCAAAATTTTTTTGATTAAATTTGAAAATTATCTTAATCGATTAAGTCAAGACAAGTTGTTTTGTTAAAATGGAATATGGTTGAAAGAAGTTGATCTGGAAAATATATTTCGGTTTTGTTAAAAAAAATTACTTCTATTTTTCCCTACAATATACAAATAATTAAAAAATAATAAAAAAAATTAAATAAAATTTTTTATAGACATTCAATTTTTCAAATTATTCTTAATTCTCTGAAAGAAGTCATTTTGTCACATTGAAATTGGGGGAAAATCTGAAAGAGGTCGATTACTCAACTGCATATCTTGCGTTCTAAAGGTCGTAGAAATACGGGGATTAGAGCAAAAGAAGAACAAGGAAAATCTATATTAACTATAAAAATCTTGGAAAATTGTCTTATTTAGAGAGAAGACGTTTTTTCAAAATTCCACCGAATTGGTGTGACCAACCAGAGAGGGCTCTCGCTTAGCAGAGACACCTGGAGACTAGTGTTAACGCAGGTCGAAACCCGTTAACGGGTTATTATGGCCGCGTAAATAAATAAGTAAATCATATTCGTCACTTAAGAAGACAATATGACATTAATGCAAATCAATGTGTGAGTTTGTGTGCTACTTATAACAACGTATTAACTTTGTGTGGCAACATCGTTAAGTCGTACAGGGACATTATTCTGTGATTCTCTTAAGCTACAGTGCTAAAATTTTGGAAATGATTTGCATGAAGCTTTTTATTTACAATACGCGTTCAAGACTTGTATTCGTAGCCAAAAAGATCCAAATCAAGTTTATAAATTTATAGCAATTGAGTTTTAGCTTAGGAGACTTACAGAATAAGGCCTTAGAAAAGTGACATTTTGCCTTTTTTTATCAAATTAAAAACTTAACATGTGTCTCCTAAATAATTAAAGTTTTTGAGTAATGACAACCTTGCAGCAAATGAGCGATATGTACTACCATTCGCGTTACTTTTTTTTTTGTTCTTTACAAGAAATTCATGTTAAAAAAACCAAACCAATCTGTACGTTGTTATGTTTTTAACACATATATATATCTATGTGCGTTAAGGGAACCATAAACGGCAACTGCAGCCTGCACTATCAAGTGATTGAACAATCAAGCTCCCACCACATAACATACAATCCAACTGGCATACAATTTATTTCTTTAAAAAAAATGTTGCAAGAAAGAAGATGTTTTGCGCAATATTATTACAATTTTTAAAATAATTGCAATTAAAAAATTAAAAAAAAAATTAAATTTTTTTATGAAGTTTACTCTGCAAAAACTTTTCGCAGCTGTATTAATATCAACATACACTATAAGGGCAAGATTTCACAATCAGCAATATAACAAACTCTACAATCACACCAAAATCTCATACACAACCCAACCTCTTAACACAAACACTTGATTGCCCGTGCATGTTGTTGTCGTGTATGGTAACAAATTCTTGTTCTGTGAACAGGTTGTTCAAAAAGTGTTTACTGTTATATTTGTCTTCTCTCTGTGTTTTTAATGTTACTGTTGTTGGTTTTGTTGTTGTTGTTGTTATAATGTTCAGTAATATTAAAGTTGCCTTGGCAGCAGTATAAAATCAATAAATTTTGTTTTTATTAATGACGTCCATTGATTTTCCATTAATAAATACTTTGCTAAGCATTATTTAAGCTGCTGCTCTAATACTCTACTTACATATATATTGTATGTATGACTGTTGCATTTGCTGCAAGTCTATGTTGCATGCTTGAAAGCCATTAGCTTGCAATTTTTGCAAGAGCAACTTACCAAGAAAAAACCTTTAATTAAAACATTGTTTTATTTTCCAATTATGCCACTCTTATTAGTCTTTCGTTGTATTTGTTCTGTTGAATACTCACAGAATAAAATTTGCGTTGGGTTGTTATGCTTCTGTTTAGTTTTTGTTCTATAGTGTTAAGTTGCTGGATTAAAAAGTTTAAAAAACTTTATTTTGTCTATTTTTCATTATCTCTCTCTCTGATTCCCTTTTACTCCCTTCTGCTTACACACTATTTTAAAACTATTTTTTTTTAATGTTGGACTAATTAAAGTATTTAACAAAGTCTGTCTTTTAATGCTTTAGATTTGGGACGTACATATGTATGCATGTGGGTTAATTAAAGAATTAAAAAAAAAATTACCACAGAATATGGGTTGTAGGAAAAGTTCACCAATTAAATAAGAGTTCTAATAAATTTAAATAAAAAAAGTTTTGTTTTTATTTTATTTTTGTTGACAAATATTTTAGCCAGAAGTTGTTTTTTTGTGAGATATAATATATAATTAAAATAATAAAAAAAAATAAAATCCTTTATTGTATTATTTTTTATAAAAATAAAACCACATATATGTCTTTTTTTTGTATTGCGGCCAGCACTCAGGGCATGACATCTACTCATGTGCTGGTCTAGGAGTATATGTTGTAGGACAAGGGAAAGACTACTAATAACATAATTGACAGAAAAAACTTTCGTGGGAAGGTTCGTTCCATAAACGAACCTCTATAGTACATTGTGCTCTAAGAAAGGAAATGGCAGCCTTGCGCTAACAAGGCACACTTGAGCAGCTAGACCAGCTAGAGAGCCTAATGAATTTGGCAATTTTTTTTATTTTTTTTATTTTTATTTTGAGACCAATACTCAGGGGTAAACTCCTACTAAATGCAGTGCATTATATTGGAATTTTTGGAAAGGACAGTACATTTATGACAGAACATACATTTTGTTTTTCTTATATTACTATTAAGCGCCTTAGGAATGAGACAAATTGCAGTGAATTGATCATTCAAAGGCCAGTGTTATACCTTCACCCTTGAATGATCAACAGCAAGTGCCTCATCGTTGCATGTTGATTGTGTGGTGAATGTCTTGGCTATGTAGGATTAGCTGTTATCTGCTACTTCTCAATAGGTGGCGCTTTTCTCCTGATCATTCGTTTTCTTTGATGACATTGTTTAAGGTAGAATAGAGTGGAATTGATCTAATGTCAAGCTATCGAGACAAGGAGATCCTAATGTAAGCATCTACGTCGAGTCAGAGATGGTCACTGGCAAATATAGTGAACCACAGCCTGTTCTTCCTCAATCGACCTACAGCCTACGGCGAAAGTCATTTGCTGGTAAGCGCAGTCTCTCTGCATGTCCGCCCATCACACAGAGACCTGTGAGGATAGATACAGCGGAAGAGATATCCCTACGGTTTAGTTTAAAGAGTTGATTGGTACGTTTCAAGTCCAGTTTAGGCGAGGTAAGTCTAGCAACGTGACAAGAGGTGTATACCCACTTCAACGTGAGGATGAACATCCGGCAGAGACGTTCCCGCCCTAGCCAATTCATCCGCAAAGTAGTTACCCGCGATGTTCCTGTGGCCAGGAACCCAAATCAAATTAACTTTGCTTTGTCGCTAGGGAATCGCAACAGTCGCTGACAATTTTAGAGTTTGTGGTCAAACTCGACAGAGATCTCACCGCCGCCTGGCTGTCAGATAATTTCGTCGCAAGAATTAAAGAATGCTGTAACTGACAAAAAATCTAAAATACATTTTTTGCATAATTTTTATCAGAAAAAAATACGCGTCTATTGGTCCCGGTCAGAGATCTCTATTATGAAAAGAAATTTACCTACGTCCTCTGCGTTTTGAAAAATACCAGTGCCTTTATTCTACTTTCATACATGTTTTTTGGCTCCGGTGAACATTAAATGTTTTGTCAGTTACAGCGTTCCTTAATTCTTACGACGATATAGATATACTAGCAGTGGGAGTGCCACTCTGAAGTATCACGTTTGCAGAGTGACATATAGCCATTATTCCGGCCTAAAAAACGCTGCAATAATCAGGGAGGCGAAGTGATATAGAGAGGGGGAAGCATCTCCGAATAGATTCTACACCCCACTCCATCCCCAATCCTAGAACCATCAGTGTAGAGTTCCACCGATCCAATGGGAATGACTTCGCCAGAAGCCTAGGTATCCCTACTTGGGGCCTTCGTGAAAAAGTCTCTTTGTAATTCTAGTCTCGGTGAGGTGTAATCAATATTACCCCGTATCCGAGGTTCCTCCAGAAGAATAGAGGAGTGCCCCGAGGGGTTAATATCCCACCGTGTTAGTGCATTGAGTCTTACCGCCACCAGTTTAGCCTGCTGCCTGGCAAGAATCCTAGATGGAAGCCATCCCAGCAAAACAAAGAGTGGCTTTGTGGCGGTAATTTGCTTATTTCAAAAGGAACACAATTCCTGTATGAAAATGCTCATCAAAGTCATGGTTATCTGTCTTCACTTATTGCACAAGCTGTATTTGCTTCCTAAGCCATTTATGTTGACTGTTCTGCTCTATAAACTAGGACTTAGAAGTGCTCTATGACCTTCGTAAACATATTTAATTTTCTTTTCAAAGTAAATTTTTAAAATTTAAAATCATTATTCCAGTATTAAAAGATTTATATTAACTTGCCAAATCTAACTGAACAGAAATGTTAACACAGTTTGACAATGTCGGCTGTCAAATCATTGTTATCGATAGTTCTCATGCAGCTGAAAAACACCCTAAACTCAAACTTTATACTTAATTTGTTGTTTAATTTATTTCTTTTTCAATAACATATTTAAAAACTTCTAATTTAAAGCACCTTAACCGTTTAAAGTTGCATGTTTACTTTCTATAAATTTAGTTTTTTATAGGAAATAGAAAATATCTTGTCTTAGAATCTGAAGTATGCAAAACTTTATACGTTTTCGTATGTAAATATATCATATACAGTATAACAATATAATATATATTTAATATACGGCTATAAAAAACAAATATAAAAGTAC
Source organism: Metopia argyrocephala (assembly GCA_963576795.1). Lineage (NCBI taxonomy): Eukaryota > Metazoa > Arthropoda > Insecta > Diptera > Sarcophagidae > Metopia > Metopia argyrocephala. Next base: position 168,575,873 of record OY756208.1, on the reverse strand, counting down.
TTTTACTCCTTGAATGTATTTTACAGAGAATCCTTGTAACATTTTATTAAGGCATAAGTTTACCAAAGTTTTCTATCACCACCCATAAACACCCACCAATTTAAAGAAAGAAAAAATTTATTACAAAAATTTATTTTACGGGTAATATGAAAAACTGTTATGCACATATGCACTTTTCAACACTATGGAAATGATAAAACTTTCATAGGCTATAGAAGAGTATTTCAAATTAATACTACGAGGGCAATTCAATAAATCCGTGACTGTTTGAATGGAATTCTCGTACATATCATTCAATTCAAGTACAAAAAGTTTGATAATTATTGACTTGTGATGAGTGTGATTGGAAAGTTTTAAGAATCAATATTAAATTGTGGTATTTTTTGGATACATTTGATGCTCTTGGATGCCATTGGATCTCATGTGTCCATTGCAAATCAACTTGTCATGTAGAAGACGATTTTTCCAGCTGCTTTAATTCCCAATTAACTGAGACAGGTCGTGCTCTGTAGTTGTTTTAATTTGAACTCCTAAATCAGTTTAATTTTTTTACAGCTAAAGGAAGTAAAAATTAAAAAAAAATTAATTTTAATGTATAATGTGGTTACCGTCGTCTAGTATGTAGTGTATTGGCTTACTAGACGAGAGCCATGGGTTCAAAGCCCAGTTCTGATATCTTGAAAGAAAGAAATATGAAAAATTATTGTATTCGGCGATTACTTCTTAACAGTTTTCTGGCAAAAGCTCTGAGAGCAACGGATTGATATGACCATGCTTCTCAAGTCTATGGTTCGTTCAACTGTAGGTCCCGATTCACATGGATAAAAATTGACCCACACAATAAGGCTGCTGTGAGAAGCCTGTTATGTATGTATAATTTAGTGAAATGTATTCGTGTTTTAAATTTGCTTTTACAAGTTTTCCTTGGGTTTTCCATAAAGTTTTCAAATAATTTTCTTGACAATTTTATAATTTTTTTTTCATTTTTTGTTTGTTCCGGCCTGCCTTATGCAACTTTTCTTTCCACATTATGACCTCATATTTATACATACTTAAGTTAAGGACTTTTATTAAAAGTTACAATTGTTTTTAGGCCATACCAACCATGTGGTAGTGGCAATAAGGTAGCCTTGTTATATGAAAAAAAAAAAAACAAAAAAATAAAAAAAGAGAAAAAAAGTTTATATGCAACTTTCGCGCTTAACAAGCAAAAGAGTACAATATTTCATTGCCTATGAAAATTTGCCACGAAAAAGTTTCAAAAAGTAACTGTTTTCGTACCTTAGGGAGCTATAATTTGTGTAGTTTTTTTTTTTAGTTGAAACATTTTGTTTGATAAGTGAAGATGAAGTGAACTTGTCAGATACTTTATGGCACAAAATAATAATGATGGAAAAAGAATTGAAATATAAAAAAGATCAAAAAGATTTACAGTGAAATTCTATGCCTTCTTTTTTACGAATTTCTTATTTATTTATTAAGTTATTTTTTAAATTTAAACTAGAATAGCTTGTTTTAAAACTGTTACAAAAAATTTTAATTACTTTCAATATTAAATTAATTTATTTAAAAAAAGCTTAAATTAAAGGTTTTACTAATATACGAGTTAAATATTTGATGAGCACTATGTAATCCCTAAACTTTATTTTTTACTTTTGCACGGTTTAATACTATTTTTTTATTATAAATTAATTAATTTTTTGTACAAATTTAAAGCCAACTTCTAATTGATGTTCTAATTTCAGAAATATAAAACCATTTAATCTTCTTATTGTTTGAAAACCACAAACATTATTTGGAAAAAAAAAAATTTGATTTTCTATAAATAAATTGTATTCATTATACGTTTTTGCTGTTGGTTTCATATTTATTTGAAATATTTTTGTGGGTTTTTTAATCATACTTTTGGGTTATAAAATCAATAACTCAAATATATAAAAAAAGCTTAAGTTTAAACTAAAATACGAGTATATAGTATTTTGTAAAATAAATTGTTAAATATTTACAGAAATTAAATCTGTAAAGTCACAACTATATACTAATAATACGCTTCAGGAGGTGGGTTAAAAACCAAAACATTATTAATAATCATTATACGCAGTGTTGGTTATATGGAAAATTATTTTCAATATTTCTAGGCAGCGATGCCAACTTTATAGAAGCAAAAAGAGATAAGAGCTTTAAAAAAAGGGCTAAAAAGAGCTTAACTTAAATTTAACTTTTTTTTAATCTAATTTTATTTGTACTTTTGAGCTAAAATTAATTTTATAAGAAAAGTATACGTCGAAAGTGATATTTAAAAGCAATATGGCAATATTCAATTGGTTATTTTCGCATAACATTGTATTGTCATCTTTTTCTTCTTCAGTTCACAATATAGGATTAATAAAATATTTTGACTTCTTATATGTTTCGTTTGAACTAATTTTTAAAAACACTTTTTCTTGTATTTCGTAATCCAAACAACAGCTCTTTTTACTTATATTTTATGTGAATTAAGCTATTTAATGTAATAAAAGACATTATGTTTCGTACTTTATTTAAAGAAAAAATCATTAAACTGAATGTGGGCATTTGAATAAGGTGGGAAAAGTCTTAAATAAAAAATGATAGTTTATGAAATGGATTCTCGTTGGTAGAATTTTTAAAATGATGGCTTTTGATTGAAAATGCGTCACTTCTATTCAGGTTTTTCCACTTTTATAATTTTAAATTTTTTATATAATTTTCAAGTTTCACAATTTTTTTCGAATTTGTTTACAGGAAAAAATAATTTTTATCCATAATTTTAAAGTTTGTGGGTAATGTCGCTCTTATTTTATAAATTAAATTTTTAGTAAATTTTATCAAGGCCTCTTTAATTAATTTCTTTTCTGAATAAAATATTTTCTATTCTAAGATAACAGTTTTATTCCATATTTTTCATAAAAAGAGGCTAAAAGTGCTAAAAACTTAATCAAAAAGGGCCATTACAGCTCTTTTTTAAAAGAAGAGCTATATGAGAAAAAATCGCGCAGCGGGCATTTAAAAAGAGCTAAAAACGGCGTAAAAAGGGATATGTTGGCATCGCTGTTTCTGGGTCGCTCTATCGACCAATATAATATGTATATGCAAGTATTTACCTAGTGGATTTGGGTCTTGCTTGTTGGCCAAAATTAAAGAGTTTAATATTTATTTTTTAATAAATTTGCATAAAATATCACCATAAAAACATATTTTACTTAAAAAAATTAAGAACACAATTAGCCCAGATAATCATAAAACCTTCATTTCCTTTTCAGTAATAGATATAACGACATCAATAAAATGATCTCTTGACAAACGCCAGCATTTGTAATTCTTTACATTCAGATCTATCGTATTATATTTTCACCATAAAAAAGAGGTTAAGATCACCCTGAAGATATATGTAGAACATAAAAGTTCAGTAAAATGGTTAAAAGAAAGAAAATCTTTCACATAGTCGGTATACATTAAGATATTAGTAAAACAAAAAACACTGGGTAGATGATTAATATACAACGAAAAGAGTTGTGGATCAAGATAATTAACTTGAAGAACACTAGATGGAACATTTATGTATTTAGAAACACTATCATTCACACGCAAAGTCTGCTTTCTACCAGTTAAATACAATCTCTGCCAGTCTAAACTTCTCTGAGTTACTTCAAGTAAATTCAATTTATTTAAATGAAGCCTTTTACAGGGTCGGAAAATTTGTCAAATGATAAAATATCAACAATTGAGCTATAATCCTTTGACATTTATTTAATAAAAAGTTGGAAAACTTTAATCATGTAACGCAAGACTACCATTGTTTGTGAATTGGGTGTTTGAAAAACTGAACGAAAAAAGAAACAAATTTTTCAACAAAATCATCTTTAATGATGATACCGTTTTTTTTTGTGGTCACACTTGGCTAATGTTTATATCACTGACCTTTGGTTTCAGCAAGACGGTGACACAATCCAAACAGACGGTGCATCAATTCAGTTCTTACATAAGAAATTTGTCGGTAGCAATTTGATGATGTGAATTAGGTGCCTCGTTTCTGTGATTTAACGCCGATAGATTATTTTCTTTGAGGCCATTTGAAAGATCAGGTTTATGTGAAGAAACCACGAACAACTGACACTCTAAAAGATGAAATTCGGCGCTGTATTGATATGCCGATTGTACTACATGTAGTACACTCGTCATGTTCAGTTTTCTACGTTTACCGTGCTTTATATTTTCTAATATACTTGTTGTTGTGCTGTAGAACATAACGGTCAATAAAGCTGTGTTGATAAGTCTAGGGTAACTGCTTATGTGCGTTTGTTTCGATCAAAGATTTTAGTTTTGTTAAATTTAGAGCTCATTTTTGTTTCGTTTCTATATTTTTTTAATTATAACAGTTGTAAAAACGAATACGTAAAAAAGTGATTTTAGTTGATATATTTGCAAAAGTAACTACATGTAGTACAGGCTCAAAATCCAAAAAAAAAAAAAAAAAAATCTATTTTTCATTCCTTCTTCTGTTTTGTAATATAATCGGTCAGAAAAAAGCTATTTTGGAAAACTACAAAAATTGTTCCACTAGTATGACCGTCGGCATATCTAAGCGAAGCTTTGTTTTAAAATGTGGTTTAAAACTTTTGCTAGAAGTGGAAGTTTGCCAGACATCATATTCCATTATGAAATGTTATATTTTTATTTTAAATTGGCATCAACAAAACTGAATTTACTTCTTAAATTCAAACTTGCCCACACTTTACATAATGCAGCATTACAGACCTCTCTAAAACTTTGTTGATAATATATTAATAATCAATCTCTTACAGGGATTCAGGGATTTTATTCCTAGGAATTTCTTAACGCTTTAATTGTTGAAAATATCGATTCCCCAAAAGTGACATTAATTGTGGAGCTATGATTACCCAGTTTGTTACCCACCTTTTAGTTACACTTAATAATTCGCTGTTTTGTCACCTAGATTAAGGCCAGGTTTTAGATTTTTTCAAGGTATCACAGTTGAGAGTTTATTGATGAACTGAACTGGTTACACATCAGCAAATTTATTATATTAAATAAAAATAATAATAAAAAACATTTTGCTTAAATTTTACTTTTTTATTTTTTTGTTTTTGAAGATTTAATTAAAAACACTCTCAAAACAAAAACATATAATTGGCTTTGGTGAAAACTGTTTTATATAGTCAGCAAAAATTGGCAAAATTGAAAATAAAACATTAATTTTCAATATTTTCTCGTTCGTTTTCTGCTCTGCACTTATTTAATGCCTATATGCTTTGGTTTAAACGTCTAAAAGTATGCTGCACTATAGTGAAGGGAAAAAATTAGTCCTCTTGCATTTTAAGTGCTCTATTTCCTATAGTGTTTTAATTTCTCTTATGGAAAATAATACTGAAAATAAATTGCATTCAATTAAAGTTTTTTTCCAAAAAAAGTCAGTTATTTTTTATGAAGTGTTTATAGTTTCTTTTTTTTTTTTTTGAAACACCGTTAAACAACCAAACACAGTAGCATATCTATAGGTTGGCAATCTTTTAAAAATAACACTAAAAACAATGATATGACCAACTATTGTAGTAAATATTTAAAAATTTTGTTAAACATGTACAATGACAAGAACAAGAGCAACATTTATGCTAAAAAAAGGAAAATTTGCTATAAAAAAGCGTAAAAAATAGAGGAAAAACATTACATGACATTAACTTTTGACAAGCAAATGACCTCAATTTTTTTAGTTTTTTTTTTCTTGTTTTCGTATTTATCTTCCTTTCTTTCTAACATTTCCATTTATAGTTCTAGCAAGTTTGTAGTTGCTATTAATGTTGCTTGTTTTTAGCTGTTGTTTCTGGCAACCAATTTAGCGCATAAGTGTTGGGTACTTGTAAGAAAAAAAAAAATTAACATTCTTGCCAAAATTAGAAACGGAAAAAATTAACATGGAAATAACACAAAACCTACTTACGAGGTACCAGAACAGGTACCTAAAATAACTGAAGCATACATATAGAGCATTAAAATAAGCCTAAAAGTAGACAAGAAGTAGTCAAGAAGAAAATAAGTCGAAAAAAAAACAGAAATATAAAATTTTTAGAGGATTTTATGAAATTTCTAAAATCAAGTCATTATTCCAACCTACTTTCACTTTTTAAACTATACAAGAATTTCTTAACATTGTAGAGAAAACTTATGTTATGCCACATTTTTACTTTATTTCTTAATCGGCTTGACTATTGTTTGATCACATTTAGTTGGGTTGGTTGGTTAACGTGGTAGCTCTACACGAACGTCAATTAGTGTCATACAACACCGTTTTGGAAATACCACAGCACATGTGACTACGGTCGGAATGTCCCTCATATCCCTTCCATCAGATTGAGGTATTTGAGGATGTCTCCCCAACCAATACCAGATACTTCCGCGATATCATGTATTAACCCCCATGGCGGTTATAAAGAGGGTCGGGCAATTGCAAAGGATGTGCTTTTTCGCATCACCGATTTACGAATGTGATTGTTGTACCGATACCTATCCGGGTAGCATGGTTTCCAATTGACCAGTAAGTACAACTGTATAGGGGTTTAACGTGCGTAACTGTCCTTAGACTCACCACACGCCGCCCGTTGCCAGAGCGCTAGTTGAATACAATGCGTCCAACCACCGCCACCCGATGCCGGCACCCTCTAATTTCGGAGATGTCAAAGATACCCCGGTCAGAATAAGGCCCATAGTCATTGAATAAGTAATTTAGTATCACCACTGCCTGGGTAGTGATACCGCCTTGTTGAGGGGTTTCTACCCAGCTCAACCACAGCCACTACGTGTACTCCCCGAAGGGCCGCAAAAAAACCATCAGACCGGTTTGTCTCACTCCCCGAATGACAGGGGAGCACAGACATAACCGGGGGCTTTCTGATGCCCGTAGTACCAGATTAGAGTAGGTTTCTCTGGTCAGTCCCTGAGATGGTCAGTAATTAAAAATTACCAACCTCTCTGCCTATAGCGAGTGCCAGGCCACCTAGAGCTAAGTGAACTCCATACTCCCCGGAGAAGACAGGCCCCTGGTGTGAGTAATCACCAGAAACCTTTACTGTATCCCCGGGGGGGACCAGTAAGTACAGTCACCAATTTAAAAATATCTTTCCTATAGTGACACAACAACTATCGAATAAGTCTAAAGTAAAAGCCAAATTAGCCGCGAGATCCTGTTGAACACAGTTAATATGTTATTGGCAATAAATTGATTTGCTTAGCAGAGAAGTACACCTTTTCAATAAAAATCTGTTTATATTTCACTATTTTTAAATGTTAGCGGTGCAAAAGCTCTTGCAAGTTTATGCCAACACAATAAATAACAAAATGTACGTTGCTACGTTTGCAACGATAAGAGATTACGAACATTATATTGGATATGTTCTTAAGGAGACAAACTTGTTATTTCGTATTAATAATAATCATACGTTTGAGTGTCATGAATATATGAAATATTAATAAATAACTCCTTTTATATGTTGCCTTTAAAATCATTTTTAATAACACTTTAAATATTCTGTAGGATTCTTTTAACTGTTTTTATATCCTTTAATCTTTTAATCTCTCCCTTTCTCTGTATTATAAATGTTAATTTAATATTCTTCATTCACTATAAAAGACCTTGAGAAAGTAAAGAAAACTGTAGTTTATGCTCTTGATGCTTTTTATGATTTTTTACTTTATTTCTTTATCTTATTTAACCTTTTTCGCAGCTGTCAGTTTGATTGCAATTTTTTTCATTTTGTTTCCTATTTTTTTTTTGTCTCTTTTTTTTTTTTTTTTTTTTTGGCGAAATACTTGTAATAATACAAACATTTTATCTGTATTTTATACACTTAAATGGTTTCTTTATTTTTTTAATTTTATGCACAAAATTTCATTTCATTACTATTTAAATATTATTCTACTTATACAACCTGACATATTTGCTATCGTAGAACTATTTTTTCTGTTATTTTTGATTGTCTTTAATAGGACTTTTTTCTGAATTTTCTTTAAATACAATTTTATAGAAAAAAAAAAAAATATTTTTCGCCTTATTGGCAAATACCTTTATTTATGAAATGTATGCTTTTAAGGATAAGCAAGTCTCGGTGGTAGAACAGATAAATAGAATTTGAATTTTTTAGAAAACAGAAATGTAAATGCTTTTGTTTGGTTTTTATATACTAAATGTTATATGATTCGCATTTAGTCTATAACTATTTTAACATAAGTATTTATAGTTTTGAATACCATCTTTGGAAAAAAGTCTCCTGACGAGTCTCTTAAGCAGAGTCGAAATGGCCACGCTTATCCCTAAAAGCATACATTTCATAATTAAAATTTTATTGTTTATATGAAAAACTTTGCAAGGCGTAAATTTAAAACTAAAACTGTATAAAATTATTAAATATAACAGACACATAAATTTTTCAAAAATTTTATGTCTTTTGAGTAGCGGTTATTTTTCTAATCCTAAGCAATTAGCCTTGTGAGTAGTCACCTATAGGTGCGAAGGTAACTAGTTTCAGTGTGGTTGAAGGGAGAAATCATTACATACTTTAGTAGAATTTAAGTTTTTTGTTCAGAGACAATTTTTTTTATTAAATTGATAACACATTCTGTTCACTACATACTTTACTAGGTTGTCTGAAAAGGAAACCAAGATTTGTGTTCATCGCTGTTTAAGACACTTAAAGCAAAGAATGCTCAATATGAAATTATCTATTTATCTATTTATCTATTTATCTATTTATCTATTTATCTATTTATCTATTTATCTATTTATCTATTTATCTATTTATCTATTTATCTATTTATCTATTTATCTATTTATCTATTTATCTATTTATCTATTTATCTATTTATCTATTTATCTATTTATCTATTTATCTATTTATCTATTTATCTATTTATCTATTTATCTATTTATCTATTTATCTATTTATCTATTTATCTATTTATCTATTTATCTATTTATCTATTTATCTATTTATCTATTTATCTATTTATCTATTTATCTATTTATCTGTTTATCTATTTATCTATTTATCTATTTATCTATTTATCTATTTATCTATTTATCTACACAAATTCAGGTGAGATATGTGGCGGTCCTGAAAGTAAACGGAATCATTAGACTGGAAAGAAAATGTACTGTGACGTCTGACAGTATTATCATTACCGACAATAGTGGTCAAAGGGAATGAATGATATTATTAATGAGTGTGTTCCCCACGACTGGATAGTCATGACCTTTTTGTGTTGTTGACAGAATAAAATACAAAAAGGTTTTGATGTTGAGAATAATACTCAGGTGAACGAATATTACGCCTTGCAGAATGTACATAATACTCTGGCCTTCAGTGTAAACGCAATGATCAACATAGTATTGGCTCTTGGGAAGAAATCAATTAGTTTTCTTGCAGGCACTGTATGATGTAACGTACGTCGAAATGTTATTAAAACGTCTTGGTATACTGACGATTCTAAACAAATGGGTCAGTGATACCAGTTGATTCTGAAGAAACCACGTGGATTTCACAATGGAGTTAAGGCAAGGCATTTTTAAGTCCGTTTAATTAGAACTTAGGTTTCTAGGATTTGCGTTAAAAGAAACTATTGTATTATTTCTTAAAAGAAACTATTGTATGAGATAGATTCAAATTTATCTGGAGACAAGTTACTACATACATACATAACTAGCCATTACAACTCTGTTTGAGGGTTACGGCATAGCTTCTCGCAGCGCACATATTGTGTGTGTTAATTATAATCCATGAGTATTAGGACCTATAGTTTAAAGTCGACTTCGAACGACAGGATTGAGAAGCTTGTTCATGGCAATTAGTTACTCTCAGAGCTTTTGCCAGAAGACTGCTGAGAGGTAGTCGCCGAAAGAAATATTTATTTCATATTTCTTTTTTTTAAGATGTCAATGCTGGGAATTGAACCCGGTGCTCATGTCTTAGTAAGCCATCACACTAACGATTAAACCACGGCGAATAGTAAGTTATTACATAGATGGCCTTAAGTAAGTATATTGAACTGTACTCTAGCTTTGTGTGACATAACACGAACTCAGTGACTTTCTGTCGCAAGTATCTGCAATCAGATAGTGTGTGAAGTTGGCATAAGTGTACTGGCAATATAGATGATGGTAAGAGCCACACATACTACGTTCGAGTATAAAAAGGCCATTACTAATTATTACTGCTTTATTTATTTTTAATTTCATTCAACAGACTTACAAGCATTATTTCTTACTATAAAATAGAATATGATACTGTGCATGCTTTGTGTGTCTCTGGCTATTATGAAGGGAATTAAATTTGGAGAAATCTGAGACAATAGATCTGACATAAGAAAAATTGAAGATTTGTTGGGAAATAAGAAATGGCTTAAAAAAATGGTACACAATCACGTTCAAATATAGACAAATACTCGTGTTTATACTGCAGGCTAGGTTACTATCTGTTCGAAAATTAAGAAATCGTAATGAAACGATGTATTTCTACAAATAAGTGTTTGTTTAAACAAATGTACTATTAGACAGAGTAATTTTTAATCTCTTTAAAGGATTTTACATAAATTTCATGCTGGTCTTATTTTGTAATATTTGTAATATTTGTCATCAGCATACTCGGACCAACAATCAAACTACGGCACCAAATTTCACAAATAAAGTTTAAAAAATTAGACAACAATACGCGCAGCTTTTAGAATTGTTTAATCTCAATATTTTGCTCAGCTATGAGGCTAATTTTTGGCTGGATAGGTTTGTTAAAAAACAAAATGATAAAAAAAAACAATCAGAACAGACCCTAATCACAAAAATAAAAAAATGCATGCTTTGGTGAGATTTACACACTGTTTGCACTATTCGATTTTATTTCTTCAAAAAATGAACGTAAAGAAAGAGCCCTGTCAAGAACAGTAGCGTTGCGTATATCTTCATAACCATTTTCAATACTTAATTGGATTTTAAATAACTTTTTTTTTAAAATTTTAAGTTATTTCGGTTAAAAATATTCTATACCAGAAAACATACACACAAACATACACATTTGTTTGTAAAGTTTGGTAAATAAGCGTTTTATCTTTAAACAAAATATTGTGCATGTAGTAGTGATAGTCGTAATAATATTATTGCAGTTGTTCTCACTCTGTTTTCTTTTAAATTTCTCTTACTTTTTCTCTTCCAATATTTGTTTGTATATTTATGCAAATAATGTCAGAAAAACTAAATGAAACTGATAACTTAAAACCATTATTGGTACGGTTTGTTTGAAATTTAATATAAAAGGAATTTCCTTCGTGTGTGATTTAGTTTTTCTCTTTTTTAGGTATTCTTTATACATATAAAATTTAAATTTTCTTGATATGGATATATAGGATAGTAAAATATAATATTATTTAAATCAAATTAAAATTATTGTAAATTTTCTTTAGGTTTTCTTATAAGAATAGTTTTCGTAAAGTGCCTCAAATATTTAATTTTTAAATTTGGTTTCATTTAACAATTTTCTCTTGTTTTTACTACTAAATTGGACAACAATTCCTAATAAAAATAGGTTTAAAATCTGTAAAGCATAACAATTTTTCTATTGCTCCTCTTGAAACTTTCTCAATACTTTAGAAAAGAGTACAATAAAGTCATGTAAAGTATCCTGATAACAAGTTTCCATAAAATATATGTTGAATGTTGTTCGTTCTATAGACAAAAACATAAAAAAATATTTTCCTGCTTCTTTCTAAGCTAAAGTTATTTGTGGTGAATAAAGTTTAAAACAAATTTAATAAATTTCAAAACTTTTTTTTTTTATTTGTATTTGCCTTGAGCAAATCAAATAGTTGCTGATGATATAAAAGTTTTAATAAGAATTATAAAAATCTGCAATAATGACGAAGTAAGATTTAAAGATTTACTATACTATGCCGTAAAAAGGGAGAAAAAACAATAATAAATAAATAATAATGGATTTAATAACCGTTAACACTGTTTATTTCCTACTTTACACCATAATAACAAGTGGCGTGAGATATGTATTGGATAAAAGATAATATAAAATAACTATAGCATACCTTGAAGGGATAAGCATTTTAAATTAACTGAAGCATACTTTAAGCCTAGGAAAAATCAGAAAAATCATAATAGAAGTGTTAAATAAACCTTTCAAACACACATCTAAAGCCAATAATAAAGAAAATAATATTGATATTTTTTTATTGAGATTTTGTTTTTATTGGTGGAAGAATAATCTTACAACTCAAAAAAGCCCAATATTTGATTTAACACTTAAGCAAGTTTTACTTGCATTTTATTAATTAATGAAAAATTAGTTTTTTAATACTAAGCATTTAAACTATGGTCAGCTTGTTAACTATTTATTTACTTAAATGGCTCCAGATTGAAGTTTTTGGTAATAATCGAGTACACAACCATCACTACAGAGTAGTTTTCTAAAGTGGCGTTGCGGTTTTAGTCCAATTGAACCAAAATTGGTACTTTTTTATATTAAAAAACTATAAAAAATTTTAAAAGACTCTAATAAAAAATGTATAGTACACTATATGAGTAATGCTTATCTTCTGAGTACTGATTTCTTAGAGAGTTTTTTTATGGAGAGAAAAATATGCTTTCTAATATAAAGTCCGCCAACACGTGTTGCTATATTATAGTGTTAATAAAAAATAACTATAAAAAACACCAAAAGATGCTGTTCATACAAGAAAATTCGTGTTTTTAAAATCCACATTTACGAAAATAAATGAATTTCTTTACATATTAAGATGATTAAATAATAGACAATAGGAACATGTCCCACAGAGGCTATGGAGGCCCTAATTGGTTTACCACCATTACACATTTATATGATGAGATGGCTGTATGTTCGGCACCAAATTATTTCAGTAAATAATAATATGTTGGGAGGTCTGGCATTCTTCAGACGATGTTTAGAAACCCAAAGTCGGTCCATAATGCTGTGGCTTCAAAACTCTACTTTGGCGAAAGATTAAGAGTAGAGGTACCTGACTGGGAGTATTTGTCTATTAGGAGTTTTTTTTTGGAGTGAGTTCGATGGCTTTAAAGTGTCACAGTGTTGTTGGTGCTGGAGTTAACGGATCAAACCGAGACCTGTCTATTCCACTGGGGAACTCATTGAGTGTTTTTTAGACTGAGACCGTTACCATAACCATATGTGCTGAAATACACCGGCACAATGGGCTTAAGAAATAACTAATATTTTTTCTAAATCAAGCTAACTTAAGAGCACTTGCATCTCATCATACGACATCTAAACTTGCAGAGTACTGCTACATGTTTCAGAAATTAGCGCTTAAATATAGAGTTCAGTTGTAATAGGTACCTATACATAGAGATCCGTGACACTGTCTAGAATAGCCCGGAGTCCTACTGGGCAAAACCGTTGATAATAGTAGATTATTAATCTGATTATAGATTAGGAAGTGAGCTAATGCTTGATACACTGAAACACTCAAATTGATCTTAGACACGCTAAGGCTATGATTACTCTATAATTTTGGAAAAATTCTAATATTCTGAAGTATATAAGGACATATCTGAAACTCCTAAGGAAGGTTTTACGAATCATTGCAGTAGTCTGAAACCTCATTTGCAGAGAATGTGGATCACAGATGTAAAAGTTCGTATAAGAAGATTGTATTTACAGGTATCAGAAACAGTGAAATACATAGTGTATGAATGGGGACCTATGGATAGATTTTGATGGCTGTGATTAGGGCGGCAAATGGTCACACTGAAAAACATTTTTACCACTAATAACGAGACAGACGAAGGCGTTAATGTGCATTAGTTGAGTTAATTCAAATTAACTTGCGCATTATCTTCAATGTAAATGCAAAAGACCAAACTGAATTTATACTGCATTAAGCTTTTTTAATATGGCAATATCGCATAAAATCAGTCAGTTTTTGGCTAATTATTTACTATTGGTAATTAAAATGAATAGAAAGTAAGCAAAGTTACAAACCTCTCATTTCTATGGGTATAAAAGCATATATATATAGAATAGTTCACAAACAAACTAACGTTGTCGTCTGTCTACGCTATAAATGCAGCAACTGTCGTCTGTCAGGATAAAATTTTAATTTGCATTAGTTAGTTTTTAATGCACATTAACGCTGTCGTCTGTCTAAGGTATTAGATTCCAGATTTTAAATTCCGTTCTAGCTGTCACTAAAAATATTTTTTCTTCGAAATATGTTTTAAATATAAATAATAGAACGATTAAAGCTAAAGTTTATAAATTTAGTTTGAACCACTTCACGGCAAAGAAAAATCACCAGTTGAGAAAGTGAGCGGAATTGGACTAGTAGGCGTGGTACCTCCTTTACAAGTTAAATATTGATTTCCTTATATATTGAGAAGAGCTTAAGCTAAAGTTTCTGAATTTTGTGTAATTGATTTCGTAGGCAATAAAGATCATAAGGAAAAAGGGCGAAGAAGAAGGCGTGGTACTTCTCACAGAAACTATTTATTGGCTTCTATATATCTTGAGATCATTTACAACTTAAGTTACTGAATTTGGTCTGAACTAATTCGTGGCCACTAAAAATCATCAGTCGAAAAACCTGGAAAAATGTTAGTGGTAGGTGTAGCGAATTACGCCGGGCTTAGTCTAGTATAATTATAATAAATGAAGGCAAAAATATATTCTAAAAAATCGATTGATAAATTTAGTAAAAAGTACTAAAATAAAACACTGCCATTTTTAATGCTTTTATGACAAAAAAAATGTGTTTTTCCATATTCATTCGTTATAATTTCTTCAAACCTTTTGGAATTTTTAATATATTTTTCTCTCTAATTTTACATTAAGATTTTTCTTTGTTATACTTTGTGCATAATGGTTAGATTCTGTTGAATAAAATAAAATAAAAACTTTTTGTTGCCACTTTTGTTTTGCAATTTTCTGTTTCTGCCTTTATGTTGCAAGCTTTTGTATGGGCGTTGGGAAATTTGATGTTCATGGTTGGTTCTATGTAGTAGCTGTGTTAAATGAGTATAAAATTAAACGTGACAATTTTAAATAGTTTGCTCTCATAAAAAGCATGCATACTATATTTATAACAAACTCCTGTTAAAACTGCAGCCAACCGTTGGAATTATTTAAGACCAAACAAAACACTCAACTCTGTGAACTATAAGTAGGCTACAAGGTATTTAGTTTTCTATAGAATTTTTTCTCTCCCTGGTCTTTTGTTAACAATTAAATGCCAATGGCATGCAACAGTTGTTATACATACTGATGACCAACTATTTTAAGTGCTACTCTCTTCACTGGTTTTACTGTTTTCTCATTTTATTTATTTATTTTTTTGTAGTATAAAGTAGTTTTATGCACAGGATCCTCCTACACATAGTTTTCTGTTTTCATAAATATTTAAAAAGAAAACATTTCATTGTAAAGGTGCTATACTGTTTTTAAAAATTACAACTTTACGTGTTGTCTGACAGGAGTAAAATTATATACGAGTAGTAAATAAGCTCTTTAGGAAAATGATACTGCATGAATATTATAAAAAATGGAAATAAATTATCAATTTAAATTATGGGATTTGTGCACGTTTTACATGAAAATGAGTAAGAAAAGAAAAAAAACATATAAACTATGAAACTCAAATAGAAATTAAAATTTGTTTAAATTAACGCATGTTGCGAATAGTCACTGAAAGATTTATTTTTTCATATTTATTTATTTTTAAGATACTCAAAGGTTTGAACCCGGAGCTGGTGTCTAGTAAGCCAACACACTAACTAACAAATAACTAACTTAAAAGAACTATTATTTTATGCCAATAAATAGTCGTATTTAGTTTAAACAATGTACAGTATTGGTGCTCGGGTTGCACAGTGGTTCATTAGTAGGACATAGGATTCAAATCACGAAGTTCGATTTTTTCACCGTTAGTTTGTTCTAATACTTACTATTAGTGGCACTACTAAAATATGCAAAAAGATTTACAATTAGTTGCTTTTTACATTAACTTTTGGGCATTGGAAGTGAACATATAAAAACAACTCTCTTTATCTATAATGTAATGTGCTAATGAAGTTAATATATAGTACGTGTTTTTCAAGGAAAAAATTATTTGTGACCTATTGTTTTACAATGGATATTCAAGTTGAAGGTGTGTACCGTTTTTTTTTAATGAAACTTTTAACTACGATGACGACGTATGCCGCGTTTCAGTTATATATCAAAATGTTAGTATATATCTCTACTTTCAATTTAAAAACAAATTATCTGCGTTTGTTTGCGTTTGTGCATGGTACAGGGTCTACGTTTCTACGACTAGATTCGTAGCACATATTTTTCACATATCTTTTATCGTTCTTTTTCACAAATTTCTGTGCAATACTTGTCAAATAAACCCTCAGTAAATCTAAAATATTTTTTACTGGCAATATGGTGCGTGTTTTACAAAGAAAATAAATATTTGCGATCTATTATTTTACAATGGATATTCAAGTTGAATGTATGTACCGTCCATTGTTATTATATTTCTTCTAATTTTTTGAAAAAATTATATTAAATACAATATATTTAAGGTGCTGTTATTAAGTGTTCTTTTGCAAAAATATTTGTATTTGATACATGTCTGTCGATTAAGGAAAGTTCGACCGAAAGTGAGCGGCGTAACCATGTGTTTCAAATCTTAACGCAGTTACTGCCAGATGCGGAACATTTAAACATTGGCAGTTTTGAAATTAAAATAACCAACCTTTGTAGAAGATTGACAACCTACTGGAAACAAGTTAACCGATCACGTTTGCGTATTGTGACTAAATATAGTGCCTGGCTTGACGAAATCGAAGTTTGTGAACTATCTTCGAAAGTCAGCGAGCATACTCTGAAGCCTGCGGAATGTAACCAGCCTTACACAAGTGTACTACATAGAAAGGAGTTCATGGAATGCAGTAAGAGAACAAAACGCCGAAGATTAGCTAAGTTAGATAATTCCGCGATAAACCATTTGATGAGTGATTTTAGCCGATCTAACAACACTTGTGTGGAATTTACTACCAACAAAGTATTATCAGTAATAAACGAGGCGAAATTAACAAAACACCAGTATTTAGTAATAATGGAGCTTATCAATTCACAATAACCATATGCATTGCCATCTTATCATAAAGTGTTGGAGGCAAAGAACCAGTGTTATCCACTAGAGGAACAACAGCAGTTTAGGACACAATTAGTTTCAATTGTCGACAAAGCTCAAAGTGGCGGAAATGGCACATCTAATGACGGAAACACTGCAAGAACTTTTTTTTGAATTCTGCTATATCTACTGAAATAACTGGTTTAGATCAACCAGTTATTGATCGGTGTCGTCATCTTTTGCAGTGTCTTTCGTCGGGTTACAAAATTAATAGTCTAGCATTTAGCCGCTGAATCTTGTAATAAATTATTTAAGCAATTCAGACGAAACAACACGCGAAAAATGTCTCGTGTTGCTACTAACACTTTTGCATAGACTTCTTCTAAATTCCGACCCGTTAATTTCTTCTTTACGTAAATTACCGCAAAAGAAGAAGTCTATGCTATCACTTGAGGTCTTAAGTGTTGATGTGTTAAATTGGCGTTACAAAATTTATTGTTTTCTATTAGTTTTTCTTTAATTAATGACTCAAATTTTTGATAAATAAATTATAATAACATTATCCTTGTTGATTTTTTTTATGTAGTTTTACCCTACTTGACCCTTAAATAGCGTAAACACAGACATTCATATTAATTTTGATGAGTATAGCTAAGTAAACTACGTATGACCGCCTTCCTTAGAGACTTGAACCACTGTGGGTTGGTGAGAATAAAAGAATTAAAAAAAGTTTTTCTATAGTTGGTAGCATGTTTTAAAGTAAATTTAATTCTATGAAATACTATTCGTTTTAGTTTCTTTGTGAATTTTTACTTCGAAGCTAACCAACATGATAAATTCTGTGCTTGAATTATGTGTTCCTTTTAGATTTTTATTGTTGTTTATTTCCTGTTTGTTTTCTCTAGATTTTGAAATGCAATTTCAAACGTGATTTTTTTTTTTTATTTTAAAAGTTGGTTTTATTGAAAAATCAAATTCCTAGGAGTAGTCATATAGAGGGTTTTTCAACAGTGGAGCTACAAAAGTAGAGCGACAGGGATAGAAAACGACGCCAAATTTCTAGCCGCTCTTTTAACATTTCTCTTCAGTAAGGTTTGCCATTTCACGATGGAAAGATATACGAGCCAACATACATACATACATAACTGGCCTTTACAACCCTGTGACAGGATTACGGCCTAGCTTCTCGCAGCACTCATGTTGTGTGTGTCAATTTTTATCCATGAGTACTGGGACCTACAGTTTAAAGTCGACTCCGAACGACAGATTTGAGAAGCTTTTTCATGGCAATTAATTACTCCCAGAGCTTTTGCCAGAAGACTGCTGAGAGGTAGTCGCCGAAAGAAATAATTGTTTCATATTTCTTTTTTTTAAAGATGTCGGAGCTGAGAGCCAACAACGAGTAGAAATTATTAAAATTTACTACTGAAATTCAGAGTCAGTGACCTCAACGGTAAGAGCACTACGTCCAATTTATGTTCGTCATAATCGTCATAGCAGATCAAAAATTGAGCGTCTAGTAGAAAAATTTGAATCCACAGGTACAGTACAAAATGTTGCCATGCCAGTGAGACAAAGAAGTGCCTGTAGTAACGTAAAATTGCAGCAGTATCGGCCGATTTATGCTTGAAAATCGTCGAAAATTCGGTTCAGCATCTGGACTTCTGTAAGTGTGCTCGTGGTGGCCATGCAAAAGAAATCGAATGCCATACATAATGACATAGAATTTCATACATAAAGAATTTCATTGATATCCAAAACCGTTTTTGTTTTATTTAAAAAACTTTTATAGCGCTCTTATTGAAAAGCCCGATATAAGTAACACTAAAAGTTTTGTTTTTTTTCCATTTCAATGAAAAAGTAAAAAAAAAGCTTTTAATAGTTAAAAGGAACATACCTTTGTCATTGGGATCAAATTCAGCTTCCAATTCAGCTTTAGTTGGCTCATGTTCTGCTGCTTGAGCAGCACCAGCACCGCCACCATTACCAGCTGAAGAAGAGGTGGTTGTTTTAGTTTCACTTTTTTTCATGGTGTTACGAACTTTGTGTCCCCTAAAGGCGGCTTGGATTTTAACAGCGGCTTTTTCTAAAAAGAAACGAAAAACATATTAATTTAAAAAACTTTATTTATTTAAGTATTTAATAAATTTTAATACAGTATTAAATTAGTTTTAAAATTATTATTACGAGCGAAGTAGTGTAGTGTAGTATCGTAAACCAGGTCACACTACCCAATAGACCACTTAAGCACCCAAAAACTATTTTCTTTTCGTCGATTTTACAAACCCATTTTCGCCCGCTGTACTATATATAATACACAACTTAAAGTTCAAGTAAAAATTATAAAATGCAGTTTTTTTACTCGGGAAACGCTTCTTATCAGTCAATAAGAGTACATGCAATATCCACGTAGCTGTTGTACATCAACTTATCATATCATAGTTGAAAAATATCAATTATGGAATCTCCATTTTGGCTAGTGATTTATTTCTTGTACATCAGTTTCTTTTACATCAGTTAACTTTGAAGAACGTTAAATAGCAGTTTTTTTACTTGATAACATCACATTCTTATAAAAGCAATATAAAACGGTTTAGTTCGTATAGAATTTTTTGAGCTGTAGCATATTAAGTGCTGCTGTACTAAGCTTAGTGCACCTGAAAAACACAACTCAGAATATTTTTTTTTGGTTTTTTTCTTTTACTGTACTGTGAAAATATAATAGAAAGTTTTTTCCTATATAACTTTATTATCTGCTGTCACATGTGCTTCTTGGTGTTTCCTTACATCATCATATGTATTACTTTTATATTTAAAATATTTCAAAGCGAAAACTAAAACTATATTTTCTTAAAACTTTGTTACATATTCTTTTAAAATGTTTCCTTTTTTTATAAATCCAATAAAGCTTTGTTTCATTCCCTTTTTCTAACACATATCTCTTAACGATATACTATGCTTTTGTATTATAAAGCTCTTCTTACTCAATGAACTAAGTTGTTATAAACACAAACAAAAACTATATGTGGTCTTATAGCTTTAGGCTTAAGTGAACAAGAGAATATCATAAAAGTCAAAACTAAAGCACGTTCAATAACTTGTTCATGCATAAAGAGAAAAAGAAAAAGAAAAACAAAAACAAAATAACTACATATTGCCTATATTTAGGTGTTATTTTTTATAAAAAAAAGGATTGTGTACCTGCCGTATTTAATAATTAAACACGTGGCAAAACACAACAGTTCGGGAGTATTTATTGAAAAGAGCAACAAAAAGTTACAGCATAAGGCAGAAGAAAAAAATTTTAAAATATTTTTATTAAAGACGGCGGGTCTTACTGAAAAGTTAACACTTTTTCTTTTTCAGATGACTGCTGTCAAAATTTACGCAAGCGAGATTATTTAATTTATGTTTTTACTCTTTGATTATTTCGTGATTTGAGAAGAAAACTGAGAAAAGTGTATTTCGTTTTCATTCAAACCAAACCTAACCTGGATAATTACCATGGGAAGCTTACCAGTGATAAAAAATTTTGGAAATTTGTTTTTCAATCGTAAATTGAATTGCCATTATAGACAATTTTTTGAAGGGGATGTATCCACTTCATAATGAGATGCTGAAAATTGAGCTCTTTGTCTAGCAATCACTGAGACAATATGAATAAGAATTATAATTCAAGATTTGAAAAGAGTAGATAATGATAACACTATTACTATAGGAAAGTAAGTGAATAAAACACAATGAAATCAAGCATCAATATTTATATATTCTGTGATATTACATTTGAGAGTAATTTATTATAATATCTTTCACCGACTTATGAACGAAACAGCAAGCAAAATGGTAATTGTCCTGAAGGTTTAGTTAAGACCTCTTATGATTCTATTTAATAAAAAGAAAATAAAAAAAAAAGTAGGAACTGGAATCATGTTGATTCTACTCTATAGTGATACATTTAGCAAGAGAGAAGTAGAAATAATTTTAATTCTTTTTTTTCGACCTTTATTATTTAATGTAAAGAATTATACAAAACAAATAATGAAACAATTAAAAAATTTTTCGTCACGGTATTGACCGATTAAGTATTAAAACTACTGAGAGAGATTGTGGATGACTTACAGTTCTTGCATGCTTGTATACAGTTCAATTAAAGCACTTCTAAAGCTAATACAACCATGTGGCCCTGTATTCTATATTTTTTAATGAATTTTTTAATAACAAAACCATACTTATGTATGTATATATACGTTGATGACTCTTATAATACAAATTTTACTGTTATCACGCAAAAAAAAAAAAAAGAAATACTACGTTTTTAAACAATTTCCTTTCTTACTTTCGTTTACCAACAGGAAGCCGTATAAGTAATATTTCAAGGTCTGACATCACATACATGTATAGAAAATTATATAATAAAAGGGAAACTCAATCAATTATACCCTCAAAGGTGCTAACAAAAAATATATATTTTTTTGTTAAAAATCTTTCTTCACTGGTTTAAAAAGCAATACATACGTATGCACATGCACATATATATAAATACATATTTATTAAAAGATTTTGAATAAAAGTACGTAAATGATTTATGGCAGACAAGAAAAAAAATATCCATTTAGTAAATCTGTGAAAAACCTAAAAAAATGTTTTTAATAATAAAATGAGAAAAAAGGTCTATTGACAGCAATACCATGTGAACGTGTACTGATAACAATATAAGTTTGAGCAAAATTTTTGTTTCTGAAATCTGGGTTGTATGCAGTATATGAATGTTTTTAAAAGTATTTTGTTTTATTAGTCATACGTTATAGAAAATGTAATAAAAAAAAAACTCAAAAACACAAAAAGCTGAATAGGTATTGTTAAAAAAAAAAATAAACTCTTTTGTCTTTAAAATTAATTTAAAAATTAAATTGGCTACCCGGCTAGCTATAGTTCAGAAGATAGAAACAAATTTCTCTATGTTAACAGGCGAAAACGCTTTGGTCGACTGTAACTGACAAAACAGCTAATGTTCACCAGA
The DNA here is from genome assembly GCA_963576795.1 of Metopia argyrocephala. Taxonomy (NCBI): domain Eukaryota; kingdom Metazoa; phylum Arthropoda; class Insecta; order Diptera; family Sarcophagidae; genus Metopia; species Metopia argyrocephala. The sequence goes on along the minus strand of OY756208.1, from coordinate 168,553,675 downwards.
GCCAAAAAACCTGAATGAAAGTAGAACAAAGACACTGGTATTTTTCAAAACGCAGACGGCGTAATTTATTTTCATCATAGAAATCTGGTACCTGGACCAATCTACTCGTATTTTTTTTTTCTGATAAAAATGATGCAAAAAACGTATTTTCGAATTTATGTCAGCTACATCGTTCTTTAATTCCATTGACGATATGTTTTTTATGGTATACTTAAGCGTGTAGGTTATATTGATTTGATAAATTGTTTGTGTGTTACTCATACGCCATGTAAACAGATTCATATAATGCATCGAGCGATGTTTTATAAAATTTTAACAAAATTCACTTAGAAAATTGGTTCATTAGAAATTTTAAAATATGCTCTTCTTTGGATATGAAAAGCATTATGCCTCTGAAAAATTAATTTGTCGTCTCATATTTGCCTAGTTTTTAATATTATGATAATTTGTTAACACAAAATTAATTTCTCTCTTTTTTAAGACCCTACTCATGCAGTGCATTGTATTGGAATTTGAAGATAGAGAGATTTTTTTTTCATAGAGAAGTATTTATTATGCGCCTTTTGTTTTTGTTGATGAGACAAGTATTTGTCAATTTGACAACTCAAGGGCCAGTGTTATACATTCACCCTTGAATGATCAACAGCAATTGGCTCATCTGTCGGTGGATGTTGAATGCTGTTATCTTCACAGAAGGTGGCGCTGTACTTCTAATCATTCGTTTCTGGTGGAATAGACTGAAAATGTAATGTCGGTGAGCGGTTTCTTGAAGATCGAGTTGGGGGGGCAGACGTCTTGCAGTAAACTAGGAAATAGTAAAATAAAACATCGGAAAACATTGAGGTTCTATAAACGCTGTTTATCAACATCAATATTTTTTGTGAATGATGTTACATCTTTAGTTGCACTAATAATTTTAAGTCTAATTATACTAATTTTGTTCAGATACTTGAGATAAATCATGACTAAATTTTTTGTTCTAATAGATCGATTTTTTATACTCGTACAGGGGCCTTAATCTGTAATTCTCTTAAGCTAAAATGTTAAAATTTTGGGTTTTTGAAACATGTTGGGCGTTAGAATATATAAAATTAAAAAAATTTTGAGGTAATAGGAATGAAGTTTTTGAATTACAATAACCGTTCAAGAATTCTATTCATAACCAAAAAGTCCTAAATCAAGTTTATAAATTTTTAGCGATAGAGTTTTAGCTTAGGAGAGTTACAGAAGCCTCAGGAAGTCGTTACATTGAAACAGTATAAGTATGGCCGTTTAGAAAGTCATAAATTGGGATATACCGATTATTACACTGTGTGTAGTTTTTTAAGTCAGGAAAATATAACCATATTCGTACACCACTAAGTGATAAAAGATAAAAAAAAGAAGACCAGTGTCTCCCAGTTTTACCCAAAGCTATGACATTTTTTTATGGGCCCCCAAACATGTGGGGCTTCGGTGTCATTTTTACCAAAAAGTGATAATTTTCTCAGACTCATATCTTGCAAACCGTTCGAAATTTTGATTTACTTTCTGAGGCAAAGTTGTAGCTCTTGTCATAAAGAACAAAAATTGTTAAGACATAATTTCAGAAAAACTTCACCTTCAAGACCAAAATCGCAAACAACTTTTAAAAATTCGATATTGTTTATCTTTTTTTCCCCTTGTTTAGGTTCATAGCTAGCAAGTCGTAAATTTTGATGAACCGACTGTTATTTTTGTGCTCCTAAGTATGTGTTCATACACACATACATAACTGGCCTTTACAACCCTGTGTCAGGATTACGGCCTAGCTTCTCGCAGCACTCATGTTGTGTGTGTAAATTTTTATCCATGAGTACCGGGACCTACAGTTTAATGTCGACTCCGAACGACAGATTTGAGAGGCTTGTTCATGGCAATTAGTTACTCTCAGAGCTTTTGCCAGAAGACTGCTGAGAGGTAGTCGCCGAAAGAAATATTTTTTTCATATTTCTTTTTGTTAAGATGTCAGAGCTGGGTGTCGAACCCAGGGCTCATGTCTTAGTAAGCCAACACACTAACCACTAGATCACGTATTTCAATTTCCTATTTTTAAATTTTTTAGATAGTTATTGTATAAATCACTTAAGTGACATCTTGTGTTATTTCTGTATAATTTGTTTGTGTTACAAAAACAATTTTCATTTAAAAAACCCAACGCACAACCTAAATAATAACCACCTTTATTTTTGTTTAATTTCATCGCTTTTATTTGTCTGTTTCTACAAAGTTATTGGAATTGAGAATTACAATTAATTAAAATTATAAAACTAATTGATTTACATTCACAATTTCAAAGTTGTATATCTCTTTTTAAAAGGAAATTATTCTTATTTCAATGCTTTTATCTGATTTTTTTTTTGAAATTGTTTTGTATTCTCATAAGAAAAAAATACTCCTTTGCTGTAGACGGTACTTAAATGTAGCATCACAAAAACTCAAATCTTCTCTACTGATTTCGCTTTGAAAAACTGAAGAAATATTTCAACGTACCGAGATTTTACTTTAACGATGAAATTACGAAATTGTTATTAATAACCTCTTTAAGTCTTTTATGTTGGAAGGTACACAAAAATTAAAAACAAAAAACGTTAGACGGAGTATATAAAACTTAAACGAGACGAAACGAACGAAACGAATGTGGGTTTTTTGTTACCCATAAGCCTTTTATTCAAAAAACTTCCAGACTTATTGGTTCAATTATCCAATTATTTTTTAAAAAAAAAAGCTTCTTATTTTCAAATTAAACCTTTTTATTTATTAAAAAGCAAATATGAAAATCCTCAATAATTAAAATGCTTTAAATACTCTGCACTCTTAAAGATAAAAAAAAACCTGAATATTTAAGTCTTGACTCGCATTACATGGTTTGCTGAAAATATATTTTAATGGCTGGTTTTTTTCTTTCAAATTTTGCAGATTAAAACAAAAATACTAGACAAGAATTAAAGGACATTGTGGGTCTTATTAAAATTTCTTTTTTGTTTTTATTTTTTGCAATTTATGCTTATAATTACACATTCAAACAACAAAATTGTTATTTCACGGTAGAGAAAATAAAATAGAGGAGGGAGATGATGAAAAATAATAATAATAAGAAAGGGAAATATGATGATGATGAAATAAAAGCGACAAATCGAAGGAAATGAATATATTTCATTTCATTTCATTTCGAATATTGTAAGGATGCAGCGACAGAGATAAGAATTGATTACATATTTTAGAAAAAACCTTGTAAGAAATAACTGGAGACATTATTGAAGGTTGTTTAAAGATCATTTATTTTTGTATGTATTTGTTTATATATGTTTAGGGATAATATTCATGTTTATTAAACTTGCTTTTTATTAACTTTGTAGGTTCTGCATAAGGAAATAAAATTTTAAAATTAATTAATACGTAAAAAATTCATAATTGACAGAAATTATTTGCAAATTATTTTTATATGAATCCAGTAGTTTTTAAGTTAGACGTGGGGTTTTTTAATTTTTGTCATCTAAAGCAAATAGCAGAGACTCCTAATCAGAATTGATTTAAAACTTCTGCTAAACTTTAAGAAAATTAATAAAATAATACTTCCACTAACTCATACAAGTGTATGTACAAACATGTGGAAGAAAACAATTTCAGTATGTGATTTCTTGAAAAGTGTGAGTTAAATAGTTGATGTTTGGTCTTGAATATACACAGGACAGAACGAACTCTGATGAGACTAGCTGGAGTCGCAAACAATTGTTCAGTTTGGCTAGTGTATCATTTCTTCACGGACATCATTTATCCCTTATTTACCAAAAAATATTCATTGCAGTTATCTTTGATCTAATTAAAGCTTTTTTGATGAAATACAATAATGAAAAAAAAGGTTTTTAAAATTATGACACAATTCGGAGATTCGACTTGTAAAAGCTATCGCTAGAAGAAACTCGTATATTCAAAGTTTTAAATAAATTTCAACAGTAGTTTTTTAATGCTCCTGGACAAAAACGGTTTTTTACATAATCTTGACTCATGGTCTACAGATGATAAGTACAGAGTTTTATGAAAATCGGTGCAGTAGTTTGTATGTTTATCATTTATGTACATATGAGTCCAAATCAATAAGTCTGCAGCTTTTTAAATGAGACAAAATAATTTTACAATATAGTTTTCTTTGGAGTCCAAATACTTTGTGTAACGAATTGATATAATCTGGTGTAGCTCAAGGTTGGTTCGTATGTGTAAGCTAATTATTTAATAAAGAGCAGAATTGTTAGAAGAATAGGTCTGATTGTCATGTGAATAGGAATCTTTGACCCTTCGTTGATGATGCCAATACTGGATTGCTTAATAAAGCCAACATGAAAATGATGATTGGCGCTTTGACCGAAGTTTGTAATGCTAAAACGCCGGGGAAATCTGGGATAAATTTCATTCAAAATTTTGAAGGATATGTAATGACGAAGAAGAGCTGGACTCAATAGCACTGAACACAAGTGTAGTTACCCGGCTCTTTGCAGAAGAATCAGTAGCGATTTCATTGAAGAGCTAAAATCTCTGTTACATACATACATACATAACTGGCCTTTACAACCCTGTGTCAGGATTATGGCCTAGCTTCTCGCAACACTCATGTTGTGTGTGTAAATTTTTATCCATTCGTACCGCGACCTACAGTTTAATGTCGACTCCGAACGACAGACTTGAGAAGCTTGTTCATGGCAATTAATTACTCTCAGAGCTTTTGCCAGAAGACTGCTGAGAGGTAGTCGCCGAAAGAAATATTTTTTTCATATTTCTTTTTTTTAAGATGTCGGAGCTGGGTGTCGAACCCAGGGTTCATGTCTTAGTAAGCCAACACACTAACCACTAGACCACGGCGACTACAAATCTCTGTTAGGAGCTGATAATCAGGCTCTTCTGAGGCTTCTTGTGAGCGTAGTAAATCCGTTTGATAGATTTTGATGAGTGTCTTAAGGGACACTTGGCTTCGCTGGAGAATATATTCATCACAAGACTCGCTGGCATTCAGTAGTAAAACAATAGACCTACTAAATAAACAGTAGACTCAAAGGTTCACAATAGATCTTATAGATCATAATGTATTGCAACTATGCTAAGTCTAAATTGTAAAATAACAATTACAATTTTTGACCCAAAAAGTTGGTATAAAATTTGGTATTGATTGTTCCAACCTTTGAAAGATAGCCAATAAGGATCACACCAAGTGCAAGGCAAACACTGACCGTCATGACTTTTTTTTAGCTGATAAACGTATACCCTTTGTTTGGACTGCAATTTAAATTATAATGTTATAGTGGCTCTACAAACGGGTACGAAAACTCGCCCATATTGTGATTAATCAATATCAAACGGTCCTGCAATTTTGTCACACGATTGTCTCGATTGTAATCAAACGAGACGTTTATCTTAGGAAAAGTTTTCAAACTGAACATTCAAACTTAAAAGTCTAAGCTATTTAGGATGCCAATCTTAAAATTTGTCAATTGTTTTGTTTTTAGAGTTATTTGTCCTACTTGTACTTCCAAAAAAAAAAATTCATTTACATTTTTTTTTTCGAATGAAATTGCTGTTTCTAGTTATGAAACTGAGCATTGCAAATGTGATGGTTTAAAAAAAATGTGCTTAAAATGCATATGGAATTTACTTCTTTTCGTTACAAGATAGTCTGCAATGTTGATTGCTTGGTAAGTAAACATACACGAGCGTTATTCAGCATCCTAAGACACCATTTTATAAAATACCACAGCACTCGTGGCCAAGAAATAAAAAGGTTTTTTTTTGTGCATATGAGATGTGTAATAAAAATTTTAGATTTAATAATATGTTTTCTTAAAATGTTTTCTTAAATATATTAATAAATACAAGAAAGAACAGAGGCTTTGCAAAATTTAATAAATATGTATTTTCTTATATACCAAGTGGCGTATGATTAATATTTATTTCGTTGAATAATTTATTATATCACTCATACTACTGAATATGGTTTTTATTATTTATTTACGCTTAAATTCTTAAAGCTTTTAATGAACGTGGGTATTTTTTTGTTTTGTTTGTAATTTTTTGCTTTTTAAAATATTAATCAAGAGCCAGTCAGTGTGTCTTAATTTCTTTTCATGATTTATAAGCATTAAAACTGTACAAAACACACAACAGAAAACAAAAAAAAAAAAAAAACGGAAAAAATATATACATATATGTACAGTATGCACATACATAAGTACTTATACATATAAGTATATATAAAAATAAATAAAATATGAGAACAGAGCAAAGCAAAATGGCCAGAGAGAAACAGTGAGCTGACTTTATACAGGACTTTATACAGAGGAAAAAAAAATATTTATTTTGTAAAATAATTTTTTTCTTCCAAACGCGGTTACTGTATGCTTTGGTATGCAACATAACCAGTGTTTTCCATTTCATTTGTTTTGCTGTCGTTTTTTTTTTTTTTTTTTTGAGTTGTGTAACGGACATGTGACCTGCTGTTATACTCATACATGTTTTTTTTACTAAACCCCTATAGATATGTTAATACTCCTTTACCTCTACCATAACATAGCAAGCCATTGATAATCGAGTTGGTAATATTGATTAAATCACGAGTGCTAAAAATATTCTATAGAAATGGCATGCATGGTAAAGACAGCCCGTTAAATTAGAAAATATTTTATTTAAATCATTATTTATGAAATAGATTAAATCAGAATTTTGTCATTAATTTTTTATTTAATGATTGAATAATGATTTATTTTTTCTTTTTTTTTAGAAAATAAAATTATATCCCAGCAAAAGCTTTGCTTACCTACAAGGTAAAGTATTAAATAATGAGAACAAATTTAATGAACTGCTTACAATTTGAATGGTTAACTACCTAGCAAAGTATTACAATTACATTTACATTTAAACATAAAAGCATGTGCTCCGTACTCATGCAAGAGTTTAGAGAAATTGAATTAATTTCATACAAGATTTTTACATGATTTTTTTTCATGTTTTTATGAAAAAAAAAATTCTAATTTGTTTTAATTAAACATTATTGAAAATCAATTGATTTGAATGCTTGTTCTATATGTTAATTTGCATGACTTTAACAAATTAAAAATTCATTATAATTTATGAATGCTTTTAATTCATTCATTGAATGATTTAGAAGTTATGAAAATTATTCTTTTGAACCACTACAATTCTATTTTGCTGGTTACTTGTTTACACAGGAAAAAATTTTTCATATTTGATTTTAATTTAAAAATTTTTTATTTTAATTGATTTAATTGTATATTTATTTATTATATAAACACATGCATATTTGGCCCTTACAAACCTTTTTCAAGAGTTAAGGCCTAGCTTCTTACAGCCCCCATATTGTTTGCGTCCATTTTAATCCATGAGTATTGAGACCTACAGTTTAAGGTCGACTCTGAACGGCAAACTTGAGGAGCTTGTTCATGGCAATCAGTTATTCTCAGAGCTTTTTCCAGAAGCATGCTTAGACTACAGATCCTCAGCGATGATCGGATGGATACGGTAGGGATCAGATCTAGTTCAATCAGGGTTTTACTTGACTTAATGCGGAGGGCGGAAAAGTCTTTGTTCGAGCACGCCTTTAAGCCTGTTCATTTATATGACGGGTAACGATCGGGCTGGATGGTGTCGGTGGGCGAAATGGTTCACCGGACATCCTCGCCTGACATTGAGCAGGGGTAATCATCAGGGTACACAAAAATCCTTTGGGTCGCAGTATCTGGCTTTGGACATGGTTACTCCTTGATAGTAATAATAATAAAATGTAATCGCCGAAGGATGTGAAATATGGGGTTTATACTTGGAGCTCTCATTTTGTAAGCCATTATACTATATGCTAGGCAACGGCGATAAAAAAATTAATTTTTTTTTGTTAATACGAGTATGCTTTATTGAAAGAACGATGACAATAGCATTCAATAAATCAAAAATAAATTTTCTTAAATGATCTGGAAATCCAAGTATGAATCCCTGTAAGATTGGTGATTGTTTTTGAAATTAGTTTGAAAACGCTTTAAATGGATCAAAACTACACTTAATTAAAGGAGAACATGACAGCCGTGAAAGAATTGTACACCAGCCGAAATGAAAATGTTTTCGACACCAGTAGCGCGATTTTTACGATAATCGCATTGTTTTAAACAGTAAACAAGAGAATAGTCGATATAGCTATACATTATCTTTTGTTTACGATAATCCCAATAAATATTGTCGTAAACTAACGCCAAAAATTTTTGTGCTGTTTATGCAGTTGGTAATCGCCGTGGTCTAGTGGTGAGTGTGGTGGTTTACTAAGACGATAGCGCCGGATTAAAATTTTAGATTTGACATCATAAAAAAAAGATATATAAAAAAATTGGTTCTTTCAGTAAGTACCTCTCAGCAGTCTTTTGGCAAAAGCTCTGGGAGTAATTGATTGCCATGAAAAGGCTTCTCAAATATTTTATTCGGAGTCTACTTTAAACTGTAGGTCTCGGTACTCATGGAGTGCTGCGAGAAGCTAGGCCGTAATCTTCACACAGGGTTGTAATGGCCAATTATGTATGTGTGTGTATGTTATTCAATTGGAAAATCGCAAATTTTTTATTTTGAAATTTTGTAGAGAGATGTGTGTACGCTATTTACTAGTTTGTCTGAGAACTATTTTTGTCTGCTTTTATACACAAAGACACTAGAGGTTTGTGACTTTGCTTACTTTCCATTCATTTTAATTACCATTTACCCAAAAACAGACAGATTTTATACGGTGTTGCTCCGTTGTTGTAGCTGAAGTGTACTTAGTGAACCGTATAATCGTTACTGCAAACAATACAAATTGTCGACTTCTTTTGCTATATCGAATTGTTAAAAGTTACTGAATCGCGTTACAACTACGGTAGTGTCAGGGTCAGAGCTCTCAAAGCCAGCATAACTTGTGTCGTCGGCTAAATTCAACCAGAGCCATGCATATGAGTTACCCAGAGGAGGAGCTACTGCAAATATTTGCAAGCTTTTATATTTCGTACATCATGGCATTGAAGGAGTTTTCTTTAAACAAATATATCAAATTAATATTTAAAAAACTTAAATGTTCAATAAGTTATTTAATTATTTCAAAATTTTTCGTTTATCGAAGGAATTTTAACGAAAAGGTATTTGAATGTTTTGTTATTGCAATTGTAGTCATTTTTTTCAGTTTTTTCAGTTTTTTTCGTGCAATATTCAACAGGTCTAGTAGTTAGTGTGTTTGTCTACTAAGACATGAGCCCTGGGTTCGACACCAGGCTCTCACATCTTCAAAAAAAAAAAAAGAAATATGAAAAAAATATTTCTTTCGGCGACTACCTCTCAGGAGACTTCAATCAGGAGAATTCAAATTCAGGAGAAATCAAAATCGTTTTGAATTTTTGCCAAATGAAATTTTTTCTATTGTGAATTACAATTTTTCCCGTTGGAAATGAAATATTATTTAATTCATATGGCTGCTGCGCCTGGCCTCACAGTATCCAATTCAATCAAACAAACTTTCAAACCCTCCTTCGATCTTTTTTGATATTTTTTGCTCAATAAGTGGTTTACAAATCCACAAATGTGCTGATTGTTTTATAAACTTTATTTCGCATGAACATGATGCAGATATTCTTATTTTTGGGACTAATATGGGGTCGTAATCCAGCAATTGCATCACGAATGTTGGCGTTCAAATATTCAAATACCGAATTGTCTCGACATAACAATAATCTTCAATGTCGCAGAAAATAGTCAAACTGTGCAGCTTCTTGGAGGTTTATTGACATCATCATTTCTGCCATCAAACGTTTGATGCAATAAGGATTGTGATATGAGATGTATGGGAAGTTGTCTCATCCTAAACCTTGTTCACATTAATACCATGAAGGGCGGGCACAAAAAAATTGTTTATGACGGTGTGAAAGGTTTCCATTGACCGAAATAGGTGCGCCGTCCTCATTTTCAAAGAAATATGTAGCAATAATCCCCGCTTAATAAGCGTAATGTCACTCGTAGTAGGTATATTGGATCTGCAAAACCTTGCATGGGTTTTCTTAGCATCAAATACTGCAATTTTGCCTATTAATGTACTCACCAAGATGAAAAGATGATTTTTTTTTTTAATTTTCGTGCAATTTTCGACCAGCTGTCTTTGTTTTGGAAATAAATTTCCAATAAATTCGAAGGTTGCTCAAACTGAAATCGATTAATTTCGTTCAGTGAAGATGATTTACAGAATTTTGTGGCAGAATAGAATGACAGAAGTAGTACCAGATTTGAAATAACCGGTGGTTCAAATTTAAACCGATAGATGAAAAACACATTTACAAATTAAAATAATAAAATTATTAACCAGGTATTTATAAAAAAAAAAAAATTTTAAATCCACCAGTATGTCTGTCTTATATTATAATTTTGAGACCTCAATCCCTTACAAAAACACTTTATATTCTATAAACAGATATTCTAAAAATGATAAAATAAATATTTAGGCCAAATTAATAATGATTTCCATAAAATAATATGCAAAGAAATGTTATTGGATTACAAAATTTTATGTAAAACACGAATAATTTGTTTTACACATATTTCTCGATGGTCTTTCTGTTTAGCTTTTAAATTAAATCATAGTGTTTTTTTTCAACTTCCAAATAATACTATAATACGAGTGTATTTGTATGTCATATCACATGGCTGAGCTAAAACAAAAATCAAAAACAAACATATAAATCATTATAGAAATAAATTTCAATGAAATTTCCATTCAATTAAGGGAAATTAAAATGAAGGGAAATGAACTTCTCTCACACGTTGAACTAGATTTGGCAATTAACAAAATTAATCTCGTGAGTGTAAGCAAAAGGAAAGCTAAACTTATAAAATGTATACTCATGTTATATCTCTGTATCCAACACAAAAAAAGAAAATCCCATAATTATGACATAAATTTGTTTAAAGGAGGTTCTTTTTTATGTAGATACTATGTACGAGTATATATAATTCTGTTGCCAATATTAATGTCATGTTACGAGTATGTATTCATTGAAACATATGGTCTTTTTCTCTCTGTATTCCTACATGTGTTACATTCCCATTAGACTGACAAATAAGAAATTTCTTGCTATCGTTGTTGCTGTTGTTGTTGTATTCTACCCCTCATTTGCTGTACTAACAAAACTTAAAATAATTTCCCTACTGATTAATTAAATACAATTAACTTGGCTTCATTTAATGCTCTTGTCTATATCGTACTGCTTTTTGCCTCTTAACCTTCTTTCTGTAATTCTCTATTTACTTAGTTATAGAACATTTTGTATAAAATATTTATTTGTTTATGCCAAGTTACTGATTGAGTTGTCATTAAACAAATAAATATATGCCCGTATTAAACAGTAAAAATTCTATTTAAACATCCATCGTATGCACACAATTTATATGGAAATCTAAGGCATAAAGTTGTTACTGTTTTTACGGAAATGGATATTTCGAAGAAAGTAAACTATACTTACGAGTACATCTAATGAGTGTCATCAATATTTAATGAAATATAAACAAATTGTTTTACTGTTTACTGATTAAATTACAAAATATTATTTGACTGACAAATATAGGCTTATTTGTGTACATATTGGATAAGTGAAGAATTTTTTGTAATTAAATCTCAATTATTCTAAGCAACTGCTAAGACATAAGAAAGTAAGAAAGAATTTATGACATTAAAGAGAACTTATGCCAAAGCTTGGCAATTTACAATTCTGATTACAATGAGTTCTCAAGTTATATACAGCTTGGGCTAGTTTATGTATCTCTTAAGCAAAACATAGTAAAACTCAATTCTGAGAATTTTACGTGAAAGTAGCTCCAAAAAAAAAAAAAATTTGCGTAAGTTGTTTAGTCAAGTAGGCTGCATTAATAATTTAATGGCCAAACGAATTCTTTTGCTCAAGTTGAACATTTTTTTATAACTTTTTCTATATAATAACACGGTTATATCTCGGTATACTATGCGAACATTTGTCTTGCCGTAACCCTGAAACTGGGTTGTAATCACCAATTATCTTTATATAGGTATGAAATTGAAGACAAGTTTTTTCCACAATTATCTTTACTTGGGAAATCGTCCAAATGCAAGTGATCATTCATGCAGAAATTTAAGCTTTTAGGAAACAAATACGTATATTTTGAAAACGAAGAGTTTCTTTAATTTTAGGCTATAAAATCTATCACAAAAGCTAATAACAGCACGTATTCTGCAATAGTAGGAGAAGAAAAAGACAGAGTGTAGTGAGACGCCAAATATACAACATTAAAATAACTTCTTATTTTTTATATAGCACATAAGCAAATATAAATAAATGCAATAACATTTATAATCGATAAAAAAATTATTGTTTTCATTAAAAAACCTTACATATCTAAACTTTTAAATTGCTACAAGACGTTATAAAGACTAACACAACACAAGTTCCCATATTACTTTGACGCTCATACTGTCCAGAACAGCGTACTCCTATTATTCGTTACCTCTTTAAAGATTTAGAAGTTGGCAAATGCTTGGAGTCCTACTGCCTATTTATAGAACATGAACTGGCTTAATAGGACATGGTGTGTAAATCGAATGCCATTTCAGTCTTCTAAAAGACTTGTTAACTGACACTTTGTTTTGCTCAATATTTTTGTCAAAAACTAAACAGCCAATGTGAACACAACTTTACATTTACAGGCGAAAAATGTATTGAAATTTTATGAATATTCAGGATGTATTCATCGATATCGTTGACGTTTCTGATAGTTTCTTTGATTCAAATATTTCATGAATAAATTTTAATTTACAATTTTTAAAAAATTTTGCCACCACAAATTTGCAAATTAAAAAAAACAGCTATTATTCTTGTAGTGTACCAAAAATTTTAATTTTATATGGGGGAAAGTAAACAGAATCGCAACTATGTTTTCTGACACCACGTCCTCATGTAACGTAAGATGGTAGTAAAATGTGTGAATGCATTATGTATTTACACAGACATAATTCATTGGACTTTTTCCACAAACAGGCTTTTAGAATAGTTTGGGCGATGGTCAATCCAAAATTTGGGGTTATTTCTAATGTTCTCAATTGTAGACAATCAGATCTGAGAGGGTTTCGTAGAAGTCATTGTGATTTGAAAACACATATACAGAGAATCTCTATCGCGTATGCGAATGGCATTGGGAGCAGCGGAATACTTATTGTGTGAATGTAGAGCTATTAATAAATTTAAATTAAGACCTGCTGCCGTTCGATAGGAAGGTCAGTAGGTCTACTGAACAAACAGTTGACTCAAAGAGACACAGTAGATCTGATAGGTTTCGGATAAATTAATAATAATGGCTTTTGACTAGGCCTTCTTCTTAATTCAGTGTTTGACATTATATTTAGCTGGAATATATATTCGCATCTTATATATCGTCGATGGAATTAAAGAACGCTGTAACTGACAAAACCTTAAATGTTCACAAGAGCCAAAAAACCTGTGTGAAAGTAAAAAAAGACACTGATATTTTTCAAAACGCAGACGGCGTAAGTGAGTTTATTTTCATCATAGAAATCTGGGACCGGGACAAATCAACGCGAATTTTTTTCCGATAAAAATGATACAAAAAACGTATTTTCGATTTTTTGTCAGTTACAGCGTTCTTTAATTTTTACGACGATATGTTGATGAAAAGTAGCAATCTTTTTGCCTTATGTGTGTGACACCATTTTATCAATTAATACGCCAAAATTAATAAAAAATTTATTTTTAATAATTTACCACCAAAACAGAAATACAAAACTATCGTTTTTTTTATACCTCTAACCCAATAAAAATTCCAATGAAGAAATTTATTAAAAAAAATCAAAATTTCTTATTTAAAACTGATTTTTTTTTTTAATTATAGATTTTTTTTCATCTCACTTACGTTGTAAACCAATTCTAATTCAAATAATAAAGAAAAAACAAAATCCTCTAAATTTTTTTTTCCATTTTGTTTTTATTTCTTGCCATAATTGCAATCTGTTGTTAAGTGCACTCTTGCAGGCAGAGAGATGAATAAAAGAACACTAGAATGCGACTTAACTATACATTTTGCAACACGTCAACAGAATTTATGTAGCAGTGTGTAGTAGTAATTTCTATACATGTGTTTGCAATTAATGCTGAGCTTAGCTACATGACTTGCTCGTGAAAACAAAAACGAACTGCATAAAAAATGGGGGAAAAAATTACTTCAATCCAAAATACGAGTAGTATTACAAATTTAGGCAACAGTATTCACACTTATTTTTATACTCGTACATCCTTATAAATGCTGGCAATATGTAGAAGTGCTTGCAATGTAATGCTATTGTCACAGTAATAATAAAAAAAAACCGATTTGAATTTAGATTAAGAGCAAATAATTCAAGACAGTTATACGAATTGTAAATTAACACACTCGATGTGTAAAAAATAAAATAAATTTTACAGATTTATTCTGTAATTTAAAAAAAAATTTAAGTGTTTTTGGTTAGTGTAAAAAAAGTAAATGAAATGTGACACGTAACGTGCAGTAAAAAAATATTTTGTTAATAAATAGTTTTAATTTAAAGCAGCTTAGGAATAAAAATAATGAAATAAAAAAATTATAAATTATTTTGTTTTTAATGGTATACTTAAGCGTGTAGGTTATATTGAATTGATACATTTTTTGTGTATTACTCATATGCCATGAAAACAGTTTCATTGAATGCTTCGAGCGATGTTTTATAAATTTTTAATAAAATGCATAAAATTCCATGCTTCACTAGGAATTTTAGAATATGCCCTTATTTGGTTATGAAAAGAATTATGCCTCTGAAATAATTATTTATCGCCTCATATTGGCTTTGTTTTTAAATTTTTATAACTTAACATAAAGTTACGCACATACATACTTGGCCATTATAACCTATTTCAGATTTTATAGATTTGAAAAGCTTGTTCATGGCAATTAGTTACTCTAAGAGCTTTTGCCAGAAGACTACTGAGCTGTAGTGGCCGAAAAAAATATTTTTTCATATTTTTTTTTTTTTAGATTTGAAGCCAAAACTCTTGGCTTAGTAAGCCAACAAAATAACTACTACTACTTAAGCCAATCTCTCTTAATTTCTTTGTTCAGATCAATCCTAATCAATATTAATTGTTTTGCATGGTTGCAGCAACTTATAATTAATTCCAGTTATATTTGGTTTCAGTCCCATGTAAAACTTTCAGTTTGCTCACAATTCAAGCATTGAATGATTTTTTTCTAATGATATGCCTGAAAATTGTTTGACTACATAACAGTGGTTTTCGGGCACAAACTTGTTGAAGTAAATTGTTTTGCATGAAGTAATATTGCACTGAAATCACGAGTTTTTTTTAAACCAGCTTTTTATTTTTTGAACAATTTTGTTTTTATTTTTGCTACAGCAAGAGCATAAAATAATTCAGTTTTTACTGGCTAGTTATACACAAAGAACTGCAGTTTTTTGAATAGCACTAGGTAAAGCGTTTACTTAAAGAATTCTTACTGTAGACTGCTAAATTTTTTGTCATATGTATTTCTTCTGTAGTCCTTCTTTCTATTTTATAGTAATACAAGAAAAAAATACAAAATTTTGCATTGTTGACGTCGTTGCACACATATTTGTGGCTAAACATGTTAACTTCGCTGACAAACTCCTATTATATATATGGCATGGCTCTACTTTGCTATTCTGGCAACACTATTTAATAGTACCTTAATGTGGATCGTATCGTCAACAAACCAAAACCAGCTTTACTTATATTCTGAGTAAAAAAGACGAAACGACGAGTCGGCAACGACGAAAATTGAGAGCACATAAGAAAAAATATTAAAAATTAAAATTATGTATAAAAAATTTATATTTAAGAAAACTAAGAAAACATAAAATTAAAGGTGTCTTAACATTAAATTGGGAGAAAAAATTTAGATCTACAAGACAGTATTACCAACTAAAATTATTGCCATCAATTAAAGGTAACCAGCATCAACCTCCTCATTCACTCCAGCCAACATCCATAGATAAACATGTCGTTTGGCAACAAATAACAATATAGATAGAACTTCAAATTGCAAAAATAACACAATAGACTAAATTTAAATCAAACAATGGTTTTTATTTAAAAGATCAAAATATCACAATAACATTACGCTTGTGAGACTTCTAATTATGGATCACTTTTGTAAGCATTACTAGATGCATGTTATAAATAAATGTCAATTGTTGCTGTTTTTTTAGCACAAACCTATAACCAAGAATGATAGAATTAAAGACACGCCATCACTCATAAAAAATTTGAATGTTCTGTCCATCTACTTAGATGAAATGGCGTCACGAAAAAGAATCTACGTCATCTAACGGGAAAATTTGCGCATGGCGTAATCTTTAGTTCTATCATACTTGTCTATGACTTTTAGAGCTACAAAAATTAATCAAGAGGTATCAAATCCCATGTCCTGGGAGGCAAAATTGACAGCTAAATTTTTTGAGTTTAATTTATCACCAAATTTAGACTTGCCATGTAACGATATCCTGTTTATCCATACTTTTAAACAAAACTTTTTGATCAGAATAGAGTAATAATTATCATTAACCGTAATACTAGTTTCGACTCTATTTTCGAAGAGTTAAGGTTTCCAGCCGGTAAATTAATAAATTAAATTATGTGTGTCCTAAAAATCGCGAACGAATGATTGTTTTTGATAGTAATTCTGGTCAATTTTGAAAAAACTTTTAAACAACAAAATCAACAACATCAAATGAAATACATTTTATTCTATTATTTTGTGTTTAAAACTCCCCCCATGAAAAAAAAATTGTTGAAACAATTAAAAAGAAAAAGTTGATTGAAATCCCTTCTTGTGATTATAGGAATTATTGACTAAATTAAAAACTAGTTTTCGATTAAATTTCTCATGAGCGGGTTTGTGTATTCTGCTCTGCGTAATGATTTGCCAGTGAATACTGATTAGAATATTCAAAAAGTGAATGAAATATGACTATTCGTTTAACAATGAAACCGTTTTCGAGCATTATTACCGAACATATATTTATGATTGAGTTCTTTTCAAGTAATTGTGGATAATTTGGTAACACGTTAAGTCTCTATCTGATGACTTGCTGGAGTATACTCATAATAAATATTAAAAAGTAACTGCATTAAACCAGATCATTCTATATTTTGTTTGCTATAAGTTTCTTGGAGCTTAAAAACACCCATCAGATTAAAAACTTTTTTTCACTGTTTTAAGTGTTACTTTTTTCAGAATTTCCTGGTATACTGTCACCATACATTCTTTTCTGTTTTAATTTATATATACCATTACTACTCTATCATTTTTATTTATCTGTTCGTTTTATTTTAAATATTTCCGTACATTTTGTCTAAGTACTGCCTTAGAATAAACGTGCAAACAGTGTAATTTGCCTAAAACCTTCTAAAATTTTAATGTAAAGCTTTTAAATAAAAAAACAAACAATTTTTTTTTTCTTTCTTTTAATAATTTTTTAATATGTAATGTTTTACAAAAAAAAAGAAAAAAAAAACAAAAACTATTTGCATTTGTGTAGTTTCTTGAGCAATAAACGTTTATCTTGAATAATTCCTTCATTATTTGCTAAATTCTAAACGCTTTTGCAACACATTATTTGTTTTTCAAATTTAGTTCTCTTACATATACACTTAAGCACACACAATCGCACACCCATATATTTCTTTTTTTTTCTTGTGCTGTTACACGTTTTCAAACATTTTATCAATCCTCAAGATGTTCAAGACTTTAGTAGCAGTAGTAGAGTAGCTGAGACGGGAGCAGAGCAAGACATGAGTGCAAGAAACTAAAGCAGTTTTCCTGAGAATGCAAAGACACTTTTATTTAACTTTCATATGCTCATCATACATACACACTCACTCTTACTTATACAGAAGCTATACATAGAGAAAATATATCTTCAGCACAAAAATTTTTGCTTTTCTTGTTTAATTGAAATTTGTTGCATATTTTTAAGGGCACACATTCATATTAGTTTGTGAGCTTGTGTCTACATATAGTATAGGAAAGGAGAAGAAGGAAAGATTTGCTTTTAGTATGTGCACTGCATATATGTCTTTCTTATTTGACTTAAGAACTCTTCATTTTATCCATGACATTTTTATTACTCCTGGTTTTTGTGTAAAACTCAACTTAAATCATCGTTATCAACATCTCTCTTCGCCATCATTAAAAATACTGTTTCCCATACATATCTCTTCATCGTCAAGCATTTTTTTATTTATTTTTTTTTTTCAGAGTCAAATAAGTATTTCAGAAAATTTATTCATATTTTCTTATATTCATACAAACATATATATCATAAGCAAGTGTACATACATATGTTTAACATTTTATATATTTTTTATAGCTACACTGCACAACAAAAATACGAGCAAAGTAACAAAGACCATATGCTCGCTGTAGTACAACAGATAAGAGTTTTTGGTGGAAATCGAACGCACAACCCTTGCACTACCAATCTAGCACACTACTCATTAGACCAGTGGTTGGAACATATATACATGCATACATATTTGGCCATTACAATCCTATGGCAGGGTTACGACCTAGCTTCTCGTTGTAATGGTCCGTAGTGGTCGGAAACTATAGATAACTTTCGCAAGTCTGTTAAACATACAAGTCTACAATACTGCGTTTGGTATATTTATTCAAAATATTTTATACTAACAAATAACCCCAAAAAACACACTGATTCCATCGACATTAAGTGGAGTAGACATTTTTAAGGTTAACAGCAATACATTAGAAATGTATTGATTTGCTTCAATTATGCTCTTAAGCATTTTATATGTGCTATTCCATCTTGTTAGATCTTATTAAATAAGGCAGAGTAGGTTTTGTTGTAATATCAGTTTTGTGAAAGGCCATCTCTTACAACCAAGTTCAAAGTGTGTGCATAATAACCGCAGCATTGTCAGAACGACATAAGAAACTTTTTAAAGTACTTCCCATTCTGAGAAACAAGTTCGTATAGTATGTGCGATATTGCTATCTGTGTGATTTGTAGCTTCTAATAGAGGCTTTTTGGTTAAGCTACTGATAGCAAGTTCATACCATTGTCAAAAATAAGACATGTACTTGATAAGTGTACTCTATTATAGCATATAGTGAGACCCTTTAGACAATATCGTCGATGGAATCAAAGAACGCTGTAACTGACAAAACCTTTAATGTTCACCGGAGTCAAAAAACATGTATGAAAGTAGAACAAAGACACTGGTATTTTTCAAAACGCAGACGGCGTAAGTGAATTTATTTTCATCATAGAAATCTGGGACCGGGACCAATCCACGCGTATTCTTTTTCTGATAAAAATGATGCAAAAACGTATTTTAGATTTTTTGTCAGTTACAGCGTTCTTTAATTCTTGCGACGATATGCTTATTTATTTGACCTTTCCTTCATCAAATTCATTGGTTAATAAAATGTCATTTAAATGCCCAAAGTTATATGCATACATAAATACCACATACCGTGGATCTTAGCATTTTGCATAGTTGACGAAGTGATCATCTTCCAGAATACTTAAATGGCGTAGATTTATAATGATTATTTTTTTATAGATAAATATTTTGCGCCTTTATGTTATTGAGACAAGTTGCTGTCAGTTTAACCACTCAAGGGCCAGTATTATACCTTCACCCTTGAATGAACATCAGCAATTGTTCCATCTGACGGTGGATGTTGAATGTGAGTAGTGACCGTCTTCAGTATGTTAGCTGTTGTCTTCCCGGAAGGTGGCGCTTTACTCCAAATCATTAATTTTTTATAGCGTATAGTGAGTATTCAAGTAATTTCACTCTTGTCCGTAAGCTGGGGAAGACACCCTGAGTAGATTTATTTCAACTGAAGTCTCATCAACTATTTCTTCTAAATTGGGATGAAATCTTTTCAGATGGTCTCTGCAGTTACTAGTATTTCCACGAGTTATATAATTATTACCACACTAAATATACTTTGCAAGTTTTTTGTCATTTTATCGTTTAGAATACTGTAGAAAATCCCTCCTGCATTTTTTTATAATTTTAGCTCTATCATAATCAGTCTCATACACACACTAACAAGTTACTTGCATCATTGGTATTTTCAAACAGTCATAAGGCAGTTAAGGTCTAGCTTCTTACAGCACCAACATTGTGTGTGTCTGTTTTTATCCATGAGTTCCGGGAAGTATAGTTTTACTTCGAATTCGTACGACAGACTTGAGAAACTTTTTCATGCCAATCAGTTACTCTTTTGTGAGAAGATTGCTGAGAGGTGAAAGAAATATTTCTCTAATATCTTTCAAGATATCACTGCTGAGGTATGAACCCGGAGATTTCGTTTTAGTAAGCCAACATATTAGATAATAGACAACGGCGTCCACACATTGGCATTTTCATTATCATCAATTTGATTATTTTTTGCTATTTATTTTTCTATTTTATATATTAATATGTAAACTTTTAATTAAGCTTTAGGTCGATTAAATAATTATTATTTGGATATTTCGCTACTTCTCTGCGTAGTTTCTTCAGGAAATATTTATTATAATTTAATATTTAATATTTAGTCGACCTAAAGCTTAATTAAAAGTTTATATATTAATCAAAAATAAGGTCAACTAAACTTATTGATACTATTCTAAATATTCATAATTTTTTTTTTATTTTTTTTCCAGAAAAAAAAGCATAAAGAGTACAATTTAAGAAAATGAAATACTAACGAAAATTATCGATAGTATTTAAAACTATCGATAGTATTGAAAATTATCAACAGTTTTCAAGCACTAACAGAAATAATGAAGTCCAAACACTTATATAAGCGGAAAATCTATATATTTTTTATTTTTGTAGAGTACAATGAGCATATTTTTCTAAATATCCTCAAAATTTTAAGTTACGAGTTATAAAAACCCGGTTTTTGGTTTTTTGTATATAAAAACTAGTGACTTAGTTGACTATATACCGATTTAAAGTATTCCAACACTTTCCTTAAAAGTAAACTAATATCTTCAAAATGAAATGCCAAGTAACCTTAAGAAATGTGTATGCAATTATGCAGCATTTTAATATTCAAACTGAATTAAGGCTTCAAAATAAAGCAGAATCTTGTCTAATTATGATAAAATTTACAACAATAACAAAATAAACCTATTTTAATCCTTGATATACATATATGTATGTAAGGATGATATTAGTTTAATATTTTGTATAATATCACAAAAGAAGTCTACCAACATTGGCTGATGGCTTGGTTAATGTGGTCAGCCAAAGGATCGAATTAACACTTTATCGCGGTTGTCTCTTTCTTTTGTTGCTCAGTGTTTGTCATCTTTAAAGTGATAATCAGTTTATAATGAAAATATGCTGACGAAACAGTTCAACAAAAAAATTAAAATATAAAAGTGATGAGATAATGCAGAGAGTAAGGAGAGATTTTATCATCATTATAGCGGTTATATGTCCTTATTTGTTTTTTTCTCTTAGTTGCTTTATCTCTCACAACTATAAAAGCATATTAACCTTGTAACCAAATAATTTCAATATGTCTGCTTTATGTTGATGTATTAGTATTACAACTCAAGTACACATTTTTTTGTTCTCAAATATTCTTCAGTTATGTGTATGAATATTTCAAATTATTAACGTATACCCGTATGTACGAGTATATGCATATGTTTTTATGAAATTGTTTGCATAAAAGCAATTGTTTGTCATAAATGAGTGAAATATTTTTATAATCGAGTGCACATTAAAATGAAATAACTTTGTTAAAAAGCAAACGAAAATATAGAAATAATTCCCCAAAGGAAAAATATATGTATAAATGTATGTTTTTAATAATTTATCGGTATGTTAAAATGAAACTGTTAAGTAGAGAAGAAGAAAACTCGATTAAACAACATAAAAAATATATAAAATTTTAACTACAAAATACAAAATTAACACAATTAAGATAAAACTGCTTCTTTGCCAAAAATTATCAATAATTTGAGTAAAACTTTGTTCATAAAATTTGTTCTGAAATTCTTGCCATCTATTAAACAGAAATGAAACAATTAAGAAATACGATTTACATTAAAACAATGTTTTATTAAAATTAATGGATGGGCCGAATCGTTACATTCGAGATCATATGCATTTTATCGAATTTTTATTATTATTCGATACGAAATTTTATTCGGTTAGGAGTGACTAATTTTTAAATTTAAAAACGATAATATACAGATCCTCAACTTAAAATATAGTAATATTTGGTCTCCATGTGACACCTAAAGACCTATCTAGTCAATAGTAATTAACGATTCATCAACTGCTATGCATTATTTATATGTCATATGTTATAGGAGTGAACGAAGAACGAGTGAAAATAGTGAAATATAACTGCGAAAGTGGTGATTCAAATTAAATTTGCGATTTTCTAAATATTACAATTTAAATTAAAAATTAAATTTAAGAAAATAAGAGGTTCCCCCCCCCCCCCTCCAGCAAGACCATCTGCAAGAAATCGCCCCCTGACATTCCTAATCCATTCCACCAGAAACCAATGATCAGGAGTACAGCGCCACCTTCTGGGAAGACAACAGCTAACCTACTGAAGACGTTCACCATTCACATTAAACATCCACCGACAGATGAGGCAATTGCTGTGTGATCATTCGAGGGTGAAGGTATAACACTGGCTCTTGAGTGGACAAATTTTCAGCAACTTGTTTCATCAACAATAAATAAAAGGCGCAATATGTTCAATCATCTATGAAAAAAAAAAAAAAAAAAAAAAAAAAACCTATCAACCATCTTCACATTCCAATACAATGCACTGCATGAGTAGGGGTTTACCCCTGAGTATTGGTCTTAACAAAAAAAAAGAAAAAAAAAAAAAAGATAAACCGAATTTGTCTATTCCACAGACTTCTAAGCAATTGGGCCTATTTTGTTGCTTATTATGGCATATTTTATATTTTGATTTCCACTGGAGTAGATACAAAGCTCTCATAACGTAAAAATTTAAAGTGTCTAAGTATTTGCAAAACCGCTGATGTGCTGATTGGTTGCTTAAGCAACAGGGTTTCAAGGCTAATTTATTGAACAAAATTTTCTTTGGCGATTAAGGTAACTACTGAATAATTTGACATATAAGGTAGTGGTGAAGTTATTGCATAAGGAGAAAGCAACTGTTTTTGCGAATTATGGTCTGTATGTGTCATTGATTTGTATTTCTATCAAAAATGGCATGAGAAGAATCGTTATTGTTAAGTCAAGGGCTCTGGCCGTAACTGATCTTTTTTTTTGGCTGCAATTGCATGTTATAATCTAAACCAGGGATGAGCAACACGCGACCCGCGGGCCGCTTCCGGCTCTTTCAACCTATTTATGCGGCCCGCCAAACAAATGTTGATGCTTCTCAAAAATACACATAATATATAGACACATTAATCAACGAATTTCAATTACGAAGAAACTGAGAGCAGTTTCCATGAAAATGTTTTCCTAACCATTAATTATTGATGTGGATACAGTTCCCGAAGA
The DNA here is from genome assembly GCA_963576795.1 of Metopia argyrocephala. Taxonomy (NCBI): domain Eukaryota; kingdom Metazoa; phylum Arthropoda; class Insecta; order Diptera; family Sarcophagidae; genus Metopia; species Metopia argyrocephala. The sequence goes on along the minus strand of OY756208.1, from coordinate 168,530,033 downwards.
CTTTCAAAGGGAAGTGATGGACATGCAGAATAATACTGATGTAAAAAATGTATTTCTCTCAGTAAACATCGAGAATGTTTATAAATCCGACCACCGACCAATTACCACCGATCAAGACTGAGTAATGCACGATTAGAAACTTGTGTATGTGTACCTACCTCATCAATTCCGGCTGATATTGATCAGGTTGTATCGAAAAAACAGTGCCAAATTTCTCATTAAAAATTTCAAGCAAATACTTTTTTTTTTGGCATTAAATTTTATATTTTTTTATTCTAATTTTTATTATAAATAGAGTTTTTTTAATTATTAGTATTTATATGCGGCCCTCCAAAAAATTTTAAAATTTATGGCGCTTTGATTAAAAAGGTTGCTCACCCCTGATCTAAACGATATACTCGTATGTTTTCAACAAGACAGTGTTACGCATCATACAATATGACCGATCATGCTTTATTACATGAGAATTTTTGCGACTTCGTTATGTCTCAATTTAGCAAAAGCAGTTGGCCACCAAGATAATATATTGTGTCTGTAAGATTTTATTTTTTGGTCGGTCTACGTAAAAGACCGTATCTTCCTGAATAATCACCCAACATTGGAGCATTTTAAAACTAATATAAGTTAAGGTAACGCCGAAATACTGCCCTTAATGTAAGAAAAGTGGTCGAAAACTGCTTTAAATGTATGGACTGCTGGAACTAATTTTGAGGCGGTTATTTATGGTACATAATGGAATTATAATGAAATAAAAGTTGTCGAAATCATAGCTTTATGTGTGTTTTAGTTAATTTCAATGTTGACAAAAAACGACAAATCAATAAACTTTTTATGTTAAATATCAACAGTAGAAAAAAATCATTATTGTTCTACTGTTAATACGAGTAGTTTCTGCGAGCTATATAGAGTTTTCTATTTTGTAGTAAAATTTAAAACAACACACTCCCTAAAACATACCGCACTTTTTGTTTAATCTCTTGTCCACAAACAAAATATACAGTGAGTTATAACAAACACACACTTAAGCACACATATACTTCTCTATAAACTAAAATTATTGAATTTATTTTATAAAGTAGCAAAACTGGAAACAGTTATTTATTACCAGAAAACAAGGAAAACCAACTACAGTCACAACTAAACCAGATGAACGTATTTGTAAACAAACCCACCACCACATACTCTTATTTTTAATGCTCTTTTATAAATAATAAATAAACCGTTGCTTTGTGAAAATCATATTTTATATTTTCGGACATTTTCTATGAATTATTCTGTGCAAATAACCAAATGGCTTTCAATATGTAAAAATATTGGGAGATAAATTTTTATTTTCATTAAATAGAAAATAGAGGTAAAGGAAAATGAATTGTGGCATTTTAATCTATTTTAATAGGTTTATAGAATTTGTTTATGGGAAATTTCTAAATATTTCGATTGGCTTAAAAAATACAATATATGTGATTTTTATATCAAAAATACCCTTTCCTTTCATCTGGTTAATATATTCTTTTTTAGTATTTATGTTTGAAGTGTCCTTAAAAATATAAAATATGTAAAAATGTCCTTAAAAACAAAGTAAATATTAAGGTTAAATCCCTTTATTAGTATTAAAATATTTTTGACTGTGAAAAACAAAATTGAAGAAATTTTCACAACTGAAAGCTAAGCCAAGCAGACAAACTGATGATTTTATTAAAAATAAAATAACATTTTATTTATTCTATTGGTTTAACAATATTTTTAATAGAAAAAAAAAAAATTCCTCATAAATACTAAGTGGACATTGAACCATCAATTTCATTGGTTATTAAAAGGGTTTTAGAGAATCCCAATATCGATACTTGGATATCTGCAAGAATAGTTTCAAGATGAAATGGCATTGAATCCGTAATATTCCTAATTAAAGCTAATCTAACCCTCACTGGATACCAAAAAGGCCTTTCGGTCGGAGATCGAGGCCGGTAATGAAACTCGGTTATTCTTATTTCAGGATGTAGTACAATAACGCATTTGTTTGTGTTTGGAGAGTTTGCTAGCTATTCTTGCTCTTGAGTTACACTTCTAGTTAGTAAAACAAATCTTGGTTAATTTATGTGTTGGAGGCTCGAACTTTTTAATATAATATTACCTTGATCTAATTAAAGCGTTTCTGAAGGAACAAAATAAAAAAGGTCTCTTGTTTAATTTCCAGGACATTATATTTCTTGTGTTAACGAACGAAAAAGAGTTGGCTTAAGCGAACGTTGTCTAATATCATCGTCAGAACATGTATTCTTTTGTGTGATTTAATTGTCAAAATTAAATATAATTTCTGCAGTTTTCAAAGAAAAAAAAGTCGATCAGTAATAAATTCAAGCAATAGAAATAGACGAAAAATCAATTTGTCTAAAGATTCATGGAATTTTCAAATTCCTTTCAAATTGTCAATGTGTGCACCCTTCTTGTCTAAAAGCGGTTGTATTTTTCACGTCCACGTTATTATTGACCCATTTGCTTGAAAGGCTAAGACGAATGCGTCTAGGGAGGATGTAACCTTGCTGAGGAATATGTTAAATACTTAATTTTCTTACTCTCTGACTTATGTACATAAGAAAGGCAGCAATTATACTAAACAAATAGTGAATTGTTTTTAAGACCAATACTCAGAGGTAAACCCCTACTCATGTTGTGCATTGTACTGGAATGTGAAAGTATGTAGAGAGATTTTTATTTTTAAGGGCCTTTTTTGTCGATGAGACAAGTTGCTGAACCTTTAAATGATCAACAGCAATTACCTCATCTGTCGGTGGATATTAATTATAAGTGGCGAGAGTCTCCACTAAGTAGGTTAGCTAGCTGATATCTTCTAGAAGGTGGCGCTGTACTACTTATTATTAATTTTTAATGCCTGCCAAAGTTGGAATAGAGTGGAAATATTAGGGAGTGATTTCATGATGACAGACAACTTGGATGAGCATTGGGGGGGGAACCTCTTATTTTTAATTTTTAGAAAAACCTTTAACTTTTATTTTGCATTTTTGTCCTTCGCTGGAATTTAAACCTGGGCTGTTTGAGTTTTTGTACGAGCGCTCTAACTACTATACAACGCAATAATAGGTTTTATAGATCGTAATGTCTTGCAAACTGTACTCGATCTAAATTAAATTATAATAAGAATAGTCCTTGACTTAATAAGTTGGCAAAATATTTCTCATTTATTGTTTTACTTTTTAAAATTATTCAACGAGTTTTAAACTGCGCATATTCAAAATAACGATTACCATGACTTAATTGGCTGACACATCCAACTTGGCCTCTTTGATGCACCTTTACATTTAAAAACACACTACTTTGACTGTTGATTGGTATTTGCTGTGTTATGGGGCATCCACATTTCGTCTATATATTGGAAACGATGGTAAAATTTATGCATAACTCCTTTAAACAGCGCTAGATACATTTTACGAATTTGTCACATGATTGTGTTTGTGGTCGTTTGTGAGCAAATGCGACATTTATCTTAAATAGAATTTTAAAATCTATCATTCTACTGAACCATATAAGATGTCTATGAGTACTTAAAACTGCCTCACCTACAATCTTTGATCAGCCAACATCATAACGTAAATTAATTTTTAATTAATTTGTGTGTAAAGACCTCAACTAGGATGTCAAAGCATGCGGAATATTCTTATCTGCTTACATTGAAATTTAGTACTCCACTTATCAATGAAATTAATTGTGCAGTGCTACTATAGTATCTATTAAGCCTATGCTTTGGTTTAACTGATGCTCTTTTCTTTTTGTAAAAATTAATACTTAAAAATAACAAGAAGTCCTATTATTGCTATTCTTTACTTAAATTAAATGGTAGTCTAGTGTTGGTGGCTATAAAAACCAAATTAATTCACTCAGTTTATTAAAATTTTAATAGAAGTCAATTGAATAATGCCTACTGACAAAAGTTAAAGAGTTATTGACTATCGTAACTGTAAAAGGAGGAGACAGTTAAAGTTCTTTTACGCATATTTGTTATCCTTCAAAACGCCATATACGGGTTTTGCGTGCTTTGATCCAGGCAATTTTCTTTGATACTTTAATGAGATATAAATTACAGGGCGTCTTCAAGTACAACAATAAGCCACTCAGTTCCTTGTGTAGGAAAAAATAAAATAAAAAATGTAAAATAATATTGAAGTATGAGAAATTAAAGCCTGTGGGATGGATTGAACTTTAGACAAATCAGATAAACAAACTTTGTGGAGATATTTGAATATAAATGAGTATCTATTTAAGTAAATATTATTGAATATGAAATCTTGTTACTATTCTGAAGCAATGCTTGTTACGGATCAGTAAAGTATTTAAATTGAGCGTTCCTAAAAAGTAATTTAAGTAAAAATAAAAAGGTCCAGCCTTCTTTTTTTTACAAAATTTTATTATTTTAAAAATGACTTTCTTTCCTCTACAAATAAATAAATTTGTATAATATAAATAAATAAATATATATATATATATATATAAAATAAATTTGTATAATATTTATTTAAACAAACTGAATGCAATTAAAGTTAAAAAAAAAAGTTTTTAAACGTTGTGGCTTCACTTTTTGGTCAATTATATGCCCAATATAACCGTAGCTTTAAATTTTAAATAAATGAACAAATAATGCACTTCAATGTACATCTAAGAATAGAAAAGTAAATGGGGAACATTTTTAAATTAAAAACAAAAAATCGTGTTTAGTTGTTCAGTAAACTTTAAAATTTGGAGTTAAGCAACTAGAAAATGTACCTTTAGTCTAGCTTTCCATTAAAAACAAGTTTTTTTTATTAAATTTTTATTTCTTTTCATCCAAAACAAACCTCAAATCTAAAGCTTTAAATTTTTTACTTTTTTATTATGACAGAAAGATAAGATTGCTTGCGTATGAGCAATATGAAATGTGCCATGAAAATATTAATCATACGTATGGATCATGAGCAAAATTGTCCAAGGATATCAGTTTGTAAACCAATTCTAGATATTTGATTTTAAACTTTTTGAAAAGGAATACATAAAGAAAGTGTTCACATACGTACATGTGTATGTCATTGTCTATCGCTAGACTATCCCTTATTTAACCTTTTGTTCAACTCTTTTGTCAGTGGTATAGAAAATTACATTTTTTAAAAAAAAAAAAAAACTTTTTTTGTAGCCACAGGCATTCACTCATTGTGTGTGTATGTGTGTGTGGTTCGATTTATTTTTTATTCTCTACTGCAGTTGTTGTGGCTTGAGGCAAGTCTCTAACGAGCCTTATAAAGAAAATATCAAACAGAGATTTTGTTATTTATGAATAAATTTATATTTTTCCAAAAGATGTCACCATATGAATAGAGAGAGAAATCTAAAAAAGAAATAATATTTCATTGCAAAAAAAAAAACAAAAAACAAAATACAATAAAATAAAACAAGAGGCACCATTTTGTGGTTTGACCTTAATTTCTGCTTTTAGAAATACAAATCCTTTGAAGTCAAGAAAATGTTTACAAACTTAAAAACATGAATTTATTTATTTTTTATTTTATACATTGAAGAGTTAACTTGCGAGGGAATGTTAAAAACAAAAGTATTTTTTTTTAATATACGACTATCTATATAAAAAGAAAACGAAAAAATGGTGTGTCATTTTACTTATTTTTAAATATGCGTCACAAAGTACTGTGCTTTACATAATATTTTAGGTACAGTAGGTATTCCCTTAGCAGCTGTCAGTTTGGTAATCTGTAAGAGCTCTTCTACGAAAGGTGGAATAACATCTTTTACCAGTTGGGTAAAAGCCAAAAAGTTCGTAGTCCTTATTGCCTTAAATGCATTCGATAAAAGGCAACTTATTTCCTTTGTTACTTATAGTCCTTTCTTTTTTTTTTTTTTTTTTTTTTTTTTTATAGTTCTAAAAAAATCGCAATTTATATTTTTAATTTTTGTCCTTTGCTGGAACTTGAACCTGGGCTGTTTGAGATTTTGTGCGGACGCTCTAACAACTATACCACGCATCTTTCCATCAATGCGGGGCTTTTGATTATGGTGTTTGTTTCATATAATTCTCGTATTTAAAACATTTTTAATGACCCTTAAATTCGTTGACTTATCTGATAAGTATTTTGTTTAATGTTTTTTTGATTAAACAAACTTCTCTACATTAATTTATTTCACACCAGTACCGGGATTCAGTAACTTTTAACAATACGATATACGTAAAACAAGTCGACAATTTTTATTGTTTGCAGTAACGATTATGTGATTCACTAAGTACATTTTATCGATCTCTACAACTGTAGTTTTCTTTATGTTTAAATTGCAATAATTTGGCAGCACTGTATAAAATCAGTCAGTTTTTGGGTAGAAAGTTAGCAAAGCTACAAACCTCTAGTTTCTTTGGGTATACAAACACACAAAAATGGTTCTCAAACAAACTAGTTAATAGCGTAGGCACATCTCTCTACAAAATTTCAATATAAAAAATTTACGATTTTCCAACTGAATAAACAGCATAAACATTTTTGGCGTTAGTTTACGACAACAGCCATCGTAAACAAAAAATAATGAATAGCAATATCGACAATTTTGTTGTTTACTGTTGAAAACAATGCGATCATCGTAAAAATATGTTACTGAATCGCAATTATTATTTTAAAACAAGTTTAAATACTTTAAAGTAGGCAATATTACCTATGAAATATTTTGTAAGGATTTTAACATCCATATAAAAAATTATTATTATTGTAGTCGCCGTGGTCTAGTGGTTAGTGTGTTGGCTTACTAAGACATGGGCCCTGGGTTCGACTCCAGGCTCCGACATCTTCAAAAAAAGAAATATGAAAAAAATATTTCTTTCGGCGACTACCTCTCAGCAGTCTTCTGGCAAAAGCTCTGAGAGTAATTAATTGCCATGAAAAGCTTCTCAAGTCTGTCGTTCGGAGTCGACATTAAACTGTAGGTCCCGGTACTCATGGATAAAAAATTGACACACACAACATGAGTGCTGCGAGAAGCTAGGCCGTAATCCTGACACAGGGTTGTAAAGGCCAGTTATGTATGTATGTATGTATGTATAAAAAATTATGGAATACAATAGTAGTATTTGTTTTTTAGTTGCATAATAGTCTTTTTCCTAATAATATTTTCTCGCTTTAAAATATGCAACATTTATTATTTTTGATTAAAATAAAAAACCGTTGAAAAAGTTTACGCTGTTAAAAGTACATTTTTAATGCTTCAATAAGGTTTAAGCGAAGTTTCTACTTTGTTTTGTGTTAAGGCATTTCATTACAGCCAGTAAATATTATTTGTCATTTAAAGTAGACTAGCCGGTTATTTAAAAATTATAATAAAAAAAGAAAGCAGTAATGAAAAAGTAATTTGTATATATATTTTGCAAAAGCTTTTTTTTATTTTCTACATTTTTAATTTAAATTTCTTAAATGTTGGTTTTTCTTTTTTTGTTTTATGTGCTAGCAAACGAAATTGAATTAACTTTTGTGTTTTTTTTTCTATTTTATTGCTGCATGAATGGCCTTTTGCCAATTAAATGGAAATTTATTTTTGTTGCTAAAACTCTTGTCTGCTATAACCCCCTAAAGTATGTTAAAAATTCTAGGAAAAAATTGTCAATTTTCATTAATGACTTTAACTTTAAGAGAAGGCTGTTTTGGTTTCTGGTTATATTTGTAGGCCAGTTATTGACATAAATGACCATTCTACAGAACTAAGGGGTATGATAGTTACAGATAACAATAATAATGGCTGTGACATAAATTTCATAACAATTTGTTTGATTGCTTAGGCCTCTTGTTGCCTGTATGCATTTGTAGGTTTAAGTTGTTATTTATTGGCATTCAAATGCCATTTGAAATTCTATTTGGGTGTCTGATAAATTTAGATTTTTTGTAAAAGTCTGATATGTGCTTGTATGTACATACATATGCATGTAAATCTATGTAAATAATGGTTTACAAGTTTTACACACAAGCGTATGAGTAATTGAAATATAGGCCATTACAATAAAATTAATTATACGCCAACGTGAAAAAAAAACATTAAAAAAATTTTGAAATGAAATTTGAAATGAATGAACATCATGGAATTTGTTATATTTGACAGCGCTTTAAAATTAAAAAAAAATCATAAATTTAAAAGTACAACTTTAGTAGATTTTTAGATATGAATTCCAAATTGAAGGGCTTTTTAGATATTTTTCTTTTTATTTATGCTAATATTTGGATTCCTTGTGAGCAAATATGGAATTTATTAACTAAACTTGAATTTTTAAGCAAACAATTGTAAATAATAAAAAATATACATATTTTTTTTTTTTGGCAAACCACTTAAAATACTTTGCTTATATACGTTATTATACAGTTAGCCATTACAACCCTTTTCCAGAGTTACAGCGTACAATCTCACATCACCCATATTATGTGCGTCAATATTTATTAATGAATACCGGAACCTACAGTTCACGTCGAATCCAACAGGCTTGAGAAGCTTGTTCATGGCACTCAGACTGCCAAGACGTGGTCGCCGGAAGCAATATTATTTCGTATTTCTTCCTTTCAATATATCAAAGCTGGGGTTTGAACCTATAACTTTAGTCTATTAAACCAACAAAATACATACTTATAGTAGACTACGGCGGCCAAATGTTTTACAATTTCAAATGAACGAACATGGGATTCATATTACTAAGGTTTTGTGAAATTTATTTCTCTTTTGCATCATATTTTTAATTTATTTATATATTTCATAAGCTGTATGTATTTTTTAAGTTCTTGGCATTTTTAAAAGTATTTTTAATGGCATTTTAAGTGCATAAAACGAATTCATTTGAGGTATATTTTTACTCAATCAAAGCAAATAGATGTAACATTTACACAGATTTCATCGAAGTGAGTGAGAGACTTCGTTTAAGTAAATTAAATTGGATTCACTGGGAGTAACTCGAAGAAGTTTAACTTACCTAAAGTCATGATTGACTGATAGAAAGCAGACTGTAGGGATAAATGATATTATTTATTAATACATGTATGTATGTATGTATGTATGTACCTTTTATTATTCAGTGATGCCCGGTTTTTAATTTCGATGATTATTACTGATCTTCTAAATATTAAATTTGCTTATATTTTAATGTTTGCTGACGATGAAAGTTAATTTTTTTTTAATATTTCACTTAGCATATATGGTGGAAATATAATATGAAAGAGTTGAGTATTATAAAGTGTAAGGTATGCAATAGAACTTCACTTGGTGGTTATCAACTAAAATTGGTAGACTCATTTATTGATTTCGATATATTATTGGATCAAAATTTAAGTTTTATGACAAAAAATTCGATTGATCCACACAATACTAAGCAGCTGTTTATTTGTTTGATCGATTCTTGTGTACGGATCAAACATAGGAGATCCTCAATATTACGTTCAGAATGGCCACATTCATTGCGAGCAAAAATAATTTATGTTGTTTCGTTTGCGTGATAATGGTTGAAACTACATGGACTTACATTAATACATATATGAGCAAAGTTTCCTTAACAAAGCTTTTTACTTTTTTTTCTATGTTACATATATTTCTTCGACGAAGCCATGATACTCTCAACTTGGGATTAATACAGGATATTGTGGAGATATCCTTAAATATCCCAATCTAATGGACTGGATATGAGGGAACTTCTGAAAATTTTTTTTTAATGAGACAAATAATCAGAGGTAAACCCCTACTAAATGCTGTGCATTGTATTGGAATTTTTTATAGAAAGGACCGTACATTATGACAACAGAACATATATTTTGTTCACTTATATTATTAAGCGCCTTAGGAATGAGATAAATTGCTGTGAATTGATCATTCAAAGACCAGTGTTATACCTTAACCCTTGAATGATCAGCAGAAATTGCCCCATCGTAAGTAGGTTTTTAGCTGTTAGTTCCCAATAGGTGGCGCTTTTTTCTAATGATCATTCGTTTTTTTTTGTTGTCAAGGTGGAATAGAGTAGAATATCAGGGAGCGGTTTATTTGAAGATAGACTTCTTAGAGAGGGGGGCGGGGGGAGGGGCTCTTTTTTTCAAATTATAAGTTTGAAAAGCCTAAACTAACTTTTTCAGTTTTCACCTTTGCTGGGATTCGAACCTTGCCCGTTTGAGTTTTTGTGCGAGCGCTCTAACTAGTATACCACGCACCCCCACATTAAAATCATGTTAAATATAATATTTGAGGCAATTAATATGGATTTATTACTTGTGGGGATAAGCATGGATCATGAGACACGTCAGGAGCCTTTTTTCCCAAGATGATGTAAAAACTATAAACTCTTATGTTGAGCAGAGATGAAATGGCCATAAATACATGCTTATCTCCATAAGTAATATACGCCGTATTTAATATTGAATGTGTTTGCGTATGTGGCGTAATGTATTGTTTAACGTAAACAATAGAAATATTTGCTATAAATTTCTGTTAAAATCTCTTCAGTATTCATTTACACAGATTTTATTAGACTGTTGTTGGTTCTTTAACTAGCCTATGTCGTCAATATAATTATTTGTCAGATCTTGATGGCTTTTCTTTAAATTCTTTTTTGGACAAAGAAAAATTAATGATTTCCTCTATCTCTCGTCAGTTGTATTGTAAAGCCCACCTGTGTTTTCAAATCGACTTGTTTTCAATTCAATTTTGTATACTAGTATGCCGGCTGTTTGTTGTGTAATGGTCAGTAAGGATTTTGGATTCAAAGAATAAAATAAAATAAATTAAATGTTTTTAAAATTTGTTTGTTGGCTTTGTTCATGAACTTATACGAAAAGTAGACTAAAAAAAGTTGGTTTATTATTTTAAGTTTTATTTGTAGACTTCTTTTGAAATTCTTTTAGTTGGAGTTAAAGTTTTTAAGACTATATTAAGCCTTTCAAATATGCGAGTCTGTTACAAAATAATACATAAAGTCAGTTGTCATTCTCTTTCATTGTTCTCAAGTGAAGGTATCACATGTGCCATCATTTTATTTAGATTCTGTCCATCACCCTTTAAAACAAAACAACTATGCTGTGCCATAATAGTATCTTATGATAATGGAACATCATCAACAACATCACATTTTGACAATAAATTCAACTGAATGGCAACAATATATGACAATACAATACAGATGATGATGTTACACTGTATGAATATTAATGATAACTGGTATGGAAACCAACTGTAATTTAACTCAAGATAAGTGATGATTAAACATGACCTGTTTAGAAAAAGTCTCCAAGACTACTGTGTAAAACTGATATAACTTATCACACATGATAACCATATCAACACACAGAGTCTCACAGCCTTGATGGCCTTGCCTTAATGGTGTTTTTTACTTTGTTTTATGTAAGAAATAGAAAATAATTTTCTAAATAGTTTTTAGGAGTTCTTGTGTTTTCATTTCAATTTGTATTTAAGTTTTGCTTATTATGTATTCATATCTCTGCTATAAAAATCTCTATGGCTTTTGGTTTAATTATTTAAAATCGTTTATATGTTGAGTTGTTTTACGTAAAAAAAACTTTTATTTAAGGAAAAATAGAAAACGGCATATACAGAAAAATTTTTGATAAAAAAAATATATGTACACGTGTGTGTATGCTTATAAAGTCTGTTTCCGTATGCCAAACAATATAAATTTATATGAAAATTGTTTGTAAATAATTTTTTTAATTAATTTTTTTATTTGTTTAAAATTGCTTGTCTTATAAAAACAGGAGAATATTTTTTTTTATTATATAAAAAAAAATAAATAAAGTTGATTTTAATTAAAAAAACAAATACAATTATTCTCACAAAAATCAATATCCGGTGTTTTGTTTAAGTTTCCGTTTTATGGTAGGCCTTTTATTTCTTTTTTTTTTTTGCCTCAAAATCCAACTGGTACTTTTTTTGGGTCTCTTAGAGACTCAAAATATATTAAAAATTCGAAAAAAAAACAATAGTTAAAAAAGTTATATTTATACAATAATTTGTATAAAACTTGTCTGCCTGCTCATATATTTAAGTTATCTTGCAAGCCTTGATTTACTGAAACAAGAGTAGAGTACAGAAGAACCTGTTTATATGCGTATTAATCGTATAAAAAAGTTTACACAAAACTTCACAAAACCTTATTAAAAATGGTTTTCGCAGCATACATAAAAATTAGTTTTTTTTTATGCGACAAGTAGGGACCGCATAAGCGTTTAGTGGCATAATCTTGTTAGAAACAAGAAAATTTTCTATACAAATTTTGAGAACAAACTATCGTTCTTCATTTTTTATCTTGTTGCTAACTTCGAATAATTGCTTTCCTCTAATTTGGTAACAATTCAAGCCAAACTCTCGTAGGAACATTGACATTTCTAATCCTGAACCATTACATATTGGGATGAAAAATATATCAGTAATCGATATAAAGAAAACAAACCTATATTTTTGTCCACAACATAGGTTCCATAAAACATGTTCAAGTTGTTTAGCTATTAACACGTTGAGTGCCACCATACAAAATAAAAATATATTCGCTAGGTGCCAATATATAACAGATTCAAATTAAAGTTTTTGTGATAAGAAATTAATTTGTGAAAATCGCTGTTTGTGTATGAGAGTTTTTCGTACCGTCATAATTTTTTGTTCCTTTCTAATTCATCTCAAATAAAAGATAAAATATATTCAATTTAATTCATATGTAGCTGTGCACCGCCGGCGGTACACATGGCACTCAATGTGTTAAAGCTCTTCAGTTGTAGCGCACACTCTTTTTTTCACAAGAATTCTACGTGTTGCTGTAGCAGTTTTTAAAGTTAGTGGCTAAATTAGGAAAATAGTATTGTTTTTATAACAAAGAAGTATTGAAAAGCATGATAATTAAACAGAGGCTCATTTTAAAAATATAAAAGTAGTCGTAGCATTTCATTGCGTAATTTAAAAATGATATGTTAGCTGACATGTTATTATTGAAAACAGTTATTGATTTGAAAACGAGTGAAATATTTCAAGAAACCTGCATTAATATTTTATATCACAATATATTTAAAGTAAATTTCTTCATGCTTGTATAAAAAATATAATAAAAAATTATCTTATTTTTAGGAGTTCTATATCCTGCAATACCAAAACCAGTTACATTTTATATCTTGTGGGATATGCTACTAAAATGCAATAAATTTTTCTGTCTGTCTAACAGATTTGTTATTTTGTTTTAATAGAATCAAATTAATGGCAGATGATAATAAAGTTTTATTACAGAAAAATCTTTTGAGAGTTTCAGTTCACTACTGTACAGTAATATCTACTACATACAGTTTATGCTAAAGTTTGCACCAAAACATGCACAGTTTGATTTAAAATTAAGGTTGATACCTCATTGTTAGTCATTTTGTATGTATCACTGTAAAATACTAAAACAAAATATAATACTTAAGTAATAGAACGCTAAACTACTGTAAGCAAAGTATTAATGTGTAGAAATAAATTATAAAAAATAAAATAAAAACAGTTGGTAGACAAAGCCACAACTTCAACTATGTAATTATATACACGACGTTTACCTTCTAACGTTAATCATCTGCCATCTACACGCGCAAAAGCATTGCAATAAACAACAATAGATACATGTTAGAACTTTACACATACATAAGTAGATACATAATTGGCCATTACAACCCTGTGTCAGGGTTACGGCCTAGCTTCTCGCAGCACTTAGGTTGTGTGTCTTAATTTTTATCCATTAGTACCAGTACCTGCAGTTTAAAGTCGTCTCCAAACTACAGATTTGAGAAGCTTTTTCATGGCAATCAATTACTTTTACTTACAGAGCTTTTACCAGGACACTGCTGCGAGGTAGTCGCCGAAAGAAATAATTTATTCATATTTCTTTTTTTCAAGATGTCAAAGCTGAGAATTGAACTTTACACAACAACAAGAAAAAATAACACATAAGCACATCAACGAAAGTTTAGAATCAACTAAGGGTATAGCAAAAACTGAAGAAAAAGAGTTCTACTCGTTTCTAGTTGTTATAGGAACTTCGAAACTACACAACAACTAACATTTAAATAAACGCAGGACACCAACGGGAAATTTCGTATACGTATAATAGTCTGGAGATCCCAGATAGGTTGTGATAATCTGTTTAATTAGATCAGAAACTTAATTCTTTAAAGAATTTATATTATTTTTTAAGATTTCTAAATCAAAGATGAAAATAGCATCTACTAAAGAATCTATTCCACCTTAACAATTGACAACAAACACGAATGATCAGGAGAGAATCGACAACTATTGGGAAGTAGGAGATAACAGCTAAACCTACTTAGCGAAGGCACTCACCACACAACCAACATGCAACCGTGCAATTGCTGTTAGTCATTCAAGGGTATAACACCGGCCTTTGAATCATCAACTCACAGCAATTTGTCTCAAGCCTTAATAATAATATAATAAAAAAAAATATTTACCGGCCTTAAAAAAAATCCTATAGACAGCATCAGTAGGGGTTTACCCCTGAGTATTGATTTTAACTACAAAAAAAATTGTACATCAACACCGAACAGAACAGGTTTCCGATTCCAGTTACTCAATTCTCATTAGAATTCTTTATTTCCTCTACAATTCCATTCAAATCATCAACTATTTAACTCACACATTTTATAGAAATCGTATATTGGAATTATATTTTTCCTACAAACTGTGTAATGAGTTAGTCGAAGACTTACTAAACACATTACATTTTTAGCATATTTTCTTTTTTTATATCCATTATATCCTTTTATTTTTTTTTTTCTAATTGTCATCTATTCTGAATGAACAGAATCACAAATAATTTATTTTTGCTCTCTTTTGTTCCGTCCATAGGCGTGGTGGCTATAGAGCATCGAGAGAGAGCAGATGAGATGTTGGACTTAGTAACGGACGTTGTGCATTCTCAACGAGTAAATCTGAATAAATTACAACTTACAGTTTAAGAAAAAAAAATAATCTGCCAACTCTTTAACTCATACAAAAGGAAAGAAGTTCAAGAGGTAAAGAGTCATTTAGCAGACTAAGCCCCTATTATTATATAAATATTGTAACAAAGAATGCATAAATAAACATTCAATAAATTATTCCAGCTCTGTTGCATATTTAATTCGCACTCTATCTCTTTCTCTCCTGCCCTTTATCGCTCTATCTTTCTATTCGTGTGTTTTAACCATCACTACCATATAATTTACATAATAGTCGTCTTTATACATATTTATTACTCTGTCATGTGCATTCGTTATAAATTTTAACTTTATCGATAATCAAAATGTATGTGTGCCAGGCTTAAAGAATATCGTTTTTATATTTCCCTTAAGCAACAGTGGCATTCTTGACAATTTGCCTTCCCGACACTCTCATTTTCTCTTTCCTTCTCTCGCTTATTGTGCATCATTAACTTCTTTAGTTTTCACATGTTTACCAATTCAAATTTTTTTTTTTAATGAGAAAATTTGTTTTTTTTTTTTTTAAATTCAAATGTGTAGTGGTACTCGTTAATACAGTTGTTTGGCTTTAAATAAAATTTAAAAAATGAGCGTATGTGTGTGCATAATACAAATACTGTTTTTTTTTTGTTTTGCTTTTTTTTATTCTCTTCATTTAAAATCACAGAAGTAGTACGTGTTTTATTCGCTTCTATTTTATTTTTTTTTTTTTTTTTTAGTTCAATTCATGCTTGATTGCTTTAGTTCATGCATTAAATATGCTTTCATTTTACTCTATCCCTATTCCATTCTTTGTGTATTTTTATCTTATTTAACATTTACAGGAACAATGCTATTAAAATGGCACAGTGTCTTGTGCATTTCTATTTCTATTTTTGTTGTTGTTATTTTTTTTATTACTCTTTTGAGTCAAATTCAAGTCAGTACGTGAAATTTTTTGAAAACATTGCTTTGCTTTTAGTCCAAACGAATAATATTTGTTGGAAATTAAGGCAAATTACAGTTTTCAGGAATTGATTACTATGTTTAAATAAAATTATAGGGAAATACTATTCACCTTCTTCTTCTTTTCTTTTATTGCAAGTTATGTGAAGACAAAAAATTTATAGAAGAATTTTGCATACAAAAATTTTAATTTGTTAACAAAAAAAAAAAAAAAAAAAATTAAAAGGAAATGAAAAAGAAAAAAAAACTGACTGAACTGAAAAATTTTATATATTTGAAAAGCCTCGTTTGGATGATTTTCCGATTTAGAGATTCCAGTTGATAGCCTGGTTCTTATAATTTGACGCCGCTGAGCTATACTCAATAAACAGTGACTTTCTGAAACACGAAATTCGGAGCTACATGAAGGAGATAAACGAAACTTTGTGGTGAAACTGGCTCAACATTTCGTGAAAAGAGCGTCGCATAGAGGGGTATTTTGACGATCTGGGCGGTCAAAATACGATTTTTCAAAAGTTAATGTTTTGCATAATTACCGATTGTAGGGTAAAGAGAATAGAATGCTTAACTATTTTTTCATTCCTTTTTGCTTACATTCATTTTCTGTCAAAGTTGTTTGTTGCTAATAGTGCATTTACTATTTTGTTGCGTTCAAGTAAATTAAAAGTTTTAGTAGGCTGTGCGAAGGCGTATGTTAAGTTTAATCATTTAAACAAAATGGAAAATTTTAAAGCAGGTAAATATTATTTAATCCACTTTAAATTATAATTTAAATTCATACTAGTAAGGCAGCATTGAAAAATATGTTATTTTTGTTAATTTCAATGGGTACCAAAAGTGAACTCTGGACAAAAAGTTATTCACCACCACTCATCACCACTTCAATCTATGGTTAAATGTAATCTTAAACAAACAAAATTTTCGGTTTTGTGTTTTATAGATATTTAAAGTGACCTACTCCGGAAAAAAATACCATAATTTCTGCTGCTGCTTTACCGTATATCTTTCGTTGTTATACAGAGTGATCTATATCTCAATGCATTTATTCATACGGGTGTTAGACGTAGTCGCCGTGGTCTAGTGGTTAGTGTGTTGGCTTACTAAGACGATAGTGCTAGGTTCAAATCTCAGCACCGACATCTTGAAAAAAGAAATATGAAAAAAATATTTCTTTCGGCGACTACCTCTCAGCAGTCTTCTGGCAAAAGCTCTGAGAGTAATTAATTGCCATGAAAGAGCTTCTCAAGTCTGTCGTTCGGAGTCGACATTAAACTGTAGGTCCCGGTACTCATGGATGGAAATTTACACACACAACATGAGTGCTGCGAGAAGCTAGGCCGTAATCCTGACACAGGGTTGTAAAGGCCAGTTATGTATGTATGTTAGACGTATAAAAAGTTATTGCAAGGTAGGACCCTTGGAATCTTATCTTTTTTTTATAGAAACCTTTTTTTTTGATAAAAATGTAAAATTTGAGGTATTTTTTTCCAAATTGTGTAAAAGATCCCCTCTATCCCCCAATTTCAACAAATTATTATTTTACGCCTCACAGAGTATTTTTTTAACATTCTGCTTCGTAATTTACTTCAAATAATTTTGGCCGCCCTGTGCATCGGTTGGCTTGCTAGAAGGAAACATTTGTCCAATATTAAGTATATTTCGTTATTAATTCAACTAAAGTTGTAAATAAAAGTTGTCTTCTTTAGCCAATTTATTTGCTATCCTCAAGCTTGCTCACTTTTTATATACAACTTACTTACCTTAACATTTGTTTAATATTATCAGTGCAAAGTGTTTTAACCCACTTACCTGAAAAGAGAAAAATAAAGGAAACAAATTTTATTATTTTGTTTTATTAAAAATAATCAAAAAAAAAAACATAGAAATAATGGTGCCATTTTGAAGGTAATATTTATTAAAAGCTGTAGTAATCTCGTCACTGTGTAATCATATTTGCATTAAGAAAATTTAAAGAGAATAAAAAAACTCCAGCCTTGTCTTTTGTAAACAATTGCGAAAAAACAGATGTTTTTGAGTGCATTTGATGTTCTTTAATATTATACTGGGCAAAAAACGCTGTCTTTCTGCAACATTTCCAGACGACTTTTTTTTTAAAACAATACACGATACCCTTTTTGAGTGTAATTTTTTTAGAGAAACGAACAGTAAAAAATTTTTTTAACGTAAAGGGGAAAAAGATAAAATTTTTTGCGAGGAAAATAATACCATAAAGTTATAACAAGAAGTCCATCTATAAAGAATCCGCTCTCGGAAATTCCACTCTATTCCATCTTAACCATTGAGAACAAAAACGAATGATCGAGAGAAAAACGCCACCTATTGAGAAATAACAGATAGTAGCTAAACCTACTTAGCGAAGGCACTCACCACACAATCAACATGCAACAATGAGGCGGTTGCTGTTGATCATTCAAAGGCCGATGCTATACCTTCACCTTTGACAATTTGTGTCATTCCTAAGGCGCTTAATAATAATATAAGAAAAAAAATATATATTCCCCTTTTAAAAAAAAAAAAAAATCCAATAAAGTGCACAACATCAGTAGGGGTTTAACCCTGAGTATTGGTCTCAATCCGTGTTCAAATCTCAGCACCGACATCTTGAAATAAGAAATATGAAAAAAATTATTTCTTTCGTCGACTACCTCTCAGCAGTCTTCTGGCAAAAGCTCTGAGAGTAATTATTTGCCATGAAAGAGCTTCTCAAGTCTGTCGTTCGGAGTCGACATTAAACTCTAGGTCCCGGTACTCATGGATAAAAATTGACACACACAACATGAGTGCTGCGAGAAGCTAGGCCGTAATCCTGACACAGGGTTGTAAAGGCCAGTTATGTATGTATGTATGTATTGGTCTCAATAAAAAAAATAACGTATTTTATAAAATGCAGTTAAAACCAAAATTGATTGAAACGATAGTGAGTGCTTCTGCTTATATTTATATTGATTATACTCGTAATACCTAGGATTCATATTTATGTTTTAAATTGTTCTGTTGAGTAAATAACTCGATATTATTTCTCTTAAAAATAAAAAGAAATACCCAGCAATAAGTAAATTAAATTTTATAAAAAAGAAAAAAAAATATAAATATTTTATTTGTATAAAAATGTCTCTATAAAATGAAGTTATTTTCTGTTCCCATATAGTTTAGTTATCAGAAGTGTAATGGAAAAAAATTTTCATAACATTCTATTCTTTTTACGATAACATTGAATTTCTGTAAAATTTTATAAAAAAAATTTCTTCATAAAATATCAGTTTCAATTTAAATTTCTTGCAAAATGCATTTTTACTATAAAAGCATCATAATATTCTACGTGATTATAGAAAATATGTGTCCTTTTTGTGTGACTTTATGTGTTTAAATTTAGAATTGTGCTTAAAAATATAAATATCAATACACACACACTCACACCCACACTTCCATATTGTCTCTTTCTTTTACTATAAAGCTCATTTTATTTTTAACTAAAATTATTAAAAATGTATTACGTGAGTGTGTGTGATAATGAATATATTGAATAAAACGAATACACATGCACCGCTCGTTCTTATTGTTGTGTGCACTTGTATGTTGTGATCAGTGTTGCCGAGTTGGTTATTTCTAATTAAAATTGGTTATTTTTTTCGGCACTGGTACATACATGTGGACTTTTTTGGTTATTTTTATCCATAAAGTCATTGCAAACTACTAAACTACTCTTGTTTCAATGCAATTATAATAACTTGTTATTTTTTACTTATTTTAAATCACAGCATTACGATGAATGATACAACTGTGTCGAAATAGAATAATTTACAGGCATAAAAATTTTAATACCGAATCTGGACAACTTCTTAGAAGATAATTGTTGAGATAAGTATAGTAAATTCAACAAAATCCACATATCGTCGTGCGAGATTTTAAGTGCTCTATCCAAAATTTTATATATCTCGAGTTAATAATGCCACTTTAGGTTTTCGACCCCAAATTTTTCCGATCTGCAATCCTTTTTCGGCTATTTTGGTCAGTTTCTGAGTTAAATAGTGTCTATTTTGTTCTATATAATTCAAACCAGAATTTTTTGTGTGCTATTTTTTCTCGATTTTCTTAAAATTCATTTTTGGCACATAAAGCACTTAAACTCCCGCACGACTTTATGTATACTATAGCATTTCTACTAAAAGCTTCACCAAAAAAGCCTACGAATAATTGTATCAGAAATTATTTTTATTTCGTTTTAGTTACTTTTTTGTTGAAAGGCCGTGGCAGTACTGTTTGTGAATTTGTTGATATCAGAGGGAGAAGAGTAACAATATGTTAGTAATGTAAACAACTGTTTAAAAAGTGTCATTTAAAATTCACTTTTTATCTACCTCAACTTTTTACCACACAAACACACACACTTCAACAATATTGTAATTAACATCACAATTTATAATTATAATTAAGGGTGGATGCATATGTGTGTACAGATGTTTATAAGCCTTATTATTATTTAAAACAATAACAACAAAGACTACTTATACAGAAAATAAAAAAGAAAACAATTAAAGCTATTCTGTTTATTATTATTTTTTATTTTTATGTATTTTTTCCCACGTGTAATCACTGTTTTATGTACACATTTATTTATATAAATAAATACTTAAATATGTGTGGCATATATAGTCATGGTGACCTACTAAAGCTCTTAAGAGCAAAAATCTATAAAATATTTTGCATTTCTTATTTATTTATTAAGTTTTTCATAATTCACAGAGTTTACTGCCAACGGACAATTGAAAAAAAAAAAGAATTAAATATTAAACTAAAGTCGAATTTCCATAACTCCAACGTCTCTAACTCGAACTAATTAGGTTGGCACTAGCGTTCAGAGTATATATTACATTCACTTTTCCTTCTCTAACTCGAAATTCTCCATTACTCAAATCTCTACTTCAAACAGAAAAGGGTAACTTACATGCATATAAAATCTATAACTCGAAGTATTTTTCTCATTTGCTAAGTTGAAATTTTTTTTGGAATAGTGGTGAATCGAGTTATGGAAGTTCGCTGTATTATTATTGCTTCCTAAAATTGCGGTCCTAAAATTAAACGAAATAACAAGGAAAAAACAACAATTTTATAAATAATTAGTTACATCTCAACATATAAGTATCTTCTTTTCGAAAGACACAATTAAAAATGTACTTAAAAATATGAATATTGGTATTAAAGAAATTTTGCATTTTTTGAGAAAATTTACAAAAATAAAAGACAATATGATAGCGGTAACCATTCTTCGTTTGAAATTCCCTCCCAAACCCTGCAAAAGTAGCAAACAACTTGAAATAATAACTTAAACAGTAATTCTTTAAGATACTGGGGTTAGTTAATACCGATCGGTGTTTAGATTTCATGACTTGTAGCCTTTGTTAATTCAGAATACTTCAATTCTGCTACGAATTTCCAAAATTAAATAAACGGTGTCGACTTATATTTAGTTGTTAATCTTGATCTTCTTGTAACTCTATTAATTCTAATTCTTTATATGTT
Source organism: Metopia argyrocephala (assembly GCA_963576795.1). NCBI lineage: Eukaryota > Metazoa > Arthropoda > Insecta > Diptera > Sarcophagidae > Metopia > Metopia argyrocephala. Next base: position 168,508,548 of record OY756208.1, on the reverse strand, counting down.
TTAAAACATAATAACACAAAAAAGGGAACTCAGGTACATTTATTGAGAACCGCAAATAAACTTTCGAAGAACGGAATGTGACGGCGAGCCGCAGATTGATCTTCTCAGGTCTATTTTCATAAAATAGCCATTGACCCCAAATTCCACATCTTCATTGTTTGTAAATATTTTGCCACCGATCTTTTTTTTTAAGTTCAAAAATAAGTCTTGTGAATAAGGTGTGCAATGGAGCAATTAGAATTTCCAAGCCAATGATTTTGGGCTATGCAATAGGGCATGTGTGATCTGATGCATTGGACTTTAAAAAGCAGTACTACGTTTTTACTAAATTCGGCAACTTTTTCTTAAATTTTATCATATAAACGCTGCGATATGTTAACAAAAGTTTTGGCTTTTGAAGGTTTTGAATAAAAATTATTTCACGCTCATTCTAAAAAGATATGACCTGACTTTATTTGGTATTGGAACTGTCTTCACTTTCTTTAGATATGATATTCCCACTCTAGTCTACTGTTTTGATTGTGACTGTGTTTCGAATGTGATGTTGTGCAGAGCTTTCATTATGGTTACGAATCGATGCAAAGACTTGGTATTATTACTTTGAAACATAGCCAAACACACCGTTGCAACATATTACGATATTGTCTTAATCCTATTGTGAGTAAACCTTACACCCATTTGGCCCACAACTTTCTCATCCTTAAATTTTTATTGTGCGATATGTTGCAGTTAAGGAAACGCCTGTCGTTTCAGTTAGCTCACGCGCCTTCAGCTAATGATCATCCAATACCATTTTGTATATTTTTCTAATCGCTTCTGATTTTGACACCTATATTCGTTGGTTAAATTGTTGTTCGTTTGTTGTTAAATAATATATGATTTCTAATATATGATTTTTACAAAACAGAATGAGTTAAATAGTTGCTGATTGATTTTTTAAAAAGTGACGGACACAACATGGATGCTGCGCGAAGATAGACCGTACTCCGGAAACAGAGTTGTTATGCCCAATTATGTATGTATGTATGTTCTTTTGACCTTAGTTTTCTTTTGATTGCGACGGTTTTGTGATATCAAAAACGACACTAACTAATCCTCTGTTTTTAGAAAGTAGCATCTGCAAAAATTAGCCCTACCATTCCCGTTTTATAATTTTAGTCAATTGCTGGATAGTAAGAGATTTAAAATAGATCATCATTTCAAGACCTTGAAGAATTCTTTTATTTCAAGAGAATAAAAAAAAAGAAGAAACAAGTTAAGTTAAGGCTGCAAAGAGCAAGTAGACTATGACAAATAATTAATCAACGCTTATTTACCAACAAAGAAGCATGCTCACTTGGTAAAGAAAGGTCTTGTTTTAAATTCTTAATTTTTTTTCTCATTATTATTATTATTACTGTTGTTATTTTTTACTGTTGGCAATTTTTAATTTTTAGTTAGATAAAAAAAGAAAGAAAATAGTTGCGTTACAGAGAATAATGCAAAAAATATTAAACATTTTGCTTCGGGTTATTGCAATTTTGATTGTTTTTTTTAATTCTTCATTTCTTTTTCTTTTACTGTAGGCAATTTTTTAAATGAAAAATTTGTTCCTCTGCCTTTTTCTTTAGAAGAAACAGGCAGAGCAATTCTAACAGAAATTTTTTTAAAAGAAATATTTCTTGTATTTGCTTAACTGCTGCTTAACATGGAAAGGCGTTTTATGAGAGATAATTTATGACTGATAATAAATAAGAGAGAAAGAAAAAAGGAAATAAACAAGATGACAGTAATTTTTCTTTTTATTAATAAAAAATTATTTTATAAAAAAAATTGTCATCTTAGTGTTTACCTTGAAAAAAAATCTAATTGAACAGTGAATAACATAAAATTTGAAAATATTTAGAAAAATGCGTTTAAATGTTACAATCGAGTTATACAAAACTGTGAAACCTTGTAAGTTAGTGATTGGTAAAATTAATTGAACTCGCGAAGGGAAATGGGACATAGGTGCATTAGATATTTGTATGATGTGAGAGGATATACTGTGTCATTGTCCAAGATACGTGAATATTGAGAAAAGTCTGGGATTTTTACTTCTTACTGTTTTTTTTTTTTTGTTTTTTTTTTTGAAGTAACAATTTTATATTTTATTGTTATAGACTAGACAGAAAATTTCACGCAAACTTTAAACACAAAACACAATACACTTTACACACGGTAATGCTGTGAATCGTTTTTGATTTTCTATACATAAAATGGATACTCTAATGAGACAGTATTCTTTCAAATATATCTTTCAAATGCAGGGTGGGAAAATTTGAGGATAGAATGTAAATTGGATGCCAGATGATGAATTGTTAGTAGTTGAACTGTCATCCTTTGACATTTATTCAGCCAAAAATTTTTACGCTACACTACCATTGTAACGTCTAATGTTTGTTAATTGGTGTTTGAAAAGCTTTGCATCAAAATCATCTTTAGTGATAAGACTATGGAAATCGATTTTATGTGGTCACATTTGGCTAATGTTGACATCGTGTTGACACCTTTGGTTCCAGCCAATCAAACAATTCAGTTATTATTCCCCGTCGCGATTTGCTGATGTCAATATGCAGCCAAAATTCATTGCAGTTAACTTTAATCTATTTAAAGAGTTTCTGACGAAACAAAAAACAATATGAAGCCTCGACTAACTCATACAAGTGTATGTGCATACATACGGTAATAATTTCAGTATGCGATTTCCAAAAAAATATGAGTTAAATAGTTGATGTTTGGTCTTGAATATGCACAGGACACAAAGAACTCTGATGAGACTACCGTAGCTGGAGTCGAAAACAATTGTTCAGTTTGGCTAGTGTACTATTCCTTCACGGACATCATTTCTTCCTTAATTACCAAAAAATATTCATTGCAGTTAACTTTGATCTAATTAAAGAGTTTCTAATGAAACAAAAATTAAAATTAAAATTGATCACACCTTTCCTGGGGCTCGAACCCGAATCTTCAGCTCTTAATATGAAGCCTCGTTCTTGAGGTTTAACATCGTTAGATTATTTTCTCTGGGCCACTTGAAAGACCGGGTTTACGTGGATAAACCACAAACAGCTAACGTTTTGAAAGATGAAATTCGGCACTACATTGACGAGATAAGTGAACCTTTTTTTTGTGGTACAATATTTTGTAAAAAGAGCGGAAGTTTGCAGACGAACTACAATAGATGTGGATATTTGCCAGACATCATATTTCATTATAAGTTCCCAAATTTGTACTTTACATTGGTATTCACTGAATTTGTCAATGAAATAATAAGTTTAAAGCCATTTTACTTTCTTACCTCAAATTTACCCACCCTTTGCAATGATTCTATATGTCGATGAAAGCAAGTCACTTACTTAATAGATGATACCAACCAAAAGCACATTTCATGGCTAATTAGATGGTATTTGGAAAAAAAAAACAACATTGAATCTAAATTCTTTAGAGAACCTGTACAACAAAAATAAGAAATATATAGCAGGAGTCAGACATATAAGTTTTAAACGATTTGTGTAGATAGACAATCCTCAAATATGGTACTCGTATATGGGGTACTACTATACATGATTCAAATAGATGGTATGTTTACGAAATATAAAACCAGTGTTAAAAATAAAAGTTTTCCTATTAAATATTGAGTATTCGCTTCATTTACTTTCTGCTTCTTCTCATTTTCATAAGTGGAAAGAATATTTTTTCCAGCACAAAACAATGTTTTGCAACAAAACTAAATTATGTTGCACATGCTTCACATTCCAAAATGATGTTTAGGAGATAGAAATGATTTAAAATGCCATAGACAAGGTAGCCAACTAATGTCCACCATTGTATGTCATGTTTTATGTATAAAATTGAATCGTTATATATACATTTTTTTTTTGTTCACACATTTCTAATCTTTAACCATTTCATGCCACATATGCTGTTTGCATGCCATTTATTAGTAGCCCAATGCAATAACATTAATGGTTGTGCAATATTAAAATGAAGCTGTTGATACCAATTGAATGGGATTATGTTACGTTTGCAAATATTTCATAACTCAGAAAAAGGTATTTCGTTAAAAGCATTTTATTTAAAAGGGTTTTATGCAACAACAACAAAAAAAATGTAATTGAATTGAAATAGAAATGGTTTTTCAGGATAAAGAAAAAAAAAACAGTATTTCAGCAAAACTTGTAAAGTGACATGCAACAAAAAAAAAGTAAAACAAGAACGTGTATTTATTTGCAGCTGCTCTACTCCTATTGCAAAAGCTAAATTGAATGTCTTTGGAAACCTTTTTATTTTCTCTGGAAAATTTTCCATAACATAACAAATTTGATTGGTATTGGTAGTCTTACATCGACAGGTGACAGACGCCAAAAATATGATATAAAATAGGGTTTTTTTACGAGTATAACAAAATTTTTGCTTTTTATCTAGCCTGAGATAGTGTTTGTAAAGCATTACTGGCTTTTTGCAATGAGTTTTCCAAATAATTTCTTATCGTCTATTATAAGCCCCATTATAACAAAAGTTCGAATCTGTTAAAAGTTTAAAATGGCATTCGCAAAGCATCATTGGCTTTTTTCTACGATTGTTTTCTAATGTTCTGGTATTCCAGAAATTTTTTTTATTTAAGACCAATACTCAGGGGTAAACCCCTGCTACCTCGGTCGTTTGAGTTTCTGTGCACGCACTCTAACCACTATCCCACGATCCCCCCCAGACATTCCTTATCGGCTGTAGTAATTCCATAATATATAATACATACATACGTACATAAATGGCCATTACAATATTACATTTATTCATTCATTCATTCATTCATTCATATATGAGGTACTAGAGTACTTCGACCTGTAGATCTATTGTAAAGCCTTCAACTTGACCGGGATTCCTACAATATTTTGGCAAGTGCCAATCTCTAGAATTCCCTATCTGATAAATGATAGTCAGTCATCAAGGTAGCTTCACGTAGCACCCGTATTATGTGCGTCAGAATCCGTACAACAGACCTGACAAGCTTGTTCATGGCTATCAGTTACATTTTAAAATTTTACTAAAGTAAGACTTTGAATCAAAAGCTCTTACTAAGTTTTAGTAATTCATAATTCAAAAAAATGGCTGTCATCTCTTATTTGCTAGACGTTATTTTATAGTATTTGAGAAAAAATTTCGAAGTTTTGAGTTTTTCCTTCTGTCCACTTTCACAGTATTTAGTTAGCTAACTACCGTAGTTCAGTTTAGGCTTTATTCTTTATAGTTTTTGTTTAAACTTAGTTTAATTTTTAACTAAACCACTTCACATACATACATAATTGGCCATTACAACTCTATGTCAGGGTTACGGCCTAGCTTCTCGCAGCACTCATGTTGTGTGTATTAATTTGTATCCATGAGCACCGGGACTTACAGTTTAAAGTCCACTCCGAACGAGAGATTTGATTTGGTAGTGGTCCGTGGTCTAGTGGCTAGTGTGTTGGCTTACTAAGACGATAACACAGGGGTCGAATCTCAGCTCTAACATCTTGAAAAAAGAGACATAAATAAACTTAACCACCTTAGTGAAATAAATAAATACTGCGAATCTGGGCATTAATGCTTTTTAAGTACTAAGTTGGTATCTGTCACTTGACATTTATATATATGTATATATACATATTTGGTTTTTATTTTGTGTTATGATGTGAATTCATTTAATTATTCACAATTGAATTAAATTGAAAAACCTAACAAATAAATAAAATCTTTATACAAAACACAAAACATTTTATTCAAAAAGTAGGCTATAAAAAGCCATATAAATGCATTAAATTAAAATATTTTTTACATACTATTAACAAAAGAAAACCAGCACATGCATTTTATAAAGATATGAAAACATATTACATGTAAGCTTAAAAGTATGCTATGCAATTTCTTTTAATTAAATGCACCTTAAAATATGTTAGACATTTTCGTATTGTAGAATTATTTTAATTATTTCTTTGAGAGTATTCTCTCACGATTTTTATAGTGTAAAATTTTGTTTAGTTCCTAATTTCAAATAGTTTTATGTTTTTTTTTCTCCCATTAACTTATACAAATAATTTTTTGCAATTTTAAGTTTCCCTCAACATTTTATGACAAAATAATTATTGTTGCTTGAAAAAGTTTTTTTTTTAACTTTTCAAGTTCTCGCCTCGTTGCTTATAAAACTTTTACAAAATCTTGTTTTACTTATCCTCTACTGGGTTGCATAAATTTCTTTACTTGCCCCTAAATGACCTGCAATGTATTGTCATGGTGTGGTGTGCTGTGCTGTGCAATGCAGTGTCGTGTTGGAAGAAAACTTTTATATATTTTTTTCTTTTGCCAAATAATTTTTTTTTTTGTAAGTTTTCTTAACAATTGAATTGTTGTTTAATATGCAAAAAGTGTGTGTCAGAGTATGTACACGCATCAAGTCATAAATTATGAATGACCTAAAAGTATGCAAAAAATATTTGTTTCGTATGTATGTGACTCTGTAAAAGAGCATATGTAAATCAGTTTTTAAGGGATTGAAGTATAAGCATGGATACTCGTATAAAAAATTTAAAAAATAATATTTTTCTTACAGTTTTTTTTTTCATTATAAGTTTCGTATGCTTTTAATTCGGTATGCACTTTGTTATATACATTAAGAGTGTACTTTTAAGTATGATTCGTTCAAATAGGAAAAACGGATTTATTTTGTAACAATTTGCTTTTTATGGATAGTTTTAATATTTTTGTATTTAGTTTTATACGTTTCTTTAAGATCCGCTTTATACCTCCAAAACAAAATGCTTCTGATACATATGCTGTAGAATTTGCTGGTTTTATTTTAGAAACAATATATCTCTAAATAAATATGGTTATGGACACTGTAAAAAAATTGCCAATATTCCAGGTGATATAGCAGACAAAGTATATGCAAAATTGAAATTAATTTTAATTAAAGTTAAGGATTTTTCTTACTTAAAGATATTTTAGATAGTATGTGTTTAAAACCAATCGTATAAAATATACTTCGCAACGACCACTCAATTTAAATATGTTCTTTCGAACGTAAAAAGAACCTTTTCTACATGGTCTAGTGTGAGATAAACATCTCTGTTTACATAAATTTTATATATGTATAATGTAAATAAAAAATTAAATGAATTTGGATCATCAATAGCTCCCCAGGTAATGCATAACAAAGTCCAACCAATATCATACAACCAGATGATCAAAATGATTAATTTTTTTACAAAAAAATTCTAAAAGTTTTGTTCCATAAGTCCCATTTGAGTATAAAAATAGTTTTAGAACATCTAGTACGCGATTTTGAGCATAGGCAAACGAATACCAGGTAGAGGGCAATGGACTCCTGCTGAATATCGAGGTTGACTTGGTTTGTTTTTGATATTAAACGTATTTGATCTCTATTATGTTGTAGTAGAAATAATTTTTAAGACCAATACTCAGGGGTAAACCCCTACTCATGCAGTGTGCATTGTATTGGAATGTGAAGATGGTTGATAGAAGTTTTTTTTTTTTTTTTTTTTTTTTTTTTTTTTTTTTTCATAGATTTTGTATTTTTTTTGCGCCTTTATTTGTTGATGAAACAAGTTGCTGGTAATTTGTCCACTCAAGAGCCAGTGTTATACCTTCACCCTCAAATGATCAAACAGCAATGGCCTCATCTGTCGGTGGATGTTTACATGTGAATGGTGAGCGTCTTCAGTAGATTAGCTGTTATCTTCCCAGAAGGTGGCGCTGTACTCCTGATCATTGGTTTCTGGTGGAATAGATTAGAAATGTCAGGGGGCGGTTTCTTGCAGATGGTCTTACTGGAGGGGGGGGGGGGGAACCTCTTATTTTATTTAAGTTTAATTTTTAATTTAAATTAAATTTGTTTAGATTGTACTTTCTAGACTCTGCTCGATTGGAAAACATACACGCCGAATCACTATTTAATAAAATGATTACTGCCGCAGTTGAAATCAGGCGGAGAAGAAGGAGACACCTGAGCATGTATTTAGTAATTTCCCGGCCGCTTTTCAACATTTTGTGATGCCCTCGGTTAGAGATATATACCCGATATTGTAGACATATTATCTATTGATCATTGAAATATCCCTAACGATTCCAAGCACGATAAATTTTTACAATAAAAAAACTAGCAAAAATTGCAAGACTTCCTAGAAATCTATCAATCTGATCATTTCGTGTCAAACTAATAAAAAAATATTCATTTACAAAGACTAGAGGTTGACCTAATTTAATAACCTTATAACCAAAAATGTACCAAAAATTACGAGACAACTTTATACGAGTCTTGTAAGACCAATTCTTGAATACGGATCGGTAATCTGGGATCCTGTGTATAAAGTTAATAATGATTGTATTGAATCCGTTCAGAAGCAATTCTGTTGTTTTGTTTAAGAAATCTACACTGGGACTTTTTTAATTTACCGCCTTATAGATTGGCACTGATAAAGTTACCTAATCTCAAAAGCCTTCGAACAATGTTAAATGTAATGTTTGTCTAAAATGTTATAAATGGAAAAGTTTCCTCTGATTTTTTGATTGATAATTTGTCTTTTAATGTTCCATCTCGTCCTACACGTCATTTTCGTCCTTTATCAATCAATATATGCAGAACTAACTATGCCAACTCGGATCCTTTAATTAAAAATTGTAATGAATTTAATAAACTGTATTTCTTAATTGATTTCTCTGTTAATGTTAATACTGTTAAAGGTACTTAATTCAATTTTATATTTTAATAAATAATTTTGAATAGTCTGTAAGGATAATAAATCTATAGACTCAACTAAATAAATAAAAAAGTACCCTCAGAATCTCGATATTAATTCCAACCTGTAAGTATGCTCGTTCATCCTTACATTACATAGTGCACAACTTTTCTAATAAATCTCTTTTTATGCTATTTAAATTATATGTCAGAGTACAAGAAAAGACTTGAGGCATAATAAGTGAGTTTATAACCTATTTCCAAAATGTCGTGGGACAAGTTCTATTGCTAGTAATGTTTAATTGAGTATTAAATTTAATATTGGAGTTTTATTAGATTCGACATTTTAAGTAATCTGCAAGCCTAATATGTAACATGCTCATTAAGAAAGATTCTTGGGTAAACAACATTCGTTAATACCTAGCCTTTACATTTATATTCACATTGATTTGAATAATCCTTAAAAATATTATTAAATTACAACTATACAAATTTAATTACGGACATCTCATAACATTTTACGAATGTTAAAAATGTATAGGATACTTTCACATATAAAATACGGGGCTTTTTAATACGTACTTTTAGACTTTACTTACTCAGCTTGTATTGTTAAAAAATAGATTTAAAAATACTTTTTATATTTATTTATTAAACAATGTTGTAAAGAATTTAAATTTTTCATTAATTCCTAGTAGTATGAAAAATGCCGCTAAAAGTATGCTTTTATTTTTTTGCCATTAAAAATACAAAAAATAAAACTTTTTTCCATTAAAACTTTTTTCTAACAGTTAACGTCAATTAAAAGTCTTGGAAAAAAATTTTTTTTTGTTTTTTCTGTTTATTTTACAATTCTTTCACGTTCTAAATTTAATTGCTGATAAAAAATATTTAATGAAATCACGTATTAAAAAATATAATGGCTTATCATTGCCATTTTCACAATATTCTTTGGTATCACAAATAATCAAATTAAATAAAGAATACAAAATAATTGCTACACAATTTTTTTTTAGAAGTAAATGAAAAACAAATAAAATAGAAAAACAAATACCTATATGTGTACATATGTATGTGTATTAAACCACTAGTGCCCAAAGAAACCACTAAGGTATGTACATGCACAAAAACTGAAATAAATTGTTTAAAATATCGAAGATTTATTAGAAGCTAAGCAGAACATTTAAGGGAAATTAGTAGTGTTAGTAGTTGCCGTGGTCTAGTGGTTAGTGTGTTGGCTTACGGGTTCAAATCTCAGCTCTGATATGTTGAAAAAAAAATATGAAAAAATTATTTCTTTCGGCGACTACCTCCAGCAGTCTTCTGGCAAAAGCTCTGGGAGTAATTGATTGCCATGAAAATGCTTCTCAAATCTGTCGTTCGGAGTCGACTTTAAACTGTAGGTCCCGGTACTCATGGATAAAAATTAATACACACAAATGAGTTCTGCGAAAAGCTAGACCGTAACCCTGACACAGGGTTGTAATGGCTAGTTATGTATGTATGTATGGAAGAAAGAGGTCGAAATTTAACAATTTAAATAGAAATAATAATAAGCAATAATTTTTGCATATTTCTTTTTTTCAAGATCTCAGAGCTGAGATTTGAACCTCTTCCTTACCGAAGATTTACCTTGACCATTAAGTCATTCAGATTAATCTTAGTAGCTTTAGCTTCAACCGTTCTGAAGTTATACAAGCGTCAGTATTTTATTTGTCCAATTCTGACAACTTTTTAACAAAAATCATCTCAAGGATAAAGCTCATATCTTCCCAAATTTCTACAGCAATTGGATATTATAAAAATTAAAAATTATTTAAAAAATTAAGGTACAATTACTTTTTATTTCAGTCAATAACATCCTCAATCAAAACAACAATTCTATTTTATTGTCTGTTTCCAAAAAATTTTTTAATTTAATTTTACTTTAAACGAAATATTTGAATAAAATGTTACCATAACATACGAGTAGTGGTTAAGCTTTTATTTTAACAAATACTTGTCAAATTTAAACGCAGCTTTCATTTAATTGCTTTAATTATTTATAATGATTTTCATAGTTTTATTTGACATTGTCAAACGTAAAATATAAATCAATAATAAAATGATTATTTAGAAAAAATTTTCATTTATTATTAGATTTTTTTTTAGGTTTTTTTTTTATCGGACAAATAATTAGTTTTCTTTTTTTTTGGAATATTTGTAAGTGGTATGCAACCAGGTGTAGTTAGTAAAAGCGTCATTTATATCTATTTGGTTAGAAAAATTGTTAAAAATAAAACATATATTGTATACAAAACAAATTGGTGGGCAATAGAAGTGTTTTTAATTATAAATTAAGGCAATTAAATAGAAATGAACATTACAAACCACTTCACTATTCATAATAAGCCATTAAAATTAAAGTTATCAATTTGATTGATATCAGAAACATTTAATAACAGGCAATTTAAATATATTTTTATTTAATTTTTAATATTCATAGCCAGTTAATGGCGGTTTCTAGATTTTTACTTATCTTTACAGGACACTATAGAAAATTTATTTTGCTTTTGGACAACGTAAATTATTTCCCACCAAAATAAATAATCTACTGATACATGTCCTTCCAGAATTATAGGCTTCCTTTTTTGTTTCAAGAAAATGCTATTAAACAAAAAATTTCTTTAAATCATTTCTTTATGTATTAAATTTTAAATCACTTTACAATAAAATAGAAAGTTACTGGTTTAGCTCAATTTATTTTGAATTATTATGTAATTTGATTTATTTTCTTAATTAAGAAAATTATCTACTTTAGGGCTTTATATTAAATAAAGTTTATTTATGCCTAAGCCTAAAAGTATACTTAATAGTCATCACTTTTAATTAAATTTATTTCCCAAATAAAAAAATATATATGTATTTACTTTCTCTGTGCTGATTTTGTTAACTAAGGCTCGCAGCTATTTTTCTTGTATTTATATTTTACAAAAAAAAATTTTCCATACATGCAATGTTTTTGTTTTATTTTAATTGAAAGTTTTCAATTTCACACATGACTGAATAATTAAGCCTTCAAAACAAATTTTGAAAAATAAGACAAAAATATTTCATACACATTCTATACAGCGACAACAAAAAAAACCTATGAATAAATAATTATTATTCAGAGGCAATAGAATTACCATAAGACTTGCAGAACTTGGAGGTAAATATTTAAAAATAAAACACATGTTTAGCTAAGGCATACACAAAAAGGGACAAAAGTTAAAAAAAAAAGTAGAGCATAACTTGCAGGCTTTTGGAAATTAATTAATATGTTTTTAAGATATTGATATAGTTGTCTATTCACTTAAATATTATTATTTTGTATAATAAAAACTACTTAATTAAAACAAGGCAGACATTTTTGAAAGTCTTTATTTTTACAAAAATGTGCTCATTTTGAAAATTATTGAATTATTAAAACAAACCACACTGGATTATGTCTTAAAGTAATGTACATAAAGATTTTAAAGTAATCACATAAATTTAAAAAAGGGCCTAAAAATATGCCAAAATTACTTTTTTTCAATTACAGCATTAAATTGCATTGGATTTGGTTTGAATGTTAAAATAAGAAAGAGTGTCAATGCTTTCCAAAAAAGAGCGAACAATATTGGAAAAGTTATAAATATACATACATACATACATACATACATAACTGGCCTTTACAACCCTGTGTCAATATTACGGCCTAGCTTCTCGTAGCACTCATGCTGTGTGTGTTAATTTTTATACATGAGTACCGGGACCTACAGTTTAAAGTCGACTCCGAACGACAGATTTGAGAAACTTTTTCATTGCAATCAATTACTCCCAGAACTTTTGCCAGAAGACTGCTGAGGGGTAGTCGTCGATGGAAATAATTTTTTCATATTTCATTTTTTTCAAGATGTCAGAGCTGGGTGTTGGACCCAGGGCTTATGTCTTAGTAAGCCAACACACTAACCACTAGACCACGGCGACCATATATATACTTTCCAATAATAAAAATTGGATATGAAACAACAAAAGTAGCAGTACACAAAAAATTATTGTTAAATTTCTTTTAAACCCTTCGAAATAGCTCAACAGATTTTCATGAAATTTTGTGTATATATTGCGTAAGTCTGGGAATCGGTTACCATCGTTGACCCAAGAGAAAAGCTATTGATAAATAATGTCCCGTTTTTTGAAGAAATTTTAAACTACTAGATCTCTATATACAGCAGAACATATATGGTTAAAATTTTTTTAAAGACTCAAAGGGAATGGTACAGGGGCTTCAACCATCAAATTGAAGTACCGAAAACAGCGGGAAATCATTCTTTAAAACTACCAGTAACGCAGACATTGACGGTGATAATAGTTGGGTTCTACCATATTCACTTCAGCTAAGAAAAAGATTCTATGCTCATATCAAGGCTGAGCTTTGCGGTTCGGTGAAGAGTATCAAATATATTTGAACTAAAGAAATATTTGCTAGAAATAATCTATATGGCAAAACAACGTTTGCCGGGTCAACTAATGTTTTTGTTAGACTTTTATTTTAGAAACCACATTAAATGACTACTATACACAAATATGATATGCTCCTTTTCGTCTGAGTTTTATGAGTCCTAACAGTTTTGTATGAAACATTAAACAAATTTTGAAATGGTAGTTTTTTTTTCCTTTTAGGCCAGCAGGACCGCTTTAGTTAAAAATAGAATAAAAAGAATACACATATGCAGTTCAAATTCCGCATAAATAAACCTTTTAATAAACAGTAAACAACAACAAAAAATTTAAGATTTCTGTACGAATTTATACACTACACACTGTATAAGTACATGTTCACTTAAATCATTTTGTTGTAGATTGCTTACATTTTAAAAGAATCCAAATAAAAAAATAAAAAAAATAAAAAAACAAGAGTATGGCTTGTTAGTGGTTAGATTGCTAGAATACAATGCAAAGTTACCCGGGTTGTAATCTAAGTGAAGGCAAGACGGTAATTGTCATTGTGATTTCGGTCGTTTTAAATCATTAAGAAAGCTTTTTTCTCAGCCCGCTCCAGACATTTTTACCCAAGAAAATCAGGGACTACTCAAGAAAAAATTTTTTGATAATTATTGCCAAATTTAAATATTGGGGTTTATGCCCCTTAAAATATGCATCTTTTTTATTTTATATATTTCAAAAAAAATTTAGACTTTCTCATATTTAATTTTCTTTTATTTTCAAACAACATTTATATTTCATAGTCTTCTATTAAAACATGCCTTTTTTAATGTCAAACACTAATTAGACAGCACCATAAAGTATGCTTGTACTTACTTACTATAAAGTATACTTACTTAGTTATAAGTAAAAAATTTGTCTGCTTTTATTTTTGTTAAGATCCATAAATTATATTTTTAGTAATAAACAAACAAAAAAAAAAAAAAAACAAATAAAATAAAAAGTTGTTTACAAGGCATATTGTTTTAATTCGCGTTTTTTTAAGTAATTAATTATTGGGTTTTACAACTGAAACTATGCTTTACTTTTGTTTAAGATATTTCTACATTTATTTGTACTATAAAACGTTACATTTTTCATATTTCATTTTCCGTTATTAATAAATAAATGTTATTAATAATCTACAGTTTTCTAGTTGATTTAAAATACTAATTAGTTAGCACCGTAAGGTATACTTTTATTTGGTTAGAAGTCGACAATTTGTCTACTTTAACTTTTACCAAAATCTATAACTATATGTATATTTGATTTTGAGAAAGGAGAAAAGAGTAAAAGAAAAACTTTTCGAAAACCCATAGCATTTTGGAATGCAGTTCTTTTATATTTTGTGCACCCAAAACTATGCTTTAATTTTATTTTACATATTTATTTAAAATGCTTAATTCATTAAATTACAAACTTTTTTTATTAAATCTTCTGTTACTAGTAAAGTCAATTTAAAAAGCATGCCTATTTATTAATTCATAGCATTAACAAAGGAGCTATGGTGGTGTGTACTTATCTTTAGCCATAAATCACAAATTTTTCTTTTAAGTACTGTTTTAATATTACTGTTGCTATTGGGCATAAAAAAACTTTTCTTTTTTTGTTTCAATGTGTTTCAGAGGCAAGTTTACAGCTCTCTTCTTCTTACCAGTCTCACTAGTGCACATCACATGCACAGCCTATGGGTAAGCAGACTATTAAACAGTGTATTATTCAACTGGACACACAGTTTCAAAATGAAATTCCATAATTACTTAAAAAGACATACAAATTTTGCCTTACGTTATGCTTTAGTTCTTTTCTAATAGTAAAAAACTAAACTTTTACATATTCGGAATGTTTCGCTGAAAATTTTCTGTAATTAACGGTGTTTCACCAAGCGCACAGCAGTAAATATTATTATTTTTATTTTTAATTGTTTCTGTTAGTCCATTGCCTTACAGTATGCTTCAGTTTTTCATAGTAATGAGAACTAAAATATGGTGGTCTTTTATTATTCATTTACGTTATTATTTATTTACGATATTTATAACAACTTTCACAATTATAGTCAATTAATAGAAAAAAAAAACATATTATGATGACATTGCTTTGCATGCCTAAAGCTATGCTTTAATTTTGTTTTCAATACGGAAATTTGCCAATAATGATTATTGAATATTTTTCATATTTCCGGTATTAAGAGGTAAAAACGGAAATGAAAAATAATAATAAGGAAAAAAAAATTTTTCAAAAGGATGTAAAAAGAAGTTAAGAAAATGTATAACAATTAAAGAAAAACTAACAAATATTCATTATAAGTCATTATAATTAAAGTAATTTTCTCTTTAATTAATATTTATTTAAACAATGTAATCTACTTTTGCATTTAATAAAACACCTTTACTTAAGAGTACTTCAGCTAGTATTTGTTATAACGCTCTATAGCTACAGAGTTAAAGAATTTCTATTTTCTTTTTTAAAGGAAATATCCTTTAAAACTGTAACAAAAACCTTTCAACCAAATTCTTTTTTCTGACAATTTTGTGGTAAAAACTAAACGTAGTAATTGAAAGCAGCTCCTTTGCAAAAGCAATAGTTTCCTTTAGTCTGTGTGATGCTTTTAGCCTTGTGTGTAGAAAACAATTTATTTTAAATACTAATATATGAAGGAGAAAATAAATTTTATACAAAGAGTTATTTTTCAAATACTGCTGCATTTTTAAAAGCCACTCTTATCGCCTTCAGTAGTTCTTGAAATAAAACACTTGATATTTGTGAAAAATTGTCAAAATGTGTGGCAAAAGTGGGAAAAATACTTTCAAGGAGAAGTTAATAAATTATTTAAGTGAAGCAAGAATTCGAAAATAGAATATAATACTTAAAGAGTAGTTTAAAGTCAAACATCAATGTCTGAGTAGAACTAAACTAATGGTTTTATTCGATGTCAGTGGTTGTGGTCAATGCAGAGAGTTTTATATATTCTACGGAGAATGCATGATCGGAAGGTTTGTCTGCCTGTGTAAGTTCCTATGTTACACAAATGCAGTACCCCACTAAGCTGTTGTTACCAATGTTCATATGGTAACCGGTGGAATCTCTGTTCAGTGAAAACAACAATTTGGTGTTACTCTCACTCACTGCCAGAGCCACTATTCACGATTATTTTTTTATTATTTTTTAAGGCAGCAGTTACATATACTCGTACATAGTATATTCGGAAATACATCGCATGCTGTCTCTGATGCGCATCGCGTGTGGAAAGATATCTGGTAGCAAGACTGCAAATGCCAAGTGTTCAAAAACGCAAATACTGCTAGATATAATGTTTAAGCTTTTTTTAAAACGCATTACGAAAATGTGAAATGACACATTCAATGATTATCGTAAATCGTTTTCCACGTAATCTTAGGATATCTTAATATTTTGAATAAAAATTTACAGAAAACTACTAAAATTAATAATAAGAGTCTGTTTGGACAGCGAAGATGAATTTAATGATGGATGTGCATCATAATTTCATTCGAAATTTTGAACACACCTTGCATCAGCATCGGAAAATAATGACTGTTTCGCATCAGATGCAGCGCAAAGAGTAATAGGCGTAGGGTGTGATCCATGATATCAGCAAAATCGGCGAGATGCATATGTGTTCTAGTGTTGTTGTGTTCACTGCTGAATCGTCATTCTTATAGACTGTCACCCGGCCTAGAACCTCGTTTGGTATTGTGTAATCTGTAAAGCTCTTTTCATATTTTTTTTCAAAAAAGATTTGAGTCTTACATTAGATTCTCTAAGGGTTTTAATGGGCCTTTTGACAGAGCACAGGAGACTCAAAGGACATTTAAACAGAATATAAATCGCTTGAAGCGATATGTCCAGATTCTGTGACGAGGCGATCGAGTCATCAGAGCACTAGGCAATTGTGCAGCATTGAACCACAGTAGGAAGAGATATTGTGGTGATTATAAAATATTAGAAGATGAATTGTCAAAGTGGGTACAGGCCGACATTTTGAGGTTCGTCAAAGCGACAAAACCGTAGAGATACGAGTAGAAACCCTAATTAAGTTGAAGGCTGTACAATACATCTACTGGTCGAAGTATTTTTAATACCTCCTGAATGAATGTACAGTTCCTTTCATATTTCAACTGAAGGTCCTCTAGATGGAAACAATCTCCCAAAAGTATACATTAAAAAGTCGGTCGACAAGTTCACTAGTTGACTTTTTTGTGTAAAGAAAAACTGTATAAAATAATGGAATAGTTTTATTATTAATATTTTTTATTTCGTTTATCGGAATACTAAATACTTTGTGAAATATTATTTCAGATTGCCGGCTATGTTGCAAATAATTAAAAGAGAACATTATATGCAATACCTCTTAGTTTTTGAGGTAATGATACAGAATTATTCGTTATATATTTATAACGTTTATGCGAATCAACTTGTGTTTTTGTATGTTACTTGTACCAACGTCCCAGTAGGCACAATCGCGTTCACGAGGTTTTCGTCAAGTACGTCTTTAAGACATGTCACTAACGGTTGTTGACAATATCGTAGAGGAGTACGTGCACGATATTTTTTAGAGTATTTCCCTTAAGTTGGCGACGATCAACAGATAATGGACGACGCTCTTGCATAGTTCATACTATGTGCAGTTGACGAAACACTCAGCGACAGTGACGCTCAGCTAGCCGTGCACGATTATTGTGATCTATGTGTCATGCAAGAAAGAGGATGATTTTAGACAGAGCTAACTGGGGTATTATTGCAGTTGTGCTTCAGCGTTTTTGTGGTAACATCGTTAAGTTCTCTAGAAAATTGTCATATTTTGCTTTTGAAAAAAATTTAAAATGTATTTTCTGATACAAGATCAAGACGGCTTCAAATATGCCCAATAACAGTTTACGTTTCAATTCAATTTCTGACACTGCTATTTGGTTAAACTTCAATATTATATTTTTTTTAGTAGTTCACCGTAAAACAAATCAAAATATTAAAGTTTTAGGTTTAACTGTAAAAGCCACACTATAATAGTTAATACTGTACAGTGGTGAAGCATTCGATTTATGTATTTACTTAAATATATTTTAAAATTAATTTTTCTTAAATAAATTATGTATTTTTTGTGTTACAGTTTGAGGTCTAGCACAAAACCTCTCTAGTTTTATTGTAAATGGTAACATTTTAATTATTTTAGCTATTGCAGCTCTGTTATACACCCTCCTTAAAAGAATGCCTTTTTACTGATTTTTTATGGCGAATAATTTAAATGGGATTAAAAGTAAATATCTTCAGTTCTAACACTGCCTCTCTTAATATCTCGTTCTACTGCAGTATAAAATTATTTCGGTCGACTATAAAAGATATAATTAACAATGAAACGCCATCATACGAAACTACTAACAGCAAAATGAAGTAAAACATAGCAGTACTTAAACGGAATTCATATAGAATTGTAGTATTGCTGATATATATCTCAGCTCTGACAGCTTGAAAAAAATTAAATATGAAAAAAATTATTTCTATCGGCGACTACCTCTCAGCAATCTTCTGGCAAAAGCTATGAGAGTGATTGATTGCTATGATATATGTAATTTTTTGTCGTTGTAAGTCTCTCTTTTTGGTATAAAAACACAAATTCGGGTCATATTTAACCATATACTTAACCAAAGCGGAACAACAAATGTTACTCGTATACTCGTATTTTGTTTTGCTACTTTATGGTCGTTATGTATTTTAATAAAGTTTTGTTGTTGGGATGCGAAGTAAATAAAACCATACGAATTTATTAGTTTTAGTAGTAAAATTGCAATAAAAATTATAATATTTAATAGTACTTTATAGTAGGAGAGAGAGAGAGAGTTGGTGTTTTAAATGATTTTGTGCAGACCTATAGAGAAGACACGTTCTTGTGTTCTACTTGATAAAACATATTCCACAGTTTTTTTTTTTTACTGTTTTATTTTTTAGTTTTCAATAAGCTTTCCCTAAAAAACCACAATAAAAATCTTTATAATTTTGCGGCATGTTTAGAAATTGAAATAAATTTTTTCTCATTTTATTTTTTTATTTTTTCTGGTTTCCTTATTCCTTTATATGGTTAGCCAGCCTACTGTTCAAACCGCAATGTCACGAAAAATGAATTAAATTTAATTTGTGGTACATCACTCACATTTCCTCTTTTATTTTGTGTTCTAAATTCTCTCGCTTACTTCTTCTTTTTATGGATTTTAAAGGGAATCAGTGCATGGTAATTTTTTATGATCTAATTTTTCAGCTTAAATGCTTAGTTGGAAGAAATTGAAGCACACTTTTCAGCGCTAAGTAATACTCTGAAAATTGTAGCATAACAATAGGATAATTAAAATGATACTTTGAAGTATATTTGCTAGAATGTGATAAAAAAAATAATTTAAAAAAAAAAAAAAAAAAAGGATGGATAAAAAAGTTTTACTTTTATTTTGTATTATAAAGAAACACTTAAAATCGGCTTAAAGTATTTAAAGTTGTACTTAAAATCTCTTACTTAAGAAATTCATTACATTTTTCGCTTGTCCTTTAATTTATTATTTTTAAATTTTTTTTTTCTCGACAACTTTTATGATTTTATCATGGCTAATGGATAATTTAAGTATGTCTATCATAATCATAATATTTTTGTTATTTTTTTTTTTCTTTTGGTGCTAATTTTATTATTACGGTTGCTCTTTTATTCTACGAGTATATAATATATTTCAATTTATAACAGCAGTTTAGATTTTTATTTTTTGTGCAATTCTGGTTCTTCATGTTGAATTTAAATGAATGGCAACTAATGAGGTCAGTGATGAGCAAAGATATTAATTATGATACAAAAATATCTTCCTTTCTTTATGTTTATTGTTGTTAATTTTATGTTAAGGAAAAAGTATAATAAAATTATTTATTTTTCTTTCATTTATTGTGTGTATTTTATATGCCATTATGATTTATATTTATTAACGCTTTTATATAGCAATGATAAGCATGGGCTTTATTTCTTTGTTATAAAAACAATGATTTTAACAAAAGAAAAGCCATTTAAAGCACCATAATATTATGAAAGATATTAAAAAGAATTAAATAAATTTAGTGTTTTCAATTAACTAAAGCAAATGGTTTTAGTTCTATTGTTTTATAAATTGCACGCATTAAAAACGGAAACAGAAATTAAATTGTGGCAGCTAAACGGAAATCAAATTAAAGCTGCCTGCAAGAATATAAAAGTAAACAATTACAACCACAAATGAATTTTAAAGTGTTAAGCTTATCAAAATTAGAAGACATAGTGAAATTAATTTTCATAAAAAAGTAAGAGACAAAAATAAAAAGTAAGAAACTGCAAAGCGTTTTCAACAAATACTGTAAGGCAGCACAAAATTATTTTTAATAGTTTTAAAACAAATATAATAAACGGAATATATCACCATAGATAGACATTTCCGCTAAAGCATGTATTTACACAGATTTTCTTCTACAGCTTCTAAGTCTTACGATATAGATACGAGTATGAGATTTGAAAGATATAGTGCATGGAGCAGTTTCAATAGTGTAGTTCTCCAGACACTACTTAATGTTTAAAATGTTTTCTTTCTTTTTAATACCAAACATCTTGTGGGCTTTAAAACAAAATTTTAGTTTTGCTTCTTAACACAGTTGGTGCCTTAAAAAGGTGTTAATGTTTTAAAATAAAAGACTGGATTTTTTTAATTAATTTTGAACAGCAGGACTACTTGCGTTTTAATTAAAACTTTTTCCACCGTCTTTTTAATCAATATTATGAATGTATGTTGTTTTCTTTATTACAAAATCAGTGTTTAAAAATCTTTGTCATTATTTAGTGTCATTAAAACAGAAGCAGCATTATGGCTGCCCTCTTTTGTTCGAAACAGTCACGCAAGCTATTGTGTTTAGTTGGCATATCCTTTTTATTTTTTGTTTTCTTTTTAATTTTAAGGATAATTGCGGTGGCTTAAATATGTATATACCACCATTGTATGGAAAACAAATCTCAAAAAATGTTTAGAGCATGCTAGATTCAGAAGGAGGTAACCAAATAGGTTTTTAAACGATATTGATTGGTAAAAAAAAAAATATTAAAAAAATATTAAAGCTATTCCTACTATTAGATTACACTCTTCTAATATAAATATTGAAATATATACAAACAATTTAAATTAATTGTATATTGAAATAGAATTAGCATATAATAAGTCGTTTTTATTCCATGTAGTATAAGTAACACTGAAATAAAATTAATTATTTAAATGTAATTAAAGAACTATTGTTTGGAAAAAGAAAAACTATTTTATCATAAAGCGTCGTACACTAGACATTAAAAAATATTTGTTTAAACATTAATTGAAGATATATTTTTAATACATTCATATATACGCACACATAAGCTAAAAGTGATACAGCTTAAAGTGTTCTTTTTTTAATTAAAAAAATATTGTACAACAATGGCCTTAAGCTATATCAATTTTACACTTGTTATTTAAATAAGTTTTTTGTTTTTAATAACAATTCATTAATTTAATTTTTATAAAATTAATTATATGTTAGTTTTTTATGTAAGAAAAAAATTCTTATTCAAAACAAACAATATTTTTCGATATATAGGCAAATACATTGAGTGTAATATACTGTTTCCTGTTTTACCACAGAAAAAATAGAATTTGAATTTTTTGAAAAAACAGAAATGTATTGCTTTGTAAATGCTTTTGTTTGGCTTTTATATACTAAATGGAATATGATTCGCATTTAGATTATAACTATTTGAACATAAGTATTTGTAAATTTCATTAACACTTTTGGAAAAAAAAGTCTCCTGATGTGCCTCTTAAACAGAGAGAAATGGCCATAGAGATAGGCTTATCCCCAAGGCAATATATTTCGTATATTATACTGAAATACTGTATCGTTTTTTTGTTGTTAATAAATGTACGGTCATATTATTATTTGACCAAAAAATTATTATTTTAAGAAAATATTTTATGTACACATTGTTATCGCCACTTTCGATAAACTAATAATTATTTAGATACCGGTTTATTTAGAATTTATTTAATTAACATAAATACCGATTACTTTAAGAACTTTAAGAGCCATAAAGATCATTCTAGTTTCTGAATTCTAGCCGTCTTAAACATAAAACTTGCCAATTAAATCTTAAAGAACTTAATAAAGTTAAATTATTTTAATCGTTCTTTATTAAAAGAAAATGGGTACAATTAAATATTAGGGTTTTGTATTTGGTCTTCACAACCTTGGCGCTGTTGGTCTCCCGTAACACACATACTGTTTCATACTAAAATTATTTTAAAACAAAATTTAATTTTTAATTTTAACTTTCATTTCATTTCTTGCAACTATATCTATGGTAATAGAGAAGAAAAGTTGAAGTCGACATAAATAAATTTCTTTTTTTGCGAACTTTATATACATTTGATGCCTAAAATTCTCCTCAGAAAGCCAACACCCTTCATTCTAGACCACGATGATCACAAAACCAAAGTTTAAGTTGTACTGTAGGCACAACAGCAACTGATTATATTAACTGAATAGAAAGTTTGTTATTTTTTTAGTGTAAATTCTTAAATAACTGCTTTAAAAATTCAGAAATAAATTCGTTTGTATAATAAAGGTTTTTTCAGTATGTAAAAGATACAGTCTCACGGATGTAACAGACCAAAAAATCAATGAATATTACATACATACATACATAACTGGCCTTTACGACCCTGTGTCAGGATTACGGCCTAGTTCTCGCAGCACTCATGTTCAAATCCCAGCAAAGATGAAAAATAAAAATAATTTAGTTTATTTTTAGGTTTTTTCAAAATTATAATTTAAAAAAATACACTCCCTGACATTCTACTTTAATCCACCTTAACCATCAACAACAAAGACGAATGATAAGGAGACAAGTGCCATCTATTAGGAAGTAGTAGATGACAGCTAAACCGACTTAGCGAAGGCACTCACCACACAATCAACATGAAACAATGAGACAATTGCGGTTATCATTCAAAGGTGAAGGTATAACACTGGCCTTTAAATGATAAATTCACAGCAATTTGTCTCATTCCTAAGGCCGTTTAGAGAAATATATTACCTGTCCTTTTAATACATTCCAATACACTGCACAGCATCAGTAGGGGTGAGTATTGGTCCAAATAAAAAAATTCCATTGGCATTTACATATAAATTTGTATTAAAAATGCTTATTATTTAAGATTCTTATTATGGCTTAAGAATTATTGGCTTTTACAACAAATAAAACCAAGAAACAGATACCAGATATTTGAGTTTGTTTAAGAAGAAAAAATATTTGTGTTCATTAGATTATTAAAATGTTATCATTTCAAGATATAATAAAGACAGAAAAATCAAGCACAAAAGATCGAGTACAGGCAATTACGTTATTACAAGCTCTAAATTTGGTCTCCTTTACTGCCTAGTAATTGAATGCCACATAAATCTGACTGCACTGAAACTAATGCTGTCAGTTTAGCTTATTGTGAATCTCTTCAAAATCCAAATTTTGTAACGTAAAGTTACAAGGCGTGCAAGATTCATGGTAAAATCCAAGTAGGCGCTGGCAGACATATTGTATTTCAACGGAAGTGGTAATCAACTTGGGCCTATTGCCTCTTATTGCAGAAGAATTCGTTATTAAGTTATTAACTGATTACTTGGAAAAAACGATCAATGTTTTAAACAATAAAAAACCAATATAAAACCATATATGGGCATCAAAACTAATTTAATGCAAAAGGGAAAACAGTTTTTTTTTTGCAATTTTTCAATTTTCATTTTCAACAAAAATGAAATGAAAATTCGTTTTATAAGACTATTCTTTTAACGACACACCATTAAATGTATTTTTTATGCATACAGGCCTTAGTTTTTAACAGTTATTTATTTATTTTTTTTTTAACTAATTTGCGACATTAAAAAATATAAAAAAATTAGTTTCTTTAAAGATTTATGTGTCTGTTAACTTTATCCATGGCTTTGTGTGTCTAACTTGAAATTAAATTTTGTCTTCTATTACTTTCTCATACTTTTTAAGCCAAATTGACGTTCCTTAGAAACATTTATAGATTTTAAATTAAATAAAATGTTGACCATAAAATAAAACCAACCCCTTAAATAAGCGAATATAACAAAAAAAAGAAAGAGAAAAAGAAAAAAACACATTAGAAATGCCATTAAAAATAAGCTGATCAGAGACAATGTAAGTGGGGTTTTGTCTTTTAATTCATTTTATAGTTGCTGTGGCTTTGTTTTCTACCGCATATACGTGAAATCTTTAAAAAAAAACTTTTAAAAATCAAGGTTGTCATCAAAATTGGGTTTATCAGTTTTTCCCCTCTTTTTTTTTTTTTGTTTTTTGTAAGTTTAGTGGAGCAAATAATGGCAAATAAAATCCTATTAAATTAATTAAATTTAAAAGGAATGTATAGTCAACTTTACGACAAAAAGAAATTGCTGAAAAGAATAAAGTAAAGCTAGAAAAATTCCACAAAAAACTTTAAAGTGTTAAAATGTTTTGGTTTATACGTGATGACCATATAAAAAAGCTTTTTATAGACTTGGATTTCTTTTTTGTGGCTTGAAAATTTTTAAACACATTTGTACAAACAGAACTTGAATCATTTAATTGAGTTAAGAATGCAGGTCTTTGTTTCCTTTTTTTGTTTTGCTTAATTTATAAATTTAAAATTTTTAAACAAAAAGTCCTTTCTTTGTACGTGGTTCTAGTTCACAATAGCTTTTTTTTATAAAAGCAAAAACTACAATTTCTTTTTGAACAATAAAAAATTAAGTAGAAAGAATATAAAATTTCTTTGCTTTCTTTTGTATTAGTCGCCTTAAAGGATATGTTTTTTTTTTAATAGAGACAGAGGGAGTTGTTATGGGTTTTGGTATATTTAGCAAAATTTGGCCTCATTTTTTTTCTTTTACTCTCTTTAAGGCTATGCCGGAAATATTTTATTTTTTGAATTAATGAAGTATACTTTAAGGCCATTTTAAACAGTTATTTGTTACCACTATTATATCCACAAGCATAGACTACTTTACAAAAAATAAATTTCACAAATTTATTTAAAGGTTTTAAAAATCTTTTCTTTTAAAATTTATAGCGGAAACTAAAGGCAACAGTAAAAAAGTATGTATGTATGTATATACATACATATACTGTCTAAATATATGGTGAATAGTTTGTGTAGTAATAAAATTCTTTAAATTAGAGGAAAAAAAAGAATAGAAAAGAATAATAATTGAAAAAGAATAGGCTTTCATTCAGCAATACAAAATACAGACACAAAAGTAAATCAACCAAAATATTCATTTTATGCGTAATGTACTGCTTGATTTGAACAATTTTATAAACATAAAATAAATTTTCATATTTAAAGACTATAAGTTTGTGTAAGGCAGACAATAACAGAGAATTTTAAATGAAAATCACTCACTATTTTTAAATACTTTTCATACAAATCATTGGCAACTCGTAACTATTACAAAATTAGGCTGTAAAAATGTATATGAAATTCTTTTTTAATCATAATCAAATAATATTTTAATTATTCATATTTTGTGTACAAACACAAATTTTCTATATAAATAAAAATCAATATTATTCGTTGGTCATCGCATCAGTTGACAACGGCTGAACCGATTTTGATGATTTTTTCTTTCTAATGATCGTCGTGATCCAACTTAGGTTTTTACGGAAAGAATATTTTTTCTCGTCTACTTTTACGCCCACTTTTTTTGATTTACCTGAAATCAGAAAACAGCTCAATCGATTTGACTAATTTTTCTTTCAAATGCTTGTGTTAATCCATTTTAAGTTCTCATCGACAGAAAAATTTTCCACACCTACTTTTACTCCCACTTTTTCATTTATCTCCAAATACTAATTATTTGTATATCTTTAGAATGGTTAAAGTTAAAGTTTCGGAATGACTTCATGGGCAAGGCAAGTCATCAGTCAGAAAGTGGATGAAATGAGACAAGTGGGTGTGGCACCTCCAATAAAAGTAAAAATTGATTTCTTTATACATACGTATGCTTAGAAGTGTTGAAGGGAAAGTTTCTGATTTTAGTGTGATTGATTTCGAAGTCATTAAAAATTATCAGCAGAAAAAAATTATCAGCAGTAGACGTGGTAGCTTCCAGACAAACTAACTATTGAATTCAGTCAGTAAGAGTTAAAGTTTTTGAATTTGGTGTGAATTATTCCGTAGTCACTAATAATCATCAGTCGAAAAATGTGGTAGGTATAGTGAAGCATGACAGGTTTAAGCTAGTATAAAATAATTGAAAATTAAAATCCTTCAACATTTTGAAAATTTATTAATAAATTTTTAACGCTTAGGAATTTTTTGTTTAGAGAAATAAAGCTGGAAAATTTGTATAAAAAATATTTACAAAATGTGTCAAAAATTCTGTGTTTTTTATATAAGTTTTTAATCATAATCATATATGTATTATAACGGCTAATATTATCAGCTTTTCTTTATAAAGCCCCAAACAGTCATTAAAATAGATTTTTAATCTTAAACTTGTTTTGTCCCTCTATGAGGCATAATCACCTTGTCGTGGTGTATAGGCTTCTACTGCAAGGACTCAACTGGCTAAGCTGGCAGAGAGCAATAGCTCTCTAGCAGTGTCTCCCATGTCAGAAAGGCAATTCAGAAGCAATAACTAAGCATCATCCCAGGATCGAGGATAACAACAATAGCATCATCTTCAATATCATTGTCTATTTTTATTCCTCTCTTAATTCACACTTTACTGTGTGCGGGCTTCTTGGGTTTGATTGCCGTTGAATTATATAGTGGTGAAGGTATAACACTGGCCATTGAAAAATCAATCAATAGCAAGCGATTTCTTTGCGGTTCGCTTTTTTAAGTAAGGGCTTTTGTTTTTCTTTTTTTTTTTCTAACTGATATCAGATACGATTTTATTAAGTTTAAATTAAAGGTCCATACTCTTTTTCCTGTTCCCCTCACATTTTCCTAGGCCAGCACAATGTACGGCAAGGGTCATTTACTTAATACTGGCCTCAGCCAAAAAACAAATAAAAAAAATGCTTAATTATATTTTAACTAAATCTGTATTGAATAAATCCTTTTTTATTTGTAATGATTTCTTAATCAAAGGACAAACAAACAACTTATTTTCAAAATAAGATTATTTAAAACATTTACTGAATACCTAATTGAGAGTATGCAAAACACAAATTTTTTTCCCACAAAATAGGCCCAAACAATCACAAAATCGATTGTCAAGATAATAATCTGTGTAAGTAATCTGCAGAAGAGGGCTCAGATGAAAGTTGAGCTATGAAACCCATGTGAAACGATTACATGAAGAAATTATATCAAAATTTTGCGATTGGTGATCAAGCTAACTTCCAACGTGATTCATTTAAATGCAAACAAATTGCTGAGTCTGCTAAAACTTTTGTGTAATATTATTTAAGCTAAGTGAGATAGAATGGACTCACAGTAAAATTTTGTCTTGTAACAGATGCGGAAGTAGGCTTAGAAGCAAATGTTAACATTTTAAAACTTCTAAGCCTCGAAAATCAAATAAAATTGCTTGCTTTTAGAAAAATAATACAAAATTCATAAAATTTTTGTATATTAAGGCAACAAAAAATTATAATTTGTTACAATAGAAAAAATAGTTATATTCTCGCAGTAATAAAACCAATCTTCCGAATTTAATCTGTTACTTAACAAAAAATAAAAATTTTAAGTGGAAAGGTGTCATATATTAATATCATACATACATACATACATAATTGGCCTTTACAACCCTGTGTCAGGATTATGGCCTAGCTTGTCGCAGCACTCATGTTGTGCCACACACATTTTTATCCATGAGTACCGTGACCTACAGTTTAATATCAACTTCGAACGACAGACTTGAGAAGCTTGTTCATGGCAATCAGTTACTCTCAGAGCTTTTGCAAGAACTCTTCTAAGAGGTAGTCGACGAAGGAAATATTTTTTTTTATATTTCTTTACTTCAAGATATCAGAGCCAGGGCTTGAACCGTAGCTCTTGTCTTAGTAAGCCAACATGCTTACAACTAGGTCACGGCGACCACTATATATTAATGTCAGATACTTTTATTTTACAAGACAAGTACTCGGAGGATGATTTTATTTACTTCGACATTTATTTATTAATGTGTAGAGTGTGCCTTTATAAACTGGTGGTCAGTGCGCTAAGGTTATAAACGTAAGATTTTAAGTATTTATAGTATATTTTAACTATTATAGAAAAAATGACCAGGCTAAGTATAAAAATTGGTTTGTTACAGTAACTTAATGTTATTAAAACAACTACAAAAGATCCAATATGCTTTTGACTTTTTGATAAATGCTTTAAACTATTTAAAATTTATAGAAAGTGTTGAACCTTAAAGACATTTTGTTAACAAATACTTTTTAAAAATTATGTTGAAAAAAATAAGAATTCCCAGATGCAATAAAAGAATATTTTAAATTGTAAATTCTTGGCATATAATACTCTGCCATATCACTACCGTGTATGTATGTATATACAAATATATATGCTGACAGCTTATAAATAAATAAAATAGAAGAAAAAAATTAAAAATTTATGGTGTAAAAACATAACATAAAACCGTAACACTACAACTCAAAGCACTAAATGTATGAACACCAGTCGTATGAGCAATAATTTCTTATGTTGTGCCATATCACTCATACGCATTGGCCATCAAAATGTATCTTCTCTGCTTTTATAAAGTAATTTTATTAAATAAGCGCCATTGTCTTGAAGCAACTCTTGGGTTTTTATATAAAAATAAAATGTTTTTCTCTTTTTTTTTTGTTTTTGTATGGAAAGAACAATAGCTGCATTGACTTTAGGGCAGCAATATAAAGCAGTTAGGGAAGGCAAAAACTGAAGTGTGAAAGGAAAGAATAAAGAATTCTGTGAAAGAGGAAAACATGTTCTTACAAGTCACTTAACTGTTTTATCAAACCAACTTAACACTTGTTATTTGTGTTGCTTTGCATTCGACATTGTTAGGAAAAACTATGAATATGAAAGAGGTGAAGAGAGGGCAATAAGAAGGCTGTTCTAAATATTCAAATGAAAACGTTAACCTTCAACAACCTATAACTGCCCACTGACAATAAAAGCACGTTACTGATGATGTTGACAAACGATTTGAATAGAAACACAATGACAGCAACAGCAGAGGGGGAAAAACACAAAACGATGATGATAACGATGTTGGATAAAAAAAAAAGAAAAACATTACTGTTAAAACACTTGAATCCAGCTTAATCATGCTTTATCACTCTGCTACAAATGCTAACATTTGTTAGTAACTTCGTTTAAAGTTAAAGAAGCAAAAAACCAAGAAACAATGTAAGAAACAAAAACCATTTATTTACAAATATACAAACCAAATGAAAGAATTTATTGGCAAGGCAAGCTGAAATGCAAAAGAGGAAAAATAAAAAAATAAAACTGTAACTGTAGACCAGAAAAATGTCTTCCAATTAAGCACTTTGAAACTGTGTGTAGAAAAAGTATTTTTCTTTCTTTTTTTTTTTCTTTACTGTTGGTTCAGAAATATTTCCTTTACATTGATTGCCTTCAATCAAAAGGGTATAAATAACAATCAATAAGAGCAGAGAACAAAGAGAATAGAAGAAAAAAAACAAGAAAAATAGCACATCATTTAGAAATAATTAAGGATACCAAGAATACAGACTTTCTTTTTTTTATTTAAGACACGGTTACATTACACAAATGTTTGACGTAAGCAAGCGTAACCATTATTTAAAGCGTGCTTTTAAATCGTTTTATAGGCATTTAAGGTAAACAAAAGAGGCATACAACTGTTTGTTACAGAATTGGTTTTTTAAACATGGGCCTAAAATTATTCTTCCAACTACTTATATAAGTTATTTTTAACGATTGCATATCCATGAGTAGTCCTTTATGTATAATGAAAATATAAAAACTTTAGTCCTTAGTTTAACTCATAGTTTCAAGGGAAAGTCAAGAAGAAAGTGATTGTTTTTAATTTGCCGCCTCCTAACTGAAAGAGCAGCACTGTCACTGCCAATAGACAGCTTTGAATTAACAGATGCTTCATTAGTATTGTGTTTGACAGCCGCTAACCACCTTCTTTGAACTTTGTGTGACTATCATGCATAACTTTTTTTCAAACAAAATCAAGGCTAAGCTTGATAGTACTGTACTGTTTGGTGCACTATAATTGATTTACTAAAAGAAACTTTTGATGAAAGAATAAATTCATGTAATGGTCCAACTAATTGGCTACCAAGATCATGTGATTTAACCCCATTGGATTATTTTCTTTGGGGCCGCAAATGCTGCGAAAAGTTATTGAAAATTGGTGTTCCAGATTGCGCTTTCTACTTACCAGCCGTGGCGGGAATATGGCAGGAATTATATTTAAACATTTCATTTCATAAAATTTTCTTTTCAATAAAGCCCGTTATATTGATATTAAAAATATATTTCATTGCTTTGTTATGATTTAAACGTGTATAAAAAAAAACACCCATTAGATGAGTTTTTGCGTTATTTCATAATCTTGAATGAAAAATGCTTTCATTACAATACAACACATATCAAACAACTGCCAAAACACCAGATTTCTTAGGGTGAATAGACGCCCAAGAAAACCAAACTAGGCATAAAAAAATTAATCCACTTTGACTACCTTTAACAGATCAAAATTATTAATGACAATATTATGGCAATTAATGATTTAAATAGGGCGATTTGGAAAGATTGGAAAGAAAGAAAAAATTATGTTGCAGCAGAACCATGGAAGAATGCTCATACGTACAATTTCCAGAGCACAATTGCTATGCATTAGACTAATAATTGCAATCTCATCCAACCTATTTTCAGAATTTAGCGCAGAGTGACTATTTGTTATTATTTTCAGATATAATTTTACAAACAATGGTGAAAAAGACAGTTTGCCTGGCAAGCAAATTTTCATACAAATATGTTTTGAAATACATTTCAAATCTATTCTATTTTTGATATTTGATATGATTTTGATATTTTAAAATTAAATCAAGTTGTGAAAGTTTTTTAAGGTAAAGTGTAGTCTAACCATATTTCACGATATTAATATGTGAGTCACATTTGAACGGTAGGTTTTTTGCCCAACATAATTTGACGTTTATTTGTACCAGTATTTAAAAAACTTAATCATGGAGTGTGATTTTTTTTGTCAGTACAATCGATCGAATGTGTTTACAATCGAGAGAATTGTGTAAAAATTTAAGCGATGATTTGTTCTGCGGAACACATTGCTGGTTAATCAATAATGTGGCAAAAGAGACGTTAATCTAAAATCATTGTCGGGTCAAACATTGAACATGAACATCACTGATGGGAATTTTAAAGAAATATTTGAATTAACAAACTTACAAGGTTAAATTGCATCGAAAACTAAAGCCTACTAACCATTTCAAGCAGCATCAATTAGCCAAATGGTTGATTAAACAGGTAAAAATTAATGTTTAATTTATGAAAAAAATCATTTCCGGCGGCGAGGCACATTTTTATCTCAGAAAATTTGTTAACGAGCAGTATTACCGTATTTGGGTAAATGAGAACCTACAACTGATTTTTGAAAAGCTGATACACCCACAAATAGTGACAGTACTTCTTTAAAAATGAGTAGTTACTGTGAATGATAATCGCTGTCGCGAGTTGAATACGAACTTCTTGTGGCCAGGAGT
Source organism: Metopia argyrocephala (assembly GCA_963576795.1). NCBI lineage: Eukaryota > Metazoa > Arthropoda > Insecta > Diptera > Sarcophagidae > Metopia > Metopia argyrocephala. The sequence goes on along the minus strand of OY756208.1, from coordinate 168,476,500 downwards.
TGCGGATATACCTATAGACTTGGACGATACGTGCTTCAAAAGGGATGGTATCTCTCACCACAAAGCCAATGAAACAAAGGGTATTTTGCGTGCGAAACTTAAAGGCCATGTTATTTACTGTCGTGGGGATATTAATTAGTTGCTAGAATAATGTAATTTTAGGCCGTTGGGCTTCGTTTTTGGGGATATTTAAAAGAAACTATGTAGGAGAATAAGTCAAAAATAATTTTTTATTTATTTATTTATTTATTTATTTATTTATTTATTTATTTATTTATTTATTTATTTATTTATTAAGTCTATGGACTGAATCCTTTCAGACTAAGTACAACATTATAAAATACTACTAATATTATTGTAATATAAATACAGTTATTTGTTCAAATTCAAAATTATATTACGTTTTATAATATTAACATTTAAAGAGAAATCTATAAAGTTTATTTAAGTTTTATTAAGTTTTTAAACATTTCATTAAATGTGGAACATAATTTCCTAAACGGATCTGCCATTTCATAGTTTGTTCGAAAAGTTTTTACATAAACTGGGTTATTGTATCGTAATAAGCGTTGTGGAACATTTTACTTTAGGTTGCCTAAAAGAAAATCGGATACAACAATTCCATTTAAAAGGTTGACTATAAATGAAACATTAAGCATAGTTCTTCTACTTTTCAATGTTGGCAATTTAATTAAAGCAAGTCGTGATGAATATGATGGAAACGAAGAACATTCTCTATATATATCTCTCAAGCAGAAAAGTAAAAACTGTTTCTGGACAGATTCGATATGATCAATGTGAACATTATAGTACGGATGCTATACAATTTAACCATACTCTAGAATTCGTCTCACAAGTGACGTAAATAATCTTTTAGTGATAAAGGGATCATTAAATTCGTTTGCCCATCGTTTGATAAAAGCCAAGATTCCACGAGCTTTGTTAACAGCCATTGTAATGTGTTGTACAAAATTAAATTTTCCATCTAAGATCCATAATAACGTTAACTGACTCTAGTTTATAACCATTAATAGAATAGGAATCAACAGCAACACCCCTTCTCAAAAAATTCATATGCTTACATTATTCAGGTTTAATTTCATTAAGTTAAGGATACACCAATTGTAAAAATTATCTACGTCCTTTTGAAGATACATATGATCTGATGAATGTTCAAAGCTTAAAAATATTTTGACATCGTCTGCGAACATCAGTATATTAGAATCTTTAATTAAGAGATATCAGTGTTGTTGATCTCCATTATGTCACAGAGTCATTGAAAATATGAACCATGGGATACGGATATGCCACCGAAACATTGGCAAGCATTTGCCTGATATTTTGTTTTACACATAATTGTTGGAGAGTCTTCTTTCATAATAAAAAATTTTAAAATAAATCTCTAAAAACTCTTGACTTATTTGCAATTAATATCATGCGTTTTGGTTGGTCCACTCTTTATGGGACACTATTTTTTAATATAAAAGTAAAAAAAACAGAACAGAACGGAGCGGAATGTATAGACACAAGACAAATTTAATTTATCAAATGTGTTGTTTCAAAATCTTACAAAATAATCTCATGTAAAAAGGAATTAAGTGTGTTCTTAATAAATAAACTACAAGTTTACACCCAAAATAAAAACAAATAATAATGATAAACGTAAAAACTAGTTCAATTCTTAAAAATAACTTATAACTTTAGGAAGAAAAAAAAATTCCTTTTAATAAAATCTGAAGAAAAACCATTAATAATGGCCCAACCCAAATCAAAAATAAAGCCATTAAAACAAAATCATAAATAGTTAAACGCCTTAAAATAGACATTCCCAGCAAACAAAAAAATTTTTTTGAATATTAGTTTTAAGAATTTAAATCTAAGAAAATAACCGCTACATACCTTTAGATAATCTTAACACACACACGCACTTCACACAAACGCTCTCTTTCTCTTATTTTATTTATTTCTTGAAGTAGATTTTAGGCTTTCTCAAGGCAATACTCAAACAACACTTAAGCAACTGAGAGTTTTCTTTTATGTAAATATTTTTTTAATAAAAAGAATTCAAATTTCCTGTTTCTGTTTCTGTGTTTTTTTTTTTAATTTTTTAATAAAATAAATACTTTTTTATTTCTTTTTGTTAATTAAAGCTTAAATTAAGGCCTTGTGCTAATTATTTATAACAATTAGGGAATTATTTTTAAAATTTAAATTATTGTTTATAAATAAAGCTTTTCTTTGCGTTTTAAGTTTCTCTTTTTTTTGGTTTATTTTTAAAGTGTTTTTATTTTTAATTTCCTTTTTTTTAATTTTAATTTCGATTTCTTTTCTATTTATTTTTGAACCCGTATTTTGAGTGTTACTCGGTCAACGCTTGAATTGGTTTTAATAACGTCTATGGCCTCGTTCTGTTCAATTTGCCAGTTTTAATGTTGTGAACGGTTTTTATATTCCTTTAAATAAACCTCAGTTCTCCCAAACCCCTTTTTAACTGCACCTGGTTTGTGAACATTGTAAGAAAAGACAGGCGCATAAGATACAAATTTGTTGTTTAAATTAAAAAAAACACACACAAAAACGCTTTGCTGATGACAGTGTGTTCAGACACCTCTTTCTACCCCTAAACATTATTAAGTGAAATGTAGTTGTAGGTTCAGCTTTAAAGCAATCAACTAAAAAAGCTATAAAAAAAGCTTTAGAGAGTACAATGCAAGAACTAATTTTATTATTAAGAAATAAAGAGAAAAACAGTAAAAAAAAAGCTTTAAAAGCTTTTAGCTACAGTGGCTTCATGCTTAAAAGAACACACAAGAAAGAACTCAAATGTATTTGTTGTTTAAATATTTTGTAAATATTTTTTTTATAAATTTTGACAACTTTCAACTTTTATTTTTATAAATAAGCCTAAAAACGTTCTTCTCAGGGACTACCTCTTAGCAGCCTTCTGGCAGAAGCTCTGAAAGTAACTGATTGCCAAGAACAAGCTTCTCAAGTCCGTCGTTCAGAGTCTACTTTAAGCTATAATTCCCGGTACTCATGGAAAAAAAAATTAATACACACAATATGGATGCTGAGAGAAGTCAGGCCAAAGACCTAAAATGGTTGTAATGTACATTACAGAGCCCCATAGTGCATCAAAGAAGTAATTTGTGTTTTGAAACATCAAACCAATAAAAAATCAAAATTGCTCAAATTCATAAATTAGAATTTTTTCTGAATTAAGGCGTTGGGTCATCAATACTTTAAAAGATAATTAAAAAAGCTCACTTTAACGAGGTATGTTTAAGCATTTTATATACTCACGGTGAGTACTAAAAAGTAAATTTGTGTTTCGCCATGAATCATTAAGTTCAAATTTAATTAGATTTCAGAAAAAAAGTACATAATAAAAGAAATGTTTTAATATGCCAGGATTCTCTGCAAGTTCTTTGTAAAAATAAAAGTTAATTGACTTTTTTGCCACTAGTAATTTTTGCAGAAGTAGTCCTTCTGACGGAACTGATGGTGCTACGATTGTTCAGTACTCAAGGATTATATTATATATTTTGAAACCTACACATCCGAAAATATTAACTTTCGCTTAGTTTAAGTATACTTGCAATAAATATTATTAAGGCATAATTCGTTTGTTATTTTAATCTCAAATTGTTGTTTATTGTGGTGGTATAAGAAAGTTTATTATGATAATTGATATAGGTCATAAGGTATGGGTATTAAATTTTTAACTTCGATGTATCAATAAAAAGCATCGATGTTTTCTCGATATTAAGCAATTGTGTTTTTAAAATATCGAAACTTGGCTCTTGCACAAAAATCCACACATGAACTCGGTTGTTGAGCATAGTAGAACTCATGTAGACTAATAAAACCACTTTCAGGAAATCCAGAAAACTCTGGCATTATCTGTCTATACTCATATAAAGAAATCTAAATAGTTTATTAATCGGGCACACGTCGGAGCGTATGGTTAAACCTAATTAATGCTTTTTCTGCCTCTTAAGTGAATGACAAACATCCATATCGTTAAATATGGATCGAAAGCCAAAAATGCAAATCTGTATGTATTTTTCGATCATGTAGGTTCAGCGAAACATCATGAATCGTTTAATGTCAGAACAACTCCAACCAATTTGTAGAAACTTACTTCGTTCAATAACATATGGTCAACATAAATGGCCTAATGGGTAAACAATTCATGCATTTATTGATGGTTTTGAACTAAATTTATTCTTTTCGATTTAACACCATAAACAAAGTAACGCAATGTGTATAGAAAAGAAAACATTGCTGATGTATTGCGAAGACTAGAAGAAGACATCTTAATGTCTTAACTTTGTCACTTTTGTCCTTTAAATACGTGAATAATTGTACGCAGAGTGTTTACGCGCATAGTGTGAACGTCTCCTAATTATTGTTCAGTGACCGTTCTATGTTTTTGTTTATTTATTGTTTTGTTTACACTTTTTAACTTCTTTGTAAAACACTTACATTGTAAGACCTATAGAATACGGTACGTTCTGTATACAGTGTTTAAAAGAAAATATAGTCCAGTGAAATTAAAATAAAACGCCGTGTTTGAAAACAAACTAATATTCTGTTTTTCATTGTTTTACTATATTTTCTGAAGAAATCTTTCGAGGAAACACAGATAATTTACATGATAGAAATTATTAAAAATTATTTAAAAATTTACTTTAAATTTTCCCAATAGAGCTGTCATTTTTAACCTAAGGTGTGCGTCACTATAAAGTGTAACACCCATTTTTCTTAATAACTTTTTTCACCTTTAATCAAAATTATTTTTCTTAATCACAATATCTTTGAAAAATGTGTCAGATTTTAAAATGTATCAGTTTGTCAAATTTGACTTGTTAGTTAGTTCACAATGGATAATCAAAGACAAGTACATAAAAAATTATTCAAATAATTCAAAAAAAACCATATTGGAGTTATACAAAAGTTGCTAGGGAAGTCCACGTGACCAGGCAATGTGTTTCCGGAGTGGTCAAAAAGTTCAACAAAGACCTAAAAATTGAAAGAAAGCCTGGAACAGGTAAAGCAAAACTGGTAACGAACGACGCGAAAGCCAAAAAGGTTGAGAAGCTTTTGCTGGCTCTTCCAAACATTTCTGGTCGCGAAGTGGCCCGGCGCGTGCAATGTTCGGAAAGTTTTGTGCGCCGAGTTAAAGCTAAGGCTGGCCTTACAACATTTAAAGTCCAAAAAGTTCCGGATAGAAATGCTAAGAAGAATATTGAAGCAAAAAAAAGAGCAAAACTCCTCAAAAAATAATTTTTTCAAAAGTTCGAATGTTGTGTAATGGATGATGAAATTTACGTTTTTGCAGACTTTGCGTAGCTTCCTGGCCAAGAGTTTTATGTAGCGGATAGTAGAGGCAATGTTTCTGAAGAGTTCCGAACTAAAAAACTATCAAAATTTCCCAAAAAGTTCCTAGTTTGGCAGCCTATTTGTAGCTGCGGCAACAGAAGTGCATCGTTTGTTACATTGGGATCAATAAACTCAGATATTTAGATCAAAGAGTGTCTTCAAAAGAAGTTGCTTCCATTTCTAAGACAGCACAACATATCAACATTCTTCTGGCCAGATTTGGCAACATGTCACTACAGTAAAATCGCAATAGACTGGTATAATAAAAATAATGTTATTTTTGTTCCAAAAGAGGCTATCTCACCAAACTGCCCAGAGCTGCGGCCTATTGAAAGATATTGGACTCTGGTCAAAAGAGAACTAAAGAAGAGTACATCTGTTCCCAAAACCATTACTAGTTTTCGATATATATGGACAGCTGGTACCAAAAAAATCACCGAAAACACTATAACATTGCTTATGGATGACATAATGAATAAAATAAAAAATTTTATAAAATTAAATTAATTTTTAAATAAAATAATACAGAATATAAATCTGTAATAAAAATGCAAAATAAAACTGTTTTATTTTTAACTCTAGCTTACTCCAGTCAGTTTTTATTTGACTTTTGATGTGTTACAGTTTATAGTGACGCACACCTTACTTGTCATCAAATTCTAAAGTAAAATTTCAATGCTAAACAACAACATTAAAAAATTCTTAAATCACTTGGTATAACTCATGTTTTACTTTTTTCTCTTAAAAAATGCTATAAACTTTTTAAGAGTAAAAAAAATTTTAATTTGCACTTAAATTTTTACTTAAAAAGAGTAAACAATTAAGTAAAACTTAAAAGCTTTAAAGTCCTTTATACTGTTATATATTTACGGGTATTCTGAAAAGTTTCTAAAGCTTTTAGTAAATACGAAAGCTTTTTCCACAACAGTTTTAAATGCTTATTTTACACTAAAATTGTTATAAATACCTGTTGTTGGTGTTTATGTTTCTTTTTTTAATATAAAATTTTAATGCAAACAAGTTTTACGAAAATTTACCTGAAAAAGAAGAAAAATAAAAACATTATTAATAATTTTAAATATGAAAGAAAAACGGTTTTTTTTAATAACAAAAGAGTACATGAATATAACACCACATCACATACATATGTAAATATAAACAACATTAAATGATACAACAACAAAAATGTATAACAATTTTTTTAAACACATTTTTCGGTAACTTTTAGAACAGTTTTTAGAACAGTTTTGTGTACAACTAACAAACAACAGTAATTTAACAAACATTTATGGAAAGTTGATTGAGAATAAGAATAATACGAGTATGTGGTGTGATTACATGTTATGATGGGGTGTTTGTACAGAATTAAAAGCTTTAGATTTAGAAGTAAAAAACAAATATATGAAAGTACTTATTGTTTTAGTTAAAAAGAAATCTATAAATGGCAACATTATCTTTAAATTTAAATACAAGAAAATAGTTTTTCTTTTTTTTTGTTTTTTTTTTTGAAGAAAAAGCTATTGCAATGACATTCATACATATTTTCTAATAGTAAATATAGAAACATGCTTGTAATATGTAACTTATTACTTAGTGTTGATTCAAAAAATTGAATTATTTTTTTTTAAATACTAAAATTTAAAGCAAAACTACTAATGTGCCTATAATTAAAGGAGCCTGACTGGTCGCAAAAATAATAAATTTCTCGAATAACTACTGTTTCATATTAATATTTAATAAAATTTCTATTTTTATGTTTATTAATCAAATTTGGGTTTATAAGTATATTCCAATACATGGAATTTTTGAAACAATAATAGCTTTACGAAATCATGCTCAATATCAGGTAACCAATACAAAAATTTTAAACTTTTATAACATTTTAATATGGCCTTTTATTGAACAAAAGAAAATATCAAATCAGTCAGTGTGTTAATAAATATACAGTGGTGAAAAAAATAGAAGTGGCATAGCAAAATACTTTTTAAGATTAAAAAAATGATAAGGATACTTTATACAAATTTTTAACTTTTATCGTTCGTTAATCGTGTGTGATGGTATTGTGATGGGAAAACATAATACAGAGTGGACAAATTTGAGGATAGGAAGTAAATTTACTGTCACACGATGAAATGTTAAAAATTGAGCTGTCATCTTTTGACATTTCTTCTGTAAAAAGTTGGGAAACTTTAACCATGGAATACTACACTAATATTGTTTGCATCCAAAGTTTGTGAATTGTCTGTTTGGAAAACTGAAGGAAAAAAACGAATTTTTCAACAAAATCATCTTCAGTAATTAGGCCATGCAAACAGGTTTTTTGTGGCCACACTTGGCTAATGATGGCATTAGTGATTTTTGGTTTCAGTAGAATGGTGCCACAAGCTACACAGCTACACAGCCAATTCAGTTATTGCATGAGAAATTTTCCAATCGAGTAATTGGTAAATGTCATTCTTGTAATTTTCTCTAAAGTCATTTGAAAGAATGGGTTTACGTGAACAAACCAAGTACAGTACTGGCGCTGTGAAAGATGATATTCGATGCTGCGTTGAAGAAATAAGTGAAGCTTTGTTGCAAAATGTGATTGGGGGATCGTTGCATAGTGGTTAGAGCGTTCGCACAGAAACTCGAACGACCGAGCAAAGGACAAAAATTATAAAATTAAATTTGAGGTTTTTCTAAATTATAATTTAAAAAGATAACAGCTAACCTAATTAGGAATATATAATAGCGGTAATCACTCTTCGTTGGAGATCCTCTTGCAAGTCTTGTGAACGTAGCAAACTATCCAGTTTGTTCTTTTATATTTAAATGGATATTATAAAGGATAACTTTAAGGACATGTAATATTTTGAGAAGGTAAGAGGGAAATAAATAAAAAGAAAGGCAATATTTTTTAGTAGTTCAGTAGTAGTTCAATATTAAAATTCACTGAGATATTATTATCCTTTTATTACAATAGAAGTCGAAACATACGTGTGTACTTATTATTTTGAACATATGTGTTTAAAATATTGGTCGCATGTGTATATTTCTGATGAACACAGTTCGTTTTCTTCATTTATCGTTAATTTTTAAATAAAATTTCAATTTTTTTTCTATCTAATAAATCAAAATTTTTTCAAATCCATTTAAATATGAAACAGAAAAATGGCACCACCCTACTTCTAAATAAAAAGAATTCTATTATTATTAATTTTTTTAAATAACAAGCATGCTGTAGTTTAGAAAAAACCATTCAAGTTATAGAGCAATTAAAGGAAATGTGAGAACGAAAAAAGTATTGAGAGAAAGAGAGATTTATGAATATATGAGAAAAAAGGAAGAGTGAGATCGTGAGCGAGCAGGCGAGAAAAGAGAAAGAAACTAGAATTGAAATTCTAAAACTCACACACACACCAAATTGTCTTAATGTGGTTGTTGTTATTGTTGTTCTTATTGATGTATTTGTAGATGTTGCGCTAGTAGTAGAAGTAGTAGTAGTAGTAATGGAAGTTTTATTAGTACAATTTGTTGTTGTTGTTGTTGATGTTGTTGCACTTTGAGTAGGCTAAAATGAATTCACATCGAATTTAAAATCGAGATCCAAATTTCTTAAGGGATTTCTGCGTATTTTTTTACTGCCATGATGATGATGGTGGTGGGGTATACGATATTCCACTTCTGTTTCATCCTCTTTTTTTTTATATATATTAACGGTATTTCATTTGAACGTTTTTTTTTATTTTTTATTATTATTGCAAAAAAAAAGGCAATTTACATTTTTTTAGTGCGTTAGTTGGCATAAGTGCAGCATTGTTGCAATTTTATTATTATTGTTGTTGTTGTTAAATTTTTTGGGTTAATTTATATATATATACAAATATTAACAACAACAATAGTTACAAAAAATATATAATTAAAAACAACGCAAAACAGAGAGGGGGAGAGAAAAAAAGAAAGGAAATATAAAAGAGAGAAAAAGCAAAAGAACCAAATATTAATAAACAAAAATAGTTGATATACAAACTTACAAAAAACCACACATACATACATACATACATACACATACACACTCGCGTAGATTAATTAACAATAAACATATGAAAACCAAAAAAAAACTTATGAAAAATGAGAGCAACAAACTAAAAATGAGCAGTTTAGTTATGGTTGTTAAAAACAAAACAACAAAGCCAAGGGAGAAAACTATTATAGGGATCTGAGATGGCATTGGGAAATTAAAAAGGCTGTACCTTTTTAAACTTAATTGTAATGAAAGCTATTTTTTAATTTTTTTTCTTAGTTATTTTTTAATAAATATTTTTATTTATTCATAAGAAAAAATCATTAAAAAGTGTACGGGTTTAAATTTTATTTAACGAAAATATTGTTACTCTTTGAATTATAATTTACTGAAAGCAATTGATTTCTTTGGGTAGATTTTTGGGTTAAATCCAATTAAGTTTTAAAGGATCAGCTTAACCTTGGCACTTCCATCGAAGTTTGGGCTCTTACTTACTGTCACAAGGCAGATCAACTTGCCAAAAAAAAAGCAATAATGCCACTTCTGGGGCCAGAGCGCTTTTGTGGTATGCGAAGTGGAGTTTGGAAGAGTATATTGAAGGGAAAAGGAGACAAACACAAACTGGCCTTAGATTTCCTAAGATATTACTCGGAATCTGTAATAGAAGGAGATTTAAGTGATGCATTAAATTCTCTAGGGACAAGCTTAAAATATTTGCGGGACTTCTAAGCGGCCACTGCAGACTCAATGGGCATTTGAATAGGATAGGAATCGCTTGAAGCGATTTGTAGATTCTGTGACGAGGCCATCGAGTCATCAGAGCTCATAAGAGACAATTGTGCAGCATTGATGCACAGTCGGAAGAGATACCTTGAAGATTATCAAATATCAGAAGGGGAATTGTCAAATTTGACAACGGTCGTCATTTTAAAGTTCGTCAAAGCGAGGAAACTGGGGAAGGTACTATAGAAGCACTAGTTAAATTGAAGGCTTTACAATAAATCTACAGGTCAAAGTACTTTTGGTACCTCATGAATAAATGAATGAATACCACAGTACTCTCGATATGAATATGATTCGCTTGCAAATTAACGCACAATTACTTTGTGTGGCAAATTAATTTTAGCAAAGTTGGAATCTGTGGAAAGTAGTATTACATATTGAGAAGGCATGAATTTGTACTTGAAGTCCGCTAAATACCATCAAAATCTTAAGCTATTGCTGAACACAAGTTTTACCGCAAATAATAAATAAATAAATAAATAAACGTGTTTAGCAAATTTCAAAAACATATCAAAATAACGAGTAGGAGTTTTTTCTTTCTATGTATTTTTCTTTTCCCTCATCATAGTATGCCAAAAAACCTACTAAAAATAATTGTATCCCCTAATTGTACTAAAGAGTACTTCCTTATTAAATAGTACCAAAGAAACCATAAATAGTACAATTATAACAATTTTGTCATTCCTAGTAGGCGGTATATACTACGAACAATGTACATTGTACATACTCACTTTCAAATATATGTTAATATGGCCGGAAATGTGTATTTTAAATATTTTTTTAATTGTTGCTTTTGTTTTAAATTGCTTGCTATTTATTGTTGTTGTGCTCTGTGGGGTACTTAAACTCTTGGCAAAGGGCTATTGTGTATGTTTTTTGATCATTCATTTATATGCGTACACAGTGACGTATGAGTTATATTTTAGATTTATAAACTGAATTATTAAGTATACGCTGTGCAGCATTTTTGTATGTGAATTTTAATTTCAAAATTTTAACCCTTTTTTAATAGAATTAAACAAAATTAAACTCTTTTTAAAGCAGACTTTATATATTAAACAAAAAAACTTTTTTTAATACTTTTACGTGAAGAAAAAAATTTTATTAAATTTAAAAAATTTATATACAAAAATAAATTATTTTCATGTGCTGAAGGCCCGAAGTTCGAGCCCCAGGAAAAGTGTGATCTGACAAAACAAAAATTAAATAAATTATTTTCTTTTTTCTGTTAGAAAATAGGTTCAAACCGTCTGCATAAGTATAAGTCTTTACAGACTTCAGCAGTGGTTTCACATATTGATGCCATACGGCCTCTTTCATTGGCAAAAGTAGCAAAAATTGAACTGATCGAATAGACTCTGTGATTCCTAACCACGACAGATATATGCCGGAAATAATATTTAAAAAGTAAATGCCATGAAATTGTCTATTCATTTATAATAAAAAAAGTCATTCCAACAATATTGCTGTCTCGTATTATCATTTTAAATGTTCGAGCTTTTAAAAAATGCCCACTATTTACAAATACTAATGAACAATTAGAAATTTATGTTGCCGAATGTTATGTGAAAAGTTGCTTGTAACATATTTGGATTTTCTTTTCATTGAAAAAATATTGCCAGTATATTGTGAAAAACGTTTAATACTTTATATTACAAATAAAATACAAGCCATATTGCCACGATGCTATACTGAATAAATCGCCCTATATTGTACGCATATGAGAATTATATATCAGAATTACGTTCTAATTTGGTTCGGTAAATATTAAGAAGTTTAGAAGAAGTGAAAGTTTCAAAATACTGAGACGCTTGAATATCTCCTTTAAATGTTAAAAACTGTAATTGTTTCATCAAACATAAAGTAAAGGAGGGTGCACACAATTTTAACTGAACCATCCTTTCTTGTCACTGACAAGGGACATATTCCCAGCAGTAGAATATTTAAGTGCGCAATTATTTCTGTTTTAATACAGATGGGTTTTATGTTAATATTGCATGAAATGTACACGCCTTATAATTATTAGTAATTTTATTTATTCGATTGCACCCATAATGAAGTAGTAGTTCACGTTGTTGCACGATGTTAATGCCAGAAGGATTAATCAAAAACTAAAATAATGCATATGTATTAGTGTTGTGCTGTTATTTTATTGATTTTGTGCTGCTAATGCGGGAGAGTTTTCAACCGGCTACAATGATGAAAACTCTGTTTTTTTTCTTTATTTCTTTATTTATTTATTATCTATGAATACAATATCCTTAAGAAATTCAATTACGCTTAACACTATTAACCTTAAGAAAAAAATTAACATGAAAATAAAGTTTGCTGAATTCATTAAAAATTTTAATTGAAGAATCAAAATTAGCTCAATTACTTCTAAATAAAGAGTGGTTTAATTTTAAAGACCGCTGTTGATTTTGAATGAAACACAAATTATTAATCAAATTATTGTAAATTTTTCTTATTAAGATAATTTGGTATGGTTCAATTATGTATGGAACAAAATATCGGCTAAAAGGCGGCGCGACCTTGGCGGCACATCTCCATCCGATGCTCCAATTTTTTGATGACGTTGAGGTATAGGCAATGGGTCAAATTATCTCATCGTTTAGCTCTTGAATTATTGCTGGCTTATCGACGTACACCTTGTCTTTCAAATAACTTTTTTTAATATCAATACCCAGGGGTAAACCCCTACTCATGCAGAGCATTATATTGGTATTTGAAGATACATAGATAGTTTTAGTTATATTTTATATTATGCGTTTTTTTGTTGGTGAGACAAGTAGCAAGTTGCCCGCTGTCAGTGGATGTTGAATGTGAGTGGCGAGCGTCTTCAGTAGGTTCGCTTTTATTGTGGCGCTGTACTCCTGATTATTCGTTTTTGGTGGAATAGATGATCTTGGCATGATATAACATGGCCATTGAATTTATCGCTCAATAGAGCCATTGTTTCATTAGCTGTGTGGCGTTGCACCGTCCTATCGAAACCACATCTCGTCCATATCATAATGTTCATCAACGACGAGTTGAGGTGGACGGCTCTTCAGCCACACTATCTCGAACAGCAGCAATATTTTCTGCAGTACGAGCTGTACGAGCATGCTCTGATATTTTCTCATCTCCTACAGACCCAGTTTGCTAAAATTTTTGCACAATTTTTCCGATCGTACACACATTTGGACGATTAAATTGACTGAAAAAATCACCAAGAGCACGATATGCATTTTGATTTAAACGCTCATTTTCATAATAAGCCTGAATAATTTTAACACATTGCTCGATTCTCTATCTTTTCGTTGTTCAGTCTCAGTATGAAATTGAGAAATGTCAAATGAAATGCAGAAAAAACACTACGTTTAGGTGTGATTCACATTCAACATCGACCCGATATTAATTAGTGTTCACACAAAGTTTAAAATTAGCTAAAAATAAGCTGAGGGTTAAACTCAAATATCTAGCTTTCTGAGAGATACTTTAATTTTCATCCAAAAAATATGAGTTCGAACAAAAAATGTTTCGGAATGAAATGGATGAATTCGCCGAAAATTCTTATGCAATAAATCGAGTCCTCAAATAATTACCGACAAAACAATGCTATCACCATCACTACAAATGTGTGTCAGAAAACAGTTATAGGTATACATGTGGCACAACTCTACTCAGAGATGGTTACCAGGGCCTTAGTCGAACATATTTTGTTAAAAGATTTGGCCTCCGCAAACAAATCTGTATATTAAATCACCCAACCGATGTTGGCAAAAATCATAAATTAAATTATCCATTGAATAATAGCCTTGCATGCGACATATATTTATGAAAAAAAATGTAATTTACGTTTTGGAAAAAACCCTTTTATTAAAACTCTAAAGCGCGAAATATATATTAACTTATAACTACACCATTTCCTTATGCGCGGTCGACGTTGTCGGATATGTAGTGCATTGGCTTAATAGAGGAAAGCTACGGGTTCAAGCCTCAACTCTTACTTCGTGAAAGAAAGAAATGCGAAAAAAACATTTCTTAGCAGTCTTCTAGAGAAATTTCTGAGAGTAAAGGCTTATTCAAGTCGTTCAGAGTTGACGTTAAACTGTAGGTTTCGATACTCATTGTTCAAAAATTTACGCATCCTATATGGATGGTGGGTATTACCTTTTGCAGAGCGTAACTTACTAAAAAAATGTTTAAAATTTCAAATATTTCATCTGTAATTTAAAAAAATATTATTATTTTGGAAAGGCAATGGTTTAATTTTTGTTTATGGTTTTCTTTTTTCCCTTTTTTTTAATATGTGCTTTAAAAAAATGTCGATTTTTTTTTCTACTTTTCATTTACGTTGTAGACAAAATGGCAGTAAAAATGGCGCCAGTTGTTAAAATTTCTGTTTTGTTTTTTTTCACTTCTAACGAGTTGTTTTTGCTGTATAGCCTGGAAACTGCTAAAATGTAAGCAATTATATGGTACTTTTGACATAAAAAAAAATCCAACAAAAATAGCAAACAACACCGAAAAAAAACTCTGATTTTTATACAATTAAGTTTTATTTAATAAATTAAAAAGTGAGAGACTGCGAGAGATAGACAATAAATGAAAGGAATTAAAGTAAAACGAAAAAAAAAATTGAATTGAATTTCAATACAAGCCAACAAAAAACAAACAAACAAAAAATGTTTAAAAAAAAAGTACCAGAATAAAACCAAAGAAATCAGCAGATTCAACTGAGTAGAACGATAATAAACATGTGCTTCTTTTCAGTGTGACTTTTCTTCTTGTTCTTTGGGGAATTGTGGGTGTGGGTATGGGTGTGGATGTTCAGCTTCATGGTTTAGTGAATTGAAACGGCACAAGTTTTTCGTTAAACAGGCTCATGTTTTTTAATTTGGCAAAAAGTAAAAAACAACAACATTTTGTGTACATTTCCTTTAACGAAATTCACTAGAAAATGGCAAACAACAACGGCAGAAAAAGTTTTTGAAAAACACAAAAAGAAAAAGTACTCCTCAAAGACCAGGAAAATAAGAGGAAAAAAATCAAGTTATACAAAATTTTGAAAGTTTATCTTTTTCTTTCTTTACTTGTTTAGCCATTAATGCCAGACAGTTTCCTTATTATCATTATTTGTTTTTAACATCTTTATTATCATTTCCAAAACGGAGAAAAAAACTGAATTAAAGAATACAAGAAAATACAAAAAAGAGAAGTTGATTTTTTGCTGTCAAACAAAAAGAAGAGGAAATTAAATTTAAATGTGTGCCTTGACTTTTACTTGACTTTAAATTCTGCTTAAATGTAATTCATATATAGGTAGGAGTACCTGTTAAATAGCAAGAAATTACAAAAATTTTACAAAAAAAAAAGCTAAAGGATGATAAAAGTTTCTTTAAAAGGTTACAAAAAAAATGTGCCTTTCTGTAGACTAACCTCCGCATATACTCCTAAAACAATAGTGTACTAAAACTATGATTAATTATTATTATCACTAATTTCAGAATGAGCACAATTGGCAGACACAGCGATCTATAAGATCTATTGTGTCCAATCTTGTTTACCGTTTGTTCAGTTTGTTTGTAATAGTGGTTGAGAGCACGCACAGAAAGTCAAACAAGACAGATAAAGAAGAGAAAAAAATGGAAAATAAAATTTGCGGTATTTTCGAAATTATAATTTAAAAAATAAGAGTTTCCCCATCCCTCTTCAAGAAGAGTCCACCCCAAAGAAACCTCTCCCTGACATGTCATCAGAGAGAAATGATCAGGAGAAAAAGCGCCACCTACTGGGAAGTAGTAGATAACAGCAAACTTACAATAGCGAAGCCCCTCACCACACAAAAGCAACATTCAACGACAGATGGGGCAATTGCTATTGATCATTCAATATTCAAGGGTGAAGGTATAAATACTGGCCTTTGAGTGATCACACCAATTGATAGCAATTTGTCGCATTCGTAAGACGCTTGATAGTAAGAAAAAATCTCTATTTCCATCTATAAATTCCAGGTACAATGCACAGCATGAGTAGGGGTTTACTTCCCTGAGTTCTGGTCTCGGTAAAAAAATAATTACTGGTATGCTTATGAACACTAGCAGGTTTGTTACTCTAATGGTGGATATATACACCAAGGATATCAAATTCCTCCTTAGATACATCCATCTATATGGATCAAGAATCTTATATCACATTGCCATTTTCTTCAAATGCGCTCTGACACCAAAATGACCAGTAAGAAAATCCGTAAGAAGTTCCAAGCTCAACTTTCTATACTTCAGAACATCAGATTTACGCCCAAATTGCGGACTAATCACAACTTTGACGAGTCTATGTTTCACACGAGCATTCCAATATTGCTAACTTCGCATTCTTTTATCAGATTAAGAATAGTCGAAGGAGGTGCTGCAGAGTAGGACTCTGGGCTTGTATAAGGTGTCGTGAATTCCTTCCCAGTCAACACTACCACAAAAAACTAGAATTTATTTAAAAACAATAAGCTTTGTAGCGCGTCGAGAAAACAAGTTTAGATTTCATACGATGAGAGGGCAGCTTAACTATATCGTCGTGCGGTAGTTTATGTGCTCTATCCGTCATTTCATATTTTTTATATATTTCGAGTTAATGATGCAACTTTAGGATTTCGACCTCATATTTTTCAAGTTTGCAATCCATTTTCAGATATCTCGTCCAGTTTCGGAGATTAAAAGCCAAAGATTGCAGATTTTTAAAATGTTTGTGTCAAAAACCTAAAGTGGCATCATTAACTCGAGAGATATAAAATGGCGGATAGAGCACATAAACTCCCGCACGACGATATGGGAACATGTTAATTGTCTTGCCATTAAGCCTATTATAATAATTTCAGCAGTTATGAAGATAGCCACGATCAGAGACTAAAAAACATTCAATGACCTCTCTAGTGAAGTTGAAAACTCCCAGCTAGTCCATGAAAACACAGACCCAACTCCATTGTCCATTTTGAACCACTTTATATCGAACTTACTCCGAACCAAACACCCTTTAGACCAACATTCTCGATCGTGTACCTCTACCCTGAAGTGCCCTAACAGCTATTCAAGGTTTGGGGTTTTACATTTTATATAGAAACACTCAATAAATAGATTAATTTCAAGGGTTTTCAAATATTACGTTTTTTTAGGCTATTCTAAAGTGTAAAAGCCTAGTAGAAGAGCAAAATTATTTTTTTTTGTATAAATTAAAATTAAATTACTATACATTCAAGGCCAATTTCTTTAAATTTTTTTTTTTTTTTGCAAATTTTTTTTATAATTATTTAAATGTTTTGAGTGCATTTGTTACTACACTTTGATTTTTGAATGATAAAATTTTTTTATACAATACAGTTTGACCGCAATGAACTTGAATTATTCATAAAAAAAAACTCGTTATCATCATCATTAAACTAATTTTATAGCTGAAAAAGATGCCTGAATCAACAACAGCAAATATTATTCGTAAAGAAAACAAGTATTATAAGAAAAAAAATAAAGAAACGCTGCCATGGACGAATACAAAAGCAAAATTAAAGCAAACAAAGTATGGTTCTTGAAAAATAAAACTTCTTTCAAAACTTTCAAATTTTATTAAAAGCCTTAAATAATTGATTTTTACATTAAAAAAAAAGGAAACAAATCTAAAGAAAAGAAAAAATAAATGTATTAAAGCTACATTGTGAGGTTTTTAGTTAAATATTGATGAGAAAATGTTAAACCTGAAATCTTTCAATTTTCATTCTCTTTTTCTTCGGTTCAAACACACACACACAGAGACATATCAACAACTACCTAATCTCGTTAAGTAAAAGCAGTCTCTGTTACTTGAATAAGTTTTGGCAGCGTCTATTTGTTTGTCAATTTTTTCTCTTTTCCCCTCTCTTTCTCTCTATTTGTCTCTTTAACAATCTATTAAATTTTTTCTCTAACAATAGCGGTATTTAGATATGTAGGTGGGCTGTTATAAAAATTTTGCAATTTAGTTAAAAATCAAAACAAACAAAAAAGAAAAAATATAATTAACATTTTACAAATTAAAATATAAGTAAACTCATATTAGAAGTAATTGTTTAAACTAACAAATGCCCCTTAAAGGCATAAAAATGTATGTATCTTACATACAACATTTCTTATATCCAATTTACTGGTTTTATCTTTAACTAATATTTTTAAGTTAAATTAGAGAAACTCAAAAGTTGCTTTAGTTTTGACCAGTCATACTTTATCCTTGTTATGAAATTTAAAAAAAAAAAATATATCCTTTAAAATATGAATTATCATTTCTTTAGTTTATCGTATACTGTGAATAAAAACTTAATATTAAAATAGAAAAAAATTATCCTCAAAATTTTGTATAGATCATTATATTTGACAAACATCGCTGTGTAATGTTAGTTGAAAAACATAATGATTTCCACTCACAACAACCCTCGTTATTTTTATTATCTTTTTTTGTATTTTTATATTCTTTTCTATTCACATCACTTTCAGGGTAATTAATAATGCCGGTACTTATTTTTAAGTATTACAAATGCTTGAAATACCTTAAATCTGGTTGAAGTGTACAAAACAAAAACACAAAAGCATTAAAAGGACTAAAACAAATTAAAAGCTTCATTGTAAATCTGACACTTTGTGGGTATTAACAATTAAAAATTAATTTAGAATTACAATTTTTACCTAAAGAACTACTTACATGCACAAAAAAAACATTATCTGTTGTATTTATAAAAAATATTACTCGTATATTTAGGTTTATTAAGGATTTAAGTATTTGATAAGTATGCCATAGAAATTTGTGAAAAAAGCTTTTCATAAACTTGTAATATTTTTTTTATGAATACATATATATTTATACATTTTTGTATAGCCAAAATTATTTCAAATTATATTTAAGTTTTGTGTTCATTAATGTTGAAATTTTTCCAAAAATTAATTTCTGGTAATTAATAAAAAAAAAATTCACAAACTCAGTTCAGTAATTCGGCTATACTATGTACGTTATAGTAAAGGTCTTAGAGTGTATATTCAATATAGTGGTATTCCAAATATCTGTGTCCAAAGTCCTCTAGAGAACCATATTGCTTCAATAACCATCCAATGACAGTTGGGCAAATGCAGCTGATCATTCAAGTGCGAAGACTTAACACTGACCTTTGAATGATCAAGTTAATTGACAGCAACTTGTCTTATTCGTAAGGTGTCTAATAAAAAAGGAACTCCATCCTCTTCTTTCAAAAATCAAATTCTTATACAATGTATAGCATGAGTAGGACTTACTCAGCTGATTATTTGTCTCAATAAAAATAAATAAATAATGAATAATTAAAAAGGGAAAAAATGCAAATTTTTTTATTATTATTGGGTAATTTGCTTGTTTTGTTGTTGTTTTATATTTTAATTTAATTTCTAGAAAAATATTAATTTTCCACTTTAGTATGCTGTTGATAACTCGCTACTTCAAAAACGTACTTATTTACCACTTAAATATGTTTAAAGCTACTTGTTATTTAAAACATATTTCTTTATTATTAAAGCCAGCACTCAGGAGACGGCCCTTACTTATGCAGTAAATTGTGCTGATCTAGTAACAAAAGAGGGAGTAGTGCTTGTGGACATTTAATTAAAACCTACTGATATTGTAATTGAAAGGAAAAACATTCGCTGGGAGATTGTTTCATAAACGAGCGGTCCGACTAAAGAACGAATTCTCTCTATAATGCATTGTGCGATTCACTTGGCAATCAACTGCAAATGGGTGTGCTCTGACGAAGTTTCGAGTAGTCCACAAAAATATGCGAATATGTAGAATCAAGTCTCTTATTTCATCAGATCACCTCTCATGGTAGTACCGATATAACAAAAAAACGCACCCCACATTGCATCGATGCTCCCATGAATCGATAGAGTTGGATACCCTACCGTAGCTGATAAACACCTTCGCTCTTTTCTATATACGGTCAAGAAGCCCCAAAAGATCTGAGCCTTCCTATTCCATTCTAGGTCGTATAAAGGTCTCGTAAATATTAAGAAGCTCGCATGGAGTGAAATATTTCTTGCACCGTTTTAAAAAAACCGAGACACTTGAATGCTTCTTTTGATACTCGAAATATGTGATCATTCCAACGGACATTACAATTAATTCTCATGTCAGAATATCAAGAGCGTCCGCCTCCTCGATATTTACATTATCCATAGTCACAGACGTCAAGGTTGAATTCCTGTTCGTGCGACCCCACTCACAGATTATCTGCAGGTCATTTGTAAGTATGTCATTCATATTCTGCCTTCTCGCCTCAATCTCCAAAAAGCTTAGTCTACGATCAAATAAATATAAATGGCAAATGTTGCTGTCATCTGGGAAGGAATATTGTTGTATGTTATGTTTTACGTAACGAGTTGGCACATTTATCTTCACACACATTTTTAAAATTTCAATATGAGTATTCCTAGTATTTTTAAATAAATTAGAAAATATTCTAAATTTGTATTCCAGCAAAGACAAATATTAATTAACATGTTCATGTTTATGAGTAAAACAACACTTATCTTTCTCTTTCTGTCACCGTGTAAGGCAAACTCTACTTTTCTTTTTTTATTCATCCTTATAATTACATATACCCGACAGCATTGCTGTTTTTGTTGTTTTCAAAATTATAATAAATATATTGCCCTTACAATTACTGTATTTAAATTTGATTTCAGTTGGTTGTTGTTTATTTTTTATATATAAAAAGTAAACAAACTGACCGCAATGTCTTTATATCATGTAATTTAGCAATAAGAACAACAAAAATATTAAACAGCAAATAACAATAACAAATAAAAGCTACCAAAGAAAAAGTGAAAAATAAACAATTTCTTTTATGTGCGAGCAGAAACAATGTCTTCTTTAGATAAAAACAACCATAAGATGAGAGATTTCAATAGTGAGAATTAAAGACTAACAAAAATAGAGCATAAGAGGTAAAGTACTATATATAGAAACATAAAAAAGCATTTGTTGACATGGTCACTTGAGTTCAGTCAAGTACAATAACAACAAGAAATAAATATATTAAAACACACCAGCAAAACAGAATGTAGAACAACAAAGGCTTGGACATAAACTGACTTACTGAAGCATTTTCAAGTACAAACGAACCTGATTAGGCACCACCTTAAACTGTTCTCTCTCTCTCTCTCTGCCTCTCTGCCTCTCTGCCTTTGTTACTGTTGTTCTCTTTATTAAAATAAATAAACAAAAGGTACACACGCATACACATATTTAATTAGTGAGGTTAAACTCAACCTTTGCTTAGTTTATTCATTACCAAAATTACATGTTCACACTAAAATGCTTGTAATTAAACGGTTGTTTTTTATATAAACACTGTTACAAGTGATTTGTTTACATTGAAAAGAAACAATAATAATAACAACAAGCCTTAAACTGCCTTTATAGGACTGTCTTGAAAATCCTAATTAAATTCAAAGAGATTTGTTTTTTAAATAAATTTTAGCGATCACAATATTGAAAATTAAAAAAAGAACGTCTGAGACTAAACGATATCGCTTATTTCTATGAAAAGATATTTTGCATAATACAGTAAACCACAAAAAAAAAATAACCATATACGGATACCAATACGTGATAAAAGACCAAAGAAGGATGATTTTTTTATGGGCCCCCAAACACTTGAGGCCTCGGTGTCATTTTTGCAAGAGAGTGATCATTTTCTCAGACTCATATCTTGCAAACCGTACGTAATTTTGATTTGTTTTCTGAGGCAAAGTTGTATAGTCTTGTTATGAAGAACAAAAATTGTGAAGATATAAAATCACAAAAAACTTAACCTTCAAGATCAAAATCGCAAAAAAAAAACTTTAAAAAACTTTAACCTTATTTCCCTTGTTTAGGTCCATAGGTAGAAAATCGTTCAAAATTTAATTAAACAATTAACTAGAAAAATTTCCCTAAAATCTCAATAAATAACTTTCTAAAACATATGATTCTTAACACCGTTCAGGTTTTATGTAGCTTAGGAAATTTTTACTTTTGCGGCTACCTAAGCTCTACTTGAACGGTGTTAAGAATCATTCCTAGGAAGTAAATATGTTTCACAGAAAGTTATGAAAACGCAAATTTATAAAAAATTAAAATAAAAAAAATATGCAGAAAAAAATTCAAACTTTGTTTTTCAGTAAATTGCTTAATTGTAAAAGCTCTTACAGATATTAGGTCATAAACATTACAAGTATTGACAACAAACAATAATAAATATACATTATTAACCCTGATGATGACCAGTGTATTTGGTCGATATATTGGTAAAAATAAAAATAAACAATATTAAAATAAAAAATTTTTAAAAAAGTATTTTAATTGTTTTAAAAAGGACCTTGAGCCAAAAATAATTTCCAAATATTAAAAATTATTTAAAAAAAAGTAGCCAGAAAACTTCGACCACTAATGGGTTAAAACGATTTAAACGATGCGTATGAGTTATATAAATAGAAAAGAAAAATATTACTCATACGTACAGTGTACAGTCATCATTTATAGCTTACATTCGTTCATACATATTAATGGCTTTAAAAATACCAAATTAATTAAAAATAATTTTGTGAAGCGTTTGATATACTAATTGATGGTTGCTTTCAAATCGATTTTTTTGTTTGTTTTATTTTGTCAATAATTAAGTTTAATGACCTTTTTCTGCTATCAAGTTCAATGAACTTGTAAATTGTATGACTCAAAATTTTATTCAATGCATTTCGGCCTTAATTGAAATGAAATGATTTTAAGCAAATTAAGTTTACAAATACAATTTTATATTTCAATACTTTTCAGCGTGATTACTTATGAATAATATTTAATAATTCATAGAGTAAAAATTACAAACAAAACACAAAAATTTATTATATTATTTATTTATTGCGAAACTATTTTCAGATTCTTATTTTTTCTTCTTTAAACTTTTCATCTGCTATCAAATAATGCACATCTTAATGTTGATTTTAATGTTAATGTTGTTTCTTTTTAATAACTGAAATTTAAATTGAAATTATAGAAAATTTAAATTATGAATAGGAAATGGAAACATACTTGAGATGCATAAGTGTAATCGTTACTTTTTTCACTAAGTACTTTAGAAAAATAAAACTTCGAACCCTATCAATTGCATTGGCTGACCAAATCAAAAGTTTCAAAAAATGTTAAAATATCAGGCACTGAAATATTTTATAAAGTATTTGGTAATAAGGAAGTTTGTCATATGAAGGATATTTTCAATCGATTTTGCATGGCTTTAACGCAGTTGCCTCCAACAATATATACTTTGATATACAAATTTGTTGTACTTTGACTGTTCGTTGTTTCTTTGTAAAGTAAGCGGAATTCGAAGTTAGACTGTAGGTGCCGATACTCATGAATAAAAATTGACGCACAATATATAGGTGCTGTGAGAAGCTAGGCCGTAATTCTGGAAAAGAGAATGTAATGGTCAATTATAGCAATGATTGTTGTAGCCAAAATCTGATTGACTGTTTGTTTGTTCGTAAAAGTTTGCCCATACTGCATATGGCTTTGATGCAATTAATTTAATGCTGTTTTGGGAATTTTGTAGTCGCCGTGGTCTAGTGGTTAGTGTGTTGGCTTACTAAGACATGGGCCCTGGGTTCGACGCCAGGCTCCGACATCTTTAAAAAAAGAGATATGAAAAATATTTCTTTCGGCGACTACCTCTCAGTAGTCTTCTGGCAAGAGCTCTGGGAGTAATTAATTGCCATGAACAAGCTTCCCAAGTCTGTCGTTCGGAATCGACATTAAACTGTAGGTCCCGGTACTCATGGATAAAAACTGACACACACAACATGAGTGCTGCGATAAGCTAGGTCGTAATCCTGACACAGGGTTGTAAAGGCCAGTTATGTATGTATGTATGTATGTTTTGGGAATACAAGACTAAAAAGATTTTGCATTAAACTTACAAGAGGGAACCAAAGAGAAAAAGTTGCCCAATATTCAGTAGCATCAAAAAAGGAAACGTTATTAAACTAATTGAACACAGAACTTCAGAACACAGAACAGCAAAAAATTCTTTATTACTGTTGAAAATTATATTAAAAAAAAATTCCTGCCATTCTGGCTTCCATTTGCTTGGTTGCTACGAAAACTTAAGAAATTTATGTATCGCTCCCTTCTCCTTTAAAAAAAACTTAGTAATTAAAAATAGACTTTATGTTTTGTGAACTTCAAAATTTTTAGGAAATAATTTGCTCCTAATAAACACAAATCGCCGTGTGGAAGTTTATGTGCTATATCAGCCATTTCAGAGATATTTCATATCTCGAGTTAATGATGCCACTTTAGGTTTTCGACCCCAACTTTTTCAAGACAGTAATCCGTTTTCGGAGGTAAATAGCCGAAAACCTAAAGTGGCATCATTAACTCGAGATTTTTAAAATGGTGGATAGAGCACATAAACTCTCACACGACGAGATGAGTATTGGTTTTATTTAGCTTGCTGTCATTGTATTCATAAAAATAAAAGCTACAAACAAATTTAAAGAAAAGAGTGTCGATTCTATTTAAAAATAATTCGGCTCCCAACGATCAACGCATATTAGAAAATTTTAAGGCATTACAATCAGCCAATGTCTGTTAGCTTTTGTATTTCTACATCAAATATGTTAAGAGTTGTGGAAAAATATAAAAAAAAACATGTCTACAGGACGTTGGTTGTAATTTCGTTAGGAAAAGAATATTTATTTTTCTATTTTTTTTTGTTCAATTGCGTTTTGATTTCCTGTAATAGAGACAATCTTTATGATAAAATTTTCAATTGCTTAACAAATAAAATAAAAAAGTTATTCTTTAGAACTTGCAAATCAGCTCAATTCTAAAGTAGCTATTGAGTTTCTTATTTTTGGATTCTATTCAAACACTTGAAATAGCAAATACTTTTGAGTTTCTTTTATAAACAAGCAAAAGAGTAGAGTGGAAAAATAATTAGAAATGTTTTTGGTTATTTCAAAAGATAAATTGATAAAAAGAAAGAAAACAATTATTGTAATACCAGAATTAAATATGTAATAAAAGAATTTATTACTGTGATGTTGTTAATAATTTTTGGTAATTTTTTTTTTATTTTTCGTGGCTATTTAAACACGGGGTTTTGGTAAAAAAGTATACTATAGTGATTTTTTTTTAACCAACACGTATAATAAAGATGATGTTTTGGGTTAATTTTCTCTTGGTAAAAGCTCTTTCATTCGTTGCTTGTTCTAAAGGATTACAAAGGAGTTACATACATACTCGTACATATACATATATAATTGAGCATTGCAACTCTTTTCTAGATTTATGGTTTCTTACAGTACCTGTGTTGTATGAGTCAATTTTTATCCATGAGTACCGGGACATACAGTTTGAAGTCGACTCCAAATATCAGATTTGAGAATCTTGTTAATGGTAATCAGCTACTCTCAGAGATTTTGCCAGAAGACTGCTAAGAGGTGGTCGCCGATACTTTTTTCATATTTCTTTTTTTTTTAAGTTGTCAGAGCTGAGGTTTGAAGCCGGAACTCTCCTCTAGTAAGCCAAAACACTACATACTAGACTACGGCGGATACTAAAAAATTCCAGTACTAACTGAAAAGAATATGGATTTAATTTTAATATGAATACCATATGTGTCATGCAGAAACTGGTTTTTCGAAATAAGATTTTCAATATTTTCAAGTAGACCAACACATAACACACAATTATTTTCTTTTATTTGAGAGAAACAAAAAAAGTACATGGCGTATGAGTAATATTTTTCTATATTTAAAAACTCATACGCACCAGTGTGCATTATTAGTCTGGAATAGTTGGCAAATAAGTAATTGCCGAGTTGGTCAAAGCCAAAATATAAATATTAGTAATCTTTCATTATCATACACATCATGTAACTTTCCGGCGGTTTGCACTGCATGCTTTTCTTTATGGAAGTATTAAAATATAAAATATGGAGAATGTTTATTTGGCACTCCATTTTAATGTTGAGAAAAACAAAAAAACTTTAAGAAAATATCTACGCAATATACTTATAATACCAGGTACAAGAAGAAGAAAATCATAACTTTCACGCATATCGTACAAATGGGAGTGAGTAACATCTATAACTGATATAGACAATTACTTACTTGTCAACCCAACATACTAACCAGACAAATTTTACATATTTTTGTCATTTTTCATCTAAAGTTATAATTTACGAGCATCAAAAAATAATTCAAAAAAAACAGATACTTTTCATAAAATTCTGAAATTTCTATTCACTCTCTTGACAAATATTTGCTACGTTAAGAAATTATACAAAAAAAGATGTCAAAAACAGAGATTTTTAATGCCCATTTTTTTATTTCGCATCTTCTGTAAATTTTTTTATACACCTTCACAATTATCTTGAAATGAAGAAACACATTAACGTTTTTCAGACGTTTCATAAAAAATACAGCAGAAACATAAGCTGGGGGAGACAGAAAAAAAAGTAGTAGAAATAAAGACATTTGAATTACTTACAAATAATATTTTAATAGAAATAAATCAGAATATCAAAAAAGAAAAGAAAATAAATAAGACTGAGTATAAATAAATAAATAATAGCATCAAAAAGCAAATCTCTATAAATAAAAGGATTTCACTTTTCTTTTCTTTTCTTTTTCATTTTGATAAAAAGAAAAAAATTACAAAAACCAAAACTCACAAAAGAGATAATTTATCACTGGCTTTTTACAGTTGATTTCCTTGTTCTGCTTTGCTATACTTTTAGGCATACAAATAATGGTTTTCTTTTAGTATACTTTACGGCGTATAATATATATGTTTTTGTTTCATTTAAGGAAAAAAACTATACATTTCTTATTAATTGTTTATACATAAGAGGGTAGAATTTTAGAAACGTCAGTTTAGAACAATTTTTATGAAATATTTGACATAAAACAGATTTTATTTTAGTTTTTTATAAATAAGGCAGTTAAGCTCAATTAAAAAAAGAACTAAGCATTTGTTAGAATCGTGGAGCATTCCGATCTCGATCTGTCTTTTTAACTGTTTACGCCCATAATGTATTCCATGATTTTCGTTAAGTATGGCACTTATTATATTATATTCCCTTTGCATAGGGTAAATTACTTGTTATGTATGCATATAATTCTCAACTCAAACGTTACGTACTGAAAAGAAAAAATCCCAAGTTCTTTTAAAATAAGACCAAAGCGGACAACTGTAGAGCGATTTAACGTGCGCACCTGTCCGACCAAAGCGGACAACTGTATGTGGGTTTTACGTGCGCACCGTCCGTAGACATATGACATGCCGTCCGTTGCCGGAGCGGTAGTTGAGTTCAATGTGCCCAATCACCGCCACTCGATGCCGGTACCCTCTTAATCCGTTCATGCGCGAGGGCACGGCGCTCAAAAAGAAAGCCCAATAGCACCGAGTTGGCAATTTGGCACTACCACTGTCTGGGTAGTGATACCCCCTTGCTGAGGGGTTTCTACCTAGCACTACCACAACCACTACGTGTACCTCCCGGAGGAGGACCACACCAACCATCAGGCCGATTAGCCCACCTTCTTGAATGACAAGGAGTCCCGGGCTAACTGGGGGCTTCTGATGCCCGTAGTACCACATTAATGCATCTCTGGTCAGACCGTGAGAACGCCAGATAATGCCTGCCACGCGCACTAAGTACGCGTAGCAATAAAGGCCATGCACCACCATTAACGGCATTCTCTGCCTATATCGAGCGCCAGACCACTCAGGGCTAGGTCGAACCCGATATTCCCCGGAGAAAACAGGTCCTTGGTGTAGATAATAATCACTAGCAGCCTTGTCTGTATCCCCGGGGGGAACCAAAGCGGACTATTGGTATCGTCAAATCGCGGCCGGGAAGTTTCTTATGCAATAATTAAATTGTGTGGCCAGCTGTGTGGCTTGTGGCGCCGTACTGCTGAAACCAAAGATCAGTGATATCAACATAAGCCAAGTGTGGTCACAAAAAATAGGTTATCATCGTTTGATCCCTAAAGATGGTTTTGTGGAAAAATGCGTTGTTGTCATTCAGCCAATTTACAAACGTTCGACGAAAACAATAGTAGTGTTGAGTGGTAAATGTCAAAGAATGTCAGCTCAATTCTTGATATTTCATCGTTTCACAGCCAATTTATTTCCCAACCTCGAATTTTCTCACAATATATATTCTTTCCTTTAGGTGCCATAAAAAAGATAAAGTGCCTTATTAAAGAACTAATATGCTATGTAAGCATTTTTTCTTCTGCAAATAAGTCTTTAAATACACTGTCTCCTACCTTGCAAGTTTACATTAAAATCCATAATCGTTTTTATACTTCTAGTTATTTAAAATGCTTTTAATTTTTTAATATTTTTTAGAAATGTCATCCATTAATATTATTTCTTTTAAGACAAAATTAATAGCTTCAGTAGAAGACAAATTTTTTTTATAAAATTTATGAGCATTTTAAGTGTTGTTAATGGTACCTTTAAGCCTCATTAAGCAAAAAAAAAAAAAAAAAAAACGAAAAAAAGGCAATTTAAAGTGACGGCTATTAATTTTCCTAAAATTATTGTAATCATTTTCAAATGATTTGAAGTTTATCATTAAAATGCTTACAAGGAAATCAGCAACAAGAGGCATTTTTCGTTTCAAGAAAAATGAAAATGTTTTAATATTTTCATCAAAATGAAAAAATATTAAAACGAAATACAAGTGATAAGAAATTCATTAAGATTTATGATTTTATTAAGAGTTTTCTAAAAGCTTGTATTATTGTATAACTGCAATACATTACATTTATTTACATCGCCATTTGTGAATGATGAATTTATTTCTTTAAAGAAAGGAAAAGCATCTCAAATGTTCAAATTCTTAAAACAAAACGTTTTTATTAAAAAAACAAAAAATATTTTGCGGCATATAGACAATATATTCAATATTAAATTTTAAATGAATTACTATGGGAATAAGCTTGTCTCTATTGCCTTTTCCACTTTTTCCCAAAAACGGTACTCAAAACTATAAAGTTTTAAGTAAAAGTAAACTTCTAATAATGGTTTATCCAATTCGATTTTGAGAAAGTAAATCCCTGTCATTCCACATCTGTCAAACGTAAGCGTCATCTTTACTTTTTTTGTTGCTTTAGAGTTGCCATTTTGGAAAAAAGACCATTTCACAGTTGAAGAACCCATTAAAATGATAAAATTTTGCTATAAAAATTGTGATTCTGCTGTACCTACGTTTAGGGCCTTACAAATGGATTAAGGTCGACATAATCAACCTACACAGTACACAATTGTGAACATACATACATACACACATACATACATAATTGGCCATTACAACCCTGTGTCAGGGTTACGGCCTAGCTTCTCGCAGCACTCATGTTGTGTGTGTTAATTTTTATCAATGAGTACCGGGACCTACAGTTTAAAGTCAACTCCGAGCGACAGATTTGAGAAGCTTTTTCATGGCAATCAATTACTCCCAGAGCCTTTACCAGAAGACTGCTGAGAGGTAGTCGCCGAAAGAACTAATTTTTTCATATTTCTTTTTTCAAGATGTCAGAGCTGAGATTTGAACCCAGCGCTATCGTCTTAGTAAGCCAACACACTAACCATTAGACCGACTACATAATCATAATATTCGTTTAGAATGAAATATTGCAGTTGTTGCTCAAAATGTGAAGGAAGACTCGAATTTGACAATTCCTCGAATTGCTGAATATTTGGGATTGTTGTTCATTTTAGCAAATTTTGCATTTGGACTTGCATTTACTATATATAGTCCAACTCACTCTAGAAATAAACCCTCAACGCAGACCATATACAAATTGGATGATTGAACAACAAGCCATTGATAGTCAATTTTCGACCTGAGTCTTCTTAAGTGGTGAGACTCATTTTTTGCTCTTTCTTTACCTGAATAAACATAATTGCTGTATATGGCACTTGCAAAACCCCCAAGTGATCGCGGAAAGGTCATTGCACTTCGTCACCGTCCTTATTTTTATGAAACCGCCTAGAAAAGGCCATGAGAGTCAAGATGGACTACAACTTTTATGTATAAGCCGGTGGTTTGAAGTCTATTTTGGAGCCTCTCGACTATGTACAGGAAAGAACGAGGATGTTTGTCAATAACGATAGGATATCCAACTCTGTCGACTTATTGAAGCATGGTCGCCCTGATGCTCTGATGAAAAAATAAACGTAAAATTGCAAATAATCCCTATACCTGTCATAGAGCAAATCCTTTTGTAGTTGATTATAGAGTACATTGCACAATGAATTTTAGAGAAATTTCATTTTTAGCCGCACGGTTTTCTATAGAAAAAACTTTCTAAGAGGATTGTTCCTGTCAATTTCGGTTTAAAAAGCTAAAATCAAAAGTCCACCAAAACTCTACTCACTCTTTTCCTCCTTCCCTTAACATATTTCCCTAGACCATAGTTGACCAAAACTCTCAATAAATGAGATGCCTCTGTAGCACAATTGTGTACAGAAAATGAAGATTTGGATTACATTGCACTAGATCAACACAATGTACTGCATGAGTAATAAGGAATCGTTCAACGAGTTCTTTTCTCAACGAAAAAAAAGAAAAATGCGTTAAATAAAGTAAAAATAATAAATAACTTGTTGGCTAGTTTTTACCCCTAGAAAAAATAAAATTTACACTAGTTGCTTGTTAACACTTTACAGTGATCTTTTATCTGATATTTTCATTGGTAAAAAAACAATATTGATTAGATATGAAAGAAATTGTTTAAAATAGCAGGCAATACTATTTTTCTTTTTTTTTTTTTTTCTCTTTTTTTTTTGTGGGATAGGTCGATAATTTCTTACGAATATTAAGCAGTTATCTATTTGATTTGCACAGTTATTGTTTTGATGCTCTCAACTACTTTTGTGAAAACCACCTTAGATTGCTGAATATTTTGTTCGACCATTGATCCGTTGTTATCATTATCGCACACTTCGAAATCATGATCATCTTCTGAAACCGATTATTACAATTACCTTTTATGACCGCAAAAGCATTGTTTGAAAAGAATGGCATTTTTATGGTAAAATATTATTAATTTATCTGACTGTATAACTTTTATGCCAGTTATTTTTTAGAAAATTCCACTGTATATACAAATGTATATACAAAAATAACCCTTTTGATCTCTAAATTCATAAACATACCCGCTAACTTTATAATCATATAACGCAACGTATGAGTAATAAATTTCAATTTGAATTCTGTAACATATACGACTCTCTCTCTCCCTCTCTCTCTGTCTGTCTTTCTCTTAGTGCAAAATAAATTAAAACAATTGCACACACTCGTTAACAGAGAAAGCAAAAATCATATAATGTAAGTAGAAGGAAGAGAAAGAAAGCAAGAGAAATAACAAGAACATGGGATATATAAAGTTTATACCACGAGCACATAAAAACAATAACCAGTAGAAGTCAACAAAACAAGAGCAGCAACAGCACACAAAAATAAAACAAATAACCGTTATTATGATTGATACGACAGTTCATTTCATTTTATTCGCTTTTTATATAATGGAATTTCATTTTATCCAGTATATAAATATGAAGAGTGTAAACGTGTTTGGGTGTGTGTGTGTACGTGTGTGGCTGGGTATGTTTGAAAACAAAATTAATGGAGACTGAGTATAATGCTTGTGTTTACATATGAAATGAGTACAAGTGTTTTTGTTTGTATGTGTGTATGTCTGTCTGCATAACCAAATTTATAGCTTTAAATTGCGTTCAACCACAATAATTTTTTTGTGCGCTTTTTCATCGTCTGTAATTTTGTTTTAATTTTTATTTTGGAAATTTAAACAATTTCTCTTTAAATTGAAAACTTATGCGTTTTTGCGTTTTATTTAAAAATAAATGTGTATAACGAATTTTTCTCTTTAATTTTTCCCAATTTCTATGGATATTTATATGAAACATTTTCTGTTTAAAATGAAATTCATTTAGGTTTTTATTACATGGAATTTTTTGGGTTTTTTTTTCCTTTAATAAAAAATGTAAAGCCATAATTTAATTTGTTGTGCTTGTGGTTTTATAAAAAAAACGTACTCAATATGATTTCAATGCTTATGGCGCCTGTGTGTTTTGTTCGTTTTTTATATTTAAAATGTTTAAAATTAAAACCAAAGTATATTTCCTTTATTTACGCAGTAAATTTGTGTAACATTAAGGCTCTTACAATTCACAGAAACAAGTGTTTAACAAGCGTAGAACATATTGGTAAATTTTTATAATTGGAGAAAATTTTCTTTATTAATTTTTATTTATATTAAAAATTATGATGAATTTTTTTATTATTATTTTTAAAAATAAATAATTCCTAACCGAGCTGCACAAAGTAATAGCCAAGTATTAATAAATCAATTATTATTATTTAAAGACCTTAAGCTCTATAAATTTGTTATAATTTTTATTAAACGAAGGTCAATAATATTACTTTTCACTATTCACAGTAACTTAAGTTACTTTAGTTACTCTTGTGATAATAAATTTAGGTTTTTTTTTGATTGGATTTTCCAAGAAGTTTACAATTTAAACAAGTTAGATAGAAAAAAATTAGAAAAATATCAGCTAATGGAAAATTATAAGGGTCAGAAATGTAGTGAATGGTGAACTGAGTATTCCTGAATAGATGCCATTATTTAATTAAAATTAAAAATTTTTTAAAATTTTTTTTTTAATTTTTCATGAAAAATATTGTACATTTACTAAAGGTATATTTGACAACTTTCTAAGCATTAATTGCCAAATAAGCTCTTAATGAAACTACAATATTTGATTACAGCAATTAAGCTTTTATTACTTATTTCAAAACAACGAAATCTGTCCAGGCGTTCCTAATTTATAAGCGAAGCCACTAATGTCATTATCTTTGAGTATATACTAGCCTAAACCCGACGTGCTTCGCTGCACCTACCGCTACCATTTGTACACATTTTTCGACTGATGATTTTTTTTGGCCACGAAATCAATTACAAAAAACCCAAAAACTTCAGCTTTAACACTTCTCCAGATATAAAGATATATATATACCACACCTATTTTCTGATTGATGATTTTCCTTTACCATGAAGTCGTTCTGACCAAATTTAGAAAATTTAGCTTTAACAGCTCTCAAGATATAAGTTAAGCATAATATGAAAAAATTTTACATTGAATTTGTATGGGAATATATAGGAAAATCTAAATGCCATATCTCCGGAACCAATGGACCGATTTCGCGCAAACTCTACAGACTATCCCCAACGTACCCTAGAATTTTGGCTGAAATCGATCCATCCGTTTCCTCGATTAGTGATGACATCAAAATGTACCTTCATTTTTATATATTAGATTTCCTAAGAAATATTCCAAAATATCCCCGACAAAAAATTATCAAAAAAATTCATGTTCCCATACTTTTTGTATGGAATGATTTTAAAATTTTTTTGTCACAAATTAAAAAAGAATATTATTTTAAGTGCTGGTTTAGGTATTACCAGTAGATGGCTTTGTGTGCATAAACTTTTGACAGTCTTTCCATATTGTGTTGTGCAGACATGTGCACTCAAGGTAAAATGCTCACATTTTCTACTGATTTCGAATATGAAGCAAAATTTTTCAAATTGAAAATGCAATAACCAATTACAGGTTGAAATTTCTCCAAATTATTAGAAATTAATGAACAAGTAACCGCAGGAGAACAGCGCCGTGTTAGTAAGACCCGAGTTCCTGCATCACAAGCACGGCTAAGTTTCATTGCGGTTGCCCATTTCGTCGTGCGGGAGTTTAATTATTAGAAATTAATGAACAAGTAACCGCAGGAGAACAGCGCCGTGTTAGTAAGACCCGAGTTCCTGCATCACAAGCACGGCTAAGTTTCATTGTGGTTGCCCATTTCGTCGTGCGGGAGTTTAAGTGCTCTATCCGCCATTTCATATGTCTCGATTTAATGATGCCACTTTAGATTTTCGACCCCAAATTTTTCAAATCTGTAATCCGTTTTAGGATACCTCGTCAAGTTTCGGAGATAAATAGCCGAAAACGGATTGCAGATTTTAAAAATATTGGTGTCAAAAACATAAATTAGCATCATTAACTCGAGATTTAAAAAATGGCGTATAGAGCACTTAAACTCCCGCACGACGATTTGAATAAATTTTGCATTCTTCCATTCAAGTTAGCCCAAAGGAAGTTGTGTGCAACCATTGCAGTGCATTAAAGCTTACTGGCTTATGCTGTCTCAGTGGTCGGGCTAAATCGATCAGCCAAAGACTCAGGAATTAAGAAATAAAATTTAAAGGCAAAACAACGTTTTCTTGGTCAACTAGTATTGTGTAAAATTATAAAATTTTGCTTTTATCTTTTTATTTATATTAAAAATTTTACGGTTTGAAAAGTAAACTTAAAGAAAGCTCACATAAAACTTGGATTTCTATTGAACTTTATTTCATTATTATACTTAAATATTGTCATTATGTAGGAAATACTTTGTCTTTTAAGTGGCCGGTTTGGTCACAACAGTCAATACTTTTAATATAATTTTTTGCCACTTTTTTCAACATATCGGGCTTTAATTGGGAATAATTAAATACTTCAGCACTAGAATATTATCCGCGTAGACACGCGGTATAGCCCCTCCAAAATATATATATGGAAATTTTGGGATATTTTTTATAAAATAAAGCCAAAATCCGTAACTGTTCTACGGCTTGTGACACTGTTTTGTTTAAATCACATATCCACCAGTTCGTTATCTTCAATGGTCGTTTCTTTCGCATTCACATCCAGTTTTCTGGGCTCCTCATTGGATATGAAGGAAAAATAAGCTGAATTGCTAGAAAAATGTTATTCAAAACCATTGATAAATGTCACGGAATTGAGAAATCTTTCATAAGGTACTCCAATCTTCATTTGTATATGAGTATTTTATAAATTTAAAGCTATTTGAAACCCATAAAATTTACACGATTGTTGTAGACTATTCTTCGGAAAGTACTTATTGGGACAGATTTTTCATTTGGAAAGTGTTAACCCAAACAGGTTTGCTTTATTGAAAAGTAATTCCAATTTACTGAAGGCCGAATTTAGTTATTATATCACAAAAATTTTCATAAATCTTTACAAAACTATTAACTTTGTTTAGAATGAGAGATTTAATTAAATATCATAATTATAAAAAAAGTACTTTTGTACCAAAAAAAAAAAAAAAAAACTCAAGGTGTTGTGCTATTTTCATATTTTGCCATAAACTAAAGTACTTGATTTACTCCATTTAATCTATAAATGATCTTCACTTTCTTTTAGTAAAAATCCATACATTTTATAATCTAGTTTAGGAGTTTGTTAAATAGTAGTTTTCAAGTACAAAAATGATTGAAAATTTTATGTTTCTGTAGTACATATTTTAAAATATTTTTGCTACTCTGGTAAGTAATTTTTTGTTAACAATAGCCTATAGTCATGTATCTTGTTTTAGCTTTTTTTGCAATTTCAAAGAATCATGTTAAGAAAATTAAAATGCCCTAAAGTATGTTATAGTTTTTTTTCAACTTTTTTAAGCTTTTCACTGTGTGCTCATTAAATAATACATCATCATAAAAATGAAAATAAAAATCCCCCAAGGATAAAAACAATTTATAATGCGGTTAGAATTGTGAAGAAAAAAAAAATATTTTTTGTGAAGCAAAAATGAGGGAAAAGTGGGGAAAACGGAAAAGGTACTAAAAAGTATGTTTTTTTTTAAGTAAAAACCAACAGGAAACTCCCTAAAAACACACCTTAGCCACACACTCACACACAGGCACAGACATAAATAAACACAGCCATACGCTTATTTTAAAAGGATTTTGCATTATAAAGTTTAAAATTTAAAATAAAAATTTTAAAAAAGAAAGAAAACCTTTTTCGTTAAATAAAAAAAAACTTTGTAAAAGAATTTGTTTTTTTTTTTTTTTGTTTTTGTGTGTTTTGCTTTTGGCTGACTCACTCACCTTCATCTTCATGTTCATCCATATCTTTAAATTCTGTTAATTCAGCTTTATTATAGGATTGTATCTGTTGTTTTAATAGAGAGCCATTCTCCTTGGCTGGCGATATTGAATTGCTATTGTTGGCAATGCTATGTTTGGAATTGGCCGAGGAATGTTTGGTATGGCTTTGATTAGAATGATGGCTTATATCGGCGCTACCATTTGAAATAATGGAATTTGTTTTTGTGTGATTTGTTGAGGCAGACATATTTTGTAGTTCGCCGGAAACCGCACCCTTTTGCTGCTGTTGGGCATCTTCATTATTGCTATTCTGTTCACAAGTGGCATTATCCTCATTTTGAGCCGAGCCATTAACAGCGGTGGTGGAACCTTCCTTGGTTTTTAATTCCTGACTAGTATTACAACCCATGTCTTTTTGATTTTTATTTTAAAATATAATTTTCTGTTATAAGAGTAAGAAACCTTTGTAACTATTGCTTACAAAAATATTTGTTTTCTTTTATGATAAATAAATTTTTGAGATATTTTCTGAAACACTTTCTTTTTTATTTTAATTTTTTTTATTTTTGATTTTTAAATGGTTTTAATTTGATTTTATTTTTGTTTTTTTTTATTTTATTTTGCCTAGGCAACGTTTAACTTTATTTATTCACCTTATGATTTGTTTAATCAATTTTTTTTAATAACACCCTCTATTTTCATTGTTATTATTAATAATTATTATATTTTTTTCTTCTGTTTTTTTTAAGTTTAAATATGGAAACCGTTTTTCTGTATGGCTAGACAAAGGAATTTTTACAGCCTTTAAACAGTTTGAAAAATGATTAGTTTTTTATTTAATGCTTTAGAAAAATATGCGTCTATACTCTACTCTTTAGCAGCTAAAAATAAACTAAAGAAAAGTAAATCAACTTTCCTACAGGATAACCTTTCAAACTGCACACACACAAATAAGCATAAGCATCTCTTATTTAATAAAACACTCTTAAATGGCTAAAAATTGAAAGGAACCTATAGAAAAACGAATTTAGAAAACATAAACAAACAAAAAAATACACACACACAAGAGAGTATAATGGAAAGAGCATAAAAATAATGACAAGTGTTGCCGTAGTCATCAAACGAAGACCATAAATTTAAAAAAAAGAGACCTCAAATTTTGTAATATACAATTGATCCACTAATTAAAAAAAATATTTTTTCGATTCGTGAAGTAATACTCGTAGACCTTTCGATCTTTATTCTTTATTCTATTCTATTGTAATTCTATTGTGTTATAACTTTAACTGTTGCTGGTTTCAAGATATTCTCAACTCAATAGTTAGTTTGTCTGGAAGCTACCACGTCTACTTGTCCGGACTTTTGCTATTGATACTTTTTAAGAAATACGAAATCAATGACACCAAATTTGGAAACTTTAGCTTCTACACTTCTAAAGATACGTATGTATAAAGATATTAACTTTTAACTCATATGGAATTTATCACGCCCATTGTCCAATTTCGCCCACTTTCTAACTGATGATTTGCCTTGCCCATGAAGTCATTCAGACCCAATTCTGAAACTTTGGCTTTAACCGTTCTGAAGATGTACAAAAATCAGTATTTAGAGATAGATGGAAAAAAGTAGGCGTGGCAACTTTTTCTTTCGATGAAAACTTTAAGTGGATTAATACAAACATTTGAAAGAAAAATTAGTCAAATCGATGGAGCCGTTTTCTGATTTTTGGTAAATCAAAAAAAATGGGCGTAAAAGTGGGTGGGGCGAAATTTTCCGAAAATCCTAAGTTAGATCACGACGATCATTAGAAAGAAAAAATCGTCAAAATTGGTTCAGCCGTTCTTCATGTTGTGTGTTTTAATTTTTATCCATGAGCACCGGGACCTACAGTTTAAAGTCGACTCCGAACGACAGATTTGAGAAGCTTTTTCATGGCAATCAATTACTCCCAGAGCTTTGCTGCTGAGAGGTAGTCGCCTAAAGAAATAATTTTTTCATATTTCTTTTTTTTTTTTCAAGATGTTAGAGCTGAGATTTGAACCCGGCGCTATCGTCTTAGTAAGCCAACACACTAACCACTAGACCACGGCGACCAAGAACAACATTGATTTTTAATTTTTATTTTGTTTGTTTCTTTGATTTTTATATATGTAGATAAAGTTCACAGGATAGATATGGATATATATGGACTAACAAATCGGGCAAATGACCTCTAGGATATTGCTGGCATGCACCTACCTACCGTGGAAATTTTTTATAATTCTTCTGCCTTATCGTGGCTGATCTTCGTTGATGCAGCATTTAATTTTCTGTTGTAGTACACATGCGGTGATAGGCTTGTTGAAATATTAGCGGACTGCTACGCCCGCTTTAAAAGATACATTTAACTAGGAAACTACTTCAGCCAGATTAATCAAATTTTGCTCGTACTATATATTTAAATTCATATTCTTGATAATAACTCATATACATAAATTCATGTTTTTTTTTTATTTGTAAAGAAATGCCATGAATGTTGTCAAATTTGTAATATTTTCACAAAAAATACATGTTAACACTAGCACATGGTAACACTATTTATTCCGTTACAATGCTCTTATAATATTATATTTCCTTTATTTCTCTCTCTCTCAATGAAACCTTTTTAAAAGAGTCAAAGTTTAGCAGTTAGTCATGAAAATTAAACTGCACACACACACACTCACACATGCATGTATTGTAGATGAGAAATGCAAACACTTGTTTGCCTTCAATAAAAAAAACGTAAACAAACCATATTAATAAATACTAAAAATTATTTCATTGTAAAATATTATTAAATATAGAATTAAGAACTTCGTATTTAATTTTAATTTTTTTTTTTCTTCGACTAAAAATAATAAATTCCCGGTCACTTTCAACATATTTGCTCATCATTTTCATTTTTTTTTTGGGAAGGTTAAAAGAGAAAAATAAAAGGATGTACTTAAAATAGCAATAAAAATGAGTACATTTGTACAACACAAGGTTAACAATAATAACGTTCCTAATTACAGTGGATATAAAGTAATGGAAATAAAATAAAATAAATTTTATATAAATGAGTTTGGACCTAAAATTTATTTTAATTAATTTAAATAACAAATGACGATACTGCACAAAAATATTATAGAAATATTGAAATTAAATATTATTTATTTAAAAGAGGTACACTAATTTAATCTATAATTATAATTTAAAAAAGATCAATGAAAATACTACGGGTGAACGAACGAATTAAATATAACTCTTCACAGAAGTTTTTTTAATGGTTAACCAAATTAAATATGTATGTTTTATTTAAATAAGATATTTAAATAAGCATACTGTTAATTAAATTTTTCAATAAAAAAAACATACGACAAAACTTTGAAAGTGTCCATGCTCTTTCACCACTAAACACTAATTCGATTTTGTCAAACGAATACATGTTTTAAGGACGGAATTTCAGGGCAATTTTTTGTGAAAACTGCTCTGTAGTTATCTACTTGTGTCAAAAATTTACATATTGATTTAAATATCAATAAATTATCTCAAAATATAAATGTGAATGAAACATTTTCAGTACAAAAAACATACCAAACGGTACAGACATATGTACATATGTCAACAAATTTATAAAAAGTAGTGTGAGAGTTTCGTTTCGGAAATTTCTATGTCAAAATTACATTACAACACTGTGGTCAGTGGTACATCGAAGACATGTACAAAGTTAGTCGAGATGGTTAGAGGAAGAGCAATAAGAAAACTGTTCTAATTCAGTTCATCCAAAACAAACGACAATTGAAAATGAAGATGGAGAGAAAAAGAAAAATATGGTAGAATGTATGTTTTGTATTTCACAACACTTTAACTAACTCCTTACAAAGTCTTTGAAAAATTGTAATTCCGGTGTATAGTTTCAAAAGAAAACTGTGAGTTATATAGCTGATGTCATGAATATGTTCAGAATATAAAATACTTTGATGAAGTTACTGTAACCGGAGTCTGGCTGGTGTAGAAATCCTTCACGGATTTGTTATTTTCTCTTCTTATTGAAAAATAATTTGCAAAAAAAAAACAAAACAATCTGAATTCATTTAATAGAATTTAGTTTCCGATATAATTAGCGTTTTATGATGAAATAAAATTAATAAAAAGTTATATTCTTAGATTCGAACTTGAATTTTCAGATCATTTAACATTTTCTGTAATTTTTAGAGACTGCCTTAAAATACTTGTAACTGAACAAGTCTACTTTTTTATTAGCACATATACTATCAAGTGTTTTACTGTTTAATAGTTCTTAGAATGCCGTAATTTGGTGTTTTCTCTCTTTGTT
Organism: Metopia argyrocephala; assembly: GCA_963576795.1. Classification (NCBI taxonomy): domain Eukaryota; kingdom Metazoa; phylum Arthropoda; class Insecta; order Diptera; family Sarcophagidae; genus Metopia; species Metopia argyrocephala. The sequence goes on along the minus strand of OY756208.1, from coordinate 168,435,924 downwards.
TTTATGTTTTATGTTGAGTACACACGTACTCTAAAAGAGTGTTTTACTGTTCTTTTTTTTTCCTAGAAAAACTTAAACACATTTGAACATACAGAAATTAACAATGACAACTGAAAAAGTATTAAGAGGAATCTCCAATATGTCTGCTATTGCACATACACACATACACTCTCATATATACTTATGTGTATGTATGTATGTACGTCGAATTAATGTTGTGACGCTCCCAATATCTTTGTTTTTTCTCTTAGTCGGTATCTCTCTTTTTTATACATATACATATAATATGTATCACGGCACTGAGTTTTGTGTCTAGCTGCCGGCACAAGAACACAAATAAACCAAAAATATAAAACGAACTACAAAATTTATAAATAAATTTTTTATGTGATATTGACGTAAAACCCGGCAGATGCTGCCCTGATTATTTATTTACACCGTATTTGCTTGCACACTTTAATAGTTTATATGTAGTCTGTCAGAAAAACCAAAAAAGTGTAGGTATTGTTCATCCTCTCTTAGTAAGATTTAAAAAAACGGTTTATCTTTTGTTCCGTCAGAAACGCTTTAACTAGATCAAAGTTAACTGCAATGAGTTTTTTTTTTGGTAATCAAAACTTTAATCTAATTAAATCGTTTCTGACGGAACAAAAATTATGTAAAAAAAATTGATCACTTTTCCTGGGGCTCGAACCTGAGCCTTTAGCATCTAAAACCGTTTATCGTTGACTTATACAAATAAAAGCTATTAAATCTTCTTAACATTTTTCTAAAACAAAAAATATTGTACAAAATTGTGATCGGAATAGGCAAATATTTAATGAAAACAGCGTAATCTTTATTTTATGTACCTGCTGACTTACTCCATTCTACTCGGAATTTATTTAGAAATATAGCTTTGAACGTTCTAAAGATATATAAGAACCACTATTTACTCTATATGGGAGGTGCCATTTCCATTTATCGGGTTTTTCTTTTCTTTTTGACCTAATGTTTCCAATTGACTATTAAAATATTTGGACTAAATTTAGTATAATATAGACAAACAAATATTTACTTTGTATGGCATTTTATTTTTTTATGGCTTTATGGCTCTCGGCATTAGCTAGATTTTAATTCTAGACCCATATTTTCATTTGATAGTTTTCTTAGAATTTTGTGTAGACTTTGTGATTTGACACACGCTTGTAAAGTTATTTTTGACTTGAACAATTTTAACTTAAAAATCTTAAATTGTCACATGCTACAAAATTTCTCTGCTGTAGTTGTATGTCAATATATGTATGTTTTTATCTCTCAAAGTAAGCATGGCAACCTGCTTATTGTCGAAAGTTATACACTTATCGATATAATACTAATATATGGCTATGGATTGGATTTCGAGTTAATTAGCTTTTATTAATTTGCCACGCCCTTTTCCACCACACCCATTTTTAGAAATCTACAAAGCCCTTCTTCAAAATCAAATTAATATTAAAGAGCGCTCGCACAGCAACTCAAACGACCGAGCTGCAATCCCAGCGAAGGGCAAAAATTATAAAACAAAATTTGAGGTTTTTCTAAATTAAAATTTAAAAAAAATAAGAGTTTCCACCCACCTCTAAGAGGGCCATCTTCAAGAACCGATTCCTTACATATCCAGTCTATGCCACCAAAAAACTACTGATCACGAGTACAGCGTCACCTTCTAGGAAGATAACAGCTAACCTACTGAAGACGCTCGCCACTCACATTCAACATCCACAGACAGATGGGGCAATTGCTGTTGATCACTCAAGGGTGAAAGTATAACAATGGCCTTTGAGTGGTCACATTAACAGCAACTTCTCTCATCAACAAGAAAAAGGCCCATAATAAAAAAAATAATATAAATCTATCCATGTATCTTCAAATCCTAAAACAATACACTGCATGAGTAGGGGTTTACCCTTGAGTATTGGCCTTAAAAAAAATCTTTAGTAGCTTCTTAACTTTCAATACGTTTTTTAAAATAATAGGGCGGTTTAGTTTCTGTAAAGGATCACGGTCGACGGTCATTACACGTATCCAGCTATAATAAATTTTTATTATTTCTTTCCGAGTCTAAAAGTTTTCATTACTAACACGCCTACTAGTATACTTATAAACCTAATCGCTAAAAAAAATTCATAAACTTCATAAATTCATTAACTTCATAGTTATCTGTTAAAACAGTAACCATTAACTTTAAACTGACAAGCATCAGAACTTCTTTTTTTATATATAGATAAATATATAAATTTACAAAAATTTACTCACACGTACATGCAAAGAGAGAAAGAGAGGAAAAAAGTATTTTCATTTATGTACCGTAACAAACAACACAGAAGAAACGTTATTATCTAGCATGTATTACGTGTATATTATATAGGAAAAAAAGATAGTAAACACTATAAAAATAATCTATATACTAAAGAATTTATTTATTAAATATGTATGTATTTATGCCGGCATTTTGAATAAGAAATTTTTGTTTTTTCTTTTTTTCTTAGTTTTTAACATAAGCAAACGTGAAAATGTTTGTTTTTTCTCGAAATTTCTTTTACTTCTCAGCCTCTGTTTTTCTGTGTGAAAATCTGTTTTTAAATAACAAAAAAATTTTAAATATTGTGCATACATATGTATGTACTTATTAAATTTTTAAATTTCCATTTAAAGGCTTTAAATATAGGAATTTATTTGCTTATAACCAGGATCTCCTACACTTTGGCATTCATTCGTTTATATCTTGGAAGTGTTTATGTGTGTGTTTACATAAATTTTTAAAATATTTATTTACTCCATAATGAGAAGGAATATTATAATACTGTCATCATATCTATATGCATGTACACATACTTATATTAAATTGCTTTTTTTATTATTATTGTATAGGTTTTAACAATATTTGTAAATTTTATTGTTATAAATGAGAGGAGTCTGTATTAAGGAGAGAGATATCATGTGTGTATGTATTTTTTGTGTGTGTATGTTTTCAAGTATAAATTATAATAATGTAAGTATTTTATTATTGTTATTTGTTGTTATCGTTATTGTTGTAGTAACCCACTTAACATACGAATGAATATTTTAATATGAAATATATTTGAAGTCCTTTTTCTATGACATTTACAATGGATTTAGACTTTTTCTTTTCTTTATTTATTAAAGTAATCTTTAAGGAGAATCTTAAATAAATTGTAAGGGTATACAAAATATTAAGAATTAAAAATTGTATATGTATGTATGTACTTATATATATACAGTTGAGAAATAAATTGGAGCAACACTATAACATTTTGTAGCACTACAAACACAAATAATTAGTGTTGGTATATTTCAAATGTCGATATTTAACGTATTGCATGTCTTCTACTCTTATATAAAGAGATACAATTGTTATTGATATTTTATATTAAAGTTTGGTTAAAATCCGAAATTGCGTGTAAGCGATATTGTTCGGATGGAAGAATCTGCTCCAGCGAAAAAGGTTTTTCACTGGACGTCGGCGTAGAGGACGTCCATGTTTACGTTGGAAAGACCAGGTAGATGGAGCCCTGTCATCAATTGGTGTGACCAACTGGAGAAGGCGTGCGCTTAGCAGAGACGCGTGAAGACTAGTGTTAAGGTAGGCCGAAACCCGTTAACGGGTTGTTATGGCCAGCTAAGTAAGTAAGTAAGTGTAAGCGATAAGTAAGCCTGACATCGTCTGTAAATTCTCTCTGATTTTTTATATCTTGAGAACAATTAATTCTAAAATTTCTCAATTTAGTCTGGAAAACTCAATATTCAACGCAAGATAGGTAGGTAGGTCAAATGGCCAGTTAATCCGAAAATCTGATCAACTACAATTAGCACAAGGTGCCGTTTTGAAACCACTGCAGGACCAAACTGAAGTTACCTAAAAGTAGAAAAAGAAGTGAAAATAACTACAACCAATCAGAGCTGTCTATAAAGTGAAGCAAAGCAAGGGGGTCCAGGTTCGCACATTGCGCCAAGCCGTCGAAAAAGGGACCCCAAAAAACTTCAAACGTCTGACCGTGAGACCTGGTCAGTCACAAAGAAAATGTTCCACAGTCTCCCTCTTAGAAGAATCCCCGCAACTTCTGCAGTGCGGATTAAAGGGAAGGCCCAGCCTCTCTGCGTGTCTACCGATCAGCCAGTGACCCGTATACACCGCTATAAGTTTAGACAAGGACTGTCGAGAAATCCCTAAGATCCCAGAGTCTTACCCCGGTTATACCGTGGCCAAAGTGTGCTAGAAACAGCACAGGTAGTGATGGAATTCTACCTGCTCTGAGCTTTTCCAAGGAAAAAATTGGCTATCCCTTCCTTAATGGTACTCATAGGGCAGTGAACATCCAGATAGGAAGCAACATACTCCCCTCCGGCGGAACCTTCCCTAGCGAGCTCATTTGCCTTCTCATTTCCCAGGATATCCCTATGACCAGGAACCCAGACCACGGAGATGCCACAAACGTCCCCAAGACTCTTCAGCTCCTCCTTACAACGAAGAACGAGGGAAGAGTTTCCCATGGGCAAAGCAAATTATTACTTAAAAATTGAGCGGAATTGGATAACTCGGCGAGTTACTTCTCGACTTGCTTCTGCATTAGGTCCGGATGTCTTCAAAATCAATATAAATCTTTTGTCAGAAATTGGGCGGAATGCTGCAAGTAGACGGGGTTCCTTCCATACAAACTACATCTTGAATTTTGTACACTTAGAGAACGGTTAAATTTAAAGTTTCCAAATTAAAACTGATTGAATTCGTGGCCTATTCTAATCATCACTTAAAAATTGGGCGGAATTAGATAAGTCGGCGTGTTACGTCTCGACTGGCTTTTGTATTTGATCCGGATGTCTTCAAAACCAATATAAATCTTAAGTCAGAAAGTGGGCGGAATTCTGCAAGTAGGCGTGGTTCCTTCTATACAAACTACATCTTGATTTTTGTATATTTAGAGAACGGTTAAATATAAAGTTTTCAAATTTAATCCGATTGAATTTGTGGCCTATGCTATGCCGTATATGAGGAGCGGTTAAATGTAAAATTAATCAATCAAAAATATTCAGTCAGTGGTGGTGATACCTTCCATACAAACTAATTATTGAGTAAAATTCAATTCTTATGTAGAAAATTTCTTATTTTATTTTGCCAGGCAAAACAGGCGCACACATCGCTAGTTTTTTATAAACACAGTTATGTTTGACTTTTGTTTCTATGATTTCGTGGAAAACTTCACAGTGTGGAGAAGAGTGAAATAATCAAAGAACTGATATTAAATAGAACAAAATAATTTAAAATCAATTAACTACAAAGAAAAGGCTGAAAAAGGTGACAGAATACAACCAATAACATCGCTTCATATCAAAGATTTGAACAACAAGAGCAAATGGTATCTTTTTAAAGCTGCAAAAGAGCTTAAAAAAGCGAAATATAACTGAAGACAGTACAAATTGTTTGCACATAATTTAGAGAATATAATTTAAAAACGCAGTGGCCACATTAAACAACCCTCCCACTATGTAGTTACAAAAAATAAATACTTCGAATTTTACCTAAAAAATTCCAAAATATAAAATAATATTTTGGAGAAAAATTTTAATGGTTGTGGCACTCCTTTACAAATAAAAACTTGTATTAATCTTTGGCAGTTTACACCACAATCATAACCAATTAAAATTATAATTATAAGCCCTGAAGGCCATTTCACAGGTTTCATGGAAATTGACTTGAATGTTGAAGAAAATACAACAACAAAAAAATAAGGCCAAGAAAGAGGGAGAATTTCACAAACAGCTAAACGCGCCCTTATCCGTAATATCAAACTGTGGTTTTGGTATAAAAGAAAGTAAAATAAACAAAAAATAAAATATCACTATGAAATCATTTCGTTTTAATAACGGAAATTCTCATTTACAACGAATCATTGGAAATACTTTTGGCTTTAGTAGCTGAAATAAAAATTTTAACTTTTTCCATGGAAGCAAGTAGTTCAAGTCAATGTTAGAATGAGAGGAGGAGAAAATAAATAAAAAGAATAACCACAAACACGTGTCCAAATAGACATGACCAGTGATAAAACAAATCGTAAAATTGGTAAATTTATGTTTAAAAAAAGAAAAGAAAAAAAGTTTAAAATGTAGAAAAGGAAATTTATTAATATTTTTATATTTATCAAGTGAGTGATTTACAATTAACGCCCTTCAAAAAAAAAACTTACAACAGTTTTCCTAATAATTTTAACAAACCTCATACATATAGCAATAATAGTTTAAAGTGTAAGAAAACAATTTGAAATTCAAATATTTTTCATAAAGGTCACATTTCACATACTTTAAGGTCGAAAGATTATTGAATTCTTGAGGTTGCCTACTCTTAGGGATGACATAAAAAGCCTTTACTTTCCTTACTATCTCTTTACTTTTCTCTCTCTTTCTCTCACTATGTTTTATCATACAAACCGTATATATTAAACTTAGATTTTGTTGTTTTGTCACTTATCTTACTCATATGGTGTAAGTTTACATGTAAGAATGTTTGTTTGTATAAATATTTATAGCAAGATTTTTGTGTATTTATTTGTAGCATACTTTTTCGGTATTTCTTTTTTTTTCATAGTAACGTAACTTCTTTCAAAATATTGTCTTTTTCACAATTTTATTTTTAAAACAGAAAAAAGAATTTATTTGGAAAAAAAAAACTTTCCCCAGGGTATTGTGTGGAACATAAAATTGCTTTTTTGCTCTAAAAACGAAAAAAGAAAGAATAAAAAAATAAATAAAAATAAAGACGTTACAAGGAAAACAGTTAAACGCAGTTGTCTTGAAGGGTACTTCAAGGGTTGATAACCGAGATGATACCAAATATCTTTAAACACTGACAAACACACGCACACATACTTGATTATATAGGTTCATCAATTTATAACAACACATGGAGAAAGAAGAAAGAAAGACTCTCTGTTTTTTTATTTAAATTGACATTCTGAGAAAGATATAAAACCTGCGTACATGTTTGTGACACCTATCAATAGAAATAACAATTTATGACCGAATATTAATAAAAATTTAAAAAAAAAATCTTAAGTGAAAATGAAAGGAAAATAAAGAAATCAGACATGTTATTTTTTTTTTTTTTTTTTTTATTGAAAAACTGTGTGAAGGTAACCCAAAACAAATAAACAATATGTTGAAGATTTTGTTATTCGATCAAGACATAGTTTTCTTTGATGCGCCTTTTTTGAATTGATTTTTCTTTAATCCTTTTCTAACAAAGCCACGGTTACAAAATAAGCCGTGCCTACGAGCTTGTTGAAGTAAATACCCATGAGAGCGTTGTTTTGTAAACGATTGCCAAAAATGAACATGTTGTTTGCTCTTTATTAAAAAAGAAAGAAACCCAATATGATTGAATCACATTAACCGACTATTGATGACAATACCTGAGACAGAGGCCGATTTAATTAAATCTATTTTATTTACTTTAATAATAACCTCTGGTGCGGCAAATACCCTATTAGATTTCTAAATCCATTAGCCGTAACTCAGCTCTCAATTTTCTGTAAATCATCGTTGATAGAGTCTATATAAAAACTTATCGAGAAAGGCCATAACTCGTAAATGCCAAAACCTTGTTTTCCGAAGGATCCATCATAGTATTCCTTAAATTTCTGCCATAATCACGATCGCGATACAAGACAAAAGCATCTAATCAATCTATGACAAAGACTTCTTAAACGAACAGATCAACTATAGATTTGTTGGATATCGGTTTCTGATATCCGGTATCTTATAATGGATCTTTATTAAATACGTCTACTGTTACGAAACGAATCGAAACAACATTTTTGAGAATTGTGATAGATTTATAATTTACAGTGGGAAAGCGGAAAAAATTTAAAAAATTTGTTCATAATTGGCCATTGCAAACCTTTTTCAGAGTTGTGTGCGTCAGTTTTTATCCATGAGTACTGCGATCTACAGTTTAACGTCGAATCCGAACGGCATATATAAGAATCTTGCTCATGGCAATCAGTTACTTTGAGAGCTTTTTGGCGGTCGCCAAAAGAAAAATTTTTTTCATATTTCTTTCTTTTAATGTATCTTCTTCTCGTCTAGTAAGCCAACGCAATACATGCTACTCTACGTGGGATAATCACCTTGTCGTGACTTACACTGCAAGGACTCAATTGGCGAAGCTGATATGATATTACATACATATATAATTGGCCATTACAATCTTGTGTCAGGGTTACGGCCTAGCTACTCGCAGCTTCTTAAGCCATAAAACATACACACATACATTCATTATTGGTCATTACCATCCTGTTTCAGAGTTACTGTCTAGTTTCTCGCAGCACTCATGTTGTGTGTGTTAATTTTTTATCCATGAGTATCGGGACCTACAGTTTAAAGACGACTCTGAACGACAGATTTGAGAAGCTTGTCAGTTACTGTCAGAGCTTTTGCCAGAAGACTGCTAAGAGGTAGTCGCCGAAAGATATATTTTTTTCATACTTCTTTTTTCAAGATGTCAGAGCTGGGGTTTGAACCCTGGGCTCATGGTTTAGTAAGCCAACAGTAAGTAAGTAAGTAAGTATCTTTCCCCCTTCCCCTCATATTTTCATAGACTAGCATAATGTACTGAATGAGTAGGGATCATCCTCTGAGTGCTGGCCTCAATCAAAAAAAAAAATCCTAGACTACGGAGACATGTGCTCATATCTATCTATTCGTTTAAATTGCCTGAATCTAACACACATTACTCATCGTTAAATATAATTATAGCATATGGTTTCTTTAAACTTTTTTGGAAAACCAGATTATTATTTGCGTTTGTACGAAACTCAATTGAAATTAATGGTGACTGGCTTTAAGCTTTATTGTATCTTTAATAAATTTGTTAAAGAAAAGAAATTGCAGTTGAAGTTTAATGACTATCAAAAACTAACCCTTGGACGCACTTTATTAATAATACAACAATAGTCCTGTTATAGACAAAAATTTATGAAAACGTTGTTACAGTTAAAGTCGCTGCAAAAAAAAATTGGAGATTCATCTTATTACTGTCATATTTTTATTCTACATTTAGTTAAAAACAGTAAATAATTGGTTTTACACATAATACGGTATGTATTAAAAAATTAAAGTTATTCACCTACAAAAAATACATCACAAAATTATGCAACAACAATAAAAATAAATAATTATAATGGAAGGCAATAAATTGAATCAATTTCTAATAAATGGAATTCATTAATATCGTATAGCAATACCAAACACACACACACACACATAAAAGCGCATAATAATGAAAAAGTGAAAAAAATTATAAATAAAATATTGACAAAATAAAAGAAAATAATAAATAAATTACACACTACAGTGCACTCACAATAATATTGACACTCCACTGACTACACCAAAATATAAACTTTGTGTTAAAGTTTTAAAATATTTACCTTTTTATTAAAACATAACACGAGTAAAACTCGTATTATTTTTATATAAATTTAATTTCTTTGTTGTACAAAAGCTACAAGATATTATCGGCTTATACTCTCTGTTGTTAAAAAATCTAGCTGATTATAGAATTTTAATTGCCACGATTATTATCCACATTCATAATCAGTATTATTGCCGATTGTAGATAGAGAGGGAAGCGGATTTTTCAAGACTGGAAAACTTTAACACTTTTATTAATAAAGTATTTAAGGAAAAAGAAAAGGTAGACTTGAAACCTATTGAACAAAAAAAAAACTATAAAAGAAAACAATATAACCCATATTTTTTTCAAACATTAGGCTAAACCCTTTCTGCCGTATTCATAAAAATATTGTACGTTTATTAAAGTTTTATTTGTTTTCAATAATTTATTTAGATTATCCCGATTGTACTGTAAGAATAATGAAAATACTATAAGTACACTCAACCTCATATTGTACAATATTACCCAAACAAACAAGCAAACAAAGAAACAAAATGACAAAAGTGTTGCCAAATCTTTGCATTTTGTGTTAACAAGTTTTAAAAATAGGCAACCAAAGGAGAAGAATTTTTGTTCCGTCAGAAACGCTTTAACTAGATCAAAGGTAACTGCAATAAATTTTTTGGTAAATCAAAGGAAAAATTATGTCCGTGAAGGAATATTTCACTAGCCAAACTGAACAATTGTTTTCGACTCCAGGTACGGTAGTCTCATCAGAGTTCTTTGTGTCCTGTGCATATTCAAGATCAAACAACAACTATTTAACTCAAACTTTTCCAAAAATCACATTCTGAAATTACTTTTTTCCATATGTATTCACATATACTTGTATGAGTTAGTCGAAGTAAAGTAACACAACAGTTTCTATCATATTCTCCTTTTCTCAATATCGTTGCAGTTTTTTGTAATTGTCGTCTTATTTGGATGAAACAGAATTACAATTTATTTATGTTTTTGCCCTTTTATTCCATCTTATCCACATTAGTCGACATCGATGATATGTACGACTGTCGCCGTGGTAGTTAGAGCACAGCGCCATAGCGAGCGCATTGTAAATTAGATGCTGAAGACTCGAGTTCGAGCCCCAGGAAAAGTGATCAATTTTTTATTTAATTTTTGTTAGATCAAAGAGAAGAAATAAGATTTTTATAAAATTATAACCGTTTTATTAAAAATCAAGCATCTTATCGCCTTATTAATTTGTCACTTTGTTTCTTAATAGCATTATCAATTGATCGTCGTAGTTGCTGTGATCTAGTCGTTAGTGTGTTGGCTTACTAAGACAAGAGACCTGGGTTTAAACCCCAGCTCTGACATCTTGAAAAAAGAAATATAAAAAAAATATATCTTTCGGCGACTAGCAGTCTTCTAGCAAAAGCTCTGAGAGCAACTAATTGCCATGAACAAGCTTCTCAAGTCTGTCGTACGGAGTCGAATTTAAACTGTAGATTCCGGTACTCATGGATAAAAATTGACACACACAATATGAGTGCTGCGAGAAACTAGGCCGTAACTCTGAAACAGGCTGGTAATGACCAATAATGAATGTATTTATGTATGTCTGTTTTATGGCTTAAGAAGCTGAGAGAAGCTGGGCCGTAACCCTGAAATAGAGTGGTTATGGCCAACTATACTGTAATCGTTATCGCCTAACTCCTTATTGTCTTTTCGAATTATTGGCTTATTTTCCTTTCTCATTACAGCTTCATAAATTTATTATTTTATATTCTCATTAATAAAATGTCTTATTGTAATTTCGCGTAATTGCCTTATCTCTGTATCGAACTTTTGCTTTATCACTCCATTCTATTACTTATTTATCGATTGAACGCTTATTTATCGGCTCCAACATTTTATCATTTCATTACTTCATCACTTTTTCGCTTTGTAACTACTGTCAAAATTGCATACGATATTTAAGTTATCAGACTAAGAAAAGTTTGTAAAATAATATAAAACTTGGCATTCCTATTATATTTAAAAAACAGCTGTATATACATATTTTTATATCGTCATATTAAATGTAAACGGACGTAACTACACTGAAAGTGATCGAGATATAAAGATTGGTATCCCCATATACAACAAATGAGTTTGTATGTAAGGTTTTCATATAAATATGTATGTAGTTGTGTCTTCTGGAATTTAGAAATACACGCACTTATAGTCACGTCCGTTTGAATTTCGTTAATAAAATCGCCACTTTTGAATGGAGAAATCTAAAATTTTGCACGAACATGTATTTTGATAAAATGAACAATAATTAATAAAAACACTCAATTTCGAAATTTTGTGTAATTACGACCGTTTGCATTTAATATGACCATATGTATTGTATATGTATATATACTTATAAATCTATGTGTGTTTATGTAAAGGTCTGTATTTTTTCTTTAAGTGACATCATGTCTTCTTGCTGCTTTTGTTGTAGTTGCATTAGTTATACTTGATTTCATATATTGTTAGTAAAAGGCAACTACAATAATAATAATAATAATAAGAAAATAAGATTTTTCTATTTATTTACACATTTTTATTATTATTTTTCTCCCTTTTTCTAAGTATGAATGTAAGTGATTGTAAGTGTTTAAATATGTGTGTAGTTTTATTAATATTGTTAATGATCAAGGTAATCAAAATAAATGAGCCAAACTTAAGAGTAATCGAAAATAAGTAAATTGATTATTTATTGAATTGAAAAAGTTAAAGCATAAAATAACGTTCATGGTATAAAAATACTATTGAAAGTAAAAAGAAAGAAATTAAAGTACATATTTTGGTGACTAAACCGCACCTCAAAAAAAAATTTCTCGACACAGCCTCTAATATAAGGTATTTTAGCAAAGAGGCTTCGAAAAAAAATTTTTTTTGTCGAACGTAGAGGTCACCTTTTTAGTTTTTATGTTATATCTTAGGCATTTGCAGCCCGATCTTAAAGTATGATATATCAGTTGGTTGGATTCGAGAAGATCAATGATTTCCCCTTAAAAGTCATTGACCTTAAGTATCTTGTTCTAGTATTTATCCACCAGATCTCTGTTTGTACCACTCTAATGTACCACCCTAATGTCAGAGAATTAAAGCTCGCCGGAAACTATTAAACTTTTGCTAAGAAAGCAATTCAATAATTCCAACAGAAACATTTTTTAATTTAATTAGAAAATTAAAGCTCGCAAACAATCATTACAATTTTGTCTAGGAAGAATTACCATAATTCCTGCAGAACAGTCAGCATTCACAGTCGGATCTTTAAATATTTATAAAAAAAAATCGTGTCTTTTTGCTTACCTCTCTTGCTTCTCTAACCCGTTCGCTTCTAAACAAAAGCAAAAATTATCTTTTAAATTGCGATTTTTTTTTTCTAAGTAATATAAAAATTTCCATTTTTTTTAACAGCACAAGCCAACAGCTCCGAGTTCAAACCCCAGTTCTGACAATTTGAAAAAAAAAAATTAATATGAAAAAAATATTTTATTTGCCGTCTACCTCTTAGCAGGCTTCTGGAAAAGACTCTGAGAGTAACTGATCGCCATGAAAAAGCTTCTCAAGTCTGTCGTTCGAAGTCGACATTAAACTGTAGGTCCCGGTACACGTGCATAAAAAATTAACACACACAATATGGGTGCTGCGAGAAGCTAGGTCGTAATCCTGAAACAGGGTTATAGTGGCCAATTATGTATGTATGTAATTTATTTAAGGAAAAATAACGACTTAAATTCATTTTAAGTTTTATATAAAAGATTGCATCTCTAGCAAAAAAAAAATAATCCAATATGTAGTTTAAAGGACCCAAATATCACCCTATAAGTTTTGGGCTTTATTTCATTTCGGAAATCCTCTTTCCTCTCTTCTTATTATTTTGTTAAATACATTGTTATTTCACTTAATAAACAATCATCTTAAAATTATTTGCAGCCTGTCTACCGGATGACTTACTGATACAAAAGCACTGCTGGCGTATGATTAATATTTGATTAATAATTTTTAATGCTCATACGCCTTCGACAAATTTAGGGAAGGGCAATTTTAACTACTCATATCTGTGGCATTTTGACAAAACATCTAAGTCAAATTTTATAAGTTGAAAAAAATGTTGTTAATGATACGAATTTTTATTCAAAAAATATTTTTGTGTACGTTTTTAAAATTTTGCATTATAGAAGAAATTTTTCTTTAATTTCGGTTTATTTTATTTTTTAATAAAAATAATTTTTCCCCCAAGTTTTTTTGAAAAACTTTTTTGCTATCTTATCTCGACTTAAGGTGTTTTGTCAAAATGCCACAGATATTTCATCAGATTTATTTACTGATTTTAAACAAAATACATGTTACTTTTATTATTAAAGTTGAATGAAACTTTATATATATGTATATATATTTTTTGTAATTTAAATAGTATAAATATTTAATATCTTACATTGTTTTTTCCATGGTTCCTTGTGTCTAATTTCAATGCGTGCACTTACATATTTAAAAGTTCAAAGTTATTTTTAGTTTTGTCAACAACATCAACCACAACTATAATCACAATAGAAATTGCTATAAAAAAAAAGAAATAAAAGATACCTGTGCAATTGTTAATAGTTCCTGTGAGCGCCTAAATGTATGTTATTAAGAAACATTACATCATGCAACGTTTCATGCTAAGAAAAAAAGTACTCGTATATTTGAAATGTACAAATACTCATACATAACAAAGTGAAAGAGTTAAAATGAAAAAATCAAAAATAAATCATCAACCACAAACATGTGCAAGTAAAACGAACCGCAAATCAAGGGAGTGTGAGCGTTACCTGCCGAGATGCAAATATACACACATACTTATAGTAACAGATATTTATTCAGACAAGTATGCGGTTAAGCACCTATAGATAACTGTAAGCATGCTTCGTTGCATATGCACATATGTGTACAGCGATGTTTAAAATAATAGAAACATTTTAAAATGTTTTGCTGAAAACTATCAATTTTTTTAATGTAGTGAATAAATAAAGTTGCGGTGGTCTAGTGGTTAGTGTGTTAGATTTCTAAGACGATAGAGTTGGGTTCAAACCTCAGCTCTGACATCTTGAGAAAAAAATAAATATGAAAAAATTATTTCTTTCGGCGACTACCTCTCAGCAGTCTTCTGGCAAAAGCTCTGAGAGTAATTGATTGCCATGAAAAGCTTCTCAAATCTGTCGTTGGGAGTCGATTTAAACTGTAGCTCTCCCTTATCCTGTAGCATTTTTAGAAGCTTTAAGGTATGAGTGAACAATGTAATGCTTTCATTATTGCTTACAATTTTATTCACTGCTTCCAAAATTTAAAAATTTTTTGCTGGGGGAGCTACTAAGTAGTTTCACTTCTTTGATACCACACACTTTATTACTGCTGATTTGTATTGCCCATGAAGCCATTTGAATAAAATTAAAAGGCTCTTACTATTACTATTTTAAATATACAGCAAAACATTTACTTTAAATGGCCGTGGCGCAACCCAGATAGAATTTTAAACTTTATATAACCTATACGAGTATTTGCTTCCAGACATAAGGGCAGATACTATAAGAATTTTAGAAAAATCGGTTTAATTATCTATAGACTTCAAACATATAAATCCACAAATATTCTTATATAAAAGAATATATTTAAACAACAGTTATTTCAACACAAAACAACGAAACTCTTACAAATAGCAATTACCTCTTTATGAACACAACTGTACTTTTTCGCATTTAAATGTACTATATGAATATTCATTTCAATGTAAAGGTAGGCAAAGATCTAAAGGTCTTTTGTGCCACTTTTTTTAAGATTTTTTTTGAAAATTTTACGAATTTCTATACATATAGATAAACATATATGTATGTATGTACATATGTATAAGTATGTGTATGAATGTGTGTCTGAGAAGAATATAGAGAGTAAGCGAGTCATTTTCATTTGTATTCACTTTTCTTCTCCTTTTTTTTTTGTGAATAGGAACTGTCTAAAAGCTGTCATTTGTGTAACCTTCTCAAAATGTATACAATCACACACACATACAAACACATACTTTAGGTTTTTGAATGAAATTTTAAATGTTTTGAATATGAAATATTTACAAACACATGTTTACACGTTTATTTGTTATGGGTTTGTATGTTGTGGTGGTATATCTAGTCAGGAACTGCCACACATAAACCTTTATTATCCACAAACGGTATCAAATAGAAAATAACAAAAATAGAAAAACATTTTTCACCAAAAAAAGGTTTTCAATGTAGTACAGTGATACAAAAGAAATTAAAAAATATGTTAATGATATTTTTTATTATTTAAATTTGGACCCGAAGCTATACTATAAGTCCTAGTGCAGTCTTAATAAACTCCAGTCTAAAACTTTAGTGACGGATATGTCCCTCCTTAAGACACTTATCTATATCTATCAAGAATTACAAATGATCCGTAATATCCGTTCTTGTAATAAGTGGCCAATTGATAGCAGCCTTATAGTCTAGTGGGTAGTGTGCTGAACTGCTAATGAGAGGGTTGTGGTTTCGGCCCGCCAACAGATACCTTGTTCTGTGATACTAAGCCGAGCAAAGGTTTCAGCCCCTCAGCTTGTAATAATTAGAATATAATTCGAGTATAAATACTGTATTATAAAAAATAAAAAATATATAAATTTAATGATAGGCAGCGCTTGCTTATATTAAAAATAATATTAATCGTATGTATGTGCCTCATATGATTTTTTTAACAAATTCTCTTTTTTTTTTTGTTCCACAGTTCGAACATTTTAAATCTGTTTAAATGTTAAAACATTTTTCTTCATTTTTTCTTTTGTTTTTTTTCCTTTTAGGCACAAATAAAACTAAAATGTATACTTAAATCCCTTTTTCTCTTCTATATAAGCAAATAAATCGTATTTTTTTAATATATGCCTTAAAATATGCAACAAAAATCGACAATAAAAAAACTTTAAAATAGGCAACAAAATATAGAAAAGTTTTTTCGTATTAGGGCATGAATATTCACAGAAATTAAATGGTTTTAAAGACAAGCAAAAAAAACTGAAAAAGGGAAAAAATAAAATAGTAAAAAAACTTAAAACAAGAAAAAATAAAATAAAAAAGTAAAAAACTTTAAATCAATTTAATTAAAAAGAATTAATGCATATTATAAACCCTTGGGTAAGAAAGTACTAAAGATGTAGTTGGAAAGAAAAACTATTGTAGGCTGTTGGTTTTTGTATAACTACGTGACCAATGTAGTGATTAATTCAAATTAGAAATTCTGCTTCATAAAGTTAAGCTATTTGAAAATATAAACTAGATTTAGGAGCAACATTCAAATCAAATATCTACTTCTTATATTGATATTTATAAATGAATACATACTTTTCATATCAATGTACTTCAAAGAAAAGTAGGTTTTAATGGATTTCTAAGTGATATTTACAAGAATCTTAATTGTGGCAAATTTGATAAGCATTATTACCGAGCATATAAATAGGCTGCATCGTCCTATTAGAGACACCCCATAACAAACTAGCAAGAGACTGCATTGTTCTCATTACCTTATATTACGCTTTCTACACTCTCGTTTGCAATATTTGCTCAGATGTTTTATAATAAATAAATTACAGATAATTGCTACGTTGATTCGCATAGTTTTCCAGCTATAGAGCTGCCCAATTTCTGAATAAAATTTGTTTTCATAACTTTTTGCAACAACAAACTTGAGAAAAAATGCCTAAATGCTAAGACCTAAATGCACCAGCTAACTTTCCTGGATCAGCATCATTAACATCAATCCAAACCGAGCGATTTATTGAATTCCCTTGGGTTTACTGTTGAAATACTTACTGCTTTCTTAAATAACACTAATAGTTCTGAAAATTCAGTGAAGGATATGTATTCCATTGAGATCATAAGGCTTTCTTAAAACATCAATATCCTCCTATTCACACAATATATGTTCTGCTTTCTCTAACGCCTCTCAGGCATGCCAAGGCTGTGATTCATCTGCGAGTTGAAGAAAACCAGACCTAAAAATCCTAACGGATTTCCTTACGGGTCATTGTAGTGTGAGAGCGCATTTGATGAGTACGGCAATCACCGATGTAATGTTTGTAGATTATGCTCCCAAGCATCGAACACTGCTGAGCACACATAATGGTAATGTGCGGCTCTTGATGGAATTAGAATGATATGTTTAGGGAGACGAGTGGTCTCACGAGCGGACATATCCACCACTAAAGTTTCGGAACTGCTGGTGTTCATAAGGAAGGCAGTTGGTCTGCTGAACAAACAATAGACTCAAATGGACACAATAAGTCTTATAGGTCGCAGTGTCTTTTATTTATGCTGGGTCAGTACCAGAATAATAATAATAAACGCCTTAAGTTTTGACCACAGATTAGGCTTTCTATACTTGAGAACATAGGAACTGCGCCCGAATTGTGAACCACTGTCTTAGCATGTCATAAATTCAGCTTTCCACGCATTTTTAATCGTTTTGTTCTCTAATTAGCTTGACATTAGTTGTGTGTAGTGGAGCACAATAGAATTCTGAATTAATATAGGGTGTCAATGTCGCTTTTTCTACTGTATCCAAGTTCTAGAAACAACTGAGCAGTAGTCTTTAGAATGTGTTGGAGAAAGTTTTAAAAAGCTTGAAAATCATGCGATAAGAACCGAGTGCAATACGGTAGCTTGTCTGTCCATTTTTGTTTTCTTTAAATCTACAGTTCAGTTCAAACTTAGCATAGATCTCATAGAATGAGGATATGGCAATTATTGGTATAGTCACGATTAGCACTCAGACCGTTATCCATTTTAGAGCCATGGGTTTTAGCAGATTAAATCGAACTCACACCTAGCAAAGTGATCAGTAGACCTCAACCCTGAATCTTTTTGCAAAGCACAGTCACAGCATGGCTCTTTGATCCCGAAGTTTGGTTCATAAACACTTTGCCAAAATCTTCGACCCTTTCTGGGGTTGCCACATAAACATGAAGTGGTTTTAAACCAATCAAAGACTCCATAGCACTATTGGCAAATGGCGAGTTATATTCTACGACTTCTACGACAACTATATCAGCCGCTAAAGTGCTGCAAAATTATTGAGTAATGACTGCAATGCAACTCTGCATTGAGTCAAGAAACTCTTAAAGTGATCGGAGTAACAACGTCTAATCCACAGGCTGGAATCTGTATTGTAAAGACTCTCAAACTAAAACAGAATAGAATTAGATCGGTCAACTTATTGTGAAAATTATTTTTCCTATTTAAGAAACAAATTGCTCTATGGTTGCTTAAGCTCTGCTACTATTTCTAAACTGGGCGATGAGGATTACATATGATGTTTTACAAAAAATTGTATTTAAATTATGGAGAAAAAACAACTTAAAAAAAAGAAAGTTTATGCGCCACTGAACTGAACCAATGACATACATATTTTGTATTTAATTTTGAGTTTTGTTTTGTTTTTTTTTTTTTTTGTTTTTTTTTTCAATTACTATTTTAGATTTGATTGAACAATTTTATCTCTTTTCCTTTCAATTCCTTTTCATGGTCATTAGTTCGAATTTTTATAAAGAATTTCATGTGTCACCAATTTTAAGGGATTTTTTTTATTTCTTTATTGAATTCTTTTTGCAATTTTCCCACTTCTATACCATATAGAAATGGTGTCATTTTATTTTTTTATTTATAACCATCAATTAACTTTTATTCTTGAAGAAAAATGTAAAAATTACTTTCCACAAGACAAAAAAGTTTTATTTTTTCTTTTTGACAGTTTTAGTTTTTAGAGAGATTTTTTTACATATTTTTTTAGTTCTCTTTAGTAAAAGTTACTTTCGGTCATAATGATATAAATGGTCTTAAAATTAAGAAATATACAGTGCACTCGCGGTAACGTGAATACCGTCTAACGTGAACATCGCATAACGTGAACAAGCTTTTGTATACATTGACTACTCTGTAACGTGAACAAACTCGGAAAGCTCTATAACGAAAATAATTTTTTATTGCATATGACTGTAATATCACAATTAAAGCATTGTTTTACTAACTTTTATGGTGTGCTTAGCTTGTCAATGTTTCTTGTATTAATGATAACACTGAAATCAATGATATTTGGCAAAAAAATAAAAAATAAATAAATCACGGCCATTATTTTCTCGTGATCTCGTTTTGTTTTAGTTTTATTATTTTAATAATTCAAATAACAAAATAATTTCACTTTCAAGCGTGTAAAACACAGGTTTATATTGTAAAACTTTATGCTTTTGTCATGCAATTCAACAATCGCTAAAGTGAACAATTTCGCTAACATGAACTTTCTTGGTTTTAATTAGTTCACGTTACCGCGAGTGCACTGTATGTATTTTTTTCCTTTTTTTAAGAAAAATAGTTAAAAACAAAATTTCTATACCAATTCTATACAGAGTATTGAAATTGATATGATTTCGAGAAAAGAAAAGTTATTTAAATCGTGTCTACTTACAATATATGTACCAGGAAAACTTATACACCCTTAAAGGATAATACTCGATCGGCACTCAATCCCCGTGTGAAGTGGAATGTCTGTTCGAATCATTTATTACTATAAGAATATTAAAAAAATTAGTGAAAGCTTAGATGGTAGTAACATAAGATATTTGAGAGCGAAGGGCTCATTTAAGTCGGTTATGCAAAGAATATAAATGTCAACGATAGAATAGAAAGCTCAGCTTTTTAACTTTCTAGATAAACAAATAATAAATAGAGCTGGCAAACTATCGATAGTCGCGCCATTCGATGTTTTCGATAGTTGGTTCAAAAACTATCGATATTATCGATAGTATCGAATTCCTTTAGGAATGTTAGCACATAGACAAAACAGATATACAAAGAACAAATTTGTTTCATATAAAGTGACACGTTATGCTCGCATGAAATCCACAAGTCTGTTGTAATAGTGCAGATTTGCACTTCATTAAGCATAGTTCACAATTTACTCTTAGTTGTATTAAACAAATTTACCATCATCACATTTTTTAGAGTGTTTATTGAAGGCAACATGCATTTAACAAAATCTCGGAAACATAGTGAATGGCTCTAAATCATTGGCGACTAAAGTCATTAAAGCAGTATGTAGTAATTTTTTCCATTCGGAATTCCTTTTATAGGTTTTAGACTCTTTGACAAAATATTGGATTGTGTTTGATTGTTTCGGCAGTTGGTTATAAGATGTATGGGAACATTTTAGGTTGTCAAATAGATTTGATGTGTTGCCTCTAGTATTGCAAATTTTCGCACACAGCCGATATTGTGCATAAAGATAAAGAAAATCTTTTGTTTCTAGAAAAAATTTCCAAACTTCCAAATTACTTTTGCAAGTTTTTTTTCAACGGTATAGTTTCAGTATCAACGTCAGTATTTTTGCTTTCTTTATCACGATTTTCCTTGTTTGTTTCTATGAGGAAGATGCATTTAAAAATATATACAGGTCGAGTTAAGTGATTGCAAGTTGAAAAAATCTGACCTGTTGCAATTGTTGAACAGTAGCGATGACGGTTTTAAGCTAGAGAAATCTGCATAAGTCAATTAAATGCAACATTTAATGATAGTATCGCTATCGAAAAAATAACATCGATAGTCAAATAGAAATAAAATTATCAATACTATCGATAGTACTATCGATTATTTGCCAGCTCTAACAATAAACCATATTGGCAACATCATACTGGTCAGACGCTGCGATGAAAAGAGGGCATGGTGGTTTCGGCAAGATGTGCCAGTATTCTAGTGGTTTCTAGCTAAACTGAAAAACTAGAAATACAAATAAAATTAAAGGATAAAATAAGGAAATTAAGTATCTGTTAAAAGACCAGTGACTTGTTAAACTTAAACCACATAGGTAGATGGCTAAAGTTTCAAAGCCGAGATAGTTAATACATTTGTCTTTTTCTAATCAGCGATTAAACAAAAGAATAGTGCTGGATAAACGACGATAGTTCTGACTCGATAAATAAAACATAGCTTTCTTTCAAAAGACGAATATAACACAGCACAATATACTTTTAATTACAGTTGACCCTTGAAGGATTTATTTTAGGGGAATTTATACTACGGCTTCAGTGGCATCTTGATTGGGTGAATTGAAGGGGATTTTCTTAAATACTACTTCGGACAGGGAAAAGGCTTTTCAATTCTGCAGAGCTTTGAAACAGAATATGACAATAGACCTTTTGTAGAACATAATACAATATGTGGTATTACTGCTCACTCGCCGATTCGCATTCGTGCTCGCTGTATGGAATTACAACATAATGATCAATTTTGTAGCAATAAAAAAATGTTTGAGGATGTCCTATGTATTATAAGTATCCTGGCCTTCCTAACTGTCTTAACGCAGGTAGGGCTAAAACAGGAAGGCCATATTTAGACTTACATCTATTTTCTCGGAGAACTGTTATACTGTGAAAAAGACTATCGAGCTTACCCACTCCCATACGCTCTCTGACGACTATTTTATACACGTTATCACTGAAAGAGCTTTCAATAATTCGAATGAACTCCTCAGATAACTCAATCTTAACAAATTCATATAAGTTGTGTAAGAAATTATGTGGTTTGTGAGATGTATTAGGCTCCGAAAATGGTGTCTGGTTACACTACTGAACGTTGAAGATGAGCATGTAAACCAACCAAACCAATTCTTATTATTAGTGCAGCGAAACCACTAAAGAATTAATTAAGTCTAGGGATACAAATGTGGATATACAATGCATACAATGCTTCGACCAACACCGCTACGTGTAATGTAATATTACCGCCATAAAAATATCGTGTGATGGTATAGTGGTGCATGGTACAGTGGTTAGAGCGCTCGCAAAAAAACTCCAACGGCCCAGGTTCAAATCCCAGCAAGGGTGAAAAATGAAAAAGTTAGTTTGCGGTTTTTTCAAAATTATAATTAAAAAAAAGAAGTCCCCCCCTTCCAAGAAGACCATCTACAAAGAAACCGCTCCCCGACATTCCACTCTATTCCACCTTAACCAATTTAAAAAAAAAGAATGATCAGGAGAAAAGCGCCACCTACTGGAAAGTAGCAGATAACAGCTAAACCTACTTAGCGAAGGCACACTCACCACACAATCAGCATGCACGGATGAGGCAATTGCTGTTGATCATTCAACTGTAAAGGTATAACACTGGTCTTTGAATGATCAACTCACAGCAATTTGTCTCATTCCTAAGGCGCTTAATACTAATATAAGAAAAACAAAAATTTATATTCTGTCATAAATGTACTGTCCTTTCCAAAAATTCCAATATAATGCACTGCATTTAGTAGGGGTTTACCCCTGAGTATTGGTCTCAAATAAAAAAAAAACAAAATGACAAATATTAGTACCAATTGGAAGCCATATGTACACCTGGACATAACTTTCCCCTTAGTTATGATGATGCAGTTGAATTTAAATCGACTAGATATAACTCACCTATATGACAAAACGAAACATGGGTAGTTACGAACCTGGGTAAATGAACAAAGACTCTTAACCTATTTTAGCTAATATATAATGTGAGATTAAAACTAACCGTATTATGGTTTAGCTGTATCTCTACAGAAATACCTAAGTTATGCAAGATAGAGTAAATTGTCTTGTAAAGTTTAGACCTTTTGTTGGGTGGAATTCATATGTTTTGAATGTCATCAAGTCGCCAGCAAAGCAATATAACAATCAGTTCTTCTAAAACAAAAACTGCAAATATAATGGAAATTTGCAACGATTAGTCTGATGAAGTGTTTAACTAAAAAGTGTTAAATAGAAGTGTTTTTAAGACCGAAAAAAATGGTGACACAATTATTTTTATTAGTTTATATAAAAAATAAGTTTTGCGTTTTGAAAAAAATAAAGTGTGTATTTTTTTTTTTTTTAGACAACTTAAAACTACTTTAAAAATTGTTCACTGTAAACAGTTGTGCTCATCATCCAATACCATTTTTTCATACAACATCCTCAATTATATCTTTTGTACAAAATTTCTATAGTCTAAATTTAGGCGCTTGTTAAACTGATACCTCTGCTGATTAAAAGTCAATGCAAATTAAACTTCTCTTTAATAGTGACTTGAATAACAACTTTAATCGGCATCTTTAGCCTTAAACTTGTTTGAAATTACATGTACAGTTCAATTTGTGTGTGTAATTGTGCATATTTTGCAAAGAGCATTGGCATGTTTAAGTGTATGTGTGAGTGAGTGTGTGTTTAAGAGTATAAAATATAACAACTACAACAAGTAATAGCGTGGTAGATATGTACATGGTTACTACACACACATCATATGTTATGACATATTATTTGTTTATTATCTACAGTTAGATGTCATACAATTTATGGTTTGTGCTTTAACATTTCACACACATGCAAATAGACTTGTACTCGTTCACCTCACTCTTTTTCTCTTGGTCTATTCATCTCTTTCACTGTTTATAGAGTGTCTCCAGATCTGGGGATTTATCCACAAACGGGAGATTTTGTTTTTCTAATTGCGGTTACTTTTTTTAATTTTTTTGTCAATCCCCAGCGAATTTTTCTGAGGATTTTGATATGATTTTTTTTTTTTGACAAATTTAGTTTTATTGATACCAATGTCAAGTAGAAACATGGAAATTAACAATAGAATTAATAATGATGTCTGGCAAATATATATCTCTAGCACATCGGCAGACCTCCGCTCTTTTCACAAAATTTTTAACCAATTTCTGCAACAAAGCTTCGCATTTCTCATCAATGCAACGAATCAAAACCACGAATTTTGTCATGTGTTGCTCCAAAACGGTCATATTTTTAGTGTTTTAATTTTCGAGTACCCAATAATTTTATTTTGATAAATTATAATATTTTTTAATTAAAGCATCCTAAAAAATATTAAAATTAAACATTTTGGCGCCCGAGCAGGAACTTGAAAATTAAAGAAGTTGTTGATTGGGCAGTAATGATGTGCCACAAAATAACTGAGGAATCAGAATATTTTAATTTTGAAGTATTTGAAAAGATAAACATCAATTCCTAATCCTATATATTGATTTTTCTCCTTGCTTTTAGTATTATACTGATTATATTAAATATTTAAAAAAATATAATTCTGCATTCAATTAAAACAAAATTTTATTATTTAAGGATTTTTGGAATAAAAATTTTAAAATTGGGGATAAAGTCTAAAAAAATACTGCCAGCACTGGCCTTTAGCATACGAATTTTACACTTTTATTTGCTTTTTCCTCTCTCTCTCTCTTTTATTATAATTTCCATACTACAGTACATTAATATACAAGCATGCATACATACATATGTTTGTGTGTGTGTATTAGTAGTTTTTACTTTTTTTGTTATACATTTGGATGCTATTTTTGTTTTTCATGTCTGGCAAAGTTGTAGACAATTTTGAGTTGTATGGTTTTCTTATTATTATTGTTGTTGTTCTTGTACTATCTATACTACATAGTCGTTTATTGTAACATAATCGAACATGATATCTGGTGTGCATATCCCAGTTGACACAATCATTGTGAACGACAGTGACATTGGCGAAGTCTTTATGTAATTATAGAATACATCACTGAGGTCAACGACAAATTGTGTGCCATTGTCGCCCAAATTGAAAATTGTTCATGAATTTTGGGACATTTATTTGAAAAAATATCGTTAACGATTTGCTTTAACTATAGGTATGTATTCTTATACATGATGTGTATTGTGGTATGTTCTATTCTAGTGCAGATATCATCAAGGATATCGTTAAAGTCAAAGCCAACTGGTATACTTTCACACACACACATACACATGAAAACTTTATTTAAAAAAGGTAAACGAAAATGAAACTCCGCTTTAACCTAAAGTCCCTGTAATTGTAGATATGAGTCTGGCATAATGGAGATTTTTAAGAGAAAATTTATATATTCGTGTGTATTTGCATTCGTCCATGTGTTCATTTAAAAAATAAAAGAGTTTTATAGGCAAAAACTCTATGATTTTGTAAATATTTGAAAAGGTTTTTAATAACGTAACAGGATTTGTTAAGTAAATAGTTTTTAATTTGTAAAGTTAAGGATTATTTTGGTAGAGAAAAATTGCAATTTATATGGATTTTAGTATATGTAAAGATAGTTTAAGTTAGAAATACAAAAAAAAAAATGTTTAAATATATTTTAAACTGTTTCTCTTAATAACGTGGGTTTTCATTTTTATTAAACTGGTTGAGTTGACTTTAATAAACTTCGTTTACAGACTTTGGATGTTACAGATGATGGAATCGTGTTTGTTGCAAAGTTGCATCGCCAGTACTTCTAAACTAACTATCTAAACCCGGTGTGCTTCGCTACCCCCTCGTTATATAATTAAATTAACAGCGGTGACGTGGTTCATAGTTATATGGCGACGTTAACAGTATTAAGAGCAATATACTACCAAATAAAAAAAAATCCGTTGGAAGGAACAAATTTATACAGAGAACAAAAAGTTTAAAACTTTCAAATTTTCAAAAATTTAGCGTGAAAGGGGGCGTGGCGTAAGAAATGTTTATTTATACCTCGCCTGGAGTATAATGTGTATACAATTTGAAGTAAATCTGTTAAAAACTATATGGGAGCAATTACATAATTTTAAAATAGTGGGCGTAAAAGTGGGCGTGGTTAAAAAAAAGAACCCTATTAATCATTCCAGAGTCCCAGTTAAATGCTGTGAAAATTTCAGGAAGATCGTTCTAGAGGTTTGGTCTCCTATAAGGTACAAACAAACAAACAAATAAACAAACACACATTCAATTTTGTATATTTAGATGGCATTTCTTTTACAATATGAAACGAATCATCTGCTAAGTTGGGACTGTATCACTTTGCTCTTACACATACATACATACATAATTGGTCTTTACAAGCATGTGTCAGGATTACGGCCCATGTTGTATGTGTCAATTTTTAACCATGAGTACCGAGACCAACAGTTTAAAGTCGACTCCGAACAACAGATTTCTAAAGCTTGTTCATGGCAATCAGTTACTCTTAGAGCTTTTACCAGAAGTCTGCTCTTGGTAACTAATAATTAATAAACGCCTCATTCAAAGTTCTCTTGGTTCCTTCTATAATATCTAAATATGTACTCTATGTGGTGTTTTATATATACTCTGCTTTAGGAGGTACCTATCAGAGCATACATACATACTTAATTGGCCATTACAACCCTGGGTGAGGGTTACGGCCTAGCTTCTCGCAGCACTCATGTTGTGTGTCTTAATTTTTATCCATGAGTACCGAGACCTACAGTTTAAAGTCGACTCCGAACGACAGATTTTAAAAGCTTTTTCATGACAATCAATTACTCCCAGAGCATTTGCTAGAAGACTGCTGAGAGGTAGTCGCCGAAAGAAATAATTTTTTCATATTTCTTTTTTTTTTCAAGATGTCAGAGCTGAGATTTGAACCCGGCACTATAGTCTTAGTAAGCCAACACACTAACCACTAGACCACTGCGACAGACTATAGTACAATTTAATTTGTTAGTCCGCTAGGCAAGTCGTAGGTTGTCTAAACAAAAAAAATAGACTGGAAAGCACACATAAGATAATAAAAATAATAACAGCTGATACAGATAGTTATGTGACATTACAGTCATATATGTCATATATGTCATATATGTCATATGGCCGTAATATCAGAGAGGCGGCATAATATTCTCATCGAAAAGAGTGCTCTTCAACGATACTCACATATACCCCTAGAGTCAATTAATTCTTAAGTGGTTAACAATAATTTAAACTTCCGCTGCGCTTTACTGATAGTGATTAAGTTGGTCGATTTATATATCAGTGTTTTTGTCTCGAGAAGACCAAAAACATTAATATATATGTCATACTTTAAGATCGGACTGCAAATGCCTAAGATATAATAAAAAAAAATAAAAAGGCAAAAATACTTTATTCTAGAAGCGGTAAGGGAAAACTTTGTACGGTGTACGCTCTAATATGTATATTTATTTATCAATTTCGATTGAAATCGAATTCCATCACATGCCGGAATATCTCTTTACTAAACATCAAACTTTTTAAAAAGTTTGATCCTTAAAGCATGCTCTTAATATTTTTTTAATTTATTTAATGCTCTGAGCAAGGTAATCTATTTCAAAAAAGGTCCTTTTAAATTGTAGATAATTTAACTCTCTACATAATATTACTTCATCTATAATTATTTAAAGCTTCATAATATAAATAAAATTTCTGTATGAAACACACCAACTTCAATACTTTTAAAAGGTTTCTGTTAATAAATTTTAAAGGCTTAAAATAGGCAACAATTATTTTTCTAAGCATATATGAAACAAAATAAAATTATTTTATAAAAAAGAATTAAAAAAATAAAAAATATATTTCAAATTTAGTATATCCCTGTGTACTGTATATCATTTATAGCCACAATCTATTATGGCATTTTGACACGTTATTTAGCTATGTTGTAGGTATTGTAATGGCAGGGTGGAATTATCTGCGGCTAGTGGTCTGTTGAATTGTTATACATATATAGATATACATATGTATTTGTATGTACTATATAAAGGGAGTGTTTACAACAATATTTGGGGTATAAACCTGAGGCTGGTGTCTAACAACTTATTTAGTACTTTTGTGCGCCTAAATTTACAATTTGAAATATTTTTTTTTATTATAATTTTTTTGTCAAGGTGTGTATTATAATGTAACTAACCATCATTACAAGTTTAACAATATGATTCAAAAATGGCATGAATAATAAATAGAAAAAATAAAATAAAACGGAAAAACCATTTGTGTCTACACATGCCTTTAACTGTTTTGGGACAATTGCGGTATTTGTGGCATTATTCGCATTTTATTTCAATTATGCATGAAATGTTATTTATTTTTTATTATTTTTAAACGGGTCAAAATAAAAATAAAAAATTATATAAATTTTACATACCAACCTTAATAAACAGCTGTATATAATGAGGCCAAAAAATAACAGCCCTAACGAATTGGACATAATATTTCAATACCCTACAGAAGAAAGAAAAATAAATAAAGAAAACATTAAAGTATTCATTAACAACACAAAATAATAATAATAAATTAAAAGACATATTGCTCCTTTCCCGTCATTTCCAATTTTTAAAAAATTAATCACAATGTATAATAAGACCTGTTCGTAAATGCCTCACTGCGCTGAATAATGTGATTTTTTTACGCAGCATCGATTTTTATAATTAGTGTTTTGTGTTTATTATTACATAATATGCTTTAGTGTTGCATTTATAAACAATTTACAATTTTGCATTTATGAACAATAGTGCTGCCAATGTGTGCATTATTGAACATATTGCGCATAATAACCACAAATTTAAAATATTTTTTTTTATTTAAACAATATATTTGACATCGAGGTCTGGTTGGTCATTTAGTGGTTTCAAAACTGCCGGTCCACAAGGATTTCAGGTGTTAAATATTCTGTCTTCTAAAATGACTTTTGTTAAAACTACAAAAGTAGTGAATTAAACGTATTCAATACGGGGTGATTCTGGTCGTCATAATCGACTTAGTGTGCAAACAATACGCCAGAATATATAGAAATTTGAAGAGACTGAAAGCGTTACACATGTGGTCAGGCCTGTGCGTCACGGCAATGAACACTCTGCCAAAAATATCACTTGTGTTAATGAAAGTGTGGCTGATATTTCATTTAGGCCTATCTTACAGCTAACTATAGCGTAGGGAACAACAATTGAAGCCGGCTGACAATTCACATTGCCGTACATATTCTGGTTTGGCGATAGAGCAATAGCCTTTAAATGCAAATTTTTCAAGCATGAAGTACATTTTTCACTTGATGGTCACGTTAATACGCAAAGTTTTCGAATATGGTTCTCAGAGAAACAAACCTGAAGTGATTGTGGAAAAATAACGTTTGGATGTTTCAAATATGACGCTGGAAGAACGTACGTGTAGATATTATCTACGCAAATAATTCCCTAAAATTACGTACATACATATGTACATTAGGGTGACCATAAAAAACCGATGTCGGAATTTTGTTCGTCTGGACCCCACAAAATGATTCCCCTTTCCAGATATTGAGATAGCCAAAATTTGAGCTCGATTAAACGACGTTAACCCGTGCCGCTCGTCGATCAAAGATTGAAGAAATCCAAATTTTTGGCCAAAATGCTGACATATGGAGCCATAACTCCAGAACCGTAAGTAATAGAAACACGATTAATATCTCAAAAGAAGGCTAATGTTGTTCTTCAAAATTTATATTATATACATAATTGTTGTTATTTTAAGTCAACCCGAGTTACAACAGCCTTTAGGCCCAAAAACGTGACCTAGAACCAGCGGGAGCCAGTTTGGGATTATTCTGAGAATTTTACGGGTTTTTACATAATTTGTCTCGGAGTAACCATTTTTTGTTAAAAAGTATTTTGGAACTCAATTTGATGGGTAATACATCCGCCTATCAACCACGAGGTCCGAGGTTCAATCTCAGTTTCGGACGGAACATCTGAAAAAATTTAGATTTTTTTTATTTAACGTCTTTTAGTTAGTAGGAATTTTACTTTTGTACGCTTTTAGAATAGGGAAACAATGTCTATAAAAAAAAAGAAATTTTAAAAAGAGGTCAGTATGGTTATTGAAACTAAATAAAGTCGTTTTATTTCGGAAGTCATCCTATACCTTTGAGCTGGTTACGTTGATCAATTATCCAGATATTTTAACGCTTTTTTTATAATTTCGCAAGTGTGTGTGGTGTTGTCGTTTTTATAACTATATAGTATCAGACGAAAAGGAACAGCTGCTGGGAGTTCCTGTAGAAGTAAACAGCTCTTGAAAGGAGGAAGCCGTAGCCGTATGTGAATGCCTGCATAAATGGGGTCTTCTCAGTACTGTGAAAGCGATGTACTTCTACACTACAGCAGCCAAAACCGGAAGACTCAAAGGAGAATGCTTAATATTGGAGAAAATGTTAGGAAGAAGATTGTTGTATCTAGCTTGCCGTCACCATATATTAGAAATTCTGTTAAGAGGCGTTTTCGACACAAAAATGGGGTCAACCACTGAACCTCATGCAGACATATTCATGAGGTTCCTCACTGCGTGGCCCATGATAGACAAAGGAGCATACGACACAGGTATCAGTAAAAATCAAATACAAATGCAGCTAACTCTAGAAGTAATTGCAAATGCCGAATTTGAGACCAAATTAACTGAGAGCCACCCCAGAGATGACTACAGTTGGTTCTCATATTTGTTGGATCACTAGACGGCAATGTTGTGGGTTTTAGAAAAGGCTATTTACTGCTTAAAAATGTTCAGTTTTCGTCGTCAGTTTAAGATGTCTACCGTGGGTGCCATTTCTGTTTTTCCAGTTAAAATTTATTGTAAGGCTTGGTTCAATGCAACAAAAGCTCATCTTGCACCAAAGCAAGCCTTGTCATTTTGCGTAGTGTGTTAGATTATAAAGAATATAACAACCACATTGCAGAAATAGCCCTGACCGAATTCTCGAACCATTTATGGTATTTGAATGCAAAGTTGGTGGGATTATCGTTTTTTGATCCCACTACAAAGGGGGATGAAATGTTGATAATGGCTAATAAATTGCTCAGTAGCAGAGATGAACCATCAGAGCACGTTGTAAATCCAAAAGTAAGGAAAAACAAATTAAAAGAGGTAGTTGATGGAGGGTTGGTAAATTTACTTACCAAAGAAACATTTACATTCTTTGACCAATTTAATATAAAAACTGATTTCTTAAGACAACATCCAAGCCCATGGCCTCAATATAATGACTTTCAAGAATGTTTGAAAATTGTCAAAAGTAGTCAAAAAGTAGTAGTAAAAGTAGTTACTGATATGGCTGCGTATGGTGTTAAATTAACCGATTTTAACGATCTTTTGACAAAAGATGGAGACCAAAAGCAATATGTCCTTCAAGTTGTAAACAAATGTCGAGCGTTATATCCTGATGTTTCAAAAACTACTTTAACAAAAGCTCTAGAATAGATTAGGCAACAATGTAAAATTATCAACTTATATAGGTACTACCTCTGTGACCTACCTGTGTCTGTTTTGTATGTAATATACTTATATACCTGATTTTTATATTTTAAAATTAAAAATGTCAATAGACTATCAGCATTGCTTGTTTTTTATTAAACTTTAAAACCAAAAATATAAAAAAGGGAAATTTATCATCTTATTACAAAATATACTAAGTATGATCCTAGTGGTACCAGGTCTCGTTTTTGGGCATAAAGGCTGTTGTAACTCGCGTTGACGTAAAATAACAACAATTATGTATATAATATAAATTTTGAAGAACAACATTAGCCTTCTTTTGAGATATTAATCGTGTTTCTATTACTTACGGTGCTGGAGTTATGGCTCCATATGTCAGCATTTTGGCCAAAAATTTGGATTTTTTCAATCTTTGATCGACGAGCGGCACGGGTTAACGTCGTTTAATCGAGCTCAAATTTTGGCTATCTCAATATCTGGAAAGGGGAATCATTTTGTGGGGTTCAGATGAACAAGATTCCGAAATTTTTTTCCCCCCATATAAGATTTGGTCACCCTAATGTACATGCATAATTGACCATTACCACCCTGTTTCAGAGTTACGGTCTAGCTTCTAGAATCACTCATGTTGTGTGTGTCGATTTGTATCCATGAGTACTGGGACCTACAGTTTAAAGTCGATTCCGAACGACAGACTTTAGAAACTTTTTCATGGCAAAAAGACTGCTAAGAGGTATACCTCTAGTATACCGACTAGTCGCCAGAAGACATATTTTTTCTAATTTTCTTCTTTTCAAGATGTCAGAGCTGAGCTTCGAACCCTGAGCTGTTGTCTTAGTAAGCCAGCATACTAACCACTAGACCCTAAAATTGGAACATTTTAAAAACAACATTCGTCAAATTATTACCGACATGCGAGTGCGAAGCAGAAAAATGGTTAACCCAGTATCATATAAAAATTAAACTTTAAATTAATTGTGGATTTTTATTAGAAATTTGTAATTGTTGTTCTCAGGCAAAGTAATACTTTTCGTATAGAGTTTTGAAGATGCTTGTCAGAACATACAAAAAATGCTTATTGATTACACATTTATTGGAATATGAATGATGGATGATATATAGGGATATTTCAATAGTTTTATAATTTATTAAGTGTCGAAATTAAATTGCAAATCAAAAATTCAATTTTTTGTTCATGTAGAGTATACATATGTACATATGTTTTAAACACCTCACTGCCATTACTTTCTTTTAAAGAGTGTAAAAACAAAATAAATAAATAAATACAATTTCTAGATTTAAATCATCGCATGACCTGGTAGTTAATGCTAAAATAAATGAGCAATTCGATTGTAATATAGAAAATAATAAAATGCACTGTGGGTTAGCACAACAAAAATTTTACTGAAACGAAATCCCACCTTAAAACTAACTTTTCTCAAACTTAAAGAACAATAAGGCCAGTAGGACCACAGCTATGAGAACTACGGGCTATTGCTGAGCATATCGTCGTTTGGGAGTTTATGTGCTCTCTCCGCCATTTTATATTTCTCGAGTTAATGATGCCACTTTAGGATTTTGACACCAACATTCTTAAAGTCCGCAATCCGTTTTCGGCTATTTATCTCCGAAACTAGACGAGATATCCGAAAACGAATTGCAGATTTGAAAAAATTGGGGTCGGAAACCTAAAGTGGCATCATTAACTCAAGAAATATAAAGGGGAAGGTGTAATGCGTACTGTCATAGTTACAAGCAGCCGGAGAAGAGGGAAACTTTTTCGACTATCAACTTTAAGTAAACCGCTATGCGAGAATAGTGAGGAACTGGCTATTGCAGGCACTGGTAGACCTATTAAGTTTCTGATTCGAACGGACTGTTGATAGTTGTGCAGTACATAACCGTTTTACAAATTGGCAACAAATCTGCAGCATCAAAACGGAGCAAAAGTACTAATTGGATTCTTTGGATCACCTCAGTAACAAAACATGATACTTAATTCAGGTTCTATTTATGACTGATTCATCACTGAACATTTTGCCTTCTAATCTTCAAGGCGTTCTTAAAATTTTCCATAAGCAAATTGAATACTGGAGGTATTAATATGGATACCAACGAGTAAATACATACATACATACATAATTGGCCATTACAACCCTATGTAAGGATTACGGCCTAGCTTCTCGCAGCGCTCAAGTTGTGTGTGTTAATTTTTATCCATGAGTACCGGGACCTACAATTTAAAGTCGACTCCGAACGACAGAGAAGGTTTTTCATAGCAATTAATTACTCTCAGAGCTTTTGCCAGAAGACTGCAGAGAGGTAGTCGCCTAAAGAAAGAATTTTTTCATATTTCTTTTTTTAAGATGTCAGAGCTGAGATTTAGAGTTTACTTTTGTAAATGCATTATTTATTCTTAATCTTTTTTTAGATACCATTAGCAATAACAACATACAAAACACTCCTTTGTATACAAAACACTCAAATGATTCATTAAAGCTCACATAATAAGAGGTTAAACATTTTGACTGAAACAGTGTTTCTTTATAATTTTTTTATTTTAACCGCAGTAATTTGTTTCTTAACAAATGTTTCAAAATAAAAATGAATAAATAAATTTTTAATTATCTTTTTATTTAAAATGAAATAAACATTACCTGATTTTTTATTTTTAGAAATAGAAATTGTTTATTTAAAAGAAATAGAAAATTTAGTTTTGTTTATAATATATATTACTTTTTATACATGAGTTTTAGTACTAATAAATAAAAAACAAAGTAAATAAATAAATAATAATAAGCAAATAAAGAACAAGTAGCATATTTTATTAAAAATATAAGAGAAACTGCATTATTTTTCATCACAATCGTGTTATTGTTTTTCTTGTGCTCGTAGTTGGTTTCACATTTAAACAGTGAAATACTCAAACATACTTACTGCTTTTGTGATTGGTTGGAGTGTTTAGCATTTGCAAGCAACTACAAGCATTTTGTAGCAAAAGACATACTAAATTGAATCATGCAATAGCAGCATTCAATTAGTTAGTGTGTGTTGCTAACTCAATATTCATTTTTAAAAAGTCAAAAAATTGCCATTTGAGTGCGATTCATGTCAATCTCTGGAACATATAAGATTTTCTAGAGATATACTCTAAGCTATCCAACATGTTATCAAAGTTAATAAAAGAATGTAAAGAATTAATACAATTCTAGGCACCACTCAATTAGTACGTGCATTATATTGATGTAATCAGCTGAAGAATATTTACCTTGAAATACTGCTTATTGAGACTCACACTCTACTCTAAACACATAGATTTTTCTTACCGTCAAGATTTATGTATTTCTGAATACACTTATCCAGTTAGTTTCCTAACAATTTTAACTTACATACATCTGGGAACCTTAACAGTTGAATCGCATTGAAATATTTGGCCTTATTCCAGTTGGCGACGTCGTTGTCGTCAAACGACACTTTTGTAATAGAATAAAGAAAAAATTTTTCTCTTGCCTTTAATCTATAACAAAAATCTCTTTAGACGACGACGACATCGCCAAGTGGAATACGGCCTATTTTAAAATTTGTAGTTTTTTCTGTAGGAGCGGCTTTAACATTTAGTAGTTCTTATTAATCAGTTCAAATTCCTTAT
This sequence comes from Metopia argyrocephala, assembly GCA_963576795.1. Classification (NCBI taxonomy): domain Eukaryota; kingdom Metazoa; phylum Arthropoda; class Insecta; order Diptera; family Sarcophagidae; genus Metopia; species Metopia argyrocephala. The sequence goes on along the minus strand of OY756208.1, from coordinate 168,400,733 downwards.
GACTTTAATTTATTTCTTTCATTTGTCGTATTGTATTCCTTATGTTTACTTTTACAAAATACCCTAAAACCTCTTGTAAATTATAGACAATAAATGAATTTTTAACACTACGAGAAGTCCCTCAAGCCCACTGTTCGATGGCTTTTTAACTAACTTTAGCATTTTCTTTTATTCTTTTTATTTTTTCACATGCAACACCGTTATTGTTTCGTATGAAAAACAAATAACGTGTTGATTTAATACTTTTTTGTTTTATTTTATATTCATATTTTAGTTTAAAAAGCCCATTTTTTTCCAATTGCAGTTGGTCTTATGATATGAATAATGTTTTGGGTTTAGTAAGAGTTGTAAAAAAAATTTTCTGTAATTGTTAATGGTTGTGGTTGATGTTGATGTTGGATGGGTTCTATATCACATAGCTGTTGTGTAACAAATATTCTAATGTGTTAATATTAAACGGAAATAGAAGCGGAAACAGGTTGTTTATTTTCACAGTTAACCGGAAGCTTTCAATTCTTTTTTACTTGACGCCTTTTAAATAGGATTAAATGGGTAGATTCTAATGGTTTATTCTTTTTATATATTTGTACGAATATAACATTAATATTATAGGGCACTGCTACACGTTCAATATATATTGTAATATTTGGATTGCGATTCATTTTAATTGATTGATGGATCACGAGCGTATGCTACACGTTCAATATTTATCGCGACAGTATTTACGTTAATTTTGTGCAGTGCAGATCGGTTATTAAAAAAATTTCTTTAGCCGAGGAGTCCCAAAACTCCTGGAATGCCTCCAAATTAAAAATAAAGTTTTTCAAAATAATTTTTTCTGTTGTTAATTCCGATTCGACCGGCAGGACCCACTCGCTTTCACTATCTTCTGCCATTACAATTTATTAAAACAAACTTTACACAAATCTAATAAAATTGTTTACTTTTTATTTGTTAAATTTTTTGCACTGCGCCTTTTATTTTATGTTTTATTTCACTTCTTATTAACGTATCGCGATTCGCAATCTGGATTCCATAATTTAGGATCGCGATCAATCAATACTGCATGCTACACGATATTGCAATTATCGCGATATTTATTGAACGTGTAGCAGTGCCCATAAGAAAACCCACTGTCTTAAATGGGATGTCTATTGTATATGGGATGTAGATTATGCTAAATTCGATAGAAAAAAGAATAAACAAAAGGACTTGAAGTATTCGTAGTCGAAATAGTGTAGTGGTTAGTGTTTTGGCTTACTAGACAAGAGCTCCGTGTTCAAACACCAGCTCTGACATCCTAAAAAATGAAGAAATGTGTAAGAAATATTTCTTTCGGTGACTACTGATTGCCATGAACAAAGTTCTCACATCTGTCGTTCGGAGTCAACATTAAACTGAAGGTACCGGTACTCACGGTTACAAATTGACACACACAACATGGGTGCTGCGAGAAGCTAGGTATTCATAGGATTGTAATCACCAATTATGTATGTATGTATGTATTCTAAAAGTCCGATTTTCTACACAAATTTTTCTTAAACTGCATTATAAATCCACTTATTAAACTTGGGCTTTTAGTTTCCATAAAAAAAATCATTTTCTTTTTTACACAAAAATATAAGATTTTTATTATTTTAGAAATTCTTTTGGTTTTTTTTCTATTTATTTACTAGATTTAACTTAAGTCTCTAAATAACGTTGTTTTTTTTTAATATTGTGCATAAAATAGTTTTAAATTACATTTAAAAGAAAATTCATTTTAATTTAATAATTAATATAACAGTTAAACAATAGAAGTCTTTTTCAGAATATTCCTTTTTTTCTTCTAAGAAAATTGTAGAATATTGTCTTTAAAGTGTGTTCTCGTTATAATAGATTACATAAACATTTATGAAGATAAATAGATTTTAAAGAATACTTGTAAGAAATATACAATTACATTTTAATTCAAAATAATTATTATTAATTTATTAGGACTAATCTAAAGAGGAATCACCATAATTCCAAGGTTTTTGGGATAAATACAAAACAACAATGGTCGATAAGGCGCTAACCAAGAATATAACATCGAACCAACGATGATAGAAATTAAAATGTAAATTACCTAAAACTTCGGTAATTATAACACGATATTCTGCGGGTAAATTCATGCGCATCAATAGAACGGAAGAACAAAAATACATGCCCATTATTTGGGCTAAAATTAAAACTATAATATTGGAAGATTTACTCGAGGAAATGCGATAGAAAAACTAAAATGAAATTTGTAAACACATTAAAACAATTATGGAAAATAAATGGAATAACAGAGCAAACATACCTTAGTTAACGTTAATAAAAGGCCACGAATGGAGGTAACAACCATACAACCTACTAATAGAAAAGATATATGTTGATTCCAAAAGGCCAAATCAATATCAAAGCCACACCAATGCACAGCAATTTCTAAGCCTTTAGTAACAGGATCTTTACGACCTACCCTATCAAATATAATATTCACACAGCACTTAAAAAGAGAGAGAGAGAGAGAGAGGGAAAACAAACAAAAGAAAATTTAAATTTTATGAGCTAAAAACTTACACGTCTTACTTACAATAAATATTTTCCACAGACAATACACGCTAAAGAAATGGCCTATGACATTAAAATATTTGCCCTGTAATGTTTGCGACCATTTTTGGCGCTCCTGCATATTTTTCAAATAATTTATTTCCAAAAACAGTTGACGCAAAAGCTCTTCCAAACCATAAATTTCCATGCGTAGTTGGCTAATGTCTATACAAAAGCAAAATATTAAAATCATTAACAACCTAGAAATAATAAAAAAAGATACACTTACTTTCTCCACCTATATCCACTCTATTTACCGCTGAACTTAAAATATTCCATAATCTGGGTCTTGTCTGATTTGTCTTATTACGTCGATGCATTTCCAAGGCTATACGCTTCTTTTTACCTGTTATCATGTCAACAGTTAAGAGTAGTCTACGTTCTAAGTTGATTATATCACTCTGTGAAACAGGTCTAAAGCCCGCAATTATAAAAAGAAACATTTCTAAGGATTTTTATTTACAAATAATTCAAGTTTTTTTAAAACTTACCTTATAAAATAGGTCATACTTTGATAGGGGCAATTAACTGCACCAAAACCAGATAGTATGGCCATAACCGTAACACCAATAACACTAATGCGTGACAAGCCTTGTTCGATCGTTAATATACCATTAGAGACACTAAGCAAGGGAAACGGTTCTCCTATGCGCCACAAGCCATACAAGAATATAAACCAACAACAGATGGTCATAATTCGTACCCATTTTTCAGAGACTAGAAATGATTTTATTGGCACGGAATATAAAACGAAGTTTTGAAGTGATAAATTAAAAGGCTATTTTGTTTTATAAACTTTTAAAAACTTTATTTGAGATTTATAACAGACTTCAAGCTCAAATTAAGTTTAAAATTAGTGAGAAATTAATATGACTTTTGATTTTCTTTTTTAAGTAATGATGATACTTTTTTGCTTTATTTAATGACACTGGGTGGGCTTATTTTAAGCAAATAAATAAACGAAATATTCACAAGTAAAATTGTTTATAATAAGCAAATAAAACTTGTATAAATTAGAAATGATTAATCAACTGAAAGAATTATAAGAGATAAGTTATTGAAAAAGAAAAATATTTTTTAAGCGATAAATAATATGAAAATTTGATTAAATTTGTTATTTATGTATTATAGTAAGTACATAGCCAAACCCACTCAAAACCTATATAAGAATGCACATACATTCATATGTTAACAGTGTCATAGGTAAGTAGGGTATGCCGTGTAATATTAACTCTTAAAGAAATGACAATTCAGTTCTATTCAATAATTTAGAACTATTTGTAAAGCGAATGGAAAAACATTGCCTATTTTAATAAACTAGTTTGCTTTAACAAATTAAATCTAAATGAACCCGGGGGGATTATTTTGTATTTCGATTCGAATCGAAAATCTTACAAATTCGTAAAAATTTAAGAATTTTCCAAAAATTTTTGTATTCATTGTTATTGATTTTTCGAATGCGAAATTTCTTTCGAAAGCATATTCGATTCGAATCGGAATACAAAGTAACCTCCATTTCAGATTCAGATCATATAAAACAGATATTTACTACCAATTCTAGTAAAAAAAAATCTCAGAATTAAAGTCTTATATGAGGATAGATTAACGTTGCCATGTCTTAGTTTGTAAGTTGTTTCTGCAAAGATCGTTTGACTTATAGTTGCAAACCTATGTTTATATAATTTCCCAGAATGTATATACCCGGGGTTTAATAATCCAAAAAGTATCGGCAATGTAATATTAAATTAAATCGAGTGAAATTGAAATCGTACTGAATTCGAATATCACAAGATTATATTTAAATTCAATATAAAAAAACAGGAAGCAAAATAAATAAAGATAAATTAAAACGTAATAGAAATCAATATCTCCGTATTTGGATTACGTATGTATGTACGTGTTTGAATGAATGTATGAATTTGAATAGAAATATACATTTTAAACATATAAAAGACGTAAAATACGGTTAATGAAGGCAAAAAACAAGTCAGCTTATGAACAAATATTAGAAGTTGCTACTTAATAGAGGTACGAACATGCATATATGTAATGAGCTTTAGTATGCATAAATTTATAAGTTTTAATGCTAAAATTTGGCGATAAGCTTAAAAATCTGGATCATGGTAATTTGCTTAAGTAAAACATTTAATTAAATCCATTACTTACCAAATGATATACTGTGTATGACGGAGTAACATATATAGAGTGGTATAACAGCTATAATCATTAGCAGAAGACTGGTTAAACCTAAACGCCAATGAAAATAACGCGAACTTGAATCCAAGACACCCAGTATTTCAAAGATTATCAATTCGAACATAGTCAGTGACAGAGCAAATGTCACCGAAAATATTAATTGCACCGAAATGTGACGTATTTCATAATTTTTAAATAATTGCCTCACAAAGAATATCCAGCCACCAGCAAAAAATAATACCTTTTAAGAATAATCAAAGATAAGAACAAAGATTAAGAACAGGAGTAAAAAGCCGGTAGCAGATTCACCACCTACCTGGGACACAAACACTATAATACAATCATATAGAAATGCCATCGTCGTAAAATGTTTTTAACAATTTTAGATATTTTTTCTATTAACAACACTATTTTAACATTTTTTGTAAAAATTATAATTAGAATTGTTTTTATTCACATAAAATTAAACAAAAAATGCCATCACCTTTATAAAATTAATAAATTTGTTTGCGTGTAAACAAAAAAACGAAAAAATAAACGTCAGAACCAAAGCGAAATTAAATTAAATTTGCCTTAAATGGCCAGCTGTTGCACCTAAGTGCCAGAGTACAACAAAAATGTTTATAAAAAAGAAAAGAAATAATGGATTTAAAAGTGTAATAATGGATTTGTTAACTTTTATATTACAGGATTATTAAGGTCTTATTGGAAAGGTATTGCGTAGAAATTTATCAAATAAGCCTTTAATAAATGCATTTTATTTTTCAAAAACACGGCAGTAAATGTTTATAATAAGAAAGTTATTAAGGAATAATACATAAAATAATTAATGCTCTATTGTTATTAACAAAAATACATAATAACAGTTTTATTATAGTAATTATTGTAATGTAAACCCTTATTGGTTTATAAAAGGTGTATAAAACTAAATTGATATGAAGATTCGTTTTATAAGTCTGTTATAAACCAAAATTATTTATTTTAAAATTTAAATACTTTTTAGCCTTCATTGGTTTTAAACCCAGTGATGAAATCTTCTGATGTAAATAAAATAGCACTTTTAAAGACAACATTTTTATTTATTTTTTTTTTCTATCTTTCTATTAAAAACGTACATGTGCTAATAATATATTTAATAAAAGTTATTAATACAGTATTAAAAAAATAATAATAAATGTAGTCAGACTTGTGGGTTTGATAAATGTTCGTTAAAAAACACTAAAAAACTTTGACTTCATTTTTAAAACATTTAAAAAGAAATTGAAATGTCTATAGAAGAAGGAGCTCTTTAAATTTATAAAAACAGGAATGTAGGATGAATTGAGATAATTTAAAGGCGAAAAGACATATACCAAAAGGATTTACCAACTTTTAAGTACCGTACAAATGATCGAACTTAAGTGGCAGTCAAAAATTCATCAGTTTTGAATGATGGTCCTGAATGAATGAACTATCGACCTCAACCGTCAGTCAAGCTAGAAAATTTGGCAGCAAGGATGAAATGCTTTCTCTATTTTATTGAATTTTATTCTATTTTTTATATAATTTTTTTATTTTATTTAATTTAGTTGAACTTATTTCATTGCATGTCCTATTAATTTTCATTTTCGTCTTGTATTATTTATTCTATATAAGTTTACTTAATTTTTTTATATCTATATACATATACATACTTATTTTTTATTTTGTGAAGATAATATACATATGTATATCTCTCTTTGATTTTATTTTATTTTATTTTTTTCTCTATATATATTTTTCTCTTTCTTTATTATTTTATAGAATTTCTTCGTTTGATTTTATTTACGGGTGTGATGTATTAGGGGCGATGTCTATTATGGATGGCAACCGAACTTGAGTTGCTTTGCCAGTTGCCTAAATGGTGTTACAGATGACAACTGGCAACTGAAAGTTGGCAACTCAGTTGCTAAATGGAAAATAATAAGATCATTAATTTTCAAAATATTTACATCACAAAATCAACGCAATTTTTTATCTTTTAATAGTTGCCCATATGTTAAAATGGCAACTGAAAACAGTTATTGTACATAATATAAATTTTTCATTCAGTTGCGTTGCCAGCTGACAGCGCATCGCAAGTTAAATTGTCATCCATAATCGATCCATTAATTTACACTTTATTCTTAAAGAGTATCGCACGACTGCTTTAATAAAAAAACAACCTGTAAATCATACACACACGTAGACAATTGGCCATTGCAACTCTTTTCAGAGTTACAGCCTAGCTTCTCACAGCGCTCATATTGTGTGGCTGACTCTTTTTCCATGAGTACCAGAACCTACAGCTTAACGTCGATTCCGAACGACAGACTTGAGAAGCTTGTTCATGGCAATCTATTACTTCACTCTCACAGCCAAAATACTGGGATGTGGTCGCCGAAAGAAACGTTATTTCATATTTCTTTCTTTCAAGTTGTTAGATCTGGGGTTAAAACCCGGAACTCTTGTCTAGTAAGCCAACACACTACATAATAGAAGTCGCGACCACACTGTAAATCATAGATACTATTTTAATAGTTCTGTTTATCTTTTCCAACAGATAAAACCTTTTCTAAACATATAAAAACACTTTTATAAAATTTTTTTCCTAGACCAGTACAATACACTGCATTAATAAGGGGTCGTCCCCTAATTGCTGGCCGTAATGAAAAACAAAAAAAAAAAAATTATGATCTTTCGACTTTTAAATTATTCAGTACATACTTAGGTTTTTCATTCTTCTTATTTTACCGTCTCGATTACGCCATGTTCGGAAACTGTTTCACTTTAATCCACCTATTAATTTTTCTCCATTTTATTTTCTAGACCAGTGGTCTTCACAAAGAGAGTCACACAAAAATACACTGAGAGATGAGATTGGTTTTTTTATTTGTGTTGTTTTTCACAACTTGAATGAAATTTGTGAAAAATTTCGTTTTAAAAACCTTTAATTTTAAAATTTAAACTAATTTATTAAAATTGTTCATAAAACTAAATGTTTGTAAATGCTATAAACAAATTGAAATGTAGTTAAAAGAAATATAAATATTAATAAGTTTATGTTGCTTATTATCATAACTTCTCAGTGTCTGACAAACAAATTTAGCTCTCTTGAAAACTAATAAAACATAAACACATACGCAATTTTTGTCTCACACACATGTTTTTGTAATAATTGTGGTTGTCGTTTAACATGATGAAAACAAAGCGTATGGACAAAGACTATAAATATATAAAGATGTCACACTGCCATACAATTAACTGCTAGCTCCAAATTTTAGTGATGTCCGTAGCGCTACTTCCACTTACAAAAACAAAACTAAAAGAGAGCTTATTCTTCTTAGAGAACTTATTTTCATCTCTCATGTGTGTATTACCAACGTATAAAAAATATAAAAACAAACTAAAAGAAACCGATTTTATACAGAGAAGAGAGCATATTCATATTAATACAAACATATAAATATATTAAGAACGAAATCATATATGCATGAATACGTGTGTGTATTTACAATATACATCATATCTGCATACATGTGTAAACGTGTGTGCATTTATAATGCACATTGCCAAATCAAATAAAATAAATAATTTTTTGAAGAACACTTATTTTCGTATAAATTAACGCGCAACTAACCTAAGCCAAAGTCAATGTGATCGACTGTGTAATTGTACGGCAAGAATATGTGCTTTATTTTTGCACACATGGAATTATGTTGATTTGCACCGAATTATAATGTTATTATTTTTGAAGAATTCTTTAATAAGTATACTTACAACACGTGAAATTAAAATAAAAAACAGTTTTTCTTTCTTTGGTTATTGTTTATTTTATTTGTATACCGCTGACATATTTAATGTTCCAAAATTTTAACCTTTTTGGTACTCGCTGATTTGTATTTATATGTTTCCCATGTCAAATGATTTCGTAATAATATAAGCACAAGTAAATTTAGTAACAAACGTTGTTATCCTCAAACCGAAAGGAATAAACAGTATTTTTGGTTCAATTTACGCATTGATCAATAATAAATCTTTTTATGTTTTTCATAAGTTTGTTTTCCAAAAATATTTTTTCGAAGACTTTTATTTGAATTGTGCAAACTTCGAAAAATAAGTCCGATGGAGCACACAAATTACCAAAGTCCGATTCATTTTCTTAACTTATTGTTTGAACAAACATTTCGGAAGGAAATGACAAAATTGTTGACGGTTTAATTATATCCATACGAAATTTAACGTAAGTTATTTGCTGTGCTATATATTCAGCAAAATATCGGCTAAATGTTCATTCTTGCTCATGGTACTCATGTATAAAAATTGGCACACACAACATGAGTGCTGCGAGAAGCTAGGCCGTAATCCTGAAACAGGGTGTAATGGCCAATTATGTATGTATGTAAATCAGGGACCGCAAATAACAGTTATTGCTTAAAAATTAAACTAAAAAAATCATCGTATTAGAGTCGACAGACATATATGATGTTATATACCAAATTAATCGTCTTGGAGAGCTCTCACAGAATCTGTGGTGAACTTGCATAACTGATCATTAATCAGATTTTAACTGTTACTTTTTGACGGAAAAATAAAAGTTTAGATGAAACCTTTAAAAAGAGAGTTTAATTTTTTCGTCATAAAATAAAACTCATTTTATGAGTTTTATTTTTCCTTCATAAAATAAAACTTATTTTTGAGTTTTATTTTTCAGTCAGAAAATAACCGTTATTTTTTGAGTTTTATTTTTCCGTCAAAAAATAAAACTCTATTTAGGAGTTTTATTTTTTCTGTCATAAAATAAAACTCTTTTTTAATACTGATTTTATTTTTAATCTAATCCCGTTGCTTGTGGTATCTTTATTTTATTGTTTTTTATAGCTGAATACCTAAAATCTCAAGTTGAACGATTTTTAGGGTGCTTTAATATTAATAAAAGGCAAATTTACACAATTACAACCGATAATGGCCGGAACTTGCTAAAAATGTTACAAATATTTGACTAGGAGGATGAAAGCGGGTTCGATGACTGCGTCTATTACTGCGTTCTGCACGGAACAAAATATGATACAAATGACATTTGTAATAGTTTGCAGACGATAATGTGTCAAATCAGGATTAGGTGTAAAAAAAGTTTTCATAAAAACGAGTTTTATTTTATGACCGAAAAAATAAAACCCCTAAATAGAGTTTTATTTTATGACGGAAAAATAAAACTCAAAAATAACGGTTATTTTCTGACTTAAAAATAAAACTCACAAAATGAGTTTTATTTTATGACGGAATAATAAAACTCACAAAATAAGTTTTATTTTATGACGAAAAAATAAAACTCCATTTTTTAGAGTTTTTTTTTTTTAACTTTTATTTTTCCGTTGAAAAATAACTTTTTCTGCTGACCTTTTTTGGAAAGACTCTTAAAATAACCATAAAAAAATAAGTTTTTCGATATAACTTATAACCGTTACAGTCCCTGATGTAAATTCTATGATAATAATATGATAACTTTATTATTAGTTAAATTATTTGAGCTTAAGGTCGAATAAATATTTATATTATTTATTTTACGATATTTCGCTACTTCCTTGCGTAGCATCATCAGGAATATATATTTGTATGTTGCATAATTTTGTTATGGTTTTGCAAATAATTTAACTAATAATAAAATTAATAAAAAGGTCAAGGAAAATAATACAAATATATAATATGATAACTATAATAATATGATAACTTCGGGGCGACGATATGTCAGCGGTATACAAATAAAACAATTAATAACCAAAGATTGAAAAATTGTTTTTTTTATTTTAATTTCACATATTGTAAGCATATAAGAGAATTCTTCAAAGACAATAACATCATAATTCGGTGCAGATCAACATAATTCCCTGTGTGCAACAATAAGTCACGTATTCTTCTCCTACTATTGCACAGTCGATCACATTGACTTTGGCTTAGGTTAGTTGCGCGTTTATTTCATACGAAACCAAGTGTTCTTAAAAAAATTATTTATTTTATTTGATTTGGCAATGTGAATTATAAATACACACAAGCATTCGCATATACGATTGCGTTGTTAACCTTTAATTAGGCGCTTGGGGTCAGGAAATATTAAAATTAAAAAATGTTGGTGGATTTGTTTTTAAACGAAAAATATGTTGTGTTTATTTGCTTTTTATGTATTATTAAAATAAAAAACTGAAAATTTAACAAAACATACTCATTTTTCTTTTTTGTAATCCTACACTTGCAGTAAACTCTGGGACCCCATACGACTAATTATATGATTTTCTAAATGCGCCTAATTAAAGGTTAATGTATGATATTAATATGTACATATGTATGTGTAAAAACAGTTTCTTTTATTTTGTTTTTATATTTGAATTCCGAAATGTATATTGTAAATATGTATGCATGCATGTATGATTTTGTTGTTGAGAGATATGCTCTCATGATTAACATTTGCAAAAAATGAGAATTGGTTTTTTTTCAGCTGACCACATACTTGTCCCCCGCTTCTAAATATGAACAAAATTTTTTTCAAATAAAAATGTAGGGAGTGTAACATCTTTATATATTTATAGTCTTTGGTATGGATTTCTTTTTATGAAAGATTTTTAACATTGCAAATTTTTTTATAATTAATTAAGTTTTTCATAGGAAAATAAAACAAAAACTGGTTTCCAGGAATTCTAAAAGTGATATCTGTTAATAAAGTACAATACATTTAATTTTAAACTAATATAATAAGAATTAACGATACGGGTAGTTTTGGTATATTTTAAGAAGCTGTTTGCCAGAATTTTTGTGGAATTAAGCAACCTTGGTTGTAATATTCACGAAGAGAGTAAGAAAAACTAAAAAAATATCCGAACAATTTATTTACCTGAGTAATACTGGTGAAGACCACTGTTCTAGACTTATCATTCTAAAATATATTGAGCGGAAGTACACACGTATGTACCTACAACTACAGAGTTGGTTCAATTCAGCACAGTGTATTTGTCATTGTTAGTCATTCTAAAATATATTGAGCGGAAGTACATACATATGTACCTACAACTACACAGTTTTTACAATTCAGTACATTGTTAGTTTGGTTGAGGTTTTATGTATGTATACCAAGTCGCGTTTATAATTATTGTAATAATTAATGTATTTTAAGATACATATTTTTTATTACAAATAAACTTAAGGCATTCGCGCACCATACAACACAACGACATTTTATTGTTTTTCATTCACATTCTCTAATTTTTTTATACACCATTTTTCCTTTATTTATGCCGCCGCGATTAAATCTTAATTAGAAACTGGTTAATTTCCTTCCAGTTTATTCCTTTTTCATAATTTTCATAACAACATAGAAGAGAGTGCATTGGTTTAAGCAACAACAATTAGGTATATTGATTATATCATGATCGGAAACTGCTTCATTTCTTTTTGCTTATTTCTGTTTATTCCTGATTTTTGCATAGCTGCCAGATAATTGAAGCATAAATTCGTTAAATCTTAAACGAAATATTATATTTTAATAAAACCGCCATAAATAATGTAGAACTTTTTTCAAATAACATTTTTGTTTTTGCTGTAGTAAAATATAAAAGTATTTGTTTTTCGGTACATGATTTTATTATTATATGATAACTCCAAATTGGAGTCTCCAATGTAATATATTTTGGAGATTTTAAAATCGTTTTATTTTGTAAATAAATACCACCGAAATAAATCGTCTAATCTGGCATCTGTAGTTAGATATTATGTTTAGAACCAATCAGCTGTTCTAAGTTTTATTTTTGCTCTGCTGCTGTCGCCTATTATTTTAGTCACCAAATTTTGAGAAAAAATGTCTTATTGGTTTTATATTCATGAGAATTTTAATGAAATTTAATTAAATTGTCGTCTAACTATTCTTAAATAAGTGCAATATTCGTTTTAAATTGTTTTCATGTAAAATATATAAATATAGTGTGTTTTGACAAATCAAATTTAAAAAAAAGTGGCTCTTACAAAGGGCCAAGAAATATCTGTTTCTGTTGTCTCATAATTGTTACTTGTGCGACTTCCGTGTTGTTTCTTCTATATCTACTTTAAAAGAAATTCAAGCAGAGGAAAAAATGTCTTGCTATTTTCGTCAAAATTCCGATTGTGAAATAACAATACCCAAGTATACAGAATCAAGTACAGGTATTATATATTATGACATTAAAGTACGTGTGGCCAAAGTCGAATGGTTTGTTGAGAGACGTTACAAGGATTTTGATCAACTTAATGAGAAACTAGTGGAGGAGATAAGCATATCAAAAAAGCTGTTGCCACCCAAAAAGGTAAAAACGAAATCTTTATTTGCATGTAATAACATATTCTGGTATAGCAGTTTTAAAACAATTGAATAGAGGATTTCAAAATTTGTATAAAAATTCCAGAAATACTTTAAAGTTTTTTATAGGAGTTAATAAAATAAATACAACTGAGTACCATGGAGTTTATTAAGAGAAATAGAAAAAGTTGTCCATTATTTTCCAAAAATACAATGTTTCAGCTGCATGATAAGTGGTCATACCTATGTCGGAAATTGTTATACTGAGGAAAATAAATATTTCTAAGATTGTTGTAAATGCCTCTGAGGATGTGTTTCATTTTCCTCATATAATGAAAAAATAGTATGTACTTTTTGCACTACTACATACTAGACTGTCACTATCTGTAACTTTAGTTACATGTGGAACAATTTTAATAGAGTCAAATATCAAGAACACTTTGTGTTTACAACGTTATTGTGCATCCATATACGTAATGTCATCCTTATCAAGCCAATTAGAGATATTATTTAATGGTTGAGAGCACTATTTCTTAATGTTATATTAAAACATTAAAGAAAGACATAAAAGAAAAACATAAAAACAAAGACTGTTTTTTTATATATATTTTGTATTAATGACCTCAAACAAGTTATGATGAATTGAATAATTAAAAGCCACGACCAATTACTGGTAGCAGATCATAATAAATAAATAAAAACATAAATAGGTTGCGTAATGCCAGACAAAGATTCCATGGCATATTAATTCAGGATCTGTTGATAACTCAGTTCGGCTATTTTATTATTTAATGTTGTATTCTGTTATGTAGTTATAATATGAACTTCACCTTTACGCCTTGCAATTAAAATTTCCTTTATAACATCACGATTACATTTCTTTTTATTTTTTGTATTTTCAGATTGTTGGCAATAAAAATCCCGCTTTTCTTGAGCAAAGAAGAGAACAATTAGATAAATATCTGAAAGAACTTCTGGTCTTCTTTCGCATACAATTGCCTAGGGTATTGGCGGAATTTTTAGAATTTAATAAATACGATATTATATATTTACTACAAGATTTAGCAAAGCTATACAATGAAAGTGGAGATGCTCTATTAAGTGCTAATAAAGAATTTAATTTTTCCGCCCTGGAGGTAAAATATAGCAACTATTTTAAAAACTATGACTTTAAAATACAGAAATTGTTTTAGGTTTATGCAATAAGTGAACGTTTAAATTTACCCTGTCCACCGGAGAGCATTGAACAAAGAGGTAAATATGATTTTTCGCATGTTCTCGACTTCTGTACACAACTGGAAGTAATTAAAGTGTCACCGGTGAAAAATAATGATACCTTTGCCAGTGATTATAATGCTGTTGATGTGCCTATAGGTCGTAGTAATATAATACCGAAAAATTTAACATTCAATTTAAATGCTTTTCGTAATTTGCAATGCTTAAAGGTATATGCCTTGCCTACGGAAAATATTATCGACATTGTTTTACTAAAGCCTACTCTGCAAAAAATATGTGTTCATAACACCACCATAACTTCCATCAATCAAGTTTTGTTGTGCGATAATGTGCACAAGAATACTACCATAGACATTCCTACTGGAGAAGCTATAGCTTTAAATCGTTCTATATCGTCTAATTCCAACAATAGTTTAGCTTTAAATTCCAATTCACCTTTATGGCGTAACATTGTTGAATTAAACCTAACGGGTAATTTACTAACACAAATCGATGAAAGTATTAGAACCGTGCCTCAAATTAGAGTACTTAGTCTGGAACAGAATCGTCTAAGAGCGATTAAAAATTTAGCTGAATTGCCACATTTGCAGGTTTTAAACTTATCTGTAAATCTTATAACTGAATGTAACGATTGGCATTTAGAGTTGGGTAATTTGGTGACTTTAAATTTGGCTCAAAATAAATTAAAAACTATAAAGGGTTTAAGAAAATTGCTATCGCTAATAAATTTGGATTTAAGTTGTAATCTAATTGATGATTTAGAAGAAGTGGATAATGTTGCCTGTTTGCCTTTGTTGGAAACTTTGCGTTTAACGGGTAATCCCTTGGCCAGTAGTGTAGGTAAGTATTTCTGTTAAAAAAAATACATCTTCAGTTCTTTAACTTGTGTTTTTAATTTTCAGATTATCGAGCTCGCGTATTGGCCAGATTTCACGATAGAGCTTCAGAAATTGTATTAGATAGTGAGAAAGGTACTCATAAAGAATTGGATACGGCCTTAGTGTTGTCAGCATTACATACTTCACGTATGAGACAGAAATCTCAACAATAACGCTAGGTTAATTTTCCAATTTTTAATATTTTAAATTGTAATTGAAAAGATGAAATACTTTTATTGTAGTTTTATATAGACATCGACAGCTAAAAAATTAGTACTAAAATATAGTAACAACAGTTTTAAGGAGAGCGGAATATTTTTACAAACACAATTTTCGAAAGATTACTCAGTTGTTTTAAGCACGGTGTACACAGTGATTAATACACTGTGGTTCTAAGAACTCTTTTTCTAGTTTCAATTTTAAAGTTAATTCCAGGGAGGATTTTTTCGCAACTTTGTTGTTTTTTATTAATTTAGCATAATTTATTGAGTACAAAATTTGATTGCTATTGAACATTTTTAGTTGACGCTGCCTTTGTGTACTTTAGATTTCTAAAACAAAAAGTTTAAATTGTAAATGAAATAAATGTCTTTAAAACTATTTTGATAAATTTATTTTGTGTATATTCCTTTAAGTTTGGAACTCATATGTAGAGTTATATATTTAAAATTCTTAATAATACCACACACAGTATGATTTTAACTCTATTATATTGTGCTTTTTTAATCATTTACAAACGTATATTCTTTTAGTTATTTAAAAAAAATGTCGCAAATTTGTTAGTATTGTTTATATGTATGTGACTTAAAAAAAAATACAAATTGATATTCAAGTTTAGTAATAGTTTATATAGCTAATGTAAATTGTTTTAGTATTTGTGTTTTATTCTTTACTTATAACCACCCTACAAAAAAGGTTTTGTTATATACTTTATTTTTCATATTTATATATCTGCGAAATAATATAAAATTATTAAAAAAATATGATTTTAATAAAACGAAACTCCTACATTAAACAGAATAGTTGTTTACAATCTTAGTTATTAAAAGTTGCAATGTTCAAATAAGTTTTCAGTAATATTGCCAGGGAGGTATGGATGGTAATCTTTCCCTAGCCGTTTTGGGTCATTTTCATTGTTGTTGATGATGCTGTATATGTGGATGCTGTTGCAAATGATGTTGCTGCTGTTGCATCATTTGATGATAATGTTGTTGCTCAGCAGCTGCTACCGCATCAAACATAGGCGTATGTACTTCACCTAAAAATTGCGGTGTTGGAGGTGGATTGGGATCAGCCAATTCTCCTATCAAGGGCATATCTATATCAGCGGCATTTAAGGTGTGTGGTGCCACTTCAGCTTGGCCAAATCCCATGTGATATTGATTTTGTCCTGGCACCTGTAAATGACTAGTATTATCAACAATATGGGCATAATGTTGTGTAGCGTGTTGTTGCTGTTCCACAGGTGCAGCATCCATTTGTCCAAATGGTATAGGCGTTTGATCAGATGACATTGCGTTTTGTGTATCCATCGGCTCTTGCTGCTGTTGCTGTAGATTTTCTTCGACATCCTGTTGTTCGCTAGTAGCAGTGTCTTGTACCTCCATGGCCTGATTGCTTTCATTTACTGCCGATACATCTGTACCTTGTTCCGAACCATTAGGTTCCATTTCATTGCCTGTTTCACCATCACGTTTAACTAAACCTAGCATATCTAGCATGTTGCGTTTAACAGTGTTCTCTTGAGCCACTTGCAAGGTGGGATAAGCAGACTTTTGTCCACAACTGGCCAGATGGTGGGCCATATTATTGCCATTGGCGGTTGAAAAGCCACAAATACAGTGCATTTCATTTGGCAAAGGCATTTCCATAACATCTTTAGTACCAGTAGGTCCAGTACAATCACTGGTATGTTGAAACATAGCCCTTTCGCAAGCAGTTTTATAGTTACACTTATTGCACTTCAAATTGCCGCTTAAAAGATAAAAAATAAAGTAAAACATTTAAAATTAGATTTAAACAACACAAAAAAATGCACTTCCAAAATAAAAATCTCATTTTACGTACATATAATGATGTTCGTTGATAATTTCCATGTTACACTCAGCACATATGGAACCGTCGATAAAGGCGAAGAATTCACCCAATTTAGATTGCACCGTAAATGGTAAGGGTTCTTTATGATGGCTGCGTACCTAAACGTAAATCAGGAAATCTTAAAATTAAAAAATAATAACAAAATCGTAAAGTACTAACCTTAGGTTGTTGTATTAACATGGAATTCCTTAAAAGTGGTCGTACATTTTGAGAATTCTTTAATAAACTTGGATGATGATTGGAAATATGTTGCTTTAAAGCACCTTTGAGACAAAAATTTATGAAAAATAAAGTAATAAAAAAAACCTATTTCTTACCTTTGTCCACAAAACTTAAAGCACATTTAGTGCACTTAAGATTGATTTCTTTTTTATTCATGTGCTGTCTTAAGTGCATGTAATAATTTTCAATATTGCTTTGATTAATTTTACCCTTATAACAGAAACGATAGATCTAAATATATGAAAAAGAAAATGTAATAAATTAAAATTGTTTCAAGATTGTTAAAGAAATAAGCGACACTTACATCCAGACAGTAAGGACACTGTAAGAAATTCTGATGTTTATGATCATCATAAAAGTGACGTACAGCATCGCGATGGGATGAAGTCCTATAACCGCAAGCCTGACAATAATAAGGCAATTCTATCATAGAATGCTTATTTTGTAAATGAGAAGTTAAGAAATTCAAGGAATTAAATCTTTGTTGACATATTAAACAGCGATAAGAGGCTGAATTTGAAGATTTCGTTTCTTCCGGATGCATAATATTATTATGCTTGGCCAATACAGTTTCAGTGTCCATTTTTTCCAAACAAAACAAACACTGCAAACTATGATCTTTACCATCGATATTTAGATGAGAAACCAAATGAGTTTGTAATTTTTCATTCGAATCAAATGTAGTGGCTGTATCGCATATGGGGCACTCAATTTGTGTAGCATATATTTGATGGCTATTGTCATCGTTTTCTTTCTTTTGGCCTTTGTAGGGGAAAGACTCATAGTATTCATCGTGGCCATCTAGAATGCCATAATACATTTCTTCTAAACCTCTTAATTCATCTTCATCTTTTTCTTTTTCCTTCTCTTTATCTTTCTCCTTTTTAGCCGGTTTAGTTTCTGCATTTTTTTTAGTGGAAGGAACATCTTTTTTGCTCGAAGATACCGGCTCCTTTTTAGCTACTTTTGCTGGGGTTGATTTAGAGCCCTTAATTGGTTTAACATCTTCTTCCACTTTAGATTTATGCTTTTTATTGCTGCTGCTTACAACAATAGGAGTGTCGTCGTCTTTCTCTTTTTTAATATTTTTAACATTAACTTTATCAACGGTAACATAATCGGCCTCGTTAATAGCTTAAAAAATAAAGGAATGAAGCAAAATGATAAATTATATAAATCTCCAATTAATTTATATCAAATATAGATATTTTAAAAATTCTTCAAACAAAAAGCATAATTATTATTGTTTAACATATATATATATGTATAATAATAATAATAAAATAAATGTATAATTTTAAAAAACTTACGTTTTTTTTCAGAAAAATTTTAAACAAATTGAAAACAGAACAAATTGTTGTAATTTTTTAGTGTATTTTTTCCAAAAAACATATTTATTAATAATAAATAAAACAAAAGACAAATAGAATTATTAACAAACTTATGTAGATTTAAAATGAAAGAATATTATTTATAACAATTATAAAATTATGCTTTTTGTTTAATTTTATTATACTATGTTAAGCCATATTCAAAGAGTGTGCTATGGCAGCTAATAATATAACATGTAGTTAGAAAAAAAAAACAAAACAAAAAAAGAGGTTAAAAAACAAATACAATTTAAAAAACTTAATAGTAATGGTATAAAAATTTATAAATAACTTATATTGGTAAAGCTATATTTATATCACTTAAGTTCTCATCTGAGTTTCATATCAGAAGCTCACTCAGATAGACTCAGAGTTTAATTACAAATCGAATTTAATAGTTATTTTTTGCCCGAGCTCAGTTGAAAATATAAATTTTTTTGTTTTCAAAGTTATTGCTGAGTTGTAGCTGTTATAATCTGTTATAATCAGAGGAGATCTTAGGTAGTGCAAATATAGCTTAATAAATAATGTAATAATTGAGGTAATTTAATTACTAACACGTGGTACAGTTTTAGTTTCTTTAGCAGTAAAAAATAACATAATTTTAATAATTAAAACTAGGACTAAATTTATAAAACAAAAAAAAATATTTAAGACTTATAAATAAAAAAAAGCAACAGTAATTTAAATTAGATCAGCTGAAGTAAGAAAATTTTTCTTATAACTGTGGCTGTGTTAATAGCAATGACATGGAAATACGCCCCCTAGTGTGTTCCGAGTTCAAGACTTCATCCGAAATGTTAAAAGAAAGTACTCTCTTCGTCAATTCTTAAACAACTTATAACAAATTTTAAAATCTAAATATCTCAAAAGAAATATATATTCCTGAATTTATTTGGTATACTTTTTTTCAGTATGCATTTTATATTAAAAAAGCTGAAAAACTAAAAAATTTTTAGAAAGGAATGCATACTTTACTTTCAATTAAATTGTCTTCCTTCCCAAAAACTCGTTCAAAGACTACTTTTAATGTTAATATTTTCAAACCCCAATTTAAATCTTTTTAAAATATTTTTTTGGCATTTGTTTTAAAGTTTGTTTAGTAAGTTTATATGAAGTACAATAGTACCTCATATATGAATAACTTCATAACACTAAGTTAAATAAAGCTGTCATGAAATAGGAATATAGAACTGAAAAACTACTCTGATCTTTTTATTTTATTCCTGTTAGTCTCAAAATGCTTCTTAACAAATAAATCTAGATTTTACTTTTTTAATTTTAATGCCGAATAGCCTCTTGTAATTATTTTAAACTGATTCCTAAATTCGTATGTGACAAGAAAAATTTTTTTTAGATTTAATTATAAAACTTATATTGATAAAATTACTAACGTTTTTTTAATCTTTTAGGCGTAGTATTAGCTGGTATTTCTTTAGCATTGGCTGGTAATATACTCCAGTCTTTAAAGGGATTGGTGGCAACCTAAAAATAAAGAAACAAAATAAAAAAAATTTGTAATATTTTTCCGTTTTTTTTTTTATTATTAAAACTTACATGATACAATCTTTGTGTCAAAGATTCACTACAATTTATACGCGTCTGTTCAGCTATATGGGTTGTTATATTATTAAAAGCTTGTAAAGCATAAGTACCAAATTGTTCACGCCATACCAACTCATCTAAGAATTGCTGAATCATTTGACGAGATAACAAAGACAAAGTATTTTGAAACATGCGTGGTACAATACGCCTTAAATAATCCATAACAGCAGAATTAGTATGTTTAGCCGAACTATCTGTAGCTGCTGCTTGAACAACATTCTTAAAGCCCATTGAATATAAAGTCATCTTATCTACGGTCAAATCTATACATATGATACTGTCCTGAGATACCCAACGCTTAAGCGGTTCCAATATGACTTGAAAACGTTTTTTGTAATTACGGTCTGAATCGGATAAAGGCTCTACAGCTCTTAGACGTATAGTTTTTTCCGCGTAATCAAGTACTCCCAAAACCTCAACTTTCAATTGGCGTTGTTGACCATCCTGAGAAGTAGTGCCAAATGAAATGACACCAACTTCCACAAATTTTTCAGGACCCCCTAGTTTTTTACATTTTTGGTGAACGGCCAATGTACAAATAGCTCTTAACCAAGTGTATACACCTTTGATATAGACGTTGTCTACCTTAACCCATTGTACAACGTTTTGTATATTAGTTTGGCAAGCCCAATGGTAAATCAATTTAAGTATGCAAGAGGGTGGATGAGGAGCACCTTCAAATATGGAACCATGAAAAACGGATACAAAACGTGTGGGGCAACATTCACTAATCCATACATAGCCACCAGTATATGGAAATTTCGCAGCATCAGAGTAAACACCTTAAAATGAAAAATTAAAGAAGATTAGTTGAGCTATAAAAAAGGAATGTTTGGCTATAAGTTTTCTATTTTTTTGTAAAGGAAGAGCGACCACGACAATTTATGGCTAGAATTTTTATGCTTGTAAAGCCTTTTAATTTATATAAATAATCAATAAAAAGTAACATAAACAATGTCAAATAGTGCCTTTGTGTGGCTATCTAGGCCTTATAATTAAGCCACAAGAAGTTACGAGTACCTTTTATTAACGTAATGTGCTGTTTGAAAAAAATTTTCTATTTTTGACAGACTATTGAAAATCAATTACATTTTTTATTTTTTCAGTTTATGGAATTAAATATTTCTTCAATACATACCTAATTTCAAATCATTTGTTTTATGATTTGCACATTTCTGCTCTGCTTTAAGCAGTCCTTCCTGTATTAGCCACTCTGTGAATTTGTTAGGAGTCAGCATCAGCACTAGCTTAACTTTGGAATCCAATTTATTGCGAGTAGCCGACATGTCCTTAACTTTAAGCCAAGGTTTAGCCAATACCACCAACGATGGGAATGTTTTACCTTGTAATTTTGTTTCTTTGTTCTCTTTGGTATTTTTACCATCTTTCCCGTCGGTGCCAATTATTAGGCCACCCACCGCTGAATCCTCAGAAGGACGGAAATTCGTTGGCGGAGGAGGTTCTGAGCCCTTGATACCTTTCTTAGCATCCTTAAGCAGTTTACCAGATTTAGCGATTTCTTTCGTGTCCACCGCAATGGAAGCAGCTGGAGTTCCCTTCTTACCATCTTTATTCTTATTTTGTTTTCCTGATGCCACTGCAATTCTCTTAGCTAAAGGTATATCATCATCTTCCTCATCTGAAGATTCTAAATACACAAAATTAGGTGCACGTTTTCGTCCCGATCGATGGCCGCCCTTAGTAGGTGGTTCCTCAACCTTGGGCGATTTTTTGGGCGGCAAGGTGGCCTCTTTTAATTCTTGCAATACTTTACCCTTAAACGAATAAGCCTGGAACACCTGGCCATTGAAAAGTTCTTTGCCTTCGTTTGCACTTAAAGCTGTTTTCAATGCATTTTTAATGGCATTATGCTCATTGGTCACTCTTTCATAAGCACCTAATTGAGCCGGCGATAATTCTTCAATTATACAATCGAGATCTAAAGTTATATCACTTTTGGAAATTTTCATTGTTGACTCTTAGCCAGACATATAAATGATGAGATTTAACAAGAATTTTTTAGTTTAATAAAAATTGTTCAATATATATTTTTTTAATTTTTTAAGCAACGCGTCTTTTTCTTAAGAGAATTTTTCTTCGCACCAATACACACTAGAAAAAAAATGGCGGCGCAATGAAAAACAGTATGGCCATGCTTTTAATTTTTTACGAAAACAAGGGAAATTAAGAAATGCCAAAATATCTTCTAAAAGAGACGCAAATAATTATACTAAACCAAGCAAAAACTATGTTAGAGTATAGAAATAATTACTGATTTAATCAGATTGTTCTTTAAAAATTAAAGATTTTGTTTAGTGAAACTTGTTTTCTGTGACTAGTACAATACTTCCCCATATTTGACATATAAATAACTACACATTTCTGCTATATGATTGCCACAAGAAGGTATTGCCATCTTTAAATTATAATTATTTGAGATTATTGTGAATGAAAATCATATGTATAAAATTTGTTGTTACTACTTTCTAGTGAATTTTACAGGACATTGAGAGATATCGTAAATTAATTAATATTTCTATAAATATGCGTGAATCTGAAAGGTCTTCAAATTATCAACGTTCTAGGCATAAGACCAGATCAAAATCACGGGACAGGGAACGTACCCGGGAACGTAGTCGTGATAGAGATCGATATCGTGATAAGGACCGCAGCAGCCGTGATAAAGAACGTGACCGGGAGTATGAGCGAGATCGCGAAAGAGATTATGATCGGGACTATCATTCCTCTTCTTCACGTCACTACAAATCAAAATCGAAAAAATCCAAACATTCTAAAAAGTCTAAACATCGCAGACGTAGCCGCAGTTCTAGTACATCTTCCACATCATCCTCCAGTTCGCGGGAAAGCCGCAGCAGCCGTAGTAGTCGAACTTCAAAATACTCTAGTTCCCACAATAGCAAGACGAGGGCTCCAAGTTCAGAAAGTAATTCCAGAAGTGCTTTAACAAACCCCTCTACTCCGAATACCGCAGCAGTGACAAAAGGTATAGATTTAATGGACTTCAAGGTACAAAAGGCTTTGGAAACAATTGAAGAAGACACGTTTGTGCCCCGATCTTTTTTTAGCAGCAGGGATAGAGAGGCACCGGAAAAAACTACTTTGCCTTCTGATAAAGTTATTATAGATCTACAGGCTGAGACGGTAACTTTTGCTATGAGTTTGGATAAATTAAATGAAGCTAATAAAAAGGAAGAAATGTTCCATCCTAATGTATGTTTAATTTTTTTATTGTTAAAATCTATTTTAACAAAAAATTTAATTTTTCCAGTTCCTAGGTGATGCTGAACAAAAACAGGATAAGTGGGTGCGAAAGCTATTTTTATATCGTCAAAAATATATGACAGAATAATTATTTAATAAAGGAATACAAATAAACAATAGAAGTCAAGAACTTTGAACATTATGCATAAAATTAACCAATACCACTTAAATTTATTTGGTAAGCTAGATTTTTGTTTTTTTTTTTTCTGTTTTTTAATATTTTTATTACTTTAACAAAATTTTTAATATATGTAAATTTAAAATATATCTGAGCCAGTTTTACGGGCTCTTTGCAATGCCTCTTCTGCTGTTAATAATTCATTTTCTGAAGGTTCCACTGGTGCTCCATTTTCCTTTAACTTGCCTTCTTTGAAATCATCCATAATTTTTTTGGAATATATGGCATTGAATAAATCCAAACTAGTGAATTCCGACTGTATGACATCTGGTGCCCTATAGGACACGTAGGGTTTTAATTGGCAGCCTTCCAAATTAGGTACTATGATATCTGGTATCTTCTCTGGAATTTCTTCAAATTTTCCATTAACTAAAATGCCGGTATCACGTACACCGCGTTTATTTATAGGCACGGGTGGATTTAATTGTGTGCGCTGCGCTTCTTTCACCACTCTCGTGCCTCGTTTGTTATAGACCAAAAATTTACGGAAGTTGCGTTTACCTCCTAAAGGCGCTGTGGTTGTAATGGTCCGTTGTTGACTTTTAATAGCCAATGTTAAAAGAATTTTACAATTATTCATTTTATGTTTTTTCTAATTGTTATAAATTGTTGAATAATATAATACACCAAAGAAATATAGAAATGCACAAATAATTCACAATAGTTACACAGCTGTTCTGTTCAGGATTGTAAATTTAAGTACTAGATCAATAATTTTTTTGGCTTGAACAAATTTTGAATCAAAACCCAGATGAAATTGTGAAGACTAAATAATCTGGGGCCAAACTACGGCATTCGATTTCAAACGAAATTTATATGAAAACTATTTTTAAATTGTATGAAATTTAGTTCGATATCGAATGCCGTAATTTTCCTTCAAACCCAACTGCGAAACGATAAGTTAATACACTCCTTTTTTTCAACTAGTAGCCATGCAAGAATGAGATGCTAACTAGCAAAACAATTAAGATTAGCAGAGGTTTTGACTCTAAAACTTTACCATACTTTTTAAAATACATATGAGTATATATTATTATCTTTAATTCTTTTAATTAACGTGCATTTATCGACTTGCGGGAGTTTATGTGCTCTATCCGCCAGTTCATATTTTTTATATATCTGGAGCAGAGTTGTAAACGAATCATTCATTTTTGAATTAATTCGTGAATCATTCATGCAATGAATTGGAAAAATTTTGAATTAATTCTTTTCTCCAAAAAACGAATTGAATTAAATTTGAATCAATTCATTTGAATTAAGCGAACATGAATTGCAATTCATTTTCAATTCAAATGAATTGGTAAAAAGAATTGCAATTCATTTCCAATTCATTTGAATTGAATTGATTTTGAATTAATATAAATGAGTTAGAACAAATGAATTGCAATTCATTCCCAATTCATTTGAATTGATTTTGAATTAATTCAAATGAGTTAAAATATGAATTGCAATTCATTTTACCAATTCATTTGAATTAACTCGAAAAATGAATTTGTTATACATTTCCAATTGCAATAATGCAAAAGCATCACCCTTTTTATAAGTACTTCTATTCTGTACTTTATCTATGTCTATTACTTTTAATCCAAGTATTAATTACTTATTTATAATAATTCTCTTTGTTACATTTATTTCATAAGTAGTACTTGAAGGACCAAACTCCAAACACCAAGTTTACTTCAATTGAATGCAATTAATTTTTGATTTGATAAATTTGAATTACAAGTTACTTTTCTAATTCATTTGAATTAATTCCAAATCATTTTAATTCAAATGAATTAGAAATGAATTGCGATTCTTTTTACCAATTCTTTTGAATTAAAAAATGAATTGCAATTCATTTTGCCTAATTCAAATGAATTGCAACTCATTTTGCCCAATTCATTTGAATTGGAAATGAATTGCAATTCATGTTCTCTAAATTCAAATGAATTGATTCAAATTTAATTCAATTCTTTTTTTTGTTGAAAAGAATTAATTCAAAATTTAGCTAATTCAAATGAATTGAAATCAAAAAAGAATGATTCATTTACAACTCTGATCTGGAGGTAATAATGCCGCTTTAGATTTTCGACCCCAAATTTTTCAATTCTGCAATCCGTTTTCAGATATCTCGTCCAGTTTCAGAGATAAACAGCCGAAAACGAATTCGACTACATCAAAAGAGTATGAACTAGGAAAAATGCATTAATTAAAAAAATCTATTACATACCATTTCGTCAGGAGAAATATAGATTCGAAATATAGATTCTGATGTTTAACACTTTTTATATTAAAAACAAATCATCTTAATCATAAAATTCCACCAAAAGAAAAGAAACATAAACAGTATATGGCTGCTTATTTAACTAATTTTTTTAAGCACTAATGAAAATGTTATGGGAACAAGCTTCCCCATTAGCAACGCATGAGGTTTTGAAAATATATTTTAAACTAGATTCACCTACCCGGCGTTGGCTGGTATTCTATACATGAATCTGGAACAAACAGTGCAATGATATGAGTTTTCTATGATAATTTTAACTTATTAAGAAGAAAAAAATTCGGGAAAAAAGCATAAACCTTTCAACGGTATACAAAAAGCAGTATTTACTTTGTATGGAAGGTACCACGCCCACTTATACAATTCTGTGCCCTTTTGGACTGTTGTGTTGCCTTGACCATTCAATTGAATCTATCTATGTTATAAATTTCAATAAAATCGGTTTAGGCGTGATTAGCCGACAAACAAAAAGACTTATGTATGTACATACTATGTAAAAAAGCACCACTCGTAGAATTCTTAAAAGCTTAAAAACTGTAAATTCTAATTGAAAACATAACATCTCTATACATTTTTATAATTTGTATAATAAAAGTATATGTATTTAAATAGAAAATGCATATCTTTTAAACATCGTTTAATAATTGAAATCGGATAGGAAACGGCTGAGCTACAAATATTTAAATTGGAGACTCAAAAAATAAAAAAAAATTATTCTTAGATCCATATCTCTGAAGCTTGAAGATAAATTGGAATTTTTAAAACCGGTTTTGTTGCAACTTATATTTCTAAAGTGTTAGCAAAAAACATAAAAATGTATTTGTATTTTTCATTACTCAGTTATGATTTGATGGCTTTAAATGCACAGATTCCGAATTAACATTTTATTAATTATGCATTTACTTTTTTAATATAAAATTTTCTTATACTTTACCATCTGTAAAATTAAAGTTTCACTAATATTTCATTGTGAACAAATTCGCACATTTACAATTATGACCTTTTAAAATAAATGGTCATTATTAAATACCATATATGTATCTATAATGCAATATCAATAAAACTGCAATTACATATCTACGAGTACTTTTGTAGCACATATCCATAGAATACATATGCATATATACATATATGTATACGTATGTATATGTACATACATACATACAATTATACGAAATTACCATGAATGATATGTGGGAATGTTCGTTGTTAGGACGTAAGGAAACAACCTTCAAGTCATTTAGCCTTAACATTAGAAAACTTAGTTACAAAACTACACTCCTTTTACTAAAATTCATGACAAACATATATAATTTTTACATTCGACGACTAAGGTGAAGCAACGTTGTATACAGTGAGTATTTTTTAATCGGTTTAGCTTAAAATACACATACATATGTACGTTTGTATGCATAGATGAATTATAAAGTGATACAAAATATATTCATATTATATGTCAATGTTTCAATTTGTAGCACTACTTTTGGTTCTTGAACTAATACACAAATTTTATGTCTCTAGTTAAACGATATACAGAATAACCGATACTGATAGAGTCATAGTCTTAGCAAGCCATATCCAGGTAAAATAAAATTTAAGATTCGAACTTAAGTGCTCACCTAAATTACCCTTCAAAAAACAACAAAAGTCTTAATTAGTTTAAGTATTTATATTGTGTGTGTTAGTTTTTATCCATGAGTACCGGGACCTACAGTTTAAAGTCGACTATGAACGATAAGCTTGTCCATGGAAATTAGTTACTCTCAGAACTTACGCAGAAAGAATAATTTTTTTTTTCATATTACTTTCTTTCAAGATGTTATGGTTTACAAAGAGATAAATCTTTATGAATATATAAAATTTTTTGTTTGTTTTTATATAAATCATGCATGCATAAGCAAGGCCCAGCCATTGAAAAAAAAAACTATTAAAATTTTATATTTTAATGTGCTGGAAGTTCGAAGTTCGAGCCTCAAGAAAGGTCTGATCAATATTTTTTATAATTTAAGTTTTGTTTCGTCAGAAACGCTTTCATTAAGTCAAAGTTAATTTATTGTCGCAACTGAGTTTCCAAGTTATAAGCATTTTTTAAGTCATGCCCGCCAAATTATATATATTTATTGAGAATTATCATTTACCGAGTTATTTAGCTTTTATTAACTTGTCACACCCCTTTTTACGACGTCCAGTTTTAGTGCACCTATAAACCTTTGCCTAAAAAAACATAAACATTTATAAATAGTATCTATGCATTAGCTGGAAAAAGAAATATAATGCAATAAACTTAATTCTGTTAACAAATAATAATATTTGAGGCAATAAATAATTAACAAAAAAAAAAAAAAAGAGGTTTTAATAAGATAGTGATTACACTTTGAAAAAAATATGTACTTAAGAAGATGTATTTTAAAGCCCCCCAACTGATTAACTATCGTAAGGTGACCATTAGTTATAACATGATTTTTTTTAAATGTTTGCCTACTATTTGGTTAGATTTTAATAAGAAAAAACAGAACAAACGGACACGCATTTGTACCAACACAAAAACATTAAATTGCGATAAAAAAAAGCTTAACCATATAATGAAGAAAACTTACAGTAAATTGGTGAATTCCACTCAGTCAGCGACCGGCATTTAAACGATAAACAACAGAGTAACGAGTGAAATAAGTGAACGAATCATATTATTCATCATATAAATAAAAACATACTCCCAAATAATTTAAAGAAAAATTCAAAAAAATAATTTTTAAAATTTAACAAAAGAAAAAAATGTCCTCAACTTTATTGCAACCTCCTATTTTGTGGCAACCTGATGATTATATATTATTTCAAAAGTGTGGTGAAATAACTGTATCACCAGATGTACAAAATATCGGTTACAATTGCTTGTTTTGTACGGGTGTTTGTTTACAAAGTGATACATTTCTCCAACATTTACAAGAACATCATAAAGAGGATGTTTATAAATTGTATGAAAATCAAAATTCTAACATAACTAGCGGGTTATTAAATGAAATGGTAGTGAATTTAAGTGATTTGAATTTTAGAAATGTGGAAAACATAAATACCATCATTGCGCTAGAAAACAATAATGAAGAAATTGCAAATGAAAAACAAAATTATTGTAAAATTTTAAATAGTTTAGAGTCCAAAGAAATGCTAACGTTTGCTAACGACCTCAATTTAGTTTACGATTTGAATGCAAATGATTTATTAACGCTAAACACCTCCCCAAATCAAGAAATAGAAAATCTTGTTATACTAAATCCCTTAGAAAATCTTACCAGCACTATTGCTGCTACCACCTCAACTTTGGCCAACAGTTTTATATCCATTTCTCATGACTATTTGAAATGTGTAACGGCTGACAATGAATGTGAAATAGGCGATGGCGAAGATAGTGGTATAATGCTGGCGCAAAGTCCCTGTACAAATAGTAGTGAATGTGGCGGATTTAGTGATTGCATGTCGTTTACTGAAGATAACAGTAGTAACAAGGTATGTATGTATGTACTTACTACGTAAGCTATATTCTATAGAAAGTGAAATCATTTCTATGCTACAAACATTTAAATAAAAGTGTTGTAGTATAGTCCGCACAGACAATAGACAGAAAAGGTCTGTTTGCATTTATTACATGGAAGTCGTAGAAAACAAATAAAAAAATTGCATTTGTGTTTATATACATACATACGTTGTATTTATTATTTATCTGAGCTCAGTATTATACAAAATGTAAACAAAGTTAATGTGATGTAAACAAATGAAAAAGGAACTAAAAAGCGACTTTTAAATCGCTTTATCCAGTTGTTTAGTTTCTCGAATAATATAAATGAAATTGGTTTATTTTTACTTCACGTTTTGGATAAACAGTAACAGAAAACGTCGTGGTTAATACAGTGTATCATAAAAGTATGTAAACGACAAATGAGAGGAAAGCCTTTAAAAAGATGGATATACTAATTGTATCTGTAAATGAACTCGCTAACGAACTTTGGAAAATGGACCAGTGCCAGTGACAATAACACTTTTGCTCTTGTTTAAGTATTTTGTTGACCCGGTTTCCTGTCTATTATATTCAAAGTCTTGTTTTTCTAGAAAGAATTAATGACGCATAAGTTTGTTGTTGTAGTTGCCGCGGTCTACTG
The DNA here is from genome assembly GCA_963576795.1 of Metopia argyrocephala. Lineage (NCBI taxonomy): Eukaryota > Metazoa > Arthropoda > Insecta > Diptera > Sarcophagidae > Metopia > Metopia argyrocephala. The sequence continues at coordinate 168,370,325 of OY756208.1, read as the reverse complement.
GTTAGTGTGTTGGCTTACTAAGACGATAGCGCCGGGTTCAAATCTCAGCTCTGACATCTTGAAAAAAGGAAATATGAAACAATTATTTCTTTCGGCGACTACCTCTCAGCAGTCTTCTGGCAAAAACTCTGGGAGTAGTTGATTGCCATGAAAAAGCTTCTCAAATCTGTCGTTCGAAGTCGACTTTAAACTGTAAGTCCCGGTAATCATTAATAAAAATTAACACACACAATATGAGTGCTGCGAGAAGCTAGGCCGTAACCCTGACACAGGGTTATAATAGCCAATTATGTATGTAAGTATTTTGTTGATCCGGTTTCCCTGTCTGTTACATATATTCAAAGTCCGCAATATCCTATTAAAAGCCCGCTTATGATTCTCAGATAGATTATCTGATTATTAAAATTGCCAAGCAATAGTTTAGTTTTGACCTAAGAAGATTATCCACCTTTTGCATTCCTCTCTTTTTGGTAGTGTACCCTTCCATATCCTTCTTTCTAATTCACTAAAAATTTTATTTTCGTAATTTCGTATTTGGTTAAAATATGCAACATTTTTATTTAGTTTTCTAAGAAACTTAACAAAACAATTTTTTGAAAAGGTAAATATTTCATAAGATGCAATTGATGTTCCATAAATAAATAAAACAAGTATATCTCCAAACAAAACTAGAAATAAAATATAAATCTTTTAGTAATTATTCCTGGATGTTTGGGCTTGTTTGAATAAAAATATAATGAGCGTCATTAAAAGCTACACAAAAAGAACGTTGTGATCTTTAAAGTTTTTTCTATTTAAATAAAATTTTCAATTAAAATGCAGAAAAAATTATATTGAAATATGTATAAGCAAAAATTAACATAGTGATTTAAAACTATATAAAATACGTCTAATAAAAGGGATTATAGTAGCAGAAAATGGCAGAAAAGATGAATTATTGCAAATGGAGAAGATTAACCATAAACTTCACTATCTTCCCCGCTACGAGCATCGATAAAGATAGTCTGCGGGTCTCAAGAAATTTTGTCGTTCTACTCTCGACCTACTGAGGGCTTTATTTAATAAGTTAAGGCTTATTTTGAAAATATTTTATTATATCATTGATTTTATTTCAACTGTTAATAATCTCGTAAATGTTTTATATCTTTTAAAAGGAATAAACTGTTTAATTATCTGCTATAGCGCACTGTGCATATATTAAACCTCTTTCATTTCCTATATTATTTAAAGCAGCACTACTGACAAAGTTATTACATTACCACCATTTTTTTCCACAGCAGAATTTTAAATAAAATTGTTTTGTAAATTTTACAAGAATAATTTATTTTATAGTAAAAGCAACTAGAAAACGGAATCAATTACACATGTAAAACGAGGCGTATAAATTGCTTCTATACTGCTGACCCAACTACGGGCAGTATTTTATTTTCTTTTCTTATTCATACATAATTAATATATATCAGTTTTTATTCATATACATATAGGTAATAATGCATGCACATTAGGGTGCGTCTAATATGTGGGGGCATGTATTCTTTTTTGAAAAATTTGGGTTGTAGCTCCCCCCCCAGAAATGTTCTCTGTATTATAAAAATACACTGTAGAAAAGTAAAAGTAAATTGTATCAGGGGAAATGGTACTCCATCCGACCACAAGCTGTTGAAATATGTGTGTTAAATACATATGAAACCAGTACATATGCTTAATTAAGAGTTAATTTATAGTTAGATTATAGTAAAATTAAATGTCCTGAGTCTGAATTTGTATACAAAATCATACTATTACGGCTTTATGCCACGATATAACCGCATTAAATATAAGACGAACTCAAGGCGTGTATGGTTTTTTAGTGCAAACACTAAAGAAAGGTCTTCTTAATTATCATAAAATATTTAAAATACTTTTGCGAAGCGAATTGGAAGCAAAAAATATCAACATCTTCTGGTCATAAAGTGGATGAAAGTAACTTTAAATATGGAGTTTAAGACATATACGTAAAATTATTTATTGCGAATACAACGAAAATATGTGAGTTTAAGTTAATGATTTTCAAAGCAATGGAACCGCTGAAAGATATTAAAAGTTAATCAAAAAGGTCGAAAAATCGAAATTGTTGTTATCAAAATAAATTAACTACTAAGTTTTTTGATAATTTAAGTTATATTTTCCATATTTTAACTACTTTTTTCATTTAAACCACTGAAATCTTACTCTTTCTTAGAATAATTACACAATTTAAAATAACTACGTTTTATCATTATTTGGTTATCCGATTCAGATTTAGCATATACATATGTATGTACATATGTACATATAAATTCATTATTATCTACCTCAAAATATTTCATATTTCCACACGACCCAACATTAAACAATACAATTGTGCTAATTTTGTATGATTTTAGAAACCTTTGTTAGTTTGTGGGCAGGTGCAGCCCGCCTTCCTCTGATGCAATCAGGTTAAAATTTTTACAACGTATTTTTGGCCAAAGAGAATATTTTTAGTGGAAGATAGAATGCAATTTCGCAATTTGAAAAATAAAGCGCACCCTAATAAGCATATGTATGTATATACGTATGTATATGAGCATGTTGTATGTATATACTTATACACTCTCGAGCAGATGATTAGAGCCATTAACACTTCTTATTTCATTAGGACATATCTTTTTATTAGTTTTAGCTCTAAGACCAAAGTATACTTTTAAGTTTAAAGCTGCGCTAAATCCAATTTTGTCCTTAGAATTTTTCTCTCACAAAAGCTTTTCTAGATACTTCAGCCTAAAATTTGGAGAAACCTCGCATTTCTCCACATTCGAGAATTTTTTATAACAGCTACAGTTTCTCAAGATTGTTCTGTTTTCAGTTCAAAATAAAGCGGTTAAAATCTTTTCTTGTAATGTCTTCTATAGTTTTGAGCTTCTTTAGGGTACCTGGTCATTATAGCTCGAAAAAATATATTTTTTTAAACTTTAGATATCGATTTTCCATAAAAATTGTTAGAATGTATACATACTTGTCTTCTATTGAATATAGTGGCTATAATCATCTAATCGCGAGTGTATTAATAAACCAAATTGTTGACATTGTTGATTCAAGGTTGTTGAAAAAAAAAAGAAAATAAAAAGAAAAACTTTTTTTAAATACAATTTTTTATGCAATGGATGTACACAATAATATCCATAGAAATGAGCCAATTATTTTTTAAAAACATTTTTTATGATAATTTGGCTATAAAAAGCTGTGAAAAAAAGAAGTCTTAAATTTCTAAAAAGAGTTCATGCAAAAACACTTAAACAAATTTATTTCATATTTTTTTTTCTTTAAAAATAAAGAAATAAATACATATTTGTAAAGGATAGGCTGAGAAGCTACTTTTCATAGAAAGTTATGGAGGAGCTAAAGTAAAGACTCGAAAGTATGCTTTAAAATAATTTTTTTCTTTTTAATATTTCTCATAAAAAATTAAAGACATAAAACAGTAGGAAGGAAACAAAACATTAAAGCTGGTATATTTGGAGTGTTATTACAGGATTTTAAAATATATATACGAAATAAAAAAAAAGTAGCAAATACAAGAAATTATATATTCTTAAATATTATCGCCTGGCCTTTTGGAAAGACATGGATTTATCTGTTTACCTCCTTTGGTAGTTAAATATAAAAAAGAACTATATAGAGTAATTATGTAATTTTTTAATTTTTTATTCAAGTTTCATACAGCATAAGCAAGTTTCATAAGCAGATTGGACATTTGTGACGTAAATGCGGGGTAGAAAATTATTTTTGAAACTGTAATACTTCATTAGTTTTTATAGTACAGATTGCCCCATATAATTGCCCCTCGCTTAATTGTCTTTTAGACTTATTTACCTCAATTTCTAAATCCCCATATTTTACTTACCATTTTCTAATAAAATTCAACGGTTAATTAACTTTTGCTTAACTGCGTTATTCGCTTAATTACCTCAAATATATTTACCACAAATACAAATTTCACTTAAAATTTCCTCGTTTGCAGCTTAACTCGACTATGTTTATATAGGCATAAAATGTCCGTTAAATTTACTTTCAAACTACTTTTTTGATATAACTTTCCAATTAAAGTCTACGAAGTTTATGTTTAAGTATAAAGTTACTTGCTTTTCATATGTATTGACGGCAGTGTATAAAGGCAATTAAGCGTATTTCTTTAATTACCTCAAAGAGGCAATTTACCGTATTCGTTTAAATGACTTCCATGCATAATTGCCCAAAAATGTTGACATTTTTGTCCAGGCAATTATCCGTGGAATACTGTATCATGGTTTTCTTTGAATTTATTTTCATGTGGCAAAAAGTAAAGTAGACTTGAAGTTTTTATTTTCCATACACAATTTAAATTAAAGTCTTCTTTATTATTATTATTTTTTTTATTTTTGCATTCGGGTGTGGTTCTTTTAATTTACATAATTATTTAATTATTTGAAATTTTTCTAAACTGATTTCCAAAGAAAATATTGAACCTTATAGTTTTCGAAAACACTTGTTGAAAATTTTGGCATATCAAAGTTTATAATTTTTTTTTGTTTACATTGAATTTTTGCAATGATGCAAAAATTGAAAATTCAATTGAAAATATATTTTTTTAACACGCTTGTAAATATGTGTACGTATGTATGTACATATGTATGTATGTATTTAATATTTTTGTTTATTTTTAAATAATCTTAACGTAATGGCAAATTTTATACGTTTACTTTTAAAATAGTTTTTCGTAGAAATTTTAAATTTTTACAAAATTAAAGAAAATAAGATCAAAATGAAAACTGTACATGTATGTATACATATGTGTATATTAAAACATTAATAATAAATTCTCAACATTCAATTTTCGTGTAATTAAAATTAATCTGACATTTATGGACTTTGAGTCATATCCGTTTTTCACTCAGGTGCAATTTTGTTGAAAATATATAATAGAAAAAAAAATAAAACTCATTATTTCCTTTTCATTGCCTTTTTTAAAACTGGAGCTTTAGGATTTACACTAAAATGTTAGTGATTTATTAAATTAGTGGTCTGTTAACAAGATTTCAGAACCTGGAATAAATTATGAGTTAACAAACTTAAATCTGATGTCCCTGCAGGATTTATCAGCCCAATTATCAATTTAATTCTTATCAATAAAAAGAAAATATCTATATATCTATGGCGATAAACAATAATGGCTTAAGCTGACATCAGTGCTTTTTTAATGTATTGTACAGACTTATTCTCTTTTTCTAAATACTTTCATAACTTGAGAACCACTAGACCGATTTGCAGACAAGCCAATACAAGCGTTGAAAAGGTATACGTTTACCGATGGTTCTTATTTAACTGGATGATATCACACCTCTAATTTTTTTTTACTATTATGATAATAGTCAGGGCTTCTACTATACATATATTTAGTGTAAATAACTTTGTGGTCAATACAAATTATCAGTCTTTCTTTTTAAATAGAGAAATGTAATAGTAAAATAATTTCTAAGTTTGGTTCAATTAACTATGCTAATTGAAGCCGGATACCCCAGTAGTCTAGTGGGTAGTGTGCTAGACTGTGAGTGCGAGGGTCTACAGACCCTGGTCTCCGGCACTACACTGAGCATATGGTGTTATTCACTCCGCTATTACAACCCTGTTTCAGTGTTACGGCCTAGCTTCTCGCAGCACCCATGTTGTGTGTGTTAAAATGAAATTAGATTATGGAAATTATATATTTTTCTTTCGAGTGAAATTCTCACCATTATTGAATTATTTTAATTGTTTTTATTTTATTTTTAACTATTTGTTAATTTTGTTTAATTTAATGTAACCATTACAACATAATCTTTTATTTTAATAATTTCTTTTTAAGTATGCTTACTTTTTTCGACCCAAATCTATATCAATATCTGTCAACTACCGTTAACCAAAGATAAAATTAACAAATAATTTATAAATTGTTTTAAGTCTCTTCCAAACTTCTCATAATTCATTAAAATATTTTAATAACTTAATGACATTATCAAAATAAATCATTTTAAAACGTTTAAGCTGACTAAACACTTCTATGTTTTATAAATTGTTGAAGCAACAAAATTGAAAACAAAATACATGAAAGAAATTATTTATATTGTTCTTAAAAAATCCACTTTATTCCAGACAGTTTCATATGACAAACAATTAATTTTATTTATGTTTTTCAAAAAAGAAACAACAAAAAAAAAACAATTTGTGCCCTTATAAAATAATTGCTTGGCTAAGTGCTCTCTATGGACATGATATACGGAATTGTATAAACTATAGTTTATTTGGTGTTTAATTTATTATCTGAAACATCAAAAAATAAATGTCTTGGGCCAATATTTGTTTAATTTTTTTTTGTCTTCATTCATTCTTATTTATTTCTTTTATAGTTGTTTGGATTGAAATACATACATATGTATGTATTATAGATAAATGGTTTTATATAGTAGTGGAGTAACTTTTTGTCAATTATTTGCCATTAGTGGCGTAAAGAGTATTTAATGTTTATTTAAATAAAAAAAATTATAATTTAATCACTACAAAAATTCAAATTGTTTTGTGTAAGACTAGAAAAAGAATATCAATGGTTTTGATAAATTCGTTTCATACAACTTTAACACACGTTTGTTGGTGTGTACTTTTGCTTGTTAAAATATGATTATCTGGCAATTTTAAAGTTTTTTTTATTTTTGCTTGAAATTAAAAAAATGGTCCCTAACTAAGGGTGTAAATTAAAATGGTACTACTTTTTAATTCGTCTTTATCACTTATCAATTTGTTATAAACGATTATTCTTATATTTTAAATAAAATTATTGTGAGTCATTAAAGAAGTGCAACATTCGTACAATAACTTTAAATACCCTATATTATGGTATATTAGTTGAGAAATTTTGTAAATTTTTTCAACTTTTCCTGTTTGCTTCATTTTATTTATAATAACAAGTTGTTGATTTTTCTTCACTGTTCATTATATACAGTTTTAAGAGTACATTAATACTTTATATCGACGCAAGAATTAAAGAACGCTGTAACTGACAAAAAATCGAAAATACGTTTTTTGCTTAATTTATATCAGACAAAAAGATACGCGTCGATTGGTCCCGGTCCCAGATTTCTGTGATGAAAAGAAATTCACTTACGCCGTCTGCGTTTTGAAAAATACCAGTGTCTTCTTTCTACTTTTATACAGGTTTTTTGGCTCTGGTGAAGAATAATTGTTTTGTCAGTTACAGCGTTCTTTAATTCTACCGACGATATATTACTAGATTACTAGCCAGTCAAAATAAAATAAAAAATTTTCTGCATAAGAAACGAACTTTAATCGTTCTACAAAAACACAAAAATCAATATGTGTGGGAGATACAATGCCCTCTTGTTCAATTCCGCCAAATTCAGACCAAATTCAGAAATCTTATCTTTAACCTTTCTCCAGATTTGCAAAAATTAATATTTAGTTTGTATCGGAAGGACCATTCTTCAATTCCTCACAATTTTAAGTGACATGGACATTGGACATAGAGTTATGTGGTCTAAATTTAGAAACTTTAATCGCTCTCATAACATACAAAAATCAAGGACAACTTAGAGACGATTTGGGGCTTAGTTATCGCTCACATGCGTTTTCGGATTTTAACCAAACATTAATATAAATCATATATGTATGTAGGTCCCAGTGCCTACAATCTTCATCAGTTTGGTTGAAATCGGTCTACGCGCTTAAGCATTATGCGGTGACAGACATAAGCAAAATATCGCCGCCATTTATATATACAGTGATGAGCAAAACATTTTCAACTAAGCCCACATTTGAGCTAAACGTTGATTTTTCTAATCAAAATACCTTAAGCAGCTTTTTTAATTCATTTGTTTTATTAAATTCAGTTCTTTTTTATATTAAAACAAAACGAAAAATTTTTCTTCATTAACTTAAAATAATAAAAAAGACTAGTTTTAACAAAATGAGTCGAAACTCACTTGTTCAAAATATTTGCTACTCTTAAATAAACTAAAATCTTAATATTTTAGTTTTTTTTTTTAACTTCGGAAAATCTTTTAGGCATGGAGGAAAAAAACTTTTCAATGTAATCGTTTGAAATTGCATTCCACTGTTTTTCCAATTCAATGAAAAGTTCTTCTCCATTTCGGAAGGAAGACTCTATTTCTAATATGACGTTATGAAATCATCCACATGTTCTCAATCGAAGAGATTGGGCTTTTCACAACATAACATAGATTTTGTGTTCCTTTAACCAGGCATTAAGAATCCTTGCTGTGTGCTTAGGACCATTTGGTGCTGGAATGTCCATGAAAGCGGCATTTCCCATTCAGCGTGCGAAAACATAACTAAACTTAGGAGGTCTCTGAAGATTGTGGCCATCATTATAGTAGTTGAGCGGTGATTTGGACCGATCCTATATCCCAAGAAACATCCCCCACCATGATATTTCCCCCTAGATGCTCAACTTTGGCGGTTGTATACTATTGGTTAAAGTTTTCACATCGAGGTCGTCTAACATAGGATCAACAGAACTACAAAAAGATTTCCTTTATTTTTAATTTTTAATAGTTTTTCTAATAACTTTCTTAAGAAATTTATGGTATTTGTAGTAAAATATGTGTAGATTAAATAAAATGAAACTGTAAAAAAATTTAAATTGTTTTACTATGAAAATCAAGTATAAGTAGACCATGGCAAAGCGTGAAAGCTTCAATCAGCAACAGACAAATAGACAGTTAATTAACTAAGCGCAAATCATAATTAATCCAACATTGATCATGGTGAAAATAATTTGATCTGTATGTAATTTTAACAAACGTTATTTAATTTAAGTATTATTTCTTCACGTATTTATAAGTAGTAGATATATCAACGGGTGTTTGAAACCAAGTGACGTTATATTTTTTTATTAATAATTCCCAATTCGCATACCATTTGTTTAAAAAAATTTGTCAATGGCATCATAAATAAATTTTTTTAATTCTTATATTTTACAGAAATTTATGATCATATTTCCTTTTTATTTTGTGTCATTCTTTCAATTAAAAATAAATAAATTATTTATAAAAAAATACTTGTCAATAAAGTTAGACACTGTCTTATCATATATTTTTATAAAAAAAATTTATGTTTTCAAAACTACGGTTTGTGTCGCCATTTTACTCACACGTGTATAGTTTTATTTAAGTATAAATATTGGATTTTTTATTTAATGTTATAATGAAATGTAATATTATTTTTAGCTGAAACAGCTTCAATTTCTATTTACATACATATGTATGTATGCAGGTATTTCCTATATCCCAGGTAGCAGTTTTTTTGGAATTGTCAATCAAATTCGTGCCTTTTTTGAATTTTTTGAGGGCTTAAAAAGCCATAAATTGTACTTAAAAGCGACTCTTCTTGAGTCATTTATGATAATTATTCTTGTTAGTTTTTTCGTTTCTTTTATCAGTCATTTACTTATATATCTTTAGTGATTTTTTTTAGAAAATTTTCAATCCTTTATGACATTTTTTCGCTAGGTTTTCTATAACTCAAGAAATAATTGACTTACTGAGTTAATTTTATCACTTATTTGATGCTATATTTCTTTTTTTTATTACTGTATTACTTTTCAGAATGTTAATTATAATCAGTTCTTTACTCTTTACATCGGGCTTGAGAACTAAGCATTTTTCTACCCAGATTTAATTTATAAGCATTAAAAAAAATTGTCTTGTCTGTATTGTTAATCATTACAATTAAACACCTACGAGGTATGATAAAAAATAACCGTTTTTTCAATTTTTTCAAAAAGTATTTATTTATTCATCAATAACTATCTTGTCCCCTTTAAAGTAATCCTCCTCAGATATAATACACTTATGCCAGCGTTTTTTCCAATCCTTGAAACACTTCTGAAATGCGCTTTTTGGTATCGCCAACAGCTCCTGTTTCGATTTTTTCACTTATCTCCTCAATCGTAGCAAAACGCTTTCCTTTCGTCGGTGTCTTCAGTTTTGGGAAGAGGACAAAGTCAGCGGGGGCCGAGTCCAAGTTGAGGCATGATAACGGTTTTGTTTTTGGCCAAAAAGTCAAGCACAAGCATCGATGTGAGAGCTGGTGCGTTATCATGGTACAAAATCCATCGTCATTGACATCTTGTCGGCCTGCGCATTTAATTTCATTTTTTACACAAAACTTAATACAGTTTATTTGATCCATTTTTTTGAACAGTAAAAAATCGAAGAGCACACCAAAGCACGACTAACCTTTTTATCTGTCAAAAACAATCCGACAATCCAACATATATAACAGACATGTGTACCAACATAACAGAGAAAAAAATGCGAAAATCGAACATACGTAACTCACGAAATTTTAAAATAACGAAATTTTAAAATAATAATAATAACAGACCTCGTATGTATATCGTTAGTTAAAAAGAAAAAGGCGTAGCTAACAAAAAATCCATTAAACCACATTTTTTTTACTTCTACAATCAAAAAGGACGTTTTTATGACCAAAATTTTAATTGACTTTCTATGTTAGTTACGCTCTTTATCATTTTAGCTTACGATACGTTCTTTTTTTATTCAAAGAATTTTAAATTTTTTTAGGTGAATAAAATATGATATCGTTGAAAGTGTAGGTAACTGGTCAGTTTTTTATTACTAAAAGTACTCGAAAAAGATCCAGCAAAGAGATTTTTCAAAAAATCAACAAACTTTCAGATGATTAGAGGGATTTTCAGCTAGCATTTTAAACAGTAACAGAATTTTTCACGATTAAAGATTAAATTAATCGTTTGCAATATAGTATTTCGTAAATTAAATCTGAAAACAATCATTAAATAGTCACCAAAATGCTTAAGCGGTGACTATAAAGTAACATATAAAAACATACAAATGAATTTCAAAAATATCTTGCTGAAAAGTTAAATACCATTGTTGAGTACTTTTTATATTCACCAATGTCATTAAACGACGATTCACTTGGCCAAAAATCGCCAAAATGACTTTCAAAAACATAATTTGGAAGGGCAAAATATTATTTTATAAAACAATAATCGTCAGAGCGAGTACCAAAAAAAAAAAAGGTTGCAAAATGAACGCGGTCGCCGAACAAACAATCGTTCAAATGCTAGCTGGGATTGAACCAATAAAATAGTGTTAATTTTATTATGAGTATCTCATGTTTATTTCATTACCAATACAAAATTTTAATTAATTAACAAATGTGCTTGGATTTTAGTAGCGTTTATTACAACTTATGGTTAAAGGGAAAATTAAAAAAAAAAAAAACTCGTGATCTGTTCTTGTTTGTTTTAAGAAAAATTTTTTTTAAATTTATGTATTGAAGTATAGTAACTACTTTATAGAAACATTTAAACCAACCCTGAGCTTTACAGCAGAACTTTGCGATAACTGAAAGCCCCGACTTCGATAACTTAAACAGAAAATCGTATCCAGTTTCAGAGAGCATGGTATACACGGAACGAAATCAAAATTTTGAATTTTTAAAATACCAATCCGTGCAGTGGATAATTCTCCTATGGACATGGTACGCATATTGATAAACAAATGGGTTGTAAGACTTCTATCATGCTGTAAAAACAAAAACAAGTTTTACATAATAATTTGATCGCATTAAAACTTTGTGCCAAAACTTATGAAAGTACATAAACATTTAGGTATTTCCAACATTTAATATCTTTCTAGTATCACAAAGATTTTCAACGACTATGTAGATAAATAATCAAAGGCTAAAAGAGCTCAAAGGTCTACTATTAAAATTTTTTCAAGATTTGAAAAAAGCATAATATATTTGAATATGATTACATATTTTAAAAAAATGCAAAAAATTTATTTAGTAATAAATATTCGTCGAGGAAAATAAAATAATAGCTGTAATTACTGTTCATTGTAAACACCCTTACTAGTCTTAAAAAAGTAACAATTTTGTTAAACAACAGTAATAATAATCCTTCGTTGCAAACGACCTTGCAAAGATAGCAAACCAAGTCGAGCAACATTTTCTAGGGCGTTTGCAAAGAACAGTGATTAACACTAATGTTTTATATTTACAATGTTCACACTCAATTGTATATATTTGTATGTATATATGTATATGCAGAAAATAATTATTTGCTGCCACAATCATTAATTGTTAACAATTATAATTTTTATTAAGATTGTTGGCACAATTATTTTATGAAAGTTTAAAAAAAAATTGTACCATGAAAACATAAGATAAAAAAGGATTTTATAACTATACGATATTTGTTTTTAATTTAATGACTTTGATATGTAGGTGAGACAACACTATAAAATATTTTATCATAAATTATATTTAAAGAATACCAGTATTATTTAACAATCTTAACTTTAAATAAAAATTTAAACCTTGTGAGCAATTTTTTTTATTACGATACTTAATTTTTTGATACTCTGTATCCCTGATTATTACCGGTAAATTATAGGTATAGTTTTAATATCGTTGTTTATTTAATTTGTGTTTTTTATAAAAATCAAATAACAAATTTTTATGACCATATTAAATGGTCTTAATAGAATTAACGTGATTTAAAGAAAAAGAGCTCACCTACACATGACTCTACGGTACTAATGAATTTTATTACTAAGTTTTGGTAACATTTCTGCATTTATTTGCGAAACAAAATTAAACGGAATTTCAATAATAATATAAAAATCTTTAAAGAATTTAATTAGAGCAACAAATATGTTTTCGATTTTATAGGCATATTTGTTACAGAACCTAAATGTTGTTCATATTGTAAACGGTTATATTGAAATCGATCATTATTAGTGCAAAAAGCTGTCTTTATTAACAGAATCATCATAATTTATACTTATACTATTTGAACAAGTTTTTCCTTCTATTTTAATTTAATTTTATTTATTTATTTTTTATTTATACAATATGTCTAATATGTAGTGTGTAGGCTTACTAGACTAGAGTTCCTGGTTCATATCCCAGCTCTAACATCTTAAAAGAAAGAAATATGAAAAAAATGTCTTTCGCCGACTACCTCTTAGCAGTACCGGTACCGACAGTTTAACGTCCAATCTGAAAGACAGATTTGAGAAGCTTGTGCATGGCCATCAGTTACTCTCGCAGCTTTAGCAAGAAGAAATAAAAATATTGATTAATTTTTTTATGTTCTTTTCGGAGGAAGGTTACAAACCAACGCTCCCAACTAGTGTTTCTAATTAGTACCGTCGAAAAGCGGGCTTGAACACCTAGCATTAGACTACTGGACAGATCCTAGAGTACAATATTTTTTTTGTTTAATTTAATCTCTTTTTAAATTCAACGTAATAACCATTAGGGAGGTAATAAGCACGTAATAAAAAATTTATTTCGTCAGCTTTTAAGGAAAATAGAGTAAAAAACATAAATTTTATGAATGAGTTAGCAATTGATATTATTGTTTGTAGTTGTTGGTATTGTTATTACAATTAGGCGTGTCAAAATGGTTTGTTTGAATGCCAATGCCCGCATAATACGAGTATTTTTATTTACAAAACAAATAGCACTCGTATATAGATATGTAGGCATCATACTGATAGTAGTCGTTTATAGAGTATTAATTTATTTGTGTAGTTAGTAATTTGTAGAAAAAAGCATCTTCATTATGATCAACATTATCTTGAATAGAGTACTTCAAAATTATTAAAGGGTGTTTTTAAAATAGAAGCGATAATACTTATGAAAGTTGCCTTCTCACCTAGAACGATCGTGAGGAAAGAAATACAATATACATGCATACATAATTGGCCATTACAACCCTGTGTCAGAGTTACGGCCTAGCTTCTCGCAGCACTCTTATTGTGTGTGTTAGTCTTTATCCATGAGTACCGGGACCTACAGTTTAATGTCGACTTCGAACGATAGAATTAAGAAGCTTGTTCAGAAGACTGCTGAGAGGTAGTCGGCGAAAGAAATAATTTTTTCATATTTCCTTTTTTAAGATGTCAGAGCTGAGATTTGAACCCGGCGCTATCGTCTTAGTAAGCCAACACACTAACCAATAGACCACGGCGACTACGGAAATACAATATATTTTCTAATAAATATTAATTAATAAGCCAGTGGCTTTTTTTTGTGTTGGCTAATTACTCGTAGTCGCCGTGGTCTAGTGGTTAGTGTGTTGGCTTAGTAAGACATGAGCCCTGGGTTCGACACCCAGCTCCGACAGCTTAAAAGAAAAACAAGAAATATGAAAATAATATTTCTTTCGGCAGATTTCTGGCGAAAGCTCTGGGAGTAATTAATTGTCATGAACAAGCTTCTCAAGTCTGTCGTTCGGAGTCGACATTAAACTGTAGGTCCCGGTACTCATGGATAAAAATTGATACACACAACATGAGTGCTGCGAGAAGCTAGGCCGTAATCCTGACACAGGGTTGTAAAGGCCAGTTATGTATGTAATTACTCGTATTGTTGAAACGATGAAAAGGCCATAAGATGTTTTTCTCTAAAGTTAATTTCCTTCTTACTTTTATCAAAATAAAATTACTAAATAAAATTGTAGGTAAAATTATTTAAGAATAAATTTTAATAAAAAATATTATTTGGATATTTAATGAATCAAACTACAGTGATGAAAAATTAAAAAAAATGTTTTCATTAAATCTTATTTACGCTGTTTTCGTCATATACATATTTGTCTAATATGACCGTAACTTTAGTCACTTCGCTCGTAATAATAATTAGGATATAATTTAATGTTTTATTATAATTTAGTAAGTATATAAATAAAACTAGATAGTATTAGGCTGAGTTATTATTCAATATTTAAAGATTTTTGTCAAATTTTAGAAAGAGATTTTTGTTATACTCGACTTTACTGAAAAAAAGACTGTCACTTTCCAGGTATTCGAAATGTACTTCTTTCATGGCAGACTAATTCTTCGAGTTTCTTTGATAGCAATTTTATTTCACTATTACTTAAACTAAAAAAAAAAACACTTGCATTTAAAACACCCTTTAACTATTTCCCTTTTATGTTTACGGCAACGTTCTTCTGTTGTCGATATTATCGTCGTCATCAGTATCAGCTCATCGTCACAAATATAAAGTCAAATGCGTTATAATCAATTGTTAAATTGTAACTCTGGCATGCACTTATTGGGGCCCCTATTCAAAACTACTTGTAATTTTTATAATTGAAAACATAAAAATGTAATGCTATTGTCTTTTTATGTTCAAATAAAACACAAATTAATTAAAAGCAAAAACACATATTTACTATTAATTTTTACACGCGGCAAGTTTTCTTATAACAATTTAAAATATACAAAACGAAATTGTATTTACTCGGTGCTTAGGAAAAGGTGTATAAAGGGAATGTATGAAAATTTCGTTTCTTTCTTTTAATAATAAATAAATAATAGGGAGCTTAGTATACAACTCAAAGCGGCCCAGGTTCAAATCCCAACAAAGGAGAAAGATTAAGAATAAAAAGTTTTTGGTTTTTCGAGATTTTAAGTAAAAAAATAAGAGGTTCCCCCCAACAAGTCCATCCCCACTCTATTCCACTTTTGCCTGCCATCAAAAATGAATGATCAGAAGAAAAGCGCCACCTACTAGGAAGATGACAGCTACCTATTTAGCGAAGAAGCTCAACTATTCATAATCAACATCGACGACAGATGGGGCAATTGCTGTTGATCATTCAAGGGTGAAGTGTAATACTGATCTCTGAGTGATCAAATTAATTGATGACAGCAACTTTTCTCATACGTAAGGCGCTTAATAAGAAATTAAAACCTACATTAATTCACAAACTCTGTGTATACATAGTGCTCGTATGTTTACATAGATATGTATGCTTATGGTATATTAGATAACACTTGAAGTTAGAATAGTTTTTTTTTTCAAATATTAAAGCATTAAGTAAGATAAACATATGTTAAAAAAGAAAAATTTAAGAATTCCTAAATATATGCTAGTTTTTTCTGTATCTATGCATATATTTTTTTTAACTACAAAATTGTAAAAAAAAGTAAAATTTGTCTTTGTCGCTCTAAATAGAAATTAACTTAAAACTAATTATTTTATCTGTTATAAAAGATTTTTATAAATCGGTTAGACTATTTAAATACATAATAATTTATTCAGTAACGTAATACAAAAAAGTACCTATTTTCATATAAATTTTCGCAGTTCTTTAGTTTTAAACATTTGGAAACATGTTGTCAAAAACTTGTTTTGTTCTTTTTATTTCTAGTCAACACCCACTCATAATGAAAGTTGGAAAATCCCTAACTTTATAGAAAAAACTACAACAATTGAAACGTTTAATAAGAAACAAGAAAAAACAACTCGGTATCAGAAAAGTAAATATATAAACACGGTAAGAATTTTTTGTTAATTTTATTGCACTACTTAAATGCATTATTTGATTAATATATTAGCTTTTTCCAAATGTATTCCATAGCCTGCTATGCGTAAAGCTTTAAATGATCGTGAATTAGTATCATATCTATTAGAAGCCTATAGAAAAAATGAAAAGCTTTGGAATCCCCAACATCCGTCTTATAAATATAATGCACACCGTACAATGTACAATGAGTTATCACAACCTTTACTAAACGATATGGAATATTCTTTAACTGGTGTAGAAATCTTTGGAGTTATCAATCTGTTAAGAGGACGATATCGAAGAGAATTGACTAAATTTGAGACACGTAAAGGTAAACATAAAACACGTCTATGGTATTTTGAGAAAATGTCATTTTTACGTAACGTCATAGAAGAAAAACGTAAAGAACGTAAGCGTGATAAAGAATTGGAAAACAAATCTAGGCATGTTGATACCACTAGAGATACACTAAGTAATCGTGAGATTTTAAGTTATTTATTGGAATTATATCGGCACTATGAATGTTTATGGAATCCTAAAAATATTGAATATAATATGAATAATAAATCAAAAATCTATGAAGATATAGCCAATCAGTTACTAAAGAAATTTAATGTAAAATGGTCACATATGGTGTGTATGAATGAAATACAAAAATTGCGCATAAGATACCGTAAAGAAATAAGAATTTTTTACAAACTTAAGGGTCTGTACCTACCCAAGTTATGGTGTTTTGATGAAATGGATTTTTTAAGACCTATAATTGAGGAAAGAATCACAAAAAACTTGAAAAAGGTAAGAGATTTACACCAAACTTTTAGCTAAAGCTAAAATTTAATTTCTGTTCTGTAAAGTACAATATCAAAACTTTTCTTTTTCATTTCTGTTGCAGAATTTTAATTACACCGCTTCTAAACCAAGCCAAAGAAAACATGATTTTTTAAAAGCCTCGGAAATAAAATTCAACAACTTGAATCAGCAACTGCAGTTTATAGAAATTTATCGTAATTATACTTCTCTCTGGGACGTAGATCATCCTGATTATCGTTCATCAAACTTTCGTAAAAAAGCTTTAAGTGAAATGTTGGAAGAATTAAAACTTACTTTTAATAATAAATGTTATGAATTACAACAGTTAGAGAAAACCTTGTATATGTTACGCAAAGACTATGCATCCGAAAAACTTAAACGCCTCATGAACAGTAGTGAAAACTCGAACAAATCCCTGACTACCAATAACGGCTTGTCGACTGTTTTATACGACAAGTTAAATCCATTTTTGTCCATTAATATGGGTCCATTTCGTTGCAATAATTGCCAACTTATTTGCAAGACTTACGATCAATATAAAATCCATAAGTCAAAGCATGACGGCTCATTGCCCTTTATTTGTACTCTTTGTGGCAAAGGTTTTCAAATGCCTGGTAATCTTACTATACATATAAGAAGACATCGTCGGGATTTTCCATATGCATGTGAGATTTGTAAAAAATCGTTTGCCACTTCTACCGAAGTCAGTATACACATGCGCGCTCACACGGGTGAGAGGCCCTATGAATGCGAATTGTGTAATAAAACTTTTAAAACATGGTCCTTTTTCAATTTACACAAAAGAACTCATTTAAAACAATCAAATTTTCATTGTCCCATATGTGATAAATCGTTTTATGAACGTAATCGTTTTACAGATCACATGAATATACATTTAAATATACGTAAACATCCTTGTGAAAAATGTAACAAGAGTTTTACAACCATTGGTAACCTGAAGAAACATTTGGAACTACATGATCCTGTAAAGAAATATAAATGCCAGTCTTGTGGTAAGCATTTTAAACAATTTGCCAGCTTACGATGGCATCGGAAGACACACAATGAAAAGTAAAAAAGTTAATGATTCAATATAAGAATATATGCTTTTAAACTAAATAATTTTTACCTGAATTTTAGAATATTTTTATTTATTCCGTATTATAATCTTTTAACTCAAATATTTACCTTCTTTAACCAACAATGGTATTAAAAATTTAGCTTAAGTTAGTACAAGATTTATTAAATATAAAAAAACTGTAGAAACTACCGAGTACTTAATTTTATTAATTTATTATTTAGAGCACAATAAACGTAAAGAAAACTTAACAATAAAATAAATCTTGAAATATATATTTATTTTTCAAATTTAAATTTATTGTATTATTATTTAATTATAAGACTATGTCTTGTTATGCAGTGTATCTATTAAATAAATAAATAAAAAAAAATAATCATTTTATAAGACTATTTATTTACATATATAGTTATATTGTAAATTAAATATTGAAAGAAACTTAAAAATAGTAATTAATTAATATTTTTTATAATTAAAAAAACTGTATTATAAATTTTACTTAGCTTTTAAAAGAAGTACAAATTATTTTCGTTTTGACATCATTGGTTTTATTATTTTAAATTTAAGGTAACGTTTTAATATATTCCAAAAAAAACCTCCAATTTCATACCAAATGTAATGTTTTAGACTTCGACTTGTTTAGTATTAGTATTTATTAAGAATTGTTATTCTATTATAGCCTTTAGAGCTTTTATGAGTATTTTATTTTCGTATGAGTCTGCTATAAGCATCTGTATATAAATTAATATTTATATGTACATATGTAGGTAAATAAGCAATTAATTACATATAAGTATTACATACATTAAAAAAAACTTTTTTTTTATAATTAACAAATTAATTATTAATTACTGCTTTACAATAAATACAAATAACTACTTATTTAAAAGCACAACAATTTAAAATGTGTGTTTAATTACAACCCTTTAACACCTTATAAGATCAAAAATAGTGTTATAACCTACAAGTCCTAAGAATTGTAAATAACAAACTTTAGAATTTTTAAATTTCTTAGTCGTTCGCTAATTTCTTTAGGAATGGGTAATTTGTTGCATTAAATTTATAACATCTAGAGTAAAACAAAATTTGCTTGAAGTAATCTTAAGAAAACCAATAAAATGAGCATGCATATGTATTTATATACATATACTCCCGTGTAATAAACATACATACTACATATATTTAATCCTCTAAATTGAAAATCAGGTGTAAGTGTCTCTAGAAGCACTCAGCAGGCATCACTGGTTATAATCAATAAGGAAAGCAGTGGTATGTGATGGTGCTATTGCTTGTAATGGCATCCACAATGTACCCTTTCACACACTATACATATTTCTGTGGCTGCTTCACTTACCTTATCTAACCTAATATACAATTGCTACAATTTGTCCTGTTATATGAAAACAAATTACAATTCCTATATTAGAAACGTCAATATTAACCGCTCAGAATACTTAAATTTGAAATTTACCATTTCTTGGTACTGTTTTATGTAGTAAATTATTAAAATTATTTACTGTAAGAAATTAGTATTATGTTAAAGCATACTAAGAAATACAACTGTGTATATTAAAATATTTTCCAATTGCGGGCAACTCTTTTCAGTATAGAGAAATTTTCAGTGCTGTTAAGTTGTGTTCGCTCCGTGAAAAGTTGGAATAAAATTTGAAATTAAGAAAAAATATTTAATTTTAAAACATTAATTTATTTAACAAAAAAGAATTGAGTTAATACATTTCTTATTCAAAAACAATAGTAAATGTATCAATTTCGTATAAAATAGTCGTAAATAAGAACTTTATTCAGCGAAGTCTCAAGAAGACATATTGAGGGCAAAAGAAAAAATTTGAAATCCAGTTTTATGTCTATATTAAAGAAAACAAGTTTCAGTTCTATGTTTGAGTTAATAAAAAACAAAAAGAAACTTTTATAAGACAAAGAAAATTAAATAAAAACAAAAATGTATAAAGAAAAGCAAAAATCAATAATGTCTGTGCTAAAAACGAACTTTAAATCTAGTCTTCTCACACATAAAAAAAATGGCTGTGGGCGTTTTTCAACAACACCAGTCTGCTTCCATAAAAATAATTCTCAACAGTACTATAATGGATGACGAAACTTTAAATTGTTTCGCTATATTGATATGAAGAAATGAAATGACCCCTTTTCAACTCTTGCTTTTGTGTGGAGATTAATTTTTTTTTGTCTGTATCTGGTAATTTTTTTTCCAATACCACGAAGAAAAGTACCCATCTAGCAAACGATGATGTTTTTGCTTATGTGTACATACATTGTATGTACGCTTGAATAAGAAAATATGTACTTGGGGAAATGCATTATACTGCAATACAATAACCATTTAAGAATTACAGCAGTATGTGTAATGAATGACAACGTTCTGTCTGCGATTGTATTTTTCCTATTAAAGTAATATAATCTAATGCATTATCGTGTTATTTGACTTCGGCAGCCAACAATAGAGGTATGTATGTGTCTTCTATAAAAATGTATATTAGGGTGGGTCAATTTGTTTGGGACTGAAAAACATGACAAAGCGTATAGCAAAATCGTATTCTACGGGAAATTCTAAGAACTTTTCCCAAAGAAACCATGGTTCTAAAATCAAAATCGAGCTTCCGGTTTTTTAAGCGAAAATTTGGTGCTCAGGTCATCCGAAAATAATGCTATTTTTTTGGAAGTATTCATTGCAATTGGTGAATAGTTGTTGACCTGTAACGCTGGAAGAGGGCTTATTTTAAAGGAAATTATCTCAGCTTTCTATATCTGTCCTCATTTATAGAAAATTATTTACCCAAATACTGGTTTGGAGGTTTATGTCAAAATAATAATAGTCAAACTGTAAAAACCTAAAACTATTATTATTTTGACATAAACCTCCAAACCAGTATTTGGGTAAATAATTTTCTATAAATGAGGACAGATATAGAAAGCTGAGATAATTTCCTTTAAAATAAGCGCTCTTCCAGCGTTACAGGTCAACAACTATTCACCAATTGCAATGAATACTTCCAAAAAAATAGCATTATTTTCGGATGACCTGAGCACCAAATTTTCTCTTAAAAAACCGGAAGCTCGATTTTAATTTTAGAACCATGGTTTTTTTGGGAAAAGTTCTTAGAATTTCCCGTAGATTACGATTTTGCTATACGCTTAGTAGGCAAAAAAATTTACCCCCCCTAATGTATATGGAATATGTGAATGTTTATTGTTTGTAATAAAAATTAAGTTATTTTATTGACATTTAAACTTGTTAGAAATTTATTCGACTTAAATTTTCCATTTGATAACTCGTCAACAATTTGCTAATCCTTTGTGCAGTATTATCAGTAATTTTTAGTACAAAAAAAACGTACATAATTTTGTTATACCTATAGAAAATTCCACAAAGATTCTCTGTTAGGTATAAAATCTATCATTTTCACATTAGCAGTTCAGCCTATTATCCACTAGGCTAGGAATACTTAGAAGTTATTAACCAAATGTTACTAATATGATAATTTTTAATATTTTTAAGTGCTTGCTAGAAAATATCAATGCCATATAGACAAATACATTTATGGCCACTTTTTGAGTTGGAGATTAAAGTCAAGTTTACGATTTAGTCAACTAATCTAAGATTAAATTTAATAAATTAATGTTTTTGAGTAAGAGTTTAAACCTATTAGTATTGCCATATTGAATAAGACAAATGGCAACTTCTTTTTTGCAAATGTCAAATATATTTTCACAACATTCTACTTATGTATACCATACATATACATTTTCATAACACTTTGTTTTTGTTATTAATGAAAAAATAATTCTGCCAAATATTTTTGAGCATAATACAGAGTTAAAACATTTATAAAAAAAGATGTCTTCAAACAGTGAAGAAAAAATATTTAATATGAAAATTCGAATTTTACTTCAAGTGAAGTAACCTATTTATTATAATTAAACAAAAAAAACATTATGGAGTGCAAAAAAACCATGTGCTAAACCTGGCCAACGATATTTGTGATCATTTAAATCTTTAACAGCACTGGAACCATCCATTTTTACTTAACTTTTAATTTTTGTGTTTTCTTCTTTCTATTAAATAAATGAATAAATAATACAATATTTTTAACAGTTGTTTATATTACGCACATGGAATTTGACAGTTCTCCCTTAAGATTAAACTACCAGCATCGGTCGATTAAACTAGTAATTAACAATAAGATTATATCAACCCAAATAGTGAAATCAAAGATTAAAGTTAATTTAATCGCTAATCTCCAACTCAAAAAGTGGCCCTTAATATACATAATATATGAAATGTATTGCAGTGGGGGGATAAGCATGTCTCTATGGCCATTTCGTCTCTGCTTAGGAGACTCGTCAGGAAACTTTTTCCCAAAGGTGGGAAAATCAAATTGGAATATTGTTGGTAGGAATTGACTAAGAGAAAGGAAGTATAAAACAAGCCAGCTTATAAAAGCTGCTCTTGTACGTCAGAAGGCCTAAATGAGGAAAATATATTTTTTTTTTAATAGTAGTTTTGTAAAGAAATTATTTTTATTATAATTTAAAATTGGTAATAAAATGCTATTTTCACATGAAAAAAAAACTAATTAAAATACGAGAATGACTTCACCAAATGTTTGACCTGGTTAAAACCTTTTAGAATTTTGTGTTGTTGCTTTTCATTTGCTAATGCTTCTAAAAAAATCAAACATTCGCATTTAAAGCAATAGTAAAAACTTCAGCAAAAGAAATTGCCAGGATCCCAGGTTGCCAGAAATTTTTCATTTGCTCTTAGGCACCGAGATCTTTGTATTAGGTTTTAAAATTTTGGCTCCAACAAAGTCTTTAATTCATATGTATATCAACTTAAGCTCCCAGGATCAATACAATGCCTTCCTAATAACTATTATCCGCTACCCGAAAACATTTATTATATTTTATTTATTTTATTTCAAAATGTAATATATGTAGCCCAATGGCCATTTAAGTATATTACAAGTAGTATCATATGTGCTTAAACCAAGTGCCCATTCATAGAATGAGATAAAGGTATATTTACATTAAAAAATCCCTAGAATTCTTATATGATCGACGTTCTGGAGAACCATTCCCGACGCGATTCGCATTCTCATAAAGCACTTCATCACAAAGATGTGCAAGAACATACATAGTTACATCATGAATGCTGTCTACTAGCTGCGCATGGCTCCTATTACACCCATAGAAGCCTATATATCGCTCATTTGCGAGAAGAGTGGCATAACTCAAAAAAGTGATTTTGAGATCAATACGTTGAAACATTTTAATTCAGGCAGTGAAAAAAAGAGATAGATATACAATTTTTAGATAGTTTTTTGAGTTATGCCACTCTTTTCGCAAATGATCGATATGTATACTGACCAATTGTATCCTTTCAACCTCTTGTTCCACCCTAGGTCACCAGTTAAATAATTTATTCTCGACGCCATAACCCATTTTCTGCTAAAAAGTTGCGGCAAGCTTACATGGCTTGCTCCTTTAACCTTTTCATTTACTGTGCAGCTAGGTGGGAAAGTGATATATTTCAGCATTGCTTGTTTTGTAAAATAACAACTAAAATTTTCATTATTTGCTGTTCTCCTCTAAAAAAAAAAAATTATCAAACAAAATACTTTTGTAAATAAATTTTTTGCTTTTTTGTTACTATAGGTCAAAATTTTACCACATTATTCTTTCAAATTTGCGATATATTCTTGTTAATCTAGATATTTACAAGTCAAACATTCGTTTCTTTGTTCAAAATGAAAACAAGCTTCTTTCAGGTATATATAGGTTTTTACTTTCAAATTAACGAATTTACGGCACAAATAAAGTCGAAACGCAATATTTTTCAACACAAATTGAATTTTGTTCGGAACAAATTAAACTTTTTTCAACACAAATTAAATTTTTTTTTTAACTTCAAATTTGATTATTTTTATTTATGCGGTGTATTTTTTATTTAATTTTGTGTATTATTAAGGCTTTCCTTGAAGAAATATTTAATAAATTAGCTGAATCTAACATCAATGGTGCTGGGTTGATCCTTGACAATACAAGGATACACAAAACTCTAAAATTTGAATTTAAAAAAATTTGAATTGTTTTGAAAAAAGTTTAATTTGTTCCGAATAAAATTCAATTTGTGTTGAAAAAAATTGTGTCTAACTTGTAAAAAATTTAAGTTGTATTGAAAAATCGTGTTTTTGAACATTTTTTCCTTATCGTATTATCTTCAAAATCAACACGCTATATATGTTTATAAAATTGTGCTATGTTATCTAAACAAACAAATTCTATTCTATGCACATATTCTGAAAGTTGATTTCTAAATAAAACCAGTGTTTACTTTTTTTAGTTGCTCAGACATGATTGTGTTTTTAATGGATATCTTCAGATATATTGGTATGGGGTAAGATTGTGATTATTGTTCTTTAAATACATATGCACATTTGTAAAGGTTTAAATCGTTTTAAGTTTAAAACATACACAAATTTTTATCTGTGTAGTTTATTTTAGAATTTTTATTTGATCTTATCGTTAAAATAAATATGAGTAGACATTATTTTTATTTTTTTAACCTAAACAAAAATTTAACCGCCAGCTGAGACCTTTCCTCACAAATCATTACCTCTTTTAAATTGTGTGAGTGTTCATTTTGTAAATAATGGTTTATCACTTAAAAAACCTAATAACTTTTCGTAGGTATATAGAGATATCTTTGTCACCTAAATATTTATAGTGAGAAAAATAAATATGTTTGTTTTTGAAATGAATCACGTATGACACCCAATGTTTCAATTTTTTTTTTACAGCCTTTCTATTTAAAAAACCTTTAACTACATGGTATGGCAATAAAGCGGCCTTACGCAATATTATGGATCTGGATCTGGTACATATGATATGTCTATGCTAAAGCTAAATACAAATCTAGTGTGAATGTAAAAATCATCACAAATAATTTGCAAAACTTAACCAATTGTTAACTGCTAATTCTACTACAATTAAATATGTCATCTCACTAAGTATTAAATAAAACCAAAACAACCATATTTAAACTCAGTATCATTTTTATTACTATATTATAAACTTTATATTAAACTTTGTTGGCCCATTTGGTCGCATATATTACATAAACTTAAAAGTGTCTTTACAGGTCTCGACAACCAAGAACCAAACCAATCCTTAAACAAAAATTCAACTACAAACATCGTCAACATCTAATAATTTTTTCATAATAATTACCATTATTTTATATTTATCATATTGTTAATAACTATATTATTTAAATGTTAGAAAATCAAACATAATCTTTCAATAAGTAAAACTAATCGCCTTGTTATAAACGAATTTTTAGCACCGAAATATCAAACGGCTTATGCTTGTGAAGGTAAGAAACTAACCATAGAATGTGATCCGGGAGATTTAATTAATTTAATACGAGCCAATTATGGACGTTTCTCAATAACAATATGTAATGATCATGGCAATATGGAATGGAGTGTTAATTGTATGTTTCCCAAAAGTTTAACGGTACTTAATTCAAGGTGGGTTTTGTTTGTTGTTCATCGGTCATCGGTAAAAGAAAATTTATACTGTTTTGTTGCTTTATTTTGTGTTCGTAGATGTGCTCATAAACAAAGTTGTAGTGTTTTGGCTACGACAAACATGTTTGGTGATCCTTGTCCAGGTACTCATAAATATTTAGAGGCCCATTATCAATGCATATCAGCGTCGCAAACATCGACCACTACAAATCGTCCCAGTCCGCCACCTTGGGTTTTATCGAATAATCCACCGTTATTACCGAATGGTAGTTCTTCAATTATAAATCCTGCCGTATTGTCTCCACCTTTGCCACCAGCCCAACGACCACAAATGCCTATACCAGGTTTGGCTAATACAAATCTGCCTTTAGGCGGACTGCCAAATGCGGTGCCATCCTCACCGGGGCCTCCAACTATGCATACTACTTTGCCAGGGGGTAGACTTAAGGCTGGTTACAATAACACTGGTTTAAAAACACCCACCAGACATGATGGATTACCACCACCACCGCCTTTACACCATCACCACCATACATCAGCATCATCGGGGAACCATCATACCAACAACGACCAGGCTAAAGATAGTCCTAATAGAGGAAACAGCGAGCATAATTACAAAAATCACCTCGAAACAAAAACAAGTCAATCCCCTGTTAGTAAAACCAACAACAACAGCAACAATGGCAATAATACCACAGCTCCTCCCAATACAAGAATACTAACAGGAGTAGGTGGCACTGGCAGTGATGATGGTACTTTGCTTACCACAAAAACTACAACTAGAGGCCAACAACAGCAATCATCTTTACCTACCGGTACCACCACTGTTTCCTCGTTAGGCAGCATAAATTCCACTATGGGAGCTGGTGTTATAAAATCCATTAATAACATTAATCTCAATAGTGGTTTGGGTGGAGAAGATGAAACAAACATGTTTTGTGGGCCTACTAATGCTAGGAATCTTTTTTGGAATATGACACGCGTGGGCGATGTCAATGTACAACCCTGCCCTGGCGGTGCTACTGGCATAGCAAAATGGCGTTGTGTTCTAATGAAAAAAATTACTCTAGATGATGATGAAGACACTATAGGCTCAACGCAAACACCTATTTGTAATGGTACCTCATGTATTAATCTCAGATTGCGCAATTTTGAACCCACCTGGCATCCTTTAACACCTGATCTAACGCAATGTCGTAGTCTGTGGCTAAATAATCTTGAAGTAAGAGTTAATCATAGAGATTCTTCCTTAATATCGATAGCGAATGATTTATCTGAGGTGACCAGCAGTAAAACTTTATATGGTGGAGATATGTTGGTAACCACAAAAATCATACAATCCATGTCGGAAAAAATGTACCACGATAAAGAAACTTTCCCAGACCAAAGACTAAGAGAAGCTATGATTTTGGAATTGTTGCAAGGCGTAGTAAAGACTGGCTCAAATCTTTTAGATGATTCGCAATTGTCATCATGGTTAGATCTTAATCAAGAAGATCAAATGCGGGTGGCTACCTCCCTGTTAACCGGTCTAGAGGAGAATGCTTTTCTTCTGGCAGATACTATAATAAGAGAACGTAATGTAGTGCAAAAGGACAAAAATATACGTAAGTTCTCTATATATAAAATTTAAACAGCCATCTTAGCTTATAAACTGTTCTGCTTTTAGTACTTTCGGTAAGAGTTTTGGAAACAAAGAGCATACAAAACAATGAAGTATTTCCCGATGCCGAACAGTGGCAAATAAGTGATGATAGAATAGAATTGCCACGTGCAGCTTTAATTGAAAATAGCGAAGGTGGCCTTGTGCGCATTGTTTTTGCTGCATTTGATCGTCTGGAATCTATATTAAAACCCTCATACGATCATTTTGATCTTAAATCAGCCCGAAGTTATAGTAAGTTATAGAACAAACAAAAAATATAATTAATTTAGATAAATAATTGTTTTTATATTTTTAGTACGAAATACTGCCATTTTAGCCAATGATAGTGATGCGTCAAATTCTCAACAACGTATACGCATATTAAATAGTAAAGTAATATCCGCCAGTTTAGGTAAGGGACGCCATATACAACTATCCCAACCTATTAAACTTGTGCTAAGACATTTGAAAACCGAAAACGTTACTAATCCAACCTGTGTTTTTTGGAATTATATAGACCAGTAAGTTAAAGAAATACTTCGAGCAAGGGTATGTTGTACAAATATATTCATTTTTTCCATTGTTTTAGTGCCTGGTCTGCTAATGGCTGTGTTTTGGAGTCTACCAATCGTACTCATAGTGTTTGCATGTGCAATCATTTAACAAACTTCGCTATATTAATGGATGTTATGGATGATCATACACATTCCTTATTTACCATGTTTGATGGCAATATGCGTATCTTGATTTATGTTAGCATATCAATCTGTTTGGTGTTCATAGTGATAGCCTTATTGACATTAAAAATATTTAACGGAGTATTTATCAAGGTAAGATCTTCACGAAGCCAACAAGAAAATTTGAATAGATCATCACGTAGGGGTCAAGGCGGCATCGGCAATAGCTTAGCAGCTGGAGGTTTGTCTAATATTGGAGGCAGCACTAGAAGACAAAATAATATTATTGATCAAACACACGAATCAATACAAATAACAAATGCTACAAATACTAATGCAACGGCAACAACTCATACTACAACTCATACCACAAATAACATACAAAATTTACAACAGCAATTAAATTTGCAACATTTACAAAATTTAACTCAAGCACCATCAAATTTAAATGCCAATAATTTCATACAACACAATTCTATACGTAATTCAAATCGTAATAATTTAAATGCAAATAATTTTAATTTGCAACAGTTGCAACAACAGCAGCAGCAACAGCAACAAGTTGTAGCTGCAGCCGCTGCTGCTGTTGTTGTAGCCAATAATAATCAACGTAACTTACAAATGAATAATTTAAATTTGAATCTAAATTTACAACCTCCCCATAATCATGGCCACAATTTAAATCATAATCATTTAAATCACCAGCAACAACAACAAATGGAAACATCCATGACAAATACTTCAGCAGCAGCAGTTGCTGCCGCTGCTTCTATAGCTGCCGCCTTGCAACAACATCACAATAATGTCAATACTGCTGCCATGGTAGCGCAAGCTAGTAACAATTTAAATGTCAATAATAATCGTAACAATAATAGTAATAACAATAATAGTAATCGTATTAATAATTCAGATCCAAATAATATTATAATGCAAGGAAATATGGATGATTTACAATATAAGTGGTGGTGGTGGTGAAAATTTAATTCTAATTTTTATTACCAATTATATAATAATATATATAATTTGTGTTTATATATACTCGTATTATATTTAAATTTTAAGAGATAGATTCTAATAATATTTAAAAATATTTTATGCACTTTTTGTGATATATGTTTTAGGTAGTTAAAACAAATTTTTTAAATATATAAAATAATTTAAATTAATTTTACACATAAAACTTATAGAAAATATTAAAATTAAAAAGAAAGAGAGAGAGGAATCAGCAGCAAATATTATTGATTTATAAAAAATCTAAATTTGTTATGACAAATGGCATTATTATAACAAAAAAAAAATTCTAAAACTTCATTAATCGAAGAATATTTTACTGCAATAGAAAAAAGCATTTTGTAAATTAATAGTTTTTTTTTTTATTTATTACATACATATTTCTTAATATTGTTTAATTAAAAAAATACTTGTTTAGAAAATTTGTATTTTTTTTATTATATTTTAAGTTTCTTTTATAATTTTTATAAGTCAACATCTAATGTTATTGTAAGTTCATTATTATCATCATGTGTATATTTGTTTTTTTTTTCATTTTTATAAATAAATATTAATTTATTTTGTAATAATATTAAATTTAAATAAAAAGCGTGTTCTTTTTTTTTTCTTAATTTGTATTTTATACATTTTTTTATTTTTCTCTAAAAACTTTAAATTTCCACCACCACCACCACCATATCAAAATTTAAAAGTCGTTTATACTTCCTTTAAAAAAAAAATATTTATTATTAAGCCTTAATTTAATTAAAAATCTTATTAGTAACATTTTAAATAATTTTTTAAAATAGTTTTAAAGCAGTACTAATGGACTTTAAAATTAAGGCTTAATTATAAAAAAACTACATACTTTTATCAACGATTTCCTTGTATTACTACAGATAAAAATTGGCTCTTAACATTTGGCTTAACTCGTAACTCTTTGTAATCTATTTTGTATCTATTTCTCTTTCTTTCTAATATTTCTCTTTACAGTCTGCACGCACCTCCATTTATCGCAATATTTATATTTGCTTACTATTAATTGAAGTTCTATTCCTTATTGGTATCGAACAAGTTGAAGCGAATATAATATTTTGTGGTTTTACTACAGTATTCTTACATTGTGCCATTTTAACGGCTATTGCATGGTTTTGTTTTGAAGGTAAGTTTATAAAATGAAAAAAAAAAAAAAAATAGCGGTAATCACTCTTCATTGCAAATGCCCTTGCAAGTGTTGCAAACGTACCATACAACGTCAAACAATAACAACATGTAAGCAGATATGCTAAGTTTGCTACATTTTCAAGATTTGCAAGGACTTTTGCAAAGAAGAGTGATTACCGCTAATATATTGAAAGTAATCAGGGGTGTCATAGAACTCAATATTGCCGGAATTTGATTTGAAAACAAAAAAAATCTCACTTTGGTGTCATAAAAGCCCATGTCATATCTTTGATGACCGAAATCGAAATAATTCTTGCCAATATCATTAGATTTAAAAATATTAATTTTTAGGTTATATTCAAAACTAATTCCGATAATATCGGACACCCCTGAATATTTTTTTTAACAAATTTTAATATAAAAAATTAATTTTTATTTGGAAAACACTTATACCTTCTATATAGTTTAATATAAGTTTAACGAAAGATAAAATACTTTGAGTTTCGCTACTACATGCACGAAAAAATTTAAATATTCTTTATAATTGTTCAAACACTTTTAATTAGTCAAAAGTTAAAAATAATTGGTCCAAAAATATTTTAATCTTATTGGATGGAATGAATTTGACAAGACTATCGGTCATACGCAAAATATCTACAAAAATTTATGTTTAAAGATTTTGGTAAAGAAATGACGATAGTGATAGCTAAATGAATCTGTTTTAAAGCAAACAAGTATAAGATAAACTATTTATAAAAATTTTTGTAATATTCCTTTCAATTTTATTCAAAATTAAAATAATAACAATGAACTTGTAAAGTTCATTATAATCCAAGGAAATTCTTATCTGTCTACCAGTTCATCCGTTCGATTTTTTCGATGGTAATTGACTTCAAGGTGATGAAGGTAGCGCTTTGGACACTGTAGTACATTAAAAGATATATTGTTTAAAATAATGATGAAGGTGATATTTGTGATATGATGATTTATTAAGATAGATAACTTAATAAGAGTGTAATCTGTGATGATAGCTTAGTAAATCCAAACTTCGAATATAATGCAAGTTTTGCATGTATTTAATGAAAAAGTTTGATTTTTGACTATATCACTTAAAAAACTCATACGTATAGTTTGAAGAGAGTTTCGACAAAATGAAAATAATTATATTTACTTTTATAAAGCATAAATTTGAAAATTGCTCATTCATATGTGTGTGCATAAATTTATTAAATATTTTGCTTTGTTTTTCGTAGCTAATATATGAATTGCCGCATACATATCATGGCCCCTATTATAGTTCACAACACCTAAATGTTTTGTTCTTATTGGCTTTAACATATAAAAATTAATGTCGTAAACATTATTACATACCACATAGGTGTTGTGAATCATAATCGCAATTTTTACAACACAACATCAAATTTACAACTGTTGTGAACCCTTACGTTCTTTCATGAAGTTTTTTCTATATGTTTTGAATTTTTAAAATTTTCTCCATACTAGTTACGTTGCCCACGTATGTATATATGGGCTTCAAAATCTATTTGATAGTCACGACGTAATACTCGTATGTTAAATACAAACAATACTTTATGAAAACTTTAAAAACTTGTTTAAAAATTTGCATTTTTTATGTTCTTTTGTCATTCGCCAAAGTTTGTAATAAAGCATTTCAAAGAATTTTCTGTTAGAATTAAAAAAAATTTTTGTTTTCTCTTTTCGTTTAATTCCATCTATTAAAATACAGCATTCCAATCCTATACAACACTTACCACCGATGATATATTGTTAGAGGTTGATCAAACCTCGAAAGTGAATTGTTACTATTTACTATCGTATGCACTATCCTTTACTATTGTGGCCATATCATTAGCCATAAATCCCAGTACATACACCGAAAATGATTATTGCGTTTTAATGGAAACGAATTTTCTGTTCTATGCCACATTTGTAACACCGCTTATGTTATTTTTAATGGTAAGTTTAATAAATATTCGGAAACAACAAACATTTTAAAAAATACCAATTTTATATGAAGGGTGCCTTGTGTTATACGTTTTTATCTTGGGTGATTATGTGTCGAAAATCACGTACTGCTTTAAAAAATAAAGAACATACTAGATTGTCTAATGTTAGGTGAGTTTGTTACATCCAAATAAACCTTTTTAATATACATATTTTAATTGCTTATATTATTCTTTTATTTTTTTGTATCAGATTTGATATACGGTGTAGTTTTATATTTTTACTGTTACTAAGTAGTACTTGGTTTACGGCATATTTCTATTTACGTCGTTCCAAAGTTGATGACGAAATGTCGCAAATCTATGGTTATCTATTTATTGGCTTTAATACCATGATGGGCATTTATATATTTGTATTCCATTGTATACAGAATGAAAAGGTTTGTACTTTAAATAATGACCTTTATCGTGGTTTGCGTATTGTTCTAGATTAAAGAGAACAAAAATTTTTCTTTAACCTATTACAAAAAGTTGAAATACGACAACGACTACGCCAAATACGATAAGGAACAATTTCTTTATAGACTTATCTAATTGTATGCCATTTTTAATAGATACGTCGTGAATATCGCAAGTACGTCCGACAAAATTCTTGGCTACCTAAGTGCTTGCGCTGTTCAAAAACATCCATATCATCTGGTATTGTAGGTGGTAGTGCTTGTGCCATGAATTCTGCCGGCAATACGGGTACTTTAAATAGCAATACCAATGCGTTGGTTTCTTCAACCGGTACACAATTAAAGAAAGCAAAAATTTCTCTTGGAGATGCTAATGAAAATGATGAAACTGGTAATATTATATCCGCAACTGAGGATGCTATAATGGCTTCTAGTGATTGTGAGCTAAATGAGGGAGGAAAAACTCGGCGTCAGGGTTCATCTTCAACAAGTAGTGGTGGCGGCGGTGGAAGTATCGCAAATGCCACTTCCGGTGGCTCTATGAAGAGCGGCATTATACCTGGAAATTTAGTTCTACAGCATCCTAACAAAATCAATGATCCCAGTTTACAAGGACATGTGGTGATAGAACGAAATGCAAATGCCGGTGGTCCTGGTACCACAGGAACTTTGAGATCAACGGGTGGAATGCGAACTCCTAGTGCTGGTCAGACATCACCAACATCCTCAGTAAGTTCAACTCATTTGATTTTTGGACAGGGACATAAACAACAGCAGTTAGCTGCAGGCAGCATGAACGGCATACAGCCAGCACAAGAAGCATTTTACCACCAACCCGACTATTATGCATGGCAAAAAGGTAATAAATGCCAAACTCGAGACTATCATGGCTCTGGAGTATCACCACAGCAACAGCAGCAGTCTCATGAATTCTTCTATTGGACTCAAAAACACAACCAGGGCCATGGTAAAAAGAAACGAGGTAGTAATACAGGCTCAGATTCGCCTAGTGGCTCACTGCACTCTCGTAACACCGCTACATCACAGCAAATTCTGTTTTACCCCTCATATAAGAAAACTTCGGTCAAACAGCAACAACAACCACCTCAACATCCTTATTATGCGGAGGCCTTAGATCCAGGAGCTCCAACGCCCCATTATCAACAGCAGCGACGACAATATCCGTATCAACAGCAGCAGCAACAACAGCAATTATCGTCAGATGATGAGCAAATGGAACACGCAGCTCATTCTCATTTGTTGCAACAAATAAATCGCCGCGGTCCAGGTCCAGGTGAGTTTGGTCTCTCGCAACCTGGCACGCAACAACGTTACTATAGAAATAAGCATTCCAACTGTGATTTAAACCAACCAGATAAATATGATTTAAGCCGTGTCAATGCTGGAGCTGGTGAAACCTACTATAATCAAGGTTCATTGGCCAGTGATAATGGTCCCGTATACGAAGAGATTTTAAGTAATCGTACCTCAGATGTACAACATTATAATGTCGATGATATGCTACCGCATGACTATGAAGATGAACGAGCTATGCAGATGACCTACCAAAGACAGCAGCAGCAACAGCAAAGAATGATAAAAAATCGTTATCCACATAATGGTAGTAGCGGTGGCGTTGGGATCATGGGTTCCGGCATTCTACCTGCTAATATTCATCGTCCACATCACGATTATGTGGACGATTTTGAAGGTCATGAGGGCGAAAGTCCTTACACGGATGAAGAAGATGATGACGAAGATGAAGAGCCTGATGACGAAGGCAGTGATGATCATTTGCCACCACAAAGCGATGAACGTATGCGCAGATTAATGGCTATGCAGGATGCTGATTTTCAAAGAAGGTTTCAGTAAGTATAACAATAAGAAATGATTAAAAATAAAAAATATATTTTCAAAGTTTTAAAATAAAAGTTATAAATTTAAATAATAGTTTTTAGTGCTGCTTGCTAAATCTGTTTTTATCTCAATTTTATAAATTTTATTGTATTTCTTTTCCTTTTATGATTCTGCTTAGGCGTCAACTTCGCAAAAACGCCCAAGCAAATGAGAATACAGCACCACCACCCAGCTATAATGACTACCATGAACCCCAATATCCATTACCGCCACATCAACAACAACAGCAGTTACCATCACAGCATCAACAGCCTATAACGGTTTTTGGGGTAAGTAGCGGTGCTGGAGGTTCAGTGCGTAGTTTTAAAAAGACTACATCTGCCAACGGTAGCCGCTTAGCTGTGAATGAATTATTTAATACTTCAACAACACATGGTCCACCTTTGCCACCGGCGAATCAACATCCCATGCAAAAGAAACAATTGCAACAACAGCAGCAGCAACAACAACAACAAATATCACCACAATCAGTCAACAATATGCCAGTAGTGGGACGCAATATATCAGCCATGCTAGATGAAAATAATACTGTGAGATGTTATTTAGAGCCTTTAGAAAAGTAAAACACAAAACAAACAAGTTTATATTTAAAATTGAAAAAAGAAAGAGAACACTTAAAACGTTTTATATATGCAACATACATGCATACATATAGTAAGACAATTAATTATTACATGTTCAAGGTGTATTTATTAATTAAAAGAAAAAATATATAGAAACGGATTAATTAGTTAAGATAATATATAATGAAAAAAAATAAACAAACTCCTTCCTTATCCCAATCAAACAAAATACAAAATTCCTTAAAGCAACGTTAAAATCCTTTCTCTATATAAAGAAAATAATGTGTAGTTACAGGCAAAGCAAGAAACCACGCATTAAATGTAATTTTCAAATAATTATAACAAATTTTAAAAAATGAAATATATACCATTACAACTATAAGCTAAAGAATACATTAAATGAAAAGCTAAAAGAATATATATATTAACAAAAAAATTAAATAATTACAAAACACTTGTAATTTTAAGTATAAAAAACCTGCTATAAAAGAAAATGCCATTTTGTTGACAATTAGATTGATGATATTTTTATATACAAAAAAGATAACGATATTTATTATATATACTATATATATTTTGTTTTTATGTTTTACAATGCAATGTTTTCTTTTTTTATTTTATATATTTTTTTTATAACAATTAGTTATAATGTGAACTGTATGTATTTTATTATTTTATAAAAATGAGCTTTTATAATTTCTATAGCCTAACAAGATTTGATAAGATGGAATAAAACAAATTCAATACCATTATAAAAAACAAACTTGATCAGTTTAGCTATTAAGTTTAAAATAGTTTAAATATAATATTTAGATTAAAAAAATAAAAAATGGGGAATCAAAACCAAATCCCCGCCCACTGTATAAATGCTTAGCCTTACGATATTTTTGTTAAATTTAATATGAGTTTGATTTTTTCTTTTTTTAGTTGATTCATTTTCTTTTTCAATGGATATTTTTATTACGCTTTAAATATTTTTAATTTCTTTTTTTTCAAAATAACAGGACTATTAGCATTATTTTTTTCTTTTGGTTATTAAAATATATTATGCACTTCATTATTCTTTAAAATGAAACATTTTTTTTTTAGAAATTATTGAGAGAAATTAAAGAAATTAAAATGATAAAATTAAAAAAATGTAAACTTTTATGTAAATTTATAAAAAATCATATTTAAAACGGAAAAATTTAATAAATGTGTATAGTAATGAAATGAAAATAAAAAAAAACGTTTTTTCAATTTTTAATCCCCTGCATTAATCATCTTTTAAAAATCTCTCTAGTTTTAAATTAAATATCGTTCATATTCAATTTTTGAAAGTAATTATGGTATTGCCAAATATAAAATTTTATTAATGCCTAGAATAGCAAAAATACTTAGTTCACCTAACGATGCCAATATAGCCCTTTTTACACCGTTTTTAGCATTTTTTTTAACAACCCCTGCAGATAAGAAACCAAGATATTTTATTAAATCTGTTTTGTGGACTGAAGAAAAAGATGATTATGCAGTGTTATATAGATACATTTTTCATAATATTGTCATAAAATTAATTTAAAAAACGTTTAATCTAAATATAGCTCTTTTTAGCCCCTTTTTAATGTGGTCTTGGCTCTTTTTGCATCTAAAAAGTTGGCATCGCTGAGTTCACTGTAATATCGTTACAGCAAATTCTCATGTAGTCAAAACATGGCATCATTGATATTTGTTTACATTTTCCCAAAGCAATACGGCATCGCTGTATGTAAAATTATAACAGCTGTATAAATTGAGTCATTTCTATGCATTTATTAGTGAAATAAGTAAATAAATAGTTAAATATATATAAACTTTGTTTTATATAAATAAATATGACAGATTTCCAATGGCCCTGGGAATATACATTTCCGCCATTTTTTACGTAAGTTGAAAAGCATAACATCAATAGTCCTGATTAATAAACAAACTTCCTTAGGTTGCAACCCCATGAAGAGACACGCCACCGACAATTAAATGTTTGGGCCGATTTATTTCTCAAATACCTCAAATATCTTAACAAATTTACGATTAACATACATGAAAAATCATTTCCACTCTTTTACAATGAAACGCTGAATAGACGTTTATCGCCTTCAATGATTTTACAAATATTGGAAAAGTTACAAAGTACTCGCCATGCCCATCCTTTAGATAAGAAACGTGAAGAATGGCAGGTATATTGGCATACTCTAGATGAGTATGGTAATATGATTAACGATTGGATACAGGAAACAGGTCAAGCCAATACTGTTTGCACTTTATATGAAATAAGTCATGGTGATAGCACAGAGGGTAAAGATTTTCATAATATGGATGAAGCTGTTTTACTTAGTGTATTAAGAATACTAGAGGAGAAGGGGCGTTGTGAGTTAATCGAAATGGATGGTAGTTATGGTGTTAAATTTTTTTAATAAAGGTAAAATCAAAATTGACATAAGGGAATTGTGTCAAGAATTTTTTAATTAACGAATTATGTCCCTAAAATTATTTGTAAATATGTATGTAGGTATGTATATATATAATTCCTTACTGAGCAATATTTATAAATGACAGAATGTAAATGAAGAAATATGATTCTAGTTTTATTCTAATATATGCCATTCCTTTCCTTGTTCGCAGCATTGTTGTCTAATATGAAAAACATTTGTGTTCACTTTGTAATCAGTCTTCTAATAATATATTTTGTTTCAGAGGACTTTTAACTCGAAAATAAATTTAAATTATTAAACATTAAAGGTGAAAACTCTATATAATAAGATGGGATAACCATGGAGAGAATTTTTTTTAATTTGTAATAATATGCTGAAAATTTCGCTGGGGTACATTTGGATTTTTGGCATGCAAATAGTTCTAAGAGAGAGCACAAAAGTACCAACTTTATCATGCATGACAAATATTTAAAAAAAAAAAAATGACAGCACTATTAACATCTGTTAGAATACTAAAAATATGACAACACTGCATGTTGGTAGCCTCTTCAGGGTTAACAGACTTTTTCGACTCATCCCCGAATTTTAAATTCTCATCCCTTCTTAGATCATCTTAAGCATTCTCAAAGCTTTATGTACTAATGATATGCAAAAAATATACTATTTTAGTAGAAAAATAATTTCATAAAAAAAACAATTTTTAAATTTTGTTTGTAAAGCTATATTTACACCACCTAAATTCTCATCTGATTATAACAGATACAACTCAGACGGCAAGAATTTTGAAAGTAAAAGATGTTCTCTTTTTAACTGAGCTCTTTCAAGAACAATAAAAATTAAATTAGATTTGTAATTAAACTAAATGAGTGCGCTTCTGCTATATAACTTAGATGAGAAACTTAGGTAGTGTAAATATAGCATTACAAAAAATCTTATTATGTAGTACATAATTTTTGTATTACAATGATTTGGCTTTTCAGTAAATTTATTTAAAGTAACTCAACATAATGCTTTGTTCCATAAATAGGCATTTATTAAAAATTAAAACTTTTCAACAATTCATAATAATCAGAAATAATATAAATATTGAAACAATCACCCACATTAATATTTCGATTATTCCCAATAAAATCTTCATTCCGAAATGTATATTTTTTTCCCATTACACATTAACACATACCGTTTTTTGGATAAATTCATTAATCTGGCAACACGGAACCTTATGTTAGTTTTTTCCTTACCATTTTGTTTACAAGTTATTATTCTTTATTAGAAGTCATGGGAAGTAATTTAGTAAGTTTTTGCTAAATAAAATTTGTATTATTTTCATTTCCTAAAACAAATATTTTTTAACTTTTTTTCAAACAGGCTTTTAAGGTCGAAGAAATTATAAATGACGTAAATAAACTACATTTAGTTACTTTACAACATGCGGCGGAAATTTCTCCATTTGTGCACGAACGCACAATAGGTCCTGATTTAAACTTGGTGGATTACGACGAACACAAGGAGCCCTTAAATGTAACTGATAGTGAAAACGGTGATTTGCATAAAGACCTAACCAAAAGTAATAAAAATGAAATTAATAAAAAGAGAACACCATCCAAGGAGAAGCCGCAAGGCCGAAGTTCTTGTGTTAAAGAGAATGAAAACAAAGAGCCAAATTGTCTACATGTAAGCAATGTTTATTTTTACAAAATTGTTTTTTTTTTTGTAATACAATCTAGCTGATGTTTTCATTTAATAGATCTTAGACTACCAAACTATTAGCACCAGTATATTATTTAAAGAGGCTGAAGAGCAACGCAAACGCTCCATACGTCAACAAATCATTGATATGCAGGATAAACACTTAAAACTAATGCGTAGCGCTTTACAGCCAATAGAGGAAAAACATCAAGAGGAACGACGTAAATGGCTGGAAAAGAAACAACATAATGATTCTACAATTTTACAATTGGCCGAGCAGCAGACTGCCCATGATCTGAAGGAGCATGAACGTCAGTTGCAGAATTTGCGTTTGCAAACCCAAAAACAATTGCAATTGATATCCTTTCAGGGCATATCACAATATCAAACGAAATTTCGTAATAAATATGAGGCCATCGTTCATCTCTTAATGTCTATAGACAAACAAGCTTTAATATCTTGTGCTGAGTACAATAAAAAACTAAAGGAATTAATACAAATGTTTGAACAATTAATAAATAAAATTAAATCGGGAGAATGTGGCCCTATAGAATTAAGGACGGCTGAAAATTTATGTAAATCTTTGGAAGACTTAGAAATGTCCATAATAGACGCTTGCAAACAAGAAAAGGCAAAACAGGAAGAACAATTTAAGGAGCAACAGAGAAAAGAAGAAATTGCAAGACAAGAACAACAGGCTCAGCAAATCCAACAATCTCAGCAACAACTGGCCGAAACTCAACAACAACAACAGCAGCAAGCACTTACAAATTCAGCTCAACCAGCACCAACTGAACCATCGAATATACAAACAGCGACTGAAATACCCGCACCACCTACTGAAGGCAATAGTGCGACAGTTTCCTCACAATTTGTGAATTCTGAACGTTTTGCTTTCTATACAAAAATAAATTCTTTCTATCAGGAAAAAGTAGAAAGAGTAAAAGTTTTGCAATCTGACGAGTCCATGAAGAAATATCGCTGTGATTGCCAGAAGAACATAAACATACCAGTTAATGCTATTTCCGCTGTTAGTCAACAACATATACAAGATAAATTCGATAAGTTATTAACATATGTAAACAATCAGCCTGCTTTAGGACGTGATTATTGCATATTACTGATGGCCAAAAAGTTTGTAGGTCAAGGGGAGACAACTATATCTAGCAATCCCCAAGCTGCTTTTCCAGTAGCTTCAGTTATTGTGTCACTATGGAAGCATATACCCGAATTTGGCCAACTATTTTTGGCTTATGTATTTAAAGAATGCCCATTTCTAGTGCCGTACTTTATACCACAAAAGAAAGGCCAGACGTTGGAAGAATATTCAAAGATTTTAGGCTATCGAACTACTGATGGTCAAATTGAACAACAAGACATGTATTTGAAAAGACAATCGGGTGTGGCACGTCTCTATGCTGCTGTCATGATAACTAGTGGCCGGCAGCAGGATGGTCCTTTGCATCCTTATGGTATTGAACATGCTTGGCGTTGGTTAACCAATTTTATAGTCTTGGACCCTTTGCCCGATATCTGTGCTACTTTAATTATGGAATTCTTACAATTAGTAGGCTGTGATTTGTGGTCCTCTTATGGTAAACAATTTGTAAAGTTATTAATGTTCATCCAGCAACAATATTTTCCAAAACTGTCGGCGGTTGATGAAGGTGGACCAAAAGCAAGGTTAGAATTATTGTTAAGTAAATTTTTAAGGGAAGGACAAATACAAAAACCTCAAAGTATACTGCCACCGGGATTTTGGTAAAAAATGTTTATATTTTTCTATTTATTAAAAATATGTATAAAAATGGACTATTATAATGAATACGAAAAAAAAATATATAATCATTAAAAAAAAAAAATAAAAAGTATTTAAAATTTTCAGTTCAAAAGGAAAAATATTGGTGAGAATAACATTCAATAGATTGTGCTTTAAATAGAAATATAAAAATATGAATATGTATAACACAAAGAGCTCTGATGAGACCTTTCGTAGCTGGGCCGAAAACTAGTTCAGTTCTGCTTAAATTTTCGAATTTAATTCGAAAAATTATAGAAGTATTTAAAATTAAGGCGATAATTACTGATAATTTGTTTTTTTTTCACACTCAATTTAAACTTTATTAAGAAATTGTTTTTTTTTTGTTTTTATTAACAATTTATTTAAAATTCTATAATGCAAAGTATTTCTTAGTATCAACCAAACTTTATGGTAATAATTAGTTGCAATCCTGTAGGAGTTTTTTTTTTTAATTTACTCGTCGTCATCATCGTCTTCATCTTCCAGATCTAAGTCATCTAGTTCATCGGCCAAACCCATGAACAGATCCTTATTTATGGGTGCAGCATCCGAGGCAGGTGCATTAAAATCATTTGCTGAGGCAGCTTCTGACGCAGCAGAGGCCGCTTCTTCTTCTTCCTTTTTCACTAGGTCATTTGCTTGTTCTGCTAAACGTGTTTCGGAAGCTACTGTACCAGATCCATCAGCCTCTTGAGCTTCCAACGATAAAGCAGCCAAGTCCAATTCTTTGTATTCAACTTCCTCCTCGTCCTCGTCACGTTTATACGAATCAAAAGCGGCATCACCGTCTTCCATAGGACCATCATCAACCAAGTCTGGATTAAAGCTAAACATTTCTCTGCCGGAAATACCAAATTGTTTGCCTTTGCTAAAATCGGTCTTTTTGCGCTCTTCATCTGCAGCCAACTTGTCTTTTTTCTCTTGAATCTTGCGCTTCTTCCAAGCCAGGAAAGTTTCCAATGTTACTTTAGTAGTGTTGGACCCCAAGGCGGCTCGCTCTTTTTCAATTAAATCTACTAAAGAGATTTCTGATGGCTTATTTTCATCCATTTTCTTTTTG
Source organism: Metopia argyrocephala (assembly GCA_963576795.1). Lineage (NCBI taxonomy): Eukaryota > Metazoa > Arthropoda > Insecta > Diptera > Sarcophagidae > Metopia > Metopia argyrocephala. The sequence goes on along the minus strand of OY756208.1, from coordinate 168,328,086 downwards.
TCCTTTTTCAATACATAACCCGGGGGCAAGGCGTGACGATAAATACATTTTTCACCATTTGGACATTCCCAAAACCAACCATATTTCGATTTTTCTACAGCTTCCAGAAAGTATTTGCAAATCTAAATAAAAAGACAAAAACAATATTAGAATACATTTTGCGTTTGATTTGAGCTTTTCAATAGCTTACAATATCTGTAGTGGGCCGTCTCTTTTCGTTGCCATGTTTTTTATCCACAACTTCTTTAAGTTTGGCATCATCCCAGTCTTTCATGTCATCTTCATTGTCATCACGCATATCCACATAAATTGAACGTTTCTCCACCTTGTTCTCTACAGATAAATCGTGAGAAAACTTGCATTTATCTCCCTTGGTGCACAGGCCCTGTTTGAAAAAAGCACAAACCACTGACTTGGGATCGGTACCCTTTTCAACCTTTTGCGTTTGCACAGGTTTGAAGATTGATGCCAACTCCTTCAGCTCCTGTAGTTTCTTATCCTTTTCATCCTTCTTTTTGTTGACATCAGTCTTAGGATGATGGCCACCACTTTGAACTTGCTTGGCAACTTGTTGTATAAACTTTTGCTGCTTAGCTCCTTTTTTGTTTTTTAAACCAAAAGTCTTATCCTATTGAAAAAAAAATAATTTGAAATTATGTTTAATGGAAACAATCCAAATATTCTTTTTCTCTTTTGCTTTACTTGTGAGGTTATGTCTTTTGTGTCTAATGATGGGTAGGCCTGTCACTACTTGTTTTATGGTTTTTTGTTTCCTTACCTCAATAACCTTCTCCTTTTTCTTCTGTTCCGTCTTTTTACTTGGTCCAGGGGCCTTTTTAGGAGGCATGATTGGTATTTAAATATTGGAAAAAAGACAAATTTCAAAACCTACTAAATTTAATAAATTTTTGTGCTCGTGTATGGAGAGCGGCTGCGTCAGAAGCTGTCAAAATTGTACAAAGCGAATATGTCAATAAAAATATTTTGTTTTCAGTGATGCCACTCTGTCATAGAGAACGATTAAAACCAGGGTTAGGAAAATTGTAGTCGGTGATATGAATAAAAATATAAAAATAATATAATAAAAACCATAAATCAATAAAAATTTAAAAAAGACGACATTTAAATCAGCGTCCGGAAAAAGTCAGCTCCGACCTAAATTTCTCTTTCTAAACAGTTTATTTATTTTATGCAAGGTTGGCAACCGGTACCGTTATTAATACCGGTACCGTTTGAAATTGAATACCGGTATCTGTATACCATTTCCGTCAATACCGGTATAATACCGATATAATATAGGTTTAATACCGATATAATATCGGCACATAAATATTTCTAAAATTTACATACTGGCGACATTTATGTTTATAAAAAGTTTGCTTGTATTTGATTTTTTCCAATTTAACGCTTGCGCGTTCATTGGCCGCTCCACTGGTGACTGGTTGGCACACTTCTCTGAGAAGTGGATTGGGTATGTTCACCGCTTTGGTAAAAGCAAAGTTATTGCTCTAGATATGTATCTCGAAGGTTTTTGATAAAGTCTGGTACGAGGCTCACATTTCCAAACTAGCTGCCTTTGGTGTCGGTGCCAATTTTTGTAGTTTTATAACGAGCTTTCTCAGAGACCGCGGTTGTAGACAATAGTTATAGACAGTCGCACTTCCAACCAGCTTAAGTTTTAATTCGGGAGTACCGAAAGTCTCTTTTCTGTCTCCTACACTATTGCTAATTTTTCCAAACGATCTTCTCCTTTCAATTTCCAATCCTATCTACTCTTTCGCAAATGACACCATCATTTGTCATTCATATTCATTTGATCGTAAGCCGAGCCATTGAAGATTGAGGCGAGAAGACAGAATATGAATGACACGCTCTTCAAATAGGATCTAGAGAACAGGGTCGAATTTAATACGTGCAAGACTCAATTTTGCTTTATGACACATAGAGGCTGTGATGATTTAATCCATATTTCGAGTGTCGAAAGAAGCTATCAAGTGCCTCGGCTTTTTAAAGCTGTGCAAGAAATTAGAGTTGTGTAACTCATGAACGAACTAGTTCAACTGAGCTATTCACTCAAGTGAGCTAAAAGAGCCATTCATTACAATATGCTCTTTTAGCTCAGTAGTTCATGTTTCTTTCTTGTGAATCCACGTTTCTTTTCGCTCAGTAGTTCATGTTTCTTTCTTTCTTTCTTGTGAATCTTTTCGCTCATCTTTCTTATTAGTTCGTTCTCTTTCTTTCTTGAATCTTTTTTATTCTTTGACATTTCATGTTGAAGGTACATACTAATTGGTAATGCCAGCTGCAAATAATATACGTAGCTGCCAGAAACTTTATAGGACGTTACATTTTTGGAAATTTAACGATTTTTATGATAATTTTAATATAAATAAAATATATAAAAGAAAATTATATTTATTTTTTACTGTCGAATTTGAATAAAAATTAGCATTTTTAATAAAATATTTTAAATAATTAGATAATGACCAAACTTGCAATTACAATAATAATAAATTCGTACATGTATGTACATACATGCGTAATTTTTGAGATCGAAAATAAAATTGTATATTAATTACAAAATTCTTTAAATTTTTCTGTAAGGCTAAAATTAATTTGTGTACCTGAATTTCACTAGAGTATGATAACTGATAACCGATTACTGTAAAACAAAATCGATTGAGTTTGAATTTAAAGGCAAACTACGTATACAAAAGCTACATATACAATTGATGCCCACAACATGAGCAGTACCAGTGGAAAAAAGTTTAATATGATTCAAATGAAAATATTGAACTAAATGATCTACTGAACTAAATGAGCCATTGAACTAAATGAGCGTCATAGTTCATTAAAGTGAGCTGAACTAAGAAGAGCGCTCACTCAAAAGAGCTAAAAAACCCAAGATTACAAGAAATACTTTATCCCATCTGACCTTCTAAATATTTACAAGACCTATATCCGACCTAGATTGGAATAAAACTCTCATGTATGGCCGGTGCTTCAAAGTGTTCTCGACTGTGTACAGTAAAGGGCGAATGTGCTTGCTTATCAGCGATGGTAAGGTATCGATTCGTTGCAGTATCAGCGCATTATGGCGTGCGTTTCATTGCTCTATCAGTACTTCTATGAGAGGTGCTCTGATGAAAAAAAGGACTTGATTCCCAGTAGTCGCATATTTTTACGGACCACTTGGAAACAATAAACGATATTAATAAGTTTAAATCAAATGTCTACAAGCACTATTCTCTCTTTCCCACTTCCCATAGCATATTTTCCTAGGACAGCATATTTTCCTATGTATCATCATATCGTTGTATTGTTGTATAGAATAGGTTACGGATACAACAATACGACGATACAACGATACGACAATACGCCGATACAACAATACGACGATACAATGATACAACAATACGACGATACAACGATACGACGATACAACAATACGACGATACAACGATACAACAATACGACGGTACAATGATACAACGAAACGACGATACAACAATACAATGATACAACGATACAACAAAACGACGATACAACGATACAACAATACGACGATACAACGATACAAAAATACGACGATACAACAATACGACGATACAATGATACAACAATACAACAATACGACGATACAATGATACAACAATACGACGATACAACGATACATAGCATACATAACACGATACAATAATACGACGATACAATAATACGACGATACAACGATATGATGATACAACAATACGACGATACAACGATACGACTATACAACGATACGACGATACAACAATACAATGATACGACGATACAACAATACGACGATACAACAAAAAACTAGCTGACCCTGCAAACGTTGGTTTGCCTAGAAAAGTATTGTTTTTGTGTATATTTAAAATACAAGTACATTATCAGGTACAGGTAATATTTTAGGGAGATCGTATTCCTACTAAGCTTGAAGGCTTTGTGTGTTACACTTCTTTGAAGGAGCGATAAAATGTGTTCTACCCTCTGTGGGAATACTTCTTCCTCTGCCTTATCCCGCTCGGATTAAGCTGTATAATAAAAGCTAGTGCTGGAAGCATTCTTACCATGTTTAAAGGTTTTTAAGTTCACCCAAAAAGTGGGCGGTTAAGTGGGCGTGGCGGTATAAAAAGTAGAATACGGTCTACAGCCAGCCCTACTGAATATACAGACAAAATTTTATAAGAATTAGTCAGACAATCTCGGAGAAGCTTAGTTACAAACATTGTGACATCACTCCATACAAAATGTATGGGAAAATGAATTTTCTTTATAACTTCTATTTTCTGGAATATTTTAGAAATTTTTTTTGCTATTCTTCTTATTTGGCCAGAGACCATTCTGAATTGGTACGAATCATCGAAATCGGTCCAGGCTTTCTGGAGTTATAAGCGTAGTAACTAACGCCACTTTCTTTTTATATATAGAAGATAGATATACATATATACATGTATATAGATTAGTGGGATTTTATGATTGTTTTATTTTATTTTATTTTATTTTATTTTTTTTTCATTTTATGCTTTTAAAATATTTTATATCCTTAACTGTGTATCCTTGTCATTTGTGGTCAGTCATATTATTAATTATTTGAGTTTGTATGTAGGTGGATAACAAGCAAAACCATTAAAAAATGTCAACTGTAGTCAGGTATATAAAACTGGTTTTATGGTATGTGTAAAGAAATCTTCTCAAAATATGAGTGAGTGTGTGTTAAAAGAGAATACATACTTTAAATACTTGAAAAGGTCCTTGAGACTATTAGTGTTTGTTGGTTTTTTTCAATATTTTATTTTTTGTAGTTTCAAATACAAAATAAAAATTTTTAATATAGAAACATTTAAAGATGTTATGTTCTAAGTACCATAAACTTGCCATAAAACTGTTTAATTTTACTGATAAATTATTATAACTTTCGCTAAAATGTTGAAATTTTCCATGTTTTGTGGTCTTAAGTTATTGATATTTAAGAAATAAAAAAAAACATATTTTTAAGACCACCCATTATGTTGGCATAGAAACAAGCGTTGCAAATGTGTGATGACCAAATAAGCTGCATGGGTCCTGGCCTATCGTAGAACACTCTTTCAGTTTAAACCCTAAAACAAAAACAACAAATTAAACAGCATTAGTTTGTATAAAATCCACAGCAAATACTTTATCAGTAAAAAAATAATAAAAAAAACATGCTCTTAAACAGATACAAAGGGATGAGCATTAAAAATTTCAAACTTAAAACTGACATATTATAAACATATGTATGTACATACACATGTACATAAGTATGTATATGCATATGTCAAAAATGATCGTCATATTATTTATTTGTTGTTGTTATTGTATTTATATCACTATAACTATAAACACAAATATTTATTTACAATGTTTTGTTTTTGCGTTTAAATGTTATTTTTATTTAAGAGTTTTAATCAATCATTATCTGTTATTTTTATGAGAGAGAGATAGAGGGGAATTTAATACCCAACAAATTAAAAACACTAGTAATTTGGGTGGTCCCTCTATAAGTGGTTAGACTTCTTTTATTTAAAGCAAAAACCATCCATCAATTATATTTTTTATGGTTGCATAATATATGGAAAAAAAGGAATCTTGAAAAAAAAAGAATTATTGAAAATTTATTATTTTAAAAACTAATTGAATCATAGCCTTTCATGGCGATAAAATCAACAATAAACTACAAAAATTTTAACTACTCGCATTCAGTCGATAGTAAAAATACATGCTAAATTAAGAGTTTGTACACTTTGCTCAAACAAGTTCTAATTAACCGTCTGTCTAACTGCTTCTCCTTTCTTGCAATCAATTTACAGCTGGAAAATATTAAGATTAATTCTGTGGCAATACTCGTTAATAATAATTTCTTAAGTTGACAGAAGTGCTTTTTTATTTGTGTTTTTTATTGAGGTATAGAACTTTAAGTTGGCATCACTTTTTTAACTGGCGGCCATTTTGTCAGCTGTCAAGTGATTAATATTTAGTTTGGTTTCCCATTTCATCATGAACAGGTTGACAAAAGAACAACGCTTGCAAATCGTGCAAATTTATTTCGAAAATAATGGTTCAGTTCGCGAAGTTTACCGCAAGCTCCGTCCATTTTATGGTCGACATAATCGTCCATCAGAGCAATTAATTCGGTTAACCATGGATCGTTTTCGCACTACGTTTACTCTATGTGATAATACGCATCCGCAGAGACGTCGAACAGTGCGCACCGAAGAAACAATTGCCGCTGTAGAGCAATGTGTTGAAGAGAACCGGAATGAATCGATTCGCCACCGTGCACAGCAATTGGAGCTTTGTCCATCAACTTTATGGAAGATTTTGCGCAAAGATCTTGGCTTGCGACCTTACAAGATTCAGCTTGTGCAAGAATTAAAGCCGCGAGACCATGCAATGCGTCGTGATTTTGGTGTATGGGCCGAAAATGAGATTGATCTCGATGCTGATTTTCATCGCAAAATTTTGTTCAGTGATGAGGCTCATTTTTGGTTGAATGGCTACGTCAACAAGCAAAATTGCCGCATTTGGAGTGAAGAGAATCCACATGAGACCCTTGAGACGCCATTACATCCACAAAAACTGACTGTTTGGTGTGCTCTATGGTCTGGTGGAGTCATTGGGCCATACTTCTTCCGAAGTAATGCTGGAGAGTCAGTTACCGTTAATGGAGACCGGTATAGAGCCATGATAACCGACTATTTTGTTCCCGAATTGGATGGCATAAATGTGGATGAGTTGTGGTTCCAACAAGACGGCGCTACATACAACACAGCGCACGTCACAATCGATTTATTGAAGGAAACATTCGATGAGCGCATAATTTCGCGGAATAGACCTGTCAATTGGCCACCAAGATCGTGTGATTTGACACCATTGGATTATTTTCTTTGGGAATATGTGAAGTCGCTCGTCTACGCCAACAAGCCAGAAACGTTAGGGGACTTGGAAGCCAACATTCGTGGCGTTATTGCCAACATACGGCCCCATATGCTCGAAAAAGTGGTTGAAAATTGGACCTGTAGAATTGGCTAGCCGCGGCGGTCGCATGCCCGAAATCATATTTAAACATTAATGGCATAAAATTATCCTTCCAATAAAGCCAAATTGATAGACATTAAAACGGTTTTCTTGTGTTTTATTTCAATTCGAAGTTCTATACCTCTAAAAAAAAACACCCCTTATATTCATAATCTCTTCTTCAGGGTTTGCCACTCAAGAATAAAATTCAAGAATAAAATGTCATTATTAATAAAACTATACGGATTTATATTTTAACTTTAACATACCCAAGCACTATTTATTTTAGATAAAACCCGTAATATCTCAAAACACGAAACTTCGACTTAACCCATTATTATTTATTGCCACAGCATTAATAATGCTCAGCTGTTAATTTGATTTCATGCGGTTTAATTATAAAACTTTTTTTGTCATACAAAAAGTAATGGCGTTTTTTTTTTTCTTAATTTTTAAACTCAAGGTTTATTTATTGACAAACAATCTTATTAAAAAACATACGTACATACAGCAAATCCTGTTTTTACACGGTACATACGTTACAGAAAATACCGTGCAAAAAAATCGTGTAAAAAAAGAGTACATATATATACATACATATACATATATTTATAATACTGTATTAGATTAATTCAATTATATACAGCTTTATACAGCTCCTTGTATCGAGCCATACATGATTGCAGGTCCGATTAAAATTTATTAGCTCTTTAGTGCTCATGATCATTTGCCAAAAAATGCTCCGCTAATTTATTCTTCATTTGAAGGCCATTCAGAATTGAAATTTCGGTTATTAAAGGCTGAATTATGAAGAAATATGCTACCACATAACAAGATTTTTAAAAGCTTATTTTAAACGTCATCTAAAGTATATATGTAGCAATACTCGTCTACGAATTTATGCACAATTTTTCAGATATCTTTAGAGTTCCATTGCTGTAGAACTTCTGCGATTTATCGGCAAAAACTTTGTGGGTCTAGTATCGATGGCAAAAAAACCATAGTTGCGTTGTCAGCTGGCAATTAAAAATTTTAATTTGCAAAAAAAATTATTTATTTTTTTACAAATAAAACTTAAAAAAATTTATTTCCATTTGCCATCTTTTTTAGCAACAGATTTAAAGTTGGGTCCATTCATCCATAATCTATCTACCCATTGCCGTCATAACAACGTTTTGCGAAGTATGGGTTTTTCTTAATTTTACAATACAAAATTTCTCTCGCACACTTTTATCTTTTCAAGTTGTGTCTCACAGTTTAGGGATGTGCAGAAAACCTGTCCAGGGGCATTATTCTGTAATTCTCCTAAGCTACATAAAAACCAAAAATTTTGGGTTTTTAAAGCAGGCTGGGCGTGAAAATACATAAAATTAAAAATATTAGAGATGACAGGCATGAAGCTTTTAAACAACAATACGCGGCCGAGAAATGTATTCGTAGACAAAAAGTGCTAAATCAAGTTTATAAATTTTTAGCGATAAAATTTTAGCTTAGGAGAATTACAGACTAAGGGCTCAGGGAGATTATAAACCCGTTAATGTTAAGCTTTTACACTTTGGGACTCGAAAATTTTTTAAATTAGAGCCTAAGGATTTTTATTTAATTAAATTTTAGTGCCTTTTTATTTATTTATTTTTTTGACATCAATTCATATTTTTTTATAATAATATAAATGGATTTTTAGAAGCAGCAATAGAGTGTCTTTGCAAATGTAAAGCAAAGCTAGAGTTTCAACCGATTATATGGAAATTTTAGAATTTTGAGCAGAATAAACGTTTGTTGATATTGAAAAGGTTTTGTTTAACTATCTATTATCACGAGACGATAGTAGATGGTGTGCGATTCTGCCTTTGCACTGAGTACATTTTAGATTTTTAAACTGTTGTTTCCATGATTACATACATACATACATACATACATACATAATTGACCATTACAACCCTGTGTCAGGGTTACGGCCTAGCTTCTCGCAAAACTAATGTTGTGTGAGCTAATTTTTATCCATGAGTACCGAGACCTATAGCTTAAACTCGACTCCGAACGACAGATTTGAGAAGCTTTTTCATGGCAATCTGTTACTCTCATAGCTTTTGCCAGAAGACTGCTGAGAGGTAGTCGCCGAAAGAAATAATTTTTTCATATTTCTTTTTTTTTTTCAAGATGTCAGAGTTGAGATTTGAAACCGGCACTATCGTCTTAGTAAGCAAACACACTAACCACTAGACCACGGCGACTAAATGATAAGTTAGTGATAAAGTTCGATTATTTTTGTTGTAATAGTTTTGGTGTTGCAAGAAATTTCTATCTGTAAAAAAAAAACGTGTTTTTTTGTTCTCGTTGTCATTACTTTTCTATACTTCACAATACGGCCTGTGGCATGTTGTGCATCAGAGAATGACATGAGTTGATTCGATTTTACTGCTTATTCATATTATTACTACTTTTGTTTTGTTTTTATTCATCAACAGTGGCAGTGTATTGCTTGTAGAGTTTACTTTTGTAAACGCGTTGTTTATTCTTAATTTTTTTTTAGATACCGTTAGCAATAATAACATACAACACACTCCTTTGTATACAAAACACTCAAAAGATTCATTAAAGCTCAACTAAGAGGTTAAATCGTTTGATTGAAACAGTGAAACAAGTAGCATATTTTATTAAAAATATAAGAGAAACTGCATTAGTTTTCATTACAATCGTGTCATTGTTTTTCTTTTGTTCGTAGTTGGTTTATTCACATTTAAACAGTGAAATACTCAAACCTACTTACGGCTTTTGTGATTGGTTGGAGTATTTAGAATTTGCAAGCAACTACAGGCATTTTGTAGCAAAAGACATACTAAATTGAATCATGCAATAGCAGCATTCAATTAGTTAGTGTGTGTTGCTAACTCAATATTCATTTTTAAAAAGTCAAAAAATTGCCATTGAGTGCGAGTCATTCTCTGTTGTGCATATACCCCGTCTTAGAGCCAAAATATTCGCGGGTAAGTAAAGGTAACTGTGCTTAAAAAGCAAAAATTAATTTAAAATGTCTCCTCCCTTTCAAACCCAATTAAAGAATTTTATAAAAAAAATAAAAGAAACCTGAACTTAAATTACGGCATACAATAACAAGCATAGTTTAAGACAATTTCACTCTGCTCTAGAATAAAACACTAAAACACTTTTTATAAGGATTCTGTTTAGTACACTGCACTCCTTTTGTTTCGGTCTATTTTTTTCATTAAATAATTATGCGATTACTTTTCTTATGACACAAAATGTGTGGGAATTAAGTATATACATATCTATGGAATTCATAAATCTTTCTAATAATCAAAGAAAACTAAAAGTAAAATTCAAATGATACACCAAAATTAAATAAAAACAGTGAAAAAATGTCGCCTCTATTATTTTGAAATAGGTAAATATGATTGTTTATATGCAAACCTGTATGTTTGTTAACGAATAAACACCACCTACGCACGATTGAAAAGTATTCTTACCAAACAACCATTCACTAACAACCATCAACCATTATATTCGTATTATGAAAGATTCTTTATCTTTTTTCAACGATGCGCATAATTGAAAAAGACAAACAGTGAAAAAAAAAAGAAAATAAAAAATTTTAAACCGTACTTTTTAGATTGTAGTGAAAATTCTTTTGAACACTAAACATGCATAAATGCTATATAAAGCAGGTGCTAGCTAATTAGTAATAAATGTATGTAAATACGTGCTGTGAGGGTCAAATGAAAAATTAAACACCTTATATTATTTAAGAAAAATGATTTTTTTAATGAAAATAATATGCAGTCAGCTCGCGAAAACGTGAACACTCCAAAGGTTGAACGTGTCAGAAATAAGCAAAATGTGAAAATTCTAAAACTCTTTTTCTTGTTACTTTTTTAAACTTTGCATACATTTAATTAGAAAATCTCTAAATTTATACTTCTTTAATCAATAGACTATTTGCGTGAAATACTAGTTTGACATTTCTTTAGCAAAACATTATTTCTGATGGCAAATAGAATGTTCAAAATTTGATATTCGAAATCATGAATAATCTTAAAAATGTGAACTGTCTTGGTAAAAATTAGTTCACATTATCGCGAGTTCACTGTGGTTCATTGTTATTTGAAGCAAAACTTGATTTTATTAGAACACTAATATACTTTTTATAAAAAAATTTCGATTTCTTAACGTCAAATCAAAGTAAAGACATACATATCTTGATAAATCGTCAATTTTATACTTTGTTTGGTGTCTTTTTAACACGGCTTCTAGTGTCCTAGGCATCGAGTCAACTAGTATTTAAGTGAATTCTGAATATAATTCCTTCTATTCAGCTATGGCAGCTTTAGATCATTCTTTCTCTTATTTTTTTATCAATATATCTATTCCCACAGGTGCACAATTGTGTTTAAGGCTCAGGATTGTGGTAGATGGTTCAATATTTTTCAAAATTTTTTAGGTATACTTAGGATCATTGTCCTGTTGTAATACCCACCCAGTAGGTGGGGCAGCATTCTGTCTTAAAATGTTGAGATAGTATTCTTTGTATAAAAGCTATCATGCTTATTTTTTGCATTTTACACATTATTTGTGTTGACTAATGAAGTTATTCAGACCGAATTCAAAAAGTTTAGCTTAAACTGTTCTCAAGATAAACAAAAATTAATATTTACTTTGTATTCATATTGGTTATTGACTTTAAAAATACCGTTACTATTTTGAAGAAATACGAATAAGTACATAAATATATTTACTTGGTATAGGCGTCCAGTTAGAATTTTTGAAATAGACGCAATCTTTCTTATATATGTATATACGACTTTATCAGGCATATTTATTAGCAAACAACTAAACGAAAACATTTCTAAATTCTTGTCATCGACTGTAAGTAGCATTTTTATTTTATTATTTGTTTGTAGTAAACGTTGTATGTTTGAGTGTTTTTATATGTGTGACTTCAATATTGTTTAACTTTTAGTAGGATTAAAGTCTTCGCGCATGCGTAAACGCTGTGCGACAGATTAACATGTGAAAATAGTCGTATACGTACCAATTCAAATATTTAAATGTTTTCCAATTTTACCACAGACAAGTAACAATGATGTTAATTTTTAAATCACAGCAAAAAAAAAAACGCTTAAATAAAAATTGAAAATGAAATAAACAACAGGTAGAACATTAAAGGAATTTATTAAAAATATTTAGAATAAATTCCACAATAATATCTATTTGGTCTAACAGTTTAGAAACCATCCCTCTTTAGAACAACTTCACACGAAATTTTTTTTAAAGGCTTAATTAATAGGGAATAAATTCCTTATATTTTAATATATTTTTATCATTCAATTTGTAATAGATTAATGAATTAAAAATGTGTTCTCATTTTAAGTGCTGTCATATTATTGAGTAATATCATGATCAAACTAAAAAATACCACAAACTTTCAACAACTGAACAAATTCAAACAAAAATTAAAATTTAAACTTTTATTATTAAAATTCAAACTTTTATTATTAATAAAATTATATTGATAATATCAAGGAAAATCTACATATTTTTAGAATAGTTTTCTATTAATCCTTTATCATCATGACCCATTTTAGGTCTAAAGCTCCCCCCCCCCCCCCCCCCGGGGATACAGAAAAAGCTGCTGGTGATTGTCTCCATCAGTGGCCTGTTTTCTCCGGGGAATATCGGGTTCAACCTAGCCCTGTCGGTAATGGTGGTTATGTGGTGCATGGCCGTAATGCCACGCGTACTTGGAGTGCTTGTCCCTTTAAGTGCGCGTGGCTGGCATTTCTGGCGTTCTCAAGGACTGACCAGAGATGCCTTAATGTGGTACTACGGGCATCAGGAGCCCCCGGTTAGCCTGGGACTTCTTGTCATTCGGGAAGGTAGGCTAATCGGCCTGATGGTTTGGGTGCGGTCCTTTGGGAAGTACACGTAGTGGTTGTGGTAGTACTAGGTAGAAACCCCTCAGCAAGGGGGTATCACTACACAGACAGTGGTGGTGCTAAAGTGCCAACTCGGTGCTATGGGCTCTCTTTTGAGCGCCGTGCCCTAATGCATGAGATTAGAGGGTACCGGCATCTAGTGGCTGTGGTTGGGCGCATTGGACTCAACTGCCGCTCCGGCAACGGGCGGCGTGTGATTAAGTCTACGGACAGGTGCGCACGTAAAATCGCTCTACAGTTTAGGTTTAAAGCTGTAACCATAAGCTTTTTTGACTCGATCGAAATTGGAATATCCTAAAAGGAAAGCAATAATAATTCTTGTGATAGGTACTCGTACCAAAAATTATTACAGGATTTTCTAATTAGCTCTTGACTACATGTACATTAATTAAATTGTTTAAATTTAAACTTTTAAAAATATGAAATCTGGGTTGGGAGCTTATGTGACAATTGGGGATTTGATCCAATTTTTTAAACATGTATTTATGATAAAAATCTCAAAGTCAAACAAATCAATTTGTCTACAAATAAATTTATTTTTAAGCTTTGGACATCCAAAGAATGCTTTAGGCATTTGAAGTTTGAATATAGGAAGCGCTCCTCCTAAAAAATTACCGTCAGTTGAATAAGTTCTATAATAAGTAATCTTCCATGTCTTTATCTACAACAAAGTATTTTATTCCAACACCTATAGCTCAATTATGAATATAATAAATATGTATATCAAAATTTGAACAACTGATTAGGACTATATCGCTCTTCTCAAAATAAAATAACTAATTATGATTTTCTGACATATTCAGTCCAATTATGAATATAGAAAATATGTCAAACTTGTGACAGCTGATTGTGATTTTCTTTCTCCTGTCAACATAAAACAACTGATACCACTTTTTAACGCTCGTAGTGATCAGCTTCAAAAATAGTTTAATTTGCTAGCATTTCAGGTACGACCGTTTCACTTATGGCAATTCCGTTTACCAAATTTCTATGCATTTATAGTGACGAAGCACCCAGTGAGTGTATAATTTAAATTTGAATATAAATTCAAACACAACTCTGCCCAAAATTCATGCCTTGTAATTTTGTTATTAAAATTGGCATCACTTTTTTACAAGAAATAAGTTATGAGTGTGTAAAGCTATACAAATATTTGTTTGTTTGTCAGCAAATATTTATTATTATTATATAATAATAAATATAAACATTAATATGAGAAGTAACACACACACATACTTATTTTCATTTTCCTATTTAAAGTGATATTCCCAGCAAACACACATATTCTTAATTTAAATTTAGGGATAAATTGTTTAAACCAGTTTTTTCAAGCAATTACATACATACATATATAATTGGCCATTACCAGAATGTTTTAGGGTTACGGCCTAGCTTTCAGCAACACTCCATGAGTACTGGAACCTACAGTTTAACATCGGCTCCGAACGACAGACTTGAGAAGCTTGTTTACGGCAATCAGTTACTCTCAGAGCTTTTGCTAGAAACGGCTAAAAGGTGGTTGCCGAAGAATATTTTTTCATATTTCTTTCGTTCAAGACGTCAGATCTGGAGATTTAACCCGGAGCTCTCGTCTAGTAAGCCAACTAGACCATAAAAAATCAGTAATCTTTTGTATATAAACGAAATAGCTGATACGTTACAATATAGCAACGATGGACTAACCAGGTCTTTAAGCCATTAAACTTTAATTCAATTAGAAACATTAGTGTACACTTGGGTTTCCAAACAGACTTTATATCAACTCACATATGTTCTATATTTTAAGCACTTGACTTCTTGTTTGCTGGGTATACATTTACATTCTGTTATTTAAAGAGAGTACTATTTTTTAAAGCCCATGATATTTGTTTAAGTGGCTGTTTGTTTATGTACATTTAGTTAAGATTTTTTTATATATCTTGCTTTGTTTTTTTTATGATACAAATGTACATAGAGTACATACATATGCACTTATTTGCATAATATTCACATTTTCTGTAATATCACATTTAATATGGAGGTGTTTCGTAGAATATCAATTTCAAATTTTGCCTGTTCTAAGTATAGGTACATACATACATATGTACATACATTTGACTTTGTGTTCTATCTAAAGGTACATAGACATGTATGTATGCAGGATGTTTTAATCATTTATTCTTGCTTATGGGTGGTACATATATATATGTACAGATTCATAAATATGTTTAGTGACACTTTTAAATAGGACAACTCAGTACTGACAGCTTTAAATAGGACAGATACATAGTATAGAAGAGAGCATGAAAAAAACGCTAAATTTAACAAAGTGGCAACACTATATTTCTTGGGATCACAGGATTGCCGAAACCGCTCCCCGACATTCCACTCTATTCCACCTTAACAAGTGTCAACGTAAAACGAATGATCAGGAAAAAAAAGCGCCACCTATTGGGAAGTAACAGATAACAGCTAAACCTACTTAGCGAAGGCACACTCACCACACAATCAACAAGCAACGATGAGGCAATTGCTGTTGATCATTCAAGGGTGAAGGTATAACACTGACCTTTGAATGATCAGTTCTCAGCTATTTGTCTCATTCCTAAGGCGCTTAATAATAATATAAAATATTTAATACTTAATAATATATGTACTGTCCTTTCCAAAATTCCAATACAATGCACAGCATTCAGTAGGGGTTTATCCCTGAGTATTAATCTCAAATTAAAAAAAAAATGCACCAATTATCGGTTCATTTTAAATGATAATATTCAACAATATTGTATATGTTTCGCCCACTGAAATCCGGCTCTAGTGCAGAAACAGTGTTAAAGCTCGATATTCTGCCAGTATGCCCTCCATATGCAACCATTCGTCAATAAAAATTTAAAAAGTGCACTTATATTTTTTGTCTTTTTTTTAGACAGACAATCGTTGTATGAAATTCTTTTATTATAAGCTGGTAGATAATTTCAAGGCATTTAGTTTTTAAATATTTTTGATTTCTGGTCCATTCGATCAGTAAGTTGTTTGACTACTTTTTCTAATAATATGGCTATATGGCATCAATAGTGGCTATATATAGACTTTCAATGATTCAAGAGTTGGCCAGTGAACAGGATCACTTCTGAAAAGAAAGTTGACACCAATGGCTTGTTGTGCCGTTTTGTTAGAATCAAATTTCGTTAATGTTTTGCTGATTGAATTTGGAAAGAAAAATTGATTCAACATCGCTCAATACCTCTCTTCATCCACTTTAATTTCTAACGAAATAAGGTCTGATGATGCCGTTAGTGTGTAAACCGCTTTAAACAATCACTTTTAATAGATAGTTTGAATATCGTTTTCGCTCTATATACGCAAAAAACCTAAACACAGTTTTCCGACAAAAATGCTCATCTTTGGCCAATTTGAATAATGCGATGTAAGCGATTTTTTGGTTTCACTTCTTTCAAGATCTGTTTTTATTCTATAGGCAAGTAAGAAAACATTTTTATTTTTTACAAAGGCCAACAGGTTGAGAACTATGACGAATCGATATTTCGCTGTATTCTTCAAGACTTCTCGTTACAGCAGCAATTCTCTCTTTGCTATCCACATTTCTTCACCCACAGATTTATATTTTTTTAAAGCAAATTTCATTTTTACAATTTGAAAAAACTATTCTGAACAGAAATGTCTCAGCTGTCAAACTAATATTATCGATAGTCCTCATGAAGCTAAAAGAAAAACCACGTTACATATTGATCGGTATGACAGATCTACTTGTTTCAATTAAGATGTACAAAAAATATTTTAATTTTCCCTATTTTAAAAATAAAAACAGAAGAGAATCAATAATCTGTAATCCTTATGAATTCCTTCGAAATATTTTAAAAACAGCTTATATATACATACATACTTATCTCATAAGTTTATGATTTTTCTCTTCCAAACTAGTAATCTGACACATTTATAAACCGATTTAGCGCAGACAGTTGTAAATTGTCATTAAAATTGCATTACGTTGACTTTTTGTAAAAGCCTACGTTGAATTCGAAAAACAAATTTGATTAAAAAAAGGAACACAAACTAAGAAAAACGTAGTAATTTATAAACCGGAACCTCATCGTCATTTTAAGCTGTGCAACATCCAGCTACTGAAATACTTACCCAGGCAAAGACAGGTAAACAACCAGACTACAGCCAGAAGTATTATTATTATTATTTTTTTGTTTCGTTTTTGTTTTTAATTCAATTTTAAAAAATCATCTCATCACCATTTATAAATGTTGTTTATGGGTGTATGAGGGGGGCTGGTTTCTTAAATCGCTTTAGGCTGCCACTGTTCTACGCTTAATGTGATTTCAACTCTTGTGTTGTGGTTGTTGTGTGTTTCAAGGAATGATGACGTTGATGATAATGATGGCAACACAGATGTTTTGTTATTTACGATGTTCGATTTTAGTAATGAAATTATCAAAGAATTTTAAAACCAATAGGCTTAATGGTACCAACTTGGAAGAAATATAACAATATTTCTTAAATAACATTACTCCTATAGTGGTTATGTAGCATGTGAATCTGTAAGATATAAAAGAAAAGTCTGGAAGATGCAATCCACACAACTTCTACACACGGAACCAACATGGGAAAGTCCTAGGCATTAAGATTTTACCAAAGGAATAGTCACTCAGATAAAATTTCTGCTAAATTTAAGATCTGGAGCTTCTAAAGTAGAGTTGTTTCCTTTCTTGCCTAAAGTAGTTTCTTTGGAAGACATTTAATGGAAATCTCAAGTCCTCAGCCATTTATCAAATCATGAGTCATGCTAAAGTGCAGTACATTTGATGTTGGTAAGCAGCCTTTTGCTGCTATTAAATACTACATACAATTCACAGGAATTATTCAACGTATCTTTTCGGTCCCAAATTCCCGAAAATGTGATCACGCTTCCAAAGTATTCAAGGTTGCACCAGTTTGTGCACAACCGTACAGTGCCAAAAAAGGATTAGAAAGCTTATTAGGAGTTCTTAAATATTTTTGTATTTAAGTATCGGAAATAAGTAGGCAGTGAAATGTTCTATTTTATTCGGACAGCTTTTCAGATTTCATTCATTCGTTCATAGGAATTATTACAGAGTCCAGCTATCGTCTGGATCGCGAAAACACCAGTAAATGCTCATATAGCTCGTACTGCAGAAAATATTGCTGCTGTTCGCGATAGTGTCCACCTCAACTCGTCGTCGTGGCCAACCTCTCACCTCTCACTCTCGTCGTTGATGAACATTTTGATGTAGACGATATGTGATTTCAAGAAAACGGTGCCACTTGCCACACAGCTAACGAAACAATGGCTCTTTTGCGCGACAAATTCAATGGCCATGTTATCTCACCTGGTTGCGATGTCAATTGGCAGCCAAGATCATGTGATTTGACTCCGTTGGACTTCTTTCTTTTGGGGTTATTTGAAAGAAAAAGTGTACGTCGATAAGCCAGCAACAATTCAAGAGCTAAAGGATGAGATAATTCGGCACATTAACAGCATAGAACCTCAATTCTGACTCAGCATCATCGGAAATTGGATCCATCGGATGGAGGTGTGCCCCCGAAATCACGGCGGCGATTTTGCTGATATTTTGTTCCATACATAATTGAACCATACCAAATTATCAATAAAAAGAAATGACAATATTTTCCTAAATAATTTATGTTTTATTTGAAAGAGTCGATCACTGATACACTCCTTAAAACCACAGCCATGCGAGAAAATACCATCACTAGTGGGTCGCCTTCCAATAGGGCAGTGGGCCCTAAAAACCACCATATTTAGATAAATAATCACGGGATCCTTATATTCTTAGGCTCTACTACCACAGTAGGTGGTAATGAATCAACTACATATGTATGTGTGGTCACATTACTAAAACGTGGTCACATTACTAAGATTGTTTACCTTTTTATTACTGCAGACAGTCAGACAGTAATTCTTATTGCTGTTGCTTTTGTGGCTTTTACTGATGACGGCTTTGATTTGAAATTCTCTGGCATGGTGGTCAAAGTAATATGTTAAATCAACAAGAAAGCTACTGTTATTTCTGACATTGGTAAATAAATATGAGTGCATATGTACGTATATGTAGATTAAAATAACAATAAACATTATTATTGTCCGAGTGACTGACTGGCAGACAAACTGCTACACCCCAGGCAGCATTTTTGTTTATGTTCCTGATATTTGTTTCTTTGATAAAGTTTTGCTGGCCACCAGCCAAGGATTTATACATACGAGTGCATATGTACGTGCATAACACGAATGTAAAAGAAGTAACCATACGAGTATAATACAAATACAGACAACAAGAAAAGCGAGTATTAAAATAAATAAAAATTTTAGGTTTTTTTCTTTTCTTCTTTTTGTTAACATTACTCTATGCTTAATGATCATTATAGACCATCGATCACTTGCAATTCCTTTTTACAATTACAAGAACAACTCCCCAACAAATTGAATTTTAATTGTAAATAAACAAATTATAATATTTGCAGCTCTATTGTTGATAATATTGACAGTTGTGTCTATAAAAATAGTCACGGTCAGCTTAAATTTTTAATTATAGCACATACGTTTTGATTTTACATAAATGTTCTATGGGGTTTAGGTTCGCAGATTAAGCTAGATATGTTATAAGTTCAACAACATTATATTAAATGACGTGCCCAATTCCTTGGCTACGTATATTAAAGGCAGATATCATCGCCATGTGATAACCAGCCTATATTAACCTGTAAATCTGTGAGTAGAGATCAACCACATGAGAGACATTTAAATCCATCTAGTCGG
Source organism: Metopia argyrocephala (assembly GCA_963576795.1). Lineage (NCBI taxonomy): Eukaryota > Metazoa > Arthropoda > Insecta > Diptera > Sarcophagidae > Metopia > Metopia argyrocephala. The sequence goes on along the minus strand of OY756208.1, from coordinate 168,308,262 downwards.
GCAGTACCTAAAAAAATTGATTAAAATATTCCAAAAATTTGTTAAAATACGTAAGTTGTTAGGAGATAATGGAAACTCTAAAATCAATTACAAGTACATGAAAGTTTGTAAGTATTTAAAATCTATTAAAATTGATGTTTGGGTTACATATAGGAATTTATGAATCCCTATTTCATTTAATGTTGTAGTTTTGATTGACGTTTCTATGTCCTGTATCCTGAAATACAAATATTGAAATGAAGACGACAAGTTATTAAAAGCATACTAAACCAAACTTTATAATATTTTGCTTTGTTATTCTTGACGTAATTAAAAATTTTTTAATAGTTTACCATTTTAATAAAAAATTAAAGAATGGCGACTACTGACAAAATCTTAAATGTTCACCAGAGCCAAAAAACCTATATGAAAATAGAACAAAGACACTGGTATTTTTCAAAGCGCAGATGGCGTAAATGAATTTATTTTCATCGTAGAAATCTGGGACCGGGACCAATCGCCACGTATTTTTTTTTCTGATAAAAATGATGCAAAAAACGTATTTTCGATTTTTGGTCCGTTACAGCGTTCTTTAATTCTTGCGACGGTATAATTAAGATGCGTATTAGATAAGTACGACAGTTGCCAGTTGACCATTTTTCAAAAAGCCAATTTATGGTTTTCGGGCAATTTTTCATTTTGTTTTGGATCCGGAATTTACATTGAAGTGATATTTTATTTGAAAAACATTTAAGAAGCCGTGTAGATGGGCTTTTTCTAAAGGAATTTTTAATAATTAAAATTTTAGTTCATAAATTATTATTATTACGAAACCCTTATTATAAGCTTCCTTTAGAATTTATTTTGAGTGTAAAGTTGTCAGTAATTTATGAACACACAGCTGTATTTGTATTCAGAGACTCTGAATCAGAGTACTGCGCATGTTTATATGTATTTTTGATTATTTTTGAATGAGCAAAGTTTTCTTTTGACAAAAACAAATAGCGGTTACTTGATGTTTATCAACACTCACACATGCATGTTTGCATGCGTATGAGTAAATAATGTGTGTTTGTGTTTTAGTGGCGGCTTTTATTTTGTTGGGTATGTTGTGCTCAAGGGGGGTATAAAAGATCAAAGTAAAGCGCCAAGGCATTAATAAAAATAAATAAAATAAGCTAAAGCACATAAAACGAAAATAAAATGAAAATTTATAATAAAATTTTGAAGCATGACTAAATATAATTTTAATTTTCATACTTTAATACAAAAGCAACTAAATCAACAACAACAACAAGAAGCATAAAACTATAAATTTAACACACTGTTGTGCTTGAATGCTTAATTTTTAACATCATTCGTTTATTAAAACAAAAAAAAAACAAAAAATTGGAAAAATTATAACGGTAATCACTTTTCGCTGTAAACGCCCTTGTAATTCTTACAAATGTAATGAATAAAGTGCTTGGCTCAGCAAACATTTTTGAAAATTATTGATTTCAATACACGACGGCCTTTCGTAAAAATTGATAGCATTGAATTAGATGGAGAGTGAGTGGTGTCAACTTGCTTTTCTAGGTTTTAAATAGCAAAAACAATGAATTGCCATTTTGAGACATTATTAATTAAACCAATGGACACAAAATAATTTATCAACCGATTTGGTAAAATTATACAATTTTGAGTCCATATCCTGGATAATTATTATAGTACAACATTATTTTAGCCTCTTTCATTTCAGTACTCATCAGGCTTATATGCAGATAACTCTTAACGGAACAGAATCGTTTTTGAACAGTTTTACAGAAAGAAGTGGCTTTTTCTAGCAACTCTTGATATACGCATACACATAGGGAAATAAGTTTAGCATACAATAATTTAAGTGTTGTTTAGAAATAAAGGATTGCATTTAAATAAATTTAGTTTTAAAAAGAAGAGAATTTAGGGATGATATTAAAATAAATTATACTAAAGAATTTTCATATTTTACTTAACCAGTATATTTCTTCAACGAAATAAATAAAGCATACAAGCTCACATTACATACATACATACACACATAATTGGCCATTACAACCCTACTTCAGGGTTACAGCCTAGCTTTCTGCAGCGCCCATGTTGTGTGTGTGTGTCAATTTTTATCCATGAGTACCGGGATCTACAGTTTAATGTCGACTCCGAACGACAGACTTGAAAGGTTTGTTCATGGCAATTAGTTACTCATGGAGCTTTTGACAGAAGACTGCTAAGTGGCAGTGTCGAATAGATGTCAGGCCTGGGGTTTGAACTCGGAGTTCTTGTCTAGTAAGCTAACAAATTAACCACTACACTACGGCAACTATTACTTACATTAAAAGAAAAAAATTCATAAGGCATTAATTAATGCATTAATGACAGCTTTAATTCGCCTCGGCAGAGATTTTTTTCGTTTCATCAGTAATGCACATTCTTAATTCTCTTATGTTTTCAAATTGACAACCACTAGAAGAAACCCATATATTTTCTATGGGATTTAAATCAGGACTTATAGCCAGACAGTGTTCCACTGATAATTGCCTCAATGAAAATGTGAAGATTTTTGGGTAATTATGCGCATTTAAACGAATTGCCTCTTTGAGGTAATTAAACAAATACGCTTAATTGCCTGTATACTAGGGTATTCAAACGATTAATCGTTAATCGATTAATCGAACAATTGTGTTCAAATAATTGTTCGAACAATTAAAAATAGTCAAATTTCGAATAACGAATAACTCGAATAATTTCCTACGATTAATCGATTAATCCATATAAAAAAATACTTTATTTATAGAAATAATAAATGGTATTAATAAACTTTCTAAGTGTTTTAAAATATTTAATAAATCTAATGAAAAACAAAAGAAATTGCAAACATATGTTGTGCTGCAAGAAAAGAAAAAGAAATTCGTCGCATCGACGGTCGTCCTTATCTTCCATGAATGAAAATTTTCTTCGTATTTGTAAATACGTAAATTACGCTCTATCTGATTTTGGTTTGAGGACTTTTACAGGTATGGAAATTAAAGTTTCATCAAATTTGAATAAAGCCCTTAAACCACTTGATGTCGCTATTACGGAGCTCGGCAAGGATTCTGGTACATTGATAGATTTAGAAGGCATTATACAATTTGTTATTAATACAATGGAAAATGCAAACAATCCTTTTTTAAATTAGTTATTAGAAAGGCTTAAGATTCGAATAAATAAAAGACGTGTAAAACTACTTTGTACACCTATTTTATATCTAAATTCTAGTACATTTTCACTTTTTCAAAGTGTTGCACAAAATCTGAAACAAAAGATTTTGCAAACAAATTGTTTTTGAGAATGTTTTTAGAAAATACGGAACAAAATGTGCCAGATGATTATGTCAGGCAGAAGATTTAATTGAAATAAACGAAAATAATCGATTATCACAATTAAATGAAGCAATTAAAAGTGTACAAAATTTCAAAAAACCTAAAAGAGGCTGCAATGATTTAATGGATGATTTCTTATATTTAGAAAAAACCAAAAACAGAACCGAAAAATTATATATTCTTTTCCATGCACTTCTCTCAATTTCTACAACATCTACAATCAGGGAGAGAGTCTTCTCAAAATCGAGTTTTATTAAAACTAAAGAAAACCATCGGTTGAGAGCTAAACTTAATTACCAAATATAAATAGCATTACAAGACTATTTTAATAGAAGTGCATAATTTTTTTAACTAATTTTTAACTCATAATATGAATTATTTTTAATTACTTATTTAATATTTTTATTGCATACGAAGTAGTAAATTATTACTTTTATATAATAAATCGTTATATATATGATCTCAAATATTAAAATTAATTAATGAATTATTTATGGTTTAGTTTTCCAACAATATGTTTGTGCACTATTGTTAACTATAGTTAATGAATTTTTAAGAAGTTATTACATTACAATGTTTTTGGTTATTATTATTTGTTTTTTTTTTTAATAAAATGTTTTAAAAATCCACAAAATTGGTATGTTATTTTATATAAAACAAAATGCGATTAATCGAACAATTTTGAAATTTTATTCGATTAATCGATCAAGAAAAAAACCCGAATAATTACTCACTCGATTAATCGACCAAAAAAAAAAGTCGAATAATTGAATACCCTACTGTATACACTGACGTCAATACTTATGAAAAGCAAGTAACTTTGTACTTATAATTAAACTTGGTAGACTTTATTTGTAAGGTTGTATCAAAAAAAGAGTTTGAAAGTAAATTTATCGGACATTTTATGTCTGTCTTAACATAGTTGAGTTAAGCTGCAGTTTTTAATAAAAAATTATTTTGGGTAATTAATCGAGGGAATTTTAAGTGAAATTTTTATTTGGTTAAACATATTTGAGGTAATTAAGAGAATAACGCAGTTAAGCAAAAGTTAATTACCCGTGGAATTTTAGTAGAAAATGGTAAGAAAAATATGGGGATATAGAAATTTAAGTAAATAGATGTGAAAGCGTGGGGCAATTATCCGTGGAATACTGTACTTATGTTTTTATTATAAAAAAAATTTGTAGTTGCCTTAGCATTGTGGACTGCGGCGTCTTTTTGTTGAAAAATATTAAAATTATCACAAAAATTTTGCCTATATCCAAAAAAAGCATTATCCAAGAGGTCAAGATATAACTTTGCATCCATCTTATTATTAATAAAACATATAGGAGTAGTACAATTATAACCGAAGTCAGCCCACACCATAAGAGAACCTCCTTGGAAATTTCACATTCCCGACGAATGTCATTCCAATGAAAAAATCAGAACCATGTAAATTGATTTCCACTCTACATCTCAAAATTTATACTTTTCTACAAATCGCAGACGAGCATTCTTATGGTGCTGCTGTAGTCTGGGTTGTGGTACGCGTAGACAACTTGTTTTTAAATTCAGAAAGGTGAGAATATGTAAAGCTCTACTATCATTGAAAGTGTAAGTTTTTGAATGAATACTGGGAGAATTAGAGCCTTGCATAAGAACAGTTTAGCATAGGGTATATTCTTTTGGCATCGATGCGAGCAGAATTAGATTGTAACCTAAGAAATAGTTTTCTACATAATAAATGTTATCTAATTACATCCGCAGTTACAATTAGAAGGCGATTGTGTTTAATATACCGCGGTTTTCTGAAACATACGAGTAATAGTGAAAATTTTATTTTAATTTTCTGTAGAGTAAATTTCAAATATTCCCTACAAATTGTCATTGCATCTGTTGAAAGTGGTTACTTTTTCTAAAATTATAATAATCATAACACTTATTATATATATGTATATACGAACACATACATACTCGTACTTTGTTGACCTCTAGTACTCGTCGTATATTATCCTTTAGTTACAAGTAATTAATTCAGGATTATTTCTCTGGCTGTTTGTTTTTATTACTTTTTTTTTTTTTTTTGTTTTGTACCAGTAATAAATTTTTATGGTATTTTTCTAAATTGAAATATTTCATATGAGTTTCATGATATTGTCGTCAATAAATGAGTAGGTAGGTGTACTCGTATGTGTGCATATTGTTTTCTTACCAACTGCGGTAGGTCTAATTTACTTGGTATTATTTTTTCTTTTTAAATAAGAAAAAGGAAAACAAATCTTTAAACCTTGCAATCTGCATTGATTTTAAGTGTTTGAATGTATGTTGCTTTCTTTGTTTGTTTTTAAAAGAGGTGGTGGTTGTTTTTTTCTCTTCTTCATAAAGTCGTTGAGTGAAACGTAAAACCTCTTAAATTTCTATACATTTTTGACAGTTTGAAATATATTTTAACGCTATGATGTATTCATTTATTGAATTTCATTGTTGTCAAGCTGTCTGAGGTGTCGTTTGTCATTGGCAATCTTCTTTTATACAAATCTTTTCTTCATCTCTCACTTACTTTCTTTGTAAAGCAGAAAGAAACAATGTTTGTCATTGAGTAACACTAGGTTTTTTTCTTTTTTTCTTTTCTTTATCATTTAAGTCATGGTTTTGTGATCATTTATGGTTAATAATGAATGCGTGGGATATCTTAAACCCATTTGAGTTAATCTTTCACAAGAATATATACTATTGCGAAGAAAATTGTGTAAAATTTAGGAAAGAAACAATATAAAGTTTCTCTTTTTCATTCTTTCCTAGGGGTAGATAGTCGCATCCGTTATCGAACAACCAATATTATCAATATTATCAGATTTTGTAATTTAATTCTTATTACTCGATAAAAAAGTTTTTCTCTGATAAAAATGCATAATAGCCCTTCAAATCCACCATTTTCGCCGAGACATTTCATCGACCATTCCATTCGGGGCTAACTCTGACTAAATACTGTGACATATTAAGAAAAAAAAACCTTTGAAAGTTTAAATATTCTATGAAATTTAGTTTTTATTTTAATACTCGTATTATTAACTTTAACTTATTGCGTCGCAGAAAGCTGAATTTTGCATAATTAAAGCTCATTTGCTCCACATGTGCAAGACGAATTTTTGGTTTTCCGACTGTGGTCGGCTTCATGACTAGTTAATACATAAAACTTTTACGTATTTTATTTTATGATAAAATATTTATTTAAAAGAAGCCTGAGCTTAAAATAATTTAATCAGTAATAATACTTGTAAAACAAGTTGTATTTTGGGGAGTGTACTAGAGGATTCTCTCCTAATAGGGAAGCATGTAAAACAGGCAGGGCTTGTACATGTTATGGTATTTCAGTCTTCAAGTATGATTCTAAGTTGAAATCTAACGTGGTTGATGTAAGGGAGCAGGGCTTTGTCTTGACAAATTACGGTTTATCTGATAATCAGGCCTCTAAACGTGCCCTGACATCATCTAGTTGCAAATCTGCCTTGCTTATACGGTGTAAAGAGAGTTTTCTTAGTAATGCTTGTAATATTTGCTTAGATTGAGTTTCGGGTCATATAGACGAACAGGATAAATGTAAGTTCTATCACTTTCTCGACGTTTTTAGAAAACTTTGGTTCCGATATGACCGAAGCAGGACGCTGAAAACTTTGGAGATCCCTCATCAATCTTTGTCCAAAGTTATGGTGATATATATGGGTCTTTGGATGATCGGTAAACATTTTGGAAAAATGGATCTGCCTTTTAAGCCTCAATGCAGAAGTTGTGGAAATACTTCTGATACCGAAACTACTGGCCATTTTCATTTCTGGCGATTAGACGTTTAAAGTTGTTTAGGATGGCTTTTTTCAATAGCCTGGCGCAGTGCGCAATCCGGGCTTCCTCATTCCACTTTATATACAGCTCCGGTTGGCTTTACGTCTTTCTTCTTCTTGATTGCACACAGCGTGGTCTTTTAATAATATCAGAATGGCACTTTGAGTTAATTCTAATTGATCACGTTTGTCATTGGCTAATCATATAATCTACCTCACCTATATAGTATGTACCTATACATACATACATACATAATTGGCCGTTACAACTCTGTATCTGGGTTACGGCCTATATTCTCGCAGCACCATGTTGTGTGTGACAATTTTTATTTCCATGAGTACCGGGACCTACAGTTTAAAGTCGACTCCGTACGACAGACTTGAGAAGCTTGTTCATGGCAATCGGTTACTCTCAGAGCTTTTGCCAGAAGACTGCTAAGAGGAATTATAGGCTATCAAAATATCAAAAAATCAAACTGCACGCTTGTAAACATATACTTATAAATGCGAGTAATTATTTGTCTATATCTTAAAAATGGTAACAGTAGGAATCTCTAAACTTGGCTTAACTTTCAATAAAAGTCATCATCGTCTCCCCAAGAAATATTTTTTTCATATTTCTTTTTTCAAGGTCTCTGAGCGGGGTTTGAAGCCTGGGCTAACGCCTTAGTAAGCCATAACACTAACCACGAGACCACGACGATTATACATATATACATATATTTGATTGTATCTAATACTTGTAAAGTTAAAATTCTAAAAAAATTTCATTCAATTCAATTCAACTTTTTTGGATGTTTATACAAAAGTAAACAAATTTCTGAACACATTTGGTAGAAAAGAAAAAATGTTGTCAATAATATAAAGTCATCTAAAAAGCCGATTTCTAAGACCTTTTCCACACTTTATTACCCCAATTAGCTTCTAATTTGAAGAAACCTAAACTAAGTATGAGTAATGGTTACATCACTTAATTGAAAAATGTAAAATGTTTACCATTAATATCATTTTTTAAGTTAAATTTCTTTGTTTTTAATGGCGGAGGTATTGAAAGAAAAAATCCCTTTTTTTATAATGATGAGTCACTTAAAAGGCATAACATTTCAACTGCATGTGGAACATATAAAATGATGTGACAGTTTTACTCGATTTCCCCATAAAACAATCGATAACAAATGTTTTTCCTCTACTTAAATGATAGTATAGGTGTGTGTGTGCTTGTTGTAGTTTTATAATTGCATTAACTACGTGTGTACATTTCAATATGCATGAGTAATTAATGAAAATGTCGTGCCGGTATAAAGCGAGTAAGCAACCAACTAAACCAACCAACTAACCAATCAGTCCTCATCGATTTATCAATTAATCTTATCATTCATTTACAAACGCATAAATGTGCGACTTTTGCAACAATGTTCGATTGAAGCACATGTATCAGTGTTGTTGTCGAGATAAGCGTCTTCTTCTTATTCATAAAGACAACAAACATTCATTAATTTTTCATTTTAAGATACATATAACATACAACACAACAACATCATCAACTAAAATCATTAAATTCATCTTTAAAAATCAACTCTTTGTCTGTTTTTTGATTGTTTGTGATCTTCATAGTCATTGGCAATAAACTGATCATGATGATGTTGTTGTAGTTTTACATTTATTTTTATTATTTTCTTCCTAATTTTATGGCTCCTGTATTTCCTCCAAATTATAGGCTATGAAAGCATAAGACAACAAATACAAATGCAAACACGTCAAAAAGACCGCCAACTGTTTCAAATTCAAAACACAGAGGCGTATTTGCCTTTAAATAGAAAAAAAGTTAAAATTAGCTGAAGTTGAAAAAAGCCCCTTTAGTTACACAAAAAAGAAAAAAAATTAAATTTTTTTTAACTTAACGTTCGCGCTGAACGTAGGTTTGTTGCAATGATGTGTCATTTTAACAATAGCGCTAATATTATATCATGATTAGTAGCGTTAATTTATGGCGTTTAATAAAATTCGCTAAATTGATAAAAAAATTAAAATCATTAGATTGGCACTTAAAGTTGCATTACAACCAATTTCATTTATTAAATCGCTTTCGCAATCAACAAATTTGATTCAGAAAGAGTTAACCACTCCCTTTGAGTCTCACAACTTTCGTATGTATAGTCTGTGAAGTTTTCTGACATACGGGTATAGATAACGCACGTGCTCAGCAGACGGCACACGAATGCGTAGTCTTCAAATCGAAGACACTGGTCAGGAGCGTTGATTTTGTAACTTGTCTCCAAATTGGCTTGACACACAAATTAGTATTGACCTGTGAAAAAATACATACAAAACCTATTATAAATCATTGTTTAGTATTTTTGGTTGAACAAACTTTTTTTCGGCTAAAATAAACCTGGAGGCAAATTACGGCATTCGATATCTTTGTAAATTGTTTTAAAATTTTATGAAATTTTACTCGATATCGTATGCCATAATTTGGCTTCTTGTGGAATTTTAAATAGTGTTTAAACTAACCGACCAGGCCTTTGTAATAATGACGCTTCTCAATGGTTTGTAATAAAATATTTAAAAATAAAGATATTTTCTTAATAAAAGAAAAACCGTCTTAATCAATATTTAATTGCATCCATGCTGTTAATAAGATATAAATGTTTATTAAATACAAAATTATTAAGAAAAAATTTATATATTTTAAAAAGAAGGTCATAAAAACGCCTAAAAACATTATTTAATAAACGGAAAATCAAAGGAATCATAAAAAAGCTATAAAATTGCCAAACCTCTTTTTGAAAGTCATAAAATTGCCACTGGCAGGTAACTTTTAACAAAAAAATATATATATATATTCATTCGCTAAAAAAATCAAATATTACTATTTTAATTATTGGTTGTAAAACGTATAAAACAGATGTTTCATTTGTCATCAGTGTTGCCACAGCACTTCACTTTTTGTAACCAAATTTCATCAAAAAAGTTTCCAAAGTGGAATAAAAATAACCAAATTATTGAATTATAATTTTGATAGAAGCAATTAACGATATTTTCTTCTGCCAGTAGCAGAAATATTTTGCTGGAGGAATATAAATTTCCGTTCTCGTTGCCTTCTTTGTTTATCTCAAGGTAAAGTTAAGTTTTTCAAAAAAAAAAACAAAAAAAAAAAATGACAATCGCTTTATACGAACAAAAATTTAATTGACGTTTTTATATACATATATTTATGTATGTATGTATATGCGTTATATGCTGTATTAAGACTGTCATGAAAATATCTACTTGAAATTAAATCTAATAAAGCCCCTGAATTAAAGTCATCTTTAATTCAAAACAAATTCTAAATCTTAGGGAATTATTTAAAAGATTGTTTCGTTGGTAGAGAGTTTTGTAAAAAACATTATGAAATTTGCTATACAGTATGTACTTTACTACAGTTCTATATGTACTTACTTAACTCATTATAAAATTTTGTTCTATTAGGCAATAAAAAAATTTCAAAAATAGGAAGCAATAAATGAGTCTTCTCTCTTTAATTCATGATTTACAGAATTTTTATATCTGCAAGTAGTTCTGTCTTTCAATATAATACAAATACTCAATAATAATAATGTTAATAATGAAGATCTTATTTTGAAAAAAAAAATTTAAATCATTTTATTTTTCTCTAGTTTATCTGGGTAAGAATAAGAGGTGTAATATAATTTTTGATTTGTATTCCCAATTTTTTGTGAAAACAAGTGTCTTTCCGTTGCTTTGGCTTTAAGTGAAAAACTAATCAAAACAAAATATTTTTTCATGTGTACACTTTAGACAAAATAACGAATTTTGATTAAAACTGACCAAACTGACAACTCTGTTTGACTCAAATAATATCTGCTTTAAATGTGTATTTTAGAGAATCATTAAATAATAAAAATTTAATTAATACCTTAAACCATTAATACAACATATACATATGTATGGATATGTACTTATACAGCTGTGGACAAAAATAGCACACTTTTGTTCTGCATAATACCAGTCGCATTACTTTAAAAATTTGAATGATAATACATACATAACTGGCCATTAAAACCCTGTTTCATGGTTACGGCCTATCTTCTCACAGCACCCATGTTGTATGCGTCAATTTTTATCCACTCCTACCGGAACCTACAGTTTAGAGTCGAATCCGAACGACAGACTTGAGAAGCTTGCTCATGGCAATCAGTTAGTCTCAGAACTTTTGCCAGAAGTCTGAAAGAAATATTTTTTCACGGATCTCTCGTTAGTAAGCCAGCACACTACATACTAGACTACGGCGACCACAAGAGGGAAAATTTGAGGTTAGGAAGTGAATCGGCTCAAAAACACAATTTTTTTTACAAATTCAGGTTTTTAATACCAATGTAAATTAGAAATATGGGAAATAATAATGAAATATGCTGCCTACGTTCGCAGACGTGCGCTTTTTTCATTTAATTTAAGCAACAATATCACTTGAGATATATTATTCGAGTGGCTAGATCTTCTCAACACCTTAAGAAACTTCGGCATCGTTATACTGAACTGAAATTCTGGTCATAAAGTAAGTTTAAGAAAGATTAAACAGTAAAAACAAGGTAAATTTGTTGCAAATTGGTCTTGATCACTACTGTGGATTTATAAATAGCCAGATATACAATTGAATTCCTTGGAAGCTGACAGTAAAAATATTTGGTTAAAGAGTTTATATCTTCTAATACGGCAACTGCATTTTTAAATGCAGTTCTGCCTGGCTTCTTATATGAGTATTGTAATAAATTATTGAATGAATTATTTCAATTTTTTTTCTGTTGCTTATCTGGGTAAGAATAAGTGTTTTCATATTTTGTCTGTGTTTTTAGTTTTATTTCCCCAATTTTTTGTAAAAAAAACAACTAAAAAGCATCACTCATTAAAAACTTTTACGTTCTGGCGCCTAAAATTTTGAATTTTTATTTTGTTAATGTATACGGCGTCGCCAATTTAAAAATATAAAATGATAGTGGCAGTTTATTTAAAAGCAACAATAATAGAAAAAACCACACAGGCATATTTTCAATGTTGGTGGTCTTATAATTTGATTTAAAAGAGATTTTGTTATTATTCTTTTCTTTTTTGAAACTTAAAACAAAAGAAACAAATTGAAAAGATATTTTGGATTTACACTCTTCGTTGCAAACGCCCTTGCAAGTCTTGCAAAATTGCCTAATCTAGCATATGTAAGTGCCTACATTTTTAGTTTGTTTGATTGATTACCTATGTTTGCAAGACTTGCAAAGGCGTTTGCAGCAAAGAACGATTACGCTAGAGTTTGTTTAAAATATGGGTTAGTTTTTAATTAAACTTTTAATTCTGAAGATATATGTATATACTTAACTTTTGCATAAAGTTCCTAAATTGCGAAAATAATACATGAAACACATTCAAGACCACCGACTACACGACTGCCAGATTGAAATTACTTAAGATTTTTTTACAGTTGATATTAAATCCGTTCATAAATTAACCTGTTTTTTATGTTGCTTGTCTAGTTGAATGTGCGAGTTTGTTTGTTTAAATTCTATAGGCAGCTAAACGACTGAACCGATTTCCTTAAGATTTTTACATTATCTCTGTAAGTCTGGAAGAACTTTCATCTGGGCGGTATTACGCCCGTACAAAGTTTATAAATTTAGCCCAAACATATCAATACGGTATATACTTATACATATATACATATACAGATATATATATGTATGTGTAGTACATATATAGACAAAGAGTGGGCCGAGCCTGATAAGGGCCCAGAGTGCCTCCCATACAAACTAAATATTGATTTTTATATATCTTGAGAACGGTTTAAATTAAATCTTTTGAATTTGGTCTGAAATACTTCTTGCTCAATAAAAATCATTTCCTAAAAAGAAGGCATATGAACTAACTATTGACTTTTTTATGGCTTGAGAACGATAATAATGGTACCTCTCATACAAAGTAAATGTTGAGTTGTTTATAGTAGAGGTTGAAAGCTTCGAAATTTGGTATAAATGTCTTATATGCTAATATGCATAAACATCATAAATCAAAAAGTCGGAGATGTTGGATTTTTGAAAGTACCTTTTTCCAGAATAGTTTATAGTCGTACCTATTAAAGTTTTCATTTAATTCAAAATGGGTAGCGAAGCACACCAGGGTTTAGCTGGTAAATAATAAATGAATATGTTAACAACAGTTATTTATTCTTTTATTCATTTCCTTCATGTGAATAAGCCACACATACATATGTATGTACATACATTTATTCATTGTAATGATTATTTTACATTTTAATAAATGTTGTCTGCAATACTCTTCTTATTCTTGTTGTTGTGGTTTTTACAAATTTTTATTTGCATGTTGCCAATATTGTATGTAGTGGTAGTGGTTATTTGCTCTCTGTCGCTTATTTTCTTTTTTTTTTTCTTAATTGTTGTTTATACTTTCCACGTGTATTATATGCTCTACAAATACAGCATTAAATCCATTAAATCAAGCTAACTTAAAAAGAGAAGATGTGTTTTACAGTTTCTGTAGTTGTTTGTTTGTTTGTTATTTTCTCTCTTTTATTTTCGTTATGTTACATTTCATTTGCTTGTGATTCACTCACTGTTTGTTGTTGTTATTGTTGTAAGCATATATAGCTAGCGAATGCATCGTGTGTGGTCCTGAATTTGAAACATCATGGGTGGTCCTTTTAACCAAATACACAGAATGCGCGCGGGACTTGTACAACAACGTGTGTGGTATTTTACGTCCGTCTGCCTGTGTAGCAGTAGTATTTCTTTTGTGCTATTGCTTTAGTTTTTATTTTAATGCTGCCATGGTGTTTTTTTTTTCTTTATGGAAATAGTTGTTGTTTTCCTTCATGTGTATGATTTGCTTTGCTCTGTTTATTATAAAATAAAAATTCATACATATGTAGTATGTATATGAATGGGTGTGTGTTTTTATAAGTATGAAATTATTGTATTATTTGTTGATTTTTTGTGCTTAATTATTTTTTTTTGTACGATAATATTATTAATTTTTTCTGTAGAGTGAAGGGTATTAATAGCCGAAAATATTGGTTTTTTACTGAGTTCTGAGTTTACCTTTAAAGGTTTTTTATTCCTATTATTATGTAGTTCACAAATTCTGTATATATGTACATATGTATGTACTTAATTTAACAGTACACTCGGAATAATGTCAAATAATTTAAACCCCGTCTTTTGACGTTTATAAATGTTCAAAATAAATTGTATTTATATACAATTGGACTTCTATAACTTGAAGCTCCATTATCCCGACAAAAACTTTAAACTTATAAAAACTATAAGTAAGAAAATTATGTTTAACATTATGCATTCGGTACAAAATCCAGTTTTTAATATGCTTCTTGCTGTCCGTTAAGGTATTGATTTTTGTGGAATTTTGAAAAGACGTCTTCTCTCGAAATAAGACAATTTTCCAATTTAAATATAGATTTTCCTTGTCCTTTCTTTGCTCTAATCCCCGTATTTCTACGACCTTTGGCACGCAAGATATGCAATTGACGAATCGACCTCTTTCAGACTTTCCCCCAATTTCAATTTGACAAAACGACTTCTTTCAGAGAATTAAGAATAATTTGAAAAATTGAATGTCTATAAAAAATTTTATTTAATTTTTATTATTATTTTTTAATTATTTGTATATTGTAGGGAAAAATAGAAGTACATATTTTGTTTTTTAATAAAACCGAAATATATTTTTCAGATCAACTTCTTTCAACCATATTCCATTTTAACAAAACAACTTGTCTTGACTTAATCGATAATTTTCGAATTTAATCCAAAAAAAATTTTGACAAAACGACTTGTATGGTAAAAGCTAATTTTTTTCTTTAAAATCTATTTAACTGAAAGTCTTAAATTAATTTTTTGTTTTTTTATTTGTGTATTATTATTATTATTAAGTATTTGTGTATAATATAATATCCAAGTTCAAAATTTCTTTAATTTTTTAAGCAATAACTTCTATTAGCCTTTTTAACTGTTTTTTTGCTCTACTGAAAAGTTGTTGATTTAGAAAGAAGACGTTTTGTCAAATGTCCACGGATATGTTGGCCCAATTTACAAACTACCTGATCGCACTTATCTCGCCTAAAATATAGTACTCGTACTGTATTCATACAGTCGATAATATGAACTGTGTCGCAGTTCTTTCACAAAGAGCCTTATACTAGCCCCTGCTGTAAGTTTACAGTCCTACGTGTATAAACTAGCCACAAGGAGTAATACGTTCTTTATTCTTTCCTTTTCTTTTACGTATTATTGTAAATTTTTTGACTATTTTTCATATTTGCAAATTGCAAAATTTCAGAAGAGGAGGGAAGAGAGACGCCTATTTAGAAGAAAGAAAAGGGAGCAAGAAAGGCGTGATCGTGAGGAAATCGAGATGTGCAGGAGTAGACATGATGCTCGAAATTTTTATAAGAAGATAAGGCGTCTTACTACTGGTTTTAAACCCGGAGCAACCTCCTGCAGAGACGAACATGGTAATCTGGTTACAGATGCACATGGTGCACTGAGATTATGGAGACAGCATTTCTGTAATCTACTGCAAAGCGATGATGATACAAATTCCGCTGCTAGAGATGCTGTGCCGGACCCAATCAATGATGACGTTGTGATCCCGTCCCCCAGCCATGAAGAGGTCAAGGTTGCCATATGGCGACTGAAGAACAACAAGGCAGCCGGACCTGACGGTCTGCCCGCTGAACTCTTCAAGTATGGAGGCGATGAGCTGGTTAGGTGCATGCACCAGCTCATTTGCAGAATATGGCTGGAGGAAAGTATGCCCGATGATTGGAATCTCAGTGCCCTCTGTCCGATCCTGAAAAAGGGAGACCCCACAATATGCACCAACTACAGGGGTATTAGCCTTCTCCCTATCGCATATAAGGTTCTTACGAGCGTATTGTGTGAACGACTGAAGCCATTCGCCATCTCACTGATTGGACCTTATCAGTGCGGCTTCAGACCTGGTAAGTCCACCATTGACCAGATATTCACACTGCGCCAAATCCTGGAGAAGACCCATGAAAGTCAAGTCGACACACACCACCTCTTTGTCGACTATAAGGCAGCGTTCGATAGCCCGATAAGGGATTGCGTATATGCAGCAATGTCTGAGCTCGGTATTCCTGCAAAATTGATAATACTGTGCAGAATGACGTTGAGCAATTCCTGCAGCTCCGTCAAGGTAGGAAGAGACCTCTCCGAGCCTTTTAATACCGTGCGAGGTTTCAGACAGGGCGATCCCTTATCCTGCGACCTCTTCAATTTCGTCATGGAGAGTGTTTTGCGAAAGGCGGGTGTCCATCGTAATGGCACTATTTTTAACAAAAGTGTCCAGCTCCTTGCGTATGCAGACGATATAGACATCATTGGGCATACCAAGCGAGATGTCACCGCAGCCTTTAATGCTATTGAACGAGAGTCTGCTAAAATGGGTCTGGCGGTAAATGAGAGCAAGACGAAGTACATGTTGTCGACGAGTAGGGATGTTGATCGTATCGGCTCCCAGGTTACTGCCGGCAACTATACATTCGATGTGGTCAAGGAATTCATCTATCTTGGCACCGCCATTACCAGCAAAAATGATGTCAGTCTAGAGATCAGGCGAAGAATCACACTGGCCAACAGGTGCTACTACGGTCTCGGTAGGCAGTTTAGTAATAGAGACCTCTCTCGTGCGACGAAATTAACACTCTACAAGTCGCTTATTCTCCCGGTGCTTCTCTATGGTGCGGAAGCATGGACGCTCTCTTGTGCCGATGCAGCGGTTCTCGGGGTGTTCGAGAGAAAAGTTCTTCGTAAGATCTTTGGTCCTCTAAGGCATGGCGATGAGTTTCGCATTAGAACCAACCATGAGCTGTATGAGCTTCTCGGCGATGTAGGTGTTGTCCAGCGTATTAACATCCAGCGGCTACGCTGGCTCGGCCACATTGTTCGGATGGAAGAATCTGCTCCAGCGAAGAAAGTTTTCGATGCGAAGGTCACTGGACGTCGGCGTAGAGGACGACCCTGTTTACGTTGGAAGGACCAGGTTGATGAAGCCCTGTCATCGATTGGTGTGACCAACTGGAGAAGGCGCGCGCTAAGCAGAAGCGCCTGGAGACTAGTGCTGAAGCAGGCCGAAACCCGTTAACGGGTTATTATGGCCAGCTAAGTAAGTAAGTAAGTAAGTAACAAAATTACTTTTTCAGGATTTTAATCCCTTTCGTTTGCTATACATACATACATACATACATACATAGCTGGCCTTTACAACCCTATGTCAGGATTACGGCCTAGCTTCTCGCAGCACTCATGTTGTGTGTGTAAACTTTTATCCATGAGTACCGGGACCTACAGTTTAAAGTCGATTCCGAACGACAGATTTGAGAAGCTTGTTCATGGCAATTAATTACTCTCAGAGCTTTTGCCAGAAGACTGCTGAGAGGTAGTCGCCGTAAAAAATATTTTTTTCATATTTCTTTTTTTTCTAAGATGTCGGAGCTGGGTGTCGAACCCAGGGCTCATGTCTTAGTAAGCCAACACACTAACCACTAGACCACGGCGACTAATTCGTTTGCTATACTTCAGTAAATTCAAGTAAAAAAGTAATCGTATAATTAAACTTGCGACTTGAATCAGGGCAGGGATATTCACAACGAATACTAGCAGTACCTTTGCAATAACAGTACTTAAGAGAAGTACGGCAAAATGTAATTTGCAAGGCAACTGAGGAAAACTATCTTTAAACGTTAACAATGCCACATATTCCCAAATGGGTGTATAATAAATTTTTATTAATACTTCGTTTACACTTTCACTGTTGCTCCTCGACGTTAACAAGGTGTTAAAAAAGTAAAAATTGAAGCTATGAATAAAATCTCATCAAGTTTATTAAAATATGTAATGTTTTCTAGTTTTGTATACGCCGTGTTTAGGGCAACCGAAAAATTTCTAAAGTTGTTTACTTTGTTTTGTAACTGTATCCTTTCCCACAACCTTTCAACATATTTTGACGTTTTGGAACTCACCTCTTAATAATTCCAAAAATGAACAAAGAATATATTTTTTTGGGAACTACATGTAATTTTCTTAAGAAAGTTATCACCTTAATACGAATAGCCCACACATAAGAATAATAAATCACAGATGGTATAACACTGATAGAGTCATCAGTTACAAAATACTTATATGGATTAAAAAATTCATGTACATATGTATGTATGTGCATACCCACTCGTATACCCTTTAAATATAGACAATAAATATACAAAAACGAATACAAACCGTCATAATATATTAACAAATGGTTTGAAATGTTAGTATTTCTATATAAAATCACAAAAGTCATTTAAATCAAATGCTATAATAAAAGACAGAATCGTAAGAATAGTAAATGAAAATACTCTACTAGAAAACAATAAAACTCTTATAGTAAGGGGGAGAGAGAGAAACAAACGCAAACAATAATACTCGTACAATATTTGTAACATTTTATTTTTATTGTTTTCATTGACGTACTTTATAATAGAAATAGATTGATCTTCATGTGCGGGCAGTAGTTCGGTCGGCCCAGTTGCATACAATTTCAAAATAGATTCAACAACGGACTTGTTTATAAAACTTGTTCTTTTTTTTTTTGGTTTTGTTTTGTGTGCGTGTACGGGTATTGTTTTTGTTTTTTTTATTATTTTTTTGAAGTGTAAAAGAACACCAGATCCATTTAAAAGTCCAAGTAAACCAATTAAAATGTCCAATGGCCTTTTAAATAGGTAACAACTTAATATTTATATACCACCAGCAAGCACTGTAGCATTCAAAATGATTTACATGACCATCATGCATGCAAACATATTGTATATAAAACTGAAAGACAATAGAACAGTTGTCTAGAATTTATAATCGAGTAACAAACCAAACACAAGTTTTCAAATGGTCTAAGCTGGGTATCGACAAAGAAAAAAGGTATGGGATTTTTCCAAATAGACACACAAAAAAAAAGAAAGAAATTGTCTGTCTTATTACGTTTAAAACAAGGAATTGTAAATTTTGTTGGAAACCTTTCAATTAAAATTAAATCATTAATTTACGAGTAATTGCTTGTATTATTGAAAACAAAAATTGATCGATTTATAGCATAGCGTAAACAGTGTTGTCACAAATGACAGCTTCAAATGAGAAAATCAGTTGTTTCTGATTGTTTGCAACATTTTACTACAATTTGTAAACTAAAAAAAGGCTAAAGGTAAAAGTACATAACATGCGTTGCGCCCTTGTGTTCCTCAGGTCTGCAAAAAAAAGTTAAAATAAGGAATTTTTGTAAAACAAATTATTAGAAAAATTGACAACGCATCTACCATATAAAATTTGAAAAATTTTAACTTTTAAATGCCTTAACAGTTGTCTTACATTGCAACCGCTGTTAACGACGTAACGCATGCTATATACTTCTAGCTTAACGGCGCTCCCAAAACATCGGACCTAAATATAACAAATTTGGGAGTAAAAAATTTCTATATTTCTAAACACTTTTCCTAGAGGTATGTAATACCCTGTTTATAGTTAGAAATAGACAATTCTTGAAATAAGCCTAATTGTACGTTTACATTATAGGTACCGAAATCTGGTATATTTGTTTTAAAATCTTCCTCGAAATTTGCATCGTTTGTATTTAATATACAAGAAACAGGCTCTAAATTGTTTTTGTTTTTACACTTTGCTTTAGTTTTTTGACAGCTCTTTACACATATAAAAAGACGAATGTCAAATACCATTCGTGTTCTAGAAACAGGCTGTTATACAAAACAAAGAAAAAATTGGCAACTCTCTTCATACATACATACATAACTGGCCTTTACAACCCTGTGTCAGGATTACGGCCTAGTTTCTCGCAGCACTCATGTTGTGTTTGTCAATTTTTATCCATGAGTACCGGGACCTACAGTTTAATGTCGACTCCGAACGACAGATTTGAAAAGCTTGTTCATGGCAATCAGTTACTCTCAGAGCTTTTGCCAGAAGACTGCTGAGAGGTAGTCGCCGAAAGAAATATTTTTTTCATATTCCTTTTTTTTTGAAGATGTCAGAGCCTGGGGTCGAACCCAGGGCCTATGTCTTAGTAAGCCAACACACTAACCACTAGACCACGGCGACTACTCTCTTCATAAGTTGCCTAAAAAAAGTAGCTCAGCTGGTATGTCAAATGCACCATATAATCATTACGCCATGTACAGAGCGAAAGCAATCCAAAAGGAAGTAATGTTACTGAGAAAAAAGAAGCGTCAGCTTTTGTTAAATATAAAATTTTAAAAAGAAATTACAAATTTTATCAGATTTCAACTAGAGTTCAGCCAAATCTAGTTGTAGAGTAGATAGGGATATGGGAAATCTCTTTGAAATCTACTAGATTTCGGTGTAATGTAAACGCACTGTAACCATCCTTGAAATAACCATAAACCGCAAAATCCATCTATTCATTGTCAAATGAGTTGCGTGATAAAGCAATTTGAATTCATTCATTTTGTCCATCGCAGTAACGGATGTGCGTAGTGGAACATTTTACGGATGTAAAATTTAATGCTGTAATAAGTGAGTATGTTCTTCTTTTTCATTCTTCGCAAACTTTTAGCAATCGAACCATTTTTTAAGTTTGGAAATAGGAGATATGTATGTAATTCCAAGTGTGCAAAATCCAGTGAATAAAGAGAATGACTACAATTTTTTTTTTGGCTTGTAGTAGAATACTATTTCAAACTCAATTAATTATCATTAAAAATATCACCTGAACTGTAATACCTGTCGAAAATACTATAAGTAAACAGAAATAAAATAAATTGTAAACAAGTATTTCCATTAGAAGTCAACTGGCACACATTTTCAGTCAAAAACTTAATTATGAATAAATTGACACAAAAGCAATTGTACAGTTATTGCTAAAAAGATGCGTTTCGCTTAAAAAATAAATTATGCATCACTTAACAAGTTGGCATCTCCAATCAAAGTGTTTCTGCTATTATCATAAATGATGGTATGGTAACTCTAATTGTTTCATTGTAAACAGAAACAAGCTCTCATTTATAAAAATAAGAAGGAAGGCAATCAATTTTATTGTCAATAAATACAATTTGGAAATATTCTATTAAAACACCCCGTTTTTTTAGTTGAAAATCATGCGTTAATCAATCGCACTTTAAGGCAAATGTGTAGAATAACCAATGCTGCAACAAATTCAACAATATAAGCATCAATGGCAGTATCTCAACTGCAGCGTGTGTGGCATTAACAGAAAGCAATAAGATGAAAAAAAGCTTATCATTGCAACCAACTAAATGCACTAAATACAAATGCCACACAACACGATGTCGACGACGATGATGATGATGATGACGATATTTTGTGTGTTTATTTGTTGTTGTTGAATTTAATGCTACTGCATTGAATTCTTACTTTGTTATTACTGTTGTTGTTTCCTTTTTAAATATATTCCAAATGTCTTTTGCAATAAAATCGACCTATGCATACCGACTGGCAGCTGCTGCTTTTACATATTGGGTGGCACTGCCGCTCAAGCGACAAAATGCAAAACGAAAAATAAAAAACGGGAGAAAAAAGTAGAAAAGCCGCCACCTAGAGAAATAATTATACAAACTGCATAGTTAAACTCCACACAAACTTATTTAACTGCATATAATTTCTTATTAAAAGAAAAGAAAAAAAGTTGCTGTCGGTTTGTTTAGCTTATCAGTAATAATAAAACCGGAACAACAACTGGCGCTACAACAATTTCAAATGATTTCTTTTTTGTTTCTTTGCCACCGAATGTGTGGAGACATAAATAAATGCAAACAAATAATGCCGAATAGAAAAAAAACAAAAGCAAAAACGAATTAAATAAAGAAACAGTTAAAGTGATTAGGGTGGCATGCAACAAAAAATAAATACAATCACTTGTTAAATAAACAACAATATGTAGCAGCTTTTGTTTGTACTGTATACCATAATTAAGAGGCACTTTCATCTTAAACGTGTTTATAAAAATTTTATCGATTTGTTTAAGTGGTTCACGCTATAGTGCACTAAATACATACAATAAATATGACTTTTAAAATGTTCTAAGTGTAGGGAAACATGGGTAAATTTTTGGAAGTCTTGTCATGTATATATCGGTAAGGTTTCTGTTGAAACTGCTGAAATTGAACGGAAAAAACCCATTAAGTATCGGCTAAAAAGTCTTTGATTTTAAAAATAAAACTATTTCTGACATTTTCTTTTCTAAAAATAAGTGTTGCCCATTGGCAAAGTAGCAATCTTTTAACCTCACCCTGTTAAAATGCTACCTTTTATACTATTACCATAGAACAAAAAGTATACCTTTTCTTTACAGCTGTGTAAGATTCAGCTACTTACTTTGATTTACATATGCAAATATTTATATATCTTCAAATATTTGTCACATGTGAACCTACCATTACACATGTATTTCTGTGAAACCTTTAACAAACAAAAAATAAAAATAAATATTTTAGGAACGGGATTATCAGATGAACTCGTTTTTTAATATTTAGCTTTCGCGGATTGCAGACTTGAAAAATTTGGGGTTGAAAACCCAAGGTGGCATCATTAACTCAAGATATATAAAATGGCGGATAGAGCACATAAATTCCGGCACGACGAAATGTTGAAGTACAAGTTCATTCACCTTAAAAAATATTTTATAAAAAAAATGTGTTAACTTTAACTTTTTGACTTGGTTTTTAACAAAAAGACTACTCCTTTGCCCGTTGCAGCATACGACAGCCAAATTTTTTAAACTTAAGTAAATTTGTTTAGTACGAGTATACAAGAAATCATGTATAGAAGCATAAGTATGCACTTCTATGTCATTAAATATGATAAAAAATGAATTCGTTTTGTCTCAATTGCTTTTTGTTTTCTTTGTTATGCTTTTTATTAATAAAAAGCTTTCAAAAAATGTGCGATTTTTGCTTAGTGAGAAACGCATTAATTAAATCAGAGTTATATTCTAATAAGAATTTAGATTTTTTTGTAATGATTTTTTTGATCATGAAAGGAAAAAATGAAGTCCGTGATGGAATATTACACAAGCCAAACCGAACATGTTTTCGACCCCAGCTACCGTAGTCTCATCGAAGTTCTTCGTGTTTTGTTTTGTTTCATGACACATTTGAACTATTTAGCTCACACTTTTTATAGAAATCACATATTTGCAAAACAAATCTAAATTCCTAATAGAATTTGACTTTGATTTAATTAAGCGTTTCTGACGAAGCAAAATAATTTTAAAAATTTATCACTCTTACTGGAATTCGAAATTTCTTAAATGACTTTTTGTGCGACTTAATTTAAAAAAAAAACGACTTTTTGTGCGACATCTCAAAAAATCCTAACGGTAACCCTGGTGATAATACAATACACTTCCTCATGTTTAGCGCATCTTACATTCGATTTTGCTGTTGCAGTAGTGTTACTCAAAAAAAAAAAGTATTTAAAACAGATCAGTCAAGTAAAAACATGGCAGCATTTAGATTATCGTCAATATAAAGCGCCACACAAAGTTCTTCCCCTACTCGTAAACTGTTTAGGTGGGCATGTAAGACCACCTTGACTTCCATTACAACAACAATTGCAGCAGATAAAATACGAATGAATTAAATCAACTGTATAAATAGCAGTAAGATTTTATTATTTTTTTTTTTTTTTTGTTAAATTTTTAGTTTTTGTCTTAAACAACAAATAACACACCAGTTACCACCATCTCAAGCAGCAATAAACGAAAGTTTAAAGGTGTGCGGTGATTGCTAATGATCGAAACATCAATAAAGATAGAAGGGCAGCAGACTAACAGACAAACAGCAAAATTTTAAAAGATTTGAATGAAAACAACAAAAGAGAAAAAAGTGGAAGCAATACGTGAAGTTGATAGTGTTTGTCTTGTAATAATTGTACTGTGTAAGCAAAATTAAATCAACATCTACCTCAACAACAACAACAACAGCAAAGAACTTCTGTCTACAATTTTGATATAACCGATAAATGGGGCGTTGCTTTTATAAAAAATTTAGTCATAAAAATAACAAAAGAATATAAAAAATTATTAAAAACCCATATTTTTTCGCTTACCTACCTGTAACGTTTAGCTTTCTCAACTGAAGCTAACAAACCCACAGTCTGTCATAGCATGTTTTGTCAGGGGGTAATATATTCAGCTACCGCCATTAAACAGAAACCGCCTGTATGGCAGTTTTAGCAACACATTTTACCAATGGATTTTGATATTAATTCATTGAGAGCCGCTCAACTCAAATCAAAATTAAGGTATTGGCGAATAGACTGGCTGGCTATAGACGACTTCTATATACTCTTTATATACATATGTAAGAACATATATGTATATAGATATATTTATGTATTGTTACACACCTAACGATAAATTATATACTGACACTGCTGTATTTATTTTAGCTGCTCATGAAAAGCAAAAAAGCAACTACAAAATTGAAATGGCGCCAACATATTTTTCTTGACTTTTGGCGCTTTGCGTTTTTTTTCTTCTCCAATTTTTTTTTTTATTTTTTAATATTTTGCTGTTGTTAGTGCTGATGTTTGGCGGCATTGGTTGATGAAGATCATAATAATGCCTGCTTGCCTGACTGAGTGCCTGCCTGTATTTCTTTACATTTTTTTTTTTTTGTATTGGTTTGAGGCAAAATTGATAAATATTTACAAATTTTAACTGCTGCTGTTGTTGATTTTTAATGTTATCTTTACTTATAATCATCATCAGCTTAATTGTGATTATTAGTAAAAAATTCCATGGAAATCGAAAATCTTCAAGGAAAATAAGTGAAATATTCTTAATAATGCAATTTAACATTAACTCTTCTGATAATCTGCTTATTGTTTTTTGTTTTACTACATTAACAGTAGAAAAATCCTTTTAAATTTCTGTTTTTTTTTAATTTTTGCAAAATGTTTTTCCTATACTCGTATGTACAGTAAAACGCGGGTATAGTAAACTCGAAGGCATAAAAGACCTTTGATTTCAGCACGACGACGCTACAAGCCTAACAATTCGGTTATTGCATGAAAAATTTTGCGGTCGCGATTTGGCCATCTTTGTGATGTAACGTCGCTGGACTATTTTCTCGATGGCCATTTGAAAGACCGGGTTTACGTAAACAAATTACAAATAACTGACACTCTGATAGATGAAATTCAGCGGTACATTGATGAGATAATTAAAGCTTTGGAAAATGTAGTTCAAAATTTTGTGAAAAGAGCGGAAGTCTGTGTCGGCGTGGTGGAAGTGCTTTTAAACTATAAGAAAGAAAACTAAAGTTGCCTAAATTACAGTGTATCGTGGAGGGAGTATTGCCGAGTAGCTACCAATAAAAATTTTCTGACTTTGGATTTATTTAGGTAATGATCATAGTACGTAAATTATGGCTGAAGGAAATAAATTTAATTAATGAACAAATTTTTTAAAATATCTTAAATTTAGTGGGTTTTGAAACTTTCTTGGGGGTAAGATAAAATAACTTCGCAGCACTGCATTAGTGATCTTAAGAGACCTAAACTTAAAAACTAAAGTGTTTCAATAAATATAATAATATATGTAATAATAATAATTAAAGTTTTTCACCTTGTCGTGGTGTAGAGGCTTACACTGCAAGGACTCAATTGGCTAAGCTAGCGCAGAGCAATAGCTCTTTGGCTAGATCTCCCATGTCAGAAACACAGTTGGGAAACAGTAACAAAGAATTATCCCAGAGGCTTAATCGAGGACAACAGCAACAACATCATCTTTATTGTCATTTTTTAGTCCTCCCAAAATTTTAACTTTACTGTGTTTAGTGTCCATTGCATAATCAATCAAAAGCAAAAGTAGGACCTTTGTTTTTTTCTGACTAATATCAGATATGACATTAGTAGGTTTAAATCAAAGGTACGCACAATCTTTTCCCCTTTCCATCATATTTTCCAAGACTAGCACAATGTACTGCAAGAAAAGGGGTCATCCCCCGAGTGCTGGCCTCAATTAAAAAAAAAATATCATAATATTGAATAATTGTTTAATTTCGCTGTCTTTTCTAATATTGTATTCAAAATTTTAACAGTTAAACGATTTCTAAGACAATTTTTAAATTTGTTTTTCAAATGACTTTTTAATATTCAAGAGAAATTCATGTTTAGGCGTACTTTTGAGAAAACTGTTAAAGAAAAATACTTTTTTTTAATACTGAAAACCTCCTACTAATATGTAAAATAATAGTTTTTTTCTTTTTTTGTTTAAATAAATAATCAGCTTAACACATTTCAGTTGTTCTAGGAAGAATATACATTTACTCGTATGTATGTAGTACGTACATTAATATATGAAGATGTCTTTTCTTTTTTACTTTTGTTTTTTCTGACTTTGTTTGGGCTCTTATCTTTTGAAGACATGAACTTCCATAGAAAACATCATTAATAATAAAACTAATGAAGACGTTTTTCATATAAAACAAAATTAGAAAAAAAAAGTAGAAAACTCTACAGTCAACTCTATTGTGGCTTTATAAATAACATTAAAATGATGGTCTCGAACAGGCAGGCAGTTTGGTTTTGAATGGCAATACGAGTATTTCGTTCCAACTGAGAATTTGTGTTATTGTATTATTGTTTTTTTATTTATATTTTGTTTAAAATTTTAACCTTTATTGAATTTTTTGTTTGTTTGCTTTTGTTTTTATTTGAAAATACCAAAATTACAATTTAATTTTTACTTTTACTCATGCCTTTATTTATGTACGCATGTATGTCAGATAATTTTCTCAAACTGATAATTATATATTATTCTCCATAAATATATAGATTTTTGCTTCAATTTTCTTAGTAAACCTGATGTTAAGGCGGTTTCTATCAAATAAAAATAGATTAAAGACTTACGGCACATGAACGATGTTCTTTTTTTATGAAGTAATTTTCAATTAGCTGTCATCTCTTGCACCCTATAATAAGCACATACATTTGTATAAAATATTTAACATAAGAAACAATTTAGTCGTACGAGTATTAAAAATAAAACATGCTAGAATAAACAAAATGCTGCGTTTGGGGTTCAGAGAATCGACATATGATTGGCGTACAAGAAATACACTCACAACGTGTCACTGTTAGCTGAGAATTTTGGACGGTTGGCATAATTCAAGCACACTTTATTGAAAATGAGCCTGGCAAGGCAGCAACTCATACTGGTCCTTGATATCGCAGTTCTTTTTGCCGAAATTGGACACTATTGATGTATACTGATTGAAAAAATTAAAAAAACTAACAACCTTATTTATAAAAAAAATTAGCAGGTACACAGTGGCCAAGTTTGTCATTTCCGCACGTGGAAATTCTTGCTCAAACGTACAAAGTATTTAATTTTTTGAATTCTCTGACCAGTTATCAAACAGAAGGTATGGACAGTTTTAATAATTTCAGCCTATAGAGGGTGATAAGCTTGCCAGTTTTTTTATCCCATATGCTAACGAGTTGCTAACTTTTCATTATGCGTACGGCCGTAAAAGTCCACAGTTCTGTCAATTGCCTACATTTTGTAAAATGATTTATTTATTTCTGAATAATGGTAAGAATGAAATAAGTTGTCGTATTTCGACATTTTTGTCCTATATTTAAGAAATCAAGTAAAATTTGTCATTAATCCTTTACAAAAATGTCGAAATACGACAATAATACCCCAAACACTACAAGGGTGATATATGTAGCTCCATAATGTTTAACAACTAAAATATTTACAAAATTCTAAAAATTTTCTGTGCACAGAGTAGAGTATTCTTATATTCTCTCTTTACATATGGTTATATTTCGTGTTAATCTTACGTTTTAACCGAAAACTGTAATTAGAAATTTTTCTTTTCAAAAATTTTAGTTTTTTATTCTTTTACAATTATTTGTAATTTTAAATAATTTCCTTTTATTATTTTCACAATTCTTTGCGCTCTAATTCTTTTCAAACATCAAAGTGGTGAAAATCAAGCCGATTCATTTTCTCTTTTTTTTCTACCTCCTCTTTCGGATGTTGATGATCCAGTTAATATATTTGTTTTTGTTGGATATAAATTTACCATGAAACTGCTACCCATGTTGCTTGCAAATGTCTTAATTTTTATTATTATTTTTCTTTTTTTGCAAGTGTTAACAATAATTTGTTCCTGTCATCATTTATCTTAATTTCTTTTTACTTAAACTTCATATCGTTGTGTTAGATATGTACGAGTATGTGTACTTGTTTTATGCAGTGTCGATCAAAATCAATTGAAAACATTTTTAAATTTATGTGCTTAATCTAACTAAACAATCTTCTTGCATTTAGTGGTTTAAATTTTATGTTTAATTACTTCAACACGGTTTTTTTTCAGCATTTGATCGATTAGATTCTTTAATGATTCGCTTGGTACTTCTTTCAAAGTATTGACCTTAGAAAGTCTATCAGGGTTTTTTCAATTTGTCGTTTTTTTTTTGTTGTTGTTGTTTTTAATCAATTTTTATGGAATTAAGGCCTAAAGAATTATGCTGTCTACTCCATAATAACCTCTTACTATGCCAACAAATTTGTAATAAATTAAGGTCGTGGTATGGTAGTTAAAGCAAAGCAAAGCAAAGCACAAAAAAATTATAAAAAATAAAAAGTTGTGGTTTTTCGAAAGTATAATTTAAAAAATAAGAGGTCCCTCCGCCACCAAGAATTCCATCTTGAAGAAACCGCTCCCTGACATTTCAGGTCTATTCCACCAGAAACGAACGATCAGGAGTACAGCGCCACCTTCTGGGAAGAAAACAGCTAATCTACCGAAGGCGCTCAACACACACATTCAACATCCACCGACAGATGAGGCAATTACTATTGATCACTCAAGGGTGAAGGTATAACACTGGCCTTTGAGTGGTCAAATTGACAGCAACTTCTCTCATCAACAAAAAAAAAAGTAGGGTTTTACCTATGAGTATTGGTCTTAAAAAAAGGTGTCTTTTGGGTTATAATCATGTTGAAATACACAGTCTGACATTATCCTCTTCAGGATTTCTTTTTCCACATTTTTGCCCATAAGGCCATCGATTTTCTATAAAAGACTAAAATACCTCTTAAAAAAGAATCCTACACTATAAATCACATCACCCATTCCGTGCTTGAAAGTACTTCGTCAGGGTCGAGGATGTAATTTGATTTATGAATCGATAAACACTTTTCATGTCATTGGAAATTACCAAAGAAATATAAGTTCTCTTGCGAACTTAAAATGAAATAAATGTTTTTTTGTCGATTTATAGGATTTTATACCTGTTTTTTTCTGAATGGTATGTGCACTTATTCTAAGATCTAGTGACAGATGCACTTGTATCGGAGTTATAAGTATTTTCTAGTAAATTCTTTAAAACTCCGGTCGTCTTTTATAATTTATTACTAAAAGTCTTATATGATATGGATTGAATCTCCAGAATTTGGCTTTGAACGAAGCTCTTTATTTTTCTTTTTTGAAATGTTATAAATTTTATTGAGAACTAAATTTCATAAAAATAATTTTTTTCTCTTTATTTTAGCACTCAATTCTTTTATTTAGTTTGTAGTATCGTATGATGTTGGGGTTTTGGAGTTGTATTTTTGTATCATTTACATGAAAATTAGAAGTTTTAGTCAAAGAGCAACAAAAATTCTCACCAACAGGATGTAAGATTTCTACTACAGTAAATATTTGCAAAATTGCTTTTAAAAATATTTGTTCAGCTAAATTTGTACGACACTGTATGTCAGAGTTAGTGTTTATATAATTTTTGATTTACACTTATTGTCTCACCTGATAATTCATTACGGTCACTTGTTATTCGTAGTAAATGTCCTTTTTATACACAGGGTGTTAAGAAGGACATTTTAATTACATTAGAACAATTTTAATGCTTTTTCACTTAATTTCAAAGCAAAGTGACTTGTCAAACCTAGTTTTTCATTTGGAAATAGATAGCATGACATATTTATTCTTAAATTTATTAAAAATTTTTGCAATCGCAAATATTACATACATATGTCAGCCGAAATCAACATCATTCCATAGGTTTTCAATAGGATTGAAATTCAGTGATTGAGCTGGCCATTTTACAACATTTATATTGTTTTTTCAAGCAACTCTTCAGTATGCGTGGAGTGTGTTTTAGGGTCGTTATCGTCTATAAAGAGCCATCTAGGAGGCATGTTTTAATCTGAGTATGGAATCATTGTGCTAACATGTATATTTTTGTAGACATATTGATCCATATATGTAATAATTTTGCATATAACACACATATTTCTACAACAAATTAAGTAATTTCGTATGATTAATGAACGCTGTAACTGACAAAAAATCGAAAATACGTTTTTTGCATAATTTTTATCAGAAAAAAAAAATACGCGTCGATTTGTCCCGGTCCCGTCTGCTTTTTGAAAAATACCAGTGTCTTCCTTCTACTTTTATACAGGTTTTTTGGCTCTGGTGAACATTTAAGGTTTTGTCAGTTACAGCGTTCTTTGATTCCATCGACGATATCAGCCGATTTGCCATATCAGCCTTCAGAGGATTTGTTATTTTTTATGGCTCTTATATCTCTATCTGCGGCAGTTATAAGATTAGCGTCCCATCTCGACATCTATTAAAAGTTTCCGAAAAAAGTTTTTTAAAACATTATTTAAACTAAACAAAAATTATTAAATCCGCATTAACTAAAACCTGTTAACTAAATATTAATATTTATATATGCATGTATAAGTACATATGTATGTATGTGTAAAATTTTATTTTATTACTCTGAAATGGTCTATTAATTGCAATAAAAAATTTATGACAGTTTATGCTTATAGTTTAATATTTTCTTAATAAAATCAATTAAGAACTGAACATAAAAAGTCATTGATTAGCATTAAAAACCTTGGGTGGTCTTTAAATATTATTAATATTATAAAAATTAAAGTTTTTTTTTAACCACCAACAGACACATTAGACAAAAGTTTTATGATATTAGTACATACATGCATACGTATGTTGGTATGTATATACCTAAGCGTGTATATAATCATGTGGGCATTGTAAGATTATACGTTTAATATTAAAACCAAACTTAAATTACCACCACACAAAAATAGAAAAAAATATATAAGTACATAACGTCACCTTAAAGACAAAACTGCCTTAGTGAAGGGAACTAATAAAACCGAAACTAAAAAAATATTTAATAGATCGTTATGGATCGTATTCAGCTGGTATATGAAATGCAACCCTATATATTTGCAAGTACAGAAAATAAAATGCCAATAATATTCTAAACGATACATACTGTAATTAATTCAAAGGCTTGGGGAAGTATTAGAAAACAATCGGTTAAGTCGTTTAGGTGTGATTGATCGACAAACAAGCAGGCAAACATACTTGCAAAGAGATTCATAATATGTGTATGTATGTATATATGGTTTAAAAAAGAGCCTATTAAAATAAAATGGTCCAGTAGAATATCATCGACTATTTTATTTTCTATATTGTTAGATGGTTTTTTGGATACAGTATAAATAGAAATATTTTATGTTTTATCGTTTTTCACCATGTTTTCAACTGCTAATAATTGAAAATCTCTTTTTTATAATTTCGAAAATGTTTTACTTTTCAAATAGAGTACAAAATATAAAACGAAATCAGATTCCCCGGTGGTTTGATATGCAAATCCCATTTGTTGAGTTATGACGATGTTGCAGCAAATCAGCGATACCATAAGGGCATTTATTTTGTAAAACTACGTACGCTTCATTTTGCTAAAGTATTTTACATTTAAGGTAGCGATATAAAGTTTAAACTATTTGCATTAATGTTTTTACGCATGAATTCTTTACTTGCATCCGTAACACTTACGTTCATACTACATAACGTGTTTTTTTTTCAATTTAAATATAAAAAATTGTGTAGGCTGTTATCGAATTACTTATTTAATATGCAATTAAAACGTAACAGGAGTGTAAATTTTCATCTTAATCAGTATCTTTATTGTTCTCTTTAAAGTTATTTTTATTCACAACACTTTATCTCTAGCCTGGGACTTTTGCTATTTTTAATTTGATACTTCGTTACTCCTTTGAATACTTTTATCCGGAATTATTTATTTAATTATTACAACCAACATAAGCACTCACTACTCTTTCAGAGTTACGGTCTAGCTTTTCACAGCACCCATATTGTGTGCGTCAAATTTTATCCATGAGTTCCGAACGACAGACTTGAGAAGCTTGTTCATGCAAGCAGTTACTCTCAGAGCTTTTGCCAAAAGACTGCTAAGAGGAATTATAGGCTAACAAAATATCAAAAAATTCAACTGAGCGCTAGGCTTATACAGAGTAAATAGGAGTATTTATTATAGTTAAGTATTTATTATAGTTAATAATGATAATAATTTATTTGCCTATATCTTTAAAATGGTAACTATAGGAGTCTTTAAATTTAGTCCAATTGGCTTAACTCTCAATAAAAATCATCAATTAAAAAGTGGTCATGGAACTTCCCAAATACATTAAACATGTAAAGGACATTTATTTTGTATATCTGAATGACTTGCAACATGGGTGCTGGTAATTATATCAGTAGGCATAATGCATCCATTACTCACATGAGCCTTACCTATTGATACAATCCAAAATTGACTTCCTCTATACGACAACTACGGACGCGTCCGATGGGAGACTAACAACTCACAACACGGAATTAGGTCTTTCCTCTAAGAAGTATGCAAGTTTATTTCTAAAATTGCAAGCATTACATTGATTCCCGTGCCCAGAACTTCAAAAGTGTCTGCCTACTCAATATTTCCATAATGTAGACTCAGGTAATTAGACACTATCATCACTAAAATGCTTATGCATAAGAAAACAACATTGAGTCCTTCCCTATTCGCATGATCACACGTCGTTTGTGAGGGTGTCATTCATATTCTGCTAATTTACTCTAATCCCCCAAATACTCGGCCTTCGATAAAATAAAGATGAGGGATAAATTTTGCAGTCGCCGTAGTCTAGTGGTTAGGGTGTTGACTAACTAGGCAACAGATTCGGTTCTAAACCCCAACTCTTACATCTTGAAGAAAAAAGGAAACATGAAAAATTATTTCTTTGTGCGACTACCTCTTAACAGACTTTTAGCACAAGCTCTGAGACTAACTGATTGCCATGAACAAGCTTCGCAAATCTGTCGGTTGGAGTCGACTTTAAACTGTACGTCATGGTACTCATGAATAAAAATTGATACACACAACATGAGTGCTGCAAGATGTTAGGCCGTAATCCTAAAACGGGGTTGTAAAGGTCAATTATGTGTGCATGTACTCGTATGATAAATTTTGTAGTCATCTACGAAAGATTAGATAGGATTTGAATGTATTTTTACCGTAATAGTTCCATTAATCTAATTACAATCAAGTCAGATGTTTTTGTATATTTTAATAACAGACATGAACTTTCATTAAAATAATAAATGAAAGCCTAAATTACAATTCATTAATTACAATCATTGGGCCTTAAGCCTTTATAAGAGTAATTACTATATAATTTTGCACACAATTTTTTTTGTTTATTCTGTTTTATAATAAAATTAAATTGCTTAAAGGTGTAAAAAGGATTGATTGTATCTTAATTGTTTGATTAACAAAACCCTTCAACCAAAACCCAAAATAAAAATAAACCTATTCATGCTGAAATTTCAAAACGGTAGAACTGATCATGTTAATTACCAGTGTACTGCCAGCAGACAAACCAAATCAAGCCAAACCAAAACAATTCCCTATTTAAGCAAAAACTCAAATCAATAACTATGAAGCACAGTGAAGTAATGATGATGATGATGATGTGGAGACTTAACCACAAACCGCAAAAACAACAATAACAACATCAACATATAACGCAATAAGCCAAATAGAGGACCACCCAAGTTGGACCACACACATTCACAACCCATTCAAACTCAACTCAAATCTCAACAACCACACAAACACACGATCTTGTGTTGAATGGGGCAAATTACTCGTTTATTCTATATTCAAAAGCCGCCTAAAAATATTTTATGAGCACACATGTCTGGACGAATGTGTGTCCAAAACGTTTCAAACATTACATTATAGCGTTTTTTGTTTTTGTTTTCAGTTTTTTTTTATTGTTTTTATTGTATAAAGAAAGAGCAAACGATAGTAGTTTCAAAACTAATTCGTAGTTGGAAAGCAAAAAAAAAAAAAATAAAAATTAAAAAAACAGGCAAAATGAAAGAAAACAAATGTTTGGTTTATTATTGTTGATGAAGGAATTAAGACCCCCAAAGGCATAATGCCAAACAAGTCACGCTAATGGACAAATTTAGAGATTTAGCTACCTTAACTTATAATAAAAGTACGTACTAACTTTTAAATACTTGCATACAAACCAATTTACACTGTTGGCTTTTCTTTATAAAACTGGGTTTCCCTTAAAGAGAGTTTTTATTAAATCTCTTAGAAACGAATTTTCGTTACAGGAACTTTACAGAGGTTGTACAAGGATAAAAGCAATTACTCTCATAAGGAAAACGAATTTGGTATTCGAAAGTATTTAAACCAAAGCAGTAGGAAGATTATAGTCTTTAAATAGAACACTTAGCACTCAATCTTATTTACATAAATCAACTCGAATTTGCAGGATTTATCCTACATAATGGGTAGTATTAGTTGCAATGTATCTCCACAACGCATTAATATTTCTTTCTTCGATTCAGATTTATAACCACAAGTAAAGGGTATCATTGTTATTAAAGTAGTAGTAATACTTCTACTACTATCTATCTACTCTATCTACTACTACTACTTGTTATTATAAAGATTTTTAAGTTCTGCGACCTTACATCCTATTGCACAGCACTCTGCTGATATAGGATCTCCCAACTATATCGCCCTCATGGTCTTTAGGTCGGTGTCAGAAATTATATTTCTTTAATACTCAATATGCCCCATAGTGCCTCTTCCTAGAATACATTACAGCCATACAAGTACCAAGTATGTGCTCTGTTTATTCTGTTTCTTTGTCAAAAATTTGTACCTCGAATTGGAAGCTATCCCTGTTCTGTTCTCATGTTCATTCAGCCTAAACTGACCGATCAAAAGCCTAGGTTATACTCTTAGGGCAATCTGACGCTAGTACTCTCTTCCCACAAAAAGTTTCGGGTGTCTCAGACATGCAATGACCCTCCAGGCTCTTCAAATCCCCGTTCATCCGAACTTTCATTCTCTTGAATTTTTGCTTGACCCGGGACGCTGCATAAATTGGTTTAAATGTCACTGCCCAGCTAATTTAATTAACACAGACAGTCTCTCATCAGCTTAGAGTTAATTTTATAGAAATTAGTGCTGAGATGCTGGCTTGTATGTCCCATCCTTTGTATCTCCTTGCTATCTTTCAATGACATTACTCTCTCCTTGAAATTTACAAACTGATCCATTCACTTTTATTGCGCAGTCTTACTCTAAGAGACCTCTAAAAGGGTAGAACTCTTTCCGATTGGTAGGTTCTAGAGAAGGGAGCGTGTCGTTTTTTTTCTCAACACGAAGTGTTAGTGACTTAAATCTGGTTTCGTGCTTGATACAATTTGTGTTACTGTTGTTTCCCAAATACGCTAGCACCAGCAAATTTGTATCTGATTCTTATCCGAGGTCAACACGGAGCTATTTTAATTACTAAAGATTATTGAGCTTAAACCTTTATCTTGTATGCAAATAAAAATACAAATAGGATACATATATACAAAATTTTATTAGATTGCTGGAGCCTTTTGGTATTCGTGTTAAGGTAGTCTCATGTTGGAACATTTCGACTCTCGTCTGTCTCTATAGGATCCACTGCTCATAATACCAGAATACAATTTTTTTTCTGGTCTTGAATTTTCTAATTCTGGCACATTGGCTTAAATCAAAGACGCGATAAGTCTTCAACTTTTATCTCTTACTTAGGACAGTCACCAACTCAATCTATTGACGTAACCACTGGGAAATTAGTTGGTGCCTATATATTTAAACAGAAATTCTGAAACATCAAGAAAAAGCCTACGTTAAGCTCGGAGACAGTTGGATAGAAAAGTGTACATAAAGACTGCTGAAGCTTTTGATTGAATTTCCACATTGAAATTTAGTTAAATCGGGATGCAAAAAGATAAAAGGGACGTGGTAGTAATTAAGTTCACAATTTGGGTATGATCAAATACGGAACATACTTATTTACCCAAGATTTCTTGAGCAGCTTAGGAGACGTCAATTTCACCTGTTAAAGACGGAATAACAAAGTGGCACAAGAAGAAAAATAGAGGAAGCATCTAACACGGACAAGCAATCATGTGAAAATAGGTTTTCAAGGGTATATCGAGTGTCGGCTAACATAGTGATAATCGATATTAAAAGATAAACATATAGAAGTAATGATACATTTGTCCATTTTGCGTGTTCTTAACACTACAAATAACATTCCTTAGTCAGACACCATGTATAAGGTAGTCGCACTTAAGTGGCCAAGAGTGTATTACCAGTGGCAAGTAGTAATTATTACATTAAGTGCGGTTTGGCATGTGGAATGATATATAATACGACCAGCCAACCAACAACACAAGCAAAAACTACAAATATGATGACGACAAAGTCATTGAAGATAACATGCCACCACTGGTGTATTAAATCGTAATACATTTTGCAAGATATACATATTCCCGAGCTTCAACCAACAAGAGTTGCTACAAAGAGCCATTACATACCAAAAGAAAAGTAATGAAACGAAAAGAGAAAAAACGTTACTTAATACATCTACGACTGATATTGATGTTTTTTGTTTTGCAAAACAATCTTAGCGGTTGGCAAAAGCTTAAAAACCAAACCAGCATGCAGCTTAACAGGCAACCAGTCATTTCACCAGCCAGCTGAGGTATCTTAGCCAAACCAAAAGAAAAGTAAGAAAAAAAAAAACGAAATATATCCATGTGGCCAACGTGTGCGATGAGGTCTAAGTTTACAATAACACTGTTTATGAACATCATAAAAATGATGATCATGACCATAACGACAATTGCAACTGCTGATGCAGAGTAGAGAAATTGTCAGTTAACTTGTCTACAATCGTGTATAACAAACCAGCACATTATAAACGTAAGCAACAACAGCAAAAACAACAGTATAATTTTAGGAAATTATAAAAAAACATTCCCATACCTCTTCCAATCCCTTAATGGTCTATCAAAATCACTATCATTATACCTCATTTCCTCTCAACTATTTTTGTAGTTTTTATTTTGTTTTACTCTCCATAACTCGTAGATACTTCGCTCTCTTGGGCTTTTCATTCACACTATTTTTTTTCCAACTTTTTCTTTTCGTTTAGAAATCGCCACTTTCCGCCATCAGAGATAAAAATGGTTGGTGGTCTTACATGTGATATAAACAACGTCAAAACAACTTTGAATCTATAAATTAAGACATTATATTACTGCGGTCCAAAGCATTAAGATAAAAAAACGAAATGCAGAGAAAAAAAAGAAAAAAATTACTGCAAATAAACAAATAGAATGTGATTGAAATTAATTGTTAAAGACGACAGTTAAGCACGCTACACAAATATTTTACACAAGATTTCAATGTCACAGGAACACAAACAAAAAATTGTGGTGTGAACTTGAACTAAAAGGTCATTAAATTATGGATAAATATTCTTATCGAAGAGAAAATATATATATTTTTTAAAAGATCTGATTGAGGGGATGAGCCCTACTCATGTGGTGCACTTTACTAGTGTTAGAAAAATATTTTATGGGAAGAGGAAAAAAGGGAATTGTAATTGGCAGGAGAAATTATTCCATACGGGAAGATTATTGCACAAACGAATTTTGCGGCTAAAACGCAAATTTTTTGGGTAATGCATTCTGCGATTGTATTCGCCGTGGTCTAGTGGTTAGTGTGTTGGCTTACTAAGACGAGAGCTCCGGTTCAAGCTCCGGCTCTGACATCTTGAAGCAAAGAAATATTTAAAAAAAAATATTTCTTTCGGCGACTACCTCTTAGCAGACTTAAAACACACAACATGAGTGCTGCGAGACAGGGTTGTAAAGGCCAGTAAAGTATGCATTCTACGATTGGCTAAACAATTAATTACAAAAAAAAGAAAATGAGAAATACGGTTCTTATGCGATTATTAAGAAATATGTTTTCTATTTTATCAGAGCACATTCAGACTCAGTTGAGAAGTCTCAAAATAAAATTTGAATTTGAACCACAGCCTCATAGATGAGAGGGGTATTATATCTTGGGTATAATAAAGTCCTTGTAAATGTAAAGAAGGTCGGATCATGTATAATTTTAAAACACCAAGGCACATTAAAGCTTTTTTCACGACACTCGAAAAATCCGACCCTTCCAGGGGAAATCATAACTGATTCTTAATATTTACATTATCCATGGTCATAGATGACAAGAGACCATCATTTAGTCTTGTGCGCATTAAATTCGACCCAGGAATGAATGTGTCATTAATGTTCTCTTTTTCACATCAATCACTCCATGGCTGGGTTTACAATCAAATGAATATGATTGACAACTGTTGCTGTCATCTGCGAAAAATAAAGTATAGGTTGGAGACAGAATAGAGCCTTGCGATATCTAAATTTAGCTTGAACACGTTGGAACACTACGCTTTTAAAACGTAGTCCCTGAGAAAGTTCGACGAGAGAAATGATATCACAAGCAGCAAGTTTTCAAATGAGAGCTTAGTTCCAAATACTCTTAAATGTTTTGAAGGTATCTAAAATGACAACTTTGTTTTCATCAAATCGGTGAATAAATCCACTCCAGCTAACGGAGAGCAACACCTATACATTATCAGTGAAGAGGCCACAACGATTGGACTCTAAATATCTCTCAAGATGATGATTTATCATACTCCCCATAACCGTGGCAAGTGTCAAAAAGACTTTTATTCGGAATTAATTACTCTACCCGTTTTTGGCATTGGCGTTAAATTAGCGACTTCCAGTTGGATCCAAATACCCCGGCACGGTATGCCACATTGAAAAGTTTAGCCGGAGTCAGTTCTGGTTAAAAAGTTGGCAATTTCTTATACAAACTTTGAAAGTAGTATTGACGGTTATTATTTTTTCGACTAGAGGTTAAATAACCGAATTAGGAGTACATATTTAAAAAAAAACTTTGAAATTTGAAAAAAAAAACTTCCTACCACACGAAAGTTTTTTACAAACTTCTACTTGACGCAATCTATGGTTATTTTTCGTATCACAAAACTATCTTATTTTATCAAATTGTATATCAAAGGAATAACTAATATTACCATATGAAATAGTCTTTCAAAATTGAAATGTTGTAAAACAAAAAACGTTGAGTTACAATGCTGGCGGTGGCTTTACTTGTATATGTAGTAACAACAGCGTATTACAAAAATAACAACAAATAAATATGTGCCTAATAACAGCAGAATTTACAACAGAAACAGCAATACATCACAACAACAATGGAGTGTTTTTAAGCTGGTGCCAGATTGAAAAAATTATTATTCCTATTCATTTGATTAAGTGTGATTTTATTCAAATTCGAAATCGATTTTTCTTTCATATACAAAAACATAATTTGATTGAAAAATTAAATAATTTTATTGACTTTTTTTCTGTTTTATAAAAATTATTGCAAATAGCAATAATTTGGATGGATGGTTCGCTCTCACAATTTTGTATGACGAATCTACTTGTTTCAAACTAGATTCAGCCGCGAATGAGAGAGCGAACCTCGATATTTGCTATTCGTGTGAACATGGTATAAGACTGCAATTGTTATTGCCAAAATTTTCTTTTAAATAATTTTTGCATTATTTTTTCCTACATATATCCAATAGTTCGAAGGTTATTCTGAAACTAATTCAAAGAAAGTAAATATTTCAAATTTTATCATTGAATTTCTAATTCTTAATTCCACCAATAATCTTAAGACATCTGGCAATACGGTGTTTTATATGTAATTGTTTACGTTTAAGTACTAGTGCACTCAGTTGTTATTCTCTCTTTCTCTTTTTTTTCTTGTTTTCCTTTTTTATTTTTTGTAAACACAAACAAATTTATTGTTATTGTTGCTGTTAAATTTAAAGTCTTAAATGACAATGAGTTTTTATTGTTCATGTTGTTATTGTTGCTGTCTGGGTGGATTTTTCACCGGTATTTGAATTGAGGTTAAATGGAGTGTAATTTTAATACCATTACATATCAGTGATGGAAATTTCAATTAAGTACCATAATAATAATTTGAGAGTACTTTTTTAATATCAAAGCACCAAATATATAGAGTTTGTTTTTTCTTGTGCATTTCCCAAAGTATATGTTCCAAATTTTGATCAATCGGACAAGGGATCCTTGAACACAGTGAACAGCCATTTAAAATGAGACATTTCAGCAATCGTGTGATCCTACTCTAACCAGATATAAACGAGTTGTAACCAAACATGCATGTGAATATAAAGAATATAAAGCAGTGTTCAGGTACCTCAGTAAACTAGTGGATAGTTTGCTTCTTCTAGTGTGAGGGTAGTGGATTCTATACCCACAAGAGGTATGATCCATTATAACGAGCATATCGTCACATCGTCACATCGTCACTCCGCTAATTAGATTATAATTTATTATGATTATTAAGCCTTTTTAGATTTATAAGGTCAATTAGTAAATCTAATATAATCTGGAGGAGCACTAGCTACATAGGCTATCGGCTCAGATAAAAATTTAACATTGTATTGTTATTAAAATTAACTAAAGCGGTGAAAGAAAAAAATCTCAAACGATTTGTCATTAGTATTAAAAATTATGAAAATAAAGGGATACAGGAAACAGAAAATATAAAAACTTTTAAAATTGTAAACATGTTTGAGAGTATCGAATATGTTAGAGGAGTACAACGGAAATTTATGACTTAATTAAATTGTATAAAAAAAGTACGATCGTACCAACTTTTTCATCACTGTAACATATTCAATGTAGAATCAAGCGGAAATGAAGTTATCGAGAGATTAATATGTAAAGTTGTTCTATTTTTTTTCTGATAAACGTTATGAAAGTTGAAATGATAAAGAAGTTAATTTAGTCATTGTGTTAAAAGTGAAATTTGTTAAAAAAATTATATTGTATTTTGGTTTTTTTTTTCTTTTATACGGGCTTTTTATTTAAGACCACCAAAGAAGTATGACGTTCCCTCTACCAAATCAATCATAGCTTGCTTTAAATAAAGAAAACAAATGATGACTGTGGCTTTCTTAGAAAGTTTAAGAAAATGCCAATGATGAAGTGCAAAAGTTTTTGGCTAGAATTATGATTCTGGACCTGTGATGATCCTGATTTAAGTTTCTGAACCATGACTTGTGTCTGTTCCCAAATCCGTAGAGACTCTTGAAAAAAAATTTTTTTTTCTAAATGTCTGGCGTTTTAAGATATGTAGTCTACGTATTTTCTTTTGAAAGAAAGCAAATTTCAAAACTTTGTAGTGGTTCGAGATATGTACACATGCCATTTATTACTCAACACCTTTAGTAAAAATATGTGAATCATAATGAAAATCAATCCTGTAAATTGCTTTAATCGTTTTCTTTTAAAAACAGTTCAATTTTAACACTTTATATGACGTTTTAAGGAACTACTAAAGAGATTTTTTTTTAATAATTACGTTTTCAAATTCAAGAGAAAAATCAACATATTTCTTTGTATTCATCTTATAATTTCCCATTAAAACCAATTTATTTCGTACATGACCAGAATAAATGAAACAAGTTCAATACAACATTCAAAACTGAAAAATAAACGGAAAAGATTCATTCATGCATTCACATAAAATCTTTTGAGTTATTCAAATGTTTTCTTTTCTTTCTCTTTCCATAAAACCAACAACAACAACAACAAATGCAACAAATTACCACCCAAAAATATAACAAAAAAAATTTATGTTATTTATTAGGCTATGAACGACTTTCAAACACTCTGCATCACTCATGAAATCGTAGCACAGAAACTTTAACCATTTAATTGAGCCCTAATTTAATCAGTACACCCAGATAACATATTGTGAATTATGTAGCTTTTGCCTGTTTAAAGTAGCTTGGTGATTGATTGAAAAGCTTTAGCCATTTTTCCAAATGGAATACTTGATACCGTAAGTATTACAACGCAATTTGTAATTTTACATCACGTTTAGTTGGCAAATGTCTTCACAAACACACAGTTCTACCTAGATTGGTGTTTTGGGCTATACTGACGTTTATTACTAGAGGGTTGCATAGAACAGTTTTTCTTTAATAGCTCCGATTTGAGATGTTTATTTAAAAGTGAATAAAAGCAATATTTAAATATTGATTTTCTTGAAATATACCGGTATGTGATGGAAATCGATTTGTATAGAAATTGAAATCGATTGAAATTTCACGCTGCTATAACTTCCAAATCTGAAAAGATTTTGATTTTCTTACACATCAACTTAATGACTATTGCCGCACCTTCCTTGACTATTAAAATCTTATAATAATTAATGCAGATTTCGCACGAAATCGTTCTTTATCACATACCGAATAGTTCATTTTAAATTCTTAATTCTTTTTCAATTTTTATAAGCTTCAAATGGGTAAAATTTTTGGAATTTTTTTATATTTTTTCGGCGCTAGTTTCTGAATACCTCTAAACTTTTGGACATAGGAAAAAATACTATAAAAATTATTAAGAAGCATTTTTGTGCATCATCTTTCGCCGTTTTTTTTTCAAATATGATAAACCATTTTCGAATTATGATATAATATAGGACTTTAGTCGCCTTCTTAAGGGGACAAAATTTGCCACGCCAATTACAAAAAATTTCGACCTAATAGAGAAAAATAGAAAACAAAGTTTTGCTTAGGCATAAAATTTCTACCAGTTTTACGACTTGTGTTCCTGTGACTTTTTATTTTGTAACCCAGTGTAATCTAATATCCTACGCAATACTCGCATAGCTCGTAGAGCACAGTCGTTTGTGTTGAACCATGAACAGCACAACTCAAAACAAAGTATTTTCGCTTATAACAGTGTTCCTGAAAAAGTTGAAATTTAAATGAGTTCTTCATGAGCAATTAAATTTGCCTTCTTTTACCATAATCTCAGTTTTCTTAACTCAATCTTCAGCACCAGGCTAGCTAGTCTTTAATACTACTTTTAGGCTGTCCTAAGTTAAGTCAAAGTTATTATTAACGTTAAATAAATAAATGAGTCGAGTTGGTTTTCATTCAGTAAACATTTATGTCTGAGATGACCTTCTGATTCCTCTAACGCATCGGAATCAGGGATTGAGGCTGCCAGCAGGTCAAAGGCTGAGGACACCAAATATTGTATTCGCTTTACTTTTCCATATCCTCTGCTTAAATACCAATTTGTATACAAATGTTTTTTCAATTAACCAACCCTTGCAGTTTCTATATTTCACTTACAGTTGGTATTTTAATGTCCCCATGCAAATACTACTTATTTTTCGCTTTAAATATTTTAATGAATATGTATGTACGGTTCGTTATGAATGGAATAAATTAACAACACATACATACATACATATGTATGTATAAGTATATATGCATGTATTATAATGTGGCATAAGCAATAAACTTCAATCTAATAAATTTGTTATTTCTCTTCTTTATCCTTTAAGAGCTGCCCTTGTATTTTTGTTTTTCAGAAATATATTAAACCAGCATGAAGAAATGCATTAAAACCAAGTGGGTGGTCTAGATGTTGTTTTTTTTTTCATTTTATTTACCTTTACCTAGGCAATTGCAAAAGACAACGTCATCAACGCCGACGTCCAACTTAATCGTCGTCTTCGTCATTATTGTGTATACATATGTATTGTATATGTATGTACATAGTTGCTATTGTTGTTATTGTAATTGATGTTTTATTATTATTTTTTATTTGATGTTTTGTTTTGTGCTTATTTCTGTTTTGTTTTTATTGGAGGGAGAAGCTTTTAAAGCATAATTGGTTATACCAAGTTTATTAACAACAACAATAACAAAAACAACAAAATGTTCTGTTACCGTTGTTTTTTTGGGATTTTCTTTTATGAATTGGCGTTTGTGTGTGGTACTCCTAA
Organism: Metopia argyrocephala; assembly: GCA_963576795.1. Classification (NCBI taxonomy): domain Eukaryota; kingdom Metazoa; phylum Arthropoda; class Insecta; order Diptera; family Sarcophagidae; genus Metopia; species Metopia argyrocephala. The sequence goes on along the minus strand of OY756208.1, from coordinate 168,263,832 downwards.
ACGACACAAGCACTTGCCTACACACATATGACAAAATAACTGTCCCTGCAGCGTTGCCAACAGCAGTTTACAAAATAAAAAAACGCTAATTTTTCCTTTAAATAGTGTATATACATACATATATGTGTGTGTGTGTGTGTGTTTTTTTAAGACTTATAATTGTACTCTATTTTATTTTGTGTGTCTTTGGACGCGAGGAAATGAAATAGTTGATGAATTTGCTAAGGCTGGTTCCACTACTAATTCGAACGAATTCAGAAGCAAGATCGGCATTACTCAGCTTAGAGGAAAACAGCTAATCTCGCACAGACTCTACTTGTTCGCAGAGGATTGATGAAAGAATGAACCTACTTGGTTAATGCCCAGACAAATCTGGCTTAACATGGATCTGGGTAGAATGAGGAGTCTATCTCAGAAATCTTATACCAGTGATAACGGGTCATTGGCCCGTAGGTTCTCACGCCCACCAATTGAAAATACTTCACAGTAATTCACAACGGAATATGGGGGACCTGAGAACAGAAATTTTTGGATGCCCTGAATTTATCAACAGATCTTGTTTAACTAAAAGTGATTTGAACGAAATTCACACCTTCATAAGATTATCGGGTTGATTGGAGAATGGGCAACGCTCGTAGACATGTTTAAGTGGATAAAGTGGTATTTCAACCTAATTTCAACCTAGCACAGATAATTTCAATTTACATATGTACTTCAAAGCTTTATAACTCTGTGAAATATACAATTTTTTATAGCATGAATTTTATATAATTTAAAAACGCTTATTTTCGTATTAACTTGGCAACGTTAATAATGCATGTGTGACTAAATATGTGTGTGTATGTGTTTAAAAGTATGTGCGCGCCATCATATTAACGTTGGCAAATTTGTTAACATTGTTGTTGCAGTTTGTGTGGCAAAGTAGTTGACGGTTTTTATTGTTTTTTTTTCCAGCATATTACTAAGAAATGTGTGTGTTTTTTTAAGTAAATTTATGTCGGAGGATTTGTTGACTTAAATTGTCCATTTGTTTTTAAGTGCGTTTTTTTTCTTTTTTTCCTCTTTTATTTTGGCAGTATTTTAAAACACAAATGCCACACAAGTTGTAGCTTTATTTATGTTTTTTTATTTTGTTTTTTAGAGATTTTTTGTGTTATTTCTTAAGAAAGCCCAAGTCATAATCATAATTTACGAAGAAGTTTTTTTTTATTAAAACTAAAAGAAATAATTATTTGGTTTAATACATTCTATGCTATCTATGATCACTAATAAATTAAGATCGAAATAAAATTGATTTAAAAAAGTATATTTTTTGTAACGTTAAACTTTATATGTGTTTAAATATTATAGCAAACTTGAAGTTTTTTTCAAACTGCCATTTAATTTTGTTAAAAATAATCGGTTTTTTTAATTGCAAAAAAATTTTTTTCCATTCTAGTCATTCTATACATTTTTGATTATATTTGAAGAATAGGCTATTAAAGATATATTCTAACATGTTAAGGGTATTCTGAATTTATGATTTAAAATAAACTATTTCAGCAGAACTCTAAGGTTGTATAACATTAAAATTATCACATAATTTTACAAGATAATGCCATTAAAAAATTTTTAAAATTGTAGGAAAATATATCATTCATTTTATACTTATACATGCATATGTATGTAAATATATTTTAATAATATTTTACAAGATATGTTTTAAAATGTATTTAAACTTTTTATATATTGGTTTTTAAGTGGATGCCATATCTACATTGAATTAGCATTACTCTTAAAAACGTTTAGGAATTTGAATTTAATCTTAATTCTAAATTGTTAGGAATAACAATGGGTTTATTCTCCTTAATACCTATGTTTTTGTTATGGAAACGACCATAATTGCGATAATGTTATAAACACGTATTTCCTATAATGACTTTATTTCTCTCAACAGAAACAATAGCAAAGTAACATAAAATGTTGAACAGTGTTGGCAAAGTTAGAATTTGAAAAAGCGCTTGCGACTAGATCGCAAGGAGGATTTAGATGTAATCACATACTATATACATACATACAGTCCAATAAGTAACTAATTTTAAGTCACGAGTAATAATAAATCTTATATTACTTAGAAGCTCTCTTATTACACGCTCTTAAATTTTATAAATTCTAATCAAATATTTTTGCTACCTTTTTATGGTTTTTTTATTTGAATATAACTTGTCTTGTTTCCGAAATCCTTTCAGGAAATATAATATTAAAGAAATTATGGTTAAAATTTTAAACATAATCAAAAATATTCTAAAAATAATCGCATTACTTTTTTGATTATTTCTGATTATTTTTTGTCATTTTTTAAAAACCCAATATGTTAGCATATTAGCTTAAAAGAATTACAGAATAAGGCCCCTGATCAATTAAATTTAAATATTTTTCTATAAAGATAACAGTGCTTTAAGCGCTAAATAGGCAACTCTGTATTCAACACTAACTGCCTATTATTTTAATAACAACCTAAAAGAGAGCTATACATTAAAAGAGTAAGAATTAATAGAGAGTCAGTTAAGAAACTAAATAACAGTATTCTTTTAAATAACGTTGCTGCCAAACAAATCAAAATGGCCGCATATAAGAAAAGGAAATCTGTTAACAGTTACTGATAGAGAGAGAGACATTTAAAACAGATAAAGAGCCTAGTAGAGAGTAAATAACGTAATGCATTTTGTATAACTTTGAGATACTATATACTTATTATATTATTAATGTGTAGCATGCTGTGTACACTTTTATTTTTGTTGTTGTTTGTTTGGTAGTAGCAGCAGATTTAATAAAGTTGTTTGGATATACAACGCTGTTATATCTCTATCCCAATGTCGACAAGACAACTGCATCAGATAGAAAACGATCTTCGGTCAAGTAACACGTTTTAGCGGAAAAAAATATATATCGTGTTTTTATTTTTTTTTTTACAATAAGTGTTCAAGAGTCTGCAAAAAGTGTTTTACCATATACAAGAGAAACGAAAAATACATATTTATGTTTAGAATACTTCTTAAAGTTATAAAAAATCAATGAAATATTGGTATTTACTACTACTGCTAAATAAAGTATTAAAAAGTGAAATTTTAAACAATTTAATTTAAATATAAATCAATTTCATTTAAGAAAACCCAAAATAAATCTGTAAATGAAGAATTACAAAGAAAAAAAATAAAGAAATAATAAGAATAAAACAGAAGCAACATAACAAACGTAAAGTAATGGAATACTCTGCTACTAAATAAAACAACAACAAAAAGGGAAACATAAAAAAATCAAGAGAAGAAATATAAAAATATAATAAAAAAAGAAAGAGAGCAAAACAATAAAATAAATAAATTGAAAAATATATAAAAAGCAAAAAAAGGCTTGAAAAGAATATAAAACGTGACAAAAAGATACTTAAAGCATAATATCAATAACAAAAAAAAAATAAATCCAAAATAATATGATATTACTTACATACCTAAAAAATAAACAACATAATCAAATATAATTTTAAAACCTTCAAACAATTGTTTGTCTATGTTTTTCATATTTGAACTTGGCAGCACTCGTTGTTTACAATTGCTAATACTGCGTTTTTATACGCTTAATTAAGCAAATGTAGTAAAAAAAGAGATAATTTTTGTATTACAACATACAAAAGTGAAATTATTACAAGAATTTTCACTTTTGTTACAAATTAAAGCAAAATAATAATATAAAAAATAATCACAATTAAGTAATGGTTGTACCCACTATGGATAGCTTACCGCGTGTACCCGATACACATGGTGATGTGGTCGATGAAAAATTATTTTCAGATTTATACATACGCACCTCATGGGTAGATGCCCATGTAGCGCTCGATCAAATCGATAAGGTAAGTGAAAAAATATCTACAGCTATATATAATATATGGGAAGATATATACATATGTATGTATGTACATAGAAAGAAATAGTCCAAAAAATGTTAATGAATATTTAAGTAAATTTCTAATTGTATTATCTTACTGGTTACTGGTTTAAATTAGTACAAGCCATATGGGCACTTAATTGACTTGGTATTTAATATTAATAGCATACAGCAGAATGGAGAAACAAATATAATTCGATCTTAGACCACTACTAACGATATGGGTAGTTCTGTCAAAAAATATGATATTTCAGCACACATGCATACATAATTGGTCAATACAACCCTGTTTCAGGGTTACATCCTGTCGTGTGGTAATTTGTATCCATTAGTACCGGGGTCTACGGTTTAAAGTCGAATCCGAACGACAGATTTGAGAAGCTTGTTCATGGCAATCAGCTACTCTCAGAGATTTTGCCAGAAGACTGCTGATAGGTACTCGCCGAAAGAAATATTTCTTTTTTTCAGGATGTTAGAGCTTGTTTTTGAAGCCCGGAGTTCTTGTCTTAGTAAGAAAACACACTAACCATTAGACCACGGCGACCACATGCATTTTATTAATACCAAGTTAAATAGTGGCTAAATAAGTAAAATTTCCTGTCATAGCTATATAATATCAGTCAATTTTAAATGCTCTTAAAATGTAATATCATGAAGAGATTGCTAACCTGAAACGGCTTTTCCTTGCTATATTTAGATATAATCATGCACAAATATACATATGTATATGACTATTGTAGAACATTAGCACAAATTATCTTCCAGGATTGAAAACAAAAACAAATTTTTTAGTACAATTTACTTAATCCTCCAAGAAAACATAATATGCTCTATTGTTGATAAATTTAATTTGTTTGTGTAGAATATTTTTCGCTTAAAATATATCAAAATACGTTTTTTTTATAATTAGCTTTTCTTAAGAATCAGTTTGAAATTATAAGATTATTTAAATTTAAAAGCTTAAGAAGGTAAAATATACATTTGCAGCATGAAGTTGTTTTATTCATAATAAATAATTTGATCTCAAATAATGCTAATTCAAATTTGAGCTACATTCACATAAGATAAATATTTGACGGAAAAAAGGCTTAATCACTATTTTATGGAGGCATTATGTTTTATGTAAAAGTTGCTTAAAAATTTATTTAAAAAGCGAGAATAACAAAAAGCTCAACAAAAGAGCTTACCAATCATTAGTAATAGTTCTATTTATGGTGAATCCCCTAGAAATTTAACATGTGAAATTTAACATCACTGGACTAAAGTGATCTAAAGACCTGAATAGTATTCGTATATTATAGAACATTAAATTCTGCTCTTAGACATACTTGGTATACATTAAACGTGCTATGATTTTTGATCAATTTGCAATTTGATTGTTTAATGTTTAATAAAATAGTACTAATGGTTTTTTTAGATTTTTTTTTTCAATATTTTTTTACATTAATATAACACATAAAATCGTTTTTAAGACCTGTCTGCTGTATCATCATATTTTTTGAATCTTAATCTACGGTCGGTCACATTACACAAATATATGATTAAAAAGACGTAACCACGATTTTATAAATATATGTATTTCTTTAATTTTTATTGTTATAAATCTCATTAATTACACATTATTTCTTATTATTATTCGTTTTTCACAAAACTTTTAACAAAATATTTACTTGAAACGAGACGGCTGTTTCGTCAAATATATGCCTAATGTTACCGTAGCTTATAATACGTGATAGAAAACATTTAACAAAAGTTTGTTTAACAAAAGAAGAATAAAAATATGTAAGAATTTACATATTGGGTTTTACAGTGTAACTGATATATCCATGAAAAATATTCCACATTTACTCGTATTATTTAAGAGTTAAATAAGGATACGACAGTTAGGTTGAAAAAAAATATAAATTAGTATGTAACAAAAATTCAGGTTATTGTATAATTATTACATAATAATTATTGTAATAAATTAACAGGATAAAATGTGATTGCTTGAACAACCTGTCATAGTATAGTTATTTAAAACTTCCGTCAGTTGACAAAAAAAAAAAAATTAAATATTTGAGTATTTGGTACAAGAATATCAAAAACAATATCCAGTTTGTGTAAAAGTTACATTACAAAACTGTTTTCGTTTAAATAAAACTGCTACCTTTATAACATTGGAAAATTGGTAAGCTTTTTAAATAAACTCTCGAGCACTGTTCACATTTGCCCTAACGATTTTTATGCTATAAGCACATAAAAAATTTCAAGTTGCTATAACTTCCATATCATCTAATTACTAACCACCTTAATAATTATTGCCACTACTTCGTTGTGATTATTAAAATTATAAAATAGTTAAAACAGATAAGTTTTATATGACTTTGAAGGTACTGACGATTTTAATTCACATACCGGAATGGTTGACTCAAGTCTAATTTATGACAAAATAATAAACTTAGCTCATAAAGCCTTATTATTTGGATTTATTCACAGCCCAACAATTTTTTTTTTTCGTTGCTACACAACATAAAATTGTTATTTTTTTTTATCGATTTAAATTGAAAATATTATAAAAGCGCTTATCTTCAATATAAAACCGCTACCTTTATGACATTGTAAAATTGGTAACATTTTGTTTAATTAAATAAACTACCGGGCACTGTTTACATTTTATAAAAAATGTAGGTATTTATGGATATCAAAAAATGTAATTAAATGTTGTCAAAATGAAACTTTTTCTTTAACAACAAGTATACGAATAAGTGCGTATGTATGAATATCATTCATATAATTGATCTCTTACCTTTTTAATTGAAAACCGTTGTTTATAAATACAAGAAACATGCTTGAAAATGTTTTAATTCCGCTCTCTTTCACTCTCTCTCACTTTTTCTTAACAACGTACACATTTCAGTGTGTGCGTTTGAGTGATTGATTGTGTGTGGCATAGTAATAAAAAGTAGGCCTAAAAACGTAAGCAAATACTGTAAAAAACAAAAACAATTTTAAGTTTTTCTATGAATTAATTTTAATTTGACGTACGAATATACAAACGAATATACCCAAAGAAAAAATACAAAACATTAAAGACCACCCAATAAATTTTTTAAAGAATTAAAATAGCTTGAATTTGTTGTTTTTGTATTTTGTTTAATTTTTGTTTTTTTTTTCCTTTTTGTTTACGTTTAATTGAGTCATTAAAATAAATCGTTTTGCGGTTTGACAGCTTCTTTTATAACCGTTTTTTTTATTTCTGTTATTGTAGTTGTTTTGTGTGTATTTCTGTTTTGTCAATTTTTTTTTTTGCTCTCCCCTTCTGTCGCTATCACGCTCCATGCCAAAACAGAAAAAAAAAACTGTAATAATACCACCAACAAATTCTTTATAAACAACAACAATTCAAAAGCCTTAATACTTTAGCAAAGGAAATAAAAATAAAAATTGTAGTAAAAACATATCAGAGAAAAAGGCGTATAATAACCCAACAATCATTGTTGTTGTTATTGCTGTTGTTTTTTTAAACGACCCCACTCCCCAAAAACTATAATAGCGATTGCATTTTAGATCAATCCATAATGGCTATCAATTGATTGCTTGCCAAAAAGAAATATATTGAGAGAAAAAAAACAAAATAAAAGACTTCATGAGCTGCTGCTGTTGAATACAGGGTAAAACTGTAATCATTACTTGCCTTTAAGCGCGCAGAAAAATCTTAAGGAAAATTCGAGTTCATTCACTCAAAGAAAACGTTTAGTAAACCTCAGTTTACACTCTAAAAGAATTTCATATAAAATATGAGTTTAAAGGCAAGGAGGTTGTCTGGATGGTTTTGTTACATTCATGGTATGTATCCTAAGAGCCTCTAAAAGTTACGCGCCGAGAAACAGATACTATTACTGCGATAGAATTATAAAGCTGCCATAAAGTACCAATAACTTATAGATAAAATCAGCTGGCATGAATTGCTTAATAGTTTTAGTGCAGATATTTGTTTATAGGCAAATATTTAGCAGTTTTTCTTGAAAGGAAGAGATTAATTTAAAATTAAGTGATTTTTTTTTTTTGGCATTTTGCTTTGCTAGTATGTACTCCTATTATAAAATATACCTACACTACATACCTATATTTTTATGAAGCAAAATAATTTGAGTGTAAAATTTTCGCCTCCACCTCTACTAACACTGGTGCATACATCTTAATACAGCTGCCAGCCTCTCTGCCACTCAATTGATGATGATCGTGGCTCTTATTTTGTTATTTTTATTTTTTTTTATCTGTTGTTACATGTATTTTACGTGAAAAGAACACACAAAAGGCAAAACAACAACAACATAAGAGAAAGGAAAGATAAAATAAAAAACAAAAAAAAAACAGACATAAACGTAAATCCAAAATAATGAAGACATTAAAACGCTAAACGAACACACACAGTCAACGAGACAGATAGACAGACAGTCGGCCACAGAAAACAGATATGTGTACTTATGCATACGAGTATGTATTGTTTTTGTCGTTTGTGTTGTTGTTGGCTATTTGGTAGGTTGGTTGATTGTTGTTTGAATCCACTGGTTGTCTCTTGTAAACCATTCCAAGCATCTTAACTGCTACAATACAAAACAGCAATAACAACAACTGCTTTTAAGCCAAAGAAAAGAAAATATAAAAAATAACAACAGCACCGATTCAAACAGTCACTCAGTTAGCGAGCAATAGCATGTTATTGTTGTAGGTAACCGCGCCAAGCCTAAAGCATATCATTATTGTGGCATTTTTTTTTCGAGGGGGTTCCAAAAGAAAAATTAAACTTTAGAGCACATACACAGTCTTCTCTTTAGTATTTGTGTTATTGTTGTAAAAAAAAAATTGTAAATACGGCATAGAGAAGAAAGAGAATGTTCAAAAAAAAACCCAGTTTAAGAAGAACAGAAAAACAAAAAATAATCAAATTAATAACAGATTTTAATACGATAGGAATCAGAGAACAATTTATAAAGGAATTTAAGGAATTTTAGAAAAAATACCGCCTGCTTAATGGAGATAAATTTAACAAGTACATATACATATATGTAGTTGGTAAATAATTTTTCTCAGTGTACGTATCATGCATACGTAATACATATGTACATATGTTTATCCATAAGAGTTGTTTGAAAAGTAAATCTCTGTGAATCTCTTTTGGAAAGTATTAAATTTCTAATCATTCACTTACACCTGTCATATTTATATTTTAAAACAGCTGGCATTCTCAATTAAATTTTAGTGGATTAAAAATTTATAATAATTTGCTTAAATGAGACAATATTTTGAATTTCCATAAGCCATACCCGCATACTTTCATAGTTTCAATGTTTAAGATTCTCAAGGCTTTTAAATTTTATTTTTTGGTTTGTTGTGATTTTTTTCGTTTTCTTATAAATCATTAAATAAATAGCAAAATTTAAAAGACATTTAGGAAGAGCATCTTTAGTAATTTCAACCGGAAAATAATTGTTTAACTACGTTTATGCATGCAATCTGCTCCCCTATATGCAAATGTTAATTTGTTGTCTTTAAATATGTATTTTATTTCATTGTCGTCAATGTTTTCTTTGGACAGTAATTCTATAGACAAGGGCCATGTGACAGCCCACAAAAGTTTCTACATGTGTAAATACATATGAATATGGCTGTATGTGTATGTTTATACCAGTATATTCTAATGTAAACGAAAAGCCATCAGTCAATAAGCATAGCGGTTAAATGGAAAGTAAACAAACAAATAAAGCGAATGAAAATCACAACAATAAAATAACAGAAATGTCTCTCTCCATAAAATAACTTATTTAAGCAAAAACACATCCATATACATACACACACACATGTATCTTCCATTCAAAAACAAACAAACAACCACAGTAAAAAATACATAAACACTACGAGTAATATTTAAAATAATTTTACGTTATTTTTCATATATGTATTTATGTATGAGTTAAATTTGTGCAAGATGCTAAAATTTGCTTTTGGAGGTTCTAAAACAAATACAAATAAAATGAAAAATTTTAACATTTTTTTACTCTTCGAGTTAAAATATGTGGATATGTAAATGAATTAAATTAAGAATTTACAAACGTACGTTCATACATATTACATACATATATATTTTTAATGTTTTTGTTTATAATTTCGTCATAGGCGTATGCGAAATTGTTGGCAACACAGCTAGTGTGGGTTTATATGTGTGTATTAACACATGCAGACTTACTCATACATCAAATTGTGTGTGTGGCTGCCGGTATAGCGGCGACAGTGACCACCCATTGAGTAATAAAGCAACAGCAAAAACTATTCCGCTCATGCATACGTACATATACATATGTATATGTATATGCATACGTATAAGTATTTATGTATCAGCACTATTTTATTTTTGGTTTTTAATAGTTAGAAAGGGTGTTGCTAAAAAGTACATATTTTAAAATTTATTCAAGAATTTTATTAAAAGTGCGACTAAATAAAAGTAAAAAAAAGTATATATCTTAAGGGCAATTTACACTATACGACTTTAGGTATAAAAATTCTGAGAGCAAATAATATGAAATTCCATACTTTTTTTTTGAATGAGCACAAAAAACATGTTACAAACAAATATTTGGAAACAAAAATATTGCTCAGGTCTAATGAAAATCCTTTAATTTTTTTTTTAATTTTTAGAAAATAGGGAATATATTATGTATGTTGTATAAAAATATAGACAATAAGACTGTTCTCTCTCACACATCAATTTAGCTATGAGATTTTTTGCATACATACTTGTCAACTAATTCTCAATAAAACTATATTATTTTAGGAATACGACAGTAAATGTTTTAAAGTTAACTTTTGGTTAAAGTATCAATTTTGTCTTCCATAGCCAAGTAACAACATACTTTAAACGTAGAAACATATTTCAAACACAAACTAAAGTTAGTTTTAACTTGTTTAGCATTTGATGTTAAATTTATCAGCTGTTTACACATTTAACTAAATATGTATAAAAAATAAATTAAATAAGTAAATTTACAAATAAATTAGGCCGTATTAATTTTTCATTTTTGGAAAAATGAACGTACATTTTTTATTGTGTTTCACGATTGATATGTAGGTACTTTCGCGAATATTTGTTATTGGTAACATGTTTATCTGTTTTCATTCCGGTAAGGAAATTAACGTGGTCCTTTTGTAGGTATAAATATGGAACCATATATTAATATTTTCTCATAAATTTATTTTTATTAAAATATTTTCTTTCTTTATCTTCTATATTTTTGTTTGTTATTATTAATATCAGCTGTTCAGGGATGCCACTTTCTTCCATTTTGTTACAATAGAATGTAGTACCCACAACTTTCGATATATTGTAAATTTAACTATACTTATATTAAACATAAGTTTAACTAATTTAAAACATATATGTATATAAGTATGTTTTTTTAAATACCTTTATTACGGGATAATATCAATCAAAATATTTGTGTTTCAAACGCATGTAAGAATCGGAAACCTTTTCGGTTTCTATCTATATTATCTTATATTTAAATTTATGACAAGATAATGATCTTCTAAGAGTAATAATGTAGTAACAAGGACCACTGGCTTCATCAATAAATATTACAGGTAAAATTATATAAAAGAAATGAATGTTTCAAAACTTTTTTTATTAAAGACGCATAATCGTACCTACGTACGGCAACCTTTTTTTAATTAAAAAAAAAAACAATTAAGTGGTTTATAATTGCAAAATAACTTAGTTTCTTAAAGTACCCTGTGGTTAAAATGTATTTCCTCTTTTCAGTTTTATAAGAATTTAAATGGTATATGGCAGATGAAAAACGCGCAATCAGTACTTTTTTTTACTTTATTTGGAATTTATATGAAACAAAAACATCTCAATAGAGATTTTTGTATTCCGTTTTTGTTTTTTTTTTTTTGCTGTGTCCACTTTTTATGTATTTTTTATCAAAATGATGTGTTTTGTATTTGTAAATATTGAATTCATATACTATGTATGCTTAAATATACAGTTGTGGACATTAAATTAGCACACTTCTTAATATTATATAAAAAAAGTGTGTACTTCTATTGTAAAACACAAGCCACGTGTATCAAAAAAGTTCTAAACTCAATGCTTTTTTAAGAAAGCATGTAATCTGAAGTGAATCTTCAGAAAATTTTTACCGGCTTGCAGTAAGTGGAAAATATCATATATGGCATCATCCTCCATATATGTCGCATAACCCAAAATACAATTTAAGAAATATGGTGGCTAAAAGAAGTGGGCTCGTCAAAAAGGATTGATACTCTACTGACGCAGTGCTCTTTTATATTATCGTTTAAAATACAATACAATTCCATATGTCGATCAAAAATACATCACGATTACGACTAATCACGTGTTGTTTGAAATATTTTACTGATCCTGCCAAATGCCGGTTCTAAATTCCAATAACTCCTAATTACAGGTGCCAAACGAAAGAATTTTAGACTATTATTATTCGAGAATCAATTATGCATGGTGAGCGGTGAAAAACAAGCATCACATCGTTTAATAAAAATTATGATTAATTTATCATTTAAATATAATTATGTACTTATTTACCACCTTGAGTTCTATATTTTTGTCATAATTTTTATTACATGGCCCTGATAAAATTTACAAATATTGACGCTATACATTTATAGAGATATATGAAGGAAATAATCTTTGTTAAAAATATAAATGTGCTTACCTCTAGTAATGTCCACTACTGTAAATACATAAGTACATATATATATTGTATTTCTCTTTTTGTATTCTTTTGTTTATGTTTTTAGACAACAAAAACAAAAGAAAAACCATTGTTTTTATTTTCGAAAATAAAGTGCAACAGACATTGTTTGAGGTATGAGTACCTATTTGTTGTTATTGTTTAACTTTTGTATCCTATGCTCCATTACACCACTCATACAGCAGTTTCAACTACATACAAATGTATTTATGTATGTCTACTTTGGATAAGAGGAGGTTTATTACATTCGTAAAACAACAACTACATTTTAATAAATTTTTTTTTGCGGTCAAACTACAAGTAGTACGTGAGTTGTGATAGACATGACGACCAAAATATATTTGTACATGCATACACACACATAACAAACTTAACGGAGTGAGTAGCACAACACAAAACAGTAGCAAAAGTTTGGATAATAAAGTTGTTTACATTGTTGCGCCTTGTGATTTTTTTTCCTTCCCTTTTTTGTTCACATGATTTCAACATTTTCTAGGGTTAAGTATTTTGAGTGCAATCGAGATTTTTTTGTAAAAGGTATTAAAAAAAAACATTACATAAATTTAGAACGTTTTTATATTATTATTGAATTAAAATATCTTTCCGATAAAAAAGCTTTTCAGTTCAATATCGTGCTAGTGGGAGGGTTGTGGGTTGGATTCCCACCAAAGACCCTGATCTTAGCCACTCGTTTCGGAATACATAATTACTTAAATATAATTGTATTCTAATTTAAATAAATAAATAAAATAATATGTAAAATGTTTTAATAATAAATGAAATTTTAATATTAAAGACAGTAAAAGTTATAGGAAAAGAAGGTGTAGTTTGTTAAGCTTTTTTTCAGACATAAACTTAATTCAATTACAAATATAACTGACAGCTCCAGGGATTCAGTTTAACTAGTGACAAGAGTACGGTCAATCTTTGAAATATACATGATAGATTTTATATTAAACAGAAATCGCATGAAAAATTTATTGACTTAATGTGATTTAGACAGTTCTTATCTTCTATGCATGGAAGAAACTTCATAGGTTATCCCTATCGCCAATACTTTCCTTTGAATTCCAAATTTTATCATGCCCTTTATACACAAAATTCTTGCAGACCTTTGGAAATTTAGAGTCTTAAATTGTCTGAAAGACTCTTACCACAAGCTTGTCCAGCTAAATAACAAACTTATTTTAGCTTCACTGTTTGCTGGGTTATAATAAAACAAATGTTTATGCTATACATATATAGTATTGTGTAACATTCTTAATGACAAATTTTATGTGAGTGCTCAGACACAATATTTTTTATAGGTTTCACGGAGGAGTTATGTTTTTATTTTAAATTCCTAGCAAAAGATCAAAAGAAGAAGTACCTATATGGAGAACAAATAACTGGCACTTACACACCCTTATATAAGTGGAATTTATTCTTTATTTTTGGTTTTTGTTTGTTAAAAAATATAAACCCCAGTATAAATTTAAATAAACGTTTTACGTTTGTTATCTTTATCTAAAAAAAAAAAGAAATTGAAGGAAAAAAATATAAAAGAAACCCGCATACTTGAAAGAAAAACAGAAACCTTTTACCCTACTTCCGAGAATTTTTAAAATTGTTTAACATCTTATTTAAACACAGAAGACAAATCAAAAACAAAGAAACACGCCTACAAGAATTTCCGGTTTAAAACAAACAAAAAATTAGAAATATTTTTCGCAATTATAAAAATACGAATAAAACACTGTCTATATGATACGAATACATACGTACCTATAAAGAAGTATTAATTTTTTTATTTCTTTTTATTTTTATAATAATCCTATAAAACAACATAATAAAGAAATTATGTTTTTATACGTTTATGATTGGAAAAAGAGAAAAAAGAAATATGTACAGAAATAATGAAGATATTAAATTTGAAAAAATAAAAATCAGAACAAAGCGACCACACCGAACACTAAAAGTTTTTCATTTCTTTTTTTTTACCCAAAAATAACATAAAATTACGAAAGAACGAAGAAAAAATAAACAAACAAAAAAATAAAACAATTTATACCGGAAAGAAAACGAAACTAAACAAAAGTAATAATCACACATTATGTGAAAATATACAATTCATGAAACAAAATAAACCAAAGCAATCAGCGAACGAAGAAAACAACCAACCAACCAGTCAGCCAGTCATTCAATTTAGTCCAGCTAAAAGCGTATCAAAAACAAAATAAGAAAAGCATTTCTCGTAAAAGATCACACAGGCAGTTTAGCAACCAACCAAATATCCAAACAGCTAGCCGGTGGTTACCTGTGTTCACACTAATAGAGTAGTTTGAATGTACGTTTCACATAAAATGACCCAACCTTGCCTGATTTTTAAGTAAGACATTTATACTCTTTATACAAGTATATTAAAAAAAACACACACACACACATTAAAAGAAAAGTAAAAAAAAGATGTTTAAAACACGGTTGTACCAAAAAATCAGGCACAGATGTAGGGATCGACCATAAAGAATAAAAAAAACATGATTTTGTATTAAGTTTTATAATGAAGAAATTAAATTGTGTACACTGTGTACAAAAACAACAACAAAATAATACTTTAAAGAAATTCGAAGTGTAGAGCAAAGATCAAAACAATTTTGAAAAACTCTGGCCGCTTTAGAAATTATTTTTGACGCCGTGCCATTATTAATTTTTCAAGTCTACAGACTTCACTTTTTAAGTATGTTATGGAATCTATTTACATTGAAAGTAAGAGAAAAGAAATAAGCAAAAATGTCTGCTTCTAACAGGAATTAAACCAAAACTATGCTTTACACAATCCCTTGGTCAGTCAACCTCAAACGTAAATAAATTAAAAATAAAGCAAAATATATAATTACAAAAAAAGTAATTTCTCGAAACAAAATAATTGCGCTGTAATTTGTATACATGGCGCTGAAATATGAGTACCCGTGAAAGCAAACAACAAAGTATTTACTAAATAAGAAAACAGATTCTTCGAAACTTTGACAAATAATCATAGTAAACCGCTTCCAAAAACCTCACACACTATTATTGACTAAGCGTAACGGTAGAACGGTTATGAACGCACTAGATATAAAGAAGTTAGATAACCAACCAACCACTGAAAATATAAACAAGTAACTCTTACTTCGATGAAAAGACCAAAATCAAAAGTTTTCAATATTCCAAAACAGCAAAATACTTCGTCCTGTTTGTTCCATGAGGCTTTAATAAGAACACCAGCTGGTCTAAAACTTTTGTGATAGTTATACCCACCAAGAACACGTCCATATAAATCTACACTTACATAATATGTGTTTCTGCTGTTTCTGATCCAATCTACAAACATTTACATCTGTCATTGCCATTTCTTCGTAAGCCACAATGACCTGAAGAAAATTGTGACCTGATCACTATTTCATTCCTCATTTGCTAACTTTGCATTCTATAATATATTGATAAATCGTAAAAAGCAGTGCTGCACAGCAGAGCTCCGAACCAATATATGATGCCACCGATCCCCTCAAAGCTAGTCCATCTTCATCCTCGTTGTAACTTATTCAACAGTGTGTACAAAAAGCCAACTGTAACGTGTCGTTACAATATGTGACAAGTTTGAACCCGTTGTTCATGTTGATCTCAGCCCGCAAAACACTTAATGGCCTTTCCAATGGAGTTTGCGGGTTTCGGTTGGGTGCATATATACCAGGACCGACACCATTGTTAATTTTGGAATCATCAGTACACAAAGCCAGAGGACAGGACATATTTGGTCGTTATATTCCGATCAAAATGATGCACATATTTTAAAAAAATTAAAAGAAAGTATATTCGAAACTTTCATTATTTAAAATATCAATTAGTGTATGTCGTAAGTGACATGGTTATCATTTTATGGCAATGCCCATATGTTATATATTTTTCTTCGTTCTTGTATTATTTTAATATATTTTAATTGATAATTATAAAGGATAATTTTATGGTAGAAAAGAAAGAAAACTATGAGTTTTATTATTAAGATTTAATTTTTTCCAGAATTATTTCAAAATTTAAAAAGGGGTATTGATTGCAGTATCTTGTCAGTAGAAGAAAACAAGATCGAAACATGGACTTTTTCGAGAAACACAATTCTCTGATGATATTTAAAGGCGACCCAACTTGTCAGCGCCACCGCCTGTTTGCAATTTAATACGCCGTCAAAAGCTTACTATCGTCACTGAAATGATCCTCAAGATAACTTCGTGCAGCACTCACTGACAACACAACTGCAGCAGCCAGTCAAGTCAGATATTTTTTGTTTTTGAGCAGAACCAACCAAAAGATGTAACTTTGTTGCCTCATAAAGGTGGTCGCCGTCTTAAAACTATTGTTATTGTTGTTGCTCTTGGCTGATTGTATATTGCTTGCTATAATGGTAATGTTGTTTAAGCCATAAAAAAATAGTTGTTATTGTTGTAGGCTACTATAAAATCTTAATCAGAAGAATAAGAAAAACAATAAAAAACTGGTTAAAGAAATAGGTTTTTTTTGTTTTTGTTTTTTGTTTGTTAAAAAAAATACAAATAAACATAAATTTCATTGAAAAAAGCCATGCAGTATGTAAAAACTTTTAAAGCTTCTTTTTTAAGATTTAAATTTTGTTGTTGTTGGCATTGACTTTGGTAAAAGGCGCACGTCACGGCACACGTTTCCAAAAATTAAATAAAAAAATTTAAGTAAATCAAGACTTTTTCTTACCGTTATGAGAAATACAAATATATGTAGCAATTAAAAAATAAACTGGTTCAATGATAATAATACATGCATATGTACATGTGTGTGTGTGTATGTATAATATTACATTAAATTACATTATCGTTACCTTTTTTTTTTTAATTCAAACCGCAAAAAAATCAACGCTTTAGGGACTTTTTCTATACATGTTTATATTAAACAACCAACACCTAAACATTTTCTTTACATGCATACATACATATATGCATATTGTTGTATTTCTTTAATACATTAACCTTAAATTGTTTCTGTTTTTTCGTTTCTCTCCTTGCCTTAAACCATCATAATAAGGACACTGCGTTTCCTTTTCAAAATAATAACATAAACAACAACAATTATTATCAGCGTAGCCATAGCACATGTTGACCCTCAAAATTCTTAAAACATCACAACTACTTGTAAAATGACTACCCCACATATGGATATATTTCATATGTTTACAAATACACACACAGACCGTAAGTTTTTCTACAGTAAAAGTAGCAGCTGTTATTCTTTAATTTTAAAAAGCACACATACATACATATTATGTATGTACGTTATTTAAGAGCTAAAATTGTTAAGAGAATTGTTGCCAACTTGGGAGGTCTTTATTTATATATAATAATACGAGTATTTGTATGCAGTGTTGCCATAGTTTACAAATTTGTTTAACTACATTTTAATAAAATATAATAACATTTTATATTTTCTACAATCTTACATATACATGTACATAATTATGTTCTATTGATTTACATGTAAAAACAAAGTGTATACAAACTGGATGAATGAATATGTACTCGTAGACCGATACAATAATTAGAAATAGTGATACAGCACATACTAAAAATTTGAACTTCAGCAAAAATTTAAGCTTACATTTAAGTAGTTTTGTGAGGGAGAGATGCTAAATATTCTCTTACAAAGCTTATTACGGAAGTCAAGATATTTATATGATAAGTTCCACTTGATTGCAGCTACTGCAATTGAAACTGATTCTATGCAAGGGAACAGAGCAGACTGGCTGTATAATTGTTTATACTGCTTTTATGTAAGCAGAACTGTAAGCTGTTTAGTTTCGCTTTCCAATATTTAAAAATTAATTTCATTGGTATTAGCTTACGTCCTGCTTCTCGGTAAGTCTTAAGGGCAAGCTAATACATCAGCAGTTATGTAAGTTCCTTTTGAGCTTCCAAAGATATAAAATATTTTTGCTAAGTAGATACATACATGGAGCATATAACTCGTATCAAAATGGAAAAATATGAATAATTGCGTTTTGACTTTTTAGGGGTCGTTAGAAAAGGTTCTTCACCAAATGCGATGAAGTTTGGAATTAGGATTTTTTTTTTTTTTTTTTTTTTTTGATGGCTCAATTTAAAATAATTTTTCTGATTTTAGTTGCTATTCTAATGCCGGAAAATATAATTCATAATGGACGAACGGTGTCCATTCATTCTACTTTAAATCATTACCACCAATAAGTAATGCCCGATGGAACACCAGAGCAATGTTTGGCATCTTGGCACCTATTCTGCTTCCAAATTAGCATGAAAAGTTTCTCCCTATCTGTAGGTTTTTATGTGGTCCATGGTATGATGTATGGTTTTCGGATCATTGTTTTCGTACAATTAAATTTTCTTTATTAAAAAAACTGTCTTATACCATTTAAGAAATCTCACGAAATTGTTTTACGGCACTCGGTGCAAGAACCATCACTAATTAATAGACAGCAGCGCAGTAACATATGTATGTGTAGAACGAGCTGTGAAAATAGAGCAAAACTTATTTCCGCTATGCAAATCAATGCGAACACCTAACTTTAAATTTATTTCCTATACTTTGCTTTTATTAATAGTGTTATGTTGTTTTGAAACTTTTAAAAAAAATCTTCGATGGTTTTAGAAATCGCATTCGGTGCGAAAGGGTTTTGTTTCAAACTGACATTAAATAACTTTTTTATTATCAGTATTTTAGTCATTTAAAAGTTATATGCATAATGTACATACATATTGGATTAAATATGATATGGTTATCTGTCTTAACAAAATCATGCTATAAAATAAATGAAATAATAATAAGCAGGATAATAAAATTATTTTATTGACTTTGTTTTTAATAAGGATAATAATAAATCTTTTTTGAGCTTAATTCTCCTAAATACTTAATATATTTTATACCTACAATATGTATGCAGAATAATAAAATAAATTATTACTATACATATTTTTAAAATAAAAGTAATATTTTGGCTTTAAGAAAAATATAACGAAAAAGTAAAAAAGTGAACATTTACACATCGCAGAAACAAAAATATTCAATATGGCAACTCTACTGATATGTTTCTTATAAATGTACTTAACCATGTCATTACACATACATGCATATGTATGTTTATGCACTAACTTATTATTATTGTACTTTTTATTGTCATCTTATTATTATTTGGAAAACACAAATGCATACTTTATTATACTCGTATTTAAATGCTGAAATGTGAGTACACACATACCCATCTTCTAAGGATAATTTAACAACAACCAATAATGCCAATACTTTCTAATTATTTTAATATAGGTAAATCTTATCGTTATTTAACACTGTAGGTACACATACGAGTATATTTGTCATACTATACTATAAATTCTAGCCTAGAACAGTTTTAACATTAAACCGTTGCCAAGTTATTGAACACTGTAAGAAAAAATGTGGTAGAAGTAGGTAGAATTAATAGAATGTAAGTGTTAAATAATTTTTCAAAAACAAATTTTTTTTTTTTTTCAAAGAGCACAAAGAAAATTAAAAAACAAACCAAATTAGTTTTTTATAAAGAAAATTAATGTTGGGAGTTTTTTTTTTTTTTTCTTTTCTTCTTAATTCTGTTATTTCGTTTATTAATCAAATGGAAATTTGACACACAATCATTAACTGGGTGGTCTTCTAGCATGTTAAAAAAAAAACAATGATTAAATGTATGGGAACAGCTCTGATGATGATGGCAGCAGCAGTGTGCTTTTTAAGAGAATTTCTTTCAATAGTTAATGCTAGTATAGCTTTTCTTAGGGTTTATAGCGTAAGTTTTAAAATCGTTCAAAATCTTCTCCCCTTCTTAATTTTTGTTTCGTGTTTTGTTTTTAAAAAATTTACGAGTGTAGACAGACACCATCGTTGTCAAAGATCTTTGAAATGTTTTTTTTTTTTTTGTTGTTTGTGTGTAAACTAAATATCACTAGTTCTTTTTTTCATTTTTTGTTATTCAAACATTGATTAAATGTATGAAACAAATGTCAATCAATGGAAATTGTTTTTAACGATTTTATGTTTTGTTTTTAGTTCATTTAGCTCTTTGTACCCTATATCAACATAAGTTTATTGTGTTGGTGATGCTGTTGATCACACATAAAAAATGCAGTACTAAGTCCAGAATAATTTTAATGAACATGAACAGTTTGAAGCAAATAAGTTTTGTGTATCTATTCTAAATGTCTTAAAGATCACAAGACTTTCGAGCTATTTTAATTTTAAGATCTAAAAAAAAACAAAATCGTAGAATATGTACTGAAATAATTCTTAAAATTCCTTTAACAGTGAAATTTAATGTAATGCGAGGGCGGATCAATAAATGAGTGATCTTTTGAATAAAACATAATTGTTTTTTTTATCATATAATTTTCAACGAAGACCCATTTAAATTCTATATATTTTATTTTTTTCCATATTTTTTTTGCATTGTCCTGTTGAAAAAATAATCAAATTTCTTTTGAACAAATATGTATGTAGATAGAGAAATTAAAACAGTTGCGGATTTGTAAACCAGTAGCTAACTTTAATAACAAGTTTCAAACGTTAATCGCATTGTTTTTAACAGTAAACAACAGAATTATCGATTTTGCTATTCATACATAGTTAATTGGCCATTTCAGGGTTAAAGCCTAACATCTCGCAGCACCCATGTTGTATGTGTCAATGTGTACCGGGACCTACAGCTTACCCTCGTCTGCGAACGACAGGCTTGAGAATCATATTCAGGGCAATTAGTTACTCTCAGAGCTTTTGCCAGAAGGCTGCTAAGAGGTAGTCGACGAAAGAAATATTTTTGCATTCATTAACTTTTATTTACGTCATCAGCTGTTGTTGTAAACTAACACCAAACATTATATTCTAAACATAAAGAAAAATAGAGTTATCCACTATCGTTACTGCAAACAACAAAAATTTTCGACTTCTTTTTGTATAGTTAAAAGTTACTGAATTGCAGCTATAGACCTCTGATCCTAATTAAAGCATTTCATAATAATTTAAATCTTAATTAAGAGTTATTTGATTATTTGTTTTCATTTTCCTTTTTTAATAAGGGTATGTCGACCAGTTTTTATGAAACAAGTATTTCAAACGACCAGATAAGGAAAATATTAGATTACTCTATGAAAATGTTTTCTCTTAATTTTTATTACTTCAAATGTGATTAATTAAATATCTAAATATTATTTCCAATTAATCTGGTATGTGATGAAAAACGATTTTGTTCAAAATTGAAATCGTCTGCATTTTCCAAACCATACAAAAATTATCAGTCTTAATAATTTTCAAATTTTAATAATCAAGCGTAATAGTCACTAAGGATTTGGAAGTTATCGTAACTTGAAATATCAGTCGATTTAAATTTTGCCATCACATGCCAGATTATTTAAGTTTTTAAAACATAAAAATTGTATAATTTTAAGCATAACAAAATTTGAAATCTGTTTTATGTATGTGTGTGTGTATAATATACATATGTATATAGTAGAATAGAATTTAAATTTATATTAGGGCGTTCCTGTAGTCTTCTACTTATTAATGCCTCTTAAACTCATTTTTTACGAGTTTAAGAATTATAAGAGATTTAACAGATTAAACGAATACCCTATTGAAATTTTTGTAGGTTTTATTTTCTATGCCCACACTTTCAAATTAAATATTTATGTTTAAAGCAGACCACCAACATGGATTTCTATAATAATATAAAGGGTGGGCAAATTCGAGGTAGGAAAGTAATTGGATTAAAAACACATTTTGACAAATTCAGTTTTGTTGATACCAATGTAAAGTAGAGATATGGGAATTAATAGTAGAATATGATGTCTGGCAAATGTCCACCTCCAGAACCTCAGCAGATGTCCGCTCTTTAGACAAAAATTTGAACCACATTTTGCAACAAAGGTTTGCTTATCTTGTCAATGCCGTGCCTAATTTCAGAGCATCAGTTGTTTGTGGTTTGATCACGTAAACCTGGTCTTTCAAATGGTTTCAAATAAAATAAATCACAAGAACGAGCCGGCAAATTGGCATCGCCAAATTACGACAGGAAAATTTCTCATGCAATAACAGAGTTATTTTGCCGGACGTTTGAATAGACGATTTCATCATTGACAACTAATTTACTTTCGAACCTCAAATTTGACCACCCTGTATATATTTGTTTTTACTGTGCGTATAAAAGAGTATTAAATATAATTAAAATGTTAGCATGAATGGTTTCACTAAATTAAGTTGTAGATTTTAATGAAAACATATTTTTCTTTAACACAAAAAAAAACTTTCATTTAATATGCTTTTGTTTGATTAATCTTTAACACACAACATGTTATAAAAATAAATGTTACTCTTAATGATTAATGATACGAGCACATAAAATGAATAAATTATTACAAACTAGTTTTGTTCAATTTCGTCTTATTTAAGACCGACTATAAAAAATGTACGTTTTATACTATATTTAAAGTATTATCTTACATAGACTTCAAAATTAAATAGATGAGATAACTGTCAAAACCAATGCTTAGCGATTTTGTGGAGAGATAAAATTGTCGTACTCGTTAACGTACTACAATTTAATTAACAATGTTCAAGTGATTTCAGCAAAAATATTATAGAAAATAACGTCACCAGTTGCGAAATTTCAAAGCTCACGTTGGTCCTATAAAGTCCCCTTGTGATATCACAATACTAATTTCACAAGTCTACGACCGTTAGCCCTTCTCCAACTAACCTGATAATCTCACGAAGACGTGAATTCTATTCAAATTACCTCTATTCAAACAGGATAATTACGATGCTAATTAGCTTAAATCTAATATCCCCAAACACTACTCTCTTTCCTTCTTCCCATAACCAATTTTCCCAGACCAGTTCACAGCACCGCATGAGTAGGAGTTGTCCCCTGAGTGAAAAATATTATTGTGAAGTGAGTGAGACAATGTGTCCTGAGCGTTTAAAATTATATTTAACTGCATGGTCTGGAGGCTCTATTGAATTTCAGAAAGGTGGTGATGATCCATTTTTTATTAATTTTGTTTTGCCTTAAAAATTATTATTTTGAATAACGGTAAACTTATTAGAAGTATACAAGTATAATAACATGTATATGTAAATAAAAGTGTTACAAGCGTTTAAATTGCATTTACCGTTATTTATTAGTATTTGCTCTACATTTACAACATTTATTTGTGTTTTGTTTTCTTTTATATGACTTTCAGTGTTGTTAAGCGTTTTAAAATATATCAACCGTTACTTAATTAGTAAATTCTCAGTATTGAACAAGTTGGTTTTAATTTTATTATCAGTGTTGTTAACGACTTATATTAAGACCGTTAGTAAAGTTGTACAGCAGTTTAGATTTTGAAAAATTCTTAAACGTTTCAAGTATTTATAGATGAAAAGAAAATATTTTCATGATTTATAAATTTAAATGCATGTTTTCTGTCATCGTTAATCAATTGGCAATGTTTGTTTGCATACATCTAACAAAATTAATTTTCTTCTTTTTTAATTTTTAACCAACTTACGAGTATTTTTAAACAATAAACCGAAAGCAGAGCAGAAAATTAGAAAAAGAAGAAAACCATTAGCCATTTTTTTCATATAATAAAGAAGAAATAAAATAAAATTGTTTCTTTTTTGGTTTGGTTTTTTCTCAATAGTAATTTAGCACCACAGGGTAATAAATCATGTTTTGAATGACAACTTTTACTCTAGAGAATGGTCATAGAAAACTATTTCTATGTATTTTCGTTTTATTTTGTTTTCAACGTAGCAAAACAGCAGGAGATCGTTAGGAGGATTAAAATTACAACTGCATTTACAACGTTTAACTATTTCTCCTTCAACTTTACTAGAAAAAAAAAAAAAAAAAAAAAAATTACACTTGTGTAAGCATGTACGTGTATACATACATACGTACATACATACATATAAAAGTCAGACAAAAACATGGATGGATATGTCATTTTATCCATAGTTGTCATCAAAGATACAGATAAAATTCCAATGAAATTGAAACGTTACAAATACACTGCACAGCAGCAAAAGAAACGCCTTTAGTTGAGCCATAAAAGTGTTAACAGGCCTTTAAAATTGCTTTTTGACTGTTTTACAATGAGATGTCTTAATATTGTACATACACACATACATAAATATGTATGTATGTAGAAATGTATATAGACAACTACTACTTAAAAACAACAACAACAAATCATTTTAGACCCAACACAATGATTCAGTTTATAACTAAGCCTGTCCTTAATGTATATATGTATGTACGAGTGTACCAGAATTTCTGTTAAGAATTTTCGGATAAGTTACAAGGAAAATTAAGATTTCACAGAGAAACTCTGTTATAAACACATTCAGTTCAGCATGATTTTTGTTTTTTTTTTTAGATATTGACAAGTCACAGCATTTTTAAGCACTAGAGGCACGTTTTGTGGCTGTTGTTTTAATAAGTTTTAAGACTGATGTGCAAAAATAATGCAAAAGATAAATAAAAAGACAGGAAGAAAGAAAGAAAGATAGATAGAAAGGAATGAAAAGGAAATGTGTGTTTTCTATAGAATTTAAATTCAAGATTTTTTGTAAATTATTTACTTACTTACTGTATTTTCTTATTTAAGATCTGAATGCTTGAATACTTTTTTAAAGGCTGACAAACTTAAATTTTTAAACAATTTTATGTGTTATTCGTACATCTTGTTTTCTTAGGTTTTTTAAACGGAGGCGGAAATAGTTTTTTTCTATTCTAAATTTGTTAAAAAATATTAAAGTTGTCTGCTTTAAATTAAATATTAAAATTTTAATTTCATAACAAATGGTATCGAAATTACATGAAATGTTTAACAGAAATATATATAGTATATACAAAATATTAATTTTCTTCTATTATTTTTTGTTTTTATTTTAGGGCAAAGCCCGCGGTAATCGTACAGCTATTTATCTGCGTTCAGTATTTCAATCCCACCTCGAATCCTTAGGTAGTTCAGTACAAAAACATGCCGGCAAAGTTTTATTTGTAGCCATTCTAGTATTAAGTACATTTTGTGTTGGCCTTAAATCCGCTCAGATACACTCCAAAGTCCATCAGCTGTGGATACAAGAGGGTGGCAGACTAGAATCGGAACTAGCGTATACACAAAAAACCATAGGTGAAGCTGAAAGTTCAACGCATCAGCTGCTTATACAAACGGCCCACGATCCAAATGCGTCAGTATTACATCCGCAAGCGTTACTCTCCCATCTGGAAGTATTAAAGAAGGCAAGTGCAGTTAAAATCCATATGTTTGATACTGATTGGGGTTTAAGAGACATGTGTAATTCACCCACAACGCCAAGCTTTGAAGGACCATATTTTATAGAGCAGATATTTAAACATTTGATACCGTGTTCGATAATAACGCCGTTGGATTGTTTTTGGGAGGGCAGCCAACTGTTGGGACCAGAATTTCCCGTACAAATACCGTAAGTATTAAGGAGGTTATTTAATGAAATCAAAGATATTTTATTCAATCTCATTTTAGTGGCATGGATAAACGCATTACTTGGAGTTCCTTAAATCCCTCTAGTCTTATGCAAACAATGAAAAAACAAATGAGCGATCAGAAAATCTCTTTTGATTTCGATACTGTTGAACAGTATATGAAACGGGCGGCGATTACCTCTGGCTATACTGAAAAACCCTGTTTAAATCCTAAAGACCCACAATGTCCCGATACGGCACCCAATAAGAATAGTGATGTGCCTTTGGATGTGGGTGCTATTTTAACTGGCGGCTGCTATGGTTTTGCAGCCAAATATATGCACTGGCCCGAAGAACTAATAGTGGGTGGAGTGCAACGTAATCGCACAAGCCATTTACGCAAGGCAAAAGGCTTGCAAACGGTTGTACAATTGATGACGGAAAAGGAAATGTATGATTTATGGAATGAACATTATAAAGTACATCATATTGGCTGGACTCCGGAGAAGGCAGCCGAAGTCTTAAGTGCTTGGCAAAGGAATTTCTCAAAAGAGGTGGAAAACTTCATGAAAACTTCTAGAGTGGCAAAGAATTACGATATTTATGTGTTTTCTTCGGCTACTTTGGATGATATTTTGGAGAAATTTTCAAATCCAAAGCCTTTAAGTATTGTTATCGGTGTTATAGCCACGGTAATATATGCTTTTTGTACTTTAATAAGATGGCGTGATCCCGTCAAAGGCCAATCGAGTGTAGGCGTGGCTGGAGTATTGCTTATTGGTTTTTCTACAGCAGCTGGTTTGGGATTATGTGCTATTATGGGCATAGTTTTCAATGCAGCAAGCACGCAGGTTGTGCCCTTCTTAGCCTTAGGCTTAGGGGTCGATCATATTTTTATGTTGACAGCAGCGTATGCTGAAAGTAATCGTAAGGAGCAAACCAAGTATATACTAAAAAAAGTGGGTCCCAGCATATTGTTTAGTGCCTGTACAACTACTGGTGCTTTTTTTGCCGCTGTTTTTATACCCGTGCCAGCTCTTAAAGTATTTTGCTTGCAGGCTGCCATAGTCATGTGTTTTAATTTGGCTGCCGCTTTACTTGTATTTCCAGCCATGATCTCTTTAGATTTGAGACGCCGCACTGCAGGTAGAGCTGATATATTTTGTTGCTGTTTTCCCATATGGAAAGAAAAGCCCACAAATCAGCTCCCATCAATGAAAAACAACACCCAGCCAAACAGCAACCGCTTAAGGAACTCAGCTTCTACAGTGTTACCCAAAACTTGCAATAATAGCAGAACTCCTAGCGCCACCAACCAACAACCGCAAGAAGAGGCTTTATTATCATTTAACAGCGATAAACGTTTACCCTCCTTTTCCTTAGCCAAGTTTGCTATAAAGTATTACACACCCTTCCTTATGAAGAGCTGGGTTAAGTTCCTAGTTGTTATGACATTCGTAGTTGGTGTTATCTTCAGCTTGTATTGCTCTACTAAATTGCAAGATGGTTTGGATTTGATCGATTTGGTACCCAAAGAAACCAATGAGTACAAGTTTCTGAATGCTCAAACATCAATGTTTGGTTTCTACAGCATGTATGCCGTGACTCAGGGTAATTTTGAGTATCCCAATAACCAGCGGTTATTATATGAATACCATGAGGCTTTTGTTCGTGTACCGCATGTGATAAAGAATGACAATGGTGGCTTGCCGGACTTTTGGTTGTCTTTGTTTCGTGACTGGCTTAGAAATTTACAGCGGATATTTGATCGTGAATTCAAGGATGGTCGCATTAATCAAGAAGGATGGCATGGAAATGCCTCAAGTGATGCTATATTGGCCTATAAGTTATTGGTGCAAACCGGCTATGTTGACAATCCAGTTGACAAGAGTTTGGTGACACAACATCGTCTGGTTGATAATGAGGGAATTATTAATCCCAAAGCATTTTATAATTATCTTTCGGCCTGGGCCACCACTGATGTATTTGCTTACGGAGCTTCTCAGGTGAGTTTTAACGTGCTGAAATACCGATAATAATCTGATCTAATTGGAAATTTTCATATACAGGGTAAATTACATCCTGAACCAAGACAGTATTATCATGTGCCCACCGAATTTGATTTAAAAATACCCAAATCTCTGCCCCTAGTATATGCCCAACTGCCATTTTATTTGCATGGCTTAACAGATACCTCCGAAATAAAATCTCTCATAAGTCATATTCGAGATTTAAGTGTGCGCTTTGAGTTAAGAGGACTACCAAACTATCCTTCTGGTAAATAATTTGTAAAATATCTCCTCAAAGAAAAGTGTATCTAATTAAAAACTTCATTCCATTTCAGGTATCCCCTTTATATTTTGGGAACAATATATGACTTTGAGGTCTTCTTTATTCTTAATTTTATGCTGTTGCGTAGTTGCTGCCTTCATTTTAGTGTCAATACTTCTATTATCCATGTGGGCTGCTGTACTGGTTGTGTTCAGTGTCTTGGCCTCTTTGGCTCAAGTATTTGGTGCCATGACTTTGCTGGGCATAAAATTATCAGCTTTGCCTGCTGTAATACTAATACTCAGTGTAGGCATGATAGTGTGCTTTACAGTACATATTTCATTGGTAAGTTTTAAAAACAGATTTCTTTATATTTCTTGTGTAAATTATTTTCTTTTTTTTCTGTAGGGTTTTATGACTTCGGTGGGCAATAGAGAACGTCGTATTATGCTTTCCATGCAAGTGTCTTTGGGACCCCTTATACATGGTATTTTGACTTCCACATTGGCCGTATTTATGTTATCCACTTCGCCATTTGAATTTGTCATACGGCATTTTTTCTGGCTGCTTTTAGTAGTGCTGGGCGTTGGAGCTTTTAATAGTTTAGTTGTATTTCCAATTATTTTGAGTATCATAGGACCAGAAGCTGAATTAGTTCCTCTAGAACATACTGATCGCATATCAACCCCTTCGCCGCAAATGTCACGTAGTAAACGTGCAAATAAGACAGTTATTGTGCATGGTACATCACGTTCATCGTCACGTAATTGCCAGAAACCACATTATTATCATAAAGATGTCAATATTAATGATCCTTCTCTGACAACAATAACTGAAGAACCACCATCCTGGAAGTCTTCAAATTCCTCAATACAAATGAATAATGAATGGGGTAATAACAATATGGCAGCTGGTTTGGGAGGAAGTGGACATTATGGCAATAATATAAATTATGCCAATAACATGAATTACCACCATCATCCTTCATCACCGCCGCCAACCCCAACAGCTCAACAACAAGCACAAATGCCAACATCAACTTCAAACCCAAATCATCATCACCATCATCCCCATCATCATACCCATTATAATCCAATGTATACTACACATCCACCACCACCACCACCCCAATATCATCAACATCATCATATAAGTGGGGGTGGACCACAATTGCAGGGTAATTTAAATCACGATAACAGCTGTAATAGTGGCAGTAGTAGCGACGGTGGTGTTAATAAAAATATAAATAACTTTCCACCAGAGTTACAAAGTATTGTTGTACAACCGGAAGTCACGGTCGAAACGCATCATTCAGATACCAATACCACTAAAGTAACAGCCACTGCCAATATTAAAGTAGAATTAGTGACACCAGGAAGAGCGGTAAGAAGTTATAATTTTAGCTCATAGCAATAAGGCAAGACGTTATAGAAAAATTTACATACAAGGGCATATTTAAGAGAGCCGTAGTTATAGAATAAATGTTAGAGGGAAAAAGAACGAGAAGATAAACTAGATAATTTTAAATTATTTATTACAAAAAACAAAAAAACGTTATATCTCCTAAGATTAAAATGTTAATGTAAATACTATATATTCCTAGATATTAAAAAAAAAAAGAAAAAGAAAAAAGATCAAAAAGCAAAAAAGTTTATATAGACCTGAATTTTAAGCCAAAATAGTAACCAAGTAACACATAATGCATATTTTATATAAATTTTTAATATTTTCACCAATTTCATTATACGCATACGCATATATGTATGTATGCATACATACATATTTATATTTACTTAACATTTCATTTCTAGAAAATAGACTGATGTTCAATGGCTCAAATTCTTGTTCTATACTTTAAAAGATATTCAGCCTTATTATTTATGTCGCCGTCGATACACTCATAACTTAATTGTTACGCCGAAATGATATTACGTAAGCCAGCTGTGTTGGCGCCGAGTTATTATTGATTATTAAAAAAGAAAAAATATCATCCCTAAATATTTTATCAGTTGTGTAACACTAATTATACAGTTTTATTAAAAAATATTTTCTATGTGGAATTGCAGTTTTAAGATGAAGAACATAAAACAACTTCACTTAGAATACAAAGAAAAATTTGCGGGGCAAAAGTCAGAGATTTAAATTTTTCGGATAGCAAGTAAAACAACGTCTGCCATTAGTAGCAATCTACCCTTACAGCATCACTTGCAGAAGATTGAATGCCTTGGGCTACACCTACCGGATTCAATTGTTTTTCATATTGCATTAAACCGGCTGCAGCTTCCTCCAAAGGCGAAAAATGTTGTTGTTAATTTCGTCTAGGTTATTAACCATTTTTTTTTTCAATTTAAATACTCTCTAAACCTAGTAATAAAACTTTAAATTAAAAAATGTCTGCTTCAAAACTTTTTAAACTTACTTTTTACCAACCATCGGCATCTCTTACTGATGGTCCCATTGAATTTAATTTCACTGTAATATTTTCCCAATCTGTTTTACAATTGTTCACAACATTTGAACCTCTTTGAAACCCCTTTGCCAAACAAGAGATTTTTTTCAAATTTCTCAATTAATTTTTCGAATTTCCATTTTGCTCTGCATTACTTCTTAAAGTCGTCGCCAAAGAGTGTGTCGAGAAATTAAAGTCACATTTTGGCTGCGTTTCGGCATCATGGGACTTACATAATAGTAAATACTCGACAACAGTAATCGATAAATATCGACATTGACTTTCATAATACCGATTGTACGACGGCGACTTACATAATGGGGCTGATTAAAACTAATTTTAAATAAAACATTTCATTGCATTTAACAAGATTTTAATGTAAATATTTATTTAAATATACATTTTTATTTTAGGTTGTTGCAAAATATACAGCCACATCATGGAACTCAATTCCAAGCAATTCCGAAAATTCAGTTTTTTGAAAAAGGTACAAAAACACCGTTATATTCACAACAAAAATATGCATATATACTAAATACCAGTTTGATCATTTAAAGTGATTTTACTTGGAAGAAATATTTAGTTTTCTACAAATTCAATTTTCGAAATTAAAACCTTTTCGATCGGAATTAAGTTCCATGACTTGGCTGATAAGTGCTTTCAGAAACGGAAAACGTGTTCAAAAGTCAATTTATCATGAAACAAAAATTAAAATAATAATATTTTTTGTATTGTTTAATTTGGTTATATATTCGCAATTATTGGAAACTTAAAGAAAAAAACAATCATTTGATTAATTTTACATTAATATCGATTATTAGGATTTATTTATCTAAGAAATAAGTGAAGGATCGCAATTTCTGAAGTCTTTCGTTGCAGATTCTATGCTTTGTGATGAGCATTGAGACATACATATATGAAATTAGTGGGTATATTATGGATAGCAAGCGAACTTTGGTGGAGTTGCCAATAGCCAAAAGTGTTATTACAGAAGGCAACTGGCAATAAATATTTTAAAATTTTACTTGTAAAAAAATACTCGTATTTTGCTGCAATTATATATTTTTAGTTGCCAACAACGCAACTGCAGTTTGGTTGCCGTCCATAATCTACCTATGAAAAAAGAATCACATTGCTTCTGTATGAACTGCAATATCGCAAAGCAGCTCCAACAAAAAGCAACGTTTCAGTGTATAGCAAAATTCAAGCATATTTGACTCGAGACAGGTGAACCTGGGAAGTGTTTTAGTTCTAATTGAGGACATTCTATTATCCCTCAATTTTAATTGCTTTATGTTTTTTGTTTTTTTTTTTTACCAGAAATTGTAACAATTATTCTTTTTTTCTGAATTTTTTCTGTAAATGCTAAAAAATTTTGATTAAACTAATAACTCTAAATTAAAAGCAACTAATTCGGCTATATAAAATTCTTTGATTTTGCAACAACTTAAAAGATAAATATGTACTACTCGCATATATTATAAAACAGAAAACATTTAGCAACATTTATACAAAAATTGGTTAAACCTTTTCTATATAAAATCCTAATATCTTGATATCTTTTAAAAGAAAATGTACATAAGCATATAATTTCCTTTGTTTTAAGAAATACAAACACAAAAACCTAAATTATTAACTAAATTTAAATGAGTTTGTTTAATATTTAATACTTTTTTTAAGATGTTTAATAAAACCTTATAGTATTTTTTAATATACATATGGGCAATTTCAAAAATTTTCAACATTTGATGAAACTGAGTTCAGATGCTTATTATTTCTCCAGTTTTTCGAATTGACCAAAACGGTCAAAAGGGAATGGTAGGCCACACTAGAAAACTGGGAAATTCAAAATTTCAGACCATCAGTTTTTTATCTCTAAAAGTTATGGGCACTCAAATATTGAAAAACTCAAAAACAGGCTTGAAATTTACAATAGTTTTTTCATATTTCATCACTTTTCTACTTTTAGTTTTAAACTTCCGATGCCCACTGATATAAAATAAAGTCACTAGACTTTGTAGATATTTACACTATAAAAGTTATGCCCATACTACTATTTGGGAAAAAGTTGTACAGCGGTTCATTTTTGAAACCAAAATTTTCCTATTTTTTAATTTTCGCAGTTTTTTCTATAGCGTTTTTGCGCCGTTGAAGAAAATTACATTTCGTCAACAGTATTTAATAGATGGTGTAATATGTTAAAATTTGCGCCATATCACGTCGATGTCAGGCTGCTAGTTGCTGAGAACGATGACCTCAAACTTTTATAGAATTGGCGTAAATTTGTCAAAAATGACAGTTTTTCGCGCCTGACATTTGCAATCATATTTAAAACTGGCTTATGTATTGCGTGATCTAAACTTCTTAGTAAATGGCACCTCAACGTCAAGAAGGCGTTAAAATATTTTGAAACGCAAAAATTTTATAAAGAAAATAAAAATTTTGCGAAATTTCATGATTTTGTTTCGTGTTTTTTTTAATTAATCAGTGGTTTACAATTAATGTAAAGTATTGGATATGAAGTGCGGCGATGAACTAAAGATCATATATAAATACGGTTGAATTCGGTCCATATTTAGAGGGTACAGTGGCATTTTTCTTCAAACACATTTTGCTTTGTGACATCTGCAGTTATGTATAGATTCCGCCGCGATTAACAGCAAATGATAGGTTTTTTTAAGCTTGATAATAAAACAGAATAGGCATTAAAAAATTTTCATGATTTTAAATTTTACAGATCAAAAAAAAAAATCCTAACCTCAAAAATAATTCTTATATAATTTTTTTATTTTTTAAATTTGCAAGTCAAAACATTGTTTTTCTGTAAATTAGTTATGCGTTATATAAACACATATTATAACAATCGGTGAAACATTCACATTTTTGCAAAAATTCGCGTTTTTTAATGTTAAGGAAATTTAATTATATGTGATATTTTTTTGTGTATTTTATCAGTGCATTGATGAATTTTGACTGCACTGATGAATTTGGAATGAGTTTCATGCATCCATATAACATTTATTAAAATAAACCAATAAATTTAACTTTAAATTTTTTTTAAACAGATTTTAACTTAAAACCTCCATAACTTTCGCGCCGTTTGCAATAAATGATTAACGCGAACTGTTTTGGTATGCTAAAATATCACCCTTCACGTGACCAAAGTGTCATTCGTGTCATCCAAAAAAAAAATTTCGAAAAAAAAAATATCAAAATGTCGAAAATTTTTGAAATTGCCCATATACATAATAATAAATTTTAAATTTAATTTTAATTGTTTATTATTTTTTTTTATTTTTTTTTTTATTTAATAATTTAGTTAAATGAATGGATTCCTCTTTTTTAACTGACTGTATACCAATTATTTAGCTATAAATATGGACAATTAATTATTTGTTTTTATTTATGTATGTAAATGTTTTTTTTTTTAATATGTACTTTTTATCATAATTTAAGATTAGAATCGAAAATAAAAGAAATTATTAATAAAATAAAACAAATTGAATGTAAATGAATTCGCGTATTTTAATTATTTTTAATTTAATTGTGTGTATAGAATTATTATTAATTATGTATTATATGTAAGTAAATTTTTTTGTGGTATTTATAAGTATTTAAGTGAGATTAAAACAACAAAGAAATAATTGAAAGTTCTGTTTCAAAAATAAAGACTCAAATAATATAAAAAACAAAGCTTTTTTTCCTCATTTATTTAAATTGTGATTTATTTATATACAAGTAGTAGGAATAAATATTTTATTTTATATGCTATATCTGGAAGAATTAATAGGCTATATGGTTGATTGCACAAACGGGCGTGGCACCGCCCATATAACCCAAAATTTAAAATCGTCATATCTTGTGTATTTTTAGATCAGTATTTGCTATATATGGTGTTGGCATGAATAGAAATACGTACTAAAACAAAAGTGGACGGAGCACTACCCTTTGTTTGTGATATAGTGGACGCTGGATCTGTTAACCCATCTTAAATTTTCCAAGCGTGCAGCTTTGACTCGGGAATACTTATTACATTATAATATTTTTTAATCGTACACATTTCTGCACCTACTTCTTTACTACGTTTATTAACGGCTTTACCTCAAATTTAAAATAAATTTTAATTAAGATAGTGGGGTAGCCTCATTCTCTTTCTCCCACAGCTTCCTGAGAAATATATAAATACTTTTTATTATAATTTTATTTTATAACTAGGGAGGTAGCTAAGCACGCCGGGTTTAGGCTAGTATTTATATAAAAATGAGTTGAAAACAACATATACGGGCGGCGCACCATACACACATAAAAAATACATATAACTTGGAAAATACTTATGGTCAGCGATGCCAACTTTTTAAAAGCAAAAAGAGCCAAGAGCACATTAAAAAGGGCTAAAAGGTGCTGTATACATATGTATGTATATATAGTTTTTTTGTGTTATAACAAAAGTAGTATTTAAAAGCAAAAAATTCAATTCGTTATTTTCACATAACATTGCACTTTCGTCTTCTTCTTTTTCAGTACACAAAACGGATTTAATAAAATATTTTGACTTCTCATAGGTTTCGTTTGAACTAACTTTTAAAAAGACTTTTCCTGGTATTTCGTAATCCGAACAGAAGCACTTTTGTGTTTCTGACACATACTTTATGTGAATTGAACAATTCGATGTATTAAAAGGCATTCTGTTTCGTACTTTATTAAAAAAAAAAATTCATAACACTGAATGTGCGTTCTACTTCTGCATTTAAATATTTATGAAATGGTAAGTTTTTAAAGCGATAATTGTGTTGGCTTACTAAAACGATAGCGCTGGGTTCAAATCTCAGCTCTGACATCTTGGAAAAAAGAAATATGAAAAAATTATTTCTTTCGGCGGCTACCTCTTAGCAGTCTTCTGGCAACAGCTCTGGGAGTAATTGATTGCCATGAAAAAAGCTTCTCAAATCTGTCGTTCGGAGTCGACTTTAAACTGTAGGTTCCGGTACTCATGGATAAAAAATGAACACAAACAAAATGAGTGCTGCGAGAAACTAGGCCGTAACCCTGACACAGGGTTGTGATGGCCAATTATTTACATACATATTTTATGTATGTAAGTTTTTAAAATGATGGACTTCGATCCAAAATGCGTTACTTCTATTCAGGTTCTCTATTAAAACAAGAACTAAATGAATAAAAAAAACTGCCAGCTGGCATTTTTCTCTTATATTTTAAGTTTTTACAAAGTATTCTGGTATTCATGGATAAAAATTGACACACACACATGGATGCTCCGAGAAGCTAGGCGGTAATCCTGATACAGGGTTGTAAAGGTCAATTATGTATTTATGCATATATGTTTTGTAAAAGCATTAACATCACCTTAATCGATACGCCTTTATTGAATGAATTTCAATTATTAATGAATTAATTATGAATTTAAAATGTAACGTCTATTTAAAACCAACTGCAATTAGCGCCATCTGTTGTAAATCATTTTACAGTAAAATACAATCTGGTATCTCTTTAATTATTAACGTCATTTGATTGCAGTTGACAAAAAAATAAACAAAAACAACAAGAAGAAGCATTACAATTTTCTTTTTCCCAGTTTTTACTTGTTTTCATCTAAAAAGTTAAAATAATCTCATAATTTACGAATTTGGACAAAAAATGCCTGAAGAGTCGAAAGAAAGTAAGGCCAAGAAATTGGCTGCAGCCAGAAAAAAGGTAAAACAAATCACGAAAGCAACGAAAAATTTTCAATGTTCTTTACAAATGACACGTCATTTGGGGTGTCAGGCAGTCTACAAAATAGTATAAAACAAAAACTACTTCCACAACTAATATATTTATTGATTTAAAATTCTGATTCAGTTATTAATAAGAATTGGTTTTCGTTTATAGTTAAAAGAATATCAGCAACGTGGCTCCACCGGCAACACCAATACTGTATCCCATGCATATGCAGAATCATCTAATAATAGCGGCCAGGTTAGTAGCAATATATCTGAGCGATCAGAATCCGAATTGCAATTGAATGGCAGTGCTAGTGACATAGCCCAGGTACAGATGTCTGCAGGGGATACAGAAACACTGTCCAGTGAAATGAAGGAGCAGGTATTACAGACTGAAAATGTCAATTATTTTGCCACGCAACATTCTTTGGAGGAACAGCATACAGAAAGTAAAAGTTCTTTTCCTATGATTAACCCAGAAGAAGACGACCAAGTGCATGGTTTGCGCAACATCAACGCCATACAAGTATTGATCACAGAAAAAGCACAACTTACTACGGAATTAAATAAATTTAGAAACCTGTGCCGGGAAAAAGATTTAGAGATAGAAGAATTAAGAGTACAGCATAGTAATGCTAGCAAACGTGTGGAAGATTTAAGCCAACGTCTAATGGATATGCAAAAGCAACAAGAACAACAAAGGTTACATAATGCCGAACTACAGCATAAATTGGCTCAAGCTAGAGCCCAACAGGAAGAGCATTCCAGCCATATTAATGAACTGAAACAACAGCTATCATTAAGTGATGAACGTTTAAAACAACTGGAAATGGATTTTAAAGAAAAGACAAATGAATTGGAATTGGCTCAGTTGCGTATAAGACAATTGTCTGATGAAAATAATATCACAAAAGATAATCGTGTGGAAACCTTAACACAAACCCAATTCATGTATGAACAACAAATAAGAGATTTACAGGCCATGGTGCAGCATCTTACACAGGATAAGGAGCAAGCCAACACTCAGTATCAAACTTATGTCCAACAATTAAATGCACAAGTACAACAGTTAACCGAACGTAATAACGAATTAACAGAGGAAACGGCCAAATTACAGGAAAGAGAAAATCAATGTGTTGATCATATTCAGCAATTGGAGAAGGAAATCCAAAATAATCTAAGCAAACAAAAAGAAGTTAAAGAAGAGCCACAAAAGGTATATTAAAACTACAAGGTTGCTAACTAAACTACATTATTTATTTTTCTTTTAAGAATTCTTCAACTCCAAACCAAAATGAACAATTGCAAGCTTTGCAAAAACGCCTTAATGATTTCGAATCTGAACGTTATGAGTTTCAGTTAAAAATTAAGTCTCAGGAGGATCGTTTGAACTCTTTGCAATATGAATTGAAGCAAAAAGAAGCGGAGTTAGTTCAATTAAAAGATCATTTAGAAAATGTAACTTCTGAGCAGCCTGATAAGAATAAATTGTTGGCCACAATGGAGTCGGATAAAGTGGCTGCTTCACGGGCTCTTTCACAAAATGTAGAACTAAAAAAACAACTTGATGAGTTAGAACTTAGGTTTGTGCAGTTGACAAACGACAAAGCAGACCTAATGAATCGTTTGGATGCCGAACAATACGCCAATCGTGAGATGCATGTAAATTATGCAAACATGGAAGAACGTTTAAAAACAATAGATGAACGTTTTAAGTTTAAAGATGAAGAAATGATACGTTTGTCTCATGAAAATGAAGAATTAAAAAAACAATTAGAAACTAAACAGGTAAATTAGTTGCATCTATTTAATCTTACAAATGTGTTAAAAAAAAACTCTATTTATCACATAGGGCCACGATTTAAACGAAAATGATGATACAGATTATTATAGACATAAACATGACCATGATCATGAGCAGCATGATAGTCACAGTCATGATCATGATCAACATGATAGTCATAATCATCATCATGAACATCAAAACAAAGAATGTTCCGATCATCATCATCATCATAATGATCAAGGAGAATATCAACAAGAATTTCACGAACATAATTATCAGAATGGTAATGAACACCATGAAGATAGTAATTGCAATGATCATGAATCATGTCAAGAGGCTACCGAAGAGTTATCCGCATCCACAAATGTAGGTATAGAGGTGTCATCTAGAACCAACACCCAAAGAAAAACTTCTAATGCTTCAACGCCTCATATTGCCACTGAAGAAGCTGTAGAAAAACTACAACAACGTTTTACCCAACTAATGACTCAATGCGCTGATCTTACTGAAGAAAAGCAACGTTTAGAACATTTAGTTATACAGTTACAATCGGAAACAGAAACAATTGGTGAATACATTGCTCTATATCACACCCAGAGACGTATGCTAAAGCAAAGGGAATACGAAAAAGCAGCACAAACTGCAATGCTTCAAGAAGAACGTGAACAAATGCGTGAACGTTTAAATATCCTTAACAATTTGGTAAATAGTTTAGGTATGGAATTACCACAAAATCAGGAAAAAATAAAACAGCAAATAAACGAAGCCTTAGCACCAAATGTCGCTATTGATAATGTTACACCACAACAACAACAACAAGTTGCCGTAGAAGAAATACCAATAGCAGAAAACAATTCAGAATTAAAACAAGTTGCTGTGAAAGATTTAAACACATCTGAATCTCAACAGATTCTGCATAAAATACAAGATATTATAACGGAGATAAAAGAAAATACCAAAGAATTGCCTACAGTAACGCATACAGTTGATCATTTAAATTGCTGTTCTGGTAAATTTGAAGTGGTCTAATAATGGCCAACACGATTTTTTTATTTTATAAATATTTTTATATACTAATTAGTTTTAACATATGTTCTTAAAATCAAAAAGTATCCTTCTAGTGTAAATATTTAATTTGTATTTCAAAAAATTATTGATAAAAAAAACATTTATAAACATTATTTAATAAATTAACGAAGCGTTAAACAGAAATAAATGCCTGAAGAATTCTTCAAAAAAAAAAAAAAATATGCATTATTTGGGAATTTTGTTAATTAAAATTCTTATAAATGTACAAATACAGATGCACTTAAAAAAAAAACTACGTATTTTATAAAGCTGGAAATTTAAAATGCTTGAATTTTAAAATGTTTTTTTTTCTTGACAGCAACATCGCAGAGTTCAATTTCGTTCAAGAACTTAATTCAATGGTAGTTTTTGTTCTTAAGATGAAGAAAACACAGAAGACATAAATTCCGTTTATAATATTAAAAATTATTTCATTCCGCACAAAATTTTGTTTTTTGAAGAACAATAATATAGGCTGGGGGGTTACTTTGTATTTCGATTCGAATCGTAAATCTTACGAATTGGTAAAAATTTACGAATTTTCGAAAAATTTTTGTATTCATTATTATTGAATTTTCGAATGGGATGTTTTTTCGAACGCATTTTCGATTCGAATCGAAATACAAAGTAACTCCCCTGACTTCATAAATGCAGTTTGCAATGCAACACTGCAGCAAAAATCTATTTTTAAGGTGAAGTAACATTTTATGGCAACACTGCTTTGTTAAATAACGCAATGGCATTTCAGTAAATACACAAAACATTGTTTTTTAGACAATTTTTGAAAATTTCTAAAATTGTCATAAGTATGCAAAGGAATTGAACTCTGTGACATGGCTGTAAGTTTTATCGCTGTTTTTTTTATATTCATGAATCACTTTTTGATACACCTTATAAATTAAAAGTGATGCAAAATGTAACAGAAAATAGTCATAAGGAACAAAACTTGTAAATATGGTTGCTGAAAAATGTTCTCCTATAATGAGGCGTTGTATTCAACTACATAAAGCCCAATTGTTTGGTGTCGTCTTCAATTAATTGACGTCCTATAAAATATCAAAGCCAAAGAAGCAACAGCAAACGGAGTTACGTTATATACAAAAGTCCATGAAATTTTTATTTTTACAGAATACTAAACAAAAACACACTGAAATATTTTTTCAACATTTATTACAATTATTTTCATACATACAAAATAATTTTCATAATAAAAATGAGACAAAGTAAATAGTTTAAAAATAAATAAAGTTAATGACACGAGTACTGCAAAAGATTATACGTTCTAATTGTAATATTTTTTTAATTATTAAACATGACTTTTGAAAATGAATAAAATTTCAACAACCAAAATAATAGCAATAGAATATAGATTTATAAAGATTTTATAAAACAAAGATTAAAAAGATTAGTATTATATCGTCATTCAATGTTGTATAATTATGTATGTATGAAGGTAAATCCTGATGGCCGAGACTATGTCATTAGATGCCTTACGTTTTTAGGCTATTTTTTGCTGTTTATAGAAAACGAACTTATTTATTTTTAAATACTGATTACTTTTTTCGTTTGCCTAATATTTCCGAAGTTTCGTTTCTTAACTTATTGTTTAATTTTGGCTCAGATAACACTTTTGGTCTACACTTGCGTACAGGTCGTGTTGACGTTGATAATGTCATCGATTCCTTTACACCAATCGAATTAGGTGATAATGATTTACGTCTTGAATTTGGTGTGCTACTAGTTGCTTCACAAAAATTAAATGAAGCAATGGTGGCTGTAAGAAAAAAGTTAAAGTACTATAGTATAGAAAAAAAATATATATAATATAAACTTACATATGTACGTATTTTAATAAAAAAATATTTCTTGGCATTTATTTAAAAATTAATAAAACTACTAATGAAACTTCAAATTAATACATCAAATTTTTCAATATATTTTCTGGCATGTGATGAAAAACGTTCAACAATTTCGTTCGAAACTAAAGTCGTGTGTATGTATTTTCAAAATCATTATCCGTTTTAATTATTTTATAATTTTAATAACCCAAGAGTAGTCGCCGTAGTCTAGTGGTTAGTGTGTTGGCTTACTAAGACATGGGTCCTGGGTTCGACTCCAGGCTCTGACATATTCAAAAAAAGAAATATGAAAAAAATATTTCTTTCGGCGACTACCTCTCAGCAGTCTTCTGGCAAAAGCTCTGAGAGTAACTAATTGCCATGAACAAGCTTCTCAAGTCTGTCGTTCGGAGTCGACATTAAACTGTAGGTCCCGGTACTCATGGATAAAAATTGACACACACAACATGAGTGTTGTGAGAAGCTAGGCCGTAATCCTGACACAGGGTTGTAAAGGCCAGTTATGTATGTATGTAATAACCCAAGAAGTAGTGGCAATAGTCATTAAAGGGTGATTAAAAAAGAAATTTCAAATCTTTTCAGATTTGGTAGTTAGACCAAGTTGAAATTTCAGTCGGTATCAATTTCGATCGAAATCGATGTAAATCACATACCATACACACATTTATTTATTTTTTTCAACTCTATTTAGTAACTAATAATGCTTTATTTTAAATAATTTGAACATTTTTATTTTAGAATTTCTGGCAGAGTCTTATTTTTTAACTGCACAACTTTCAATTGAATTTGAAACATAATTATTAAATGTTATTTCAATTACCAAAAAATTTTTGAAAACCTTTTGCTTGTGATTACGTTCTTTCGCAATTTGAAAATTAAAAACTCTAATGACACGAAATTTTATTTTTATTTCCTTATCAAAAATTTATCCAAAATCATTTATGTGGTCTGTCGAATGTGGGAAAAAGCTTTACCCGAATGTATAACAACTAAATATGTATATACACGCACATACATTACAAATTGATAAAAGTTTAATATATTACCAAAAAATATTAAAATTTCACCTTAATTTTTGACCGATTCTTTTTTATTTAAAGAACAATTGGAAGTCTAGTCTTAATTACTGAAATT
The DNA here is from genome assembly GCA_963576795.1 of Metopia argyrocephala. Classification (NCBI taxonomy): domain Eukaryota; kingdom Metazoa; phylum Arthropoda; class Insecta; order Diptera; family Sarcophagidae; genus Metopia; species Metopia argyrocephala. Next base: position 168,221,328 of record OY756208.1, on the reverse strand, counting down.
TTACTCAGTTAATCCGTACAATTATAAAGAAATTGCTTTCAAAGTAAATAAATAATTTATCCACTTACCTTCTTCACCAGATGTGTTACATGTCTGCGTCGATATTGGTATGGATCTGTTTGTATTTCTAAGTTCTCTTGTTCGAGAATTTCTACGGGGCTCTTGCAAAGTTTCTTCCTCATTTGCTGAGCAATCTGCTGATTTTGCAGTAGTAGTTTTTGAATTTCTTCTTCTGCTAGTTCTTAGGCTTCTTTCTTTAACACTAGAGATATTCATTGTTGAACTTGCATTGATATCTGCAGTCTTGTCTAAATTTTTATCATTGTTTTTCTTTTGTCTTTTTTTATAATTGCGTTCACTTTTTTGTTTAGTATTGTTACAAGTTAAATCCATTGTTTTCGATAATATGTTAGTGACGTCTTTTAAGGTTTCACGTGTGCAAGGAACATCAGCTAATACTTCTGCAACACTCTCATGCTCATCATTTTCGTCTGTATCTAAGTCTACAACTTCCTGAGATGATTCTTCTTCTGTCATTTCATTGACTGTACGGTCTTCCTCTGATTCCTCGTATATAACATTACATGTGCTAGGTTGTTCTTCTGTAACCATATTCTCATCTTGATGCTTTTCACTTTCATTCTCAACCTGCCCCCTACTTTCATGCTCTGCTTGTTTTTCACTATCATTCATTTCTGCAGACTCTTCATTTTCTGTGTTTTGATCCGTTTGGTAATTTTCATCATCCATTACTCCGCTTGTCCTCCTTCTTAAGGGAGATATGCTGCGTATCGAATTTCTGATATTTATGATGGAAGTTGATCTTCGCAATTCCGCTGAAAGTTGGTTGCTGCGTCGAGTATTTATTTGCCTTTTACGGGAATCTCGTTGAACCGTACATATACTGAAATCTTCTACGGATTGTTTGAGTAATGGTATAATATCGGCGTCTGGTTTAACAATTTCCGTTAGTTGTAAACAATTTTCCACAATTAATTTATATAAAATTTTACGCAAATTTATCTCCGTTTCATGTTTTTGCATAAGTTCTGCTTTTAAATTCACTATTTCATCACAGTACAATCTCATATTCATACGCATTGCCTGCACTTCCCGGACCATTTCTCTGTTTAGATCGCGGTATTGGTCCATTTTTTTATTTATTAATTAATCGCAATCTAGATTTTAAATTTCCAATCAACGAAAACATAAAAATAAAATTGAACATTTAAGACGGACGCTTCTTATTTTAAAATATTTGTTCAAAATGGTGAGAAGCAATAGAACTGTTTTATCAAAAATAAAAATACACACTTTTATCGGCATAATGATGGACAAAAACACGGTTGCATTGTGCTTTTGTTTTCCCATTCTCATCTATTTCGTGCAATTTTGCCAGAGTAAAGTATTTTTAAAAATTCTGTTTAACCCCAACTACCTGATGAATTTTTATTAGATTTCATTTGAAGCTGCAACTGATGATTTCTTACATATCAGTTTCCTTTCTCTTTACAAGGGCTTAGTTATCATCATAAGCAATATATTTCTTATTATTATGTGGTGAAAACTCAACCAGTGAACATGGAGATAATACAGCAGGAAACTTTAGCAAAATGGCAGCTTCGGTAGAGAAATGAAGTAAATGGCAGGTGGACATATCAACTGATCACCGATATAAAACAGTGGTGGAGCAGGAAAAGTAGTGAGGTAAATTACTACTTGACACAGATGCTGTCCGGTCATGTTTATTTTAAAAAGTACCTGCACCAAATGGGAATATGTAGTTCACCCTTCTAAATCAATGAAGGGGAAGAGGTCCTGGACGACGCTGAGCATACTTTTTTCATCTGTGTTCAATGGACTGACTATCTAAAGGAACTTGAAAAAGAGATCAGTGCAGTTTCTCCAACGAACAACGTAGGAAAAATCTCCCGAAATGAGGAAACCTGGAAACAGTTTTATGATTTGAGGAACAACACTCTCTTCTCTTTTTGTTAATAAATAAATATTTTCCCACTAATATATCTTTTCCCAAACATTATACAAACGTCTGGCATTTCTTTTCTATTTTAATTTGACAGTTTACTTTGACGAATGAATATTACAAATTTTCACTTCGTTTTGTTTCGTTATTAAAGAAAGGTGTTTATCAAAAACGCGCAAATGTAGTGTTTTGTTAAAAAATATGACTTTTTCTTTAAACAATAATAACAAAAAAATATTTTTATAAATATGAAAATACGATATGCCCATTTAAAATAAAGAAAATATGTTTAGAAATTTTCCAAAATACTGAGCGAAAAAAATGTATGTGCGTGTGTTTTAAGTGAATGTAAGGATGAGTAAGAAAAACATAAAGAAACAGAAAACAGAGTTTGATATAAAAGAAGATAAATTAAAAGTAGAAATAAATGTATACAAATGAAAAAAATTCTGTTTGGTGACCGTAAAAACTACAACTTTAATACCAAACTTACGAAATAAAATGTATTTTACGGACCTTTTGATCTATTTTATGATTTTTTACTGCTTTTGATATTTTTAGTCACTGTTTAAGAAACCTATTGGTGCTTACTGGCTTTATTTTGGATTATTGGCTTTTTATCTTTTCAATTTCCTTTCCATGTTTTGTTTACTTAACATTTAACTATGAGTTTTAATTATGAATTTTATTTTAATAATTCTTTTTAGTATTTAATGTTTCCGTTTTAATTTTACGTTAAATATAATAAATGTACATACGCATGTATAAAAATTAGTAATCTAATACCAACGTATGCATTTTTTAATGAAAGTAAAAGACAAAAGCTAGGAGAAGAAAAGAATCAGCAAAAAAACAAAAACCATAAAAAAATAATTTTTTTGTGCGTTTTATATCATTTACGAAGAAGAAGCAGATAAATATTACATTCATCGTTCGTTGTCTGTCAGCACAATCATCATAATCGCTGAATACTTTTACAATCATCATCATTAAAAAAATTAGCATCAACTGAAAAATTCTCAAGGTGAGTTTATTTATCTTCATATACTATGTGTCAAATTTGCTTAAAAAAGATCATGCATTTTTGAAGTTTACTAATGAGCAAAATATGTAAGTACGAGTACATGCATACACCACACGTAAAAGAATTGACCTATTTTATAGTGTCATTATGGTTTTATTGCATATACGTACATACATATGTACCTAGTTTTCATTATGTATTTGTATTTGATTAAAACTAAAATACTGCCGTAGTTATAAAAAAATTATATGTAGTCGAGTTGTATCCAATAAACAATTAATATTTATTAAAAAGATTGTTTTTGTTTAAAAAAAGTCAATATTCTTGAGGGTGGTAGGTTAAAAGTACAATAATTTGTTACATTGTACATACATATTAAAAAAAAAATTAGTTCTGTCCTGTAAAAATAATCTCAGCAAAAAAAAGTATGGAACAAATTTACATCCCCTAGATTACAGTGTTCAAAGTATGGAGACCAATGACTGGTTCGAAATTTAAAATAAATTTTTAATAACTTAAATCTTTAACTTTGTCACAATTTAATTCCAACAAAAATATGTATTTTGTGTTATTATTTGTTACCTCTTTCTACTCTAATGTATACCTAGTGCTTAAGAGACTCGAAATGCAGTGTGTGATTTTTTTAGCGAGAAAGTTTTGTTTCCGAGATATAAGCATATTATGTCCGAAAATAAACCTATCTTTACTTCGGACGTTTTAATAGTAAACATAGTCAATATAGGCATCAAAAATATCTTCTAAAGACATTTGAGTTGAAAAAGTGTGAATCGAGCGATCCATTGTGGACCTGGATCGAAATGTGAATTAGAATTACTGAATTGCCATAAAAACGTCACCTAGGGATTTACATATGTATGTCATAGGTCAAAAATATACACATATAGTATTATTGATAAAATGTATTTTTGAAGCCTAAGTTCATTGAAAGCGAATGCCTTAACTTATAATAATAAGAAACAAGTTGTTTCTATATAGTTTGCTTGATTTTTTTTATTGAATTTAAATTTATATTTTAGTTGTTGTACGAATTTGTGACATGAGTAAAAGGATCACCTGTGAGTCTGAGTTAGAAAAATAGGTCACATCTAGGCCAAATTTTCGTAACAATAATTTTTTTTTATATCCTGAATAAAGCTTTGCCACACCACATTCTCATGTTATTTGTCTTGGAATAAGTTATTTGTACATACATACATACATAATTGGCCATTACAACCCTGTCTCAAGGTTACGGCCTACCTTCTCACAGCACTCATGTTGTATATGTTAATTTTTATCAATGAATACCGGAACCTACAGTTTAAAGTCGACTCCGAACGACAGATTTGAAAAGCTTTTTCATGGCAATCAAATACTCCAAGAGATTTTGCCAGAAGACTGCTGAGAGGTTATTTATACATACATACATATAGTTATTTAGCAGTATGTGCTTCATAAAAATAATTGATAGCTTAACGTGAACACTCTTTGACGAAAACTGCAAACTTTGATGACAGAAATATAAGCATATCTCCCACATTTCGTTGTTTTGAGGTAAATAAAAATGCACACCAGATTTGTAACAGTGATGTAAAGAAATCAAAAAATAAATTCCTTTTTAAAAATGGGTTTATAACACAGGCAGTTGACAAATATTGCATGCTCTTGCAATTTAGTTGGTTATACATATAGTATTTATGCATTAATGTAAATATTTTTCTACCTATGTATTTTTTCTTTAAAATCGTTTTTAATTTATTATGTAATTAATGTTCATACATATCTATATAGATACATATGTAAATGCATGTATACATACATATTTATGTACATATGTTCATAAAAAATTACCATTTATTTTGTTTACTCAAACCTTTTTTAAATTCATAATTTTTGCTTTCTTTCTTATATTTTTTATTAAAAAAAAAGAAAAATTTACACAAATCGCACTAAATTCCCATCATTACGGGTTTTTTGTCCAACTAGTCTCCACCTAATCAATTTTGCTTTTATCTTATCTTTGTTTTAAAAAATGTTTATTTATAAAAATAATATAGAGACCTAAAACTGTGGATAAGATATCAAAAAAAAAAAAAAAATAAAGTACGAATTTTTTCTATTGAAATTGCATACAACAATGGAAATTATACAAAAAACAAAAAATTTAATTTTAAAGAATAATTGTTATTATAATTGCAATTGTGAAATTATATACATACATACATAAATACATATGAGCATATGTATAACTATTAGTGAGATATTAAATTACTAAAAATATTTTTTTTACTCTATACGTAAATTTTTAAAAAGAACAATAATGGATTTGTTTTTTCGCCAATAAGGCATTCCCTTTTAGATATCACATAGTTTGGCCTATTATTTAAATCTTCAAAGTTCCGTTTCAGCACCAAGAAGAGCTAGAGTTAATATTTGCTAGTTTCTTCAGTGTTGTCAGTTTAGGGGATTTATCCCCAAAATGGTATTTTCTCATATAAATAAAAATATCCCTATACCATTATGATTCCGCCACCATTTTTAATGGTTTTTATTGCAGAGGAATTAAGTATTACAGTTAAATTACTTCTTTCGGAGACAAACTAATTTTAGTTTTGATCGACCACAAATTACTTTACATTTATGTATATTTAATGGTATAGGAATGTTTTTCGCACTATAGCACAGGACATCTATTTTGAATTGAAGGCACAATAGATGCCGTATACTATACAAATATTTTCACCAACATCAGGATTTCTTATGTTGAATATGAAATGGCACATCGATGGGTGTATCAACAAGATAACCACCGAAAACACACATCGTAAATAATGGCGTCAGGGTTTTAAGCTGGCTAGTACAGTCTAGAGATTCAAATCCTAGTGCCTTAGCATGTTATTGCAAATTGCAATTTATTTTGAAAAAAGTTATACCAATAGTTTAAATTAATTTGTCTTCGATTTTTTTTAGATAAATAACATGCGAAGAAGAGAAAATTTACATACAGCGTTTATTACCTTAATTACCATCTGAGACTTTCTCATTACTCACTCACTCACTAATAAATTTATAATCTTTACCACAAAGTATTAAATATTTATGTACATACTCGTTTAATCGCGCGTATACGTAATTTTGTATAACACTTAACGAAACACTTCCTGTCAGCAAAATTTTTATTTCAAAAAATGGCACATACACAATCAAATGCAGCATCAATAGGGAGAAAAGAAAAAAGAAATACACAAGTACATATGTATACACAAATACGTATAATCTGACTTTTCACAAAATATACAAACACATAAATCATATCCCAATACATAATAATACGTTTATCTATGGATTTTCCTAATGCTCTTCGTAACATTGAACTTTTATAACTCTTCTTCAGTATACATACATATGTATGCACAGGTATTTTATGCTTTTAGCAAATATCCAATCTTTGTACCTCCAATAAAAACAGCAGCAAAACATCTTATTTGGTACAATTATAAATAGTGTATAAACATAAGTAGTTAACGAAGTCTTTAAGAAATTATAGAATTTGCCACTGATAATTTGTGTCGGCTATAATTTTCCTGAGAACAATAATGCGAAAATCTTCGTATACGATATAAAAATAATACTCCTAAGTTATCGAATAGTTACAGTGTTGTGCAAAACAAAAACAACACTTTCCTTTAACATTCAAAAATGTCTTTCTTGCTTTTAAAAGGAATGCATTCACAAAAAAGGTGCTTCCGATAATTACTTGTACGCTGATATGCACAAGGTTTTATATAGAAAAAAACGATTCAAGGATTCATATTAAGGTGTGGGTAACAAAAGGCATATCTACGCGGGATAGACTCAATAAGATTATTCATAACGAAGCATTTCTATTCATTCCAATTCTAAATGTTGCAAGAGCTCGTTTTCATTTTTAAATCGTTTTCCTGAAATGTTCCTCTTTAATTTTCCCAAAAGTTTTACAATGCGCTCCAAGTTGGCTGACTGTGCCGGCCAATCAAGGTCTTGTGATATTAATTGCTAAAATGGTTTTCTTCCTTTTGTTTTGTACAACATTGTATATAAATTAATTGGGGTCAACGGCAGACTGCGCGACATTGTCGCCGAGATTATCGTAAATGATTATTGCAAATTTTTTGAGAAAAGTCGTTGACTTTTTGCCTTACATGTATACCATGTCTCGAGCAGGACGTTCTACTGTCTATTGTAGACATAATCGATGATGTTTTAAAGACAACACCACCTGGGATATAAACAAATAACAATAAAAACTAAATACAATATTATTACAGTTTTATAGCGAAAACTATGCTCATCATCATTTAATATGCATAAAGGAAAAATAGATTACAATTAATTCAAATATTGTAATAACATTCTATTATAGAGCATTAAATATCATACTAATGTACAAACATACATACGTATGTGTATGAATTTAAAACTCTCGCTCTTTTCTACTTGCCATCATACATGCCATCTATACTTGTACTATGTATTTAACCTCTTTCATTTTTATTTGTTTATTCTTTCTTAATGCTATTGTTTTTGTTATATTCACATGCATACATATATTTATAACAGTTTTTATTTAGTTGTTCTTATGCTCTATTTGTGTATGAACACAGTAACACACATGTAAATATTATTATTCTATGATTATATTTATGCTTTTGGTACAAACATATGTACATACAATGACACCACATGCAGAGCAACAACATTTCTTCTTATTTCCTTTGCCGAAGGAAGGCATTTGATAACATTAAAAAAACTATTGACGGTGGGGTTTAATATTGCCAACCCACTCACGGGGTTTTTTTTTTTAAAAGACAAAATGCACAATTACACATTTTCCCCACGATCCATGGATTTGGTGTATCATATACAAATATTATTCGCTCTTGGTGCTGCCATAAAATATTTTATTCAATTTGACACATAATTGAAAAAAAAATGTAAATGTAACAAAATGTTTACACGATCCATCGATTCAATATAAAAATGTCGTTATATCTACAACATTTGCATACATTAGTATGTAAGTCTGAAGAAAACCTCTTCAATATTTGCTCAATATCTATTGCATTTACCTCGCATTTTTTATATCTGTATCGGTATTAAAGAAAAGCTTAAGTCAAAACATGAAATTTTGAAATGCCCCAAATTTACGTAAATTTTACTATAATTAGTTCTTGCAAAAAATTTGTAATTTTACTTACTGATAATAGACTTATGATATAACAAATATGAACTATAATATTTTACATATTAATACTACCCTGAGTTTTAGGAAGCGACAAAATACTATTTTAATTAAAGATTATTTCGACTTAAGCTATTCTTCGATATTGTCACAGATGTATACATATTTGGCAAGATTTGTTTTTCATAAAAAACCAGCTACATACTCGTAACTTTTTAAAACATTTTACACTTTACCATTTATTTTATTAACTTATTTATTTGTTAATTTTCTTCGAGAAAGTCTATGGTACATTTTTTTCAACTTTTTGTATTTTCTGTATAGAAAATTATATATTTAGCACAAAAAACAGAGTTGTGCATTACAAAATCTTATATAGTTTCTCGAAAGCAATTGATTTTGAACAGATCTAAATTATCTATAAGAATAGAAAATAGTTTAAATAAATAATAGTTCGTATTTAACATACAAAAGCGCAAAATTAGTAACACTAATGTCGTGTTTTTAGCCGAGTAAATAAACTTTATGTGGGTCATTTAAATGAATACAAAAAATATAAATTGAAAAATGAAAACAAAACACAAATTTAACAAAAATCATTAAAAGTCAATGAATTTGTTTTAAGGAGATTAACAATGTCGTAAATGAAATAAAAAACAAAAAGAAAATTAACAAAAACACAAAAGGTATTTGTTAAGGAATTTCTATTAAATATAAAACAAACAGAAAAATATACTTCATTAGACCCATGTAGGGTTTAAAAGTGTAGAATTTCTTTTGCAAAAGATTTAAGCGTAGCTTATTTTATGAAAAATAAAATAAAAATAAACTGCAATACAATAAGTAAAATAACTATAAAAAAGTAAGAGTTTTACTACCTTTTCAAAGATGTATTTGTAAACACAGTAGAAGTAATAAGAAATTCGTTCCGTTTTTTCATGCTTAAAGTACTTTTATGGTAAAACAATACACAGTTTGTTTCCTTATACGTATTTATGTGAAAAGAAAAGATTCTTTTGTAACCTTTAAAGTAATCTTCTCTAATGGAAAAATGTAATCGTTTGTTTCCTCAATAATAAATTTAGCTTTTGATACATATATGCCAGAACATCATATTAGAGAATCATCGATCCTCTAAATTTTGTTACTTGTTTTTCATTACTTCTTAATTTGAATAATTTATAAAAATCTTAAAATTCATTTGTAAACTTTTTAAAAAAGATGATCATTCATTTATAAGGGAAAGTAATATTTTTATTATTGCTGTCAGCAAGATTAGATTTCTAAACCAATTTATAACTTTTATGTAGATATACATATATATTTATTAGTTCTAAACGCAATTAAAATTTAATTGGTAAACCTATAACGTGCTTCCTTAAAATGATTTTAATTCGCCATTTTTCTATTTAAACTAATATTATATTTAAGACACACATTACAAACAAAACTTTTTTTTGATAACAACCGCACCAAAAATCATTAAACATTAGTATTATTTAATGGAATTGCCAAATACTCGTACTAACGTTGTATTTAACATTTAATACTTAAAATCGTATAAAGAAATGTGTGTGATATATTTGCTTGGTAAAGCAATTAATTCTCCATGACTTAAAAACCTAAATTGAAAGCATGCTTCTGAAACCTTAATGTAAAAAGAACACACCTTTTAATGTAATTTAGACAGGGACTAAGTAAACATTAATGGTATTGACCAAGGTGGAGTTACAATAATAAAACAAATAAAATTAAAACTATTGTTTTTACCTCTATTACCTAAAACATATATATTTATACGACGTTCAAACAATAAAATCGTGTTCATATGTATGTATGTATATATAGTAGTATACATATTGTAACACAAAATATAGGCCTATTTATTTAGTTAATACTTCGGTTTATAAAAAAAGATTACAGATAAAATACATCATCAATTTCATTAAAAAAAAATCAACTTTTTCTAAAAAAAAGACGTTAATTTTAAATTTTTTGTAAACGTACGAGTATAACATTGCTAAAAAAAGAAAAAAAAAGCAAATTTATATCTGAACACCAAACTGAATCATAATCTAAACAGAGATTTGAAAGAACTAATTATATACAAAAAATCAGCTGCTACAACAACATAAATTTAAATTTCTTTGTTCGAAAGGCAATATAATTATAAATACAATCTTGACAAGAAGAAAAATTAAACAAAAGGCGCTCAACTAAATAAATAGATAATTTGCTGTTCTTATTTCTCTAGAAATAAACTGCAACTATTAAATTCGTAGTCGCCGTTATCCAGTTAGTGTGTTGGCTTACTAAGACGATAGCGCCGGGTTCAAATCACAGTTCTGACATCTTGAAAAAAATTAATATGAAAAAATTATTTCTTTCGGCGACTACCGAGAGGTAGTCTGTAGACTGCTGAGAAGCTCTGGGAGTAATTGATTGCCATGAAAAATCTTCTAAATCTGTCGTTTGGAGTCGACTTTAAACTGTAGGTTCCGGTACTCATTGATAAAAATTAACACACACAACATGAGTGTTGCGAGAAGCTAGGTCGTAACCCTGTCACAGGGTTGTAATGGCCAATTATGTTTGTATGTATGTAACTATTAAATATGTACATTTGACAAGCGCAGTTTTTCATTGCACACATGCGAGTATTGTGCATGCATGTGTATAACACTTTAAATTATTTTCAAATGAACTTGAATTTATTCTAGCACTGAAATGCAAATTTAGATATTTAAAAAAGCTACATATGTAATTTCCAAAATATTTTTTTTTGTTTTTATAAATTATTTTGGTTGTTTACTTTTATGTTCTTTACCTTAGTGTTTGTTTAAGTTCATGGTACGATCATAATAATATGCCGTCTATACGAGCCATATATTTGGTATATTATGAAAAAAACGTCGACAGAGCAAATGTCAAAATTTTCTTCCATATTTTATTGTGTTGGTGATATATGGTAGCTCTGTACAATGTGAATGCCGTTGTAGTAAGCTTTTTGTTTTACTTCAACTTTGATTTTAAATTTTTTCATTCCTTCTTAAAACTTTGAAACATTAAAACGTATTTTACTTATATAATAAAGAACTTTTTGTAAAGGACAATAAAATATTAAAACAGGTTATGGGCCCAGGACAAAGTCCGGGATGTGAATAGATTTTTATAGTAAGAAGTAAATAAAAATCCTTGAAAACCTAAAGCGAAAAATAAGTAATTTTTTATTTTTGAAAATGGCGTCGATGTACCAAATCGAAAAATTGGACGGCGAAAATTACGACAGTTGGTGTTTGCAAATGCGTAGTGTTCTTATACACAATGGTTTTTGGAAAATAGTAAGTGGCGCTCTTAAGAAGGAATCGGTTGATGATGCAAATGAAAAAACAATTTGGGAAGAAAATGATGAACGGGCACTAGCAACAATAACCTTGTGTGTGAAACCTAACCAGTTAAACATAATTAAGAACTGTGTAACTTCTAATGAGGCATGGCTGCGTCTTGAAGAAATACATAAGCCCAGAGGTCCTATACATAAGGTGTCGCTGTATAAGAGGCTTTTAAACCTTTCTATGCCAAATGGTGGTAACATAAGTAAGCATGTTAATGAGTTCTCTGAGTTGGCTGAAAAGCTTGCCGAAACGGGTATTGTGGTACAAGATGAACTGCTAGTAATTATGTTATTATCTAGCCTTCCAAGTGAATTTGAACATTTCGTTGTTGCCATGGAGACGCGTGATAACTTGCCATCGTTATCTACCGTTAGGCAAAAAATTCTGGAAGAAGGCAGCAGACACAAAGACAAAAATGAACGTGAAGAAGCATCGGTGAGTACACACACACAACAAGCTTTTGCTATGAAGTCTTCAATGAGAGAGAGATACAAAACACAAAAAGAGGTAAAATCTGAGAAAAGCAAAAACAAATTCAAAGGCAAGTGTTTTAACTGTGGTGAAGCGGGACACTTTGCGAGCAAGTGTAATAAGAAGAAAAAACAACCCCTGTTGCTACATGCAAGATCATCAACAAACACAATCAAGCAAACTGAGTGGTGCGTTGACAGTGGTGCGACTGCGCACATGTGTTGCAGCAGAGAGATGTTCACGAACTTCGTTGAAAGCGATGAGGAGATTTCATTGGCTGGCGACAAACAAATAGTCGCAAAGGGAAAAGGAGATGTAATAATAGAAAATAACGGTTTGAAAATTAAATTCCAAAATGTTCTCTTTTCGCCAGAATTGAATATGAATTTCATATCAGTGAGCCGTGTGGTGGAAAAAGGTTTCATAGTCAAATTTGATCTAACGTCTGCTACTGTACAGCATACTAATGGTATGGTGGTATTGAAGGCTGCTAAGAAAAATAATTTATTTTTAGCAAAAAGCGAAAGTCACAGCTTGTATGCTGCTGTTAGTTCCAGTCAAACTTGGCACAATAGATTTGGCCACGTTAATTTTAAATCCCTATGTGACATGGCAAACAAATCGATGGTAACTGGGATGGTATTAAAAAATGTTTCCAGCACATCCCAATGTAGAACGTGTATGTTAAGCAAAATTCACGTGAAACCTTTTCCACAAGAATCTCAGACAAGAACAAAAGATTTGTTAGAACTCATCCACAGTGATGTCTGTGGTCCATTCAAAGTAAATTCGCTAGGTGGTTCCAAATATTTTGTCACATTCATAGATGACTACTCAAGGCGAATATTTGTGTACTTTATTGCAGCAAAAAGCGATGTTTTGAAAATGTTTAAAATTTTTAAGCAGCACGTGGAGAAGCAAACTGGTAAAAATATTAAGATGCTTCGAACTGATAATGGACGAGAATTTGTCAACAGCAATTTTGACGCATTTTTGAGGTCTGAAGGCATTGGTAGGCAGCTGACTGTACCATATACTCCGCAGCAGAATGGCGTAGCAGAGCGAGCCAACAGAACGTTAGTGGAAATGGCTCGTTCAATGATGGTGCATAGTGGTGTTCCACAAAATTTGTGGGCAGAGGCGGTAAATACTGCAGTCTACTTGCGTAATAGATGTCCGACTAAGATATTATGTGATAAAACACCCTATGAGGCATGGTTTGGTAAAAAACCTAACGTTCATCACTTGAGAACATTTGGTTCGTACGCAGTATCATTGAATAAATCCGGCACGAACAAATTTGAAGCCAAGGGGCAAAATTTCATCATGGTTGGTTATTCACAAGTGGCCAAAGCATATCGCTTGTTTGATGAAAGAAAACGAAAAATTATTGAGCGCCGTGATGTTGTTTTTGAAGAAGATGTCAGTGTTGAGAAGGAGTCTTCTGATCAACAGAAACAAAATCCTGATGACTACTTGATAATAAATATTGAGAGAAACCAAACAGTTCCTAATGACTCTAAAAACAACAATATAAATTGCGATGTAGATACAGATTCTGACAGCGTTAGTGAATTTGCTGGTTTTGAGACAGCCGAGGATGATGACCCAGAAAAGGAAGTCGATAACCAGAAGGAGATTGCTATTACGAGTCGTGGCAGGCCCAAGATAATAAAAACAGGCAAACGAGGTAGACCACGGAAACAACAAATATTAAATAATATGGTTGAGGTAAATATACCAACAACAGTTGATGAGGCAATAAACAGTCCGAATGGTAATGAATGGTACAGCGCAATGCAATCGGAGATGTCATCACTCAACAAAAATGGTACCTGGTCTTTGGTAGACTTGCCTGAAGGAGCTAAAGCTATAAATACCAAGTGGGTGTTCAATTTAAAGAGAGACAAATATGGTCGGATTGAGCGCTTTAAAGCTCGACTTGTGGCTAAAGGTTGTAGTCAAAGATTTGGTATAGACTACAACGAGATTTTTTCACCCGTAGTCAGATATTCAACCATACGATTAATGCTGGCATTAGCTGTGAATTGGAAAATGTATTTGCACCAAATCGATATAGTGTCAGCCTATCTGAATAGTGAAATTCATCATGAAATTTATATGCGGCAGCCTGAAAAATTTGTGGATGACAGATATCCTCATAAAGTTCTTAAGCTCCACAAGGCAATATACGGCCTTAAACAATCTGGCAAAGAATGGTATGATAAGTTGGACTCGGTATTAAGAAATATTGGTTTCGAACGTAGCAAATGTGAACCATGCTTATATATGGCAACGTTAGATCAGCAATTGGTATTGGTTGCAGTGTATGTCGATGATCTTTTAATTGGGTGTAAAGATGAACAATCCGTAATAAAAGTGAAAGAACTGCTAGCTGAACATTTTCCTGTCACTGATAAGGGACGTTTACATCATTATCTTGGAATAGAAATTGAACGACAAGGTGGTACTGGTGCGATTACAATTTGTCAGTCTCAATACATAAGAGAATTACTAAAAGAACAAGGTATGGAGAACTGTAAACCCATAGCAACTCCCCTCGACGCAAATCATCAAGTGAAATGTACTAAAGACAAATGCGAAGAAGTAAACCAACATGAATACCAGTCATTAATTGGAGCGCTAATGTATCTAGCCATTACAACTAGGCCAGATATTCTACATTCTGTGTCGAAACTATCGCAGTGCAATTCAAATCCTCATGTAGAGCATATGAAAGCAGCTAAACGTATACTACGATATCTACGAGGGTCAATTGATAAGAAAATTATTTACCAGGCGAGTGAACAATCAATGGAAGGTTTCGTCGACGCTGATTGGGGCGGTAATGCTCTCGACCGCAAGTCGTACACCGGCTTTATATTTTTCATCGGAAAGTGTCCTGTGTCATGGGAGTCGAGAAAGCAAACATGTGTGGCCTTAAGTAGCACAGAGGCCGAGTATATGGCCATGTCCGATGCTGCTAAGGAGGCAATCTTTTTAAGACGTCTTTTGATGGAAATTGGTTTCTCATCTGGAGAATCCTTTTTACTAAATATTGACAATCAAGGTGCAGAAAAACTTGCCACAAATCCTGTGTTTCACAAGAGAACGAAACATATAGATATCAGATTCCATCATGTACGTGAGGTCGTAAAAAACCAGGAGGTGACTTTGAGGTACTGTCCAAGCGAGCATATGATTGCAGATATTCTCACGAAGAATCTGCCAAGGACGAAGCACATTTACTTTATGAATTTAATGAAATTTATATAATTTCTTTGTAAAACGACATTCACATTGAGAAGGAGTGTTGGTGATATATGGTAGCTCTGTACAATGTGAATGCCGTTGTAGTAAGCTTTTTGTTTTACTTCAACTTTGATTTTAAATTTTTTCATTCCTTCTTAAAACTTTGAAACATTAAAACGTATTTTACTTATATAATAAAGAACTTTTTGTAAAGGACAATAAAATATTAAAACATATTGTAAAGTGTATACATGTATGTGCGTTTTTCTAATATATTGGCGATTGTTTTTTTATGCCTTATTTGGAATACATTTTAAAAAGTAAAGCGAAGCTAACGATAAATCGTAAAATAGTGAGACGCAGTTACGAAAGAAAGAAAGTATGCGAGGCTGTAATTGTCTCACCACACCAGCTGTTATACACTTTAATTTAAATATAGGACTAAATTAATTCGTTCATTGTTTTTCTGGAATTAAACCAAAACCTAGTCTAGTGGGTAGCGTGCTAGACTGCTAGTATCAGAGTTGTAGGTTCTATTCCCTCCAAACACTGATCCGGTCACTACATCACTTCATTTGTAATATTTATTAAAATATAATTCAATATTGTATTGTAAAACAAACGTAGCAAACCATGTCAAAAATAACAAAATGTAGGCGTATATCCTGCAATTGCTATATTTTCAAGATTTTCAGCGGCGAAGAGTGATTACCGTCATTGTATTGCAATATTATAATAAGTAAATAAAACATAATTATTTTTTTAGAAGAAATATGAAGGTCCGTATGCAAAAAAAAAAATAAATAAATAAAGTAGCATTGAAGGTTGCTTTAAGTAAAATACATACATACATACATACATACATAACTGGCCTTTACAACTGGCCTTTAAGTAAAATATTTATATTAAAATGGCTACCATATACATATGCAGCTGAACATTTTAATTTACAAAAAAGCCAATTTAAAATCTTTTTATTGATAGAGTTTTTATTTATTTATTCTTTGTTAATAAATTTCTATCTTAAGTTAGTTTGCATTCTCTCAAATGTCTGTCTTTTTATGAGAAATACGGATTTAGTTTATTTTTTTTACTTTTGCAGTTGTAATGCAACCATAATTTATATACTTTTTATAAAAAAAAAAAAACTTTAATAAAATGTAAAAAAAAAATTGTCAATGAGTCACAACTGTTCTTTATTTTCATTTTTCTTACTGTAATTCTGTCATTATTAGTGTGTTGCGGTATATAAATTATAGTTGTAAACACACATGTTGCATACACATGTACATATGTATGTACATCCAGCATAACAATTATTCAGAACATTGTTGACAAAGTCAGTGACATCGCTATAATTCTCCTCCTTGTCATCAAGCTGTTGATGATCGTAACTTTTGTGATTAATAATCATAATTTATATTATTGTTCGATAGTTTTTTTTTTTTTCTGTTTATTTCAGCTTATGAGTAAAGCTTTTAAGTCAGGTTTAAAAATTCTTTAAAAAATATAATTCATTTTCTAGATAGGTTTTTCTAAATTTTTAAAATAACGAACAATTAGCAGCTCGTTGTACACAGTGACTAACGATCTGCTAACAACAATACCGATTTGGCGTTGCTGCACTTTGGCACAGAGTTTATGCATAAAAATTTTTTACGGTCTGCCAGCTTAATGGGAATTAGCTTAAAAAACGTAATGTTAAGTTGTGTACTTGAGCAACCCTGATTTTGACATTTTCCCATAGAAAAATTTGTAAAATTGTATAAAAATACAAAAAGAAGAAATAGTTAATTATATTAAATAATATAAAAAAACCTTTCAAAAGTTCCGTAAATTTGAAGAAGAGCAAATGGTTGATATATCATAACAAATGGTTACCATATCGTAAACAATTAGTTAGATTAGTTAAACTGTTTAGAAGCTCATTGACTGCAGTTCGGCAAGTGTTTTATCGTCGTGCGGGAGTTTAAGTGCTCTATACGCCATTTTTTAAATCTCGAGTAGGCTTTTGACACCAAAATTTTTAAAATCTGCATTCCGTATTCGGCTATTTATCTCCGAAACTTGACGAGATATTATAAAACGGATTACAGATTTGAAAAATTTGGGGTCGGAAACCTAAAGTGGCATCATTAACTTGAGATATATAAAAAATATGAAATGGCGGATAGAGCACTTAAACTCCCGCACGACGTTATGATAAAATCTATGCCAACGAGCTGCCAACCTTATGTTATATATATAAGGCTGAGATAGATATAAAATCTTGTTGAAAATCCAGTTCGTTTTTTGACATTTACTGAGATTTTGTTTTCATAACAAAAACAGCTTCGTATCGCAGTAAATACGGTTTTGTATAGAAAATCTATACAAACCTGCTAGATTTTTATCGAAATGTAAGTACTTATAAATACACTATAAATGGCATCACTTTATAATAAACAGTTTTGATATGTTCAGGGCTGAATAATGTCAGTTATTATAGTGTTTATAGAGCCTGGGAGTTTTCAATCCTTGTGCCATATAATACAGACATACATTAATTAGTAAACGTAAATATAAAATTACAAATAAATATAAATTGCCTTAAAACCGCAAATGGTATAAAATAAATGAAATACTTTTTCAATTTTTTACAATAAGAAATTAAAAATTAAAAAAAAAACTAACAACATCTAAATAAATAAATAACCGCAAAAATTAAGGTCTAATTTACTTATTCCACGATAAGTACACATGGACAGACGAGCTAGCATATTAACTAACGATCTAAATTAAAACAGTATTCAAATATGTACCATTATCTTTACCTCCCCATTCTGACTGTTTCCCTCACTGGCGACAACTTATACACTTAGTGCGGGAATCGTATTATCATTGTAGTTCTATTTTAAATAACCCTGTCGGCACTTGAGTTAACATAAAGCTAACTTATGTACTCTTAAAATCTAACTAGCAAGTATCTACAAAGAAAAGGTTGGTTTGGTTTTAACACACAATGTCAGACGAGCTGCTGAGTGGTCACTTATTTTGCATTAGTTTTCAGCTAACTATACGAACTGCAAAATATAGCACGTTTTAGCTGAAACCACCAATTAAACTGAGAAAAGAAATGAAAAACACAACATGTAAATTAACAATTAAAAAGTATAAATTTCCTTTGATATATTTGACTGTGGGTTTTTTAGTTTTTTTCAATAATAACTTATATATCTGCATCAGTTGCGAGTTAGCTTTAAGTGAGCAATAGTGAGTTAGTTCATAAAATTCCAACAGGGAAGTGCCTGCCACGGATTAATTTACGCAAGTATTTACAAACACATTTATGATACATATGTATGTCGGAAATGTGAATTATCGAAATATATATATGAGATATTGTGATAAATGTGTTAAGTTGGTAACACCAAATTTAGATAAGTAAAGCTGCAGCAGTAAAATATCAAATATCAACTAGAGCGCGATCGATAGCTTCTTTTTTCCTTGAATTTGTGTCATATTTAATTGCTGACTTAAAATATGAATCAAGGGGTTTTACTAATTTCCGCAGACTTTGAAGAATCCTTTCAAGGTTGGAATACAATCTTCTCAGGTGGTCTCTCCAAATACACGTATTTCCTCTAGTTTTTATATTCATTCCCTCACTAAATACAATATTCACGTTTTTTGTTGTTTGATCGTGTAACATACCGTGGAAAAATGCCATTAATTTGATTATTCTAATCACCGTGATATTTATTATTCTAAAACTACAATTTTTCTTTATTACATATTCGACACTTACCCTTTACAATTATTTTAACAGATTTAATAAACATTTCTTTTATATATTATTTTTTCTTTGAAAAAGCCCAAAAGAGAACAATTTAAAAAAATAAATACTAACGATAATAAAACGATAGTCTCAAATTATCGACAGTCCCGATAGTATTATCGATAGTTTCCGACCACTATAATAAACATAAAGGAATTTAACTGCTTATTTTACAAATGTTAAAAATGAATCGTTAAATGTTGGACTGGTAGTACATAAAGATACTCGTAAATAAATAAGTTGTTGGGAATGCTGGTAGCTTTAATTTCCTGATTGAAGTTAAATTTATTTCTTACTACTGCCATAAATTAAAGGTATAACTTCAGTTTTCAGATAAGACGGACAAAAATCGCATTTTACATGACGATAAATCTACCTGTACTGTTTTTGAGGGCAAAAGCATGACTGGCTGCTGATCCAATTAGATTTAGGTGTTATTCTGCCTGCTTTGGCGGTAATTACAGGCACTGAATGAATGAAAAGCTATGTAAATGAACTTTATGACGGCATTGAAATACGGCGAGGACGGATAAGTTATGAGCTGACATTATGAAAAAACAATTTAAAAAAAATTTTTAATAATGGAAAATAAACTTATTTATGTAGAAGAGGTAAAAAAGAGCATACAGTATTATATAAAAATAATAAAATTGAAAAGAAAGAACTCACGAAGTAAATAAAAAAGTAAAAAAAAGTGCTAATAGAAAAATTTTTATAACGCGTATTGTGTAACTTGCAATATCCCATGCGCTACAATTTTTCAACGCACATAGTTGTTGACAAAACAACGCTTGTTATGTATTTGTTTCTACCTTAAGTTACTTATTTAAGTTAATAAACCGATAATTCTTATTTGACTCATTACTGATTTGTTAACATTTTTTATAATCTAATACCTCAATTAACTTCATAAATAATATTTTTTCACTAGATTTCAAATTAATTTTTTTTTATGAAAACAACCTTTCTTGTATATTTCTTTTTTTTAATGGTCGTCATGAATGAATATGTACGATTATTAATTAAATTTAAATTAAAAATTAATTTAAATAAAATAAGCTTAAAGGAAAGCAAATAATTATTTGAATAAAATATGTTTAAAGGAAAGCAAATAAAATGTATTGATAAGTAAAAGAAAATTGCTTGAAAAGAGAAGAATTCTTTATCATGTTTCCATTATTGTTTAGTTTTTAAATAGATAATTAGCAAGCAGTAAAAGTATAAAGAAAAAAGGTATTTTTTAGCTCAAGATAAGATTGTGCAAAGAAAATCTAAAAAAGGTAGTACTGTTTTTTTTTTTTTTTCATTTTAAATGACTCATAGTTTTGTGATTAATACACCACATTATTTGTTATATTAAAACAATAGAGTAGTTAAAAAATTAACTTTTTATATATCTTAATTGTTGACGTTTTTACCGCTTATCAAAGTAAATTATTTACTACAATCTCTTTTAGTATCGATTGAAAGAAATAGTAGTCAGAAAAGACAAGATCTAGGCTATAAGGCGAGTGCGCCAAAACTTCCTATCCACTGTTTTCCAAATAATTTTTTTCCAAATAATTTTTGAATGGTCTTGCAAAATCCCCTTTTAACGTCCTCGGCTTCAATTTATATGGGACCCAATGAATCCTTCCTTTTAAATGAATCCCATTGTTTTTAAACGCAGGGAAGTGGCTTGTTGTGTGACTCCTAATACTAATGCAAATTCTTCTTACGTTTGACAACAATCTTCGTCAAGTAATGCTCCCAATTTCTCATCTTAAAACTTTTTTGGCGACGACGCATCTCTTTGTCTTCTGTGACGAAATCACCACTTTTGAATCGTGCAACCAACGTCCACAAGTTTTCTGAGTTGGTGCATGTTGACCGTAAGTTTCTGCCAACAATCGATAACTTTTAGCAGCCGTTTTCTTCAAATTAAAGAAGGTTATTGAAATTCCCCGCAAAATAGTACTATAGTGGTTGAAAAAAATGTGTGCTTATACTTTGGCATCTATTGAATATTAAATTATAATGGCAGATGTTTTTTATTATTGACACAAACCATATGTGATAGTTTTGACATATGTTGTCCAAATCGACATTATTAACTTGTATACCCAATATAAACTAACAAGTTTATTATACTTTTACATATTTAAAAATAAACTTGTATGCATTACGATTTTTTCAGTACTTTCGCTTTTTGTTTCTAAATATTTTCAGATTTTCACGTATCTAACCGTTTATTTGACAATAAAATGTTAAAATTTATAATATACCCTCGTTTTTTTTAATTTAATATACCAGAAAAAAAGGAAATCATAAAAAAATTTTTAATTTACATTAATTAGCATATGATAATAGCAACTGAAATGCATAATTGTTCGCCAAAATAAAATTAATTTGAAGAGATCATATCGTAGTAGCGTAATAATTATTGCCATAAAAGAAGCTTTTTTTTATTAACAAAAGTTGCTTTTGGATTATTATTATTTTAAAAGGTTTTATTTTGAGATTATGGAACAATTTTTAATTGAAGTACCTATGTATTATATTTTTTTATTTTTAAAATATTTAAAATTTAGTGAAATTTATTGACAAAACACCTCAAGATAACGCAACAGAAATGTATTAATTTAATTTTTATTAATGTTTTAAATTAATATTTTAACTAAAATTTCTTTCAAATGCCAAAAGTTAAATTTCAAATTTCCTGAAAAAAAGAAACCTTTACAATGCATACAGAAAATTAATTTTATAGTAACAAACAAAACAACAAACAACAACTTCTTTTGTCAAAATATGACTTTGTATTTATAAATTAAATATTTAGTGCTGCTAAATAATTAAGCATCACTGTTTTCGCAAATACTTCTCTTAATTCTGTATTTTTTTTTCTTTGAAATTTAATATAATTACTGATGTTTTAAAATAAATTTTTTTTAAACATCATCTCATCACCACCGCAGCAACATCGTCAGTAGTAACTTGTCACTAAATCATTATATTTATTTGCATTTTACCGCAAAATCAAATATTTGATAACACAGCTTTTAATTTTTATTTGTCGCTTTGTTGTTGACGTTTAAAAGGTATTATATTACTGCCTCTACGACCTCCGCACAAATGGCGTTTAATTTTATTTTTTTTTATAAATTTTTGTTGCAGTTTTTCATGTGTAATTAATAAAAATTATATATCTATAACTTACAAAAAAAAAAAATATATAGACTATATGTATATATAATTATGCAATTCTATTTGACATTTGTAAATATTATAAAGGACTTTTCCATTTAATGGCCAATAAAAAAACCACAATAATTCACACTACCCAACTCTGGTGATTTTGCTACTGTTTTTATATTTTACCTCTGTTTTATTTTTATTCTCACATTTCCTCCCACAACACAATATTATCACTCGCATTACCAACCATCCTTAAAAACAATCATAACTAACACTATAGTGTTAGTGTTATACAGAGAGAGCTAGAATGAGAGACAGTGAAGAAGGTAGTGTGTAATAGATATTTTATGAGATTTTTAGTGATAAAGCCGTTTGTTTAGCAAGTAATAATCGGGGTTACCTTATTAATATTCTGCAAACGTCAATCATACTATAAATTAAATGCGAAACACACATTCCTCTGACATAACAAAATACAAAAAAAAATAGTTTCTAATATTTTTGTATTGTGTAATGTGTATAACTAAATAAACATACGAAATGAATGAATCGAATGAATGGAATATACCATATGAAAAGACAAACATAAACAACCATTTTGTAAACTTATATTACGTTTATTTGGTAATTTTTATTAAAGCAGCAAACAACTATATAATTATTTACGTATTTAGTGTTTGAAAAAAAAAAAAATTAAAAAAAGTCATGCGTAAAATTGTAACATTTTTTTACAATGTATAACAAAATAACATTTTATTGAATTTTTTTAGTACGATTTTTATTGGGAAAATTTTTTAAATTTTCACTATATAACATAGTATGTATATTTATTAGCGCGAATTTAAGAATACATACATACATAACTGGCCTTTTCAACCTTGTGTCAGGATTACGGCCTAGCTTCTCGCAGCACTCATGTTGTGTGTGTCAATTTTTATCCATGAGTACCGGGACCTACAGTTTAATGTCGACTCCGAACGACAGACTTGAGAAGCATCTTTATGGCAATTGGTTACTCTCAGAGCTTTTGCCAGAAGACTGCTGAGAGGTAGTCGCCGAAAGAAATATTTTTTTCATATTTCTTTTTTTGAAGATGTCAGAGCCTGGAGTCGAACCCAGGACCCATGTCTTAGTAAGCCAACACACTAACTACTAGACCACGGCGACAAATTTGAGAATACATAATTTTTATAATAATAAAGTATTTTAAATTTTGAACAGGCAATCAAACTGTTCTCTGTATTAAACTTTTTATTTAATTTAAATAGGGATAGTGGCGAAAGACGCTGACGTTTAATAAAACTAAAGGTATCCAAATAATAATAAGCAAATACTTTTTTCAAGCTCAAGGTCAAGTTTATTTTTAATTTAATAATCAATATTTCGATATCCTTCGGATATCATCTTCAGGATTTCTAAAAATATAATAATAAATATAGACAGATAAAAATACACTGAAACCACTGTTCTAATAATAAAATATCAGTAACAAAAACAATTATAAAAATACCGATCATATAACAATTTACAAAATGTAAACAAACTCAAAACAACAGTAATAAAAATAAAACAACAATTCACATAGGATAAAAATATACACCAAAAAGAACTTACAAAAAATTATATAAACAACAAATTTAAAATTAATGTATATGGGTATCACTGCACCGACGTTATCACATTACATATTATACTAATTATTGCTAATATTTCCCCTATTTATTATATATCTATAACTCTGAGCACAATTCTCGGTGTCTGTTTTGTAGTTCATTCTCCTCTCCTTTGGTGTATTTATTATATGTAACATCTCCAAAGTAAACCGTTTTTTATATATATTTTCTCTCTGTAATATTTGCACCTTCTCCAAATCTGGTGTATGATTATTATCTGCACAGTGGTTCGCAAGTGCTGTTTTTTGAGTACTTAATTTGTCTCTATTTTTACAATCCGATTTGTGTCCTGCCATTCTGGTTCTTAGTTTATTTTTCGTTGTACCGACATACATTTGATTGCATTTGTTTTTACCATCTCCCAGACAATTTATTCTGTATATTACGTTATATTTATCCATTGTCTCCAGCTTTGATTTAGTGTCGGTAAATAGTCGTCTGATAGTATTATTTGATGCTTGAGCAATTTTAAATCTATTCTTGTCCAAAATATTCGTATTCGTCAATCTTTCCGAAAATCCAGGAACATATATCACAGATTTATACACTTTTTCAGTTTTCTCCTGTTCTACCAGTCGTCCTTTATTTTCTCTAAATTTAGCTATAAGTTTGTCAATGGTATTTCTAGGGAAGTCATTTTTCTTTAAAATTTCTATCACTTTCTGAATATTTTGTAAATGGAATATTTCATCGCTGATAGAAAGCACCCGTTTAATAAAATTCATGGCAGTATTCATAATCATATATTTAGGCTGGCTTGAATTAAAATTTATGAGTCTGCCGGATGCTGTTGGCTTTTGATACCAATCAATTTTTAGTATCCCCTTGTCTCTTATAACCAGCGCATCAAGGTAGGGCAATTTTCCATCAATCTCGTCCTCCATGGTTAATTTTATGTTTTTATTAAAACTATTTAGTTTAGTCAGGATTCCATCTATTGCACTTGTTTTAGCGATTACAAAAAGGTCGTCTACATACTTAATTACTAATTTAGGTTTTTCTTCCAAATCGTCCAAACATGTTTTTAATAGTTCCTCCATAACAATGTCCGCAACAACAGGCGAAAGCGGCGAACCCATTGGTAATCCTCTGCATTGGGTATAACATTTGTCCTTATATTTAAAATATCTATTATCCTTCACACAAAATTTTAAAATTTTTAGAAAGAGGTCTTGCGGTATATTCGTATACCCTTCTATTTCACCCCACTTACTCTCTATCAATCTGATAGCATAGTCCACTGGAATACTAGGAAAAAGTGACACCACGTCAAATGAAACCATCTTCTCGTCCTCATCTATTGTACTATTGTTAACCTTATTTCTAAATTGCACAGAATCCTTAATATTAAAATTTGAATTTTCCGTCAGCCTGTTTAAAATATTTTTCACGTACTGGCCCAGTTTTTCGGAGGGTGAGTTAATAGATGAACAAATAGGGCGTAATGGGCAGTCTTCTTTGTGTATCTTAGGTAGTCCATAAATTCTCGGAGCACATGCCACGTCACTTTTTAATCTCTTACGTTCTATCTCGGATATATTTCTGCATGCAAATAATTCATCCACAAGGCTGTTATTCTTTGTCTGTAATGTTGATGTTGGATCCTTTCTTATTCTTCTATATGTCATGATGTCGTTTACGATTCTATCCATTTTACTCTCATAGTCCTGATGTTCCATTGCAACCGTGACATTTCCCTTGTCCGCCTTCAGTATAGCAATATTCTTATTATTGCGAAGAAAACTTCTTGTCTGATGAACTGTTCTTAGTATGAAACGTTCTCGTCTTGATAGACATTTTTTGTTCATATGATCCTCTAACATTGATGTGAATTTTGTCCTTGCTGTCTCTTGCTCTTCCTTATCCTCTATAGTTTGGATACAGTCCTCTACGTCAGCTATCATCTTAAATAGGGGGAATTCTTTCTTTTCTGTTGGAATGGCAAATTTCTCACCCAGTGATAGAAGCCACTGGGAAGCTTTAGGTATATCTACCTTTGTCTTATTAATAAACCAACCTTTATTCAATTTGATTTCAAGTTCATCATTTTGTTCATGTTTCAATCGTTCATATTTATTTTTGTGTCTTTGTTTAATTTCATAACTAGCCTTTTTATATATAATATCTTCACTTTTCCAGAATATATTTTGTTCCTCCGTTGTCAAACTTTTATTTATCACCTCTTTCTGCCTCTCAATTTGTAAAGGTATTTAAAAAGAAATTATAGAAATTATCAAGTACAAGAAACAATACATATTTGCGCATTGTGTACACTGTAATGACGTCAGTTTTGCTTACTGATACATTCACTGATAAAAGGATTACATACGAAAAAACATTTATTTGCTAAGGTGTTGCCTATTATCAGTCTAGTTGGGGGCGGAAATTCTGGAAGAGTGTACTTACTACCAAACTCAAATTGTCAATAATTCACATCTTGCATTTGCAACGAGACGGAATTTCAATAAAAGACTTTACATGTTCCTGCCATTATACTATTGTTAGCAGTGTGCTGACAAACTACACTTTTCTAAATTTGTTTCCTGTTGTTTGGTGTTCTTTTAAAAAAAATTTTGTTTGGTGTTGTTTTATTATCTACCGGCTTTTGTTTTTTTTTTTTTTTTTGCTTTTTAAAAGGTATTTCACCTCGTCACTGTAAATAGTAAACAAATATAACAGAAAAAAAACACAGAAAAAAAGATCATAGTTTGCAAAGGGCGTTTGCCGTTTTTTTTTTCTTTTTATTTCAAAGATATTACAGTAAAAAATATACCATACACCCATCCATTCAGCCGGTTTATTTGATTTTTTTTATTTTTCTTTTACCGATGGTTTTTTTTTTTTTGTAAACGTTTTTTATGTTTTAGCCCACTTTTTAATTCTACTTGTGGTGTTTCATGAATGCAAAGAAATCATATAGCTGGTAACAAAAAAACTGTGTAAATAAAAGACTTTATTCGTTGCAGTTTTTATAGAAATATTCATATGAGATTTTTAAATATTTTTAACTAGAGCTTAAGATAAAGGAGAAAATTTGAAATTTTATTTTTTGCCTACCAAACTGACACAAAACTTTAGAGACAGATAGAGCGCTAATATACTTGCATGTGTTCCGATGTGATCACGGATAAAAAGAAATGTCTGCACACGAAAGAAGAGACTGAACGAGTTTTAAGTTCTTATAGGAAGCAGATTTTTAAGGGACCACTCTCTATTTGCGCTCTAATTACATTAATTTTGACCAGCTTGGAAGGATGTGTGCTAATATTTCACAGCCATTTCCACCTCATTGAATTATGTGACAATAAGACCCTTAATTGAAGTCTCGTATCGATAATGGGTTTGCCAGCTTAACCCAGTTAATATAATTGGCTGTACAAGATATAAATAATCTCTCGACTTTAGACAATAATTTACTGGTTCATTTCAACTTTTCAAATTTTTATTTACTCTATTTAATTAGATAGATGGCAGCCCACTTATAATATACAGTGCCATACTCTTTAAAATACTTCTCGCCCGTTATCCATGTTTTCAAATAAAAATTCATCGGTCATGGTGCGCAAAGGATCTTAATTGACCAAGAATTAAGCTTCGTATTCATTTTTTGATTTACACCACTGTGTAAACTGCATCAATCGCTAAATTTCTAGATGTTATGGAAGCTGTATGTAGGATTTGTTGTGGATTGATTTTATTCTGTATGCGTCAAATTTGTTACCATCAAAGTAAATATGTGTGTGAACAATATAGCAGCCGTATGGGAGAAACTTCTCTTCCTAAAATTAGAATATGTGTACATTGCTTTGTTAAAGCAAAAATAGTGTTTGCTAAAAAATGGTTTATGAGTTTGCTTTTCGAATTTATCTTTACACACACTAAAGCAAATGTGGATAATTTGGTAACACGATTTGTTCTACCGGTATTCTACCAGTTTTAGGAAAACCCTCTATTTATAAAGAGTTTAAACCAATTTTAGGTTCATTCTTCTCAATTCTTACATTTTTTATGCAAAGTTTTGATTTAAAACTTTTTAAATAAGCATATAGAGAGTAGTTCTGAATACTATGATTTCATATAACAATTCGTATGCTAGAAAGCTTTAGATTTGGAATAAAACCTTGTTATTTAAACCGTGAATTTACAACTTTTTATACATATTTTTTTTTTACTTTTTCGTCATTGTGGGTTTATTTAAGCATAGTAAACTAAATGTAGTTATATACCCCAATGCATACATACTTATGTATGTATGTATGTATTTAGTGCATCAACATCATGCAACATTTAATACTGACTGCTTTTCAATATTATTTTTTCTTTTTATATTTTCATTTATACTTCACTTTATACAAAAGGTACTTATTCGACTACTGTTGTTAATGGTTTTAGAGTATAGGCGTAAATAAGTCATACATATATGCAGAGTTTTGTTAAAGACAAACATTTAAATAAATTTTTATGAAAATATACTTCGAGTCATTTGTAAGAAAATATTATATAAAACGTCACCGTCACCTTAATATTGAAAGACCCCAAATCATTTTTCGTCCAAAATAAGTGGTTTGCATATTCTTCTAATATGTTATTCCATGGGTAAAAAAATGGAGTGTTTCGATTGAACATCATTTTAGTCAACTTCAAAACAAGTGATTTTCATTATGATTAAAAAAACACCGACTTTTTTAATTTCCTTTAAAAAAAATTTCCAAAATCTTCTAGAGTTTACATTTTTATATTTTCGCCTAAACCTTTTTCAAAGGCGGTAAAAATACAGACTAAAAGAGAAGTACAAAAAGTCAAAGAAAAAAGAATTCGTGCTTTTTTTGCAACCACTATGCCTTTTCTGCTCCCCTCGCTATCAAACAAAGTCACCAAAAATCATCGTCTAAATCAACAAAAATTCTAAAATATGTAAAACAGTTTTTTTTTAATTTACAAATAAAATAAACTTTTATTGAAGAAAACAAAAATCATGACAAATCAGATTACAATTAGCTGTCTATAAAAATTATTTTTGATTATTATAAGTTTAAAATCAATAAGTCATAGTTGACTCATAAGAATTATTTAAATTTAAATCTACATTACTCAGTCTTTACATATAACAAAAAATGTTTCAATTTCATTAAATAATGAGAACAATTTATAGAGAATTGAAAAAAAACTAATGAAAGATTTCAAGCCAAGTGCACAAATAAATTGCGCTTTATTTGAAAATACTCGTATTGAAAAAAGTGTTTTTCTAACAAAAAAAAAAAAAAAAACTAACGCCACAACCTAGACCAGGCGCGTAAAGAGAGATTAAAGTACAACCAGACGCATAAATGTCCATAACCACTTCCATATTAAAACAAATATAATTATAATGAATGAAATTAATGAACGATCTCTTATACTATCTGTATGTCTATCTGTGTTTGTGGCGATCATAAAACATTTTGTATGTTAAAATATTTTTTTTTTATTTGACTAAACAAGTTTGCTAAAAAAATGGTAAAAATATATAAACAAGTTTTTTTATTTGTTTATTATTTTTCCTTTAACTCAACCAATTAATTTGTAATCTTTATAAAAAAAACAACATATGAGTATATTTAAAAATTAAATAAAAACAATAGCAGTTGGTAGCCCCCCAACTTAAATTAGTTAAAAATTTATTATTCATGCTACAGAAGTAACGTCATAAAAAAGATTTTTGCTTATTTTTATTTCTGGAATTTAACACTTAAACAAAATATTTGAACTGATTTTTTTTTCTTTTTTGCACATCAAAAACGTGCAATTTTATGTTATTTTCTGGTTAAATAACAGATAATGTTAAAAAAAGAAACCGTTTATTCATCAAAATTTCTTGGAAATATGTTGCACTGCGGTTTAAAAAACCGGTAAAGGCACATGGTTTTAACTTCAAGCATGTTTTTTTTGTTTGTGTTAATTATGGTAGGTATAAAAAAACCTTTTATTTTTTCCTTAAATTAAACAAAAACGATTGTAAACCATGACTAAGCCTTTAATGAAAAGTTTTTGTTCGTGACGCATAATTTTAAGAAAATTAATAAAATTAATTTTAGGATTTTTCTTACGATGAGTAGCAATTTAATTTTTTCTCCCCTACTGAAATATTTATGGGGTACTAACGGCCAGCGTTGCCACTATTGGTAGAATTCTACCAAAACTGGTAGAAAATTTTTCGTTTGGTAGGATGGTAAGATAAATATGATTTTGGTAGATTTTAGTTGACGCTAAAAAAAATTTTCATAAGGAATTTCAGTTGGAAATTTCAAGATTGGCGTATTTATATTCAAGCATAAAATTTAACTTTTTGCTCATATTAAGCAATTTTATCAAAACATATTTAATACAAAACACTGAAACTGATTTTAAAAATACTAATTGATTGATGTTTCAAAAATTGTTATCGGTACAAAAGCCGAATGTATATTACCAAAAATCTTAACCGGAAGAAGTTTTTGATATTAAACATGAGATTTTGCAATTTTACGTTGAATTGCTAAACCAAAGCAATTCTAGATTTGATTTTAATCGAGAAGATTTTCAAATTGTTTCAAATAATTGCTTCTGAGAAAGTATTGTCAAAAGAAGACTTGCTTATGCTGTCCCTTCTTTTAAAATTTTCTAATCTTATATACTGTGATCCTGATATTATTATGTTGCGATTAAGAGAAACAAATCTTTCAACGGAATTAAACATTGAATTATTTTGAGCTGAAGTTCAATTAGAAACGGTTTAAATGAGAAAAGTTTTGGTGAATTAAACAACTTTGTTTTTAATTTACTTTCTCTTCCGCATAGTTCTTCAGCAGCTGAACGTAAATTTTCAACACTTTCCTTAATCAAAACCAAATTTAGAAACAAACTCGAAATAAATACCATTAATAATATAATGCTCTGTAGAAAGCTTGTAAAAGCTAATGATGGTCACTATGTGTGTTCAGCAAAAATTTAAATTTTTATACCTACATTTCCATTTAAGTAGATTATTTTTGAAAAATCGAATTGATTTCTTTAAATTTCTTGTATTTATTAATGTATTTTCGATTTTATTGTTTAGAAATTGAATTGTTTTTGTTATATGTGTATTTTTTGTTATATGTATTTTCGATGAACTGAATTCTTTTCGTTATATTTTTTAGTTTTGGTTATTTATATGTACATGTAAAGGTGTTAATAAAAATTGTTTTCCATCTCAACAATGTATTCTTAAATAGTTGTTAAATAATAATGGATTTTGGTAGATTTTGATCAATTTTGGTAGATTTGGAAAGAAATTTTGGTAGAATTAAAATTTTTTCAGTGGCAACACTGCTAACGGCTCTTAAAATTCAATTATGTCGCTTTCCAACACTGATTAAAATAATATTGCCAACCCTTACTTATTAACCAATTAGTAATTACTTAATACTATGTTCAGGTATAAATTTTTATTGACTCAATATTTAGTTAATTGACAACATTATTTTAAGTGTTCAGGTATACGCAATTTAGCTTTCTCAATAATCATCATATGACAATCAGCTGACAAATAACAACAATATATAATTTTTATTTTGGTTGTGAACATTTGTATAAATTTTACAAAAAATGGAAAATAATTCAACTTTTTTTTTTTTGTTTTTACCTATTTAAAACATAAATACATCATTATTTTTTATCAAATTAGAAATTTCATAAAAATAAACTTACCTTCCACCTGACTAGCCATCTTTTATTTGTCTTATTTACATTAGAGTTGCCAACCATCAACGAAATTTGTTCGTTTTTATTGGTAATGTACAGTGTTGCATTTTAAATTTTACACAATATTATAAAAATATTCGTATTATTACGCAATAAATAATTGAGATTTTGTATGGAATATTGAGCTCAATAATGGCGTTTATTGCGATTTACGCAATAAAGGTGTATACCTGAACATAGTATAAGAATTTCTTTCGCTTTACAAACAATACCCAATTACAACTACATATAAAAATATATTTATTATTCAAACGTGTTGTATCTTATTTGTTTACAATCATTGTTTTTCATAATATTCATTAATCAGCTTAATAAGTAATAAAAATTTTAATATATGTATACGATCAATATTTTACAAGCATTTATTTATTTATTTATTTATCTATTTCCTAGCCAATGAATAATTTCTTACAGGCTATATTTACAATGCATATAAGTATAAAATAATGACATTAAATTACTTAGTTATTTAAAAAATCAATAATCCTTATTCTTAATGAACTATAGTCAGAAGAGTAATCAATAAGAGAAAAATGGTTGTTGAATTCTGAGCACATTCTTCGGAGTGGATCAAAGTTTGCATAATTTGAACGGAAATAATTTAGTTTAAGTGGAAGGTAAAATCTCGTCGGGCGGTTTGGAACTATGAATTCTAGTTTGCTAAGTAATACTTCGGAACTAAGTGTACCGCATATCAGATTATTTATAAATGAAATATTCAAAAAAATTCTTCTGCTTTTAAGAGTTGGAAGTTTAATAAGTGCAAGACGACTTTCATATGCAGGTAAAGCTAAATTCGGACTCCATCGAAGATTTCGAAGACAAAAAAGAAGAAACTGTTTCTGAACTGACTCAATTTTGGAAACGTGAACGTCATATTGAGGATCCCAGACCACAGAAGCGTATTCCAAGATAGGTCTAACTAGTGATGTGTACAATTGCTTTAAGACATAGGGATCATCGAACTCCTTTCCCCAGCGTTTGATAAATCCTAAAACGCCTCTTGCTTTATTAACAATTTGAGAAATATGAGGATTGAAAGAGAGTTTTTTGTCTAATAAAATTCCAAGATCAAGAAATTCCTCAACTTTTTCAAGGTGATAAGTGTCAAATTTATAGTCATAGTGAACTGGACTTCCTCTGTAGAACAGCATATATTTACACTTTTTTAAGTTAAGTTCCATTAAATTAATACTGCACCATTGGCAAAAATTATCCATGTCTTTTTGAAGTAAATTGCATAATTCTAAATTGTTCAGATGGAGGAAAAGTTTAACATCGTCAGCGTACATCAGGATATTTGAATATTTAATACAAGTCGGTAAGTCATTAATATATATTAGAAATAATAGAGGGCCTAAATGACTACCCTGTGGGACACCGGATGGAACAGAAATATTCTTTGATTTATGATTTCTGAATACAATGCACTGGAATCTATTGATTAGGTAGTTGGATACCCATTTGAGGAAGACTGGAGAAAATCCAATTCTTGTTAATTTATAAAGGAGAAGCTCATGATTAACTTTGTCGAATGCTTTGCTGAAGTCAGTATATATAGCATCGGTTTGCATGCCCTTAGTGAAATGTGTTATAACAGCTGTTGTAAACTCCAATAAATTAGTTACAGTTGAACGGCATTTTCTAAATCCATGTTGTGAGGGTGATAAAAATGGTGACAATTGATGTGATAGAAATTGCGTAATTATTTGTTCAAATAATTTAGGAATACTACTTAATTTAGCTATACCTCTGTAGTTTGAAATGTTGGATCTGCTGCCAGATTTGAATAACGGGACTATAAATGATTCTTTCCACAAACGTGGAAAATAGCCTGTTGAGAGAGATAGGTTAAATAAGTATGTAAGTGGCATAGCAAGTGATTCGGAGCATTTTAACAATACACAATTCGGAACTCCATCAGGACCAGCATTTTCAGAATTTTTTAATTTATGCATGGCTTCGGTAACAGTAGATGGTTCTAGTTTTGGACATGTTATTTGAGTGCATTCTGGAATTGAATAAGGATATTCGATCAAGTGGTTCCATTTTTTTAAAGAATATGAGGAGGAGAAGAATTCTGCGAACATGTTACTGATTTCCTGATCATTACAAGATTCGGTATCATTATATTTCATCAATGAGGGAAAGCCAACAACTCTCCGTTTCGAATTTACGAATTGAAAAAATGATTTTGGATTGCACTTAAAATTGTTTTTCACTTTTAAGATATATGCATTATACGATTGTACATTTAACAAAGTATATGCAGACCTGAAGACAGAATATTGAACATAATCAGAATTTAGACCAGTTTTTTTATATTTCTTGTAATATTTGTTCTTTAAATTTTTAAATCTTGCAAGTTGTTTAGTATTCCAGGGCGGACCATTAGAAATACTGCGCTTTATCATTGGAATTGATCTTTTAAAACACTCGTGCAAACAGTATAAAATTTATCTAAAATAGCATCAATATCACTAGGACCAAGGTTGTTACATGGGTTATATTCAAACCAGTTTTCAGTATTAAGAATTGTGTTTAATTTGTTAAAATCAGCTTTTCTAAAGTTAAAAACATAATCATTACTAGTATTTGGTGTAATGGTGAGACGAGTTGCGATGCACATGGATATTTCAAGGCAAGGGTGAAACAGGTCTTCCGGCTTCAATAAAGGGTCAATTCTTTTCAAGATGAAGTCGTCGGAGTTATTTACAAATACCAAATCAAGCATTCTCCCCAATGAATTAGGTATGCTATTTAGTTGGTATAGCCCAAAATCAGCCATTGAATCAACAAAACTTGTATCACAGACAGACGTGGTTGAAGGAACAAGGAAGTTTGTTTCTGGGCTTCCGTGCCATGTTAGGTGGGGAAGATTAAAATCTCCAAGTATAAGTAAAGAGTCACGAGTTTCAGATTGTTCAAATATAAATTCAATGGCCTTTGAATGCAATTCATACACTTGTAAACTAGAAGATGGAGGTATATAGGAACAGGTTATAAAAATTTTTCTATTAGGCAGTTTAATGCATATGGATATAAATTCAATATCATCGATGTCATAAGGAATTTCTTCGGACGGTAAACTAGTTGAGACAGCGATCAGGACACCACCACCATTTCTACCCACTCTGTCGCGTCTATAAATATGAAATCTGCTACACATAATTTCGGGGTTATTGATTAATTTCTCAGGTGTATTCTTGAGCCATGTCTCTGTTAGAACAATTACATTATGGTTTATATCAAAGCTATCTAAGTAAAATGAATTTAACTTTGTATTCATTCCACGAACATTTTGATATGCGATGGATATAGATGAAGAAGTTTTATTTTCGTATGACATATGATTTACTCCCGTAGGATAGATTGTTTCATTCAGTTTTTTGAAATAGATTCAGTAGCTCTAGGAAGTGTTACATTATCATTATTTCTATAAACAAACTCTTTCACAATAGTATTTCGTGGCCAAAATTTTGGGTCAACTAGGCCATCATAAATATCCACAGGAACAATTAATTTAAATGATGCTCTATTTCGAGAATTTATCTTAAAGATTTGGATATTATTGTACATTTCATGTGCCATATTGTTCTTAATATAAAATTCTATATCAAGTACAGAAGTATCGGCAGCAAATCGGGTAACAAAAATGGTTTTCATTGGTGGAATAACCCTGAGTGGCTTAGGCTTAACCATAACAGTAGATCCATTACCTTGATTGTGAGTGGTAGAGTATTCTTTTGGCTCAGTATTGGATTGAAGTAGAGGAGAGAACACCATTAACTCAGAAGATTGATTATTGTTTGACTTCACGTCAACAGGATTTATAACTGGTTCAATAGTTATTTGAGATGGCAAATGATTTTTCGAAGAGGGCAGATTAGAAGTTATATTGCGGGTAATGACAGTGTTTGATGGATTTGGAGTCACAACAACGCAAGACGAATCAGTATTGACTGACGATGTTGAAATAGACACCTTTTTCAAATCATTCAACTGTTTCGTAGACCCAGGAGAAGACGAAGATTGTTTAGATGCTTTTCTTTTTTTTGATTTTGGAGAAGTCGAAAAGTTTTCCAGGTTCTTGAATTTGGTAAAAAGTTCTCCGAATTTATCCAGCTTACTTTTTAACGTCGTAAAATCACCTTTCAGTTCCTCAAACTCCGCCTTGTAACTTTTGAAGAAATTATAGAATTCTATACCGACAATTCTACAATTTGGACAAGACCACTGCAAATTTTTGGCTTTATCATTAAGAGCATCTGCGTCACGTGCTTTGAGCCCACTGCATTTTAAATGACAAATCCCCAAACAAAGCCAGCAAGATATCATACGCTCATCACCAGATATATTACAGTTTTTATTTAAACAGTCCATAGTGTAAATTCAATAAATAAATAAATTAGGATCCAAAAACAAAAGTTTGGTTTATGGCTTTGCTAATGAAAGTATAGAAGTGTTTATATGTAAAAGTACTTGGAAACAAATTCGCTGTCAGTAAATTGTATGGTAACACCAAAAAATTATAACATTGTTTACAATAATGTGTGAAAAAATATTCAATATGAAATTTTTTTTATTTTAATATTTAAACTTTTTTTACAGAATACTTTTTTTTTAATTTATGCTTTAAGTTCAATTTTTTATGTTTTTATATTTCTGGCAATTAACAGTACCGATTGTTTTTAGAAAGGTGTACAAAATTAAAATAAATAAATTTTCGTAAATCATTTATCGAGGGTTAATTTTATTATTCGTGTACGGGCTAGTTTTTTTCTTTTTTTTTATTGAGACCAATATTCAGGGGTAAACCCCTACTAAATGCTGTGCATTGTATTGGAATTTTTGTGGAAAGGACAGTACATTATGACAACAAAACATATATTGCGTTTTCCTATATTATTAACCCTTAAACAACTAAGACCGTCTGTAGAAGGTCATCAATAAAATTTCTTTGTTTTCAACTGAATTTTTTTTTTCGCTGAAAATAAAATAACCGTTTATTTTCCAAGAAATAATCTATATAATGGCCCGGGTTTTATTGTGTTAAGTTCAATAGTTTGGCAAGTACAGTAAAATTTCTTTGTTGTCAACTGAATTTTTTTTTTTCGCTGAAAATAAAATAACAAAAGTAAAATACAGTATTTCACGGATAATTGCCTTGACAAAAATGTCCACATTTTTAGGCATTTATGCGTGGAAGGCATTTAAACGAATACGGTTAATTGCGTCTTTGAGGTAATTAAACGAATATTCTTAATTGCCTGTATACATTGACGTCAATACATATGAAAAGCAAGTAACTTTTGACTAATACTTATACATAAACTTGGTAGACTTTAATTAGGAGGTTGTATCAAAAAAGTAGTTTGAAAGTAAATTTAACGGACATTTTATGCCTTTATAAACATAGTTGAGTTAAGCTACAGTTTTTAGAAAATAATTATTTTGGGTAATTAAACGAGAGAATTTTAAGTGAAATTCTTTGGGGAAAATATATTTGAGGTAATTAAGCGAATAACGCAGTTAAGCGAAATTTAATTAATTGTAGAATTTTATTAGAAAATGGTAAGAAAAAGTATAGGGATATTAGTAAGTTTAAATCAAAGGTCCGCACAATCTTTTTCCCTTCCCCTCAAATTTTCCTAGACCAGCGCAATGTGTTGCATGAGTAGGGGTTATTCCCTGAGTACTGGCCTCTATAAAAAAAAACTATTATTTTTGATTTTAAAAACGTTAACGTTATTTTTGAATTTTTCATAACAATATCAAAATTTTTTTATTCTTCAAAAAATATTAATTGCAGTTTAACTATTATGAAATATATACATATTTCACATATACATACATACATACATAACTGGCCTTTACAACCCTGTGTCAGGATTACGGCCTAGCTTCTTGCAGCCTACAGCCGGGACCTACAGTTTAATGTCGTCTCCGAACGACAGACTTGAGAAGCTTGTTCATGGCAATTGTGTACAGAAAATAAAGATTTGGAGTACATTGCCGTACAGTATTGAATTGAGTTATTAATTCGTTATGCATATACCGAGTAACAGTATTACTATTCCCAATGGTATTTAATTAAGATTGACTGCCAGAGTTAGTCCTCAAAAATTATGGTAGAAAGTACTTTTTACAAGTTGAAGATAAATAAATATATGTATACTATATATAATAATAAATTTGTTAATGGCAGAATAATCCAGGTTTATTTTTGTTTGTTTATTTTATTTTTTTATTAAAATGCACATATAGGCGACCTCCACAATGTCATTATTATGCATTTTATTGTATGGGATTCAACCGCTCACACACTCAATATTCATACGGTTATTTATAGTTTTATAATGTATACAGCATTGCCAACTATTAAACTCTTAAACTGCCGGTAAAAACGCTTATTAACACACAAATTTTGAAGTACATAGTTGTTATTTTTTACTGTTTTCATTCTTGATGATGAATTTAAAACCCTGGCTTATTTACTATAATTTATTAATACATATCTTAAGCGTAGTTTTTGTTTAAAGCACGGGAAAACGGAAAGAATCTTTTTGCCAGGGTGTCATTGTTGCCATTTTGGCATTTTTATTCAAAAGCATTTAACTATTTAAAAAATCTTCTAAATGCTGTTTAAACAGAATTTGTTTTCAAACAAAAAATTTTTGTTTGTTTAAAATTGTTTTTTTAATTTAAATTTTCAATTGAGTTAAAGACTCATTTTGGCATAGATATGGAAAGTGAGAAATGTTTCACTTTCACAGTTTTATATGATTTATATAAAGATGATAAGTTATTTTTAATGGCTGTTTTTTTTAACATATATTTTGAACGAGCCTCAAACTATCAATAAAGCTTAACAGAATTTATATTTATATATTTTATAGCAGAACTAATACAAGAAAAAACATATGAAGTTGTTTTTAATTCAAATGAAAGTGATTAATTCGAAAAATTTTTCCTTACTTATCTATATCTGGAATATGAATTTAAAAATTGTGCAAAAGGCAAAATAAAATCGGGTAATATAACAATTCCAGACGACAAAGTAATAAGAAAAACATGATTTTAAAACGAGCTTTTAACTGAACTAAAGAACCACCTGCCAAAAAACTTCAGTGCATTAAAGAATATTTCTATTTTTTCTGTACAAAACGCACTCAATCCAACAAAGAGAATAACACACATTTTAGAAGAACTTCAATATCAGCTGCAAATATTACTCAAAACCAGTGGTTCAATATTATTTGAAAAGATTGCGTCGAAAAGTTACATACTGTCTTTCTGGAGCAAATATTCTAATTCAGATGTTGAAAGATTTTTTAGTTTAATGAGTGTAACAAAAAATATTAATTAAATTAAATTATTAAACCCGAATTCAAATTCGAGAAGGATTATAACTTGAAAATTCGTGCTGCTACAAGTACAAAATCACTAAAGATCATACAAACAAAATCAGATCATCTGAAAAAAATGTACTATGTGTATGAAAATATATGTAATTCTGTATAACATTTAAACAGAATTTTTACCGGATCTAGCATTCTCTCCTCATCATTTTCTGGCAACACTAAAGGGTGTTCATGTTTTCGGTTTTGTTCAGGTTTCAGCTTGGAATTTTTGAATATTTTCTCAATTAAATTTAAATTGTTTGTATCAATTTATTGCTAATATTTTAGCATATCCGAATTAGTTAGGATTTAACAACGTAAAGTTATTTTAATTAGAATATTAAAACTTGTATCGATTACAATTATAGGATCTTCCAAAATACAGTTGTCGTTTTCAGATTCACGTTATTGGGATGTTCACCTTTCTGGATGTTCACTTTTCCACGAGTTTACTATGAGTAGTATGTATTTGACACATAAAGGTATTGGATATTAAGTACTTGAAATTATTATTACCAGATAAAAGTCTGTATTTTCTTCATTAGTCGAATAACTATTTGCAAGCCATAATACAGTTTTAATTTTTTAAACGCTTTTCACAACAATAATTTTCACTTGTT
Organism: Metopia argyrocephala; assembly: GCA_963576795.1. Taxonomy (NCBI): domain Eukaryota; kingdom Metazoa; phylum Arthropoda; class Insecta; order Diptera; family Sarcophagidae; genus Metopia; species Metopia argyrocephala. The sequence goes on along the minus strand of OY756208.1, from coordinate 168,181,533 downwards.
AAACTGCTAAAAACAGTGCTAAAGGCACTAAGTTGACAACACTGTTTGTTTATTATTTGCATATGTACTTTGGTTTAGCTTTGTAGTGTGCGTGAAATCTACTAAAACATACCCCCTTCTTAGCAAGTAATCAATTGTTATTAATTGTTAATTTTACTCTCCCGCTACGATATTTGTGTTTAAATGAGTCACATAACCAGCCAAGAATTGTCTCCTTTTGTTGCTTGTTCTTTTTTATTTATTATTTTCTTTTTAGCTTTTTTGTTTTAATAACGTGTTATATTTAATTTTTTACTCTCTTGCTATAAATTTATTTTTATCGCATGCGCAACGTTTGTTGTATTTGTATTTAATTTGCTGTGTTTGTGTTTAATTTTCTTTCGTTTTGTTTTGCTAAATTCATTTTAAAGGTTTAGCATTTACAAAATTAAATGCCGTTTTTCAATATAATTTAACAAACAAACCGTATTAAACGTGTGCTGTAAATAAACGATCGTGTGCGTGCATTTTATTTCTGTTTTAGTTGTTTCAGTACTTGAATTTCATTTTATATATATATTTTTTTTAATATAAAATTTAAGAAAATATTGTTTACCAAAATAAATTAAAGAAAGTTGCTATTGATAGTGTAATTTTATCTGTTAATCATTGTGATAAATTAATTATTATTATTTGGAAAAAAGAGAAGAGCATAACGTTACATGCCGAGAAATATCTGCAAAAAGTTTTGAATTTTTAAATAATTTTACAAAAAAAAAATAATAAGAAAATAACGCTATTAAAAAATTTTTGCAATTGTTTAAAGTTTCTTGATATTTCGCCAAGTTTTGAATACAATAATTTATTAAAACAAAAAAAAAATACAACTTGTAAGGTAAATTTCACTTGCATGTTGTGAATTTAATATTCAATTTTTAAATATTTTTTATTAAGTGTTTGAAGATACATATTTTGATTTGATAGATAATAAAATTGCATACCTACTTACTATGACTTGCATCTATAAAATTATACTTTTTCATACATAGGTATTAAGTTATAAAGAGTAAAATAAAAACTTAAGATCAAATCGTAAGTTTGGTTTTAAGCTCAACGCTTTTTACTAGTGCTTCTGATTGGAATAGTGCCCAAAGACTGACACAGCTTTCATTACCTAACTTAGGGCAGTAAGAAAAAGCCCAGAATTTTCTCGTTTTATAGCTAAACACTTTAGTTTTCGAATTTCAGGTAGTTGGAAAAAGACTCAAGTTAGTCCAAAAAATACTAACATGATGTTAGTGCAGTAAAGCTAGAGTTTATTCTCTTCAAATTGTATATTTAAAGCATACTAGCAAATAATAATATTTCTATCTTATGCAAATCGAAATTTGAAATTGCTATAATTTTTTAAATCTGATAGGATTTTTAAATCTAAAAATTTTTTTTATTCGTGTAATAATCATTAACATATTTTTTTAATTGCTAAAAATTTTAAATTATTGACGCATATAAATATACATATTTAGAAGTGAACATACATACATACATACATACATAATTAGTCATTACATCAGTGATTATCTAATATTAATTTTTTTAAGTATCTATTATACTTATACACATATCGCTACTTAACTAATTGACAACTAATTAACAAATTCAAAAAAACAGCTGATTGATTGTATTTTCTACATAAAACTTGGTACTTTGTTCAATTTTGTGAGAAAAGTTTGCCCACATTGGTTTTTCCGTACGAAAACTTTGTCATGCAACAAACATACCTAATAGTATGCAACAAATTTATACGCAACAAGTAACACATACATACATACATAACTGGCCTTTACAACCCTGTGTCAGAATTACAGCCTAGCTTCTCGCAGCACCATGTTGTGTGTGCCAATTTTTTATCCATGAGTTACCGAGACATACAATTTAAAGTCGACTCCGAACGACAGACTTGAGAGGCTTGTTCGTGGTATTCGTCGAAAGAAATATTTTGTAATATTTCTTTCTATCAAGATGTCAGAGCTAGGGGTTTAACCCGGGGTTCTCGTCAAGTAAGCCAAATCACTCCCTACTAGACTAAGGCGGAACACTAACCTGTATTTAGTTCAGAATTTCTTTTGTAAGAAGTATGTATAGAGGTTTTAGCAAAGAGTGTTCCATTAATTTTCAAAATAATAAAAGGAAAATATAATTATTAATAGGAAAATGTTCAATATTTTTTTTATTTTTATAATTTTACTATGATTTGTTTTTTATTAAAAAACAAATGTTTTATTTTTATTAACCTAAGGAAAAAAACATGATTCATATCGTAAATGATCTTTTTATTTAATTTTGTATTGCGTTTGTGTAAGCGGTTTGTCATTTATTTTTCTGTATAAACAACAGAAAATAAAAAATGATTTTTTAACTTGAAAAGAGAAATAAAACTGCATAAATAAATTATTATTATACAATAAAAATATCTACAATTTTTTTGTTTTGTTTAATGCCTGCCTCAGTACATTACAACGTGTTTAGAATCTTAATTATTTCTGTTTCTCTCAAGATTTTATGAATAAATTTTTAATGTTTTAAGGTTGAATTTTTTTTTTTTTAGTTTTTTTCTTTTAAAAAAATATATAAAATACAAATAAATCTTTCCTTTAAAGCCGCCAGTTAAGTCTCTTGGTTTGCTTACTACGATATAAATTTTGTTTCTTGATATATTTTTTTGTGATACTTATTATTTCCGCATTTTATTAGAGGTTAGTTACTCTATATATTGAATTTATTTTTTACACACATTCAAACTGAAATATTATGGCAAGTAGAATTCATAAATGTAATCTTTATTTAGTCGTAAAAGATTTAAGTTTTTGTTAAAAATTGTTTAAAAGTCTTTATTAATTATTAAGTATATTCGTAAAAGCTTAAAATACATGAATATGTATTATGAAAAATCTTTACTGGTAAATAAAAAAATATTACCATTTGCTGTAAAATATTTTAAATTGCCAATAAAAGTAAAACTTGTTAACCAAGCCAAGTGTTAAAAACAAATAATTAATTGTTAATCAAATAACATAAAATTTCGTTATAATTTTAATCACTTTCATAGACCACGATTCATATCAAAATGAAATACGAATATGAATTGAAATATTGTGTAGGTTTAAAGTTTATTTGACAAGAGATTTTTGTTTTTTTGCTTTATTTCTTTGCTATTGTAATTTCTTTCGTTTTAGATGGCCAAACCAATTGTAGAAAAAAACTGTAGGCAGATATGCGAGGTTTGATAAAAGAAAATAAAGTGACTTGTTTGAATTTCTTATATCATACTTATATTGAACTTATATCATTTTCTTATATCAAACTCGAAAAACAAGCCAATTATGTCCCGGGAATTATTTTCCAGAGAATAAAAAAAGGATACTGAAAATCAGAACCAATCGTTTTGATTTTGACAAAAGAATATAAAATAGTAATCGCTTTTCTTTAATTTGATAGATGTTTTATTAAAATTCGGGCAAAATGATCTTTAAATAAATAAATGCGTAGAAATACTTCTAGGTTACAGATATGCAATAGAAAAGAAAATATTATTTTTATTGATATTTTAGTAACATTTAGTAATATTTAACAAATTAAAACAGTCTTTAATAAAAGAATTGAACAAAACTAAAACAAAATACACCAACCAAGCTAATTGTGAATTTTTTTTAGGAAAAAAAATGATTTTTTTCATTTGAAAACTGAAAACTAACGAACGAATTCACAAATAATACATGGTTAATAAAAGAAAGATTTCCATTAGCTGTTGCACGAAGTTCAAAATTTCACTTTATTTTTTTAACAAACCTTGTGTTTGTACATTTTTATAGACTCATTTTTATAATCGGAAATATTTTATGTGAAACAGAGTGATGGAATATATTTACAACAAACCTCTTCATGTTTCGCTTTAAATGTTCCATGCCTTTAATTAAATTTAACTACGGCAAACTAAAAACAAATTATATTTATTCTTTAACAAGACTTTGTTAGTCAAGGCAATCGGCAAACAAGCATTTAATAAAACTTCTAAACAGTTTCAATAATTTTAATGTCTATAGCGGTAATCACTCTTCGTTGCAAACGTTTTTGCAAGCTTTGCAATGGTAGCAAACAATAACAAAATATAGGCATATATGTATGTTACGATTGTTTGTTTCCAAGGCTTGCAAGGGCGTTTGCAACGAAGAGTGACCATCGCTTATTTATTATTTTTTTAATTGAAAATATGAATTATGAAAGTAATGAAATTGTGCGTGATGCCATAAGCAATACATTTCATATACATATAATATAAAAAATTTAAATTTATAAACAAGAAATATTTGCCTATTACTGCCAGCTTTTATAACACAAGCAGTTACAAACTATTAAAGAGTTGTACAAAAATTACTTTAAAGTATTTAAAAAATGAAGTATTTTTCATATATAATTTTAATTGCTTCGAATTGCTTGTTGTCTTGTAAAAACAGGCACTTGATTTCTGTATAAAATACAGATTTCTTTCTTTTTATCCACACTGTTAACCAAAATCCCATTGCTTAGGTATGTTATAATGCAAATATAATAAATAAAAGCACACACACACACGCCAAAGGCAATAAATAAATGCGTAGGAATACTTCTAGTTACAGATAAAAGGGAAAAAAAAAGATCGCCATAAGCAATAGAAAAGAAAATATATTATTTTTATTGATATTTTAGTAACATTTAGTAATATTTAACAAATTAAAACAGTCTTTGACAAAAGATTTAACCAAACACACATGTTGTATGCCAATAAATAAAATATGAGAATATTACGAACTTTAAGCAAAAAACAAGTACTTTTTATGTCTTACACTTGCATATTCATACATGCATATATGCTTAGTTATTTCAAACATTATATGTATTTAATTTTTATATTGTAATTTCATTTTATTTTTTATTTACAGATGGCTATACCCCCTCCCCCGGGTCCGCCACCACCACCAGGACCACCTCCGCCGCCAGCAATGGGTGGCTTAAAATTGGGAGCCGCTAGTGGTGGTGCTGATGCTCGTTCAGCTCTTTTACAATCTATACAAAAGGGCACAAAATTAAAGAAAACCACTACAGTAGATAAAAGTGGACCGGCTTTGTCTGGTCGTATATGTGATGGTGGTTCATCAAATGGTTCCCCCAAACGTCATGCAGCTATGGGATCCAGTAACACATTAAGCAATAATAATAACAATAGTATTGGTAATGGAACACCAAAATTGGGTGGCCTATTTGAGGGTCTAAGTTCAATGCCAAAACTAAAACCAGTTAATGGTAGTAGAAGTAAGTTTTTAAAAAATTTAATTTATTTTAAAAGCTTATTGGTTTCTTAATAATTTTTAAATTGTAGCACCTGCCTCATCAATTAATAATCGTAGCAATAGTCCGCCCTCTTCAACGAACAACGTTGCAGCAGTGTCTAATAACGGTCCTTTAGATTTTAATGCTGAGCTAACAAAACATTTGACTTTGAAACGTCAAAAACAGCAACAACATAAACAGTCCACAACAACTACAGCTCCAACGACAGCACCGCCTCCAACAACTACAACACAACATATCAATGCTACTGAAGCCAATTTAAAAACAAATCGAGGGCCACCACCTCAACCACCATCACAGCCACCCAAAAACTTATCAACGGTAGGTTGCATAAACTTTTTATAAAAAAAAAACAGTGTTTTTAGGCGTGTTTCTTTTATAAGATTTATAAAAAAAAGGCGTTTAGCACACATGACTTTTTGTTTTAACATATCTACAATACTTCATTGGCCATTACAACCCATTTTTATATATCTTTCTTTCTCTGATTTTTCTTAACCAAAAAAAAAATACAATAAATAGCAAAAACAGAAGCTTTCAAATTTTCATTAAACTCTATGAAAAATATGTACAGTACAGAGTAGGAAAATAAACAAAACGAAATGTTTGATCTCATTTTGTTTTGTTCTTTACAATGAGTAAAACAAAACAAAAATAGTGAGAACGATTGCCCCATTTATTTTTGTATATTGTTTTTGTTTGTGAGCACTACAAATACACTAACTCAAATGTGCGTAGGTAAAGAAAAATGATTGAGAAGAAAAAGAAGAAGAGAAAAAGAGCAAATTATACGAATGCAACGTAATAACAAAGCAAACACAAGAGCGAAAAGCGAATTGTTTCGTTTGCGCTCATTCTCATTTATAAAGTATTTCTTTTTGGTTTTGCTCATACGATTAAAAAAATTTGAAAAGTTTATGACTTTGTGGAAACATTTGCGAAATGTTTTGTTTTTTTTGCCCACTCTGGTACAGTATGAAAAACGTTTAATTTTGAGATATCATGCACAATGTTAACTTTATTATTTATTATGCACAATATTAACTTCTCTTATCCTCCTTTTAAAAAAAAGAAACATTTTCTTATTAACAATATATCCATGTAAAATAACCAAATTTGACAATGTGCAGCCTATTACATTTCTATTACGATTAGCCATAAATTTGATTTTTTTTAATGAATTCTAATTACTATGTAATCCTCTTGTAGAAAATGTATGATTACTAATTGATTACGATTACAAATAATTCGAAAATAATCAGGATTACTAGAAACTAACTAATATATGTATATAAAAAATGCGATTATTTTGGTAGTTATTTTTTAAATGTTAGCAGCCCTAATTCCTTAAATATCGTCTTTCCGCAAAGGACTTCGTGAATCGGTCCTATTACATTCCGATTTAAAAATCATATAAAAGGTTGTGAATTCTGCTTATAACTTGTAATTTAAAAATTTTAATAATTTTTTATTTATTGTAATTATTATTAAGACTTTAATTGGCACAATAGTTTTTGAAAAAGAATCAATTTCACTCGATTAGGATTGCACGTTTATTTATAGAAAAACTTCCGTAATCGTAAAAAAGGCTTATCTGACAAGTATTACATAGAAATGTGTCAAATAAGCAAGCCTTTAAGATTTTTATGTCTAGATCAGAAAAATAAAAAAAATAAAACATTTTATAGACACCTCAACGCCATTAAAGTATAAATTAAAGCTGCTTTTTTTTTTTGATTGTTTTTTTTTAAGTTTTTCAAATAAATAGAATTGATAGATCCCATTAACACTGCACATTTTTTTTTTAAACACAAATTAATCATATGATTATTTGTTTTACTTTTTCAGAGTACTTCCGATTCTCTAATAGAAAAGAATAAAATCAATGGAACATCTACAGCCAATGTCCGTTCATTTGTATTCTCTAATAGTGAAACGAATACAGCAAATAAACAATCACCACCGCCACCGCCTCCAACAATATCAGATAAATTTATGGATAAAATTAATACAGGTGGTAGTGTTCGTAGCAAAGCAGCCAATTTAAAGTGAGTATATTTCAAAATGTTTTTTTTTTGGTCTCCCTCTTTTAATAAAATTTTCATATTAGAAAATTTGTAAGTATCTAGTGTAGGTTTTCTTTTGTTATTTCATTTGTTCAACTGCACTTAAGAAATTATTCATCATTTGTTTTGGGGTTTGTATTTTAATTATTTATTTATTTATATTTAAACAAATAAATATATGTATATATAATTATTTATATATATGTATGTATTAGTCTTTTATTATTTTTGTATAAATAATTATTTCATTTCAGTTTGATTTTATTTTACAATTTATTATTTTCTTAAGCGAATGAAAGTTTTTTGTATAATTAGTTCTTAAAGTAAAGTAATTACTACTGGTCTCTTGATAACTTTATTAAAAGATGTTTATGAAAAGTGCTTTCATAAAGTTCAAAGTGAAAATCACATTTTGTAAATGATTTCAAATAATTTTTAAGTGGGGAACTGACTATTCTGTAGTATATTTTATTACAGCATCAAATAAGCCCCTTCATTAGGTTCCATGGCTAATGTACAATCTGAGAAAAAATTTATTGCGCGAAAAAATTGAAATTAAAGCCAAATTCATACAATTTCAGCATATATGTAAAAAGCAATTTTTAACACACAAAGAAAAAAAAAAACGAAAACGAGTGTTCGGTATTTAAACTGCTCATTGTCAGCCTGACAAACCAAAATTGTACAAACATTTTTGAACAATAAAATAAAGAGCAAAACATAAAAAACTGAGCAAAAAATGATTCAAAATTACAAATAAGGGCGTTAGCAAATGAATGGTATGAAGCCGAAAAAAAATAAGGGAACAATTTATAGGAGTTGACCATATTTGTGCAGTTAATGAATTCAGAAACAAAGCAACAGACTGTCTTAAGGTCAGTTTTTGTATTTGAGAATTTTAAAAGTTCGATAATAATTAGTGTTTTTTTTTTTCTTTTTTTTCAATTCAGTTTTCTAATATACAATATTATAGGAAAAAAAATTATTGCAAGTAAAAACCACTCCATTATATCGTAAAAAAAGTCTATAAAAAATACAAAAAGATAAGGTTTATTGTACCAAAGCACTCTTCTATTAAAATTTTTTGTTTTTCGTTCAAATACAGGCACAGGAAGCCACGTAAGGAATTAAGATTATGCCGTTATTATAGGTTGTACTGAGAGTATTACCATTTAAGTCAGTATATCTGCTTTTTCGAAGATTTTAAGTTCAATTCAAGTAATGACAATAGGAATATAATACAAAATACTCGGATGTGGTTACGGTATAACTGCTAATATGTTACCGAAAAACAATAATTTAACTCCACTGCTGTGTGTTCATGTACTTTACTGTCTTCACAATTTGTGGATGATTTTCTTATTTTACCTTCGACATAAATACATACATACGGACGGAAGGAACTACACTTTGTATTTTTTTTTTACAGTTGAAGCAAAAAAACCTTAAAATCAAAAATTTTATAAATCCTGAAAATCATATAATTTTCAGAATCGAGATATGTACCCATAATTATGAAACTGGTCTAAGTCAAAATTTAAAAAAAAATTAGTTTATCAGTTATATCATAACACATTATTTTAAACTAAATTTGTGCAATGTAATTTTTACGAAATTGTCAAAAATGAACCATTAGATAGTGGTTGTAATTTCAACATTATATGGAATTCATTTAGTGTTGATTATGAAAGTGGTCTAAGTCAAAAATTCTTTAGATGATTCTAAATTTCACGTTTTGGATCTTTCACCTAAAAGAGGAAGACCCAAAATATACGGAAATACTAAATTACTTTGATTATACAACACCATTAGACCAGTATCGGAAGAAAAACATAAAGATATTATGAGTTTACTATCGTACATCCTTTCAGTTTTTCAGGAACATTTTAAGAATCTTAAATACTCGAAATAATGATAAAAATGGATTACTGCTTAAAAATAATTAATAAATGTTCAGGAATTATTTCAATCAAATTATTGTTTTAAATAAAACTCAGTTCTTTATTGCTTTAAGTCATTTATAGCACATTCAGTTAATTTCGAAAGTGGTCTAAGTCAATTCAAACTTTAAAAACAATATTATCGTATGAAATTCACACTAAATTTCATATTCATAATAAATTTCCATCAATTAAGACCAATAAAATTATAAATTAAAATGTCGCATAAGGTAAAAATATTTTTTTAATTTATTCAAATGCAATTCATTAAATATTTTGAAAAAAGAAATATATGACTTAGACCACTTTCATAATTATGGGCACATATAAGGATTGGCATCCCTATATACAATAAATGAGTTTGTATGTAAGGTTTTCATATAAATATTTATGTATTATGTCTTCTTTCATTTAGAAATATACGCACTTGTAGTTAAGTTCGTTGCACGAACATATTTTGATAAAACGAACCACAATTAATAAAAAACTCAATTTCGAAATTTTGTCTAGTTACGTCCGTTTGCATTTAATATGACGATATGTATGTAGAATTGGAAAATGTATAGTGTAATAACAGTAGTACATATTTCATTAAGTAGGAAAATATATTATTTTATTTTTTTTATTTTTCTTTAATTTTATTTATTTTTATTTTTTTTTTTTTTTCTTTAAATCTTTTTTTTTACAATTTCTTTTGGTTTACAACAGTTTGTGTTTAGGGAATAATAATGTATTTGTAAATAATAACAACAACAATAATACAACAACATCAACAACATCCATAAATTTCCAAAACACTATAAACAATACGAACAACAATTACAACAATAATAGTCAAAGCAGCATCAGTTTATCGTCGTCATCATTGGTCACATCATCTATAACATCTGGGGGATCATTGCGAAATTTAGCACCCAATAGATCAACATTATTTGGTGGTGGTAATAGTAATAATAGTAGCAATGGTGATAATAATACCACAAGTTCAACAAGTCCATCAGCATCAGCTTCACCCTCACCACCAACAAAATCACCATTGCCTACGATGAAACCAAATCATGGTAAACCAAATTTTGCTCCAAAACCACCAGGTTTGCAAAAATTAGCTTTGGCCCATGGTCAAAGGCCCGGTGTATCTCGTCATCATAGTATGAAATCACCAAGGTATAGAAAAACATGTACAATTTTTAATCACCTCTACACTCATATATTAATTTATGTAAATCGCCTATTAAAATGCTTGTGTATTAAAGCTTAAATAACTCACCTTCTAACTACTACCATAAAAATTGAAACTTTTTTAGACTCATAATTTCAATAAATCACAACAACTCCTAATATATATTGTATACTAAATATATTAATTTATTTGCAGCATAATAACTAATACACGCATAAGCTTGACACCAGTATTAATTGGTTTCATTTTTATATTCTATAACAAATCTAAATTGTTTTTAACAAATGCTTTTCGTATTGCCGAATAACATACAGCTTCAATAACTCTTGTAAAACCAAATCAATTCATTTTTGTATTTCCTTTGTTTGTTTTTATTTTTTACAGATCACCGCCTATAAGCGCTAGTGCCGAAGGAGGTATCGTATTTCCATCACAACAACATTTTGGTACGATGCGCACAACTTTTGCCCAATCTCAAGAGGCTATTAATTCAGGTTTACGCACAGCTCCACAACCGCCATTGGGTAAGTTTTAAATTTTGTGTTAGGGCCTTATGTTGTTTATTAATAATCGTTTGTTTTCAATAAAGGACGTCCTACTGTGGCTCCACCTAAACCGCCAAATGTTAAACCTCCACCACCTCCAACGCCAGCCCGCAGTACTTCCAATTCAAATTTAAATCTCTCTTCAAACTCAGGATCATCTACAAATGTTGGACCTATAAGTGCCGTTAACTCTGTTTTAATATCACAGGCTAGTATTTCATCATCACCCTCATCAACTCAACCACCTTCCACATCATCGTCTACTAATAGTGTCTCGGCTTTACGAGATCAGTTTCGTTCGGGAGCAAATTTAACACCTCCACCACCACCGCCACCATCAACGACTTCTGCATCAGCAACGAAAATTACAAGTAGTCCTATAAGTAGTAGTAAATCACCGAAACCGATCATACTTAATGGGGGACCCATTAATGCACCACCATTGCCACCGCACAGGACGTGTCCAGCACCACCACCTCCTCTTAGGCAGACAAGCAATGTAAGTTATAATATAATGAAGTTTTAAATAAAAAAGTATTTTTACATACACCAGTTTAGCTTTGCTATGGGTATTGTGACACATAATCGCAATTTCAAAAATACAACATTAAGTTAACAATTGTTGTGAACCATAGTCGGGGCTTAAGTAAAACCTTTCCTAAACTGTTTAACATTTTAGCCCTTCGTTTACAAAAGGCAATTTGAATATAAAAATGTTTACTTTTTGCAACTCCCTCTAACATGTCATCCACATATGTACATATGTATGGCTAAAAATAATAATGTCTATACAAAATCACGTTTTGGAAACTAGCGTGTACACTACTGGCGCCAAATTGTCTTCAGAATTCATTCATGATTAGCTTTTATCTATATGTATGTACCTACACAATATATTTTTATTTGCGTTTTAAAAATACATGTACATATGTACGTATGTATATACAGCATTGTTTGGTCGAGATGTTGCCTATGGTAAGGCGTTAAAAATGCTCTTTTAAAGCCCACATACATTTATGTATTTGTATATATTTGCTTTGAAATATAACCTGTTTTTGTTATATGTACTTATGTATGCCTTTCATTGTAAACAACACGCCACCCTTACAAGTTTGTCTTCACTAACTGATGCTATACTGTGATATATACGGTAAAATATGTTAAGGCTTTCAGCTACAACTCCCAACAGTTGGCAAAAAAATGTAAACAAATCCTTTATTTCTATTTTATCTTTTAATATTGATTTTTTTTCTGTTTGCGTATAACATTTATATTTTTTAACTTTCCATTTCTCTCTTTCACTGTTAACTGCATTTTCTTTTGCTCTTCTGTAAACATGTCAATTACAGAAACACAAACAAATTTCTAATGTCACTCTATATTAAATTGGCGTAGTATATACAAGCAAAACAAACTTGAAAAAATCTAAATAATAAAGGATTATATTGTATAAACTTTTATTAAAAAAAATGTTTCTATTTGTATCTCCTACGATTTACCATTGCAATACAAGAGAATAAAAAGTGTTGTAATTGAAATACTAAAGCATAAAACAATAACAATAAAACTGAAGAAAAAAGTTGTTGCTTTCTTTACATTTTTAACTGTTAGACTTGGTGTCGGTTTCGATTGCAACACAATAGTATGCTGCTATGCAGGCTATTGTTAAAACGTACGCCCATAGTAATATATGTACATATAGTACAATTGGCAATTAAAAAGGGAAAAATCGTTACAGTAACATAAATAGAAAGCAAATCAAAACATTGCAATTGACCGTAAAGAGTGAAAAAAAAACAATAATAATAATAATAATAATAATAAAATAATTAGCAATAATAATACAATAAAAAATAAAAGGATAATCACTATGATGAACTACAAAACCAGGGTAAATAATCTATTAAACTCATTTCTTTCCGAACAAGAAAAAGGTGTGATATATTTGTTAATTTTCCCTTCTTGTTATATAGCCTACCTCAAGGCAAATCTTTGCCAAAAAATAAGTTGCCTACTTTAGGATGATTTTTTTGTGAACTATATAAAACGTATTTTATTAAATACTTGGAATTTGTGAAAACTATATTTAGAAAATAATTTTCTCCAATAAATCAAAAATTATTGAAAGGTGGTTGGTTTAATTGTTTATTATTTTGAAAGATTTAAATAAAAAAGTTTGTTTTTACAGTGATTATTAGTAGAACAGTGTTATGCAAATAGAAGTTATTTAGAAAACTAACAATATTTCAAAAAAATATATATTGTATATACATTTGTATGTGTATATCATGTTCTGCTCTTCGATTTCGAATTGATTTATTTGAAACTAAAAAAAAACACAAAAAATTATCTGTACTTTTTCGATACAAAATAATGTAACCTGGCACACAAAAACTAAAATAATTTCACTGGTTATTGTCTAATAGATATGGAGAAAGCCTTTGTTAGTGTTTGGATTTCGGGACTAATATTTCAAATAAATGAATATAAATTTCCAATGTAACAAATTATTTTATTCTATAATTAAAAAACAAAAAATATTTTTCGCCTTATAAACAAATATATTTAATATAATATGAAATGTATGCTTTTTGGGGATAAGCATGTCTCTATGGCTATTTCGTCTCTGCTTTAGAGACTCGTCAGGAGACTCTTTCCCAGAGAAATAGAATTTGAATTTTTTGAAAAACAGAAATGTATTGCTTTGTAAATTTTCTTGCTTGATTTTTATATACTAAATAATTTTTGGTAATATTTTTAATTGGCCTATTACGGGCTTTTATTATTACAAATACATTCAATAAAAAAAATGGGATATGATTCGCATTTAGTTTATAACTATTTGAACATAAGTATTTGTAGTTCTGTTTAACATCAGGCACGAAATGGCCATAGAGACAGGCTTATCCTCAAATCAGTACGTTTCATACTCGTATTATATTGAATGTATTTGCCTATATGGCGAAAAATATTTTTTGTTTTTTTTTTTTTTTATAAAAAAATAAAAGAAAAAATTTCAAATTATGGATTACCATCGATTACAACTTGATGGAAGTTTTATTTTCACACTTTTCTCGATACGATTCCACTAACATTTTCTCTACATGAAATAAAGCAATTTCTTCGCAAATGGAATATAGAACAGCTAAAAAATGCGGAATATTCTGCATTCGAATGAAATTATTTCTGATTCGAATTACAGAACAGAAGTGATTATATTACAATTGTAAAAAAAAATTTTCTTTAGATGATACATTTTGAAATTTTTTACTTATTTTTATTTACTTGTAGTCTACTGGAGCACCACCAGTACCACCACAACGTTACTCATCTATGCGAGGCAGTGCTCCCGGTACTCCACCTACTGGAGTTACAACAGCGCCTACATTTGGTAGTAGTAATAATGCAAATGCTGTCAGTCGTTTAGTCGTTGATTTGGAAGCAAAATACGGTAAACATTTTCATAATGTTACCGAATTTCCCAAGCCACCACCTTTTTTAAATATTCAAAAAGTGTATCCTAGTCGAACAGCCAAAACTGCTAATGGTATGTAAATATATAAAAAAAAAACACACACCACAACAACATACACAACAGAAAAAAACATATTAGCATATTATACCTCCAGCATCTATTTTGGAGGAGGAATACTATACATATGCATATGTACATATATATAGAAAAGGAATGCTGTTCTTATTTTCTTATACATATATTATTACTTTTTTTTTTAAAAATTAAGTAAAATTTAAGTTTTAATAATTGTTTTTGTTTTTTTGTTTTTTTTTTTTCTAACGTAAAAAACATATTTCTAATAGAAATACAATATTAATGCACGTGAGATATCAAATGCAAAAAAAAAAAAATATTAGTCCTTTGAATTATTTGTTCTTTTAATTAATTAAGGAGTAACAAAGCAAAATTAATTAAAAATGTATTATTTTTTTAATTTTCATTTATCAAATAAATAATGTGTAATATTTTGTATATGAAGTTTTATTTTTTATTATTAATTTTAATATTACTCGTATTTTAATGTTATCTAATCAAATATGTAATTTATATTATTAAATGTAAGTTTTTATTATTATTTTAATGAAAGGTCTTTTTTTTTATTTAATTTACACTTGTTAAGAATTAATAAAGAGAAAGTAAGAAATTGAAATTATTATGAATTATAGCTTTATTGCAATGTTTGTTTTTAGGTTTTTAATAAATAAAAAAGAAAGAAAACTATATAAAATATAGTATATGTGAACATTTGTAAAAAAAAAATTAAAAATAAAAAGCAAAAGCAAAAACCTCAAATGAATGTAGTCCTTACAATATACTTTATTAATTAGAGCATCACTTTTAAAATATGCATTAAAATAAAAATAAATCATAGTTTGTATTATGTACGCATACTTGTTTATTTTTTTTTATAAATATATGTAATAGTATCATAAAACCTACACACAATATACATAAATATACATTAGCATGCTTTTTCTTCTGTCATTTTTAATTATATTTAAACATATGTAATTATAAATGGTTTTAATAAAAAAAAGAAATAATATTATTTATTAATATATGTACAACATACACACAACACACACTTTTGTTTCCTTAGTATTTTATACTACTATTTAGATTTTTATGTTAATACTTAGCAACAACAAGAGCAACAACAAAAATTTTAAATAAAGTTATATCCACATATAATCATTTGAAAAACTAAATAGACATTTTATTTTTTAATTGTTTTCATTAGCAACCATTGAATCCCTTTTATTTGGTTTTTTTTTCTGTGTAACTTTGTAGACTGTTTGTATATGCATTTGATTTTATATATATTTTTTTCTTTTTCAATTCAAAATGTTCGACTGAAAATATATACGAGTATGTAGCTGCTCAAAACTGGACATTTTTTTATGGAATTTCAAATAAATAAGTGTCGACAAATGCTAATTATGTTAATTATTAAGTTTCTTATCACTTTAAATCTAATCAAAACTTGAAAGTAGGAGGAGGAAGTGGCAGCCTAGTAATGACAAGGCACACTTGAGTACGCAGATGTTTATGCAGCACGGAAAAAAATCTTAAAATAATGAGTAAAAAATTACTTATATAAGAAATTGTATTAAAACACCTGAAGCTTAATTAATCAATAAATATTTGAGCTAGACTAAGCACTAAAAAGTTTAGAGAAAAAATTTCAACTACAAACTTCATCACTGTAGAATTTTTAACGATAGGCGTTAGTTACATACATATATGTATATACATAATTGACTTTTACAACCCTTTTTTAGAGTTACGGCCTAACTTCTCACAGCACCCATATTATGTGTCAATTTTAATTAGTACCGGAAAGTACAGCTTCAATTTTTGTTTTCACTTAAAGGTAAAAAAAATTAGTTAATCAGTTACTCTGTAGCACATTATTTTTAATTGAATTCATCCAATTTAATTTTTCTGAAATTTTCAAAAATGAACCATTATAAGGAAGTCATTTAGTGGCCTAAGTAAAAAATTTAAAAGTGGCCCACTTTAAGGCGTTTTTGAATCACATAATAAAATAATAACAGAAACGACAATTTCATTCCCGTTTATATAACAACATATATAATTCAGTTTACAACTTTGGAACGGTGGCAATGCCACAACCAGATCTTATTTCAATGAAATCACTAGAGGAATCAATAACAAGAGGAGAAAAAAATACTGCGGGTGAATCTGTCTGACTGCCAATACAGTGAATGAGGTTCTTAAAAAATGAAAAACTTGTTTAGATTTTTTTCAATTTTGAGTTTCGGATATATCACTAGAAAAGGAAGACAACCACAAAATTAAATACGTTCATATTAAATTATTACCATTATACACCACCATCAGACCAGTAACGGAATAAAAACATAAAGATATAAAGTGCTTACTACCATACATCCCTTCAGTTTTACAGGAACATTTTAAGAATCTCAAATACCCGAAATAATCTGGTATGGAATGGAAATCCATTTCGTTCGAAATTGAGATTTAACTAAATTTCATGTTGCTATAACTTCCAAATCTTTTTAGATTTGGAACTCCTTTTTTACTCATTTAGTATTGCCTCTATTTTCGAGATCACTAAAATTTAAAAAAAATTAAAATAGATAATCGAAAATACAGAAGATTTAAATTTCGAACGAAATCGTATTTAATCACACAGCGAAATGATAAAAATGCATCACATACATACATAATTGGCCATTACAACCTTGCTACAGGATTACGACCTAGCTTTACGCAGCACTCATATTGTGAGTGTCAATTTTTATCCATGAGTACCGGGACCTACAGTTTAAAGTCGTATCCGAACGAATCTTTTTCATGGAAATCAATTACTCTTAGCTTTTGCAGGAGACTACTACGAGGTGGTCGCCGAAAGAAATGTTTTTGTATATATTTTTCTTTTAATATGTCAGAGCTAAGGTTTGAACCCGTAGCTCTTGTCTTGTAAGCCAACGAATAATTTCATTCAAGTTATTGTTTCAAACAAAACTCATAGTTTTATTTTGAAAAAATATCTAAAAAAATAAGGTTTAAAACCAGTTAGTTATGCTATAGAAGAGGGGTTATAATGATAATAAGAAATAAATCGTTTGAAACGGTTTAGTAACTGCTTACCATTAAGTACTTTATCAAAATAAAGTATTTGTGGTAATGTGCAAGAATAGCTTAAGTCCACATAAGACCAAATTAATTTACTATTTACATATTAATTGTGTAATAAGACTAAAATCAATACGATAAATTACAGATTTTTTTGCAAGAAATAATTATTGTATAACTCTTAATAGTCTTAAGATCCTAATACATACTGATATTCTTATGAGATGTAACATCCGTTAAGGTATGTGTACAATACTAGCAGAATAGTATAGATCCAATAAAGATTCGAATTTGGGATTCGAAAAAATTTTCGAATTCGGGAATATTTCTAAATTTAATTTTTTGACTTAAGCTGTGCTTGCATAATATATAGTATGTATTGTATTTATATTATTAATTTCAGTCGAACATTTACATGTCAAAATTTGAAAAGCTTTTTATCCTCACTGTAATACAATTCATTATAATCATGTCTGTTCCAGTTGCTTCATCAACTTCTTCTACCACAGCTATAAGTAATAATAACAACAATAATAACAATGTTACTACAACCGATAATAACAATTTAAATACAAACTCAACTACAACAACAGCAACAACAGCATTAAAACCATTACAACCCGCCGGCTATCAACCCATTAAAAAACATAGAGCACCAGCACCACCACCACAAGCTGGTGTTGCAGCTGCTACTGTCTCAGTAATACGTCAATCAAGTTTTCTTTATGGTGCCGCTGGCATAGGACATCAACAACATACCCAATTATAAGTCAATCATTTATATACACTTATAAATTAACTATACCTTATATGTACATATGGATGTATGTATTTACATATGTACATACATATATGTATACAATTACAACAAGCAAACAAACAAATTATACCCTTGTTAAATATATACAATTAACTACCAATGATAATATAATCAATACGATATATTCGTATATATGTATGTACTAAATAATAAAAAACGAAATACATAAATCCCTTTTAAATAATTAAATTTAAATGTTGTGTTGTAATTTTGTAACATATAAAATATATAAAAAAAATTAAAATTTTGAATTAATTGTTAAATAAATAAGACTTTATTCCTTGTCTATAATAAATAATATTAATATTTAAAAATCAATGCCTTTATTAACATATAGTTGTGTATTTTATATATAAATATATAATCGTAATTATTAAATTAAAACAAAAAATCTAAATAATTTAATCGTTTTTAGTTAAATAAAAAATGTTTTTACACATAAATTTAACAATAATTGAACATTTAGCTTAAATATATTTGTATTACTCCCTTTGACTTTTTTTTTCTTTATTGTTGATTTAACTCAATAAAATGTAAACATAACAAAAAAAGGAGTAATAAAATTGTAAGCAAAAGTAACAAACCTGTTTCGAATATGGGTTTTGTTTATCTTCGAAAGAAGACAAAATCAATACGACTTCATGACACCAAATCATATTAGAATCGATTTTCAATTCTGATAAATGACAATTCTGATTCAGATTCTACAACAGGTGTGAATATTTAGATACAGTAGAATCTCACAAATTCAAACAGTCCAGAAATTAGAACCTGCCATTTCAATGTACATATTGGATACTCTAAAATTATAACTAGAGTTTCTAATTTCTGGATGTTTTAAATTTTTTTTTTATTTTCAACACAAATTATTTTTCTTTTTCTCGCTAATTAAAATGAAAAGTAAAACGGGGAATCACCGAGTTATTCGTGGTGGTCGGTCAAAAGAGTGTGAAATTTGATATGTTTGTACAAATTTGGGTCCGTTGATAACTGAAGTTCAAAGTGAAGTGTTCATACTTGGTGCAAACTGATTTTTTTATGTTAAAAATCAATTCAATACCAATAAAATAAAAAAATTGTTGAAAGCTGCTCTATGAAATGTTAATAAATAAATATTGTTTGTTTTGTGTTTAAGAAAAGCTTACACAACAAGTTTTATTACAATTTTATCATTTTCTTAAAAAAAATGTTCAGAAATTCGAATTTTTCAGAAATTCGAATTGCCCGGTGCACAAGGTGGTTCTAATTTGTGAGATTCTACTGTATTCAATTAAACAAACTTGAAGCAAAGAAGAATAAAACTATTGACTGGGTTCTTTTATACATATTTTTAAATTTCTTTTAGTGTTTGTTCTATTTTCAGTTCAATACAAATAATCTTATAAATAATTTTTATGGCGAAATCTCAAAATCAAATTTTTCTTTTTATATACTTACATATATAAAATCATACTGCTATATTCATAAAAAATAAAATTGGTTTATAAAGTGCTTATTTGACATGTTTCTATGAAATAATTCTCAAATAAGCCCTCAATACACCAATTTTATTTTTTATTAATATGGCAGTTAGTTTCTATTTTTAAGCAAAACATTTATTAATTCAATGTTGGTATATCTCTTTTAGTTTGCAAGTCCACATTAGACGTACATACAGTCCACATTACCCGAAGTTCCTATATCTTATATTGTAATACAGTTTTTAGTGCTGATTTCTTTTCAGGTGGCAGGTTGTAAAAAAAATTTTTATGCATAAACTCTGCTAAACCAAACCGATATTTTAGATATCAGCTGTTTTTACAAGACTGTAAATAAATTAATGTTTCCATAAAAACTGTGTATGCTATTTTCTTTGTACAGTAGAATCTCGAAAAAGTTAGCTCGCACAGAATGTAAACGCTCGGATAAGTTTTACAGTTCTACAGTAGCAACGTACAAAAAGTTAACTGAACAGTTAACAGTCTTAACGTTTCAGAGCGTAAGGAATTTTTTAAACAAAAATTTTCGTAATTTTACGTTATTCTCCCTGACACGGTGGTCCTTAATTTTGTTGGTTGAACCCTGAATTTAATCTTTACTTTGAACTGCAAAAAACGTATGATCATCTGTAGAAAACAATATTAGTTAAGTTGTTAGCGTTGAGTTTGCGACATACGTATTGTTTATTTAAAAAATGTCTCCAAACAGAAAAAATCATTGCAAATTTTGTTAGATTTGCAGCAGAAAGCAGAGATTTTAAAACATTAAATTATGACCATCTCAAAAAAAAACAAGAGGGTCTATGTCAAACACATATGTATGTATAAAAAAAGCGCACAAGAAAAGCTTGGCAAATTCGATATCCCGACCTCTGACTTGAGTAAAGCAAATAGTGGTTACAACGATACATACATTACTTGCCATTACAACCCTGTATCAGGGTTACACCCTAGCTTCACGCAGCACTCATGTAGCGGGTGCAAATTTTTGTCCATGAGTAACGGGACCCACGGTTTAATGTCGACTCCGAATGACAGACTTGGGAAGCTTGTTCATGGCAATCAGTTACTCTCAGAGCTTTGCCAGAAGACTGCCGAATGGTAGTCGCTGAAAGAAATATTTTTCTTGTTATTATTTCTTGTTAAAAAGAAATTTTGACATAAAATGTTTCAAAAATAGTGGTTACGTTTATTCACCAAAAACTTGTTTGTGTGTTTTATGTGTAAAATCATTTTTTTTTTATTATTATTTCTGTATACATATGTACTCAGTTGAATCTGTTTTAAATTTTTAGTTTTAAATTTATGTATATCCAAAGTCAAAAATATGTATCTTTAAAATATAATTTTTATATATACATATACATATATATCTACATAGCACAAGTAGCAAATTAACAATAATAGCACAAAATATTTTGCATACATACATTATTATTGTAAAACAAAGCAAATTAGTAAATTTTTTGAAAATCTTTTAAATAAAATAGATTAATAATATGATGTATAAGCAATAATTGTTACACACAACAATACGTGCTATATGAAATACATATTGAAACAATGAAGAAAACAAGAAAAATAAAAACCCCTTATAAAAAGCAATAATACGAGTATCATTCAAAACCTGAATATAAAATATAAATTACATTCTTAATATTATTTTCGATGTTTTAAAATAGTGCTGGGCAAAGAAAGAGAATTAGGTTGTGTATTATTATGAATGCAAAACCGATAACACTTCGGCACTCAAGCGCCTATATTGCCAGTACTGGTTTAAATCATAAATTTATGTATGATTATCTAAATTTTTTTATAATACACCGAAAGAAACATGTTTTTCAATTAAAAATATATTGATTAGCATCATTAGTTTTTTTTAGATAATTTTAAAATTATAATTGTCATAAATTTTGCTTCATTTCAAAATATTGGTGTTGGTAGTACAATTTTTAATCTATTATTATAAAAAATTTTAATTTATAAATTTATATATATGTATTTCTTTATCTTCAAGTAAAACTTAATAATAACTTACATATGTGATAAGTATTATTCTACTTTTTTTTTGTCTTCTTACTAAATAAATTATTCTAAAAAAATTTTAACTTTTATGAATTTACATTGGCAATAATAAAATAATTTATTGAAAAATCAAAAATGATAAATTAAATATTTTATAAAAATTTTATTAAGAAACAAATGAAAAAATTCATAATTACTCATAAAACAAATGTTATACAAACTATAAAAATTATATGATTTTTTTTGGAAATATATAAAAAAAAATAAATAAATAAATATTAAAAAGTTAACAAACAAAAAATTTGTACCTATAAATTACAATAGATCATAGCACAGGATTGCTTAAGAAGAGAACCCAAAAATTTCTTATAATCTCTCTTATAGAAAAAATGGTTTCAGATGTTCATCTTTTTATATGAAAAACACTAACGAATTTTATTGATTTTTTTTTCTTGTTGTTTCACATATTTTTTTACATTTTCGTTTCATATTCTCATATTTTAATATTTTTTATATATCTGGAGTTAATGATGCCACTTTAGGTTTTCACCTTAAAATTTTTTAAGTCTGTAATCCGTTGGGCAAATGAAACATTTAGCTTTTCGCTCTTGTGCTTGCTTTGTTTTTTGTTGTTTTTTTTCTCTTGTTCTTTTCTTTTTCTCTTCTTCTATCCTTTTTCTTCTCATTAATTGTTTGTTGTACCTACGCATATTTGAGTTAGTGTATTTGTAGTACTCAAAACAAAAACAAAACACAAAATTAAATGGGACAAGCTTTCTCACTGTTTATGTTTTATTTTTGTTTTACTCATTGTAAAGAATACAACAAAATGAGATTAAACGTTCAGTTTTGTTTATTTTCCTACTCTGAATATAATGTATTTTTGCAAGGTGACTTCAAAAAAATAATTTTTTTTGCCGAATGTAGGGTTCCCTATTTCAGTTTTTTTTTTTTAATGGAAATTTTTATATTACATACTTGTAAAAAAAAGCATAATACTGGTAAAACAAAAGCATAATATTTGCTTTTGATTAAAAGCGAATGAGTTAGAGAAGCAAGAGAGGTAGACAAAAAGACACGATTTCGTTATAAATATTAAAAGATCCGATTGTAAATGCTGACTGTACTGCAGGAATTATAGTAATTCCTTTCAAATTTCAAAAAGCAGAAAAGTCGAGAAAAAATGCGTATTTTTAAAAAAAATATATATATATAACTTTTTAGAGTCCTTTAAAAATGAGAAGAAATTAAAGTTTTATTATTATACATAAAATTGTTCATGAATTTGATTTTTATAGTCTAAAAAAAACAAAAATATGTAAGAGATCAAGTATAAGTTCAAAAGTTTTCTTATTAATCTTGAGAAAATACAGTTTACATTTTTAACTCTTTAACAGCAACAAGTACCTGAAATGTCTCCAAAAAAGAATCTAAAATTCTAAAAACTTTGTTGTATGTAATGCCTACGAAGTTGAGATTTGTACAATTTTCTTTAAAATTCGGTATTTGAATATGGTGTTATTTGGAGTTATATTGCATATTTGAATTACTAGAGGCGCTCTTTTGAAATTTTTGCATATAAAATGCATGGAACATGATTATAATTTGAAATCTCTTCACACCAGGTGGATTGTTAAGGATTGCATAAAAAGTACAGATCTTAAAGAGATGAGCTGTAAAATTAAAAAACATGAAGATTCTGAGCCCCAAATGAAAATTAAATCAGTTCTTGTCATAAGCGACAAAAAAATTATTTTGTCGCACTGTGTTATTTGTTACGTAAAAAGGTGTTGCATACTTTTAGGAAAACCCAATTTTTTTTCACAAATAGAATAGCAAGCTTGAATGTTGGCGATGTTATTTCGTAAGAAAATAAAAATGTTGCCAGAAACTTGTTATTGTTAGAAAGAAATGTTGAATGTAGATTACACATTTCACAAAAAGAAAAGAACTGAGTACTAATTTACCAACATTATTTCGCAAGTATTTCATACGAAAATTTTCGTATGAAATTTTGCACACAATACCAGGCTTAACATACATTGTGTATTAATGTTTTTAATTGATTAGTTTACCACTTAAGATGAATAATCTATATTATTTGACTGCATTAAAACAACCTGTATGGATTTTGTGCTCATAAGAAAATTTTTGAAGATATTTAAAGTTACAGTCTGGTAGCCTCTTTACAAGTGCTGCCGCCTACATGTGAAACTAGACAATTAATATATCAATACGCAGTTAGTAAAACAGCTGTGAGTTTATTTACAAAACAATTCAGAGAAACAAATTAACATAGTTTTTCTATAGTATATTAAAAAATAAAAATATGTTAAGTTCTATGGTAAAGGAGCATCAAGCTAAACAAGTTAAGCGTAAACAAGAACAAGGTACGTCAGGAAAAAATTGAGGATACTTTCATTTTAAATGATTTTCTATTTCAAACACCAGAAGTCAAACGCAAAGAGGCCATAGAAGCTTCCAATGAACTGACAAAGGCTTTAGTTGAACATTTAAATGTGGGGTAAATTATTAAATAGGAAATACTTTGTACAATTTGTTCTACTTTACTAAATATTTCAGAGTGGCCCAGGCTTATTTAAATCAAAAACGTCTTGATGCCGAAGCCAAGCAACTGCACGTAGGGGCTACAAATTTTGCTAAACAAACTCAACAGTGGCTACAATTAATCGATAATTTTAGTAGTGCTCTTAAAGAATTAGGTGACGTAGAAAATTGGTCTCGAAGTATACAATCAGATATGCAAATCGTACAAAATACTTTGGAGATTGCCTATAAGACAAGCCGCCAAACACAAAGTCAAACAAACTCAGCCGCAACAGTAGCAAACAATCCACAAAACCGGCCTTAGGAACGAGGCCGAAACATGAATTAGCAAAAAGTTTGTAAAAAATAAATCACAATATATCTAATTTTATGGCAAAAATTAAAATTTTTCAAGTCTTTATTATTATGTTCATTATACGAAATTGTAGAACTAAATAAAAATTATAGTACAATTAATAATTAAATTAATAATAACACGAACATTTATTATAATTTTATGTTTAACAGAAATAAAAGCATCGATTTTTTATTAGATTTCCGAGTTGCTTCTACTAAATTTAAAATATTAAAAAGGAAACGTGTTCTCCAAAGGAAAATTAAAAGCGTGTTAATATTATATAGTAAAATTAAAACTAAACAATAAACCATTAAACACTTCCAAAATTCAATGAATACCACTAAATTAAGAAAAAAGTACAAGCACATTAAATAAAAAAAATCATAGGAAAATTAAAAAAGTAACTATTCAAAATAGAACCAAACAAAACATTACATGGCTTGATGGAGTAAATACTGACACATTTCAAGCGCATCAGTAACGACGACCTGTAAAATATAAATAAAATGAAATCATTTTATTAATTTTGTTGTCGTTTAATAAGGTCGTATTTTTTGTAAAGCGATGTAGCAAAAGCGTTAAATGATGAATTAAGATTCTGTTTAAATAATAAAAACTTAAGTTGTCAAAATATCTGACACGTAAGCAATTACAACACACATATGTTTAAAATAATGCAAAAGATAACTTACGTGGTGTATAGGAACGGCTACGACTGCGTTCATAACGATGACGACTACTACGATGACTTCTATAAGTAACTGGGGAATGATGACGTTGTTTTAATTTTTGTTCGCGAAAACGTTTTCTGACATTTCTAGAAAAACAAAATTTTAATTAATTTATTTGTTCTATTATTGCAGATTAATTTTAGAAATTTACGTGACTGATTCTCCCATATAAACACCGGGAGTGGGTGTGTGTGGTCTTTGGGTTACGGAATAAGCAACACGTATACGTCTGCCATCAATTTCCATGCCACAACAGTTATCACAGGCAGTTCTAGCATCAGATAAATTTTCATAATAAATAAAGCAAAAACCACGAGAACGACGAGTCTATAAAAAAATTAATTAATTAAAAAAAAAACAACTATAATAATTATAATAAATTATTATGTAACAACAAGCCTTTGGTTTTGTTTATAATATTCTTAAATCAAAACTCTATTAATTATTGTTCATAAAAAAAAATATATTATTTTTGCCCCTTATATTGATTGGCATTTAATTTCTTTAAACTTTAAACAAAATGTGTTGCATCAAAAGGGCTTTTCTTCATTTTTAAATAAACATTACCTGTGCATCTGTAATCACTTGTATGCGTTCTATATCACCATATTTTGAAAATATTTCTCTAATTTTTTGTTGTGTGGTATAAACACTTAGACCAAATACGCCTATACAGCGACTAGGTTTGGGATTGTCCTTAAAATAAAAATAAGTTTATATATTAAAATATGTATAATATATTCTTAAAATTTTAAGAAACTTTTATACTTGCATCTCTATTACCCTAAACACTTAATTCTACTACGAAATCTTAGGGTTTAAAGTATACAATTGTTTTAAATTTGAAGAAGCTTCAAGTTATATAAACCCAATTTTACTTACCCTAGTATTGCGTATATTTTTATCATATGAAGTGCTTGACGGTGATGTTGAACGACTTTTAGTTTTTGAACGGGATCTTGAATAGTGTTTTCGACTACTATAACGTTTCTTATAAACAGGTGAAATAGATCTGCAGGTAAAAAATAAATATAAACTTTATTTAGACAATATAGAAAAATTTCAATTCAAAGTCAATTCCTTTTTAGGTACTTTATTACCATCAAATTTATAATAGCAAAAAAGACCTTTAGGCCCATTATTACAAGTTGCCGATAGTTAAAGGCAGGAGGATTTTATCAGACAGATAAATAGCGATTTTTATAACAAGCAAACTTTAACCTAAAAAACTTATGGGAAAAATTGCCTTACCTTTAGGTTAAAGTTTATTTGTAATAACGAAAAACAATTTATCGGTCTGATAAAATTTTATCTTTAACATGAACTAATAGTAGAAAGTAGAAAAGACCTTAAAGAACTCTTATGAACTTTAATAATTATTACAAGCTAAGATGAAGCCGGTCCGCCTCTTCCCTCGTTGTAAATAAAGAATAAACATTTTTGTATAAAATAAAATGAAAAATTTATAATAGGTAAGAAAAAATGCATAAATTTTTATCTAAAACGTCGCATTCTTTTTTGCTTCGACATAAAGAAGTTACCTGTGGAACATATGTTCAAACATTTGCTTTAATCGGTATCGTAGCTTCAGAGTTTTCTCAAACTTTTCAAAATTTTGCGCCATGAGATAAAAACGTAACTTTACATAAAAATTACTAACGGCCTATTGAAGAGTTTTGCAAAATCGGCGGAGTTGTTCTTAAGTTTATCAATTACATACATACATATGTATTATATAGATATAAAGCATTTAAATTCTAGTTAGTTTCACATCATCTTTTTTTTTCCTTTAATATGTTACCAAATTACTTGTTATTGCTTTGTTAAAAATTCATATTGCAAATTATAATTGCAAAGATGAATGGATTTGTTGTTTCGTTATTGATGTTTTATAGATTTTGATTTTTTAATATTTGCACTCATTTAAACTCTGTTAAATAATAAACTTGAGAAATAATTGAAGTTGCTTGTGTATATATTTGCGATTTGCTTTTTGCATTTTGTTGTGTTGAATTTTGCTATTTTTTTTTTCTTTAATTTTGCTTTGAATAGAAAAATTTCAGAATTCAATCTCCTAAAAATAAATTATCAATACGTTATAATTTTATATATGCAATTTAATCGTATACAAAATTAAATCCTTTATTTAATTTAATTTTATCAATCAATTGATATTTCAAAAAATAAATTCAATAAAAAAAGAACTTAATAATAAAAAGGCTGGATTTGTACGATTCAATATATAAATATTGCGCAAGCCTTTTAAACAGGATATAGTCAGCTTAAGACCAAATGTTTATTTACCATAATCTTATCTCTAGACAAATTGCAATTTATTGCCGTAGAAACTCATTCTAGAAGCATTTTAGTATATAGTCACATAAAATGTATCACTTTTAGGTGAGGCTATGTACATTTATAGGTATTTAACAAGAATGTAGACAAATCTGTAGTTTAATTTTTTTAAGTGTTTAATTGGCGGTGAAACAATATTGAAAAAATAACACTAAATTAGTATCACACAGAGACATGTAACACCAAGAAAACTTCCAAATGACATATAGTCTTCTGGTGGGTTTTCAATAACAATCCTCACTACTGCAGATACTACTGGCATTTCCTAAAGTATTTGTATATAAATTAGTGTGTTATGCGTACATACAAATATATTTCCATATTTATACTAAATTTGCAAAATGGTCTCAACATAACCTTAAAATTTTTGCTAATAAAATTTACCTTGATATACTACGGCTGGAGTAACGGCTTCTGTTTCTTTTGGTTCCAAGTGGTGGTGGCGATGGTGGCTGCGAATTTGAACAACTGCGGGAACTATATTTGTGTTGGCTAATAATATTTTCTTTCGTTAATAAAATATACAGAACAAATAGTGGAGTAACTAAAAAAATTATATTTACCGACGTCCCTTGCTTCTGTAGGGTGAGCGGGAATATGAACGACGCGGTGTAATGGAGCGACTGTGTGAACGGGGACTCTGAAAATAGTTCGTGAAATATACACCAATCAATAAATAATATACAATTAAAAATGCTTAAAGCATTTGTTTCTTATTGGACACAATATGTTTTACCATATTTTTTTTTTAACAATTCGTTGGTATAAAGTCCGGTTAAAATTTTTTTTTCTTCGCTTTACTTTTCGCAAATGTTTACGAAAGAATATTTTTCTTTTATAAAAAAAGTTAAAAATTTACTAAAAAAACTACAAAAATCAAAACACTAGAAATGCAAAGCCGTCTATGTTTATAAGGATATTGTAAGCGGTATTGCAAAAAATTGTATTAAAACAGTGATGTATGTCTCAGTATTATGTTGCTTTGATACTACGCTGGTTTAATTTAACGCCGTTAAAAATTGTTTGGTGACTTCATCATATTTCCTAGTACATATGTATTTTTTTCAGATTATAAAAAATATTGTAATGGCTCCAGAAATCAGTGCATATACACTGTACCTGAAACAAAAAAATAAATAAATAATGCTCTATCAGAAACAAATTGGCATAAGTAAACACTGTTTTTAGATATTGACTAATTGAGAAATGTGGCATACGAAACAGCAGCTAGATTTCTGGGATGTAAAACTACCGTCCGTCATGGGGTTAGGAAATTTTTGACTGCGATTGCTGGTTCCAAATCGGGTTTGCTTCTTGAGCTTAATATGAGAATTGGCATTTTTACCTTGCATTTTACTATTAGCTTTAAAAAAGCTGAGATAGCTGCACGTTTGTAAGATTTGTGATGTAAAATGGCGGGAGCTAATATTTCGACTCCTAAAGATCTTTGTTAATCTTGACTAGCTGGGTGATGTTAACCTTTCATTACGAAACTAATGCCGTAGGACTTTTGTCCTTCCCCTTACACTAGATGTTTGTACATGTCATCTTACCTACATAGTTCACACTAATAATGCTTTTTTTTAAATTATTAAAAAAAATATATAATGTATTCCAAAATTCTTATTTAAAATTTTTTATTTTTGTTTAGTCTCCTGATCAGTGACATAACGCACATAAATAACCGGATTAGGTACATTAGCTGGTGGTACATCTAATTCATCCATATATGAGCAAGCAATGGCCAAAGTACTACCATCCTGACTGAAATTGAGTGAGGAAATCGATGTATCATATTCATGAAATTGGCATAAGCGTTTCTTGTTAAAACCATCCCAAATATTAACATAACCATCCGATCCACCGGTGGCAAATGTATTATAAATATTATGAAAACTAATGGCATTTACAGGATAAATATGTTCGATGGTATCCTGTTTGTTCCGATGACACTTAAATGCAAATTTGCGTTTTTGTACTTCTGGATCAGGATCTAAATACTCAACTGCTACACGGCCCTCAATGGAGGACATAACGTAACCCTCTTTGTTAGGGAATAATCGTATGCATCGTGTTTGATATTTTAACGAGGATTCCCGCTTCATTATATATTCCTCCATTTTACGTAAATCCCATATTAAGACTTTACGATCAGAGGTGGCCACCACAATTTTTTCGTCATTCACCGACATTGAGTAGACCTTGCCATTGCCCTGCTCATAAGTGCCCACACAACGCTTTTCCCTCATATCCCAAAGTTTAATTGATTTATCCCAACTACCAGTTAATATGCCATTTACTGATTCAGCATACTCTACACAACGTATAGGTTCATCATGGGAGCCCACTATATTTTCGGTATGGGTATTGACATCATATAAACGCAATTGATTATCGAGGGAGCCACTCACCACATGGACCACGTCCTTTATAAAGAAATAAATTATTACATGTTTTTTAGTTATATTTAAGACTTGCCATAAATGTTACATCCAGCACCGGAGCTTCTTGCATAAATTTTTGCCTAACAGCATTGTTCACTACATCGTAAAAACGCACTGTACCATCCCATGAAGAGGCAATTAGATATTGATTAGTTTTTGGTCCAAATTTTACAGTGGATATCAAATCTTCTGGCGCATTATTCAATTTTACTTCCGTTGGACGCATTTTGGTCATTTAGATCTGAACGATTAATTTGTCTTTTTCTTCTCACCTCTGAAAAAAGATGCGCTTTTCAGCATTTATAAACAATGAATGCTTCTTTTTTATTTAAAAGACCTTCCCAATCACAAGAAATGATAACACTAAAAACGTTAATTTCAAAATAACAAATGGTTTTGGACGATTTTCAGTAAATAAAAATCTAATTATCATGAGAACATCTAGGTTTTAAGAGTGGAAGATATTAGAGGCCTTTATGTTATAAAAATTATTATTTATTCTATAACGTGGTATGGATATACTTCTCTATAAATTATGAACTAAATTTCTACTGAATTGTTTCGTAATATGGCATCTTTTCATTTTGTTATTTTAAACAACCCTGTTTTAATTGTATGCTCTTTCTCTCTATATTGAAATTTTTTATTTATATTCCGCTCTTGCACGTGTTGTTGCACCACTGTCAAAATGTTTATGTTTTATTTTCTTCTATATAGTTGAGAATGTGGTCGCACGTGTAATAATTGTTAAAAAATTAAAATTCTTGAAAATTTAATTGATTATTTAACTAAAAATTATAAATTAAATAAAATTTTAAAACAACTGCATATTTAAATGGCGGAATATAAGCAAAAAACGAAAAACTCAAATACTTTTAGGGTATGTAAAAAACTACTAATTAAGATTTGTTGGGGTTCTCTTACCCTTTTCAAGTCGTTTGAGTGTGACTAAAAATTTAAGAAAGACATATTTTTTAATGCATAACGTTTATTTTATAGTTCAAAAGTTTTGCGGATCGTGTAAATGAAATTGATCTAAGACGCTTGGCATTGTATCATATTGGCCATGAAAATGAGGAACTCCCAGAGGAGAATGAAACTTATTTCCATCAAACATTAAAAAAATGGATTGTTTTGAATCTATCTGAAGAATATTCTTCGTTTTCCAGAAGAGTTATTAAAATTGTCACTCTGCCACAATTGCTCCATCAGAAGAATTATGTTATTGATTTGCTTTTGGATAAACTGTCATGTGCTACAAACTTGTCGTTACAGCCTTTGTTGGAGCTGTTGTATGTTTTGGCTAGGGATTTACGCGAGGATTTTTATCCATATTTTCAACGAGTTTTGGATCGTTTAATATGTCTGCTGAATACACAGGATGCTGAACAATTGGAATGGGCGTTGGTATGTTTGGCATATTTATTTAAGGCGTTAAAACCATATTTAAAACGAAACATAGGAGTAGTTTTCAACTGTATACTGCCCCTACTAGATGAGAGACGTTATGAGGAACATGTAACAAATTTTGCCGTTGAATGTTTTTCATTTATTGCTCGAGATGTTAAGGATTATGGAAAATTTTTAGATTTTATTTTGGAAACCACAGCACACGAGCAAGTTGAGAGCATACAGGGTTGCGGCCGTTTATTGTTTGAGATAATGCGGGGTGTTAAAGGTCAGTTCCATTCCATTGCGGGCGATTTTCTACAATTTATCTTTGAATCTTTGGTGGTGGTTAAAAATATGGAAGAACCAAAGTTACAACTACTAAGTGATATTGTGGAAAATTGTATAACACATCTGCTCAAATTTATATATCCTCAGCAAATGTCTTTGTTTTGGATTAAACTATGTCAAGCCTCTGATAAATTCAAAGATTCAAAGAAATTAGTAAATCTTTGCCGTGTATACCTGCAAGTTGTACAGTTTAAAGAATGTCGTTATTTAGCTGAAATGGATGTGATAGTACCTAGTCTTTTGCAAATAACAGATAAATCAATGAAACAGCCAGATGCCTTAGAAGCTTTACAAATTTGTACACATGTTATAAGTACTATATTGTTATCTGGTTCTTCGCTAGTCACCCAATTGGATACTAGCCGTTTAATTAAAAAATGTTTAACCATTACTAACAGATCAATTTATGGCGATTTTGTTAAACGCATGACTTTACATGTACAATTTGACATATTTATCTTACCCAGTTTAGTTCAATATTTTGAGGATTATTTCGATAAAACGGCATTTGAACTGCTCGCAGAAGTTGTTATGAAAAAACAACCCTTACATTTTAATGCCCTGAATCGGGGTCATTGGCAGGCAATGGATATTAAAGTAAAATCGAATCATACATTGTCAAAAATCGAAGAGAATCTAAATACTATAGATTTAAATAAAGAAAATTTAGAAGAACAAATAATGTTACTTATTATAGCACCACATCTTAAAGGCTTACAAGCAGAAAATTTACAAAAACCTATAGATTGTTTGCTACATACATTGTTAAAGCATCTTAGCAAGGATGAACATGACCAGAAGCACCTCAACTTATTTTCCTTGGTTATATCCATATACACCCAATTGGATTTCGTGTTACCGAAAGAAAATGTACCTGCCATAACAGACATTTTATTAAAAAATATTTATAATTTACGGTCTCTAGGAGCTATAAATCAACTTATTTGTAGTCATGGTAAACAGTTGAAAAACCAAGTTGAATTGCGGAAATCATTGGCGTTGTTACTTTCCCATCATGATCAGGAAAGGCGTTTGTTGGCTGCACATTCATTAAGTTTGCTGTTTAAATCACAAGAAAATAAGACTCCATATCATATATTCTATCAAGCGGAACTGATAGAACCCAATGTTCATAACTATAGGGAACAAGTTTTACTAGTACAGAAATTAGAAACACAAGCAGAATTATTCAAGAACTTCTCAGAAGATTATCACAAAGAGGATTGTGTTCGTTTTCTGCTAGGCCAGCTTTATCTTAATTTTAAATTTATTTGGGAGCCAACACTTAAACTGTTGGAAGACTATTCTAAACAAGTGGATATCACTAGATTTTGGTTAATATATCAAGAAAAATTACAAACAACCCAGGATCTTATAGATTATTCGTTAGTAAATAAAGAGGCATTAATGGAAATGTCTCTTTGGCAATCTCCTGCCCTTAATGAAGTATTGTCACCACAAAAGGACTCGAATCTAAGTCAGCAACAATTATTTAACTACAGGATTTTATTATGGCAACGTTTACCACAGTTCGGCAAACTGGTGGAATTAAAAAATAGAGAATTGGTCACCATGTTTTTGAAATTTGTTGAGAAAGAATATCACCAACAACTTCAAAATAAAGAAAACTCTTGGGACTTACCTGCTACAACTGAAAGCTCTAAATATATTGATGAAATAAATGAAGAGAATGATAACGAAGACGAAACTGAAACTGCAAAGCTTTCTGTTAATAAGAGATCAAAATATAATTCCAATCATGATCCAGCTAATATTAAGTCGATATTGCAAACGCTTCAAACAAAACTTTCTGTATTTGCTGCCCATCAAAATCCTCGTGCTTTATATAAAGAACCAGAATTATGGTCTTTATATATCCAACTTTTAAAAGGTTCTAATCAACAATTGCAAAAATCTGCCTTGGATTGCATATTTTCATACAAATCTAAGGCTTTGGTACCTTACAAGGAGTTATTGTACAATATCTTGGATGAAAAGAAGTTCAAAGATGAATTAATCAATTTTAAAGTAGAAACAGTATCTTTAGAGCATAGACAAGAATTAATGGAGATACTGCTGAGATTACTTTATGGAAAGATGATTACTAGAGGTACGCAAAAGGGCCTTAGTCCCCAGCAAAGAAAAGCTATAATTTTAAGATTTCTTGGCCAATGTTCGCTTAACGAAATTGAATGGTTCTTACAAATGGCATTTGGCCAATACCATGATTTCTGTCAGGAAAGTACAGATATTTTAAAGATACCATTGTTAGTGAAACAACAATTTAATATCCATAGTGTTTGGTCTCCTAAAAAGTTGCAAAGTGTTGTGAATTTACTAGAACTTACACGTAAAGAATTCGGTGGTATAATGGAACAAAAATTCCACTATTATATGCTCAAACTTTTGGTGTTTATCGGCAGCGTTTGCAACGAAGTATTGCAATTAGATACGAATTTAATGCATGCCAAAATGCCTTTAGTATTTAAGAATCTTAAACAGAATGCTTTGCAAAGTTTATACAACTTTTTTCAGCACATAGAAGAATTTGAGTGGGATCAAGAATTGATTGGCTGTCTGACGGATGTATTTGTTTTTCCTGCATTGGAAAAATTACCTTTGGAAAGTATACATACGCCTACAGTTCTGCTAAAACTTTTGCTGTTGTGGGGTGAAAAACCCAAACATTTTATATTTTTAACACAAAAACCAAAAAATAAACAAGAAAATATATTCCATTTCATTATATCATTGTTGCTAAATGAAAAATCTAAAGCTTTAGTACGAAAACCTATAATGTCCTTAATAGAACGTTTACTAGTGGCAGCCGAAAATGAATTGGAACATGATGAACAGGCTTTAAATCTTGTTAAACCTTATATACCGGACTTATTGCAACGTCTTAAAATGAATTTTTCTACCAAGGGATCAAAACAACAATTGGACAAAAGGGATTTAAATATATTATCCATGTTAACAAAGCATGTTAGTGAACCAGAAAACTGTAACAGTCTGTTACAATTGTTGCTACCCATACTAATAGCCAAAACACAAACTGAGTCTTCCAATGAGGTGGTTTCACAAGTGATTACAACCTTATCTAATCTTATTAAAAGATTAGAAACGCCTGAAATGTACATACGACGAATTGCTCCCTTATTCGAGCAGGTTCAGGAGGTTTCGGCACGCAAACAGCTTTGCGATTTGGTAGCTGATATAGCCAGAATCAAGCATAAACAAAATCCCAACTCACAAGAGACGCAACAGTTAAAGACACTGGCCAGAATTGTTTTGCTTCTTAATGCCTGGGATAAACGTTGGGTAGAACAGCCAGACTACGAAAAACGTTTGGATGCTTTCAAAGAAATTAAACAACAAATTGATAGCCCACAAGGTGTATGTCTTGATTTAGGTATTTTAGTTATATTCAATTGCTTTTACTTTCTGAGATACGACAAGGATATGGGCTTGCGCGACAATGCTAGTGAAAACTTAAAAATGCTTCTCCCACATTTGACTAAAAAATACTCAAATGATAAAATAAGTGTTGAGTATTTGGTGGATGAAGTATTTATTAATCTCGTAAGACGTGTCATTAAAGATTCCCATGAAAACGTACGTAACGAGGGTATACGCTTATTGGGTGAAATGGCCCGAGAATGTCCAGAAGCTCATGAAATTTTGCGTGATCTACATCCTTTGGGCGATAAATTGGATTTTGAAGTAGATTTCTTTGAAAATATGATACATTTACAATCCCATCGCCATGGCCGGGCTTTATTGAAATTCAATTCACATGCTGGTTCTCTAAAAAAGCCACCCTCTATAAGATCTCTTACACAATTTATTTTACCTATGGCATCAAGATATCTTTTGCAAGAGCAACATGCCAGTAAGCATACTCTAGTAGACGCCGCAATTGAAACAGTAGGAATAGTTTGTCAACTATTACCCTGGCAACATTATCATTCCATCTTACGTTATTACCTTATGAAAATGCGTATGTCTCATGACTATCAAAAACAATGTGTACGCATAGTCGTTAGAATATTAGATGCCTTTCATTTTGACTTGTCTTTGGCTCAACAGGATCAGCAAACTTTAGATAAACTGAAAAATGTTATCAAAGAAAAAGCTGAAGAATTACATATGGAAGTAAAGGAAGACAAAAAGAATTTGAAAATAAAACAGAATAAACCAATGACCTCAAATGATGATGATGATGATGAAGGATTGGCTGATGGGAATTTAATAAAAACTGAAGCTAGTGAAGAAGAAAGTTTAGAACAAGAATTGGAGGAAGAGGAAGACAATGATAATATTGATGATATTGGAGAAGATAGCAAAGTTTCTGTTAAAAACTGTGTTGAATTGGAACCTTATTTAAATAAGCATATTTTATTACCGGCTAATGCTTCGAAAAGAGTTTTAACAGCTATTACTACCATTTTAATACCCACTTTAAGTAGATCGATAACAGAAAAATCTTCATATGACGTAAAACATAAAGTAAATCGCAAACGTTTAAGTATGGAACGAGAAGAAGAGGAAATTTTAAGAGTCCCCATCGGCTTAGCTTTGGTAAAACTAATGCAAAAGCTACCCAAAGAATTAATGGATACAAGTTTGCCAGGCAAGTTTTTCTCCTTAAATATTTTGAAAATAATTTTTGAAATTTTCTTTTTCAGGTGTTTTCATGAAAGTATGCACTTTTCTACGTTCTCCCTTAAAATCTGTGCGTATGTTGACTCGTGATATTTTAAAGAAAATCATGCTGTGTTTAGGTTCCAAATATCTGCCCATGTTAATGGATCATTTACAAAATCTTCTCACTAGAGGTTTTCAGGTTCATGTTCTATCTGTTACAGTTCATGGCGTGTTAGATGCTTTACGTGATAAGTTGGAACCCGAACATGTGGAAGCCTGCTTGCATAATCTGTTAGAAGTGGCTTTAAATGACATATTTGGCGAAATAAATGCGGAAAAAGAAATTGATAAACTAACTGCCCATACGCCTGAGGCAAAGCCAAGTGCCAAAAGCTTTTTAGTGTTGCATATAATAGCACGCAATATACGTGAGACGTGTTTATTAGATTTGCTTATGCCTTTCAAAGATCATTTAGCCAAGTCAAAATCTCGCAAATTAACTTTAAAAATACAAGAATCATTTGCGAAAATTGTTAATGGTTTGGTGGAAAATCAACACATTTCACGTGAGAGTTTATTAATCTTTATATATGGTACAATGTCGGAAAGTATTACGGATTTGCTGCCAGGAACACAAAGAAGAGTGCTGACAGAACAGGAGAAGGAAAAAATGCGTCGGGCTAGACCGGATTGCTTTATTATACAACCGGCACCACGCATGAGATCGGGTGCAGTAAACAAACAAGTAAAAACAAATGCCCAAGCAAATGCCCATATTCTTATTGAATTTGGTTTAGAAATGTTGCATATTGTATTGAAACGTAAAAAATTGGTAGATGTAGATTATCCTCCCTTCCTAAATCCAATATTACCTTTACTAAGAGACTCTTTAAAAAGTACCCATATACGCGTAACGACATTTGCATTGAAATGCTTTGCAACTCTGTGGGTGGAAGAGTATAAATTACAGGCTATGCAAGATAAGGAATATATAACAAACGTTGTTGAAAGAATGTTTATTATTCTTAAAAACTTCTCTACATTTGGCGCCAATAAACAGGAGGATAATTTCCAATTAATGAAGTCGGCTTTTAAAGCTGTTGTTGCTTTGTTGCGCAAATGTGATTTTTACAATCTTACAGAAGAACAAGTGGATGAATTGGTACTGTATATTGAACAGGATTTGCATGAAGGTGAAAATCAAGCCATGACCTTTAATTTGCTAAAGGCCATGTTAACACGTAAAGTGGAATCAAAAGCTATGCATGATATAATGAAAAGAATTGGCGATATGTCTATTACATCGCAATCTGACTATGTTAGAAATGAGTCGAGAAACTTGCTCATAACTTATGTTATGGAATATCCACTGCATAAAAGAGTCGATCAAATAATTAAATTTTTTACAGTGCAATTGTGTTATTCTCTTCCCGCTGGACGTTTGTCTGCTATAGAATTCTTAAGCAGCATTATAAAGAAGTTTCCCTTGACTATACTCTCCAAACGCGCAGAATTCTTGTATCTTTCTTTGGGTTCACGTTTGGTTAACGATGATGAACCCGAATGTCGGAAAGCCGTAGCTAATTGCATAGAAGTTTTGATAGCTAAATTAGAAAAAGCTGATCGAAAACATTTGTTTGATATGACTTTGTTGTTTTTCAATGCTGAAAACAAACCTGCAGTACGAGAAATGGGCGCTGCTTTATGTTCAAGGTTTTTAAATGCCGAAAAACAGTCGTTTGTTCCGCGTATAAAAGTTGTGCTGCCCACCTTAGTTGGCAGATTAACTGCAGGAAGTACCACCAAACCTGGACGCTTTGTAAGAGCACCAAATGCAGCAGATAATTTAGAAGCTGTTGAATTAGGCAATAAAGCACAAGCAATGCTAAAGGTAGGTTTTTAAAGAGTTTGTAATACCCGGGATATATTACAAAATTATTTTTATATTTTTAGCATAAAAAAGCCAAATTATATGGAAATGATGAAGTTACAACAATTCTACAAGACGAACAAGAACAGGAGGAAGCCTTACAACGCAAACAACGTGCTTTAGATCATGAAATCATACAAATGCAATACTGTTTGTTAAAAATATTTGACTATTGTTTGGACGAATTATTTAAAAATGAAGAGCTAAGCAACGTAGTCGATGAATTGGCTTATGAGTCACAACGTATGTTAGGCCATGAGCACAATTGGGTACGCTGTAATGCGGCTAAAATTATAAGTCACATTCTAAGTGGTTATGATTTCCCCTTAATAGGCAGAAAGTTATGCCAAATTCAAAGCGTAGAGGACGAGAATAATAGAATTAAAATGGATTTTATTTATTTAAATCCAGAATATGATATAAAAGCGTTAGTATTGGATTTATGTGCCCAAATGATACCAGCAGAGACTGCTCAGCCAATGATCGACGAAGTAGTTAAAATTTTCCTTTACATAGCAACGATGCTAAGAGATGTACCATTTAAAGTGAAACATGAAAAGGGGAATGAAGAAGACTTACAAGAAGAAAACAAAGAATCGTTGTCCAAAATTAATCTTAATTGGTTGGTAAAAAACATACGTTTTCTTATCAATAAAGAGGTGGCTAAAGCCCCACACAATACAGCCATAGTAAGTAATTTGTTTTATAAAAAAAAAAAATATATATATATATATATATATATATATATATATATATATATATATATATATATATAGTAAATTGATCAAATTTGAAAAATTAATCTTCTTTATTCTAGCGCACTGCCTTGTTCAATCTGTTTGAGGCTTTTATTACCCTATTATCTGTTGAAACTTTAGAAAATTTGGCACCCTCCATACTATCGGCTTTAGTGCGTGAAATGTCGGAGGAAGACCAAAATATTGATGCTGATTTAAGACAGTTGGCCTTACGAGTAGGCAGCCGTTTACGTAAACGTATAAGTTCGGAAGTTTATGATAAATTACGTGCTGCTACGCAAATGAAACTGATGGTAAGGAGAGCTGAACGCAAAAAGTTAATAGCTCAAGAAAAGATAAGTGATCCTGTACGAGCTGCTAAACGTAAGATAACTGTACAAGAGCGTAAGAAATCAGCTAAAAAAATTAAAACCAGTGTTATACGTGGTAAGACGGCTGATGTTAAACAGAAGCTGAAAAAGAGAAAACGTAAAGCCGAAGAGGATATTTTTTAAGCTGCAGTAAATGAGAAAATAATTCTAAATTTAAGTTGTAAATTGTTAGTTTCGTATTATAAACTTCTTTATATATATGTACATATACATACTTATATAATTTCATGTTTTTTAATATGTTATGTATGCATACATACATAGTGTATGTATATTTAAAATAAAATTAAAAAAAATTACATTAAAGTTATCTTTTACTTATCGCTCATGCTCCGAAAATCGAAAGGCTCTTAATTTTGATTATTTGATAACGCCAAGTAAGTTTTCCGCAAAACGAATACCCTTAGAAATTAGACGCAATTTATTATATTATATTATTATTATCTATTTATTTGGAGAAACCCTAGTACATTTTTTAAAATTTTTATTAACAATTTCCTTTTATTAGACCACCAGTTTGATTCAATTGCTTTTTTATGAGTTGGATATTTGTGTAATCCATTTAAATCGCAATTTTGTTTGAAGTCCCAAAATAAATTCAAAGAGGAGTTAAAAACAACTTTTTAAGATAGAAAGTAGTCATCTACTAGAATTTAAATTTTTGTTTAATTCGAAAAAAGACAAATGTTAACACGTGTTTTGTGGGTTAAAAATAGAATGCGATTTGAAAATATAATCTTTGTCAGAACATACATACATACATAACTGGTCTTTACAACCCTGTGTCAGTACCGGGAACTATAGTTTAATGTCGACTCCGAACGACAGACTTGATAAGCTTTTCATGGCAATTAATTACCTTCAGAGCTTTTGCCAGAAGACTGCTGAGAGGTAGCCGCCGAAAGAAATATTTTTTTCAAATTTCTTTTTTTTTAAGATGTCGGAGCTGGGTGTCGAACCCAGGGCTCATGTCTTAGTAAGCCAACACACTAACCACTAGACAACGGCGATTACTGTCAGAACATGGTTATTTATTTTGAAAACTTTGCTGCGCCTTTTGAAATGCTGGAAATTTTACGGTCTCAAAATAATAAATCATATTCCTTTACACCTTCTTAATTAATAAGGACAATGTTAATGTTAAGGGGTTTATACCACGTATGCAACGTGTATTATTTAGCCATGATTTTCGATTTCATGAACAGGGAATAAATTTTACAGTTCGATATCGAGCGTAAGTAAATTGACAGAAAGCTGGTTTTTTGAAAAAAATTGAAAAACTCTATGGAAAGCGATATTAAAATCAAGTTGGTTTAAATTTTTGTAAATATGTGTTACTAATTCGGCTAATTATTGCCAGAAAATAACTTAATTGCATTTGCATCATCATTTGAATTTGGTTAAAAAAAAAGAAGTTCTAACCGTATCTTGCAATAAGTTTGATCAAACATTATTCCACAGAACACAATTATTTTGTTATCAACAGCGAGTGACTACCCATCATGGTTCGCTTTTGTTTTTATATTTCTGTGTTTATGTCTCCGCTCCTGTGTTTTGTTTTTGCTACTATATGTCAATACTTTCTGTTTTGTTTGTCTTTCTTTGGATGGATAGAAGTGATGTCAATTTTTTGAGAGAAAAAGTACACTGTCTTTCAAAATTTTTATTTAATTATTTTGTTAAACAAAATTATTAATTAAAATATAAACAATGATATTTGAGTGTTGAAGCATAATATCTACAAAAAGAAAATATTTTTATTAGTGCTTTTATATACATATATATATATGTAAAAAGAAAAGAGAAAGTGGCTTTTGTACATCGGATTACTGCTCTTCGTGGTATTACTAGCTGCTCTAGGTGGTGGTATACGTCAGTCTATGATACATGCCTATCAACTTGCTGGGTAAGTTTTTTTCTTATATATTTCCTATTCAATATACATATATAAATATACACCTCCATATGTATTCAACAGCACAAACATACATGCATGCATATACAAAACTTTTAAATTTTTTATTTTATATTGCAAATTAAAAGGTAGACTGCTTTGAAAAACCTGCTGTATTAAACCATAATCCTAACAGGTATTTGGCTTATCGCTTTAATATGCAATGCATTAAGAATGCTGGAGGTAGTGGTAATATGCTAAAAAATTCTGAGGATTTGAGTCGTAATCTCAAGGATATTGTCGAAAAAGAAAATTTAAATAATAATGATAAAATAGATCAAACTTCGTCAACATTCGGTTGCAAGGAACAGTCTTTGACAGCAAGTGAACAGTTACACTGTAATGGAAATTTAAAAGATACTGATATCCCGCTAAAGGATAACAAAGATAATGAAAATCCTTCATATTCCCCAACACCTACAGCTTCGGAGGATGAAGTTAAATTACCTGTTAGCCCACCATCCAACATGAAACCTAAATTTCGTGATTTATTCTTGGCCTGCCAAGAGCAGGCTTCATTTTTTAAAGACGATGCAACCGAGAGAGGCCAACGTTTGTATGCCGCTTTTGTTGCTTGGCAAGATTTTATTGTACTTTCCGATGATCTGGTTATTCAAATAGAAGACTTTGCGTACAAATACGATTTTGATGAGCACACTCCTGGAAATGGTTATCGCAGTTTTATATCTGTAATTAATTCTTGCATAGATTATGGCCTGAACATATGCAAAAATCTATTGGCTTCCCGTTCTACAATGTTTTTTCGCAAGAAATTTTATATGAAAGAAGTAGAAGCCTGTTCCCAGCTTTTGTCATCATTGTGCACTTGTATGAAACATTTACTTATACTCCATGAGTGGTCTAGAGATACAGGTGATCTTTTTGCCTGTGGCGAGCATTCGGCTGAAGAGTTATTCGAAATGGGTGAGACCATCAATCAGTATTGCTTTTATGGCCGCTGTTTGGGATTTCAGTATGGCGATTCTATACGTGGGGTACTGCGTTTTATATCCATAGGAATGGCTGGTTTCTCAGAAACATTTTATGCTCAG
Source organism: Metopia argyrocephala (assembly GCA_963576795.1). Classification (NCBI taxonomy): domain Eukaryota; kingdom Metazoa; phylum Arthropoda; class Insecta; order Diptera; family Sarcophagidae; genus Metopia; species Metopia argyrocephala. Next base: position 168,138,585 of record OY756208.1, on the reverse strand, counting down.
GATCATGATGGTGCTTTATTAAAAACCACCAGAAGTGTTTGGACCAGTGGGAAGTATTTTTTAAATCCTGAGCTACGAGCACGCCGTATCGTCAATTTATCACAAAATGCTAAAATAGATTTTTGTAAATCATTCTGGTTTTTATCCGAATCGGAACTTATGCACAAAATACCCAGTATTGTAGGTAGTTCGATAAAAATTAATCAAATTATAGAAATACCCTCAGAATCCTTAAAATTGAAAAAAGTTAAACAGATAGGAGAACAACAGACAGAAAAAAACGATCAATCTATGGAGCAAGAAGAACTGGAGGAATTTGTTGATATACCAGTACCATCGAGTCATTTGGGTCCAGGTCTTTCTATACAAGTACGTCTACTAAGCTATCATCGTCGTGAAGGCATGGTTGGCTTGGGTTCAAGAGGCTATAGAGGTTGGCGTAAATTGCCTGCTCGAAGTCCTTGTATATTATTCCATTGCCATGGTGGTGGTTTTGTGGCTCAATCATCGAAATCGCATGAATTGTACTTGAGAGACTGGGCGGTCGCTTTAGACTGTCCTATACTCTCAGTGGATTATAGTTTGGCTCCTGAAGCTCCTTTTCCTCGTGCTATAGAAGAAGTTTTCTATGTCTATTGCTGGATGTTGAAAAATTGTTCTTATTTAGGAACTACGGCCGAACGTATTGTTTTAGCTGGCGATTCAGCAGGAGCCAATCTTTGTATAGGTTTGAGTCTTAAGTGTATAGAGCAGGGTGTACGCATGCCTGATGGTATGTTTTTGGCCTATTGTCCCACTCTAATATCGTTTGTACCCAGTCCAGCTAGATTATTGTGTCTTATGGATCCATTATTGCCATTTGGCTTTATGATGCGTTGTCTACGTGCATACGCTGCCCCAACGCCGGAAATTTTAACAGAAAACTCTAAAAGTGAAGAGCTAATAAAAGAAATACGTAAAGCCTCGGAGAGGGAACCGCATTACAAACTAAATTTGGATCAACAAGGCAGTAATTTATCATCACGTAGAACCTCAGCAGCTAAAAGTCCTTTGTCTTCTGTCGCAGAAAACTCAAAATGGGAACAAATTAAGGTAAAATTATTTTTTTTTTGTTAAGATATTCTCTCAATATTTTTATTGGTTTTTAATAGGGCAATAGTCATGATCAATTAGAATTGGATTCTAAACCCCAATGTGGCATAGAAATGGCTGAAGAAGAAACCGAAGACAGTTCTGAAAATACTTTTGCTAGTGCCTCCAATCACAGTCAAACTGTTGAACACACTGATTTACCTTCTATAGAAGATGATGATAACAGTTCTTGTCTTTCATTTGAGGATGATTCTCAGCCTATAGAACATTATCCTATAGCAACTCATAAAAATTCTGACTCGGAACAATATATAGACCGTTTTCTGGATTCGTACATTGTTGATGGCTCCACTGAAGAAGCCAAAGAACACGATAATGCAGAGTCTAATGGTGTATGTAGTGAAAAAGATTTAAAAACCATGCCAGCAAAAACTTTATCCGAAGAGAATCTCTTTATTGATGCTAGTAAAGAGGCTTTGGCTTTAGAAACTATACAAGGAAAATTCAATAATGCCGTTAACAGTATTTCAAATACTTTAAATCGTTATACACAGTCGTATGATATAAAAGGCGATGATGTTTCCAACCATAGACCAGTACAAGATTTGCGCAATATGGATGCTTTAATAGCACGCAGTCCAAGTGCGGAATTTGCTTTTGAAATACCAAAAGATCCATTTTTATCACCCTACTACGCCAGTGATGAGTTGTTAAAACAAATGCCAAATACTAAAATCTTGGTAAGAATTTTAGACGTATTAAATAGACAAAGAAATAAAAAAAATCAATTTTTTTAATAGACCCTGGAAATGGATCCTTGTTTAGATGACTGTGTTATGTTTGCCAAAAAACTAAAACGACTTAATAGACCAGTAACTTTAAATATTTTAAAAGGCTTACCCCATGGTTTTTTAAATTTTACAATGGTAAACAGCTGTTTTAAAGTTATTTAAGCTTTCTTTTGTATAAACGAATTAAATTTTTTATATTTTAGCTCTCTAATGAAGCCATGGAAGGCTCGAAGATATGTATACAACTATTAAAACAATTATTTGAAGTAGATCAAACAAACTCCTCGAAATCCTCACCCACCACAGGCACCGTACCTTTTTGCAATGGTACAAAGGCTTAAGAAACAGAACCCTGTTACACGGATAATAGTGTTATAAAACTAAATTATTATAGATCCTCTTGTTTTTTTTTTCTATTTTCCTTTTCTTTTTAATATAAAAAATAATTGTTAATTGGATATATATTTACCAATATAAATACTCGTACATATAGAATACGCAAAAAAATTATTTATAAAACACACGCCTTTCGTAATATAAAATATACCCGAATACACACAATCTAATATAGAGAAAACTTTAGAGCGCATAACAAAAAATTAAGTTTCGCATGAAATTATTTATATTGGAGTAAAAGACAAAAAAAAAAAAAGTAATATTTTATATAATCAACATATTAAAATTAAAAAAACCAATTTTATAAAATGCTCAAAATTTGTTTATTTTTCCGAATTTATATTTAATTTTTTTACAGGATTAGCTTATTTATTTTATATATTTTCTATTTGTTTTTGTTATAAATCAGTGTTTTTTATTTATTTAAATTATAAGCCCAATTTACAACCCATGTAGTATTGGCGTATGGGTGCATGTTGTAAAACAAACATGTTTGTAATACAAAGTTTTAAAAACCAAAACAAATATATCTACAAATTTACCGCCACGCATTCATACAACGATACAATAAAGGTTGTGATTTGGGTAGTAAAAGTTAAGAACAAAAAATATTTGTTGAAATTTATACATACGCAATTTTTTATTCGATATTATAGACTTTATACAAATACACAAATAAATTATAGTATGTATTAACAAAATAATAAGGGCCTTGTTTTAATAATACAGTAAAAAGAGCAGATTAATGGCTTGTTTCTGTAAAATGAACGATTTCGAATGTTCGAAATTTTATATGAAAATTGTGTTTTCCACATAAAATGAAATAGGCCATAATGATGCACATCTCTTCTGTACGTTTATAGGCCTACTAAGTAAGCCATAAGCATATAAAATATATAGAATAATATATATCGTCATATTAAATGCAAACGGACGTAACTACACAAAATTTGGGTATTGAATTTTTTATAAATTATAGTTCGTTTTATCAAAATACATGTTCGTGCAAAATTTTAGATTCCTACGGTCAAAAAGGGTGATTTCATTAACGAAATTCAAACGGACGTAACTACAAGTGCGTGTGTTTCTACAATAAATGGCAGAAGATATAACTACATACGTATTTATATGAAAACCTTACAACAAACTAATTTGATGTATATAGGGAGGCTAATCCTTATATCTCGACCCTAAAAATTATGATTTTCAGGATTTATAAAGTTTTTGATTTTAAGGTTTTTTTAAGTGTAGCTACGTCCGTTTGAATTTAATATGACGATATGTATATTGGGGAATCGTCAACACACTCTTAGGGGTTTCAAAATGCGATAAGAATTAAAATATTTTATCCTCAAGTTATGTTGGTTGTGATTATAAAGTCGGTTTAGCACCTGCTATATAAGTTAAAACTTTAAATTTAAGTGTGTATTTTATTACGGTGTCAACTAAAATCTTTTCGTGAGGATAACGTTGGTTTCAATAAAAATGCTTGACAGAACTATTCCCCCTGCTATAAAAGTAGTATTTAGAGGCAACTGGGGGTAATCTCCGGCATTCGATGTGGAGAAATTTCGTTCGTTCTCTAGTCTCTCTGAAGGATTTATCCAACACTAAAGTTCCAAAATTGCTGGTGTTCATTAGGAATGTATTAGGTCTGCTGTACAAACAAAAGACTCGAAAGTAATTGGTGTGCGTTAAATTTAATAATTACATACAAAAATAAATAAAAAAAATATTACAAAAATATTGTTATTTTGACGAGGATGCCAGTAACATAATAAGGCCTATTATTGTGACCAGAAAATGAGGAGTGACATCTATCGCATAAAGAAATATATTAATTACATGTTTGTAAAAAAGTTTACAACATTTAATGTTCAAACTTAATGAGTAGCTGATAAGAACAATGGGTATGATTACACTTCATCAAAAATGTATGAGTCTAGTATGGATGGCAACCTAACTTGAGTTGCGTTGCCTAAATGGTATTACAGATTGCAAGTGGCAACTGAAAGCTGGCAACTCAGTTGCTAAATGGTGAATATATTGGCAACTGCATATTTATGGTTGCTGTGTAGGTATATTTTTGATTACACTTATTAAATTATACCACAGACAACGTGGATTAAGCCATTCCCAAATTAAAATCGTTGCCGTGGGATTTCTGAAGATTGCCTTCTGCATAAAACCCTAGAGCCGAACAAACTTTTTAAACTGGCGGTATTGCAGTAACCAATTTTGTCTGCAGTCTATATAAAACCTCTACTAAGTACTGGCTGACAGAATCTTTAGGAAGACGGAAATATATGTCTTAAAGCTATAAGATGTAAATACACATACATAAGTATATTATTTCTACACTTACAGTGCAAGCAGTAATTTACTGGATTAGAGTAGTCACTTAAATGTCGCCTAATATATGCTACTTTCATTTCTTCTTCGTTATCATGAAAAAATAAATCCACCGAGCTCATCATATTTAAAGTTTATTTATTTTTTTTAATTTTCAAAATATTCACACCACAAAAATCAACGCAATTGTTTACTTTTTCATAGTTGCCTATACATATGTCAAAATGGCAACTTAATACAGTTGCCGTACATAGTATCTATGAACTTTTAATTCAGTTGCGTTGCCATCCATAATAATTTATTTGTTCATCTCTGCATTTAGCAGATTGTTGATATTATTTGGGGTATTAACAGTGTTCTATTATGTTTTTTTATTATAAAGTTCAATAAATTGTAATAGTAAGAAACAACTTTCATACAATAAAACATAATTAGTAGCACAGTTTGTGAATACCACATGTATTTTTCTGTAAATAGCGCCTTTTTTACTCGGTATTGCCTAGAAAAACAAAATTCTTACCTTTTTTAATTTCAGATTTAATATTTTTGCAAAGGTATTTGCAATTTCAATCCCTAAAAGTAAAAAGCAATTAACTTCACTCTTGTTTACTTACATATAATATGTATATAATATACACATATCATGTGAGTGTGTTACATTACCGTCATTTGAAAACGAAAGCAAAAGAAGTTTTTGTTTTTTTTTCTATTTGATTATTTTAGTGTTTATTAAATATCATGTCATAATTGTTTCCGTTGTATGTTGTTGTTTCTTAGTATATGTATATATATATATATTTTTTTTTATAAATAAAGTACAAAAATTTTTACGTGTATATGTTTATTATATTCTAGTATTAAAAAGCAAAAAAAAAGAAACATTTTTTTAAGATAAAATAATTCTAAATGTATAAATATAATTAGGAAATCGTTTACATTAGATCATCCTGCTAATATATAAAAATTGCAGCAGTTTGTTTTATGAGCCAATTTTTAGACCTCTACTCAATTGTTTCCTTTTTATAATTTAAAGTAAAAAAATTGTAATTGGCATTTTTTAAGATTTATAAAAATGTATTTAAGAGGAATTTTAATTTCTAATTTCTATTTTTATATTTTAATTTTAGAGAAATTTATAATTTCTTTAAAGTATGCTAAATATATTCCATTTATTTTGATTAAAGGTAGGGTATAAAAAAAGTTACAAGTCTTACAGTTTGCAGTTTTGTTATAAACTGTTTTTTCTTCTTTAAATATAGTTAAGTTTTGTTTAATAAAAAAATACTCCCTATAAGTTACTACAATAGTTGTTTTCTTTTTTTTCTTTTTTTGTGTACACAAATTAATATGGCTTAAGTTTTAGTTTGTTTTTAAAAAATACAATTTAAATTCAATTGAAGTGGTGTCAAATCTTTGGTTAGAACCAAAGTAGCACCATCATTAACCAATTTATGGGTTAAGGCTGCTAAATTTTTGGCATCATCAATGCCTGAATGCTGTTTACCCTCAAATTGTAGACCCACATGGCTAAGAGCATCTAAAAAGTTTAAAGGCCTATATTTATACCATTCACGATATATGGCACGCATATCGATCCATTGATTGAAATAAGGTGGTTTTTTAATACGCTTACGTGAACACTCTTTGTTAAGACATACACCAAAATCCCAATCAGTCCATGTTACAAAGGCACAATTGCCAATTTTGTTATCTTTAGACACTTTTGGCAGTGTAAGATGACGTACTCTTAACTCTTTACGCAGCCATTCCTGGAACATCATAAGGGCGGTCTGTAAAGGTATACCTTTATCGACAGTATTTTGTGTAATACCAGTAAGTTCAGTGCAATATACACTTAATTTTGGTGATTCAATAGGCATGATATATTTATGAAATTCTGCTTCGATTTTGCCAGTTTTTACATTAACTAAGACTGCTGGAAATTCTAAATTGAGTAATGGGTAGAAGATATAAACAAAACAAAGCAATAAGATTTATAGAACTACAAAAAAAAGCTAATTTTTCTTACCAATTATTTCAGATTCCCTCCATTGCGGAGGTGCTTGATTTTCCCAACAAGTTGCTTCAAAATCTACTACTATAACATATTCATACGGCTGGTGTGATAATTTCGATTTACTAGATTTTGTGGAAGAATTATTTTGTGATTGACCACCGTCTACATAGATGGTATCTATTAGACCAAGTTGTCTGCAATGGAATTAAAAAAAAAACATTCATGTAAATATGCTTTTATATATTATTTGCTAATATAGTAAATTAAAATACATAAAATTCGTACGATATCATTATTAATTTTGATTGTAAAGATATTGGATGTTTTAATTTTAATTGCCAAGGTTTTGTTATTTCCAACTTCTTTGTACCTATAGATTTAAATTTTCTCAAATTAAAAATGCTAGTGCTTGTGTATTGTTCTTTCTAAAAAATTAAAATAAAATTGACAGAACAATATACATATATGTACATATGTATGTCGGCTACGATTAGAAAAAAAAAATCCCAGGTACTACATGTAGATATATATTACCTTATTATTTCAAAATCAAATGGTCTATTTCCCATTTAAATAAATCTTTGCAAATAATAAAACGATATAAGTCGATTATAGATGGTGCACAAAATATATAGGGGTTTTGGTAGGAGTTTGTTGTTCAGATTAGGGTTGAGTGGACTGTAATCTGGAGGAGATACCGAACTAATTAACAAGCTAGCTGGGAACTAAAAACTGTTGGTTGCTGAAAGATATTTACTCAACAAACACAGTTTAAAAATATTGGTTGCCAGTTGCAATCGCTAACTACTTTTTTTACCTACCGATAACACAACTGAAGTTGGGTTATATTCAATAACCGACATATTTATTTTCTTTTTTATGGTCAACATTTTAGAAAAGAAAAAAATTATTCATACTATTATTAAACAGTCTTTGACCTTTGCTGAACATGTTATTATTAAACTACTTGTCTCAAAATATAATTTAAAAAGTAACCTTTCATCTACGAACGTTTGCCATAGCATACAATCATTGGCTTATCTCGTAAAATAAATCCATTTGTTTCATTCAAAGCTTGGTCTACAACTTTTTGAATAATTTCCAATTGTTCGCCTTGAAAAGTAACAAATGCTTGACCCTTCATGCGACCATGTTGCATGACTTTTACATCCAATTTAATATTAATATCAGTCGAGAGAAATCGACCATATAAGGCTGTTAAGTCTTCTGATGAAGTATCTTTATGTAAATTTTTAATATATAATTTATTGCTGGCTTCCCCCTTTTGATAATTTTTGTAAATGGCAAGCTGTTGTAAATCTTCCTGAGATAATTTCTGTTCTTCCAAATTATCAGGTAGTATAAGAGTTTTTATATTTATTTCAGACTTCTTAGCTTCCTCGGTAGGTAATAGATGTTTTACTTGAAAATTTATTTTTGTTATATTTAAAGAAGTTTCTGGTTTATCAAATATTTCTTTAATAGACAAATTGGTAGTTTTGGGCTTTCTAGTGGATTCTTTACTAAGTTTATTTACATTCTTTAGCATTTGCCTGGCCTTCTTTTTATATTGCTCTTCATTGGGTGGCATTTTTCTTTTGAGTTGTGTGGTGGCTAGATATCTATTTTTATAGGATTCATCCTCTCCCGAGGTCTCTAATTCAGACTCGTTTTCTTGCTCAATTTGCTGTTGTTGTGGTGTCATTATGGTTAGCATTTCATCTGTTTGAGTGCCAGTATCTTTAGGTACACCAGGTGGTTTGAAATTATATTTTCTTTCACCAAATGGTGGTTCCAAATTCATACGATTCATTAAATGTAAAACTTGTGTATAAAAGCGTTTATTACTTAACAAGGATATACAAATATTATCCATTATATCCTTATTAATGGGTGGATAATGATATTTCAAATATGGTGGAGGTGGTTGATCAAAACTCAGATCACCTTCTATGGCATATAACTTTCGTACGTACTTGTTTACCTGATGTAATGCTTGTATGGGGGAAGCGTCAGCATTACTCCCTTTAGTTGTCTGCACACATTTGTTAACTTTTCTTATAGTATTCGCTAACGCTTTATTCTCTTTTGGTTTGTCTTTGCAAAACCAGGATACATTAGCCGTTTTTCCAGCGAACTCTAAATTTTTTAAAGTGTCCAGAGCTTTTTCTGTTTCACTTCTTAGCTCATAGGTTATTAAAGCACGTTTACGGCCAAACGATTTTATATCTTTGGCTGGTATATTTAGAGAATTTAATAAATTTGTTAAATCTTCTATTTGTTTTGGTATATTTTTGAATATTAATGTAGTAGAGTCTATATAATTTGTGTTCATTTTGTATATTTTTTATAAAAAATTCCTTATTACTAAACGACTGCTAAACACTACACACAGCTGTTTTTATTATTACTCAAAGGGGTAGGGAGAGAAAAAGAGCTAGCATGTGTATTATTATAGAGTTGCCAGTTGAAATAAAAGTTATATATAATTGCCAGAGGAAAATTTTTTATATTTTTAAGTACCTATTTAGACGAAAACATTTTGTAGACGCAAATGTTTGATCTATATGAAATCGTTTTCTTTGTTTTTCATTACCACCAACAGTAATGAAGGAATTTGAAATATTCGAATGTAAAGTGATAAGGCTTTGTGTGAATAAACACTAGGAAGAGAGTAGTAAAAAATATTCAAATAAATACATTTATGATTTTGTCAAAATTATGCTTTTGGTATGATGAGGAATTTTACTAACTCTGTTGTAAAAAATCTGAGGGGTTTGACTTAGTTGAATACAAGCTATTACTCTACTCTGGGCTATGTGGATCAGAAAACTTCTCGTTTAACAATTTATTGCCAATATTTTTTGGTTAAAATATTTAACGGCCGTTTTTTTAGATATATATAAGTAATATTTTGTATCTTTATTATTAGCATTAAGGTTAGTTTTTATTTTATTTTTTTGTTTTAAGTGCCTCCAACATTGTTTTCTAACATTAACTGCTGTTGATAAGATTGCTAGTGTCAAACACTAATTTTCGTTTAAACGAAACGTTATAGCTTTAAGTACTCTTTGTTAACTATCCGATGTACTGTATATTTTATTGTGTGATTGTTTCAAAATCACAAATAAAAAACTTAATCTAGTTTAAAAACTATCCCACTTTTATGTAAAGTATGTAAATTTCCGTTTTTTTTTTTGGAATCTTTGATTTCCGTGGAGCAGCCAGTTGATAATATGTAATTTATTTTAGCAAGAGCGGTTGTATGTATATTTCGATATTAGTTAGCAGTTAATACGAGCCATCGATTTGATATACCTACATATCATGTACCATCGATGATTAGGCAGATCGATGGCTCGTGTACGTTCTATATTCGATTTGTCATAGGTTAACAATCATTCAGTTCTGATTGATCAAACTAAATAACTTAAATTTTGGTTTAGTAATTTTTTGCACAAAATTCAATATGCTTTTTTTATATTTAAGTATTTATCTATTAAAAAAGCTATAAATTTAATCCTTTTTTTATTAAGGCCAGCACTTAGGCGACGACACCTACTTTGCAGTATATTATGCTGGTCTGGGAAAATATGTTATATAGAGGCATTTGATTCAAATTTATTAACATCGTTACCAATAGGAAAAAAGGCAAGGTAATTCCATTATCGAACCGTGAGGCTAAAGAACGAATTCCCTGCATTTTGAAATCCACTCGATAATCAACTACAAAAAGATGTGCTCTATGAGAAAAAATTAAATTTATTGATAATGTTAAAAAAAAAGTTTTATTAATTCAGAATCATTTTGTTCGGAGTTCATTTCATTCATTTCGTCATAACTGGCCTTTACAACCCTGTGTCAGTATTACGGCCTAGCCTCTCGCAGCACCCAGGTTGTGTGTGTCAATTTTTATCCATGAGTACCGGGACCTACAGTTTAATGTCGGCTCCGAACGACAGACTTGAGAAGCTTGTTCATGGCAATTAATTACTCTCAGAGTTTTTGCCAGAAGACTGCTGAGAGGTAGTCGCCAAAAAAAAATATTTTTTCATATTTCTTTTTTTGACGATGTCGGAGCCTGGAGTCGAACCCAGGGTCTTAGTCTTAGTAAGCCAATTAGGATGTTAAAAGTAGTAGTAGGATGTTGAAAGTTCTTTTTAGGGGCGTAGAATAGCCGATATAATTTCTATTTATTGTTTGTAACAAGAACTGTTTCTAAGTCAGCAGGAAGTTAATATTTTTCGATATTAAAAACATCAGCACGAATATAAAATTCTTCTATTAGGTGTAGAAATGCAGAATATAAAAATTGCGATGATAAAGGAGAAAGTTATATAAAATATATGTATATGAACATACATATGTATGTACATTGTACATTTGTTAAACATTTTTCTTTAATAGCCAACAATAAAAAAAAACTAAAATACAAACTTTTGTTAACAACTTCTCTTACAAATTTAACGTTAAGTCATTAAATTTCAATGAAAAAATCATGAAAAAAAAATTCATTAAAAATATTTAAAAATTTCACAATTACGCTAACTTGACCAATATGTTGTAATAAATGTCCAAAACAAGTGTCATTGATCACGTACACCAAAATCGTGCTTGTATTGATTGTAAAATAAATGGCTTTTTAATCAGAGTAAGTAAAAACGCAGCGCAGCGCCGCTCTTTTGGCTCTTTTTTGCTCTTTACGCAAAGAGCAGAGCAAACTTTTTGTTGCTCTTGCTCTGCGCATTACAAGCGCTGCGCATAGAAGGCGCATTTGAATTTTGAGCATTCTTGCGCCACTCTTTTTTTTGCGCAATGCGCAAAAGAGCCAAAAGAGTGCGCAATTTCGCATTGCTCATTTACAGTGGAATACAATACCTTTGAAGTCAGTAATTATAATATGAAAAAAGACGAAATAATTAAATGTAAATAGAATTTATATTAGTATTTTCATATACTTTAGAGTAAAGTAATAAAACAATTTTTTCTTTTTTATATTAAACTGGGGCCTTATCCTGTAATTCTCTTAATATAAAATGCTTAAATTAAGAAGTGTAGAGGTAATAGGCATGAAGTTTTTAAATTACAATAAGCGTTCAAGAATTCTATTCGTAGCCAAAAAGTCATATATCTAGTTTATATATGTATTTTTAGCGACAGAGTTTTAGCTTAGGAGAGTTACAGAATAAGGCCTCTGTTTATTTTTTTCTTCACGCGCATAAATTAGTATGTACAAGAAAATATTTTCTGAAAATCACACGCGAATATATGCATTCAAATTTTTTATAAGTATACATATGTGAAGAATGAGTGAAAAAAAAATTTATTTTCTTCATGCAATAACCGATTATCATAAATTTGTTTTTTTTTTTCTTAACAACATACGCGAATGTCCACATTCATCTGTTTTTAAATATATTTATGATGGAAATTTCCATCAGTAATATTGTATAAAGTGATTTTCTGTAACGCAGTGATTGACTGCACATAAAAATTTTTTCGAATGGCAAATTAAAAAAATTTGTTGCTGACATGACACTGTAGATATAAAAAGCGCATGCGCAATGCGCTACTCATTTTGCTCAATGTGCAGAGCAAAGCGCCAAATGAAAAATTAAAATGCGCATAGCGCAAAGAGCAGCGCTTACAAAAAAAGAGCAAGAGCCAAAAGAGTCAACAACTGCTCTTTTTTATTGGCTCCGCTCTTTGCGCATGCGCAATTTTTCGAGGCGCAAGAAAAGAGTGCGCAATGCGCAATGAGCAAAAGAGTGAGCAAATTCTTACTCTGTTTTTAATACTATTTCTGAAAAATAATAAAAATAGGCATTTGAAAAAATGTATTTATTTAAATATAATGGAAAATAAATAAATAATTTTAATTCTGGTTTTTCGACCTTTATTATTTTATATAAAGAATTACTCAAGCTTAAGGTCTTTTTTTAAATAAAAATCGTTTATTTATATGTATATCGATATTTCGCTACTCCTGCGTCTTTATAGAAAATAAATAAAATTAGATAAAAAGTTTTTGAACAAAATTTTGTACTTTAATTTGAGTTCTAATAATGAGTAATAAATACTAGAGATATATATGTATTCGGTTAAATAAAGAAGTCAATTAACAAAAAAACCGCTCCCTGACATTCCACTCTAATCCACCTTAACCATCGACAACAAAGGCGAATGATTAGGATACAAGCGTCATCTATTGGGAAGTAGCAGATGACAGCTTAACCTACTTAGCGAAGGCTAAGGCCACACAAGCAACGTGCAACGACGAGACAATTGCTGTTATCATTCAAAGGAAAAGGTGTAACACTGGCGCTAAGGCGCTTAATAATAATATAATATAAGAAAAAATATTGACTGTCCCTTCCATAAATTCCAATACAATACACAGCATCAGTAGGGATTTATCTCTGAGTATTGGTCTCAATAAAAACAAAATAAAAATTTTTTTTACTTATTATTATATTAGTTGCTTGGTTCGTTGAGATAGCTTACTCTAGGGGAAATAGTAAGTGCTGTTTTCGCGGCAATACTTGACGACATTTGAAGTGGTTCCACTGGCCAAGCAAATATTTGCCAAAGGTAGGGCAATGATTTCAAAAACCCAGTATTTTTTTTTTAAATTTTTAATATTTTCAATGTTTCCTAATGTACGGAAAACTATAGCTTCTTTCTAGCTAACGCTGAACACTCACACTATTTTTCCATTGAATTATTATAGTTTATTGTTTTGTTACCGAGTGTAACAAGAAATGCAGTATTTAAAATGGAAAAAACAATTGTTTATAAGCAATTTAAATGATATTTGTGCTGTTGAGTTGTGCTACAGTTCCAGAGATGATTTACGAAAGTGCTGGTTATATATTAATCGAGTTGTTCAATGATGCAAGCATAAGTTCATGACATTCACACCTGAAAATTGTCTTTGCTTAATCTGCATTCTTCTCAAACGCAGATTTCCGCTTGGTTTGATTTACACCAACTTTGGTACTTATTTTATTTGAATGCATATAAATATATGTATGTATGTGTTATATTAATTTTAATTGTCTATAAATTAATACCTATAATTGTTTAAGACATTTAGAAAAATTTACATACATACATACATACATATGCATGCACATCAAACTTTCTGAATGTTTGAAATAGCGAAAAAATTTTTAATAATACTGAATACGTTTAATAAATATAATTACAAATAATTATAGCATATTAATTTCATGATTCAATAAAAGATGATATCAGAATTTTATTTTTTGTCATTCAAGTAGATATTACGAAATAAAAAAAATACCTGCATACCTATTTGTGCTACCTATACAGAGGTACAATCATAGTACTTAGTACTGTATGCTATATTTAGAAAAGAAACTAACACGTTAAGTATAATTTTAGCAACAACTATTAATTTCTAAGGTGTTGCTTGACGTGCCCCCAATCACATAAAAAAGGCCGTTAGAAAGAAACAGACTGGCAAATATATACAGTAGTGGTCAAAACATTTGCAACTCAGAAGACATATGTGGTTTACTTTATTTATTTTTTTCAATTACTCATTTTCAAAAAATTTTCTTTCACTTCTTAATTCTATTCATTGTGCTTATTGATCGTGTCAAACAAAAACTGAATCCGATATTTTAAAACAATAAAAAAAAATCAAAGTTTGTAGAGATAGTCGAAATTGAAGTGTTCAAAACATTTGCAACTCTCCTTTCTCTTATTCATGAATATGTAATTAACACTATCAAATCATGGGATACAACGGTTATCATATTCTTTTTGAATAATTTGATATTAAAATTTTGCATTTTATTGAAAATTTCATTTTAATGGATTTGTTTGCGCAGTTGAAGTTGAGAGTTAAAAAGGTTAACTAATTTTATTACTAATATTTGAGGCAAATGGCTGGAAACAAATACAGTTTGGAATTAAATCAAAAGTTTTGGAAGATTTTTAAAATGGACTTTCTAAAAAAGTAATTTCAATAAAAATGAAATTCATAAATCAACGGTTTGTCTCATAATTAAACGTGGAAGCATTCAAACACTACATAAAGGAAGACTTCGTGCAGTAACTAAACGAGAAGGTCGAAATATTAACAGTTTTTTTTACGGAATTGCCATCAGCTGTTCCCAAGAAAGCAAAAACAGAAATCCTCTTAGACACTAGTCTGCCTGCTATAGAAAGAAGAGCCCTAAATTACGATCTTAGAAGCAACAGATGCACCAAAAAACCGTGTGTCGGAAAAAAACCATAGACCTCGGTAAATTTTGCTCGAACACATTTAAATTAAACTGTAGAGCAATAGAAGAATGTTTTATGTTCGGACGAGTATAAGTTTAATCTCAGAGCATCTGATCGAAGATCATGTGTTCAACGAAAACAGTGAATAATTTAACTCAAGGTATACAACCGCTACAGACAAACATGAAGGGGGAAATATCATGGTGTGGGGTTGCTTCACGGAACATGGAATAGGTCCACTTCACTGCTTAACTACTACAATGTCGGCCACAATCTACAGAGATCGTCAAAGTTCGGTTATGCTTCCGCTCACTGAAAGGGAAATGCCGCTTTCTTGGACATTCCAGCACGAAAATGATCCTAAGCACACGGCTAGGGTTTTAAAGCCTTGTTGGAGGAATATCAAATTCCTGTTATGCCGTGGCCACCCCAATCTCAACCCGATTGAGACCATGTGGATGATTACAAATCGTTATATTAGAAGTAGAGTATTTCAATATGGAGAAGAACATTTAATCGAATAGGAAAAGCAATAGAATGCAATCTCAAACGATTACATTGAAAAGCTTATTTTCTCCATGCCTAAAAGATGTGTGAAGTAATAAAAACAAAGGATTTGCCACAAAATATTAAAGGTTTAATATTATTTTTTTTAGCTTATGAAGGAGTTGCAAATATTTTGAACACCTGGAATTCGACTTATTCTTATTCAAATATTCTTTTTTATTGTTTTAAGTTAATGAAAAATAATTTTCGTTTTGTTTTGATACAAAAAGGAACTGAATTTAATAAAAATGAAATAATATAAGCTGCTTAAGATATTTTGATTAAAAAAATCAACGTTTAGTTAAAATGTGGTTTCAGTTGCAAATGTTTTGACCACTACTGTATACTAAAAAAACAAACAATAATAAACTTAATTCAATCTTTTTGGCACACGTATATACCATACATACATACATATGCAAAATAAAAAGAAATTTCAAAAAATAAAAAAGTCAATGGACTCATTTTACAATTATTATTGTGTTTTTATTTTGTGGGTTCTTTATTATGAATTTGAATGTTGTTGTTTCGTAGTTAACTATACATACATACATGTGTAGATATCAAATATATCAAAGAATTATAAAAGAGAAGCTGTTATTTAATACAAAAACAACAACTATCAACTGGTGTCACGAGACCAAAATCAAGTGAACCATCCACACATTTATGCACTTATTTAAATGAACAGAGACGTATCAAATGAGCATATAAAGAAAACAACGGGGGTCTTTGATATAAGAGGGAAAAATATTATAATAAACAAGAATTAAATAAATAATAAATAAAAACCGCTTAACCCCCACCAGCAAGACCATCTGCAAGAAACCGCTCCCTGACATTTATAATCTATTCCACCAGAAACCAATGACCAGGAGTACAGCGCCACCTTCTGGGAAGATAACAGCTAATCTACTGAAGACGCCCACTTTTCACATTCAAACATCCACCGAGAGATGAGGCAATTGCTGTTTGTTTGATCATTCGAGGGTGAAGGTATAACACTGTCTCTTGAGTGGATAAATTGACAGCAACTTGTTTCAGCAAAAAAAAAAAAAAAAAATGTGCAAAATATACAAACATCTATGAGAAAAAAAAACCTATCAACCATCTTCACATTCCAATACAATGCACTGCATGAGTAGGGGTTTACCCCTGAGTATTGGTCTTAAAAAAAAATTAGTAAACAAAAAACTTAAAAAATAGCGGTATTCCCTCTTCGTTACAATCGCCCTTAAAAGTCTTGCAAACGTAACAGACCATACCTCACAACAATCGGATACACTCCGGAACGAGTCGGCAAAGAATTATCAACTCAGCCAAATCTGTTTTTCTTCCCAAAGAGAAGTTTCCAGCAACAGCAGAACTGTTAAACAACAAAAAATATGTATAGGCAGATATTCTATTCCTGCGAATACGTTTGTGACACTTGCAAGGTCGTTTGCAGCGAAGAGTGAGTGATTACCGCCATTGTATGTATAATTTTTCTATATGATTTTGCAAAAATTAAATAATTTGTTTTAACCCTTAGCTGGTCTTAATGTTTTCGTTAATGGAATTACTCCCCCACTAGTTCTACAGCCATTATATCAAAAGTCAATTGTAATATGATAAATTGTGCACTCGTACAGTGCATTTCATTTGCATGTGTATGTATGTATACATATGTATGGATATACATATATACATATGTACATACCTACTACTTCCTTAACGGAAATAATTTAATTAATTAAATAAATTTAGTAGGAAATCGGTTGTGTTTGTGTAGGAAGACAATACAAAAATCAATGAACTTAAGAGAATAATAAATAAAGGTTTATTATTAATGGTCTGCATATAAATAAAAACGAAAATTAATATACTCGTACTATTAAAGCATAATATGACTGGCATATACTGCCATACTATGACAGAACTAGTTTACAGAATAATTTAAAAAAGTTGTCTTTTGACTCTACTATTAAAATCTAGTGCAGTATAGTACAATATTCTGATAGTGGTCCAAATATTACAATATACATACATACATACATACAAAGTATATTACGCATGTAAAGGTTAAAGAAAATGTTAGGTCTGTACCTTTAATTTTTTATAAAACTAATTGCTATGCATACACAATTGCGGAATACTAGCATTGATATGAAACAATTACCGAATTTACAAGGTTTTGTATCGTTGTTTCATGTATTGAAAACAATTTTTGCTTGTGCACACCTATATGTAGTATGTATGTATATGAACGTATTTTGTGTATAAAATGTCAAAAATCAAAAATTTCTTTAATTTAATTTGCTGCTGACAATAAAAATAATTTTTTTGTGTTTACAACTTTTTAAAAACACATGAAAAAAAGTGTATGAGTTGTATCAAATTTTTATATGAAAATTAACAACAACCAAACAACGAATACAATGAATACAAGGGTTTTGTAAATTCGGCAAATATAAGCCAAAATTCTATGTATGTCAGACCATAGCCTATATTTGTTTGAATGTTTAATACTTACCACAAATGTAATCAAAATTAAGATTATTAGGTGTTTTTTAAGCCCGATAGATTATCAAATTCGAGGTTAAGAAAGTAAAACCCTGCCATTCGACATCTGTCAAACGTAAACGTTAATATTAATAATAATATTCCTCCTATACATATTTTTCAAAAGGTGTCAAACTTGAGTTAAAAGTATTTTTAAAAAAGAGAATATTCATACTTTTGTATAGTTTGGTATTATCAGCGCAATAATGCTTTCAAAATGGTTTATATTGACAGCCATTAAATGCGGAAAACCCCCTTAGTTTAAGGCAAAGTTAAAAAGAAATATTCATGTGATAATTAAAAATTAAAATTAATTTTTAGGTAACCATCTGTTAATTAATTTAGTAGTTTACTGATTAATGTAATTTGTCAATAAAACTATTTCATGAATGCAACGGGCTTATTCAAAATTATTACTCCAAAAAATGTAAAACGATTATTAATTTTAGACCTTTCGAATAGATTCAATCAATATTGATTTAAAACAAAAGTATTCTTCATCATTACAAAAAAAAACAGATTACAATAATTCCCTTCCCCTGATATGCTCTTTAAATTGCTGTTTTAAATGTAAAGAACTGTATGAATAGTAAGACATTTATGTTAAATTAAAATTTAACTGATAAAACAAACGACGACCGATTCCTGGATTTTTCCAAATCATTGTTTTGTATTCCGCTTCCGGTCTACATATATGTTAAAAAAGAGAGGTAAACAGTACAAACTTTGCCTATAAGTAAATCGATTTGAACAAAGGAGGAACCAATAATTCAGTTCCTTAGTTCGTCATATTTTAGATATAACGCTCCAATGTTACAATCCTGCATGTTTCACCTAAATTGAACCACTAGGTATGTCATGTGCTGACCCACATTTCAATAAATTTTTTTCGTGTTAAGTATGTTTCTGGGCATTTCATCTAATGCTATCTTAAAACATGTTTGAATAATATTATATTAGACATTTTTATATATTTGACATTATAATATATTTTATATTACATTTATTTATTTTTTTTTTTCAAAACATATAAACTTAACTGTAGCCTTGAATTCATTTTAACAAGGTTATTCTAACGTAACTATTCTAGTTTTTTTTTGTGATTTTTTCTTACATTTAAAGACCATGTATCAACCCCTTAATAATGATAAATTAATTATTCTAATAACGTTACTTTTCATAATAATCATCTATTACTTGAGTAGTTTATTTACCCCCAACTAGTTAACAAAAAGTCAATAAAACAGGTTATTGACAATTTTAACCAGAAATAATTAATTTTTATTTTTATAGAACTAAACAAAAATAGTCATAAATTTGTATATGTATGTGTATGTACGTATTAACAGTTGTAGCCATATATTTAGGGACAACCTTTTATATTCTGAAAAATACAATTATTTGAACTTCTGCAACCATATTTTTTTTGCTACACTGTAAATTATAATGGAAAAATATTTTAAAACAACCGTGCTTCATTTTAAATTGTGTATACGGTGTGATCCTATAACAAATTATTTTGTTGACCATATCGTCAATGGAATTAAAGAACGCTGTAACTGACAAAAAATCGAAAATACGTTTTTTGCATCATTTTTATCAGAAAAAAAAAAATACGATTCGATTGGTCCAGGTCCCAGATTTCTACGATGAAAATAAATTTACTTACGCCGTCTGTGAAATGAAAAATACCAGTGAATTTGTTCTACTTTTATGAAAGTTTTTTGGCTCTGGTGAACATTTAAGGTTTTGTCAGTTACAGCGTTCTTTAATTCAATCGTCGATATACATACATAACTTGGTATGTAATTTTTTAATTAATATTTTAATTTAAATTCGTAATATAGGATAAAATATAATCAATGACAAATTAAATATAGCATTGTCACGTCAGAAATAGTGTACTCCAGGTTTCCGCAAACGAATTGTTTGGAATTGCATATGTATTTTGAAGAAAAGTAAACTATACGATCAATTGCGGAAAAACTAGTTTGTTCCAAAATGATATTCAATATATTAGAAAGAACGGAAACAATTAAAGATAAGAAATCAAGGTAGTAAAACGAGCAGAGCTACACCTTTTTCGAGCTCAAAGCAAATTAGTAATTATTAATTATTATTGGATCTCCATCGTGTAAATCTATTTATAATTATTATACCGGTCTTAAGATCCTAAAACCGGTATTCTTTATGAGAATTAACATCTGTTAAGGAATATGTATAAACACTAGGGGGACTGGACTAGTTCCCGACCTCCGCTATGAAGGATTTATCAGAGTTCTTTGTATTGTACATATCAATTTTTCTACATTATCTATAAGTATTTAATTCACCATTCACAGTCGCATAAGAAAACATTATCTTTCATTCTCTCTTTAGCCAGCTCCGATTTAGATGATGATATTAGTTTAACTTGTTTAAAATTCAAATGCAGCTTAAATATCTACATATTTTTTATTTGGCTTTATTTGAACGTTTTGCGCAATATTTAATTTTTGTTTTTCCATTTTTTAAACGAAAAACAACCTTATTTATCTTCCATTTTGAGAAGATTGTGTGTCACATTTTTCGTCTTATTTTTAATTGGAATGCGTCATTATTAAATAATTACAAAAGAAATTTAAAATTTAATTTAAATATGTACTTAGATATGTTTTAAGTGTCTTCATAGCCTATATATACATACATACATATGTTCAGACATACACATGAACGTATGTAAGTAACTTATACATGTGTTAGGTATTTCAATTTTCAATTAAAAAAGCAATTGGCAAAATTTTTAAGTGTTTACTAAATAAACCATTTAAAATGCAATTTAGATAATTAAAATATGAAATTTAGATTTTGATATCAATTTACACAATCTTGTGATGATAATACTTGTGTTAAAAAAAAAACAAGTTATAGTCAGTCAAGTCCAACTATATGATTCTCTAAAGTACAACGGGTTTTATAGAATAATCAAAACAAGGATTAACTAAATTTAACTAGGTATTAGGCTAAGAATTTTAAAGTTTTTTGTTAATTTTTCTACCTAATCAAGCTATAGAGAATGTTTTTCTGATTTTTAAATAACAATTCGTTTTTCAGTTATATCTATATACATATCTGCAATGTACGGATAGACTCACCCAGGCCTATAAGGCAAAACGTTACAAACAAATTATATTAGGCAAAAAAAAAAACTTATTTCAGTTTTTTATATCACATTCTTAATAATTGTGACTTAAAAAAAGCGAATGTGTATATATGTAAGTATAAAACCATCCATCATTTTATGGATAATTAAAAAAAAAACAAGATACTAATTATACTAGTTTTTCTATCAATGAACGAGTTATGATTAATTATTAATTTTACCAAAACATAGAAAACAAATTTATAAATAAGACGAGAATAACCAAGAACTGAAAATTTTATTTAACAATCACAAATTTTAAAAGATTAAAAACTACCATGGTACAATTGACTGAAAAATTGTACAGGGCTATCCATTTTTTGATTTCAAACGTGAAGTTAAGCCATTATACATATACGAAATATAATGTTATTTAAATGACTGTCTCTGTGCTTTTCGACCACTTTTCTTAAATTATTTAATGAAATTTCTATTTCTAATGTATACAAATCCATTTTTAAATTATTGAATGTATTTTATATAGCGAAAAGAAAAAATTGCTAAATCAAGAAATGAAAAAAGAAAAAAATAAATTTCGGGCAGTTTCAGGACAAAAAATCACGAATGTTGAATTTCAAATGATCCAACGTAAGGAGATCATGCGTGTAGAAATGGTCTCTGACGTAGCCCTACAAAAAGGTCTAACAGCGGTAATCAGTGATGTCGTGTAATTGAAAAATTACGCATATGGAAAATTTTTCATGCAATATAAAAAAATTAATAGTTTTATGTTTCTACTGGCTTCATCTTTCTAAAACCACATATCGCCGACTTTATTATCTTCAATTGCAGGCAAAAAAAGTCGGTAATTATCATACTGCCATAGCGCTCAGTGTAATTTTCCGAAAAGTAAAATATACCTGTCACTTTGTTCACAATCACTTCACCTCATTATGCGAAAATTTTGCTTGTTGACGTAACTGCCGAGTATTAAATAAGTTATATAGCTTAAGAAAATGTTGTTTGAAAAATCAGCACTGAAAGCCTGCTGTTTAGCACACAGTTAACAGGAGTTGCAAGCTATGTGGATGAAATTACAAATCAAAATGTAAAATATGCTATAATTATACATCAGATAGACCCAATTACTAATAAACGGATGTGGAATCGAGAAATTTGGATTTTTCATCACGCTTTCACTTACAGAAACGATATTTTCTTTTACATGTGTAACGCTTACAATATCTTTAAATTTAATTACAATATTGACCAAAATTAATGTAAGTTGTAGTTATTTTAAGGCATTCTTCGATATATAAACGATCCTTATGTAAATATATCGTAAATTGCAATCCTTTTACTAAATAAATAACTCCTCCTATATAATACTCAATAATGTTTATTTATTTTCTTATTACAATACAATATCTAATTATGTTGTAACTACAACGGGAGTGATAAAGGCTATAACATCGGAGCAATGTAAACTAACCGGTCACTGATGGGAATCGAACTCACGACCATAGCACTAGCACACTACCCACTAGTCCACTGACGAAGACTACTGAGTAAGACACATACATTACTAAATTATTCTGTTTAAAATTGTAGAAGTACTTTAAGTGATATTTTAGCCTATTTACGCCCTTTATATCTTCTCGATTTTATATAGTGTTTAGTGTCCTAAAAGTTTTCATCATTGTCATTTTTTATTAATTAATAAAAGTTAGCAATATCATAGTATTTTAACGCTTAGATAAAAGAATTTACACGTTTCGTTAAAAAAAGCTTCCCATTATAATTTTATCTAATTTGCTTAAATTCGTTTTTCTCTTTTTTTAATATATAACGTTAAATAAAGTGTTAATTAATTGTACAATTTGGTAAAGTATTAAAGAGCAAACTGAATCAACTGATTTGATTGATTTAATAAAATCCATATATACATACATAGGTATTTTAAATGCATACCATAAACAAGAACTTATAAATAATTCATTCCCGAAAATTATAATTATTATTTGAGTGATATAAAAAGTCATATGATTTAATTTTGAATGCACAGAAATAAGTATAATTTCTAATAGAAAAAAAAAAGATTAAAATAAATCTCTGGAAGTGATTTTACGGTTTCTATTAAAATAACAAATTTAAAAACGCAGTGTAAAAATTTGAAAAAAAAAAAACTGACGAAGTGAATACATGTTCCATTCCCTCAAGCTTTAAAAAACACCCAGAAAAGTATCTTCTACTTAAGAAATGCTTAAAGTAGAAGCTTATCATGTATGCAACTGTAACAAAATAAAAACTTATATACATATGTACATAAGTGGTAATTCCTCTTTGTTGCAAACGTCTTTGGAAGTGTTGCAAATATAGCAAACCATGCCAAATAATAACAAAATGTAGGTAAGGCTTGTAAAGGCGTTTGCAACGAAGAGTGGTTACCTCTACAGTAAATAAAGCACAATACTCGTAATGTTATATACATATGTATGTAGAGGTGAAAATTATAGCAAATCTGTTCTCTTCAATATACGACGAAATATGAAATAAATATGTAGTTTTATTTACAATGGCATATGAGCTATAATAATGTTATGTCGCTCAATGGTTAAAGAAATTCTACAAAAAAAAACCTTCCTGTCAAAACTATAATGAAAGTAGGAAAGCATTACAAATAAGAATAATGCACAAATTGAGCAATGTTATTGCCAAAAATACGTTTAATGCATTGCAAACTGCATTTATGAAATATCAGCCTATACTACTTGTATAATATACAAGTATTTATTAGAAAACTGAATTAAAAAAAAAAATATTTTAAAAATGTTCTACATTTAAATTTGCATATACTTACATACATACATACATATATTACTAATAATATTTAATTTATCTTTTATTATACTAGTAAAACATTTATCTTTTTATGGTTTATTTATTTTTATATCTTCACAATGAAGAAGTATGTATGTATGGACGTATGTATGCATGTATGTTCACTTAATAATTTTTCTTTAAAATATTTCAATTATTATTTCAATTTGTGTTTTTTTTGCAAGTTTTTCTATTGTTTCATATTGTTATTATATCGTTTCGTTTTTAATTTTTTGTATATTTTTTTATAGATCAGTACACATTTTATTCCAATTAACCACTGTAAAGCAGTTTTTGCCAGTTTTATCCGCGTATTTAAAGAAAAGAACCTTATGCGAGAAGGGTAAAGATACAGAACACTGGAAATAAATAAACAAATAAAATGGAATGTATGAGTTCTAGGCACCACTACCAGCAACATCAGCATCATCATCACCATCGCATACCAAATTGGAAATAAAAATTAAAATTTATTCCACAAACTGATAGAGAGTACCAAATAATAATAGACATACAAATATAGAATATTAATTTGTTTTGATATGTAAAAAAAACTAGTTAAACCCGGTCCGCTTTACTGATCCTAATTAAATAATTTAAGTTTTGTAAAAGTTTAGTTTTCAAATACATACGTATACGTACATACATACATATAAGTATTTTACACATCACTCATGCATAGCTAATAAAGGGGCTGGTCAATAAGTTCGTAAATTTTTGAGTTAACTTTGTGCTTGACAACAAACTGTTGCTACCAAATTATCTCATGATTTATGAAGAAATTGGTTAAAAGAGAATTTCGTGTGAATAAAATAAATTGTTAAAAATACTATGGGCTGTGTGCCCTGCCCTCAATTTCTACGGTAAAAAAAGTGGTTCATTTAATGTCGTTGTGATCGTACCAGCGATTATGAAGCCGAACGTTGTGGAAGACCAATTTAAATCATTGCATCCGAATAATTTACGATACGGTGTTGGTCGAACAGAGATTGGGTCAGTGGCTTCAAATTTTTATAATAAAGTGGGTATGGCAGGTCATTGACGTTGTTCAACCACAATATGGACGAGTTTATGTGGCGTTTCATAACTGTGGACAAAACGTAAATCAATCGAAAAAAAAGGGATATTTGTTCATATAAAAATCATCAAAATGTCCTGGTATTAGGTATATGGTACAATTTAGAAATTTATTTATACGCGTCGATTGGTCCAGGTCCCAGATTTCTACGATGAAAATAAATTCACTTACGCCGTCTGCGAAATGAAAAATACCAGTGTATTTGTTCTACTTTTATGAAAGTTTTTTGGCTCTGGTGAACATTTAGGGTTTTGTCAATTACAGCGTTCTTTAATTTCATCGACGATATGGTGAGAACAAAAAATTGTATGATGAGTTATTTATGATCTTTAAAATATTTTGGTAGTATAATCTTAAGTGGGGATAGTTCCCCTATGTACATATGTATGTAAATGCAATATTTATTACATCGTCTTGTACACATTGTACGCAATTTTTTTGCTTTAACTTTTTGCTATTTTAAGATTTATTTTTAAATAATCCCGTACATTTTGTATATCTATTTATTATGGTATTATTTTTATTTATACTCTTTTTATATCTTTACAGACATTTTTGCAATTATCTTTGTCATGCTTTATTTTTATTTTTTCTTCGTTTGCGTTAGTTACATTGTTATCGCCGGCTGTAAGAAAAAAAATATTGTTCATGTATAAAAAACTTTTTTAAAGTTGTCTTTCCCGTTTTATTATTATTATTATTTATGCCCTCGTATTGTTGTTTTTGTTATTATTATAATTTTTTTGTTTAAATCAATTGCACTTGGACGATACACTAAATGGTGATGGCGATATGAGATGTTGAATGATTTTGGTTGCCTGCCGTCTTGACGGTCTGGTTGACAGAATGCCGCACTTTCAATTATTATTAATTGAAGTTTCTTTATCAGTTGAAGCGAGTGGAAATATTTGCTAGATTTATTGTTATAAGTGTCCGGGAAAAAAATTAAACGCAAGTTATTTTTAGATGAAAATTGCAAGTGCATTTACTTACGTATTAATAGCTGAGATAAAAAAGACAGTCAGCCGGTTGTTACCGAATTTTAAATAGTCTTGTAGTGCATAAATGAATGTATGGAAAGGAGAGTTTGCAAGGATGTCTTATGGCCTGAAATAAATATTATGCTTTATACACAACAGTGTACACTGTAATCACAGTGAAATTGGTACAGTGACGGGATACCACAAAAAAATACAAGAACACGACAACAATTTTACTACCATTTTAAATGAAATGTAATGTATCTACACAGTTAACTCGTGAAAATGTCAGCACTCGAAAGAGTGAATGTCTTCATTGGATATACTTATGTACGTATGTAGATACTTTATACTACTTGTAAACATTACACCCGGTCTATCTATATGAACCATCGATTTGGTATACATACATACATAATTGGCTTTTACAAACCTGTGTCAGGGTTACGGCCTAGCTCCTCGCAGCACCCATGTTGTGTGTTAATTTTTATTCATGAGTACCGGGACTTTAAGGTCGACTACGAGCGATAGACTTGAGAAGATTGTTCATGGCAATCAGTTACTCTCAGAGCTTTTTTCAGAAGACTTCTGAGAGGTAGTCGCCGAAAGAAATAATTATTTCATATATCTTTTTTTTCAAGCTGTCAGAGCTGGAATTTGAACCCGGAACTCTTGCCTAGTAAGACAACACACTAACCACTAGACCACGGCGGCTACTATACTCAGGATATATAAACTCACCAAAGCTATTAAGTTAGCAAAGACTGAAACTGTTTTGTATACCCAGACGATTTGGTATATCATGAAAAAACATCGGCAGTGCAAATGTCTTAACTTTATTCTAATTTGTGTATGTGGCTACTAGGTATACATAGTTACATTAATACATAATTGGACATTACAACCATGTTTCAAGGGGTACGGCCTAGCCTCTCGCAGCACCCAGGTTGTGTGTGTTAATTTTTACCCATGTATACCGGGACCTACAGATTAAAGTCGACCCCAAACAACATACTTGAGAAGTTTGTTCATGGCAATCAGTTGCTCTCAGAGCTTCTGCCAGAAGACTAGTAGAGGTATGGTGTACCAAATCATAATTTAGAATTTTTCATCAAGCACGTTTCGTTCATTTTTGCGATTGTGACTGTAAAAAAAATGAGAATATATCAATAAAATAATTTAAATACCATATTGCACACTTAAAAAATTCAAGCATTTAATATATAATTTAAAAACAATTGTAAATTGTTAAGCAATTGCACTCAGACGTCATCATTATGTTTATCATTACTAACTAAAGGACCATAAACTTTATCTCAGTGTAGCTTATTCTCTTTACTATCGTTTTTTTTAATATTCACATGACCCAGTGTTATCACATTTATCATTTCTAAATAAATATTTAAACAATTGTTTAATTAAAATTAAAAATAAACTAAAAATTTCTAATTTTATAAAATAAAAACCATGTATGGCATGTATTAGTATGTATATAAATTAACTTTCATTAAATATAAAAAAATAGTAAAATAAGGTATAACTTTTTCTATAATTGAAAATAGCTATATAAGAAAAAACAAAAATTAAATTAGTTATGTGATTAATTTTGAATAATATGGATTAAGTTATACCAACATAATCGTTAGTCAACATTCCAAAGAAATAAACGAATATTTACTTTTTATTTTAAAAATTTTCGTGTTATTTTCTGTAACAAACATCAAAATATTTACTAATTTATGAATCTTTATTATAATTACAAAGCGGTTTAAACTTGTACTAAATTTTTAAGGCTTGTGCGTTTTATTATATTGTTTATGTTTTGTTTATTCAAAAAATGATAATATTAAACCAACAACAAAAATTAAAATAAATAAACAATTGCTATGCCATTCCATACTCTGTTCTATACAAGCGTGTTATAAATGTACATATACATATAATAAAAGTACAATGACATCAAGATGTTATTGGTTTTCTATATTATGATTGCTTTTGTCTGCTATTATAGGTGGATCACCATTATTGTTTTGTTTTATAGCTGTATTTACATTTAGTATTTATTGTAATAGATAATGTAAATAAACAAATAGAGAGCGAAAGTTAACTGCACAAATACTTCACAAGTCTCGTACTATAAAGTAAGAAGCGAATAAAAAATGTATACAGAAAGAAAAAAAATAAATAAATAAGAGCATAAGTTGAAGGTTATACACTCAACGTTATTATTTTAATGCCGTTTAAACATTTATTTTACAAAATATTTACTAAAATCAGGTTACAAAATATTAGTAATTTTCGAGGAAACTAAAAGCCGATTTTTAAAGACCAATATTCAGGAAAGTAAACCCCTACCCTTGCTGTGCAATGTATGAATGTTGAAAATAGATAGATTTTTTGTCTATTAAGCGTCATGTATGTCAAAGATACAAGTTGCTGTCAGTTGATCACTCAAAGGAAAGTGTTATACCTTCATCCTTGATATGATCAACAACAATTGCGCCCTTATTTCGATGTTAATTATGTATTTTGTGGTAGGTTCTGTCTATTACTTCCTAGTAGGTGGCGCTTTCTTCTTATCATTCGTTTGATGCCAAAGGTGGATAGGGTGAAATATCAAGGGGCGGTTTCCTGGCTTTGGACTTCTTTTTTTTTTAATAAAAACTTCGAAATACCGCAAATTTTTGTTCTTCTTTTTTCTCCCGTGGTGGGATTTGAACCTGTGCTGCTTTGTGTTGTAAGCGTAGGTAGGCACCTATGCATATTATGATATACATACATATACAGTGGCCGACAAAAGTCTACATACGACCCCTTTTTTTGCGATTTTATCAGTCCAAGTGAATAAATGAAAAAAATAATGATGCAGTTTTGTTTCAAATCTATATTTATTAATATAAACCAAAATAATATTTATTCCGATATAAACTTAAAAAACTATTCAAGAAAAACTATAAAAAACATTCGACAAAAGTCTACATACGACAAGAGTGTTCACAGAAAAACTTAGCGTAAATGTAAAAAATCATCACCTATTAATAAAATTAATATTTTGTCGGACCCCCACGTGCATCTATAACTGCCTGCAGTCGTCGAGGCATCGAGATCACCACTTTTTCTAATTCTAAGGGTCTTATGTTCTGCAATTCTTCTTGGAGCCTCTGTTTTAACATTTGGGCATTAGTAATTTGGTAGTTACGTATTTTTCGTTGTAATATCTTCCAAACGTGTTCAATAATATTTAAATCTGGGCTTTGAGGTGAAGTGTACAGCTTCCTGGGAGCATAGTATAGCAATCAATCTTTCACAATTTGAACAGTGTGCTTCGGGTAGTTGTCTTGTTGGAAGTACGAATTTCGACCAAGGCTTAGCATATCGACGGATGGTTTTAGATTCTGTTTTAAAATGGAATTGTAAAGGTGCCGATCCATATTATCCTCAATGAACACCAACTTTCCTACGCCAGAAGCAGCCATGGCACCCCAAACCATTACACAACCCCCACATGCTTAACAGTAAAAATTAAGTATTTAGGACCCAGTATTTCTTTTTCACCACACCTTAGATCTACCGTCACTACCAAAAATGTTATTTAGATTCATCAGTAAACAAGACAAGCTTCCAAAAATCAAAACCTTTGTCAATATGCCTTTGGGCAAATTCTATACGAAATTTGCGGTTTTTTTCACTTATTAATGGCTTTTTTCGAGCAGTTCTGCTAAAATAACCATTTCCATTCAATGTTCTTTGAATAGTACGGGGATTTACAAACACTTCTAATCTTGTTGCAAGCTCTTCGGCCAATTTTATTGTATTAATTTTAGGGTTTTTGTCCTTTTCTTTTAAAATAAAGCTTACATCTCTGCGAGTAAGTGCTTTTGGGCGTCCACTACGACGCTTATTTTCAACAGTTCCACTATTTTTATAATTATTACATATTGTCTGAACTGTAGATTTAGTTAAATTTAATAGGTTTGCTATTTCTCCAAAGGATTTCTCTTCAGATCTGTACTTAACCAATAAATTTCGGATATCAATTGAAATTTCTTTACGAGAAGTCATTATTTTACTTAAATATACAACGTTGAAGACTAAATTACAACTTAAAGCTGTTTAAAACAATCTATAAACTTAACAAAAAAAATTCTGTAATAAATAACGGCGCTATCTCGTTATTTAATAGCAACAAAGGCCAGGGTATGCTGATCGTATGTTCACTTTTGTCAATGCATTTTAAATGTTTTTCTTGAGTAATTTTTATTATGTTTATTGAAAAAACGTAAATTTTGGTCTGCTTTAATAAAAATGTATTTGAAACAAAACTGCAAATTTTACGTCTAAGTCACACTGATTGCCGCTTGAATTTGTTGTAGTCAGTATTTTAGAATTTTTCCAACGACGAAAAATGTATTTAAGTTTTCTTAAGTGGATATGTATATTGTAAAGTAAAACAAAGGACATGCAACTTTTATATAGTGTAGTGAAAATGTTGCTAAAATGAGTAATTATTTACAAATCAGTGTGGTAAAAACCAAATACATATTTTTATTTGGTAGATTATAAAGATGAAACAAATTTTTTAAACTTCGATGAAAAGATATTTTTGTTAATAAACAAATTTTTATTATTATTTGTTGTAATAATTTTTATAATAACTGTGTGGGCAAATATTAATATGATTTTATTTTGTAAACGAATAAAAAGTAATTCGTTTTATGAAAGAATTTTAACATTTTATTGAAGAATGTGAATAAAGCCAAAATAAACTATAAACTATTAGATTAAAAAATACCTAAAATGGAAATTTATTCGGAAGAAAATAGTTTTATAACATTATTATGAAAAACGAATAGTATGTACTCGTAATAGTAATACGAGTATATGTATAACAAATCCATATACATCCAAACAACTAAACCGATTTTGCTGAAATTTAGAACATAGATAGATTCAATACTGAAAGTGCAATTGGACATGATTTTATCAAAATTGGGCCTGGGTACCTCCCATACAAACTAAAGGCCCTGATACACTATCATGCCCAGTCGTACGATTCATTCACAAGAAATTCTTATCGATTTCTGTCACACTTTTAAGTCACATCAAAATGGCAACATTATTGCCACACCATCACACAAAATAAGATGCAAAGCATATGAAAAGTTTGCATTTTTCAAACATTTTATAAAATACAACCCTGGTCGCATGGAGAAAGTAATATTTATGAATTTTTTCAAGATATTATGAAGTCGGACTTGTCAAAAAATCTGTCACATAGATAAAATTTTATGCCACACTGTTATACTGTTTTAACACACACGATTTTTTTGACAAATCGTACGATTCGATAGGATAGTGTATCACGCCTTAAATAAGTAGTGATTATATATCTTGAGAACGGTTAAAGCTAAAGTTTCGGAATTTGGTTTGATTGACTTCGTGTTCAGTAAAAATCATTAGCCGAAAAATGTGGACAAATGTCAGAGTTGGGTTTATTGCATTAGATTTAATTTTCCACTAAATTTAGTGGTAGTGGAAAAAATAGTGCATTATCGCCTATAATATTTAGTGGTAGTGGAAATTTAGTGCATTAAATAAAACCATTTTAGTGGTAGTGGAAATTTAATGCATTAAAAAAAACAAATTTAGTGGTAGTGGAAATTTATTGCATTAAATAAAAAAAATTTAGTGGTAGTGGAAATTTATTGCATTAAATAAAAAAAATTAGTGGTAGTGGAAATTTATTGCATTAAAAAAAACAAATTTAGTGGTAGTGGAAATTTATTGCATTAAATAAAAAAAATTTAGTGGTAGTGGAAATTTAATGCATTAAAAAAAACAAATTTAGTGGTAGTGGAAATTTATTGCATTAAATAAAAAAAATTTAGTGGTAGTGGAAATTTATTGCATTAAAAAAAACA
Organism: Metopia argyrocephala; assembly: GCA_963576795.1. Taxonomy (NCBI): domain Eukaryota; kingdom Metazoa; phylum Arthropoda; class Insecta; order Diptera; family Sarcophagidae; genus Metopia; species Metopia argyrocephala. The sequence goes on along the minus strand of OY756208.1, from coordinate 168,106,614 downwards.
AATTTAGTGGTAGTGGAAATTTATTGCATTAAAAAAAACAAATTTAGTGGTAATGGAAATTTAGTGCATTAAATAAAATAAATTTAGTGGTAGTGGAAATTTAATGCATTAAAAAAAACAAATTTAGTGGTAGTGGAAATTTATTGCATTAAATAAAAAAAATTTAGTGGTAGTGGAAATTTATTGCATTAAAAAAAACAAATTTAGTGGTAGTGGAAATTTATTGCATTAAAAAAAACAAATTTAGTGGTAATGGAAATTTAGTGCATTAAATAAAATAAATTTAGTGGTAGTGGAAATTTAATGCATTAAAAAAAACAAATTTAGTGGTAGTGGAAATTTATTGCATTAAATAAAAAAAATTTAGTGGTAGTGGAAATTTATTGCATTAAAAAAAACAAATTTAGTGTTAGTGGAAATTTAATGCATTAAAAAAAACAAATTTAGTGGTAGTGGAAATTTATTGCATTAAAAAAAACAAATTTAGTGGTAATGGAAATTTAGTGCATTAAATAAAATAAATTTAGTGGTAGTGGAAATTTAATGCATTAAAAAAAACAAATTTAGTGGTAGTGGAAATTTATTGCATTAAATAAAAAAAAATTAGTGGTAGTGGAAATTTATTGCATTAAAAAAAACAAATTTAGTGGTAGTGGAAATTTATTGCATTAAAAAAAACAAATTTAGTGGTAATGGAAATTTAGTGCATTAAATAAAATAAATTTAGTGGTAGTGGAAATTTATTGCATTAAAAAAAACAAATTTAGTGGTAGTGGAAATTTATTGCATTAAAAAAAACAAATTTAGTGGTAATGGAAATTTAGTGCATTAAATAAAATAAATTTAGTGGTAGTGGAAATTTAATGCATTAAAAAAAACAAATTTAGTGGTAGTGGAAATTTATTGCATTAAATAAAAAAAATTTAGTGGTAGTGGAAATTTATTGCATTAAAAAAAACAAATTTAGTGGTAGTGGAAATTTATTGCATTAAAAAAAACAAATTTAGTGGTAATGGAAATTTAGTGCATTAAATAAAATAAATTTAGTGGTAGTGGAAATTTAATGCATTAAAAAAAACAAATTTAGTGGTAGTGGAAATTTATTGCATTAAATAAAAAAAATTTAGTGGTAGTGGAAATTTATTGCATTAAAAAAAACAAATTTAGTGGTAGTGGAAATTTATTGCATTAAAAAAAACAAATTTAGTGGTAATGGAAATTTATTGCATTAAATAAAAAAAATTTAGTGGTAGTGGAAATTTATTGCATTAAAAAAAACAAATTTAGTGGTAGTGGAAATTTATTGCATTAAAAAAAACAAATTTAGTGGTAATGGAAATTTAGTGCATTAAATAAAATAAATTTAGTGGTAGTGGAAATTTAATGCATTAAAAAAAACAAATTTAGTGGTAGTGGAAATTTATTGCATTAAATAAAAAAAATTTAGTGGTAGTGGAAATTTATTGCATTAAAAAAAACAAATTTAGTGGTAGTGGAAATTTATTGCATTAAAAAAAACAAATTTAGTGGTAATGGAAATTTAGTGCATTAAATAAAAAAAATTTAGTGGTAGTGGAAATTTAATGCATTAAAAAAAACAAATTTAGTGGTAGTGGAAATTTATTGCATTAAATAAAAAAAATTTAGTGGTAGTGGAAATTTATTGCATTAAAAAAAACAAATTTAGTGGTAGTGGAAATTTATTGCATTAAAAAAAACAAATTTAGTGGTAATGGAAATTTAGTGCATTAAATAAAATAAATTTAGTGGTAGTGGAAATTTAGTGCATTAAATAAAATAAATTTAGTGGTAGTGGAAATTTAGTGCACTAAATGAATCGATTTTAGTGGTAATGGAAATTTAGTGCACTACTTCTGAATGATTAGCGGCTGGCAATATTAGCAGTCCTCGCCATTAAAATCTTACCTAGGGTGAACTGAATAATATATTACATTTGAAAGTACTAAAATTCTTATTAAAACAATAACAACAATTATTTACTTTGTACAGGCGGACTCAGTAAATTAAGAAAATAACATGCACAACAATTTATTTTGACATTGACTTAAGCTATGTATGCATATAATAATATTATATCCATATATGAAGGTATATTAAAACGATAGTGGAACTGAGGTAGTGGAACTAAATTTCCATTCCACTATAGTGCCAATGGAGTTATATTCCATTACCACTAATTATTCAAAATTAGTGCACTAAATTTCCACTACCACTAAAATCGATATATTTAATGCAATAAATTTCCATTGCCACTAAAATTTTTATATTTAATGCAATAAATTTCCACTACCACTAAATTTATTTTATTTAATGCACTAAATTTCCACTACCACTAAATTTGTTTTTTTAATGCAATAAATTTCCACTACCACTAATTTTTTTTATTTAATGCAATAAATTTCCACTACCACTAAATTTTTTTTATTTAATGCAATAAATTTCCACTACCACTAAATTTGTTTTTTTAATGCATTAAATTTCCACTACCACTAAATTTTTTTTATTTAATGCAATAAATCTCCACTACCACTAAATTTTTTTTATTTAATGCACTAAATTTCCACTACCACTAAATTTGTTTTTTTTAATGCAATAAATTTCCACTACCACTAAAATGGTTTTATTTAGTGGTTAACTATTTCTATCTGCATTTAGTGGTGGCTGCAATATTGCTGCATTAATACTAAGTGGTTTAGTGGTAGTGGAAACGATAATGCATTATAAATTCAATGCAATAAACCCAACTCTGACAAATGTAGTGGTAGGTGTAGCGATGTATGCTGTGTTTAAGTTAGTATACCTATAAGTAATGTAAAACAGAATTGGTTGATGTTTTTTTTATGTAGGGTTTGAAATTTTATATATCGTCGGTTGACAGGTAAAACTCATTAAGTGCTATGTTATATGACTACAGTTAGTGAGTTTTACTTGTCAACCGACGATATGTATATTTACTCGTACATATACATACTGTTAATTCTATGCTTCAGTTTTACTAAAATAAAAACAAAAGTTTTTTTTTATAAAGATGGTATTTTTTGTTTATATTTTGTTGACGATTTGAAGGAATCAATTTGACGGACAGTTTTTTTTCGAAGTTTGACGATTTCATGGTCAACTTATCTGGCAGCTATGAGTATAATATACGTATATTGCGTTTAATATGCTCTTGATCATAATTAAAATCTTATTATTGCAAGGTAGTAAAGTAATATGTAGTTTTTTTGTTATGTATTAAAAAGACCCAATACATACAATTAGTAAATTTTTGTCGTTTTTCTTCTCTTTGTATTTATCTTATTGTTACTCACCTTGCCAGTCTTGTTAAAGCCATTTTAAATTTTTTTATCGTTGTTTGTTTTTAAAAGTTTCCAAAACTTTTTTTAATATTTGTTTTGAATATATTTTAACTGGTGTTTTTTTTATTTAACTGGTGTTTTTTAATACAAAAAAAAAAAAAAAATAGAGGCAGTGAGCGATTATTTTCCTTTTAACTACTTATTCATTTAAGTTAATAGCGCTTGTGGTTCTTGTTTTTATTGTCTTTTACAGAAATGTTTACATTTTTGTTGTTTCTTTCTATGACTGCTAATGAATTTCTTTTTAATTTGTTTATAAAATTCTTTTTGTTGTTTTGGCTTACACAAATTTGTCATAGATTAACTTGAAATATTTATTCGCTTGCTTGTTTGTTCAATAAAATATCAATATTTACAACTTTTATTCAAGTAAATAAATTTAAAGAAAAAAACACTTCCTTATTTTTTATCTCTTTTATCCACAAAAGATTTCTTTTACTAATGTTTTTATTGTAATGCAACTTTAATAGTTGTTGTTGCTTCTGTCGTTTTATTTTTTGCTCTCGGTAAAATGAAATAGGGAGTACCTTCCAATTGTTTTGTACAAGAAAATTAAATTTCACACGGAATCAAGAAGAATTTTATAATTTCTTAAACGTAAAATAATAAAAATGAACAAAAGTAGCACAGTATTACAAAAAAAAAAAAAAAGAAATAAAATATGCACTGTATTTAACTTGGTATCTTTTTACCGCAATTAAAAATTAAAAGACAAAATCGCACAAAGTTGTAGAGTCGACTGGCAGTTTTTCTACACCATTGTGTACTTTTTCTCTTATCGTTGTTTTTGTTGCTCCAAAGCCGGTAAATGTTGTGTTAATGTTAAGGGTTGCCAGGCTTTGAAAAAATTAAAAGCAGCCGAAATTTTGAATTTATGAAGTATTAAAGGTAAAAGTATATAGTAAGCGTTACTTCTATGACAGCGGTTACAATTTACAAAGTAGAACAACTTTTCAACTATCAACACATCTAACAGTTAAAAGTTGTATAAATTCTATACTTTAATTTTATGAAAATTCACTACTTTAATTTTTTTGACACACTTGTGCTATGCTTCTACCTTTAGATTTTAGGTGCTATCTATCTGATCTAATTAAGGGTCTCTAATAATAAAATAATAAAAACCTACTCATTAAAGGTAGAAGTACATAACATCCGTTACGTCGTTAAGAACTGAGTACCCTTTACTCTCGTCACCCCTCTTCTATTAGGAAAAACAAATGTTTTGCATAACACACACTATAAAGAGTGAAGTAAAGCGTAGAGAAAGAAATTAGCAAAACTAAAAAAAAAATTAATACAAATACGTACGGAATAGACGTCTACATATTATATTCTTGACATATTCGTCACTTCTCTAAAAAACGTAGTCTGTGTCACCTTAAATTTCCATAGTGTAAAAAAGTCCGAATTGTGCAGTGATAGTACTCAGTTCGAGAATTTGGAGTAAATTTTGTTTAATTGTAACCAGCATCCTCAGAAATCACTCCTTATTTCTTTTTGGTGAGACAACGTATGGTAGCTTAAAAACTCAAAATCAACGCTTAGTAATTTCATTATTGCTAGTTCAAAATAACAAATAAATATATTTTCGCTAATCTATACTTTCAATACAGAAAAACAAACGAATGTGTAACAAATAACAATAACCGACACATTTCTCCAACGAATTACACACTATGCCAAACTTGGCCACCCTAATAATACAATTTCTCTTAAATTTTTACAAAATCAGAACTTTTGTACTCTCTTTGTGAGCTTTTATTATATTTATTAATACCAGATGTTGCACATTTAAAAATTCCCAAAAGCGATTTATTAAATCACATTATTTTACCCACGAAACGCTCTATGTTGCTTTTACTATTTTATAGCTTTCGAATTTAAAGCTAAAAAAATATATATTTGTATATGTATATGTGCATATATGACATAATTTATATTTATGATTAATAATTTTTGACAATTTTAATTTTAAAAGAATTATTTTTTAATATACAATGTGGGCAGAAAAAGAAAAATATAAAAATCATTTTCTGCAAATGCAACTAAAATATTTAAAACCACAACAAATCAATAATTTGGTTAAAAAAGGTAAGCAAGACTAAAAATATTTTGCGAAAATGAAAAAAATTTATGCTTTTCTTTTATAGAACTCGCACAAAATCAAGCTAAACGAGCCTATTGTAATATTTTATTGAATAATGGAGAAAAATTATGCAGAAGCGCTCTCTATTTTGAAAATCGTGCTAAAATGGCATATGGTTTTTGGGCATTGCCTAAACTAATGAAGGAACTGGGAAGTGATGACTATTTAACCCAATGGTGTGCCATTAATAGTTTATCTGAATATATTGTTAATCCTTTACATGCCCAAAGGGCTATACTGTATTTTGATATTATAAGAAGGTACAGAGGGTTTAAAACTTATAACAAAGTTGTTTGCAAATATTTACGGATTATCGGTTTCTTTTAGATGCCAAAATGTCTTTTTACGTATACGCATGAAATACTATAAAGTCAAATATAGGGAGATGTCACGCTTATTGGTTATATTTTGTAAGTAATTTAGTACTTACTTTCTCTACTTGTAAAAAAGTTTATATATGCATTTTGAATTGTAAAAAACCCATTCATGTAAGGCAATTAATTTAAAATAACGGTAAAAGTTTTGCTACATGTGGTAGCTCTTCAAACTCATTGTTGTGAAATCGTAAATAAGAGAGAGAGAGAGTAATCTTATAAGAAACAAAACAGGGTAGCTGTAATTAACCATACTATCATTAACCATGGCTGCACATTTTAGTAGTTTCCCGGTGTTTTACGTTATATAAACGCAATAATTGTTAAAATTTTTCTAAAATTTAAACATTAAATTTTGTTTTAAATAATTATTATTCTGAATGTTATATAGTTAACTTAGCTCAGTACAAAAATGGTGCCAAAAAAATCGTACACACACATCGTTTACTGGATCAATTCTACGCAATGTTAGTTGAGCGCAAAGAACACTATGAGGCTGTTGCCAAAATCTTACCACTTCTAAGCCAGCAATTGGAGAACGTTATGTATTTAATTGATGAGTATAAAGTTGTTAACAAGTTACTGGAAATTTTTCAATTAGATGTTTGCCTCCGACAATATCCCGCTGACTTGTGGTTGCATTTGACACATATTCTAGAACAAGTACCCCAAGAAGCTGTTACAGCTGGTTACTTTGAAATTTTTCATAAACGCATTCAAGGACGTCAGCATCAGTATCATGTATGGGATATGAAATGTTTTGCTTTACTCTTGCGCTGTGCCGAAGCTCAAAAGCGTTTCGTGAATATTGATGGTGTTAAATTGTTGTATAGCATCTTAAAGGAAGAGAAACTGGACAGTCATGAGCAGGTGGTATACGCCCTAATGAATGGCTTATTTGCAAAAACTATATTATGGCGTTGTAGAGAATTTACAGATCTACCCCTGTTAATAACCAAGTTGGCAAAAGTATCTGAAAATAAAAATCAGCAGTTGTATTGCTTACAGGTGTGTAGAAAACATACTTTTACTTCTCTTATAACGATTTTTCTTTTGATTATTGTTTGAATTAACTTTAAGATATTAGACTAACAACTTTGTAAACAATTGGTTAACTCGCTTTGGTGAAAGATTTGCCAGCTTTTAGCTTTATGTGTGGTATGACACAGCATAGAATTTCATGCTGTCTGGAAAAACATTTCAGAATATCAGAAAATAAAAATTTTTATGATATTCGTTTTATACTCACAATAGGAATAATTCCTATTAATTGCATTGGATTCTTTGAAAACAATAGCTTCTAAGCCAGAAAACACGGACGATGGCTAATCATATGTCCGTTCTTCTAGTAAGACGAATTTAAAGGCAAATTTAATTAAAATGATAATTTTTTATTGATTTGTTATATAGAAAATTTCTGATAGGGAATCTATTGCCCTGATTAATCCATTTTATTACGCCAACAACTTTAAAATTTAAGCCAATGAATTGATTTTTTTTGTTTTAGGCAATAGATTTGGATTGAAAACAGTAATTTGAGCAATATTCTCCGCTATATGCTGCTCATCTCGTGGTATTTAGTAGGTTCCGATTGTAGTTTAAATTCCTTTCTATTAAGTATAAGCAGATATTAAATAAATTGGAAAGAAATTAATTTTGTATAATAAATCTTTAAGTTTTTTTTATTGCTAATAGAGAAAAATACATTATTCCGATAAGTATGTGATGAAAAATGAAATGAAAGTCATATACGTACAACTTATCTGTTTTAATATTTTAATAATCAAAAAAATAGTAGCAATGGCCATAAAGGTGGTGAGTATAAAAGGAATTCCAACTCTTTTCAAATATAGAATCTATAGAAACTTGTAATTTAAAACGATTTCAATTTCGATCGATTCGAGTTTTAATTAAACATAAAAATACAAATTCTTGGTCATTTCCTTAACTCTAAGTGGGGGTCTCTCAGAATTCTATTAAATAAATTCATTAATTTAATTGTTGTTTTTTATAAATTTAAAGCTGATCATCAAAATGCTTTTCTAATTTTATTTTTAATTAGACTCTACGTGAACTGGGTGTTATGCCTGTTATCAAACGTTTTATCAAAGAAAATTGCTTAAATGATATACAAACATTAGATTGCAAAGACTTGGTTAATGAAAATGCACGTCAAGAACTGGTTTACTGGCTTGAAAGAGAAATTTACCATACCACGAATTTGCACAAAGAAAATACCTTTAAAGAAGAGAACTGATTTCAAGAATTATAATAAAAATTAATTAATATTTAAAACTTTTGGTGAATATTTTTTATATAAATAAAATACATAAAATTAATTAAAACTGAGAAAACTGAGAGAAAATTGTGTATCCGTTTTAAATGTATACAATTTTGAACTGGAATTTCATATAAAAAAAAAACTAATTTTCGTACAAAAACTGTAATAAAATATTTTGTTTTGATATATGGCATTAAAAAAAGTCTCTTAATACTTCAGGATTTACACCGTTACCAAAAACAAAGGTAGGCTCCTTTTGATTTGTTTCCACTTGTATGTCAATGCTACGAAAAACGAGAGAAATTAATTTTTCATTCAAAAATTAATCTTAAAGAACTTACTTTAAATAGCAGTGTTCCTGTTCTATCACATTTCGTACTGTTGTAAATATTTTACCAATATCTGCATTCTCTGCTGTATTCTCAAACTCTTCAGCAAATACTTTTAAAAAGGGACTTTCTAAGAAACGATCTGTATACTCAAAACCTTTCAGGGAAATTGTTAAACCCAAGTACTTGCGTTTTCTATAATTTTTTAATTGTTTCTCTTCATTTGCCTTATTATGTAATTCTTTAATAATTTCAATTGTATTTTCGGCATCTACACCATCCATATCGTTGACATCTAATAGTTTCTGTATAATAAATAGACGTGGCATGTCTGCTAAGGTCTGATTTTGCTGAATTTTTGTTAAAATTTGAGAATTTATTAAAACGTCTTCATTATCAGATGTTTTAATAAAATATTCACTTTTACTTTTATTCTCAAGTATTACCAAAACAATGTAATTGTAGAGTTCAAAATTTGCGCTCATTACTACATTAAGGAAGAAAAGAAAAAAAAAAAATAAATAAAAAGGAAATTAATATTTTTAGTAGAGCAAAGGCTGTGGCTGCACAAGCATAACTTGCACTTCAAAATCTGCCTCTATTGTTAATTAACTTTTTAAAATATGCAAATACTTTCATTATCCTAATTCGTGAATATGACAGTGGTGGTGAATTTAGAAATTATAGGTATTATTCGTTGGCAATTTACTATCAAACCTAACACATACATAACAACTAATAATGATACTGCGCTTGTTTTGCCACAAATTTTTGGTGTTACTATTAAAGTAATAGTAATAGTAGTCGCCGTAGTCTAGTGGTTAGCGTGTTGGCTTACTAGACAAGAGCTCCGGGTTCAAACCCTAGTTCTGACATCTTACACATAAAGAAATATGAACAAAATATTTCTTTCATAGACTAAGAGGTAGTAGTCTTCTGGCAAAAGCTCTGAAAGTAACTGATTTCCATAAAAAATCTTCTCAAGTTTGTCGTTCGGAGTCGACATTAAACTGTAGGTCTCGGTACTTATGAATAAATATTGATACACACAGATGGGTGCTGCGAGAAGCTATCCAACATACCATAAAGCAATCCTTCTATGTACAATGCAACTTGAAAATAAGTTTACAAAAACAGTAAAATGCAAGCATTCCTTAAATTAATTTATAATATTATATATAAAATTTGAATTTACAAACGTTTTTTAACCATCCACAATTATACAACAATATTTTTAAAATTTTTTATGTCGAATAAAAATATACATTAATTTAGGGGATTTCCACAAATAAATCGAATGTGCTATGCATTAAATGTTTGCAAAAAATCGCTTAAAACTGAGAAAGGAATACGGCAATAGGAAAACAACATAAACACAGAACACCTATTGTATTTTTGTGTAATAAATAATATTAAAGAATTTTTTTTATTGTAATAAAACAATATATTGGTGTTTTAATGTTTATTTTACTATTATGCTAAAAATGTTATGATAATAAATAATATAATATTATTTTTGTAAGCTTATTCTACTATTGAAAAGTTAAGCTTTTAGTAAGCTTGAACATATAACATTTTATTAAGGGTTCCGTTTTGATTTTTCTACAATTGTTACGATAATCTTTTTCAACAAATTGTAAAATGTTTTTCAAGCTTAAGGCTTGTGTTGGTAAGCTTATTATAATATTATTCTCAAGCCATTTGGTATGTTGGGTAGGGCGTAATCCTGAAACAGGGTTGTACTGGCCAATTATGCATGTATGTTTATATTAAAGTTGCATTCAACACAACAGTAGCTGGTAATAGTAATACAAATTAGTGAAGTTTGAATTTTAAAAAGCTTTCTGCTGCCGTCTACTAGCTAGTAGACTGTATGCAAGTAGGTAAGCTTCTTAATCAACCCATGCACGTTTAAATTGCTTTGTTCATTCAATTACCAATTGCTTGAACAAATAAATAAAAAAGCTTTAACAAATTTCACAAGTTGAACAACTAATTCAAAAGTGTATAGGCAGCCCGTTTTATATACATATTTGTTTGAACAATACTTACAATATTCTATAGCTTTCAATAATTCCTCTTTATCCAAATTATTATAGATTTTTACTCTATTTTTTAACTTTTCTAGTGCTTTTTTTAGAGTATTCACCTCATCATCGTAATCTTTTACCCAATTAAAAACAAACGCATTGTAAGCGTAATTCGAATACATATTTTCTTTTCTTCACTCTTGAAAGCTACTTGTTTCTGTACTACACAACAAAACAAAGCTGTTGATGTTTATATACTCGGACTCTCAAATATGTGGGAAAGTCCCTCTCTTATAATTAACAGTGTTGGTAATTTTATTTTTTTGTTTTTGCAAAAGCTTTAAAATCATAATTTAAATAATAATATTTGTACTAAGTTATTCTTGTAGCATTTTAAATTTAAATAAAGTTTATTTTTTTAATTAAACGAAACTTTATTCAAAGTAAATGAAACGTTTTTAGAAAATAAGAAAAAAAAAAAAAATAAACAGGACGTTTTTCAATTTAAATTAAATCTTTATAAATATGGATAGTGCCATATATCGTATGGCACTATCCATATCGAATTCGAAATCTTTTCAGATTTGGAAAAGCTATAGCAACTTGGATTTTCAATCGATTTCAATTTTGATCGAAATCTGAGAAAGTGTAATAGAGAGTGTGGGTAAAAATTACATATTTGTGACGGATCTTTTTAACAAGTCTGTGCGATTTAATAACCTTTTAAAAATTTTTATAAAATAATTCCTGCGAGATCAGAGTTATAATATGCTCGAAAATGCATTCCTGTACTACACTACAACATAAAACTTTTACAACAGAATAAAAAATAATGCACAACTCATGCATAAAATTTTGCAGTGATACATACATACATACATACATATTTGTATTAAAAAATTCTAAAATAAAAATTGAAATTAATTGACCACAATTTGCCGCATTCGTAAGTCGCTTGATAGAAAAAAAAACATCTCTATCTCCATCTACAAATTCCAGTACAATGCATAGCATGGAAAGTGCTTTACTCCCCTGAGTACTAGTGTCAGTAAAAAGACAAAACTTAGTTTGATTTCCATTGCTAAATATTGTGATGCAGTGCAGTTATGCATTTTCCAACGCACTCTTACTTTTTGTGGAGCTGCTGTATGGAACAATTTTAAAACATAAAGGAAATGGTTACTTTAGACAAATATTTGATGAAAAGGATATTCGCACAATGTTATAAAAATGTTTGTTACAGAATTCAATTCCGTTCGTAATTATTCCTTTCAACGAATACGATATCTCAGGGAAATCACGTTCAAACCAAATCTGTTTTATCACTCAGATTCGTACAGATTGCTGAAAAAAAAAATCGATTAATAAAGCACTGAATGAACATCACTATTTTTTGTGTTTACGCCGATATCTCATCAGGGGCAGATGCACTCATACTTTTGCAATCTGCCATTTTATATTCTATTTTTGCCTCTCACAACTTACTCAATTTGTTAACTTACTGAGAAAAAGCTTTCCTATCATATACATATCGTACTCAATATTTTCTGAAATATATATGTGTTATATACATATGTTACGGTCGTACCTGAATAAAAGTGTACGGAGTATATTTTCTGTCAAAATTTTTTTTACGCCCATACATTTTCTATAAGAGCTACCGAAATACGTCGCGTACGTACATTATGAATTTCAAAAAAGTGATGTTTTTTATTTTCTTCAAAACATAATTTTTTTTCTAAATTACATGATTTTTTGAACTTTCTAAACATTTTTCGATTAAAAAGGTACCTATGTATGTATATCGAAAAAAAAAAAATAGTGCCAGAATTAGCCTCCAGATTTTAAGTGTACCTGATTTATTATTACAAATTAAGCTTGTTTGTTTGTAATCGAAAGTTTTCTTTATTATAGAAAAGCTTTAATACAAAAGCTTTATAATATCGATGAGCTTTTTCAAATGTATGTAGAAGCTCTTTGTTAACGGCAAGTCTATTTATACAGTACATTTCTTACAAAATGATGTCAAATTACATATAAAAATATTTGGAATGAAATATTTATTTCCGACGAATGTCCTTAACCATTCGTCTTCTGGAAACATGCTGTAAGTTTTTAAAATTACTCGATTTCGATTTATAGAACAATATCCAATTGAAAAAAAAAAAAAAAACAACATCCATGGTTGATATCGTTAAAATCAATCAGTGTTGGTGTTTTGGAAATTAAAATAAGCCTCAATTATATGAAAAAAAATTTAACATCACTAAAAACAATAACAAATAATTTTAGCAAATAAACAATACTCAAACCAGTATATGAATTGAGTTGACCTTATCAATAGGCTTTGTACTCAATTATTGTATATTGGCCAGACAACTATGTAAGCACATATATATTTGCCGACTAGTTCAGCTTAAAAAAATGAACGTTGGTCATCTGTTAGAGAAAAGTCTCCAGAACAGAATATTTCAAATCAGTTTAGGGTTTGCCCTGAAGGGGTTCATTACCATACACATCGCGTAACTTTGGGGCGGCTTGCACTGCGTTGCACCCTTTACAGAAATAGTAAAACGAACTATGGTGAATATGTTCGATTTAGCGCTCCATATTAATACTGAGATAAAAAAATTTGAAGAAAATATATAGGCAATGAACTTGTAAAGCTAGGTAAGGATGACACCTGTCATACGTAGTATGTATAAGAACATATATCGTCAATGGAATTAAAGAACGCTGTAACTGACAAAAAACCGAAAATAGGTTTTTTGCATCATTTTTATCAGAAAAAAAAATCGCGTCGATTGGTCCCGGTCCCAGATTTCTACGATGAAAATTGATTCACTTACGCCGTCTGCGAAATGAAAAATACCAGTGTATTTGTTCTACTTTTATAAAAGTTTTTTGGCTTTAGTGAACATTTAAGGTTTTGTCAGTTACAGCGTTCTTTAATTCCATCGAAGATATGTAAGAAGAAAATTATAAATTTAACGGAAATTGCAATTGAAAACGAAAAACATACATTTTATAAATATTTTTTTATGAAAACATTTAATTTAATTTTATTTTAAAACAAACTTTGTATGAAACAATGATTTCTCTTAGCAAGACAAAGGTCACCTTAAAAGTATTACATTTCCCCTTTTTGTTAAAATAAACAATAAAAATAAACTCCTAGATGAATATTTTACATTCACCACCAAACCATAAATTTCACCACTTTCTCCAACTTTACTTAAGACAAACAGGTACTGGTGCAGAATTACTTAAAACCCCTGTATATTTGTCCCAAACAGCTGTATAGAAAAATGTAAACAAATCTCTAAAAATATTCAAAGGAAAAACGTAAACACAGAAATTTTTATGCTTAGAGCGAACTTTGAATTGTAAAGAGAAAAGTTTAACCGTTACTGACTGATATAAACCGTTAATTAAACCAAAGCTTCATTATATATATGAAGTGTGCAAAAAGAAATCACTTTAGTTCTTATTAAACACGCGTGCGGTATGGTTTAAAATCAGAAATGTTCTATATTACATGGCCGGCCAACGGATAATTTTATTTAATTTTTAAAAGGACGCGGTTTTTTTCTTTTTTTTTTGCTAAAAAGCGTGCAGCATTAATAGAAAACTGAAAAACTGTAAGGGAATATAAAACAGTAATCTAAGAAGACTATCCTCTGATTTATTTATATTTTTACTTAATCACTGTGCATTTAACACGTTATAGTAGAGCTTTTGCAATTTTTTATTTTTGTTTCTGTTTCGGTTTCTTTTTTAATATTTGATGAGTTTGTGATTTTGTTACTTTCTATGCCGCTTTCTTCGGTCTTTGGGAAAAAAAAGAAAAACATTACAAATAATGTTGATTTTGATGTTTCGGCTGTAATTCTTGTTGAATCCACGAGTTAAAATTCAGTTCCGTTTTAAACTTCGCAAGTGAAACACGTTACGTAACCGCATGCGGTAAAAACGTAAATGAAAGTATTTTAATACAAAATAATAATAAAAAAAATAACAAAAGTTTTATATAAAAAGTACGTGTTTACAAAATGTTTTTTTAATGCAAAAAAGAAAAATATAGCGTGAAACGAGAAATTGAAAAGAGTGTTACAAAGGGAATAAAAATTAAAAAAAATAAAAAACGAAAATTAAAATTAAAAAAAAAAAAAATTACATAAAAATCAAACCGTTATTAAAATAAAGAATGATTCGTAATTTTGTAGAAGACTTTAATTTTATTGGCTTTTTTTTTGTTCCTTGATTGGGTTTACAATACCAACTCTACAGACCAATGTCTCTAGTGCCAAGCGAATCCAAGTACCTCATACTACTAGACTTGTACACGTTACATTAGATTATCGTGGCACAGGCTATAATTTTTGGTTTAAGTTTTTTTTTCAAAAATTTTGCCTGCCACTTTATGATTTCTTTCTAAGATATAGTTTCGGCTTTTATGTAGAACTTTAGAACACTAGGAAATTTGTTATTAATGATTTTAAATTGCAGTTTCTGGAAGTTAAATTTCATTCCTAATTAATTGATTTAAAATTCCTCAATTATTTCTTATACTTTCATATAAATAGTGTATGGGGTTTAGTAAATTAACTTCACAACAACACCATGGCTGCAGAACTACAACTTTTTTAATGCTAAAAACTCAAAGATCTTGATTTAGTTTCTAGCATTAAAACAGCAAATTTAGCGGTTTTTACGGTTAACCAATTCTTTTGATATCAAAGAGTGTAGTCAGGCTATATAGGGTTGTTGTATTAAATCTTTTTAGTCGAGAGCGGTTGTTTGCTGAATCAAATTGAATCATATTGGTGGAATTATGATTCGATTTGAATGAGTGCACCAAATTCGTTGACAAGAATAAAGTTTTAAAAGATTGCCCAAGTCAAGTCAATAAAAGTTAGACAGAGCCAAATAGGCTGAAGACAGAAAACTTATAGTTTGCTGATATTAAAATGACTACTAAATATGTAGAAATCAAATATAAAACCGAAATTTGCTTTATATTACAATTGTGTAACACTGTGCTTAATTTGACAAAAGATTAGCCGATTTTTTCCAAGTGGTTTAGAATGTTTGTTAGTGGCGATTTTAATAAAATTCATAAAAAGAGAAGTAGGCTTTGTTCAACCAAAACTTTTATCTACAAAATGCACAAAATTCTTTGCTTACTTTTGTTACAGAACAGTTTTAAAACTGTGTATGGCCTTATTGTTATGTTTATGCCCGTTTTGAAAACGTTTTTATTCGCTCAAACTTTTGGTATATACAGCTGTAAAAACAGTTTTGAAATTTCGAAATGTTCTAACTGACATTGCTTTTCAAACCTGTTTGAGCCAGACTTAACGTTTTCAAAATTGAAATTGATTATAAACGAATACGGTTTTGAAACCTTTATGAAAATCAGCTGTAAAAAATGTTCTGTCAAATTTGATGGGTTTGCCAATTTCTTCCATTGGTTATCTTTATTATTCAATGTGTATTATTATAGAAAATATGAAAATATTAGAATTAGAATTACTTAAAATTAGCTGTTAGTTAAAACAGTTTTACAACTGTTTCCACTCAAAACATAGGCATAAACGCATATGAAGTTATCGTTATGAGTGAAATCGTTTTGTGTCGAACTTATTTCAAAATAGGCATACATAAATATTTAATGTACACCAGAGCCAAAAAACCTGTATGAAAGTAGAACAAAGACACTGGTATTTTTCAAAACGCAGACGGCGTAAGTGAATTTCTTTTCATCATAGAAATCTGAGACCGGGACCAATCGACGCGTATTTTTTTTTCTGATAAAAATGATGCAAAAAACGTATTTTCGAGTTTTGGTCAGTTACAGCGTTCTTTAATTCTTGCGGCGATATGTATGTATTAAGAAGAGGGAAAAGAAAGAACGTTGCAACAGACTTTCGCCCAAGAACTTGTAAAATCGTTAAGAGCCCTCAGGTAGTAATTTCAAAATGTGTAGCATTAGCGGGATTCATCCAAGAGCAAAAAAACTTGGATGGTCATTCTTGCTTGATGAACTCGTAGATATCACAATTGATTGTTTCTCGTGGTTAAACAAAATGGTAGAAAGTTTGTCACCCGAGGATCTTTAATTGTATTTAAAAAAAAAAAAATATTTTCGCTTGGCTATTACAGGGGGGTTACTTTATATTTCGATTCGAATCAAAAATCTTACGAATTCGTAAAAATTTACGAATTTTCGAAAAATTTTTGTATACATATAATATTGATTTTATACAAAGTAACCCCTCAGGATTCTATTTATTTGAATTAAAAAAAATTATTTTTCATTCACTACCCAAAATAATATCGATTAAGTATCCATGTCCAGAATTGATGATCATATAGCCCCAATTAATGGCATTTTCCATCACTCTTTCCAGAACTTTTGCCGATAGGTTCCCACATACCTGACGGCTATTATCTTTGGAGACTTCAAGAGATCAAGGTTTCACAGAAAGAATATTTCCGTAATGAAAAAATTAAATTATCAATTAATTTTTCATTGAATCAATAATCCCCTCGATCAAAGTGACAATTCTCTTACAACTAAATTTTGTGTTTTTAATAAAAAATTTCAATTAACTTTTTAATTGGAGGGGTCGTTGATATTGGTTAGAGCGCTCGCACAAAGACTCAAACGGTCCAGGTTCAAATCCTAGCAAAGGAGAAAAATGAAACCGCTCCCTGGCATTCCAGTCTATTCCACTTTGCAACGAATGATCAGGAGTACAACGCTCCACCTTTTGGGAAGAGAACAGCTAACCTACTTAGTGAAGACGCTTACCATTCACAATCATCACCCACCGACAGATGGAGCGATTTCTGTTGATCATTCAGGGATGAAGGTATAACACTGGTTTTTGAGTGGGCAAATTGACAGCAACTTGTTTCATCAACAAAAGGGCGCATAATATAAAAAAAATATAATAAAACTGTCCATGTATATCTTCAAATTCCAATACAATGCATTGCATGAGTAGGGGCTTATTCCTGAGTATTGGTCTTAATAAAAAAAAAGTTGTTGCAATAATTTTCGTTCATCAAATTGAAAACAGTTTTACAGTTTTTTCTATGTTTACTTCGTGACTTCAGGAAAACTAACAAAAATCGAAGCAATTATTTGGTTTTCGCTGAGAGTGTATCGATTCACAGCTTCTTGAAATGTATTTTGTATCTGCTTACATATGCCAAGACAAAACTGATATCTATTGCCATTTCAAAAAATTAGAGCATCTTCCGATAACATGATTCCGCTATGCTACTGCTGTTTAGTTTTAGTGTTGATTTTCCTTATGCGTGGGCGAAATATCAGTTTTTGTTCACTGTAATATCCTAAAGCTGTGATATAGTGAAAGAAAGAAATATGAAAATATATTCTCTCGGCGACCACCTCTTAGCAGTCTTCTGTTGAAAGGTCTGAGAGTGACTAATTTCCATGAACAAGCTTCTCAAGTCTGTTGTTGGGAGTTGACGTTAATCTGTAGGTCCCGGTACTCATGGATAAAAATTGGGCGCTGAGAGAAGCTAGGCCGTAACTCTGAAAAAGGGTCGTAGTGGTCAATTATGTATGCATGTATGTAATATATTTTAAAACAGAACCCATTTCTCGCCTCCAGTTTATTTAGTATAAAGATTCTTGCAGATTAAAGTGCAACGTGGTCAAAGACTATATTGTGAGAAAGAGCTAAAACAATATCTACTTAAAAAAACATCATTTTGTCTCTTTTACCTTTAACTCAAGGTATACACGAACTGCACTATTTTATTATCTATTTATAAAGTACAAAAAATTTCTTCTACTTTTAATACATTTTTTCTCTTTTTACTCTTTGTTATAAATGATATAAAAGGTAAAGCCTACTTCCGGGTGCAAAAGCAAGCATTTTAACTAAAACTGACAATATTTATAAAAAGAAATTCTTAAAAACAAAACTTTGTACAAAGTGTGAAACGCAAAGATGATTAATTAAAAGAACTATAAACTTAATGGATGTCATTAAAATTTAAGTTACATCAAAGTGTGCTTTTAGGCTAAATAAATAGTGGTTACTTTTTTTCTTTTAATTTCATTTCAAGTTTAAAAAAATTTTTTTTTGAAAACTTTATTTTAAAATTTATTTACAATTTACTTCTTTACTGCCTAGCTTTAGGCTATAGAGAGTAATATATTTTACAATTATTTTAAGTATTAGTAAATACTTAAATACAAATTCTTTAAAATTATCATTTTTAATGCTGAAATGGGATAGGGGTAATTGTGGCATACTTTAAAGCATTGTTTTCGTTTATTATTTAAATTTTCTATAGAAATCAAAATCAAAATTAAAATATAGTTGCTAGTCTTCTGTGTTATTCCATATGCATGTAACCACGTTTCGGTAACAGTTATAGTGCTTATGAGCAGTTGTAATTCTAAAAAAATATGTGCTTCCAAATAAATATTCCAAATACTTGCATGACACTGGAAAAACGAGAATCTTTAATAAAGGTTCCGCATTTAATATGTGTTAAGATATGCGTTTTATTAAAATTTTCCATACAAAAAAAAAGTTCTTTTAATGCATTTGAGATCCATTTTATTTTTGGTTTATATAATATGGAGATAGTGTTTCAGCTTCTTTATTTTCTCGAAATTTTCATCATAAACTCTAAGTGGGTTGGGGCTTCTAGACTGATGCTTGTTATAGGCATCGTACAAATATAAGTTGTTTGGTTTTTCTATATAAAAATAAGTATAATTAAAATATTTGCTACTGCACAAATTATTTTAATAAGAAAAGAAACATTGGTCGCATTGCTGTACAATTTATTGGAACCTTCGAATTATGTATAAGGTTAAATGTATTTCTTATAAGAAAATTGTAAAGAAATTCATAAGTTTTATACAGAAACAACACACCCTCACAAAAGGGTGCTTACAACGTGCTAAATCATCACTAAAAGTAGAAATTTTTTACCCACATATTGGTTCGTTAATAATTTGAGTGGTTGCCGAAGTATAAAATGACGAATGTAGGTCAACTTATTGCTTTTCACTGACTAGACACGCCTCTTTAAACCACGCCCATTTTTAATGACCTATGAATATTATTATCTTTTTTTTTTATTGAGGACAGCCACTCAGGGGATGACCCTTACTTATGTAGAACATTATGCTGCTCTAGTAAAATATGTTCTAGGAAGGGGGAAAGAGCGTGTAGTATTAGTGGACTTTTGATTTAAGCTTACCAATAACGCAATTGACAAGAAAAACTTTCGCTGAAAGATTGTTCCATAAACGAGCAGTGCGGTTAAAGAACGAATTCTTTCTATAATGAATTGTGCGATTACAATCAACTACAAAAGGATTTACTCTGTGTGAGGCACGAGGTATTCGTTAGAAAATAAGATTATCCGGAATCAAGTACTTAATTTCATCAAAGCACCACCCGTGGTAGTACCGATAGAACAGTGAAACGCACGCCACATTGCGCCGATGCTGTAAAATATTACATTTACATGCCAAATTTCATTGCTGTAGCTTACAAGGAACTTGTTAAGTAAGTGTGATAGCCTGCTCAGTTTTGCAATTATCAGCGAAAGTTTATAGATCTTTCGGTTAAGTGGTTCTGGAGTTTTAAAACGACAAATATATGACAACTTATTTCTATATATTTACGTTATAGAGACAAAAATTATAGGAAATTCTTGTAAGCTGCTATATGCCTTTTAAACCTTTTAAACTTGTAAAGATATATGAACGTTTAGGACCTTCATAGGTATAAGAGGGAAAAAATTGTATTGATGCGTCTGTCAATGAATTCCAATAATTAAAAAAAAAAAAAACAAAAATAGTAAATGTACTGCTTATTGTCTCTATGGCCATTTCGTTGATAGATTTCAAACATACATTCGTAATTTTTTTTTTCATTTTATGTGCAGTCTATTGTCAAATTAGTCGGATATTTTCAGAGCTAATCAATAAGAAATGTGTTCACAGTGCAGATCTTTTAAATGAAATTTCGATGATGAAACCTAATATTTAATTTAATTAATGTACTAATTAAACAATAAAGAAAATAAATTTGTGCTCTAAAGGTACGGTTATATTAGACAAATATGTACAGATATGACGAAAAAGCGTAATCACTATTTTTTTTGGAAATATTTATGAAATTACGATATTTCGTTTTATGTAAATATTTCTTCAAAAATATTTAAAAAGAATATTTCGATATTTAATTAAATAAACGTGAAGAAATGAGAATGTATAAAATAACAAATGTTTTTATAAACTAGTGGTTACGGTTTTTTCAGCAAATAATTTGACCGTAGTTTTATAAACATATATTTTTTTAACTTAAAAAGCGAAGTTCAAAATAAGGCGCAAATTAAGTAAATATTATTGCATACTTTAGGGCTATTAAGAAAATAAATCATTAAAACCTAAATAAACCTATATTCCTTAAATACATACATATATACATACATATATAAAATAAATGTAACTAAAATTAAATCTTAATATTTAAAAACATTTTGTGGCATAATTTCAGGCTTATTTTTGGAATTAAACAAAGAATTGAAGAAAAAAAAAGTGTTTTTGTAAAGTGCAAGTCAAAAAATATGTTTTTGAATATTTTTAGACAAAATATATTAAAATTATAGAGAAAAAGATAAAAAGTGTAAAAGAAATTAAAAAAAAATAATTAAAAAAAATTTGTGTAAAAAAAATATTTAAAATTAAAAAAATAAGAAAAATTAATGCACAATAATTCAGCAAACATGTTGCCTAAAACAAACACAACAACAATAATGTCTACAACTAAGAAAACAAAATCCTCATTATCAACAACATCTAAAATAAAATTATGGCCATTATGTCAACAACAAATACCTTTAACTACAGCAACAACAACTGTAACAGATGAATATTGTAAAAATATTAAAAATATAGAAACAGTTGTGGCTGGTAGCAAACGATATGCCACAACTGCCAATAACAGCAACAACAGCAAATACATTAAACATGAAAAACATATAAAAACAACAGCAGCAACAGCTACAGCACAAACTGCAACGGAAACGGTAACAACACAAGTAGCCCAAAGAAAACAACATCAAGAGCATTGTAAACTAACAGCACTTAAATGCAATAATAGTAACAGCAAGAGCAACAGCAACAATATTAACAACGAAAATAACAGTAACAATAACAACAACAACAAAAACAACAAAAATAATAATAAAAATAAGAAAAACAACATTTGTAGCAGTAAAAATTCAACAATTTGCTGTAAAAATGTCTTTAAAAGAAAATATCTACGAAATAGTTGCCGGTCGTTGTCGTCATTGTTGTTGCCATCATTATCAACATCAACATCATCGACATCCTTCACAACATCAATACCATCTATAGCACTGTCTTCGTCATACTCTTGGATATTTTGCCTTTGGTTATGTTTAGCAATTTCATCACTGGCTTTTGTTCATTGTACACCATCGCCTTCATTATCAATGCAGCAGCCACAAAAACGAGGTAAACAATTTTAATCATTCTCTCTTTTTTTTACTATTCTGTTTTAAAAATATTTTCTAGTCTTCTATTTGTGCTTTTTTCTTTTAACAAAAAGATTTCTGAGAAATAAAAAATAATTGTCTAGTTGTAGGAGACCTTCATAATTAGCATTGTATAGAGAAGAAAATTTATTTACAAAAATGTTGTTGCTCTATGAATGAATAACACACTAATTGACATATTTTTTATATATTTTATTTAATGGTTGTTATCTTTCTAAACCAGCTTCTCTACTGTAACCATAATTTGATTTTTATTAGACTATTAAAGACATAAAAATATCTGGCCTGTTTTAGGGAGTGTGCCCCTATTTAAATTTAAAAACAAATTTTCTAAGAAAAAATAACTTTATCCGGTATGTGATGATTTAAAATCAGTTAATCTGTCCTCATTATACTCATGATTATCTGCTCATTATACTCACAACTGTTGGACCTAAAATTTAATATAGTCCACATATCTCTGCGATGTTGCTGTAATTAATAATTAAGATCTACAATATAATGCTTAGAGTAATGTACAGCAGACATCTACCTAGTACTTTCATATATTCTGACACACGGTGTTTTCTTGATAATAAACAAACGGCAAGAGTTTTTTTTTAATAATTTTTTGTATTTTGGTTTATTATATACTTAAGAATATAACAGAAGAGAAACTATTCAAAATGGCCGCCATTTGCCCTACAATATGATCGAAGTATTACAGGCCAATCATCTATTGCAATACGCACGACCTCCATGGGGAAATTGTCCACTGCGGGGATAAGTGCACGCTTAAGAGAATCCAAATTTTGTGGTGAGTAGTATAGACCATGCCATCTAAAACGGATCATAATTTGTAGTCTAAAGGATTCGGGTCTGCACTACCCGATGGCCAATCTTCTGTGGATATAAAATTTGGTATATTGTGTTTTAACCATTCTTGAGTGATTTTTGCTTTATGGGCTGAGGCATGGGCTGAGGCCGAGTCCTGTTGAAAGTTCAACTGCTTGTTTTTGATCAGTGTGATATTTAACGGCTTCACAACCTTTTCCAAAACGTCAGATAGATACACCTTTCCCGATGTTTAACATCTTTTTTGCAGAAATGGACCAAACCATACCATCACAGAAGCAGGATGGTGACCTCTCTGAACACTCGGAACCAATTCATTTGCTTGTAGAGATGACTGAGCATAGCCTCTATCATTTTGTTTGTTGAACGACTCCTCCAAAGTAAAAATTTTCTCATCAGTAAAGGGAATTTTTCTGTGACCGTTATTGGCGAACTGGCAAATCAATGCTTTTGATTTTTGCTTGCGTTTCTTCTTCAAAGTCACCGTAAGTAGATGCCCCGTGTGTCTTTTACAAGGCCGGTGTCCCAAGTCATATATAATTATTCGAGAAATAGCCACTAGATATATTCATCTCATGCGACAATATTTGCTGCTTTCGAAGTAGATTTCGATAAATTCGATTCCTCCCAGCTTTGACGGCTCTGGGAGGTCGCACAGAGCGCCGACGGCCAGATCTTGGACCGTCTGCTACTCCACCAGTATCCTCAAATAGTTTCACAGCACGATAAACAAAACTAGGACTTACTCCGAGCAGCTGCAACGTTCGATATATGTTTTCAGATTTCATTCCTCATTTGTTTAGGCCAATTACTACAACACGGTTTTCGATATCTCCCCATTCCATAATTATAACCCACGAACGCCAAAAACTTTTTACACAATAATAAAGTATAAATATTAGTTGTCAAAAACCTGGCAACTTAAAAAGAGTATGATCAGTAGATTTCTTATAGTGGGAGCGATTTGCACTGTGCCAGTAATTATGAAACTACTAGGTATAATAGACTTGGCTCATGAAATCCAAAGTTTCTCTTATGCTTCTGCAATTAATGCACATAAACATTACATCAAATATAACTCTTTTTTTTACTAGACCAGTGCTGGCTAAAGAGGAAAATGAAAAATCACACAAGTGACTACATTGCCTGCTATGATCTAAACAGCTTAAACGAAATTGTTGAAAGTTAAACTAAATATTTTGCTTCTACTTTTTTTGTGTGTTACAGTTTACATAGTAAATTCTAGTTATTTGCTTAATTCTTACTTTCAAAGAAAAATCTCTTGAAATGAAACTGTATTTAAGGATATTGTCCTTAACAAAGGCAACAAAATGGAAAATTTATTTAACCATTAAGGAGAGTTAATGAAAATCTAGTCAATTAATTACAATATAATAATATTTTTCTTTTATATTTACTTACTCTTCTTATCTCACAATTTTGTTCCCTCTTATCATACTCCTACGATTAAGCTACAATACACACTTGTAATAAGTGTTTTCATATAACCCAGCATGCATATTCAGACATGAAAACTAAATTAATTTTTTTTCTAAAGTAATGATATACTTTCATTATTTTGTTCAAAAATTTATCATGGCTTGGTAGTGAGAATATTTTAAATAAATATGATGTACCACGATTAATCCGTTCGTTCGATGAAGAGACAACAAGCCGTTAGACTGCATTTACACTTGGGAGATTGAATGACAGACAGACGAACGCTTTAGGAAAGGGCGCGAAGAAATGAAACGTAAAGTACCCGAACGTTTGTACCACACATTTTTACTTCTCTTTTCTACTTTTCGTAATTTTCGCTTGTTGCTTAATATTTCTTTTCTCTAATTTCACTGCAATTTTCATTCTGCTTTGTATGATAGAAATAGAGCAACATTACTCTCTGTCTTCTAATTTCCATAAAATACAAGATTAAGGCAAAAGTGTCTGTCCTTCAATATCAGAAGTGAAAATGCAGACTAAAGGCCGATTGAACGTAGAGCTTTTACTAAAGTAGGAGGCATTTCTGCTCTGGAAGATTTTGAAAAATTTTTAGTTTTTTTTTTAGCCAAACTTTCCGTTTTCTGTTTGCTCCGATCGTAGCAAAGCCCTAACGCTGGATAATATGTCAGGGTAAATAGAGTTATTTATTTACATGTACGCATGTATATCACACAATGTGTCTATTGACAGAACTTTTGTGTTAAATGTTTGCTGGTTAATTTCCAGATAACTTATTAAAATAGGTCTGCTTTTTTTTGCTTTATTTCGTACTCAATTTCTTGTCTTTTATCATCATCATTGTTGCTTTCAATTTAGTAGAGAGAAGTATCAGTTATTGTGTTCGTTTTTGCTTAAAGCTGAGTAACACTTTTATTTCATGTATTTCTTTTTACTTGGATGCTGTGACATACTCTGCTACTCTTCTTCTTTATAAAACTGTTGTTGAACTCAACACATTTTAAAGAAAAGTAAAGGGAAAAAAAATTAAATGAAGAGAAGAAAAGCAGCAAAAAAAGAAAAAAACAAGTAAAATAAGAAAACTTCTTTAATTGGCACAAAGTAATAAGAAAGAAAAATAAAACTGTCTCACAGATATTAAAACATACACACATTCAAAGACTGATACTGTTACATATTATAAACTCTCTATCTGACTCTTTCTCTCACGTGCATACAATACAAACTTAGAATATAGGGATTTAAAAGACACAATTTCTGTTGAAAAGTAAATATAAGAGAGTACCTATAGAGTAGAAATAAGTTTTTCTTTGAAAGTCGTTTGAACTAAAAAATAAAAAAAATGAAGAAAAATTAATTGAAATTTGATGAGTTGCTAAATAGCAGATGGTTATAACAACAATACCATATACAATAAACATACGTATGCATATGTACTCATAGTAGATGTATGTGTATAAAGAGAATAAATGATAGAGAAAATACTATGTTACAAAGGTTAAGAAAAGGTTAATATAGACATGCATATGCATGTATATGTGTGTTTCAAGGGGTCAATTATTTTGTTGTGTTAGGATACAAAGAACTATAAGAAAGAACTTTTTTAAAAAATTATTTCATAATAGCTGTTGCTAATAAATAAAGGATAGGCAAATTTGAGGTTAGGAAATAGAAGTAAATCGGCGACTACCTCTCAGCAGTCTTCTGGCAAAAGCTCTGAGGTCCCGGTACTCATGGATAAAAATTGACACACACAACATGAGTGCTACGAGAAGCTAGGCCGTAATCCTGACACAGGGTTGTAAAGGCCAGTTATGTATCGGTTGAAATAATCTATAATTCATCAGTAGTTCTATGCTTAACATTTTCTTAGGCTAAAGAAATGTACTAAATAAAGCGTAGAAGTAAAATTGGATCTTAATTGTTTTCTATTGCGTCAATAAATAAAATCTCTAAAATTGGGTTTTAAGATGTGTTTCAATCCCTGTTTCTTATAATAAAGTCGTGCATAGAACATTAGTGTGTTACTGCTGCCTTTTTTTAAAACTAGTTTAAATAACCTAAAAATAAGTTTAAGGAGTTGATTAAAAGTAATGGTCAAAAACTGTTGGTGATATTTTTGCCAGAAATGTATACTTTTTTATAGAAAAAAATAGTTTTCAAACAATATTTAAATGAAATTTTATCTATTTATACGACATAATAAAACATGACAATTTCTTATATGTATAATGTATTTAATGTTGGAAATCAGATATATTTTCTTAACAAATTCTGTCAGAGAAGGAAAATAAACGTGTTTTGAAAACATGGTATAAATTAGGGGTAATGATTTATATTTTTTATGGTCTACTTCAGGGGTTATAAGTATGTATTTAATTTAAACTAAATCTAAAATTATACTGATTTAGCAAAACAATTTTCATATTTTTTAAACTGTATTTTTTATATATTTCCTTTATTTTTATTTTAATATCTATAAACAATTGTGGTTTACTCTTATTACAATTTAAATAACTAATAATACGTAATGCAATAAAAATGTAATAGTAATAACAAACGTAATTACTAATCTTTATTTAAAATACTAATGAAATCTCAACAAATATGCTCAATTATTATCATTAGCTATAGAAAAAAAACAAGAAAAATTTTAGAAAAAACAAAAATATTAAAAAAAATGCAAATTATAATTAGATGATAAAAAAATTTCACGCTATATTATTAGCATAAATACCAAGTGGAAAATTGAAAAATTATATTTGAAAAACTATTAATATAACCATATACGAATATATATAAGTATATATTTTCCATTATTCTATTTTTTATATAGTCGTACATTTATTTGCATATATTTGTCCCCCCCACATATGTAATCTTCTTTGTTGTTAACCAAACAATTATATAATTTATTTTAATTTTATTCATTGTTAAGTATTAATTTGAAACTAATTAAATTATTTATTTACATAACGCATCTATAGGCCTATAACAATAACAACAACTGCAACAACAACCAGATAATATTCGCAGCTTAAATTTAAAATAGAAATGAAATCGAAAACATGAAAACAACTTTTCAGGCGTACTGCAATTAATAAAATATTATAATTGGAAAAATATAATTAAACCAGTTAGAAACATAGATTTTTTGGTGCTTCTAATTAAACCGCTTTGCAAAAAAGCATACTTTTAGGGACGTAATAACAATAGTACATACTTTAAGGGTTTAAAAAGTATTTTAATAACTTAATACTGTAAAAAGTTTACATTTATGGCGTTTTTCTTTATATTTTTTTCAAATGTTAAAAGAAATATATTTTAAAATTTTATTTAAAGTGCAAATTTTTTCTTGGATTTTCTGAGGTTTTGCTTTTTAAAACATTTTGCATTGAGTGGTTTCAATTTTCTATTTGTGGTCGACGTAGCCTCGTATGTATTGTGTATTTTGTAATAAGAAGTAAAAAAAAAAAATAGCGAAGTATTGCATGTTTATTTTTTATCATAAATTTTTTTCCACAATAAGATAATTTCTTTATTTTCAAATAAATTTAGAAACGTTTAAAGAATCTACATACTTATTCTTTCTTACAATTCACTTAAATCTTGACTATGCAACATTGTGAACTCTCCAAACGTTTCCTATTTTTCAGAACTTTGTTAATACTCATAACGAAAACATCGCTGCGTTGGTTTTAAATCCTTAATTTTAATACTTAAAAGAATATTAAGAAAATATTAAATACCTCACGGCCATATAAAAGGATCAAACAATTTTATCTTATTTGCCTTAAGCCACCCGACATTTAGTAATTTAGCCATGTGCTATTCTAATAAGAGTGATTTGTAAAATGTATTGCATACTTTAGGGGTTAATTAATAATATGTTGCCCTAATATACTGTCTATATTTATTTTGCCTATGCAACGCAATCTCATCGAAGAGCGACGATATTATTAAAGGATTTATTTATTAAATTGTGGTTTTTATTTATAGTATTTCTAGTTGAAGGCAGTCCACATGTTCAACAAAAATTAGTTGGATTTGTACAATTGCTATCTATGATTTTTCTACATATGCAATATTTTTTAAAAATCTAAACAAATATAGGTTTTTAATTAAAGTTTAAATTTATTTGCCTACTACATGTGTATGCATTGATTTAAAATTAGTTTTAAGCAAAATATAAATCAAAAGATAATTTTTATTGAATGCATATATGTTTTTGGTATTTTTTATTTTGCTTTTAGTAAAACAGTTTGCATGAAAATCACATATTTTAAATAAATATAATTATGGCTTTAAATTAAAAATAATGCAATATAATATTATTTAAAAAAATATTTTGAAAAGAGCCTTAAATAAGGCAATAGATTTTTAGTATTAAAATACTGTTACAATGATTATGTTCTGCTAAAATAATGGTCAGCTTTTAATGTATTGCAGTAAGTAATTGCTCAAAATAAATTAAAAGTCTAAACATAGAACACAATATTTTCTAATTAACTAAAATGAAAATAAACTTAATATTGAGTTGAGGAATCACGTTCCACATAAAAACGGAAAAATAAAAGTTAAAGTTCGTCATCAGTCTACTGTTGGGTCAGCAGACCTACTGCTTTCTTAATGAACGCCACTAAGTCTGGTACTTTAGTGGTGGATATATCCTCTAGTGAAACCTAAACACATCCATCTAAATCTATCCCGAACACCACATTCACACAATACGTGTTTCTTTGTTTCTGATACCTGCGAGCTCAATCTTCAAGCTTCTTCATCTGTGATCGCCATTTTCTCTAAATGTGAACACGATGAGAAAAAGAAAATCCGTCAGAGGTTTTAGGTCTGGCCTCTATTCTACAAAATATCGAAAGTGCGCCCAAATTGTGAATTAACCACCGCCTTAGCGTAACCAATTTGAGCGTTATAGTGTTCCAAGCATTTACCATATTTTAGTCAATGCATTCATAGTTCAGGTACCCTGAACGCTAGTTTTTGCAACATGTGCTTTTGAGGCCATTGTTCAGGTTGATTTAAGCACATATAATAATGGCCACGATTACATACGTCCTTACATAACTGGCTATGTAACAGTTTTTCCGAGTTACAGCCTATCTTCTCACTGTATCCATATTGTGTGCGTCAAATTTTATGCATTAGTACCGGGACCTACAGTTTAACGTAGAATTCGAACGACAGACTTGAAAAGCCTGTTAATGTCAATCAGATACTCTTAGAGCACATGCCAGAAGAATACTAAGTAGTAAGACAACACACCACATACTAGAGTCGGCGACCACGATTACAGCCTGGAAAACAATAAAAGAGTTTCCCAATGGATTTGACAAGTCTCGGTTGAGCTCATGATTTTCAGCAGCGATCCCACTGTCGATTAAGAAAGAACTCTTTCAGACCTAAGCCTCCAGTAGACAATTGCTAGTTTATCTTGAGTTTTCTGCCAAAGCACAGTACCAAAGGCATAGCATCCTGGGCCTCAATTGGGTTTCTACGGTGATAGCTCTTTAGCCTTTCTTTACTAAGCTATTGACGCATAAGTGATTATGGGCTCAATAATAGCAGTGTAAATCAAAATGGTCATTCTTGGCAATAGACCATATATTTTACCGAAATAACAGCGAACTGTCCATAAAGCTCTAGTCGCCTTAGCTTAAATAGCACCAATGTGCGAGTTTCATTTAAGCCTTCTTCATAGATAATTAACTGCCCTAGAAAACATGAAGAAATACAGTCACTTGTATTTATTTGAAAAAGGTACAACAACTGTCTTTGCAACATATATTGATAATTCTCTACTTCCAGAGTAGTTCTCATAAGTTCGCACTACATACTCTCAAATTTTCCACGGACCGTTGTATCAAGTCGTCAGCATAACCAATTAAACTGATGCCTTTATGAACCAGCATGGAACAACTCCGACGGCATCAAGGTCAACTCCTCTCCATCGAACTATAATTGGTTTTTCTACTCACGTTCTACGGAACCAATAATGGAGTCAAAACCTGTATATTTTAAAAGCACACTCAACACAAAGCAATACCCTCAAAATGAGATAAAATTGTAATATGTATGTACATATACTCTATACACAGACCTCAAAATATCTTTTTACTAAAGTTACTTAAGTTTTTTTTATTTGTTTTTAGACGCAAAACAAAGTCATTATGATTGGTTTTAACACCAACTTAAATGACAGCATAAAAAGAAAAAACAAAAACATAATTCTCTAAACTTTTTAATTACAACATAAAATAAAGTTTCCTTTTTCAATATCCTTGGCATGTAATAGCGATTTTTTATTATTATTTATGCAACAAAAAAAAAAAAAAATAAAAAAATAGACAATAAAATTTCGGTTTGTTATTCTTCTCTTTTCAAAATTTATTGGAAACTTATAAATTATTTATAGAAATGAGAAGAAAAAAAGTTTTAAATTGTAACAAACCAGACATGGAACAACAATTAGCACTTTAATACTAAACATTTGAATTTTTCTTGAAAAACTTTTTTTTTGTATTTTGGTCACTATTTTTTTTATTGTGATTTATATTTCCGAGCATGACATAAATATTTAAATTATTTGTTATGGTGGTAAAGAAGTTTGCAAAATGTAAGACAAGAATTGATAAAACTCTTAACTCATATACATACATATATATATGTATATACATTATTTATAGAATAAATTTTTTCTTAATATGTTTATTATAACATGGATTTTTACAGAATTTGTTTCATAAATCTTTCATTTGTTGTATTTGATATTGGTAGTGATTCCGAATATTAGGGTATACTTTAAGGCTGAAGTTAATGAAATTTTTTAAAATATAAAATAAAGCATAACTAACGGTTATTGTGAGCTGAAATTATAGAAAGACGATTTTTATATATAATTGACTGACGTATTCATAAAAATATTGTACGTTTAGTAAAGGCATTTTTGACAAGTTTGTATGCCATACTTGCAAATAAACCCAAAATGAACCTGTAGTATTTTTTATGAATACAGCAGTCAAACTATTACTTATCCATCATGAAACTTCAGTATTTTTGGAAATGATACAAATAAGAAAAAAAATATTTTCCAGAGTGAATTTTTCTTAAGAAGTAAATATTAAAACTCTTGAAGGATGTTATTCCCCTGGAATTGTAAGTTCAGTGATTGCAAATGATGCATGACATCAGTCAAAAATCGTAAGTTTTGTAACTACTCGTCGTCGTTTACTTCTTTTAGAAATGCAATTATCGGGTTACACAAATCTAAAAATCGATTGTTGTAGCTACATAACCATCTAACAATACAAAAGAAATGCTTCAAAACACTGCATCACGAAGGCAATCTTTTACAAAAAACAAAAAGAGAAGAAAAAGAAAAAAAATAATTCACAACTTATTTAAACAATTTTGCGGTTACCGTACCATATATTTACATTAAAAATTCTAAAAGAAGAATTCAAATTAGCTTGCTTTCCATTGCTAAAAATTGTTATGCAATACATTTCCTAACGTAGCCAAATTAATGTCATTTTTTTTTTTTCATAGATGTTTGTATATTTTTGCGCCTTTTTTTTATTGTTGATGAAACTGCTGTAAATTTGTCCACTCAAGAGCCAGTGTTATACCTTCACCCTCGAATGATCAAACAGCAATTGCCTCATCTGTCGGTGGATGTTTTTAATGTGAATGGTGAGCGTCTTCAGTAGATTAGTTGTTATCTTCCCAGATTATTGGTTTTTGGTGGAATGGATTAGAAATGTCAGGGGGCGGTTTCTTGCAGATGGTCTTGCTGGAGGGGGGGGGGAACCTCTTTCTTAAATTTAATTTTTAATTTAAATTGTAATTTTTAGAAAACCGCAAATTTTTATTTTTCTAATTTGTCCTTCGCTGGAATCGAACCTGGGTCGTGTGAGGAAGTTCGTCATCGCTTAATTCGTTAAGGAATTTTTGAATTGTCGATCATTTTTCGCATTATTGCGAATAAAATCTACAATGTGCAACACTATTATAATCATTCCTAACATGAACGATAACGGAATTTGTTACAATGTTGCACTTAGTCAGTAATTTAAAAGACATTTTCAAACCAATCATAAAAATATAAATTTTTTTTAATATAATAACACAAATATTTATCGAGATCCGCCAATAATATTTTAAAGAGCCACCTGTTTGATCAACCCTGGGCTATAAAAATAAAAATTTAAATTAATATTTGTATAACTCTAAGTATACACTGCCGATCACTTGAATAGGTTCACTATTTTCATTACATTCAAATTAATTTTTTTCTAAAAGTAATTAAGTTTATATTATTATTTATATTATTCAGAGTTGGGTTTATTGCATTGAATTTATAATGCATTATCGTTTCAACTACCACTAAACCACTTAGTATTAATGCAGCAATATTGCAGCCACCACTAAATGCAGATAGAAATAGTTAACCACTAAATAAAACTATTTTAGTGGTAGTGGAAATTTATTGCATTAAAAAAAAACAAATTTAGTGGTAGTGGAAATTTAGTGCATTAAATAAAATAAATTTAGTGGTAGTGGAAATTTATTGCATTAAATATAAAAATTTTAGTGGCAATGGAAATTTATTGCATTAAATATATCGATTTTAGTGGTAGTGGAAATTTAGTGCACTAATTTTGAATAATTAGTGGTAATGGAATATAACTCCATTGGCACTATAGTGGAATGGAAATTTAGTTCCACTACCTCAGTTCCACTATCGTTTTAATATACCTTCATATATGGATATAATATTATTATATGCATACATAGCTTAAGTCAATGTCAAAATAAATTTTTGTGAATGTTACTTTCTTAATTTACTGAGTCCGCCTGTATAAAGTAAATAATTGTTGTTATTGTTTTAATAAGAATTTTAGTACTTTCAAATGTAATATATTATTCAGTTCACCATAGGTAAGATTTTAATGGCGCGGACTGCTAATATTGCCAGCCGCTAATCATTCAGAAGTAGTGCACTAAATTTCCATTACCACTAAAATCGATTCATTTAGTGCACTAAATTTGCACTACCACTAAATTTGTTTTATTCAATGCACTAAATTTCCACTACCACTAAATTTATTTTATTTAATGCACTAAATTTCCACTACCACTAAATTTATTTTATTCAATGCACTAAATTTCCATTACCACTAAATTTGTTTTTTTTAATGCAATAAATTTCCACTACCACTAAATTTGTTTTTTTTAATGCAATAAATTTCCACTACCACTAAATTTGTTTTTTTTAATGCAATAAATTTCCACTACCACTAAATTTGTTTTTTTTAATGCAATAAATTTCCACTACCACTAAATTTGTTTTTTTTAATGCAATAAATTTCCACTACCACTAAATTTTTTTTATTTAATGCAATAAATTTCCACTACCACTAAATTTGTTTTTTTTAATGCAATAAATTTCCACTACCACTGTTTTTTTTATTTAATGCAATAAATTTCCACTACCACTAATTTTTTTTTTATTTAACGCAATAAATTTCCACTACCACTAAATTTGTTTTTTTTAATGCATTAAATTTCCACTACCACTAAAATGGTTTTATTTAATGCACTAAATTTCCACTACCACTAAATATTATAGGCGATAATGCACTATTTTTTCCACTACCACTAAATTTAGTGGAAAATTAAATCTAATGCAATAAACCCAACTCTGATATTATTTTCTAAAATGGTAAAATATTGGATTATGTGAGTTTATAATAAAAAAAATGTTTGAATAATTAATAACTGAATTTTAGTAATTTTTTCCCCAAAATCAATATGATTTTCAACACAATTTTTTGTGCAATTTGAATAGGTTCAGTATCATTCGTTTAAAAGGCAAAAGAAGAAGAAAATGATTTTTTTGTAAAACTTTTTTTATTTTTTAAGATTTCTTACAATGTTTTGACGATTTAATAATGAATATATCCTCCCTTATTCGAAATATAATTTCAAGAATACCATTTGGCAGGGAATTATAAAGATTTTCAGTTAATGATAATGAAATTTCGGCCCAGGCTTTTTTAATTCCTCCAATTAAAACTTCTTTTGTTCTTATTGTCTGCCGGACTCGTAGACTTTGCGAGAAAGCAAGTCCCACATATTTTATATAATATATAAGTCAGGGGTATATGGTGGCCACTCCAACATAATGACATTCTGGCTTTGAATCCACGCCTTTACAACCCTGGCATTATGTATAGGGGCATTGTGTTGTTGAAATATACAGAGAATTTTTATCGCTCATGTGTTGTCGTGCAAACTGAAGCCGTTTCGCTTTACGATCAGCATTAAGAGATGTTTTTTTTTTTTAATTTCAATCTCTTTAAATGTTTAGAACTTCGAATAACATGTCTTAAAGTGTTTATCATAGTTGTGATACCCAATTGTTGTCTAATTTTTTGCGGCAGAACTACTCGAATTTGAGGCAGTTCTTATAATAGCTATTCTATCCGCTTCTGTTGTGGCTTTTTTCGTCCGCCCTCCTTCTTAAAAAAATTACTTACAACATTCTGCGTACAACCAGTTTTTTTTGACGATATTCCTATGGCTTAAGCCAGTATCTTTGAATTTTAATATTACCTTTTTCTTCTTCAGTTAATAGCTTGCTGCGCCCCATTTTAAATAAAAAATGTAAAAAAGTGTTGTAGTAACTCACAAATATTTAAAATTTTAATTTTACTGTCGACGTTCAAAAGCAAACTCATTTTATTCTTAGTGAACCTATTCAAGTGACCCAAAATTTACACCTGTTTTCTCAGCATTTTAAAGTAAAAGCAAAAAATAACAAATTTTTATTTATTGTACCGTTATTTTTTTCCCCTAAAATATGATCATTCATAATATCTCTTAATTAAAACGAAAAAAAATTGTTCTCTTAAGGTTTATATGAAGAGAAATTAAAATTTAAAGCAAAAATTAATTAACCTATTCAAGTGCTCGGCAGTGTAAGTTCTATTTTGTTTGTTAAAATATGTAATTTAAAATTTCTTACAGGAAAATAAATAAAAACTACAGAAAGATTTTATAGTCGGATTTCTTTTATCGCATATCTTCAATCAATATAAAGTTTAAGACATTAAAACGGCAATTTTAAATAATTCTATTTGGTGTTTAACAAAGGCCTAGTGATCCTTTTAAAATTGATTTTTCTACTTCTCAAGAAATGATTTGATAAAAAAAAATAACAAAAACTTATTAATTAAAACATGGCTACTGATAATTTCTTCAAACGATGTCTAAAAAACCAAAGACTGTCTTCTCTTTTATTCATAAAAATTACAATAATGCGAAATTTTTTAATCTCCATCAAAATTTAAAGAAAGGCAACCAATTTCCATCACCCTTATAGGCTTTTAAAAAAGTATTGCATACATTTAGGCAAGTATGAAAGGTATGCTTGTTAACAATTGAAGTGAATAACAGACAGTGTTAGCTGTTTTAAGCTCAAATAATTAATTTAATTAAATTTCTTTTTTTAGAGTTATTTATGTGCTTTAAAGCTGACAATTGTTTTTGATTTTGTGTTTCAACTCAAGATAATTAATTTTTTTTAGGAACAATAACAATTGACCGCTTTTGTATTTATAAAAAGTTTGTTATTAAATTTTTTTTTTCTTTATTTTTTTTTTTTTTGCAAATGCCTTTAAGCAGGCAATAATTTTTGATTTTATTGCTTAAAATTTTTAATATATTTTCATAATAACGTATTTAGATGTCTTACGCTTAAACTTTAGTAATTTCAACAAAAGATTTACAATTGTAAAATATTATTTTATTTTTTCCTTTTTTTTACAATTCGTTTGCATAAATATTAGCTGTAGTCGTTATAAACTGTAAATATAACTTTCAAATAGTTCATTTCTAAAGAATTCTGAGAAAAAAACAATTAAAGTTTGCTAAAGTTTTTCACACAGACAGCAAAAACGAAGCCACAAAAAATAAAAAAAGACCAAAATTTTAAGAGAAAGAGAGAGGGAGAAAAAAAGTAAAAAATAAAAATGGAAATTGTTACGAGTCATGATTACCATTACTTTTTCTCGAAGATTGAAAGACGTAAGGACTGAAACATAAAATTACTTTTCACAGTCGTAGAAAATTTTACCAACAACCAACGAACAGCAACAACCACCATAAAGTAAAAGTTTTTCCATTTGCCCAAAGTATTTTTTTCTCATCCTTTTTTTTTAGTTTTATTTTTGGCATCCTTCAACAGTAGAAGCAGTAGTTATTGTGTAAATTGTCCATGGTGTTGAATACTTCTTTGGCTGGTTGTTTTTTTTTTTGGTCCTTCTTGTTTTGAGTCTAACCAAAGTTCTTTGGTTACAGCGGTATTTGTGGTTATAAAAATGGTCGAAATTTTTTGGCAACAACTAGCCAAATTAATTTATTTATTACTCTACCATTTCTCAAAATAATATGCAACCGCATACAGTGGCACACTGGCAACAGAAGTATCTCTAGAAGGAAGCAAAAAAAAAAAAAAAATCATATAAAATTGAATTGAACAGCAACAACCATAAAGAAAGACACAGTTATTATGGGCTATAGTTTGAAGACTGCTAAAAGTTTCAGTTTTTAATGCCTTTTTCTTAAAGTGCAACACTATGTTGTAACGGCTAAAGTTTGGCGTTTGGTTTATGAGGTTTCCAGCTGTACGAAAAAAGGAAAAAAAAATTTTTTTTTTGCTAAAGTAAGGCTAAAATGGAAATTGAATTTGCAGTTTACAGCCTAAAATGGAAATAAAAGAAATTTTCTAAAAACCCATTATATTAGCAAATAGTTTGGGCTACAAAAATAATAATAATTTTAACAGAAAAAAGCATTAATCAAAAATAAAATGATTTAAGAGGTATTTTTGTTTTGTTAATGGTCTAATATGCATGTAAATAAACATAATTTATTTTTATTTTAAATATAATGCTTTCACAAGAGTTGAACCTTTAAATATGCTATACATATTGTGAATAACTAACTCACCTCTAAGATATGCTGTAATTTTTTTGTAAAATTTCTAAACGGATAAATATTCGTTTTACTTTTAAAAATAAGAACACACAACTGTCGGATATGCTTTAAAATTTCTACAAACGTTAATAAAATAACATCATGGTTTTTACTTCTAAAATTAAAATTCATCAGCCTTTAGCTATGCTTCAGTTTCTATACAAATGCTTGGTAAAAAATTCTTTTGTTCAAATAGTTATAAACTTAATGAGAATCATATCGACAATGGAATTAAAGAACGCCGTAACTGACAAAACCTTAAATGTTCACCAGAGCCAAAAAACTTTCATAAATGTAGAACAAATACACTGGTATTTTTCATTTCACAGACGGCGTAAGTAAATTTATTTTCATCGTAGAATTCTGGGACTTGGACCAATCGACGCGTATTTTTCTGCTGATAAAAATGATGCAAAAAACGTATTTTCGATTTTTTGTCAGTTACAGCGTTCTTTAATTCCATTGTCGATATCCTATTTAACACTTAAAAATCAAACAAAAATATTTACACAGCAATACATTTCTGTTTTAGTTTTGATTAACACCTTTGGCATCTCCTGAAGAGTCTCTTAAGCAGAGACCAAATGTTCATAGAGACATGCTTATCTCTAAGAGCAATACATTTAATATAGGTATGAATTTTTACAAACCTTTAGAGAGTATAGATGTACTTCAGATCCCAATAATAATAACGAGCAGCCCTTAGGTATGCTTTAAATTTTCTAAAGACATTCGAAAAATATGATTTTTATCTTCAGAGGTAAAATTAAGCAGCTTAGATATAATGTAGATAATACTCTACGGGTAATGATAAATTTCGGGATCAAGTACTGTAATCTTTTTTCCCCATAATTCTTCAATATTTTTTAAATTGTTTTCCTACTTAAACAAATAAACCAGTAGCATTTAAACATCCTTAATGTCATTAAAATAATACGTAATATTTTTAAGTTTTCTCTGTTTGGTTATGTTTGTAAATATTATTTTTATATAAGAAAAATGAAGTATCAATAAATAAATTCAATTCAAAATTCAAATTCAGCTCAGATATGCTTTTAATTTTCTATAAACATTTGATATAAAAAAATCTTTCATACTTCTAAAAATATAATTGAGCAGCCTTTTCTATATATACCTTAAATTTAGAAATAGAAAAATAGAAATAATCTTTTTTAATTAGGCAGCTCTCAGATGTGCTTGGAATTTTCTACAATGTAGTCTAGCGGTTAGAGCTATCGCTTATAACAACAAGCAGCCCAGTTTCGAGCCCCGAACTTGGGAATATGAAAAACCAAAATTTGTGCGACATTTTCAAAGTTTTATATTAAATAAAATAAATAAGAGGTTCTTCTCGCCTCCAAAAAGTCCACCCAAAGAAATCCGCTCCTTAACATTCCACTCTAACCACCTTTTAGTCATCAAATAAATGATCAGGAAAAAGTGGCACCTACTGGATAAGCAGGCAGAACTAAAAAGCAAGGAACAAAACCTATGAACAACATCTTAGCCACGATAATCAAAACAAAAAAAAAATAATATCAACAGATCAGGCAATTGCTGTAGATCATTTTCAAAGGTGAAGGTATAACACTGGCATTTGAGTGATTAACTGACAGCAACGTGTCTCATTGATATAATTCGCTTAATAAAAAAAAAGATCAATATATCTTCCATTCGAATACAACACTGCACAGCATGAGTAGGGGTGTACCCCCTGAGTATTGGGCTTATCTAAAAAAATGTATAATATCGATCTAAAGATCCTAAAATTAGTATTCTTTATGAGAATTCATGTTCAAATAAAAATTTTCACCAATTTTGTTGTGTTGAGTTACTTTTAATATTTTTTAGTGTAATCATTACAACATCGAGCAACTAGAAATTACGCATTACATACATATGTACATACATAACTGGCCTTTACAACCCTGTGTCAGGATTACGGCCTAGCTTCTCGCAGCACTCATGTTGTGTGTGTAAATTTTTATCCATGAGTACCGGGACCTACAGTTTAATGTCGACTCCGAACGACAGACTTAATAAGCTTGTTCATGGCAATCAGTTACTCTTAGAGCTTTTGGCAGAAGACTGCTGAGAGGTAGTCGCCGAAAGAAATATTTTTTTTTTCATATTTCTTTTTTGAAGATGTCAGAGCCTGAAGTCGAACCCAGGGCCCATGTCTTAGTTAGCCAACACACTAACCACTAGACCACGGCGACTACAGAAATTACGCATTACTAATTTTTAATCAGTAATGGAGTTTTAATTTTTTTTATCGATCATATTTAAAATATTTAATATTATAAAAAAAATTATTTTAAAAAATAAATATTTACACATAATAAAATCTGGAATTACTTAATAAAAAAATCATCATCATTTTAAATTTAATTTTCAAGAAAATACTTAGATTTAAACTTAAAAAAACAATCTTGTCTGTACCACTTTGTATTTGTCAAAGCATTAACTGTTTGTCTAAAATAAGAAGTTTTTTTTTTTTAGAAAACACCTAAAATTAGACCAAAGTTTTTTTCCTTTTATAAATATAATTTGAAAAATGTTAATATATTTATGCAAAAGCATTTATTTTCTGTGTCTTAAAATAAATTTGTTAATTTGTTTGTAAAGCCTATAGGTAAGTTATAATTACAATTTCATATATTATTTTCTTTTATTTAAAATTTTTCTGTTCTGAAAACTTTTTAGACTCTAAGCCAAGCCTCCTTTAAGTATACTTTTGTTTTTTTTTTTGTCGTCTTTATGTTAATATAGATAGAGAAAAAAGTATTTGTACTGTTTTTGGTTTGTTATAAAAATAAGTTCAAGATATTTTTTTTTCGTAACTAAGTTCCATAATCTAAATAAGACAACAAACAATTTTTGTTTTCTTTTTTTTTCTTAAAAGACAATATTTTACAAAAACTTTTTTTCTACAGTTGGTTATTTTTATTCTTATTTCTTTAACTCTCTCCACAAATATTTGGCAAAAATAATAATTTTTTTTTCTTGCACAAACAAACAGATTCGGCTTTAAAAAAAAATAATAACTTTTTTTGCAAAAGGCTGGCAAACAAGTACAAGGGTATATACATAAGTATGTCGTATTAGATGCGTATTTTTTTTTTCTTAAAGAAAACAACAGCCAGCCAGCAAAAGAGAGGAAAAGCCAAAAAGTATGAGTAGAAAGTATTCCCCAGCGTGAAATGAAAGCAAAAGTGGCAACAAAACAATACAACAACTTAGAAAAACAACCAGAAAACAAAAACTTTAAAAAGTTCTATACGATTATTTTTGTACTCCCTCTCTTATTGGCAAAAAAAAAAAATAAAAAATTTATGTAGTTTAAAAGAAATCTAACATTTACGTGACTTAAATTTCACTTAAAATATAAATTTTTTTTTTGTTAATGGAATGGGGTAAAAAATATTGCCTCCAACTTATAATAAACATTGAAATATTTATTTTCTGTACCAATTGAATTGTAATTTATTTAAATTTACATTCTGCATTAGGTTTCAGTTGAATTGAATGGCAAAGATACAAAGACATTACAACTGATAACACAACAAAGAGTTACCAGCAAGAAAAAAATTATGGCCTACATTAAGGCATAAATTTTAAAATAGACAGCAAAAACAATTTTTTTTTTATTTTGGCATAAAAACCATATTGAAAGTAAAATTTCAATAAACATAAAAACACACACAATTTAATTTAATAAACAGCTTTATAGTAAAACCTTAAAAAAAAAATAAATAAATTTTCATGGCATAGCTAAAGGAGTTAAAAACAAAAAATAAAAGTTATATAAATATCAATGTTTATTTAAATAAAATATTTGTAAAAGCAGGCCTTTTAAATATTATTTCAAACAATTAAATACAATTTTCATAAAAAAGACTTTTATATAATATTAAAAATAAATGAGAAGAGAATTTTAAAGTCTAGTTGTAGGAAATTATAGAAATAAATGTTAAATTTAAATAAAATGAAATAAAATTAAACAAATTTTATAAAAAAAAAATACTTTAAGTTTAATCAAGAGAAATGAGCAAGAGATTTTAAAGCATATTTTAAGGAAAATGTAAAAAAAGTCTTTAATCGCTTTCAATACAAAATTTTTTGTAATATTTTAAATCTTAAAATGAATAATTTCATTTATTAAAAGAATAATAAATACAGAACAGCCTTCTATAACACGGTTTCTTTTTCTGTTATAACACGCTTCTGTTAGCGATTGTGTTATGAGAACGCTTGTAGCCAAATCCCAAATTTTTTTATTTTTTATTTAGTGAAATGAAATATTTAAAAAAACTAAATATTTGAAGAGCATACTTTTTGGAGTTTGCAATTATTCTAACAGCTTATTAGTTTCTATTTTAAAATATCAAAACAACATTCTGCTTGACAAATTATATTAAAACTTAAGGCCTACTTTAAGGCTGTAAGGAATATTATCAAGTATTTAAATCCTACAATTTAACTTTATTAATTTAACTTTATTAAAGATGAATGTAAAAACTTGGGCCTTAATGGTAAGCAGAAATACCTCATTACAAGACTTATTACGAATGACATGATTTTTATATGGCGACTTCATACTCTGAAGTAGGCTCTGCATTATAAATTGTTTCCATATAAGAGTACAAAGTTAGCTGTATATATTCATATATAATATTAATTACAAACTGCTTGTGTATAAGGAATCACTATAAGCAGTTATTTTTGTTTCGCTGACAATAACTAAATAATCATTTCAATGGTATTGGCTTACTCGGCAAACTGGCATAGTAAGCCAATCTATTAAATTTCAAATATGTCTGCATCCATGTACCTCTATCCTCGTTTAACTGAATATAGTGCGAGACAGTGCGAGACTTTAAAGTGATTTGCTTACGCAACTTTCTAGACAATTGGTAGAATGTGACTTGGTGTATCTATATTAATAATATTGGGTTTTAGAGGTGGCTGCAACCAGATATCACTATTACTTTAAGCTATTTGAAAGAATTCGAAGTGACCGTGATTTAGATATGAAATACTGGAGACCAAATAGCAAAAACACAATTTAAGTTATAGATACCAAAGACTACATTCTCATAGTATATGTAGCAGTTAATGTAGTGCTAGCTTAGCCAAGCAAAAAGGGGCTTATGTGAAATCTATTAAAATAATCTCCGCTAGAGCTTTGATAATATGATTCATTCCTTCAAAAACGAGGTACTAAGTACTTCGACCTATAGATCTATTCAAGCGATATGCAAAGCCCTTAGCTTAACCGGAGAATTCCCTGTCTGATAGCTGATAGTCACCAACGTACCTCTTTTTACTGTACATCAATGCTGCACAATTGTCTAGTATGCATATCGCTTGAAGCGAATCCTATCTTATTCAAAAGTTCATTGAGTCTGCAGTTACCGGTTAGAATTAAGAAGAATGTAAAGCATGACGAAAATCTTTTCTTATCATATTTACCCAATAAAAATCTGCCGAAGCAGTGTAATCGCCTCTCCCTGTCATCTTTCTCCTATAGTATGACCTTTCAAACTCCCCTTGCCATCCCACAAAAGGGTTCTGCTCCCTTTCTGGCAAATTGATCTGCCATTTAATTTACTTTGATGATATAATACCAGCTAATCATTTAACACACGACTTATACATAGAGTAGGCATGCCATGACATGGCACTAATGGAGTCCGATTTAATTTCAAAGTATTGTAAGAATTTTTTCTATTTCTTGATTTATTTCTTAATAATTTTCTTTTTGTCATTTGTAAAGTTTGCAAACCTAA
This sequence comes from Metopia argyrocephala, assembly GCA_963576795.1. Classification (NCBI taxonomy): domain Eukaryota; kingdom Metazoa; phylum Arthropoda; class Insecta; order Diptera; family Sarcophagidae; genus Metopia; species Metopia argyrocephala. The sequence goes on along the minus strand of OY756208.1, from coordinate 168,063,339 downwards.
TCACTTAGTAGTAGGATTGGGTGGATCTTTATTTGCCATTATGCAAGGAATTCGAAATAAGTTTTATTGTGAATTTCTCTTATTTGCGATTTTTATAATAGCAGATTTCTAACAGATGTTGTTCAAGAACTTTATATCAAAATAATTTAAAAATTTTTAAGATAAAAACTTCAACAATGATTTAAAGAAACAAATGGATTTTCTCTATAATTAAATGTTTTTGAGTATGAAAAGTATATTTAATCCTTAACATATGTTTTATTTTTTATTGATTTTTTTAAAGCTTTTAAATATAAATATATCGCTTCGGAATTTGAAAACTAAAATATTACAGTTAATATAAAAACTAAATAAATTCAAACAATTATAGCATACCGTAAGGCATATTGTGTTTTGCTTAATGCTATACTATTTTTGATAATTACAAATGTAATTATGAACCTAAAAGTATGCTTATATAATGCTTATAAAATTAATTTCTTAAACATCAACTCTAAGGCTTTTTATTCAAGATTAATAATTAATTCACACCTATTTTTTTAATATTATACAAAACTGACAATTATGGTTTCTATTTCCTGTTTTGTCGCAGTTGTTTTGCCATTATTTAATGTTGTCATTGAACTTTTTTTTTGTACACAATACGTATATATAAATATAGCCTATACAAAATACATTAAACTAAGGAATGGCATAAGAAAAGAAGGAAAAAAAAAACCTTTAAGAAATTTAATTTTAATGTCAGAACTCAAATATAACACTGACAGTTTTGACTTGACATGACGTGACATGTGTTTCCCCTTAAGAAATCAACAAAAAATCTTTTTTTTTCTGTTCGAAAGGTAAAAATAAATTTTTGTAATAATAATAATAAGAAAACAACACGTTTTTATTTACATATCTATATTAGATGGGTAAGGTTGCCTAAAAGTATGTCATGGAAAAGTGATAAGCAAGCTGGAAATAATAAAAAATTTAAGAACACATCACTGCAATTGCCATCAGTAATAGTTTCTGCTGTTTCTAAGTTTGCCATATTTTTATTTAATGCTAAATTTCAATATATGCATGTGTATTGCCTAGATTGAAATAAAAAAAAATAATAATAAAAAGCATACTTTTAGGTTTAATTAAATATGTATGTACTTGCGATAGAATAAGGAAGTAAATTAAAAAAGAGAAAAAAACTAAATAAAAAAGCAGCTTAATAAACACCTTTAAACTGCATTAATTTTTAAATATTTTTATACTTTCAAGGCAATTTAATATATAGTCATGATTTATTGTGTTTATTTATTTTTTTGTAGATTTAATACAACAAGATATGCCCTATATTACAATATTGTTTAGATAGTTGTTACTTATAAATCATTCTTTACAATATTCTTTAATGGGTGTCTTTTAAAATTACTGACTGCAAGTGTTCTCATAAAATTGCTGTAAATTTTTTTTACCATAATTGCACCACTTACTTTTTATTTCTTTTTTATATATATAATGGCCTTAAGATAAAAACTCGTGACGCATTTCTTATTTAAATTTTGCTTAATCTTTGCCTTACTTTGCATGATCTTGGAAGTTTTAATAAGTCTACGATTTTAACTTCTAAGTCATTTATCATTCGTTAAGATTACCTCACATAAATCAGTATCTTTATGAGCATTATTCAATAACTCATAAAATTGGTCCATCTTTACAGAATAAAACTTAGCTTACATATGAGTACTTTGCTAGCCTAAGGCATCTAAAACAATTGAAAATTCGAAATCACTGACAATGTCAACAAAAACGGATGATCAAGAGAAAAGCAGATAACAGCTAAACCTACTTAGCGAAGGCACTCACCACACAATCAACATGCAACGAAGAGGCAATTGCTGTTGATCATTCAATAGTGAAGGTATAACCCTGGCTGTTGAGTGATCAATTCACTGCAATTTGTCTCATTCCCAAGGCGCTTAATTATAAAATAAGAAAATTATATATGTATACTGTCCTTTCCAAAAATTTCAATACAATACACAGCATCAGTTTGGGTTTACCCCACCACTTTTTACACTTCTTAAGAATTCTTATCATTTTGTCTGTATTAAGTAAAGAGTTCTACTAGTATGAGGGTCGTGGATTCTATTCGGATCAGAGAATCTCGTCTGTTGCACAAAATCATGTGCCATCAACAAGCAACAAAAGAACAATTCAGATTAAAGACTTTAATAGCTTCCATAAGTTACCTAATTTCTATCTAAACATAGAATAATATAATTTAAATTTGAAAAACAGAAATGTATTCAATTTAGATTCTTTTTTTTGTTTTTATATACTAAATTGGATATAATTCTCATTTAGTGCATAATTTTTTAAACATATCAGTTTATAGTTTGATTACGATCGTTGAGAGAAAGTCTCCTCCTCATAAGCAATACAACCCAATTTCTATTGATTCACTAGAATCGTCGAATAATACGGTTAACATTTTAAGTGCTTTGTAGCATTGCACTAAATTTTTTGAGCAACAATTTTAGAAAGCTTGTTTTTTTATAGGAAAAATTTGACAAAAATATACCTACTTAGCGAAGATATTCACCACTTTGTAATCAACATCCAACTATAGATTGTGCAATTGCTGTTGATCATTTAAGGGTGAAAGTACAACACTAACCATTGAGTACTTGCCTCATTCGTAAGGCGCTTAATAAAAAACAACCTCTCTATCCTATCCATGAGTAGGGGTTTAAACTAGTGAGAATCGGTTACAGTAAAAAGAAAATATATACATACATATATAAGGCAGTTGTTGTTGTTGCTTTAAGATTTAAATATGTTTTAAACTAATTTTTTCGTAATAATATTTTGTTGTAGCATTTCTGGGCTTATTTTAGGCAGATTTTTATAAAATATGCCATGATGTTGCTTTTTAATAAAATATAAAGGATGGTTCTAAAGACGATATTTTTAGATCTACTTTTATATGCATGTTTTCTGAATTTAATCCTTAATTTGTGTGAAAATTTATTTTCTTTTTTAAACCACTTCAAATCGATAAAAGTACACTTGTTTTCGTTCTTGAATATCATCTCCAATTTCTTATCTTTGATCTTTGCACATAATCATTATAATTGCTTGTAAGAAAATGTTTTGTACACTTCTTATAACTATTTTTTAACGTTTTTTTTCTGCTTCTTGTAAGCTTTTTCACCTTCTTTAACTTAAAACTGTGACTTCTTCTGCATAAAGAGAGAGAGAAGGAGTATTTTAACGAGTATGTTTCTCAAAATTCAAGTACCAGGTACTTGTGCTTCATACGACTGTTGTACTTTAATTCAGGCATAAAAGCGTTTGGCCCAAGAAAAACCTTGTGTACCAATGACTACTTCTACTACTTCCACTGTTTTTATTACTCTTCTAAAAAGGAAAGTTAAAAAAAAAAAATTGGAATTCCGTTTTTAGATTTTAAGTGCGAAATGTGTTCGTGCTCAAGGACGTTACTCCCACTGCAAGCCAACCAACTGTATTAAATGCTGGGTAGCTGGCTGGCTGGCTGGTGTTATTTTTCATTCCTTCTTTTATTACTCTCTTTCTCTCTTGCTCACGCTGTTTGTGAAAATATTTCATTCCACATTAACTGCCAACACACCTACGTATGTATGCATTCTTCATATTTTTTGAATTTTTTTTCTAATTTCTACACTACGCATCTTGAATTTATGAGTAGCAAATAGGAGGATGTATATGAGTCCTTTAAGTATGCTTCAATATTTTAACTTATACACTTTTCTCGTTTCATTTGATTGTGATAACTATTTTATTTTTTTTCTATTTTTCGTGACTCTGTATATTTGATTCCATAACTATATTTTTATCTTTAGATTGAGCTGTAGTTAAATGCAGGAATAAAATAAGAGAAAGTAAAAGGTTATGAGAGGTAAAACAAAGTACATATTAGAAATTAATGGCAGCTGACACGAATGATGATAATGATGAAGGTGATATTGATTATAATGAGGGTAAGATATTGTAGGGGGCAAATATTGAAGTCAGATTTCTGCTGTATATCGAAGAAAATAATTTAAGACATCAAGAACTATACTGGATACAATAGAACATAATTAAAATAAAGTACAAGCATATGAACATTTATGCTTTAAGTAGAATTTTATAAAATGAAATTAAAGAGACATTTTCCACTTTTGCTTAACTTGAAAATACAAGAATTTTTATGAAAACATGGCCTACTATTGAGGTAAATAAAATAAATGATTAGTTTATTTGATTTTCTCTAATTTATGCAAATGTTTATTGAAATTAATTAGGCTTGAGGTGCTTTTTATGTGTAAATCATATGTAGTCGTCAAAACATATCCTAAGTTTTTAAACTGTAGTGAACTGTTGTACAGTAGCGGTTGCTGTAGTCTAGTAGACGAATCTCAGCTCTGACATCTTGAAAGAAAAAAATATGAAAAAAATATTTCTTTCGTCGACTACCACTTAGCAGTCTTCTGGCAAAGGTTGTGAGATTAGCTCTCAAATCTGTAGTTCGGATTAGACGTTAAACTGTAGGTCCCTATACTTATTGATACAATTTAACGCTCTCAAAAAGGGTTGCAGTGGTTAATTATGTACGAATGTTTGGAGTGTTGTTATAAATATTTTTTAAGTTTTATTTTCAATATTTCTCTATCTCTTTGTGTAGCATTAAAAATGACCCCTAAATTAATAAATTTCAATTCATATTCATAGTTTACTAGGCCAGCAGAATGTACTGCAATAGTAGGTTTCGTCCTTTAAGTGCTGGCCTCAATGAAAAAAAAAAAAAAACAACCAGACATAAAACTTGAAACTTTGACGAACAATTATGCATTCCTTTAAAAGATTTTTTTTTATAAAAAAAAATTAAATTTAACTAAACCAGCAAAGAAAGTTACTTAATTTTTTTAAACACAGTTTTACATTTCTATAACAAGCTTTAAATTAAAATTAATAAATAAATATATTTTTCTGCTCATATTATTCTTTTTTTTAATTTTCCCTCAGCTTTATTTTATTGAATGCCAATATATACTATTCCAGTAGGTATTACATACATCCATATATAATTTTTCATTACCTACTTTGGGGAGTTTTAAGGGATATTTCTTTATTATATTGTTTCATTAATTTCTGCCATAAATCAAGTTAATTGTATAAGAAAACTAACTCATACAAATGTATGTACATACAGTAATAATTTCAGTATGCGATTTCCAAAAAAGTGTGAGTTAAATAGTTGATGTTTGGTCTTGAATATGCACAGGACACAAAGAACTCTGATGAGACTACCGTAGCTGGAGTCGAAAACAATTGTTCAGTTTGGCTAGTGTACTATTCCTTCACGGACATCATTTCTTCTTTAATTACCAAAAAATAACATTGCAGTTAAATTTGATCTAATTAAAGCGTTTTCTGATAAAAACCAAAAATTAAATTGATCACACCTCTCCGGAGATTCGAACCCGAGTCTTCGGCTCTTAACAGAAAGTAACAAATTGTTGGTAATTAAGATGATTAGTTTTTACATTGATGCTCTTCGGGAAAAGGTAACACCACAACAAGACTGTGTAGAAATAAATATGTACATACAATGTACATATACATACATATGAGAACATTTATAATTTTGCAAAAAATTAAGGCATATCTCAAGGAGTAAATTTAATTATATTCAAACCTAGCAATAATAGCACTATTTTATGTAACAAATTATAAAAGGAAACACTTAAGAACTAGTCATTTTCATTGAATTTAAAATTAAAGCTTAATTTAAGGGTAATTTAATATTTTTTATTTTTATCAAAAACAAAAAATATTTTTCGCCATATAGGCAAATACATTTAATATACATAATATATAAAATGTACTGCTTTGGGGATAAGCATGTCATGGAAGAATAGAATTTCAATTTTTTAAAAAAACAGAAATGTATTGCTTTGTAAATACTTTTGTTTGGTTTTTATATACTAAATGTGATTCGCATTTAGTTTATAACTATTTGAACATAAGTATTTGTATTTTTGGTTACCACCTTTGGGAAAAAGTCTCCTGACGAGTCTCTTAAGCAGAGACGAAATGGCCATAGAGACATGCTTATCCCCAAAGCAGTACATTTCATATATTATGTATATTTTTTATTTTTCTTACTTATGCTAATTTAATGATTTTTTTTTATTTTTAACTTTCCTTTATTACTGTTTGAATTAAAAAAAGTGAACGTTTCGCAGTATACGAATAAGAAAACTATCAAACAATATTTATTTCAAATTTTATTAGCCATTATGCATAAATCCTTAACATTTAAACATTTTTCTACCTTTAGAAAATAAATGGGCGAATGAATGAGTATTAAGCAGGAACACTTTTTTATTTTTTATAGCATAACATTAGGCAGGGATTATTTAAAAGGGTTTTAAATCTAGGCGGCAGAAAAAGTTACTATCTGTGGTTGAATGAGGGGTATAAAAATGATATAGGAGACATAAAAAATAATAAAAATAATAATAATAAGGAATAAACTATTAACACACAGTGTTTACTGGCTTGCTGCTTAATGCTTTAAACCAATTAAAGTTTTATGTCTTCTTTGTGTTCCGGTTAAATTTTGTTAAGCTTTGGATTTAAATTACAAACAAACCATAGCTAAAAAGGACAAGTTAATAGGACACACTTGTCTCAAACCTATGCTTTTAGTTTGGTTTCTTTGTGAGAAGCATACTTGTTTTGCTTGCTCGGCGATTTTCTGGTGTGAAAAAAAAATTAATCAAAAAAATTGTACCAAATTTTTTGTTAAAAATGGAATTGAGTTTTTAAAAGTACTTTAAATGTTAAGAGTGACCCAGAGTGATTGTATTCTGAATCAGAAAAATATTTACAAGTAGTACAAGCTTTTCAAAGCAGGTCGAGAGAATGTGAATGGCGATGCTCGTCCTGGAAGGTCCATTACATCAACAATTTATACAAATTAAAAAAAAAAAAAAAAAAATATAAAAATTTTAAGAAAGTGAGGAAAATTGTTATGAACAATTGTTGAAGTCCTATAACAGAAGTTGCAGAGAATGTGGGCATATCGGTTGATTCCATTTTTTCATAAAATCAATGGCATTTGTGTCTCGATTATGCAATCTTCATTGCTTCTTCTAAATTTTTTCGCCGAAAAAAAATTGTGATTAGACTACATTTAACCACTATCGCTTGGAATACTAACTTATTAGTTAAGCTACAGGTAAACAAATAAAATATTATTTAAGAACACCTACAAATATGCAAATTATTTAATACTTTCTTTGTTTCGTTAGAAAAATTTCATTTTATAAATTTAGATTATTTTTGGCAGTGATTTTATAATCACAAGAGAAAAACACATCCATGAAAAAATTTTACAGCAGTCGAATTGGACAAGTTTTCGACCTCAGCTACGATAGTCTCATCAGAGTTCTATACATATTCGCAACAATCATCAACTATTTAATGCACAGTTTTCTATGAAAATCATTTATGGAAATTAGCTTTTTCTACATATTTTGTAAGGAGTTAGTTGAAGTCGAAGCATATCACGTTTTTTGTCTGACATATGTATTCTTTCTCTCCATTATGTGTAGTGTGATATTCCTGCAATTTCATGTTTGTCCATAACAGCCATTTATCCACTTCAAACATTTTACAAAAAAAGTGAGTTTTGCGAATTAAATTTTCTTAAATTCCAAAATTATTTCAGAAATACCACTAAAACAATTCCATTAGGAATCCTTGGACTGTCATACCCATATACTGTGATATTCCTACAATTTTCTTCTTTTCTCAGTAGTCACTGATCTTCTTCTGTTATTTGGTTTTTTCGAAAGAATTTTTTGTTTTAGAAGTTGGACAAATAAACTGTAAAACTACCATATGAGAGTAGCTTTTATTCCGATCTTTGGAGTAATAATACGAGTATCCACATTTGCTTTGCAAAGTAAAATTTATCTTCACTAGTATTTAAACTCGAATTTCCAAATCATACAACAATAAAAGTTATTATATTTTCGTTAGAAATAATAACATATATATACATATATTGTTGGTGAGAAAAAGTAGGGTATATTTTTAGGTAGTACTAGATTTATTGCCTTCTTTCTTAAAAAATTATAACATTTGTTTAAGGAACAAAATCGTAATTTAATAACATTTTTTATTTAAATTTTATTTAGTTATTTCTAATAAAATATATTGTCTATTTTTAGGCACTATTAAGTTTAGTGCCTACTTTTTTCTTCTCTAAAATATTCCAAAAAAATTTAATTGAATTCTCTAAAGTTTTGTGTTTTTTAATGTAGGTAGTTTTTATAAAGTCTGCTTTAATCCAACTAAGTTATTTCACAAACTATTTTCTATAGCCTACTAGCAGGCATTGTTAAAATTTAAAAGAACCCCAATATTTGTTGCCGAAGTTTGTAATAGAGTTTTAGTTCAGTTGATATTTATGTGCTAGTTTTATTAGTACTACTCGCCTAAAAAAAAAAAAAAAAAAACAAGAAAAAAAAAATTAAATAAATAAAAAATAACGAATATGTTTTTGCAATTCGACATTCTACGAATTTTCTCTGTTGTTTTGTTACCGTATAACAAAAACTGTTTTGCAAAATAACATTGGTTTGGTAACATACTTTTAGGTCTACAATAGACAACAACACAACCAGCATATTTAAGTAAAAAATTGGTTATTGGCTTTTCTATATGGATTTAAAAATGAAATTGAAATTTTGTTTAGCCTAGTTTAAGGCAAAAAAATCAAATTTAATTATTTAAAAGAAAATTAACATTTTTTAGTGTAATATTAAGGTCCTTAAAGTTTGTTTTTATTGTTTGGCGGCTTGTCAATTGCTTGCAAGAATTCTGCATATTATTATATATACTTACTTAGGCTTTTATATATTGGTTTCTTTTTTTTCAATTTTTTTCGTACAGCATTGTGTTATTTTTTTATAAAATGTGCCTGAGAGCATGTAAAGGCATTCATATATGAAAAAATGTTATTCAGGCATGTCTACGTGCGTGTCTTTCCAAGGTTCCTTTCTTATGGCAATAAAATGTACGTACATATCGCTCATATGCTGCAAAGTCGTCATAACCCAAAAAATGCGAATTATACGTTATAAAAAATGAATATCTTGCATTCTCGTTGCTTGAGAGGAGAATATGATATTAATGCGACATATTATCTCAGTTATGCATCGGCATTTGTATGATAGCATTGTCAAGTTCTCTAAATACATTTTTTTAACAATATTAATAAAAGGGAATATCTAACTCACCTAAAAGACTAAAAATGTGTTTTATGAAAAATCACAATTTTTGAATTATGACTACCTTGCAGCAAATGAGCGATATTTGTTTATTTAATTTTTTTTTGCAAGCACTGCAGCAACAATAACGTCTAGAAAATGGACACATTTTTATTTAGCAATATAAGTACATTCATTCATTGTAAGTTAACGTATATGGTAACATGCATGTTTTCATGATTCCAATGTGTTAAACTAAAAAATGTATTCCTTAGAAGGCAAACAAGTGCGCCTGGTATTTAGAAAAATTTATATATTTTAATATCCTATAAAAACATAATATTTTGCAATTATGCCAGAGAAGAATGACAAAATTATAAAACTGAAAAAATTTAATAACAAAAAATAAAGTCTAGCCTTGGTGGGTTAAAGTAGAAAAAAATTTGAATAAAATAGTTAGTTAGTTAACTGTATTGAGACTTATTTTTCCCCCTTTTTTAAATATTACAAAATTTCCATACATTAAATATTATTAGAAAACCTAAAACTACATATATTGTATTATTTTAATTACATCAGTTATTATTTGCTTATGCGACTGAAACTAGAACACTATTTAACAAACCAATGACTAACAATGTAAACTGAATAAAAGAGTTAAATATTAAAATAAAATAAAACATAAACAAAGCATACCTTTAGGTGAAATTGGGATTGTTTAAGGAAACAAATATATATTTTTATTAACGACAACTAAAGCATTTTTTTAAGCTAAGTTCAGCATTTTTATAGCATATAATTCGGCAAAATGTTTAAATAAATGTTGGAGTTCACACAAAACCTATTCTCGTAAAATATTATATTGGTAAAAATTTAAATCACATTAAATTAATATTTTTAAGCAAAAGTTGCAAAGAAAGCATATTAAAATCTCAACAATATAGTATACTTTTAAGTAAAATTTATGAAACAAAACTGAAGATATTAAAAATAGAAAATTTTGAAAGATCACTTATGTATATATTTTTAAAGCATACTTCTTGGCAAAACTTTTGAACCAGAGGTGTGCCTAGAGCAGTACATTTTTTTTGTATGAATACCATATTTTAAAATCGCTTTATTATTTTTCTAAGCATTTTCTTCAAAGAAAAATTGTAATTCAAAAACTTAGAAAAATTTAAAAATTAATAAATTTTATTCGAAACTGTTTCTGAAAATTCATTTCTAAAGGATTACAATTCTACTACCAAATTGCTTGGTGTGGTATATTGTATTGTTAAAATGCAAATTAATAAATCTAGAAAATCAGATTTAAATTCGGCAGCAAACGAATAAATTTCATTAATTTCCAAACTTCTACTACTTCTACTACAAAATTGCTGGGTGTGGCATATTGTATTGTTAAAATGGGAACTTCTAAATGCACAAAACCAGATTTAAATTCGGCAGCGACCGAATAAATTTCATTAATTTCCTAACTTAAAACAAGTATATCAAGGATGTTTTTTGCCCACCTGGTCAGTTCTCTCGCCACAACAGAGAACATTGAAATGATCGTTATGTATACACTGGTTAGCAAAGTACTACAACTAGATGGGTTTTACATGCGCACCGTCCGTAGACATATCACATGCCGCCCGTTGTTAGGGCGGTAGTTAAATACATGCGTCCAACCACCGCCACCCAGAGACGGTGCCCTCTAATCTCAATCATTCACGAGGACACGTCGCTCAGAAGAGAGCCCATAACACTAAGTTAATAACTTCGCCACCACTATTTCCTGGATAGTAGTAACTCCCCTTGTTGAGGAGGTGAAAACTACTACCCAGCATATACCCCAACAACTACGAGTACTCCCCGAAGGGCCGCACCCAAACCATCAAAGGCATAACCGGGGGCTTCCTGATGCCAGTAGTACCAGATTAGATAGGTTTCTCTGGTCAGTCTCTGAGATGGTCAGTAATAAATTACCAACCTCTCTGCCTATAGCGAGCGCCAGGTCACCCAGAGCTAGGTGAACTCCAAATTCCCGGGTGAGTACAGGCCCACGGTGTGACGTAAATCACCAGAAGCCATTTACTGTACCCCCGGGGGGAGCAAAAAACTACAGTGATAAGTTTCCGAATCAACTATCATCTACAAAATAAACACAAAGCGACCTTCAGATTTTGAACTTGGATTCGTTATCTGCTTAGCTGAGCAAGAAAGCGTGTTTTATAAGACAAGTTTTGAAAAAAAACATTTTATATACCTGTGATCAAAAGTAACCAGCTAATCTAAATTTTAACAATATAAAAAGATATAATATCCCTAAAACTATGCTTTTGTACATCGAGTTGCTAATTTTTTTTCTTTCTTAAAATATTTCTTTCAGTTTTATTTGTTTGCTTGCCTAATCCCTAAATTTAATCTCTAAAGTAGCTGCAAATAAAAGGATTTTTTTTGTTTAATTTCAATTCAAAGCCTTTCATGTATATTTTACATATTTGTATAAAATATAGAAACACACTCTCAGAATAGCAAGAGTAGGGGAAATGCAAATATGGTAAAATTAAAATGAAATACAAAATTTTTAAGAAACAAAACCTACAATTGTATTGTACAGGAACAGTAATAGCAGTAAAGAGAAAACAATAAAAAATAAAAATAAAAGATTTATTTCAGTATTAAATGCAACACATTTAAGAAAACACTTTGATGAAATAGACACACACATTTACAATATAAATAAACTGTCATAAATAAATACAAACATACTTTCTTATACACTCTCTTTTGCTCATATCCTTGCATACATACATGTACCAACTGTGTGGAATAATTTGAAAAAATAAAATAAGCATGCAATGTGTTGGTTAAGCAGAAGTAAATTTTTTTTTAAATTTTCACAAGTTGAACAACAATTCATAATGTCTGTGCCTCGATTTTTTTTTGGTTTTCTTTCTCATTTCTTATGATTGTCATCATTTTGTTGTTGTAGTTGCTTTAAGGTGTTGTGTTGAAATGAGTTAAGCAGTGTGAGACAGAATGTGTGCGAGAGAAAGCCCATGTTTGTCAACTTGTACAAAAGTGTGTGCTTAAGTGTTTTGAGGGTTTTTATAAGTATATAAGAGCAAATGCTTTTTTATTTATTTTTATGTACGAGTACATGTTTGAGTGTGTGTGGGTGCATATGTGTTTGATGTGTGAAAAGCAAGTGATTTAGTATAATCGTTACACTTGAAAAAAAAACAACGAAAACACGACAATAGAAAAAAGAAACATGTTGTTTTGCTGGTCTTTATCCAGCCATCAACTCCATACTTACCTGCCTGCCAAGAAGTATACTTTACTTTTTCATTAAAAGTTTTACTAAAACAAAGAAACAATAATTTATATTCCGAATTTAGCAAAATAATAGTAAAAAATTAAACAGTCACACTCTGACTTCCTATATGCCCGTAATTTCAATAATAGATCAACAATTGGTGTAAGGACCATATATAGTAAGTATATATTATTACCTAGCCTGTAAAGTGGCTTCAGTGGTTTAAAGATTTCTTTTACACACTTTTGTTGTCAGACTTTCTACCGTTTTCTTATAAATTCCCCCCAAATAGTTTGTTAAAGTCATTTGGATCTTTATGGAAAGCATAGTTAACAATTGTGCAGAAAATGAAGATTTGGATTACATTGATGTAAAGTATGATTGTTAGGTAGTTTTTGCTAAAAATAGTCTGAAGTTATTGACCTCTCTCGTTAGCAAGAGTTAAACTAAAACATTTTTTTTTTAAATAATTTTTTTTCTGTTTTTTCGAAGGCTTTTATAAGCTTATTTAAATAAATTTTTCTATTTTAAAGTGTATTTTTTGGATGTATTTTTTGGATTCAATTTTTTGTTAAGAGCGCTTGATTGCAGCTTAACAGCAATCAGTATTCATACACATCACATGCATGCAAATAAAAGAGGAAAAAAAAAATACCAATACACTTATAGCATGAAACTAAAAATATATAATCTGATTACAAAAGGAGAGAGAATAAGAAAAAATTCATTTCCAAATCTGATTTTATCCAGGTTTTATTTGAGTATAACAATTGTTTTTCTTTTTTAATATGACAAATACTCTTCTACATACATAAATACGTATTTGTAGAAAAAAAAAACAAAACAAATATTAACACGTATGTACACATCTACAGAAAAAACTACTCCATGCTTATATGTGGTATTATTTTATTATTATAAGTATATTACATTTGTATTTGTATTTACTCAACTGCACAAATAAGTTGTATTACTCACTAAAAGAGGGAATAAATTGTAAATAAAGTGTTTTTAACTCTCTGCTAATACTTTCATTTACTTAACAAAAAACCAGTGTTGCCAGCATCCGCATGCCATTTAACACAGCAAAACCTTTAAAATTATCAATCATTTTAAAAACAAAAAAAAAAAGGAAAATTCGAGTAAAATGTATCGACATTTTTCTTTTTGGTATCACGGCACTCGATATCGAATAAAATCTATCGTAATTTGAGATTATAGCATACGTTATCGAATAACCACAAAAAAACATCTCTCGTGTTGTCATTCGATACGCCATATGCTATCGTATGCAGAAAAAACAAAAAATTTTAGCGGCGAAAATTCTTAAATATTTTGCAAAAAGTGAAAAATTTAAGTTTAATTAAATTATATTATTTTATACATAAATAGATATGCTTTATAAATTAAATTACATACTTTTATTGTGCAGGGCAAATGAAAATAAATTGGCATTAGAAAAGGATCACTTTTATCCCTTATTTGTTTTCTAATACATACGAAACTATTTAAACAAAAATGACCGATTCATTTATTTTACGCTTTAACTTTTATATCCTTTTTTGCACTTTAACTTAATGAAATATCACTAAACAACAAATTTTGTTCATACAATTTGTTTACGTTTAACATTGTTTACATTAAACATATGTTTTAAATCAATTGCATATTCTTAAAAATTTCGATTCGATACATGCCGTATGCGGTGATTAGCTTACTCAACACGTATCGAAATATTATTCAATACGAATATATACTCGATATCGAATGCGGTGATTAGACCCCAGCACAAAGTTCTGAGAAGTACTAGTACTTGTACTAGTACAGGAGCAACACTTTTATGGTCTGCAGCAAAAATATTTGAAATTACACATTCTAGATTACAAAATTTAAACTCATTTTCAGAGGAGTAGTTCGAGATGACTCCTTTGAGGCACTTTAGAGTGAAATAAATTGTAAAATAATAGTAATTGTCGAAAGTTTTTTTAAACCATGTTGGTGATAACTTACCATGGAATTTTTCGTGACTTAAACGCAAGGGTTTTTAATGTGTATGCACAGAAATTGGCAACACTGCAAACGACACTGGAAATTTTCATTTATTTAATAAAACACACAAACTCCCTCTAATGCTGTGTACTTAATTACTTACATACATGTATAATAATTGCATATGTATGTACGTGTACGATTTTGTTGTATATGAATTTGAGTAAGTATTTACATAAATTTTAATTTTCAAACTAAACAAAAATATTTACAAAAACAATTGTAATTAAAAATAAAAGGAGTCTGATGTCTTTTTGCTTAACAGAGAGAGAGAGAAAGAGAAAAGAGTATAAACTAAAATATAAATCATATACACTGCCAGGTAAAGTTATCGCCATAGTCCAGTGGTTATTAGGTTGGCTTACTAGCCAAGAGTTCCAGATTTCATTCCCAGCTCTTACATCTTAAAAAAGAATTTAAAAAAATTATTCCTTCAGCGACTTCCTCCTCTGGCAAAAGCTCTGAGAGTAACTGATTGCCAATAACAAGCTTCTCAAATCTGTCGTTCGAAGTCGACGTTCAACTGCACGTCCCGGTAGTCATAGATAAAACATCCCAGCAGCGAATAGTGCTTGCTAGTAAGTTATTTTGTAAGGGAGAAATTGTAAACAATCACTTATTCGTGCCCATCAATAATGCATGATTTTTATATGAAATGAGCCGCTAAAATGCAATAGAAATGCAAATTTATTGCAACCAGTAAGCAAATAGTACAAAAAATCAAAAATAATACCTTATCCTGTAGCATATTTTAAAGCTTTAATGTATAAAAAACAATATAATGCTTCCATTATTACTTACAATTTTATTTATTGCTTCCAAATCTTAAAAATTTTCTGTACTTTGGGTGATGCTAGAATCTAGGCCGATACCCTGAAACGGAATACTATTTTACAAACTATATCTTTATAAACTGGTTTCTATCTTTGGTTTTCAAAATCGAATTTATCTTTACACACATATGATAGGTTTTTGATCTTTAAATATTATTCCGGTGTAATAATAATTTTAAAAACATTTCTTATATTTTTCTTTAACAAACAATAGTTCACCTAATACTGTTTTCGAAGTATTAATAAGTTCCTGGAAAAACCATGTAAAAACATAAATAAATATTGTAGTTAATGTATTACATTGATTACACAGACAAGTGTAAATAAAAAGAATTTTGTAAAGTTGAAAAAATGTTTTAAAGGTGGTGCTATTTTTGTGACTACAGCTGTATCTATTGATTACACCAATTTAAATCACTTAAAACAAATTACAATTCCGTAAAATTAAAAAACATAAACTTAAATTTTAAAATATATTTGACAAGTTTTCCATTATTTTGACAAATCGTTGAAAACGTTTGTTATACGAGTATGTACATATCGTCCTGCGTGAGTTTAAGTGCTCTATCCGCCATTCCATATCTTTTATATATCTCGAGCTTAGGTCTCCGACCCCAAATTTTTCAAGTCTGCAATCCGTTTTCGGATATTTCGTCCAGTTTCGAAAATAAATAGCCGAAAACAGATTGCAAATTTTAAAAATTTTGGTGTCTAAAACCTAAAGTGGCATCATTAACTCTAGATATATAAAATGGCGGATAGAGCACATAAACTCCCTCATGTACGACGACATATGGTACACAATTGTTGCATCTAAAGTCCGTTAGAGCTTTTGGGGCACGTGACAGTAAATATCTAATTAAATCTTTTGCAGATTTCTCAACTCTCTACTTTGTTTCATCGAACGAGACAATGAGCACACTGTCTTTATGTCTTTCGTTTCTTTTTTGAAAATGTTTATTCCACTTTTATAAAGACATTGCCATTCATATAAGACAAGTAGCACAATTGTAGAGTTTTAATAGAATTTGCATCTGTATTGTGTACAAAAAAATTTGAACATTTAAAGGATTTAATTTACTTTTCTCTCTTAGTTTCCTTCTTTAGCAAACACAGGTAATTCATTTAAAATTTATAAATACTCGTACATCATTTTAAATATTTTCTAAACTTGGTAAATTTCTTTGTCTTTCTATGTATATGTGTATGTGTATTTTTGTTTGTATGAGTTTTGGTATTTTTTTTAGCAAATGTTTTCTTATTTAATCAGTATTTATTTATGTATTTTTCGGTTTTAGAATGAAAATTTATTTTCTTTTTTTCTCTTACGTTTTCTTACATTTCATTTCATTTTACAATGTTATTGATATTTTAAGTAAGTGTATTACAGACAGTCTTACAACTAAAGCTCTTTGTTTAGCTGGCATTCAAAAAGGATATATGTATGTAAGTGAGAGAAGAATTAGGAACAACACTATATTGGAAGAAAAAAATAAACAGAAAACGCATGTATGTACGTACAGTGGTAGGCATTTTATTGTCTGCATCTTACTCATTTATTTAGATGGTTAGTTCTAAAACCGTTGGTCTCGAATCGGATTTTCAAGCGCTTGAATCGTGTAAGTTCTTTTATCCAATTTATCGTTGTTTCAACGTGATCTTTTCATTGTAAATTAAAAATGAAAAATTGTTTAAAGTAGAGCTATTGGTAAACGAGAATAAAATAGGGTTCTTGATTTCAATACTTATCGGATTCAACAAGAAATCCAGATAGTGAAGTACCCTAAATATCTTGGTACCAGGGAGAAGGACTACATTTGCTGGTAGATGCTACTTTTATCTAAAGAAACAGTTTAAACGAAAGGCTGTCATTCGCCAAATTGAATTACTTGATTTTGGGCGTTCATAACACGTCGATTAATATATAGAATAAAAGCCTGGATAGTTGCACAAACAGATCATGCAGTTCTTATTGTGCCTACCACCGTTTGACGAAGTGTGCAATCATATGAAAAGTCAAGTAAAGAACAGTAGAGAGCAACGATTATTAAGGATTGACTACGATTGTTATGAGCACATATCGTAGCAAAAATTAAAGAATGCTGTAACTGACAAAAA
The DNA here is from genome assembly GCA_963576795.1 of Metopia argyrocephala. NCBI lineage: Eukaryota > Metazoa > Arthropoda > Insecta > Diptera > Sarcophagidae > Metopia > Metopia argyrocephala. The sequence goes on along the minus strand of OY756208.1, from coordinate 168,045,742 downwards.
ATCAAAAATATGTATTTTGCACCGTTTTTATCAGGAAAAAAAAAACTCGTCGATTGATCCCGGTCCCACATTTCACTTACGCCGCGGTCAGTGTCTTTGTTCGATTTTCATACAGGTTTTTTGGCTCTGATGAACATTTAAGGTTTTGTCAGTTACAGCGTTCTTTAATTCCATCGACGATATGTTCATGCAAATTCATTATCCATTATTATTCATCCTTTAGCTGGAAAAACATAATACAGCTTTTTCGAACATTTGTCTCTGAAATTCAATTTATTTATCCATTTTTAATGTTTTATATGCATCCAAACAAATGTTCACCACTGTGTTTGCCAAAGTGTTAAATGCTTAATAATGTTGTGTTGGGTAAGCAACGAATACACAATTTTAACCACCAGATTTATTTTCTGTTTTTTTCTTTGTTTCTTAAAGGACTTTTACCCGAGATTTTTGTTATGTTTTTATATGTTAAGCTCATAATATATTACAGTTGCTGAGTTTGTATTTGACATGGTTACTGTTTATTTATTTGCTAAGCGGTGTTACAAAAACGTAAATCAAGTGTGACATGTTATTTTTTTTTAGAAAAAAAGTCAAAACCAATATCAAGTCATAGATGATGTTTAAGAAAATGAATAAAATTTTCCGGCGTTCATTGTAATAGAAAGCATGACAAAAGGCATTAAAGTTTTTTTAAAGCTAAAGCGTTAAATCATAGAAAAAAAATTTACAAAATCAAAGTATATTTTTGTGTAGGGTTTAAAAAAAGGACATTTGAAGGATATGGTTTAACGGCTTAGCACCAGACTAATTTTAAATTATTTAAAAACAGCACATACAATTACAACTTGTAATGTTAATTTCAATAAAAACAATTGGCGACCTGAGGAATTACAAAGGATACTTTAAGGAAAAAACAAAAAAATTACTCTTAAAAATTCTATGGAAATGTATAAAAAATTCAAGTTTATACAATTTTTACCTTAAGCGAGCGCAAAACAAAAAAAAAATCAATTTATAAATAGTTTAGAAAAAGGACATTCTAAGGACATTGTTTAAAGGCTTGACGGCCGTCGAATTTGGAATTATTTTTATGGATCATAAGTAATTACAACTTGTAATTCTAATTTGAATAACAAATTTGGTGTCCTGAGGGATAATAATGGGTAATATACGAAAAAAAATCCTATATAATTTTAGAAGAACAAGAAGAAGTTTTTAACCTTAGCAAATACTGATTTAAAGAAAGGTTTTTAGTAACTTTCGGATTAGTTGGAATCATGGTTTGTAAATCTGTTATTTGGGCTCACTTAGCCATTTAACGAAAATAGTGAATACATCAGACATTAAAGAGTACATGAATGCTGTTCCTAAACTTCAAACTGCAATTGACAAGGCTGTCGTGAAAATATAGTGTTACCACTAGATTGAGCGTTAGTTACATATTCCTTGAAACAGCCTAGATTAAGAAACATATGTGGGTAAACCTATGTCTGAACTTTCGGTTAGCATAGCAGTCACAAAAAAGTGCTGTTTCTGTTTTAGGAGGAGTCGTGTTATAGCGGTTAGAGCACTCGCACAAAAACTCAAACGGGCAAGATTCAAATTCCAGGGAATGAGAAAAATGAAATAATTAAGTTTGAGGTTTACCACAAATTATAATTTAAAAATAAGATGTTCAACTCCTACTCCAAGATTCCATCTTCAAAAAACGCGCCCTGCCACTTCAGTCTATTCCACCTTTGAAACGAATGATCAAGAGTACAACGTCACCTTCTGGAAAGATAACAGCTAACCTATTTAGTGAAGACACTCACCACTCACAATCAACATCCACCGACAGATGGAGCAATCGCTGTGCATGAGTAGGGGTTTACCCCTGAGGATTGGTATACGGCAAGCGTTTAATAACATATTTCTCTGTTATTCCTTGAACCCATTTTAATTCTTACTGCACTGAAAGATGATGCCGTAACCGTTGTAATCCTATTTAAGTCCTTTAACTTTCACGTGAACTTCTATGAAGGGTATTTGACACAGGTGTCTAGTCCTAGAAAATCCGGCATAACTATTTATTTTTTCAAAACTGCAATTTTTTTTCGAAATTTCAAGAGTAGTTGCATCTAATTTAACTATGTAGTCTGAAGTCCAAAATATTACATGTTTTTAAAAAACTTAATTTCTTGCCTGCCTGACCCAGACAGGTTATTTCCTGCCCTAGACTTAAGATTTCCCAATAATTATTCTAATTAACTTATCTGTTCTGGTGCCAAACATTAATGCCCGTATTCATAAAAAATAAAACAGTTTTATTAATTGCTTATTCGACAATTACTCCATAGAAATTTGTCATATAGGTACTCTATAAACCAATTTAATTTTTTATGAATATGGGCAATAGACTTTAATAATTGGCCATTAGAAGCTTTTTTCGGAGTTATGGCTCAACTTCTCACGACACTCATATTATGAGTGTCAATTTTTATCCATGAGTACCGGGAGCTACCGTTTCACGTCGAATCCGAATGGCAAGTTTGAGAAGCTTGTTTATGGCATCAGTTACTTCCTATATTTCTTTCCAGATGTCGAAGCTGGGCTTTAAACTTAGAGCTTTCGTCAGTAAGGCAACACACTACATACTAGCCTACTGTGATCATAATAAACTGTCATATAAAAAGAATCAGAACATAATTATTATACTTAATTGTCATCCTATTGGGTTTAAAACCTATTCTATTCACCATCACGTTCCAAAAAGACCACATTTTATGATATGCTTCCTGTCATAACCTTTCTTGTATTATCAATACACATTCTAGAGCTAATAGCTTAGCCACTAAGCATGTTAAACGTCTAATTCTGCCAACGCTTCGGTCATAGAGAGTATGCGATATCTTCTTCTCAATTAATGATGCTATTGTATAATCTTCTGTTATTAGAATGCAAATATTTCTCAAAATTTTTTTTATTAAAGGATATGACAGTTTTAAATTCGGTTTTCTTTTATTTTTGCTTAAATTTAATGAGAAATTAATTACTTTCTATGAATATCTGTAATTAGACTTTCTGATTGTATTTTAATTGTTCTAAAAGTTCTAAAACTTAATTAATGCTCAACAAAAAAAAAACTCTTTAAAAAGGATGAATTTTTTAAAAGATGAGTATGCGTTTCCATAAACCAACGAATAAAAATTGTGTTGTGCTGTTGTAACGCCTTGAAATTAGCCTCCTTTTGTATGTTTTTTTTTTAATTTAAATTAAATTGTTTTTCTATAAAATTTACATATAAATATAGAAAGACAAATGTTAGAAATTGTGTAACCACCTCAAGCATGAAATAATAACTTTTAATTACCTACGCTTTTGCGTTTATAGAAAAAATAAACATAAGCTGGAGAAAGAAAACACAAACTCTCCTAAAAGTATGCTTTTTATTTAAATTTACATTCTCGTTAAAACACATTTAGAGAAAAAGAAAAAAAAAAAAAATTCAACGCATTTTTTAATTAAACCCTTCAACTTTTGTAAAAATAACATTTCTGTAAAAAATAAAAAAAAAAATGTTTCAAAAATCTACTTAAAAAACGAGAGCGTATAAAAATAAAAAGATAATATGCGTATGTATGTGTGTATATGTGTGTACATAAAATATTAAAAGGATAACTCTTTTGTTTGTCATATACTTGTAAAATGCAAAAAAACAAATTTAATGGCATTGTTTGTGTTTTAATAAAACGCTTCAATTTCTTTTAATCACTTTTTATGTTTTTTTTATAATTTTTTTTTGAGCATATCCCCCTCTTCATCAGTTGGAGGTTTTAAGTGGATTTTTATAAACTCGTTTAAAAATTTAATTAAAGTGTAAACTGCTGTGCTAAGATTACAATACATGTATGCATGCATGCATGTGTTTATGGCTTAAAATATAAATTTTAATTTAATTGAAAAAAAAAGTTTTTTTTTTTATTATTCCTCTTTAATTAAATCCTTAAGAGGTGAATAAAAAAAAATTATAAAATAGGTTTTACTTTATTTTGCCCCCAACTTACGAGAAATACGACGCTTTTTAAAGGGCGTGAATTTGCTGACAAAATAATAGAAATCCTTAAGAATTTTGTTTAATTTTTATAATTTGCGGTTTAAAAATTATGGATTGAACTTAATTGGGATAACATTTTATTTATTTTTTTTTAATTCGATAATCGCAAATCATCAAGAATCGATTCAATTACACAATTTGAATAGTTTTTTGCAAAAGCGGGATTTTTGAAAATTTTTGGGCATTTATTGAACAAAAAAAAACCGTGTCCCTCGCTTAATTACAATTGAAACAAAGTGAATAAAAAAAGTTATGTATACAAATTAAAATAATTAACAATAAAATAAAAATCCCTGGAATAGCAATATTTTATTTTTATTTTATTTTAATTTTAGTTTAAAAAAGAATTTGTGGTTTGCTGCCACCAAAGAGTGGCCGCACTTCATTTTAAAAATGGCTTCTTTTAGATATAAAAAATGGGAAACTGAAAGTGGTTTAATTCCACAAGAAATTTTCGTTTTACTTTTTTTGTAGAAGCAAAATACGGAATGGATTTCTTTCTTTACAACCCCACTTCAGGATTACAGCCTAGCTTCTCGCAGCACAAATGTTGTGTGTGTGAATTTTTATCCGTGAGTACCGGGACCTACAGTTTAATGTCGACTCCGAACGACAGACTTGATAAGCTTGTTCATGGCAATCAGAGCTTTTGCCAGAAATTTTCTAAGAGGTAGTCGCCGAAAGAAATATTTTTTCATATTTCTTTGCTTCAAAATGCCATAGCAGAGGCTTGAACCGGAGCTCTTAGTAATTCTATTCAGTCACAAAAACCAGTATATTATCTCCTCTGAACGAAATGAATGAATTTACGCTTGAGCAATATTGGAATTTATTGGAAATTTAATTCTGAAACAAATAAAATTGGTTGAAAAGAGAAATTGCCGTATTTGGAGCTCCGAAAAATCCACACGTGGTCTTACGGAAGCCCATGCACCTATTACGAGTGACTGTAGCGAAGGCATAATTGACTTATATTTATTCAAAATATTGAAAACACCTCCCAGCAGAAAATGTTTAAAATTTGAAAGCAATAAATAAAATTGTAAGCAATAATGGAAGCATTATATTGTTTTTTATACATTAAAGCTTCCAAATATGCTCCAGGATAAGGTATTATATATTTTGGCTTTTTTTGTACTATTTGCTTACTGGTTGCAATAAATTTGCATTTCTATTGCATTTTAGCGACACATTTCATATAAAAATCATGCATTATTGATGCGCACGAGTAAGTGATTCTTCACAATTTCTCCCTTACAAAATAGATTATTGGTAATATTGCCAAACATATTATGACACATTCGATTTATTGCGTCAAATATGTAATGACTGATGTCAATTGGCCGCCAAAAAGCCGCTATTGAACACCTTTGTACTGTTATCTGTGGGGCGCCGTTGAAAAAAGTGCTATGCCGCTAAATTGTAGATAATTGAGTATCTGAAGGCCAACATTCGTGCTGTTATTGTTGAGATACCACTCCAAACACTTGAAAAAGTGCTCGAAAATTGGTTCGATCGAATGGAGCACTCTAAGGCCAGCTACGGCAGCCATATGAATAAAATAATAAAAAAATAAACTTAAAAAAATTTTAAATCGATTTTGTTCTATTGCATTTTCAAATATAAACTTTTAAAAGGCTCAGCCGAAATAAATAAGTATAGTCTTGACTGGCAATGAAATTGTTTGCACCAATTTTAGAAAAATTCGCTGTAATCGTTTACAAGATGTACAAAAATCAATATGTACTTTATGTGAGAAGTACCATGCCCACTTGTCCAATTCCGTCCACTCTTTGACTTATGATTTATATTGATTATGAAACTATTTGTATCAAATTGAGAAACTCATACAGCCTGTTCATAGAACACGAATTGCCTACAATGCACGTATAAATAAATGCGTCACGTATCAAATTTGCGTTTTTATAAAGAGAATTTACTTTTATTTGTGTAAAAACTGTAACAACTGACAGATTGTTGTAATTTTTGTAACACGAATTTCTTGTGAAAAACATAAAAAGCAAAGCAAAGAGAAATTTATATTCGTCTACGAAAATGAAATAAAATACAACGAATATTTCTGCTCTTTACACAGAATTTATCTTTATCGATCTACACATTTACCTCTTTAACTTTTAATTTAAAATTTTATACTAACTACGAAAAATATAATTTTTTCTGTTTTTTAAAAATTCGCAGCTGTTTTTGTTTTTGCCACCATATTAGAGTTACACTAAAACATAGATGCCCAGTAGTGGCTGATATCAGCAAATTAAACTCACACGTATACTTACGCTCTTTTGTTTGATCGCCAATCAACCAATATATAATATATATATATGTAGTTTGTCTCTCCCACTCAATATGCTGATTTCCTCTTGGTTGATTGACGATCAAACAAAAGAGCGTAAGAATACGTGTGAGTTTAATTTGCTGATATCAGCCACTACTGGGCATCTATGCACTAAAACTTTAATTTGAAAAAATTATTTTGTGTGAGCATAAGTAAGGAAATCAAAATTTGTGTATTGTGTGCTCACAGAGCACATCCTTTTGTTCGTTTATGGAAAAATCAATTGCGATATGATCAAATTCAAATCATATTTTCACAAACACTACTTCTTCCTTTCCTTCTTCTCATAATATATGTATTTTCCTAACTCTAGGAAAATGTACTGCAATGCACTGCATGAGTTATTCCCTTAGTACTGATCTCGTAAAATCCAATAAGAATAATAAGTAACCGTATGGCATGACACACTTAGATTTTTTGTCCATATATTTAAGGATATGCGTCTTACAAAGTTTGAACATATAAACAATTTTTTCTTTAATAAAGTACACTTTTTACAAGCAGTGGTAATCACTCTTCGTTGCAAACGCACTTGCAAGCCTTGTAAACGTATATATATATATGCTACTATTGCTTGTTTGCAAGGCTTACAAAGTCGTTTGCAACGAAGAGTGATTACATACTATTTGATTTTTAATAGTTTTAAATATTTTAAATACTTTCAAGTGTCACGCCTATATAAAATGGGCATGATAAAATAATTGTAATTACTCCTAATATTCAAAGTAATACTTTTTTTATTAATATTTATTGGAATGATTCAATCAATTACACCAAACTCAAGATATAAAGAAATTAATATTTAATTTGCATGGGAGGTACCACGCCTACTTTCTGATTAAAGATTTTCCTTGACCATTAAGTCGTTCAGGCCAAATTTAGAGCATTTAGCTTTAACTGCTCTCAAGATATGAGTTAAGCATAATTTAAAGAAATTTTATATTAAATTTGTATGAGAATATATAGGCAAATCTAAATGCCATATCTCCGGAACCAATGGACAGATTTCGCGCACACTTCACATATACAATCTACAGACTATCGCCAATGTACCCTGGAATTGTGGCTGAAATCGATCTATCCGTTTCCGCGGTTAGTGGTGACATCAAAATGTATATTAATTTTTATATATTAGATAAGATCTTTGCAACAAAATGTTCTGTTCTGTTATAACACTTATTGTTTGAAATTCTAAATTTATAGCTTTTTTAGGTGTAGGGTATTAAGTAAAAATTAAATTCAATTCTTATTATCATAAAAAAATTTAACCTCTAAAATATGATAAAACAGATAAAAAATAACAAGACTGTTTTAAGTGTCTCTGCAGGGGGAGTATAATGCTTAAAACAATGTTGTATTAGAATAACAAGAAGGTTATAAAGCCATTAACAATGTTAAGTGAAAGTTCACACTTGCACAAGCCTAAAAACATACTACAAAAAAAAAACGACACACAAATAAATAAAATAAAAAGCAAATACTACAACTAAACATATTATCCTTTCGTTTGGAAAAAGAAAGTCTCATTTTAAGCACATGTAATATTTAAAACAATAGGAGGCAAAAGTACTAAAACACAACCATATGAAATATTAAAAGTCTACAAGTAACAATAACAACAACAAAAAGCAATTTTTAAGAGTCCTTGTAATGTCACATATTTACACATTTGACAATGATAAAAATCTCATTTGCATATTAAAAAAAAAGAAAGAAAACAAAAAACTATTTAAACTGTGTTTGCTTGAGGTTTTTTTGAAAGCCTATTTCTTTTTTTTCACTGAATACAGAACGTAAAAATAAAATACCACCAGATCCTTTAAGAATTATAAAAATTATAGCGTGACAATATTAATGTGTGTTTTGTGCACTGTAAATAAATTAAAATTTACATTAAAAACCTAAAAATTTTTAACAACAATGTTGGCTTAAAAACATATTGTGGTTTCTAAAGAAAATAGAACCTTTTTTTAAGGACAGATAATACATGAAAACATATATCAGACTGAGGCATGAGGCATGTGCAAAAAAATAGGTTTAAATAAAATACTAAATTGTGTGGTTTAATGATAAAGGGAGAATGTTAGTTGTTTTCAAAGGGAAATAATAAATATGGACAACAAAAGTTAAAAACAATCTATAAATTTGAAGCCCCTATTCTGTAATTCTCTTAAGCTAAAATGCTAAAATTTTGGGTTTTTAAAACAACGCCCAGCCTGTTTAGAATATATAAAATTAAAAATTCTAGAGGTAATAGGCAAGAATCTTTTAAATGAGAATACACGTTAAAGAAGTGTGTTCGTAGCCAAAATGTCCTCAATCAAAGTTTATAAATTTTTAGCGATACAGTTTTAGCTTAGGAAAGCTACAGAATAAAGCCTCAGGTCGTATATTTTCGTATAAAATAATAGAAAACATATTATTACCGTTCCAACAGCAAACTCAAACAAAACGCTTCTTTCTCTAAGAAAAATCAAGTTTATTTTATTCACAAATTTAATTTTTTTTTCCTATAAATTTGAAAAAAAAAAAATGGAAAAATTTTTCATAAACAAAATATCATCCTTAATTGTTAGCATATGTTTTTTTGAAGAATTAAGAAATAATTTTCTTTAATTAAAAACATTGAAATTTTTTGTTAGATTTTTAATCTAAAGAATTCTCATGTCATGTTTATTTTCACATTAACTTTCAGTATCAATTTTTATTCTAATTTTATAAATCAAAAGTTAAAAAACAAACGTTAGAATTTTTATAATTGAAAATAATTTACCCAGGATACCCTGCATACATATACAGATAAAGCCCGGTATAACGAATACTCAGTTTAACGAATATCCGATGAAACGAATTGCCAAATTTTCACATTAACTACCTTATACAGCGAATGACAAAAAAATAAATCTCGATTTTTCGAACGACAAAGCAAAAAACAAAATTCGTTACAGAAACGTTAGATTTTTGTGTAAAATAAATAAAATTTATTGAATAAACGTAAAAATATTAATTAAAGTTTTATTTATACACTGTATTATGCAGTTAAAATGTTTTTTTTTTAAATTTCATAACGTTTTTAGTGCTGTTCGATATAACGAATATCTCAGTATAACGAAAAGGCTGAATATTATATCATTCGTTAAACCGAGCTTTTACTGTATATTCATATACTATATCCATATAAAGAGTGACTAAATTTGAGGTTAGAAAGTAAATTTTCTATCAAATGATGAATTGAACTGTCATTCTTTGACATTTATTTAGTAAAAAGCTGAGAAATTTGAAACCATGGAACGCTACACTTGTGAACAAAGAATTTTAATTGTGAAAGTTTGCTATCAAAATGTTGAAAATTTTACTGCTTCACTTCGCAAAATTCGAGCAGACTTTCCTCGTATTCAGGCTCCTACTGAGACCTCTGTGTGTAATTTAATCGATAAATTTGAGGTTCACAGTACTATTGCTGACAGTAGACCAAAACAATATGCTCGTAGAGACCGTAGTGATGCAAACATAATCGCTATACAGAAAAATGCTGAGAATTAGCCAGAAACATCAACTCATCGACATACGCACCAATTAGGCATTACGCTTATAAAGTTCAGGTCGTTCAAGAATTGAATTGGTTATTTGAAAGGCTTAACGAAAATGATCTTTAGTGATGATGCTCATTTTCAATTAGGCGGTTAAGTAAGCAATGTCGCATATCGGGCTCACCAAATCCACAAACAGTCCTCAAAAAACCATTACATCCACACAAAGTAAACGTATGGTGCAGTTTGTGGTGAGCCGTCATCATCGGCCCGTATTTTTTTCGAAAATAAGGAAGAAAATACCGTCACCGCGAATTCTCTGCGTTATCAAATCATGAGACCCTATTTCTTGTCGTCACAATTGGCTAATATTAACATCAGTGATCTTTTGTGTTAGCAGAACAGCGCCACACAGTCGGTCAAATAATTCAATTGACCGCTTCGTTCTTGCGATATAACGCCGCTGGATTATTTTCTATGGGCCATTTTAATTTACAGAGTTCTGTTTACACCAGATACATAAATTTTTTTTGTTTACGTATCCATTCGTCCCTAAACGACCTTCGCCGCTAAACACTATTCCTAGCTTTGCCAGCACACATTCACTTGGACAGCGCACTATCGTTGTGGTGGATCGTATGGCTTTAATTCTTGTACCAGATTTATTTTAAAAGGTTTTACACCCAAATAATTTCGTAAAATTTCAACGTAGTGGAGTAACAGAGAACCGGCGAACGGCGACGAATCCCTAATTTACGATCATCAATAACACTGGTGGATACAACAGCTGTGCTAGTTTCCTTTGCCTACATTCTATATATGAGTGTTGATGGTTTAATATCGAGTAATGTAAATTTAGTGGGAAATTTAGTCACAAAATTTTGAATAGCCGCTTCAAGTGAAAATAAAATAAAAAATTGTGACATAAAGTCTTGTCACTCTTGGCCACACTCATAACAGTGTGTGCCGAAACTTTCCAAACATATACATATAGAGTTACGGCCTGGCTTCTCACAGAACCCATTTTACGAATGAGTACCGGGACCTACAGTTTAACGTCGAATCCGAACGGCAGACTTAAAAAGCTTGTCCATCTCTATCAGTTACTCTCAGAGCTTCTGCTAAGAAGTGGTCACCAAAAGAAATATTTTTTCAAATTTATTTCTTTCAATATGTCAGAGCTAAGAATTGACGGACGTCCCCCTCTAGTAAGCCAACACACTACATTTTAGACTACGGCGACCATTGAAACGCGATATGGCCATATTTATTGAAAAAATTAATCAAATATTTGACTGATGGATTATGCCCGAGTCAATATTAAAAATATAAGTGCAGTATAAAAGTCTACCGGATTATAATGAAAAATTAAATTTTAGCTATTTTTATGTCTTGTATTATGATTTTTGGTTTAGAATCCCTTAAAAACCCCACTCGAAAATTTAAATTTAAAGTTTGTGAACTTACAATGGGAATTAAAAAGAAGAAATATATTTTTGTTTTCTATAGTTTTCTAAAGCTTTTTTATAGATTCATAAACCAAGATGATTCCTTTTTATAATTTTACAGAAAAATGATTCTGTTTGGTTCGGATACAAAATTTTAATTTTTTGCTTGTATTTTTTTTTTATTGCATTATAGGTTTTGTATTCGTTTTCAATTACTTTGTTGATATTTAATTCAATGTTTTGGATATTGCTTTAAAGTTATTTTAATTCAAGTACGAGTATATACAATATACCCGAGTCAATTCGCGTATGTGAAGGGCGGATCGACTGAGGGTGCAATTTTGTCTCTCCTTGGGAGTATTGAGAAAGCATTTTCTGACAAGGAAGTTGCTCTTTGTTCTTTCTTGGATATAGAAGGTGCTTTTGACAACACAGGCTTTGACTCCATTACTAGTTCTTTGGAACGGAAAGGGGTGGAAAGGCCAATTATAGCTTGGATCGGCTCCATGCTTAGAGGCAGGATTATCAGCTCGTCCCTTGATGGAGAGGAATTGACCGTGATGGCGTCGAAGGGATGCCCTCAAGGTGGAGTCCTATCCCCATTGTTGTGGACGCTTGTAGTTGATGACTTGCTTACCATGTTGGCTCAAAAAGGAATCAGCGTAATTAGTTATGCTGATGACCTTGTTATAACGGCCCGTGGGAAATTTGAGAGTACATTGTGTGACCTTATGGCTGATGCTCTGAGGGATGTGTCGAATTGGTGCTCTCAAGAAGGACTCTCAGTGAATCCTTCAAAGACGGTTGTTGTACCTTTTACGAAGAGATATAAGCTGACGTGCGACTGTATTTCTTTTAAGGGTACCACTATTATGTTTTCTAAGGAGGTTAAGTATCTAGGTGTCATTCTGGATAGAAGACTTACCTGGAACTCGCACATTTCTGCTGTCCAGGCTAAGGCGACAAGGGCACTTTGGGCATGTCGCTCTTCTTTTGGTAAGACTTGGGGTCTATCGCCAAGAATGACACTGTGGATTTATACCGCCATTGTTCGGCCCATAATCACTTATGCGGCAATAGTTTGGTGGAGAAGGACTGAGGAGTCTACCACCATAAGAAAATTGGGCAAGATACAACGGCTTGCCTGCCTTGGTGTAACCGGGGCAATGAGAACATGTCCAACAGTGGCTTTAGAGGCCCTGATTGGACTAACACCACTTCATATTTATGTGATGAGGGTGGCCGCGTGTTCGGCGGCAAAGGTGTTCGTAAGAACACCTCGAAATGAGTCAGGGAACCTGGCCATTCTTCACAAGGTGGTCAGGAATCCAATTTCGGTCTTGGATACCATGCCTTTGGAACTTTGCTTTGGCAGGAGATTTAAGGTGGAGGTACCGGACCGGGAATGTTGGTCTACTGGGTGTTTGGCTCGGAATGAGTCTGATCTAAACTGGTATACTGATGGTTCCAAAATGGACAGTGGAGTAGGGGCTGGCGTCTATGGACCCAATCGAAACCTGTCAATTCCACTAGGGAAGTCATTGAGTGTTTTTCAGGCTGAAATCCTGGCCATAACCGCATGTGCTGAGATTAACCTGGATATCGGGCTCAAGGGCAAGACAATTAATATATTTTCAGATAGTCAGGCTGCCTTAAAGGCGCTTGACTCTCATCGTATGACATCTAGACTTGTCAAACATTGCTACGACACGTTGCAAAAATTATCGCTTAGAAACAGGGTGCAGCTGTTCTGGGTACCTGGACACTGTGGTATAAGCGGGAACGAAGAAGCGGATGCATTGGCTAGGAGGGGATCTGCGACGCCTTATATTGGTCCGGAGCCCTGCTGTGCAGCACCGCTTTCTACTATTCTTAGTCAAATTGGTGAATGGGAAACTGGCAAATGTTTGGAACATTGGAATGCCCAGTCGGGTCTTAGGCACGCCAAGGCTGTGATTCGTCCGCGATTTGGGGGTGAGTCTGATGTTCTAAAGTATAGAAGGCCAGACCTGAAAATCCTAACGGATTTTCTTACGGGTCACTGTAGTGTGAGAGCGCATTTGATGAGAATGGCGATCACAGATGTAGATGTTTGTAGACTATGCTCACAAGTATCAGAGACAGCAGAGCACATATTGTGTGAATGTGTGGCTCTTGATAGATTCAGATGGATGTATTTAGGGAGACATATGGTCTCACTGACGGATATATCCACCACCAAAGTTTCGGACCTGCTGGTGTTCGTAAGGAAGGCAGTTGGTCTGTTAAACAAACAGTAGACTCAAAGGGACACAATAGATCTTATGGGTCGCAGTGTCTTGCATTTGTGCTGGGTCTAAACCAGATAATAATAATATACAAAAGTATGTACATTGTGAATGTTTTGAAAAAAATTTCAATTAAATTGAAATAAAGAAAACAAGTTTAAAAGAATTTTAATACAGAATTTCTAAAAATTTTCCATTTTAAATTAATTTTTCATTTTACTTCCGTTTTTTAAGCACAAGCCATTTTTTTGTAGAGAATAATAAAAAAAGGAGAAGAGAATAAATCAGTTTGGTTTAATTCACGCTGTGCATTTGTGAAAGACATTTGCCACTGGCATTCTCAGTAATCAGCACTGTTGAGCTAAAAAATAATTAATTTTTTTTTCGCCAAACACTGCCACGGGTTTGGGGTTTTCTTTTCATTTCATTTAAAGAAGGCTTTTGACATATTTTAGAATTAAAAAAAAAAAAATGTAGTATACTTTTAGGAAAAAATAAATTGAAATATCAATTTAATTAAATTTAAAACAGTAGGAGATTTTCTAACAAAAATGTAGAATTATGGACATCTTATTTCAAAACGAATGGTGTATACTTTACAAAAGGTTTGAGAATATAAAAGCTTATAAGACAGTTTGGAGTGCAGCCTCTCATTTAGATATAAAGATATTATATAACGCAACAATTTGAGACAATAAAAGTTAATTTTTTTTACTTCTTAAGGGGAGGGGTCTGTGGTATAGTGGTTAGAGCGCTCGCATAAAAAAACTCAAACGGCCAAGGTTCAAATCCCAACAAAGGAGAAAAATTAAAAATTAAGTTTGCGGTTTTTTCAAAATTATAATTTAAAAAATAAGAGGTTCCCCCCTATCCAAGAAGACCATTACAAACAAACCGCTCCCTGACATTCCACTCTATTCCACCTTAACTAATGTCAACAAAAAACGAATGTTCAGGAGAAAAGCGCCACCTATTGGGAAGTAGCAGATAACAGCTAAACCTATTTAGCGAAGGCACTCACCACACAATCAACATGCCATTACGATTCAATTGCTGTTGATCATTCAAGGGTCAAGGTATAACATTAGCCTCTGAATGATCAATTCACAGCAATTTGTCTCATTCCTAAGGCGCTTAATAATATAAGAAAAACAAAATATACATATGTACTGTCCTTTCCAAAAATGTCAATACAATGCACAACATTTAGTAGGGGTTTTATCCCTGAGTATTGGTCTAAAATAAAACAAAATAAAAAAAAAATTACAAAAAGGTTCAGCTAAGCATGATCATGATTGATTTCAGCATGTTAAAAATGAACGACAGTGAAATTTATTGCAATACAAGAAAAATAGGGTATCATATATGTATATTAACGATGAGAGATGTTTAAAAACATTCTTTGTTGACTGAAAGATAGGAAAGTGATTAATGTTTGCATCGTTTTATTACTGTGCAACGAATAATTGATTGTCCAAAAAAGATGTACTTCGAATACTAACCAAAATGTCTAGTCCTGTGTTTTCAGTCCTCACACACTTTGCGTTGCTTAAGTTGATTGAAGTGTACTAATAACCAATATCTGTCCTTCGCAATCATTGAATCGGAGGGTTTGGTTTACTCAAATAATGACAATTGTATGAGATGTAAGTATAAATAGGAATCGGTACAATACCTTTGGTGCACTTTATTTTCATTATCTGGGCCGTCATGCCTGTCAAAAATATCGGTTAGCTTATGCGAGTGTTAAAGAGAGTTTGTGATTGGTTTTTTTTTGCTGGTTTTATGTTTAGGCCTCTATCATAAGTAGCATAATGGGCCAAAGGGCCTCTAACTGAGCTTGTAAAAATCGTGAACTCGTATATATCATTTACATGCCAGCAACTAAGTACATATACACCTCCAGTTGGCTTTGTATTAAATGAGCTTGTCGTCAACCGCATATTGTATGAACTACGATTGTACCAACTGGGCTCATATATGGAAGCACTTGATGAGCTAATGGCATAGTTTGTATTTTATTTTTTCGCGAAAGATATTTCAATGGCATTAGTTGTCCTAGTCCACTTAGGCATCTGTTTGCCAATTTAATAATCAGTTATAGTATTTATTTTTTCGCGAAAGATATTTCAATGGCATTAGTTGTCCTAGTCCACTTAGGCATCTGTTTGCCAATTTAATAATCAGTTATAGTATTTTACCAGATTTCACGCACCTGAAAGCGCTGAATTATTCGGTATTTTGGTGTTATAGCAATCGGTCTACAGCCCCAAATTAGATATTGGCCCACTTAAAATCTATTAAGAGACGTTTTTGTGAAATTAAAAAGTTCGAAAAAGGAACCATCAGTTACATAAACACAAGGAATAGTTGCTCTGATTTTATATGCAACGTTGGGAATAAATTATGTTCTGCGTTCCAAGTTTTACACTGAAACTTGTGTTTGCTGCTCTGACAAGTTCTGTTAGCACAACCAACTCAGCTATACCAGATGTTTTGTTATTTTTATTCCCTGGATTACAATTACCGAAGATCTTAAAAGTTCTTGGCATTTTCTCAATGGCTGATTCTAGAGATATTTGGTAATGCTTAGCAAAAAAATTATATCACACTTACCAGTTTTGTTGAATATTTTTCTTTATGATTGAAATAGAAATTTTAGACTGTATTCTAGTTTTCTTTTTGAGACTTTCTTTTATAACTTTATTAAGCTTTTAAATAAATTTACCATAAGTTAAGTCTATAGAAGTTTTATTAAAATATCCTTTTCATTTAATTCATATAAACAACTCCCCAGTTGCAATAAAACTAACAAAAGAAGAAAAGCTTACATCTGTAAAGGATAATAAATAGAAAACAAAATCCAAATATCACACTCAGTTTGTAACATGCATATGCATGCATGCATGCATATGTCGTTTAAATAAAAAGGAAGGAAAGTAAATATGAAATGGAAAATATTTTAACAAATAAAACAAATACAATACAAGCAAAATCCCTTTTGGCATCAATTTTTGCTACACAACAGTCAGCTCAGACTCACTATGGCGAGTATATTTTGTTGCATTGTGTTCATATTCTGTTTATATTCTGTTTTTGTTTTTGTTTTTTTAAGGATATACATTCACATGTTATTTGTCTATGTGGTAGATATTTATAAAGATATTCTGCTTTTCTTGTTTTTGTTTTGTTGCGGTAAGTGGGTGTTATATATACTCGTATGTGTACTTTTTTTTTTTTGCATATTTCGAGAAATACAATGAACTTTTTTTCTTCTTTTGCATAGATTTGTGCATCATATGCTTCTCTGTGTGTTTTATATTTCAAGGGTTTTAAATATTTTAACAAGGATTTTATGTAAATGTTGCTTTAGGGGGGTCTGTGGAAGAAGAAAGGCGGAAGGTAGGAATTTTATTTGGAGCAACAAGAATAGTACGCGACTTATTTATTTTGGAATTTATGACCACTTGGGATTTAACCAAGATTTTGTTTTTTTCACCGCTGATATATTTAGAAATCTCACAGATTTTGTTTTTCACATTTTCGTTTTTTCTGAAGTTTTCCCCAGTTAGTCTCTATATTTGCATGTTTGTTGCCACTTTGTTTTTCCTCTCTAACAAAAAAATCTCAGTTAGTTTTTTATTATTTTTATTTTTTTTATTATTATATGTTCTAAAGTGTAAAATATCTTCATAAAAAAAAGAATTACAATATAATACTAAAACATGCAAAATTTATGGCAATTTTATTTACAAACGTGTTGGGAATAACAGCAGCGGCACTTTTTAACTAAACTTTTATGGAGTCTACACGTATGTTTCCATTAACCCAAAGGGTTTTTCATTAAGAGTTTATTAAAAAAAAGTTTTGACTATTTATTTGAAAAGTCATTCATTGCTATTGTGAACAAAATAAAACTTTGCGCATCCGCAATCTTCTATTTTCATGTCTTTTGCAATTGAGAGCCGTAAAGCTTTTTTTATAAGAAAGTTGGTAGATAGTCTTTATTACCTGCAAGGCTATGCTCACAGAATGCCTATAATAGTGAGAGCTGCATTGAAACCACATGTCATTGAAGCTCAGATTCGAATCCCAGCAAAGGTGAAAAATTAAAAAGTTAGTTTGCGGTTTTTTCAAAATTATAATTTAAAAATAAGAAGCTCCCACCCTCCGAGAAGTCCATCTACAAAGTAACCACCCACTGACATTCCACTCTATTCCACCTTAACCTTTGACAACAAAAAACTAATGATCAGGGGAAAAGCGCCACCTATTGGGAAGTAGCAGATAACAGCTAAACCTACTTAGCGAAGGCACTCACCACACAGTCAACATGCAATGATGAGGCAATTGCTGTTGATAATTCAAGGGTGAAAGTATAACACTGGCCTATGAATGATCAATACACAGCAATTTGACTCGTTCCTAAGGCGCTTAATAGTAATATACATAATTCATAATAATATATGTACTGTCCTTTCCAAATATTCCAATATAATGCACAGCATTTATTGTAGTAAGGGCTTACCCCTGATTATTGGTCTCAAATAATAAAAAAAAAATAAATAAATTCAAAATTTCAATAAAAAAATATTACCAGAACCATATGGTTTATAACCAGACCAACATTCGTGGTTTGATGTTCACTCTTTTACCTACTTAAAATTCCGCTACTTATACTTACAGTAGCATAAGCACTATGAGTATTACAGTAGCTGGTTTTTTTGAACACCATTAACGAAACAACTTATTATTTTTGTCTTTCTCTTCCCCCTTGGTCTTGTCCTGAATATTTGAGTATTCTCTTCGTGATTACGGCGGTCGTTACAGAACTCCAGCTGTTATTAAATGATTCTGTTTTGCATGATTATTAAGAAAACATTTTAATAAGTGACAGTCAGTTTAATACTCGTAATATATAGTGAAATTTTATATAGTAAAGTTTGGAAGTTTTTATTGGAAGACCTTTTTTATTTTAAACATACCACTAAAATAGAGAAAAGCCAAGTGTTAGTATAATAAAACAAATTTTTACTCTCTACAGTTGCCAACATGTAAAATGGTTATGGCAAGAGAAATGGCTTTATAAATGTTATGAACGTGGTTAATAAGCTAAACAAACATAAAAAGAAACAATTTAACGACTAAAGTAAATTATTCATAAAAACTTAAACTATTTTGAAATTTATTAGTATTTAAATCTTGTATTGATTCATAAAGACTTATACAAGTCATATATTGTATTTTCTTTATATTTAAAATTGGCAACTGTCTGAATTACGATGTACTTGAGCTTATTTACTTAGTAGAAAATTTTTCGTCTACTTGTTTGATGAAATTCATGCACTGATTAATTGCTTTTTGCTCATTGCTTTTAAGTTATCGACTTCAAACCTGGACCTGGACTCTTTTTTCAGAAAGAACAGTATATCTATTAATGATGAAGAGAAAAGTGTTTGGATTGCTTATTTTGGATTAGAGGATGAATTGTTGTTTTGATCCGGTTTTTGAGCATGAATGAAATATTTCTTAATCAGATCATTCTTCTGGTTATAATTAAAAATTAAAGTTTTAGTTTTTTTGTGATAAATTTTCGTTTGTTTTGAGCTTGAATAAGAAAATGTAAATCACAGCCCATAGTGAATAATAACAGAAAAAAATTTTCACGTCAATTTTTTTCATTAAAAAAAAAGGTGGAATATTCTACAATATAGTAGAAAAATATTGTTTAGCATAGGGACAAAATTTTAGGGAAATTCATTAAAAAAAACAATTTTTTGTTTAATTTTTTAATAAAAAAATTAATTGTATTTCTGTTTTTCATTGCAGGTAAGAAATTCTTATTTTTAAAACAAGAAGGTAAGTTTTTCTGGAATTTCTGTACTTGTATTACAAATTCATTATATTGGAATATTTGGAAAGGACAGTACATGTATCATTTTCTTATATTATTTTTATGCGCATTAAGAATGAAACAAATTGCTGTGAATTGATCATTCAAAGGCCCTTGAATCAACAGCAATTACCTCATCGGTGAATGTTGATTGTGTGGCGAGTGCCTTCGCTAAGTAGGCTTAGCTGTTATCTGCTACTTTCCAATAGGTGGCGCTTTTCTGCTGATCATTCGTTTTTTTTTTTTGTTGATTGGTTAGGGTGGAATAGAGTGGAATGTCGGGGAGCGGTTTCTTTGCAGATGGTCCTCTTAGGAGGGGGTTGGAGACTTTTCACCTTTGCTGGGATTTGAACCCGGGCCACCAATTTACTGGTAGTTGGTTTTAATTTCAAAATCACCTCAAAACTAAATAGTTTACTTGAAAATTTTAAACTCGTATAGTCGATAGTCTAGTATGTAGTTTGTGTGCTTACTAAAACGAGAGCACTAGACTTAAACCCCAGCTCTGATATCTTGAATAAGAGAAATATGAAAAATATTTCTTTTGGCGATCACTTAACGGACTTCTCGAAAAATCTCTAAGAGTAATTGATTGTCTGTCTCACCAGAGGAGGAGGAGGATTGTTTTAGTGGATTCACCACTCGAAGCAGCTGTAAGTGTGAAGGCATTTTAAACCCTATCTCACATGCAAAAAAAAAAAAAAATTGATTGTTTGGAACAAGCTTCTCAAGTCTGTCGTTCGGAGTCGACATTAAACTCTAGGTCCCGGTACTCACGGATATATATATATATATATATATATATATATATATATATATACAGACATACACAATGCCCATTAAAATCCTGTTTCAGGATTACTGTGTGTGTGTTGTGTTAATGTATGTTAAATTTTATCCGTGTATATATATATATATAGAGAGCTCATTTGTGCTTGAAAATTTCTACAGAAACAAATCAGAATTTAACTTTAATGGATGTTACTTCTCATAAGAATTCCAGTATTAGCATGTGAAGACTATTAAAAATCATACAATAGATAAAGTAGTTATTATTTTGTCCATAGATGTAGATACAGGCAAACATTAAATTTGTTTTAAATAAATTTGTCATCATCTCTATGTTTTATTTATAAATTTGTGGTGGTTTAAGAAGTACTTGGCGGTTTATTACTCTTCTTTTTATTTTCGTTTTTTCTTTCAATTAATTTTTATGACTTGTAATATAAGCCAATAAACTTAAGAATTACCTCTTGAAACTAAAAGAAAAAATAGACATTTTCCACCACAAGTTGTAAATCATAATTTGGTGTTTTTTCTAAACACCTTTACCCAGCGGATTAAAAGTTAAAAAAAATGCTTATGTTATGGCAAATTTCTTTTACGAGAATAAAACTACTTAATAAAGTGACATCTTTTATGTAAGTAAGTTTATTTAAAAAGGAAAATGTGTCAATTTAATTTATTTAACTTGAAAACGAGCACAACATTTAAGAAACCCCAGTAGTTCAAATAAATTTATAAAATTTTTTTGCAGCATATGATTTTTAATATTGATGCAGTGCAAGTGTTCTTTTGTGTGAGGGTAAATATATCAGCGCATATATGCAGGTATAAAGATGTAATGGTGTCAAGTTTTTGAAATAAAATTTCTCTTTTTTTTATTTTTTTAAATATATTTAAGCAATTTACACAGTAATTGGGAATTAACCCAAATAAAATGTAATACTTGTTTAAATAAAAATGAAGAATGAGTGAATGAAGGCGAATCAGTATATAAACGGAAGCAAACGTGTATGGCATATAGAATATGCACTTTAATACTTATAAACTCTCGCATACGTATACATGCAAGTATGCCAATAAAGTCTGCTGTAAATAAGCCACTATGAAAGTGCATATTTCGTATGAAAACTACGGCTAATAATAAAAAATGTAGCATATAGCTAGGCGTAAAAGTGAAAATATAAAAGATATAACCAAAATGGCACATATACTGTAACCATCCATTTATATGTATATGAAAAGCAATACGTAAATATTGTTTTGCTCTCGTTTTCATACCCCTTTGCCATTTTTATGCTTTCAGGTTAAGAGAGACGTAAATACAAAAAATGACCACAAACCATTTTTATTTTACTTTACTGTTCATGCATAAATAAAAAGCAAAAATCCAACAAAACACTTTATTTTTATATGAAAACGAAAAATTTCTTTCCTGCGGGTATAACAAATACGTTTGTTATTATTTGTAGCCTACTTTTAGGTATGAGTAATAAAACAGTTTTTAATATAACAACAATATATACAGTAGAATCTCTGAAAAGTTAAATCTTGTGAAAGTTAACAGCTCAGGTTAACTTTTCAATTAACTTTTTTAATAGTATTCACCGTCATAGAACATATTTAATAACACTGTTTGAAGCCTGCCAAATTTAGCCTATTGTTAGGCGTATGCTTACTTAATAACTTGCAGTAGTAATAATGCTTTTTTTCTTATCATATGCATACAGAAATACCTGGCCATTACAACTTTGTTTCAGGATTACGGCCTAGCTTCCCGCAGCACCCATGTTGCGTGTGCCAATTTTTATCCTTGAATACCAGAACCTACAGTTTACAATTGTAGCCGAATGACACACTTACAAAGCTTCTTCATGGTAAGTCAGTTACTCACAGAGCTTTAGCCAGAAAGAAAAAATTTTTCATATTTTTTTCAAGATGTCAGAGCAGGTGTTTGAATTCGGATCTTTTGTCTAGCAAGCCTACACACTAACCACTAAACTGCGGCGACTGTATATATAAAATAGAAGGCAAATCCAGCAAAAAATAAGACCAAACTATTTTGCTTACCTTTATTTGAATTACAATATTATTTTTTATTTATTAAGAGCGAAGGGACTAAGATCACATGCTCGATGTAATGCCACAAGTCAGGGTCCCTGGTGAGACCACACTGGCACACTACACACTAGACTAGTCAGACACCAGTGGCATGAGTATAAAACCAATTTTTGATAAACAATAAAAATGTATGTACACTTTTTTTTTTATTTTGAGACCAATACTCAGGGGTAAAACCCTACTAAATGCAGTGCATTGTATTGGAATTTTTGTAAAGGACAGCACATTTTTGACAGAACATACGTTTTGTTTTTCTTATATTACTATTAAGCGCCTTAGGAATGAGACAAGGCGGTTTTTACAAATTGAGTGTTAAAAAAAATAATTTTCTTTTGATCACAAAGTATTTTTTGCTTAATTTTTCATGTATAAAATATAAGCAAAAATCTAAAAGAAAAAACATTTTATTTTTATATAAAAAAGTTTTTCCCTACGGCTATATTAAATACATTTATTATTATTTGTAGCCTACTTTCAGGCTTGCATATAAGAAAATTTTGTATGCATTTTCTTTTTATAGTTCGCTCTTAAATATTGGATGGTATAAGGAGTATTCATATATTGTTTTTTCTTCTGCTTTTAATATTTGAAGTAAAATTTTCTCTATTTCCCACAAACCATTGTTTACAGTTTCTGTTCATTTAAATTTAATGCAAAAGTCCAAAATAAAAAAGAAAAGTTTAGTTTTTATATGAAAAGACAAAATCTCTTTCCTGCGGGTATAACAAGTAGTCTTTTATTATTTGTAGCCTACTTTAAGGAAGTACAGGGTGTTTTTTTTTTAGAGGTATAGAACTTCGAATTGAAATAAAACACAAGAAAATCGTTTTAATGTCCATCAATTTGTCTTTATTGGAAGGATAATTTTATGCCATTAATGTTTAAATATGATTTCGGGCATGTGGCCGCCGCGGCTAGCTCGAATAAAGCCAATTCTACAGGTCCAATTTTCAACCACTTTTTCGAGCATATGGGGCCGTATGTTGGCAATAACGCCACGAATGTTGGCTTCCAAGTCCCCTAACGTTTCTGGTTTGTTGGCGTAGACGAGGGACTTCACATATCCCCAAAGAAAATAATCCAATGGTGTCAAATCACACGATCTTGGTGGCCAATTGACAAGTCCATTCCGCGAAATTATGCGCTCATCGAATGTTTCCTTCAATAAATCGATTGTGACGTGCGCTGTGTGGCATGTAGCACCGTCTTGTTGGAACCACAACTCATCCACATTCATGCCATCCAATTCGGGAACAAAATAGTCGGTTATCATGGCTCTATTCCGGTCTCCATTAACGGTAACTGACTCTCCAGCATTATTTCGGAAGAAGTATGGCCCAATGACTCCACCAGCCGATAGAGCACACCAAACTGTCAGTTTTTGTGGATGTAATGGCGTCTCAAGGGTCTCATGTGGATTCTCTTCACTCCAAATGCGGCAATTTTGCTTGTTGACGTAGCCATTCAACCGAAAATGAGCCTCATCACTGAACAAAATTTTGCGATGAAAATCGCATCGAGATCAATCTCATTTTCGGCCCATACACCAAAATCACGACGCATTGCATGGTCTCGCGGCTTTAATTCTTGCACAAGCTGGATCTTGTAAGGTCGCAAGCCAAGATCTTTGCGCAAAATCTTCCATAAAGTTGATGGACAAAGCTCCAATTGCTGTGCACGGTAGCGAATCGATTCATTCGGGTTCTCTTCAACACTTTGCTCTACAGCGGCAATTGTTTCTTCGGTGCGCACTGTTCGACGTCTCTGCGGATGCGTATTATCACATAGAGTAAACGTAGTGCGAAAACGATCCATGGTTAACCGAATTAATTGCTCTAATGGACGATTATGTCGACCATAAAATGGACAGAGCTTGCGGTAAACTTCGCGAACTGAACCATTATTTTCGAAATAAATTTGCACGATTTGCAAGCGTTGTTCTTTTGTCAACCTGTTCATGATGAAATGGCAAACCAAACTAAATATTAATCACTTGACAGTTGACAAAATGGCCCCCAGTTAAATAAGTGATGCCAACTTAAAGTTCTATACCTCAATAAAAAACACCTTTTAGAAGTTGTTTTGATTTTTTTGTAGTTTAAAAATTGTTTTTAAATGTTGAATCATGTAAAATCATTAAAAAATTTTATATACCAATTCTGAGCTTAACAGTCACTAAGGAAATTGTCACCGTCTACATAAATTTTATCAGCATAGAGATATTCCACTTACTTAAAAATTAAACGAATTAATAAAATGTAACTCGAAATATTGTTTACAAAGTATTCGTTTTTTTACAATAAAGTAGCGCCTGAGTTATATGGCATCAACATCATCTAGCGCCAAAACTTCTCAAATACTTTTCATTTCATCTAATATCGAGTTTTGTGGTTAAATATTGTATATATATAAAGTAAAAGAATTGGTCAATACATAAATATGAAAATTAAAAAAGTACTATAAAAGTACTTTTTAAAGTAAAATATACTTCTTAAAGTAAAAAAGTCCTTTGCGTATATTGTCGTTTTATTAAAAATTACTTCATTTTAAAGAAACAGCTTGCAGAATTTACTGAATATTTACTAAAAGTTTTAGTACTTACTTTTATTCTCTTTTCAAGTGCATAAAATCAAATCCCTAAAAATTTTTTTTAATAAATTTGCATTTCCCTTCTAGCTGTCGTTTTATTATTTTTTTTGAATTTTGTTTTTTAATTTTTCTTTTTTTATGCTGTGGACTTGTTTTGTTTGGGGCCTTTTATTTGGCACATGATAAAAAGTTTTAATTTGGTACTTTTGTTTATTATTAAATATTAAAATGAAATGGTCTCGTATGGTGTTTTTTTATTCTAAAAATATTCATAAGTTTTTTGCTGGGGAAGATTTTTATTTTACAAACTATTTGAATGTGTGCATACAGCAAGACAATAGTTGTTTAAAGTAATATATAAAATATTTATTTGAAAACGTTGTCTTTAAATATAGGAAGCTGAGTTGAACTTAAAAAGAAAGCAAAACAGGAAGATAAAAGACAAAAAGACAAAGAAAAAAAAAAAACACTCATTATGATTATCATCACATAGTAATTGTAAGCTTATCATCAAAACTCATTAGTATCATCACTTTATTTGTGGCAAAGAAGAGGCAAACTCTTGTGTATAGAGTTGTTTGTGTGTAAACTAGCAAATACTGGCCAGGCATTAACTAAAGCTATACGAGCATTACATACTCATAAGTATACTGTCTGTTCATTATTACTCGTATGAAGAGCTGGTTAGTTTTACTAACTACCACGGAAATAAAGTAAATATTTGCTTATGAATAAGCAAATAAAACAAAACTCGCTATCATATACGCTATCGTATATTAAAAAGGAAAAAAAAGCTTTGGAAAGAACTTTTAATATGATATGGTTGTTAAATAGAATGAGTCTGAATACCAAATGATTGAATGAAAAATTTTCATTTAATCTTTTAGAAACGTTGGATCTCATAGTTAAAACACAAATTACAAAAGAATGGAGAGTAAAAAAAAAATATTTTTTTTGGTGTCTTCTTTTTATTAATTTTTTACAATATAAAATTTTTTAATTCATTTTTAAACAGGGTCTGTTATTAAGCGGTTTTATCTTTATACAAACGAAACATCGAAATTTGTTAAGGCTTGCTTGTCTTTGAATGATGTATTGGTTCTGAGATCAGCTGTAATTTGTGGCTTCTGTGTTTAATTTTGCGATTCAAAAAAACTCCACTGGAAAAAGCATAATAAGCTCATATTATCCTGCTTATAAATTGCTTGTGGACAATATCCAATGTAATCACAGCTTTGTTGCTCGTATCGCTGCTGCTTTCAAACCATTTAACCACTTTTATTTGGTCTTCATATAACTTAATTCAGAAGTTAGTAATCATTGAAATGCACTACCCATTCTCGAATTTTATGTGGCGTAGTAACGTCTTAAGTTTGACAATTTTGTTCATTGACAACGTCCACAAATATAATAAAAAAGTTTCTGCGAAAGTTAGCGCAATTTGGAAAGCGGTGCCACAAAATCACCATTGTCCTGTCACGTCCTCTTTATGCCAACAGTGATTTAAGGCCAATGTTTCAAAGCAATAAAGCTCTTTTAATCAGAGTGGGCAAACAAACAAAACATTTCGCAAACGTTGCAACAAAGTTATACACTTTTCAAAATTTTTTTAGTGGTATTGTACATGAGCAAAACCAAAACAAATACTTTCTAAATGAGAAAGAGCACAAAAGAAACAATTAGCTTTTCGCTCTTGTGCTTGCTTTGTTATTCCGTTACATTCGTATAATTTGCTCTTTTTTCTCTTCTGCTTTTCTTTTTCTTCTCATTCATTTTTTGTTGTACCTACGCACATTTGAGTTAGTGTATTTGTAGTACTCAAAACAAAAACAATATACAAAATTAAATGGGACAATCGTTCTTACTGTTACTGTTTAATTTTTGTTTTACTTATTGTAAAGAACACAACAAAATGAGATCAAACGTTCAGTTTTGTTTATTTTCCTACTCTGCTTTTATTATCTACCTGTAACACTATTTTTTTATACTGACACCAAAATACTCAGACCCTATTCAGGCTATGAATTGTGTAATAATTTTTGATAGGATAGAGAGCCCTCTTTTATTAAGCGCCTTAGGAATGAGACAACTTGCTGTCAATTTGATCACTCCTCAAAAGACAGTGTTATACCTTCACCGTAGAATGATCAACAGCAATTACCCCATCTGTCATTGGATGTTGACTAAGAAGTGGTACGGATCTTAGCTGTTGGTAGCTGTTTTCTTCCCAGTAGATGGTGCTTTTCTTCTGATCATTCGTTTTTGATTGCATGCTAAAAGTTGAATAGAAAGAAATGTAATGGGGCAGTTTCTTGTGTTCGTTATTAATTAAAATCTTGAAAAACCGCAAATTTTATTGTTCATTTTTCGCCTTTGTTGGGGTTTAAACCTGGGCTGTTTTGAGTTGCATGTGTGCGCTCTAACCACTATACTAAGATCTCTCTTACCCCCTTTAATTATTGTATTATTTTTTACAAATACTTTAATTTGTCACTTTGGAGAGCAAATTCAAGTGAAGTCTTTGTGCCATTGAAATACATACAAACCCATTCTCTTATTTAACTATTTTCAGTAGGGTAGTACGGTAGTATAGTGAGTTAACCTTTTCTGAGTTTAAGAAGGCAGTAAACGCTAAACAGTTTATACTCTACACGGGAACATTTTTAAATCTTTTACTAAAACTTGTTGTAACAAACGTCTGCTACTACCAACAAGTGAACATCATCGTTTATTCGTGGACATTAAAAGCAGGCCCAGTTTACATGAGGCTCAAAGCCAAACGTTTAAATTAATTATTGTTTAATGAGTAGTTTCAGATTTTTAAGCATAAGTAGTCTGTAAAATAGCTGCCAGTTCAAATTATGACTTTACTTTTGGTTCACCTTGTATAACAAAACTAAACAAAAAGTGTTATTGGTTTTTAAGTTCACAAAAATATTTTAATTGACTTTAACTTTTACAAATATTTGCCAACTAATCTCTTTACATGCTTATCTTTAAAAGCTGTGCTCAAGAGCAAAAGCTTATATGGTGGTGAAGGGGAACGGCGATGAAGAGCATGGCTAATGGTTAACAAAGTAAGTGTTGAATTTTGTTCAATTCAATCTTTCAGTTCAAACAGTTTTAATGTCTAATAAATTATATTTACTTAAGTAAGTAAAATCCTATTTATACACTTCAAAGTCATACATAATGAAGAAGGATTTAAGCAATGACAGGCAGCAACAACAAAAATATCCCTTTTTAAATAAAAGCCAAAAAAGAGAAAAAAAAAACTTTCAATATTAGTAGCAAATACTTTTTAAATGCTTGAAATTCAGTAACAAACATCATTTTCCTTTTAACATTCAAACCCGAGGACATACACATTTAGGTATATCCTTAAGAGTAGATAGAAAATAGACTCTAAACTTACACTCTATTTTAACGCATTTTTCTGTATTAGAAAATCAAATAATCTTTTGCTAATGTAGAAATCCTTTTTAAGTACAACTACATATCATCTAAACACAAATCATTTCTGTAACCAATGCAATCCACCCTTTTCCCCCCCAGGAAAAAAACACAAAATCTAAAACGTACGGACAAATGTACAAAGATGGACAGACATGGAGACACACAAACAAACAACAATAAGAAAATTGGTAACAGAAAACAAAAATTTTATGTTTTTGAAAATCATTTTCAAGTTCCATTACCCAAACAGACAAACAAACAGAAGCATGTAATAAACCAAGTAATTGTATTTTACAACATTCGAAATAACATGTTTAAATTACTTCGAAAACTATGATAAAAAAATAGAATTCTTGAAATGCAAGTGTCGAGTAAAAAAATGGTAATGAAATTGTAATTGAAAACAAAACCCTTTCATACAATCTGTTTGTCCTTAAAAGTGCAAATTAGTAGCAAGTTTTGAAAGCCAGGGGGGAAAAAATGGCATAACATTTTACTGTTGCCACTTGAAATACGCTTCAGGCAGAGAATTTTCACCCACAGTTCTACTGTAGTAAATAAAAAATAAAAAATTATGAGTGTAATTTCTAGATGAATCTTGTATTAATTTTTTGACTCTAAAGCCTGCCACGAATACTCACAGTTTATAACTTAAACAGGTATTAATTGAGTAATATAATAAAGTGTGATTTTTTAAGAGCTATAGGAAAGTTTTTCAAAAAAAAAAAAAAAACTGAGAAGTTAATGAAATTTGAATCCATAGTACGTTCCATTTAATATAATGTTTAATGATTATTTCATGCAAATGTTGACCGTGACTGCGCCTCAAATGGTCCATCTGCTTAGTCCAATTTTGGCATACTCTTTCCCACATTTCGGCCGTTATCTCACGAATAAATGCTTCAATGTTGTCTTCCAATGCGTCAATTGAAGTCGGCTTGGCTGTATAGACATGAGCCCCCCCCCGGGGATACAGAAAAGGCTGCTGATGATATGTCCCGTCAGTGTCGTGTTTTCTCTGGGGAATATGGAGTTCAGCCTAGCTCTGAGTGGTCTGGCGCTCGCTATAGGTAGAAAATGGTTGGTGATGTGTGGTGCACGGCCTTTATGCCACGCGTGCTTGGGGTGCTTGTCCCTTTAAGTGCGCGTTGCAGACATTTCTGGCGTTCTCAAGGATTGACCAGAGATGCCTTAATCTGGTACTACGGGTATCAGGAGCCTCCGGTTAGCCTGTCATTCGAGAAGTGAGGCTGACCGGCCTGATGGTTGGGGTGCGGTCCCTCAGAAAGTACACGTAGTGGTTTGGTAGTGCTAGATAGAAACCCCTCAGCAAGGGGGTTGTCACTACCCAGACAGTGGTGGTGCTAAATTGCCAACTCGGTGCTATGGGCTCTTTTCTGAGCCCCGTGCCCTCGTGCATGTTGAGATTAGAGGGTACCGGCATCGGGTGGCGGTGGTCGGACGCATTGAATTCAACTACTGCTCCGGCAACGGGCGGCGTGTGATTAACAGCCTGTTTCTAGAACACGAATGGTTTCTGACATTCGTCTTTTTATATGTGAAACAACAACAAAAGCACTCAAATTTGTTAGTGTTTCTCATATAAAAAGACGAATGTCAAATACCATTCGTGTTCTAGAAACAGGCTGTAAGTCTATATACAGGTGCGCACGTTAAATCCCTATACAGTTGTATAGACATGAGCTTTAACATAGCCCCACAAAAAATAGTCTAAAGGGTTAAATCGCACGATCTAGGCGGCCTTTACGTTCACCGAACTTGCCTCTCAATAAGTCCATTGTTACGCGTGCTGTGTGGCATGTGGCACCGTCTTGTTGGAACCAAGTCAAGCTCTTGCATTTTGGACAAAAAAAGTTGGATATCATCTCACGGTAGCGCCCAATTGCTGTGAACGGCGACACTGGCCGCTACAGCTGCAATATTTTCTTCATTTCGCACTCTACATAAGCGTTTTAGTGGTTTAATTTTTATTCACAATAGCTCGAATAGCCGCTTCAGTGGGTCGATTAAACTGACCATAAAATGGAAGAAGCGCGCGATGAACTTTCTTGAAAGAGCGCGCATTTTGATAATAAAATTCAATAATTTGCAAGCGTTGTTCGTTTGTAATACGATTCATGGTTAAATAATAGACCAAACTGAAGATGTTTGACAGTGAAACAAAACACGCAACGTGCGTCAGCTGTTTAAACCAGTGTTGCCAAAAAGATAATAGCTAAAAAATCACCCTTTATTTACTAAATGTTGAAATTCTTTATATGTATGCCAGAAAAACATTTCGTAGCAACAATACGAGCACAAATACAAATTATTAATTTTTCTGCTCATAATTTCCTGAAAGCGTGTATTTGATTTTCTTCCTTTTTTAAGGTCCATTGTTAGAAACTAATCAGGTGTTTTTGAAATTTTCTATAACAAAAGCCTGCTTTAGCTTTATTTTCAATATCTACTTTTAGAATTAATAAGCCAGTTATTCATTGAAACACAAATACTATTTAACTTATATGTGATGTCCCTAAATAGACAATCGACAAAGGATTTGCCAGAAAAAGGGAAAAAAATTCCTATCTTAACTGCTCACATATAATCGAGTTAAATAGCCTGATGCTTAGGATTATTGCCATCAATATCAACCAATAAACGACATGTTAATGCCAAATAAATGAAACGTACATACATTCAAAAATACAATAAATCGTACAAAAATAAGTTGCTGACTTTTTAAATGATAAGGGGCGTTGTATGGCAATCAAAGTTTGCCTTTGTTAAGAACAATTTCTTCTTTTTATTTTTTATTTTTTTTGTACAAAATTTAAGCAATTAGTACATAATTAATTTTAATTTTGTTACTCTTTAAAGAAGAACAAGAAGAAGTAAAAAGGGTAAATAATCAATCCCTTTCTACTTAAATAAAATACCAAATAAATAACAATATCAGTTAACTGTAAGGGTTAAAAAGCAAATGTATAAAGAATACAAAAACCAAGCAAAGCAAAATTACAAAGAAAAGAAAAGAAAAAAAAAACTGAAAACAGGCTAAAAGCGTTGTAAATACCATCAATGATTAATGTAATTTTACGCGCCACTTAACATTATCCTTCCAAGGACATATTACTTAATTGGAAAGCTTGCACAGAGAAACAGAACACAAGCCAACAACGAACACAAACAGTACAACAAACTAACTAACCAGCCATTTAAAACCACAGCAAAAATATATGCAAAATGATAAAAAAAAAAAATAAAAACAAAAATACAAAAATTACCAACAACTTTTGAACAGTAAGTAAAGTAGAGCAAGCAAATGGATTTTCATCAAACTCATAGCCAAACCCTTCTCATCATCATCATACCGCCCGAATACATCATTACTGTCTACCGGCCATACTTAGCAGATGATACAATTGCTAGAATTTCTTTACCCCCCACAGTTCCTATACTGCAACAAAATTTCAAGTGTGTATGTTCTGCATTGCTTAAGTAATTCCTTTGTTGGTAAAAGTCATTGAATACAATTTGCCAGCTCGGGGTTATTTTATCTGAATGAAAAATTAAAAAATCAAGCATTTTCTACATATCATCTGCCTGTTTGTCGGACTGTCGGACTAACTGTTTGGCTAAAGTGATTCACTGGCTAGCTTTACTTGCCATCTTTATGGCATTTTTCCTTTTTTTTCAAAAATATAATTTAATATAAAAGTGTTACGTTTATGCAAATTAATTAAGTAGACAACATGATAGTAAAGTGTTATAAGTGAAGTTTAAAAAAAAAATATTCAAAAATAATGATTTTAATGAAAACGCTATAAATGATTAAAAGAAGGGTTTAAAAAAAAACGTATAAAACAGAAAGACTTTAGCTTTTGTGATACCTTAACTTACACTGTACAACAAAATGAAATAGAAATCAATGTTAACTTTGTGATTTTTCAAAAAGTGGCATAATAGTTGCTCAATTTTCTTTTATCTTTTCTTTTTTTAAATGCCAAATAACTCTATATAATTTGTTATACAAACATACATAGTATATAATGGGCCATTACAACCCTGTTTCAGGGTTACGGCCTAGCTTCTCATAGCATCCATGTTGTGTGTATCGATTTTTATCCATGAATTTAGGAATCTACAGTTTAACGTCGACTTTGAACGACAGACTTGAGAATCTTGTTAATGGCAATCAGTAACTTTCAGAGCTTCTGCCAGTAGGCTGCTAAGAGGTAGTCGCCGAAAGAAATATTTTTTTATATATCTTTGCTTCAAGATGTCAAAGGCGGAGCTTGAAGATCTTGTCTTAGTAAGCCAACACACTAACCAGTAGACCACGGCGACTACCAAAAAAGGAAAAAATATATTTATTTATTAGATCAGAGTCAAATTTAATAAAGAATTTAAATTGTTGATGTCCGCGAAAGAATAGTACACTAGTGAAACTGAAAATTTTTTCGACTCCAGCCATGGTAGTCTCATCAGAGTTCTTTGTGTCTGTACATATTCATGACCAACTATTTAACTCACACTTTTCAAGAAATCACATATTGACATTTTTTTCTTCCATATGTATGTACATACTCTTGTATGAGTTAGTCGAAGTAAAGTCAAACAACAGTTTCTATCATATTCTTCTTTTCTCAACATCATTGCAGTTTTTTGTAATTGTCATCTTATTTGGTTAAAACAGAGTTACAATTTATTTTTGTTTTGCCCTCTTATGCCATTTTATCCACATTAGTAGACATCAACGATATGTACGACTGCAACCGTGCTGGTTAGAAAGGCATCGCCCGAAGCGAGCGTATTGCATATAATATACTGAAGACCCGAGTTAAAGCCCCAGAAAGATTGATAATTTTTGTTTTGAATTTAATTTTCTTTCGTCTGAAACGCTGTTTTTAATTATTTTTTATTCAGACCAATGCTAAATGCTGTGCATTGTATTGGAATTTTTGTGGAAAGGACAGTACATTATGACAACAGAATATATATTTTGTTTTTCTTATATTATTAAGCGCCTTAGGAATGAGACAAATTGTTGTGAGTTGATCATTCAAAGGCCAGTATTATACATTCACCCTTGAATAATCAACAGCAGTTGCCCCATCATTGCATGTTGATTGTGATGAGTGCCTTCACTAAGTAAGTTTTTAGCCGTTATCTGCTACTTCCCAATAGGTGGCGCTTTTCCCTTATCATTCGTTTTCGTTCCCAAAGGTTAATGTGGAGTAGAGTCGAATGTTAGGGAGCGGTTACATTGTAGTTGGACATCTAGGAGGTGTGGCAGACCTCTTATTTTTAAATTATAATTTTGAAAAAACCGCAAATTAAATTTTTCACCTTTGCTGGGGATTCGAACCTGGGTGGTTTGAGTTTTTGTGCAAGCGCTCTAACCACTATAGCACGCGTCTAAAACGCTTTAATTATTATTATTAGTAAGAGTTGAATTTTATAAAGAATTTAAATTTTTGCAATGGTTTGAACTCAGAGCTCATGCCAGATAAGCCAACACACTAACCACTAGACTTAGGCAACTACTATGTTATGCAGAGAAAAACAAAAAAAAATATTCGTTTCGTCGTTTCCTACTTTTGAAAATAATGAAAAATTTTAATTTGAGCATATCATACACTTAATCCTGCCTTTACACGGTTTTCTTTAGCTCGATTCTAAATTGAACGGTTGCCAAACCTAAACATGTGGTCAAGGGCTCTTTCTCCTTTCACGCCACCAGCAGTACCACCAAAATGCTGGTTTCCTCAAAAAATACATTTTGTTTTAGCAATTATTTGTAACACTTTTTTATTTTATTTTTTTTTTGTTTCCTGCCTAAAAAATTATAACATACATTGTTTAAACGTTTTATCAAAAAAAAAAAAAAAACCTTTTTTTTGAAAGCCAATAAATTGTAGTTATTTTTTGACTGGCTGCTAAATTCCATTGCTAATGGCTGTAAAACCACATGTTCTATAGTTTTTTTTATTAAAACCTAAAAAATTTTCCGTAAAAAAATACTAAAAAACTAACATAATAAACCAAAATTTAATAAAAAATAAAAAACACAAACTTTTAAAAACATTTTAAAAATTAAAAAAAAGCAACAAAACAACTAAAACATAACAAAACAGTTCTAAATCGCTTTTAATTGTACTGTAAAATAACTCATACGCCTGGGTAAACAAAATAAATTGAAATTTTTATTACAAAAATACAAAAGTGTGTGTAAAAAATAAACTATAAATTATTTTAAATAACAGTTAAAAATAATACAAAAATAAAATATCATAATTCAGTAATCAAAAAAGGCCAAAAGTATGGTTTTTGTTAAAAAAAAAAAAAAAAAAAAAAAAAAAAAAAAATTGGTTGGGTGGCAGGCATGAGAAAAATACCTATTGTTTATTATGAATTAAAACAAAAATCCGTTTTAAAAGCGGTTAGTATCGCATAGAAGCAGCTGCGATTTGCCAAAATCCCTCTTTTTATGGACTTTTAGAAAGTCTATCTAAAATTGAATTGTTTCCTTTAAAGTCAAAACGGGATGCTATCGTTTGAAGTGTTTATTCTTTTAATATACATAATATATGAAATGTATTGCTTTGGGGATAAGCATGTCTCTATGGCGATTTCGTCTCTGCAATACATTTCATATATTATATATATTAAATGTATTTGCCTATATGGCGAAAAATATTTTTTGTTTATTCTTTTATTTAATTTTATTGAAATTGTCGGTATTACCGTAATTTTTGTAAATTTGTAAAAGCGGATACTGTTGGTCACATCTAAGGTACTCTTGTGTCTTAATATTAGTAAACCAAGTACAAGATAAATATATTTTAATATCACCTACTTAGAATTTAACATATACGTACATGTGCTATTGATATTCTACTTCAGTTCTATCGGCTGGTTAAATTTTAATGGCCGATACATATTGAATGTGAACTACGGCTCAACGTTTTTTTCTGCATTTCACTTGACATTTCTCAATTTCAGATTTACTCAATTTGAACCATGGAAAGATACACAATCGAACATCGACTCTTAAAATTTAACCACCCTTTACAATGATTAACCAAAATGTTCCTTTCACTTCAGTTTTTGTTTTATTTGTATTTAATTTTTTTATGTAAGTTTGAGAACTGAAAATAATTATGCAAGCCAAAAATATTTTTGGAAAAAGAAATTTTATTATAATCTCTATGACAATTTTATGGCCCCTTGTTTTTAAATACCTACGGTTTAGGTGTTCCATTCGATCAGTTCAACTTTTAAATGTTCTGTCTTAATAAATCTGGCCGTATGGCGCTTATGGTGGCTTGAATAAAAAGTAATAAAATAGCTTTAATGAATGACGGAGCAGGTGAAATAGAAATCTTCTGAAAAGAAACTTGAAGAAACACCAAATGCATTGCTAGTTTCCTGAATTGTTGGAACCAAATATCGTTGATGTTTAGCTGATTAATTTTTGGAAACAAAAATTCAGATCGATGTGACCCTCTGCATGTTTGCCTTTACCAACCTGTTTCACAGTTAAGGCCTAGCTTCTCACAGCATTCATGTTCTATATGTTAATTTGTATCCATGAGTACCGGGACCTACAGTTTAAACTCGACTCCAAACAACATACTTGAGAAGGTTTTTCATGGCAATCAATTGCTCTCAGAGCTTTTGCCAGTAGACTGCTAAGAAGTAGTCGTCGAAAGAAATATTTTTTTTTCAAAATGTCAGAGGTTTGAACCCGAGGTATTTGTTGAGTGGTTTTGAATCAAGAAAAAAAAATTAAAGCGAAAACGCGCTTATTTTAAAACCATTCCAGCTAAGCTTGTGCAGCTCTCAATCTTAACTTTTTCCTTCAAATCCTAATTGAACCAACAACACAATGTTGCGAATAATATATTTTGTTCCTTAAAATAATACACAATTATTAAAAAACAAAAAAAGAAATTTAAAGTTTTTTTATCCAGCGAATAAAATCTATTCGAAATTCCTAATCTTTATTATGCCGAAAAAAATTGTTCTTTATAAGTCAGTTTTTTTTTCTCTTTTTTTGTTGAACAAAATAATACTTTTACTTGATTATCTTACTATTAGTTTACAATATTTTTGAAAACTAACGCATAGTCTCATATACAAACATATGGGTATTTACATGAAAATAGTAACTGTATCAGGCACCATATTCTCTTATTTCCATATACATCTAGGACAACAAGAATTCAAATATGTTTGATTGTTTTTTAAATCTGTGCCCTTTACGTAGGTAACATAACGATGTACTGATTTTACATACGATATATAGAAATGCCCATATACCATTTCGCTTTAGTACAAAAATCTCTGCAGTTATTTTTTTTTTTTTTTGCGTTTTGCATTTGCAATATTATTGTCATTATATGTATTTTATTATATTTGCATATAAAAATATGTATTTCTTTCATTTTATTATTTTTTCTTTTTGAAAACTGGTTTTTTTTCCAACGTAGAATACGAGTATCAATACGAGTACTGCATAAAAAAAGGATTGTTTTGTTTAAACAAGAAATGTAATAAAATAAAAATAAATATTTATAAAAATCAGCATAAACTCAGTATTCAATGCAATTTATGTAAAAATAACAAATAAATATATTTATAAATATGTATGTAAATATGTATCGTTGGTAATTGTTCCTACATTTTGATAAAGCTTCAGGTAACGAGAATAAAAGAACAGAAACAGTGGCCATAAAACATTAACAAAACAAATTTGCCACAGTAGGTAACATAAGTAAAACACACAGTAGATTGTCAATAAAAAATAACTGAAAAACCTAAATTACATTTAAATAGATTTTTCTATATAAAGATTCGTTTACAACAAAAGAAACATAGTATTATTGCCCTGGTATTTATTTTTGGCATCATAGTTAATGTTTAATAGTATGATTACAACTGGTTTTGTATATTATGGAACAAACAGTGGAAGGAATTTTTCTAATATTTTGTACTAAATAAAACAAGATCAAAGACCCATTTCTTTATTTAAAACTCTAAAATAGTTTTTTTTTTTAGATAAGACTCATACTCAGGGTGCTACACCCCTACTCAACATTGCATTGGAAAGAAGATAGATTGATAGATTTTTTTTTTCTTTAATAGCCTTATGTCAATAAGACAAGTTGCTGTCAGTTGATCACTCAGAGGTCATCTGCATCCTTGAAAATGATCAACAGCAATTGCCGCATCTGTTGATATTATTTTGTTTGTTTGTTTTGAAGTGGTGATGATCTTGGCTAATGTGTTGTTCATAGATTTCGGTCCTTACTTTTTAGTTATGCCTGTTTACTGTGTAGGTGGCGCTTTCTGCTGATCATTCATTTGATGGCTCAAAGGTGGTTACAGTGGATTGGCCCGGGGTGGCTTTCTTTGTGATGGACTTCTTAGAGGTGTTGGGGAACGAACCTCTTATATATATTAATTTATTTTAAGCATATATACATACATAATTGGCTACAACCCTGTGTCAGGGTTACGGCCTAGCTTTTCGCAGCACTCATGTTGTGTGTGTTAATTTTCATCCATGAGTACCGGGACCTACAGTTTAAAGTCGACTCTAAACAACAGATTTGAGAAGATTTTTCATGGCATTCAATTACTCCCAGAGCTTTTGCCAGAAGACTGCTGAGAGGTGGTCGCCGAAAGAAATAATTTTTTCATATTTCTTTTTTTCAATATCTGAGTGCTGAGATTTGAACCCGGTGCTATCGTCTTAGTAAGCTAACACACTAACCACTAGACCACGGCGACTACAAAATTTAATTTAAAACTTTTTTAAAAATCGAATTTTTGTTTTTCATATTCTCCACTGGTGGGGCACCAACCTGGGCTGCTTGGTGTTATGAGCGAGCGCTCTAACCACTACACTTCGGTACGGTTTTACTTTTCAAACCAAAAAAAAAAGCAATTTTTAACATAGTTTTCTTATAAAACAATTTTACGAAAATTATGTTTTCAAGTAAAAATTGTCTTCAATACTACTTTTGTTACTTACTGTTGTGTTTTTTATTTTTATTTGAAATAAAAAAATCATTTTGGAGAAAAGACAAAAATAAAAAGCTTGAAAACAACATATGCTGTTAATGTTCCAATAGCACTGTTGTTTTAGTCCTTAAAATGTTGCTGTTGCTGATGCCGTTGTAGTTGCTATTTTTTATAAACAAATTTTAAATGGTCACAATTTAGTTGTTGCTTAAAAAAAGAATTTGAATAACAATAACGATCCATAAAAAAGAAGAGTCAACTTAAGGACCAGAACGAATATTATATTTTAAAAAAATGCAAAGTATTTAAAAAATTGTATAAAAATAATACAAATAAGGAATAAAAACAAAGGTTTTTAAAAAAGCCATCAAGGCCTCTAGTGCAAAATTTAAGTCTACTCGTACATGACAATAAAGTTATAATTTTTATATACAGACAGACAGACAGACAATGATAAAAGCAAGTGTATAAAAATGGCTTTTCCTACAGAGGCAGTTAGTAGGTGTTTTTACCATATGCATACATACATACATACATACATACTTACATATGTTGATACATATTACCAACATATGGTCTTCAAATAAAATATTTGTTAAACGTTGTTCACTTGTAAGAGTTACAACTCTCCTGTTGATGTCTATGTTATGCAAGTGATAATTATTGTAATTTTTTATTTTTATTGTATTTTTCTTTTTCATTTTGTTAGCAAAGGAAGGAATGTTAAAACAAGTAAAACTAAACAAAAATATTATCATACCAGCATATGGGCATATATGATAAAAACAAAAAAAAAAACAAAGTTTTAAAGTTGAATTCCCATTAAGGCATTACAAAGTAACAAATAGAACTGAAAAACAGGTATTTGTTTAAAACCAAGAAATCTGTACTAATAAAATAAAAATTTAATTAAGAGACAATAAAGGAATAAAAATAATTTAACGGAAAATAAAAAACAAATTTTATTACTTTTTAAAAACAAAAGCCCGGAGTAAAATTTATTTCAAACAAATAGCAGTTTCCATCCAAATATTCATAGTAAGCCTCTTTGAAATGTTCACTTTTATAATTTTTGTCACTTTTATATCTTTGGTCCTGCATTAATCTTCTTGTATTGGTGTGTGGGGTTAAGACACCAATTTAATTAAACCATAGAGAATAGGTTGGGTGAAAATAGGGATTAGTATTTGTGTACTTACTTTGATAAGTTGATAGGGAAAATATAAAATAAATTACTAATAAGAATCTTCTCCAAATATAAATATGTAGGTATATTTTATTTACACACTGTTTATATTAGTTAATACGATGTGGAATTAGTTATATTACTAATAAATTTAGTTGTAGTATAAATTAATTTTAGTTTTAATATTTCCAATTGGGTATATAAAAGTTCAGTAACAAATTAAACTGCATACATGATTGTATGTATGTATGTATTTATGTATTTATGTTGTGTTCACGGTTGATGTTTATTATTTGATTGCTAAACTGTAAGTAAGTTATATTGCTATGCAGCATAAAGCAGAAAGCAAAAAGCAAATTATAAAAAATTAAAATAAAGAATAAATAAACTCGTTGTAAATGTCAATTGACAATTACAGCGAGTACTGTTTATCTACAGTGAGCGCAAAAAGTTTATAATTAAATTATATTAGTTTAAAATATATAAATAAATTCTAATTTTAAATACAATTTACTCTGATAAATATTATAAATTTTACTGAAAGAATATATTTGTCCAAACATATTTGGACACTTCTCTACACTTTAATTATTTCTGCAAAACACCCATTAACGTATTTTCTTTTGTCACTTTTATATCTTTGGTCCTGCATTAATCTTCTCTACACTTTAATTATTTCTGCAAAACACCCATTAACGTATTTTCTTCAGTTTTAGCCCACCCACAGTAAAATAAGATTCATCTTTGGAGATAATTTAAGTTATTCTTGCCATCCATTATAATTCCAAATCGAGATTTGTTGACAAAATCTAAAAACCAAAAATTTTGAAAATTGTTAAAAGTCAATTTATTTTTTTTTTATTTACAACACTCCAGGCAACATTGGCGGTTTACTAGACAAAGTTTAAACTATCAGAACGTGTTTTTGAATAAATAGGTATAAAAACAGCATTACAATTGTATAACGAACAAAATAAATATAGAAATTGTAACCCAAAATATGTAGTTTTCTGATACATTTTTGAATATTTGTTTTTATTAAGTCCTTATGGTAATTTTTGATATTGCGATTGTATAGTTTTGTTGTCTCAACGTTACCTATCAGTTCCCTTAATCAAAAGTTGTATTTCGTCACGAAGTTGTTTGGAAGTTTAGAGGTGCAAGTGTTCATCAATGTGTATATTTTTACTGCCATTTTATTTTAGAACAAAACGCATCACTTTTTACAAAAAGCCATGCTTTTAGGAAACCATGCTATGCTATGTCATGTCGTTTCACACAAAGTGGCATGGCA
The DNA here is from genome assembly GCA_963576795.1 of Metopia argyrocephala. Taxonomy (NCBI): domain Eukaryota; kingdom Metazoa; phylum Arthropoda; class Insecta; order Diptera; family Sarcophagidae; genus Metopia; species Metopia argyrocephala. The sequence continues at coordinate 168,004,688 of OY756208.1, read as the reverse complement.
TGTCATGCAAAGACACCATAGTGTATTATAATATTATTGCAAATGTTATTGCAAACCAGAGGTAAACCCCTACTAATGCAGTGCATTGTATTGGAATTTGAAGACCAGGCGATTAATAAAATCATCGAGGTGAATAGTTTCATCTACCTGTTGATGATAATTAAGCCATTCTGCGAACTCTCTTTACTGTTCATCATTAATTAGGCTTTAGTAAGTTGTCTGAATTGAAATTTGTAAGAAAGGAAACACAAATCTTTTGTGAGTATTCGATGTAGCGAGCTTCTTGAAATTAGTTATTCTTGTCCACGACCCCAAATTGATGTTTCAGCGTTTCGACCAACACTATTGCGCACTGCTTCGACATGGAGATTTTAATGGCTTGGTTTTGGACGACCGGTGTGTTTACCGTCTAAATTCATTCAGTCTCCCTTAATTAATCTTTTCACAACAAACTTTCATTGCTTTTAACATACTGTTCAACAACGAAAACAAGTTCTTGTATCGTAGAGTGCTCCATTTCTACTGACCCTAAACTTTCAGCTGTCAAACTGTTGTTTTTTCACAGCTGCCAACAACCTGCTACAAAAATGGCGGCGAATTCTAATCTTGCGTTAATTGTGGGACGCATTTTATTTATTGATAGAAGTCTCATTTGTTTTAAATATATTTTTGCTTTTTAATACATATTTTCTTCTTCTTTTACTTACAGGTATGTTTCTGAATTATTTAATGATCATCTATGTGAGTAAGTATATATTTGCAATTAATTATAGATATTTTTATGATTTCAATTGTAAACTTTATTTTTTCCGTTTTATATCAAAAACAAATAATTAAATATTCTGATGGTGTTGTTGCCCTAACTAAGTTGTACAATTTTAATTGTTCGTTACCTTTTGTTGAAAAGTCTCATTAATTTCAAAATTGATGAGTTAATATCCAGAAAAGTTCTGCCTGTTACTAGACAACTCGTTTTCGTTTTTTTTTATTTATTTTTTATAATTAAAATGAAAACTTCGTTTTTCATTGAGTCATTTATATTTAACAGTATTATTGAATGAATGACTACACGGTTCTGTCAATACAGTAGGACGTTTTACCATTAACTGACTTTTGTCACTTGATTTTAATAGAATTTGCCTGCAACTACTAGTAAATATAGTTTTTAAAATGTAAGAAAGAAACAGGAACTATTCATTTATTTCGACTAGAAAAAACATTATAATGCAAAAGAGAGAAAGAGGGAAAAAAAAAATAATCGGAAATAGACAAGAAGAATGACATTGCAAAAATATCAAACAAGAAAAAAGGCAAAAAGAAGGGGAAAATATTAACGAAATAAAGTTATTTTTTCATGTTTTTTTATGTTTTTGTCTAAAGTTACTCTTATAAATTTCATTGTTGTTTCCTTTAAATAAATAGATAAGTAAATTATTAGTTTTAGTTAAAGTTTCTTTTCTCTTTTCGGGTTTTTTACGTTACCCTACATTTAAAAATAAATTGTGGAAGTAAGAAAACAATAGGAATTCATTGTCATATTCTTCAGAATTTTGGTCTTTCTTTTACAGATTTTTTACATCGATTTAAATTTTGAACAGGCTTATGTAAAAGTGTGGCCTAGTGGTTAGTGTTTTGGCTTAGGACGAGTTTAAGCCCGGGCTCTGAAATCTTATAGCAAAGAAATATAAAAAAAATATTTCTTTCGGCTACTACCTCTTAGCAGACTTCTGGTAAAAGCTCTGCGAGTAACTGATTGCCATTAACAAGCTTCTAAAGTTTGTTATTCGGGTTTGACATTAAACTGTAGGTCCCAGTACTCATGAATAAAAATTTATGCACCCAACCTGAGTGCTGCGAAAAGTTAGGCCGTAATGACAAATTCTAGCCAAAGCAGTCGCTGTATTTTGAAGCATCGAATTAGCAAAGTCAGTATTAAGCTCATTCTTATGACGAGCTAATGATTTGTTTGATAACTGTACTTGCCGCCAAAGCAGACGGGCCCATAAATTATACAAAACATGTGTCTACCTTAACATAAGAAACTGATTCATCTGATTCATTGGTAGACAATACTGTAAAAATGACAATGACAAATGCAAAAACTGCTCTGCACTATTTGGTAGAAGCCAAGGTTTCTAGATCTTCCTTTACTCTGCGTGGTATAGCGCTCGCTCAAAAACTCAAGCGGCCTAGGTTCAAATCTCAGCAAAAGTAAAAAAAAAAAGATATGGAAAAGTTGGTTTGCGGTTTTTTTCAAAATTATAATTTAAAAATAATAGGTTCCCCCCTCCAAGAAGACCATCTACAAAGAAACCGCTGCCCGAAATTCCACTCTATCCAATGTCAACAAAAAACAAATGATCGGGAAAACAGCGCCAACTATTGGGAAGTAGCTGATAACAGCTTAACCTACTTAGCGAAGGCACTCACCATACAATCAACATGCAACGAAGAGGCAATTGCTGTTGTTAATTTAAGGCTGAAGGTATAACTCTCGCTTTGGATGATGAATTCACAGCAATTTGTCTCATTCCTAAGGCGCTTAATAAAACATATGTATATATGTACTGTCCTTTCCAAAAAACTCCAATACTATGCACAGCATTTAGTAGGGTTTTACCCCTGAGTATTGGTGACAAAAAAACTCTGAAAGTTCTTTCATAGAGCTCCCAGGGAAAAACTCTGAGGTATAAAATACTACCGGTTTAATCTGGGGTTTTATGTTTCTCTTTTGTCTCCCATTTGACTGACTGCATACGTGTATCATTGTTCGAAGTACATGTTGCCAATATGATTTAATCGAGTAGCCTTTACACAGCATGTGATTTTCCTTTACATGCATAACTAAGAGTAATATAATATTGTTATAAAATTTTCTTTATTAAGGAACTTGACGACATATCCTTTTTTGATTTTTAAAATTTATTAATTAAACAAATATTTTTTTTTTTCATTATAACTTCTTACTTTTATTATTTCCCCTTAGGTTTATAAAAAAAAGCATCTGTATTTTCATTAAAAAATGTTTTAATTTTATACAACGCCTTTATATCCTTTTGTTGTAATTTAACATTCATTTTTTACTGATGAAATATATCTGTATATTATAGCATAACTTATTATTTGTGTTTGCTTGATATTTAATATATTTTTTTTATGTATTTACGATTTTTTTTGTTTTTTTAATACCATTCACTTTCCATAATGCTTTTGTTATTGGATCATATTTTTTTATTTTTCTGTAACTCTTATTGTTTTTTCTTGTTCTTGTTTTCGCTGTCTGCTATTGCTTCTCACCATTATCCTTTTTGCCCCTAAGCATATGCTTTAGATTAGTGTGCAGCTATGACTTGGCATTAAACACTGAACTGAATTGTACTTTATATAAAATAATAATAATAAAAGAGAAGAAGCAGAGAAAAAAAAAAAATCCTGCTTTAGGAAGATTGTTACACTGTTCATCATAACGATATCGTAAATTTTTAATACCTCAGGGAAAATCGTCATTGTTTTAGGGCGCTGGCAATAAAAACGATGAAGTTGGGAAAGTGTTGTTTTAGCAGAGTTTAATTAATGAAATATTTGTTAAAGCGAAGAAAAAAGTTATAAATTTAAAAATATTAAAAAAATGATATAAGATTACAGTTTACTCGCGGTAACGTGAACTAGTCAAAAATAATTAAAGAGAATCGCTGAAAAAAATTAGGATTACTTCAAAAAAAGCCGCAATTTGACAAGCAAAAGTTATTTCAATCAGTGCAGTACAGTGTTAGCTTGTGAAATTGTATTGCAGATTTATTTTTTTATATAACGAAATTTGTCTCCAACGAAAAAAATATCTCTTCTTCTTCTTTTGAAGACTTTGACAAATTTTATTTTTTGGATTGGATAGTAAATTTATAACATAAGGTGGAGACACTATATACAATTCAAAATTATTTTTCATTATTTGATTTCTAGTTTTCTATAAGTATATAGTTCAGAGTCCTGCTAAGCAGAACCACACTCTACTATTCTCAATTAATTAATAACTGTCATATTGACAAATGCTTGTTTTGTCATATTTTCGTAGGGGTCATTGTAGTTTAACCACGTATTTGCGACAATAGCGATCGCAGCTGTAGATATTTAAAAGTTGTGCTTAGAAACATATTCATTACTAACGTTTCAGACCTGGAAGCAGAGTAGGAAAATAGAAAAAAAAAAACGAAACGTTTGATTTTATGTTGTTTTGTTTTTTACAATGAGTAAAACAAAAACAAAACAAAAACAATGAGAACGATTGTCCCATTTAGTTCTGTATATTTATTTTGTTTGTGAGCACTAAAATACATAAACTCAAATCTGCGTAGGTAGGAAAAAATTAATGAGAACAAAATTAAAAAGTTTGATGAAAACACGTTTGAAAACGTTTGTGAGTTGATTTTCTCATTATAACTCCATAAAATATTATATATGCATACTCACATAACTAAATGCAACAAGATTTTTGTTAAAGCAGTAAACATTTTAATTATGATTTTAATTTTATTCAAAGAAAATAAAAAATATACATACGAACCAAATGAAACACTCAAAAAATACGTTTCTCCTTTTGTTTTGTACGCAGTTATACGAATGTAACGGAATATCAAAGCAAGCACAAAAGCTAAAAGCTAATTGTTTTGTTTGCGCTCTTTCTCATTTAAAAAGTATTTGTTTAAGTTTATGACTTTGTGTAAACGTTTGGGAACTGTTTTGTTTGTTTGCCCACACTGTCTATAAGAGTTCATCAAGAAAAGGGATACAATAGATATTATATGTCACGCTCTCTATTCTAAGTAATAATAATAATAGTAATATATGACATTACTTTTGTATTTCTGTATTGTTGTTAATAAACTGCTTAGTAATCAAAAACAAGGAAAAGTTGTTGAAGAAAAATCTATTGTGAGTATATTTAAAAAAAAAAAAGAAATAAAACTATGAGAAATGGTCAACAGAAAAATCACGTGTAATTTTTTTTTATTATTATTCATATAAAATACTATCTTAACTTCAAATAAATTCTTTTTTTTTAAGTACAATAACACGTAGCCTACAATTTAAGCTGCCATATAAGTTTTTGCACAATAAGAGAAAAAAAAAATTAGAACTTGTAAATAAAAATCTTGCAATATAATCCGTATTTTATATAAATAGTTACCACACTTTAGTCTCTGTATCTCCATAATATGCATATCCATTTTTATTTTACCTATTTAAGCCAAAATATAATAAAATGGAGAAGCAGAAAAATTTGTTAAAGTCATCAATTTTGTATTTAAGTGGATTTATTTTCATAGTCTTAAGGAAAAATAAGAAAATGTTGCTCTTAAAACTACCATAAGAAAAACAAGAATCTTAACAAAACAAATAATAAAACTGTATTTTCATCTTACCAAAAGAAGTAGGTTTTTAAACAAACTCTCTCACTCTCTGTCTCTTACTCTCGCTCTCTCTTTCTTTCTACTCTTTATCATATATGCTGTGTTTGCCTACTGCCATTTTTCTAATCCGTATGCTTGCATGTGTGAATATTTTGCAGTCATAAAATGTACATAAAAGTTGTTGACCATTTGTAGGTCTAAGATAATAAAAATGCTAAGTAAGTAAGATTCTGATAACAATGACGATGATGATAAAATGTAAAACTACTTTATTCTAAGACATAACAAACACTACTCATAGTGTTGTAGTGTTTTGGTTACTCAGAAAGGTATGTTTTCCTCTCGAAAGATTTAGATTGGCAAAAGCTGACAAGGCAATTTATTTTTTTTTTTGGGTATTTTATCACAACGAACAAATAAGTAAAAATTTTGAGGCCACAATAAGTATTAAAGTCTTAAAATTAGTAAAATCTAACACTACGTGACAAAAAAGAAAAACATACACAACAAGTGATATAGTACAGTACGAGATAGAACAAGAGTCCTGTATCGTTTATATAATTTAAACTTTATTTTAAAATAATAAAACAATTTTGTTGATCGTTTTCGTTCAATACGAATCTTATGAGATCAAGATGCTTTAATTATAAATATTAATGTTTTTGATTTCGCTACTTCTTTGTGTGTCTTCGTTGCAAACGCCAACTCAAGCCTAGCATACAAGCAATCGTAGCATATATGCTTATATTTTGTTATTGTTTGACATAGTTTGCTACATTTGCAACAGTTCTAAGTGCGTTTGCAACGAAGAGTGATTACTCTCTTTATTTTTTATCGTTTTTAGATGAAAAAAATCACTGAATTTATTTTCTATATTTTGCGCTTCATCGCTTTTAAGTGCAGTTCATGTAATGCCCGAAGAGAGACTTCGCTTGAATCATCACTTTTGTTTGAACTATTTATACACATTATTCAGTGGTTAACTGATTCATAGTCATAACTGGCAAAAACTCTTACTAAATAAATAACACTTCAAATGACAAATACTTTACAACTGACAGCCTTACCAGACCAGCAATCTTGAAAAGTCTAACTGTGAAATGCTCCAATAATTTTTTCGACAAAAATTTCATAACCACTTGCATTTATTATATATTCTTTTTTTGTTGAATTAAGGACTCAGGGAACGGCACTTACTCTTGCATTGTTCATTGTTATGTTCTAGAAAAATTTGCTAGGAGAAGGAAAAAATAGCGAGTAGTGTTCGCAAACATTTGATTTAATTTTTTAATAGCGTATTAGCAAGAAAAACTTCTGGGCACAGTTATTTCATAAACATACCGGGCGGCAAAAAAACGAATTCTCTTTATAAATAATTATGAGATTCATTCAACAATCAAATACAAAGGGGTGTGCTCTGAGGGAGATACAAATAATGTTCACAGCACATCCTGTGGTAGTTGTTGAATCGATATACCATCAACACCATCATACACATTTATAAGAAAGAATCTTGAGCATTGTACTCATGAAATTCAAATCTGTTCACCTGACCGCATTTGAAGATTGTTTGCAGGACATTTTAAAGTGTATTATTCCATTTTTGCATATTTTCCCCATTCTTTTAAAGGATTAAATATGAGTGGCAATTGTTGCTGTCATCCACGAAAGAGTTCAAAAGAGAATATCATTAAGAAACATTAAAAATAGAGTAGGAAACAGAAGAGAACCTTGAGATACTCCCGAATTTAACCTGAATTCTTTCGAATATATGCCGTCTCTGGCCACTCTTTTAGTGCGATACCTGAGAAAGCTCCATAAAAAACGACAGAAATATTTGCCTGCACCAGAATTAGCAAGTTTCAAAATGAAACCCTATCAAAGACCTTAGAGACATAAACAGCCATAACCTTGCTTTTACAAAACTTGTGGTGTATGGACCTGCTCCACCACACCGGGAGCACTCCTCACAGGTCACCAGTAAAGCCACAACTGCGAAAATCATACTGGTGATCACTTAGCAAGTGATTACGCTCTAAATTCTTTACAAGCTGAGGATTTATCATTCTCTGCTCAACCTTGGAAAATATCGAGCATTAAATTTCGGCATTTGAGATTGACATTACTACAGCAATCTCTAGTTACAATAGATAAAAAAAACACTAGCATGATAAGTCGCACTGAAAAGGTAAGCCAAACGTCAAAAAGCACTGCTTCAGGCCCAGTGTTGATTTACCCAGACGTTTATGTGCAGTGAGGCCAGTAGGATCCCTAATTTGTAAAATTGTTGAGTGTTTCATTTTGCTTTCTTTATTTGTTTTAAAACATTTAAAGTGTTTTAGATTATTAATCATTTCTACAAAGAACAACGGCTTTTAAAATGTCTATTCTACATATTAGTCTGCTAAAAATTTATAGTCATTATTCAGTATTATTATATGGGATATTCCAAGTCAAATCAACCAATGGTTTTAACCTACCCCCTCCGAATTTTATGATTTTTTGTAGAAATATAGTATATCATAGAACTAAATTAAATACAAAGTTTGGAAGCACTGATACATCTGGATCCGGAAATATGAGGTCTTGAAAATCGGAAAACAGTACAAAAATGCACAAAGTTGAAATTAGTTTTTTTTTATTTTTAATCAATTTAAATTAATAAAAGGAAAGAAGTGGTGTTTATGTTACAAGTTTGAAATATTGAAAATTTCTAAATTTGCTAATGGTTTTCTTTGGTAGACATTTCTTAAACTGTAAATGAAAAGTATCTACTAGAACGTCAAATTAAAATGTTAGACTTTAAACAGTGTGCTCCCATCAAATTGTAGACGCTGTAAAGCAAAGCTTCAGACGATGCTGGTCTCAGCAAATGTAGTTGAGATAGTTCTTTGCGCAACAAGTGAAGTCATACGATTACCATTCGTTCTGCTAAAGCTTTCAAACAACTGCTAAATAACACTCAAATGCCACCCTCTTTTTGATTATTGATATATGTTTTAAAGTTTCCATTATTATCATTCTCAAGGTGTATAATATATATCAGAATCAGATAAGTGGACATGGTTCCTCTCAAATATGCTTTTTGATTGATAACTTCTGTTGGCTATGAAGCTATTTTGCCGAGTTTAAATAGTCCTACCGTTATTATTATGAAGATATAGACGAACAAATATTTACTTTCCATGGACGTGGCACCACCCGGTTGGAGTTTTTAGAATTTATGTGGTCTATACTTTTTTCCAGACATAAAAAGAGATTCTACGAAAAAAAAAACGCTTCAGCAAACAAATTTATAAACACATATAACCTTCTTAGGGACTTAGAGATCAGCGGCAATCATAAGTAAGCTGTCCTAGCATTTTTTATGGATGTGGGTAATGTCCATTCACTCATTTTTGACTGAAAAATTGCCGCTTTGAATACTTCCAATATCTTTTTTATTCCTACTGGTGTTGATTGTAATTTCGGAAGAGATCAGTTTAAATTCTGGGTACCGTAAGCTCTGTTCGCTCTCCTAGCCTGTTCTGTACTTCTACTTCTATCTAATCTTTCACAGATCATAGCGACAACTCTGAGTTTAACTTCGTAATAGGTCGATCTGATTTCTGCAAAAGTAAACTAAGCACATATTTATTGATCTATAGACTTATAAAGTGTTCAAAATCCTCGCCAGTCTCACACGAATTTCTTTGCTTCGAAATCGAAACTTTGTGCCACCAGTTACTACAAATATCTTAGGCATGCCTTTACAAGTTTAAAGTTTTGTGTTTAAAAGAAAAATCTTAGGAAGCTTCAACTGATGTTACTACTTAAAGATTTTGTTGTCTATGCGTTCTCTTTATAAATTTGCATTCTATCTTTTTTTTACAAATATATTAAATAGTTAACTATTGTTGCGGTAACCAAAAGCTAAATAGGAGCCTCTTGATCTATAAATATTGGTTTATTGATTTTCTATCATTCAAGAAGAAATTTTGTGTTAAAAAAGTATTTCTTTCTTTTATCATCTACATATAAGGCTTAAAAGCAGTCGTTACAGACTTTTCTTTTAACAAATGACTTTCGTTTCATTTCCTCTTTTGGTATATTTTATTTTCTATTAAATCTATTTAAATTTTTTTTCTTTATTCTATTTTTATTTCCATTATATTCTTATAAATTTTATAACTCTAGGCTTTAGGAAATAGAACATTATGTACCGGACATAATGTTTTTCTGTTCTCACATACAATACTTTTGCCATAATATCCTTTTTTTAAACGGTGTAGCATACATACGTATATGAAAATTGCCAAGAAGAAACAAAAAAAAAAAAAAAAAAAAAAAAAACCAGGAGGAAAAATTTCTAAACGCTTGAAACGTTTAGAGGGTAGAAAGAGGATACTGGTTTTTAAATAAATTTTTATAATAATAAAAATGTAGAGAAATACTTAAGCAAACATACAATTTGAGATATTTAAGATGTTTATTTGTAAACAAATTGTTAGAAATTGTATATGAAAAAAAAACAGAAATTGTTTTTGGAATAAAAGGATATTAAAGGCTTTATAGAATTTATGCCTAAACACTAAGTTACAAAAGTTTACATAATAGGTCATACAAAAAATTCCCGGTCTGACAGATATGTACTCGTTTATGGCAATTTTGTTAACAGATTCCCATGGGTTGTAGATGGCGTACATCCTTAAAGAGTACGTGACAATAATGCATTTTAGTTAAGAAGCTACATTTGTTTAATATCACAGTGCAAAAATACATGAACTCCACAGTATAGGCTCGATTGTACTACCAAAGGTTTATAAAATCCTGTACTCGGTTTGGTCAGATTGACTACCAATTTTTTTCTATGGACCTCAAAAGATCTTAAAAATCAATGCACCACTCAAAAAACATGACCTCAGTTTTTGGCCCACAACCAACTCAATCTTAAAAATATTGGTTAACTATGTTTAGCTATAATGCAGTTAAGAGTTCTACTGAACAAATTTTAAAAATATTTTATTTGCAAAAAATAATTTTTTCTTGCCCTTTTTTTCAAAAATATAAAAGTAAATTATTTTAGGGACTCGTAATTTTTCACTAACAGTATATGGCAATATTGAATACATTTAAAACATTTTTGAATTTGAATTTTCATCAGAAAGGCCAGTAGACATATAAAACTCTTCGTCATATTAATATTCATCACTATTATCTGTAGCCGCCGTGGTCTACTGGTTAGTGTGTTAGCTTACTAAGACGATAGTGCCGGGTTCAAATCTCAGCTCTGACATCTTGAAAAAAAGAAATATGAAAAAATTATTTCTTTTGACGACTACCACTCAGCAGTCTTCTGGCGAAAGCTTTGGGAGTAATTGATTGCCATGAAAAAGCTTATCAAATTTGTCGTTCAAAGTCGACTTTAAACACACACAACATGAGTGCTGCGAGAAGATAGGCCGTAACCCTGACACAAGGTTGTAATGGCCAATTATGTATGTATGTATTATCATCTACGGCCTCGAAATCCGTCAATAATAGTAGTTCATCATAGTTTTCAGCTTCCTGTTCTTCGACTTCTACTTCCATATAGATAGGAGCTATAATGATAGGTGCTATCTGACAAAGCACATTCTTTTGTTTTTGAGTAACCAGCAAATTGCACAATTCGTTAAGAAATTATTCTTTTAAGAAATGTTTTTGCTGGCAATTGCGATATGCAAAGTCTAGCATCAAATGTTCACTACATTTGCCTCCTTATAACTCGATTTTCTAATACTAACACAGTACACTCCATGAGTACACGTCATCCCTTGGCTATTGGTTACGTGGGAAGAGTTCAGTATTAGTTTAAGCGCGCAGTTTGAACATGTGCAAGTAACTATTTATTTATTTGATTACAATACAATATTAAAATTATATCTTTGTTAATACGAGGCGAGTTACTAAGACCATATGCTTGGTATAGTGCCGCAGGTCACAGTCTCTGGGGAAAGTCTAGGAAATCCAACATGCGCAAGTAACTTGTAAAAAATGAAATGAATTTATATTTTTAAATGAATCCCAGCGATTATAATATTGTAGCAAACATGCACAATATTCTCTTGGGGGGAGAGGGTGAGGGTGGGGTGCGTGGTATAGTGGTTAGAGCGCTTGCAAAAAAACTCGAATTGCCCAGGTTCAAAATGAAAAAGTTAGTTTGCAGTTTTTTCAAAATTGTAATTTTAAAATAAAAGGATCCCCCCTCCAAGAAGACCATCTACCAAAAAGGAACCGCTCCTGCATTCCACTCTATTCCACCTTAACTAATGTCAACAAAAAAAAAAAACGAATGATCAGAAGTTAAGCGTCACCTATTGTGAAGTAGCAGATAACAGCTAAACCTACTTAGCGAAGACACTCACCACACAATCAACATACAACGATGAGGCAATTGCAACGATGGTATAACACTGGCCTTTGAATGATCAATTCACAGCAATTTGTCTCATTCCTAAGGTACTTTTTAATAATATAAGAAGAAAAAAATATACTGAACTTTCCAAAAAATTCCAATACAATTCACGGCATCATCCCTGAATTTGGTCTCAATTAAAAAAAATGTAATACGAGTAATACCCAAACTGAAGTCCACTTTTTAAGTAAAAACGATGAATTTTAGATGAAGCCATCGGAAGAAGCATTAGAATGAACAGTTGATGTTCATGCATACATGCAAGTGATGTGTACCAATGTAGGTTCTTAAGCTTGCTTGCTTGTTCTCATACTTGCAGTTTGCATTTCTTATGAGGAGCATAAACTGTAAGTCCTTGTAAGAGATTGACCTTCAAAAGGGTAGCAAAAATAGAATGTAAATCGTATGTAGACTTTTTTCAAATGATGTATTTAAATACTTATATCTGTAAGTATGTCCTCTATTTTCATGTATAAATAAATGAAAAATAAATATTTGCTTTAACTTTTACTTATATGATGAAAGAGCGAGAGAGAGAGATTTTAAAAGTATGTATGCATGTCTGTTTTACTTTATGTTTGTCTGTCGCTTTACTGTTAGCTGGCCTTCCACTTGCTATTGTTTGTCTTGGAGTTTAAGCAAATGTTTTATATTTTCTTTATTTTTTCATATATTGTTGGCAAATTTTAAGGATTTAGAGAGAAAAAAATAAAATATCAAGATTTTTGTGGTTTCAACATAATATTTTGTTAAGCTTTTATTATTGTTGTTGCTGTTTTTATTTTTATTTTTAAAGACTAACATGTTCTAGGCTGTCTCTGTCTCTGTACGAGTATAATTGTGTTTATGGTTAAGCTTAGGCAAATATTGGCTTATGAAAAAGGACATTATTTATACCAGAATATTATTTATGCCTGAGGTGTAAAAGAAATTTTTTGTTTTTGTAATAATATTTACGAAAGTCCTTTTGTCTTTAGATTTAAATATTTTAATTAAATACAATTAAAAATTTATATTCTTTAACAAAATATATTTTTATCTACATGCATATGTACAAGTACATACATAAAGTTGTTTTTAGAATCTAAAACGTAAGGAAATATTTTTTGATAAATGGTTTTATTTTAATTTATTTTAAATTTACATTTAAAAAAAATTGCAAAGAGTTTTTACTTGGATAAGGTAGTATATTTTAATTAACATGACCAGAGGATTCAAAACTTTCTATGTTTCCCGTATTTTACTTGGTGCCTTCTAATTTGTATTCAATGAAGGACAAAAAACTTTAAAAATTCACAAAATTCACAAATTTTTTCGTCTTCAGTATTGTTTCCGAACAACAACACTTCTTAAGCAATCTTCTCTAACAGAGATTGTACCCAGCGTTTCGCCTATAATTATTTACAGCGTATTTTCTCTCCAATTGTGGTCTGCGATGAAGATACTTACACCTCGTAGTAGACTTGCTTTAATTAGAATATTTTGATTGAAAAGTGCAGGGGGCAAATTACTTCATTCGATATCGAGTGAAATTTCATACAATTTATAAACAATTTTCATATAAATTACGCAATTTTGGCAGAAAGAACTGTGTTATCATGACGTGATATGTAGCATCAGTAAAAATTACTGACTGACCAGCCTTACGTCCAAAAATGCATGATCCATAGATACCTTCTGTCTAAAATCCGCACCTAATAGTGTTATGTTGTGAGTGCCTCTTTTATTTATCAATTACAACAATCACGCTTGCAATGTGGTTTATCTTTTCAGATTATTTTGCTCGAAAAATCAGCATCAATTTCTTGATGACAAATAAGCCATTCCATGAACTCTCTTCACTATCATAAGGCTTCAGTTGGCATGGACACACAGACCTTTGTGAGTATCAAAGTAGGAAAATAAACAAAACGAAACGTTTGATCTCATTTTGTTTTGTTCTTTATAATGAGTAAAACAAAAACAAAACAAAAACAGTGAGAGCGATTGTCCCATTTAGTTTTGTATATTGTTTTTGTTTTGAGCACTACAAATACACTAACTCAAATGTACGTAGGTACAATAAAAAATGAATGAGAAGAAAAAGAAAAGAAGAAGAGAAAAAGAGTAAGTTATACGAATTTAACGGAATAACAAAGCAAACACGAAAAGCTAATTGTTTTATTTGCGCTCTTTCTCATTAAGAAAGTATTTGTTTTGGTTTTGCTCATATACACTACGATTAAAAAAATTTTTAAAAGTTTATGACTTTGTGGGAACGTTTGCGAAATGTTTTGTTTGTTTGCCCACACTGGTGAGTATAGAGCGCTGCTGAGAGCTTCTTGAAATTTGCAATTCTTTTTAACGACGCCGAATTAATGTTCCTTTGTTTTCACCAACACTATTACGAACTGCTTCAATATTCATATTCGAACGACTTGTTTGTTCAACGAGCAGTGTGCTTAGTGTCTTCAATTGATTGTGACCATATTTGATATAAAATTTTCAAACTGCGGTTGCCAAACTTTCATTATTTTTAAAATATTTTTCTTTGTATAACGTTGTTTGATGCTTCATTTAGACGATTTCTGAACTGTCAGGTATTAAACGTTTTCTCTTACAGGTTTGCCAACAACTGACTGCTTAAATGATGGCAAATTCAAATCTTGCGTTAAATTTGACACTTCCTTTATATGACTTGAAGATACAACTATAGTGAGCTTATCGCGCGTACCTGTCATGACACAGGTCTGACCAACGCAACCTAAGGTCGGTACCCTCTAATTTCGGATATGTCCAAGACACGCCGATCAGAAGAGAGCCCATGGACATTTCGTTACTAAAATTACCTGGATCGTAGCCACTACGTACTCCCCGTAGGTCCGCACCCAAACCGTCAGGCCGATTTGCTTCACTCCCCGAATGACAGGGGAACACAGGCAAACCGGGGGGGTTCCTGATGCCCGTAGTACCAGACTAGAGTAGGAATCTCTGGTCAATCCCTGAGAGCGTCAGTAATAAATTACCAACCACTCTCTGTCTATAGCGAGCGCCAGGCCACCCAGAGCTAGGTGAACTCCATATTCCCCGGTGAGTACAGGCACCTGGTGTGACATAAAACACCAGAAGCCATTTACTGCACCCCCGGGGGAACTTGATCTGCTTGTATTTGATTGTTTGATGTGCGATTGCACTTTATTTATTACATGCATACTTACCTGTATTAACCCACTGTGGTACGAATCATCTGTGAAAACCAGAAGCATGTTTTTAAGCAATAATGGAGGTGATAATTTCGCAAATTTTTAACAGAAACTACTGAACAATTTCGGAAAATGCTTTAGAATTTGTTTCTAATATTTCAGAAGGCGGTATGCCTACATCTAAGACTTTATTTCTCTCGTTAGCAATAAAACTTTGTATGTTGCCTCTTATATTTTAGGATAGGCTTATGGGCAGTTCATGGATGCCCACCAAACTGCAGTTGAGTTGCGATTTGGCAATCAGCAAATTCTAGTTGCCGAAAAAATTAATATATATAAATATATATAAAATTTGTTGTCCAAATTCGGTTGCTATTCCTAATCGACGTATTTATTTATGATTTTCGTTAGTTTTAAGGATTTGCTGTGGATCTATTTTGAACAAGACTTTTATTAAAACATCCTGCTTTAAATTGTACGGATTTCAAGCTTAAATGTTTTTTTATATTCTAAACGTAATGAGAAAAAATAACTAAAACCAGATTTGTTTTTGTTGCTTTTTGCTTTTTATTTGTAATTTTTGTTTTAAAATAATCATTAAAACAAATAAATTCTTTTGTGGCCTTAAGCAAAAAAAAAAAATTGTTTTATTATTTTCTAATGAAATGCATTGAAATATAAACAGGATATTCAAATATATTTTTAACATTTACTGATATTTTTTTTCTATTTAAATAAATGGAAAAAATGTTGTGCTTAGAGAGAAAAAAAAAATATTTATTATTTATGTACAAAAACAAATATGTTTTTTTATTTTCTGGCAAAAAGGATTTGTTATCCTTTTACTAATTTTAAATAAATATTATGTTGAGCTGTTATTTATTTATGTAAGAATTTTTGCATAAAAAATAACAATTTTTTGTCATAAAATATGTTCTAAAATGATCAACAGAAGCTTCTGTTTAATTAATAAAAATAAAATACAAAAAATAGAAAAACAAGATATAAAATATGACTTTAAATGAGCATTTATGGCGAAATATTTATTTCTACTTTATTTAATTACAAATGTACATATTTTATTAAGAAAATTATCTGCAATAAATACTTTATTTAGAAATTACTGGCAAATATTTATTTTTAATTTAAAGCCCAAAAATTGGAATAAAAAATTTTTTTATTGTGCGTATGATACATATAAAATACTACTGGATGAAGTTATAATGAACTTATATATGAACATGAATTAAATGAAAAGTCCTACATATACGAGATACGAAATATGTGAGCGGTAATAACTCTTTGCAACCGCTTTTGCAAGCCATATAAACGTTCGAAACCAAGTTAAATAATAAGGGTACTCACGAAAGGTATTGCAAACTGTGCAAACGATGCAAAGAAAGTTAAAACATATTATAATTTTTCAATACAATTACAAAATATATTTATTTACAATTTGCATCAATTGCACTGCGTAAATAGTAAGTAAATTGGCTGTGTATTTCTGCATAGAAACTTTTGACATTTCTACGCATATGACGATAACAGGTAAAACGCGACAACGATTATTGCATTTACAATATTTCATTTATACAAAACACGCGTATTCTTTTTTCGTTAATGCCATTATTTATTAAAAAATCAATTATTTTTTTTCTTTTTTGTAATACACTTATTTTTTTAAGAAATGTTAGATTTTTTTGAGTCGATAAATCCGGCAGCAGCATGTCAAATAAATAGTTAAAAAAAAAATACAATTAATTATAAAAGGACACGATCACGATTTGTAGCCATGTGCACAGCAAATTTGCTTAATTTTAGTTTGCACAGATTCAATCGTGAGTACCCTTAATAATAAATTGTTCTAAACCTAGCATTGGTACGTTTGCAAGACTTGCAAATGCTACATTTCAAAGGAAGAGGCGGCAAAAATATATCAATATAAACGGATTTAACTTAGTTTAGTTTGGTATGAGCTTAAGTTATCTCCAGCATTTCCTTAGCATAAGAATTATGTGACATTTGGTATTTTTACATTTACTCTGTCTCCGGATCCAATTAATTTTTCAAACCTACATTCAATACAAACGATTTCATTTACTATTTGTTAAAATTCATAATTAGTTTTTTTTTATTGAGACCATTACTCAGGGGTAAACCCCTACTAATGCTGGGCATTGTATTGGAATTTTTGTGGAAAGGACAGTATATTTTTCTTATATTATTAAGCGTCTTAGGAATAAGACAAATTGCTGTGAATTGATCATTCAAAGGCCAGAGTTATACCTTCACCCTTAAATGATCAACAGCAATTGGCCCATCGTTGCCATGTTAATTGTGGTGAGTGCCTTCGCTTAGTAGGTTAGCTGTTATCTAATACTTATCAATAGGTGGCGCTTTTTCTCCTGATCATTCGTTTCTTTGCACTATGTATCCCCCACTCTTTTAATTTAGTTGTTCTTAAGAGGGGAATCACTAGTTTCATTTTTGTCAACAAAAATATGGAGTAACAAACAAATTTGGAAAAATGAAGTATTAGAAATTGAAAACGATCCCATTTATTTTGAAAATTCATTAAACCATTTGATTGACCGAATACTTAGTTGTTCTAAATAAAAAGGGGAATCACAAGTTTCAAAATGTTTCCGTGCAGAAGAAATTTTGATTTTTTTTCATTATTTAACTCTCTTTTAATAATGAATAGTTAGTAACTCGTTGTACGGCTCGGTTAACAGCTCTGTGCTGACGGAGTTAATTCATAATAATCTTCAAGCCGTTTGCAAACTTTTCATAAGCGAACTCTAAATTTAAATTTTCCAAAAACTAAACCATTTTAAGTGCTGAAGAAACGCTTTAATTAGATCAAAGTTAACTGCAATGAATATTTTTTGGTAATTAAAAAAAAATAAAATATATATAATAAATAAATAAAATATTCATTGCAGTTAACTTTGATCTAATTAAAGCGTTTCTAATGAAACTAAACCATTTTGTTTTGCAATATTCTCTAATAGCTGACATCAGCAGAATCTCAAGCCTGAATTGGCTATTTTTTTTACATTAAACGTACTAGATCGCTGTGGTATTTTTCGAAACGGAATCGTATGATGACAAATTTTTATTATAAATAAGGCTGTTAACATTACAACTTGAAAGATTTTTCCATATACTTAAATGGAAAAATACGTTTATTTCTCTGGGAAAATTTGAAAACTTTTTTAGCCCTCAAAATGGAATTATAAAATGTAACAGAAAAACGGGTTGGGTGTTCCTTTTTAAAAAATTGTAAAAATATTCATCTTTTCTCGCTCTCAATAAAATCACAGGGTGAAAATAATGCACTGAGAAGCAGCTGTCATTTTTATTATTTTTTTATTTGACCTTCTTCATAAGCCTTTTTTTTAAATTTAAATATTTTTTTGCTTCTATTTACATTTTTTTATATACAACAACAGGGCGACTATTTGTATTCTTTTTTGATACAAAACAGGATGCAATTCAATAGAGTGAGGTTACTGCTTTTAAATTGTTACTTTTTTTTTAAAAACCACTTTTTTCCACAAAAGAAAACGCCATTAGTTTTTTTTAAAGGCGAACCACAATTTTTTTTCCAATTTTTAAAATGCTTCTTCTATAACTTTAATTGTAAAAATACAAAAAAAAAAAAAAAAAATGTTAAAATAACCACATAATATTCCACATATAAACAGCTGCTTAGAAAATGTTACTAAACGTGGTAGTAAAATTTTATTTTCTGCAAGTTATCACGTCACAGCCATGTTACACTAAAATTCGTTAATCATTTGAATTCATTTTTATGTACCGAAAACGAACAGCTGATACGTTACGCTACGGCATCGTTCCACTGACCACACAATAACTGTTGTAATAATAACGAAACCCTATCTCGTATTTCAAATTAATTTACAGTTTCGTATTCAACTCTTAAAAAAAACACAACAACTAAATAAATATTTGAATATTTTCACCCTCACTGTTATCGGATTTTATTCTTATAATCCCTTTACTTCTGTTTTATTTTATTTCTCTCCATATTTTATATAAATTTTATTAAAAATAATAAACGAATTAAAAGGGGGAAAATTACGCTCTATAGAGTACATTTTTTTTACGATATTTATGAACATGATTATTTTTAATTTTTCATTTTTTTCCTGCTATGATGGTACGAGTATGTCACAAAATTATGCCATAATTTTACCAGATTGCAGAGGAAATGTGAACAAAAAAATATTAAAAATAATTTTATACAAGAAATTGCATTAAAAAAAAGGAGTAGAAAAAATAAATGACATTTTGTTAAACAAATTAAAAATCATAAAATATCATGTTATTTTTAATTATGCGGAAATAAATACCATAATAATGTAAATTTTTGCATTTTTAATGAAGAACAGCAAATACATAAGTACATGCAGACATTTTTTTAAATTTTTATTTTAAAATTAAATTTTGAAAAATTAAATTCTTGCTACCAATGCCAGAGTATTTTAATAAAAATGTTATTAAAAAAAAATGTAAATGGCAATTACGAGTATATTCTTTAAACTCCTAATAGTATGTACATAAATGTTTACGGCTAAAATGCTTCCTTGTGCCAAATGCCATATTTTGTAAGACATACATATTTGTCTTAAACAAATTTTTAGATTTTACTTAATTGTTAATTTATATTTTTTTTAACTAACAAGTTCATTCAAAATTTTTAAAACCGTTTCTAGGATTTTATTTATTTTGAAAAAAGACCACAACAAAGAAAAAACAAAAATTAAAAAAAAAAAAACACTTTCCATGAACGTAATGGGGGTTGTAGGACTAGATGAAGACATACGAAAACCATCTTCAAAGATTTTTAAAACCCTCAAAATTTTGTACGAGGTCATGATACTTTAGTACCTCAAACGCACACATTTCTCGACGGATTTGAAAATTTCAAACAATTTTGGAAAAGTAAAAAATTAAGATTTAATAAACGAACCAATTTTGGCGTCTCTACTGTTGTCCAGCATTGGCTTCCCTACAGGTTTGTTTTGCCATCACGGAAACAAATGATAGTCCGACTTCAAATTTCATACTTGTAAGTATGCATAGCTATGGAAGTTATCTAATGCTATGATAAAACTTGGCAAAAATTTTAACAACTAAACGTAACCACTATTTTATGAAAACATTTATATCTTAAGTTTTTGTTGCTACGAGTATAAGTTTCATTTCATGAAATGTGAAATTTTGTGTAAGTTTCATATGAAAATTTGGTTTTTAAAGTCAGAATTGACTTGACCGTTTTCAAAGTTTACATTTATTAAATTTGTAGTCAGGAGACAGATTCATACGCGGAATGTTTTTACTCTTCTAACTATTGATTCTTGTAGTAATTTCGTTGAAAAATTCCGGCTGCGAAAGTTGTTCTATTGAAAATATATTTCGTCTTCTGTAATGCTCATGGTAGTCTAAATCACGACCACATGCCATTTTGAACTTACATACACACAACTTAAATAAATATTTATGTACATTATTAGCCATTACAATAATTTTTCAGAGTTACAGTCTAGCTTCTCACATGACTAATATTGTGTGTGTTAATTTTTATCCATGAGTGCTGTGATTTACCGTTTAACGTCGACTCCGAACAACAATTTTGAAAGGCTTGTTGATTGCAAACAATTACTCTCAGAGCTTTTGCTAGAAGATTGCTTAGAGGTGTTTGCGAAAAATATAATTTTTTTCATATTTCTTTCTTTTAATATGTCAGAGCTGGTGTTTGATGCCGTAGCTTTCACTACACTCTGATAACAAAATAATTTTATTGACTTTCTATTGTTAAATAAAGATAAAAATAAACGTTTTCTTAAATTTTTGACTTAGACCACTTTCATAAATATCAGTTAATGAATTCCTTATAATTTTAATATTACAACCACTATCTAATGGTTCATTTTTAACGAAAAAAAAATATAATTGAATAAATTTAGTTTAAATAATATGGTATGAAATAACTGATAAAATTATTATTTGTTAATTCTGACTTATCCACTTTCCTAATTAGTTTTGGGCAGGTTATCAAAATGGTGCGTAGCCTAACATTGCAATGATGCCATTCAATACCTTTTCTGTTCCTCAACTCTAAATGCTAATTCTTGTTTGGTTTCCGCTCCATTATTATGTGAATGGAGTTCGTATGTTTAAATATCCATCAAAATTTCTCTTACATACACACATACATACATATTTGGCCTTTACAGCCCTGTGTCAGGATTACGGTCTATCTTCTCGTGTTGTGTGTGTCAATTTTAATCCATGAGTACTGGGACCTACAGTTTAATGTCGACTCCGAACGACAGACTTGAGAAGCTTGTTCATGGCAATCAGTTACTCTCAGAGCTTTTGCCAGAAGTCTGCTAAGAGATAGTCAGCGAAATAAATATCTTTTTATATTTCTTTGCTTCAAGATGTCAAAGCCGGGGCTTGAGTCGAAGCTCTCGTCTTAGTAAGCCAACACTCTAACCTCTCGATGTCAAGGTTTGTATTTTCTCAAAACTAATTCTGATGAAATCATATCGTCTAAAAATAAAGCTTTTAAGTATATTTCTTAATTTAATTAGTTTTATTTTATTTTAAACTTGAAAATATATTGAAATTAAAAATTTTAGTCGAGATACTTATTTCGTACTGTGCTTTAATTTTATTTTACAATTTTTGCAAATAAGATTGCAAGCCTTATTTGATAGGATTTTAAATAAAATACTTTGGTTTTTTTTAATTAATACTTTAGTTTTTTTGTTTAATATTTAGACTGATAAGAGAAAATTCTTTCCTTACTTGTGCATGCATCATGCTTTCCAACAAAGACATTTATTTTTCAAATTTTAAAGCCGGAAGTTATTCATAAAAATATAAACCACTAGTACGAGTAATTGTGTGTAGTTGACATGATAACACAACTGTTGTTGTCATAAGTTGAGGCATAACAAGGACCTCTGTGCTATTATCCTTATTGTTACTATTGTTGCTGTTGTTTTCATATATATATTTTTTTTTCTTTTAAGAGAGTATATAGAGCAAAACTTGAATAAAAAAGAAAGAAAATAACAAAAATGTAAAACAAAATTGACACAACCTCGGATAGTAAATAAAAAAATAAATAACAAAAAAAAAAAAAACAAAAAAAAAAACAAAACAAGGAAAACAATAATATGAAAGGATATGTTGCAAGAAAAAAAGTTCAAATGGAAGCATCTGACGTAGAAAAGAAATACTAACTGCATACCAAACACTAGTGTTGCATGAGTAGAAAAATATTGTCATTTTGGTTGTTGTCTGACGAAAAAAAAAACAAAAAAAAAAAAAAAAAAAAAAAAACTTAAAAATAACTTCTAGAAGGGAAACAACATATATGATGACTGTGATGATGGCAAACTACAAAACAAAATATAAAATTGAAAAAAAAAAAATCATTTTCATTTAACATACTCGTACTTCTTGTCTGTCTGAGAGCAGCTCTTTTTTATTTTATAGACCTTCTGTTAACTGCCTATTATGGAAAATATTTGTTGCGTATAACCACAACAATAGTTTTGTAAAAAAAAAATAACTTTTGGTTTTCGGTTTAGTTACAAATTGACTAACAAAAGCCAAGTCTTACTTGAAAATAAAAAAAGACGCAAACAATTATAGAGAATTTTTTTTAGTTACTCTGAGATCTTAAAGTAATTGAAACTTTAACTTTTCAAAACAACAAGTTGTATTGAAATAAAATAACAAACCGAATAGAATGAATAAATGAATGAATCCTAAGATACCAACCATGGATAAAAGGGGCTTTTCTAAAGTTGTCTGGGAGTTTATTATGGCCATATTATTATTATTATCTGGTTTAGACCCAGCACAAATGCAAGACACTGCGACCTATAAGATCTATTGTGTCCATTATGGCCATATTGTTGTAGCCAATCTTATCGTATATTTAGTTTGTTTTGTGAAAATATCAAGGTCGAATAAAATGCTCAACATAAAACGACAAAATCAATTTTTATAAAAATCGGTACGATACCAACTCACATGAGATCTAATAAGCTTCAGGCCATTTCATAAGAATATTTTGGTATGCAGACTTCGTCGTTTCATGTTTCTTTTGCAAATACCTTGACAGCCAAGTCATTACTGTCAACGCAAGTGCTCCAGTACTGTATTCTAGCCATATGGTATCATTAGGTTTGAGCTTTAGAAAATAATGTTCATCTAATGTTAGACATTGTGCACAAACAAATAGATCATACCTCATGGACGTGTTGTGAGCTGACTATCGTTACTCGCCAGCATTTTCCAGGTGGATAAAGGATACAAAGGACAGGAAATAGCCATACTATCTGACAGTCAGGCTGTCAATCGAGCACTTGGCTCTCATGAAATCGACTCGAAGCTAGTATGGGACTGTCTGAAGAAACTTAACCGGCTGGGCAGGACAATAAGGTCAGCCTATGCTGGGTCCATGGCCATATAGGCATTCAGGGGAATGAATTGGCAAATGAATTTACCAGGAAAAGAGATGCTATGCCATTGATGGCGCCAGAACCCTTCTGTGAAATTGGAAGGGGAGTTTGGAAAAGCATACTAAAGGAAAAAGAAGACCAGGAGAGACACTTGTTCTTCTTGGTTCCGACTGGCCTTAGGCTTTCCAAACTTTTGCTTAGTAATTATAATAAGAAAAGATTTAAGTCGTGCATTGGGTTCTCTTGGAATAATCTGAGAATACTAGCCGGCTTTCTGACCGGTCACTGCAGACTCAATGGACATTTAAATAAGACAGGAATCGCTTTGAGGGATATGTGTAAAGTATTTTTTCC
Source organism: Metopia argyrocephala (assembly GCA_963576795.1). Lineage (NCBI taxonomy): Eukaryota > Metazoa > Arthropoda > Insecta > Diptera > Sarcophagidae > Metopia > Metopia argyrocephala. The sequence continues at coordinate 167,980,795 of OY756208.1, read as the reverse complement.
TCAAAAACTGTATCATGTGGGTGCACCAAACAACAGCTTCTACAGAATTATCTTTCATAATATGGTTGGTGTCAGCCGAGAGAGAACTCTGCTGTTAAACTGCTTGTTTCGACTCAGACAGTATCTGTTGGCATCTGTCTGCCGACGTGCCTTGAGATGAATTTTTTTTATTATCTTTGAGGTGCTACCAACGTTCATATATTTTCTACTCTTTTGCATTTCTTATAATTTAAAACCCTCACTATTGTTTTTTGCCAGTTCATATTTCCTCGTTTTTCTTTTCAAAGTTTGCACACCTATTTTAGGTCCATGATATCCATATCAAAGAGCCTTTCAAATATATTTCAGAGTAGGAAAATAAACAAAACTGAACGTTTGATCTCATTTTGTTGTGTTCTTTACAATGAGTAAAACAAAAATAAAACAGAAACAGTGAGAAAGATTGTGCGTAGGCACAACAAAAAATTAATGAGAAGAAAAAGATAAGAAGAAGAGAAAAATAAAGAAGAAGAGAAAAAAGAGCAAATTATATGAATGTAACGGAATAACAAAGCAAGCACAAGAGCGAAAAGCTAATTGTTTCATTTGTGCTTTTTTTCATTGCTCATCTACAATACCATTAAAAAAATGTTGAAAAGTGTATGACTTTGTTGTAACGTTTGCGAAATGTTTTGTTTGTTTGCCCACTCTGATATATATACTTTTCCTTTTTATAAAACACGATCGTAGAAATCTTCATTGCTTTTAGTCAGACTTTTCTCAAGCGATTTTTGTCTTTTAGCTTACTCTGTAGATTCGCATTGTGTGTTCTTTTAATGTTTAAAGTATATGTTTCATATGAAAAAGTTGTTGTTTAAAAACTTTTTCTACTTCTTAATAAAACATTTCTATTTTATTTTGCACTGTTTTTTATTATTGTTTTTTTCTCTTTTTTTCTCCCTTACATGTTTGCTATTTTATTGTGGCCTGTCTTTATTAAATCTTACCAGTTTTTTTTTATTGTTTTCTTCCTTCGTGATTTTCATTGTACTCGTTATTGCATGCATGCCTGCCGTTCATTGTATTCTTAACCAGCACTTTCTTTACAGCGTTATTTTTCTTAAATTTTGCAGAAAAGTTTAAAATTTGTTTTTCTCCTTTTAGTTTTTTAAGTTTTTTTCCTTCATCTTTTATGGTCTATTATTTACTGGTAACAAAAGTTAAAATTTTTTTATTAAAATTATAACGTTGACTTTAGTTATTGAAAGTTTTTCTTAACTTTTGTATTTCAATTTTTTATTAAAAACATACATTTAAATTGAAAAAAGAAAGAATATTCTTTTTTTAGGAGAAATTGTCTCTAAACTGAAAGTAGTGGTGTGTCTTGTAAGAAAATCTGTTGTTTTTCTAAAACTTTATTTGCATTTTTTCAAACTTGAAAATTTTGAATGTAAAATAAAAAATATGTAAAAATTATTATAAAAAAATTATGTTATTATGGTCCATATCGGTTTTGGTTCAAAAGAAACATCTGACATTCACATGGCAACATGCCATGTCCACTGTCAAAAAGTTTAGTACATTAATGTTTTCATACGAAAAATATGACATCCAACAAACATTTAAAAGTATGCAACATCTTTCTGAACAGGCAATTAGTAATTCAGTTGAACAGGATGTTTTTTGTTGCTTATAATTAGAACTGATTTTAGTTTTATTATAGGCACTGTGTTTCAGTTTTTTAACTCTACTTTTTAAAATCTGTCTACCATTCTTTAATGCAATTGGTAACAGTGCGCTTGCTGTTCAATGAGTTCAAAGTACATCATAGTCGTGCACTATATATACAAAAATTGGCTTTAAGAGCCCCAAATAAATTAAAAATCCAATATATGGCCAAATGATCTGTGGATTTTGCAAAATACGATACGATCAAAAAATAATTTCTTCTAAAATGTTTTTTTTTAATCTTTGCCAGTAAAAAATAAAACAATATGTTTTTTTTTGCACAAGATCTGTAGCTTAATAAAATGGCTTGGTGAATGTATAAACGATTTGTACAAAAGTTTGACAAATTATTTTGCAATTACAAGCCTATCTATGCAAGCATAATTTTTTTTCTTCTAAAATAATTTTACAAAAACAAGCCTACGAGGTCTGTGGCGCGATTCAGTAACATATTTTTACGATAATCGCATTGTTTTCAACAGTAAACAACAGAATTTTCGATATTGCTATTCACTATATTTTGTTTACGATAGCTATTGTCGTAAACTAAAGACAAAAGTTTTTATGCTGTTTATTCAGTTTCAAAATCCAAAATTTTTTATATTGAAATTTTGTAGAGATGTTCCTACGCTATTAACTAGTTTGTTTGAGAACAATTTTTGTGTGTTTTTATACCCAAAGAAACTAGAGGTTTGTAGCTTTGCTAACTTTCTACCCATTTAAATTGCCAACTACTCAAAAACAGACTGATTTTATACAGTGCTGCCCCACTCTTGCAATTTAAACATAAAGAAAACTATAGTTGTCGACTATCGATAAAATGCACTTAGTGAATCACATAATCGTTACTGCAAACAATAAAAACTGTCGACTTCTTTTGCATATATCGTATTGTTAAAAGTTACTGAATCGCGGTACTGATAAAAAATTAACCGTTGTTTTCAAATTTCGTGAGTTACGTATGTTCGATTTTCGCATTTTTTTTTCTGTTCTGTTTATACACATTTTTGTTATATATATATTGGTAATATCAGCCATTTTGGATTGCCAGTTTGTTTTTGACAGATAAAAAGGTTAGTCGTGTTTTGCTGTGCTCTTCGATTTTTTACTATTCGATAAAACGGTACAAATTTACTATAATAAATTTTGTGTAAAAACTGAAATTAAATGCGCAAGGACATTTTAAATGTTGACTGTGGCGTTTGGCGAGTTAACTATGAGCAGAACACAAGTTCAGTTGTGGTATAACCGGTTTAAGGAAGGTAGAGAAGATGTCAATGACAATGGATTTTGCACCAAGATAACACACCAGCTCACACATCGATGCTTGTGCGTGACTTTTTGGTCAAAAACAAAACCGTTATCGTGCCTCAACCACCGCATTCACCGGATTAGGTTCCCGCTGACTTTTTCCTCTTCCCAAAACTGAAGATACCGATGAAAGGAAAGCGTTTTGCTACGATTGAGGAGATAAAAGAAAAATCGATACAGGAGCTGTTGGCGATACCAAAAGGAGCGTTTCAGAAGTGTTTCGAGGATTGGAAAAAACTCTGGCATAAGTGTATTATTATATCTGAAGGAGTTTAATTTGAAGGGGACAAGATAGTCATTTATGAATAAATAAATACTTTTTTAAAAAATTGAAAATAACGGTTATTTTTTTTTATCAGACCTCGTATACATACGTTCTTAATACAAGCAAAACTTTTTTCACCTACAGTTTGATGTAAAAAAAAGAAAAATATTTTCTCTAACTTGACATCACTGCTGTTTTAAAAAGATATCTTTCTTCTTATTTCTCTTGCCTTTGGCTTATTTTGCAATATATTGTTTGAAAAAAGTTAGAAGAAAAAAAAAAAAAAAAGAAAACTCGCATACGAAACTAAAACCGTAACCAAGACTGAGTGTAATATGTATAGTTTGGCCCATATATTGGCCTTATATTGTGGGTAAATATTTTTGCAAATTATGGTTAGACTTTTTGACTTGTTTATTATTTTTGAAAACTGCATATATTACCACAAGGGCAACCATATGTACATACTCACATGTGCATACTCATGCATATAGTATGTAAGTATGTAAACTTGATATTATAAAAATAAATTTACTTAAAATTTTCTTCCCTTGCGCCTCTCTTAAAAAGCAAAATGATTTATACCATCAATGAAAAATCGTATGAAAAACTTACTTCGCAAAATAAATTTATTCACAAGACTTCAGCTTAAGACTGGGGGTGGTGGGTTTAATATACAACAATTTTAGGTACATGGATGCAGTACAAAATGCACAAGGCTGACTGTTTATTTTTTTAAGTGTACGTATATGTGTGTGTTGTTGTAATAATATGTGGTTGCAACATAAGCAATCATATGTATGTTGTGACAGCATATTTTCAAGTAGATTTGCAATGTTTTTCTTTTTTTACTCTTTCCTTGACGTTAACAGTCATCTTTATCATCAGAAATCATTTGATATTATTTTTTTTCAACTTAAAGTAAGTAATTTCTGTTTTTATTTATTTGAAAATATTTAATTGAACTAATTGCCAGTGTACACTGTACACACATACATATATACTCGTATGTATATGGAAACAATTTAATTTCATATCTGTATTTTAACATATTTTTTTTTCTCAATTACCCTTAAAAAAATTCCAAAATTAAAAACCAGCAAAAAATAATTGTTTATGACAGATCACGTACACGACTGTTAAGTTGATTACACCATTGCTGCTCAAAAATAGAATGAAATGAGAGATTGTTTGTTCATCCATTTACACAGCGGCGCTTTAACGCCCACATGGTCAGCACTGGACACAGTCTGCATACAATTTGTTAGTTTATGTCGAAAAAATGTAGCCCAATTTTTAATATAGACAATAAACGTATTGTTTAAAATCTATTTTTTTATAAATTTCTATAAATTTTGTTATTGGTTCTGTTAATATTGTATTTTTGTTTGATTTTCATTTTAGCAACAAAAATATTGACAAGTTTACAATATTATGATATACATACGCTTTTATGCCCTAAAGTTGTAATAGATTTTAACACTAGAAAGACGGAAACTTTTTATATACCTAGATTGCCCCAAGGCAGTCAAAATGACTGCATTGTGAAAAAATAACTAATGTGTAAAGAAATTTGTTTAAATTAATTTTTAATATTTCTTTCATACAACAAGTTATTAGTAAGTATTAACAATAAAAAAAAAAAAAAAACAATTACTTCAGTTGGGAAAAAAATATTTTATGCATTATTTCTACTTGACAAATTTTTCGTTTGTTAGAATATGTTGTATTTGATGTTTGTGGGTATTCATTTTCTGATGACTTTTTCCGTCTTTCCTCTCTGTAATCGGTGGAAAGCTGTTCTGCTAATTGAAACAAAAACTGTTTTCGTTGTATTTGTATTCCTGTCGCTTCCTTGTAAAGGATCCAAGCATTTATAGCAGCCAAATCTAAAATGTTGAAAAATATTTGGAGGGCCCATTTACGAGAACTAGATTTTACGGTAAATTTTCTGGCCATATGATCCGTCATATCAACTCCAAATTTTGTTTTGTTATAAAATTGAATAGAGTCTGGTAACATTTTTTTATTACTTCTATCAATTTTCACAAATTTATGCATGGAACTTAGAACAGCTACATTCGGTTTGCTTTTATATATTGTAAGGACAGAATTTTCCGATTTATATAAGATTTACATGCCTCATGTAATCCTTCGTTTGTTTGGCTGCTTTGGGTAGTTCCCCTTTATTTACCCTAATAGTTCCTTCCAACTAGTGTTGTTTTTTTTGGCCAATAATTTCGTCGCGAGTGACATGCTGGTGAAAAAGTTGTCAGTCGTGAGATTCCTTCCACAATTTGTGTATGGCTCAGTCAGTTTCAGAACAACGTGTTCACTGAGAAGTATTGATGCTGATGTTTAGGTCAGAATCGGGGATATAAAAGTAACATAACTCGCGTTCAAGGGGAATGAGATGCGTGGGCAGGCTTGGCATAAAGATTCGAATAACAAGTCACGTACGAGTAACGATAATCAAAAAATATATAAACTGTTATGCGATTTCGGAGCCGATCCGGTCATATAAGAAATTTACTCAACCCAATAATAAAAGTCATTTGATTATTTAAAATTTCCCAAACAGTCAAAATGACTGCTTTTCGGCAATACAGATATAACACATATATATACCGGAAATAAAAGAGGGGGGAGGTAATTACTATGATTAATAAACGCATTTATATGTTGTACAAAAAGTCACAAAATTCTAAGAAACTGTGTCTTTATATACACAATTGTTTTTCTGATTTAAATTGGGAAGCAGTCAAAATGACTTCCTTCGGCAATCTAGTGTTAAATAAAATATTTTTAGAATAATTATTTGCTATATTCTAAGCCTTGTCTTTAAAATATTTTAAAAATTTTGTGAGCTTTAAATTTAAAATGCTTCTATTAAACCTTTTACCCACTGAGATCTGCCCTTTTAAAAATTATTAATTATAGAACCTATTATCCTACCATCCCTATATACATATCAACCAGTTCAACTCCTTTAATTTACTTTTTAAAACTTTTTCTCTTGAATTTTATTTACAATTCAGTGTTCAAAGACTTTTATTGTAAAAATTTTTTATGGCAAAAATTTTAATAAAATTTTTTTTATTATCATTTATTTAATGCTTAAATTTATTCACACATTTCCGTTTTCCAAACTTTTCTTTGCGTTTTGTTTTAAACAATTTTTTTGTTTTTCAAAAGTTTTTTTATAGTTTTATTGCTTCACTAATGGTCTTTTCTTTATTCATAGCACAGTTTTATTGGTGACGACAAACTAAAGTAAAACTGTTAAAGTAAAAGAATTTATTTTGTCTTTAAAAATAGAAACAAATAACTAAAAAAATCTTTTTGTATTTTAAATCAAATCAGAAAAATGATATAATTGTTCGACCTGTTTCCAAATTATCCAAATAATAAGCAAATACTTTTTTCAAGCTCAAGGTCAAGTATATTTTCAATTTAATCATCAATATTTCGATATCCTTCGGATATCATCTTCAGGATTTCTAAAAATAATAACAAATTAAACAAATAAAAATACACTAAAACCACTGTTCTAATAAGAAAATATCAGTTACAAAAACAATTATAAAAATACCGATCATATAACAATATGCAAAATGTAAACAAACTCACAACATCAGTAATAAAAATAAAACAACAATTCCCATAGGATAAAAATATAAACCAAAAAGAACTTACAAAAATTATATAAAAACAACACAATTAAAATTGATATATATGTGTATCACTGCACTGACGTTACAAGATCAATGGCTCTATCATGCAATTCAATTCGAAGGAAACAAGATATACGAATTTGTAAGATTTCCTACCAACAGTACCTTATAATACGATTTTCGTAGATTCTCTTCAAAGGTAAGGGAACAAAAAAAAAAAAAAAATTATTATACAAAGTCAACTCTGCAATATAAATTCGGACGCTTGTTAAACAAAAAGCGCCCGAAAAAGCAATTTTTTTGGTGACAAGTGAAAAAAAGCAAATATAATAGGATTACAGTAGTGGTTCGAGAAAGTTAAGTAGTTTGTTGTAGGGGTGCTTAACTAATATTGCCACTAAGGTGGAAAGAGTGCAGAGGACTGCGTGTATAGGCATCACTGGGGCCTGCAGGACCTGCCCCAATGCTGCTTTGAACGTCATTCTGCATCTACTGCATGTAGATCTTCAGGCTATGTCGATTTCAACTCAGAGTGCGATCAGATTGAGGAAGCTTGCCCCCTTTGGACGATTTTAAGGTGGCCATAGTAATATTCTAGGGCTACTCCCTCCCCATATAAGGGATTTACGTACTGACCTGGCCCTCCGGAAGTTGGACTTTGGGGGATGTGCCAGGGTTTTATTTACCAGTAGGGAAGAATGGGCATTGGGAGGGATTGATATGGGTCTCAGTGTTTCAGTCTTCACAGATGGCTCTAAGACGGATTCCGGCGTGGGGGCTGGTATTTTCTCCTAGTCTGCCAAACTGGCAAATTCTGTTAGATTGTCGGACACATGCAGTGTTTTCCAGACCGAGGTGTTTGCGATCATGCAAGCATTAAGGATACTGAGGGAACGATGCATAGGGGGTGAAGTTAGGGTTTTTTCTGACAGCCAGGCTGCTATCAGAGCCCTGGCTTCGCTCATGGGAAATTCTTCCTTCGTTTTTCGCTGTAAGGAGGATCGAAAGCGTCTTGTGAACGTTTGTGTTATCTCCTTGGTCTGGGTTCCTGGTCATAGGGATGTCCTGGGAAATGAGAAGGCAGATTTGCTTGCTAGGGATGCTTCTGTCGGAGGGGAGTATTTTGCTTCCTACCCGGATGTCCACTGCCATATGACTGCCATTAAAGAAGGGATATCCAAGTTTTTCCTTGGAAAAGCACAGAGCAGGTGGAATTCCATGACTAACTGTGCTGTTTCTAAGACACTTTGTCCTTGGTATAATCGGGGTAAGAATCTGGGGATCTTGGGGATTCCTCGTCAGTCGTTGTCCAAACTTATAGCGGTGTATACGTGTCACTGGCTGATTGGTAGACACGCAGAGAAGTTAGGCCTTCCCTTTAATCCGCACTGCAGAAGTTGCGGCAATTTTATTGAGAGGGAGACTGTGGAACATTTTCTTTGTGTCTGCCCAGATCTGGCAGTCAGACGTTTGACCCTCTTGCATTACTTCACTTTATAGGCAGCTCTGGTTGGCTGTAGTTATTTTCCTACTTTTAGGTAACTTCAATTTGGTCCTGCAATGGTTTCAAAACGGCACCTTGTGCTAATTGTAGTTAATCAAGTTTTCGGATTAACTGGCCATTTGACCTACCTACCTATCAACCATTTTAAGGCCATTTTAAAGGAGCCGATTTGCTACTCCAAAAATAGTGCCAGCTGTAATATATTGGTTTTGGGTCATTATTTAAAAACCACATGCTTACTTTTTGACATTTTAACGTTTAAATTCTTTATTTATCCTTTTAAATATGTTTTAGTTTATAATTTTAATTTAAATTTTTCGTTATTGTAACTATTTTATATCGTTTTTATTTACTGGTCTCCTAAATATTACCTTATATTTAACCTTAATTTAAATCTTTTACATTTCTATACTTTTCAATTTGAACCCCTAAAAGTATACTTTTATGTTGTACCTAAATTAGTTGCATAAATATTATTTATGTTGACTTGTAAATGCTATTTCAATTTTAATAAATACAAATTAAATTTACTAATTGGAAAACTTTTTAATCCTTTAATAATATAACCCCTCTTACTTACTTTTATTTGCAGGTAAATATTTTGTTTGGATTGGAATATATGCATTTAAACCTTTTTATATGTAAGTACCCATATTGTTGGCAAAAAATATAATTAAAAAAAAAAAAAGAAACAAATAAAGTACGAACATAAAGGCCAGCCAATCAAGTATTTACCTCTCTGCCTTTCGTTCTTTTCTTGATACACAAAAATTTGTAACTTTAACATACTCATGGAAGAAAAGTAAAATTTTTTCAATTTATTCATTGATATATTCATTAAGAAAACTGCTATGAAATTAATATTTCCAACTTTTGATAAGAGAAATAAAAAAAAAACATATCTTTGGTATCAAAGAAGGCTGCAGAGATTTTACGTAAGAATGTAAGTGAAGAAACCGCGCTTAGAACAATAAATTGTAATCCACTAAGAATATCAATGCAGGCCTGGAATTTGAAAAAAAATTCGAGTCATGAGGACTTGAAACATGTGATTTGGTGGGACGAAATACAAATATATCGTTTTCAATCAAACAGAATAAGATTTTGTTGGTATTCACCTACAGAACCTATTCAGATGCATCATGTAAGGCCTACTCTTAATCATAATGAAATCAGTTTAGTAGTATGCTAGTGCTTAACATAGAGACGTACATGAAAATAAGCGGAATCATGAGAACAGAACTAAATGTAAATGAAAGAGCAAATGAAGAAGAAGAACAAATGGTGAATGGTGGGGGGTCGTGGCATAGTGGTAGAGCGCTCGCACAGAAACTCACATGACCAAGGTTCAATCCCAGCGAAGGACAAAATTATAAAAATAAAAATTTGCGGTTTTCTAAAAATTACAATATAAATTAAAAATAAAATTTAAGAAAATAAGAGGTTCCCCCCCCCCCCCCCCTCCAGCAAGACCATCTGCAAGAAACCGCCCCCTGACATTTTTAATCCATTCCACCAAAAACCAATGATCAGGAGTACAGCGCCACCTTCTGGGAAGATAACAGCTAATCGACTGAAGACGCTCACCATTTACATTAAACATCCACCGACAGATGAGGCAATTGCTGTTTGATCATTCGAGGGTGAAAGTATAACACTGGCTCTTGAGTGGACAAATTTACAGCAACTTGTTTCATCAACAATAAAAAAGACGCAAAATATACAAACATCTATGAAAAAAAACCTATCAACCATCTTCACATTCCAATACAATTCACCCCTGAGTATTGGTCTTAAAAAAAAAAAAAAAAAAAAAAACACATAAGGATCATTCAAATTATTTAATTAGCTGTGATCTTAACCAGAGAACTTCAAAACTTGACTTGTGGGCACAATTTTATTTTTTTCACTCGTTCTCATAAGTTTATGCCCGACTCGCGAGCTCTGATATGTATATTTCATATTACACAAACAACTTTTACTAAAAAGAATTTCTCTTTTCAACTCGTTTTAATTTAAATTTAATTAAAATTCTTTAGTTTTTTAATTTTCTTATAAGTCGTAATTTGGATTCTTTTGAAATTGGACTCTTAAAAAGAGTCGTTCTTTACGAACGAACGCAATTCGAGCACTCTTCCTAATCTGGTTTTAATTCAAGCTTGTGGGCAATAGTAGAAATAGGACTTTTGACATTTGCTCAATAAATAATTATAATTAGTCCTCTTTCATTTGCTTGAGCAGTTTTCTTTTTGCATAGAGTTTTCATTGAAACTTGGAAGCGTGTGCTTTACTTTTGCTAGTTACTGTACACATACATACATACATCGACGAAAAATTGTTTCAATCACTGTGTATGCAAATGTGTTGGATTAGAGGGTAAACATTGAAAGGATTCTTTATGGAAAGAGTAAAAGGAATGCTTAGTATGATAAAAAATATGGAAATTTATTAAGTTTATGATATGTACGAGAGTGGTTCAACAGTTGGTTTAAAATTGAAAACATACCAATATTATTATATACATATAGAAAATATTGCTGATATTTATGTTCTAACACTTGACAGACTAACCTCGCAGTTTTCAATTGCACTTGACTCTCTAACAAGTCTATAAACGTATGATTTTTATTCAACAAATTTTTCAATTTATATTGCAAAGTTTTCTATTATTTTTTCTACCCTACAATTTTTTTGCTAAATCCTAAAACTATGCTCAGGTTTGTGTGAGTATTATTGTTATATAAGTCATACTAAAATATACAAAAAAATATATTAAAAAAAACGAAATATTGAAAATGGGAATTTTTATGTTCATTGATTGACTAAAATACAGTCATAAAGAGAGAGACAGAGAGAGAGAGAGAGAGAGAGAGAGAGAAGGAAAAAAAGAGCTAGAGTGCAAGAGAGAAAGAAAAATAAAGAGAAATAGAAAAAGAGGAATAAAGAGTGTTTAATGATAACAATATCGGTAGGAAAAAAAAATGAACAAGATTAAAATCATATTTACACTATCAATATGCAGACAATAGTTATAATATCTACTGGTACGTCACACAGACACAAGCCAAATACTCTTAGCCTTAAAACTTAAAAGGATATTGAGTAAAATAAATAATAAATTTCTACACAAATTGCAAGACAAAAAATAAAAATAATAATGAAGTAAAAATAAAGAAAATCTATTTTTACAAACCTTATATTGAAAACTTAAATGTTGTTAAAGCCTTAAAATAGGCAACATCTACACATTTCTTTAATTAACCTAAATTTAATACCTTGGGGTTTTGTTTAGTATTTGCCAAAATACAATTTCAAATTTGTTTCCAAGAATATTTTAAGCATATGTAAGACCAGTTGCACTTGGTTTTCAAATTGGGGTCAATATAATAAAAAAAAAATTCTGTTTCTTTTGTGAAATGAAAAGTTTTTATTAACCTCATTTTAAAAATGAAAAAAATATTTCTTTTGAACACCTTAAAATAGGTTTTAAAAATTTTAAATTGAATTTATTTTTATTAAAAAAAAAAACATTTTTATAATAAGGAAAAATGGTCATAAGTTTGGCAAAGTGTTTAAAATATGTACATATGTCTTTTAGATAAAATAATACATTTTTTACACTGAGAGAAAAAGCAAAGATTTTGTAAATGTATTGATAAAGAAGTCAAATAAAATAAACCCGCTAGCGTAAACGATATTTAACACTGTAGAGCATGAGTTATAATCGTTTTCGTACTTTTAAAAGTCTATTTGCTGGTTTAGACAAAAAATGGGCTATTTGTTCGGTTCTGAAGTACATAATTTATTGTATAATTTATCGTATACTATATCTAATTGCTGGTTAAGAGGGGAATTTTGGTCCATTATAGGAAAAAAACAATTTGTAAGTGAAAAATAATTTCTTGTAAGAAATAAATTTTTACAGGCTATTTAATATTTTTATATTTTTCCATCCAGCCTTTGCTTATAGTATCTCAAGGTAGATAACTAGTACGCCTCATTCACCGATGGCAGCCTTTGTATCAGACAGAATGATGAGTTAAGCTATATTTCAATGGTATAGACTTATATATAGCGGATACTGGAAAGTTTTTCCAATACGATATCAGATGAATTAGATCGTTTATAAGTTTTAAAGAGAAAAAACCTATTCAAACTAGGTGAAGTACTGGCTATTTAGAAATCATGTTCTTCAAATGACACTAACATTTATAAACAGGTAGTTGAAAACAGCGACACTTCCTGTGTCACACTATCGGGTGTTTAGAATACTCAAATTCCACCAAAGTTTCTTGTAAATTATGAATAAAAATTACAGATAATTAACTTAATACACTAATTTTTTTTCCTTATCTACACAGCCTATACTTTCCAGTACAATATGCACAGTGCACTGCGGTAAGTAATTTGAAAATGTTGCATAATTTTAGGCAGTTTATTTATCAACAAACATTATTGTAGAAGAGGCACATAGTCAGAACAAAATGTATCATATTCTAAAGTAAATTGGAAAAACGTAAAAAACCAATGCCTATTTTAAGGTGCTAAAATTTTTATGGTTTAATATTTTTTACATATTTTTTTGTTAAACTTTAATCAACATTCGTTATCTTTAGACGTAAATTTTGAGAATGTAAAAAAAATGTTTGCAAAAGTCTATAAGGTTTTTATTTAAAAACCTGCAAGGCTACATTCAAAATTATTTCCTTGATACCAAAACCTAATAAATAATTTTCGTTTTTTTCGTTTAAAAGAAATTTGTTTTTTATTTTTTTGGCTGGCTTTTTGACCCTCCATATTTTATGGAATTAGTACTGTTTTTGTTTTTGTTTTATTTTTTATTTTTTTTTTATGAAAATTTAAATAATTTTTTTTTGCTGCCATGGTGTCTGGTCTTACAACCTTATTGTGCTACAGTATTTTATATTTTTTTTTCAATATACGTTTTCTTTGTGAAAAAGAATTGACTTTGTCGATTACAAAAAAGTACAAAAAACAACAAATTTAATCAAAGTAATCAATGATTTTGCAAGTTAGTATTTTATGGCCTCCATTTGGTGTATATAAACATTAAAAGGTAACACAGTTTTTAAAAATCATAAATCATTGTAAATGGTTACTTAATGTTTAATTGAACAAATAAAATAATTAGTTTAAAAGGTTTAAAATTTGGTTTGGGCTATGCAATTTATTAAATCCTTAATGTAGGCAATAATTATTTCATCAGCGTTTTTAAAGATAGCTTGCCTTGGTTCTCTTTAAATAAAAGTTAATTCAATTGCTAACAAAATTACCAGAATTTAAATTAATCAAAATATTACTTAGCGAATGTTATTTTTAGTTTGTGAGTATACCAATGATTTAATTTAATTATAACTGTCTATGTAACCACTACCTTTGGTTGACACACTGCAACAAGAATAGCTCTTTAGTTTAGTGGAAAAGGCCCTTGTTTGAAATTAACCAAAGTTGGTTATGGTCACTCAGTCAGCTGGAGGAGTTCTCTACTGTCTTGCAGATTTGGTTGATTTTCCTTGACCATGAATTCATTCAGACTAAAGTCTGTAACATTAGCTTTAACACCCCTCAAGATATACAAAGACCAGCACTTAGTTTGTATGGCAGCTACCACGCCCAGGTCCTATTTTGAAAGAAGTTGAAAATTAGTTTTCGACAGTTGAAATTTAAACAAAGCTAGTTTAGTTGTTTAGACTATATTGACCGACAAAAAAGAGAGATAATAAGTAAATGACTTATAATTAGGCCTAACAATATGCTACATTTATAGGTATTTTTGCGCCGATTTATTTGCTAAAGAAAAACTCATAAAAAAAAAATAAAATATATCAATATTATATATAAACAATTTGAGATAATTTGTTATACAGCTTTCCATAAATTTTATGTACATACATATATATTGTTTACGCGGTTTACTACTATTTTAAAACTTAAGAACTTTCTCTTAAAATTATGGCATTATAAATTTGAATAAGAAAAGTATGAAAAGCTATTAACTAAAAGTGTATTAAAACTTTTTAATGCCTTTAATTTTAAATTCATATTTTGGTATATTTATTATGAACCTAGAAACTTATTCCTCTAAATAAGGTTACTTGACTTACATTGTATGAAATGCAAATAAAGTGACAAAGCGTTTATATTTATATGTTAAATTTTACTAAGTCGCCTTTTGCATACTCTTAAGAAAAACTCCGCTATATTTCTAGCATGTATACTTTTAGGAAAAAAAAATAAATAAGGAAAATAAATATTTATTTTTAATTTTTTTTTTATTTTTTCGACAACAACAAAAGAGAAAGCCCTTAGAAATAGAAGAGTTACTTGGAACAAAATTGCAAACATAGAAAATAATGGTTTTTAACATTTGCGTCACAATACGATTAAACAGAACACGGTGCTGAATTACACTTTGCAACATACTATATGTATACACACATATACAATCCTACATGTATTAACATATTTCAAGGATAGGAAATGAATAGACGTTATTGTTTTGTTTTGTTTTTTTGTTACCAGGAATGGTAGTATTCTTTTGAATTGGTTTGTTTGGTTTGTTGCCTGCTTTTAAGCGCCTGAATGGTTGGTTAACGATTACACTGTTTGTATGTGTGTGTACGGGGTGTTCTCTGGCCCATGCAATTCATCAACGCCAACAACATTGAATTCAAGACGAACATTTTAAAACCAGGAGCAACATTAAATGAATGAATGAATACGACATAGAAAAATTGTACGTGATGCTATTTAAACTTTATATGACTCCATAGCTGGTAAAAAGTAAAGAAAGTGTGTGTGAATAAAACACAAATAAATATAAATATTTTCGTTTGGAAATAAAACCAAATGAAAAAGTTTGAATGCAGGAAGAGAAGAAAAATATTTTACGACTTTTTGTTTAAAAAGAATAAAAAAAACCAGTAAAAAACCATTAATAAAACTGCTATAAAATATAAAAACTCATACTCACTTCTAAAACAACAGTTTTTTAAAGAATTTACTTTTTTCTACTACACCGACAACATCATCTTTTGTTGTTTTTCTTGTACAATTCTTTTAATTCCCTTTCAGTGTAAAAGAAATAACAGAGAGTACAGGTTATAAAAGCAAAACAGCAAGTCAAACTGTTGGAGAAAAAGGTTATTGAACGTGTTGCTTGTATTCCAAACAAAGTAATGCAAATCTATGCAAAATAACAACAACAACAAGATTATAAGAAAAATATATAAAAATTACGTAAAAGAAAAAATTAAAAAGAAGAAGAAGAAGTAACGGAAAGATAAATGTGAAGAGCTGAGAAAGTAAATGGAATGAAATTACACAAAATGTCGGTAAAAGCAAAAGAAAGAGTGAAAGGGTGGGCAAATCAGTGTTGTTAAGTTGAGGATTTTTACCCTAGATTTAGGGTATTTTTTTCTTGGGGAAAATTTCGGGGAATCAAAAACTTTTAGGGAAAAATTAAGGGGGCAAACATTTTTGTCAGTATTGATGTAAAAAAGTACAAAGTCTGCTGATTTAGGTCGTTAAATATAAAGAACGGATAATGTAATATCTGCGTGCGGAGTTTATGAGCTCTATGTAAAACATTAGTTGAGTTGATTGTCTCTGTGGCCTAAAACTTACCACTATATTTTGTGACAAACATTGTGCAATCATTCAATTTCCTAAAAACAGCTATAATTCTCTTAAAGCACTTTCTTAAAATGTACCAAATTAAGAAATATAATTACTTACTATGCTGGACATAACAACCCGTTAAAGGGTTTCGGTCTGCCTCAACAATTGTCTCCAGGCATCACTGCTAAGCGCGCGCCTTCACCAATAGGTCACACCAATTGATGACAGTGATTCGTCATTTTGGTCCTTCCAACGTAAAAATGGTCGTTCTCTAACCCGACGTCCAATGACTTTCACATCGAAAACTCTTCTCTCTGGAGCAGATTCTTCCATCCGAACAATACTGCCTATCCAGACCGTAATAGCACCTGGCCAGTGTGATTCCTCGCTTGATTTCCAGACTGACATCATTCTTGCTGGTAATGGCGTTGTCAAGGTATATACCTCCTTGACCACATTGAATGTATAGTTGTCGGCTGCAACCTGGGAACCGATACATTCAACGTTTCTTCTCGTCGACAACATGTACTTCGTTTTGCTTTCATATACCGCCAGACCCATTTTAGCAGGCTCCCGTCGTCTGCATACGCAAGGTTCGAAAACGTCTTTTCCTACCTTGACTGAGTTTCAGGAGTTGCTCAACGTGTCGACTTGACTTTCATGGGCCTTCTCCAGGACTTGGCGCAGTGTGAATATGTGGTCATTAGTGAACGTACCAGCCATATTTTGCAAATAAGCTGATGCATGCTCCTAAGCAGCCGTCATTGATTTTGTCCAGCACAACACCTCTAGAGACGGAATTAGTGTCGTCATTTGCTTGCAGTAGATTAGAGAAGTGCTGTCTTCATAATCTCAGTTTCCCTTGTGCATCTGTAACCAGATTTCCATGTTCGTCTCTGCAATAAGTTGCTCCGGGCTTAAAACCATTAATACGACGCCTTGTCTTTATGTTAAAATTTTGGGCATCATTCCTACTCCTGCACATCTCGATT
Source organism: Metopia argyrocephala (assembly GCA_963576795.1). NCBI lineage: Eukaryota > Metazoa > Arthropoda > Insecta > Diptera > Sarcophagidae > Metopia > Metopia argyrocephala. Next base: position 167,963,701 of record OY756208.1, on the reverse strand, counting down.
TCCTCACGATCACGCCTTCCTTGCTCCCTTTTTTTCTTCTAAATAGGCAGCTCTCTTCTCTTCTCTCTGCACAACTCCGCCGTTGCTCTTGTAGTGGTGGACTGCAACATTCTTCTTTAGGCAGCATTCTTTGCTGCAGTTGCCTCACACTCTTCATCATACTATTAGTTTCTGTAGCCGCGGTGGTCTAGTGGTTAGTGTGTTTGCTTACTAAGACATGGGCCCTGGGTTCGACTCCCGGCTCTGACATCTTCAAAAAAAGAAATATGAAAAAAATATTTCTTTCGGCGACTGCCTCTCAGCAGTCTTCTGGCAAAAGCTCTGAGAGTAACTAATTGCCATGAACAAGCTTCTCAAGTCTGTCGTTCGAAGTCGACATTAAACTGTAGGTCCCGGTACTCATGGATAAAAATTGACACACACAACATGAGTGCTGCGAGAAGCTAGGCCGTAATCCTGACACAGGGTTGTAAAGGCCAGTTATGTATGTATGTATGTAATTAACAGCAACTATTGTTGCATACTTTTGGGCAAATTAAATGTTTTTTTTTTTTCAGATATATTTTTTAAACACTAATTGGAGGTTTTATTTTATTTTACCATATTCACCTTTTTGATTAAAAAATTTTAAAGAAATTTTTCTTCAATATTTTTAATAAGTAATTAAAAAACTGTGCTTCTTAAACCTGTTCTTTTTCTACCAACAAAATTAAAATATTTTTATATTGTGCCGGGAGTTTAAGAGTCATTTGTAATTACGTTCTTCTCCTACTTTACTCATAAAAATTTCATATAATTTTTATGACTTTTTTATACATTTTCTTTTATTATTTTAATTTTATTACTTCACCTTATTTGCAATTTAATGTTCAATAAACCATGTTATTCTTCCTCACAAATTCTTCAGGTGCAAGCAAAGGCCATAAACTTTAAAATGTAGTTTTTTTATGGAACGTAAGTTCTATGGAGCGTAACCATATGAATGAGTTGAGATACAAAATTCTCATTCATTGACTTTAATGTGGCTTTTCATTGTGGCGTCTGTTTTATATGCAGTCGAGCGTGCGTGCGTACGTTTCTTTCGTGGAACGTTTAACCAAGAGCAACCAATGGCTGCACTTGCAATTGTAATTTCATGTGCTTCTGGTTATTATTCTCGAATTTCTTCTTCGTCTACATTTTTTTTCCACTGCAGTCAGATTTACCAATGAGTTAATAGACAGACTTCAGGTGTACTAGCAATGATGCTCATATATTATGTATGTAATGAATGTCTTATGGCATAAAGAGCCGATTGCGTATATTGGCCATAATTAATTATTGTATTCGTAACGTAGTGAATGTCAAAAGATGTTGTTGTTTTTGCTGCAGAACAATAGCATTGAGAAATAATTTAACGGCAACTTTTCTTCAATGATGCCATAAAGATGCAGTTGCTGCACTAAGAGAACTTAAATTGTCATAATAAGGTCTTGCTTTTGTAAAATTTTTCGTAATGGCAATTAATTAAGGAAAGACAGTTAATATTTTTGAAACCTTTTTAAATTAATTAGTCAATGCTGCGAAAAAGGAATATTTAATTTTAAATATGCCTTTTGATAAAAAGTTATGGCAGGAATATTAAGTTAAAGACTAACAGAAGTTATTGAGTATTTTTATAAATGTGATTGCATAAACGATGAACTGAACATTCATATTGAAGTTTAATTTTTATTTTTGAACTTAATAAAGCTTTTTAGTTTAGTTATTTTTATGCTATAAATGCACATAATTTAAAATATATTTAAAGGCTTACTTATTTGAGATATTCTGTTAATAAAATAAAATTTAAAAATCTTATTTCTATCATAGCCCTGAGGTCAAATTACGATATTCGATATCGAACATACAATTTTAAAACAATTTACATAGAAATTTCGTTCGGTATCAAATGCTGAAATTTGCGTCCTGGTTCTAAGCTTTACTTTTGATATGAAAATTTTTTTATAAATTTAGAAGAACTATTGAACGAATTGAATCACATATTTGAATTTGATTGATGTAAAGGAAAGGTTATTCATAAATTCTTATTAAAAATTAAAATATAGTCTAATTACAAATTTTTCTAATCCAGTGACTGATAAAGTTTTGTAGACCACATTGTGATGCTTTCACTTAAAACAAGAAACAAGAACAAGAGAAACAGAATGTAAAAACAAACTTTTTATATTTTTATATCCTTTATACACGTGATTTTTTTTATTTCTTTTGATTCGGCGTTAGTTTTCAGTAGAAAATCGTTAATATTGAGTAAAATAAATTTTTTGTCGCTAATACTAGGTTTAAAAAAGAAGCCCCTAAAACTATGCCTCAGTTTATTGTTAGCCTTATGGTATGGTTTACTCTTTAACGGTATTTTTACTGACTTTGAAAGAGTAATCTGATTTAAAAACCAATTCCTTAGTTATAAACTTTCGTTTTTGTTTTTAAGAATTTACTGCAGTAAGTATAATGAAAAATTAGCAACTCGTTAGTATATAGAACAAAAAACTGGCAAGTTTATCACCTTCTATAGACTGATATTATTAAAATTCTCCATACCCTGTATTTGATAGCTAGTCAGATAATCCAAAAAAATAAATACCTTGTACCTTTGAGTAAGAATTTCCACGTATTGGAATGACAAACTTAGCCAATGTCCACAAGGACCTGCTAATTTTTTATTATTACAACTCGATTTTTCTTACTAAAACTACTACTCTATGTAATTTTTTGATTCCTAAGACTACGCTTATATTTTTGTAAGCTTTTACCCATGCTTTATTATTAGATAAAATTAAGGGGGTATTGTATATGCATTGCACAGTGGATTTTTTTATTTTTTTTTTGCAAAAAATAAATTTTTTGACTATTGCTTTTTAAAAATGTATTATTGCCATTCTATAGAAACGTGCATCTCTAAAAGAAATGCATAATTGGATTGATTAAAAAGTAATATATTGTCTTAGAAAAGTTCTGTTGAAGTCACTTAAATATTATAAAACGAAAACTGACGAAAATTGTCACGCAGTTCAGTGACTTGCATATGCCAGCTATTTTAATTGATAATTTTTCAATACCGTTTTTATTAAAATACAGCACTTTCTTGTTAATTTGAAAAAAAAAATTGTTTATATTGCATATGTAGTGTAGTAGATATGAGCGAATTAAAATTGCTTTATAAGGTTCAAAATTTGCAGCTTTTCTTTTAAATAAAAGATAAGTTAGGCTACATTCGCCTTCTTACTGAAACCGAATGAACTCTGAGACTTCTATAGACTTCTTTTAATTCAAAATATTCCTGTTTAATCAAAAAAATTATGAATATCTTTCATTGAAACACTATTCTTTGGAACAGAATTATTTGATTTGTAAAAAAATATTTTTTAAAAATCGAGTTTTTGTCACCAAAATACCGCATTCAAAGACGACGCGATGGGCATGGCAGATTTTAATGAAACTTGACATGCATCCTTTGATTTTTCTAAGAAGTATATGTATTAAATTTAAGGGCCTTTTCTTTTATAGGAAAAGTTTTATGCGAATATATCCATTTTGATTGTTTACGGTGGGCGATGGGCGTGGCTGATTTTCATGAAACTCGTCTATTTTCTTAATTTAGTCAATGTAATACACCGTGCTAACTTTCGAGGTTTTTAGTCCACTCCTTATAATCTGTATAATTTGTTCTTGTTACATAAACTATTCCCATTTAAACGCAACGCATCACCTAAGTCATCTACATAATTAGCCCTTAAGTATTTATAAAAACACACATTTTATGAAAATAAAATAAAAAATTATTTTGGTGATTTATGAAAGAACTTCTCGTTTTCACTTGAAAATATTAATGCCTTGTCGGGGTAGTTTTACAACCATGCCTCTACGAGCCTAGCACATTTTCACATAAACAACAACATACATACATACATAACTGGCCTTTATAACCCTGTGTCAGGGATACGTCCTAGCTTCTCGCAGCACTCATGTTGTGGGTGTAAATTTTTATCCATGAGTACCGAGACCTACAGTTTAATGTCGACTCCGAACGACAGACTTGAGAAGCTTGTTCATGGCAATTAATTACTCTCAGAGCTTTTGCCAGAAGACTGCTGAGAGGTAGTCGCCGAAAGAAATATTTTTCATTTTTCTTTTTTTTTAAGGTGTCGGAGCAACAAACGTGTGTTAAAAAATCTCCCTGTAGAGAGTGCAAGTAACTAAACTTTCAATGAGTTGTATCTTTTTTTATAATGAGACAAAAACAAATCATGTAGCTCAGAATGAAAAGATAAGAAAAAAAAAAACAATATATATTCGTATACACTGAGTAGTTGTATGTTTCTTTATTTTTTAGCTATTTATTTTTAAATATTATCAGCAAAGTATGCCTTAAAATTTTATATTTTATTTTATGTATCTGTATGTACTTATATAATGTGGAAAGTCTTCGCTGTTCAGACTCACAAAAGCTTCAATTGTTGTGTTAATTGAATTTTGTAAGTATGGAGATACAGATGATTTGTGTTTATAGGCTGTAGAGAGGTTCTTGAAATTTGCAATTTCTGTCCACTACGCTGAAGTGATTTGCATATGTCTTCACTTGTACTAACACGTATTGCTTGGGTATTGATATTTGAACGGCTTGTTTATTGACGACCGGCGTGTTTAGCGTCTTTAACTGGTGCAGTCTTTCTTGATAAAAAAATTTTCATTATTTCTAAAATATTGTTTAATAATGAAAACATGTTGTTGTAACTCTAAACTCCCAGCTGCCAAACTTACTGCAAAAATGTGGCAAATTCCAAACTTGCGTTAATTTTAGGACACACTTTATAAACAAATTATTATTATTTTGTTCGTTTTTATTACAAAAACATTATTCAACAATTGTAGCATGAATTTTTCCCAATGCACCATAAATACACTCACAACTATACACAGCCTCTGTTTGTGGGAACCCATTTGAAATTGTGTTAAAGAAAGAACTTTTTTTTTTAATAAAAACACGACATTTCTCGTATTCGATTATTTTAGTGCTTAAAATTATGCCTTTTTTGCTTTAAGCGTGTTTTTTTTTTGTAAAAACATTAAAATCTAGGCAAAAAATTAGATAGTCAACATATTCCGTTTTGTTAACAATATTTATAATTTTTAAGCCCTAAAACTATGCCATGTTTCTTTTTTATTTTATTATTGTAAAAACTGTTGTCTATATTTTGGCATTACAACGTTTAGTTTACTCCTAATTTGATGTTTTACCTTATCTGTTCCCGTTTTATTCATTAAAATGCAAATACCTTTTAACCAAATCTTTCATTTGCCACAAAGTATGCTTTAAACTTTATCTTTTTTTTTTTGAAACTTTTAATTAATACAATTCTGGCAATTGAATATTACATTCCCGCAAATTTCATTACAAATTCAAATGTTATTTTCTAGTTACTGATTTCTAAATGATTTTTATTGTACAGCTTACCCACCCTATTATCCTACTTGGCTGTGTCATACTAAAATTTTAACATAAACTATGAATACATTATTCCAACGATTGCTACTGACTGCTGGTAAATGCAATTTAAAAAATTTATAAGCATGTCATGTTTTAATACTGTGTAATACATATGGCCTGTGAAGGCCTTATTTGCTACAATTGCCAAAAAAAAGAGTGATGTTGCCAAGGGAGAGAGAAAGAGAAGATACTATACAAAATCGTTGAAGTAAAACATTTGCCGTAGTGTGACTGATTTTCTACGAGCAGTACGAGTAAAGATTGCTAGCAAATGATATGCAACACATTTCTTTATTCGTTTTGTATTTTTTCCCTACTTTTATTCAGTCATTTAAATGTGTTTTTGTGTTTTCCCTATATTTTCTGCTTATTTTTTGATTTTTTTATATTCCTTTTCTTTTTTTTGTTGTTGTTTTTTTTTGGGGAATATAACAATTGAAGGCGTGTTAGTGACAAATTATTTTAACACGAAATTGAAATTCATCACATTTAAACATACAAACATATTCATTCATTGAGTCAAAATATATTTAACATATTAAGGCAAAAAGGACTAGAATTACGCCTGTCAGCTACAGAGTGAAACCAACGAGCCAGTCAACCATATATTCAGAGACTTGCACAAATATGCACACGTTAAAGCACAAGTAACAGCATCATCGCTATGATCATCATGTTTGTTTTACAATAATGTCAACATGTTGCAAATATGTTTATGCAAATACACATACAAAAACAATAATATTTGTACATTTGTTAATGTATTTGTATATCTTTTTGTACATATATGTGTATTATATGAGTGTGTAAATATTTGATTAAAAGCAGTATTTACTTTGGTTAAGCCAATAAAAATGTATTTCCTCTTGTTTGAGGAATAAATTTTAGGTGGCATATATTAGGGCGCAAATCGACAAACTACTTATGTTTTTTCTTTAGGGCAGGCTTGCTCTTTCAAATCTTAGTAAAGTCTATAAATGCCACACACTGGTACGGCTTCATACATTTTTGTGCAAAAAGTATAAGGAGTGGACCTAGAAATTTGAAAGTCGGCACGGAGTATTATATTGACTAAAAAGATAGGTCCGTCTATATTTACCTTATTACTGGAACCGAATGAATAATTACATAAATAAATCCAAAAATTTTTACAGATCGTTAAACAAACTTATGAATTTTCTAAAAACCGCCGGGAAAACTGCAGACAAGTTGTAATAAAATCTGTTGCATAATCTTGGGATTGTAATTTTTATTAATATTGCTATTATAACTTATAAAAAATTATAGAAAAGTGCAATCCTAGGAGTATGCAGCAGATGTTAATATAAAACTCTACAGCAATTATATGATTGTGAAGGAAATTTTTCCTAACTATTTTTAGTTTCTTAAACCGGAATTGCTTAGTGGCAATTTTTTGTAGTAAATAAAATTTTTTTTTTTTACGAAATGTAAAGAAACCAGAAGGCATGAAAAAAATGGCTTAATGCCGCTCTTGAACCAGTTCGTACCATTGTGTATGCCCACCACTTTGCTGAAAAACCCACATTCGAAATGTTATGTTTTTCACATTACTAGACTGGATTTATACTTTGGCTTGATTTGTGGCATATTTGAACAAATATGCGTGCTAAAGAAATAAACTTTAGAAGGAAAGCAAGCCAAAACTGACGATCTCGTCAGCCAATTAACACCAACTCTTCATAAAATGTCTATTCCCTTAAATTGTTTGTGCATTATGTTTAATGTGGCGTGATCTGTGTTATACGTAGAACTGTACTGTTGTTTGTAGGCATTTGATTCAATTTACGTCAAATAAATTGTAATTATCGACGTATGATATTTTTTCACTGATAGTGAGTGCTGGCTTGGCTTAAAACATTTTCTAAGAAATAATGACAAAAGACGCCAAATAGTGACGATTTTTTAGATCATTCTGGATTTCATGTGGTTTGTGTTCCTCCCAAAGATGACAATTTTACCTTTTAACGTTACAATATATCTCTAAATATAAGATGATTTTTTTTTATCAAAAGTGATGCAGTTTCCAACTGCTTTAGCCGATTCAGCGAATACCAGTCAAAATGCGTAAACGTTTACTCCCGACTTAAACTTCCTACGTATGAATTCTGAAGTGCAAACCTAAAACGTTGTGATCTAAGACAGACGAAGTTCTTTCGAAAAATCGTACTTTATATTGCCCAGTGGTCATTAATTCATTACCAATACATATCGTAAAGATGAACTATATATCGTCGATGGAATTAAAGAACGCTGTTAATGACAAAACCTTAAATGTTCACCAGAGCCAAAAAACTTTTATAAAAGTAGAACAAATACACTGATATATTTCATTTCGCAGATGGCGTAAGTGAATTTATTTTCATCGTAGAAATCTGGGACCTGGACCAATCGACGCGTATTTTTTTTCTGACAAAAATGATGCAAAAAACGTAGTTTCGATTTGTCAGTTACAGCGTTCTTTAATTCCATTCACAATATGATTAATTGCAATAAACGGAATATACTACAGCCACTTCGAAAAGTTTGTCTTCGAAGATATGATCGCTATCACATGTAAATTCCGGAAGTTCCTACTGAAAGAGCCTTTAAAGGCCAAAACAAAATTTAGTTGTAAGAGATCATCCTATCAGATCTTAAATTTCTATATTTGTGTCACGCCTTAAAAAGTGGGCGTTTTGTCTTAATATGATATTGTGAAACTGAGCAATAGATGGCAGCTTTTGCCACGCTTGGAGTCGGGGGAGCACAGTTTCTGTCATTGCCTAAGCCTTTAGCAGATGACTAGGGGAGGTTAGTGACAGAGAATTTATTAATTTCATATGGTTTCCTATGGGAATTTGGTAGATTCTGAGAGCTCGATGGTAATCGAGGGTTCCTGTGGCGATGTGTCGTCCTTGGTTATCTGATTTGTCTTTATTTACTTATTTTCCTCTTAATTTACTGTTCCTCTCTTTTCTGGAGATCGGTCCCGCTGTCCTTTCATAACCTAACCAAACTTGAGGTTTTTATAAAAAAAAAACAAATTTTTCTGCAGCTGCCATGCCTTGGTTGCAAAGGCCTTATAAGTGTTGTGAGAAACAAAATTGTTTTTTGTTTTTTTTTCGTTTTTGTTAGAGGCCTTTTTGGATTTTAATTGAAATTGAATTTCAAGCTTTTTTAAATATTCTTAATTTTATGCACAAAAGTATAAAAGTAGGTTTAAATTATTTTTGAATTTTTAAGAAAGAAAAAAAAAAAAAGCAAAAACATATTACAAATCCTCCAGTCATTTCTAAGTGTTACAAATTAATTCAGGCAATTTAATACAACAACGCACACTCCACCAAATATTGCAAAAAAAATAAATAAATTCTGTCTTAAATAACAAACAAATAAAAAATGAATTCTTAACCAACAACGAATCTTAGGAAAGTATCAAGTATCTGAGGAAAAAAGGCAAAAGAGGAAAAAAATTAAAAATAAATTAAGGAACGTCAAGAGATTTCCAAAGGCCTTTAGAGGTGGCAACAAGACCTGGACATACACATTAAAGTTTTAAATGGATTTTCATGTTGATAAAAATTATAAATCGTATTAAAACCTAAAAGAAAGTGACTAGTCCTGTAAAACGTATAGACGTATAAAACGCTAGAAATTCTATTTTTTTTTTTGAAACAAAACATTAAAATTCATTTTTTCTTTTTTGAACAGCAATTGGTAGCTCAAGTAAAATAAAATTCCCTTGAAGGATATCAAATTACTGAGGCATAACTTTTGTTATGGAAAAAAGGACTTTTCAACAAATACACATACGCATACGCACAAGAACTACTTAAGACAAAAAAAAAACGAAAAGATAAATTTTTTGTTTAAATATTTGTAATGGATATCCCAAAATTCTTTTTTTTTTCAATAGGCAACCAAAAAGTTTGCCTTAAAAGCAGGACAATGAGTCTTACAAATTTATATGCAGATGAATAATATTTGTGTTGCTACTACTTCTGTTTTTTTTTTTTTTGTTTTTTTTTTTTTTTGTTTTTTTTTTTTTTGGAGGCCTTAAGGATTTTCTTTTGGGAGAGCAAAAAATCAAACAAAAAAATAAATAAATGTTCAACTAAATGATCCATCACGGTTATAGTACATCTATCACATAATGCAAGAGAGTGTGGAAATAACGTCAAAATAACACTGTAAACAGAATTTAATTTCAAAGGCAATGGTTTGTAACTGAAATAGGAAAAAGGCATGTCGTAAAACGACCATCATGGTTGATTTAAAAAAAAAAAATTATAAACCAGCAAACATTTCTATAAGAGAAAGTATAAAATTTAAAAAATAAATAAAATTTTTAAATTGGAAACCAAAATTGACTTGCTGATGAAACGAATTCGAGTCAAATTAAAAACGATTGAAATTTCAAACCGCTATAATATTAAAATTTGAAAATCTTTTATAACTTTTTTTAAGACATTCGCTTAATGATCATTACAGTAACTATGTATAAAATAATTTGCGCAATTCGGTTTTTTTAGTCTTAATTGCACTCGAATTCGTTTGTTAAACCGCACCCGTTTGTATGAAAAACTAATAAAATCTGTCAGATGCTGCCTTGCCCAAGCAAATTTTGAGAAATTATTTTTTCAGATTGAGCACTCAGGAGATGACCCCTAACCATGCAGTACATTGTGTTGGTCTAGGAAAATATCGTCGTGCGCCATTTTATATTTCTCGAGTTAATGATGCCACTTTAGGTTTTTGCTCCAAAATTTTTCAAGTCTGTAATCCGTGTTCGGATATCTCGTTCAGTTTCGGAAATAAATAGCCGAAAAGAGATTGCAAATTTTAAAACTTTTGGTGTCGAAAACCTAAAGTGGCATCAGTAACTCGAGTTATATAAATTGGCGGATAGAGCACATAAACTCCCCCACGACACAATGAGGGAAAGAGTGTGTGAACCTTTGATTTAAACTTACAAATATCGTATCTGATATCAGTCAGAAAATAACAATGGTCTTAATTTGAAAATTCGAACCGCAAGGAAATCGGTTGCTGTTGAATGCATGTTTAATAGCCAGTGTTATACCTTCCAAACTAATGCAAAAGCAATCAACCTCAAGAAGCCCGTATATTAAAGGTTAAATTAAGGGAGAAATAAAAAAATAAAAATGTACCATTAATTGTGCTATAAGAGCCCCAAATGCGGCACTTCCAGTTATCACACATTTTCGTTTTAACGAATACGACTTTTGTAAATCCAACGGCTGTTATTGTTGTTGCCCCAATATACTCATTTCTCTTCATAGATGATAATGATATTGAAGATAATGTTGCTGTTGTCCTCGATCTAGTCCTTGTGATTATTCTTAATTACTGCTTCTCAGCTGCCTTTGTGGTATGGAAGAACCTGCCAAAGAGCAATTGCTCTCCGCCAGCTTAGCCAGTTGAGTTCTTGCAGTGTTAGCCTGTACACCATAACAAGGTGATTATCAATCGGCTACGTGTATTGGATTAGTGATTTTTTGTTTCTTGATGTTGGAGCACTTGTCTCGAACATACATACATTCCATGATGAGCTTGATTGTGAGAATCATATTAACCGAAGATGTTTTGTCTGTTCGGCGGTTTTCTTTTGTGCCAGAAAATGGGTCAAAGAATTTGCATCAAATTTATGTAAAATAGAATAAAGTGCTCAAAAGCATTGCAGATGTTGAGAGTGGCATACAATGCATGTACTCTGAATCAGAAAAGTTTTTAAAAGTGTAGCAATGATGGTAGTTCTTAGGTAGTCTCAAAAATCAAAAACTTCCTGAACAGTGTTAAGAATCATTCATAGAAAGTTCATATGTTTTAGAAAGTTGTTTACTGAAATCTTAACTAAATTTTTGTAGTTCATTGTTCCCTTGAATTTTGAATGGTTTGCTACCTGTGAACCTAAACAGAGGAGAACAAAAATTTAAAAAATATTGAATTTTTTAAAGTTTTTTTTTGCGATTTTAGTGTTGAAGGTGAAGTTTTTTTGATCTTGTATCTTCAGTGTTTTTGTTCTTCATGACAAGAGCTATAACTTTGCCCCAGACAGTAAATCTAAATTTCAAACGGTTTGCAAAATATAAGTCTGAGAAAATGATCCCTTTTTTACAAAAATAATACCAAGCCCTCACATGTGAAGTGGCCCATACAAAAAATTTTATGATTTTGGCCAAAACTGGGACAAACTTCTTTTTTGGGACTTAAAAAATTACACACAGTGTATTTTTCAAAAATTTTTTATCAATATTTGTATTAATTGCTATAAAAAGGATATCCCTAAAAAGCCTCATATGATGTAAGTTGAGTATATTTTCACAGTAGCACAATGCTAGTTACGCCCTCTTATGAAAAGGCATCAGTTTTTTGTAAATTACCTACATAGCTTAAAATCTGAAATTTAATTAGTATTGATTTATTCAGACTTTACAATTTATGAAATTCAAAATTGTTACTCTTGTTAAAATCCCCTAACATATGCAATATTTAGTGCTGGGTTACTTTTCTTTACTTTCTTTAAAGTTTTCTTTGCCAATAAAATTGATAAAGAAAATATTTCCATTTTTAGATAGAAAAAAGCAAAAAAAGGAAAACGCAAATCTTGTTATCTTGTCTTTTCTCTACGGTTGCTTAAAGTATGCTAAATATTTTTATCTTTTTTCCATTTTTTTTGCATACTTTTTTAACAAATCAAGCGTAACAACATTTATTTTGATTCAAATTTTCAATATATGTATGTACCGTTGAAAGATAATTTTGGCCAAAACCAAAAAGTTTTATCACAAAAGTATACAAAGTTTCACTTTCTCTGGTAAATAGACCCTTAACGGAGAATTAACACAATCATATAAAACCATAGCAAGAACAACAATATAATTCTTCTAAGGTCTTCATTACAAATTGGGTGAAAATGAGTATAATAGAAAAGAAAATTATAAAAAATATGATGAATAAATAAATTTTGAAAACAAGAACATAAAATAGGCAACAAAAAATAATAAAAAAATAAAAAAACTTTAATTTTTATAAATTGTAGCATATTTTTAAGAGGCTTACAACAATTGTTTTCTATTAACACAATGAAAATGAAAAAATAATGAGAAAAAAGAAAAAAAAAATTTAATATTAATCAATGTAAATGGTTTTAATGAGACCTTGTTCTAGATAGCAAACATTTTAAATGTATACACTTACTGTTTACCTAAATTTGTTGAAAGATATTGTACTCGTATACTTTAAGGACGTAGCAATTTTTTCTACATGTCAATTAAAAATGTTTTCAATTAAAGAAAAATTAAAAATTTATATGCATAGCTTAACATATTTAATTTTATAAAAAATTTATGACCTACTTTTAGGCAAATATAAATTTGTAATAAAGACCATCAAATAAAATGTAAAAACATAAGCAATTTTTCCTAAACTGTTTGTCTTAATATTTGTTTTATATGAAAATATAAAATATTAAAGAATATTTTTGTCTCACCTAAAATTATGCTTTAAATAGCTTTAGAAGGGTGTTTTGTTTTGTTTGCTCTTGGTAAAAAATAAATTCTTTAGCACTGGGCGAAAAGCTTTTTAGTTTCTAACATGAAGTTATTAAAGGTTTTATTTGCTTCGATCATTTAAAACGGAATCTTAGAAGCTTTTTAGTTCACTTTACGATTACGAGCAAAGCTTGGTATCTGCCTTCTTTTTCATGAGTTGTTTTTTCGATTATGTTTCAATTGTAATATGTGGTTAAGAGTTAATCTGCTAGGTCTGTAGGCGAATTGACAGTGTGAACTGAAATAAACTTGAAAAAAATTAATGTTGTTTCGTTTTTTGCCATGATATTTTTTTGAAGGCCATTTAAGAGATATTCGTTGATAGCAATTGTACCCACGATTTTAAGACTGTATTATTACCTTTTAAGCTTACGTAGCGAAAGAGACGACAACGAAATTCTCTTCTGCAGCCATAAAGGTTTGAAACAACTACAATAGCGAAGATTTTTACATTCATTAGTATATAATTGGTAATAAATGTACTTCGACCTGAAGATCTATTGTACAACCCTTAACTTATCTGGGTTTGCTATAGTATCTCCTGTAGTTTCATCAGTCTGACGAATTTAAAAATATCGATCGGTGTTATCCTAGACAGTTTCCTATCCAACATTTCTTCGTACTGGAGTTTATGTGCTCTATCCGCCACTTTATATATCTCGAGTTAATGATGCCAATTTAGGTTTTTGACAACAAAATTTTTAAAATCTGGAATCCGTTTTCGGCTATTTATCTCCGAAACTGGATGAGATACCCCAAAACGGATTGCAGACTTGAAAAATTTAGGGTCGAAAACCTAAAGTGGTATCAATAACTCAGAATATATAAAAAAATGAAATGGAGGATGGAGCACATAAACTCCCGCACTATGATTTGATAATCACGTAGGTGCCTCTTTTTATTTTGCATTAAAGCTGCGCTTAGGACTCGATTTTCTCTTTCCATCACAGAATCTGCGCAAACTACTCGAAACGTTACCTTTTTATTTAAATGCCCCATTTGGTCTGCAGTGCCTGGTCAAGGGTCTTGTTAAAATCCTCAACTTGTCCCTAATGCACGACTCAAATTAATTTCGATATGTAGCTACTAAATAGAAGTTGGGAAACTTTACAGCAATCGTTTAGGACTTAATTCCTAGGCCATAATCGATCAAAGCAAATTAAATTTTTACCAGAGTATTTTATACTCACTGCACATTTCAAAAGTATAAAAGTTGTTTTAAACCTCATAAGAGAGTTCTACAATGGAAAAGAGACATCAGTCCTGAACGCAGATTGGGTACTTGTTTTCACGAAACCAGTACTCATTATACTCGTATGACTCCTACTCGTACAATGCTTTCAACTGATATTAGGAAAATAAATTATGCAAAGGAAAAGTGAATGTGAGTCGATCAGGTTGGGGAAAATTTTGAAAAACCGCCGTATAGGCTATATAATATTCCATGATTCCTCAGTACTCATATAAGACATAAATTAATGAATAAACATTTCTCTCACGGGTTTACTGAATTTCCCTTTCATTAATAAAAAAAAAATTTGTTTTAAGCTTTTGCCTTTTGCTGAAATTTTTATTGATTTTCTTACGTCTGATTGTATGCAATAAAATTTGTTATAGTCAAATATAATGAAACCTAAAAGTATGTATGTCATAATATAGCTTTTTTAAAAACGTCTGTGCTTAAAAACCAATAAATATAACGCAGTAATAAATAAAAGTGTATAATTACTTATTATGCAAAAGATACCTTCCCTTAGGTATGTCAGCAGGTAATAGCATTTGGCTTGTGTGTGACGTTGTTTTTCTGTTTTTTTTTTATTTTTTTATTTTAAATACAATTTATAAAAGCCAAAATAAATAAATTAAGTAAAACTGTCAACATTTGGATTTGTTTCCTGAGCTCCTCGGTCTACACATTGGTGTGCTTGTAATACAAATTTCTTAACAAAATTTTAAAAGCATACTTTTAGGTAATTGTTTTTTTTTTGTTGTTTTAATTTTAATAATAACGTTGAAAAATGCAAATATTTACACAACGGTTTTTTAAGTAACAAATTTCGAAAAATTTATTTCTTTTAAAACTTTAATTTAAATAAATTAAAATATTAAGTGAATTTTGAAAAAGTACATGGTTGTTGACAGGGAAAGAAGAGAAAAATTCGTCTTGAAAAAAATTGTTTATACAAATTTTTTCTTATGCTTTTTGTTACTTTTAAAAAATTAATTTTGGCCCAAAGTAGGCAGACTTTTTTTTAACTTATTGCTTTGTTTAAGACAAGCTGTTGTAATTTTTTACAATATTTAATATTATGTATTCACATTTTTTTGCACACTTTTTTCATTTACATTGTAAACTTCCTGTCTATCATTTGCAAAAAAAATAAAAATAAAAAGTGTATGTACCGTATTAGTACATATACGAGCATGTACATTTATAAATAAGTTTTAAATTTATTTTCTTGTACCATCAATTGTTTTACAAGCAGATAAATGACTCTCTCGTTTTGTATTTTTATTTTATAAAATAAAATTCACATAAAAATTTTTATCCAATTTGTAATTCTATCACCCCTTATTTTCCGTATGTCGAAACCTAATGGCACATGATAATGTCGATGATGTTCTACATGATGCTACTTCTACTGCTGTTACTACCACTGCTGCTGCTGCTGATATTTGTAAATCACATATAATTTGTTGTGTTTTATATCTGTACTCATCATCATCATCACCAGCATTTAATTCAAGTCATACTGAAAAAAAGCAGGCAATTTTCCTTTCATAGTGATAGAATTCAAACTGTGGCAAAGATGGGTTGAAGAGAAAAAAAATGGAACTGTCGAATACAATAAATAGACGTTAATTTAAGCAATTTATTAGTTTAAAAAACAACTTGTATGCGTACAAAAAAATTATTCACACCCATTTCATATTCAAAGTGAAAGTACAATAATTTCGCTGTGTAGATGGTACAAAAGCAGCAGCTGGAAATTTAAATAATGACTGACGATTACATGAATTATGGCTGGAAATTAGTGTTAATTGCTGCATAAAAAAAAGTACATAATGGACGAGCCAAAGCAAGCAAATCAACTTTAAAAGGAAAAATAAGTAGCAGATGGAAATAAAAAACAAACTAAGAACAATTTACTATGGAGTACGCCAAATTCAGAATAAAACGGCAATAATCACATATTTTCAGTGAAGTAGAAGGAAAAAATTAAAAAAAAACCTATAACATAATTGAAATGGAGCCAATATTCAGATATGTGCATAAAGTATTTGCATTCACACCATATTTACCTACAAGGTGTAAGCTTTTACAAAAGAACGTTGTGCTTCCCACTGTTGAGAATACAACACCCAATCAGATCTCAACAACAACAATATCTGCTGTTTACTTTGCAAAGAAACAACGTTCAGTCAACGTAGAAATTTAAGACTTTTCATAAGCAAAAATTTCAAGAAAATGTGTATTAGACGCCAGTGATGTAGGGTTCTTTGTGAATGTTGAAATTGGCAAATTTTGCAAAACGAACGCTTTATTCGTACGGGTTTTTGGTTTAAAATCTGAACACTGTTATGGTCTTTCAAAGGAAACAATTAAGGTTACTTTCGTTTGGCATAAAACAAAAAACATTTTCAGATTTTTGTTGCGATATAATTGGTCAATAAGTTTTGTTCTACAATCTACATATATACATACAAAATTGGCCATTACAACCCCGTTTCAGGGCAGAAATTTTTATCTATGAGTACCGAGACCTACAGTTTGAAGTCGACTCCAGCAGACAAGACACACTTGAGAAGCTTGTTGACGGTAATCAGTTATTTTCAGTGCTTTTTCCAGACTGACTGGTAAGAAATATTTTTTTAATTTCTTTTTTTGTTAAGATGCCCGAACTGAGCTTTGAACCCGCAGCCAACACACTAACCCTAGACTATAGCGACTACATGTGGTACAATCTACAATAAAGAAAAATTATTTTGAAAGTTATAGCATGTCTTCGTAATTTTTGGCGAATTTTATATACTGAAGCAAACAAAATTCAATTTCTAAACGAAAGATAAATACAGGGTTATTAATTTTTTAGTTATATGAGTAAAGTTATATAAAACATACAAAAAGTCGAGATATTCAGTCTTTACTGATGCATCGTAAGCAGGCTCATATAAAATAGGATGAGTGGTTCACTAGCCAAATCGATTAACTCTACTTTATATTTTATATTTATAAGTATATTTTAGCATGATTGCATACAAGACACCTCTTTGGGTGATACCGCTGACTGTTGTCATTCACACATTAAATACTCAAGGCCAAAATATTAATACTACAACTGCACTCTATATTGCTGCAATAATATGCCACGCTTCATATTCCGACTGTGGGAAAATACTTTATTTTCCCGTTATACATGTACGTATGTTTTTAATGTTTTAGTTATAAATTAATATACGTATAGACAAACTAATGTTAAGGGTAGGTTAAGTTAGATTCTCATAATTAGTATATAAGCAGATAAATTTTTGTAAATAAATTTTTTAATTAATAAAAATCTTGCATATCTCACACAGCTAGTCTGGCAAGTAAACAAACTAAATATTATAAAGAGTTTTCCTTTTTGTTTACAATATTATGTAATAATTTCAAAATAAGTCTGCAATGCAAAAAAATTGAAATAAATTTAACCCATTTAGATTATTATACAGTTAAGACTTAATAAATTGTTTTAATTTATTTGACAAGAGAAGCAATCAAATAACGAATTATACGAATAATACGATATCAGTCGATGCATTAATTCATTCGATTCTTTTATGACAAAACAAACTTAAGAAAAAATGTGTTTCGAATATCATTCTACAATATTTATTCTTTTTAATTTAAAATTAAATCGATACGATGCACTGATATGAAGTCATTGGATGGCAAAAATTATGGAATGAGCTGCCTCTACATAAGACTATGATTTTAATGAAACGTTAATTTCCTTACAATGCCTGAAATCTTGTGATTATATACGAAATAGAAAATTACTTAAATTATTTCTCATGAATTGATGGCAGCAGTCTATGCTTTAGAAATATATTCCAACCATTTTTTGTACATTTGGTGTAGAACATACATACGAGTACATACAAAATTCGCCTTTACAACCCTGTATCAGGATTGCGGCCTAGTTTCTCGCAGAACCCATGTTGTATGTGTTAATTTTTATCCATAAGTACCGGAACCTCGAGTTGAATGTCGACTCTGAACGACAGGCTTGAGAAGCTTGTTCATGGCAATCTCAAACCTTTTGCCAGCAGTCTGTTAAGAAGTAGTCGGCGCAAGAAATATTTTTCCTATTTTTTTGCTTCAAGATGTCAGAGCCTTGGCGTGAAGCGAAGCTCTCGTCTCAGTAAGCCGTGTAGTACATCAGCGAATGTTGGTCTTCGAATGCTTCAACGTTAGAGAATTATAGGGTATAAACGGTTAGAATCATATGGCAAAAATAGTTGGTTATCTTACTGTCACTGCGCTTTGAATTGATGGCAACGATTCTTTCGCAGCCTTTTGGGCAAAATACATCTGAGGGGCTTTTACCGATTGCAATGATAACATCGCAATCACACAATTACTTCAGTGTTCTACGAGCCCTATATGTAATAAAAATTCAAGTTTCTCTTTGAAAGGTATTAAAAAGGTACTGCTTTATAAGTATATGTCTTTAAAATCGTTCATAGTTTTTTTTAATAAAACTTTTAGTTCTTAATTTGGTTTTTTAAATAATTTGCAAAAAAAAAAGAACATACCTTTAAGATATACGAGAAAATTATAAGATATGTATGAATGCATAAATAATACAAAATTTAAAAATGAATATTAAAGAAATAAAATTTTTCTTACAACCTAAAGCATCTGGTTTTTATTTCTATATCTGCATGCTATTGGTCTTTAAAATTTGAGGTGAAAACCATTTACCTGGTATATATGTATTGTGTTGTTCTTCATATCACAATTTTTACTGAATAATAGAATGCCAGCATTATGACTGTAGTCAAAGCAAAGCTATCAATGATGCACAACGACAATGACTTTGACTACTGCCGCCAACTTGCAACACCAACAGAACCACTAACCAGGGATACACCAATACCAACACCGCCATGACATTGTCATATAAAATTTAAAAAAAAAAAATGCTATTTAAAATCCTTTAAAAATGCGTGCAGTTGTATTGTTGCAAAACTGGTGCAATGACTGAGGGTAGGTGTGTTTTTTATGGAAATACAAACAATACGAAATAAAAAGTGTAAAAGAGACAGCGGTTTTTTTTTCAAAATGCGGCTTGATAAACAGTTTGTTTGTTTGTTTGTTTTGCTCTGCTTGTAGTTGAAATATTAATTTTTTCCGTTTTTTTTTGCTTTCCTACTATAAACACAGAGTCCTTTTATGACATTATCTGTTAATAATTGTGCCTGTTTATTAAGGAAATTCAGCAGAATCAATTTTTTTTATATGAATTAATTTCGAAGGCTTTGCGTTTTTTTATATTCACGTATCCCTTTACTTAAGTATATTGCTGGGATGTCAGCTATTACATTTGATTTGATAGGGATTTTAATTTAACAGACATGAGTTCTCAACATTGCATTCTTTTAAGCATATTTTAATTGTTGTTTCATTGTTTTGCAGAAATAAAAACTATGATATTTTCTTTAAATATAAACAATTACAAATACAATCAAGTAAATATGTTCTAATGTTTGTGTGTAACGTCGCATTATTTTTTTTATTTTTTATTTAAGACCAAACTCCGGGGTAAATTCCTACTAAATACTGTGCATTGTATTAGAATTTTTTGGAAAACACAGTACATATATAAATATTTTTTCTTATATTATTATTAAGCGCCTTAGGAATGTAACAAATTGCTTTGAATTGATCATTAAAAGGCCTTCACCCTTGAATGATTAACAGCAATTGCCTCATCGTTGGATGTTGATTGTATGGTGAGTGTCTTCGCTAAGTAGGTTTAGCTGTTATCTACTACTTCCCAATAGGTGGCGCTTTTCTCATGATCATTCATTTGTTGTAGACATTGGTTTAGGTGGAATAGAATGGAACGGAGGGGAGCGGTTTCTTTGTAGATGGTCTTCTTGGAGAGGGGGAACCTGTTATTTTTAAATTATAATTTTGAAAAAAACCGCAAACTAACTTTTTAATTTTTAACCTTTGCTGGGGTTTGAACTTATTTTACTATTCGAGTCTTTGTCTAACCACTATACCACAAACCCCCCAATTCTTTCAATACATATTGTTTTTAAGATTTTATTTAAAGCATTTGCTGTGGTGTGTGATTAGTGTGTTGACTTACTATGACAAAGGCTCCGAGTTCAAGGCCTAGCCCTGACACTTAAAAAAAAAAATTAGAAACTATTGCTTTTGGCGACTACCTTTCAGCAGTGTTCTGGTAGAACTCTGAAAGTAACTTCTTGCCGTGAACAAGTTTCTCAAGTCTGTCGTTCGGAGTGGACGCTTTACTGTAGTTTCCGGTACTCATAGATACAAATTGTTACCCACAACATGGATGCTGCCGTAGCTAGGACGTATTTAAAACTCTTCTTCTAATAAAATAAGTATTAAAGAGATTTTCAACAGTTACTGTTACAAGTACTTCTAAAAATAAAAATTTAAAACGTTTGCTTTCATTTTTGAGACAGTTGTGTTCGTATTATAAAGCAGACGTGTTCCAAATTAGTATGGAGTAAAATACCCATCTTTTTATGAAATATTTCAGGACTCTTTTCAGAGAGTTATTTAAAAACCCAAAGAAAAAAAATCGCATGTCGTTAAATTACATAAATTTAGCGGCCAGTTGTTATCAAAATTTCTGGAGAAAATTTGATATAGAACTAGTTGCTTGGTATAGAAGATGACGCTGTTTTGCTGAGACTATATATAGTCGATGGAATTAAAGAACGCTGTAACTGACAAATCTTTAAATGTTCACCAGAGCCAAAAAACCTGTATGAGAGTAGAACAAAGACACTGATATTTTTCATTTCGCAGACGGCGTAAGTGAATTTGTTTTCATCGTAGAAATCTGGAATCGGAACCGATCGACGCGTATTTTTTTCTCATAAAAACGATGCAAAAACGTATTTTTGATTTTTTGTGAGGTACAGCGTTCTTTAATTCCATTGACGATATAATCCAGTTGAGGCGATTATCAGTTGTCTGTAGGGGATATATTCACAGTCTCTTTCTGAGTAATATTTTTAAGCTTTCGGCAAAATACTCTTATTTACAGCAGAAATATTTTTTCAGAGAACGACCAATACATTAACACACAGGCAGTTTTTATAGTCGATACAGTTTCTTCATATTTTTTTTTGCCACTCTGCGAATGGTGCAATTTCTTGATATTCTTCAGCTATCAAACTAAGTATATCTATCGATGTTATTTGTTTTCATAGACTTAAAAAAAATAAACACCCATTGTTTAGAATTTTAGGTCGTTTCCTTTCCATGCCACAATTTGATTTCTAGGAAATATTTATAAAATTTTCAATTATTTCGTTTACCTGCTTACCTCAATGAATACGTGTTTTATAACATATAATCCATGATATAAATGTCAATTGAATTTGACATTTAAGAGAATTTATGGAACCACAAAATTGTTATTATGAATGTATATGTTTGCATAGTTTTCAGGCAATTACATATCCTGCCTAAATATATAAACGTTTTGTGTGAATTTGAAAATACGCTTAAAATCCTAAACCCTAATTCTTCGGTTTTACACACTTATGTTTGTACATGAGGTCTACCTGTTGTGCTTAAAAATATCAATTTATGAAATTTAAATATTTTCCTAGTAATTGATTTCTATTTCTATAAGAGAGAGGGATGGTATTGTAGTGTTTAAATATTTACATAAAAACTTAGTTGTTACGTTTTGAATTTTTCATTAATGAAAATAGAGAAATGTTTAAAGGAAACAACAGAATTGTTAATATTAAGAATTAATAATTCTTAAAAATGTCACCAAGAAGACTGACGGTATCATAGAAACACCCACCAATCAAGAAAACAAATTTTTTAAATTTTTTTTTTTAATTTTTTTAATTTTTTCCAATTAACGTTTGATAAGTAACTTAATTGGAAATTGTTTTTGTTTTGTGCTCTTAGAAACGTTAATTTTACTCGCCATCATCTTTGTGTGTGTGGGTTTTTCTAAGGCTGTTCCTAAATGAAATAGCATAGTTTACAAGTAAATACATTAAGTGGCTTATTGTCGATATATTGAAGCCGTATTCGAAATTAGAAACTGAATTTTAATTATTCTTTCTATGTTGTTCTACTCTTTAATTTTAAATTCTATTAAAATTTTAATTCAAAAAAATCCTCTTGTTTGCTTTATAAGATTTCTATTCAGATGCTTTCAAAATGAATATCTTTAAACAATGCCGGTCGTTTTAAATTTAAAACTGGACACTTAATTTAAAATATTTTTACTCTAAGCTCAAACTTTTTCTACACTTATATATGTCTGACCATAAACTCCCTTTTGTTTTAATTTTCATTTGTTAGTAAAACCCTATTTATATATCCAATCATGTTGAAATAAATTTCCATAAACTTGTAGTGAATGACACTTGTTTTGAAAATAGATGTTGCCAAATGTAATTTTATTACTTAAACTTTAATAGTTAATTTGAATTTTGTTTATTTGCTAAAAAAAATAATTATAAGGAAAAAAAAAATGCCTTAAAGTATGTGTTAACTTTTTTTTATTTAAACCAAAACTCAGGGGTAAACCCCTACTCATGCTGTTCATTGTACCGAAATGTGAAAGTATGTAGATAGCTTTTACTATTAAGCGCCTTTTTTCTCGATGATACATGCTGTGGGCATTTGATCACTCAAAGGCCAGTGTTATACCTTCACCTTTGAATGATCAACAGCAATTGCTCCACCTGTCGTTAGATTTCATCATAAGTGGTGAGCGTCTCCACTAAGTAGATTAGCTGCTATCTTCCTGAAGGTGTTGGTGTACTCCTGATCATTCAATGCTAATGAAAGTTGGAATAGTGTGGAAACGTCAGGGAGTGGTTTATTGGTGATGGAAAACTTGGTGGGGGGAAACCTCTTGTTTTTACAAACAATAATAAAAAAGACTTAAAATAATATTTTGATATGTCGATCTACAGGCAAGGGTTGTCAGCAAATTATCCGCTATAACAAAGAAATTACAATATATTTGGAAAAACATATTTATTTCTCAACATAGTTTCTGTTTTTTTACATTTCCCAGTGATATTTAATAGCTTCGATACCCTGTTTATAATAATAACTATTTACCAGCGCTATAAACTAGCTATCACACTTCAACTCTTCGTTGGTAGAAAATTTTTTTCCACCGATCTATTTTTTATATTGTGGAATTAAAAAATAATCTAAAGGAGCTAAATCTGGCAAACAATATACATGAAAGAGCGTTATCTTGTTGAAAAAGCTGTTTTTTTATTTCATCACCTAAACAATTTAAAAATTGGCAATAAGACCAGCGCTAACTATTTTCCTTTTTTATAATATCCAATAAAACTTGTCTTGAAATCATTTAAAAAAAATCAACTTCATTACTTTATTTGCAAGTGGGCTATCGTCGCCTGTTTCGGACAGGATTTTCCTATTCCACTACAAGCTTGATTATTCCTTTGTGTTTGGTGTTAAGTGGAGCACACAATTCTTATTCATGCTTACTAATGGCCAAAAAGTTCGCATGTGAACAAACGAGCCAGCAACAATTTGATCACTTTCCTTGTCATAAAATTTTCCATCAATATACGATGAACAACACTTTCACATGCCGACAAACTTCCAATACCATTTTAGGAATTTGTTTTATCGTTCTTCGCGTGAATTACATATACCAGTGGTAGCCGTAGTCTAGTATGTAATGTATTGGCATATTAAGACGAGAGCTCCGGATTCCAACCCCAGCACTGACACTTTCCGCTACCTCCTCTTATAGTAACTAATTGCCATTAACAAGCTTCTCAGTTTTGTCGTTCGGTTTCGACATTAAACTGTAGGTCCCGGTACTCATGGATAAAAATTGACACATACAATACGGATGCTGTGAGAAGTTAGACCGTAACTCTGAAAAGGGGCTGTGATAGTCAATTATGTATAAATGCCAAATGTCTCAAATACTCTAGTGATATAAATAAAGAACTATTTAGAACTAGTAGGTAACTCTGAAAAAGGGTTGTACTGGTCAGTTATGAATGTATAGGTATGCAGTGCCTATATTAATAATAAGTGTACTGAACCAGATAAACTCGAGGAGTTTTTAACCAAATTAATAAAGCCAGACAGTAGTTCGATTCTGTATTTTGAGGTAAATTTGAGCAATTTAGACTTCAATGGTAGTCGTGTGAAACTATTAATTTGTCGATAACTACGATTCTCCTCTTGGTAGGTTCTACTAACTCATTTCAATCCTGCTACCCAATATTTTGTAGTTATAGATATAGAAGCAGACTTCTCCAGAGTATAATCTACCTACGGTAGTATAAAATTGGTTTGAAAGAACTAGATTTCATTGTAACAAATTTTCTGTAATCGTTTATATTTGAAAACTCTCTATATTAATCAAAATAATTTTTTCAAACTACTACCGCTACTTCCACCTCCAGTTTTTATTCAACCAGTGCACTCAAAACTCATCCAATGCAAATGGTCCTTTCAACAACCCAATTATAATGTAATATGTATGAAAAAATGTGAGAACAAAAAACTAATTTCAAATAAACAGTCCTTGGTACTTTATAGTTGAATGCTTTAGCATTTCCTTTCGAACCACATCGAGTTACTGAATAAATACCAAAGTTCTGAAGTCTCTCTCCAATATAATGATATAGAAAAATGTGCTTTAAATAATCCTATTTAAAGCTTGTATTACAACTGAAACAAATTTGATCGTATCCGTACTATTTTAAAAATTCCTGCAAAGCAATTAATCTGCTTAGAATTGTAAAACAATTGTGTAGGGTATTAAATGTTGGGTTTGCTGTTGCCCTTTATTTTTATTCAAAAATGTATTCTTTTGTTTTTTTTTTTTTCACAACACTAAATAGGATTTATTTTGTAAAATTTGTATGTTCCTTTTGTTGCTTCTGCTGTTATTGTTACTGGTAAGTGAATGTGGGTTTTACTATGGCTTGAATTTAATAAAAAAAAAGAAAATAAAAAATAAAGTTTTAATATCAAAACCATTTAAAAATAAAAAGTTTTTATTTTAAGCATCTATAGAAACTGTGAAAAATCAAAGAAGAACTAAAAACACAAATATCAACAATAAATTTTTTATGAAAAAAAAAAACACCCCCACAGCGTATGAGTGTTTTTAATTAAATCTGCTGGTCTAACACGTATACGCTGTGGTGATTTCTTATTACAAACAGATTAAAAAAAAAAAAACAAACAAACACAAGCACTTTTAGGTTATTGAATGAAAAATAAAATTTAGTCTGAATTTATTTAAATTAATAAAGTTATTAAAATTGAAATATTATTTGAATTTTAACAAAAAACAGACAAAAAAAAAACAACATTTTTTTTTTCTAAATGTCAGTTTGGCTTTAAAATCATTTGTCATATTTTATTTTTAAACCAATTATGAGCGTGTATATATTTTTATTTTTTTTTTAAATTTTCAATAAGTGTTTTTTTTTCAGTTTTTGAACAGTTTCGTACGAGGTCAGTTTGTTAATTGCGTGATTTTTAAATTTGGCTATACATAATCTTTAGTTCACCACTATTGTCACTTGACTTACTTTTAAGCAAGAGAAGTGAATTTCCTTTGTTCAAGCTCAGTTAGACTAAATAAGTATAACATAAACGTACCGCAGCCGATGGCGTGATAAGTAAGTTTTATACCACAATAAAAATAACCAAGTAATAGATAGAAAATTGCAGTCACCGTAGTCTAGTGTTTAGTTTTGTTGCCTTATTAAACAAGGTCTCCGGTTTCAAATCCCAGCTCTGACATCTTAACAAAAAGAAATATAAAGAAATAATTCTTTTGGTGACTAATTTTTAACAGTCTTCTGGCAAAAACTCTGAAAATAACTGATTGCCACGAACAAGCCTCTCAAGCCTGTCATTGTAGGTTCCCTTCATGGATAAAAATTGACACATACAACATGGGTGCTGCGAGAAGTTAGCCTGTAACACTGAAACATAGTTGTATTGGCTAATTATGTATGTATAAGTGATAGAATTTTTTCTACGGTTTTGCATGACAATCAAAATAAGGTATGATGAGAAAATAATAGGTTTTGTGCTTGAAATAATAAACATTATTAAAGTGATTCGTTGTAATTTATTTTATTTGTTTAGATATTTGTTCTTCTTATTGTACTTTAGACGGGTGGCGGCTTATATGAAATGTTATCACTTCTCAATATTCATTCAGGAGATTAAGTTTGTTGTTATAAACGCGAACTTTATGTTTTAGTTCGATTCGTCGATGCCTACTGGTGCTGACTGGGGCCCAAAATCCCCGATATAAAGAAAAGGAATAGAACTATGGTGGTTCTAATTTTAGTGCTTTTAGTAAATACTCATACTGAGTAGAAAAACATATGCAATTCATTAGATAAAATACAATTTTCTATATCTAATCGTTATTATACTGAAATCATTATTAGAGTTTTAAGTCTGCGTTTACACTAGAAACGTGTTCTTTGTTGTAATCGAAATGAGCCTAAAAAAAGTAAAAGCAATCATTTTTTTCTATTTTTATTACATTGTCTGGTAGAAAAATATAATTCGTAATATAAAAATTATTTTTTTTAATTCAATGTTGTTATACAGTCTTGAAATCCGACCAAGACTGATAATTTTTTCAATTAAGTTTGTTTCATCAGAAAGGCTTTAAATAAGTCAAAGTAAGGTTTTATTAAGGATTTAGGTTTGTTTTCAATGATTTTTGGCAATCAAAGGGGAAAATATTGTCCGTGAAGGAATTGTACAAAAGCCGAACTGAACTCTTTTTTGACTCCAGCCATGGTAGTTTCATCAGAGTTCTTTGTGTTCAGTTTAACTCACACTTTTTGTAGAACTCATATATTGGAATTATATTTTACTTTTTTTATGTTTACATAGATTTGTAATGAGTTAGTCGAAGTAAAGTCAAATACCACAGAACATATTCTATCATACCTTTCTTTTCTCACAATCATTGCAATTTTTGTAATTGTCATCATATTTGGATGAATCAACATTACAACTTCTTTGTTTTTGATTTCTTATTCCACTATTCAATTTCGAGATTGAAACTGGATTTTTATTTAATTTACACTGGATTTTTTGAATTAATGAATAAATTTGTTATGACATGGATATTATTGAGAATTGATCTGCCTCACACTAGACCAAAAAACCTTTGAAATCCATTATAAATTTCATTGATTTCTCTGCTGCATTTATCACGACGTGCAAATGTTGATATCAGAGTTGGGTTTATTGCATTGAATTTATAATGCATTATCGTTTCCACTACCACTAAACCACTTAGTATTAATGCAGCAATATTGCAGCCACCACTAAATGCAGATAGAAATAGTTAACCACTAAATAAAACCATTTTAGTGGTAGTGGAAATTTATTGCATTAAAAAAAACAAATTTAGTGGTAGTGGAAATTTAGTGCATTAAATAAAATAAATTTAGTGGTAGTGGAAATTTATTGCATTAAATAAAAATAATTTAGTGGTAGTGGAAATTTAATGCATTAAAAAAAACAAATTTAGTGGTAGTGGAAATTTATTGCATTAAATAAAAAAAATTTAGTGGTAGTGGAAATTTAATGCATTAAAAAAAACAAATTTAGTGGTAGTGGAAATTTATTGCATTAAATAAAAAAAATTTAGTGGTAGTGGAAATTTATTGCATTAAATAAAAAAAATTTAGTGGTAGTGGAAATTTAATGCATTAAAAAAAACAAATTTAGTGGTAGTGGAAATTTATTGCATTAAATAAAAAAAATTTAGTGGTAGTGGAAATTTATTGCATTAAATAAAAAAAAATTAGTGGTAGTGGAAATTTATTGCATTAAATATAAAAATTTTAGTGGCAATGGAAATTTATTGCATTAAATATATCGATTTTAGTGGTAGTGGAAATTTAGTGCACTAATTTTGAGTAATTAGTGGTAATGGAATATAACTCCATTGGCACTATAGTGGAATGGAAATTTAGTTCCACTACCTCAGTTCCACTATCGTTTTAATATACCTTCATATATGGATATAATATTATTATATGCATACATAGCTTAAGTCAATGTCAAAATAAATTGTTGTGAATGTTATTTTTTTAATTTACTGAGTCCGCCTGTATAAAGTAAATAATTGTTGATATTGTTTTAATAAGAATTTTAGTACTTTCAAATGTAATATATTATTCAGTTCACCATAGGTAAGATTTTAATGGCGCGGACTGCTAATATTGCCAGCCGCTAATCATTCAGAAGTAGTGCACTAAATTTCCATTACCACTAAAATCGATTCATTTAGTGCACTAAATTTGCACTACCACTAAATTTGTTTTATTCAATGCACTAAATTTCCACTACCACTAAATTTATTTTATTTAATGCACTAAATTTCCACTACCACTAAATTTATTTTATTTAATGCACTAAATTTCCATTACCACT
The DNA here is from genome assembly GCA_963576795.1 of Metopia argyrocephala. Taxonomy (NCBI): domain Eukaryota; kingdom Metazoa; phylum Arthropoda; class Insecta; order Diptera; family Sarcophagidae; genus Metopia; species Metopia argyrocephala. The sequence goes on along the minus strand of OY756208.1, from coordinate 167,934,876 downwards.
AAATTTGTTTTTTTTAATGCAATAAATTTCCACTACCACTAAATTTGTTTTTTTTAATGCAATAAATTTCCACTACCACTAAATTTTTTTTATTTAATGCAATAAATTTCCACTACCACTAAATTTGTTTTTTTTAATGCAATAAATTTCCACTACCACTAAATTTGTTTTTTTTAATGCAATAAATTTCCACTACCACTAAATTTTTTTTATTTAATGCAATAAATTTCCATTACCACTAAATTTGTTTTTTTTAATGCATTAAATTTCCACTACCACTAAATTTTTTTTATTTAATGCAATAAATTTCCACTACCACTAAATTTGTTTTTTTTAATGCAATAAATTTCCACTACCACTAATTTTTTTTATTTAATGCAATAAATTTCCACTACCACTAAATTTTTTTTATTTAATGCAATAAATTTCCACTACCACTAAATTTGTTTTTTTTAATGCATTAAATTTCCACTACCACTAAAATGGTTTTATTTAATGCACTAAATTTCCACTACCACTAAATATTATAGGCGATAATGCACTATTTTTTCCACTACCACTAAATTTAGTGGAAAATTAAATCTAATGCAATAAACCCAACTCTGGTTGATATACACATTTATCAGTAGTCATTTATAAACAGACGAGTAAAGAATCTCTTCGTCCGCTAAGAAACAAACTGCAAGATATCTTTTACGCCAGTAGGAAATTTTTTTTTATTGCTCCGACATTTCTGTTCGACACTTCTTTATCATGTTCAGCTTCCTCTTCATTATCGATATCAAGTTGTTGAAGGAGTTTCTTTTTTTACTACTAACAGGACACTTTCATAAAAAAATGAAAAGTCAACAGTTTCTTCAGCTCATGTTTTCTCAGTCTTTTTTTAATGTGGTGGAAACGTTTTGTAAAATATCATGGCCTTTCCTAGGCAGTTTAATAGCATTCACACATCGAAACAAATAAGGAGCAAATAATTACAAACACAAAAAATTAACAAACACTGGAAAACGTTTTCCATGCCGCTTCTTACAAAAAATTTTCCCGCAATAAATACATTTTGACATAATTTGTCCATGTGATGTTGCATCCAGCAAACGCAATTCTATTAAATCTGCGACACTAGGCATTTGATGGTTTGATACAAATTGTATTTTTTGCCTCAATAGCCCATAATACTGGGACTAATAATGAAATAATGGCGCCGCAAATCTACTCGACAAAATGTTTGGACAAAATGTACATTTTCTTCAATTTCGTCACCCTATTATCGTATTCTTATTAAGGTCAGTGCTCGAACTCAATTTTGGAAAAGTATTCAGACTAGAAGTTCTGTTTGTCAACCGATATGCTAAGTATTGGAAACATATAACTTGGCAAATAGCACTTTGGACGAAGAAGTTATCGAGAATTTAACTTCATCTCAAGTAGAATACGTAACAAACTTTTGCATGAATGCGTTAAAATGTCATTATGTGTGTGCCGACTACAAAGAGTTACACATAAGCCTGAAATCAAATCACAATTGCAAAAAACAGCTGTGAACCCTCAGTTTTATCCGGTTATTTTAAGAATTTTAAGACAATCTTTATTGGAGGATAATAGAAAAACAAAACAAATTTTGCATTTTTTGCAAGTCGTAGTTGTTTTTATAAAATTTCGCCTAGTTATTAAACTACCCTCGTTCGGTATATAAATTATAAATTTGTTTTCTTATTTGTTTAAAATCATTGATATGATGGCTGACATCATAACAGAAAAATTGTTTTTCCATCACACATACGTATGTATAAAAATCAATTTTTTTTCTTAATTTTATTTTCTAATAAAAATAAATATAAAAAATAAATTTGTTCTCCTACTTATTGTGAAATATATTGTGACAACATGTCGACATGTTTTTCTAAGCAATATTTAACATTTCCGTTGCAGACCATCGATTTACATTGAAACCACCACTACGAATGTTTATTTTCTGCTTTTCAATGGCAACATTTAAAACTTAAAATGTTAATCCGCCACATGTCATTCTCATGCCAAACGATTATAAAAAGGTTGACTCTGAATATCTGTTTTTACTTGTCTTTTTCCCCATGATTTTTTTTAATATCTTTTGCTGTTAACGTTTTAAAACTTTGAGGACCACCTTCTCTTATTTTTATTTCTTTAACTCACTTGCCACTTGATGAAGGAGTTCTTTTTTTCCATATTTTTACTGTCTATTCATACATGTTTGGCAATTTGATAAAGGATTGACAAGTATGTGACAGGCCACTCTTGTTTAAATAGAGGAGTTTAAAGAGCGGTAGAGAGAGAGACAGAGACAAAGAGAACTTAGAAACGGAAGCAAAGAAAAAAAAAATAGGAAGTAAATCATTTTAAAACAAAGGAAATCAATTTCTAAATTTCAGAGTGTTTGTTTTCTTATTTTCATAAATGCTTCCATATGCATAGAAATATATAAAATGGCCGCTTAGACTTTATTGGCTAAAAAATCTAACACGGTTTGCTATAGTGCCCACGAAACTCTGTGTTTTAAGAACTTTTTGCCTACAATTACGAACGGCTGCAAGACTTCGTCCATATTTTCCAACGTTCAATTCTCCTGCAAAAATATAGGAAAACGCGATACACTATACTACCTATATAAATGTCCCTCAGTTTATAATTCAAGAACCACTTAACTGGCTTATAAATCAGTACATTCTTTGGAAACCCATTCAGATATAGATTTTTTTGATAAAGAATCTTTGTGGATTAATTTAAATGGGTGTGGTAAAAAGGGATGTAGAAAATATATATTATTAATTTCATATATATATATATATATATATATATATACATACATAATTGGCCTATACAACACTGCTTCACGATTACAGCCTAGCTTCTCGCAGCACCTATGTTGTGTGTGTGAATTTTTATCCATGAGTACCGGAACCTACAGTTTAATGTCGACTCCGAACGACAGATTTGAGAAGCTTGTTCATGGCAATCAGTTAAGAAAGTATTTGTGGTTGAATAGATCATGACTAATAATTTGAAACTTAATTTCACATTAAATTTGTTAAGTGGAAGCAGGAAAACATTCACCGGTTTAATACAAATCAAACTGAAGATATTTCGGAGAATAATTTCTTTCTTGTGCAGTTTAAAAATTTGTGAAATGAAAATTTTTTAAAACCAATTCAATTTAATAAAAAAAGGAAAGTTTTTCGTAAGATCTTTGGTCCACTAAAGCATGGTTTCGCATTAGAACCAACCCTGAAATGTATGAGCTCCTCAGCGATGTGGCCGTTGTTCAGCGTATTAACATCCAGCGGTTATGCTGGCTCGGCCAAGTTGTTCGAATGAAAAAATCTCCTTTAGCGAGTAAAGTTTTCGATGCGTTTTGTTAGTTTTTTTAAAAGGACCAAGTCGATGAAGTTTTGTCATTGATTGGTATGACAAACTGAAGAAGGCGCGCGCTCAGCAGAAGCGCCTGGAGACTAGTGCTGAAGCATGCCGAACCCGTTAACAGGTTGTCATGGCCAGCTAGTTAGTAAGTAAGGAATTCAATTTAAATTTTTTTTTTGCTAGCATAACTCAATTTTGTCTATTTCTAAGAACTTGAAATCTTAAAATTATCAAAAATGATCTGTTAGATAGACTGATAGCATAAATTTCTCAAATGTGATTTGAGCAGTCCAAAGATTTTGTTTAGTTGATTAATATATGAAAGGAAAAATTTACTTGACATTGTTCGGTAGTGGCCATAATAACGATAGGTGCTAGCCTACATCGAAAAAATAAGGACCAATGATGCCTTATAAACTATAAAGTGGCTTAAAAACACATATTTTTTTGACAAATTCAGTTTTATTGATGCCAATGTAAAGTAGAAATATGGGAATTAATAATGGAATATGATGTTTGGCAAGTATCTTTCTCTAGCACGTCGGCAGACGTTCGATCTTTTCACAAAACTTTAAACCAAATCTTACATTAAGGCTTCGCTTATCTCGTCAATACAGTGCCGAATTTCATCTTTTAGGGCGTCAGCTGTTTGTGGTCTGTTCATTAAAACCCGTTCTTTCAAAGGCCGTAAGAGAAAATAATTCATCGTCGGTAAATCACAAAAACGTCTATGGTAAAATATAAGCTATATATAAAAACATATATTAAAACATTTAAAAGGATATGGCCAATTACCAGTTCGGTAATTGGCATTTCTTTGTAATTACATAAAGAGATATCTTAATATTTTTGATATAAAAAAGGACTTTTTACTCATTTATGAATTAATTGGCAATTACTTGTAATTGAAAACTTTTTAGGATCTTTTTCAAGTCCATTCTTTGTTTATGCCGCACTTTCCTTCTGTAACATCTCTTTAACTGTCTATCTTTTTAAAGTCATACATCATCGACCAGCAGCATTATTCTTATCAGGCTTTATTACTCAACATCCTGTAGAAAATTTTAAGAAAGAGACCAACAACACGTCAGTCTGTATGTATTTTAAGTATAGGGTCATATTTCTTATATTTGCCTGCATGTTAAAGTGTCATAATCTTCTACAATATAATTTATATTGAAAAGTATACAATTTCATAGAATATGAGTAATAAAATTTCATACTTCTTTGGATAAATAAATAAATACATGAAATAAAATTTGAGAATTTTCCAATTTATGCAGAAAAGGATAACGTACCAGTATGAGTATATCTATAGCTTGTTAAAGGCTTAATAAAGTCAAATCTAATAAAATGTTTAGAAAAGAGCTTTTTTACAGGCACTTCAAACACACACACACACTCATACACACACACACAGGCACACATCAAACACAAGCACTCTAAGGATATTAACAGCAATGCTTTAGTATTAAAAAGCAAACACACTCTCTATGAAGTACATATTTCAATAGAAGTTTATTTAAATTTTATCACAGTAGGATATTAAATCATTTTCTTTCTATCTGTATACTATTTACGCTTATATTACCTCTCTCTCTCTCCTTCTCTCACACACCATCTTTTTTGGTCTTTAATTTCTAAACCCTTTTTTTCTTTAAAGATTTATAGAAATTTTACGCAAAAAGGAGTTTTACAACCAGGGTTGCCATTTATGTATGATTGAAATAAAATTGGTAGTTTTTCGTTGCTGCAATAGAAAAAGTGTAGGATGTGATTGATTTTTAGTAGAACTTTTAAACATTTTTGGTTTAAATAGAATTTTTTGTGTGTCAACGCCGCTGCTCATAAAACAGAGTGTTTGTAAGAAGTAGTGGTAGAGGGGGATTAAGGCGTGAAAGAAGTAACAGATAATAAATGTATGTTTGTTTGATGAGAAATTCTTTTTTGGTAAATATCTCTTTTTTTTTTTGTTAATTAAATTTTATTGTTTTGGTATTTGGTTTTGTTTTGTAAAGGCAATACTATACACACTTGCCAACAGCTCTAGATGAATCAATAACACAAATGTCTCTATAGAGTAGAATACTGGGATAAATAACTAACTGCTTGCAGAGAATGGTTGAGTTGTATATTTTAAAGCCTTTTATTAAAGTTTTTTATGTCTTCTTTGCCCCTTCTCTCTCTTCATTTTTGTCTGTATGGGCTTAGATGTCATGGTAATGATGTATTTATTGTTGTTGTATTTTAAAGAATGTCATAAAATAAATGTTTATTAAATTAAAATCTTTGTTGTGGTAGCTGAAGTAAAAAGTGGGAAAAATATTTTTGTTTGAATTAAAGAAAAAAAAAAATAAATATTTAAAAAAGTAAAAAAAAACAACTATTCAATTAAAATATTTTTTTAAAAAACCAAAAAAATTAATAAATAGGCTTTAAAATGAAAAAAAAATATTTAAATTCAATTCAGATAGTGTACTATGGTGTTAAATTGATGTTTTTTTGGCATAAATGAAAATAAACATGTGAGAGCTTTTAATTTCGCTTTATAAATGACAACGCAAATGCATAAATAAATTAAAAAAAGAAGAAAATAGTCAGTTAACTCAGATATACCGACGGCCATACTAGTGGAACAATTTCCGTAGTTTTCCAATTTTCCGATTATATTACAAAACTGAAGGCGGAATAAAAAATATATATTTTTCTTGAATTTTGAGTCTGTACTACTTGTGGTTGCTTTTGCAAATATATCAACTAAAATCACATATATCTTTTGTTTTCACGTATACTTTTGTTACGTATTCGTTTTTACAACTGTTATAATAAAAAAAAAACATAGAAATGGAACAAGAATAAGCTCTAAATATAAAAAAAATTTTCTTACCGATTTCGAGACATCTTCACATTTTTGAACATTTTACCAAGCTAAAATCTTTGATCGAACAAAAAGAATTCACATAAGCAGTTACCCTAAACAAAACTTATCAACACGGCTTTATTGACCTTTATATTCTACAGCGTAACAACAAGTGCATTAGAAAATTTAAAGCACGGTAAACGCAGAAAACTGAACATAACGAGTACTATCACACTCTTCGCCCACTATCAGGAAATATATCCCAACTGAAACTAATGATTTCTTTAAAATTTGCACTTAAACGTAAAATAAGGTCGACTTGTTCATGTGATTTTTTTTTTTGGAATACAGTGCACTCGCGGTAACGTGAACATCGTTTAACGGGTTGTTTAGATTGACTACTCTGTAACGTGAACAAACTCAAAAAGCTCTATAATGTGAATCATTTCTTTATTGCATATGATGACTCTGATATCACAATTACAGCATTGTTTTACTTACCTGTATGGTGTGCTTAGCTTCCCAATGTTTCTTGTGTTGATGATACCATATAAACCCATTACATTTGGACAAAAAAAAACTTAAATCATGACCATTATTTTCCCGTGATCTCGTTTTGTTTTAGTTTTTAATTTTAATAATTCAAAAAACAAAATAATTTCACTTTCAAGAGTGTAAAACACAGGTTTATATTGTAAAATTTTGTACTTTTGTCATGAAATTTAACAATCGTTAAAGTGAACAATTTCAGTAACATGAACTCCTTGGTTTTAATTAGTTCACGTTACCGCGAGTACAATGTATTCAGATTTTAATTGAAATTTAGAGAAGCTACTATACTAAAACATCATATTTTTGCCCCTTTATTTTGCAAAACGAAAGTATTTCAGTACGGTTAATTACAAATTGTGCTCAAATGTAGTGACAATTCGTCGTGCGGGAGTTTAAGTGCTCTATCCGCCATTTCATATTTTTTATATATCTCGAGTTAATAATGCCACTTTAGGTTTTCGACCCCAAATTCTTCAAAGCTGTAATCCGTTTTACGATATCTCGTCAAGTTTCAAAATAAATAGCCGAAAACGGATTGCAGATTTTAAAAATGTTGGTGTCAAAAACCTAATTTAGCATCATTAACTCGAGATTTAAAAAATGGCGTATAGAGCACTTAAACTCCCGCACGACGAATTGTTGGAGTTTTTCGAAAATTGCTGGCGAGATATGAATATGCACTTAAAATGTACAGTTTGACAAACACTTCCATAGTAAAACTTTCTTCATATTTTATAGGTTATAAAACCATACAATCAAAATATTAAAAACTATGGCAAAGACTCAACAAAAATAAAATTAAAAAATATATCATAATATATCATATATCATTGGCTTATTTGCTTGTTATGCAATTGTAATGCTGTTTTCAGACTTATTTAAGAATACCTGTTTTAACTTTCAACTTTGACAGCCTAATAAAGTTTTGCCAACAGTTTTTTTAATATATATTTTTTTAACAATAATTTTATTTGTTGAATTCCTACTTGGATTCAATTATTCGATTTTTGTTATGTAAATCTATTTATAATTTTTATATTCTTTTTACGAGAATTAACATCCGTTAAGGAATATGTATAAACTCTAGCGTAACTGAACTAGTTTTTGACCCCCGCTACGTAGGTCTCAACAGAGTTCTTTGTGTTTTACATATTAATATTTACATTATCGTTTGATTAAAAGCGTGAAAAAGTAAGAGTGTTGTGAACAAGTAGATGAATCCAATTATAAAACTAAGCATTTACTTTTATAATTTAAAAAGGTAAAAAATCTAAAATAGTCAGTTTTTGAAAAGCAGCAACATTATTTATAAACCTTTCTAAAATTTTAGAACACTAACACAATAAGACAAACTAATAAAACTTGTGAACACCCCACATGTTCTGATTTCTATTAGTAAAGATGTCTATACTGACCTATGGGTTTGTGTGTTAAGTGGTATTCTAAAATACCGTTTTGATAATCTACCACATGACTTCAACCGACCGCACTATATCAAGAGCACCTCGTTTCCATATCATAAAATAAGTACAGCATATTTAAAAAATAAAATGCATATATTTTTCTCTGAGTGTATTTTATATTTGTTTTTATGTTTTTCTCTTTAGTTTTTGCAATCAACTGTATTATCTGTTTCTTTTTTCCATGGTTATTACTTACCCTTTCATTGTCTATCTCGCATATAGAATGAGAAACAATAGTCTATTGTTTTAAGCTTTTGCTTTTAATGATTTCGTATTGATAAAATTGGCCCTGACTTTGTTGTGAACTGAACAGATAAAAAAAGGTCGAGTTTTGTTTAATGTTTTATTATTGCTTTAGTTGTTATTTGAGTTTTTGATGTTGTTGTTGCTGTTGTTGTTTTGGGGTTTCTTTTGTTCATCATTATTGTCATTATCAAACTTAAACCAGAGCAATATTTAATCGAAAACAAAACCCATCTCTTTGGAAACTAGGAAGAAACTTAAGGAGACACAGACACAACATTCATTTAAGTATTCATGGCTAAAACATTTAGCCACAAGTTGTTCTATACATATACATACACACATGCATACATACATATATACATATTTACCCTTTTAACTACATACTTACACATTTGTACATGCAGAAAAACTTTTCATCATTTGTCTCTTGTTTCAAGAGTATTTTTAGTTCTTGGCCACATAATGACACTTCATGGACAAGTTATTGACTGTAAACGTATAAATTGTAACGAATTTTTTCTTTTCCACATTTTTTGCCTGTGGTTTTTTGCTGTTTGTAGTATTTTATTTATGTAGTAAAACAATACAAAAGTTGTTTATCGACTTGCAGTTTAAGTGGAAGGCATAAAATCAATATGAAAATTTTTCAGCACTTCAAACAAAAAACTAGAAAAAAGGACTTCTGTGAAACGAAAGAAAAAAAAAAACAACAAAACTTTAACAATCTCAGTTTTTCAAATCCTACTTACCCAGCTTAAGTATATAAATGTGTGCCTGACTACAGAACTCACAAGCATAAAACCTATTTCAGTCCTTTTAAATCAAATGTATTTGATTTTATTGGTAGTAAGTTTTTTGTGCCTCCTTTAAATCCTTTTGTTTTACTAATACCATTACAGCCATTTGAAAAACCCTTAACCATTTCATTTTTCAGACTTCCATAAACAGTATTTAATGTCTACTCTTCAAGATCACAAACCCATTTGTAGAAAATAAAGAAAAATAAACTTTTAAAACAAAAAATTTCTTGAAAACATTAAAAAACAAAAAACGGAAAAAAAGGATAAAACACTTTTTAAGTATAAAAAAATATCAATAGCAAAAATATTTACCGTAAATGGTTTTAAGATAAAAGATTTTTGCATCTTTTCTTTTCATATTTATTTGCGCCCTTAAATATGTTTTAAAAACTTTAAAAAAGCAACAGAAATATAGAAGATTTTTCTTTTGGTAAGAAACTAAAACAAAACACTTAAACAAAATTGTTTAAATTAAAAACTTGTTAAAAAATTTATGACATTTTATTAAGTGTCTTTGTATTGTCGAAAGAGTAGCCTTTGTTCAATTTTTGTCCATAAAGTATGCAATAAATATTTAATAAAAAAAAATATTTAATAAATAAAATTTGAAAACGTAAATAAAGGGTTAAAAATTGGTGATTTTAAAACAAAGGGTTATGTTCTGGAAAGCGAATTCGAATAAAATAAAAGTACATTTTTTTTTTTAATTGAACTCCTACTGCAGTGCATTGTATTGGAATATTGAAGATAGAAGATAGATAAAGATAGCATTTTTTGTTTAATTTTATTGAACGCTATATGTCAATGACACAAGTTGATATCAGTTGATCACTCAAAGGCCAGTTTTATACCTTCACCCTTGAATGATCAACAGTAAGTGGTGACCGTCTATACTAATTGGTTTTTAACAGACAATAAAATTCAATTGCGAAATTTGTTTTATAGTTGCTCTTCTTAAAGTCAATGAATAAAAAAAAGTACTTAAAAATTATCGCATTATGAGTCGATAGAAATTTGAGATTCTATTTGATTTCAGTTTCACTCGAATTTGTTTTACAGAACATACCCGAAAAAATGAAATGTTACTTTAATGAAACTGACGAAAGGATTTTTGGAAAGAGCAAAACCAGGCACTCTAATAAAGTGCTATTGTACGAAATGAGACATGAAAACAGCACTTAAAGTATACTTACAAATATATTGAAAAGTGTTATGCTTTTAATTGTTGTGTATACTGTGCGTGGTATAGTGGTTAAAGCGCTCGTACAAAAACTCCAACGGCCCGGGTTCAAATCCCAGCAAAGGTGAAAAATGAAAAAGTTACTTTTAAATTTTTTCCAAATTATATTTAAAAATAAGATGTCCACCCCCCTCCAAGGAGACCGTCTACAAAGAAACCGCTGGCCGACATTCCACTCTACTCCACCTTAACAATGTCAACAAGAAACGAATGATCAGGAGAAAAGCGCCACCTTTTGGTAAGTAGCAGATAACAGCTAAACCTATTTAGCGAAGACACTCACCACACAATCAATATTCAACGATGATGAGGAACAATTGCTGTTGATTATTCAAGGGTGAAAGTATAACATTGTGATCAAATCACAACAATTTGTCTCATTCCTAATGCGCTTAATAAGAATAAGAAAAAAACAAAAAAATGTATGTTCTGTCATAAATGTACTGTCCTCTTCAAAAAATTCCAATTCAATGCACTGTATTTAGTAGGGGTTTACCCCTGAGTATTGGTGTCAAATAAAAAAAACTGAATTCAAATTTATATTTTGTATGCTTTAAAATATCAAATGAACTTCAGTGGAATCTTGGTACAACATAACATTTAAATTTTCTGCTAACCTGCTCGGGTTTCAAACCCCAGCTCTGACATCTTGAGAGAAAGAAATTTGTAAACATATTACTTTCGGCGACTACCTCTTTACAGTCTTCTAGCAGAAGCTCTGAGAGAAACTGATTGCCATAAACAAACTTCTCAAGTCTGTAGTTTGGAAATGACTTGGTAGACATGGATAAAAATTGACACACACATCATGGGTACTAGCTAAACCGTAACCCTGAAACAGTGGCCAATTATGTATGAGTGCATGTATGTATGTATGTATGTATTTAATAAGAAACATGTATGTACTAAGTTTCGAAAATGTTATTATTGTCGTTCTCAAGATATGCAGGGTGTTCTGGGACAACAACGCCAATCCGAAACGTAATAAAAAACGAATAAAAAATATTTTAACACAGTAAAGTAGTATGAATCTTAGAAGTATTGTACAATTTTGTATTCGTGATTAAATCTGCGAACTTTTAATGGGACTTGCTACTTAAGTACATTTTTTTCAAGGAGAACCTTTCAAAGTCGACAAATTTGGAAATTTTAAATTCATAGTTGAATAAAAAGTCTTAATTCTAGAAAACATGCGGGCAATTGCATCATTACTTTTGATTGTGGTTTTAAAAATATTAATTAGGGTTACGATTCCAAAGTTTAAAAAAAAAGAATAATAATAATAAAAATTAACCAAATAACAAAAATATTGTTACAGTTTGAGCAAATTTGTAGGTTTTTCTTAAATGCCCATAACTTTCAAAACTTCTGACTCTTCTCATGATGACTACATGACTACTACTGTTATCCCGTTTTGGCTTGGCGATGAGTTACTGGACACCCTGTATTAAAAATCAACATTTACTTACTATTTTATGTTTTTTTTTTTTGCACTGTACATCACAGTCTGTGAAAAAAATGTTTGGCAAGAATTTGTTTTTAAGTACTCGTACATGTTTATTTTAAGAAAGTATATCAATGCTTTAAAAAATAGAATTATAATAAATTACTTTAAAAAAAGATTTCTTCTAACAAAATTCGTTCCTGTTACGTTAGGCCTATTTTTTGGCTTAATACTTTCAAGGCCTAAATTTTTCGTGCGTTTTAATAAAACGAAAAAATTTTATAGTCTACTTTTGGGCTCATAAAAAACCAATTAACTTGATTTTAGTAAGCAATTAAAAAAGCAAATGTTAATTATTATTAGTGCACAACAATAACGCCTTATTTTTAATGGTGCTGCCACCAAAAACACCAGCTGTAATATTTAAAACATAAATCCTTGGCCTACTTCGAGGCGCTTAAAATGAATTCTTTTTTTTAAGTAGAGGAATTAAAGTCTTATATGGTTTGCTATAAAATTGCTTTAACATTTTTTTATAGCCATATAAAAATCAAATTACACCAAAAGCATTAACAAATTCATAAAAATTAGCCAGGCGTACAAAAGATCAACTCTTAACTTTTGCAAAAGCACAACATTATTCTCAAGAGAGCTAAATTAAAGGGGACTTAAAAAAATGTTTATATATGTTGTTTAAACACTTTATAAATAAATATCAGCATATAGACAAGAGTGTTTATATATGCTTGTTCTTGTTACTGGTAATACTTGTAAACTGAATGGTTGAATAGCCTGTTTATCTATCTATATAAATTTATAAAGAAAAAGAGAGAAAAATTATTTTGTTTAAACCCTTCGTACAAACTCTGTTCAAAGACAGTTTTAGAAAACAAAACAACATGGAATAGTGGCAGATAATGAAATTCTTATAAATTATTTAGATTTATTAGTTAAATGTAACCTCCTTGCTCCTCCTTTCGTTCCCTTGCTTTCTATTCTAGACATTATATATGTAAATAGATATGGTTTTATTTTAATGCCATTGTAGTGTTCATTCTAATTTTTGTAGTATTTTTATAGCCCAGAATTAAAGACATTATTATTACAACGCTGACTACATACAGTTTTAAATTTTGTAAATGTTTAGTCTGGCAAAATGTTTTATTGTGTCCTTTGCTTGATTTCTTTTGTATATTTGTTTGTGCAAATGCCATCTGTTTGTTTTGCTGTCATTGTAAATGTCTTCTTTAGTATGTTTTAGTCTTTTGTTTACTTTTGCTTTTATGGTTTTATTATTCTTCCTACACTCTTCACAACCAACAAATTCTATGTGTGCATCCTTCAGTTCATCTCTGGTTTTATTTTCAATCTTTTGAGGTGGGCATTGAGGGTAGTTTTTTTTCTGCCCTGCTTTTACATTTCGTTTGTTTTGTTTGTTTATCAAATTATTTTCTTTGTCACAGAGTAGTCCTTTTTTTCCATAAGACTTGATTATTTGAATTTTTTTCGTGCTGTATTTTCTAATTTAACATCATGTCTTGTATTATTTACATACAATATTTTAATGTTTCTACTTGGAGTTTTAGATAAAATTAGTTTTAGGAAGCATTTGTTACTTTACAAATTAAATAAAATTAAACTAAAAATTATAAAAAGAAAAATAAAAAAATTGTTGCCTAGTTTAGGGCTTTTGAAAGCAGTGAGTATAGATTGAAATGCACATTTTAGTCTGAAATTTCTTCGATTGTTCAGTATATTTTCTTTTAATTCGATTTGGTATTAAAATATTAATTGAGTAATCAGTATACTAAAAACTAGTCTGTAGTACAAAAATCTTGGACTCTATTAACAGAATACGCTTTAGTGTGGAACGTCAAGTTCAAAACATTGCTTGCATAAACTTAAAAGTTTTTTTGTAGAAGTAGAAAGAAAAAAAGCACGGAAACAAATGCAGGTTAACTTCTCAAAATAGGTTTGCTCTTGACGAATTGTTCAGTTAACATAAAAAGTAGTATACTTTTAGGCTCATGTTGTTGTAATATTGTGTTAAACATAACAAATTTTTTTTTAATATTTCTGGACAATTTTTGTATTATACCTTTAAAAACACTATAAAAAATTGTACACACTTATTAAAAAGGAAATTCTATTTATTTTTAAAATTTGAAATTCATGGTTTTCAAACATTTTTTTTTTAAATTTATATAAAAGAAAAAGAAACAAGTACATATATTTAATGTTTATTAAGAGCTTGCTTAGTTGTTTTGTTTATGTGGTGATCCATAGATACCCTCTCGCTCCGTTTTGTTGTCACATCCTCGCTATCAACTTGTCAAAAAGAAACATTCAGGCAAGACGTAACTACATCCAGTCCGTGCAATTTAAAAACTTCATAAGTCATTCAATCCTTACCTCAGCTAGTTCCGTAATGTCATCAAAGGGCAGGTTTACTCAAAATTAATATTCTCTTCCTCCATAGGGCAGTTAATATTCTCTTCCTCCATAGGCATAGGCAGTTTGCAACTGTGTATTAAACGGAATTTTCATTCTGGCTATTTACTCCCCAATGGCCCAAAAATCAGTAAGCACTGTAGTGATCCTACTGGCGATTTCATGCTTCATGCACAGCAATGACCTGGTTCTCCCAGGGTCATATTTTGGCCAAAGCAACCTGCTGATCCTGCAAGTCGTCAGACTACTCCACTTCTGACCCGCGATCCGATAATATTTCTTATCATTCTTCCCCTTTACCACTCCCATTCGTGGGAAGACTGGCTTTCCCTGAGATATGCCTATACTAGATACATGTCTCGCCAACTCGTCTACCATTTCGATGCCTTCCGTATTCCTGTGCCCCGGCACCCATATAAAAGTAACATTATGGTGCATACCTAAGCTATCGAGTCTGCTTCTACTCTGGTCCACTAATTTAGAAAAGCTTGCTTACCGGCATTACAAAAACTTGGTTTGTAAAAACCAACTGTTAGAAAACTACTGTGGCTTTGAAATCAATCCAATAAAAAAATGTATTTTCCTAACTGCTAAACTTTAGGCTAATAGGATGTAAGTAATTCCATTAAAACTTACAATTTTCATATTTAACACCTGCTATAAAGGGTGAAGTGATTAAAACGTTAAACTACTCCCCCAAAGATCCAGTTTTAGATCCAGAGAAGAAAAAAAATGTATAAAAGTATGTTTTATTTAATAGTTCAAATTCATTTATAAAATTAGAATGCCTCTTATACGGTCGTATAAGTAATATGTAATTCATTATTAGTTACTCATACGCCTCTGAGTAAAAAAATATAATGCCTTCTTGAGTTATTCATACATTTCGTGCCGCTTCAAGTAGGGGATTTCTATTTTTAAAATTTTATTCTTTGACATTTACAGTTGAAATCTTTTATCTATTCGCTGATTTTTTTCCATTTACTTGCTTTTGTTTTATAAAAAATTGGGTGTTTTTTTTTTCTTCAACATTTACAAGTTTTTCAATTGCCTTATAAATGGTTAAGACAGCAGTTAACAAAAGGACCTGCTTTTCATTTTATGTTATTTTGTTTACTTCAAACAAAGTATTCATATCATGTCTAATCTCAAAGGCCACTGAAGCATTTTACAGCCACTAAAAGCAGTTGTTTAAAGGAATTACAAGTGGGAATAAATAATTGTTCAAAAATAATTGTATGTTATTGCTTTTCTTGCATATAAAAGGCATTTAAAGACTACACGATAGGAGCAACAGCAGTGAGTTAAAAACTTTAGGCTTCTCATTTTTTGTTTGGATTCTAGGTTCTTTAATTTAAATAGTAATGAACGGGAAACATCTTTTCAGATAAATTGTGACTCCGAAATTCAAAAAATTACAAAATTACAGGCAGAGGTATATTAAGTCCTGCAGGACTTCATTGCAGTCTTGGCATGAATATTCATAAAATTTAACATATCAAGACTGTTAGTCAGTTTAACTTAAGCATGTCCTCTTAATTAAATTATGGTAGAGTGAAAACAGTCATAGTTATGTGAAGTCAACAATTTTATTAGCAGATGAGAGTCTCATTCATGCTCAATATTTTCAGAATAACATGCATTTGAATCAACGACCCAGGTTCAAATCCCAGTAAAGTTGAAAAATTAAAAAGTTAGATTGCGGTTTTTTCAAAAATTATTATTAAAAAATAAGAGTTCACCCCCTCCAAGAAGACCATCTTCAAAGAAACCGCTCCCCGACATTCTACTCTATTCCACCTTAACTAATGTCAACAAAAAGCGAATGATCCCTATTGGGAAATAGAAGATAACAGCTAAACCTACATAGCGAAGACACTCAACACCACACAATCAACATGCAACCATAAGGCAATTGCTGTTGATCATTCAAGGGTGAAGGTATAACACTGGCCTTTGAATGATCAATTCACAGCAATTTGCCTCATTCCTAAGGCGCTTAATAGTAATATAAGAAACAACAAAAAAATATAGGTTTTGTCAGAAATGTACCGTCGTTTCCAAAAAATTCCAATACAAAGCAATACATTTAGTAGGGGTTTACCCCTGAGTATTGGTCTCAAAATAAAAAATAAAAAAAATAAAAAATGTGCAACCAAAATATTTAAATAACTTAGTGATGTTATATTTGAGTTGATATATAGAAATCAAGCAATCAAATGTTATGTTTGAGTTTGAACTTTCTTCCTTACACTATTATTCTGTAGAATACTTTTGTTTTATAATGACTTGGTTACTTTAAAGCACTATTGTTGTGGTTTTTGTTTTAAACAAAAAAACTTTCGATTTTCCCTAAGATACTTCTGAGTATGAGAATATGTATTTGGCTGTCTGTTTAATTTCTAGTATGATTTCTAAATTTATATGTATATGTTGTACAAACATATCTGTTTTACCATTTCCTTTCGTTCTGTGTCTTTTTAAAGTTTTCCTATTTTCATTTGGTGGCTTTTTATGCCATTTTCCCCTAATTTTTCTTTTACTTATTTTATGTCTTATTATTAATCTTTTGATGTCAAACCATTATTCATAATCAGTCGTGTTGAAAATAATACTAATGCTCTTGATGTTGTTGTTGTTGTTGTTGTTGCTATTCTTGTATTATTTATTATTTTTCCTGATATTGTTATTTTAGTTGTTGTACCCATTTGAAATTTTATCGTCGTTTTCAATTGAAATTTCTTTCGCGTTATCTTATAATGAAAAACAAAAAAATTATTTTCCCTTTTTAAAAAAATGTTTTTCTTTGTTTCGTTTTGTTTTACACATTTATTTACTTTTTAATCTTTAGAATATAGTTTTATAGAAAATGTGATCAGAATTGAAATCTGGCAGCTGTGTCAGGTTGTTATGGTAAATTTCTTGTATTTATAATTCAGTTTTTACACAGTCGATATGTTCTTAATTAGATAAGTTCATGCAAACAATAAGTACTTTTGTAGGAGCGTATTAGGAGAGATGTTATAAAATATCTGTACTAACATAAAAAACTGAATATTTTTGTAAAAAATTCTTCTTATTTAACAACAGAATCCCCTTAATTCACTTTTTTCACTAGTTTCTACATCTTGTTTATAGTGAGGACTATTTAAGATCTTAATCGCATACTCCACTTCTTCAGCATTGACACATAAATGACCACGGTGACCTCTTTTTGAGTTTAGAATTAAAATATAATACGAAGGAACTATAAATCTGGCAAATATGGTATTTGATAAAGTAATTCATACTTTAAATAATTAATTTTAGTCATCGCATTTCATCACTTTTTTTTTACAAATGCGACTACATACATGCATTTATAACTCGGCATTACAAGCCTTTTTCAGAGTTACGGCTTAGCTTCTCACAGAACCCATATTGTGTGCTTTATTTTTTATTTATGAGTACTGAAACCTACACTTTAATGTCAAATCCGAACTCCAGACTTGAGAAGCTTGTTTATGGAAATCAGTTACTCTCAGAGCTTTTTCCAGAAAACTGCTAAGACGTGGTCGCTAAAAGAAATATTTCTTCATATTTCTTTCTTACAGGATGTTAGAGCTGAGGTTTAAACCCGAAGCTCTCGCCCTAGTATGCCAAAACACTTCAACTAGATTATGTCGACCAAAGGCGACTAGTTTTGTTTAATTTCATTATATAAAACTACAGTAAGTGAGAATGGTACTCGTCTCTGCTGGCTTTTTCTTTTTCAAAATACTCGTAATTAACAAAAGTTATCGCAAAAAGCATATAACATGACCTTGCCTGCATATAGAACTGTCTTCGCTTTCTTTAGGTTCGATTCTCCTATTACAGTCCACTGATTTAGTTTATCTTTTTTTAATATTTCTGGATGTAAAGTGGGTGAATCCATGTTTCATTAATGGTTGCGGAACAAAACAAAATCTTAGCACTATTGCAGCATCGTCAAAAACTCTCCTTTGAAATACCTTGTTATTTTTGCTTCATACAGGGTTGCTACATTTTTACTAATTAAACTTGTGAGCTTTAAAAATTCAAAAGAAAAATTTTAAGGGATTACATAAAATCATTGGGTCATTAGCCCTGAGGTTTTTTTTTATTTTAATTTGGGTATAAATGTGTGCAGAACCAACGAAATCTGCTTTAAGAAAGAAAAAAGGGCTTCACCTAGTTTTTGTCTTAATTCTTGGGAGTGTGTAGCTGTCCTTCATAGTAACAACATTCAATTTTCTGTAATCGTTACAGAATGTTTTACTTCTATCGGTTATTTCTTTGTTTTTCATTAGGATTACAGGCTAGCTCTAAAGACTTCATGATATCTTAATTATGTAATTTTTCTTCATGTCATTTATAATCTTTGGTAATACATCAATAAATCGCCGTGGTCTAGTGGTTAGTGTGTTGGCTTAGTAAGACATGAGCCCTGGGTTCGACACCCAGCTCTGACATCTTAAAAAAAAAGAAATATGAAAAAAATATTTCTTTCGGCGACTACCTATCAGCAATCTTCTGGCAAAAGGTCTGAGAGTAATTAATTGCCATGAACAAGCTTCTCAAGTCTGTCGGAGTCGACATTAAAACTGTAGGTCTCGGTACTCATGGATAACAATTTACACACACAACATAAGTACTGCGAGAAGCTAGGCCGTAATCCTGACACAGGGTTGTAGGGGCCAGTTATGTATGTATGTATGTAACACATCATGTGCTGAAGATAAATATGCTATGGCCGTCTTATAACCAACTTTTTTAGCCTTAAATTGAAGGTTAAGAACTGTACGATCTGTATTTTCAGCACGATTGTAGCACGAGCCGTACAGTAGATTGATTTTGGCTTTATTGTACGAGAAATTAACCGTTCGTAAAATGTGGATTTTTACGCCAACAATTCCCCTCCTTACATCTACATTAGAAAAATAACCCTAGCCAAGTTATAGGCGAAAGTTGCATATGAAATTTGATCAATCGATGGGCGGACAGATAAATGGCATTCTATTTCGTAAATGTAGGCAAAGTTCGGGCATTACATACATACATAATTGGCCGTTATTCATCGAAACTTTACTTTTGTCGTTGAAAAATTTGGCCAAGAAATTTTCTTTAAAGTAAGGGCGAATAATATGGGGGCCTTGACGACTACTTTAAAAAAATAATCTATAATTATTATATACCTGTCATAAGATCCTAAAACTAATTTCTTAATAAGAAGTAACATTCGTTAAGGAATATGTATTATAAACACTAGCAGAACTGAACTAGTGTTTATACTAGTAATACATATTCTTTAACGGACGTTAATACTTATAAAGAAACCAATTTTAGGACCTCAAGACCGATATGTTTGTAATAATTAAATAATGATAATAAATAAAAGTATTATATTTTATTTATTTATTTAAATTAGAATACTATATTAATATTATTTCTAATTATTGCGAGATGAGTCACTAAGACCTTTGCTCGGTGGAGTATCAAAGACCAGGATCTCTGGCGGGAATCAAACCCAGAACCCTCACACTAGCAATCTAGCACATTAATAACTTGACCACTGGGTCTAGTTTTACTTTACATTAAAAGTAAAGGTTCAAATTGATTCCAATTAGGAATGTAATAAATAAATGATTTAAAAAAGACCTGAATTCTAATTTTTTTGTTTTATAACTCATAACTTTAGGTAAAAAAAAACGATATAAAAATATAATATATTTATTTGGTTTCCGTTTGGAGGCAAATTAAGTATATATTTCATAGCATTAATAAACAAAATTGATAGTTACTATTTAAATGGCTGTAAATCTGTACAATTTGTAACATTTTTTTATATCCTCCTTTAGTTGCTTTTGTTTCCTGAACAAAAAAAGTAAAATAAATAAATAAATCCTTTAATAAGATTTATTTTCGTCCTGAATAAATCACAACTAAATAAATACAAAATTATTTTAGGATTTCCTTTATTCGTAGTTTCTTGCAAGAAGAAAAAATCTATAATTTTTTCTGCTCATTTATAGTGTTTGATTTGTGTATTTTTATAACACTGATTATAATTTCATTTCATGTCCTTTTTCTCTTTCTCTCTCTCTTGCTCTCTTTCTCTTTTCTAAATGACGAAACAAAAAAAAAAAACAAAAAAACACAAAAATCACATTCAGTTGGTGAAATAGCCCACAGGCAGAAACTGATGAAAAATCAAGAAGCAAAAAAGAAAAAGAAAAAAATTGAAAACGTTACAGCCATTATACGATTTATGTTGACTGTATGACTTGTTTAACAGGATAATGAATGAAAATTTGTGTGGTTGTAGTGGGTTTGTTGTATAAAGCTTTTGTATAAAGTTTTGTTATATTCGAAGCAAAAACCAAAAAAAAAAAAAAAATGAAAAAAAAAAACATGCTTCAGAAAAATACAAATGACAACTCTTGAGCAATAAGTTACTACAACAATATTACTCGCCTACTATTTATGCTTACAGTCAAATATGGGAATAACGAATTTGAAGTTTAAAAAAAGGTCTATTTTACAATCTTGAGCTATTACACTGAACTAAAAGCCATTAAGAAAAATCATACAATTCCTTAAAAACTGTGTAAGTCAAGATTAATAAAAACAATTTTCGTTATAATCATATTCGACTGTGCATACATATTATTTGTATGTATGTTATATGGTTGTATATCTTTCGTATAGGTCTTCTGGTCCTCTGTATACAAGTATAAAAAGCATTACAATGATGGACTTTATTGTGTTCTTAAATTATTTTTGCGGGAGTTTTTTTTTTCAAACGGTTTTTTATCCGTTTTTTTTATTATTTTGCCAGAATCTTTTTTTTTTGTTTGGGTGTAACAATAGCACTGAACATTGTGCTGAATTTGTAATTCATGTCACCGCCTTTTATAACACAGACAAGTTTTGCCAGAAGTTGGATTTTATTTTTATAAAATGATTTCTTTTTTTACTCTCTTCTTTGAGTGGTGAGGTCTTGCAAAAATAATAAAAACGAAAAAAAAATAATAATAATAAAAATCGTTAAAAAAGTTTGCAGATAATGTGACATCGCGTGTTTTTTATTCACACTTTAATTTATAAAATTTTGCATATTTCGTGTTCCCGTTTTCATTCTGGTAACAGGCTACTGGTTGGTATTGCTGTAGTTAATGAAAGCATTTTATTTAAAGGCCGACAACAGCAACTAAGAAAAGACCTCATTGGAAATTAAAAAAAAAAAACCTTTCAAAAGAGGCTTAATTTTTAATTAAAAGTTAAATTTTAAAATTTTTTTTATAAGATTCTAAAACTGATATTCTTTATGAGAATTAATATCCTTTAAGGAATATGTATTAACAGTAGGGGTACTGAACTAGTTTTCGACCCCCGCTACCAAGGTCTCAAAAAAGTTCTTCGTGTTTTCCATATTCATTTTTCTACATTATCTCTTTAGCTTGCCATCTATTCTAATTTCATTATACAAATTATATCTGTTTACTGTTTCGAATAAAATCTAATTTTTATGTTGAGTTACTAGTACTTTTATTTAGAACTACTTATAATATATTTGAGATACTCGTATTATCATATTTTGGAAAGTGTTGTCAATTTCAGTTTAATAAGAAACCAAAAACTTGCCCTCAGACGAGCTATGCGATGCCACCATAAAAGTTTCAGAAGGTCTTTAAAGATTTGTTTGAGTATGTGCTGATTCTATGTTACAAGGAACTTGTCTCGAAGACTATTTGATGGTTTAGCATTGAATTCTGCTCATGACATCAGATTACTTCTTCATATCTATATTTTTCTTAATTCTTTATGTCATTAGACCAGTAATTAACAAAAAATTCTGCGCCCACAGTGAAACTTGCCTTAATTCAAACTACCTTTAATTTAAGCTGGACAAATTGTATATAGAAAAGGACTGAGACACACTGTATATTAGTCAGTTTGCAATACGAGAATATGACTGGCTGGTAAAACTGACCCGAATGGGCAAGGAGTGTAGGGTCGGTTTATGCTGGAATACACAGGAAAATGATATGGTGGATGAACTTGCTAAAAGACACTGATGCCTTTTGTGTGTCTTTAAGAAATTACCTTGCTAACTATCATGGTACAATCATTGCTATGTTTTAAATGATAGGTAATCCTATTACTTTGCAACACTGTTTCCATAAATGCAACACTGTTGTTGATTCTTGTCCACAATTTATAACATTTTCTTCCTCTTTGTTTATATCTGTTTTTTTTTTGTCTATTTTTTCATTGTATGAAAATCAAAATTAGCAAGTTTTGTTTTATTTTTTATTTTCTATAAAATATCCCTACACAATGGGACTATACTGGCTAGGTATGGACGATACAATCAAGGAAATGAAACGGCTGATAAACTTGCGAAAACTACCACTAATCAGTTCAAATAACTTTTTTGTGTCTAAGACTATAAAACATTAACTTGGCAACTATCATGCTGCAATCATAACCATGTTTGAAATGGCATTGAAGCCTATTACTTTGCAACCCTGTCGCTAAAAACGCAACACTGTTGTTGATTGCTACAGATAATTTAACACATTTTTTTTCCTCTTCGCTTGTGTTCCCGGTTTTGTTTTATTTTGACATATTTTCACTGTACAACAGTTCCTTTTTTTAATTTGCCCAGAACAAAATCACAATTTTATCTTTTTTGCAGAAAACATTTTAGATATAAAAACGATTAATGGCTCTGAGAGATGGTTCACAGCTGAATAAGAAAGAAAAAAAAAAATTGACAATTCACATTGTTTTTGCGGTTATTCTTTTGGTAAATCAAGATTTAATTGGTAACTGTAATAGAAGTAGTTTTCAGTCATGCCTTACATTCTCTAGGGATAAACATACCGGGGCATACAATTTTCCAAACGACAGAATTGAGAAGCTTGCTTACGGCAATCAATTACTTTTCAGAGATTTTGCCAGAAGACTACTAAGAAGTAGTTGCCGAAAGAAATATTTTTTATATTTTTTTTCAAGACATCAGAGCTGGGGTTTGAAATTGGAGCTCGTGAATAGTAAGTCATATTTACGGGACAGCTGACCGTGCACTGCGGTGTTAATGAACGTCTTTGTTAAATCGAACAGAATTCCTTACGAGCAGTGTGTGTAGGTTCCGTGACAAAGGAATTAATCATGTTATCAGAGCATACACAATTGTATAGCATTGGCTCATAGCAGGGGAAGGAAAAATATTAGTAGCAGCCATTATTTCAAAATCTAGATATGAAGATACTATGGGAACCCTTGATAAGTTGAGGACGGTACAATAGATCTTTAGATCGAAATAATTTAATATGTCGTGTATGAATAAAAAGAAAATTAAATAGACTTGCTTAAAAATTGTGACTTATTTTGTTGTTTTTATAATTTTTTTAATCTACTAACTTTTCTACATGCTCTCAAAACCTGAGTTCTTCTTAGTTTACTATGACTAGTTAATTGAAATTTTGGTACAATTTTTCATCTTTTCTTTATTTAACTCAAAAATATACTTTTTTAATGCTGCATTTATGCAATTCGTGTAATTCTATTCTTTACTTGGAAAGTACATTCAACAACATCCATACTTTTATAAAATGTGTTTTCTTTTTGTCAAGATCCTATTTCATTAGTATTTATTTTGTATATCATTTATTACCATCCTATTGTTAGTCAGTCCTGCTGTTGGTGTTCATTGTGCAAGTTTTTCATCAAGACAGGACAATAATTTAAAGTAGTTTTTTCTCACTCTCTACTCTACTCTACTCGGTTCTAATAAAAAACTCTATTATAAATTTGTTTTTGATTGTGTGTGTGCGTGTGTTGGTGTAAATTAACTTTAAGGCATACAGAACAGAAAAGAGAAAGATTTTACTCTACTTACTGGAATTCTTCTTCATAAATATTTGCCGCCTGAAAACGTGACAGTCATGTTTTATTGTCAAATCTACCAAATGAGACTTTTTTCAATTTCTCTTTTAATTTTTAAGATATTTTTTTCTTCGTTTATTTAGATTCTTATATTTCTCTTCTTTGATTTTTTATAATTTCGAATGTTTCTATACAAAGGATCCATTGTTAGAGTTTGCTGCAGGTTTTGATTCGTTAAAGAAAATTTAAATTTGCTGGTATTAATATTTTTGTGCTACTTTAATTCTTTCTTTAAGGATTACATTGTTGTCAGGACTTGTTAATAAATAGAAAGAGAGAGAGAGAGATAGAGCGAGAAAGAGAGAGTAGTTGAAAGGAATTAAGTCCATTGTCTAAATAATTTTATCATTTATTTCAAAAACAGTCTATCGTTGCAAATAATTGGGATAAAGTTTGCAATTAAAACAGTGTAACATTCCAAGTTAAACAAAATAGAAAAAATAAAGAATCTTTTGGAAAGCCACCCTAAAGTAGGCAAACAAAAATGTAAAGTCTTTTCGAATGTAGTAAACTGTGGTCTATTAACATATTTGTATATATTGTATTTTATAGTATACTCCAAGGCTGTTATTCTAGTATTCTAAATTATTTGTTTCACAATTATTTTGCTTACAGGTGGTGGTTCATCTGACATTTATAAAGATCAATGCAATAAAACTGTAGATATTTTCGAAGATGTCAGTTCACCGGAGGTGACGAATCAAAATGTTGGCCGACCTTTGACTTGCTGGTATCGTTTTCGTACACTAAAAGGTGCACCACGTGATTTTGTTCTGAGACTGCGTTTTAAGAAATTCAAAATTGGTACACTGATAAATGCTACACATTGTGAGGGAGGCTATTTACAGGTGAGTGTTATTTGGATTTTCTATATATTTTAGTTTTTGTTTTTATGTCTTTTCTATCGATTTCTGTTAAAATTAGTATGGTCTTCAAATGGTGGAAGTTTTAATTTGTTTTTTACCTTTTTTGTAGTAAATAAATATTTTTTTATATTTTTTTTTTGTTTTTTAGTTTTTTTTTATAAAAATAATTGTAATTCAATTGAGAATTTTAAAACAAAACTAGTTAACTCGGCAAACGTTGTTTTGTCATATAAATTTGCTCTAGGAAACATTTTTAGTTCAAATATATTTGATACTCTTCACCGAACTGCAAAAGTCAGCATTGATATGAGCAATCAATGTCTGCATTACTAATAACTTTTAATACATGGTTATCTGCAAATTTGGCTACTTTAGTTTTATAATTGAGGATAGGGAGAAATATCCACTGTATCGCTCCGAGTACTTCTTAAAAAAAAAACCTAAACCATATATGCTTTACAGTACGCGGATCTATCTAGTTTAAAATTTCATCGACGTCGGTACGTCATTTGGGTGAGGCATAAATTTCCCCTTGTGGAAACATTTAGGGGTACAAAAAATAGATGTGAAAGTTTACATTTGTTAATCTAAAGTTGTGTTAAGACACCAACAAAATTTGATCAAAATCAGTTTGTTAGTCAGCTCTTGTACCGCCTCCTCTTAGTACTTTAAAAACAAAAAACGTAAACCATATATGCTCTTCGGTTTGCGGATTTATCTAGTTTAAAATTTCATTGACGTCGGTACGTTATTTAGGTGAGGCATAAATTTTCCCTTGGGGCGGGCCACCTTAACATTTAGGAGTATGAAAAATAGATTTTGACCGATTCTCAGACCTACCCGATATAAACACAAAATTTCATGAAAATCGGTTGAGCCATTTCGGAGGAGTTTGGAACAAACACCGCGACACGAGAATTTTATATATTAGAATTGAAATTTACGTCGACTTTCTAAGCGCAAGTTGCAATGTTTTTTTTTTGATTGCGTTTTCCATACTCAAATATTCCTATATGTTGACAACTCAGTTTTATGAATAGGTGTTATACATATGAAGTCATAACTAACATCGTGAGAATAGTAAAAACAAAGAGCAAACAAAACGACTTAAGTTTGCCAGGTACACCTGTGCTTGATATTCCTGCTGCCAAAGAGTCTCATTCGCGTTAGAATTAATTTTTTCATCGAATGATAATAATCTGAAATACAAAATATCATAATTTGCAGTAAAATTTTTGAACAACATTTTTGGATAAAAATTGATACACACAATATGGGTGCTGGGAGAAGCTAGGCCGTAACTCTAAATAAGGATTGTAATGGTCAATTATGTATGTGTATGACAAAAGCACGTTTAAAATACCATATTGGAAGAGGGATAGCTGTACATCCATAAGGCAGTAGAGTTTTGGCATATTGTATCGAAAACAGATAATAAAATAATCTGAAGGTTCATTTGAAAACAATTTATTTGCAATGCAATGTCTTAATTGTTTCTACCTTCATGTCTTGCTACCTTCATAAAACTTAAACAGTAATTGATTGTTTTTGCATTATAAAATCCAAATAGTCACATACCTTAAATAAAATTTTTTAAAAACTTTATAATATTGATAATATTCGGATTTTATAAAGTTTTTATCCACTGCCGTCACACTATGTCTGAGCCTTTATTATAATACAGCATTATTTGTAGACGCCGTAGTATAGTTGTTAGTGTGTTGGCTTACCAGTTAAGGGCTCCGAGTTTAAACCCCAGCTCTGACATCTTGAAAAAAAAATTTTTTTTGGAAAAATATTTCTTTCGGCGACTATCTCTTAACCGTGTTCTGTCATTTTCAGTCTACTCCACCAAGAAACGAATGATCAGGAGTACAGCGCCGCCTTCTGGGAAGATAACAACTAACCTACATTAAAAAAAGAAGATGCTCAACACTCACATTCAACATCCAGATGGTGAAGGTGAAGGTATAACACTTGTCTTTGAGTGATCAAATTGACAGCAATTTGTCCTATTGACATCAGGCGCTTAACATCTAAATATCTATATCTATATATTCAACATTCCAATACAATGCAATGCATTTAGTAGGGGTTTACCTACTGTAATTGGATTTAATGTTACTTAAATATTGCTTTAGTTTTAACAAATATGTTCATTAATTCCATACTCATATTTCTTGTATTTTTTTTTTCATCGTGTTATTAAAAACACAAATTTTTTAGCTCATGTTAAGGTCTTAATTCCAAAGATAGTTGTCCTTAAATAGTGTACAATATGAGAATTTATGTCCAAAAAGTTTAATGCAATATTTTTTTGTAATTATTTCAATGTCATGAAAACTTTGTAATAAGTAGTCTTACAGCATATGTTAAAGTGCTAATTTTGTATAATTTTTTGCTCTTTTATTTAATGATTATGTTCTTTAAAAGCCACAAAATAATTTGTTAACATATATGGTTTTGAAAAAAAAAAACAAAATTAGGACTCTAGGGAATGGTGATTTATGGTCCGAGACAGAAGCAAAGGCTTCATCATACTGGCATTTTAAGAAAAGATATCAAATTAAATTTATTGCTTAATATAAACAGTACACGCTTACAATAAATAAAAAACTATATATTAGTACATACATACATATGTATATGTAGACAGTTCGAAAAGCAAGAAAAGATTCCTAAGAGAGTATATGTTGTGTAAGTAAATATTGTGTGTATGTGAGTGTGTCCTTTAAGATAAATGTATGACATGAGCTTAACATATGGACATCATATTAATGGCATGAAAGGAAAAACAAAAAATAAATGTACAAAAATAAGTCTTAATAATGAGCTCAGATTTTGTTTCAAGAGGACAGTTTGATAATTTCCTAAATTTTAGTATAAAATATTTCTTTTTTCTACAAAAAAACATTTTTTGCTGTACAGATTCTGCTTTTAAGCTCAATTTATAACAGATTCCTTTATCGAATCACTATTGTTGGTGCCATAAACGATTGCCGGGATTTGTTGTGGTGCATCCAAAACGGCATACCAAAATGGGCTCTAAACTACAAAAATGATATGAAATTTTCTGTATAGCCCTCGCATATTGTGATGTCTTACGTAAGCGAGTTTCTGTGTTTGATTTCCACTTCCGTTGGTTTAGTAGTAAATTTCAGTGTCAATTTTTTTTTTACAGAACACTTACATACCCCTGCTGGTTTTAGAAATAAATAAAAATGAGCGAAAGCAGGCTTCTTTGTCTTATTTTTTGAGTCTCTTTTCTTTTCTTATTTTAGGTCTCTACTTTTGGCCCATAAATGATAACATATGGGAATAATCATGGCCCAGTTGACATCCTCATATTTATTTTAGTTGTGAAACCAACAAAACATAAATTAAAAACCAAAATAGAATTTTTCTAAAATTACTTTCTCTTTTCTCTTTCATATATTTTTATATTTAATTTTTTTTGAAATTTTGACTTAAATCAATAGAATTTCTTTATTTTTCAATTTTGTTTAAAAGATTGTGTTTTTGCTTGTTTTTGCTAAAAAAAACATTTAGCTTTTTTGTGTTTCCGTTGGGCTATATATACGCCATTTAGTTCGTGCAGTGAATTTTAATTTCTATCAATTTTTAATGTCAATCTTTATATTACCATCACTTTTCATGCTTTTTTCTGTTTATTTGTTTGGTAGATTGTGGATGGCAATGCTAAAACTGATGTCTCCAATCGCCGTGAACCGGGCATGTTTTGTGGTGAAGCTGAACAGCCGCAAACATTTATCAGTGAGACGAGTTACGTGAAAGTTATGTTTCATACGGAAAATTTTACAGACCAGGTAAGTTAACTATATTATGTATGTGTGTGTGTTTTTTTGTGATTTAATGATGAAGAGCAGGCAAACAACTTAAGTTCAAATCTTTATTACTTGTATTAAAAATTTTACAGCATACTTCAAGGCAAATAAAATTACAAAACTGTGTAAACTAACCTTTAAAAAGTAATTTATTTTTAATTCAATGGGAAACCCCCCATTAAATAAAATATTTTAACGCGTATAAAAATTTAACTCTGCAGCTCAAATTCTTGCAGATAACCAGGCTCAAGAAATTTTGTAGCTAAACTTTTGGTTAGGTTATCTTAGGTTAGCAGGTTGCTGTACAATAAGAAAACAAGATTTTACTGCCCAATTAAGCCCAGTCGTCCTACGACATTTACCTACCTACCTAACTGGCCTTTACAACCCTGTGTCAGGATTACGGCCTAGCTTCTCGCAGCACTCATGTTGTGTGTGTCAATTTTTATCCATGAGTACCGGGACCTACAGTTTAATGTCGACTCCGAACGACAGACTTGAGAAGCTTGTTCATGGCAATTAGTTACTCTCAGAGCTTTTGCCAGAAGACTGCTGAGAGGTAGTCGCCGAAAAAAATATTTTTTTCATATTTCTTTTTTTGAAGGTGTCAGAACCTGGAACCTGAAAATAAATAGAAAGAGAAAAAAAATTATATAGAGGTTGAAAGATCACGAAAAAGGAAAATTTATCCAGTCTATATAAAGTGCTAATTGGTAATATTCTAATATTAGCAAAAAAATGGAGAAAGTAGGGAGGAGAGAATGGAGTTATCAATTACTCACTATAATTAAGCAGCGGTGTACGTTCATCATTCTACAGAAGAAACTTATTATTCAAGGTTAGAGAGAGAGAGAGAGAGAGAGAGAGAGGAGAAAAAATTGGGAAAGGAGAGTTTCCGCTGTGAAGGACAATTACAAAAAATATATTGCGGCTGTAATAAAAGTTAATAAATCTAATCTATCCTTGCTCAGATCTACTTCGTCAAGACCTTTGCAAAATTATTCGCAAAGGTACAAAAATACCTCAAAGATACCTAATTGCTGCTTTGTTTTAAGATAAGATGTGAATATTGCTACTTTCTATTGAATCAGGGAGCCTACACGACATTTGAATTTGCTATAACCTATACTAGTGAATGAGCATATATAAGAAGTGATCAAACAATTCTCGACTCTTTGAATCCAACACAGGTTTTTGAATAAAAAAGAATAATTATATTTAATAATCCTTTAAGAAAATTATATTTCTCTACGTCATCGTATTAGAAATATGTCAAACCTCTCTTTCTACGGATGTATTTCCCTGCATTGTTCTGATATCTACTGTGACTATACGATCACAACAAAATTTAATAAAATTATTTGTTTATAATTAAAATTGATGGTGCAGAGTCACTAAAATAATTAAAAACTTCGTTTTAATTCAATAAATGGGATTTTTGTGATAAAAATATTGCCTCATAGACGTACAAAAATTTTTTTATTTTCTCTTTATATTTTCTATTATAAGACACCCACAAAAGGATAATTGTGGGATGGTGTCAATTGATAGATGCCTGTTAACAGAAACAGTATTGTGATTTCAGTTAAAAAACGGGAAATTTGAAAAAGCCATGGACTTATTTGCATTTAATTATATAAAATTGATTTGGTCTTTAAAGTAAATACAACAGCCACTGCTAGACCAAGTTTCTTTAGATCTCACACTACACTACACTTAACTGTCTAGAATATCAAAAGTTTACTATTTGTAATTCAATTTCTAGTTGCTAAGAATGGTTTAATAAAATACAATATTAATAAAAATCTGATTTTGCTTTTTGAATTTAAAATAAATTGTTTTTAATATATTTGCCTTCTTTTTAATTTTTATAAATTTAATATTCATTTATTGATTTCATTACATATCATTCACTTAATAACGTAAGCTGAGGCAAAAGCAAAAATAAAAAAGCGGAAATTAAAAATAAAGAGAGAGAGAGAGAAAGAGATAGAAAAAAATGAACGAATTATGTCAACTCATAAATATCATTATGCATTAAGTCATATAACAAACTGTCAACAATATAAAGTAACAAATGTATGAGTATGTTTACAAACATACACAAATGTGTGCGTATATAAACATGTTTGCACATGTATACAAAAATAAATATACGCATAAGAGAAGATATAGTAAAGCAGCGAGAGAGAGAGAGAGAGGGAAAGAGAACATCACGCATTAAAAAAGATTATTTTTGTTTATACTACAATGTAACACTATCCGTTATTAATGTAGTGTGTGCTTATTTGCATGTGGGTGTGTGTGTGTGTGTAAGAGTATATCAAAAACGCAAATTTAAATGATGTCCTACATATAGACATAAAAGTTAATGCGTGTATATTGCATTTATTGACATCTTTTAAGCTTAAAGCGTGAAACAGATAAAGACAGGAAAAGAATAGAAAATATAAAAACATAAATATCAACGACTAGTCGAATGTCCAATAAAATTATTGTATAAGTATATGTTTTTTAGTGCCCAGCTAGCATTTGGATGATGTTTTTTGTTTTTCATCATTTGATTATAAGAAAGTGTTTAATTTAAAATATAATTATAAATTATATAGCAATCGGATATATACTAGATTATCATTCATTCGGCAAGCAATGCTCTAAACCAGTGATCGGTTTCTACTGGCATATTTTGTAAATGCTTAAGTAATTGCTGCTCACATCACACTGATAGAAATAAATTCTTCTCTTACACTAATCTATGAGAGCATTGGAAGAAAAATAGTTATATTTTAAGTGTATCTTAAATTTTTTTATTAGAAAGATATTTAGAAATGAATCACATATAATTTAAATATATACATATATGTATACAGGGTATTCCAGAATTTAACGTCAATCCGAAAAGCGAATAAAAGACATGATCGGGTTGAAGTTTTTTTTATTTAAGTTTTATAAGTTGTGAAGCTTTTCTTTATCTATGTAAATTATACAAACTTTCGGCTTAGAGGTTCTTATATATAAATTAAAAAATTTGTCACACTTTTTCTTTTGTGTTACTATTTATATTATTTGTCACTCACTAAATTTTATTTATTTTTTTTTTTGTATGAAACTAACAAGTATTGTACCATTTTACAAATCTGATAAAATGCGCGAACTTTTCATGGCACTTGCCAAGTCACTTTAGTACTTTTATCTAAAAGAAGGTCCTATCAAAGTCGACAAATTTTTAAAATTTTAAATTCATAGTTTAAGAAATAGTCTTAATTCTAGAAAACTTGGGGCATTTGCGTCATTATTTTTGACTGTGGTTCTAGAAATGTTATTTAGAGTTACGTTTCCAAAGTTTAAATGAACAAAAGTAATAAAAATTAACCACAATAACAGAAGAATGGTTACAGTTTGACCATAACTTAAATGCCATAAACCGTCAAACTGTATGGGATAGATTTTTTTCTGACTTTTCTCATGATGGCTACAATCAAAACTGTCACACGTTTCGGCTTGATGTTGAGTTCTGGGATATGCTTTATATGCACGTATTTATAAGCTTACTTACATTCAAACTGCTCAGTTGGTTGTTAAAATTTTAAATAAATACTTGAATACTCGAAAATGAGGAAATCAACAGTGAAAAGTTTTTGAAAGTTTTATGAATTTTCTAGCCGGATTGCTTCGCTACACCTCCCATTACCATTTGTCAAAATTTTTTGAGTGATGATTTTTAGTAACTACAAAATAATTCAGACCAAATTCAGAAACTTTTGCTCTAATCGATCTCAAGGTATACAGAAGTTATAGTTACATATCTGTGGAATTTTGAAAAAACGTCTTCTCTCGAAATAAGAAAATTATCCAAGATTTTTATAGTATATATAGAATTTCCTTGTCCTTCGTTTGCTCTAATCCCCGTATTTCTACGACCTTTGGAACGCAAGATATGCATTTGACAAATCAACCTCTTTCAGAGCAGCATCGCAAGAGCCCAAATAAATGATTTTTAAGAAATCTAATTTTTTATTGTTGTTTATAAAATTGTTATATATTTAATTCCGATGCCAACCTAGTTCACACTTTATAGTATTGAAAAGGGGTACAAAGCTTTAAAAGGGTATAACTCGAGAACGGTAAAAGAGAATTTATTTTTTTTTCTGCTATCTTATTTAAAACTTAATAATCTTTTAAACTGCATCATTAGTGTTTTTAGTCTTTATACAAATTTTAAAAGTTATAAACCAATGTTTTCGATATTTGTTGAAAATTTTGGAAAAACTGTTATATAATGTATCCAAATGTGCAAAATCATTGCCGAAACTTATTATTTATGCACATGAAATTAAAGATCGGAATATTTTCTTTAACAATATTGACTCAGAAGCCGAGAAATGATCGATTTTTTACCAATTCATAACCAAAATTTGAATAGAGCCCAAAAAGTTAGAAATTTGATTAAAAATCAATTTGCGCGACCTCTAAACCACTTCCAAAAAATCTGAAAAAATTCTCAAAAATACTTTGCCTCATAGTGGTCCAAAATAAGCTTGATCCCCAAAAAAAAATTTTTTTTGGGACACACTAATGTACATATATATATGACAACTGTTGTTGTTTTTGTTTACTTTTACAATTTTAACGGCCATTTTGTTAAGTAATGACATTTTAGCTGCTTTCTGATAATTTTGTGATTTTATTTCCCCTTATTATTGTTATTTCGCCGTTTTTACCCACAATTACTTTGCGCTTCACGCTCTAATTTTGGTTACACAGGAACCCAGAATTGTTGCTTTTAGCATAACATTTAGTCGCAACAAAAATAAATTTTATGAAAAAAGACTCAAGTTTTTTTTAAATTTTAAAACAATGCTGGCTGGGTTTATTGGTTTTGTGAATGTGTGTGTGTAAGCTCTGCATGAATTTGTTTATGCTTTTACTTGTGTATGCGAGTGTGTCGCGTAATGTGCACTCATTTACCTACATCACTGTGCTTGTATTGCATTACTTTATACGAGGACAATTGTGTGTAAACTGCACAGGTTTGATCCACAGCATTTCAATATCATTTTGCGCAGTCATTGCATTAAATATTGACAGTAACAATTTACGCATACAACGAACAATATTTACATACATATGTATATATAATACAGGGTATTGCATTAATTTATGTTAGCATTGAAATACTAAATAATTATCACTTTCATATTTTCATGAAATTGGTTTTGCTCCACAACGAAAGAAGCGATAAGTCGGAAACAGTTTTTAACAATTAACAACAGCATTTTGTAAAACACAATAAAAAACAATTTGTTAATTATCTAGCAAGAGCTTTTGATATTTCCACATTTTGATATTGGAACAACTCAGGAAACTTCTAAATAGACTTTGAAACGCCGGCTCGTATTCTATCTTCAACTGCGTAAAAATCTTTATAGGAGAGAACTTGCCTTTTCAGTATTTACATTTCTCATAGATGTTTGCTTTAAACGTCAGACTTAAACGTATTAAATATAAGCTGACCAGAATAAATAATTGCAATATAAATAACCCATTAATTCGTCTTCTAAAACTGAGTGTTGATGGATATGAGCCTCTATGCACACACATACTATGTACATATATGCGAGAATAAATGCATGCCAGAATATATGACACCTATCATTAGCAATAGTAGATGCCAATCATTATGATTATGATGACCATCAACATTATGATGATGCTGATGTTCATGAAGAAACATTAAAGGATGATGATATTAAACATGATGCTGATTTCTTTACTTATAATGCTTAAAAACCATAAATTTTTTAATGCTAATTTTGTTGTCACAATCATTTAATAAAAACAATTTTATATACTCATCATCATCACCATCACCATCATCATTATTATTATTATTATTGTTTAATATTTCAATGAAAACAAAAAAAAAATTACATTTTGATCTCTCTCTCTCGTTTCATGCAGTAAAATGAGATGAGCCATTTACTATTTAAACACTTTCATGCATGCAAGAGCTTAAATTACAGAAAATCAAATAAAAAAATTTGTTTTTATAGTGAGAGTACGACTTGCTCTTTTTTTTTTGCTCGGTATGTAAATGAAAATATTAAAAATGAAATCTAGGTGTGAATATTATACTCTTTATTGATATATTTATTTTTTTGCTTTTTGCTTTCGGTTTATTAAATATACTTTAATTTTATTATTATTTCGTTTTTGTTGCTGTTGTCACTGTCACAACTACCGCTGTGATAATCATATTTATTGTTTTTTTGCTGTTGTTGTAACCTAATTTGCTACATTATTAATTGAATTGTCTGACATTTTTATAAATTTGTTTTTCTTTTTTTAAATTGTTTGATATGTTTTTATATTATTATGGGATTTGCATTTAAGGGAGTGAGTAAGAGTGGTAGAGAGAAAGAAAGTGATATTGATGAGAGGTGTCATAAAAACTTCTAGTTTATAGGAGTACTAATTTATTTATTTTAATATCAGTGAAATGATTATTTGTCAAGTATTTTCTATTCTTATATTTAAACAAAAATACAAATGTCTATGACTTTGACTTATAAATTAAGTTAAATTTTATCGCTTGCATCCCCCTAAGTTAACATTTGAGCCTCCTTTTGTTTGTAACTTCATTTTTGCAGAGCTTGAAGGCAAACAATGCCCATATATGAAAAGAGCCATATACAGATTATTGCCTAGACTAAATTAGCACTGGTGTATTGGAAACGAGGCGTATATGTACAACACAACGATCACTATCGTCAATGTGGTGGTTTAAAATGCTAGGTGGAAGGAAATTGATTTCTGCAGAATTTCAAGACCGACAATGCCCGATGCATACCCGACACTAATAGCTAATTAGGAACCATGCTCGCTGCAT
Source organism: Metopia argyrocephala (assembly GCA_963576795.1). Taxonomy (NCBI): domain Eukaryota; kingdom Metazoa; phylum Arthropoda; class Insecta; order Diptera; family Sarcophagidae; genus Metopia; species Metopia argyrocephala. The sequence goes on along the minus strand of OY756208.1, from coordinate 167,898,873 downwards.
GTTTAGACAACACAGTGATCACTGTCAAAACTATGGTAGTGTGGATGAGAAGCAGACAATCGAGTTCTTTTTCTTTTCTTGACCGACTGTACTGATATTTTTGATACCTGGTATATACAAGAAATTGCAGAGATACTCGTATGAGGCATCGAGCTGTGTAGCATCCGCATATATTCTATTCTATGAGGATCACGACTGCTGCAATTGTTTTTCTAATTACATTTTATTTGTATTTGACTGTTAAAAACTAAAAAAATCATGCAAATCCATATAGATTTAGTATGTACGTAATATAAATCCCTTTATAAACCTGTTTGTGTATCGTTCACGGCTAAACTGATTTAATTAAAATTTGAAGCATAGCTAACTTAGTGGAGATGCTCACCACACATATTCCACATATACAGATGGGGCTAATGACCATTCAAGGGTGAAGGTATAACACTGGCCTTTGAGTGATCAAATTGACAGCAACCTGTCTCACCAACAAAAAGGCGCATAATTAGTATCTAAAAATAAAAAAATATATCTATCTTCAAATTCCAATAAAATCCACTGCATTAGTAGGGGTTTACTTCTGAGAAATTTAATTACCCAAAGTGCAATGAAGTATGTTTTTTCTTCAAAATTGGACTTGCGCGTTATTTCTCCAATACAAGCTAAATAGCATTTTGTGTATATATTTAAAACGGTTTAAGCTAAATTGTCTGAACTTTTTTGAATGACTTCATGATTAATGCAAATCATCAGTCAGAAAGTTGACATTATCGGACAAGTGGGCGTGGTACCTCCTGGTACTAAATACTGACTTTTGTATGTCTTGAGAACGGTTAAAGCTAAAGCTTCTAAATTTGGTGTGAACGACTTTACGATCAAGAAAAGTCATCAGTGAGAGGAATTTGACAATGAAACGAAATTCTGCTAAGAATTTAAATTGTTTTTTGCAATAAATTCTCAATCAAATAGGAAAATAACATCCGTGAAGGAGTTGTATACTACCAGCCATACATTATCCAAAATTTTATAAATAACACAAAACAAATTTCTTATCTGAAAAAAGTACACCTTTTTGCTGAAAGTGGTATAGTTTAGCGAGGCAACTAATAGACTGAACGAAGTAAGAAGAAGAGGATGATTTTAAAGTGTTAAATTTAAATACATTTTCAGTTTTTTAGTGGTAGTACTAGACTTTTGTTTATGAGCTTGGATTAGACGGTTATGCTAGTATATGTCTTTATAACTTAAGAACGAATTGTCTGATCTGGTTGAATTCACCAGCAAATAACTAGGAATGTAATTTCCTTTAAGATATCAAAAAAAAAAAATTTGTGTTATACTATATATATACATATATGTATATATACTATATATATTGTTATACTATAATTCAATTCATTTATTGTCCTCCAAAGACTTAAGCATATTATCACAAAAACAGTGTCATTTGCTAATTTAAACTTTTAACTCCCATCTGCCACCGCACATCATGCACCTTCCGTACTCAATAATTAAAGGATTGCTTTTTTTATATAAAAAAATTTGTTATTTATTAATAACATTTTTAAATAATAAATACATATATGTATATACGTATGTAAGTACGTACATACAGTATATGAATAAGCAGATTTATAATCAATTTATTTTATTTGAATTGACAAAAAAAAAAACATTTTAAGGATGTAATTTCTGTAACAAAATTAAATCATAATTCTTTATTTTTTTTATTCCTACAAATTGTTTTGGTCGTGTAAAAATGGAATTTAAAAATATTTCTGTTTATTATGGTTAAACGGAAATTGAATGACATATTTTAAAGTTGAATAAAGCACAACCAAGTTAAAGTCGATAAAGAGTTTTTGAACTGCATGGGTTGTCATGTTGTGAGTACTACGGATTGCTGTCTATACTCATATTTCGGATGTTTTTTTGCCCACTGCTTTTTTTAAGCGTAGCAATATACGATGTAGTCTTGCTGTGTGGCTCTTTATTCTTGGAGTCATGAATATTCAAATTTAACAAATGATTTCTTGCATAATATTCAATACCAAGTTGGAGTCAATTTCATAAGAGCTTAATAATTTAATGCAGGCTTGACTATCAGATAGTATAGTTTGATAGTATGCCTTGTCTTTTGTACTTTTTGTGAGCATTGATTTGAGCACACCTTTGTCGCCTTGTACCACTGGAAGTTTCGTGTACCACAAAATATGGTCTCTTAACAGCTCTATATACTTTACCTACTTTTAGGAAATATTTGTCAATGCCACAGATAGTTTTCAGATAGAGCACATAAAGTCCCGCACGACTATATGACTTCTTTATTCTTATTCTTTTAAGTAGGTTTTCTTGTTAAAATAATTTTTTTTCACGAAATCATTAGTACTGGATGGCACAAGATCACAATAGAAATAAAGCATGAGTAAAATTTTTTACTTGTGTTACTCATGCATTATTTTTTTTAATAAAAATTTGGTTGTTGGTCTGTTTCTCTACAATTCCTAAAACAGTCTATTGCGTTCTTGTGTTACAACCCATCTCTAGGAATACCACTAAGGCCTGTGCTATGACGTGGCATAGCCTGAATTTAGTTTGTGAATATTTTTTTTTTATTAATTCTAGAATATTCACTCATTTATAACAAAGTGGGTCTTGAGATATTCCCAATCTTCAATCCAAAAATCCCCAATACCTTATCCGAAAATTCCCAAACTCCAAACCACAAATTTTTTTTTACTTAAAAAGTTCGTTTGTAGATATTATTGTGCTGGTAATTAAGATTTTTCCCGGTCTTTTATTTAAACCACAATAGTCTGCAAAAAGTTTCATTTACATTTTTAATAAAGTTAAGCCAGACACTTATAATTGAAAGATTTATGAAAACAGAAGAAAAAAAAAACGCACAGATAAACGAGGCAGACTATTTTGTTAACAAAAAAAAGTTTAAAATAAAAATTGTATTGTTCTGTTATACTGTGTAGAAAACCTAAAAATTATAATCCTTACGTGTTACGTGCTACGTTTTCTTTTTCTGTTTATTTGTTATTGATAAACTTTTGTTTGAGAAAATTATAAAAAAAGAAGAAATCTTGAGTTTCTTAAACTTTATCTTTCTTTATTAGATTTCAGAACTACAGAATCTGGTACAATTTATTTATTCTTTCATTCATTTGACATACAATCATTGCATTTTCTTTTATTTTCTCTATTTTTATCGCTCGTGAAGTAGAGTTTATGGAATTGCTTCCGTCTATAGTCTGTTTTCCTCTTTTCTTTTTTCTTTGTATTTCTTTCTTTTACACAATTTTTGTTTCTTTTATAAAACCACCTCTAATAAAGTCATAAATATTTATGAAAAACTTTTAGTTCCCCCCCTCCCTTGCCACTAAGCATCCATCTACTATAGTTCTCTTCTTGGTTAGACAGTCAGACAACTTGACTTTCTAAAGGAGACATGTAAAGTTAAAATTATTGCAGAAATTTTAAGGAAGTCAAGGCTGGGAGGAAAAAGAGTTGAAATAAAAATGAAAAGCCATTTTAATGAGTTGAGCTGTTGCTCATCAGGCCATAAGTTTTTCCTGTTTATTTTTACTTAAATGTTAGCAAATAATAACAAAAACAACTGTAACGCTATAAATGAAATAGTGTCTCTAATATTGCAAATGTACAATAATACGAGTCATAAACGAACTGTAAAAAATTGCTATACATTTGATTTTTTGTTGTACTTTTTCTAAACTTAATTTGGACTTGGAAGGAAAAAAAATCTTTGAATTATCAACACTGACTCTTAGCGTTACTTGTCCTTCAGAAATAAATATACTGTCCTGAAATCATTGCAGGTTATTTATAAATAACAGCCCTATATAAGAGTATTCGCAAAACCAGGCGATCTAACAAAGAAAACACAATAAATTGGTTAAAAAACAATTTGTTTTCAGAACATAACCTCCTTTAGCTCTTTTAAACGTTTTGCGTGGACATTTAGAAGTTTCAAATTCACTACTAGTGTAAGCTTCCAATTATGAATTTTGGATCTCGATTATTTTAACCCTACTTGATGCCTTGAATTGCAGCGTTATACTTATACATATTAAAGTACCGCAAAATTCGACGTTTTTGTAACAATTTTATTTAAAAAAAACCATGCTGTACTATGTCATGTCGTCTTAAACACAGTGACATGCCATGTTGTGGAAAGTCAACATAGTGTCTTAGCATGTTATTGCAAATCGACTAAGCAGTTGTAGCTCGTTGTGTTCAATGCCATTTCTATGAATGCTTTTTGCCCATAATGTTTTTAACCCTGTGTGTATAATAGATATTCGCTACATTCCTCTGTATTACAGATTATACTCCTAACGCTAGCGCTATTTATTATTTTGTTTTATTCATATTTAGCAATAACCAGAAAAATTTTATTGGAAAAAATTATTTCGTTAAGAACACGGGCCTAAAAAATATTTAATTTAGGTACAGTTTTATTCTATAGGTATAATAATTCCAACAAATTCTTAGAAATCTTCATTAAGAACATATATATATGTCGAGAATATTACACTTGTCGTATGAGTTGAAATGTTAATTTTCCATATTGATGTGTATAAAATGGGTTTAAAAACAATATATAAGAATAGGTTTCAGTCAAACCTATTTTAGACTTTTTTAATATGTCATTGTCGAACAGGTTTGAACGGCATAACATGGCATGGCAATTGTATGATATGACACTTGTTATTATATTTTATAAATCAGCATGCGCAGAATAAGGTTTACTTATTTCACTATCAAAGAAATACATTATAGCGGACATAAACGTTTTTTTAAATTTCTTTTTATCTATTTGTATTCTTTTCTTCTTTATAAATATTTGCTAGTATGGAACATATCTATATCTACCTACAATCATCGATGGAATTAAAGAGCGCTGTAACTGACAAAACCTTAAATGTTCACCAGAGCCAAAAAACCTGGTATTTTTCATTTCGATAGCGTAAGTGAATTTATTTTCATCGTAGAAATCTGGTACCGGGACCAATCGACGCGTATTTTTTTTCTGATAAAAACAATGAAAAAAACGTATTTTCGATTTTTTGTCAGTTACAGCGTTCTTTAATTCCATTGACGTTATACACATGTCAGTACATATACAAAAATGGAGGCTATTTTTAGTTTACATGTAAAGAGAGTAGAAGCTGGAACCTATATGGTTTGTATTAAAGTTGGGTCAAAATCCTTTAAGTTTTCTTTGATTTTCTATATCTTGAGAACGACTAAAGTGTGTGAATTTGGTCTGAATAAATTTATGGGCAAGGAAATCTTCACTTCGATTAGATAAGTGGGCGTGGTACCACCTATACAAACTAAGTTTTGAGTTTTGTTTATCTTGAGAACGGCTAAACCTAAAGTTACTAAATTTGGTCTGAATGACCCCATGGTTACGCCAAGTTATATATCAGAAAGTGGGCAAAATTGGAAAAGTATGCGTGGTACCTCCCATAAAAACAAAATTATGAATTTTGTATATCTTGTAAAGGTTAAAGTAAAGGTTTCGGAAATTGGTATTTTATATATCGTCGCCAGAATTAAAGAACGCTATAACTGACAAAACATTTAATGTTCACCAGAGCTAAAAAACTTGTGCGAATGTAGAAAGAAGACACTGGTATTTTTCAAAACGCAGATGGCGTAAGTGAATTACTTTTCATTACAGAAATCTGGGATCGAGACCAATCGACGCGTATTGTTTTTCTTATAAAAATGATGCATAAAAACGTATTTTCGATTTTTCGTCAGTTACAGCGTTTTTTAATCCTTGCAACGATATATACTGTGTTTGAAAATTTTAATTAAAATTGGGGTAGGCAAAGCTAGTAAAAATATAAATTTTATATATGTATGTATGTACGTATAGGTATGTATTAATAAATATTTTTATACAAATTACAAAAGCAAAAAAAAGGTTTTCATCGACATCGGTACGTTATTTAGGTGAGGCACAAATTTCCCCTTGGGCGGGTACCTCAACATTTAGGGGATGAAAAATAGATGTGAAAATTGACTTCTGTTAACCTAAAGTTGTGTTAAGATACCAACAAAATTTAATCAAATCCAGTTTATTAGTTGGGGATAGAGACAAATAGCCTTGTACCGTCCCCTCTGAGTACTTAAAAAAAAGTAAACCATATATGCTCTACGGTACATATATAGTTTAAGATTTCATCAACGTCGGTATGTTATATAGGTGAGGCATAAATTTTCCCTTGGGGCGGGTTCCCTTAACATTTAGAAGTATGCAAAATAGATGTTGATCGATTCTCAGACCTACCCTATATGCACACAAAATTTCATGACAATCGGTCTAGCCGTTTCGGAGGAGTTTGGCAACAAACACCGCGACACGAGAATTTTATATATATTGGATAAGCCATTATACTCTGTGTAGGGCATCTATTTTTTCTACTGACATTTTATCCATCACAGCCAATAACAGCATTATTATATTCAAAAAATACAAAAAAAAAATTGTTAATGCAGTTGAAAAAAAATTGTTTCTGTTTTCTTTCTTGTCTCTTTTTCCTATTTTACAGTAAATAAATAAAATAGAGAAAAAAAAGAATGGAAAATATAGATGGAGATGGTATAAAACTTTAGTTTATAATACTTAAGACAAGAGTGTTTCGGATGATAGTAATAAAGAGCTTTACAAGTAATGCAACAAAAAGAAAATAAAGTAAAACATTATTTATAAGGAAGAGAATTTGTTTATCATACTTAAACATAAAGGTTAATGATCTTAAAAGTTTTTATTTAAAGAAAACAAAATGAAAGCAAACAAACAAAACAGTTAAAGACCAACCATTAATGAAGGATATTAAAATTATAACATTTTTATAGAAGGCAGCCAAGAAACTAAAAAAAAAACTTTAAGATAAAGTGGAAAAATATGTCGGAAAAAGATTATTATAAAAAATTTTCAAGTTCTTGCATACATTTAGAATTTTTTAACAGTTTTTTTTTATACAAATTAATGGTGTTTAGAAAACGTTTGTCTTCTGTTTTTATTTAGAAAGAGTAATTAGGAAAATAAATCTTTTGTAAGCTTATTAACTCACTATTAGCGGGTAACATCAGGAGCTTAACTAACATCTAAAATGCTGTAAAATTCGTGAAGTATGAGGAAAGTGCACTTTTTACAACTCATGTAGCATCTTTACGTTTATTAGTGGCTTGAAAATACTTATTTTTGTCAAAAAAAAAGTATTGCCTATAACAAATCAGTGATTTCAAGAAGTTCTTACTTTCATGAATCGTCAATGAATTCAATATTTGGTTTTTAAAGTACACAAGTCATCACAAGACCCGAAGAATATTCGTTTTGTTTAGAAAGCGGTACATATTATAGAGTATTAGAAATATTTGGTATTCAATAAAAATGCTGTGATTTTGTAAAACTTTCAATTTTTTCCCTTTTTTTGCTTTCCTGTCAACACTACAGAAAGAATTAGCGAAAATTAGTTTAAAGTTGTAAAGTTCGAAAAACCAGAAGTACAGAATTTTTTTTATGTATAAAACAAAGTGATGTTCAGAGTCCTTATTCTGTAACTCTCCTAAGCTAAAACTCTATCGCTAAAAATTTGTAAACTTGATTTAGAACTTTTTGGCTACGAATAGAATTCTTGAACGCTTATTGTAATATAAAAACTTCATGCCTATTACCTCTAAACTTATTAATTTTATATATTCCAACGCTCAGCCTGTTGCAAAAACTCAAAATTTTAGCATTTTGGCTTAAGAGAATTATAGAATAAGGCCCCAGGTCAGCTAACAACTTTCCTTATTGTATTTTGTATGTAAAACTTTATGATTTAAAGCCATTTTGTACAATATAAGATAAATCTCCACCTCTCACACATTTCATCATCACGAATATTTTTTTTGAGTTGCTCCAGGGTTTCTGGTTTGTTTGCATAAACATGGCTTTTCAGAAAGAAGTCCAGAGCATCCAATTCAGGCGACCGTGGAGGGCAATCTACATTACCATTCCTTAAAATAACTTGTTGTGGAAAGAGGTCTTGCAGTAATTCCACTGCAATTCTATCGGTATGCGATGTGGCAACGTCTTGCTGAAACCACATGTTAGTCAAGCCCAAAGAATGCAGTTGTGGCGTTAAAATGTTTTCAATAATATCACGATATCGCTCTCTATTGACAGGTAACATTACGCCGTTTTCAGTTTCAAAGAAGTAAAGTTCAATGATTCCTTCTGACCAAATTGGCACACGAGGCGGTATTTTTTAATGGATGCAAAGGTGATTGATGAATAATTTAAGGGTTTTCCATTGCCCAGAACCAATTATTCTGTTTATTCAACTATCAATTCAAATGAATATGCGCATCGTTACTCGATAAAATTTTTTCATCAAAATCGGGGTTGTAATGGGTGAACTGTAGCACCCTATTGGCATATGTTCGGCGGCGTAAATGACTTAAGGAATATTTTTCTATAATAAATTTGCCACGTCTCTTCTTCACAACTGCCAAGTATGAATTGTCAAGACTAATGTTTACCAAAATGGCGGTAAAACAAAGTAGTATTCCTTCCCGGCGGTCACTCTGTACTATTCTGTTTAAACCGAGTTGAAAGAGTCTTAGTTTTAGAAAAAAAAAAAATATTTTGTCAGTTTAGCTTTGTGGTTTCAGCTACTAAACGTATGAAATGAGAGAAACATGTAAAGCATTTCTTCCTTTTATACGCCTGGTCTACCGCTTTGACCATGTCAGCGGCATTGTAACAAAAGGTGCAAGTACGCCTTACTTCATATTCTTCGCGTCTTTGCAAATTTTTAAAGGCACTACAGGAATATTTGTATCATCAAGTATATAAAAAGTTTTATCAAAAGTGACTTAGGTCAATGCCAAAATGAATTGTTAGTCGGCAATTACAATGTAGAAATTGAAAGACAGACATTTTTCAATTCTTTTTTGCTCCGGACTAAAACTCTTACAATGTAGAAATTAGCAAAAATTAAGCGAAAATTGCGAAGAGTAAAAGAGAAATGAAAAGTAACCGGTACAAAGATTTGTGTACTACACTCATTTTCCTGCTTATTGCTTTAAGATCGTCTCTCTTTAAATTTCTACATTGTAAATGCTGAATTACTGCACAAATTTTTCCTCTTTAAAGTATGGGACCAAGTATCTGTCGTCACAGTAAGGTCGTAATAAAATTTAAAATTTTTGATAAATTTCCTTTTAACATTGTTTTAGACTTTTATTAAAATTACTAATTTTGTGAACCATTTTTCCATTTTACCTACCGTAACAAACCTCTAGTGCAGTGGTCTTCACAAAGAGAGTCACACAAAAATACACTGACAGATGAGATTGGTTTTTATATTTGTGTTGTTTTTCACAACTTGAATAAAATTAGTGAAAATTTTCGTTTCAAAAACCTTTAATTTTAAAATTTCAACTAATTTATTAAAATTATTCATAAAATAAATTGTTTGTAAATGCTATAAACAAATTGAAACGTAGTTATAAGAAATATAAACATTAATAAGTTTATTTAGCTTATAATCATAACTTCTCAGTGTCTAACAAACAAATTTAGCTCTCTTGAAAACTAATAAAACATAAACACATACGCAATTTTTGTCTCACACACATGTTTTTGTAATAATTGTGGTTGTCGTTTAGCATGATGAAAACAAAGCGTATGGATTTCTTTTTATGATAGATTTTTAACATTGCAAATTTTTTTATAATTAATTAGGTTTTTGTTAGGAAAATAAAACATAAACAGGTGTCCAGGAATTCTAAGAGTGATATCTGTTAATACAGTACGATAAATTAAAATTAACACTAATATAATAAGAATTACTACCTGTATCGTAGTTTTGGTACATTTCAAGAAGCTGTTAGGCAGGATTTTTGTTCAATTAAGCAACCCTGGTTGTAATATTCACGAGGAGAGTAAGTAAAACTAAAAAAATATCCGAACAATTTCGTTACCTGAGTAATATGGGTGAAGACCACTGCTCTAGTGTAATAGAAAATGGTTTACAGTTAAAATAAATTCTTATTTGAAATCAGAACTATACCTTTAGCTTTATATTTAAATATTAAATTCACCCTTTCCTTGGCTATGATACTTGTGTTTAAAATACCACAAAATTTAATAATTGTTACCTACTTTAAGGTGTGTAGGCATTATATATGTATATTCCTTTAATTTTAATTTAATTTGTTATTCATTTAAGCATTTTTTCCACTCCAGTTGCTATGACCCTTTATAAAAGCTGTAGTAACCTGTGAAAGTACAGCCTACTTTAAGGTGCTCTTTTATACCAAAACATTTATTTGTCAATAACAAAAAAAAAAAAAAAAAAAATTCGGCCCCTTTTCTAATTTATATTTGAATTTTTGTAGGCTTGTTTTTCATTTATTGTTTTTAATTTCACTCTCCTATTTCTACTCTTATTTTCATTACAGACTTATTTTACTTTCGATTCTCGTGCTGAACAGCAAACTGAAGTTTATTTACGTTACGGCCAACATCCCGAATTATATCCCAATAGACGTGGTGAAGTTGTACAGGGGTAAGTAATCATTGCCATTAACATTGGCCATAACAAAATTAGTCAATAAAAAACAATTTTCAATATAAATTGTATGTTTACCGTACATGTGTTAAATTCTAAATGTTCGTATTCGCCCTGTTACCAATAATATAATTTTATTACAGGCAGGCCTTATTATTGTGTTTATAAGTCAAATATTAGGTTGTTCAAAAGTGGCACATTTAAGGGCAAATTCGTTACCATAATCATATTTACTGTTCTTACCAATCAATACACACAAAAATACAAGAAATTAAATCAGGCAAATAAAAATAAAAACCAATAGAAATAAAACAAAAAAAAATATATTTTTTTATTTTATTTGTTACTTCTCACCGTAATATCAACCAAAAATTTGTTACGCAAAATTCAATTTCCATAGAATACGATGAATATTGTTATTTCAGACAATCATAAGAAACATGACAGCTGGTCTTAAAAGGAATGCAAATAAAATTTTAAATCAATATTTATTTAAAGTTTTTCTTATGTTTTCTTTTTAAACTTAAAAGGCTGGAAAATTTGACTTTAAAATTGAATGCTTTTATTATCTTTTAGGCATATATGTAAGTGAAGGAACGCAAAATAAAAGAAGAAATATTTTTCTGCAGAATGGTGGAAATTTTTTTTATTCATTGTCTTCAAAGAATAATACTTATTAGGAGGTCTCTTCACATTAAATTTCACTGTCACGCCTACCTTCTTGTCGCTCCTATATTGTAGCGTAAGGCTTACATTTATACTCGTGCTAAAATAACAGTGTGATGATTTTAATCACTACCAACTTTAAGACATCTCCAATACAAAAAAATATAGAATTCTATACTAATATGTCTATAACTCATGAACCAATGCGAATGCAATAGTGTTTTAAAGAAGAATGCAAATTTTCAGAATTAACTTTGATTAAATCTTGAAAATAACTGAATATTTCCTTCTGCAGATTCGTAATTGGTAAGATTTTTGAATACAATCAAAATTGAAAAGTTCTCAACAAATGGCGTTAAACGAGAATATTTCGTAGCCATGTATCCTATATTAAAATAAAACGTCTATACAGTTAGTCCGAAAACTACTGCACCGTTTTAAAGAAATTCATTAACACATCTTCTACTAAAAAACGACTGCTAGTTATGTAAACAAATCAGCCAATTTAAACACTGTTTCTTACGAAACAAATTCATTTTAACACATCAGAAATTGACAGATAAAATGCTACCTTCTGCTACCTCTTGTAAAATCGTAACGCTTATAACCAAATCGTCGTGCGGGAGCTTATGTGCTCTATCCGCCATTTCATATTTTTTATATATATCGAGTTAATTATATCACTTTAGGTTTTTGATACAAAAATTTTTCAAATCTGCAATCACTTCCGGAGATAAATAACCGAAAACGAATTGCAGATTTTAGAAATTTTGGTGTCGAAAACCAAAAGTGGCATCATTAACTCGATATATATAAAATGGCGGATAAAGCACATCAACTCACCCACGACGAATTTTTAATTATTTGCTTATTTACCAATTGAAAATCTCATATAACAAGACTTCACATAATATAGACGGAACTGCTTGATAAATTCGACGAATTGAGATAGAACGAGTCTACGTTTTTTACGGATGGATCGAAAATAGGCGACAAGCTGGGTTATGGTGTCTATTCTCCGTATCTTGGTATAACATAACTACTAAATCACTGCAGTTGATTTCAGGCAGAAATCATGGCTATTCGGGAGATTACAAATGATGATGGCTTGCTCTGGATGTGACTACGGGGTCTTTCAGTCGCTGGAATCCGTTTCCTATACTAACTGCACAGTAATGGAATGCCAGTTGTCACTGAGTGTGGTTGCGATATATTTCGATATAAGACTCAGGTATTGAATGAACTGACTCGACAAGATACGGCTGCACAAGTTGTTTTGGCAAATTAAAGTGTATGCCGATTTCTACATGTGTTCTAAATCTTAGTAGCAGAGACGGCGGAAAGTTGTGGCTAAATCTTGAAAAGGACTGGCGTAGTAGATCAGTTGTCTAGACTGTATCTGTAACCTTAACTAGTAAAACTTTTCAGAATGTAAATCATAGTCGTCTATTATTAAAATTGAGTTTATTTAGGATAAAGTTTTTAATTCCCATTTAGATAACAACGCTCAGCGCGTTAAGTTATAGCGGTTATATTTTAGTTCTTTGTAAATCAGTTTTTCTCATATATTTAGAGGCAAATATGACTTGTTGTAATACGACAGGGATGGATAGATTTTATTTGTGGTTTTAGGTAAACATAATGGATCTTAATAATATATTTTTCAGATCGGTTATAAATGATTGTAATTACATTTTAGGAGATTCTGTTTTGCCAAAGATAGACCCTATTGTTGATCTCCCATTATATTGAATAGCAAATTGAACTTTACCATTTCCATTATTACCACTCTGAAAATGGTTATATTAAACGTCGAGTAAAGGACATTAATTTTGTTAGCTTGCATACTAACCGATAGTGGTACGGACCTCTGTGTGTACATATTCCAAAAATGAGGAAGGGTTGTAGATAAATAAAATTTAATCTACTTCAACGGTTAAAAAAATACGATACTTACCACTTATCGATTACATACATGCATACATAATTGCCCATTACAACACTATTACAGGGTTACGCCCTAGCTTCTCGCAGTACTCATGTTGTGTGTGTTAATTTTTATTCATGAGTACCGGGACCTACAGTTCATGGCAATCAATTACTCCCAGAGCTTATGCCAGAAGACTGCCGCCGGAAGAAATATTTTTTCATATTTCTTTATTTTTAGGATATTAGAGCTGAGATTTGAACAGTTTTGGAATACCAAGAATGTTTCTTCAGGTTTAAATAATCTCCCAAATTTTTAAAAATTGTTTACCAAACTCTGAATTTTGTTTTTTTTTTACCAAGAGGCCTATTTAAAGTTTTAATTTAAAATAATAATTTCAAAGAAAAAATTATAAATAATATTTCTTTAAATTTATTGAAAACATATTTTTTTCTGTTTGTCTTTCTTTTGCCAGCTCTTATTGTGAACGTGAATATAGAGATTGCCGCTTGCAGACCTGTTACGTGCAATCACCTGCATATCCTGGTCTTTATCCCAGAGCCTTGAATTGCCGTTATAAATTGCATACCAGACAGCCATACATCAAATTGTATCTACAAAATGAACAGTTTGCGGTGGATGGACAAAGGTAAGTAACACACACACACACACACATTCAAAAAGAAAAACAACTCTAAAAAATGGAAAAATAACAACAACAATGCATATTTCCCCCTTAAGCCCTTTTAACTTTTTGGCACTTTAATGACTTGAAAAATAAATTACACACACACAGACTGTAACATACTGAGTGCAGATATTCTGTTAAAGATACAGCAGAAGGAAAGAAAAAAATAGACAAAAGTCAGGAATGAAAGTTTCTTTTGTTTTAAAGTATTCTTCTCCTCGCTCTCTTATTCTTTTAAGAGAAATTAGCGTTTTATTTAGTTGTTCACAGTAATTTGTCATTTTGGCACGTTTTTGACTTTTTTCTTTTTTGTTTTTTTTTTTTTTTGTATTTCTGGCCAGCAACTGTTTATGTCACATCTTCAACACTAGACCATCCATCCCAACAAGAGTTACAATATATTTTTAGAAAAATAAAATATATATTCAGATAGAAAATTATGGAAATGTAAGCACTATACTGTCATGGCACTTGGGCCTTGTTTATAGAGTAACGCTTTCTCCTCTTCAATTCTTGGCAAAGCGACAATGGCAATTTGACAATCTTTAACAAATAAAACGTTCAAGAAATGTTGCATTTGGCAGCCAGAAACTTGGTTCTTTCAAAAGCAATTTTTCTATTTCTTTTCATATTTATTCGGTTATCAGAGAAAATGATAGAAATGCACAAAATTTTCTCATCAGACAATAAATAGTTTTTAAATATTTGCATTTATTTAAAAGTATATGCGGGAACTTTGTTTTCTAAGCAAAACAAAGGAAAGCATTTATAAAATATAATTATACATACAATTTAAGAAGTAAAGTTTGGTGATTATAAATGAAAAGCATACACTTGCAAACAAGCATTCAAATGTCGATTCAGTCATAATATCTTGGAGAGTCGTGGTATAGTGCTCGCACAGAAGCTCAAACGACCAAGGTTCAGACATAGCAAAGGACAAAAATTTTAAAATAAATTTTGCGGTTTTTCTAAAATATAATTAAAAAAAAATAGGGGTTCCTCCCCTCCCCTCCAAGAAGTCCCTGACATATCTTGTCTATTCCACAAAAAATGAATGATCAGGAGTACAGAGCCACTTTCTGGAAGATAACAGCTAAACTACTGAAGACACTCGCCACTCACACTTTAACATCCACCCACAGATGGGGCAATTTCTGTTGATCATTCAAGAATGACCTTTGAGAGGTCAAATTGTCTCATCAACAAAAAAGGAGCATAAAAAAAATAAAATAAATCTGTCTATATATCTTCAAATTCCCATACAATGCACTGCATGAGTAAGGGCTTACCGCTGAGTATTGGTCTCAGAAAAAAAAAAAATCATGGGTTTTTATAATGTCAAGATTTAATATAAAACTGAAACTGAAATAAGCAGTCATGAAATGGCCATGGATATACATCTCACATATGTATTGAATGTACGATTATTTACCTATATTGAGAGAAATATTTTTTTGTTCCATGGATTGCTTATGAGAATAAGCTGGCCTCTATGGCCATTTCGTCGCTGCTCAAGAAACTCGTCAGGTGACTTTCCTAAAGTCCATACATTTAACAACAATGTTATACGCTTGCTTTGGCGATGCCTTCCAGCCACCGCGGCTATAGTCATACATGTCTTCGATGTCAACTAACCTGTATAAAATAAAATAAAAAGGCAAAATAAAAAATTTGTAATTCTGATTCATCCAAATGAGATGGCAATTACAAAAAATTAAATGATGCTGAGAAAAGGAGAGTTTGTTGTGTTTGACTGTACTTCGACTAACTCATTACAAGTGTATGTACACTTGCAGAACACAGAGTGCTCTGATGAGACTATCATAGCTGGAGTTGAAAACATGGTCAGTTTGTCTTGGTATTCTCTTCTTATGTGTTTTCCTATATAGGACTTTCAAAATCCCATTGAAGTCATAGCCACATAATAAATTTGTTCACCTGCGTCTATCCAGAGTTATTGTATTTAACTGGTGTCATGCTATTTAATGGAAATTAGATTGAGTTTATCGTGCGTACCTGTCAGTGACTTACCACACGCCACCCCGTTTTAAAGGGTGGTGGTCAAATACGCCGAGTTTCACCAGCGCCATTCGAAGCCCGTACCCTCTAATTTCGGAAATGTCAATTACACTCATTACACTGGTATGAGCCTTTCGATTTTTTGAATTCTGCAAAAATAAAGCTAGGGGGGCGCATGGCCCAGGTTCAAATCCCAGCAAAAGTGAAAAAATGAAAAAGTTAGTTTGCGGTTTTTTTTCAAAATTATAAATAAAAAATTAAAGGTGCCCCCCCTTTCAGAAGTCCTTCCACAAAGAAACCATTCCCTGACATTCCACTCTATTCAAGCTTAACCATTGAACACAAAAAAAAAACAAATGATCAGGAGAAAAGCGACACCTATTGGGAAGTAGTAGAGATAACAGTTACACCTACTTAGCAAAGGCACTCACCATATACAATCAAAATGCAACAATAAGGCAATTGTTGTTGAACAGTTGAGAGTGAAGGTTTAACACTGGCCTTTCAATGATCAATTCACAGCAATTTTTCTCATTCCACAAAAATTCCAATACAATGCACAGCATTAGTGGGGGTTTACCCCTGCGTGAGTATTGGTTTCAATAAAAAAAAATGGTCCGTTTTACTATATCGTCTTCTGGTTTATTTTAAAGTCAGTATATCTTTTAATGGTAATTCCCTATTTTTTTATTTCGCCCAAACAGTTTTTCAATACATATTTTAAAACTTTTCCTTAATTTTGAAAAAAAAGTATTTCTTATTCTGCAATACAACCTTTTTATTTAAATGTGATTTTTTGTAGTACTTTTTTTTTGCTACTTTTACTTTTTTTCTGTAAATATTTTTGATGTTCTTCTTCTAATTTCCTTGACTTTAATGTTCAATGAACAAGTAAAAGGTAGAATGTAAAGGAATTCTAAAAAAAAAATTAAATAGACAAGAGAAAAAAAAAACGCATTTAAATTACGACAAAAAAAAACAAAAATTAAAAAAAAAAAGAATAAAAAAGAAAATGGAATTCTTATTCTTGTCAATGGACAAACGATAACATTAGAAAACGTATTTTTAAAAACAAATGTAAAGAATAGAACGTAAATGGCATACAAATGATCATTCGACCCAGGAACAGGTTTGTGATTTTAAAATTTTGTACTTTTTACACACACACACACACATTCAGATACAAAGTTAAAGATAAGAACCTACAATTATGCAACCATAGAATTTGATTCACCTCATCATCAGTGTAACAGGATTTTGTCTTTTACTTTTTCTTTCATTTGTTCTGCCATTTATTTCTCAAACAAATCTTGAACTCAAGAGAAAACGGAAATTAAAGCACATTTCTTAAGATTTTTTCCATTCTCTCTTCTTTCTAAAACCTTTAAACTCCACCCTATTTATTATAGTCCAGCAAAACTAAAGAAAACTAAAAAGATAAAAGAAAGATAAGACAACAAATAAAAGAAGAAAGAATATAGTTTTCCTATACGATATTTGAAGGATGAACAGATTGCTAAAGATTAGTTTTGAAAGGATGTGTAGCAACAATTGTTGCCATTTATTTAAACATTAATTTGTAGCGTCTGTCTTTTGACGGTTGTTCAAAAGTAAAGTGTTTCCAATCACTGTAAAATTAATTTGTTTGTATTTCAATCGCATGTTAGACAGTTTGCTGCTGGTATAATGGTAAGGAATTAAAAAAAAATTTAAAAGCAGTAATTGCATTGAATTCAAATAAAATGTTATATACGCTGATTTATTTTAATGGTAAATATGTTTTAAATTACTTAATATCGTTTAGATTTGAGAACTTGTGACTAGTCACTCCACAAATGAGGAGAATTCTAGAGAAAAACCCAATACTAGAGAAAAACAAGAGGACAATAAAAGGGAAGAAATAAGATTCGAATCCATCTCCGATCCAAATCAGTTTTTCTACCGAAGGCCCTTTATCAGAAATAGAGATCATAATTTGAATTGCTTGTTCAAAAATCATCGGGCAGGAATAGAAAAACTGTTTGTTAACTGGTTGTTTGCAGTTAGCCAACAGAAATCAACTCTACCCCTCTTCCATTTGCAAGTCATTAAGCATATACTGCAGTGACCAGTATTAACTCTTGCACATAAAAAGTAGGAAAGTGAACCTCTTTTCAGAAAAGACTGTCCGGATGGTTTTTGAAATCTTGATATTTTGATTAGTCCTCCTAAGATTCACAAAACAAGCAGAAAGGAGTTCTTGATAAGTAGGTCAGCGGACTTCGATACCTGTCGTGCCACTTTATTGGCCATCTTCTCTCCCGCAATGTCATAGTGAACTAAAAGTCGTCAAAGACACACCACTCTGTGTGATCCTTTAAAGCCAATCTGTAGTCTGAAACGTCCTTAAAATTTATGGAGTATGCCCTGAGAGCCTCAAGAGCCGCTTGATTATCAAGAAAATTAGTCGCTGGTCCATAAACACTCTTTTAAAATGTACCTTTGATGAAGTCCAATGCCTTTTAGTTGGAAAAATCTCAGTCTGGAAAACACTACATCTGTTGCTCAACTTAAAAGAAAAAAAAGTCCACGCATGCTCCTAAAGAAAGTTTTCTTAACCTTAGGATACTTCTTGTCACTTAATACCCGTTTTGTAAATCCAAAGGATGCAGATTTAACAGGGCGTAAAGGGCCGACTGTAGAGTATTCCTAGTCACCGCTGTCATGAGAACTGATACAGCTTACTGTAGTCTCCCTTATCTCAATAATTTAGAGCTATCTTTCAAAGCATACCACCAAGCGAGCCCCCTTATAAAGAAGTGAGACAGAGCACAGTTTCACGCAACTAGTCTAAAGCATATAGTCTTAAACCCCAGCTCCTACCAATAGAGTTCCTGCAAGAATAAAGCAGGTTTATACCGTTCAACGTCCACTTTTCGATGTTGTTTTTCCATCTTAATTGACAACCCAGGATAATACAAAAGTATTTTACCTCTTAAGAGGCTTCTATGCCATTCCATCTAAAATTGGCAAAATAAAGGGAGTAACCATACCTCTTGCGGTATACAATATAAGATCCTTTTGTGACGGGTTAGCACCCAGGCCGTTACAGAATGAATGAATTCACATTTTTCTCTCACAACAACAATCAGCATAAGGAATGGCAAGCAGTTGTCAAGATCAATGTACGATTTTATCATTTTATTATAGTGTACATAGTTTACTCCCAGCAGAAAACTTTTCAAATTTAGAAGCAATAAATAAAATTGTAAGCAATAATGGAAGCATTATATTGTTTATGCATACCTTAAAGCTTATAAAGATGCTGTAGGATAAGGTATTATTTTTGATTTTTTATACTATTTGCTTACTGGTTGCAATAAATTTGCATTTCTACGAGTATTGCATTCTAGCGGCTCATTTCATATAAAAATCATGCATTATTGATGCGCATGAGTAAGCGATTGTTCACAATTTCTCCCTTACAAAAGAGCTTATTGGTAAGCACTAATTTCTGCTGGGATGCTAAATGAACTTCCAAAAAAAATCTACAAATTTAAGAATTTAAACTCAGTTTGTAACTGTAAGAATAAATCTAAAGGTTTGCCCTGATCTGTAAAAAAAATTGGAAAACATTTAGGAGTTTTGTGCAGATAAACTTTTACAACAGTTTGATTATCTTACATCTCCTCCTTAGATTGTAACTGTGCAACGTACATATATATTGAAAATATTAAAACCACAGACCTACATACATACATAACTGACCTTTACAACCATGTGTCAGGATCCCGTTCTAGCTCACCTCGCCGCACTCATGTTGTGTATCTCAATTTTTATCCATGAGTACCGGGACATACAGTTTAATGTCGACTCCGAACGACAGGCTTGAGAAACTTTTTCATGGCAATCATTATATCTCAGAGCTTTTGGCAACAGTCTGCTAAGAGGTAGTCACCGATAGAAATATATTCTCTATAATATTTCATTGCTTTAAGATGTCAGCGTCGGGGCTTAAACCGGAGCTAACGTCTTAGTAAAGCAACTACAGACTTATTAGGACATTTTTAAAACAATTTACATAAAAACTTTGTTCGATATCGAATACAAATTATTATTATTCCCAATTCTTGTAGACACCTTGTACTATCACGAGTGAATTAATTTTTTCCCTATGGATAGTTTGATTGAGATGTTTAAACACCACGACGGTCTGTAGAGTAAACGATTAATGAATATAAGCCTTAGGGAAATACCGTCTAAAACACACAAGAGGCCCATTCTAATTTTACTTAAGGCTTGCTCAGTAACAAAGTTTTGATTTAATTTGTTAAAACCCTTTTTTAGAAATCCTTTCTTTAATTCTTCGGCAAAAATGCAAAATTACACATCAGTGAACTACAGATTAAAAAAAAAATAGGCAAATAAAACTTAAAAGAGAACTTTTGAAGAATTAACAGCATCAAAGAAAAAATTATTTTTTATTTAACACGTTTGAGCCTAAAAGTTAGCCAACCCATAACAAAGAAAAAAAAAAAACATAACTGGTACATGACCAATAAAATCGTATACGCTGGTACATAAGAAAAAAAAAAAAAAAAAACAAATAACCAAGAGAAACAGAAAAAGAAAGTAAAACATATTTTTAGGTTTTTTTTTCGTATTGTAGAGTATAAAACACATACACGCGCCCATAAAAATATAAAAAAATATTTCAACATTGTATTTTATTTCACCCTCTCTCAGGTTTAGTTTTGTAACCTCTTTTAGTTGTTTTTATGACTCACGCACCCAACCACACATACAACCACGCTCACAAAGAGCCTTTGATTAATGATTTGTTTTTAATTGATGTTGGAATTTTTTTAGAGCCTACTTTTAGAGGCAGCTTTTCTTTGTAACTTCTTGTTTTCCAAATATTAGAAAAAAAAAGCGAAAAAAATCATCTGACAGCGAAATCAAAAGCAGACTCATAAAAATAATACAGAAATTACAACCAGTAAAGGCAAACGAAAGAAGGTAGTTTGTTAATTTTATATTTTTTTCCATGCTGTAAATTTTCCCAATATTATAAGTATTGTGATCAGGGTGTAAAACTGGACCCCAAACTCCATTGTAGGTTGCATGTAGAGGAGCGGGTGAAGAAGGCCTGCGTGGCTTTTTACTCTTGTAAATCTATGTTTGGCCGAAGATGGGGGGGGACTCAGACCAAAAATGGTGGCTTTGGTTATACAACCAGGTGATCTTGCCGATTCTAACCTATGGTTGCTTAGTGTGGTGGGTGGCCCCCTTTAGACCCCCTTGCTTTACTCGACTTTATAGGCAACTCTGGTTGGCTGTAGCTCTTTTCCTATTTTAGGTGAATTCAGTTTGGTCCTGCAATTGTTTCAAAACGGCGCCTTGTGCTAATTGTAGTTGATCACGTTTTGGATTAACTGGCCATTTGACCTACCTACCTACCTAAGTATTGTGATAAAATAGTTTTTTAGGATCATTGAAGGTACATGACCTTGCTTGTTATAAAGAAAATGTATTTGGGGTGTGTGGTGTAGTGGTTGAAAAACTAAAAGGTTAGTTTACGGTTTTTCGAAATAGTAATTTAAAAATAAGATGTCCTGCCCTCCTCTCCCCTCCAAGAAGTACTTCTACAAAGAAACCGCTCCCTGACATTCTACTCTATTCCAACTTAACCATTGACAACAAAAAGCGAATGATCAGGAGAAAAAGTGCCCCCTATTGCGAAGTAGCAGATAACAGCTAAAACCTACGTAGTGAAGGCACTCACCACATTCAATATGTATCGATGGGGCAATTGCTGTTGATCATTTAAGGGTGAAGGTATAACACTGGCCTTCGCATGATCAATTCACAGAAATTTGTCTCATTTCTAAGGCGCTTAATAATATAAAATAACAAGAACACAAGACAAAATGTAATAAACAATTCAAATTAAGTCGTGTTTTTAAACAGGAACAGTGTGAAAGAATTAAAAGCATTAACTGAACAACTAACTAAAATTAATCACGAAATTTCTAAACAGCCCTCGTATGTA
Organism: Metopia argyrocephala; assembly: GCA_963576795.1. Taxonomy (NCBI): domain Eukaryota; kingdom Metazoa; phylum Arthropoda; class Insecta; order Diptera; family Sarcophagidae; genus Metopia; species Metopia argyrocephala. Next base: position 167,876,932 of record OY756208.1, on the reverse strand, counting down.
TTTTTGATGTTATTTTTATTTATTTATTTATTTTTTCCTACAAAAAATACTTTCGTACTTTCGTTTTCTTTAGTTATACAAACTAAGTCAGACCTTTTTTTCCTGAAACAGCTGTCTGTCTGCCATTTTATTGGGATATTGTTTTTAGCCAATTATACGAGTATGTTGTTGCTGCTGTTTGCTGTTGTCTTTCTTATCATAACATTTTTATAGTCCATAGAAGAGAGCTTAAAAAAGGTCTTGGCTTTTTGATGTTTTAACCCCTCTATCGTATTGTTTTATTTTCTGCCTCTCATCTCAAATGCATTTCTATTATTATGGTTTTGTTTCTAAATGATTTTGTCTTTTACACATTGTGTTTAGCATTAGTCTTATAATGAATTTGGTGTTGTCTTACCACTTCAACATATTTATTTTGCAAAGTTGACCTTTTTTTATTATGTGCTAGGTTTTTGAGTCTTATGAAAAAGGAAAAAACCATTTTTATGAAAGTTATCATAAAACCACTGATATAAAGTCAATTTCAAAAGTCATCCAAGTAGTTACTCGTATAAATTTGCGAAATGATTTTATCTTTTCAGCTAAATACGTTTCATCCCAGTGTCTGAATTATAATTCCGAAGAATAAGCAGGATAAGTAATTATTGAATTCTTGCATTGGAAACTGCACTTGTCGGTATTCTTACCTTGTCTTGCTGCAAAGAAGTTTGTTGGCATAATATTTTTATGGATTTTTTTTTTCTTCTTAAAGGTAGTTAAAGAGGCGTATATCCTGTGCATCTTAAATTATAGTCACCGTAGCTATATCTTTGACTTTTTTGTGGCGTATTTATTATTTTATTCATTTATTTCCATATATTAGATACTAAGATCTATTGCACAGCCCTCGTTATTCCGAAGAACTTCAAAATGTCGGCCGGTGCCAACATTGGCTGTTATTTGATAAACACCACGAAGTCTCTTTCTACTTTGCATCAACTCTGCACAAGTACTCAGTGTGTGCTCTGATCAATGATTGCCTCATAACAGAACATGCACAAACTACTCAACACGATTTCTATTACATTTGAAAGCTTATTCAGTCTGCAATGCTTAAGTTGTTTCAAGAGAATCTAAGGCACCAAGTAGAAGTTGGAAAAGTCTGAGACCCGTCTGGCCTATAAAGAGTATACATTCTCCTCTCTTTTTCCCTCTTATTATGTCCTTCGAAATTTCCCTTCTCCATAAAAGGTTTTTGATCCCATCAGTGGCATGGATGCTTCCTTCCTAACAATTGTTTTATTTATGAAAAACTTTTTTTTTTATATACAAGTGATCATTCAAACTTAAAACCACAGAACCATGTGAGATGTTAATGGCTCGCACAAAAACTCAAACGGCCAAGCTTCGAATCCCAGCAAAGGTGAAAAATGGGTAAGTTAGTTTGCGGTTTTTTCAAAATTATAATTCAAAAATAAAAGTTCACCTCTCCCCCTCCAAGAAGTCTATCAACAAAGTAACCGCTCCCTGATATTCCACCCTATTTGACCTTAACCTTTGACAACGATACACGAATAATCAGGAGAAAAGAGCCACCTATTGGGAAGTAGCAGATAACGCCTAAAATCTACATAGCGAAGGCACTCACCGCAATCAACATACAATTGCCCCAATTGCTGTTGATCATTCAAGGGTGAAGGTATAACACTGGCTTTTGAATGATCAGTTCACACCAAGGTGTCTCATTTCTAAGGCGCTTAATAATATAAGAAAACAAAATATATATTCTCTTGTCATAACGTACTGTCCTTTCCACAAAAAATTCTAATACAATACATACATAAACTGGCTATTACAACCCTGTGTCAGGGTTACAGCCTAGCTTCTCGCAGTACTCAAGTTGTGTGTGTTAATTTTTATCCATGAGTACCGGGACCTACAGTTTAAAGTCGACTCCGAACAGATTTGAGACGCTTTTTTCATGGCAATCAATTACTCTCAGAGCTTTTGCCAGAAGGCTGCTGAGAGGTAGTCGCCGAAAGAAATAATTTTTTCATATTTCATTTTTCAAGATGTCAGAACTGAGATTTGAACCCAGCGCTATCGTCTTAGTAATCCAACACACTAACCACTAGACTACGGCGACTGGCAGTTAGTAGGGGCTTACCCCTGAGTATTGGTCTCAAAAAAAAAAAAAAATTTGATTTGTTTTTAATTGCTTCGGTTGTAGCAGCGGACGTCTACAAGACGCCCAAAATATTTTGCATCTTCCTGTTCGCCCAGAATGGAATTCAGTGCACCACTTTATTTGACATTGATAATACAATGGTGGAAAATATTTGAAAAAAAGCGTACAAGAATTTTTTCTTTACCATTGAGCCTTAAAGTACATAATGTCAGTTGGCTGGCAAAAGTTATATTTTGCAATCATTACCCTGATAAACGGTTTATCTTTTTATTTTACAAAAGTATGCCTACAAAATAATGTTGGTCGCAGTTTGTTTCAGTTTCAGCACCCCTTGAAACAACTCTAAGAAAAATCATGGCTTTAAAATTGCCATAAATGATGAAACAATTTTGAATATTTTCATTTATTTTGTTTTTTTTTTTTATTTTTCTGCTGAAATATTTTGCATTCATTTTTATTTGCCTGAAATTCTAATGATAACAACGTTAATGATAATGACTGTGTTGGAGATGAATGAACTGGAATTCTTTATAAATTATAATCAACATAATGATGATGATAATTTGTACAGAGAATAGAGTAGAACATCGTTCATATACATATATACCATGACCATCATTATATGGCTGCGCTGCTGTGAAATAATTTTGTGTTCGACTTGATTTTATGCTGAAGTTTGAAAAATTTTATGTTTTACGGTTCAATTTCTCATTTCTGTTTTTTTGTAATTTTCTAAATTTCATTTAAATAATTGATGATGAAAACAGATATACGAATATATATAAATAAATAAGTATAGTACGTATGTATGTATTCTATAAATATATTATGAATGGCACGGCCATAATAGCGTGTCCTATTGCGAAGCATAATAATAATTTTGTTACATTGTTACATCATTAAAATCCTAAAAATAGCGTCTAAACAATTATTTTTAAATTGAATTATGATTTATGGCCGAAGAATGATGGTGTAGAAAGAAAAAACGAAAAAAAACAACAAAAATATTAACAAAATGTGTAAAAAGTTTGGCAATTTTCGAAATGAAACTAATATGCATAGCAATACAAAAATTTTTAAAAATTATTTTATAAATTTTGTTTTTTTGTTTTTATTAAGACCAATACTCAGGGGTAAATTCCTATTAAATCCTGTACAACGTATTGAAATTTTTGTGGAAAGACAGTACATTATGGCAAGAGAACATATATTTTGTTTTCTTATATTATTAAGTGCCTTAGGAATAAGACAAATTTCCGTGAATTGATCATTCAAAGGCCAGTGTTATACCTTCACTTTTGAATGATCAACAGCAATTGGCTCATCATTACATGTTGGTTGTGGTGAGTGCCTTCGCTAAGTACATTTTATCTGTTCTTTATCTGATAATTCTCAAGAGGTAGCGCTTTCCTCTTAATCATTGGTTTGTGTTTTGTTGGCAATGGTGAAGGTGGAATATCAGGGAGCGGCTTCTTTTGTTGATAAACTTCGTTAAGGGGGGGAAACCTCTTATTTTTTGTTTTAAACGCAAACTAACTTCTTTGGTTTTTCACTTTTGCTGGGATTTGAACCTGAACCGTTTGAGTTTTTGTGCCTGCGCTCTAACCACTATACCACGCACCCCCAACAAAACAGAGCAGATATAAATTCAATGTAAACTTTAAGGGCTATAATTTATTTTCAAATCAATATTTTGCAAACTCTTTGTAGAACAGATTTGTAAAGGAGAATTTTGAAAGTTTCGCTAATTGTCTCTGATTATAGCGACTTCTTATTTTAAAGCTATATTTTTTTGGATGCTTTGAAACTCAGAACATCAGCTTTAAACACTGAATTTGCTATTGTTCCTGCAGTCATCTTTTAATATTCTCGTTTATAAAAGTGTTTTCAAGGAAGGGAATACTCATGCAGTGCATTGTGTTGGAATGTGAAGATGGTTGATAGGTTTTTTTTTCACAAATGTTTCTATACTTTGCGTCTTTTTTTGTTAATTAAACAAGTTGCTGACAATTGGTTCACTCAAGAGCCAGTGTTATAACTTCACCCTCGAATTATCAAACAGCAATTGCCTTATCTGTTGGGGGAATGTTGAATGTGAATGATGTGCGTCTTCAGTAGGTTAGCTGTTATTTTCCCAGAACGTGGAGCTGTACTCCTGATCATTGGTTTCTGGTGGAATAGATTAGAAGTTTCAGGGAGCGGTTTCCTGCAGATGGGCTTTCTGGAGGGGGGGAACCTCTTATTTTTTTAACTTAATTTTTTTTAATTTTAAATTGTAATTTTAGAAAACCACAAATTTTTATTTTTATAATTTTGTCCTTCGCTGGGATTGAACCTTGGTCGTGTGAGTTTCTGTGCGAGCGCTCTACGACTATGACTCGACCCCCCCCCCCCCCCCGCCCCCCATTTCACCCCATAATTTGTTAAGAATTCGATCACGACTTATAATAAGAGATTCTTAATTAAATTCCTACTCTGTAGTTACCTTTTCCTTTATATTACATACTACACATATTACACTGTAATTCATCAGGATAGAACCAGAATATATAAAATTAGAAAAAAATCTCTATAAATTGCTTTGAAGTAAAAAAGAAATAATTTGTATTTTACAGATGTGAAAACGTTATGACTTGTCCAATACGGCCTATTGGCTCAGGTAATGAACACTGTCCTTATGACTGGCTGGCTGTTTATGATGGTCGCGATGAACATTCTCCTTTAATTGGTAAATTCTGTGGCCTGGGAAAGTTCCCTTTTAGTATAATTGGTAAGTTAAAAGGATATATTATTTCTTTTTATTTATTTAAGTATTAACAGCATGTAATCACCGGTTTTTACAGACCATTTTGGTTAAAAATATTCACTTAATAAGTGCATACAATGCATCAGTTTCCTGAAGTTCTTGCAATAGTCATATAAAATGATATTAATTAGGCCATTATAGTACGAGTAGTTAATTATTCTGGCATCCGCCTCTTGTTTGATATCATTTGTACAATTTAAGGGAAAAAACTTTCAGTTCTATCTCCACCAGAATTTTGTCATTTCGTATACTTTGCAAACTAGCAGTTTATCTTTGGCAACTAAGTAAATGCTGATTTTACTCATTGATGGCATTAGTTGAATTTTTAGTTTAGATGACGTAATTGAAATATCAAATACATTTTGTTATTTGATAGTCGGTACTTCAGCTGTCAATCAGTAAAAAAAATTTTTTGATCGTTTGCGTGATTTTTGTTTGGAGTCTGTTGAAAAATGGAAAATCAAAAGGAACATTTTCGTCATATTTTGCTTTTTTATTTCCGGAAAGGAAAGACCCTTCGCAAGTTCATAAGAAAGTATGTTCTATTTATGGTGACGAAGCCTTAAAAGAACGGCAGTATCAAAATTGGTTTGCCAAATTTCGTTCTGGTGATTTTTTACTGAAAGATGAAAAACGCACCGGTCGTCCAGTTGAAGTGGACGACGACCAAATCGAATAATTGATTCGGATCGTTACAGTACAACACGTGAGATTGCAAGGAAGCTTCATGTATCACATACATGCATTAAAAATCGCGTAAAGCATGTACGAAACCTCAATGTATGGGTTCCTCATGAACTGAAAGAAATTCATTTAACACAACGCATTCACATCTGCGATTTGTTAACTAAACGCAATGAAAACGATCCATTTTTAAAACGATTGATAACTGGTGATGAAAAATGGGTTCTCTACAACAATGTCAATCGGAAAAGATCGTGGAGCAAGCCAGGTGAACCAGCGCAAACAACATCAAAAGTTGATATTCACCAAAAGAAAGTTCTGTTATCAGTTTGGTGGGATTAAAAAGGAATTGTCTACTTCGAACTTTTACCACCCAATTGAACGATAAATTCAGATGTCTACATTGAACAACTAACAAAATTGAACAATGCAGTTGAAGAAAAGCGGCCCGAATTGGCAATTCGAAAAGGTGTTGTATTCCATCATGACAATGCAAGGCCACACACATCTTTGGCCACTCGGCAAAAATTATTGGAGCTTGGTTGGGATGTTTTGCCACATCTACCATATAGTCCAGACCCTGCACCATCTGATTACTTTTTATTTCGATCTTTGCAAAACTCCTTAAATGGTAAAAATTTCAATAATGATGATGATGTTCAGTTCAGTTTTTTTCTCATAAAAACCAGAAGTTTTATGAACGTGGAATTATTATGGTGCCTGAAAGATGGCAAGAGGTCATTGCTCAAAATGGGCAATACATTACATAATAAAGTTATTTCGTTCCATGAAAAAATTGACCTTATTGACCTATTTTCCAAAAAAAAAACTCCGCAATTACTTAGTTGCCAACCCGATATAAGTAATGTCATACAGGCTGAAATGATAGCTATCAGAACAGCTGCTGCTCCCAAGGCCAGTCTTGGATAGAAATATAAAAATTTTTATTAATAGTAATGTGGTCCTTAGGACCCTTGAATATGTGTTGTACATCACATTAAAGGTTGTCCAAGAATTCCGGGTGTCTCTCAGACGAGAAATTAACATTCCTCTGTTGAGGGATAAACAGCTAATCTCGCAAAGACTTTATTTTTACCCAAAGAGAAACAAGACAGACAGTTTTGCTCAAATTTCTCTTGATCGAAATTGTCAGCCATCAGTTAAGCACAATTTTGTGGTTGAGTGACAGCCAGAACCCACGTTTGTATTTAATTAATAGTGACTACACAAAACCTTCAGCCAAGGTTAACTTTTTCGTACTGTATATGGAACAGTGCAAATCACAAGTTAGAGAAATAATGAATTTTTGACCCGCACACAAGTTCTATTGTACGTACTTCACTAAATACATGCCAAAATCGAAATTCTTCAGTAATTACAACAAATTTGTTTAAGCATCGGGTGACAACGCTGGCCGCCCCACTTTGTAAACATGCAATACTAGCTTTGTATTTAAAACGAAATGAGAACTTTATTTTATTTTCTAGCCTATAAATCTCATTAATATCTAATTAATTTGCTTTTAAAGTTTAATTTGCTTTCGACAATTTTAATTTATTGGCTTAAAGCAAGTGTCGTGTCAAAAATGATGGGCCTTTTGTTCAACTAAAGCAAACAGAGAAAAAAACTAAAATCTGTTTCACCCAAAATTAAAAAAAAAATCTAAATTATTTGTTTTCAAATGCAATTTTCTTTTTTTCTATAAATACATATTTGCGACACCCGTATGTATGTATGTTGCATGTGTCTCAATTTGGATGACCTAAATGGCCTCAATAACATGAAATGTTAATTCTGTAAATATCCAATGAAGCAAAAACAACGTTAGCAATACCATCAAATATGTATATCAACTGACTGACCATTGAGTCGGTGAACACGGTGTACAGGTATGGAACACGTGTGTGTGTGTGTGTATACAACAAATATGTAAATGTAAGTGGTTGCAACCAGCAGTGAATGTTTTGTAACAGTTACATATGCCATCCATTGATTAAAATAAAGATAGCCAGCAAACACTGAAGTAAACACCTTGAATAGGTGAAAAATATAAAATTTTATTTTTTTCGAAAAGCTTTTCGAAAAATTAGATAGTGTGAGAAAATAAAAATACCTGAGATGTTTCACACTTTTCTGTAAGGGCTTGTCGAGCTTAATCAGGTTTCGTTCGTATAATTTTCAAAACATCTCCAAAATATTTAGCAGTTTTTTTTTTCAAACCGACCATTATTATTTGTTCAAGTGTTGAACAATTTCAATTTTTTAGGCATTTTCTAGAGGAAAAGGCCTTTCTGGCCTTACTCTTGATATATGTTTTTTAAGGTCAATATGTGAAATTGGCACCCTCTTTCACTATAAAAACAAATTTTGTGTTTTTTTTTTTATTTTTATATTCATAGATATTTTTTGACTCCAATTTATATAAGAATCTTATTTTTTATATAAAAAAAATTATGTTTTATAAGGATTAAAACAAGAACTGAATTTTAGAAATCACTTAGGGCCACTTTTTGAGTTAGAGATTAGCGATTAAATTAACTTTAATCTTTGATTTCACTTATTTGGGTTGACATAATCTTATTGTTAATTGCTAGTTTAATCGACTGATGCTGGTAGTTTAATCTTAAGGGAGAACTGTCATATTCCATGTGCGTAATATAAACAACTGTTGAAAATATTGTATTATTTATTCATTTATTTAATATAAAGAAAAAAACACAAACATTAAAAGTTAAATAAAAATGGATTGTTCCAGTGCTGTTAAAGATTTAAATGATCATTAATATCGTTGGCCAGGTTCAGCACATGGTTTTTTTGCATTCTCTAATGTTTTTTTTTTTTTTTTTTTTTTTTTTTTTTTTTTTTTTTTTTTTTAATTTTAATAAATAGTAAATTGAAGTAAATTCGAATTTTCATATTAAATATTTTTTCTTCTTTTTTATAAACGTTTTAACTCTGTATTATGCTCAAAAATATTTGGCGGAATTATTTTTTCATTAATAACAAAAACAAAGTGTTATGAAAATGTATATGTATGGTATACATAAATGATTAAACAGAACTGGGGCATGACGTTTTTTCCATACAAATTGACACATAAAAACGCTGGAGAATGCAGTCGTGAAATAGAATCTATTTTATTTTGACAGCGTTTTTTCTTATGCTCTCATTTTTAGAAACAAATTCTCTCAACAATGTTACCACACTTTAATTAAATTTCATACATTTTGTGAACTTACTCATTTGTTTTTTGTTGTTGGCGGAAAAAAAAATAGGAACAAAAAAAAAAAATCGAAAAACATTTGAAAGTTTAAATAAATTAATAAAATTTGGAATTTGTTAAACAAAATGAGTGATATTTTAGAAAAAATAATTGAAAAAATGTGTAAAGATGATAAAATAATAAAATATAAATTCAATTCTATGCAAAAAACCTCACATACTTAATTTTTAATAGCTTTACATAAAAGAAGTGTAAAAACAATATATGACAGTTCGTGAAGTTGCGGCCGTCGTTTTAATTTTAGGCATGTTTTTTCTGAGAGTCGTTTTTGCCTGAAGTTGCGGTCGTATTCTGTTTAATCATTAAGTAGAATGTTGTGAAAATATATTTGACATTTCCAAAAAAGAAGTTGCCATTTGCCTTATTCAGTATGGCAATACTAATAGGTTTAAACTCTTACTCAAAAACACAAAACACAATTTATACCGGATTAAATTTAATCTTAGATTAGTTGACTAAATCGTAAACTTGACTTTAATCTCCAACTCAAAAAGTGGCCCTTAGACGTTAAGTAACTTATAAGGTTTTTTTTTATATAAAAAAGGCACGTTTCCTCCATAAAATAGCGGGCATTAGGTTTTTTATTGCTTATTAACAAGCAAAGTTCTGAATCAACGTGCTAAAAGGCACACAAAAAAAAGGTTTTTGAATGGAGATCTTCTTTAGTATCTAACCTTGATTGAACTTGAAAAGAAATTTTACATTATTTATTTTATTTCAACATTATTTCAAACATTAAGCGCGATTTTCTACTCTCCCAACAAGTCGTATGATTTGTCAAGTTTTTATATAGAAGACTAGCAATGGTATAGTCTAAATGTAATAGGTCTGTTCAAGTAGTTTTCTAGCAGAAACTAGCAGCGAGAGAGGAGAAAGAAAATCTGTTGAAATGCTCTCAAGAATATGAATGAATAAATAAACAGTTTACGAGCTAATCTTTGGGGGCTAAAATAGTCTTGCAATACTCAAGTAGGTATTTCTGTATATTTAATAACAACGACTTTCATTGTGAAATTTGATAGATAGATAAGGTGTGCGTCACTATAAACTGTAACACATCAAAAGTCAAATAAAAACTGACTGGAGTAAGCTAGGGTTAAAAATAAAACAGTTTTATTTTGCATTTTTATTACAGATTTATATTCTGTATTATTTTATTTAAAAATTAATTTAATTTTATAAAATTTTTTATTTTATTCATTATGCCATCCATAAGCAATGTTATAGTGTTTTCGGTGATTTTTTTGGTACCAGCTGTCCATTTATATCGAAAACTAGTAATGGTTTTGGGAACAGATGTACTCTTCTTTAGTTCTCTTTTGACCAGAGCCCAATATCTTTCAATAGGCCGCAGCTCTGGGCAGTTTGGTGGGTTAGCCTCTTTTGGAACAAAAATAACATTATTTTTATTATACCAGTCTATTGCGCTTTTACTGTAGTGACATGTTGCCAAATCTGGCCAGAAGAATGTTGATATGTTGTGCTGTCTTAGAAATGGGAGCAACCTCTTTTGAAGACACTCTTTGATATAAATATCTGAGTTTATTGATCCCAATGTAACAAACGATGCACTTCTGTTGCCGCAGCTACAAATAGCCTCCCAAACTAGGAACTTTTTGAGAAATTTTGATAGTTTTTTAGTTCGAAACTCTTCAGAAACATTGCCTCTACTATCCGCTACATAAAACGCTTGGCCAGGAAGCTGCGCAAAGTCTGCAAAAACGTAAGTTTCATCATCCATTACACAACATTCGAACTTTTGAAAAAATTCTTTTTTGAGGAGTTTTGCTCTTTTTTTGTTTCAATATTTTTCTTAGCATTTCTATCCGGAACTTTTTGGACTTTAAATGTTTTAAGGCCAGCTTTAGCTTTAACTCGGCGCACAAAACTTTCCGAACATTGCACGCGCCGGGCCACTTCGCGACCAGAAATGTTTGGAAGAGCCAACAAAAGCTTCTCAACCTTTTTGGCTTTCGCGTCGTTCGTTACCAGTTTTGCTTTACCTGTTCTATACTTTCTTTCAATTTTTAGGTCTTTGTTGAACTTTTTGACCACTCTGGAAACACATTGCCTGGTCACGTGGACTTCCCTAGCAACTTTTGTATAACTCCAATATAGTTTTTTTGAATTATTTGAATAATTTTTGTATGCACTTGTCTTTGATTATCCATTATGAACTAACTAACAAGTCAAATTTGACAAACTGATACATTTTAAAATCTGACACATTTTTCAAAGATATTGTGATTAAGAAAAATAATTTTGATTAAAGGTGAAAAAAGTTATTAAGAAAAATGGGTGTTACACTTTATAGTGACGCACATCTTAGATACTTTAAAAATCATTTTGGGCTTAAATGTCAATATTTTACATTTTACATTTTTGAAATGCAAAATATTACTCGTAATATAGAAACTCTTTTTTCATTTATTTAATTTAAAAATATTTCTAAATTAATTCGATTATTTGTGGCAATGGTGTAATATATATTCGTTTTATTTACAGTAGTAAAGCTAACAGCTGATCTGTGATGTAAATCAAGCGAACCAAAAGTTTTTATTTGAATGTTTGAGAAACCACATACTGAAATAACTTACTAGATTTAATCTTTCCTTCATCGGCTGACCGTTTAACTGTTCCCAAAAAGAGATCGAACAGGTCTGCAATATCTTTATAGCTGTATGCTTCGTGACCGAACCACAAAAATACGGCATAAAAATTCATTTCCGAACGACAGACTTGAGAAGCTTATTCATGGCAATCAGGTACTCTGAGAGCTTTTGGCAGAAGACTGCTAAGAGGTGTCCGCCGAAAAAAATTTTTATGTTTTCGTATTTCTTTTTTTCAAGATTTCAGAGCTTCCTGGCAGAAGCTAGGCCTTAACCCTAAACCGGTTTGTAATGGCCGGTTATGTATGTATGAATTTGTGACAAATTAATTTCCAAATATGTATATAAGTATATATGCCGGTTCAAAACATTTTTATTTTTAATTTTTTTTACATTTATTGTATGATTTTTAATAGTCTATAGATCCTAATACTGGTATCCTTATAAGAAGTAACATCCGTTAAGGAATATGTACAACACTAGCAAAACTGAATTAGTTTGCTACCTCCGCTGCGAAGGTCTGTGTATTATATTACCATTTTAAGCACAATATATTGGGAATAAATTATGCGAATTATATTTGAATGTTATTCTCACCAGTCTTCAAACTATAATTTGAAATTTTTAAGTTCAACTTATTTTTTCAATGTAACAATTGTTACAAATTCGTAAAAATTTTTAGTTATTGAACAGACCTAATATATAATCAAAATATTGGACAACTTGACTTGTAAACGTAAACATAAAAAAGCAGTTTTATACATTTTTTCCAGTTAAAATTTTGCTATTCAGAATTTGTAAAAATTTTTTGTGTAATTTTTTTTTTACGTTTTCTTAAGGCAAAGTTTTTAAGTTAATGAGCACTTTTCAGTAATAATTGTTACAAATTCGTAACAATTTTTAGTTATTGAACAGACCTAATATATAATCGTAATATTCGGCCATGAGAGAAAGAAAATACTTGCACCCCAATTCTAAAAAAAAATCCCGCGAGAGCTTTTTCCTCTCCCATTTTTTCCATATAAATTCAATTGTATAAATAAGAAAGGGAAAAAACTCCCGGTTAATTTTTATTTAGTATTGGGCTGATACAGAAAAATTGGCAATCGTATGGCTGTGTATTAAGTAATTATTATTTTTTCTCTTTCATATTTGGATACTTAAATTTTTTGAGAGAATTATGGAAAAATTGTACAAACAAACAAAACTTTTCAGACGTTTATTTTTTGGGATTTCGTTCGTACCTTTTGTTACAGCTTCTAAGATTTGAATGGAATATTTAATTAAATTGAAAACAAACTCTTCGAATATTAATATTATTTTATGATTTCAATAACAGTTTAATTGCAAAAAAAAAATTGGCTTTTTTTATTTACTTTATAAAATGTTTGCTGGGTATTATTTATGTTTGAGTTTATAAATTACAAATATATGTATAATATGACGTTATAATGAAATGGGATTGTGTTAAGAAGGAGAGGTAGGATAGCAAGTAAATACTCGTTTATATTGAATGCTAATGTAATTAATATTTATTAAATGTTTCTATATGTTGTAACATTTTTGTTTTTGCACACAAACAGCTTTATCCTTTTGGGGGCATTACCAATTAGTTTTATTGCATAAAAGTGATAAATTGTAACCTTTAATCTAAGTAAAGTTATAATAAATACATGCATACATGAAAGCAATGAACACGGAACTATACCTCCATACATAGAAACATAAATATAAATGAAAGGAAAAAAAAGAAAATACAAATAAATATTTCATTTTATTTCATTTTAATTTCATTTAATTTTATTTTATTTGCAGGTACTTCTCAGTATATGTACGTTGAATTTGTTACATCACCTGCAGGACCTCTTTTAAATACTGGCTTTCATTTTAATGTTGGCAATTGGCCAGGACATGTGGAAACGGCTGGCATTAAACATGGCATTTGTGATTGGTTACTCAGTTCCGATTCATTAAAGGATAGCAGTGCTAGTGAGGGTATATTTTTAAGTATAGCCCATTGGTATCCGCCCAATACATCGTGCAGTTATCATATCAAAGGGAGAACTGGTGAAATAGTTCGTTTGTATTTTCCTAGGTGAGTAAAAATAGATTTAAAATTATTATAAAAATGTAAAAATAAATAACAATAACGTTTTTAAAAATATATTTAAATGAACTTGGTTTCGAAATTGCAAGCAGTGATTAAAAAACTGCAGTCAAAGTAGCAAAATTCGGGAAATTTTTTTTTAATTTCGGTAACTTTTTCAGTTCCCATTAATCAGAAACATATTGTGGATACACTAATTCTGCTTAAATGTAAAACACTCAAAGTTAAAGCAAAAGCAATAGACAAAAATTAATAAAAAAAAGAAATACTTCAGCAATAGACTTGATCGTAAGTTCTTTGTTTGCCTGAGTTTAACGTAACAACTTGAACCCGAGGTTATAGCAGCAGTAGGAAACAAAAACTGATTGGCGTTTTGGTGTCTATAACTTTCTTTTAACAATCGTTTTTTTGGTCGTCAAAAAGATGCTATTGGCATCAGGATTAATTACATTGAAGATTGGAAACTTACCAAGTTCTATAAGATAACGATGAGACAAAGATTACGATATATGTAATTATTTGCTGTTTAATTCCTTGAAAAGATAGTCAGCAATATTTTCGAAAGCAACTGAAAGCATTAAAACAATAACGATATAAATCAGATGGCAAACTTTGTTAGTAACTGCATAGCGCTAGCTAATGTTTTCGAGTGGGACGTTGATGCCAAAATACTTTTGTCTGATTTTGACCAACCAGTACTCAAGGGATGAACCCTACTTATACTATGCATTGTATTAGTATTAAAAAAATATATGTTGTGCGAAAAAGCAAAGAGGGACTAGTGTTTAAACCTGTTTATATCACAATTAGGATAAGAAAATCCTTCAGGGGATTTTATTCCATATGAAAACTGTTCAGCTTAAGAAAGATTTTTCTCTATAATCTTTTGTGCAACTAATTGTACAATAATTATAAGAGAATGCGCTCTGTGACAGATACAAATACTATGTAGAAGAAACTAATATTTTTATTAAATCAGAGCAGTAACGATAGCACAGAAAATGCACGCCACATTGTGCTGACGCTCTAATAAATCGATAGAGTTGGAAACCGTGATTGATATACATTTTCAATATTTCCTGTATGCTGTCGAGAAGCTCCAAAATGAGAGTTGTTTTTGATTTTAGGTCGTATAAGGCGTTTGTAAATATTAAAAAAGTCAGGTGAAGTGAAGTTTTCAAAAAATCGGGAACATAAATGCTTCTATTAACACTCGAAAAATGTAATCATTCACAGTTAATTCACATGCCCAGAACATAAAAAATGTCCGCCACCTCAATATTTACATTATCTCTAATCACAGATGACAAAATTGCATCACCACCAAGCCCATTTGTAAGCAAACAACATTGAATCTTGCGAGTATTTTATTCGACTCTGTTTGTGTGAACCAACTCGAATATTTTCATCAGGTCACTTGTGAGTGCGCCATTCATATTTTACTTTCTCGCTCTTATTTTCAAAAAGCTCGGCCTACGTGTAAGTGAATGAAAGTGACGTTTTGTACTGTCAACTGCGAAGGAGATGTTAGAAGTAGAATATCGTTAAAAATATTTTAATAATACAGTAGGAGACATAATAGAGTATCGCGGTATTGTCGAATTTAACCTGAACTCGTAAAAAGAGACACCCTCTATAACTAGTCTTTTAGAGCTTGCCCTAAGATAACTCGTTGTAAAGCGGCATAAATGATTACTGACACCAAAAGCAGCATCTTTGAAATAATCTAGGGCGCCTACCTTACTTTCACCAAACGGGTGAGAGAAAAATGTCAACAGATTACCGGTAGAGCATCTACTGAAAAAGTCATATCATCGGTAGCTTGACAACTTAATGGACACTAAATACCTAACAAGGTAGTAATTTATCTTACTTTCCATTAGTATTGAAAAGACTGATATTGATTTTTGAGATTACTAGCTGAAACTAGTAAATAGGATGAATCCTATTTAGGGATTGCCGTTGCAGTTAAATGGAAATATACCGGTAAAAGCATACATACATACATAATTGGCCATTACAACCCTGTGTCCCGTTTACCTCCTAGATTCTCTCAGAACTTATGTTGTTGGTGTCAATTTTCATTCATGAGTTGCGGGACCAACAGTTTAAAGTGGACTTCGAACGACAGATTGAGAGATTTTCATGGCAATCAATTACTCCCAAAGCTTTTGCCAGAAGGATTTTCATATGTATCGCGCGATTTTTAAAAAAATTAAGTTTTCCCTGCTATAGTACAATTTTTTTAAATCATTTCTTTTACTACGGAGCCATCTATTCTGCAAGTTAGAAAAAAAACTTTTATTATCAATACAAACTAAGCGATTTCAAATACACAATAAATTATCATTTACAACTTTCGTGTTACAGATACTTCCAATATTTTTTGTCCTTAAGTCAAACAATAAAATCCTCCACGTTCCTAAGTAGAATGGTGTATGGTCCAAACAATATAATGGTAGATATGACTCCGAAAGAGAACATATTTGAGAATGAGGAATTGAACCAGGAAAGATCTGAAGAAGAAGAAATGCCTTGTCTAAAACCTGAACGCAGCGACTGTGTCGTGTGTGCAGAGAAGATTCATGATATTCTCTTCGTTCCCCGTAAACATTTAAAAGTTTTCAATGAATGCGTGCTTAAACTGAAAGCACACGGTATTGCAAATTTCATGGACAGCTTTCATTGTCCTAACAGCAGATCAAAAGTACAAGACACTTTTAAAGGGTTTAATTAATATATATCTCTACTTTTCATGGAATAAAAACTTTATTAAAAAAAATTAAGGCCTATTGTGTTAATTGGGATCATAATGGGCCCATTTTTAATTTTATGCGTTGGGGTAATTTTTCTTTGGGGTCATTATTCATGGAGCCATTGCAAACCTGTAAAACAAGTTGAATATTATACATTTCTGATTTTAATCTCTTACTTATATTGTAAAGAATATTGTACACAGATTTGTTAAAATTAAAGACGACGAAATTTAAAAAAAAAAAAAAATGTGATTCAATGTTAAAAGTTGTAATTCGTATTGATTTTCAAATGATGTTCTATAATTTCATTAAATTTCCAAACATTAATACCCGCATTAATAAAAGATATTGTAAGTTTACTGAGGGCTTATTTGACAAGTATTGCATAGAAATTTATCAGATAAACTCTTAACAAACCTACAATATTTTTTATGAACACATACATCCATATATCTTTTACTTAGCCTTTGGTGTCGTATACGTGATGTTGAATTCAATTAAAATTAAACATCACCCATACATCACCGCCGTACATATAAAGAATTTAAAAATTAAAACAAAGTATTACTTATTATTACTTATATGCCGCAATGCGACTATTAAACATCAATTATTTCTTATTATTTTAGTCGCCACAATGCAGCTGCTGAAAGGGCAAAAATAAAAAAAGTGTTGTTGGCTTGAAGGGATTTTTCTTCCCTTACAATTCAATTATTTAATACCTGAAACAATTGTTAACACATGTGTACTACGGGTATTTGTCAAAAATTAAAAACAATTTGTAACAATGAAAACTACCAGGCAAACAAACTTTTGAGCTTTTTGGCAAATGCGACAAATAGAAACAATGGACTTGAGAGGCAAAAATTAAATTTAAAAAAAAAGAAAAAAAATATGTATATAAGGTGTGTGTCACTATAAAGTGTAACACCCATTTTTCTTAATAACTTTTTTCACCTTTAATCAAAATTATTTTTCTTAATCACAATATCTTTGAAAAATGTGTCAGATTTTAAAATGTATCAGTTTGTCAAATTTGACTTGTTAGTTAGTTCACAATGGATAATCAAAGACAAGTGCATACAAAAATTATTCAAATAATTCAAAAAAACCATATTGGAGTTATACAAAAGTTGCTAGGGAAGTCCACGTGACCAGGCAATGTGTTTCCAGAGTGGTCAAAAAGTTCAACAAAGACCTAAAAATTGAAAGAAAGCCTGGAACAGGTAAAGCAAAACTGGTAACGAACGACGCGAAAGGCAAAAAGTTGAGAAGCTTTTGCTGGCTCTTCCAAACATTTCTGGTCGCGAAGTGGCCCGGCGCGTGCAATGTTCGGAAAGTTTTGTGCGCCGAGTTAAAGCTAAAGCTGGCCTTAAAACATTTAAAGTCCAAAAAGTTCCGGATAGAAATGCTAAGAAGAATATTGAAGCAAAAAAAAGAGCAAAACTCCTCAAAAAAGAATTTTTTCAAAAGTTCGAATGTTGTGTAATGGATGATGAAACTTACGTTTTTGCAGACTTTGCGCAGCTTCCTGGCCAAGAGTTTTATGTAGCGGATAGTAGAGGCAATGTTTCTGAAGAGTTCCGAACTAAAAAACTATAAAAATTTCCCAAAAAGTTCCTAGTTTGGCAGGCTATTTGTAGCTGCGGCAACAGAAGTGCATCGTTTGTTACATTGGGATCAATAAACTCAGATATTTATATCAAAGAGTGTCTTCAAAAGAGGTTGCTCCCATTTATAAGACAGCACAACATATCAACATTCTTCTGGCCAGATTTGGCAACATGTCACTACAGTAAAAGCGCAATAGACTGGTATAATAAAAATAATGTTATTTTTGTTCCGAAAGAGGCTAACCCACCAAACTGCCCAGAGCTGCGGCCTATTGAAAGATATTGGGCTCTGGTCAAAAGAGAACTAAAGAAGAGTACATCTGTTCCCAAAACCATTACTAGTTTTCGATATACATGGACAGCTGGTACCAAAAAAATCACCGAAAACACTATAACATTGCTTATGGATGGCATAATGAATAAAATAAAAAATTTTATAAAATTAAATTAATTTTTAAATAAAATAATACAGAATATAAATCTGTAATAAAAATGCAAAATAAAACTGTTTTATTTTTAACTCTAGCTTACTCCAGTCAGTTTTTATTTGACTTTTGATGTGTTACAGTTTATAGTGACACACACCTTATAAAGAGACAGAGAAAAATCCCTGAGTTTCATTTAATTTTTGTTAGTTTATACAGCTCCAACAACAAAAAATAGTAAAACAAACGCCAACACATTTTTATTTATAATTTTTACAAAAAAGAAAAAAAAAAAGAATAATTCCCGGCAACAATGTTGACAGTGTCTAGACAATTTTTACGTAAGAATTTAAGAGTTTAAATACAATCAGACGGACTCTTAAACATGTATAGACTCGTATATTACTGTTCATATTTATATGTTTGTCTACAGTTATGTGCCAAAAAATAGTAGTCCCGAAAAAGTGTTATTTAGGAGATACCGGTATGCTAAGGGTTTGCTAAAAAATATATTGGCACCCAAGTAAAAAAATGTTTTTTTTGTTGTTGTAACTGGGCTAAAATATAAATATTTTTAAATAATAACGATTTTAATATATTTTCACAACCTGACACCTATTTAATAACCTTACTTACTTAATTATTTAGATGGCCATAACAACCCTTTAACGGGTTTTGGCCTTCCTATCCAAAATTCTTGTCGCCGGAGTAGATTCTTCCATCCGAACAACATGGCCTAACCAGCGTAGCCGCTCGATGTTGGTTCTAATGCAAAATCCATAGCCATTTCTTAGAGGACCAAATATCTTACTGAGAACTTTTCTTTCAAACACTCCTAGGACCACTGCATCGGCACAAAACAGCGTCCATACTTCTGCACCATAGAGAAGCACCTGAGCAATAAGTGAGTTATAGAGTGTTAACTTCGTCGCACGAGAGCGGTCTCTGTTGCTAAACTGCCTACTGAGACCGTAGTAGTACCTGCTGGCCAGTGTGATTCTTCGTTTGATTTCTAGATTGACATTATTCTTGCTAGTAATGGCGGTGCCCAGTTAGATAAACTCCTTGGTCACATCGAATGTATAGTTGCCAACTGTAACCTGGAAGCCGATACGTTCAACATTTCTACTCGTCGATAACATGTACTTCGTCTTGCTTTTTTATTTATTAACCGCATGACATAAAAAACAATTTTTGATGATCTGGAAATCTGAGTTCGATTCCCAATTTAAGACAATTACTTACAATTAAATTTTCTGTGGCAAAATTGTATCACAAGATATAGACGGAACGTGTTGCGGTAACAGATCTTGTTAAAAGCAAAGAGAAGTTTGTGGCAAAATAAATTGTCATTTCATAGTCTGTGATTCTGGTTTTTGTGACCGAACTTCTTTGTTAAATCACATGAAATTGGTTTTAATTTAAATCTCTCTTAACACCTTAACTGGTGCTCAGACAAGAATACTCGTAATTACTGGCTTATAGTGACGGCAAAAAAGCCACACTGTGAATTGTACGTTGTGAAGGAATGCAATTTCTCTGTTAAGAACTGAGTAGTTTGCAGTTCTATGACTACATGGCTCGCTATGAGCAATACAGTTCCAATTATAATCCTAAAACATTTGACAACATTATTATTGAAGGATATTATCAGTAATGTTCCAATTGTGTTGTATGCGGAATACCGCCGATCACAAGAAAATAATGAAGTTAAGCCTTTTATTAAGTGCAGTTTTTCTATTTGAAAATGCACACAGAAATTTGATGTTCATAATTTAAAGGTGGTAGTGGCGACTTGCAACTCATGTTTGCCTGAGAAAGGTTCTGCCTCGAAGGTATCTGCCGTTTTATCCTAATAAAGAGTCGAACATCATAAGCTACTCAGCGAAATCTGAAATCTGTTCTCTGAAAGAATCAACTACCTTACGAATTTAATAAGTTGCAGAGACAGTTATCTGCAACCTTTCCTAAAACAGAAACTATTCTAGGTGACTACTGCTTGTCAAAGTTATTCAACATATGGCGAGACCAACACAACCAAGATGACAAAATAGCTGTTATTTGAGCCCTTTTCTTTCTATACATTATTTAGTATAATTGTTCCGCAAACTTTAAACAGTATGAAAAAAATATATTTTTTAATCTAAATATATGAAATTGAGTGATTGTGTTTGTTTATTTCTTTGTTTGTTTGTTTGTACCTTATAGGAGACCAAACCTCTACACCGATCTTATTGAAATTTTCACAGCATTTAACTGAGACTCTGGCATGATTAATAGGATACTTTTTTTTTCGACCACGCCCACTTTTATAAAATTATGTAATTGGTCTCATATAGTTTTTAACAGATTTACTTCAAATTGTGTAGACATTATACTCCAGGCTAGGTATAAATAAACATTTCTTACGCCACGCCCCCTTTCACGCAAAATTTTATTTGAAAGTTTTAAACGTTTTGTTCTCTGTATAAACTTTTTCCTTCCAACGGATTTTTTTCTATTTGGTAGTATATTGTTCTTAATACTGTTAACGTCGCCATATAACTATGAACCACGTCGCCGCCGTTAATTTTATTATATAACGAGGGGGTAGCGAAGCACACCGGGTTTAGCTAGTACGAATATAAAATGGCATAATTGTTGCGGGAGTTTGTTAGTTGTTATTGTTTTTCTTAAAAGCAATACTTCCATAGTAAAACGCGAAATGCAGTGTGACTCCAATAAATCGAAGCCTGGACGACCACAGTAAACTTTTTGCTAAAAATGTTAGAAAACGAAAGAGGAATTAAGTTAGAAATCTCTAAAAATTCCGAAGGCGAAGATTAAAAATTTGTGACATTTTGATCTCACATTTTTCAAATATATTTGGCTACTTGGAACTCGAAAATCTAAGTTTTTAATAAAATTTTGAATTAAACATAACTTTGTTTGTTGGTTTTTTAAATTCTTACTTCACTTCTTGAAAAAAAGAAATATAAAAAAAAAAATAATTTCTTTCGGCGACTACCTCTTAGCAGTCTTCTGGCAAGAACTCTGAGAGTAACTGATTGCTGTTCTGTCGTTCGGAGTCGACTTTAAACTATAACTCCCAGTACTCGTGGAAAAAAATTAACACACACAACATGGATGCTGCGAGAAGCTAGGCCGTAACTCTGACACAGGGTTGTAATGGCCATTTATGTATGTACTTCACTCGAAAACAAGATCATTTATTAAAGATCTATAACACTTTACTTCACTGTCCAATTTTTTTGAAGTTTATGCAGAAGTTTTAGATATCACTCTCTCTCCCTCTTAATAGTCTTATAAAATTGATAAAAAAAATCATTGAAGTTGGTCCTCTAATTTGGGCCACTAAAGGGATATACTTTCCTATGGTCAACCGCAAAAAGTATTCAGTACTCCAACATATTCCTGGTTTTTTTATTCAGTATGGGTTGAAAAATATTCTCGCAGCAAAACAACCCAAATGGTTTGTTTATTTTTTAAAGATATTTTAGAATATTTCTAGTTTTTTAATTCCAACTGTATGTCTGAAAATGCCACATTTCATACATATTTATGGCCTGGTCCATTGCTCGCATATGACCAGAGTCTAGCACAAACTGACACACCACCACTACGTTATGTTTACACACTTTAATTTTTTCTCTTTCTCTTTTAAACATAAACTGTTGTTTTCCGTCCACGTTAAGCACACCCGCATTAAGCTTCCAACAAAAACAATATTTTATTTTATTCATCATTTTTTCTTCTTCTTTTTTTATTTATTTTTTGCTTTTTTTTTTGTGGCTATTTTATATGTTTTTTTTCTTTATTTTTAAATATACAAGTAAGATATAAACAAACAGCAAACGTTGGAAAAAGTTCAGCAAATGTCGGAAAACGTATTACAAATACTCGTATACGCTTAAAAAGCAGAGAATAAAAAAGGAAATCAGTAGAAACAAAAACTATTGTAAAAGTAATAATGGAAAATAATAATAAAACAATGCCACGCCACAAGCACACACACACACACACGCATAGTTAGCACATCCTTATATTTAATAGGACATCAGAAGTACATACATGTGTGTGAGATTAAGTATCCATATGAAGTTGTTTAAAGTGTGTTGTTGTTTACAGCAGACATCTTGATGGCTATTGTTGAATTACAAAGCATTGTAAGTGGATGTGGTGCAAGTGCTAAATATTGATGAAGTAATTGTACACTGTAATTGAAAAGGAGTTAAATATGCATTGGGGAGGAGACCTTTGGCAACACACCCATTATTAACACAAGGAAATACTACTAAAGTTGTAATTAAAAAACAAGCAAATCTTGACCATTTCTTTAAACTGTTCTTCTTTAGGTTTTTAAATAAAAAAAAAATATTTTGTTTGATTACCAAAAAAATTCATTGCAGTTAACTTTTATCTAATTAAAGCGTTTCTGACGAAACAAAAATTAATTTAAAAAAATTGATCACTTTTTCTGGGGCTCGAACTCGAGTCTTCACGATATAATACAAATATTTAAGTTTTTAACTTTCTGAGACTATGCTAACTTGATTCTATATAACACTTTGAACCCCATATATACAAAAAATTAAAATTTATTAAAAAGAAAATATATGTAGAAACATTTCAACTTAAAATTGACTTTAAATCAATTGAATTTATTGAATACCGCTATTAGAAAACCTGTAACCGTTCCCGAATAGAGCCGGTGCTCAAAAATTATTTTGGAGTTTTTCAACAACGACATAAGGTTATTTAACTCATTCGATTCAATAGAGCATTATTGCTTTTTGGGTGTGTTTTATTGTTCCAACCAATGTAATCCAAATCTTAATTTTCTGTACACAATTGTGCCACAGACGTATTTTATTTATTGAGAGTTTTGATTAGATATAGTTCCAACTGATAGTACAATAGGATGTATTGCAATATAATATGTGAATCACATAATACACGTATTTCTCTACAGAACACATCCATGTGAGGTTTATTGTTCAGTAAATCACACAGTGCAATATAAAGAACATTCATCCAGAGACATAAATTAAATACACTTCTCAAAACCAACGAGTGTTTTGCTATTGTCAGCACAATGTACTGCATTAGTAAGTGTCATCTCCTTCTTACAGGATTCTTATAAATGAAGCAGGGAAAAGAGTAGGTATCACGATAAAAAAATTGAATTTTTAAGAAGTCCCAGGTAGGTTTTTAAAATGCTAGGGGTAACATCTATTACTTTCAGTAGCCAACCCTAAAAAATTTAGACAATTTAACGAGAACTTGAAAACGTTACGATTTGTCTTGTGTCACTAAAATAATGCGAGGATATACATACATAAGTGCAGTTTCCATGGCTGAAATTCATAACTTAGGCTACGGATTGCTCATTCATCTGCTCTATTATAAACTTTTCAGACCTACCACTAAATTAATGCGAATTTTTTACTGATTTTTGGAATATATGGTCTTCATATCGTACGAAAACATAATCAATGTTTAGATTTTACCATTTTTATATCCTTCAAGGATTTTCAGGACACACACACAATTGATGCACTCGTTAACCTTTTTAACTGAAACGCATTTTTATTGCATCAAATGGTTTAAAACATTAAAATTTATAATTTTTTTAGTTAAAATATGCCCCAATTCACTATTTATTAGTCGTTAGTACTTTTGTACTTTGTTCCTTCCGCTCATTTTGACAAAACTAAAATCTGACGCAAGATTTTCGAAATAATTTAAATAAGGGTAAATCGAATAGCAGAATAGTGTGAGAAACAAATATAAAGAACAATCAGAGCAATATATGCATGTCGGTCTTCTTGATGTTGATCAAATATAAAAGAAAATAGTGAGACCTAAAGGGATAAATAAAGGGTCTGAAAGGGATAAATATTACAAGTCTACGCTTTTTGTTAATGAGGCCAGACTCTTGGAATGAAGCCTACTCATACAGTACATTGTGATGGTAAAGGAAAACATTTAAACTTACTAATATCATATCTGATATCAGTCAGAAAAAAACAAGGGTCCTACTTTAAAAATGCGAAATCGGTTGCTGTTGATTGATTATTCAGTGGCCGGTGTTATACCTTCACCACTAAATAGTCCAGCAGCAACCAACCAACAAGCGCGCACAGTAAAGTTTAAATTAGGCGAGGAATAAAAGATTATAATGATATTAGAGATGATATTGTTGTTATTCTCCTTCATCCAACATACATACATAATTGGCCATTACAACCCTGTGTCAGGGTTACGGCCTAGCTTCTCGCAGCACTCATGTTGTGTGTATTGTTAATTTTTATGACACATTGAGTACCGGGACCTACAGTTTAAAGTCGACTCCGAACGACAGATTTGAAAAGCTGTTTCATGGCAATCAATTACTCCCAGAGCTTTTGCCAGAGGTAGTCGCCGAAAGAAATAATTTTTTTAATATTTTCTTTTTTTTTAAGATGTCAGAGCTGAGATTTGAATCCGGCACTATCGTCTTAGTAAGCCAACACACTAACCACTAGACTACGGCTTGGGATAATTCTCAGTTACTGTTCCTTAATTGCTACCCTGTCAGAAAGCTATTGCTCTGCGCCAGCTTAGTCAATTGAATCCTTGCAGTGTAAGCCTCTGCAATAGGGCAAGATGCTTATCCCATGTAGAGTTTAGTTTTATCTTCTTTATGTAAAAATATGTGTTTTATTCAAACGATCTGTACTTATAGATCCTTTCTCTGTCTTTTTTTTTCAAATTTTTGTTACATGACTTTATATTGTTTTGTGATATTTAGAAATTTAAATCCTGCTTTGAGTTTAATTAATTTAAATAACGTTTTATTTTTTACTTTTTAACAGAAAAAAAACCATTTCAAAATCTGGAAGTGTTTTTAAGAATTAAAAGATTTATTACATTTACCACAAACACACACACACACACTCTTAAAAATAACACAAAACTACATTTTTAAACATAAAATGCGTTTTATTTCAAAAACCCTTAAAATCTCACAAAAATAAAAGCAATAAAATAATAAAAGCTAATGCGCTGAGATAGTTTTTCCTTCCTATTTTATTTAATTTTTCCTACTTAAGCATTAACTGTGGCAATACAAGTAAATAGTATAGACATGCCACTACAACAACTCCTTTCAACTGGAACATATTTTTGGTAGTCCTCCTTCGACTTGTGCCCTCTTTTACCAATTCCAACACAAAATGTTTGTGTTAACGCTTGTGTTGCATGAGTAAGACTTTCAAAAGATGTTGTTCAACCATAAAACTGAAATACTGAATGAATACGAGTATGTATGCGGAAAAAGTAAATGAAGAATGAACAACAATTATTTGGTGTAAGTGTGTGTGTAAAAGATCTTAAAATGTTCTTGTTGCTGTTTTCACTGTTCTCTATTTTCTGTTTATTTTTTCTTTTTCATTTCATTTTTGTGCGCCACTTAAATATTTTAATGAAAATTCTAGTAAAGATTTATGTGACGTTTTAATTTAACCTGTCACTTGGGTTAAAATGCCGCGTCGTCTGTATTTTAGTTAAAATGTTGGTAACCATAAATGTATTGGTTTATACGCGTGTTGAACACAGAGAAACACAGAAATATTACGTAGATGAATTGAAAATAAAAATAAAAAAATAAAATAAAAACAAATAAGTTCATTGGAAATGTAAAATATTAAAACATTTTTTTTCTTAACGTGAATAAACATAAGTGCTTAAACACTTGACTTCATATTTGGTGTAGGCCACTACTATTCCTTTTTACTCCTACATAATACTCTATTTGCCACTATCTACTACTACTTTAATTGCTGCCTACTACTTCTTTGGCTATTTAATACTATTGTTTTTTTTTTTTTGCTATTTCCTACTATTAGCTTTGCTACTACTCTTTTTGCTATTATCGGCCTACTATTCTAGTAGCAGTGGGTAGCTTCTTTTGTGAGGTCCTAATACTTTCATTACTATTAGCTTTGCTACTGCCTCATACCATTTTTGCTATTGTACTAATTATAATATTGTAATAGTACGTTATACTATTTCTATTACTTTTTACTACTACTTTAACTACTGCCTACTATTCCTTTTTCTATTCACTCTTACTATTTTTTTCGCTATTTTCTACCATAAATTAAGTTACTTCCTACTGCTCTTTCAGCTAATAATATTTTTGATATTATTACTACTAAAAAATACTATTTCTGGTACTATTTACTACTACTATAACTATTATCTACTACTGTTTTTGCTACTGATTAATACTCTCTTTGCTATAATTTTGCTACTGCCTAATACTATTTTTGCTAGTACTATTAGTACATAATACTATTTCTGTTATTATCTACTACTACTTTAACTACTGCTTTTGCTATTATCTAGTACTATATTTTCGCTATTTTCTACTATTAATTTAGCGACTACCTACTGCTTTTTAAGCTAATAGCATTTTTGCCATTATTACTACTACATAGTACTATTTCTGTAATTATTGACTACTACTTTAACTACTGCCTACTACTTTTTTTGCTATTATCTGCTAATGTTTTTTCTCCTTCTTAATACTCTCTTTGCTATTATTATTGTTACTGCCTAATACTATTTGTTCTATTATTACTAGTACATAATACTATTTCTACTACTATTTTAACTACTCTTTTTGCTATTATCGCTATTTTCTACTTTTGATTTTTGCAATACCTACTGCTCTTTCAGCTAATATTATTTTTGATATTATAACTACTATTTTATCTACTAATATTTTGGCTACTACTTAATAGTCTTTTTGCTATTATTTTTGCTACTTTTTCGCTACTTTCTACTATAAATATTTCTACTACCTATTGCTTTTTCAGCTAATAGAATTTTTGTCATTATTACTACTGCATAATACTATTTCAGTTACTATTTACTACTACTGTTTTTGCTACTCCTTAATACTCTTCTTGCTATTATTTGTGCTACTGCCTAACACCATTTGTGCTATTATTACTAGTACATACTCGTAATACTATTTCTACTACTATTTTAACTACTCTTTTTGATATTATCTACTACTATATTTTCGCTATTTTCTACTTTTGATTTTTCCAATACTTACTTACTGCTCTTTCAGCTAATAGTATTTTTGATATTATTACTACTACTTTCTCTACTAATGTTTTTGCTACTCCTTAATACTGTCTTTGCTATTAGTTTTGGCATTGCCTAATACTATTTGTGCTATTATTACTAGTGCTAGTACTTTAACTACTGCTTTTTCTATTATCTACTACTATATTTTTGCTATTTTCTACTATTAAATTAGCTACAACCTACTGTTCCTTCAGCTTTATCTACTAATATTTTTGCTATTGCCTTATTTGTTCTTTGTTCTTATTTTTGCTACTGCCTAATACTCTTTCGATAAAGAGATTTCAAAAACATGCGATTATTTTATATTAATTATTTAATTGTATAGTTTTTAATAGACTTCGGATCTTAATACTGGTGGTCTTATGATAACTAACATCCGTTAAGGAATATGTAAAACCCTAGCGAAACTGAGCTAGTTTTCGACCCCCGCTACGAAGATCTCATCAGACTTCTTTGTATTATACATACATATGTATGCAAAATTCATATTTGTTATATTATTATTGAAATCACAATCTATTGAAATTACTATTTATTTATAATAATAATACCAAATAAGTACCTACTTACGGGTCCTTGCTCTTATTCAGTTATCAATTTTAAAAAGTTGTCAAGTTATACTAATTTTTTTTTTCATTCTTGGACTCATTTGTGGAATACTCGTACTTTCTTTGTAAAATCAATAATTTCATTTTATTCTCAGCCTAATGGAATTTTTAGTTGATAAGTTTACAACACCACAGACCTGTTTACGCTAACAGAGGCCCTTCGCCGTGTTTGTATAAATTTTAATAAATTTTATTATTTAATAAATCATTCTGAAAGTACAAATGTTGTAAAAAAATAAAATTAAACTTTATTTAAATACTTACAGCCTTATTTATAATAAAAATTTAGCAGCTCGTTGTAGGTAGTGACTAAGTTTGTCATTCTTACTCAAGCGTACGAGTTCTTTAATTTTTTGGATTCTCTGACCAGTTATCAAATAAAAGATATTGAAAGTTTTAACATTATCAGTCTATAGCGGGTGATAAACTTATTAGTTTTTTGTCCCATATGCTAACGAGTTGCTAACTTTTCATTATACATACGGCCGTTAATTCCTAATATTTTGTTGTAACTAAAGTTGTAAATTTTTCGAAAAAAAAAAAATGTTTTTCAATGCCAGCTCTTGTCACATTTTTAATAAAAATTGTTTAACAACTATTCCAGGTATTCAAAACTTTTTGAAGGGTTATGTAGTACAGACGACTATTATTAAGACAAAAAAAAAATTCAATTTAAACACCAGTAATATAAAATAATTTTTTTTCTACCCGGTATTATTACAGACATATAAAATACCCAAAACGAATATGTACTTATACTTGAGAGTATATGTTTATTTTTGTTTTGTGTCATCTCGTATTATATTCGTATTTATAAGCACTTCAAGAAAACAACAACAGCAACAACAAAAGAAAACAAAAACATTAACAAAAATTGAACAACACAACGTTATGTGTTGCAAGAATAAGTTTTGAAGTTGACATATCAAGACGACAATAACAAAAAAAAAAAAAAAAAGGAAATTTTTTGCTACCAAATAAAGTAATAAAATAAGACAAAATGCTTAATAAAGCAGAAATAAATGGAACTGATGGTTAAAAAGACATAAAAAAATAAAAAATATTTTTGATTTTTGACAGGCTTATGAAATGAATTTTAATACAAAATTTGTTTAAAAATGAAAAATATTTTTATGAATATAAGAGAAAAACTAAAAAACTTTAAATAGGTGTGTTCCATATTTAACCTTTAACTACGGAGGTGAAATATTTTTTCATAGTTATTGACGTGGGGTAAATTTTACCACCTTTTGTTTTACCAAAAAAATTAATCAAAAAAAAATTTTTTTTTTAATAATTTATTTTTAAAAGAACAAGAAAATACATTTTTATATAAATATGATTATAAAAATAAAAAAATCAAAGATTTAGTATAACAAAACAGGGACTCAACAGCGCTCAACCGAAGAAAATAAATTAAAAAATCTAAGGAGGGGGTAAAATTTACCACCACCTCAGTAGTTAAAGGTTAATACAAGGCTTGAATTAAATGTAAAATTAAGCTTTTAGTCTTTAGATTTTTATTTTTTCATTAAGCCATAAAGTACACAGAATAGAAGAATACATCAAGCAAGGGTCCTCTTTCGTCGGAAGTTGTTTTAGATCTTTCTGCATAACTGTGGCTGAATTTCCTTTATGCAGCGTTTAATTGCCTCTTTCTGTAAAAAGAAATCTAATGATACTGATCAATGAAAAGAAATAGTACAAAGCAGGTAATATCTCATTGGCTGTATGACATGTGCCGCCATCTTGTTGAAACCACATAGTGGCCACATCAATAGTATATATTTATATTTTAAGCAGAAAGAACTGTATTAGCATGTCGCTACTATCCAGCACCAGCAAGAATTGCTACTTGACCAGTCTCATCTTCAAAAAAGTATGGTCCAATGATGCTTCCTCCCAAATGCATCCACAACAGTGACAGGTTGTGGGTGCATCGCATTAATTTTGACAATTAACAATCGGGGAGATAGACAATTTTATTTTTTCATTATTAAACTGCGGCCTTCAAACTTTTTTTTATTTGTAAAATATAAACTCACAGCTGTCAAACTATTTTTTTTTTCAGGGTTGCCAACACCTTTTTGCAAAAATGGTGGCAAATTCAAATCTTGCCGTAATTTTGAAGTGAAAATGTGCTGAATGTGTTGTAGTTGTAATTATTAAAACATTACAATGACAATGAGTAAAAATATACGGTTTTAATCAATTGAGATCAGACACCACGCTCTGGCAAGAGTCGAACCTATGACAACTATAGTTGTATACCGATCATTAGTATTAAAAAAAATATTTCTTTTAACAATAGAAAATCCAACTATCCAATCCAATACCATCAAAACTGTGGCTCAGTAATAAACCAATTGCTTCTCAAACTCGCCACTTAGTCACTTTATACATAATTGTGCGAACTTGGTTCAATTCGATGATTTCTGATACTTGTTTCTTTTTTTTTTTAAATTATAATTTTAGAAAAACCACTAAATTGTATGGAAATATAGACGAATCGACGTGCTCTCTGGCTTGTATTTCACTAACGTACTCAACATAATTCCCGTTCTTCCATTTATTCTTCATTAGTCTGTTAAACTAATAATCTACGCTTTATAAGGATATTGAAGCCTAGATCCACCAAGGCCTAACACAGAGCCTTGATATCGCATATTACTTTCTGTTTCTAAAGTAGTCTTTAATCAACTTCAGTACTTCGGTACATTATTCCGCGAGTGTAACCAGGGTGACATACAGGGTGATGAGAGCGCAGTATTTACTATTGTCTTGACCTTCTCTATTACGTCCATCGTAGAGCGTTAGTAAGCACAGCCTTTGTCTTTTCCATATACATACTAGGAAGTTTCCTCTCCTTTCTGCAAACATCAAAATCTAAACGCCTCCATATTGCATTTAAACTCGATGCGTGTATGAAGCAACTACAAATTCTGTGAAAATACATTAAATTCTCTAAAATGTTCTGAAATACTTATGCTTAACTTCCCGTAAAATAAGCAAACAAGATAGGACGAATATAACGATTTATTGAGCTATATCATACTCTCTCCCCTCATATACATATACAGAGAAACCGCTCCTCGACATTCCACTCTATTCCACCTTAACCAATCTCAGCAAAAAACCAATGATCAGCAGAAAGGCGTCACCTATTGGGAAGTAACAGATAACAGGTAAACTTACTTAGCGAAGGCACCCACCACACAATCAACATACAAAAGGGTGAAGGTATAAGACTTACCTTTGAATGATCAATTCACAGCAATTTGTCTCATTCTTAAGGCGCATACTAATAATATAAGAAAAATATATATGTATGTATTGTCCCTCCTAAAAATTCCAATACAATGCACAGTATTTAGAAGGAATTTCCCCCTGAGTATTGGTCTCAAATAAAAAAATTATAATACTCTCCAGGACGGCCTCAACATCCAGGGATTACA
Source organism: Metopia argyrocephala (assembly GCA_963576795.1). Lineage (NCBI taxonomy): Eukaryota > Metazoa > Arthropoda > Insecta > Diptera > Sarcophagidae > Metopia > Metopia argyrocephala. The sequence goes on along the minus strand of OY756208.1, from coordinate 167,845,275 downwards.
GAGCATCAAGCATGCTCGAATCGGTCCAATGAGTTGATGCAAAAATTATGTTTTAAAAAGTATCGGCAAAAGTTGACCGCTTTTGTTTACGGACACCTATGATAAGACGGTTTTATAAAAATTATTGAGATTTTTATTTAGCATAGTATTAGTAGTGGTTAGTGTGTTGGCTTACTAAGACATAAGCCCTGGGTTCAACACCCAGCTCCGACATCTTAAAAAAAAAGAGATATGAAAAAAATATTTCTTTGGGCGACTACCTCTCAGCAGTCTTCTGGCAAAAGTTCTGAGAGTAATTAATTGCCATGAACAAGCTTCTCAAGTCTGTCGTTCGGAGTCGACATTAAAATGTAGGTCCCGGTACTCATGGATAAAAATTTACACACACAACATGAGTGCTGCGAGAGGCTAGGCCGTAATCCTGACACAGGGTTGTAAAGGCCAATTATGTATGCATAGTAGAACCACTGCCTTATAAAGCGTATGGATAAATGATTTGTTCTCTCAACAGCATTTTCAAGTTAATGCTGAATTTTAGTTTCAAGTTGTTTGTTTTAGCCACAGCACTTATTTAATTATGCTGGTTAGCAAAATTTATGCACTGAAACCATATAATTCTCGTACAATATTTACAAGATTAAAGGTGTCATTTATGCACACACACACAAATACACAGCTATGTGTAAGCCAAAAACGAAATAGGCTCAAGTTTAATAAAAATATTTTTTCATATTTTATTACCTCAAACCTACCAAATGTGTGAGTATGTACAAATAAATATGTTCTATCAGTATTAGTTTTGCTCATTTCATCGATTTTTATTTTGTTATTACATTATGAGGTTTCTTCATTTTAGGAATATACTTGTAATAAAAGTTAATAAGAAAAAATTGCCTGCAAATATATGTTCAACTATAAGTATGTAGGTTTTATTTACACACTCACATACATTAATACTCGTATTTGTATTCAAAAAACTATGTTTGTTTATACTTATACATGTGCCTTAAAGTATACTCTACTATATATTTATCCTCAAAGAGGTCTAGAAAGTTTTTATATGGCAGTTATATGACAAAAAATATATTAAAAAAAAGGAAGTAAAATACTATTGCAGTTACTATTGTTACATGTGAAAAAGAAACAAAGTTGCAAAAAAAAAAAAAAACTAAATTCAATGAGTATTATCCTTTGCATGAAACACGTCTAAGACCCATGAGGCTGTACTTTTTTTTCTGTTTTTGTTATGGTTTTTATGTTATGCAGAGTTTGTCGTTTTTCATTTTTAAATATCATTTTTATTTGGAATTTTATTATGATGATTTTGTGCAAAAGTAATTGAAAAAGTTTTTCTATTAATTTTATTAAATCCTATAACATGCGGGAAATGACAGGGGAGCTTTATATGCATGACATATAAATTGCTTCAATGAGAAGCTATTAAATCAGGAAATATTTAATACCATAAAAGAATTTCATATGGCATGTAACTTGGTTTTATACAAAAGTTATTGAAAAAAGAAAAAAAAAAAAAAATAAAGAAATTGAAAATAAAAGATAAAAATAAAATAAAAATTTATATGCAAAATAAAGCTATAAAACCTGAAAATAATTCAAATGAATTTCTCAGAAGCTTAAAAAGCTAAAAAGTGTAAATAACAAAAAACTGAAACACATTCACATAGAAATTTCACTTGCCGCAGCAAAACAAACATTTTGTTGAAGCCATTTGGAGTTGGATCTGATATTTGTTCTCATAATCGGTAGTCAGCATTGTGATTGACAGCAGCGCCCAGCATACAGAATAAATGAATAATAATGTTCCAGTATGTGTATTGGGCATGGTAGGGAATTGCTACCTTTGATATAATTTCTTCAGGAAATGATGAGACAGTACTATGCAATCATAATTTGTATCCCTCTTAACCCTTTCAGACCGTGATACATCGATTGTGCGGGTGGTTTTAGGTCTCACTATTTTCTTTTATATTTGATCAACATCAAGAAGACCGACATGCATCGATTGCGCTGATTGTTCTTTATATTTGTTTCTCATACTATTCTGCTATTCGATTTACCGTTATTTAAATTATTTCGAAAATCTTGCGTCAGATTTCAGTTTTATCAAAATGAGCGGAGAAACTATTTGTGTTTACAACTACAAAAGTACTAATGGCTAATAAATAGTGAATTGGGGCATTTTTTAAATAAAAAAATTGTAAATTATATTATTTCAAACCATTTGAAGTCATTTGATGCAATAAATATGCGTTTCAATTAAAAAGGTTAACGAGTGCATCAATTGTGTGTGTGTCCTGAAAATCCTTGAAGGAAATAAAAATGGTAAAATCTAAACTTTGATTATATTTTCGTACGATATGGAGACCATATATTCCAAAAATCAGTAAATAATTCCCATTAATTTAGTGGCAGGTCTGAAAGGGTTAAATTAATAGCTAAACCCCGGCATGCTAAGCTACTCTTATTCAAATTAAATTAATCAAATATATCTCAGTATGGAGAGAGGCACTTCTATAAATCCAACCTCGCTTAAGTTATGTTTCATGATGTGTATTGGCAATGAAGTTCTTTGTTATGAAATTTTAAGCTTTCAAACTTATCGTTCTCAGGATAAATAAGAATCAATATTTGCTTTGTATAGGTATTTAATATCATGGCTATATCTCTAACTTCGGCCATTTTTTAACTGATGATTTGTATTGACTATAACGTCATCCAGAATACTTTCAGTAACTTTACTTAAACCCTTCTAAAGACGTACAAAAAACAATCAGGCATGTTCTGAAAATCAGGTGATTTCAAATCACAAGTGATTTTTTGGTGTTTGTGTTTATCAAGCTCTTTAGCTTTTACAAGTGATTTTCATTAATCTAAATCACAAACTTAACGCTTTTTGGTTTCGCTTATAGAACTGCCAAAAAGCGATTTTCAGAACATGCCCGAATATTTACTTTGCATGTAAGGTACCAAGTCCACTAATATGTATTAAAATACCCATCTTCTGCTCAAGAATGATTTTATTTTTTATTATTGAGTTTGACAACATTCAGTTGGCAATACTTCTGTTTTTTGTTTAGTTTGGTTCGATCCTTGATCTGGGGTCCGGGTCTTAGGGATATCATAGGGAATGAGAAGGCGGATGGGCTTGCTAGGAGCGCCTCGGCTGAAGCGGAGTCTCTTGCTACATACTACTATCTAAAGAAGGGATATCCAAGCGTTTTGTTTGAAAAGCACAAACAGATGAAGTTCCATCACTTCCTGTGTTGCTTCTAGGACACTTTGGCCTTTGGTATAACCGAGGCAAGACTCTAGGAATCTTGGTGATTCCTTTTCAGCCTTTGTCTATGCTTATAGCACTGTGTACGGGTCACTGGTTGATCGGTAAACACGCAGAAAGGTTGGGTCTGCCCTTTAATCCGCACTGCAAAAGTTGCTGTAATACTTCTGAGAGGGCGACTATAGCTCATTTTCGTTGCCCAGGTCTGGCAGTTAGACGTTAAAATTTTTTTGGGGTGACTTTTTTCGATAGCTTGGCGAAGGGTGCGAACCCCCTTGTTTTACTCCACTTTATAGACAGCTCTGGTTGGCTGGTAGTTCTTTTTCTATTTTAAGTGATTTCAGTTTAGTCCTGTAATGGCTTCAAAGCGGCACTTTGTGCTAATTGTAGTTGACGTACAGGGAAACATTGAAGAATATCCAATTCAATCAATTCGTCATCATTCTCAGCAACTGGTGCTTTAGGATCCAATTTGAGCTGGAATTATAGTCAAACGGCCACCATAAGCGCCGCTAATTTTGCGAATAAGCTAAAGCCCAACAAAGAGATATTGCTATTGAGCTTCTGTTAAAAAGCTTCGTAATCCGATGAAGCCTATTTTTAGTTGAACGGGTACGTATATAAGAAAAATTGGGCTTAAAAATTATAAAGAGGCTAAAAACAATAAAATTAAAATTTTCTTGTTCGTTAGTTTCCTATTAAAGTACACTTAAAAATTTTGTAGCCAATAGTACAGGGCAATTCTTAAAAAAAAATACTAAAAGTGACTTCAACTGTTGAGAGCTTTTATATTTCCTTTTCTTTCTTTTAAACACAATTTCATATTTTATAAGTACTTTATCAGTGTCTTGGAATACTTCTTCAAAAACACAAATATTTTGTTGTTGTTTTTAATTTCATTTAAAATTCCAAGCAAGCAAAAAAGAAAAAACAAGAAGAAGAAAAATCTTAAGTGATCACTTTTATAATCAACTCAACGACATAAAAACAAAAAGAAACTCATCAAATTAGCGTCAGTAGATGAGTTCTGAAAGTATTACATGTTTACTCGTATACTACGAGTACCTGTAAGTGAAAAGAAAATAAAAATATATAAAGAAGAGGCTTGTGTCAGCCTAACTATAGGCTAAAAATAAAATATGTGCATAAATATATATTTTTATTTGTATTTGTGTATGTGTTGTATGTTGGTTTCTGTGTATTTTTAGTGTATTAAACTTCCTTTAAAAGGATAACGAAAGTTTGAAATACAAATGTAAGTAATTGTGGTTGTTCTTAAACTAAAAATAGAAATATACACAGGGAAAGGAAAGAGAAAGAGGCCTATTATGAAGTTCATAATAAGAGAAGTATGTCAGCAGTTCTTGTTATAGTTTTCTGTTACTTTTTATATACACCCCCTCAATGCGCTTCACTAAGATATTCTCGATTTTTATTATTATTTTTTTCTATTTGTGGAACAAATTTTTTTTTCTTTATTTTGTTTTGTCATATGACTGTAACGATGTTTTATAAGGATTATAAGAGCATACCGCCAGGCATGGTTTTAATACAAGTTCTATAGGAGCATATTTTTAAGGGTTTGCAAAATAGGGTGGTTGCAACTTGAGACAGCAGAAAATTATTAAAGAAGGCTTTGGCTTATAAAAGTTATGCTTGTTAAGGTTTTAAATTAATCGGGTTTGTTCAAGAAAAACTAATAAGAATGAAATTAAAATCGAGTGTTTTTTTTATTTTCAAAAACATAAAATTTCAAATTTTAAAATTATAGCGGTTTGAAACTTCATACATACATACATAACTGGCCAATAAAACTCTGCTTCAGGATTACGGCCTAGCGTCTCACAGCACTCATGTTGTGTGTTTACATTTTCTTTTATTCATGAGCACCGGGACCTACAGTTTAAAGTCGATTCCGAACAACAGATTTGAGAAGCTTTCTTCATGGCAATCAGTAACTCTCAGAGGTTTTGCCAGAAGACTGCTAAGATGTAGTCAGTCGCCGAAAGAAATATTTTTTTTACACAACCATATTCCTGAATGGGTATTACCAAAGAACAAATGAAACGTTGAGCAATGTGTGGATCACGAAAATCCTTTATACAACGTCTAATACAATCAAGAACACTATATGCTCTATTCACTGTTTTTTTTTTATTTGAGACCAATACTCAGGGACTGCTGTGCATTGTATTGAAATTTTTGTGGATGACATTTGTTTTTCTTATATTACTTTTAAGCGATAGGTATGAGACAAATCGCTGTGAATTGATCATTCAACTGACAGTGTTATACCTTCAACCTTGAATGACCAACGGCAATTGCCTGATCGTTACAACTTGATTGCGGTGAGTGCCTTCGCTAAGTACGTTTTATCTGGTATCTCCTATTTGCCAATAGGTGACGGTTTTTCTCCTGTTGTGGTGAGTTTAGTAGCTAAGTACGTTTTAGCTGTTATCTCCTACTTCCCAATAGGTGGCGCTTTTTCTCCTGATCATACGTTTTTGTTGTTGTCAGAGGTTAAGGTGGAATAGAGTGGAATATCAGGGAGAGGATCTTTTGTAGATCGCCTTCTTGCTAATCAAATGCGGTTAAAATTAAATTTCCTATCTAAATATTTTATTACAAAGAAGGGTGAAATGATTAACCTTTAACTACTGAGGTGGTGGTAAATTTTACCCCCTCCTTAGATTTTTTAATTTATTTTCTTCGGTTGAGCGCTGTTGAGTCCCTGTTTTGTTATACTAAATCTTTGATTTTTTTATTTTTATAATCATATTTATATAAAAATGTATTTTCTTGTTCTTTTAAAAATAAATTTTTAAAAAAAAAATTTTTTTTTTTACTAATTTTTTTGATAAAACAAAAGGTGGTAAAATTTACCCCACGTCAATAACTATGAAAAAATATTTCACCTCCACAGTTAAAGGTTAAATGATATGCGGAGAAGTGATCCTTTTAGAAAATGATATCACACTAGCGGGTATATATGTACATACCTCGAACCAAAGGTACAAGTGTTACTAACTCATGAACGTTAAATAAGAACTAAAGGCGTCTTATATGAATTATATATATACGTAAGAAAGCTATACAGTTAAAAACAGTTACATTGAAAAATATTAAAGAACCAGCAGGAGAAGTCCAAGTGATATACTTATAGGTTAAATTTAATAAAAAGAAGCGTAGACGTCGAAAGAGTCTTAACTACATAAAGTAGATTTTTACCAATTTGAAATTTAATTTTTCTTTAAATATATAAACTAATGATCATATTCCAACATATCCTGATATTTGTCAGTACTACGGCATTGTAGTCTGAGTTAGAACTATTTTTAGATAATTTTTTTTTTTTAAATTTGAACTCCTCTATTATACGGTTACATTTACATATATTGTATTCAGTAGGGAGCAAAACTGAGTGCAAGTTTTCAGAAATAAAGAAACACGTTTACTTTTTCTTTTTATATTCTGAATAAACTTATATAAAAAAGTAATGATTAAAAATAAATCATTCTGGAGTTTACGGAACACGATTACTCGTATTGATTATGTTCCTATCGCACTGAAACAAGCCCGCATCAGCAAACAGTCGTCTCTACACTTACCCGTTTACTTCACTTGATGTTTTTTTTATGAGATCGATGGCAATTATTATCCTTTCTATTGAATTAAAAAGCGTTTAAGTTTTAATTTTTTTGAGCTTTAAAAAGGACAATTTTAAAGAGTTAAGAGCTAAGTAGATTAGAAAGAGTAAAGTGTGTATTAAGCTCCCTTGAAATTTATAATTTAAATAAAATATGTGATATATTGATATAAAATAAACGATTTTACTGATAAAAACTTGCAATCCTTATAAACATGCAGTCAGTTTTGCTCTCTACTGTACAATTTTTAATTTGCAGAAACATGTGTTATACAGAGTGAGCACGTCTATATCGTAAATAGAATTTTACGTTTATAATATTTTGTTTCTTCTTCTTTTTATCTATATTTTATATTTTTTTATTTTATATAAAATAAATAGAAATTATTTTCTATTTTCTTTTAATTTTTTTTTTTTCTTGTTTTTTCTGGGACAAGTAAAACGAATAAAAATTGTAATGAAATTGTGCTGTAACAGCATAATTTTAGGTACGTTTTTTTCTTATTTTTGCTTTCCTAATAAAAACGTTTTTTATGGCCTCTTTATTTACCTCAAATTCTTGGTTGACCTTTCTAGTTGAGTTGATGCCAATGATTAAGTTTCTGTAGGCGTTAGGCATAGAAAATGTTTAGAAATTTAAAATATCCTACACCTTGTTAAGAGCTATAGGAAACATATTAAAAGTGAATGAACTTTTGTTAGAATTTGTTCTTTTTTATTGTTATTTTAGACCACAAATTCTTCTCCTTGCTACTTTAGCTGTGTTTGTTTGATTTATTCAGACTTGGAATCGTCTAGAAGACCCTTACCACACTTAGCGGCATTGTGTTCTACATATAAACCATCTTTAAAAAAAATCTTAATTGATGTGACTCAAGTTACGGTCACATTAGTCAAATATTCGACGAAAAAAACGTAACCACTATTTATTTTCTTTTAATATATTATGCAAATATTTCTTTTTATGTAAACATTTCTTTAAAAATTGTTTAAAAACGATATTAATAAGAAAAAATATTTGGATATATAATTAACTAAACTTTAAGAAATGAAAAATTAAAAAATAAATATTTTCATAAAATAGTGGTTACGTTTTTTTCGTCAAATATTTACCCAATGTGACCGTAGCTTCAGAATAGTGATTTCGAAGAAATGACTTCTAGAGGGCGGAAATCGTTTATCCAAGGAAAATTGAATACCTTAACAAGAGATCCTGATCTACCTAAAGAATCTGCAGAGGCATTGGCTTCTAGATTAAAAGAAAAAACCTCTTGGCGTCACATACAAAAGTGATGTTTTATTGTACAAAGAGAAAGGCCTCTTACCAATTTGTTTTATTTTGAAAATAATATTTTTTATGTTTATTCTCGAAATGGGTCTTTCAGAACACCAGCCAAATGAGTGACGTCTTATTATAAACCCCACTAAATGTGTTCTTCAAAACAAGGGAAAACAAATATGGTTTAGTTCCTTTGACTCATTCAACAAAATAAAAAAAAAATAAAACCTAAATATTTCCCTTGTATGAGAAAAAAATCAAATGTATTGAACAGAAGTGTAGTATTTGTGTTGATTTAAAAATGATTTAAGTAAATTGGTTGATTTAAATTCGTTTTAGGAAAGCTAAATTGATACAATAAATACCACTGACTATTTGACTATCGGTCAGATAGTCATGCCAAGTATTAACATTCGGAAAAAAAGATTGTCTCATGTGTTGGGCAATGAATGTGGGAAAGCAGAATATAATTAAACTGACTTGGCTTTCAAGAGTTAAAATCTTATTGCTCTCTTTGCACAAAAAGCTAAATCGCATAAAACAATATGTAAAGGCTTTAGATAAGAATGAGCAATGTTTCTCTTATATAACTAGAAAATATCCTGTTCTGAGCATATAAAAAATGAAATCAGAATTTTTCGATGGATGGATATTTTAGGTTCAATGTACGACTTGGAACGACTTTCTCGCAAATCACAATGAAATTGCAAATGACATGCGTTTCTCATAAGATGAGATCAAAATCATTTTCAGCACTCAATTGATAGGTGCCTTGTGCTAAGAATCTCAATTTGCTTAGCCTGGTTTAAGGTGTTGCAATTGACTGCTGTACGAATTAGGCTCCTCATTAAAGATTTAATTTTTACTAAAAACTAAACTAAACGACATGCTAAAGAATTTGAAAAATTAAGATGCATTACGAATCTTGGATTATATAAAGAAGAATATGGGAAACGATTTCAAGGGCGATGGAATCGGCATATGTTTACTTACTACTGCTGGGGGATGCAACGTGATTGCCAAAATATATTTTATTCGTGGAAAACTCGGAAAACAAAGATTTTATGTATGTTTTTTTTTGCATCGGTTAATATCTTGAAAACTAGACGCAGGAAATCAAAAATCAATGAAGGTTGTTAACTTAAAAAAATAACAGCTCCCTATTACCATACCCAGGGTTGACCAATGTGATGTCAATTTGCGTTAAATTTTCGGAGAGAAAACTGAAAACTTCTAGTTATATCGAGTGGTTGAATTTTTAGAGTCGATGTTGAATATGAACTACACCTAAACATACATACATATCTGACCCTGTGTCAGGATTACCGCCTATCTTCTCGCAGCACTCATATTATGTGTGCAAATTTTCATCCATGAGTACCGTGAACTACATTTTAATGTCGATTCCGAATGACAGACTTGAGAAGCTTGATTTGGCAATCAGTTACTCTCAGAGCTTTTGACAGAAGTCTGAAAGAAATATTTTTTTTTAATATTTCTTTACTTCAAAATGTCAGAGCCGGGGCTTGAACGGGACGTCTCGTCTTAGTAAGCCAACACACTAACCACTAGACCACGGCGACTACTACCCACCCCATACATCAAGTTTTTTTCTGCATTTCATTTAACATTTATCAATTTCAGAGTAACTCAATTTGAACCATGGAAAGATACACAATCGAGCAAAGCGTTAAAATTATTCAGGCTTATTATAAAAATGGGCGTTCAAATCAAACTGCATACCGTGCATAGAACCTCAATTATGCCTCAGCGTCATCGCAAATTTGGCCCATCGGATGGAGATGTGTCGCCGACGTTGCGGCGACCATTTGGCCAATATTTTGTTCCACGCATAATTAAATCATACCAAAGTTATCATAATAAGAGAAATGGCAATAATTCTTCAACAATTTGTGTTCTAATCAAAATCAACATTAGCCACATTTTATTTCAACTTATTATTATTCAAGCATTTAATAAAATTTTAGGCTAAAAAATTTAATTTTTATTTTGTTGGGTTGATATACATAAATAATATTTTTCAATTTTCTCTGAACAAACTTCTAATTTAAATGAAATAATTAAATTTTAATTTCTGTTTGTTTACTCGAAATAGTATTTTATAGCAGTTGATGAAGAAAGAGTTTCAATTAAAATAAAAAAAAAATATTTTTCAAATATATCATCAGGTTGTTTCTTTTTGATTTATTTGTTCATCCGAGATGGAAACCCTTATTTGGATGGCTTCGTTTTTGGCCATCTTTTCTTTTAAAGATTCACCTGGAAGTTTAATAAAAACTGCATGGTGTCACAAAAGCTTAAGAGTTATGCAATGTTTTGAGAAAATTCTATTTTCTCACAAAATGTTAGAAAATGAAAAGAAAATAGGAAAAATAAATCAAAAACAAAATCCATAGTTTTCAGGCTGAATGCTGCAGTTGTTATACAATTTTGTCTAAAAGTAAAACAAAAATGCAAACATTTAAGCACAGTGGTGTAGTTTAAAGTAAATAAAGGGACAAATATTAAACTCCTTCTGCAGTATTTGGCCAACGCTTTTACTGCTACTTCTGTTTCTGGTTTTCCTTTTTTTTGTTTTTATTTATTGTAGTTTGCCATGTTATTTTTGTCAGTGTCACTGGGGTATGTATTTTTGGGGGTTTTAATTTGATTTTTTTTTTCATTTTTTCTTTTTTATAGTTTTTGAGTATTTTGTTGTTCAGTATGAGTGTTAAATAAGCAAACGATGTATGAGATTATATTTTTCCAGTTTATATTTCAGTTAAAAAAAAAACAAAATGAATTCGTTTATTTTGTATGATTTTGTTGTTGAATTCTTTTCATACAGGAAATATGTTGGCGCTGTGCCAGTTTGTGTTATTCTGGGGAATTTCATTTTATTTTCTCTGTTTAATATTTTGTTGCTCTAACTGTCTTCTATTTTTAACTTTTTTGAATAAGAACGTGGTAATATGTTTGTGGTTTTTTTAGGCGCAAAAATAAATCCCCTTTAAAAACAGAAAACAAGAATATTTACCAGAAAAACAAAAACCAACTGCAAGTGTGATTAGATTAGAAAAACATATTAAAAAAGTAAAAAAAAAACAAAAAAAAAAAAAAAAAACGAGACATATCGCTCATTTGCTGCAAGGTCGTTATAACTCAAAAATACAATTTTTGAGGTTATGCTACAGAATAATTCGTTATAATACAGTGCATTCGCAGTAACGTAAACACCGTCTAACTTGAACATCGTTTAACGTGAACAAGCTTTAGTTTTCAGAAAGCTCTATAACGTGAATCATTTTCTATTGCATATGAACCTGATGTTATAATTAAAGCATTGTTTTAGTAACTTTTATGGTGTGCTTAGGTTGCCCATGTTTCTTGTGTTGATCGTACCACAAAAATCCATGACATTTGGCAAAAACAAAAAATTAAATCACGACCATTATTTTCTCGTGATCTCGTTTTGTTTTAGTTTTATATTTTAATAATTCAAAAAACAAAATAATTTTACTTTCAAGCGTGTAAAACGCAGGTTTATATTGTAAAATTTTATACTTTTGTCATGAAATTAAACAATCTAAAGCTAAAGTGAACAATTTCGCTAACATGAACTCCCTTAGTTTTAATTAGTACACGTTACTGCGAGTGTACTGTATTATGTTTTGTCTTGTAAACTAAAATCGTATCATTTTTTGTTTCGTCAGAAACGCTTATTTAGATCAAAGTTAACTGCAATGAATATTTTTTGGTAATTAAAGGAGAAATGATGTCCGTGAAGGAATAGTACACTAGCCAAACTGAACAATTGTTTTCGATTCCAGCTACGGTAGTCTCATCAGAGTTCTTTTTGTCCTGTGTATATTCGAGACCAAACATTAACTGGAGCTCGAATCCGAGCCTTCAGCATCTAACATAAAATCATATCATGTTTACTCACCGCTCGATAATATAACCACCCTTATTGTGAATGTAAACGGTGTCACATGTGACGCCGACTATATTCTAATAAGATTACCGTCTTCAATATTGACGACTATCGATTACTTTTGACGTAGATCTGGAATTTACAAAAAAAAAACAACAAAAAAATTACGACGCCTTTGACTCAAATTGGCTTTGATTTTGTCAACAAATTTTAAATCGTTGACAGTAGTACTTGGTAGTTCATAGAGCGTTTCTCATAATCCAAGCTCAAGAACATTTCCAACACTTAATTAATAGGTGCTTTGCAATAAGAACCTCAATATTACATACATACATACATAGCTGGCCTTTACAACCCTGTATCAGAATTACGGCCTAGCTTCTTGCAGCACTCATGTTGTGTGTGTCAATTCTTATTCATGAGTACCGTGACCTACAGTTTAAAGTCGATTCCGAACGACAGATTTGAGAAGCTATTTCATGGCAATCAATTACTCCCAAGCTTTTGCCAGAAGACTGCTAAGAACCTCAATATTGCTTCCTTGCTTAAGGTGTTGCAAATGGCTGCTGTACAAATTGGACTCCTAATTAAAGATTAAGTTTTCGCTAAAAAAAAGCTGCGGTTTTGTTAAGTCGAAAGTATTTAATAAATCTATACAAAGGAACAAAAGTAAAAATTGTACGCTTTGATACAAATACGTAGGAAAACTTTTTTATTGCATCAGTACTGTCCGGCAAATCAAAAATTCAATATCTCCGGGTCCTTGATTTCCTCCGAAGCACTAAAATTTCTTTACTTCTTCATCACTGTTTTCACTGGAGTCGTACATAAACAAAATTTTTTAACAAAAATAAAAAAAAAAATAAATAAATAACTGGTATATTTTTTACTAAGGATGATTTTTATGGGTTTAAAATTATCGATAATATGGTGACGTTAACATACACGCCTTAATTCATACCGATTCGGTGTGGAGTTAACAAAGAAGTTGTCCAAGAACTTCTAAAAATTGACGACGCCGCTAACAACGTCTTTGATAATCAGGATGTAGTGGGGGTGGCGTAGTGTAATAGTTAGAGCGCAACACCAAGCAGTCCAGGTTGGAGTCCCTGCATTGGAGAATATGAAGAACAAACAATTTGTGCGGCATTTCAAAGTCTTAATTAAAATAAAAATATACATAAGAGGTTCCCCCCACCTCCAAGAAGTCCATCCCTAAGAAAGCCGCCTCTTGACATTCCAATCTATCCACCTTTGACCTATCAAATGAATGATCAGAAGAAAGTCCCACTTACTGAGAAGTAATAAGCAATACTTAAGCTAGGGTCAAAACCTACCAACAACGTCTTAGCCAAGATTCTCACCACTTCAGAACAAGTCAAATTAACATCAACGGATGGGGTAATTGCTGTTGATCATTTCACTGGCTTTTGAGTAATCAACTGATAGCAACTTGTTCCATTGGTAATAAAAAAGTTATATTTCCAATTCAAATAGAATGCACAGCATGAGTAGGGGTGTAGCCCCTGAGTATTGGTCTTTTAACAAAAAAACAAAAAGGATGAATATGACGTTGATGAGAGTTGACATGTTTGTTTGCGTGCTACTTGTAACAACGTGTTAACTCAGTTGTGCGTTGGTATTTCTGCGGTAACATCGTAATGTTCTCTAGAAAAGTGACATATTTTGTTGTCTGATAATATTAATAAAAAGGAAGATCTTTATCGAACTCAATTTAAAAATTAAAAATGTGTCTTCTAAAAAATCACAATTTTTAAGTTATGACAACGTTACAGCAAATGAGCGATATGGACATGTTTTAATAAATAAAATTTAAATTTCGATTTTTAAATTTTTATATTTTATTATTAAATGAATAAATTTGAATGCTTGGTCCATATGTGTTATATTCTTTTATTTTTACACAACCTGATAGAGCTTTACAATGCCGAAAATTAAATTTTATTTGAAAATACCATCAGCAATTGCAAGGCCGACCATCAGGCGTACTCTTTCTCGAGCATTAAAGGCAGTGTGCTATGAATAATATATACAAAAAATTTTGACTTTCAATGCTGATTTCTCCATATTTCTTTAAAAAAAAAGAAAAAGAAAAAAACGTTCAATAAACTGTAAACTTTTCTGAATGTAAATATTTTTATAGGATATCCTTTTAGATTGTTTTCATTTTAATATTTACAAGTTTGTTAAGGACTACTGTTATATTTAAGTACTAACTCTTTATTATCATTCGCAAAGTTCGATACAAAGAATTTATCAAATTTAGGTGCTTAAAAACACACTTCAATCGAAGATAACATCACTTACAATGAAAAAATCTCTTTGTAATCAAGCCCTCTATTTATATTAAAAAGAAAATTAATAAAAATTATCTAAAATCTAGTATGATTTATAAATTAAATAAACTTTTAACTTACATTTCCCTTTTTGTTTTCTATTTCATTTCAGTTTTCGCATAAATCGCATTGAGTCGCCTATACTTAAATACGATGGCGATTGTGGTGAATCGCTTACAATATATGATTCAGATCGTGCCGATCCAGCACGCATAATAAAAACTTTCTGTGATACTTTTTCGCGGCCCATGGAAAAAGTTGATTTTGTTAGCACCAGTCCCTCGCTGTACGTACAGTTTGAATCAAAAACTGGTTCATACAGTGGCAGCTCTTTGTATTATTGGGCTCACTACGATTTCTTCAATAACACACGTTTCGGTGATCCGGTGCCAAATACCTTGTGTGATGAGGTTATGTTTGCCTGGAAACATCCAGGTGGTAAGATACGCTCTCCCATGAACTCGTTAATTTTTAAACGTACCGGCGGCTCGGATGTACGTTGTCAATATAAATTTGTTACAGATCGTCGTTTATATGCTCGAGCAGTTATAGAAGTAAGTTCGGTAATGTTTAAGGAGTTGCCGTATAATAGTAATGCCTGTACCAGATGTCATGAAGAGCGTGTAGATAAGTTGGTTATATGGGAAGAGAGAGATAAATTTCAAAATAATTTAGCCTGTTTTTGTGACAATATACCGCGTCCTGTCAGAGTCATATCCTCAGCTGATCAAATGAATTTGGAAATGATAGTTCAGGGACAGCATGCCATTACGTCGTATTTTAAAAATCCCAATCCTTTGTTTGAAGCTTCTTATGAATTTGCCCATGGACCGTTGTGTGGTCCCATAACACTTGGGCCCTCACCGGATGGTGAATTAGTGTATCCCTTTAAAAAGGCCTTGGCTTTGGTAACAGGTCCCATGGGTTATCAACCGGAGCATCATTATCGTCGTGAAAAATGCATTTGGGAGTTAAAAGTTGCTTCACAAAGAGATTTGTGGCTGAATTTGGAAAAGGCTCGCTTTGGTGATCGCACCTGTGACAGTGCCAAAATTGAAGTATATCTGGCGGGTAGATTAGAGCCCCGTTTTATTATATGCCCCGAAAATGTGTCTTTGGCCAGAGATTTACCCATACTCTCCACCGCTGATTTGGGGGCCTTGGGACCAGAGCAAGAGCCTTTACCAGTATTAATACAATACACAGGAGATGGCCAACCTGGCAAAAATATCTTCCGTTTGGTGTGGACTGAACTTTTCCATTTACCACGCAATCCTGATGGCAGCTTGGCTGCCTCCTTGCTGCAGGACGATGAATGCAGTTTTAAATGTCCTGGTAATTCACACATCTGCCTACCCCGTCATTTAGTTTGCGATGGCATACAGAACTGTCCAAATGTCTCACATACCTCATCACTAGAAGATCTAACACAGCACATACAATGGAATCTGGAACAACTTGATTTGTGGCACGAGCACAAAGACAAAGAACATTTAATGAATGCCATTCTAAATGATGAATCCGCTTTGATTTGTATAAAGAAATACACGCACAAACTGTCATATGGAGAAATTGCATTTTTCATTATTATTTCGCTGGCAATAATTGTGTTGATGATATTGATTTTAAGGCTTATGTGTAGAGGAGGTACAAAGCCTAAGGACTCTGTTATAGAATATTAACAAACAGCGAAATATGCAGAAAATAAAAATTTTAGAAAACGATACGAATTTGTTAAACAAATTTCTGCAACATGATAGAAATCAAGTTATTTAGTGAATAGTTTTATCAAAACGAAAACATCTCTTCTTCTACTGTTTTTAGGTTAAAAAAAATATATATATTTTTAGCGTAATAGTTTAAGCAATTGTTTAAGACTTTTGCCATAGAAATTTAGTGTAAAGAAAACAAATACAAATTTTGAATGATTCAAGTATGGTAAAAACTTTAAATTTAAAAAAGTATTATTTTTTAAAGAAAAGTACTTTGTCAAATTTAAAACAATATAGTACTTTTATTAAATTTCAATTATATATGTAATTAAATACAAGGATTTCGAATACCTGTAAGTAAAATGTGGTTAAAATTTAAATTTATGTTTAAAGTTTTAAATTTTAAAAAGTACCTTTTTTGAATTAAGAACTAAAAGTACTTTTTTATACACAATTTAACAAATTTTAATGTAAGAATTTAGCACTTTAAATGATTTTCCATATTTTTATTATATATCTCCACATTATTCTTATTTTTTTGCCATTTTTTTAAAGCTTTTAGTAACTTTGAAACTAAACTTGAAATGTGTTCAACAAGCAGATTTTGAACCTTTGAAATGCGGAGTTGTTATTAATTTATATTGCTTTTATAAAAGCAAAGACTTCAACCCATAGAAAATGTGAAAAATTTATGTCACAGTTTATTTTTTGAACTGCACTCAGCTTTAGAAAAAAATATTTTAATTTTTTTTAAGTACTTTGTCCGGCAGCATTTCATTACTTCAAATCTTTAAAACGATTTAAATTATGACTACCAGTTTTTCATCTAAACACTTGGCAAGCTTTAAGAGGTGATTCTGTTGTCACAATTATGTTACACAAAAATGCATTTCCATTAGTGAAAACGGTCGTTTAATAATCGCAACAAGTAAGGACACTTTCCATCAAATATCGTCTAACGAAGGTAGGCAAAGTGATAAACTTGTTGCAAACATACATAATTAGCCATTGCACCCAGTTTCAGATTTACGGCATAGCTTCTCGCACCACTCATGTTGTGTGTGTTAATTTTTATCCGTGAGTACCGAGACCTACAGGTCGACTCCGAAGGATAAACTTGAGAAGGTTTTTCATGACAATCAGTTTTTCTCAGAGCTTTTGTCAGAAGACTGCTAAGAAGTAGCCGCTGAGAATTTTATTTTTAGTTTATTTTCTTTTCAAGATGTCAGAGCTGACGTGGTAAACTTATTGGTTAAATTAAGTCGCACTACTTTTGGGGATTCTTGATATTTGAAAACGCAAAACACTAAACAAACTCTAATATATTAAGACAGAAATAAATAAAAAAATGATCAACACTCTGCCTAAAACTCCAGGTGATTAAGAAAAAAGTTGTTTGTCGGAACCTTAAACAATGTCCATTAACCACCAGGGCTGTGGTCATATATTTCGTCGGTATCTACAAATGTGAATAAATGTAAAAAATGTAATCCTGTGTAATTCTGTAATTACGAGAATTGTTATGATGGAGAGAAAGGAAAAATACGACAGAGAAAAAAAAAAGACTTGCAAAGGCGTTTGCAATAAATAGCGTTTACCGCAAATGCATAACAATAAATAATAGATTTTTAATATAGATTCTGTCATTCTTCCTAAAATCAAATAATTTTTTTTAGTCAATTGTGGGAATATAATACTTGCGCAGAATATTGTTCAAATAACTGGCATAACTAACATACAACATGTAGTAACTATAGTAGCTACTGGTTCCGCTTTTTGCCATAAGCCTCTAAAAAGCATATTTTACACATAATTTCCTAGATCAGCACAATAATGATACATGAGTAGGGGGTCGTCCCCTGAGTTCTGAAAGTTTTACTAATTGATTCGCCCTTTGTGCACATTTTGTGAAAAATCTTTTCTATGTTTTAGTTACGGCGTTTTTTTTTTACCACAAAATTAGAAGAAATAAACAGTTTTTAATAGAAAGTAGAGTAGGTTTTTAGTTAAAAAAAAAGTTGGCATCAGTGATTGACATCACAAAGGATCACTTAAAACTTGTTTGACTAATGCAATGACAATAAATGCCTGTTACTTTATTTCTATTCACATCCAAGTTAAAAAAAGATCGCATCAAGTTATATTCAAAGACTTTACTTAGATTTTATTATCTGATTAAGCTTGCATTTTCCAATCCATATTTAAGATTGCGAGTGTTGTCTTTTTCTACCGAAGACCGAAGGGTTAAATAATGAAATTTTAAAAAAGAAATGTAAAAAAAAAACTGGAAGAAAACACTTTCATTATTTAATGTGGGGCACCACATTACGTATGAT
This sequence comes from Metopia argyrocephala, assembly GCA_963576795.1. Taxonomy (NCBI): domain Eukaryota; kingdom Metazoa; phylum Arthropoda; class Insecta; order Diptera; family Sarcophagidae; genus Metopia; species Metopia argyrocephala. Next base: position 167,826,713 of record OY756208.1, on the reverse strand, counting down.
TAATAATTATTTCTTGGTCCAATAAAAATATTGCGTATACGTACAGCTACGCCTAGTGATGTATAACAAAACAATCTGTGGTGGCTGTTATTTATAGGTAAACTAAGGCACTTTAACATACATATTTAGCCCCTTAATACAATTTGCCGTTAGTTAAAGACAGGATTATATTTCAAAATATTTTTATGTGCACGAAAGAAGCTATGATTCACCACATTATTTAGGGAAAAAATTCTCTTTTTAACAAATTTTCTTAATTTCCTTTAAATAAATCTCAACAAAATTTAAGATTTTTGCCATATTTGCCGTGTTTTAAGTTTAAAACTTCAATTTTTATTTTAAATACTTCCACACACTCACACTAATACATACACTGGCAGAAAATAAAAACAACAGTTTTTAGATTTAGAAATTAAGTTAAAAACCTAATTTTATATAAATAAACAACTTTTTAAATTTAAAAACAGTTTTCTTCACTCTAAGCAAAAATTATGTTTAAATAGAAAATATTTCTGAAGAATTTCAACAACAAATTAAACAGAAAAAAAAACTTGAATAAAATAATAAAAAAATGACAAAGTGAATTGTAATTTGCAAAGAAAATAGTTTTAAATAAATAAAAAAAAAATAATAAATAAAGTTAAAAATATAAAAGAAAATGCCATATTTTTTGCACAGAAATGAAATAAAACAAATAAATTTATATAAAAAAATAAATATTTTAAGAAATAGTTTTTATGAAAAGAAAACAAAAAACAGAAAATAAGAAATTCTAAAACCTTGATATGATATGAAAACAAAAGTATGTAGAAAGTTTTTTCCACAAAACACACACAAATATTATTAAAAAAAAGAAGTAAAGATGCTGGTACTGGGGTATGTAAAAATAAAAAAAAAATAATTCTTCAATTTAAAGAAGATTTATACAAAATAAATATAAAAACAAAAAATAAAAAGTAGAAAACAAAACTCTATTAAAAATTTAGTTTTTAAGAAACAGCAAAAAAATTAAATTTGAAAATAATTGTTTAAAATGTAAGATTGTATGCATTTAGTTACACCAAATAAAAAAATAAATCTACAACAATATTATGTAATAATAATTGGGTATATAAATAGTATATATAAATAATATATATATATATATATATATATATATATATATATATATATATATATATATATATATATATATAAAGTAAATATAAATAAAACAATAAAACCAAAAAAAAAAAAAAAATTAAAAATATTAATAAAAAAAACCAATTCAATACCTGAAAATGTATGATAAAAGTGTGTTATAAATCATTTAAAAACTAAAAAAATTATGCAAAAGTAAGTATGATGTCTCAGAACATATTTAAAGAATCGTTCTGAAAATTTATTTTATCACGTCACCCAAAAGGTAAAAGCCAATTTGCCAGTACCCAATAAAATCAATTATAAATTACTCTATTCCACCTTAACTATCGACAACAAAGCCAAATGATCAGAAGACAAGCGCCACCTATTGGGAAGTAGCAGATAACAGCTAAAATTACTTAGCGAAGACACTCACCACACAATCAACATGCAATGATGAGACAATTGCTGTTTGAAAAAAAAAATAGTAAAATCTTGCCTTATCACCGAAAATACACACTGTCATATACTACTTAATTCCACTCAGGAATGACCCCTAATTACAGTGCTAGTGTAGAAAAATATGTAATGGGATGGGGAAAGAAGGAGTAGTTTTTTCCAACATTTGATATCGTAATTGACAGGAAAAACTTTCTTAGTAAGATTGCTCTATAAGCGAACAGTGCGGCTAAAGTACGAATTCTCTGTATAATGCATTGTGCGATTCACTCGACAATCAACTGCAAAAGGATGTTCTCTAAGAGGGTACATGTGGTACAAATGAATATCTGATTATTCGAAATCAAAACCTTTATTTCATCAGAGTACCGATAGAACAAAGAAACGCCATAATGCACTGATGCTCCAATGAATCGATAGAACTAGATACCCTATCGTCGTTGATAACCACATTCGCCCTTTCCTGTCCTCTGTCGAGAAGCTCCAAAATAGAGTTGTATTTAATTTTACCACACATGGGCCCGATAAAGCTCTTATAAATATTGAGAAGGTATGATGTAGTATAGTATTTATTACGACTAAACAGCTGAGAATGTCAAACTATATGAAAATTTATATTCAGCAAGGTTTGGCATGCATACATACATAATTGGCCATTACCACCCTGTCTCACAATAACGGCCTAGCTTCTTGCAGCACTCATGTTGTTCGTATCAATTTTTAACTACAGACTTGAGAAGCTTTTTCATGGCAATCAATACTCTTAGAGAAGACTGCTAAGAGGTAGTCGCCGATAGAAATATTTTTTTCTATATTTCTTATTTTCAAGAAATCAGAGCTGAGGTTTGAACCCTAAGCTATCGTCCTAGTAAGCCAAACAATGCATTTAATTTACCCTAAAAAACACATCTATTCCTAAAGCACTTCATCTATTTAGTTTCATGATAATGCACTTGGTGGGCAAGCAATTCGTGCATTTATTTATAGTTTTAGCAGTAATATTACTCGATTCAGAACTATCAGTATGACAAAGAAATGTGTGCACCCAAGAGAATATTGACTTGACTAACGTGCATATAAACTACGTATAGGCAATGAAACTGCATTTTTGTTGATTGCTGTCATTCGAAACTGGCTGAAAATGAGCGTTTCTATTAAAGAATTGTTGTGTTTAGTGGTACATTTCATGGATAAGTATCTAGATCAATAAACAAAACTAGCATTACAACCCTCCATCAGCATTAAGTGTTTGTTTCAGTAAGAAGCAAGGTTCCAAAAGTTAATCAAGTGACCATCACTGGAATCGGAATGCAAAAAAATGGAACAACTTGCTGTGGAAAGCGCTTAACAATCACTTTTTAGCTACTTTTTATAAGGCTGTGTTAAGTCATTGATTTATGGCGACGTACCAGAAACTCTGAAAATCATATTGAAAATACAATTGAAATAAAAACATAGTAAAAACTTGTAATGATCGAATGGACTATGTAGCTCGCAGCATTGTATACATGTCTGTCGGGAAAGGGATTTAATAAATAAAATGCTATAAAATTGTCTACGAGACTATAATAAAAAAATTTTACACGCTGTTAAAAATAACTTTATGTTTTCGTTTCATCTCGACGGCATAGTTTCTAATCGGCTAGGGAGCTAAATGGAAATGATTTAAAAATTGTTTGAAATTTCAGTCGACAATAAATGCTATAATTTACCACCAGATTCCCATAAACCAAAAGCCGTATCAAATTTCATCAACATTTTTTTTTTGTTTTTTTTTAATATTAATACTCAGGATTTTACACCCGTACTCATGCTGTACATTGTATTGGAATGTCAGATGTAAGCGATTCATGTTAAGGCCAGTGTTATACCTTCATCCTTGAAATGATCAAAAGCAATTGCCACATGAGTTAATTCTTCGTCTGTTGTGGTGTGGTGAGGATCTTTGCTAAGTTGAATGGTGGATTTTAATCCTCGCTTAGTTCTGTCAATTACTTTGTAGTTGGTGAATTGTCAGGAGGTGGGGGACAACCTCTTATATTTTTCTAATTAAAACTTTTTATTTTTTTCCTTTTTTATTAACTTTTTATAAGGCACTACTTTTTAATGATTCCTTTTTTAAATTATTAAATTAAAGAAATACCAGAATTTAATGACATTTTGTCAAAACAAAAAATTTTTTTTTAAACTTCTATTTTTAATTATTAACTCTGTATGCACTTTGATTGTTTACTCTTACTTTTTGATTAAAAATCGGTTGTAGAACTAGAAAAGAAAATATGTCACAATCTCTTGTCTTTAAGTAAATCATCCTTAAAACTGCCCTTAAAATTATGAACATGAGAGAAGAGAAAATCTTTATTAATAAAAATAAAAATTGTGTGTCCTTTGTGCCACCTCTAAAGAAAGCAACCAACCATAGGAATTTCAACAAATCGTAAATCATTTCGCATTTAATTAAACTGAACTCAGCGTGACATGCTTTGGCAAGATGTTATGACTGTGACCCTCTCAAAAATGTCGTTTCTTTAATTTTCTTAAAATGTTGGTGGTTTTGCAAGAAGGCTTTATCATGCTATGCTGTGAACCTCCCTCTAAATAGTAAATGTAACCAATATTTATAACGAAATAAAGGCAAAGACCTTAAGTCTTTGTTAATACAATAGAAAGCCATGGCAAAAGGTATATGTGTGTGTGTGTGTAAGTGAAGAGACTATTTGAAGTGTCTTTGTGCAAACGAATATTCTTTTGTACTTCATTTCAGTGTGAATGCTAGTAAATCACCTGCAGTTTATGTCAGTTTGTAAGCCGTGCTATTAAAAAGCACTTAAAAATTTGTCAAATTTTCGAGACAAAAAAGCAAAGAAATATAACAACACTTGACTGTATAAGGTTATTAAATTGTGATTAAAAGGTGCTTATGAAGAAAAAACAAATAATTTCAATCAAATAGAATCATCTTTAGAACCTAAATTTACAATACAAAAACATCCTGCTAAAACCAACTTTGAACCTCTTTTGAATTGAATTTTAAAAGACTAAACTAAGTGTTACCGTTATGAACATTTGGAAATAGTTAGTAAAAGAACTAAACGTACCGCAATATATTGGTATCTACTGAAAAATGTTCACTAATTGTTAACTTTCTTAAGTAGTTACGAGTACATATTACAGTTATTCATATAGCAAATGTTTCTTTTGCATTCATTCATTATGATTTTTTGTTTAATCAGATTTAATTCCACAAAAAAAAAATATTATAAAAAAACTACTTATGGATATCACCTGACTCTGGTTTAATAATTCACTTATTAAAGTGTCGTTGATAAGGGATAATTGACACCGTTTATTAATTAAACATAATGAGGATTTGTATCACTATTATTACACTTTTTTGTCTACGTTTTGCAAATATGTTTTTTTTTGTTTTTTGTTTTTTTTTTTTTGTAAATTAATTAAACAAATAAAAATAGAAAAATAATTAAAGCATTAAGTATAACAGTTTATGGTTTTGTTGCAAATTCTATATACCGAAAGATTAAATTGTTAAATGAAATTAAATGGTTCTATAAACCATAATTCACTTTAAATTTAAACAACGCATTGAAAATAGAGAGTCTAAATATGCATTTTTAATTATATGGCTTGCACGTGCTTCATTAGGAATCGTTCAAATGATATTCATGAACGCTTTAGAGTTAAACCAAGAACGCACAAGTGATTTGGCATGACCAGATAATTGATTTCAGAAAATGCACTTTGTAGTGAATTTTAAGCGAAATAACGAAATAAAAAAATATCAATAACAGGTAAAGCTAGGATTACTTCAACTCATTTTTTTTTGGCCAGCACTCTGTGACCCTTACTCAGGGTTTGTGAACATTTAATTTAAACGTACTAGTATAGTAATTGACAGAAAAACGCTCGCGGAAAGAAGGCACCAAGCGACTAAAGAACGAAATCTCTATAACACAGTGCAACGCGAAAAAAATAACCATATACAGACACCACAACGTGATAAAAGACTAAATAAACAGAAGACCAGTGTCTCCCAGTTTGGTCCAAATTTATGAAATTTTTTTTATGGGGCCCCAAACATTTGGGGCGTCTGTGTTATTTTTGCAAAAAAGTGATCATTTTCTGAGGCTCGTATCTTGCAAACCGTTCGGAATTTTAATTTACTTTCTGAGGCAAAGTTGGAGCTCTTGTCATGAAGAACAAAAATTGTAAAGATACAGAATCAAAAAAACTTCACCTTTAAGACCAAAATCGCCAAAAAAATTCGATATTTTTTACATTTCTTTCCGCTACTTCGGTCCATAGGTAGTAAACCTTTAAAAATTTAAGAAAACAATGAACTACAAAAATTTACCTAATTTATCTCAACCTAGTCCTAATCTCAATAAACAACTCACGCGACAACGCACCGACCGCAGCAGCAGAGGCAAAACAGTAAGCTCAGCATACACATCAAGGGACAATATAAAATCGACACAATGCTCACGTCGAGGAATTGCACAACACGACGTTAACGTCATATGTTTTAGAAAGCTGTTCTTGGATACTCTACCGTCGCTGACAAGCACCTTACAAATACTCGTCGAGAAGCAGCAAAATAGACTTTGAAGCACCGGCTCATACATGAAAGTTGCATTCCATTTAGGGTCAGATAAAGGTCTTGTTATTGAGAAGGTTAGATGGAATGAAGTATTTCTTCAACCTTTTTAAAAAACCGAGGCACTTGAATGCTTCTTACGACACTCGAAATAAGTGACCATTTCAGCCAATATCACAATTTATTCTCAATCGATATTTATATTACCCGTAGTCACAGACGGCAGAAAAGTATCATCACCTATACGTGATAAAACAACATTGGGTTTTGCGCGAATAAGATCCGACCCTGTTCGCGAAACCCCACTCAAAGATTGTTTACAGGCCATTTGTAAGTGTATCATTGATTGCTTTTGAAACTTCTTGTATAAAGTGCGCGTCCAAATGATACGAGAGCCTAATTTTTATTAGTTTTTTCTGTAAAACACTCTTTATAGAAAAAAAATTGTTAAAAAAGTTTTAGTGGTTTAAAAATAATTTGATTGCGTCAGTTGTATTTTTTCAATAAAACCATCGTAAACATGCTGTAGGAATCTCTCCAAAATAATAAGGCAAGTCTGAAAAAGCTACATTCGATAAAGCATATATAGAGTTTTTTTTTAATTTGGGACAAGAGGCGCATTATATTTACCAGCCTTAATAACACAGTTAACAGGATTTTTTAAATCATAAGCCTTTATTTTGAAGTACGAGAAAGTAGAGCATTTCTCTGCTCACATTTTTTAATCCTATTTTAATATGTTCGTGGGATATTGCACTACGTTTTGTTTCTATAAACTAGTTTGTCTCATTTTTGAGTTTTAATACTCATGCTGAAAGTTGTGCGGAAATTAAAACAAAGAAAAAGAAAAACAAAATTGGTATATGCTTTGTAGCCCTAAGCTATAACCGAATAAAGAAACCAAGAAACTGTTTTATGTAAAATGCTTCAAATACTGTACCCCACTGCGTATGATAAATAATGATTTTTTAGTCAAACAAAAATATTACGTATAGCATACGTACCGCTTCGCTTTTGTGGTGTTTAAATGAGTGTATGGGTGTAATAAAATGGTTAAATTTACGAGCATTTTTAATAGCAAATTTAATATAGAAATTCTAAAGCACCTGTGTACGTAAGATTAATATTAAATAATAAAATTAAAAAAAGAAAGAAAAAATTTTAGGTAGAGAGGCATCCCAGCATTTTTACTTGGTTATTATACTCGTACGAATATTACATTATAATGTAATACATAATTTCTTTAATCCTTATTAAATATGCAAATATTGTATTTCTCTTTCATTCTTCTTTATGCCGGTTATATTGGCTTATTTTGATTAATCCCATTAACTTTAAAGTTATTATTGGGAATGTAAATCATATTTCAATTTTGTAAAAAGTCAAAAAGTAAAAAAATTAAAAAAAAGAAAGAATCAATAATCGTAATCACTCTTTGTGGCAAACCATGTCAAACAATAACAAAATGTAGACATACATATATGTACATATGCTGTGTTTTCAAGGCTTTTCAAAGGTGTTTTCAAAGAAGAGTGTTTACCAAAATCAAAGTGTTATTTTTATTCATACTCATTTTCAAAAGCTTGTCCTATTTTACTATAAAATTTTAAAGATGAAAAAATCATTAATTATCAAATGGATTCCACTGGCAAGCAAACTTATGTTGAAATGAGACAATTAGAAATTAAAATTAATCGATTAAGTTTTCTAAGTCTAATTCAAGTGAAAATGAAATCGAATGAAACTTAAAATGTCTATTATTATAATATAAGTCAAATTTGAAATTCTTTTAATACTTTTTAATGTAAAGAAATTCTCAAGCTCAAGGTCTATTTTTAAATAAAAACTTTTATTTAATTATCAATATTTCGCTACTCCTGCGTATAGCGTCTAAACGATATATTTATTTGTAAATTATTTTCAAATTTTAAATACAGAAAATGTGTATTTATAAATTCAAAAAAAAATTTTTTTTGAGAATTTCTTTACATTAAATAATAAAAGTCGAAAAGCCAGAATTAAAAATGAATTAAAAATTTAATACTTTTTCTTACTCACACGCTCAATCAGCATTTCTGTAACTTTTTTGAATACTAAAACTATAGAAGAATGTGCACGATTAAGTTTTATTTGCCTTGATTTTAATTTTACTCGAATTCGTTTTTCGGTACATACCCGAATAATTTGGTTGGCAAATAAAAAATCTCGAGTTGTTTGTTAAAAATTATATACCGACTATAAAACTAAAAGCTTCCGTAAAGAATTTAAGCTGACCAATAAAAGCAGAGAAGGTCAAGACAAAATTTTAAAGGATAAGGAAGAACGTTCAATTTTGAAGGAAATCAAACAAGATCTCTATAAAACCGTAAAAGATTTTAAAATAAATCTTACTGTTGTAGTGATTGTGGTAAAGTTCTTTAACCATGTACAAAAACTCAAACAATCCAGATTCAAATCCCACCTAAAGGCAAAAATGAAAAATACAAATTAGCTGTTTTTCTAAAAATTATAATTTGAAAATAAGAGGTTCTCTAGAAGTTGTCCATTGTCAAGACATATCACTCTGACATTTCCACTCTAGTCCACCTTTGGCAGGCATTAAAAATTAATGATCAGGAATACATTGCCACCTTCTTGAAGATAGCAACTAACCTGCTCAGTAGATACGCTCACAGCTTATAATTAACATCCAACGACAGATGATAAAAATATACATTTGATGAGATGTGATTTTTCTTATGTATTTTCTTCCGCTGAATTCAAAAATCAAGATTAATTTTTTCTTATGGAGTTTTTGAGATATGGTCATTTTCTCACTTTTTCGACCTTTTTTCACTTGACAAATTATATCTCGAGCTAGATATGTCCTATTGGGTCGTTCTTGGTATTAAATGGAAGGTATTGAGATGACGAACAAATATGTATAACTGGATTTTTGATTTGTAAAGTGGTTCAAAATATGTTGATGAAAATATGGCATATTTTCAAAAAAATCATATTTTACAGTGCTTCTGTGCCGATGGAAAAGTACAAATCGTCGAAAAAACATCTGGATTCTCTTCATGTACGTCAAGATGATACTTCTACGCATGAACTAACACCAACCAGAAGAAAATCGACCGAAAATTTATTTAAGACAAAACCCTTCCAGCAGAAAATTTTTCAAATTCGGAAGCAAAAAATAAAATTGTAAGCAATAATGGAAGCATTATATTGTTTGTTCATACCCTTAAGCTTCCAAAGATGCTGTAGAATAAAGTATTATTTTAGATTTTGTATAATACATATTTGCTTAATGGTTGCAATTAATTTGCGTTTCTACTGCATTTTAGCGGCTCATTTAATACAAAAATCATGCATTATTGATGCGCACGTGTAAGTGATTGTTTACAATTTCTCCCTTACAAAATAGCTTATTGGTAAGCTCTAATTTCTGCTGGGATGAGCCATTATTATTTATTGCCACAAATATATTTCATAGATTTTTTAAGAAAATTTCTAGTTCTGAGAGAATTTTTTTTTTATAAATAAAATTTTTAAATGATTTTTGTTTTTTGGCAAAAGACAACCCAACCAAAATTTGGTTGTCGTCAATAATCAATACACATGTACTCACCTGTGTCTTTATATGCATTGACATGAATTCTTTGTTATTTTAGCTGCTTCGTTTCTTTCATTTCTTCGTAACGACTATTCGATTCGTTTTTCTTTTGTATTCGAATTTTGATCTCTATCGGTGTCTGTTTTGTTCGTAATGCTTCTAAGACACCGCTTGTATTTTATAATTCAGGGCCTTTCAGAAGGTATTCCAGAATGTTCCAGCTTACTAATAAAAAGTTTTTTTATATTAATCATATGCATCATGTGTTGAATAAAGAGCTTAATAATCTAATTACCGAAATCAATCGAACAGCTGAAATGAATATTTTCATTACTAATAAAATTTTAAAAGTTGTTTCATTTTTGGAAAAATTTAGGGGTCGATTATGGATAGCAACTGAGACTTGGTGGGTTGCCAGTTACAGAAAATGGTATTACACAAAACAGCTGGCAGCAAATATTTAAAAATTTTATTTGTAAAAAAATATTTTTTCGGCACCTAGAAATTTTTGGTTGCCAGCTGGCAACGCAACTATAGTTCGGTTGACATCCATAATCGACGCCAAAGCACGGTTTTTCTTCAAAAAGACTCATTATTTGCTTACCTGCCTCTATATACATTACCGATGAAAGCCTTTTCAATTAATGCCGCAATGAATTGGTATTTTTTCTATTTGTCATCACCAGATATGACACTGTTCTCAGAATTTACCATCTCTAACTTAGGTATCTAATGGTTTATGTTTATTTTCGAAAACTAGCGTTCATTTGAGAAAGTTTTTATCCACAAAATGTATCGTCGTGCGGGAGTTTATGTGCTCTATCCGCCATTTCATATATTTTATATATCTCGAGTTAATGATGCCAGTTTAAGTTTTTATACAAAAATTTTTCAAATCCTTTTTCGGATATCTCGTCCAGTTTCGGATATAAATAGCTGAAAACGGATTGCAGATTCAGTACTTCAAAGCCACCTTTTAATGTAAAATATAGTTAGTATATACAACAGCGCTTTATTTCAGTAACATTTTGATATGTATAGTCATAAATTCTTCACTTGCCGAATTGACTAACTCCACTCTTAATTGTATAATAATCAAAATAAATTTCCGAAATCGGAAGAATTATTTTATAATATTTAGTAATCACACAAATTTGTTTTGAAAATTATATAGAAGAGACTCAATAAAGTGTTTTGAAATTGCTATCTAACAAACTTTGAAAAATGGAGTTAATCGATTTGGAAACTGAAGCATTCATATGATAAGACTTCCAAATAGGCTTAAGTTGGCGATATGAATGTCTTACCTTGTTTTCTTTGTACGTAAATTTAATAACACCACTTTTTGAACATTGTCTTCTCTTAATAGCACATCAGAGTAATCAAGCGTAGGCCATCTCTTCATATGCCCTGCATTCCGAATCCATTGCAACTTGCTTTTTGATCAAAATTAAAGAAAAAGTTATACGTGAACATGATTTTATGAAAATATAAAAACTGCGTTCAAACCATATTTTCCACACATTCAGCAAGCGACAACGTAATATATTCTACGGCATATTTTGACAGCTAAATGCTTACGATATTTTTCGCCAACATTACTCTTCTAATTAATTAGTGATTTAAAAGAAAAATCGCTTTAATTTTAAGGCATTTATTACATGATCTAAAAAAATCGTTACAGAAATGTTAAAATAAATTTTTCAATTACAATTTATATTAAAAAACTTCTTAAAATTCATTGTTTAAAAGAATTAATTCATAAAATTAATGCTGAAATGATGATTAAAACCTTGAAATTTTATGTTTCCAAACGTTTTTTCAAGTCAAACTGTACCAAAATTATTAAATGTAGTAAAGCTGCTACAAAATATTGAAAACTTGAGGCTTTATCAAATTTGAATAAACCGAAAATGCAAAAATCCAATTTATTACAAGCTAAGTAATCACTGAATTCGTTAAGCTGTAAGTAAATTAAAAAGAAAAGAAGAGGGAGAGAGGAAGAGAAAATGAATATATACAAAAATCGCATTAATAAAAATATTTTCGGAATATTTGTATTTACAGCACACTTTTAAGTTATTTCCTAGTAATTCATATAAAATTCATCAAAACAAATTCTGCATAATTATGATTAAAATTTTTTCAGCTAAATGAGAATTATTTAAAAAAAAAACTCGAAGTTTAAATGGGCAAACAAAGTGTTAAACAATGAAAGAAAATAAAAAATAAAAATATTTTTAAAAACTAAGCAGGTAGCTTTGTTCTGGAAAAAGTCTCGTCACGAAAATCCCAGCGAAATGGTTTTTTTTATTAAAATTACTAGTAAATAACTTCAAACTTGGTTGAACAATTTAAAAATAATGTTTAATTTTCTTATTCTATTATGTGTTAATTTAAACAATTTATATGTAAGTATGTACATACACATATATACTATATACAAATATAACGTAAATTAAACTCATTTTTTTATGTCAACTAGAAGCCTATTTGCGTACTAAAAATAATTAAAATGAGATTTTAGATTAGAGTTGTGTAGCTCATGAACGAACTAGCTCAACTGAACTACTCACTCAAGTGAGCTAAAAGAGCCTTTCATTACAATATGCTCTTTTAGCTCAGTATGCTCAGTAGCTCATGTTTCTTTCTTTCTTTCTTGTGAATCCACGTTTCTTTTCGCTCATCTTTCTTATTAGTTCGTTCTCTTTCTTTCTTGAATCTTTTTTATTCTTTGACATTTCATGTTGAAGGTACATACTAATTGGTAATGCCAACTGCAAATAATATACGTAGCTGCCAGAAACTTTATAGGACGTTACATTTTAGGAAATTTAACGATTTTTATGATAATTTTAGAAGCAATATAAAAGGGAATTTTATTTATTTTTTACTGTCGAATTTGAATAAAAATTAGCATTTTTAATAAAATATTTTAAATAATTAGATAATAACCAAACTTGCAATTACAATAATAATAAATTCGTGCATGTATGTACGTACATACATGAGTAATTTTTGAGATCGAAAATAAAATTGTGTATTAATTACAAAATTCTTTAAATTTTTCTGTAAGGCTAAAATTAATTTGTATACCTGAATTTCACTAGAGTATGATAATTAATAACCGATTACTGTAAAACAAAATCGATTGAGTTTGAATTTAAAAGCAAAAACATCTTCAAGTCTGGCATCAATGGTCAGAAGTCCAGCTTTGAAATTAAAAAGTGCAACTCTGTAAGAAAATTGCACACAAAACAGTGACCGTAATGGCGACACAACCCTGCATATAAAGTGTTTTAAATGCTTATAGACGACATAACGTCTTTGTATGCAAAAGTGCGCGGTATTTTAATACATTTTTTTTTCTTAAAAGTATAAAACCCAGTTAAAAAGAGACACAGGTACTGTTATTAAAAAATACAAAAAATAATAATATAAAAAACAATAAAATAAATTATATAATAGTTTTTAAACTTAAAAGATGTCTGAAAAAAGAAAATTCAGTGCCATCTGGACACACTTTTCTGAGGAGGGAGACAAGAGAGCCAAGTGCAAATATTGCAGCACAAGTTTGAGTATTGCGGGAGGTTCTCATGGAAATTTAGCCAGACACATGAAAAGCAAGCATCCCCTTACCCCTTTGACTTTACAAAGACAGACTCCAGAGCCACTTGAAATGGAATTTTTAGACCGTCATGAAGAACACCCTTCTACCAGCTCACATACTATGACATATTTAATACCAACTCGTCAACCCCAAACCAATATTACTCAATTTTTCGCCAAACCCCCTCCCACCCGGAAAGTGGAGTCAATTGACAAACAAGTGCTGAAAATGGTTGCAAAGGGGCATCATGCCTTAAGAATAGTTGAAGAACCTGAATTTAAAAAGCTTATCGAACTTGTCTCAAAGTGCCCGGGTTATACTCTCCCTACTAGAAAAACTTTGTCAAATAATATTATGCAGTCAGTGTATGGAGAGTTATTAAGCCAGGTTAAATCTGAACTGCTATCTGCTACTGCAGTGTGTTTAACAACAGATGGATGGACATCCAGAACAAGCGATAGCTACCTGGCTGTAACTGCACATTTCATTAATAAAGACACAGAATTGAAATCCTATTTAATATCATGCGACAAGTACGACGAGAGGCACACTGCTGAAAATCTTAATAATTTTCTACAAAAAAACATCACTGAATTCGCCATTCAAAATAAAATAACAGCAGTAGTCAGTGATAACGCTGCAAATATAACTGCTGCAATCCGTATAGGGCAATGGAGAGGAGTTAGCTGCTTTGCCCACTCTTTGAACCTAGTAGTGCAATCGGCACTAATAGAGGTGAGTGACACGGTGTCTAAAGTCAAAAAAATAGTTGAGTATTTCAACAAAAGCTCACAGGGATTGAGTAAACTGCGCGAGACACAAAAACAAATGCAGCTTCCTGAGCTTAAGTTGAAGCAAGATGTGGTTACCAGATGGAACTCAACGTACGACATGCTAAGCAGAATAGTTACTGTAAAGGATGCTGTGATAGCCACCCTGTCACTCACAAGACCAGACTTATCACTGGACCTAGAAGAGTGGGATGTCCTAAAAGAAGTTATACCCATCCTCGAACCATTCTATGAGGTTACGAAAGAAATCTCAGGGGAGAAAAATGTAACCCTATCTAAAGTTTTGGTATTGTGTAACCTCATAGAATCAGAATTGTCGGACATAACAGCATCATATAGCCAAGTTAGGGTAATGCTATCCAAGATAAAAAGGGATATGACTTCTCGTTTTGGCGAACTCGAGAGGAACTATCTTTACGCAGAAAGCACCATTCTTGATCCTCGTTTTAAACGAATTGGATTTAAAAATGACAGCTCCTACGATACTGCTGTCAGAAACTTGCGTCAAAGAATAGGTCTCATCAAATTACCACTCACCAGCGAAAGACCAGAAACTTCTCCAGAAGATAACAACAACGAGGGCAGAGAAAAAAATATTTGGAAGAAATTTGACACCCACTTCCAAAAAATAGTCAAATCTGACAATAATCTTGCTGCTGGAACAAGAGAATTTGACAAATATCTAAATGAAGAATACTTGGACAGAAAACGGGACCCCTTAGTGTGGTGGAGTGAACGCAAGCTTTTGTACCCTAGACTTTATTTGTACGCTTTAAAACGGCTTTGTATTGTAGCCACATCAGTACCTTGCGAGCGTATATTTTCAGCCACAGGTCAAATAATCAATGATAGGAGAACTTTAATAAAACCAAATAAGGTGTCAAAGTTAGTTTTTCTACACAATAATATGTAGTATAAATTATTTTTTTTTTAAGTTCTAAAATTTATTTATTATTATTATTATTATTATTTAAAAACATTATTAAACGAAATTACATTTTTATTTTTATTATATCTGTATATATATATATATAAATATTTTTTTAATGTTAATTTTTACAATGAATGAAATTTAACTTAGATTTATTATTTAAACAAGAATTATTTAGAAGAAGAATTTATTAGCTTAATTTTGATTTTTTAATTTTTTTTTCTTTTTAATACCTATTATAATATTAATACTCACTGCTAGTCATTATGATTAATAATTATTATTTAATTTTTTATTTTTTTCTTAAAAGGCAATTATAATATTTGAAGTTGATTGCTAGTCATTATATCTAATTAATTAATATATAAAATATATATATGTATATATATAATATAAATAAATATATTAAGTAAATTAATGTATGTATACAATATACATAAATACATATCGGTATTTCCATAAAATGGTTCACCTTTAGTTAAAAAATTTTTTATTTTTGAATAAAAGTTTAATTTTTTTGTTAAAAACTTCTGAAAATATATGTTAAATTACTAAAATATGTATGAAGGTAAAAAGTGTCACATTCGTAATGTATCCTGCGTAAATAACAATTTTTTGTTTTCTTAGCCAGCCCATGCATACTTGTTTTTGAACAAAACATGATTACAAAGGTCCATTAATAACCTTTTTATTTTTTTTATAAATAAAAATCCCCTACGATTCGCTTACTTTCGAAATATTTCTCACGGTTCTAAAAGGCACTCGATTAAGTTTCGCTCAATATCGATTTCCATCACCAAATAATTTTTGGCATGACATGCCCACCGACTTATTGCTACGTATACAATTGATGCCCACAATATGAGCAGTACCAGTGGAAAAAAAAGTTTAATTTGATTCAAATGAAAATATTGAACTAAATGAGCTATTGAACTAAATGAGCTATTGAACTAAATCAGCAATTGAACTATATGAGCTATTGAACTAAAAGAGCTATTGAACTAAATGAGCGACATAGTTCATTAAAGTGAGCTGAACTAAGAAGAGCGCTCACTCAAAAGAGCTAAAAAACCCAAGACTATTTTAGATTTTTATTCTTCTTTTCAATATTAGGCATTCACTTTACATTAATAGCATAGAAATCAATCAGCCAGCGTACAACTATTGTATTGCCGTACAATCTAAGAACGAAAACAGTAAATACAAGGGTTTTTTAAATTCGGCAATTGTCAGCAGCAAATTTATTTAAAAGTAAAATAAGTGTACATTTATTTATTTGATTTTTGACGTTCACATGCAAGTAATAGTACGTTGATAAAAAAAGAATTAAATTATAAAAATTTTTATTCAAAAAACAAAAAATATTTTCGCCATATTGGCAAATACATTTAATACATATATTTATGAGGATAAATATGTCTCTATTGACATTTCGTTTCTGCTTAAGAGACTCGTCAGGGGAACTTTTTCCAAAGGTGGTATTCAAAACTACAAATACTTATAGTAAAAAAGTTATAAACTAAATGAGAATAATATCCCATTCGGTATATAAAAAATCAAACTAAAGCAGTTATTAAGCAATACATTTCAGTTTTTCAAAAATTCTAATTCTTTTTATCCTGTTACACCGCAGAATAAATGCAAATTACAATATTATTTGGGTCGAATTATATTGTTACCAACAATAGTACAATCATTGAAGTGTTAAATATTTTTTTTTATTTTATTATTCACTAATAATAACCAAAACTAGAATTTTTGCTTCATTATTTTTAACTGTTTGTGCGCCCTTTTCTTTAAGGATTTCTTTTTCCTATGAGTCTCTTGCAAAAATAAACCTTCAGGTACTTGCAGAACTTCGCGCTACAAGAGATAACCACATAGTACATTACTCAAAAACACCATGTTCATTGAAGATCTAGAGTTTGAAGTATCTCTCCACATTGGCCGGGCCATGCAGGCAAATTCAATTGCAGATTAATTTCCGGAGTTAATTATTTTTCATTTAATTAAGCAATAATGCGCATAATATGAAAAAGAAACTTTTTTTTAAATTTAACAAACAATTTATTATTTTGAAGGTTTTAGTAAGTTCAGTCACAATTTTTAGTATACATACATACATACATACATACATACTTATACATTTTTTATTCAAAACAGAGTGGGCAAACAAACAAAATATCTCGCAAACGTTACAACAAAGTCATACACTTTTCAAAATTTTTTTAATGGTATTGTGCATGAGCAAAACCCAAACAAATACTTTCTAAATGAGAAAGAGCGCAAATGAAACAATTAGCTTTTAGCTTTTGTGCTTGCTTTGTTATTTCGTCACATTCGCATAATTTACTCTTTTTTCTCTTCTTCTTTTCTTTTTCTCTTCTTCTATCCTTTTTCATCTCATTAAATTTTTATTGTACCTACGCACATTTGAGTTAGTGTATTTGTAGTACTCAAAAAAAAAAACAATATACAAAATTAAATGGGACAATCTTTGTCACTGTTTCTGTTTTACTCATTATAAAGAACACAGCAAAATGAGATCAAACGATCAGTTTTGTTTATTTTCCTACTCTGATTCAAAAGCAACAAACAAAAAAAGCTGAGTATCACATTTTTGAATTTGTTAATCACATTGAATGGATTACCCATAGTTGCATTAGTTACCACACTATTACACAGTGTTGCACAGACAATTTTCGACATATTTTGGGGCGAAACTAGTTTTAGATTTTAATTTTCGAACATGGCAAAACAAGTAACCAAAACATGTTTTGCTCAAAAAGTAGTTTTTTGCCGCAAAACAAAAAAACCGCAATTTAAACCAAAATTGTTTTAAATTTTTTTAATTAAAAACTTTCGACTTTACAAAAAAAAAACTTACCGCATGCATTAGCTTCTTATATTCATTTTTATCATTCTGAGTTTTAAATCCAAACCTAGTATCTCGTAAAACATCCGGTGCTTTATTGCCAACGGTCAAAAAATTATCAACTGCCATCGTTATCAAAAAGCAGTCCCAGTAAAAGTTTATTATACACAAACTGCCCACTGTATTGCTCACACTGTTAGAAGGTAAAGTACTCATCATGATCAACACAGCATGATAGAGAGTAACAATATTTGTGGTGAATATTTTTACCAACATAAACCAGGTGACACTATTAAAGGTTTTCAAGAAAGAACGTGCTAATTTAAGGCAATCCAAGTGCATTTTGTTGACAATCAAATAATAATTCGATAAATGCTTTAAAGGTAAGCTATTAAAGCTCATAAATTCCAAAGTTCTGTTGATAAAAAAGAACTGTAGACTTAATTCACTCAGAATCAACATAAATTGCAAATTAGAACTGAGTAAATAGAAGCTCTGCAATAAATTTAGAGACACCATAATAAAATAGCCCCGTTCTGGCGCTTCTTGCATACGCACATACATCACGGATATGGCAAAGGCATGAGTGTGTAATGAAAAAAATTTATAAATTATTAGCAACTGTAAACGTTTTTGTTCCTGTTTTAAGTTTTTTTCGAAAATAAATTGAAAATATTCACGAATTGGTTGATATTTTATCAAGAAACTTTTATAGGAATCACAAAGAGTCACAACACCTTTACGTTTCAACCATATTTGAACACTTATAACCACTATAGTTAATATCCTGGACAATTTTCCTACCATGTAGGCATATAGTAAAATAGGTTTATTGCTCATGTAGTTGTCTTTTTGATGCACTGTAGGCCACGTGAGAGGAGTTATAAATATAAAACATAATTGTATGATAGCACTGTATAGCAGATACCAAGTAGTGACATGAAAACGTTGTTCCAAATGTTTATAGGGTCCCGGTATGATACCCAAAAGTAAAGAATAAAAATAAGTAATTTTTACAACACATTTGTATAGAAAAGAACGTAATTGTAGTGGCATATTCGAAAGCCACAGGTAAACTAAACATTTGCAAAGGGGTTCAATGTTCACTTAAAGATTAATTATTGAATTTCAATTACTAACGATTGTAATCGCTTCTAGGAAAATAATTTGTTTATTAACTTGATAGTAAATAATTAATTTGTGTTTTTTTTTTCACAGACACAAGAATTATTTGTGGAAAAGCAGCTATAAACAGGGGCCTATTTACATTGATGCTCAAACACCAATTGTTCAATCATATTGTTACGAATTGTCCTTTATAATTCGTTTTATTATTCAAGGATTCGATATTTGTAAACTAAAACACCGATACTTTTCGATTTAAAGCTTTATTTACACTCTTTAACGTTTAAAATACAACTAACTACTGACTGTAAACCTTAATGTGTAGCCCTATTTATAGTTCTAGTAATTTCAATTGTTTTTATGTATTAGCTTTTACATAATTATACAACAACAATTTCATTTTCAATTCTTAATTTTATATAATTTTCATATACATTTTAAACCAACATATATTTGTGTTTGTGTGTTTTATATACATTTTTCCCCTACATGTATATTTGTTTTTGTAATGATTTATAATTTTATAAACATATTTGAGAATGTTCCTGATATATTTGTGTTTGTAGTAATAACAGCAAAACCTACTACTTTAAAAGACTGTAATGACGATTTTGCTTTATCAAACCATGTTTTCGTAACAATATTTAATGATAGGACTTTTAAAACTATTTTATGAGTTAAAAATTTATTTTATGAATTTGAATATTAAATCATATACTTAAGTGTACAGTAGCGAAAAAAAAAAATTCCACTCGATGCCATATTATGTACAACACCTTGTTTAACTGTTGGCAACTGATATCTGGGTGACGTAGGGATCGACGTATATATGTAATTTGACCCGTAAGAGCCAAATAAGTTAAATTTTAATTCGTCGCTCCACAACACTTTGCCCAACTGCTCCTTTGCTAATGCAGATACCGTCTCGCTAAGTCAAGCAGTTTTCTCTTATTTACCTTACTTATAAGTAGCTCCTTGGCTGGTCTTCTAGCTAATAAGTTTGCCACTTTTAATCAGTTTATGGCTGATTAAAATTAGTAACATCTACTGCCGTTTTCCGATAATAAATTTTTACTATTTTTACCATTTGACGGTCTTTGCGAGCAGTAGATTTACGAGGACGACCACTTCCTGTTTTATTTCGACGTTTTTTGTTTGACGATACCTTGAGGCAATCCGACAAAGCGTTGATATTAAATTAACGAGCAACTTCATTCATTGATTCGCCTTCTTCTAAAGCCCTGATAATCACAAGTTTGCTATCTGCTGGCAGCTGTTTCTTTTACACAATTTTCAAATGTTTAATTAAACTTTTATTTTTATAATTCTAGTTGACTTACTTTTACTTTTTACAAATTTCATTGCATTTTTTCTCGCTAAATTTGTTCACTCTTTTTATAAATATAAAAAAATTAAATAGACAGAGAAGGAAACAACGCTTACTGTTGAATATTAATAAAAGTTAACGAATAAAAAAACAAAAGAATAGTGGAATTGAATACCGTCATATGTTTCTAGTCTCGATTGAATAGTATATGCCACAGAGTTGCATTTTTTCTCTCGCCACTGTATATTAATTAGATTATCAAACAACTTGTACGTCGCATTTCTCAATAGACTGAGTGTGTAAATTCTCTGAAACAAGAATCTCTTTAAGACATCAACTGATTTACTATGGAAACTGGCTGTATTTTGTTTTTGTCTATGGAAGATGCTTATGATATACATATTTATACATACATACATAACTGGTCTTTACAACCCTGTGTCACGATTACGGCCTAGCTTCTCGTAGCACTCATGTTGTGTGTGTAAATTTTTATCCATGAGTACAGGGACCTACAGTTTAATGTCGACTCCGAACGACAGACTTGAGAAGCTTGTTTATGGCAATTAGTTACTCTCAGAGCTTCTGCCAGAAGACTGCTGAGAGGTAGTCGCCGAAAGAAATATTTTTTTCATATTTTTTTTTTAAAGATGTCAGAGCTGGGTGTCGAACCCAGGGCTCATGTCTTAATAAGCCAACACACTAACCACTAGACCACGGCGACTACATACATATTTATAGATCTTTTTTATTACAAAAAAAATTAATTTTCTTATATAAGGACTTAATTAACACACAACATTTTAACTACTTAGTTTAAAAACAAAACCGAATTGTTATTGCTGTTCACAAAACACTTACCACTTGAATTAACCTCCCATAGTTGTCTTTATCATCTGGATTTTTCATCTCAAACCAAGTAGTTTGTAAAATATCCGATGCTCTATTGCCCACAACCAAAATATTGTCAACCACTGTCATTATCAAAAAAGTGTCCCAGTAAAAGTTTATTATGCACAATGTCATAACCATGTTGGTAATACTACGCGAAGGTAAAGTACTCAAAATGATCAATATAGCCTGATAAAGGACAATAATATTTGTGGCAAAAATTTTTACCAACATAACCCAAATGACACTATTGAAGATTTTTAGGAGAAAACGTGTCAATTTAAGGCATTTCAAGTGCATTTCATTGACATCCGAATACATGTTTAGTAACCGCTTCATCGGTAAACTATTGTCTCTCATACAATATTCCAAAGCTTTGTTGATGTAATAGAACTGAACAATTAATTCGTTCAAGATCAGCATAAATTGTAAACTGGTAGTGATTAAAAAGAAACACTGCAATAGATTAAGACAGAGCGAAGAGATATAACTCATTACTGGTGCTTCTTCCATTTGTATAGAAACTAAAGCTAAAGAGACAGCATGAATATGTAATGAAAAAAATTTATAAATCACAAGCGTTTGTAAACGTTTCTTCTCCCTTTTGAAGTCTTTTTCAAAATAAAGTTGAAGATATTCATAAAAAGATTCGTATTTGGACAAAAATTGTTTATAGGAGTCACATAAAATCAATATACTTTTTCGTCTTAACCATATTTGAGCACTTACAACTACTACAGTTAGTATTCTCGCCAATTTTCCCACTATGTAGGCACATAGCAAAATAGGTTTGTTTTGCAATGCAAACGACGTAAGTGGTGATGTAAATAAAGAACTTAATTGTATGAAAGCACTATATAGCAGATACCAAGTGGTGACATGAAATTGTTGTTCTAAACTTCTATAAGGTCCCGGTATGATGCCCAATAGCAACGAATAAAAATAAGTAATTTGTACAACACATTTGTATAGAAAAGCACGTAAGTGTAGTGGCATATTTGAAAGCCACAGACAAACTAAAAATATGCAAAAAGGTTCAATATTCACTTAAAGAATAATTATTGAATTTCTATTACTAACGATTGTAATCGCTTTTAGGCAAATAATTTGTTTAATAATTTGATCATAAATTTACGATGAGGACTTAATTAATTTGAGTTTTTTTTTTCACAGACACAAGAATTATTTGTAGAAAAGCAGCTATAAACAGGGGCGTTTTTGCATTGCTTCTCAAACACCAATTCCTAAATCATATTATTACGTTTTTACTTTTTAAAACGTTTTATTTCAACAAACCTTTTCTATAGAAATAACACTTAATTTAACTGTGTATTTACTAATTTACTGTTAAACAATAACACATTTAGGGACTCACTGTTGATCTTTACTCTATCGTAGCTAAATCACAACTGACTTGATTCCCAATCTCTGCGCTGCCTTTTATTTAAATTTCAATGTCTAGATTTTTCTTTCAGTTTCGAGATCACTGCATATGGCAAAATACTTGTGTGTCAACATGTTAATTTACCCAGTCAGCATTTTTGGCCAATTTTGAGTCTTTTTTGACTCCTCTGGGCGATTAAAATAGTCACTTTTGATCTAATTTTTGAGTCGAAAATGAATGCTTTGTCGGGAGAAAATTGTACCCCTGCCGCGACTCCCCTGAACGAGTCATTTGTGATTCCGCACACTAAACGAGTTTTACTTACCTTTTTATTATCTTTACAATAATAAAAATATTGTATTTTGTTTAAAAATGTATAAAAAAAATAAATTCATCAAGCTCGAAGGAATTCTTTTTTTTATATGTATATTATGCGCCTTTTTATTGATGAGACAAGTTTCTGGTGGAATAGACTGGAATGTAAGGAGCGCTTTCTTGAAGATGGACTACTTCTTATTTTTCTAAATTATAATTTAGAAATACCGCAAATTTTATTTTATAATTTTTGTCCTTCGCTGGGATTGAACCTCGATCGTTTGAATTTCTGTGCGAGCGTCTAACCACTATACCACGACATCACAATAATTGCATAACTCTTATTCTTTCAAATAAAATAAATCCCATTATAACGAAATGCAGAAGAAAAAAATAAAATACGACGCAAAATAATTATAAAAGCAGTCGTATTTCGAACATCTGCACGATTAATTTATGATTCCGCACATTTAATCAGTTTTTGATCACCTAAGGGAGTCGTACAAGACTCATTTTGGTGATTTTTGATAAAACAATCTTCCAGTTGCTGACAGGGAGCATAAGACAAAATTACGTGGTTTTTGTTGTTATTTTTTTTTACTCTAAAATGTTACCATAATACTCGTTTTTTTTTTATTTTAACTGTAATCTTTGGCGCTTTTTTACTTAATTTATTGTATTTTTCGTAACAATATTTAATGATACGACTTTTAAAACTATTTTATGAGTTAGAAGTTTATTTTGTGAATGTGAACATTAAATCAGATATTGTACTTATATGTACAGTAGCGAGAAAAAAAAAATGCCACTCGATACCATATTATGTTCAACACCATGTTTCACACCCGCCCGCCATGTTTAACTGTTGACAACTGATATCTGGGTGAATATCTTTGTTTTGGCGGCCGACGTATATAATTTAACACATCAGAGCTAAATAAGTTAAATTTTATTTCCTTGCTCCACAACACTTTGGCCCACTGCTCCTTTGACCAATGCAGAATACCGTCTCGCGAAGTCAAGCCATTTTTTCGTAATTACCTTACTTAAAAGTGGCTTCTTGGCTGGTCTTTTAATCAGTTTCTGGCTGATTATAATAAGTACCACCTACTGCCGTTTTCCGAGGATAAATTTTAACTAATTTTACCATTTGACGACTTTGACGAGCAGTAGATTTACGATTACGACCACTTCCTGGTTTTCTTGCGACGTTATTTTTTTAACGATACCTTGATGCAATCCGATAAACCGTTGATTTATTGATATTAAATTGACAACCAACTTCATTCATTGATTTGCCTTCTTCTAAAGCACTGATAATCACAAGTTTGCTATCTGCTGGCAGCTGTTTCTTTTACACAATTCACAAATTTCAAATTTTTTATTAAACTTTTATTTTTATAACTCTAGTTGACTTCCTTTTACTTTTAACAAATTTCATTGCATTTTTTTCTCGCTAAATTTGTTCACTCTTTTTAAAAATATAAAAAAATTAAATAGACAGAGAAGGAAACAACATTTACTGATGCCTATTAATAAAATCTAAAATTTAACAAATAAAAAAAAAGAACAAAAGAATAGTGGAATTGAATACCGTCATATGTTTCGAGTCGCGATTGAATATTATATGGCACAGAGTTGCATTTTTTTCTCTCGCCACTGTATATTAATTAGATTATCAAGAAACTTGACCATCGCATTTCTCAGTAGACTGAGTGTGTAATATCTCTGAAACAAGAATCTCTTTAAGACATCAACTGATTTACTATGGAAACTGGCTGTATTTTGTTTTTGTATAAGGAAGATGCCTATGATATACATATTTATAGATCTTTTTTCTTACAAAAAAAAATTTATTTTCTTATATAACGGCTTAATTAACACACAACATGTTAAATTGTTTAAAAGCAAAAGCGAATTGTTATTGCAGTTTACAAAACACTTACCACTTGAATTAACCTTCCATAGTTGTTTTTATCATCTTCATTTTTCACCTCAAACCAAGTAGTTTGTAAAATATCCGATGGTCTATTGCCAACAACCAAAACATTATCAACCACCGTCATTATCAAAAAAGTGTCCCAGTAAAAGTTTATTATGCACAATGTCATAACCGTGTTGGTAATACTACGCGAAGGTAAAGTACTCAACATGATCAATGCAGCGTGATAAAGGATAAAAATATTTGTTGTAAAAATTTTTACCAACATAAACCAGGTGACACTATTGAAGGCTTTTAAGATAAAACGTGTTAATTTAAGGCATTCCAAATGCATTTCATTCGCAATCAAATAAATATGTAGTAACCGCTTTATGGGTAAACTATTATCTCTCATACAATATTCCAAAGCTTTGTTGAT
Organism: Metopia argyrocephala; assembly: GCA_963576795.1. Taxonomy (NCBI): domain Eukaryota; kingdom Metazoa; phylum Arthropoda; class Insecta; order Diptera; family Sarcophagidae; genus Metopia; species Metopia argyrocephala. The sequence continues at coordinate 167,801,307 of OY756208.1, read as the reverse complement.
ATAATAGAACTGAACAATTAATTCATTCAATATCAGCATAAATTGTAAATTGGAAGTGAGTAAATATAAACTCTGCAATAGATTTAGGCAGAGCATAGAAAGATATCTTATCTTTGGCGCTTCTTCCATTTGTATGAAAATTAGAGTTAATGAAAAAGCATGAATATGTAGTGACAGAAATTTATAAATCACAAGCGTTTGTAAACGTTTCCTCTCCCTTTTGAAGTCTTTTTCAGAAAAGAGTTGAAGATATTCATGAAAGGATTCATATTTTGTCACAAATTTTTTAAAGGAGTCACATAAAATCAATACACTTTGGCGTCTTAACCATATTTGAGCACTTACAACTACTATAGTTAGTATTCTGGCCAATTTTCCCATTAGGTAGGCATATAACAAAATAGGTTTGCTGGTCATATAATTGTCTTGCAGAACAAACGACGCAAGTGGTGATGTAAATAAAAAACTTAATTGTATGAAAGCACTGTATAGCAGATACCAAGTGGTGACATGAAATTGTTGATCCAAACTTTTATAGGGTCCTGGTAGAATGCCCAATAGTAATGAATAAAAATAAGTAGTTTTTACAACACATTTGTATAGAAAAGCACGTAAGTGTAGTGGCATATTCGAAAGCCACAGGTAAACTAAACATTTGCAAAGGGGTTCAATGTTCACTTAAAGATTAATTATTAAATTTTAATTACTAACGATTGTAATCGCTTCTAAGCAAATAATTTGTTTAAAAGCTTGATAATATCCATCCATAGTGCAATATTAAATTGATTTTTTTTGTATTTAACTTCCTGTTTACATTACTGTTCAAAAACCAATTGCTTAATCATATTTAATATCATATTCAATACTACGATTTCTACAAAATTTTATAAGAATTTTATATTATAAAGCATATACGGAAAAATTACATTTACAAACTGAAATGAATTACCGAATAAACTAATGCATCATTTGTCAGAAAACTGAATGTTATTTCTCTGAAAAAATTAATTTGTTTAACAAACCAACAGACTTACTGTCGAAAATGTCTGGATTTTGTTTGGTCTCAGTTTTCTTTAACCCTTTCAGACCTGCCACTAAATTAATGGGAATTTTTTACTGATTTTTGGAATATATGGTCTTCATATCGTACGAAAATATAATCAATGTTTAGATTTTACCATTTTTATATCCTTCAAGGATTTTCAGAACACGCACAATTAATGCACTCGTTAACTTTTTTAACTAAAGGCATATTTATTGCATCTAATGACTTCAAATGGTTTGAAACATTAAAATTTATAATATATTTGTCTATTTTGTATTGCCTTTATAAATCCAAATTGTAATGATAGTATTCAAGATCTGGTATTCTTATTGAGAAGTAACATCCGTTAAGGAATATGTTCAACAACACTAGCAGAACTGAACTAGTTTTCGACCCAGCTACGAAAGGTCTCATCAGAGTTCTTTACAAAATAGACAAATATAAGAAATACATATTTTCAGCAAAACAAGAATGAAAAATGTAAAATTTATAATTTTTTTAGTTAAAACATGCCCCAATTCACTATTTATTAGCCGTTAGAAGTTTTGTAGTTGTAAACACAAATTGTTTCTTCCGCTCATTTTGACAAAACTGAAATCTGACGCAAGATTTTCGAAATAATTTAAATAACGGTAAATCGAATAGCAGAATAGTGTGAGAAGCAAATATAAAGAACAATCAGCGCAATCGATACATGTCGGTCTTTTTGATTTTGATCAAATATAAATGAAAATAATGAGACCTAAACCCACCCGCACAATCGAGGCATCACGGTCTGAAAGGGTTAAGGTTTACTATTTTTTATTGATAAAATCTTTAAAAACAATAACGGTTTTAGATTATTCTGATTATACATGTAGTCGCCGTAATCAAGTGATTAGTTTGTTGGCTTATGAAGACATGAGCCCAAGGTTCAAACACCCTCTAAATAAATCTACCTATCTATCTACTTATATAAATAAAATTCAAAGTTGTTGGGTGGTCATCGCATCAGTTGAGAACGGCTAGACCGATTTTGATGATTTTTTCCTTTTAATAATCGATGTGATCAACTTAGATTTTTACTTAAAGAAAATCTTGACCCGCCTACTCTTACGCCCACTTTTTTTAATTTAAATAAAATCAGAAAACGGCTTCATCGATTTGACTAATTTTTCTTTCATGAGAGAAAAATTTGCCACGCCTACTTTTACGCCCAATTTTTCTATTTACTCGTATCTTTAAATGCTGATTTTTGTACATCTTCAGAATGGTTAAAGCTAAAGTTTCGGAATTGGGTCTGAATGACTTCATGGGCAAGACAAATCATCAGTTAAAAATTGGACGAAATTGGTCAAGTGAGCATGACATCTCCCATACAAGTTAAAAATTTATTTCTTAATATATACGTTTCTTTAGAAGAGTTGAATCTAAAGTTTCTGAATTTGATGTGATTAATTTCGTAGTCATTAAAAATTATCAGTACAAAAAAGGCAGGACAAATAGATGTGGTAGCTTCCAGACAAATTAACTATTGGGTTCAGTATATCTTCAAATCATTAACAGTTAAAGTTTTTAAATTTGTTCTGAATTACTCCGTAGTCACTAAAAATCATCAATCGAAAAATATGGACAAATAATACTGGTAGAGGTAGCGAAGCACGCCAGGTTTAAGCCAGTACCTCTCAGCAGTCTTCTGGCAAAAACTCTGAGAGTAACTGATTGCCATGAACAAGCTTCTCATACATGGACAAAAATTAACACACACAACATGGGTGCGGTGAGAAGCTATACCGTAACCCCTGACACAGGGTTGTAATGGCCAATTATGTACTTATGTATGTACTTGAGTTCTTCATGCTTGGTGAAACTTCCTATTGCCATTTAAAAAGTTTCAAAAGTAATCTTACACTTTAAATTGGAGAAACTAAAAAAGGAGTTTGTTAATATCGATGAGGGTCCTGACCAATTTAGCTTTTTTATTATGCCCCCGATAAAAATGGTAGCCTATATAGTTTCTTGACTAATGTACTTTCCACTGAGAAAAATGTTTCATTAATTATTTTTTTATTTTTTTTTTTTTTTTTTTTGTAAAATTTTGTTTTGATAATTTATTTAATACAAATTATAAAATATATAATACTCGCTCGTTTGAACGATTATGGTTTTAATTTTAAATAAAGTCTTTACTTAAATGCAGTAAGTTTCCTAATCTATAAGACTAAATAACCCATAAATATGTTAAGTCGTTACAAAAAAAAAAAACAACTGTTTTTCCATTTAACAAAACACTTACCACTTGCATTAATTTCCTATAGTCTTCCTTATCATCTTGATCCTGCATTCCAATCCAAGTGATTTGTAAAATTTCCGATGTTCTATTACCAACAGCCAGAACATTATCAATCGCCGTCATTAGTAATAAATTGTCCCAGTAAAAGTTTATTATGCATAAAAACCCCACTGTGTTGCTCATACTGTGGGAAGGTAAAGTACTCATAACGATCAGCACAGCATGATAAAGGATAACGATATTTGTGGTAAAAATTTTTACCAAAACAAACCAGGTGACACCATTGAACGCTTTTAAGAAGGAATGTGTTAATTTAAGGCATTCCAAATGCATTACATTGATATTGAAATAATATTTCGGCAAATGCTTTAAAGGTAAGCTAATAAAGCTCATAAATTCCAAAGTTCTGTTGATAAAAAAGAATTGTAGACTTAATTCGCTCAGGATTAACATAAATTGCAAATTGGAAGTTAGTAAGTAAAAACCCTGTAATAGATTAACTGAGACCATAACAAAATAACCACCTTTCGGTTCTTCTTGCATTTGTATATACATCAGCGTTTTAGAGAAGGCATGAATATGTAGTGAAAAAAATTTTAAAATCACAAGCATTTGTAGACGTTTCTGTTCCCTTTTTAAGTCTTTTTTAAAATAAAGTTGAAAATATTCACGAAATGATTGATATTTCCACAGAAATTGTCGAAAAGAATCACATAAAATTATAACACTTTGACGTCGTAACCATATTTGAGCACTTATAGCCACTATAGTTAATATTCTGGCCAATTTTCCCACTACATAGGCATATAGCAAAATAGGTTTATTGCTTATATAATTGTCCTTTTGCTGCAATGTAGGCCATGTAAGAGGCGTTATTGATAAAAAACTAAATTGTATGACAGCACTGTAAAGCAAATACCAAGTGGTGATATTAAATTGTTGTTTCAAACTGTTATAGGGTCCCGGTATAATACCCAATAGTAATGAATAAAAATAAGTAATTTTTACAACAGATTTGTATAGAAAAGCACGTAATTGTAGTGACATATTGAGAAGTTATAAACAGACTAAACATTTAAAAAAAGCGTTTAGTAATTACACACTTAGTTATTGTATTAGAATTGCTAATGATTATCATCACTTTTAGTTTAAGAAAGAGTTAAATTTGTTAATTTAATATTTGTTTTTCTTTTCTTGTGTTTTATTTGTAATTTGTTGTGTTGTGCCAAATACTTATTATTGATTTTAATTGTTAAAAGTAAACAAATATTTGTGAAAAAAAAACAACTTGAAATAAGGACACCTTTATAGTGTCTTTTCATACCAATTTCAGTGCTTATTTGTTGAATACAGCCTCCCCAGTCCCAACAATGTCACCCTAAATAAAAAAGACAAAACCACATTTTGATTAAATTACTGTACTAAAGTTTTTTTTTATTGAGACCAATACTGAGGGGGTAAACCCCTACTAATGCTGTTAATTGTATAGGAATTTTTTTGGAAAGGACAGTACATTATGACAGAACATATATTTTTAAGTGCCTGAGGAATAAGACAAAATGGCCAGTGTTATACCTTCACCCTTAAATTATTGATGTTCTTGATTGTGGTGAGTGCCTTGGCTAAGTTGGTTTGGCTGTAATCTGCTACTTCCCAATAGGTAGTGCTTTTTCTCCTGATCATTCGTTTTCTTGTTGCCAATGGTTAAGGTGGAATAGAGTGGAATGTCAGGTAGCGGTTTCTTTGTAGAAGGGGTTCTTGGACTCCTACAGAATACATATTTTCTTGTTTGCTTATATTATTAAGCGTCTTAGGAATGAGACAAATTGCTGTGAATTGATCAATCAAAGCCAGTGTATATACCTTCACCCTTGAATGATCATTACCAATTGCCCTATTGTTGCATATTGATTGTGATGAGTGCCTTCGCTAAATCGGTTTTAGCTGTTATCTTCTACTTTGCAATAGGGGGCGCTTTTTCTCCTAATCATTAGTTTTTTATTGTTAATGGTTAAGGGGGAATAGAGTGGAATGTGAGGGAGCGGGTTCTTTGTAGAAGGATTTCTTGTTTTTAAATTATAATTTAAAAAAACAGCAAAATACTTAACTTTAATTTTTTACCTATGCTGGGATTTGAACCTGGGCCGTTTAAGTTTTTGTGCGAACGCTCTAAAACTTTTCCATATAAAGTACAAAACGACTAAGATATTTCAGGACATTTGGAATTTCTAAGGCTTAATATACATTTTAATCGAAACCAAATCATTAAAACAGAAAAATAAATTTTTTTTAATAATTTATAAAAAAACAAAAAATAATAAAAGATAATAGATAATAAAATATAATAAAGAAATATAAATTTAAAAAATTTAAAGAAATACATTACATGCGGTGCACTTGAGTCAGTTTTTTGCGGAGGTGGCACTTCCATACAAAGTAAGTAGTTATTTGTCTATATCTTCAAAATGCTGAGAGTAAGATTCTATGATAGGGCTTTGTACTCAGTACAAATCTTTAGTCAAAATCTGGTAAGAATCAGATATGTAGACATAATACTTCCCATACAAAGTGAATAATGCTATGAGCTGTAAAGCTAAAGATTATAAATTCTGTATAAATGACTTTAAAGCCATTGCGAAGCATATGCTAATAAGAGAGTAGTATTGGGCTCATAAAAACTAAATATTGCTTTTTTTATATCTTAAGATAATAGATAGTACAGATCAGTGATATCCACTACTACATAAACACACTTACGCTTGTGTATGAAGCAGAGAAAAAACTCTGCTTATTTCTACCAGAAATGGGAATGCTTTAATTACTTTCTGTTTATCACTTGTTGAGAGGAATATCAAAGTGAGTTCTTTTTAATAGAAAATGATGATCTTAATGCACAATGTGTTATACTATGTAATTGTATTTTGAGTTTATCAACACATTATTTCCTTAAAAGTCATTATCTTACATATCATGGAGAATACAAAGAACTTAAAGGAAGATATCCTATGCTCAACATGTATGAACTTCAAGCAAGTTTTTTCTTGAAATCAGTACTAATATTGTTAATGATATTAGTAACATTGATAATGATATTAGTACTGTTAATAATATTAACAGTAATAACGAAAGTATTACTAATAAAATGTGTAATGTTAGTGATACCAGCTATGATAAATTCTACTAATAATATGCACTATCCATTCCTGCACTATGTTGGAGAGAAGCTAAAATCTAAAAAGCGCGAGAGCAACAATATTTCATTTATTATGTACGTGTTTGACTTCGACGTAAGCAGAACTTGCTTTCCTACCACGCGTTATAGGGAAAGAGATTTATGGACATCACTGGTACAGATCATCAGTCAAAGAGTGGGCGCGTGAGAATGGTACGAGTATATGCCATTCGAACTAAAGGCCTGGTTAGCCAAACGTTGATGTCGTAAAAACGGTACGTACGTTAACATACGTACGTATGTGCAGTTATACAAACGTGTCATATGTCAACAGAAAATGTAAATAAAAACAAAACAAAGCAAAAAATTATAAAGGCATTCATTTGCCTGTACCACTAATATTAATTTTTCGTCGTCCACTAAAAACAAAATATAATAATGTTTTATTTTATTAATATTGATAATATAATTTATTATATTTTTCTACTTATTTTTCACAAAACACAGCACAAATAAAAAATTTTAATTTTTTAATGGCAATATGAAGCCAGCTGTTTAGAGCAGTGATGAATGTTGTTAAATTAACACAAAGTTAAAAAAGGTACCAGAAGTACCAAAATAAGAGCATATTATAATTACTTCTTATATTTTATGGTTCCTAAAAATTTATTCTTATACTACTACTGAATATTAAATTTTTGGTTTAAACTAATTATTTATTGAATCGGAGCCATTGTTCCATTGTGGACCGGAAACGAAAAAAGTTAATTTTTAAGTAGAACTTTTTAAAAAAATTGTAATTATCTCAGTAACTAGCTAGCACGTAAATCAATCATGCATCCCATATGCTTCTTTTTAGATAATCGAATAATTTTTCATTTGGTATGTATATAATTCGTCTGTCGAAGATATGTTAAGTAAAACATGGGACTTTTAATTTAAAAAAAAATTAAAAACAAACTTTATATTCACATAATTTAAATTATTCACATAAATATAATAATATGTACCCAAAGACTTTAAAAATTAAAAAAATTAAAGGATTTAAAAATTAAAGTCTTTTTGTACGCATAAAAAAGAAAAAGATTTGCTTATAAGCATGAAAGTACCAAAAAGGACATTTGGGCCACATTGTCTTTTAACATACAATAGTCCCATCACTCGCATTGAAATGTCACGTAAAAACGTTGAGAAATTCTATTTTATACAGATTCTTCCGTCCCGTCAACGTGACATTTATTTCTGATAATCATTTGCATTGTTTTCATATGCTAGAAACCAACGTACGTTGCGTTACGTTACATCAACGTTCCGCTAATTCTACCTTAAGTATTGACTTTGACTGTATGTTTGAACGGCAATATGAAAGTTTATAAATTTAACAGCTTCGTGCTCAGTATACCTCAGCAATCACTAAGAAAATTGTGCTGGATTTTTTAATGTTTAAGTCTTATTTATATTAAAAAACATGGGGTTCAGCTGGATAGAAGCAGCATTAAAATCTCTCTAAGATGCAAATACACAAAGAATATTAGCTTTGCAGGAAAATATTAATTTTTTGTTTTGCAATAATTATTAACGTTTTTTTTTATTTTTAAAACGTTGGTTCCACTCTGATGAACCTCAGTGTAGATATATATGTATGTTTGTATTTTATTTTACTAAGCACTTACCACTTGCATTAGCTTTCTATGGTCCTCTTCATCTTGTTGATCCAGCAACTCAATCCAAGTACTTTGTAAAATATCTGATGCTTTATTAGCAACAACCAAAACATTATCAATCGCCGTCGTTACCAAAAAACTATCCCAATAAAAGTTTATCAGACATAATATGATAACAGTATTACTCGTACCGCAAGAAGGTAATGTACTCATCAGGATTAATACAGCATGATAAAGGATTATAATATTTGAGATAAAAATTTTTAACAACATAAACCAGGTGACTTTTTGGCAAGCTTTTAAAAGACGACATGTCAGTTGCAAACATTCCGAGTGCATTTCATTGACAATCAAATAATAGTTTAACAAAGTCTTTAAAGGCAAACAAGTTATGCTCATAAATTCCAAAGATCGGTTTATGTAAAAGAATTGGAGACTTAATTCACTGAGGATCAACATAAATTGTAAATTGGAAGCGACTAAATAGAAATTCTGCAATAGATTTAAGAAGATCATAAGAATATAATTTACTCCTGGCGCTTCTTGCATTTGTATGTACATAAGAGTTATGGACAAGCCATAGATATGCAGTGAAACAAATTTATAAATCACTAGTAATTGTAAACGTTCCCTTTCTTGTTTTAGATCTTTCTCAAAATGAAGTTGAAAATATTCACGAAATTGTTGGTATTTTAATAGAAACCTTTTATAGGAATCACATAAAATTCTTACACTTTTACGTTTTAACCATATTTGAGCACTTATAACCAATATAGTCAATATTCTGGACAATTTTCCTATCACATTGGTATACAACAGAATGGGTTTGTTGCTCATATAATTGTATTGCATTATAGGCGATGCAAGGGGTGTTGTAGATAAAAAACTTAATTGTATGAAAGCACTGTATAGCAGATACCAAGTGGTGATATGAAATTGTTGTTCTAAATTTTTATAGGGGCCCGGTATGATGCCCAATAGCAACGAATAAAAATAAGTAGTTTTTACAACACATTTGTATAGAAAAGCACGTAATTGTAGTGGCATATTTGAAAGTCACAGTCAAACTGAACATTTGCAAAGGGGTTCAATGTTCACTAAGGGATTTTTTATTGATTCAATCATTTACTGACGACGATTGTTATCGTTTTAAGGCAAACAAGGCCTTTAGGAAGTAATTAATTTAAGTGTTTTTTTTAGTTCGTTGTCTTGTTGTGGTAAAAAAAGCTTTAAAAGATATTTATTCAGAGGTACTGTTCCACTGTTATAATTACAAGGTTCTTTTTTAATTTAAAATTTTATTGCAACAGAAAATTAAATTTGAAAAACTTAACAAATTATAGCACAAGTTGGAAAAAACGTTTGTTAACAAACTGAGCTCTGAATCTTTTTAGCATACCATCTGATTTATAGTCCAAATTGGCTCGTGTGAGTCTGGGTCTATGACAAAATGCTTAATCTAAACAAGAGGCTGTAAAACAAGGATAATCTAGACGGTGGAATAAAATGGTGATTTTTCCAAGTGCTTACTAACAAAAAAATTATTGATTCAAAGAAAATAAAAGACTTACAGACCTTTGTTGAGACAACCGTAGCTGGTGTCGAAAACATATAAAGTTCGTCTAGTGTTTATTGTCCTAATTGGCTCGTGTAAGTGTAGGTCTATAATAGAATAGTTAATCTAAGCAAGGGGCTGTAAGAAAGGAAAAATTTAGACGCAAAAACTAAGATGTGATTTCTAAAGTTCTTACAAGCAAAAACTTACTGTTTCGACCTGGTGCAAAGTATCAAAGAAACTAATTTTTTTGAGACTGTCGTAATTGGTGACGAAAACATGTTAAGTTCTGCCTACGTACAACTAGTAGAGGGTTTTACGTGCGTACCTGTCATGAGACTTACCACACGCCGCCCGTTGCCGGGGTGGTAGTTGAATACAATGCGTCCAACCACAGCCACCCGATGCCGGTACCCTCTAATTTCGGAAATGTCAAGGACACCCCGGTCAGAAGAAGGCCCATAGTCATCGAATTAGCAATTCAGTACCGCCACTGCCTGGGTAGTAATACCCCCCTTGTTGAGGAGTTTTCTATCTAGCACTACCACAACCACTACGAGAACTCCCCGAAAGTCCGCACCCAAACCATCAGGCCGGTTTGAATCACTCCCCGAATGACAGGGGAGCACAGACATTACTGGGGGCTTCCTGATGCCTGTTGTACCAGATTAGAGTAGGTTTCTCTGGTCAGTGCCTGAGATGGTCAGTAATTAAAAAATACCAATCTCTCTGCCTATAGCGAGTGCCAAGCCACTCAGAGCTAGGTGAACTCCATATTCCCCGGAGAAAACAGGCCCCTGGTGTTAAATAATCACCAACAACCTTTACTGTATCCCCGGGGGGGACCGGGACCTACAGTTAAAAGTTGAATCGGAACGATAGACTTGAGAAGCTTATTAATGGCATTTAGTTACTTCTCAGAGCAGTCTATTACTAAGAATTGGTCGCCCAAAGAAATGTTTGTTTCAGTTTTCTCTCTTTCAAGATGTCAGAGCTGGTAGTCTAGTCTAGGGCGACTACCCACAGAAAAAAAAACCCATACTTTTATGCGCGACAAATAAAGCAGCGGGTCTGCCTATGTACAATTACTTAGCGGACTTAATTTTTTTTTAATTAAAGAATCATCGTAAAAACTAAGTCCTATAAAGGTTTTTAATAAAATTAAATTGTCGCCGAGGGCTAGTGGTTATTGTGTTGGCTTATTTGGACAAGAGCCCGGGGTTCAAACCACAACTCTGACATCATGAATAAAATATTTCTTTCAGCGACTACCATTGCCATGAACAAAATTCTCAAGTCTGTCCTTCAGAGTCAACTTTAAACTGTACGTCCCGGTATCAATGGATTAAATTAACATATACATAAAAGGTACTGCGAGAAGCTAGGCCGTGACCGTAAAACAGGGTTCTAATGGCAAATTATATATGTATGTATGTATGTTTGTAATAAAATTAAAAGATTTTGTTGTAATATCGTTTCGCTTCTAAATATATGATATTTCATGTCATAAGAATTTATTTGATATTTATTATCAATCAAAACTTTACTTAAAAAAAAAGAAAAAATTGCCAATAAGTACTTACCAATTGTGTTACTTTTTGATAAATTCTCAAATTCCTGACATCACGCTGCCTTATCCAACAACTTCTTAAGATCCCTGCTGTACTATTGCAAGATGTCAGAGTGTTATCTATGGCTTCGTTAATTAGTAAAGAATCCCAGTAAAAGTTTAATACACACAGTAGGCCAGTAAAAGTTACCAAATTAGAGTTGTGTAAGTTATTCATTGAAATCAATACCGCATGATATAGAATCAAAATATTCTCAGTGAAGATTTTTATGAGCATAAACAATCCTGTACATATGCCGGCTTTTAAAGAATTATACGATAATTGAAAACTATCAACATACATTTTGTATAAAACTAAATAGTTTTCCAAAACTTCAGTGGCAGGAAATGGCGTTATTTGCATTATGACCAAAGATTTATTAATAAAATAGAAACGCAGTTGTATTTCATTTAAAAGCAACATAAATTGTAAAGTACACACCACCACATATGATGTTTGAATGAAATTTAGAATAAGTATAAAAAAATAAGCCTTAACAAGATGCTCTTGCAGTTGTACAAACATGAGAGTTAACAGTATAGAATTCATATTTGAACTTATAAATTTTAAAACTAAAAAACGCTGTAAACGTTGTTTTTCTCGTGAGAATTCCGTTTCGAAATATCGCCTTAAACTGACACAAAATTTGTAATATTTTTTATAAAATATTGTATAGCTTTCAAAGATTTCAATTAGTTTATGGCGTTTAAACCAATTCATATAACTAATGACTATGATTGTTAATATGCGTGCTAGTTTACCTACTATATAGGCCCATTGTAAAATAGGCTTATCGGACATGTAATTTTTTGTCTGTAGAAAAATAGGCGAAGTCAGTGGTGTTACCAAAAGGAAAACTAATTGTATAAAGGCACTATAGAACAGATATACAGTCGAAACTTGAAATTTATTATTTTGCCAATCGTATATACCAGGTATTATGCCTAGCAAAAGGGATAATATGTAAATGATTTTAACCACTAAGCGATATAAAGTTTGATTTAATTGTACTGACATGCTTTAGCAGTAAATAATAACTAATAATTGAATTGAATTTTAATATGAACGATAAAGAAAGTATTGAGCATTGATACTTGTAGTAAAGTTTAATGTTATAACTATGGCAACAATCTATGATAAGTTCAGGTCATTAGTGATATAAAAAAAAATTATAATGTATAAGTATATGTATGTATATACATACGTACATAGAAAAGCTGAAACGACTTGTTTATATATCAGGAAGAAATAATTTTTAAAAGAGGTAGAGAAATGAAACGAGATGCAAATCAGTGATAGGAACCGAGATTTTGATTTTTCCTTGACATTATTTCTTAACTCCAAGAAATTTTTTAATTTAAATATTATTAACTAGTAATCTAGTAAGTAGTGTGTTGGCTTACTACATAGACAAGATGGGGTGCCCCAACACTGAAAAACAAAAAAATGTAAAAAAAAATATTTCTTTCGGCCATCACCTCTTAGCAGTGTTCTGGCAAAAGCTTTGAAAGTAACTGATTGCCATGAATAAGCTTCTTAAGCCTTTCATAAGGAGTTGACGTTAAATTGTATTATAGATCTCGGTACTTATGGATAAATATTGACGCACAAAATATGGGTGCTGTGACAAGCTAGGTCGCCGTAACACTGAAAAAAGGAGGTTGTAATGGTCAATGATGTTTTACTAACTATCACTATGTCTTTACCCTATAATCAAAATTTGGAATATATTAAACGCTTTGATGAAATAGACAAAGAATAATAATATCGAAAATCTAATCTAAAAAACATTTATAGGCGCTTATTGAAATAAACAAAATTTAGAATTTTTTATGGTATTTATTTTAATAAAACTAAAAATAAAACGTTAAACAATAATTAACATTTCTGCCACTGGTTTAGAGAAGTATTACAGTATTTTTCCGAGACAAATCTTTAAAATTTTTCCAATACTGATGTAAATAGTGTTTTACAAAACTAAGCTCTTGTTTTGCTAAATTTGTTAATTTTTAATTAATTATATGTTTTTCGAATAACAATATGCATGCAGTAGGACTACCCCTATATATTCCTCATCATACAAGCAAAAGCATTCTCATAAACATGGCTTAATAGGGAGCTTGAACTTATTTCAAAGAGAGACATTTTTTTTTTTTTTCGAAAAATGGAAAATGCCTTATTTTTTAGTGAACAAAATATCATTTGAAAGTATAAACGCAATTATTATTTAGCAAATATACGAAGAAGATTGTTCAGTGAATAAAACAACTCCAAAATAAGATCCCAAAAAATAGGCAGATGATAATAATGTACGAGGGAAACCACGTGAGAATTGCTTCAAAAGAAGAGTTTCAAGCAGAGACCAAAAATAACAGTTATTTTATTTTCTGAGATTGAAAAAGTTGGCCAGAGAATAATAAATAACTTTTACGTTGTTAAATAATAGTTATTCATAACAAAAACTTTTTTCCGTTGCTCATAACTTTTATTTTCGATTTATATTTTTTTACGTTGCCCTGTAAAAGTTTTTCTTAAGAAACAACCACGTCGTCATTGCTTAGATCATCAATTAGTGAGCTTGAAGTGGATTCAATCTCAGAAGACGAGGATGACAATACATCGTGAGAGTTACTAGCAGCCATAGCATAAATATACAGCTTTAAACTCATGAGGCTAGATGCCGATTTGTTGCATTATTGGGAAGAGAAAAAGTATACTTTTCCATTTTTACGTAAATTGGCTCATATTGTCCATGCAGTGCCGGCCACGCAGGTATCTGTTGAAAGAGCATTATTTGCTTTGCGGCTTTTGTTGGCAGATAAAAGGTGCAACTTAGCATACGAGACATTCCTTCCTAAAACATTATTTGTGAAATTAAATTCTTTGTGAATTACACAAAAAAACAAATGAATTATTTTATTTTAGATAACTTTTATTCTAGTTTTTTTAGACTTTACATGTAAAATGAAATATATATAGCAGCTACCAATAAAATCCAAAAAATGCAATGAAAACTAATTTATTTAAATTATAACAAAATATAAATCGAATTTAAAAGATATGAAAAACGTAAAAATTTTTGTGTTAAGAATAACTCTTATAGGGCAACGTAAAAAAATAAAAATCGAAAATAAAAGTTATGAGCAACGAAAAAAAAATTTATTATAAATAACAGTTACTGAAAACAAAAACTTTTATTAATTGAAAATAACTATTATTTAAAGAGAAAAAATTAATTTTTTTAATATAAGTGTTATGGCACAATTTTTTTAAATATATCTTATAACTGTTATGTCTCTGGTTTCAAGCAAACAGCCGCTTTGCAAATGGATATGAAAACAAAAAACGTAGAAGTTGTTCAATCCTTTCTTTTTACAGACGACTACAAGTTTAACTTTTTTAGCAGCGATGAATGAAGGAATAACCTTTACTAACTTTGCAAAGTATGGTTGCAGCAATGGCATAGTGTTTAGAGCGCTCTCACAAAAAATCAAATGGCACAGATTCAACTCCCAGCGAAGGTGGAAAATTAAAAGGATAGTTTGCGGTTTTTTCAAAATATAATTAAAAAATAAGAGGCTACCCTCCCCCCCCCTCCCCTCCAAGAAGTTTATCTACAAAAAAACCGCTCACTAACATTATATTCTACCATACCAATGTCAACAAAAAAAAAAAAAATAATAATAATAAACAACGAATGATCAGCGCCACCTATTGGGAAGTAGCAAATAACAGCTAAAACCTACTTAGCGAAGGCACTCACTACACATCCAAAGATAAGGCAATTGCTGTTGATGATTCAAGGGTGAAGGTATAACACTGGACTTTCAGTGATCAATTCATAGCAATTTGTCTCATTAATAAGGCGCTTAATATTATGAGAAAAAAAATTCCAAAAGTTCCAATACCATGCACAGCATCAGTAAGAGTTTACCTCTGAGTATTGGTCTTAATAAAAAAAATTTTTTGTTAAACGAAATCACGTAAATTTATAATCGCATTAAATTTAAAAATGTTTTAATTTTAAAATGTGCTCGTAACAATGTTTTCAGATATGTTTTTGATTCACTGACCACGACCATTAACATTAACTTCTTTGCTTATCAAAACTTTCAATTATTTGGTGAGAGTATGTTTTATTTGTCTTTGAAAAAACACTCGATTTGAATTTCATGCGATTTTGTTGTACAGCACATATCCATATTGTATTTCATTATGGCATTCAGAAAAAAATTACAATATTTCCCCTCTATTGCAGTGCATATTTAAACCTTTGTTTAAGTTATCGTTACGTTTGAAATAAAATAAATATTTTATTCATGCTAGAATTTAAATTAAATAAAAATTGTCGCATTCTTTATCGAACAAATTTTATCATAATTATGATATTTTGTAATTAAAATTATTAATATTTGACCACGAATTGTAGAATTCGCTCGCTATCGAACAAAATTTTTATGTAAATAGTTTGAAAATTTTACGAAATTCCGCACGATATCGAATGTCTTTATTAGCCACTGCTCTTCTTTAAACTTAATATTTTACTGTTAAATATATGAAATGTATTACTAATGGGGATAAGAATGTCTCTATGGCTATATCGTCTCTGCTTAACAGACTCGTCAGGAGATTTTTTCCCAAAAATGGAAAATACTTATGTTCGAAAAGTTATAAACTAAACGAGAATTATATCCCATTTAGTGTATAAAAGTGAAACAAAAGTATTTACAAAGCAATACATTTCTGTTTTTCAAAAAATTCAAATTCTATTTTTCCTATTTCACCAACTGGTTATAAATAAAAAAATAATTATATACATAATATATGAAATGTATTGCTTTGGGGATAAGCATGTCTCTATGGCCATTTCGTCTCTGCTTAAGAGACTCGTTAGGAGACTTTTCCCCAAAGCAATACATTTCATATATTATGTATATTAAATGTATTTGCCTGTATGGCGAAAAATATTTTTTGTTTTTAAAAATAATTATATTTAAAAAACATGCTAAAATAGGTGTTTGATAACATAAATTTGATGTGTTGCTGTGCTAAGGAAGCAATATGCTACCAGCACATACTTTTTAAATACTTTAGGCTATTTTCCTTTTTTAATTTCTAAGTTTAATTTCTATATTTTTTTATTTTTTATTTTTTTTTTGTAATTTAAAATAAAAATGTCATTATTAAGCTAAACTGCAACAAATCTTCTTATAATAGAAGGAAAAAAATAGCCTTTCAAGCGTAAACACAAAATTCATATTTATTTTCTTTAAAGATTTCTTCTTTTTTTATTATCCAATTAAATTTAATTGAATAACTCAAAATATATTTTTTACACTTTAGTAATCATTTTTACAAAAATATCTACAGGAGAGTTAAAAAAAAGAAAATATAAGAAAAACTGCTGCACTCAGCATAAAAAAATATATCCCACCGGCAAGCCACAAAAATTGAAAATCTTAGAAAAGAATAATCACACATACATTCTCAAAAAATACCTGCACACTCTTGCCAAGGCTTCCAAATATATATTTTTTCTATGACTTTAAAGCTTCTACTTATACGGTGACAATTTTTTTTTTTGTGAACTTCTTTGGATTTGTTGGTAGAGGTTGATATCTCAAAGCATATTTTGCCTTAACAACCTTTTAAGAAAAGGAATTTTCATTTTGCCCAATAACTACAACTACACTGACAACATAGTGCTTAATAACAGCCCCTAGAAATATGCACTGAATATCAAAGAAACCTTGAAATGTCAAAATATTTCTTCTCACATAAAAACAATTTGAGAGCAAATATAAGCTAAAACTGAGATAGAAAATAAGAAAAGAGACAAAGAATAAGAAAGAGATAGTAAATAAAATAAAATTGTAAAGATATTGAAGTAAAAAAATAATCTAAAAAGTATGCTTTCAATTCAAAGGAGGCTTTTGAAAGGCATGCATATGGATTTGTTTGTGAAAGCCATTTAAAGACCACAAAAGAGTGTTAGAGCAGAAAAAAAATATTTAAAATACTCAAGGAATACTTTCAAAGACATACACTTGCTTCCACATAAAACTTTAAATATAATTAAAGGAAATTTAATTTTGCAATGCAAACACATTTAACTACACACAAGTACCTGAAAACACTAATAGGAAGTTAAAAAGTGAAATAAAGGTTATGCAATGTAACTACGTTACACAAACTTTGGTATGAACTACCAAAAATTTGGTTTTCTCAATAGTTTTCGAGGTTTTTTTTTTTGTCATTAAGTTGTATAGTTTTGCGAATATAGTTTTTGTATAACAAAAAAAGGATAAAACTTAAAAAACGCGTTCATTAGTTTGTTATTCCTCTAAAATAATTAATTGAATATAGAATTAATATTGACTTCTGCTTTTCAAAAATCAAAATAAAAAAAATTAAAAAGAATAAAAATATTGTGAGTAAACGCCGAAACCAGAAGTTGCTGATCCCAAACTATTACACAATTTTTAAATTCATAAGTGGTCTTTACTGTGGTCGTCTAATTACTTAAAAAATGGTTAAAAATGTGCACAATGCTGTTAAAAAAAATCATTGCAATTATTTAAGAATTTCAGACTACACAAAGAGCCATGATTTACCGAATTGTAATTAGAGAATCAATAAATATAATAAAATAAATAATAAACAAAAAAATAGTAAAAGAAAGAACACTAATTGAGCATTTGAATAATTTGCAATAAAATCTTTCTCAAATTACCATAATTTTTTGGTATTTATTTTTTATACTAATCGTGAGACTTTTTTATTTTATGTACATACTTTGTATTTGAATTTTCTCTCTTAAACATTAGTTTTAATATAAAATAATTGTTTTAGCATTAAAACGCCTGAAGTTGTAGTAAAACATTGAAGTCCTATTTGTGTTTTTAATTAAAGTTTTATTATTGGTATGTATGTATGTGTGTACATGCAAACATTTCTCTTGAGGGATGCTGAGTTTCTCAGAAAACTACTGTATATACGTGATATGCATAATATGAATATAATTTTAGACTATTTGCATTACAAAGTAAACACCTTAGGATAGCACTTAAACACATACATACATACATATGTATAAATTAATTCTAAAGTTACTTTTATATTGTTAGTGTATAATTGTACAAATTTGTTATTTCGTATGTATTTTAAATAAGTATTAATGCATATATATATATGTATATTTTTTTTTTTGAGAGAGTTTATATAATAAAATACAAAGATTTACTTTTAAAAGTCCTTTTTAGACGTCTGTATATTAATATTGATCAAGTAATAGATTAAGAAAAAAATGTTTTTAAAAATGAAACTTCATGTGGCATGTGAAAAGGTCCTGTTCTGTGGAATTAAAACTAATTTAGTTCAAAACAAAATTCTCAACTTATTAGTGGTGACAGCAAAATCTTTCATTTTTAATTAAAAATTGATCTCCAAACTTCTAAACTGTTATTATTGATAAATAACTTTATTAATTTCATTATAAATACAAAGTCAATGAGATTTTAATTATACAAAAATTTTTTTATAAATACAAAAAAAAATTCATTATAAATACAAAGTCAATGAAAATCTAATTATACAAAAATCACACTTTTCGTCTTTGGTAATTAGACTAATTTGAGCCTCTTTTGTCTAAAAAGTTTTGCTTAAAACTTACAAATTTAAAAAGAAAACAAGCTCACACACAAACGCGTTAATTTCAGTTAAAAATTCTAAGAAGACCATTTAAATATTTTGCAAGTTCCTATATACTTCGTTTCATAAATACACAAATACATAAAGAAAAAAAATAGAAACTAATTAAATACCCAAACCCGTTAGTATTTTATTTTAATTTCTTTATGCATCGCTGCTATCTGGCCACGCAGTCAGACAGGCGAAAAACAAAACAAATGCGCTCTTTAATATTCTTTTATACACACGCAAATACAAGACATTATTTTTAACATTTAGTTTTATAAAAGCCAGAGTTGTCAGATAGTTTTCAATTTTCATCCCCGATTTCGAAATTCATATCCCCAAAAATCCCCAAAACCCTAATAAGATCATCCCCAAAAGTCCTCACGAAAACTGCATCAATAATTTTGCAAGTACGTACATATATATAGTAGTCGCCGTGGTCTAGAGGCTAGTGTGTTGGCTTACTAAGACGATAGCGCTGGGTTCAAATCTCAGCTCTCACATCTTGAAAAAAGAAATATGAAAAAATTATTTATTTCGGCGACTACCTCTCAGCAGTCTTCTGGCAAATGCTCCTGGAGTAATTGATTGCCATGAAAAAGCTTCTCAAATCTGTCGTTCAGGGTCGACTTCAAACTGTAGGTCCCGGTACTCATGGATAAAAATTAACACACACAACATGAGTGCTGCGAGAAGCTAGGCCGTAACCCTGACACAGGGTTAAAGGCCTGAAAGAAACTTTTTTTTAATAATTAAACCAAATTATTGTTTTCAATTGCTGTTTGTTAACTTTTGTACTTACACTCAAAAAAAAGACATGTACTAAACTTTGCGAAAAAAATTTCCTCAAAACAATTAAAAAAATTTCCTTAATTTAAGTAATTTTTAACTTAGTTTGTGGAAAATTTATTAAAGTTTAATTAAAATTATTAAATTTGAGTAAAAAACAATTAGTTCATGAACTTGAATTTAGTTTACCCAATTTCCACAAATATTTACTTAAATTAAGGAAAATTTTATTGATAGTAAGGTAATATTTATTCAAATGTAGCAATATTTTCCTAATTTTTTGGAAATTACTTAATGAAGTTACGAAAATTTCATTTTAGTTCACAAAATTGTGTATAGGAAAGGATTTATTCCCAATTAGTTTATACATTTAAGCGAACTTGAAATTTGATAACAGTTGCCATTGTTTTAAGTTTGTATTTTGCCTTTATTTTAGAAAGTTTATACTAGAAATTAAGAATATGTTCTTAAACATTTATTTGAAGTTCATTTTTTCTAAATTTTACGAAAAGCTTCCAAAAATTGAGTTAAAAATTATACGATATAAAATTTGTTACTATTGAGTAAAAATGTTCCTAATTACTAAGATTATGCGTCCTAAAATTTATTAATGTTTTCCTAAAATATAGTTCAGATAAATTTAAGAAAAAAAAGTTATAACAAAAATTGTTGACTAGTACAAGTAGCCTTAATTTTAGAACATAGTTTCCAAAATTTTAGTTAGTAAAAAAAATATTTTAAAAATTCCTAAGTTATTGGAAATTTTATAAGTATGTAGTTTGTATGTTTTCTAAAACTAATTACACTAATTTCCTAAAACAATTGTGTAGATAAATTTAAAATTTAACTTATGTTAAGGACAAATTTTTCAATTTCTGGGAAATGTGTAAAATATTAGGTGACATTTTTGTTTTATATTTTCTCTACAATTTTGGCAGTACTGAAAAAGTAAGAAAAAAATGTGAAAATAAATATGAAAATTAACTAATATTAAGTAAAAAGTTACTGTTTTGTAGAAAAAATATAACTAAAAAGAACAGTTTTATTTTTTATTTTGTCTTCAAAGTTGGCAATGAAAAAGTTTTAATGTGAAAAAATTATGGAAAATTGAATATTTGAATAAAAGCAAATATTGTAATTGTGATTCAAAATATTATTATAAATTATAATAAAATAAAAGTGTGACTCGTGTTGTGGGTGGTAAGTACATAAATATAACACATTGTTCGTTTTATCGTGGCAGGTGTAATTATGTATATATGTACATATGTATATTAATGTGCATTCAAACCAATTGTGTATAGTTAAAAAAAAATTCAGAATTGTGTGTTCAATTTGTTCCACAATTTGTTTGGATGTACAAATGTGACGGCTTTTTAAATTCAAGTAGATTTTTTTAGGCCATGTTTGTCCATCAATGCACATAATACATACATATGTATACATATATGTATGCACGCAAAATGTGTACCTAAAAAATGTCTAAATATTTGTTGTTTTCTAATTTGTATTCAATTCAATAAGAAAACGCCAGTGTTATGGAAGCAGAGGACAATTTAAAGGATATACTAACGCTACTAAAAGGATGTGAACTTCGTGACATTTTCAAAGGTAATTCAATTTTCACATATACTTAGAAGTGTAAATTATAATATAAAATCTAAAATCTCTTTGAAAATTTGCATCAATTATTAGCATAAGAGCATATGTTTTAAATAATTTTCTTTTTAGAACACAACATCGATACAAATTCTTTAAAATATATGTCTTCTGGACATTTAGATGTTATAGTCCCACAACCATTATACGGAATAAGAATATTGTTTAAACATCATCTTAAAATCTGGCAAAACGAGATGTCATTTGCTTTTAATGTTTCCAAGCAATCATTAGTAAGTTCTTTATTAGGAAGAAGAAGTAAGTTTTTAATATTTTATTACCTACATACATATCGCTCATTTGCGAAAAGAGTGGCATAACTCAAAAAAAGCGATATTGAGATAAATGCGTTTAAACATTTTAATTTAGGCAAACTTATGTCGAAAGTACAAGACACTTTTGGTCGCCACTCAATGAAAAAAAGGGAAAAAAATGCGATTTTTAGATATGTTTTAAATTACAGTTCGCCTGACATTTCTGCATTATTAACTCAAAAAATTTGTTTTTTGACTTATGCCACTCTTCTCGCAAATGAGCGATATGTATATATATACTTAGAACATACATACATATATCTAATAATATAGAGGGTGTTTTTTATTGAGGTATAGAACTTTAAGTTGGCATCACTTTTTTAACTGGCGGCCATTTTGTCAGCTGTCAAGTGATTAATATGTAAAAACATATGTAGTATTAATGTTAGTATGTATTAAAATGCTTTTTATTAATAACAAGATGAAAAAATTTTTTAATTTGAGCTTTTATGTGATTATTGTTTGAAGATATTAAAATGTGTCCACTAAAATAATTTTTTGATTTGAAGTACATAGTTTAATTGGGAAGTCTAAGGACCTCTAGTGTTCCATAGTCAAAGATACAGTGCGTCACAGAGAGTGTCCCTTCCGAGTAGTTCTTAAGAAAAGAACCGTAATTAAACTATAAATGTGGTATGATATTTCTTACAATTAATTTCGTTATAGAATAATTCTAAAGTACGTTTTATAAAATTTTGTATCTTGCTAATAATAAAATGCTTAAGTACATTTCTAACATAATAAATCTCCAACCACTTTTTGATACTTTTGTTCTTTGTCTTAGAAAGAATATTTTAAATAACTGAAGTTGCAGATGAAAATGATATGATTACTGATAAAGAATGGCTAATGAATAACATTGAGCCGATGTGTGATGTCATTCAAAAATGGGATAATATTTTTCAAATTAGAAAAAAAAATTTTAAAATCAAACGACTATGGATTGAAGCAAATTTTTGATGATTGGCCTATATATAAACAATCCTTTGGATACACTTTAGTTAGTCATAAAATTTTAAAATATTAACTAGTAAGAATAATTTTTGTTGTACAAACATTTAGATATTAGAGGATTTGCAAAATTGTATCCTGGAAAAGAGCATTTACTTAATTATAAGTGGAATACATTTTCGACGCAAATATTAAAAATTATAGAACGTGACGTTAAGGATAAAGAAAACTTGGATATTTTATCAAAATTTAAAGAATCTGAGTACAGTTATGGTAAATTATTTTTTAGTTATGAAATTTTAATAAAAAATACTGCTTTTAATGTTTATTAACTATGAAGTATTGAGGTGTTACGTATTGTAAATTAAAAGTAAAACTAAAGTTGTATTATTTTATTACTATTATTTACTAATTGTTTTAATATTTCAGATGTAAGGGATTGCGTTATACTAGACCTTATACACTCAGTTTTAAAACCAGCAACAAGAAAATGTATTATAATTGACAATAAAAAACGAAAATATGAAAAAGCCTCCGTTGAAGATTCCAAGAAATCATTTATATTGTACGCAAATAATAATTCTGAACTTAATACAAAAGTTAAGCTTTTAATTGAAGATTGTTTACATCCAAAAACAAACTTTGCAACCATTTATCTGTGCAATTGGATCACATAAAATCACCTTCAATTAACTTTCATGAATTAAACAAAAGGTATTATTTAAGACCTAAAAATATTTGGTAATTTGAGTAAATAAAAATTGTTTTGAAAATGTAGTTGTATTAAGTAGTTACTTTAATAAATAAGTTTTATATACATTTTATGTTTTTCTTTTATTTTTTCATTGTTAATATAAATATGTAGAATATAAATGTACATATAACATAAATTTAAAAATAAAAAAATTAACTTTAAAAGAGTTTTATTTATTGATGGACTAATTTGCACAAAATAGCAATATGTATTGCTTCAAACCCTTGAAGGAAATAATAATATTAAGTAATTATATTTCTCTGAAATATAAGCTTATAATACATATCTTCATTACACTGGAATGTACAACTATTTTGTATATGTATTCCTTCTATCAAGGTATATATGTATGTATGTATATACTAAATAAACAGAAAAATATGTACTTATTTATAAGAATTTTTCTCTATTTCAGGGAAATAAATTACTAATATTTAGTACTTTTTTGTTCCAATTTAAGAAATATTTACTACTGTTGAAGAAACATATTCCTATTGAGGTGGAAGTTTTGCTTCATATTGGTTCTTGTGTGAACTAATTTAGAGTACATAAATTCCCATTTTCCAGTTTAAATGACCATACATATAAGTACACTTTTATCCTAATTTTAGGAAATTATTTATTGAATTAAAGTAAAAATTTACTGTTTTTTATAAAATATTATCGTACTCATAAGTAAAAAATATTTATCTTTTTAACTAAAATACACGAAATTTTTTCTAAAATTTTGTATTATCTAAAATTTATCTGAACTAAATTCAAGTAAATATTAACTGATTTAAAGGAAGGTTTCACATAATTTTGAACTGGAATTATTATACATTTTTATATCTATTAACGAAAATTTTATTTTATATAAGTAAAATTTTGTTAAAACTCAAGAAACTGACTATAATATTAAGTAAAACTTCTGTCTTAAGTTTAAGGAAATTTTTTACTAAATTGTAATAATTTATGTCTTTGGCGCCATACGACAGCCATAATTTCCTTGATTTGAGTTAAATTTTCTTATTTCTAGTTAATTTTTTTTTTGAGTGTAGGGTCTCTGGTGGGAATCGAACCCACAAACGTCACACTAGCAGTCAAGTATACTACCAGCTAGACCACTGGGGCATCTTAACTTAGGTAAATTTGTTAAGTATACATGAAAACAAATCTTATGTCTTATATGAAAAAAAATATTTCTTTCGGCGACCACCTCTCAGCATTCTTTTGGCAAAAGCTCTGAGAATAACTGATTGCCATGAACAAGCTTCCAAAGTCTGTCGTTTGGAGTCGACTTTAAACTGTAGGTCCCTGTACTCATGAATATGGATGCTGTGAGAAGCTAGGCCTAACTCTGAGAAAGGCTAGTTATCTATGTATGAATTTTATTAAATATAATAAAAATGGATTCTCCAATAAGTTTTTAATTTTGTTTCACTTGGATTTTTGTTTTGCTATGATTTTTATTTAAAAAAAAAATGTTAAAAAATGTGCGACTTTTATTACCTTAAACGACTTTTTTGTGCAACTTAATTTTTATAGAATGACTTTTTGCGCGACTTTAAGAAAAATTTTAACGGTAACTCTGATTCACTGCTATAAACTCTTTAACGGTAATAGTCCATCTCTTCCTCTCTCTCTCTCTCTCTTCAATTCAGTTATAAAACCCACACTAGGGAGTTTGATAACAACTCTATGCAACCGAATGTATTTAAAATTTTAGTGTCTCTGTATATGTATGTTTGTGTGTGTGTGTGTGTGTGTGTGTGTAAATTTTGTATATGTATGTATTCTAAAAACAACAACAAAAATGTATAAATGTTGTCTATCCTAAACACAGCAATATGTACAAATACATACAATATTTAATTGTTGATTACATTAAAAAAGTTGTTGCATTTTAAATAGTAGTGTGGAACTATGTTTGTGTGTTTGTGAGCATGTACGGGTATGCAATTTTATCTAATTGCCAAAAAATGTTGCATACAATTTTGTTTAATTTTAGAATAACAACAACAACTACAATACAACAGATATAACAACATCATGATAACTATTAAAACAATTACTAAAATAAAGAAAAAGAATTTATAAAAAAAAAACAAATAAAAATTATGGCACCACCACCACCACCAAGTAAAACTTAAAAAGGGAACTTAATCGCTTGTTGTATTAGATAATACCAGGTTTTATTTTGGCCAAATAAAATGTTTGAAAATCTACAAGGGATTAGGCTTAAAATTATTACAAACTGAAACCTAATTATATAGAAATGTGGTACTAAATAATAAAAAAGTTGAGAGGTTTAAAAAAAAATTTCTTTACATATTAAATATATACATACTTAGACTTTATTAAAAAAATATGTTTAATGATTCAATGTAAGCCTTTTGTTTATTAGAGATTTAATAAATTTTTATAAAATTTATAACAGTGTTCTTCTCTTTTTTTTCAAAATTTCTATTGAAGTGAATAACAGTATTTTTAAAAAGTGGTTTGTTGGTTAGAATAGCATTCAAACTTTTTGCTGCTTAAAAGAAAAGTCATGGGAGAATAGTAAATATATTAAACAATAGCTTTAATTAAAAGAAAAAATGCTGATGGCTTAACATTTAACAGCTGGCCATTTAGGTGCAACACAATATACCAACCGTATCCTAAGCCAGACACAGAAATTTGCAAAACTTAACATATAAAATAAATTACTGTCCTAGAGAATCACACTCTTTTCGTTTTAACAACACAAGTATGAATTTCAAGTCGCTGCTAAAGCTTTATATGTGAGTTTAGTGATTTATCGTAAAAAAACTTTGAGGGAATAAGACTTCAAGCGATCTCAATATGCGCTGGTAAAACCCTTCAGCGGTGTATTAGGGTGCGCATATTGCTATATTCTCTGATAGTCAGGCCGCGTTGAAGGCATTGACTTCTTATAACTTGAAATCACATTTGGCCAAAGAGTGCTTTGACAATCTGCAGCAACTTGGTGTGGAGAACATGATTGTTCTTTACTGGGTTCTGGGTCATTCCGGAATACCAAGTAATGAAATTGCTGATGGGCTGGCAAGGGGAGATCTACGATGGCCGTCATGTGTACAGAACCTTATTGTGGGCAGAGGTTGGATCGAGGTTAAACAAGTGTGAACACTCTCTAAAGATCAATCATTGGGAGAATGCTCCGGGAATGCGCCAGGCCAAACGGCTGATGGAGCCTTTTTCGAGAAGGACTCATTGAGTTACGGAGATCGTATATTGGTAGGATAGTGAGTTTCCTATCGAGACACTACTAGCTCAAGTATCACTTGAATAGACTAGGTCACCTGGATAAGACTGAGTGCAGGCTCTGTTTTGAAAAGAAAGAGACAGCAGAGCACATTCTGTGCAGCTGCGTGGCACTGAGTAGAACTAGACTATAGATCTTCGTGGAGGGATCAGATAGATACGGTGGGGATCAGATCTATTACAGTCAGTTTTTTACTTGACTTCGTTCGGAGGGTGGAGAAGTTGTTGTTCGAGCACGGTTTTAAGCCTGCTCATTTATATTATGAGTAACGATTGAGGTGGATGGTATCGGTGGATGAAATGGTTGACCGGCAACATCGCCGATCGGGCCAGGTCCTGACATTGATCAGGGGTGATTATCAGGGTCATCATCCGTGAATGGAGTAGGGCACAAAATATCCTTTGGGTCGCAGTGTCTACCTTTGGGCATAATTACTCTTGATGATAATAAGACTGCTGGTAACCATGATATATTTGCAAAGGCGTATAACACAGTAAGCTTTATTTTTAAGTTCTGATATATTCTGGAGAGAACATTAAATCTTTGGAATTTCTTTAAAAAATACTTTTTATGATAAAAATAATCATTTTCCAGGAGAGTTAGCCGACTTACGTTTTAAATCCAAAGTTGGGCATGAA
Organism: Metopia argyrocephala; assembly: GCA_963576795.1. Lineage (NCBI taxonomy): Eukaryota > Metazoa > Arthropoda > Insecta > Diptera > Sarcophagidae > Metopia > Metopia argyrocephala. The sequence goes on along the minus strand of OY756208.1, from coordinate 167,773,921 downwards.
TTGTTTCCTAAAACCAATATGCTTTATAATATGAACAAGAAATATCAGTAAATTCCTCATCTTTTTTTAGGAATTTATAATCTGATACTATATTTTGAGACAAAATATTTTTGATATTATTATGTTTTGCATGGGAATTCTTCATTATGAAACAAAGTGTTGAGTGCATTAGGATGTAGTAAAAAAGTACCCAAATGTCTTATAGGTTTTCGTAGTAATGCCAGTTTGCAGACTCTACGAGTATTTTAGCTGTTGTTTTGAGGACAACCCTAAAAACAAGTATTCTAATTAAACATCTTAATTAACTTGCATCCTGTTCATGCCTATTTTATAGCCTTTTGAGTCCAACAAAAGCAGAATAATTTTATTATGCCAAAGATGTTTCATTAAACGTATTTAATAGTTGTAGTTGAACTTATAAATCACATTTGCTTACTAATACATACACTTAAAGAGAATGGCACACAATAGCAATAATACAAATTATCCTTAACAAATACGAAATACTGATAAGAAATCAGTGCGTATTATACCAACAAAACCAACACATACAAAACACACACATACACTACACCAGCCACATACATACACAGTTGAATGATAGCATCTTATTTAGAGCTTTACTTCAAGTTCTACAAAGATACGACTTATTTAAAAAAAAGACAGTAAAACCATCGAAAAACAGATTTTAAGGCATTGCAGTGCAAATACACTCTCACTTGAAAAAAATCCGCTTATATGGTTTAAATAGTATTTATTGAATAGCATCCATAACTAAGCAAATGGTACAACTATGGTAACATTCAAAGTCCGTTAAGGCACTAACGTTTTAAAATAAGGTCTTCAAATTCTGCAGGTTCCCAGAAATTATTATTTAACTGTGATTAATCTTTGATGTGTTATAATGGTTCTATTGTTTTGTCCATGTATACCAAACCAAACAAGTTTCCCATATCATCTGAACATCGTCAACGAGTTTAGAACCAGCATACGGCATTTGAGTGGTATTCAAAGCTTCTCCTAATGCCAACATAACCCATAGCACTGATTATATTCAGTCTAAGTTATGAAACTGAGTCATCAAAATGGGAATATTATAGAAGCGCTCTTTAGAGTGAAGCCATGATGGACATTTTACACTTATTTGTCAATGGCAATCAGTTTTTAGCGGGTTATAAAACAAAAACTTTTTCTGTTGGTCAATTGTTTAATTGCGAGCAGTAGCGGTCAGAACTAATAATTCGGTAAGTCTCAGTACTAGCAGGGTTCTATTAATTTTCGCTGCCATGCAGAAAGCCTATGGTTGCAAGGTTAAGCTAAGAAATATTTTTAAAGAAATAAATTTAAATTACTCGTGCTCATCGAATCGGTTTTAACATTTGATCTGCTAAAATTTTTTATTTTATTTTAAACTTTAACTTCAAATTATAACTTTTTGGTTAAAAATAAAGCTTTTAGGAACATACATATACAGGTAAAACTCGAAATACACGGTTAATAGCGCTTATATTAAAATATGCAGAAATTTATAATTTTCATTTAAACCTTCGATTTATGTAACTACAGATTCAAATATTCCACATTTCTCTATACAAAACATACAAATCGTCATAGAGAATGCAAAACCAGAAAAAAAGGGGAACCACCGGATTTAGCTTTGCGTAATAAAAAACATATGAATATTGCATAGATAATAGATGTAAAGAGCGGTTAATAGAGATATAAATCTAAAGCACGGATAATAGAGGGAAAAAATAAAAAGAACCGCATGCCGGTTAATAGATGTAACCGATTAATAGAGGCCCGGATAGTCGAGGTTTAACTGTATTTAATAATACTTAAAATATAAAAAAGTCATTCAAATCTTCACAGCACATGGTGGGATGTTCTCCAAAAGGTATATTATTTAAACTAAAGTATCCTACAGAAATAGGATACGAATACAAGTTTTTTAAAACAGTAATACAGTACATGATAATTATTATGGCAGTTTGCTTAAAAGTAAGGCCTGAGCAAGTTGTATTATGCTTACAAAAATACCCTACTTATATACATATTGTCGCAAGAATTAAAGAACGCTGTAACTGACAAAAAAACGAAAATACCTTTTTTGCATCATTTTTATCAGAAAAGAAATACGCGTCGATTGGTCCCGGTCCCAGATTTCTACGATGAAAAGAAATTTACTTACACCGTCTGCGTTTTGAAAAATACCAGTGTCTTTGTTCTACTTTCATACAGATTTTTTAGCTCTGATGAACATTTAAGGTTTTGTCAGTTACAGCGTTCTTTAACTCCATTGACGATATACTAATGAAGGACAATAGCTTTATATGTATATAATTTAAAAATCCTTCATTAGCACGTCTCACTGTTATTAATTTATTTATTTTTTTTTTTATAAAATTAAACAATTTTGTTTCTACACACATTTGTTCCTCATTCTACTCTAGTTTTCATCTATGGCCATTTGTATTAATTCTAATTATACGCACGACTGGGAATTTCCTTTTAACAATAATTATTGATGCAGACGAACATTAAAGGGATCTCTACAATAAAGGGCCAAACTCAGGCTTAATCAGTAACAACAAAAGTAGATTGTCAGAGTAAATAAGAATAGTAAATAAGCTAAAATTGTATATAAACTGTTGCCGACTTTAAGGTCTAATGATGTTTTTTAATAGTGGTGATTCCCAAAAGTTTCTCCCTCTCTCCCCCTTTTCTATTTTTGTTTTTAGAAAGATGGTTGACAAAAGCAGTTATAGATTTGTTAAATGAAACTGAGAGAAAGAGATGTGGCTCCAAATGTTTGCTTAAATGAACAATGATTTATGCTGGCCTGGGAGTAATTAATTTGTACATACAAACACAATATAAATATTTATTTACATTTCATCTTAGATTGTGTTTGTAATTTTCATTAAAGCCTTTTTAGATTTTTTATTTTTTCTAATAAGTTTCGTTGACACTGCTGATGGTTGTTTTTTCCGATATATAAAACTAAACTGTTTATAAAATAATTTTTATGTAATGAAATAATTTAATGTAATAATTTATGCATGTGATGTACGCCAAAGAAGAGCACAAAATTGTTTGCAGGTATGAGAAATGTAAAGCTCGATTAGGAAGCATCAAGCCAGTTCAGGTAAATAGTTGTGTACTTATTAAAATAACCACAGTGAATTTAACTACAAAAGAGTGATATTTCTGCCATCAAACACTGACAATTTTCTATGCAGTGCTTATAAAATAAGCCTTAATATTTATCATGAACACGGCAGTATTTCTCTTAACTTATAAAAATTACAAAAAAAACACATATATATTAATACGAGTAGCTATTTACACATTGCACATATCTCGAACATATGACATCAAGTTTTGATAAAGGTCATATATGAGTACAGTGGTGTTCAACATAATAGATTTACCATGATCTAACATCTTTTTTTATACTATGGTACAGAACCTCTATTTAGAATTGAAGCTACAATGGTTGACGCATATAACAACATATACATACATAACTGGCTTTTACAAACCTGTGTCAGGATTACGGCTTAGCTTCTCGCAGCACTCATGTTGTGTTTGTCAATTTTTATACATGAGTACCGAGACATACAGCTTAATGCCGACTCGGAAAGACAGACAAAAAGCTTCTCAATTTTTACTCTCAGAGCTTTTGTAAGAAGTCTTCTAAGAGGTAGTCGACGAAAGAAATCACTTTTTTTAATTTCTTTGCTTCAAGATGACAGAGCCGGTGCGTGAACCAAAGCTCACGTCTTAGTAAGCCAATACACTAACCACTAAACCACGGCGACTACAATGAATGACATATACTACACAAATATTCTAAACGATATCATGATGTCTTATGCTACCTGGGATATGCCACTTTGATGGATGTTTTAACAAGAAAACGATACAAAACACACATCAAAGCGAGCAAAAGATTGGTTTCCAAATTTTGACGTCCAGATTTTAAGATGGCCTGCACATTCTAGAGACCTTAATCCAATTAAAATGTATGACAAATTGACAAAACGACTCTTTGCGAAAAAGAAACCTCTAATAAAGAACAGTTGTGGAAATTTGTTAAAGATCTGTGGAAAAATATACCAATCGAAACGTGGATTTATTGTCAATATACTGCTTGGCCTACAGTAAAAATAACGTTAATTACACCAAGTGACGAGGTAAATGAACAGTAATTGAAAGGAGTTTTGGTTTAATTAAAAAAAGTTTCTTTAGGTCATCAAATTTGGTGAATCTATTAACTTGAACGGGAAAAATTAGTTGCTTTTAAAAATATGTTTGAATACTTAATGGTTTCTTATGTTTTGTGATGGGCATTATTGTGTTTTTCATGGTATTTACTTTATAATTGAAATAAAAACAATCAAAAATATGAATTACGTTTTTCTGCCTCACAGGGGTTAGATCATGTGGTGAATCTATTTTATTGAACACCACTGTATGTATACATAAATACATACATAGTATATGAAATATTCTTGACTGGACGAAATTTAAATTCTTTTATTTTAATAGTTTTGATAGTTTTGAAATAATAATTTAAATGTAAACTTGATAGTTCGTTGAATTTCATGTCTAATATTAAAAATTCATCTGTAATTTTTTTATACATTTGCATACACATACATACTTATAAGTATATTAATAATTTAATCCTTTTCTGGCTATTAAATGCCTTTGTTTTCAATTACCATCCAATCATTTACTAACTTTTATACGGGAAATGTTTTGTTTTGGTTTTTTCTCCAATTAAATTTATTTGAAATTCAAACTTTTTTTTTTGGAACGATTAAATTTAATTTTACACACAAGTGTCTGTAAATTGTTTGGGTTTTGTATGCATGAGAAATTTGTAAAATATTTTTAAATATTATTCACATATTTTTAAATAAAAATTAAAAAAAATAAAAGTTAAAGTTAAAATAGAGAGAAAGGGATAAAACAACAACACATTTGCTAAGTTCACATGCCAGCAATCATAAAATGTATAATTGAGTTATTAAATTAAAATAATAAAAATATTGTAGAAAAAAAAACAATCTTTGAGCAAAATAGCCCCAAACAATGCGGGCAGCAGTTAAGTTCAATGAATGGTTTGAAGCATTTTAATATATGTAATGAAAAAAAAAATAAAACACTTAAGACGTACGAGTATGAGCAAGATTTTAAAGTTACCCATAAATATTAATCATATGTTAGAGTGATATGTTATTGTATAAAAAAGAATTTATTAGAATTAAAGTCACCATAAACGATTTTAGAGACTAGGTTGAATGTTAACAAGGATAAAAACTGTCCATTATAAGTTATTCATAAAGAAAGTAACACAAAATATAACTAAAAAGTAATGTTACGCAATGATATGAATAAAAATATATAAATTTTATATATGAATGCCCGTATTCATAAAAACTATTTAAGGTTTATTGAGGACTTATTTGACAAATTTCTATGCAATACTTGTCAAATAAACCCTCAATAAACCTAAAATAGTTTTTATGAATACGGGCAGAAGTGTTTAATTCTTTCTCTTCTTAACAACATGCAGGTGTATATACAATACTATTCGTTACATTCTATATATGGTTTTTGAAATCTTTAAAAAATATTCATTAAATTCGTTCCTTTAAGAACGAACAACTTGTGCAATATTGCATTTGTTGTTCACAATATGAGAAGCTAGGCCGTAACTCTAAAACAGAGTGGTAATGGCCAATTATGTATGTATGTATGTGTTCACAATATGTGACTTAGGGCAATGTTCTTTGTTTAAAATATATAAAATATATGTATATATAGAGTATTTGAAGCAGTATCGCGATATCTATTGAAAGTGTACGCAATTCTGATGGATGGCGATCGCTTAATTAATAAATACGAATTGGTTTTTAACGAAAATCTAATATGGAAAAGAAACAATGTGGTTTTATCAAGACACTTTATGGGTTAATAAGTATGTAAATATTACACTTGTGTAGTATATGAACGACCTAGTTCAATGTAATGAACTAAGCGAGTCGCTCTTTTCAATGAACTCTCTTAGTTCAGTTAGGTTTTGTTTCATTCCATATGTTTCTTTTGGCTATATTTCACTCATAAATTGCTTTCAACATATTTCTTTCTCGTTCAGTGTTATTGCATATAATAAACACTACAGTGCTGGCACTACGCATTTTTTGTATCCAACATACGAGTATAAGTATGTGAAAAAAATCATTAAACGAGAAAGAGTATACGATTATATCGTCGCAAGAATTAAAGAACGCTGTAACTGAAAAAAATTTAAAATACGTTTTTTGGATCATTTTAATCAGAAAAGAAATACGCGTCGATTGATCCCGGCCCCAGATTTCTACGATGAAAATAAATTCACTTACGCTGTCTACGTTTTGAAAAATACCAGTGTCTTTGTTCTACTTTCATACAGATTTTTTGGCTTTGGTGAAAATTTAAGGTTTTGTCAGCTACAGCATTCTTTAATTCCATCGACGGTATGATTATATATAAAAATAATATAATACGTGGGTTATAATGGATTATGTACATCAGTAGTGAGGTTAGTTTTGTCAGATTTTCATTGATATCATAAATACTTCAATCGATTGTGCCTTTTGGTCGTATTAAAAAATTGCGAAAAGTCGGGTTTTTTATGGCAATTTTACAGGCTGTCTTACACTCTGGAATTGTAGAAAAATTCTAATTTATGGTTTATAATAGAAAATTATATATCACTAGTAATCCTTCCATTGGTACCAAGCGTATAGGGGGTGCTAGTTATAAAAGACTCATTAAGGAATGGTAAAAGGTATGGCATATGTATATTACTTTTTAAACTAAAATTAATGTAAATGAATTACAAAACTGAACTATAATATTATCAGATTTTGTAGCTGCATGTAAAAGGAAAAGAGTCGTGGGACTAAAAGATTGAACTAGTTCATTTTTGCTCTTTGAACTAAAAAGAGCGCTATATTAAAAGAACGTTTAAACACAAGCCTAAAAAATATCCATGAATTAGACTACAAACCGCTATGCTGTAGACTATAATTACTAGATTTATTTTCTTGTAATACTTTTTTTCTAAATTTAAGAAATGAAAAGGTTCCATGACATATTTAAAATTGTCTAATTCTAAAATAGCTCGGAAATATGTAGATTTTATATGTCGATTTTTAGAAAATTTAGAAAAAAAAATTTAGTTTTAATAGGGTACCTTTTCAACTCGCCTATGTCTACTTGATTTGTTTTAAACTTTAGCTTTTGTTAATTAAGCAATATTAGCGGTAATCACGGTTCATAGCAATTGCCCTGGCAAGTCAAGCAAACATAGCAAAACATGTCAAACAATAACAAAATATAGGCATATATGGACCTATATAAGTATGTTACGATATATATAAATATATCGTAATTGCAACCAATACTGATTACCACTATTATTTGTTTTCAAAATATGTATTAAATATTTAGTGGCTTTACAAATTAAACTTCCATATATAAATAAAAGCATTTTGGCCAGCATATTTTAAACCATTTAAACAACTCAGCAGAATAATTATGGAATATCATCGTCCTTTACTAAAAAATGGCAAAATTGCTCCAATCCCTTGGGAGATACGTTTGTGTTTTCTTAATGTCAGCTGGCCTATTAAGAATAATGCCCAGCTATTTATGCAAATTTACGATAAGTTTATGGTGGCAGCTGGTTTTTTCATGTTTTGCTATTTAAATGAAGCCGAACTGCATTATATTATTAAAAATATTTCTGATATTGGTTTGGTTTTAGAGGCTATGGCCACATATCTTATATTATTGGAAATACATTTGAGAACCTTTAATACGGCTTTTAATAAGGAAACATTTAAGGAATTATTAAATGATTTCTTTGCCGAGATTTATATAGAAGAGTAAGTTTAATTGGTAAAATGTTTTAAATTTTGTTGCTTAAAATGTTTTATATACATATATTTTTCAGATCCCTAAACACAAGTGTTTTTAAGGATATACAACGTAAACTGTTGCCTACAAAAATCTGTTCATATTCTTATATAATGACTTTATTTACTTACTTTGCAATTCCCATAATGGGGTTTTTCAATCATATGCGTTTAATACCATATAAGGCCATTTTTCATTATGATTCCACGTCATTGTATTTTTATGCACCCACTCTATTCTTATGTTTATGGATTGGTGTGGCTGTTGTTTCACATTTAGTAGCTGAATCGAATCTCTTGGCCATGATTATCTTGCATTTGAATGCTAGATATTTGGCATTGCAACATGATCTGCGCGGTTTGCATGAGAAATTAGCACAGGATGTGGAAATTTCAAAAGATAGAGTTTTAATGGAATATCGTCGTTGTTTAATCGACATCATAAAACGTAATGTTATCTACAATGAATTTGCTCAGAAATTCCAAAAACAATATTCGTTTTGTATATTTGTCATGATGGCATTCAGTGCATTGCTCTTGTGTGTTTTGGCATTTAAGGCAGCAACGGTAAGTGCACAAATACAAAAAAAAAAAGAAACAAAAATGACGAAGAGAACTGAAAATGAAAAGAAAAAAAATTTACAAAAATTAGCAATATTTTACAATTACTCGTAAAAAGTAATGATAATATGTTTTGAAAATATTTATATTTAAAGATGAAATTGAAAATAATTTAAAAAGTTTAGGTTAGAAATTGGGAGTATATTTTAAAAAATCAATCAAAAACAAGAGCCAAAAAACTTTCACTGAACTTGTAGAGATAGGGGATAGGTATGTTCGGAAAAAAAGTTAGGGGTAAAATATAAGTAAGGATCCGTCTTACATTTTATCCCTCTAGGGGCTACTCCAGGGCAGTTGTGGAGCTTCTTGTGAACTTTTATACCTTCAACCCAACCTTTGACCCCGGCACCCTGAAAAATGGCCCCAAAGAAAAATGACTCCAACCCGAAAATGAAAAATGACCCCAAAAATTTTAATGGAGCACAACAACACGAAATTTTGGGGTCATTTTTCTATTTTTTTTGGGGCAATTTTTCATTTCTTGCTTTGGGGCTATTTTGGATTATGAAAAATGGCCCCAAATTTTAATAATATTGCAAAATAATTTAAAATTATTTTGGTGTCATTTTTCATAAAATGAGTAAAATATAAAAAGGTACAAGAAACCTTACGGAATTCGTTGTTCTGTTAGTGGTTTTTTGTAAATAAAATTAAAATTTAGTTTTTGTATTCATTCGTTAAGAAAATATAATTAATGTACGTATAAGGCATATTATTACAACTTGCCATTAGTTAAAGGTAGAATTTTATCAGACAGATAATTTGCTTCTTGTTGTTACAAGTAAACTTTAAACAAAAGGTAAGGCAATCTTCCCAATAACTTTATCGATCACTTTAGGTTAAAGTTTACTTGCTACAAAAAAAGCAAGATATCATACATACATACATAACTGGCCTTTACAACCCTGTGTCAGGATTACGGCCTAGCTTCTCGCAGCACTCATATTGTGTGTGTAAATTTTTATCCATGAGTACCGGAACCTACAGTTTTAATGTCGACTCCGAACGACAGACTTGAGAAGCTTGTTCATGGCAATTAATTACTCTCAGAGCTTTTGCCAGAAGACTGCTGAGAGGTAGTCGCCAAAAGAAATATTTTTTTCATATTTCTTTTTTTGAAGATGTCAGAGCCTGGAGTCGAACCCAGGGCCCATGTCTTAGTAAGCCAACACACTAACCACTAGACCACGGCGACTACTAAAAGAAAAGAACTTAAAATAAAGTAATTCCCCATTCCACATCCCTTCGTTTTGACTCATGTATTTTTTGTTGAACCTCACAAAATAAGGGGTTCTAGCTAATCGAAATCGAAAAATCGTATACTATCCCACCCCTATCAGAATAGTTTAACCTTCCTTGTAAAATACCTTCCTTTCCGATTTGATTTTTATTTCTTGATCCAAAAAGACATTCACTCTGAAATTTGTCACAACTGTAGAGAATAAAACTATCTTTGGCATAATTTTTTTTTAAAATTTTTAAAAATGTCGCTTTCGGAGATATAGGCTTCCGACTTATAGGTAAAGAAAATTGACCTTTGACTTTTTCAAAAAAAATAATCATGTTGCATAATTAATCAAAGGTAATTTAATAGCCTTTTAAATGCAACTTGTGAGAGATGCGTACCTATAATACTTTTCAAGAAAATTATAATTAAGTAAGTATAACTTTGTGCATTTTTGTATTTTTTTTTTTTCGATTTTCAAGAACTCATATTTCCGGATCCAGATGTGCCAGTGCCCCCAAACTTTGTATTTAATTTAGTTCTATGATATACTATATTTCTACAAAAAAATCATAAGATTCGGGGGGTTTGAATTACACCCATTGGTTAATTTGACTTGAACGAACCCATTTTCGAAATTTTTTTTAAGAAATTTCTAAAATTTTAGAATTTTTGTTTTCTTCCAGCTGGGTACGAACACCAAAAATATAACTTTTATAACGTGGATTATTGGCAAAATTATTGAACTTTTGGTATTTGGTACTTTGGGCTCTCAAATAATTGAAACGGCAAGTATTTTCAAAAACACATTTTATTTTTTTTTTTCTATTTCAAACATTTTTTTTTTTCATTTAAGACCAACAACATGAGCACCTGCTATTATGTGGCAAATTGGGAAGATGTTATTTTACATTCAAAACACGCTACCAATAATGTCGATTTAATGAAATTAATTATACTGGCCATTGAACTAAATCAGAAACCATTTTATTTAACCGGTTATAATTATTTTGCTGTGAGTTTGGCTACTGTTGTATCGGTTAGTAAACTTTCCCTCCCTCTTACTTATTTGTTAAAAATAATTATTTTAAACCACAAATAAAAAAACAATTTGTTCTGGTATTTTCTATAGATCTTACAAGGAGCTGGTTCTTATTTCACCTTTTTATATGCTTTTCGTTAAACTTTATTGATAAGGAGGAGTAATATGATAAAACAAAAAAATGAAAAACAATTTCTTTTTTTTTTTTTTTTTGAAAAATAAAAATTATTACCCTGAAGATTTCTTTCTACAGATTATTTCTTTTTCTACTACATTTTCTAATGTTGGCTTGGGCTTCTAATATTTATGTCTTTAGAATGTTTAAGTAACTTGGTGGAATTAAAAATAAAAATAAAATAAAAGTTACAGAAAACAAAACCCAGCAAATATTTTTGTCTAACTTTAAGAAAATTTATAAAAAAAATAGTTTTCTAAAAAATAGAAGTTATTTGAGTTTTCTAAATAAATAACATTAAACATTTTATTATTTATTAAATAATAGTTTTTCTAAACTTCTACTACATATAGGATAACAACAAAGGAACAAATGTATTGGAATTTCTATTCATGTTATTATTTTCTAGAAGTAAACCTACCGAGTGTTTACACTGATAGTTCGAAAAAGGACAAGAAAGATTACAATGAATTTTCTCCGGATCTTAACATACGGATTTTGAATAGATTGTCGGACCACTAAAATGCATTTCAAACGAAGATGACGCTAATTAGCTTGCATTTCAAATTATTGAAATAAATGTGTTTTCTTTTGCTTTACATCAAGAGAAAATACAACCAAAACGAAGTCCATATATAGAAAAAACTAACCAATTTAAGTTAGAAATACCCAAAATATGAACACTGCTTAAGTCTTAAAGATCTTAAAGATCCTGAAGTACCGGCCAGCATGGTATTGGAATTGTCGGAGGCATTGAAAAGATTCATACATTGTACGCTTTTTAAATCTTGTAATAAGTCTGAAAATATTTGAAAAACTGATTTAATTGCTCGACATACTTCAAAACGGTACTCAACGGCGACTAAAGTTCCATAATTCAAACAGAAAACAAGTACTTATTCAGATTTTAGCAAAACATTTGGTTACCTTTAAAAAAATTAATTTTACTGGGAGTAACTGAGAGAAGCTTATGCTGGAAAAGGTCGTATTCGAAAGCAAACTGTATGAAGGAATGACAGTATTTCTAGGAACATATAATAATTTTGACAAATCATACACAAATCGACAAATTTCCCTTTGGGGAAAATACATTTGAGGTAATTAAGCGAATAATGCAGTCAAGCGAAAGTTAATTAACCGTGGAATTTAATTAGAAAATGGTAAGAAAAAATATGGGGATTAAGAAATTCAGGTAGATAAGCGTGAAAGGCAATTAAGCGCGGGGCATTTATCCGGGGAATACTGTAATAAATTTAATATTCCATGTCATAATTTCCGATATTTTAATAGTTTTTGTATTCAGTTCTGCTTACCGCGCTGCACAATGTCGTGTTTTCATAAAGCGAGCGGCCAAAAATAGAAGGAGTTGACGTAGAGTTATGAAATTTGGCACACTTATTTGACTTGATGAAAGATAGTAAAATTGCAAATATGGAAAATTTCGAAGCAAGGATTTGAGTCCTTCCCGTTATTCCGAAAATTAAAAATGTCATAACCGAAGAAAATAAGGTTCTATCAGTATGAAATATTGTACATTGATTAGCTTTAACAACGTTAACGTTTCGACCAAATATGGTCCAATTCAGGACAAGCCCAGTTCAAAAATGTAATTTTTCAAATATTTAAGAAACATTGAAAATAAAATTATAATTAATAAATTTTTTTTGGTACATGAAACTGTTAGATCATACTTAATTTATATTTTTTTTTTTTTCAATTTTGAGCAAGGACACGCCCATCGCCCATATATCCTGAATAAAACTTAAATCGAAAAATTTAACCTCTAACTAAAACTATGTTTATTGCTTTGTAAACGCAATTAATTTTGTTAAATTTTTATAAAATTCAGATGAATGAAACCACATTAATACGAGCTATCATATTCAATATTAAAAAATTATCTAATTTGAACCAGACTAACCACTGAAATTTGCGAATAAAATTTAAAGAGGGACAAAACTGGAAGTAAAACCAAGTTTTTTGAAATAAACCTACTTGCAGAAATCTTATATTAAAGTATAAAAAAATACCTTCTTTTATCTTTTTTTTATTGTCCAGTGAAGTTAAAAATATCTAATATTATTACTTTACTCGCTTTGTTTATATTCAGAATAACGGTACATCGCATGGGACAATCACATTGTAGTAAAAACAATAGTTTTCAAATTTTAGCATCACTGCATATATATTTTAATTAAAATTACGCAGCTTTATTGATATTTTGATTACCAATTAACCCTTCAAAGTTATAGAATTTTTCAGATTTTTTGTAATAATTGTGTATTTACTTATAACTTTGAACTTTGAATGCTCAGAACTACCTTAAAAACTAACTCTTTTTAAGAATTCTTCCAGATTTTTTTTTTAATACGAATGTACTTAGTAAAACCATATTCTAATTTTACTTTAATTGGATAGTTGATTTTTTATTTTTGGCCGCCCTTACGACACTGTGCCCTGTTGCCAATCCTTTAACTAGGTTTTGTTGTCAATACAATTATTTGTCAGATGTTCGCCATTATTATTTCCTTCAATTTAAATTATCTGTATTGTTTATTAATTTTTTTAATTTTATATCTTGAAATATTTTGTTTTCTTGCGGTCAATAAGTATAAAGGCCTCGTTACTCAAACGTAAACGTTGCAGATACGTAAACGTTGCGGCCGAGTTCAGCGAATGGTTTAAATTTGGTTTACAATTTTTAAACAGCTGATACGTAAAAACGAAGAAAAATTTTAAATTTATTGGATTCGCCCGCAACGCAACGTTACGTTTACGTATGAGTAATCATTTAAACATAGGCTTGATAAGCAAAACTGAACAGCTGTTCCGCAACGTTTACGTTTACGTTTGAGTAATGAGGCCTTAAGTATTATCCATTGACTAAATAAATAATATTTTTTTTTTGTTTAATATCTGCTGGGTTCAAAAACAAAAACTTATTGCTTAATTCTCTAAAAGCCTATAAGTATGTTCAAAATATTATACAAAATCTTGCTTTATCTCTTTTTTTTTTCTTCTCCATTGGTATAGGTAACAATATGAAAACCCCTTAATTTGTATGCGTTATGCGTAGATCATGTTATCAACTTATTTATGACCATAAAATGTTCTCAATTTTCTTTAATTTTTCTTTTATTTTCTTTTTGGCAAAAAGTCTATCACTACACTCTTACCCTGTTTGAAAAACATTTTGCAAAAGCAACTCAACTAAATAAATATTTTTAAGACAAGAGAAAAATTGAAATATGAAGAGTACGAGTACAATATATTGTATTACTATTTAAAGTTTTATCCACTTTCGATAACGATAGTAATTGAGGTTATTGGCATGGTGGATGAAAGAAAAATTACTGAAATAAGTTGAGTTCAACATAACTGAGGTCATTATATGTATATTATATTACTTATGTTATAGCAGTTTATTTAGAAAAAATAAAAATAAAGAAAAAAGAAAAAAAAAAGAATATGATAATCATTTGGGGAAAGCCTCATTAATGAAATTTAAAACACATTTTATTTTACCTGTAACAGCACAAACTCAGAGCAATTTTAAAACTTTTCTTTTTCCAGTTTTTTGAAAACAATTAAAAACTTTTTACAAAACTTTAAAGACTTTTGAAAAAAAAAGAAAATTCATAAACGCCAATAAATATAAAATTTATAAAAATTCGTATATTTTCAGTTGTTTTTTTTTCATAATTCTCAATTAGAAGCGCTCTTTTTTTTTTCTCTTTCAAAAAAAAAAAAATTAACAATCCGACATGAGCTTTAAAAAGGAAGAAAAGCAAGAAACAGAAAAACAGAAAAGTAGAAAAAATAAAAAGCAAAAACAAAACTTTTTAACCACTTTCATTTAAAAAGTTCTCCTTGACGTTTTTTGTTTGTTTCACAGTTTCATACACAGTTTTATACACAGATTGTTGTTGTTTTTGTTGTTATTTAAAAACTTGTTTTAATTTCTTTCTTTTATTAGTAGTTGCTGTTGTTGTTGTAGTTGGCACGATTGTTTTCATTGTTGCTTTAACCCACCACATAATCTGGGTCAAGTAATTTCCTACTCAATTGCCTGTTTTTTTTTCTCATCATTTTATTCCTGTTCTTCATTCAGTTTTATTTCTATGCGCTACACACTACTGTGTAGTCTGGTAGGTGCATTGTGTTTGCGCTGCTTTATTTGTAGCGCATAAAAGTATGGGTTTTTTTTCTGTGGGTAGTCGCCCTAGACTAGACCACCAGCTCCGACATCTTAAAAGAGAGAAAATTGAAACAAATATTACTTTCGGCGACTAATTCTTAGTAACACACTGCTCTGAGAAGTAACTAAATGCCATTAATAAGCTTCTCAAATCTGTCGTTCGGAGTCGACTTTAAACTGTAGGTCCCGGTACTCATGGATAAAAATTAACAATACACACAACGTGAGTGCTGCGAGAAGCTAGGCCGTAACCCTGACACAGGGTTGTAATGACCAATTATGTATGTATGTAACTATAGAACCGAAGCACTGATGTAGACTATTTAAAAGTCGACTTTTACTGACAATAATTTGCTTAAATGTTTTAAATATTGTTATTGTTTTTTTAGTTGATTTTTATTTTCCTGCTACCACTTCTTGTAGTGTTATAATATTTTCGCTTTTCTAACATTTAAAAGAAAAAACCGTTAAAAGTACTTGTTTGCGTATATGGATGGATGTGTATATATCGTTTAAATGTTTAGTATGATTGCGAAAAAGAGAGAGAGAGAGACATTAAGTGTAAAAATATTTATGTGTGTGTTTGAAAGTCTGAGTTTAAATTGCTCTAAATGTGAGTTTTGTTTTGTTACAAAAAAAAATAAAAAAATTTGTTTGCAAGTGTTTTCATATGAGTTTGCATTTTTTAATACTTGTGTGTCCTGTTGTTGTTTACCACACAATCTACTATTGCCTTAATGTGCCACACACACGCACACTTTTAAATATAAATTGTATTATTTTCACAGTAAAGGCTGGCAAACAAACAGAATTGTTCCAATAAAAAATTATGGCAGAAAATATTTTGGAAAAAACAAAAAACGAAATCATGGAAAAATTTAAAGAAAAATACACGACAAGCAAATATTTCAACGTTAAGAACGCGCAAATTACCAACTTTTATAAGACAAAATAGACAATTACAACAACCACAACATAAGCTTGAAATTCGACTATTCGTAACATTTGCAATACATTTTAAATGATGATACACTGATGAGGTACAGTGGTTTAAAAAAGATAAAATATGGAAATTCATACGTATCCATAATATCTTGTTTTCTACAAATTATAATACACTAAGACCTCACTATGCGTCGTGGTTACATTCCAAAAAAATACAACGCAAATTGAAACGAAGCAAAGTGAATTATGATTTTCTATAAAAAACCATGTAAAGATCGAAGATAGGTTCCAGGGTTACGAAAATACGACTTTTTAGAAAGAATTGTTAAATTTTGTTTAAGTAAAACTAAAATAAAAACTTCATATTAAATATAAATTGGCAACTGTATACCCTCCCTATTCAAAATGGAGGTCGACCAAAGTGTGTGAAAGAACCCGTTCGGATAGTTAGAAAATTTAAAAAAGATTTTAAAAACTCAGCTTCAACAAAAACGCAAGTCACTATATGTAATGTAAGTTTACATATCATTCAGAAAAGACCAGTGAAAACAGTTATAATACTGCTCAACATTATAAATATTTCCAAAAAATTTTTTTGTAAAAATGTTGTTCATTTAGTTTTGTGACATGAGTTTTTAAGTTTAAATTATACGAGTATATTGTTATTAATAAAAATTTAACATAAGCAAGATTTATACTTAGAATTGGTGATTTGTTATTGTTTTTTTCTACTGAATTTTTTTTTTTAAATTTGCATGAAGGTTTTATCAATTAATTTTAACCGATACTGTATATCAAGTGAGCATCATAAATTTCATTGAAAATAAAAAAATATTTGTTTCTACTACTTTTAAAAGCATATCAACCCACTGTATATTTTTTGTTTTGCCACTCTAATTTAGACTTTTGCACATTAGCAAGCAACCATTTCTTCAGCATGATGATTGCTCGTTATACCGCCTTCACCAAAAATATTTGTCTAATAAAAGTGTTGTGGTTTATAAGAAAATATCCATTTCTTGGCAATAAAAAATAAGGAATAGAAAAGAGAACAAGAAAAACTAAAACGGAAAACAAGTAAAAGGCCTGATTAGACAATTAAGGCTACCAGCGTTTCTAACAACAATAACTATTATTTTCAATGGCCAACACAAATCTTAAAATTGTTCTTTTCTTCCAATAACTACAAGACTCTGGGAAAAAGTTAGAAGAGGAGAAAAAATAGTAAATTAAAATTTAATTTATGCTTAATTTTAAAATACAAGAAAAAGAAAAAAAATATACACAAAACATTTTAACCGAAAATTTGTTTTCATCAAAACCATATCTTACGATGTTCATAAAAAGTCCTCCGATACTTTATTTTAAAAACTCTTTTTCTATATAAAAGCTAGCTTCTTCCCTTAATACATCTATACAAATCTTTACTAAACTCCACATTTACACAATTGTCTTCCTCTATTCGTGACGCTTGAAAGCATAATCTGCAAAAATCTATAACCGTGACTCATAAGATAATCAGTCAAGAGTTTGTTAACATTAGAATTGCGTACAAATTGTCGACTGACCACCACTTTAGCGTCTTCCAAGCATTTTTCAGTGTTCCAAGCATTTGCCAACTTTTCAATCGGTAATAAGATTGAGAATAATAAGAGATGCTGTTACAGAGATCTTTGTAGGCCATGCATCCGCGGCCTTGTTGCTGCTCATGCCACACTGTCCACCTACACATAATAACTGCAATATGTTTAAAACATTTTGATATAGTATGCTACAGTACCGCAAGAAGCAACATATTGCGTAAAAATGTCATTTAAACTAAATCATTTAAAAAAATCATGCTATGCTATGTAATGTCGTTTCAAACACAGTGTCATGGCATGTCATGCAAAGACATCATGGTGTCTTAAAAATGTTATTTTTAATAATTTCTTTTTTGTTCATTTTAAAAAAATAGTGAAAAATAACATTTTTAGGGTACAAATTGGTCTTTGTAATCTATTTTGGATGGCTAGACACATTCAGATTGTATTGATATGTTAACAAAAGTTGTTCAGATTAAGAATGGCTACACTATTGTCATATATTGTTAGTGAAAAATTACGAATCCCTGTAAGTTATGCTGAAAAAAGTAAAAATTTTTTCGTACATTTTTGCAAAAAAGGGCAAGTAAAAATTATTTTTTACACAAAAAATATTGCTGAACATAGTTAAGCCGTGTCTTTAGGTTTGAGTTAGATGTTGGCGAAAAACTGAGGACACCTTTTTTTGAGTGATGCAGTGATTTTCAAAATCTTTTGAGGTCCATAAAAAAAATTAGTAGTGAATCTGACCAAACCGTGTACACGGGGTTACTAAGTTTTGGTAGTGCAATAGAACCTATACTGTAAAGTTCGTGCATTTTTAAAAAAGTCTCCATTTGTCGCATAGTGTAAAAGAACAAATAAAAATGTTCATCATTTTCTTTTATTCATATTTTACAATAATATTTTTTTTTTATATTTACAATACAACATTTAAAAATAATTACAGAAAAAATATTAAATATAAAAAGTTATTGCATTAATAACTCTGATCTGAAAAAAATTCTGAGTTGTGTGCAGTTTTCTTCTATTGATATAAAAATTCAAAAAAAAATTATCAGAATTGATCCTTAAGAACATATGTATGTCGCATGTGCTGACATGTTAATTTTCCATGTCGATGTGTAAAAATGAGTATAAACACAAAGCATAGGTTTGACTCAAATATCTTCTTAATATATAAAAACCTTTATGCCGAGTACGTGTTACAAAAACTCAAGAACCGCTGGACCGATTGACACCAAACTTGGACAATATATAAGTTTAGTCAGGCGCCAGGTTTCTCTTAAGTTTAACAACGATAGGTGGCGCTATTGTCGCAATATTTCAATTTTTTTTACTTATGGTACGATTTGGCTCAAATTCACAAAATATATTTATTAAACAAAAATAAGTATCCTTTTCTTTTATGGACATTCAAAAATAAAAAATTATCAATATATTAAAAATTTTTTAAAGAATTTAAGTTTTAAAAAAAATAATTGGAGACAAAATCAAAATATTGCAGGGAAAAACAACGTTTGCCGGGTCAGCTAGTATTTTAAATTGTCTTAAATGTTTTTGGCGAACATTGACAAAACATGACATTGTAATTGAATGATGATGTATAAGATTACGAGTAGAGTAACAATTGCAGGGCTTTAATATATACGATGAGAGTCGAGCTACTGCAAACAGCTTGCTTTAAACAGAAAAACCACTTTTGCTAAATTTTCACATATGTTAGCTAAAAATTTTTAATTGCTTAAAAGGGCTTTATGATAAGTTCAAAATGACTTGGCTAAAAAAGATACAAACTCTATTCCCAGTTTTATAACAGTTGAAATCAAGAAATCTCTAAAAATAATACTTTGATGGAAATTTCTTCACTTATATTATGTGAATAATTTCCCCAGGAAAGTATTCTTAAAAAACATAGAATTTAATAATATTGGTGGTTGCCTTAACAATAAAGCAATATGCGAAAATAACTTTTTTTAAAAATTGGAAGTCCATAATTTTGCTGAATTGTTTTAATCATTACAGCCACAAATTTTCCTTCTTAAAATTCCTATCAAATGATGGTTCTTGAACTGACTAACTAACTGTAGGAATAAAAACCTTTATTTATTCAGCTGTATAACCAAAAGGACATTTTGGTGCAAGGATATTACCATTTTATAGCATAAATTACTATTACAATTCACAGCAATAGCATTAAGGGTTTATGTCCTCAATAAGCGTAGACTTTGTTTTTATAGTCTTGGGAATTTTAAAATATCCTTTAGGGATTTTATTATTGCAATTTAAAATTTATAATAAAATTGTAGCAAAATTATTAAATACATCATAGTTCCTCTTAGAAATGCAAAAGCCATTGATTTGTTTAAATTAAAAAAGCCACAGACATTGACCCAAGGCAGATTGCAGGTTATTTGTAAAGCCAACAAATTGAACTGTAATAAGAAAGGCATTTGAAAGAAATTTATTTATTTTTTTTTGTTAACAAAATGAAAAGATAAAAAAACAAAATTTGTGAAATTCTTTTTGAATAAACATTTCTGAACTATTAAGGCCAGCCATTTCTAGTCTAAAACAACATATTTTGTAAAATTGAGGCAAATATTTGACGAAGAAAGCGTAAACACGTAATAATATGAAAACATTTTTTCAAAAATTTCGTTCTTAGTTAACATTTGTCTAAAAATTATTAAAAAAAAACATTATCTAATAATAAAGATAAGTAATATGAAGAAATTTAATTAGATTTAAAGCAATAAACAACCAAATGTATATATCTATAAAATAGTGGTTACGTTTTTTTGTAAAATATTTGCGTAATGAGACCGTACCCTACTTGTTCATTTAACAAACCGTTTTAACTAGGACTACAACATAATCAAAACACGAACCAGTTTTAAAATGTTTGAGTCATATCGGGCTTTTGTTATTTAAAGTCTGATGGATTATTCGAATTACCGTACACAATGCCGTACATATGCTCTTTGAATGCTTGAACAGCAGACGTTCAATGTTTTCCAATAAAAAATATCTTTAGCAATTAAGATCATTTCACACTCGATGGCTTCGGCAACAAGTAAAATTATTACATATGGGGCTCGTAGAACTTAGAAGTGTTTCTGGAGAAGCCATTGTATCCGGAAAACATTGCTGTCTCTGTGCAGTATCTCGTTATGGTCAGAAGTTGTCGTTGGGCAATATGTTTTAAAAAATGTCGCTGCAATAACTGCTACCGCCTTTTTCTGCCCGCAATTGAAGATAATGAACTTGATGCCTATCGTGGCCGCTCATACACAAGCGTCAATAAGCATTCTACGACGCCATTTAAGAAAATACCACATCATTCATAACCATTGTCAGTACTATGCACCTCATATCCAGTTTGTTGTTTGTTAATATATCTACGATGTACTCCCCGGGGGCACGGATTGGCTTCTGGCGACTCTTTCGCCAGGGACTTGTGATCTCGAGGTATATGAAGCGAGCCTAGCTCTAAGTGGCCTGGCACATCAACTAGAAAAAAAATTTTCATCTGGTAACCAGAATTAGCGCTCTCGAGGTCTCACCTTAATATGGGGCATCAGGTAAGCTCAAAGACTTTTGCACGTCGAAGATGGGTGCAAGAGTCTTGCCTAAAGGTGTATGTATGTAACCTCCTAAACAAAAGAGGATGCTGTTTTCCTTTTTGTACAGCTACGTCGAAGGCTATGTGTACGCTAATAGCAGCCTAACAATAGAACATTATAAAACAAATCTTCGTCAAGTTATCGCATATGTTGCCATATGTGCAAAAAAGTGTTCGATAACTGCTGCCAACCCACAGGCTGTCATTTAAATAATATATTCTATTCATAATGGCACGGTTCAAGCCTTATAATGAAATATAATGAAGTAATAGCTTTATACGCTTTCTATTTAACTTTACTTTTAACATGGAATAGTGGATAGCACGAAGTACAGTTTGGTCAAACTTCCGGCTACATTTAAGCCTGACTTTTCTCTTTTATTTTATAAAAACAACATATGGGCATTTCCTGGGGTAACGAACGTACGTTCGTACGCTTTTAATGTACAAAGAAGGTAGACAAAAAACTTTTTCTAGTATTTTTTTTTGCGATTTGATAGCATTTTAGTAGCTCTATATGTAGTGCAAAAGATGGATTTCATCGAGTTGAAGTTTTCATAATAATAGTTATAAAGTCGTGGTCACGAACGTACGCCAAATAGAAGTCAACTTTAGCTGACAGTAGTGAAATGTAAAATTCTGCGAAATGCAACGGAATATTCCAAAGCGATAAAATAATTTTTAAAGCATACTAATGTAGGTCTCTATCCAGTATTTGCAGAATAAAATATCTCTATTGGTTTTCGTTTAATTGGCTTAAGTATCGGTCGCGAACGTACGGGTCGCGAACGTACGATATTTCCATAGGTTTTT
The DNA here is from genome assembly GCA_963576795.1 of Metopia argyrocephala. Lineage (NCBI taxonomy): Eukaryota > Metazoa > Arthropoda > Insecta > Diptera > Sarcophagidae > Metopia > Metopia argyrocephala. The sequence continues at coordinate 167,751,718 of OY756208.1, read as the reverse complement.
TTTGTATTATCACCATGCTTAATCCCATAAATATCGTCAAATTTCCTTTACGAAAAACGTAATTCTCTATTTATAGTGTGTGGTAACTAGTACTGGCAAAGTATTGAGTAATGAGTACCACGTATCGAGTATTTTTACTAATTTTTGGGTACTTGTACTTTTACATTAAAGTTGTGTGGAAAATTAAAATTTTAACCAGTAAAACAAAACTCCGTCTAAAAATACATTATTACGTTATTACAGTTAATGATCAACAAGCTCAATTAAAAATTTGTGCAAAAATTCACTTACAAAAATATCTTTTCCTTTTATTAAGAGGTGACACATACATATGATATTTTTGTAATATAATTAAGTTAGAGCATGCCACTATTCGTTTACAGATACTGACAAAAGAATAAGAAAACTTCGCGAGAACGTAATCCTTCTGATAAATAGATTTCAGTAAAGCACTTACAGTGTTTATTAATATTTTTTTTATTAATAACAATGTTCAATATAAAATAATGAAATTTTAACAATATTTATGATATTATTGTTTTTACTCAACAGGCCGTTAAAATTGTGCTTATTTTAGGTCCTCATCACAGAAAATCCAGTGCATCATTCTAATACTGGAATATTCGGTATATCATTTCACTTTTAAAGTAAAGTTGAAGACATTTTATCAATTATAAACTCATTGCTTATAGAAAAAATTTACTTACGGTCGCGAACGTACGAAACTTTGCAAACAAAAAACGTCTATTTAATGGTAACCCAGAAGTTTCTTTTATTTATATACAAATAGGTGACACCGAAATTAATTAAAATGTGGTGTGTCTTTGCACCTATTGACGTTTTATGCAAAGCAATAACAATAAAATGATGTTTTCGGTCGCGAACGTACGATTAAAACCTAGGCAAGAAACAAAGCAAAAATTTACCGTTAATCGAACTTTTTTTTTTCTCCCTACACATTTCCCTTCAAATTATATGTTTGTAAAAGAAAGATTTTGAAGAAAGAGTGCAAACATAATACAGTTTTTGCATGTAAAATAATTAAATATAAAATTGTCTTTAGAAGTAGTTTAAAAATGAAATTTTAAATATTTCAGTTTCTAGCCCAATTTTCTCAAGTAAAACACCTGAGATATGATAAGAATCCAATATATTATAAAAATATAGACTCTTTTTTATAATTATAAGCAATAAAATGCTATGATTATCAACATATTTTTTTTCGATCCTGGTTTACCATTTTGAGGAAATGCCCATATATAGACTACCGAGACTACAAGATTTCGTCCTCACACTTTAATTTTAATTACAAAAATTATATTGATACAGATGAAAAACATGTTCCCTTCGTGTTCTCTAAACACACAATTTTACCGATAAGTCTTTAGTTGGTCATGTAGAATTTTAAGAAGCAGCGAATCTTAGGTTTAAGCTGTTTAACTTTCTTTGATATTCTAATACCCGCACAACGAAAAACAATTCTCTGGGGTCTGATCATGTATAAAATTATAAATTCTTGAGTACAGATTAGTTTCGATCTTTAATGAAGTACAAATGGTGGTTTTCGTTACAAACCAAAGAGATTGAAAGCAACTGTTTTACTCAGTGTGCAGTTTCATTCAAGTCAATGCTGTCAATACCAAATTAAATAGTGCTTTACTACCGAGCAGTTGAATTATATTAAAGGTATTATATTAAAATGTGTTCACACCCTGGTTTAGGAAAGCATTCTGCCTAAAGAATTAGGTGATTAAATAAAGAATCCAGCCTTAATAGCGTTGAGAATATTAAAAAAAAGAAAACTTTTTAAATTAAACCTTGTGTTTTTAAAACTCACCCTCTTTTGCATTGTTTTGTCTCTTTGATATTTGGGTAGAATATGCAATATTAACAACACATCTCGTAACCTTTTAACGCATTTGATGGTATTGCAGCATATATAGGCAATCAGTACCACATCGATAAGATTCATTAGTGCAGCTTTAAAGCCCAACAGTAAAAATCCACAAGTATAGAAACTAATAGGCTCATGACTATTCCTTTGCCACCAGACAATGTAGTTAAAAAATAAAGACACCAAGGCCACCATGCCAGCCAAAGTAATGGCCAATATTTCCCATTGGAATATATTTGTAAGATCCTTAACCAGACGACACATTTCCATATAAATTCTTATTAAATCTTGCAGTTGAGGAAACTTACTCATACGATATTGATACTGGTACTCACAAAGCTCCATGTATATGTAACGTACAATACTATTTGCATAACACATGGCAGTAAAAAAGAAATTCATCTTAAATATGCACAAGGCCTCTAGTATGCCGAAGTATATGGAAAATAAAATAAACTGGAGTGAAGGCTTCTCCACTACCATAAACGTACGCACATAAAAGTTGTAAATCAAACTAGTGGATGTAATTGTTTTCAAAATAAGCAAAATGTCATTACGTTTTAGTATTTTACGCCTCTGAGTCTCCGTTAGAGTATGGAAATAACACAAACGTATGGCCTCAAATCGATAAATCAAACTGACCATATTTTTTCTGCCCAGCCAAGTGCCTGCCAATGTCAAAATTAAGGCCGGCAAACGTAGCATGGCTATTAGCCAATTGAGTAACAAAAAAAATGGTTTCTGCTCATAAGCTGCCTCCTGCATATAGGATGATAACAACGCCATAGGTAGTATGGTTACATATAATAGATGTACCAGGGCACAGTAGATATGCTGATATTTGTTATTTAGAACAAAACGTTTACGTTTAAAATCATATGCATAACTGATGCCACCCAAGAGGCGTGTAATCAAAACACATGCATAAAATGCGTACACTATGCTACGATTTAAAGTCAACGGTGTCTGCTTCATTACTAAACAAAAAATTTTAGACAACAACTGCACAAAAGGAGAAAGTAAATTATTGACTAATTGAAAGGCTATGGAAAGTAACAAAGGGGAGGCATTCTTATCAATTTTATACATTTTGTAATAGAAAAACTATCACTAGCAATTGATGAGGCAACGATTTATTTTAATTTGATTAAGTAGACAGGGAAACAATGGCATTAGGGAGTAAAAAAAAGTGAGAGGAAATCGGATTTTACCAAAGGCCTTCTAAGGGCCTTAAAAAAGAAAAGATATTTTCTAACAAGAATCCCATAATTTGTTACCGAGTATTGTAAAAATAAAACCTTTTGGTAAATTTGCATTGCCTTAAGACGTTAAAGCCTCACCAAAAGGGAGAACAGAACCAGAAGGTGAAAAGAAAAGCAAAGAAAGCAACAAAGCAAGAGAATAAATAAAAAAGAGGTAAACTCAGTAGGAAGATTTTTTATCTTCTACCACTTTCTACGAGGAGTTTTTCAAAGTAAATCTCTCGTTTGCATACGACCAAAATGCGTTAGTCATTAAAGAATTTTATTTGGAGGGGTGCGTGGTATAGGCACGGTCCGGGTTCAAATCCAAGCAAAAAAGAAAAATAAAAAAGTTAATTGGCGGTTTTTTCAAAATTATAATTTAAATAAAATAAGCGGTTCTCCCCTCCCCTCCCCCTCCAAGAAGGCCAGCTACAAAGAAACCGCTCCCCGACAATCCACTCTATTCCTTAACAAACGTCAACAAAAAACGAATGATCAAGAGAAAAACGCCACATATTGGGAAGTAGCAGATAACAGCTAAACCTACTTAGCGAAGGCACTCACCAAATAATCAATATGCAACGATGAGGCAATTGCTGTTGATCATTTAAGGGTGAAGGTATAATACTGGCGTTTGAATGATCAATTCACAGCAATTTGTCTTCAATCCTAAGGTGCTTAATAATAATATAAGAAAAATATATATGTACTGCCCTTTCCAAAAAAATTCCAAACAATGCACAGCAGTATACTATACATACAGCTCAGATAACCCTAAAACTTCTTTAAGATATTTTCGCTTTTACGAAAACTTACAAGTACTCGTATGTACATGCATGCGTGCTCATTAATAGAAAATGTATTTATTTTACAAAGTCCGTTCATTGGATACGTGGTGTAATCGTTTTGTATAAATCCAATAATTTTTTATAGAACATAATTTCATCAAATTATCGAATAAGTGCTAGCCAAATGAGAGATCCTACACCGAGCTAGAGGCGAATACTGTCATATGAAGTGGGATAAACTTTCTTCTTCCACAATCGATCTACAACCTCGACGAAAAGAACCGTGAGGATGTCCCAACAACCAACCTTCAAAAGTTGATCATTTGTACAGCTGAGCCAAATTGTAAAGACAGCTCGCTTTCCAGCGCAGAATTTGTCAGCTTCCAGCAGATATCTCTGCTTAATCACCAATTTGACAGAGGTCAGAGGAATAGTAATATTCCGAAATGAATCAATAACTAATAGAAGTGTATCTGCTTTACCACAATCATCACTGGAGTATATACAAGGTGTACACAAAACCGCTGCAAAACGGTATCAAGGTAATTACAGATTTTTAAAAGCAGTTAATAGGAGACATATTGCTGACGCCATATCCGTCGTTTTACAATACGCTCAAATAATAATATTTTTGTACTAAAATTGCACAGTTTTCTGTATGCTATTCTAATTTTTATCAAAAGATCATATATCTGGGTAATTGGCGAATTTGGGGCGATACCAATCCATATGAGATTCAAGATCAATCAAAGTATAACGAAAATATATATTTTTACGGTCATATTCCTATGAGGACAACATTAGCCAGGACTTCACCAACAATACTAACGAACTCCATATAGCCTAAATTGGATGTAATGAAGACCAAAGATATGTGCTTTACAGCTGCACAAGCAATTTGAGGACATGTTTTTCTGGCGTGAAAAGAGACTAACCCTTCAGACTTTTTGATGTAGTGATTTCATATTAATCAAGTTTATGTGTATAAGCCATAAGACACAATAACTCTCAAAGACAACATTTTTGGTCGTCATTCGCCAATTTATCATGGAAGATTGAGTACTTTAAGTGCGCACCACCAGCGAAGCCCACAGGTTGATAGTCTTTTACAAGAAAAAAAATTTCTCTCTTGTTATACATATTTCATAGCAGAAAGTCTATTTTGGAAGACCCTTTTTAATAATTAGTTGTATTGATTTCAAATGCAGTAAAGATAACAGTACTTAACACTCTATAACAAGTCTTTTGTGTATTGCAGAATAATAATTAAAAACATTAAAATCACTTTTTAAAGAAGCTTTTGCAATCGTTTTCGTTAACAGTTTGAATTGTTTTATGGGTCCCGACAGAACGTTTAAAATCAAATAAAAAAAGAAATAAAAGTTTTTATTGAAACAAAAATTAAAAAATAAATCAAATCTTTTTGTTTTTCAGAAAATTGCAATTTTATAAGAAAAGAAAAGAAAAAACAAAAAATAAAAGAAAACGAATAAAAGCAAAACAGAAATTTATAGCGAAAAAAAATATATTTTTTATAAAAAAATATTTTAAAAAATAAAAAAAAGATTTTTTAAAAAATTATTTTCATAAAAACTTAGTGTTTGTTCAATATTAATAAACTTTAATTTAATTAACACAAAAAAAAAAAAAAAACTAAAATAGACAAATAAATTGAACTTATCATTAATTGAACTTAAAAACACGAGTTGTTTTAATACAATAAAACATCGCCTAATTAAGCAGAAATATTTAAAAATTTCTATTTTTCACTTTAGTGTAAGATTTGAAAAAAAAAAATTTTTAAGATTAAAACTTTTATTAAAAAATTCCACAAAAAAATATATCAAAACTCCGCTGTTTTAAAACAAAATATGTATTAAAAGAAAAAGAAGTTGTTTATAAAAGTTATTGCCAAACATGATTTTTTAAAAAATAATTTTTTATACTGAAATTAAAAAATAAAAAATTATTGCTCACGAGTAATTGTGAAAAATATCTATTTATTTTTAATATTTAATGGCAACTAATAAACAATAATAAGTAAAAACAGATTAAATGTATTCCTATTTAGAAAAAAATTTACTTATATTTTGGTTACTTGTTATTTGAAAAAAAAATATACTATATATGTACATATATGTTATAGGGCGAGCCGATTTAAAAATCGTCCAAGTGAAAGGAAAATCGCTCCCATAGAATAATTTCAAAAAATCACAATTTTTGGCACTTTACATGAAACAATCAGCGAAATGGCTGCGCAGTAAAAACATTTACGATATCAAGTAAATTTACTAGCAAACAATATAATGGAAATTTACTGATATTTCAATGGATTGCAAAAAAAAACCTTCAAAATCAAGTTTTGTATTTTACTCATTTTTGTTTTTATTATCGAAATCAAAAATTTAAGACTGTACAAAAGTTAACACTATTCGCAACAATAACAAAGGATTTAAATTGTATACACTTTTTTCCTATGGGTAGGAGAAATTGTTGCTTGTTTGTTGCATATATCAAATTTCTAAAATTACACCGATGCGTATGAGCTACTTATATTTGTGTTGTTATAAAATAAATGCAAAGTATACACCGTTTTTTTTTATGTTAACATAACATCTGTGAGCTTTTGGCAAAAAAAACTAATTGAAACCATTAAATTTAATAGGACTTTTAACTGTTGTTTACGCATGAAATGTCGTATAACTCAAAGTTAGTGGAGGTCGGTCTTACATTTAGATTCGATTGGGGCAAAGTGGGTTTTTTCAAAATTTGTCCTTTGAGTCAAAATCATACCTGTGAAGTAATGATTTTTAATCGTAATGATTACTAACTAAATAACATATTTCTTAGGGGCGAAATAATGTTTACGATTACTATTGTTTATGATTTTGCATGATTACTCATTGATTACGATTACAAATAAACAAAAAATAATCCGAATTACATACATATTACAAAACAATCAAAAAGAACCAAAAGTAATCCCAATTATTTTCAACGATTCTTTTTTATTACAATTATTTTTGATTATTTTGTAGTAATTTTTTTTTTATTTAGACCAATATTCAGGGGCAAACCCCTGCTCATGTTGTGCAGTGTATTGTTTTTTTATATACACAGATATATATTATGCGAATTTTTTTTTTTTTTTTTTTTTTTTTGTAATCACAATCAATTAGTAATCAGAATTTTTATTTTTTTTTAGAATTAATAATCATTACGATTATTTTTTACAAGTAATGTAATAGATTACTAATCGTAATCTCAATTTCACAGGTCTGGTCAAAATAAGGAACATCAGATTTCATTTTAGTGGTATGGCTCCCTGGGCAAAGTTTCTTATTTTGAAGCCTAGAATATGATTTTCCTTGTCACTTGTGCGTTTTATTTTTTTCTTTTCTTTTGTGTGTGTACAAATCTACTCGCCCTAATATGTATGTATATACATATATATATTTGTAACAAAAATTTTGCATATTTTAAGGCATTGTTATGAAAATAATTCTTCGCCATACAAAATTACAACAAAAATAATTATAAAAATTTTTAAATTTTAAAAATTTTAATTTAAAAATCAAAATTCTGGCAGTGTATACCAATAAACAAAAAAGATATATTTTTTATACAAAAGAATTTTTAAATAATAAAAAATAAACATGCACAGTTAGAAAAAAACACTACAGTGAACTCGCGGAAACGTGAACTAATTTTTACCAAGGGTGTTCACATTTTCAAATTTGTTCACCTTTTCGATCGGTAAGATTTTAGAACATACATACATATATGTATGTATGTACATAAGTATAAAGTTTTCTATTACTGAACTTTCTATAATTAAAAAATATATATACTAAGTATATAATACAAAAAGGGTTGGGAATACTTACATGGGTGTAGGAAAAGGATTTAGTCTTCAATATACTCCTTTTAAAAGACGGATTTTTTCCTAAATAGTACTTTTATTGAAAGAAATCACTTATCTTTTTTTGATATGTGTTTTTTCAACCATCTTAAGTATGGCTTTTTCCTTAAGATTTCTTAACTACACATGTGCATGTTTTGTTGAAATAGATAGCTAAATATGTATTTATGTTGTCTTATGCTGGGATTCCCCAAATTTAAACGAATTCAAGAAATAAAACGAAAATAATTTAAAAAACAATTTAAAAAAATTGTTCACGTTTTAGAGTAGTCAATGCAAATATAAAGGTGTTCACGTTTCCGAGTCGTTCATGCTTCCGGGTATTCACGTTTTCGCGAGTTCACTGTATTTGATTAAACAATAAAACATATTGTTCAAATGTTGAAGGTGACACCTTTCTAAAGCAAAGAAAAACAAATTAAAAAAAACTCATTTGAAAATTGTCTAATTAAAACATCAATATCTGTCAATCACTACAAATTTACTTGAAATTCATTGTGTGAGAGAGTGCTTGAACTTTAAAAAGTAAAAACTAAAAATTTATTTCAGCAATTATCGCAACAAAAAAAAAAAAACTCAGCAAAAAAATATATATTTTTTATACACAAAAAATTTTTTTAAAAATTGAAATATTTTGTGCTTTATTTTTAAAACATTCACAGTTAGAAGAAAAACTATAGTATATAAAAAACCTTTCAAAAACAAGGAAAAACAAATTAAACGAAAAAAAGGAGAAATAACTTGGTTTGAAAAATTTAATATCTTGAAAATTTAAAGTGTTTGTTTAAAAAACTTTTACTAAATTAAAAAATAAAAACACATACATAAAGCAATTAATAACTTGGTTTAATAAAAAATAAAAATTAATTAAACTCAATAACAAAATATGGGTTTTTAAGAACATTAAGAGATTAATAAATCGAAGCAGAAATTATTTCAAAAATTTCTATTTTAATTAATTTTTTTAATGTTTACAAAAAGAAATAGATTTTAAAATTAAAAAATTTTATTAAAAATTGTTAAAAAAAAAGCAGAAATTATTTCAAAAATATCTATTTTAATTTATTTTTCAATATTTACAAAAAGAAATAGATTTTAAAATTAAAAAATTTTATAAAAATTGTTAAAAAAAGAAACATTTTAAAATTATTTTTCATATCAGGCACTTGGTGGTTTTTAAAAAAAAATCAATTGCTTGTAAAAAAATTTTTTAAAAAATTATTTTTACAAATTTTTAAATAGCAAAACGTGATTTTTTTCAAAAATAATTTCTAATATTAATTTTTAAAAATAATTGAAAACAAATATCTAAAAAAAAAGATAGCTTAACGCAATTCCTGCTTTGGAGCTTGTCAGTCAAGGAAAATCTTATTTGAGTGACTTGTTATTTTGAAAAAAAAATATATATATTTTTAAAAAACATTGCATATTTTAAGGCATATTTAAGAAAATATATTTTCGCCACATAGAGCAAAGAAAATCATAATTTTTTTTTCAAATTTAAATAATCTCTTAATATATTTGAAAAATCTTCTGCAACATCATATATCAGAGAAACTCACTGCAAATTAAATACAAATTCACTTAAACGTCATTGTATAAATTAAAAGTATTTTGTTAGCGTTTGAAAGTTTGAAGAAGATACAAATATAGAGAGAGTGAATTGTTGAAAGTAAAAGTTTTGTTCATTATTTTAAATTTACGCTTTAATATCAGCTGACTAAACAAACAATTTGTAACAATTTTGTTACTCGTATTATTATTATTGTTCTGTGTTGCCTAGCTAAACATGATTATTTTCTTAAAACTTTATTATTACATTAATTTAGCTTATGGGCTTATAAATATATACTTTAATCCGTTCAAAAATACCTTTAAATTAAATAATTGGTTTTCTTTAGGTTTTAGCATTATTCAAAATTCTATATCTTTAATTATGTTACAGATTAGTTGCTATCAACAGTATTTATATAATCGTTATTGCTTGGGTTTAAATTTTATTACTATTTATATCATGATTTTATTATTTGGTTTTTATGCAGAGACCATGGTTTCTATTACAGAAGCTTGGATTAAGAGAAAACGCTTTTACAATATGTGCATTCAATTCCAGAAATTGTATAAATATTTTTGGATTGACATTCATGCATATGAAAACCAGCATGTATTACGAGAGGCCAAAATTTTAATGTATAGAAAATTTTTTGGTTTCCTAATTTCAGCCTCCATAGTTTATAGTAATAGTGCTGTGAGTCTGCCCAAATGTCGTTTTGCTACACAATGGCCTATAACTCGTTATTATTTGCATATAAGCCAGTATATATTTGCAGTGGTTGATTTAAATTTTTATATAGCATTAGTTTGTCTATATGTGTTTGTTTGTTTGTTGGTAAAACGATTGAAGAAAATCTTTGAGGATATTAAATTTATGGGCAACACACAGGGATATTTAATGTCAGCTGAAGATGTACGCTTAAATGCTCACAAATTGTGGCGCCAGAAATTGTCAAGAGATTTAAAATTAATCATTAGAGATGATCGTTTCCTTAAATGTTTTGGTGAACAAATTATTGGCATATATCAATGGTCTATAGTACTGGTTCTTTTTACGGCTTTTGCCACTTTAGTGGGCCAGTTGTTTGTTATTATAATACAAATTAAATTTGCAAAGTTTTCTCTGAGATTTTTCTCTTCAGTTATAGCAGCAGTTGAGAATATTTCAAATAAAATTATGCTTTTTTATATTTGCGGTTTATTGGTAGACCGTTTTAAAGAAATTGGTTTTATTTGCTATAAAATTAGTCTTTACGCCGGCATGGGTAATAGGCAACAGCCTAGACGTCTTGATTTGGAATTAAAGGTTAGTAGTGACAATTACACTGATCTGCAAAAACCAATAATATATGTTTAAGCCTTTGAATAAAAATATATACTATATGTACGTCTAAATATGTATGTAATGTTTTTTTTTTTATTTATTCGCATGTAAAACCCTGGTGCACTGTTCAACATTGTGAAAAAGACAGCCCAGGTTCAAACCCCACCAAAAGTAAAAAGAAGAAGAATAAAAAATTTGCTGTTCTTAGAGTTTTTAATTAAAACATACCTTTGGTGTGCCAACAAAAGCGAATGATCGGGAGATCAGCGCCATTTACTGAGAAGATAACAGCTAAGATGCTCATCGTTTCATAGTCAACATCCAACGCCAGATGGGGCTGTTGATCAGTCAAAGTGGAAGGTATAATACTAGCATTTGAGTGATCAAATTTACAGCAACTTGTCTCGTCTCATTCGTAAGGCGGTTAATACAATAAAAACAAACAAATTTTTTTTTATTTGTGCCCAATACTCAGGGGTAGACCCCTACTAATGGCTGTGCATTCATTGTATTGGAATTTTTTGGAAAGGACAGTAGATATATATTTTTTTCTTATATTATTATTAATGAGACAAATTGTTGTGAATTGATCATTCAAAGGCCAGTGTTATACCTTCACCCTTGATTGATCAACATCAATTGCATCATCGTTGCATGTTGATTGTGTGTTGACTGCTTTCGCTAAGTAGGTTTATCTGTTATCTGCTACTTTTCAATAGGTGGAGCTTTCCTCCTGATCATTCGTTTTTTTTTTGTTTTTTTTTTTTGTTGACATTTGTTAAGGTGGTATAGAGTGAAATGTCGGGGAGCGGCAACCAACTGATTTATAAATCAATCATCTTAATTGTTAATTGAGGGAACGATTTCGGTAACAGGACTCTAATACAAGTCGTTTGGTGTATAATAAGATATGTTTCAGTTAATTCTAGCAAAATTATTTTTTCAGTGTAATTTTTAATTGCTAACTGATTTGTTATTTATGATTCTAGAACAGGCCTGTGCAAAAATAAAAATTACATACACAATTATGCCCTAGCTAAACTCACATGTATTCTTACGCTCTTGCTTTCAGTCGTCACTGAAACAGCGAGGAGTTAACATGCGTGGTGGATGTACGCTGATTTACTGTTTACAGTGAGAACAAAATTAATAGCAATGCTCACAAATATTTTTTATTATAATTCCATTTGTAAATCCAATACATTATTTATCATAGAACATTTAAAAATATAGTTTAAAAGTTTTTCAGCGACATTTTCATTTACCCAATTCACAAAATGTTAGTTGTCGTAGATCGGTAGAAACTATGACAAACTACAACTATTGTACATAATGTTGTTGGTAATTTCCATGTCAAAAACTACTACAACATGTACGACAATTTTTCATATGTCTCTGAAATGTCGTATCAATACACCAGAGTTGGAAAACTTTTTTTTTTATTTATTTTTTTTTTATTTTTCAAATGTATTTTAAAAATTGTTTGAAATGTTTTTCTTCTCTTCTTCTTTTTAATCCTTTTATTCAAGAAATTTTAACACTGGATAACATCTACAACAATATGTACGACAAGGTGTTCACAAAATGAAATGCCATTTAACTATAATCTACAACAATATAACATTTTGTGAATTGGATAATTATTTTTATAAAATTGTTAATAAATTGAATGAAAAAAACAAAACTTAAAAAGTATTTTTTTGTTAAAAAATTAAAAATACTTTTTATTTCTTTACAGCAGAGTAGTATTTATAAATTGTTCTTGAAGTAATTAAATTTTTAGATGAAATATTAAATATAAATTTTAACTAAAAAAATTCATACAGTTGCTGATACTGCTACTTACACGTTCAGCAGTGTAATTCTCATTTTTTCATCACACAACCACTATTTTACTTTTGCACAGGCCTGTTGTAGGAACAAAATCAATAAATAAAATGTATTAGCCTAGACGCCTTATTTCAGGCGAAATATTAGTCAAGCTCATGAAAAAAGAGTCGAACCTTCTTTTATTTCTCTATATATTTTTATATACTCCATATACTTATATATTTATTTAAAGGCGATTTTTGTTGCAGATCAGTGCTTAATAAATATTTAAATTATTAAATAAATTACATGTTTCTTCTCTTATTTGCATTCTACAGGTAGAAACTTTGTTACTTCAAGTTAAGTCACAACCATTTGAAGTGAACATTGGCGGACTTTTTAATTTGAACTATAATACCACGGTGACATTTTTAGAGGCTGTTATTTTAAATGTTTTATGTCTATTACAATTATTAATAGAAGTAAGGTAAACATTGTTAGAATTTTTGTTTAATCTCACAATAATTGATGTATCATTTAAAGAGCTTAAAACGTATTTTTATATTTTAAATTAATAAAACATTTGCTTATAAACTGTGTGCAGATTTAAAAAAAAAATGTGCAATTTTATTTTATAAGAATTTTAAAACGGTGATCAGTCCACTATTTAGACCCAGATCTGTTGCTGGTGTTCAAAAGAGACCGGTTCTAGGATCATTGTTTTTTGAAAGAACATTTACTGAGAAACTGAAATGAATAGGAGATTTTTGACAGATTTATATGGATTTGTTCAGGGAGGCACGTGGTCTCCACCATTACAGTTTTAGACCTGCCCATGATAATAAGAAACACAGTAGCTCTGCTGAATAAACAATAGACTTGAAGGGCCACAATAGTTCTTTTAAGTCGCTGTACAATACAAATGTTCTCGTTTTGAATTGAAAAAAGTTATTTTATTGGAATCACTTGCAGCATATTCCGGTTAATAATAATGGGTTCCTCTGATTGTATTTACATAGTGGACCATAATATTAACTTGAGAATATTTTATGACATTACTGTCATGCAACTCAAAAGTACAAATGATTTCATTTAAATAAAACACAAAATTTTTATTTTGAAACTTTGACTGTATGTAAGTAGTTTAAAAGGAAAATTTACTCTTAAAGAATTATTTTTGAGCAAAAGTTGGTAAAATTCATGCGAGTATTTTTTGTTCACAGAGTATATTTTGACATAATTTGGCTATTTCGTTATTTAAAAACTAAAATAAATACTTCAATGATAATTAAATAATAAGTAAATGATAGTTAAATAATATGTAAAACATTAAGGAGTCTAGGACAGCGATCATGTCAGTAAATACTAACCACCAAAACGTAAATAACGTAAGTATGTATGCGCGCGCGTAGCTTTCTCATCCCAATCCGTCCATTTAAGATATATAAGTCACTGAGCAAGGTCATATAGTATTCGCCCGTGGAGTTTTCCATAAAATACGGTCAAAGAACGCTATTAGCATTAACATTTACATGGATTTTTGTTGACTCAAAAGAAATAATTTTCCTTTTTCAAGTATCAAGGGAATCGTCGCTGCTCAAACTAATTTTCAATAAAATTTTTTTTTTGCCCAGTAGAGATTCACGATGGTTTGAGCTTGACGGTTAACGGTTTTCTAATCAACTGGGAATCTGTACACTATGAAAGAAAGCAGCTTCATACTACAAAATTCTCTGTAAAGATTTCCAATTGATGGTTAATTGCGTGGTTCTCTGCAATGTGTTTAGTTACAACCGTGATATAAGCAGAACTACTACTGTTCCGATATAGCTCACAGAGCTAAACTCCATATTCGGTGTAGGACTACCGATAAATCTACTTCTAAGCTCACAATGCCACTGAGAATGAAAATATTTCTAACTTTTAATTTTAATGGCCTGTTTCTGTACGACAAACAATTTCAAACAATTGATAATTTTAAGCACTTTTCATATAAATTTTCAATTGCTTAAAACAGTTTGTCATACAGAAACTGGCAGTAAAAGAAATAATAAGAACCTCAAATTGACTGTATTCTACGACTGAAATACATGTAAAATTTCCTTTTTCGTTCAAAAATAACATTTTCAACTTCCAAAATAAAAATTAAAAAAATTATTTTTTTTTCTTTAATACTCGTATCATCATATTTTTGTGGCTGTCGATAGAGTATTTGGTGTTCAAAATACACTTTAAAATTGTAATGTCTAGTTACTAATCAGTCACAAATTGCTGCAATTCTCCTCATTACAAGGTTAGTAGAGAAACCAGTATTTAAAACTCAAGTCCTTGGAGTATTGAGAAAAAGTAATTAAAAACAGGCAACACTAATATTGTATTTTTAAGAGAAGTTTTTAAATTGTTTGCATTATAAATACAACAAGTTTTGTTGAATCCGAACGTTTAAAAATTTAAGCAATTAAAAGTCAACGAAAAATTTTTAAAACCAATAAATCCTGACATTTTGTTGATTTTTAAAAAACCAATATTATTAACCAGAAAAATTTTAAATCAAACAAAATAAATTGTTAGAACTTAATATGCAAAAAGTAACAGTTTAAAAACAAAACAAACTAAGTTGCTAAGAAATAAAAATACTGCAGCAAAACTATTTAAGAAGTCGTTCTAAAAACAAAAAATAAATAAATGGCAATGAATCTTTTAAATTGAAATTAAAAAAACTAAGAACTACTGATTGTGGTTATTGTGAGCAATGTTATTGATTTTATTAGTCCACTTTTTACTTGTAATTTGTTTAATTACGACTGAAAATGGATTGAATGTTTTTAAAATATTTTTTTAAATGAAAAAACGTTGTTTTTAATTTTTTTTTTAATTTAAAGAAGTTGTTTTATTGAAAAACCAAAAAAATAAAACAAGTTGAATAAAAAAAAGGTTTTCGAGACGATTCCTACTTTGGATTATTGTTTGTAAAAGAAAAATATACTTAAAATGTTGCATACTTAAAAGCGTTTTTTTTTTACTTTTTCTCCATGTAAATTTAATATTATTTAAAGTTAATTAATGAATTTTATATATTTACATAAAGTTTCATTCACTTCAAAAGTAAAAAAATTTATTCCAATTTGATTGGAGGAATAGAAAAAAAGATAGAAAGCAGTTTTCAAAAACTGTTATAATATTATGTTTTTCGATTTATTGAGAACAACAGACTTTTGCTTTGAGAAAACGGTTATAGAAATAATTTCTTAATTTATAGAATATATTTTTATCAATTTATTTTGTTGAAAATATTGAATATGTAAACGTATGTTATTTATTGGGAATAGGATTAAAATATAGTAACTTGTCAAATGTTTAATATTTTCAACTAAAGTAGTAGCTGCCTGTAAAATTAAAAATTGTAAAACTGCACATATAATATAATTAATTAATGGCAAATAATTACAAACCAAAAAATTAAAAATGTTTATTTTGTTAAAATTTTATTATTACCTTAACGTAGCCTGTGGTCTCATAAATATTCACTACAATCCATTTCGAAATTCATTCAAGTTAAATAAATGGCCCGTTTGAACTTTTTGCACTCTACACAATTCTCTAACTTTAATTGTTCTCCATATTTCCTGCTATCAACGATTTTATTATACCTTGTATTGCAATCAATATAATACAACTTTTTATTATTATGTAATAATAATATTTGTTCTTTATGCATCAATCATGGTGTCTACTTTAGAGGCTTGGTTTAAAAGAAAACGCATTTACAAAATGTGCATTCAATTCCAGAAATTGTACAAATATTTTTGGAATGACATTCACTCAAGTGAATATCGACATGTGATACGTAAAGCTAAACGTTTACTGTATAAAAAGTTTTTTGGTTCTCTTATCTCAATCCTAATTTTGTTTGTTTATGGCTATGGCAGTTTGAAAAAGTCCAAATGTCCTTATGCCAGAAACGTTTTTATAACGCACAAGTATTTTTATACAGCAGATATTGTGCTTGGAGTTCTTAAATTAAATATTTTTATGGCATTAGTTTGTCTATATGTGTGTATTTATTTAGTGTTAGAACGATTAAAGAAAATCCTTAAGGATGTCAAATTTATGCACAACATACCGAGCAGTTTAACGTCAACTGAAGACTTGCAATTGTGGCGTCAGAAATTATCGCAAAAATTTAAATTATTAATTAGAGATGAACGCCTGCTTAGATGTTTGGGTGAAGAGATCATTGGCATATATAAATGGTCTATAACACTTTCTGTATTGTCAAGCTTTTTAGGTTTAGTGGGTCTAGTGTTCTATTTTGTGGTAAAAATCAAATTAGGATTCATTTTGTCTTCTTTAAATGTTGTTATACCTTTGGCTGATAGTCTTTTTAATGTAATGATGTTTTTTCATATTTGCGGTTTATTGGTAGACAGTTTTAGAGAAATTGGTTTTATTTGCTACGAAATTAGTATTTATGCCCACCACTTGGGTAATAGGCAACAGTTTCAGCGAGATGAGTTGGAATTAAAGGTAAGCAGTGTTGCTTGTTAAGCTTATATAGTTAATGCATACATTTAATGCTATACATATTTTCTCTTTTTAGATTGAAACTTTGGTACTACAGGTTAGATCTGAACAGTTTGAATTGAGCGTTGGCGGACTTTTTAATTTGAATTATGATACCAGCGTAATGACTTTAAGCTCTGTTATCTTAAATACTATATGCCTACTACAATTATTAATAGATATAAAATAAGAACTTTAAGTATACGAGTCGATTATGGAGAGCAACACAACTCAGATCTCTGGCTGCTAGATAATTAATAGCTTATAAAATCTAGCTGAACTGAATTGCAGTTGCCCTCCATAGTCGACCTACTATTGCTCATAATCTTGAATAATAATGTATTTCATTTAATAAGACACTTGCTTACAAACTCTGTGCATATTTAAAAAAAAATTGCGGTTGTATTTTATTTTATTGATTATTGGACCACCTCTGCTGACTTGTATTTTTGAAATTACAATTTACTTATAACAAGCATTTCGAGGTATTCACAACCTGTTTTATAATGTGTTATTATCATATTTTTATAAATAAAAATGTTCTCTTAATAATACAAAAGTTACAACTTTATGGCAATAAAACATAATAGCATACAATGTGAATACCCCAATTTTTTATCATTTGTAGGTTGAAGTAAAATGTTGTAACCAAATAGCTGATTTTTACTTTTAAACCCTCCTGCCTTTTGTCACTTTTTACATTGTGTTGAAAAGTTTTTCGTGCATAAGTCTTATCTAAGAAAGTATAAAATGATTTTTTAATAAGATGAAGAAGAAAAAAACTCTAATGGCCCAGGTTCAAATCCCAGCAAAGGCGAAAAGTGAAAAAGTTAGTTAGCGGTTTTTTTCAAAATTAGACTTTAAAAATAGGAGGTTTCCCCCGCCCCTAAGAAAACCAACTGCAAAGAAACTGCTCCCCGACATTCCACCTTAACCAATGTCAACAAAAAGCGAATGATCAGGAGAAAAGCGCCACATATTGGGAAGTGGCAGATAACAGCTAAACCTACTTAGCGAAAGCACTCACCACACAATCAACATACAACGTTGAGGCAATTGCTGTTGATCAGTCAAGGGTGAAGGTATAACACTGACCGTTGAATGATCAATTCACATCAATTTGTCTCGTTCATAAGGCGCTTAATAATAATATAAGAACAAAATATATATCTACTGTCCTTTCCAAAAAATTCCAATACAATGCACAGCATTTAGTAGGGGTTTACCCCTGAGTATTGGTCTTAAATAAAAAAAGAAAAAGGTAGGTTAGATGGACAGTCAAATAAAAACGTGATCAACTATAATTAGCACAAAGTTCCCTTTAGATGCCTTTACAGGACCAAACTAAACCCACCCAAGTAGGAAAAAGAACATTTTTATTTTCGTAACGAAGTAATATAGACAACATTTTTTTCGGACAAAACTCTATAAATTTATCCAGTCCTATACAATTTTTTTGTTTTTGATCACTGGGGCTATACATACATATATACATACTCTCAAAAGCAGAAAAACTTGTCTCAACATGTCCTTTGTTAAATATTTGAATATGCGGGGTTATTGATTCGTAGGCTTTACTTATGCAATTGCAATTTATTACTCCCATTCGACCTACTAATATTGATTTTTGTACATCTTGAGAAGGATTATCCTTATATAGCATGTACAGGGTCCCCTAGGGTTTTATAAAAACCAAAATTGTTAGGTATTTGCCAATGCAAATGTGTGTCGTTTTAAAAAAATTGTCTCATCTATACCTACAAAAATGAATGTCTGTCTGTTTGTTTGTACTTTATAGGAGGACAAACTCTTGGACCGATCTTCCTGAATTTTCACAGAATGTTACTGTGACTTTGGAAGGAATAATAGGCTATATGACCTTTGGATTGAAGAAAGGGGTGTGGCACCGCTCATATAACTCAAAATTTATCTTGAGCATTTTATGACAAACGGCGGCGGTATTTGCTATATATGGTGTTGGCATCAATTGAAATATGTATCAAAAGAAAAGTGGGCGGAGCAGCTTCGACTCAGGAATACTTATTACATGATAATATTTTCGACCATGCACACTTCTGCACCTACTTCTTCACTACGTTTATTAATGGCTTCACCTCAAATTTAAAATACATTTTAATTAAAATAGTGCAGTAGTCCCTTTTCTCTTTTCCCACAACTGTCTGCAAAATATATAAATACTTTTAATTTTATTTTATAACCAGGATGGTAGCGAAACACGCCGGTTTCGGCTAGTATAATTAGCCGAATTGAATTATGATTCAATTATGAATTATATTCAATTTAATTTTGGTACAATCACTTCGTTTTCACCAAATTGTTAATTTTTTTCTTTTTATTTCTTTTTAATTGTAAAATAAGCTGTGAATAAATGTAAAAATAGTAAAAAGAGTAATGTAATGAAAATCAAATAAAATACCTTTTAAGATTTTTTTTCTCTCTTGAGCCCAAGTTTTTTGTTTAATTCATATTTTCACACAGTATAGGTATTTTGACTTGCTACAATATTTGTAACTTTTCTTTTAATAAAACTGTTATCTAAAATTTAAAATAAAAATAAACAATAATTAATAACTTATATAATAAATTGTTTGTTTGTTTTTATATGTTTATAGAATGTTAGGTAATTTAACTTTTTGTTGTTTTGTTTAAAATATTTAATTAAAATAAATATTTATCTGTTTATCATTTAGAGGATAATTTTTCTGTTTAAAATATCTTTTATATTTTCTTTTAAAAATCTTTTAGATCTTATCAAATATTTTTGTTTTGTTTTTTTTTTCGTATTAAAAACAAATATGTCAAAAACATATTATTTTTATCATAATAATCTAAGAAGAAAAATAAAAAGAGACTAATTTTTTAAAAAATTTGTTGTTCTTGGGTTCACTTTCACTTTTTGTTTTCTAAATAATCACAAAAAAATGGCATGTTTGATAGGTTTCTTTAATTAAATATATTAAATAATAGGTAGGAAATGGTAAAGATGTGTAAAAATGAGAAATAGAAAAGATATTTGTGAGTGTTGCTATTAAAAAAATAGAAAATAAAATATAAAACTTAATTTATAATTGTATATCTAAAATAATCTAATAATTAATATACACAGTTATATAAACTTTTGTTTTTTTCTTTTTCTTTCGTTTTTTTTTTTTTCTTTTTTTTTTTTTTTGTTGTAAAAATGTTTGAATTATATATAACACAATCAATACAAATTTATATAATTTCGTTGCTTAATTAATTAAAAATTTGTTTTTAATTATTCTTTGAGTGATGAGTGAATCATGAATGTTACAGACTATACACAAATGAATTTAATTATTTATTTTTGTTTTTTAATTCATATTTTTATATATGTATGTATGTAAGTTTGTATGTATATATAAAAAAAGAAAATTTGGATTTATAACGATTTGTTTTGAAGTTATAAACAAGATTATCACGTTGTAAATTTCTTTTGCATTTGGCAAATGCTTTTGTTTTTTTTTAATTTTTTTTTTTTTATTATTTCTTTAAAAACAAACACAAAATTGTTTTCAATTTAAAAACTATAATATTTAGTTGTTTGTTATATCTTTTCCTTGTGTCATTTGTGGGTTGATTGTTGTATTACACAATTAAAAACTGTTACATAATAATTGTTTAATTGCCTTCTCTATTTCTTATTTTTTTTTCTATCTCATAAGCACTCTATTATAGTAATTGCGCACATTTATATGTAAATATTTAACTTTTAATTTATTCCTTAGAGTTTAATGAATTTATTTTTTTTTTCTGTCTTATTTTCTTATGCCACAATATGACTATTTTTATTTAGATTCGTTAATAGTTGTGCATCTAAATCCTCTGCTTCAAGCAGATCGGTACAGGCATCACCATTTGGTACATTAGGTCGTGTTGCTGTATTGGGATGCGTAACAACAATAATATTGTTTTCAATAGAATTTTGACGTCGTTCACGTTCTCTGACTATATGTGGGGCTTCGTTGAATTCATCCAACTCATCCATGCCTATGGAAACAAGTAAAAAAGTATTTAAAATTTAATGCCCGTATTCATAAAAACTATTTTAGGTTTATTGAGGGTTTATTTGACAAGTATTGCATAGAAATTTGTCAAATAAGTCCTTAATAAACCTAAAATAGTTTTTATGAATACGGGCATAAGTTTATACATCATTTTTAATATATATTTTTATTTTAAAACTTTTTATAAATTGTCAGTTACGTGTTTACAACATTGTTGGTAATGCGAACGCCGAAGCGCTGAAGTGTAGTCGGCAATACATATATATGATAGTACAATCCCTTTTAATCTCTTTTTGGCCAGCAGTGATTTACAACAAAAACTTAATAATTCTTAAAAACTCATGGAGGGTGCGTGGTATAGTGGTTAGAGCGCTCGCACAAAGCCTCAAACGGCCCATGTCCAATCACAGCAAAGTTAAAAAATGAAAAAGTTAGTTTGCGGTTTTTCAAAATTATAATTTAAAAATTTAAAAGTAAGATGCCCCCTCCCCCTCGTACAAAAAGTCCATCTACAAAGTAACCGCTGCTTGAAATTCCACTCTTCCATCTTAACCTTTGACAACGAAAAACGAATGATCAGGAGAAAAACGCCACCTATTGGGAAGTAGCAGATAACAGTTAAAACCTACTTAGCGAAGGCACTCATCACAATCAAAACGTAACGATGGGGCAACTTCTGTTGATCATTCATGGGTGAAGATATAACACTGGTTTTTAAATGATCAATTCACAACAATTTGTTTCATTCCTAAGGCACTTAATATTATAAGCAAACAAAATATACAGCATTTAGTAGGGGTTTACCCCTGAGTATTGGTCTCATTAAAAAAAAATTACGAATAACTTTAAAAGTGGATAAATAAATAGTTTTGTATATCATGAGTAAATAAATAAGCATAGGCAGTGCAACGTTTGAAGGGCTTAGTTAGTCTATAAAAGAAAAAGGTAAGAATGCGTCACAGTTTTTGTTCAAAATGTACCCTGCTTTGGTCGACCGTTCCTGGAAAGTTTTTAAAAATCGGCTGCACATAAGAAGCATGGACATTGTAGGAATTCATCATCGAAATATTTCGAATGTAAATGATTACAGGCAATGAAAACTGAATAGCATGCAACAATTATGTGCAAAAGAATTATGTATAAAGCAAGGTGAAGCCTCGCATATGGTTGCACAGGCAGTATTAATAACACCAAGAAAAGTAATGCTATGTGTTTGGTGGGATTTAAAGAGAATGTTTTATTATAGGCTTCTAAGATGTATATAATTTATCTACTCGACAGCCTAACGTTTTATGCAATCAAATACTTATACGATGTAATTTCCTTTTCTTATATATTTACAATTTCGTCGTGCGGGAGTTTATGTGCTCTATCCGCCATTTCATATTTTTTATATATCTCGAGTTATTGATGCCACTTTAGGTTTGAAGTCTGCAATCCGTTTTCGGATATCTCTTTCAGTTTCGGAGACAAATAGCCTACAACGGATTGCATATTTTAAAAATTTTGGTGTCAAAAACCTAAATTGGCATAATTAACTCGAGATATATAAACTGGCGGATAGATCATATAGACTCCCGCACGACGAATTGTCTCTTATGAAGTTATAAACACAGGAAAAAATATTGGAATATTTTTCGAATATATTTGAAAATTATTTATGATAAGCAAACGATTAATACGTCAAGGAAGACCCCGTTTGTTAATAAAACTCTTTTTATTTTAAATTATATTCATATTGCCATTAAACTCACCTGCATATTTTGTACCAGTCAAAAGTAAATATTGTCCTGAACGATTTGGCCACAATAAACCAGTCATAACACAATAGGCCAAACAATCGGCAGAATTGGTAATGCCCAGTAATAATTTATAGCGCCACATGGGGCTAACTTGTAAAGCCACAATTGCCACTATAGGTAAATAAATAAACCAAACGAGGCTGGAGGCTCCCAAATGTAAAAGAAAATCTAATTTTTTGGTTGAATGTTCATATTTCATGGTATTACGTAGTTCATATAAAAACCATAACATGAAAGTGGTGCTATAAAGAAAAATAAAGAAATAATTAAAGTTTAAAAAAATAAAAATGAAATTTACCGTAAAATTAATACAATCCAGCCAGGCCAGGTTTGGTATTCATCCACATCCGAAATAATATCAACTTCGGTCTTAGAAATAAAACAACAATTAATATTTAAGTTTGTTTTATAAAATCTCAGTAGAACTTACCCTATCCCAATAGTAAAGGAACACATGAAAAGCACAATAAGGAACCCATATGCTCATTAAAATAATCCAACCAGTGCGGCTTATTTGTTGTCGTGTCACAGCCCAGCCTTTGGCCAATAATAATAAAATTAACATAAAAGTTGTCTATATTTAAAACAAGAAAAATAAAACAGTTTTTTCTAAGTTTTTTTTTTAATATAGAAAATAACTTACCCTACTAAATATATCTAAAATGTCACCTGAAGTTTGTAGATTTGGCAAACCCACACCATTTAAGGCAAACTTTATCAAGTGGGACGTTATTAAGGCTAAACTAACAAATTCACTGAGTAAACTGAGTGTGAATAGTCTTGTTACCGGATGCTTTTGTAAACGTACAGCATAAATTTGCATTGGCAGCAATACCATATAGACTAATAAAAATATCAAATACATTTCTAGCAAATTTTGACGATCAAAGGAAAACTCATGAGTAAATGGATGAGCAGCTGAATTATTAGGATGACCATTCACTACATGGATATCATAATGTAGTTCAGAAATGCTGTTGTTAAGAAATGAAGCAGGCGCTGTTAAGGTATCATAAGCATGCCACTTACAAGTGGTGCGATTGCGATAGCAAGCCACCATAGCAACATACCAGAATCTGTGAAAATAATAAAGAAAAAAAAACACAAATTATTATTATTTATGTTTAAAAACAATAATTCTTATAAAATAATTTATATTTTAATTGTTTAACGATGAATAATAAATAAGTCTCTAAACGAATTGTGGAATTGTGGTTTTTATTGAAGAAACTTATTTTTAGTATAAAAGAAAAAGTCAATATTGAAAACATAGTATCTTTGCACAGTTGTTTTAAAAAGTCTACAATTGAAAAAATTATTTAAAATAAAATTAAACATAATGTAGACGACCGCTCTCTCAGTATTGCTTTATAATTTAAGTGTAAATAACCGGCAAAGTAAATTTATTTAAAGTGATTCACAAATACTCGTATGTATGTAAATTTCACAACATTTTTATTCTTTACAGTACCCAGCAAACTATTATATGACTTGAACTCATAAGCAAGAGCTAGAATTTAGGTGAAAAAAAACATGCAACATTTTAACATGAGCCTATCATTGGAAATCGTGTGTTTCCAAAGCAGATGCCTAACTGTTAGTGCAACTTTATCGAATCAGAATTTAATTACGGATCATAATAAGTTTTTGCTAAACTAATCTGTTTAGTTTTAAAGATTGAGAGGCTTTTTAATCTAAAAAAAATAATTCACAGACATGTCTCTCCTAATATCGTAAAATATCTGTATAATTTCTATTTACTTTCTACCAAATTAATGAAGTTTTTGTTTCATTTTTGCATTTATCGGTACAATTTTTAAAGTTGCAATTAAATTGTAATTAAAAAATATAAAATATGTTATAAAAACGGAAGGCAGCCTTTATGTATAAAACTACGGTCACATCAGGCAAATATTTAATCAAAAAGACGTAACCACTATTTTTAAAAAAATATTAAATATTTTATTTTATTCTTAAAGTTTATTTATTAAGAATTTAAATATTGCTTTTTTCAGGAAAAGTCCACAAAAAACTAAATTAAAAAAAAAATAGTGGTTACGCTTTTTTCAACATATTTTTTTGCCTAATGAGACAGCAGTTTAAGTCTAATGGCCTAATTTATAATTATAGAAATTGTTTTGAAAGAGTCAGGGACATTTTTCTGTTGATGCAGTCATATAATTACTCATGTCGCCTGAAGAAAAAATTTAAAATTCTGTTTTACATGATTAATAAAGAAAATTAAAAAACGGTAAAAGCAAATACATTTTTTATATACACAAATATGTGCGAATTTTAAAATTTTGTTTAATTATTTATTCAGGTAATATATATGTAGATCCATATTTCTAATATGAGTAGTAGAAATTATAATCAATTTAATGAGGAATGCTAATAAAAATTATTCTCTTAAGACCTTATAAAGCTTTGAATCCAAGAAAGAATATTTAGAGGGTTGCAAAAAACCTCTTGATAATTAAACTTCTTTAAAGTAGGAGTATTTACATTTACCGTCTTTAGTACAGCTTTGAAAGTAAAAATAAAAATTCGATAGTTTTCATTTCGCACTAAAACAACCACTGGCATGTATGTAAATCGTATTTTAATTAATAAAGAAATAGCAAAATAGGATATAATATTAAAGTAGAGTAGTGGGAAACTATATTAAGTCCTTTATAAGCACTTAAATAAAGAAATAACCCGCTATTAATGTAGCCTTTCGTATCGTATATATGTATGTATGTATGCATGTCTATAGAAGATTTAACTTTTGAGGCACATACACATATGAAGCTACAAATGTTTTGAATTTATATTAACAAAAAAGGTATAATAACAGTTCTATAATATTTAAAAAAAATCGTATTTCATTATTTAAATTTTATTTATACATATGCCCAGCAGAAAATTTTTAAAATTTGGAAGCAGTAAATAAAATTGCTAACAATAATGGAGGCATTGTATTGCTTATTTATTTATTTTTGTATTTATTTATTTATTTGGAATAATATTAATTGTAATTACATTTGATTTAAAACAAAGAGTTTAGAGACTATGTCCATTTTCTACTTACTTGTGTTTTTATGTCTTTTTTTATAATTATAGTATTCACAATATTCATTATTATAAGGAAAAATTTTGCAAAAACCTATTTGAAACTGTTAAGATACAATTCTATACTATCCTATGGTTTAAAATTACGATAAGATCATTTCATGCATGTGGGGGTATTGGGATGCTAAACATCTTCTGTTGAAGTTAGTAGTTAGTCTGACTATACGAGTTCCATGTAAGCAAGATCATGGAGACGCCGTGTTGAGCAGCGCCAAGGAAGATTAAAGACCATCTTAAGTATTTTATTTTGTTCTATTTGTAGCTTTTATAGATGACATTTCGCGGACGAGGACCAAACTGGAACAATGAGTTTTTTGTTGTCTATGGAGTGACTTTCTATTAATAAGAGGGTACAGTACTCTTATCAAGTTGTTAACCTTGTCAGTTACGTAAGGTATGTGACATCAAAAGTTTACTTTAGTATCCAGGATAACGTCAAGATATCTAACACTTCTTTCCGAGGGTACTACAACATTCATAAAACGCAGTGGACTGTGGGGAATGAAACACGCATTACTTTTTCTTGTCAAATATATCGATTGTGTTTTTTCTGGTTTGATCATAATAATCCACTTATCAAAAAATGTTTTTACCCCGGTAAGAGCAAATCGGAGGTTTGAGATAATGTGTCTGAGCAAGAATTGACGTATCATCAGCGAATATTGACCTAACACAATTGGGAAGTACTGGAACATCCGCTGTGTATATATTATATAATATTGGGGATAAACAGGAGCCTTGGGGGCAGCCGACAGTAATATTAGCATTGTATTGTTTATTCATATCTTAAAGGTATTATTTCTAATTTTTTATATTATTTGCTTACTGGTTGCAAAATTTTTATTGAATATTGAAGAAGTTTTGCTGTTATTTTAGAGTATTTTTGTTATGCACATAAGGAGGAATATCGATATTGCGTACTTAATTGGTTTAATAAATAAAAATGTTAAACTGTATTGAATTTCTTCTCTTCTAACTTGTGAAGAGATAGTTAAAAATAAAAAAAAATAAACCTGATGGCATATTTTATAGAGCTCTTAGTTCATTTTATGGTCAACATAATAGGCAAAGTGAGCAAGCAATTTTGCTAATAATATTGAGACGATTGCTAGCACTAATTTCGAAGAATTTTCAGAAATAGTACTAAACGAATGAGTCATGTATACTCTTAGACGTGGAAAATATATACCGGAAGTCATATTTGAATAATAAATGCTATCAGATTATAATAAAATAAAATTTAATTTCAACAATTTTTATGTATGGGGTCCTATTCTGTAATTCTCTTAAAATAAAGTGCTCTATATTTGGGGTTTTTGAAACAAGCTGGAGCTTAGAATATATAAAATTAAAAAGTTTAGAGGTAATAGGCATGAATTTTTTAACATAACAATAAACGTTCAAGGATTGTATTCGTAGCCAAAAAGTTATAAATTAAGGTTATAAATTTTTAGCGTAGAGGTATCTTCATTTTAAGTTCTTAAAGTCTTAAAAACAGTAAGCCTATTATAAAAGAGACTTAAGAAATTCCTAATAAAATTGTAATTAAATAAAAAAAAGAGTTAAAATTGTTACCTAAACATTTAATTAAACAGTGTATTGTATAATTACATATAAAAACAGTTTAAAATTTGTATGTAGGTATGTGCATACATATTTAAAGTAAAAATTGCAATTTTAATGCTTCTCTGATGTATAAATAAATTAATATTTGAAACAGCATTAAGTAATTAATATAAATTCAAAGAAAATTCGTTGTTGTTTTGTTTTTATCAGAGAAACAAAAAAAAAATAAATTTGAATAGATAAAAAGGCGATAGTTAATAGTGTTGTTTTTTTATGTACCCTGTGTACCTACTACAGTGCCACTAAAAATAAAAAATATATGTACATATATGACTGTTTGTCTGTTAGCTCTGAATTATCTTATCTCTTGTGGTCTAGAATAAATTTAAACAGATTTTAAGGTGTTTTTCAGTACAAAACAAAAAAAAAAGCAATATACACGTGTGTTTGGGTGCCAATAATTAAGCAAAACCAAATGGTATTGATAGACGAGAGATGTTGAAAAAAATGAAAAATAAGAAACAACATCAGCATAAAAACAAAAGAGTTGGAAATTGTATGTGAGTCAAGGATGACTGTATGTTAACCTACTCTTTTCTATATACGGTTTTAGAAATTGATTGTCAGGACACATTTGTAAAAGATTAGCATAATAGTAGTGATAACAACTTAGGCGCTCTCATTTTTGGTTTGTGTAAAACAAAAATTAACTTCACTTTTTAAGTTACTAAAGAAATAGCGGATTGTTTTTGACCTGAAAGAGCAAAGGACTCTAAAATTGCACTTCCGTTTGAAGATTTGTATTTTAAAGAAACTGAAATCTTTAGGGTTCCTATTTGGCCAACAGAAAACTAAATGATTTATTTATTATGTGAAGTCTAGGCACAAACGACAGTGAAGATGGCATATAGCCGAAACCGTTTTGGAAATAAAAACAGTTTTATCTGACTTAAGTGCTTATATGTATATGTAAATAATTGCATGTAATGTGTTTTGGAACAACATATTTTTAGATGTTACCAACATTTAAATCAACTAAACATACCGCCACCATCATTTGTATGTAGGTGTAGGGCATAAAAAGTTGAATGGTAATAAAAGCTTGACCCTGATTATGAACCCACTTTGCAACATGCAATCGATGATGTCTTTTGCCAAATTGGCACAGATCAGAACACAACAGATGCGAAATAATAGCGTTGAAAATATTTTTGCTTAACGTATACATACATACATATGTACCTAAATAGATTATAACTTACCTGGGCTGTGATACCTCACTTATGACATAGGTAAACTGATTCCCGGCTATAACATTACTGGGAGCATCCTCATCCACACACAACTGGCCATGAGGGCAGGGTATACGTCTGAGAAAATCACGTTTGCCATGTGGATTGCAGTCAACATCATAAGCCAGTACTTGCACACGTTGGAACATATGCTGGCAGGCCAATTCACGAGCATATATGCTAAGACTGCGATTATTATAGAAATCCACAAAAGTTGATTTATCCAAGACCACCAGTGTGACGGGTTGATGAAATTCTTTTGTGGTCGTTACATTACCGTAAATGTAACCAAATGAGTCTTGCGGTCGATGAAGTTCGGCTTTTTGAAAACCAAATTTGACCAGAAATTTAAAAAAATCTTGAGTGTCAAATTTACCCTGTAGATGGGTGGCAGTAGTGACCCTGTATGGATTATGCCAACTTAAATGGCATATTAGAAATATTAGCAAATGCAGGTGCCAACTTAATGGGTTGCAACTTTTCTTCAAATTCATTTTGTTGTTGCTGTTGCTCTTTTTTTCTAAATTTTGGACTTTTTGGAGAACTGCTTCCTTTTTCTTAACAAACTATTTAAAACATTTATGGCTGCTTTACTTCATTTTTTTTTATTAAAAAATGCTTTTACTTTTTTCCTTTTACAAGCTTTTATTTTATTCCTCCCTCTTTCACTTTTACACGTTAATTGTTCAATACTTGTTAACCACTAACAATTATTAGCAAAATAAAAAAAAAAATTTAAAACAATAACAATTGCATGTACAACTACAACAGCGTTATTGGCAATTAGAAGACAAAAACAAAAACAAGTATGCACTCTTATAAATTGTCGCGTTGGTTTTCTAAATTTTGTGCTGGGGTGTGTATTTTATATAAATTTTACTTTGTTTTGATATATCCTATATTTTCTTGTTTAGGAAGTTTTATATTTTTTTCTTTTTCTAAACATTTGTTTTATTTATTATTAATTCAAGTATTTTCTAAAGAATTTCTTTCAACAAATAAATTCGCAATTTTTTTTTCAACTCAAACGCGTTTGTAAAAATTTCAAGAGCTGTTTTTTGTTGTAAATTGGTAGAGAAGAGAAGTATAAGATAAACATAAAAACAAATTTTGACGCCTAACAGTGTTACCGTTTTTTTATTATCTTTTGCTTAGTTGTTATTTTAAGTATGTTTATAGCGTTTTGTTATTTTCATAAAAGAAACAAGCATTTTTAATATATTGAAAATGTGTAGGAAAAACAATCAATAAAATTAAATATGATTTGTCTAAAATATTTGCATTATGTATTTTTTAAGAATGAACAGTAAGAAATACTCTAAACATAAAATTATTAAAATAAGAATGAAATTGCTCATTAAATAAAATAAAAAACAAATACGAAATTTACTGAAGTAAATAATTTGAAAAGAAAATAATCAGACAGTCTACTACTTTACCAAGTTCCGAATTTGTGTAAAAAATTTATTAAAGTAATCATTAACAATTTTTAAAATAAGCGAAACTACTGTATCAAATAAGACAAAAGTTTTGAAATTGTTTTGCTTTGCAGTGTTGTAATACAGTGTTGTGTTTTAGTTCCAAACAAGCTCTGTATTTATTTTTTAACACCCCGTCTATACGAGTCATAGATTTGGTACATCTTAAACAAATTTCTTGTCAATCATCGATTTGGCTCGTGTAGACTTTCTAAATCTATGTGATGTTGTTTGTCGACCATCGTTGGTAAAACAATTGTTTGAACAATAATGTGCTACCATCAATTGTCAATGTCATAAATAAACGAAATGCACTTGATGCAAAATTAAAAATTATGATTTGGTAAACCATACGTATCAAAACATATAAAATTATGCGTAGATTTGTTGCAAAAAAGAAAATACATATATTTGGGCATAATTATGTATTTTGAAACAAATTTAACACTTCTATAGAGCTAGTAGGAGGAGAACATGCTTTGGTAAAAAGTAAGAATTATAAAATTATCTAATTTTCGGCTAAAAATGCTTGTATTTATTAATCTGGGCTAATATCGAATTTTTCTTTAAAAAAATTAAATTATTACTAATATAAAATAGTAAAAAGGTCAATAAAAGTTATTTTAATATATTATACTAATGTTTCACATAATTATTTTTTCGAATAAAATTAAGGCTATGGCAACACTGATGAATATATTCAATGTTTTTATTCATGGTGAATTCAATAAGGTGAAGTTGCCGGCCGAAGTGATTATGTTATTTATTTAATTTTGTGTAGAATATATATCCAATATATTTCTTGAACATCAAAAACATCAACTCAGGTTTTCATTACTCACTGTTTAAACATTCCTTTTTAATAAAAATTATTAGAAAAACTAATTTGTAAATTGTTAAATTTTCTTTTTCAATTCACTATTATCGAATTTAGTGCATTTGTGTTTACTTGTTTATGAATATTGTATTAATGTATGTTGTATTATATATATTAACAAAAACTGCTAAAAATAATAGCAGTGTGTATATAATTCGGTTTTCATAAACAAAATTAATAAAATATGCAAAAAATACAATAATTTTCTGCTGAACAGAAATATTTTTTTTTTGTTATTACATTACATTAACAAACAATTTTTTAAAGCTTATTAAATATAATGCATAAAATTTACTAACAACAAAAATACACTGTTGTATGTTAATTCATATAATAAGACAGGCCATACAAGGAGAAGTTTTGTGAATTCGTTTTGTTCTGATATTG
Source organism: Metopia argyrocephala (assembly GCA_963576795.1). Taxonomy (NCBI): domain Eukaryota; kingdom Metazoa; phylum Arthropoda; class Insecta; order Diptera; family Sarcophagidae; genus Metopia; species Metopia argyrocephala. The sequence goes on along the minus strand of OY756208.1, from coordinate 167,720,058 downwards.
ATTGTATTCCTTAAGATAGGATTCTTAACTGTATTAAATTATTGATAGAATTTTTTTTCTCGTTTTTACATTTCACCGACATAAAAGTATAATTAAAAATTTTCCTTACTTTTAATATTAGTTGCTGAAATGGCAACAGTACCTTATTAAATACTCTTTGCCTGTGTTTCCCTATTGACATTTCAGAATTAAAATCTATTGTATAGGAAGTGAAGTAAAATTTAGTCAAGACAACACCCTTACCAGAAAAAACATGAATTTTGAACACCTCACAACATACAACTTCAATATATGGAGAAAATATTTATGGGATGGGTTTAAACATTTCTGTAAATTTCAATTTATTTTACACCAAACACATTAATAAGCCTTCTAATAAAAAAGAAACGGTTTTCATATTGTTTTAAAGTTTGTATGAAACAAAATGAGTTTGAGAATTAAAAAGTTAAAATAGCTAAATATTTTTGATATATTCCTAAGGCTAAAACATCTTAAACAGCCGTAACATAAAAAGGTGAAATTAAAAGATTTTCACAACACACCGCTTCGATTTTTTGGTGAAAATAATAAAGCGTTGGGTTTTTAAAATTTGTTTAGAAGACATACGTATTTATTTTCTTATGATGAAAGATATCATCGCAAGAATTAAAGAATGCTGTAACTGAAAAAGAATCCAAAATTCGTTTTTTGCAACACTTTTATCAGAAAAAAATATGCGTCGATTGGTCCCGGTCTCAGATTTCTATGATGAAAAGAAATGCACCTATGCCGTCTGCGTTTTGAAAAGTACCAGTATCTTCTACCTACTTTCATACAGGTTTTTTGGCTCTGGTGAACATTTTAGGTTTTGTCAGTTACAGCGTTCTTTAATTCCATCGACGATATAAAGATAATCTGCGTAAATACTAGACTTTGAAAATACTTACATATGCCAATATTTCTCGAAATAGCGCAAATCTGTCGCTGTGTACTTTAGACATCTCAGTCTTTGCGTAGAACTTTTGTGGGATATATCTGTATGTACGTTACTGTTGCAGATATTACAATTTGCCAGAGTAGCAAAATAAACTAAACGAAACGTTTGATTTCACTTTGTTTTGTTTTTTACACTGAGAACAACAAAAACAAAACAAAAACAATGAGAACAATTGTCCCATTTAGTTTTGTATATTGTTTTTGTTTGTGAGCACTACAAGTACACTAACTCAATGTGCGTAGGTAGAAACAAAATGAATGAGAACAAAATTGAAAAGTTTAAAGAAAATCCGTTTGCAAACGTTTGTAAATTTATTTGCTCATTATAACACCCTAAAATTGTATATATGCATACTTACATATCTGAAACAAGATTTTGGGCAAAACAGTAAAAATTTTAATTATGATTTTAATTTTATTCAAAAAAATATATACATACGAACCAAATAAAAACTCAAAAAAAAAAAAAATACGTTTCTTCTTTTGTTTTGTACGCAATTATACGAATGTAAGGGAATATTAAAGCAAGCACAAGATTGAAAAACTGTTTTCCTGCAATAAAATAATTTTAGAATAAAAATAATTACAAAGAAGCAGTTCAAAAAAAATATTGTAGTAGAGTTACTTGAAAAAAAAGCCGGAGTTGGTGCAATCGCACCACAGTGGCATACGCAAAGTGGATACAAAGGCAGACTTTGAGAAAATATCATATAAGCTAAACAGTTTAGGGCCTGAATGGATGAAAGTGTGAGGGGATTACAAATACAATTTAAAAAAAAACTTCTGCAAAACAAAACTGAGAGTCGTGCAACGGGGGAAGGCTCAAACGCGCAATAAACATTGACACCGTTAGAAGAAGCTGCTGCAATTTGGCTACAATTGAACAGCATTATTAGTCCCGTTGACGAGGAAATAGGTACCAGGTCTTCTAATGGAATTGCAATTTTACGTACTTCCACAAAGAAAAAACTTCTCGTACCTATGCGACTAGAGTCGAAGAACATTTTCGAGAACCATAATAAGGCTGATCATTTTGCTTTGAGTTTAAAAAGAAAAAATTAAAAAAATACAGTATTGAACAAACTGATCGAACTGTTCCAAAAGAACTGATTTGTTCACTACGTTTAATTAAGTAATTCGTTCTATTCGTTCATAACCTACACAGTTCTAATAATGGTGTTACAGTTGCTGTTATGTGAATTATTTTATTAATGAAGCCCATCATTGGCTACATTTTGTCTGAAATTTTAATTGTTTTTTATTTGTTTTTTTTTTTTAATTAAATTGTTTATTCGTTTCCTTCTCTGTTTATTTGGGTTAAAAATTTATTTGTGATTTTCATTCATTTGATTTGTGTTGAAAATAAATAAAACTGTACAAATTGGAGGACAACAGTTGTTTTGTATTGAAAAACTGTTTAATAATCAGGCAAAAAAAAAAAAAAAAAAGAAAGTAAAAATTGCTGACTCTCTTAAACCCTAACACGACTACAAATAAAAAGTTCACACATACAAACATACAATAGATTGAATATTTCCACACAAATAAACACTGAAGTTGTAAAGGAAGCGCATTGGCAACAGCAGTGGCAGCAGTAATTCAATTGATTAATTCAATAAAAACGGAAAATAAAAACCTTTTTTTTTCCTTTTTTTTTTTGGACACACATAAGCAAAATGAAAAGTAACGCACGATTTATACTGAAACAAATATTCATATACGAACGAGTGTGAATGGATGTGTGTAAATCGCTGCAAGACAATGGGACGCCAAACTAACGCGTTTTTGTTTAGTTTGTGACAACAGAAACTATTTTTTTTAATAAAATTTATAAATTTTTTTCTTTCACAAACTGAACAAAATCTGTGAGAAATATGGTTTTGGAAGAAATAAAATATTTATTCTGCTTTATTATAAAAGTGACAGAACACTTAAACTAATCAAACATGTGTAGCAGCGTACTTTTAGTGTAAAGCAAATAGAACATTTTAGTTTTTTCTTACACATCAAGAAAAGAGCTAGAGCTGGAGAGTTGATTAGCACATTATCCCTTATTTAACAGTTTTTATGTGAAACACTTAACAGGGATTGGTTACGAGTATTTTTATTAACACAGTTAAGCAGTTTTAGAATAAGTTTTGCTGAAGAGGATTTTATGCTCCAAAACATCTACAAACGATATGTACGGCATCATGATTATTATTTTTATAAGTATTAAAGGGGTTTATAACTTTTGAAATCTTACGACTTGTTATACAGCCCTTTGCTGATATTACCTCTTCACGAAGTGTAGGATGTCAACTAATAATTCTCTATAAACTCCAAGTTGCATACAAGTCTGAGGTATTTGCTTTGTTTCCTCGACACAAAATCTGCACACTGAACTAAAAACTTTTGTTCAAATTTAAAATGATCGATAAAAAGCTCAGTCGAAATTGTCAGGCTGTTTCCACAAAATCTGATGCAAGACTCAAATCTTCTATTTCTATAGTTACCCAGCAAAAATGTCGATTGCCTAGACTATCAAGGTCTGAAAATAGTACTTGCCTCTCAATGATATCCCTTATGCTAATGATGTCCCTCTAGGCTTCTTATCATAAGAAGGGTTCTAACTCCATCAGTGGAGTGAAATCTTCTTTCCTGACGAGCTTATCCCGGAATTCCTAAATAAACAGAAACCCTACATAAGCCGAATTTATTTTTTCTACGCAGCTGGTTCTAGTTCTTCAGACAGTACTTCAAAATTTTAGAGTCCAGAGTTCTTAGTAGCTAAATGCTCGTATGCAGGCTTGAAAATTTCTTGCTATGGCTATATTACTCGTATGTTGTTCACGGGCGCAGTAGTCAAATATGTGCGTGGTATAGTGGTTAGAGCGCTCGCACAAAAACTCCAACGACCCAGATTCAAATCCCAGCAAAGGTGAAAAATGAAAAAGTTAAATTGCGGTTTTTTCAAAATTAAAATTTAAAAATAAGAGGTCCCCTCCTCCAAGAAACCGCTCCCCGACATTCCACTCTATTCCACCTTAACTAATGTCAACAAAAAGCGAATGATCAGGAGAAAAGTGCCACCTATTGGCAAATAGCAGATAACATCTAAACCTACTTAGCGAAGACACTCATCACCACACAATTAACATGCAACCATGACGCATTTCCTGTTGATCATTCAAGAGTGAAGGTATAACACTGGCCTCTGAATGATCAATTCACAGCAATTTGTCTCATTCCTAAAGCGCTTAAGAGTAATATAAGAAAAAACAAAAATGTATGTTCTGTCATAAATGTACTCTCCTTTCCAAAAAATTACAATACAATGCAATGCATTTAGTAGGGGTTTACCCCTGAGTATTGGTGTCAAAAGAAAAAAAAAAAAAAAGCTGGCTTACTAGGCGAGAGCTCCGGGTTCAAACTTCAACTCTAAAATCTTAAAAGAAAGAAAATTGAAATAATATTTCTTCCGGAGACCACCTCTTAGCAGTCTTCTGGCAAAAGCTCTGAGAGTAACTGATTTCCATGAACACGCTTCTCAAGTCTGTCATTCGGGTTCGACGTTAAACTGTAGGTCCCAGTACTCATTGATAAAAAATTTGACACACAAACAATATGGGTGATGTGAGAAACTAGACTGTAACTCTGAAAAAGGGTTGTATTGGCCATATTATGTATGTCTTGAACACAGCGTTCAAGAGTCTGATAAACTATTTTTGAAACATTGAAATGACCGGCCTTTATTTAGTGTTGCCATTTTAGTGGCTCGATTTTTCAATTGAGATAAGAAATGTCTTCTCATTATTACAACAAACCAAGATTTTTCAAATTTCTTATTATAAGAAACAACTTCTTGTTAATTTTTTTTTAACTGAACTGAAACTAAAAGACCTTAACTTTTTTGGAAAATAATTTGCCAAAATTAAAAACAACTTCTAGGCAAAGAAATTCTTAATTTAACATGAGGTTCTACATAAAGTTTTAAGCATTTTATCAGTTTTTTTTCAAACATTTGCCATAGATAAGCTTAAAGATAAAAAAGGATGTTAAAGAACCATATGAAAACTAATCACCGAAAAAACGAAGAAAAAACAACAAAAAACATTCTAAACTTGAAACCTTAAGGGAAATGCCTAAAAACTTGTCTGAAATTCATATAAACAACAAGAACAACAACAATAGCATAACAAGTTGTTTAAATACATGGACAGGCTCAAAAATTTTCTTCTTCTACCAAAAAAAGGAAGAAAATGAATTTCAAAAAAAACGAACACCTTACAAGGCGTATTTGTGCGTTTGGGCTTGTGCTTATGTGTGTTATATGTTTGTGTCTGAGCCCAACAGCTCTTTTAATATGCTCGTACGTTATGGTGTGGTATGTGCTTTAGCACTTTCATATGTTCTTTAGCACTTTCATATGTTTCTGTTGCATAGCCATTGACTACAATGATGGCTAAATATTGATGCTGTTTGTTGCAACAGCTATAACTGTATAGTCCTTCTGTTCGTATGCACACGCAAGACTAGAAAAAAATCTCCATATTGTGGGTGGTAGAGCATTAGAGTTGGAAGTTTGTAAAAATCAACATCAATAACAACATTTGAAACGTTATGAACTCTCGAGCTGTTAAATGAATTCAAATGAATTTTTAAACGTTGCAAACCAACCGTAACAGTAAAGGATAGAAGAAAAAAGAAAATCTTTTTCATAAAAAGCAAAAGGTCTATATAAAATTAAATAAAAAAATTATGAATAAATAAAAACGAGGGCAGTTTGATCAATCAAATAATCAAAATAATTTGTTAAAAAAAACCGATAAGTAGGGCAACCAAAAATATGCTCTAAAAATTGGTTTTAGGCGCCTAAAATATGCATTGAAAAAAATAGTTTTAAGCGTTAAAAATATGCTCTATAAAACTCACAATGGATACATATGTACATATGTTAATATAAAATTACGTGAATTTTTTTGGGAAAATTTAAAAACATGAGAAGTACAAAAAAAAAAAAAAAAAAAAAAATAAAAAAAAAAAATGTCAAAAAATTCAAACATTCTTCAAACATACGTAAAAATTTGTGAAATATGCTGTACAAATATAAAAAATTTAAAAATGCAAAAGTATGCATTTATGGCGAAATATGCAAAAATATGCCGTAACGAATAACGAATCTCAGTCACATCCAGAAAAAAAAATGCTAATGCATATTTTTGGTTGCCCTACTGATTACAATATATAGGTAAATATTATTGAAACATAAATTTCTTTCGAAATAAAAAGGCTTATAGGTTGTATGAGGTTCGAATAATTCCAAATATGTTTTGAGAATTAGAAAACTCCTACCTACCGTTGAATTTCTAAATTCAGGGAATTATCAAACTGCCTTCGTATATGTAAGTATATACTTTGTGTGCGTATATATGTTTATGTATTGTTTTACAAATGCTAAATATGTACATACTTTTTGTGCAAAACATTTTGTGCAAATACTTATTTATTTTAACACGTGAATGTGTTTACATATATATCACATATGTAAGTATATGTATATGGTATGTAGTAGCAGTGTTCAAAAGTTATAGAGAAGTGTTTGCTTATAGAACAAAAAAAAATAAACTTTTGAAATAGATATAAACCTTCTATTTGCTAAGAATCCTGTAAAACACAAATTGTTTACTTGAGTCAGTGATTTTATTTTAAGCATCACTCAGTTTTTCTTAAAAGAAAATTAATGACAAAAAAAAAAAAAAATTATGATAGATTTTAATTTTTTGTTCTCAGGATATGCAGTGTAGTCAGATTAGAGGATTTATCCCCAAAATGGGATTTTTTTTTTAAATGGGAATAAAAAAATCATTTAGGGATGGGGATTATATTGGGGATAATCGACACGCTTTCGGCTATTTTTAAAATTTCATATAAAAGTATGAGTTTATAGGCAAGTCTTTCTTATAAACTTGTTTAAAACTCATACATTCATATAAAATTTTTTGCAAGGTGTGTTTTTGATTTTAGTTTTTCTCATATAAATAAAAACACATCCACACCATTATGTTTCCCCAACTGATTTTTATGATTTTTATTGGGGAGGAATTCAGTATTTGAAGGTCTTCTTACAGTTAAACTACTTCTTTTGGAGATAAATAAAATAATTTTAGTTTCGTCCGACCACAAATTACTTCTTCACTTAATGGCACGGAAATATTTTTCATACTATGGCACAGGACATCTATTTAGAATTTAAAGTACAATCGATGCCGTATACTCTACAAATATTTTAAACGACATTACTATGTCTTCTGCTGAATATAAAATGGCACATCGATGGGTGTTTCAATAAGTTAATGACTCGAAACACACATCGAAGCGAGCAAAAAGTTAGTTTCAAAATTATTGGCGTCAAGGTCTGTACAGTCTCCAGATTTTAATCCTATTGAAAATTTATCGCAAATTGTCAAAGCGGCTCTTCGAGGACAAAACCTTTCTAATAAGGAATATTTGTGGGAATTTGTTAAAGATGTGTGGAAGAACATTGCAATCGATATGTTTTAATGATTTGTGGACTCACTGCCAAAACGCTTCTTGGACCTTATTAAAAATCAGGGTAATTAGTGGAATTATAGAGGTAATAATAAAACATATGTACATACATGTAAAATTATTGATGCAAATTCTGTGGAGATTTTTGGATGTGCATTTTGGGGATATGAATTTCAAAAACGGGGATAAAAATCGAAAACTATCTGACAACCCTGAGGATATTGGAGATTTATTATTATTATATATAAAAATATATAGAATTTTGAAAATTTTTATTTTATTTGCTTTATGCAAAAATATTTGCTAAAGCGTCAGTTGTGAAAAAAATTCTATCGTTTTTTTTTTGGGACTGAACATTGTGGAAGAGTTTGGAAAATTTCAAAAATATATTTCTGCGGTAATTGACAATTTCTATCATAAATTTTCAAAAATTTTAAATACATTTTTATTGTAGCACAGTGCTACTACTCTGTATTTTGAGCCCAGCTTTTTTATGTTTAAATACAAATTGTATACCATTTCCAATAAAAAAAAGCATTTTCAGTTCCTGTAGCAATTAGTTATTGCAAGGAGTTAGCGTCGCGCTATTTGGGTTGGTTTAATACATTTTGTATGGGCATGAACATTTTTGGACAGATAGTTTGCGCTTTACGACCTAATTTTGATTGATCTCTTAGTAATACTAAAGCCTATTCTGTCATGTTGTCAAGTTTTTTATCATTAAGCTGCCCATACACTTCACAAGTATATTGATCAACACCTAACAATTAAACCAATCACAATGCACTCTGCTTAACAGAGCAATTAAAATATTTTAAAAAGCTAGGCAAGTTATATGAAATTATGCACTATTATACAGAGTTGCATTTGTTCACAAAAAAAATAGTAGTTTGTTTTCAATTTTGAAAGAAAGTTCCCTAAAAATTTTCATCTGGAATAAATTATTTTTACAATGCGTAAAAAAGAAAAATGGTAACAAGTAATTACAGGTAAAAGAATCTGATGGCATTGAAAAACCCATTTTTCTTGTGCCTTTCTCTCGATCAATGGTTTTTGCTTTCGACATTGTGAAATAGACTCTTGATTTGAAGTTTATTTTTACAACGTTGATATTTTGTTTCACAGCGTAAATTCCATTTCTGTATAAACATTGTTACCTTTCTTCGCTTTTCTTTTAAGTCATCGTTCGCATACAATTCTAATATAAGAAGATTAAAATCAATTATTTTCTCTCTCAGCAATTGAATGAAAGCATTGTTTCGACAACGTGAAAAAGGCTATTAAAAATAACATTAAAGTTTCCAAACATACTCGTATTTCATTAATTATTTTTAAAATATTGGTAGTACATCCTCTACATGGGATAATCACCTTGTCGTGGTGTAGAGGCTTACACTGCAAGGACTCAACTGGCTAAGCTGGCAGGGTCTCAAATGCCTTTCTGGCAGTATCCAAAAACTTTGCCAGGGATTGGAACAAGGAGAACAACTACAACATCATCTCCAATATCATTATAATCTTTTATTCCTCCCCTAATTTAAACTTTATTGTGTGGGCTTCTTGAGGTTGATTTCTGTTGGATTACTCAGTGGTAAAGGTATAACACTGGCTATTGAATAATGAATTAATATCAACCGGTTTCCTTGCGGTTCGCATTCTTAAAGCAGGATCTTTGTTTCTTTCCCCCATACCTGTCTATTTTCCTAGGCAGCATAGTGTACTGCACGAGTAGGGATCATTTCTTAAGTGCTGGCCTCATTACAAAAAAAAAAAACAAATTATTATGAAAACTATAGTATTATATGCTATGAACCACCCTAATTTCATACAAATTTATGCCATAAAACAGATAAAGTGTTTTTATATTAAAAAGGAAAAAAAAAGGAAAACAGCAAAACAAAAACTGTTTGGAGTTGTTATGCGGACTTTATTATCATAATGATGCACTTCAATGGGACACGTATTGCAAGTCCGCATATGTAATCATATAGCCATACACACACATACAAGTACAATCACTCATAAGGCACAAAGCAGCTTACAACTGTATACTTTGCATGCAATCATAAGCTTATGATTTTATGTTGCATACTTTACAGGGTTTTTTGAAAAATACTTTCCAAAACAGGCAACAAATTTGTTGTAAATAAGGATAACATTTCATGCGTTAACACCCTTTAGCTGTCTATCAATCTGCTTATGAGAGGATTTTACGCTACACAATCAAAAAAAAAACTCTTAAATATTCGTTGAAGTTGAAATGATTAAAATTTCAAAAGAGTAGAGCGAGTATTTTTGCGAGTAATTAAAATTGTATTTTTGTTGTTGTTATTGTTTTTTTTATTTTTGTTTTAAATTTTAGCGCGCCATGCCATCTTAAGTAAATGAGTTTGAGAATAAATTTCAATATCATTTGGCATAAAAAAAAAAACGAAACAAACTGTATGTCATTGTGACATATGAAGTTGTTGACATGACAGCTTTAGATGACATACACCCTTGTCTAAAATATCATGAATTTTGTCTTCTTTTTTTATTTCAACTTTTTATTTTTTATTTTTTTTGTATTTTAATTTAGCAAAAAAATAATTTTTGAAATAAATTTGTAACAATGCTACCAATGGGAGTATAATTGGAGGCTTCAAAAAGCTGGAGAGAAACAAAAAACAATATTTAAAAGCAATTGGAATTTAAAATAAAACTCAGGGGAAATTAAAAAATCTATTGCAAATAAATGAATATGTTTTTTATGATTAAAATAAAAAAAAACGAAAGAAAAACAGCAGTAATATGTCAAGCACTGCTTTTGCACAATTTACTTAAGTGGCTTACATTAAACATTCTTTTTCTTGCTTGAAAGCCTGAAAAGGACTCTTATTATTTTTATTTTCGTTGTATATTCTAATTTTAATTTTAGAGAATGGGTTAAAAAACATAGGCTCTAGACCAGAGGCTAGAACGCAGAATATAGCTTCTGCTAATGAAATGTATTGTACAGGCGCTATGTTTTGTACCCTGTGCTAAGAAGAAATATAAGACAAAACAAGGTTATTTCACAAACTAATAAATTGTAAATAGTAATGAATAAGTTATATGGAAAATAAATAAATACTACCTAAGAAAATTTAACTGACACTAGATATAATAATGCCGTAATACTATAAAACAGTAAAACACATGTCACATGGCCATAATTCTCTAATCAACCAAAAGAGTTTTATTCTATTAACATTTTTACTTTTTCTTTTACTCGGTCAAAAAGATACACTTCGAAATTTGTTTTCGTTTTTAAGCTGCAGAAAGATTTTATAAATGTTAAAAATCTGAGACACTAGTACTACTTCTTTCAAGATTCGAGAAATGTGATCTTTACGGAGGATATATGAGTTAAAATTCATACTTAAAACACAAGATCTTATTAGCTATCCATGTAAGCGCCAAGGCGCCAATAAAGTAGTATAGAGACAAATGAAAAAAAACATTCGTTTCTATTCTGTTTGGTTAGCACTGATCAAGACTATCTACCTTCTCATTACTTTCTTATTTCACTAAACGTATGGATAAGAAAATAACATTTAATCCTGTGTGTACTGAGATCGATCGAATTCATAAGAAACCATACAAAAATTTCTATCAGTTTGCTTCTAAATTGCCATTCATGCCTTTGATTTGCTTTCAATTTGCTATAAGAGATGGCATCTATAACCACCCGTAAAGTGCGATGCATACAAATGTTGATCGGCTTTACATATACTCGTAGTAGTATAAAAATAAATGAAAACAAAACGGGTTTATTTAATTCTCTTTGGCTACAACTGAGGAAGATTATTTACCTTCCTATTATTACGTGGCCAAGTGTAGTGGTTAGAACGCTCGCTTACAACACAATTTTATTTAAATTAAATAAAAATATATTACAGGTTTCCCCCATCCTCCACTTCCGAGAAGTCCATCCCAAAGAAAGCCGGCCCCTGACAATTCACTCTAATCACCTTTGTGCTATCAAATGAATGGTTAGGAGAAAGCGCCATATACTGGGTAAACATGCAGAACTGAAAAACAAGGATCAAAGCCTATTAAAAACAATTTGGCCAAGATCCTTACCACTTTAAAACAGACAAAAATTAACATCAACAGATGAGGCCGTTGAGTGATCAACTGACAGCAATTTTTCCATATAGAGCACTTAAAAAAATTTCTTTTCCAAATTCCGATACAATGCACAGCATGAGTAGGGGTGTAGACCAGAGATCAGCAATGAGTACTGAAAAAGTGAGTATACTCGAATCATGATTCATAATTTCTTGTACTTATACGCATTCATACTCTTGTTAATGTAAGGGATACTCTACTCTTCTCAAAAGTTTGAAGTACTCATCGCATTTATATTTAATAATACGTATGATGTTGTTGACTTCAACTCTCCTTAACTCAGTGCATACAGATGAGAAAAAATAAGTATGATTCGAATACAAACTGTTGAGTGTTTGCTCTACTTACTGCGTTAGTACAAGAGTAAATTAATGCTATAAACACATTCCTAACTACCAACCATTTACCACACGACTGCAAAAGAAAAAGTTTTAGATTAAATCATGAATCGTGTTAAATAAATACTATGTTTTGGACTATGTAATTTATTATTCAATAAAAAGAAAATAGATATAGTATATATTATAATTAACATTCAAAATGTAAGAATTTACATAAGTGAAAAATTTAATGTGTATAGGAAATATTTTAAAGAAATTAAACAATTTTTAATTATTTTTTTTTATAAGCAGGATTGCAAGTGAGATTAAGGAGAAAATCAGTGTCGGAGGTCTCCGATTAGTTCGGAAACATAAAGGCAATAGCCCAATATGGGCAATTTTCGTTCCAATAATCTATTTTAAAAATATTGATTATAAAGATGTAGTTTGTTAAGTATACTATAAGTTTTTACAATGTAAAATTTAGAAAAAATTTAAAAATATTTTTTTTTGTTATGAATTTCTTTAGAACCTATTTATAAAAAATTAAAAAATAATCAAGGTATAAATAGTAATTATGATATAATTGTGAGTATCATAATATATTCTTTTTATCTTCTTTAATACATTTCTTATAAACTTAAACTTTTTCGCTTATTTTTGTTTATTATTTGCATGTTATTTTTTGTATACACCATATAAATTTCCTTTTGTATTGTATACGTCTATCGACTAAAACGGTAAATTTTTTTTTCATATGATTCGAGTCACTCGAATCAAGTTTGAGTCTCATAAGTATTTTTATAAAATTATGAATCCAAGTGAGTATGAGTTTGATGTCAACATTTTACTCATATTTATTGCAACCTTTGTTAATGAATCAACGTTGTGTGAGAATGAGTGAGTCAGAGTAGTTAAATTTCAACTACTTGTACTCACTTATACTTAAAATTTCATAAGTGCTTATGAATCGCTAAAAAGCGACTCATTGCTGATCTCTGGTGTAGACCATGCGTCTCAATAAAAAACAACAAAAAAAAAGCCTTATTCATTAAAAACAACATATGGTTCTGCGTTAATTGAAATCGATCGAACTCTTAAGAAACGGCTATATAAGAAATTGCTATCAGTTCACTTGTAATTAATAATTCATGTTCTGCCTTTTGACCATATATTCCTTATATTCGGTATACAGTATCACAATACCATTTTAGCTTGTCATAAGAAAATGCACATATAACCACCCGTAGAGTGCGATTCGTCCAAAATCGAGAAAAGTGATTTTTAACACTAAAAGCACTAAAACTCTCTCAAATTCTCCAGCAGAAATTAGTGCTTATCAATAAGCTATTTTGTAAGGGAGAAATTGTGAACAGTCATTTACACGTGCGCATCAATAATGCATGATTTTTATATGAAACGATTCGCTAAGATGCAATAGAATTGAACATTTATTGCGACCAGTAAGCAAATAGTATAAAAAATCAAAAATAGCATTTTTGAAAGCTTTAGGGTATGAATAAACAATACATTGCTTCCATTATCGCTTACAATTTTATTTATTGCTTCCAAATTTGAAAAATCTTCTGCTGGCTCATTAAAAATATCCAGCGCTACAACTTTACTATCAGCAAACCAGTGAAGAAAATTCAATAATTTTGTTATCAGGCTCAGTTTTACCAACACTTTTCGTCTGAAAACATATGCTCTTAATGTTGTGGCTAACGAATTCCAAATTTCCATTAGAAGTCTTAGAAGCTCTATTATTACGAGTGTAGAAGGAAAACAATCACAACGACTCATGTGTCTTATTTTTTAAAGCAGCCATTTTTACCCTTTCAACTATAACCCGTAAAGTTCAATGATTAATTAAGATTTTCCATACATTTTCCATACTATTCAATACATTGTAATCTAAAAGTATTTTCAATAAAAGCCATATATTTTTCGCCATAATATTTTTAAACAACATATAGTGCAGCTTTTCATTTAAAAAATTACTTTATTAAACCTATCCAAAAAAGTATGCTTTTAACTTTAATATAATTGAAAATTTTTTGCCCCTTACTCATATGCTACAACAGCTCAATTAGTAGTCTTACTTCCTATAAAGTATACTCTACTTTATTAAAATTCAAGAGGTTACATTTTATAAATATTTTTTTTTGTGAAATGCATGAAATAAAGAAATTAAATTTGATTATTTTTTTATATACAAAACAAAAAAAGAAATTTGTATTGCAATATAAAAGTAAACAATAATTGATATTCTATGGTAGAATACACATATTCCTGGCGGTTTGAAATTATCATTAATACTGACAATAATCATAAAAGTACTAGAGGAGGTGTAAAGCAAAATGGCAAGTAGGATAGTGTTGGTGTTAAACAAAAAAAAAAGAAGAGAAATTTTAATTGCAGCATTTTAGCAACCATGGACACTGTTCATAGTAAATGAAAAATATTAAATTGAATGTATGTGGCAATTTTAACTGCTGCTGTTACCAAACAGTGGGTAACAAAATTGTAGCTTTTGCAAGCTCAGTGGTAATCAAAACATTTAGGTGGTGCTTGTATTAAATGTTACTGTTGAAGAAAAAAAAAAAAATAAAAACACAAATGAAAAACAGATAAAAACCGATAAAAACCAATAACGCCAAAAAGTATGCTCCTTAAAACCACACAAAATACCGTTATCATCTTCATTGTGTTGATAATGATTATATTGATGGGAATGAAACATCAAAGGCTATCGTTTTGGTTGTTTTTACTATTTTAACTATAAGTATAAAAACTTACTATTAATTTACCAAGTGTGTGAATGTGTAAGTTTATGCTTTCATCCGGAAACCAGACTGGTGCTTTTGAGCAAATTTACTTACACACATACACTTACAAAACCAATGAATATCTCAATACATGATCCATACAATTGTGACTTAAACAGAATTACAATTTTATTTTAATTTGCATTTAAATGAGCTTAAAAGTAAATAATGAAAAAAAACATCAAGAGAGAGAAAATACTTACACAAATATACAAACATGCAGATTCATCAGATTCACCCATACACTGACTACCTTTATTAAATGGAGGAAAAAAGAAAAGGCAAGTATGTATTGAAAATAATACTTAAAAAAAAAGAAAAATATCCTTTTTACCATATAAAAATGTTAAACAAAATAACATGGAAAAAACCTCTGTATGGTTAGTTTCTGTTTTTTTGTGCTCTGTATGTGGTTAGCGAGTAGTATTACAGATATTTCAGTATTTTTTTCCCTTAACAATAGCTTGGACAGTTCATCTGCCCATACGTACACCTCAATGCAATTTCATAGCATTTAGTACGTTTTAATGCCAACATATGTGGGCTGCAACAACAAAGAACAAACAGCAATATATCGTGCGAGTATTTTTTTTTCATATTTTGTCTTCAACCTAAAGAGCCCCTCGTTAAAATGATACATTTTCGAACAAAAGAAAATATTCTTTTTTGTACATTTAAAATACAATGAGTTGGTGGTTAAAAATTAAATTTCATTTAATTTAAATGAAAGTAAGAAAAGAAGAATTTCAGCATTTAAAATAAAATTGGTTTATGTAAGACAAGTAGTTCGACAAAAAAAAAACAATTTAAGGAAACTATTGATGAATTGTTTGCCCATAAATTGGAGAATGTTATCCAAAGATTTATATACATGAAGTTAAGCTCTGATATGGATTGCAAGACCAAAACTTATGTTAATGGAAGGTACTATAATTTTGAAAATGGCGGTAAACGCCAAATATGCTTTGATGTTTATGTAGTAAACAGTTACAAAGATATGCCAAAAAAACGTAAACCGCCATACTCCTTGACAGAGCAGAATAATTATTTCGATTCTTTTGCTGAATAGTTCCTTGCTGGTGTTGTCACCTCGTGGTTTTAGATGTAGATTTCGCGGTCGTCTCGTGTGGACACTACGACAATCATATCCTAGTCCGGTGACGTGTGGGGAGCAGTAACCATGACCATTGCCAAGTGCTCATCGGGCATTATCGTCATTTGCTCTAAGCGCATTTTCAAGCCACAATGACCTGTAAGAAAATCTATTACGAGTTTTTGGTATCATCTTCTATATACTGTAGACTGAGTTGCAGACTGATTACCGTTCAGTTATTATACAACTGTATAGGGTTTAACGTGCGCACCGTCCGTAGACATATCACACGCCGCCCGTTGCCGGAGCGGTAGTTGAGTTCAATTCGCCCAATCACCGCCACTCGATGCCGGTACCCACTAATCCGAATCATGCACGAGGGCACGGCGCTCAAAAGAGAGCCCATAGCACCGAGTTGGCAATTTAGCACCAACCGCTGTCTGGGTAGTGAAACCCCCCTTGCTGAGGGGTTTCTACCTAGCACTACCACAACCACTACGTGTACTTCCCGAAGGACCGCACCCAAACCATCAAGCCGATTAGCCCACCTTCTTGAATGACAAGGAGTCCCGGGCTAACCGGGGGCTCCTGATGCCCATAGTACCAGATTAAGGCATTTCTGGTCAGTCCTTGAGAACACCCAAAAATGCCAGCCACGTGTACTTAAAGAGACAAGCACCCCAAGTACGCGTGGCATTACGGCCATGCACCACATAACCACCATTATAGCATTCTCTGCCTACATCGAGCGCCAGACCACTCAGGGCTAGGTCGAACCCGATATTCCCCGGAGAAAACAGGCTACTGACGGAACACTTCATCAACAGCATTAACTGTATCCCCGCGGGGGAGTTATCATACAATGAAAGCTGAGCTCCTGTAAGGCAGCTTTGCTGACTAAGAAAATATTAATTGTTACAATGACGAATGATCTGTAACTGAGTTAAGCCAAATTTATCAAGAGGTTTAGTTCATACCACTAACAGTGCATGTCGCAATATGGGTCAACCTGAGTTCTTTCCTCCCCAGTGCTTTCGATAATGGTGGTTTTACAGAGAATTTTATTAAAAGACTTGAAAATGTTCTCTAATAAAGTGCATCAGTTGTTATCTATTAAGCGCCAAGCGCTCAAAACATTAATCATATCGGTCAATAGAGAGACAGCTTTTTATGGAAAATCAATATGAGGCACGAGGACCATTTCCATTTCATCATATTTGTTCGTATTGGATCATTGTAAATAAAGAAAGATATACTCATAGTAACCTCTAAAGACACTATGAAATTGTATTTTTTCGCAAATGACTACTATGCTCGTCGATTAGATCCTTTTTTAGCTGAACGAATTTAGATTAAAGCAACGGCGCATACTGCGCGAACTAAATCTGGTATATTGGTTAGAGCGCTCGCACAAAAACTCAAATGGCCCAGGTTCAAATCTTAGCAAAGGTAAAAAAAGAAAAAGTTAGTTTCCGGTTTTTTCAAAATTACAATTTAAAAATAAGAGATCCCTCACCCCCTCCCCTCCAAGAAGTCCATCTACAAAGAAACCGCTGCCCGACATCCCACTCTATTCCACCTTAGCCAATGTCAACAAAAAACGAATGACCAGGAGAAAAGCGCCACCTATTGGAAAGTAGCAGATAACAGCTAAAACCTACTTAGCAAAGACACTCACCGCAATCAACATCCAACGATGGGTTATTCAAGGGTGAAGGTATAACACTGGCCTTTGAATGATCAATTCACAGCAATTTGTCTCATTTCTAAGGCGCTTAATAATATAAGAAAATAAAATATATGTTCTGTTGTCAAAATGTACTGTCCCTTTCACAAAAAATTCCAATACAATGCACAGCATTTAGTAGGGCTTTACCCCTGAGTATTAGCCTCAATAAAAAAAAATATTTTTTAATAATTTTAAAGTATTTAACAATTCTAGATTTATTTGCAGAGGCTTGTGAAAGTCAAACGTATATCTATGTCAGTAGGCCTCGATCTTCCCAAAATCTATGACCAGAATATCTAGCAAGAATGACAGAAAATACTATAAATGGAGGTTACTTTCCCGCTTATCGTGTTTTTATCATCATCACCCGTTTTACATATGCCTTTAATAGAGATTATTTTTTAATTCTTGTTTTACATATTTAATTGCTCTTTTATTTTCAATACATACACGAGTACTTGGAACTTGTTTTCCTATTTATTAAATATTTCAATGCGAGTTTTTACTTTTCAATACGTTTTACAAAGTAAAACTCATCAAGAGATACTCAACCATCAAAGGCTATTAAGTGGCTTTTCAATAAATTTCTGGGGAAGCTCTATAAAGTGTAATGCCATCAAATGTACGAGAAAGAGAGCCAGATACACAAACACACATGGATATACTCGCAGTAAATATAAGTGTGTCTTTATTAAACAGCAGTATTAATATCCTGCAAGTGCATGGGATTAAAATTTTAATATTCACTCTCTTTCTTTGTTACTTTTTATACTCTTTGGTATCGTTTTTTATTTTTTTGTGTGGTCAAATTAAAGCGTCAAAAGAGTAAACCTATACATACATTTCCAATTACTAATACAAAGAAAAAAAAACTTACACTTACAATTATCAATACCTTTACAATAACACTTTTTGTATAAAAAATAAAAATTAAAAAGAAAAATATATTTATATCCATATATATATATATTTATATCCAAATATATATATATCCATATTTACATAAAATATATTTACACTTTGAAAAGAAAGAGAGAGAGAGAGAGATCAGGAGAAATAAAGAAATAAAAATATTTACCAATTGTCTACATTTTTTTATTTTTTACATTTATTTGTTTGAGTGTAACTGTGAGTGCGTGCTTATGTTCTTTAGTTCAATCTTTTTTTTTAGTTTCTCTGTTATTTTACTTTAATTCTTCGTTTAATTTTTTTTCCAACATTTAAAGTATATTTAAATGAATTTTCTTCATTGTTATTTTTTAAGTCCTTTTTGCAGTTTCTTTGTTTTTTTTTGTAAGGATATGAGCCATTTTAAATGTTAATTAAATAATGATAATGAAGTGGCTTTATTGTAAATACTGTTACTTGACAAAAGATGTTGTTGATTACAACCATCGTAATGGTCATTGTCTTAAATAAGCCACTACAGCCAATTGACCATTTCTGAGAATCTCTTTTTTTGTTTTTTTTTTTGTGAGTTTTATTTAATTTCTTGTTTTTATTACACAAAAGAAAATATTTCTGTAATAATCCATAAAGATTGATTAAAAATAAATGAAAATTGTATATTTGGCTTTTATTCTTTTCAATTTTCTTTTACTTTTCATTTTTAATTTTACTTCAAGGGTATGTATGATATGACGTGGGAAAAGAAAGAAGAAAAAAATGGAATTAACAAAAAAAATTATTTTAAATTTGGATTTTATAGCTTAAATTGTAATCGAATTTTAACTAAAGGATGTAGCGTAGTATAGTTGTAAGAGCGCTCGCATATAACTCAAAGCAGTCCAGGGGACAAATTACGGTATCCTATATCAAGTGATATTTCATACAATTTTAAAATAATTTACATACAAATTTCGATCGATAGCGAATGCCATAATTTGCCCCAAATTTAAATCCCAGTAAATCAAGAAAAAAATTTCCGGTGTTTTGAGATTTTAATTAAAAAATATGAGGTCCCCCTTCCCCCCCCCCCCCCCCCCTCAAACCTAGAAATCAATTTTCAAGTAACCGCCCCGTATTTCATTCTATCACGAGAAAAGCGCCACCTACTGGGAAGTAGTAGATAACAGCTATCTATTTAGCTAAGATCCTCACCACTTTACAATCAACATCCAATGATGCAATTGCTGTTGATCATTCAAGGCTAAAGGTATAACACTGGCCTTTGAGTGAACAAATGATCTTATGAAAAAGAAACATCTATAAAGGAATTTAAAATACTAGCAGAACTAAGCGTACAACTATGCCAGATATTGGATTAGAAATTGTTTATACCTACGATTTTTAGAGTTATAATGTTCTGAAAATATTCTCCCTAAACCGGAATGTGTTAAACTACGACGGTAAATATCAAGCAATGTCCTTATAGTGACAGCTGGCACAGTGTCTATCATATAATTGCTTCATACGTTCTTACATATATTATTATTATAAAATTTAAACAGAGCTTAATTGCGCCCTGTAACACCTATTATTATACAGGTCAGTGCGCCTAAAAATAAAGTGATATACAGGATCTATGTACCTTCCTAGATACATCATATGAATACACTCAGGCATCGATTATCCGTAATGGTCGGGACCAGAAGCATTACAGATAATCGATTTTCACGGTTAATCGAATAACAATTTTGGTTATAGAGTTTTTGTTAACATTTTTATTATTTTACAAGTCAATATTGGTGTACATACATATTTACTTTAAAAAAATTAATTCAAGATGGCAATGACATAAACGGTCTGTATCCCAACTTCGTATCTTCAATATCTAAACCGTTTCTTTGTCTTTTTATCACTGGTAGCGATGCCATGCAAAATATATTTAGATCAGTTATGTCCAAAATTCTCTTTCCCTATCACGCGTGGTAGGAAAATAAATTCTGCTTGCGTCGAAGTCAAACACGTACATAATAAAAATAAATATTCTTATTTTTGCTCTTTTAAGATTTTAGCTTCTCTCCAACATAGTGCAGGGATGGATAGTGCATACTTTTTGTATCATTTTTATTTAACTGAAATAATTATTCATTATTTTCACCAAATTTATGTGACTTCGGTACTCCTTTATTCTTAATAGATCGTTCACATGTCTATTGCACAATCGATTGCGTACTTTACTTAGAATTATGAAGAAATATTTATGAAGTTATAAACAGAAAGTAATTCGAACATTCCCGTTTCTGGTAGAAGTAAGCAGAGTCTTTTCTCTGCTTCATACACAAGCGCAAGTGTGTTTATGTAGTAGTGGACATCACTGATTTAGATCTAACCAACCGCTTTTCTCAAATTTCAAAATTATACTAATCACTTATAAATGCTTGTGACTCATCGTATGCAAACAAGGGAATTCCCGTTTTCTTCACGGATAATAGAGATAATCACGGTTAATCGAAGTATACAATTTGAAATCATTGCAAACAAAAAACAATAGATTGATATTTGGCCATTACGATAAATCTAGGTTACCGGTTAACCGAATCACGAATAATCGAGGCCTGACTGAACGTATATAAACATGTTCCTCTGTTTTTGAATCAGGTAAACAAAATCTACAAGCATCTACACATGTGATCATCATTCTACGTAAATGCGCTCTCAAGCCACAATGACTTTTAAGAAAATCCGTTTGAAGTTTCCTGCAGTGGCTTATATACTTGAGAATACCATTACTGCACACAGATTGCAAACCAATTGTTCAAATATAAAAAGCCGACCGCCCATAAGGCATCTTGTATTTATTAAGTGTTACAACCACCAATAACTATACGAGTATGAAGCTATAGATTTCAAAAGTTGAGCGATGTTTAGCTCTCACCACTAACAGTTGGTCATCTGAAGTGCCTAAATATCTATACAATTTGACAACGTGACTAAAGTAGTATGTATACCATATTCAGTTATGACTTCATTCTATACCAAGGATGCCCAGTAGTGGCTAGTATCAGCAAATTAAACTCACACGTATACTTACGCTCTTTTGTTTGATCGTCAATCAACCAATAGGAAATCAGCATGCTGAGTGGGAGAGACAAACTACATTTGCAGAACTTCTGTGTCTTATTTTTTTTATCTTACCAATACTACTATCTTGGGCATCAATGTTTTATACTAACCCGACACAATGCCTCTTTAACTGAGTCAATAAAGAGATACAAAACAAAATACACTTTAACCTCACAAGAGATGTTCAATTTAAGTAATACTAATAATGGATACTTTGAAGTTTAATTAACAAATAAGTTCACGACTCTATTAATGGCATATATTATGTACGTGCGTTGGGTAAGCAGTGCAGGCACTGGACATTCTGAAAAAGCAAAAGTTGAAGTTTGTCAGACCAAAATGCCAAATTCGTGTTTATTTTCGTCTTTAACTCATCAATATAGTTTTCATCAATAGTTTTTTTTGTGTATTTTAATACTTATTGGGCTGCTTGTATATTAGTGATGTGATCAACGACGCAATGTCCTTGAAAAATTTAATAAAAATTCCATTTGTTTCAGCTCAATTAATCATAATTTTTTGATTTTTTCTTCCACCCACCTGTACAAGGAATTTATCAGCATTCATATATCTCGTCTACTCACTCAATACAAAGATTTTATCTTTAATTACTGCTGTTTCCATTGCATTTAAAAAAGGTATCAAAGAGAAATTGCTTTGTTTCTAAAGTCCATTGAAAACATTTTTAACAAGTGCTTAATTTCACATGCTCAAGTACTTCAGACTATTGTCACTCCAATTGCATAACAACCAGTACTGATGTCAATCCACAATTAAACCCTGTGTTGAGTGAGCAAGAAAACTTTGTTGTTTTTAATGGGAAAAATAATTTTAAACAGAAATAAAGCAAAACTTTTTGTCATTTAGTAGAGTTTTGGCAAGCGACAGATAAAGTTAAACTACGTAATAACACTCTCATTTATATTTTGGAAAACAAAAATTATTTTTTAATAGAAAATAAAAAGAAAAATAAATCTAACTGAGCCAAATACATATTTTGTTTGCTCTATAAAACTTTTTAATTTAGATAAACTGAGAACAAAGAACTTAAAATCATAATGAACAATAAACATAATAAAAGTTTAATAAACCCTTTAAATTCTAAAAAATCATATGACGCTAAAAATTATACAGCCTCCACAGTTATACCAGCAAGTCAACAACCTTGCCAGCCTTTAAATCTAAAAATAAAAGACAAAAATTCCAACAATATTACAAGTACTTTGGTGAGGCCACATGATAATTTACAGCTGCAGGTCTATTCAACAAAAAATTATAATAAAATGTTTGAAAATCATAATAGCAGACCCACACACTTACAACAGCTGCCATTTGTAAAAAAACTTTCATTATGGCGGGGAAATTTTAATAATTTTCAACAACAAGAAACGCAACAGCAACAATTTTTAAGAAATAAATCTAAAAATAATGAGGGCACTGCCATTCTGACCTTTAATAAGCACATGAAATGTAATGCCAATAATGCTGATGCTGCTGTCAATGCCTATACTAATGATGATGCTGCTGTCATGGCTGGGAATTTAAAGCAACGCAACGTTTTTCGTAAAATCAGCTTAGTGTCTAAAGTTAAAGCGTTTATTATTGAATTTTTACAGGATTCTTCTATACATGGTTTTGTTTATTTGGCGAAAATTGGCTTAAATTTTATAGAGAGGTAAATATTAAAAAGAGAAATTTATTATATTTTTTTTCTATAAAACACAGACGAGTGAGCAAAATTTAAATAAAAAATGTTTAAAATATTATTTATACGCTTAGGTTTGTAAAAAAGATGGTCCCAAAACTAGACCTGATGTAACTACCATATGAATATATATGGTGGTAGTAGTTTAGTTTGATCATTTTTGTAATTTTCTTTTTAAGATTAACAGCTTCTTCCACAATATAGTTTGTTCGCATTGTCAAGGAAAGACAGTTTCATTACGACAAGTCTATCGAAAATAAATTCGAGAGATAACGAAAATATTTCAGAGCCATAATTTCCCCGTGTAATCGCCGTGGTCTAGTGGCTAGTGTGTTGGCATACTAATCCATGAGTCCCGGATTTAAACCCCAGCTCTGACATCTTGAAAATAAAAAGAAATATGAAAAAAATATTTCTTTCGGCCACTACCTCTTAGCAGTCTTCTGGCAAAACCTCTGGGAGTAGTTGATTGCCATGAAAAAACTTCTCAAAGCTTTATTTAAACTGCAGGTCCCGGTACTCATATATAAAAACTAACACTCACAATACAAACTCATTTGTTGTATATAGAGATGCCAATTTTTATATCTCGATCCTGAAAATTATATGATTTGCGGGATTTACGAAATGTTTGGTTTTAAGGTTTTTTTGCGTGTTCTGCTTTTTGCCAGGATACTGCTAAGAGATAGTTGTCGAAAGATAATTTTCTTAAATATATTTTTTTCACGATGTCAGAGTTGGGGTTTGAACCCGGAGCTGATGTCTAGTAAGCCAGGAAACTAATTACTAGACAACGGCGACTACTTTGTATGTTGACGGAGATAAAGTAAAGTTAAAAGTAAAAAGTTTTGTGCAAAATCAGTGCCGCGTATGCTTACTATATCGGATGAACAGATCGTCATGAAAGTATTTCAGTAGAGAAATATGTTATATTTAAAAAGAACCGAGTTTTTCCATGGATTCGTAACTACAGATAAAACACTGCACAACCTAGAAAAGGGAGAGGGAAGAATTATATCAAAATAAAGCGGAAAAGTAATGGCAAAAGCGGCATCCGTTTTGCGCAAAAGTTTTTAACATAAAATCTTCGCCAACATATAATAAATACATGAAACTTTTTAAAATGTCTGTTATTTTAGTAATGAAAAAAAAGAAAAAATAATAAAAAATTCTCAACATGAAATGAAGTAAAAAAATTCTATAGAATTCAACAATAAGTTGAACTCCACAGTTAAAATATCTGCTTAAATTTTTTGTTTTTATCCTTTGGACATTTTTGATGGTGTCATGGTAACATGGTGTCATACTAAATTTGATAGATTCTTAAAAAGGTAAAAATATTTATTTAAAAACTGTTATTCCAAT
This sequence comes from Metopia argyrocephala, assembly GCA_963576795.1. Classification (NCBI taxonomy): domain Eukaryota; kingdom Metazoa; phylum Arthropoda; class Insecta; order Diptera; family Sarcophagidae; genus Metopia; species Metopia argyrocephala. The sequence continues at coordinate 167,695,352 of OY756208.1, read as the reverse complement.
CGATTTATGCCAAATCTAAAAGTAAATGGTTTAAATGCTTTACACATTTCATGAATAAATGCTTTCACATGTGTATAGTGTTTACAGTATTAAATTCTATTTTTTTATGCATTTCTAATTCTAATATAACAAAATATTTAATGACAATTTTAATTAAAAAGATTTTCTGCTTTTAAATGTTTTGTTTCCTAAGTAGTTAAGCCACTTAAGCGTATGAGTACTAAAATGAATTGCTAATTCCTTATCACTCATACGCTCATACTCGTACACACATACATATGTATATCCTGTACAATTTTTGATTTTAATATATGTGTAAAAATAAGTTAAAATATAAAAAAATATATATAGTCAACTCGCAAAAACGTGAACACTCTAAAAGCTGAACGTCTCCAAAGGGTGAAAATTTTTTTATACAGTCTACTGTAAAACGTGAACAAAATGTGAAAACTCTAATATGTGAACACTTTTTCTCGTTACTTTTTAAACTTTACATACTTTTTTATTCAAATTCAATCAAATTCATATATTAATAATAATTCAATATTTAAAACTAATGATTTAGGAATTCAATTAAGCGTCTTCTTAGTAGTCAATGAGGTGAAAATGGGTATTAAAATCCATACACATTCTTCCCAACGGCTCAAAATTAGCATAATTTGAACAGAAATATGGTAAATTAAGTGGAATGTAGCATTTTGCCGGGCGATTTGGAACTATAAGTCTAGTTAACTTAGAAGAGTTTCAGAATCAATAAAACCACATCACAAATTATGCACGAAAGAAATGTTCATAAAAGTTCTTCTGCTTTTAAGTGTTGCTAGTTTAATAAGTGCAAGACGGCATAGATGACAAAGACAAAAAAGGAGAAATTGCTCCTGGACGGATTTTCCTGAGCTGTTTCTAGGACACTTTGGCCTCGGTATTACCGGGGCAGGACTCTAGGAATCTTGGGAATTCCTCGTCAGTCTTTGTCCAGACTTATAGCTGTGTATACGGGTCACTAGCTGATCGGTAAACACGCAGAGAGGTTGGGTATGCCCTTTATTCCGCACTGCAGAAGTTTCGAGAATACTTCTGAAAGGGAGACTGTGGATCATTTTCTTTGTAATTGCCCAGGTCTGGCAGTCAGACGTTTGAAATTTTTGGGGCTTGGTGCAATGTGCGAACTTAGACCCGCTTGCTTTACTCCACTTTATAGACAGATTTGGTTGGCTGTAGTTCCTTTCCTATTTTTAGATGATTTTAGCTTGGTCCTGCCATGGTTTCAAAACGGCACATTGTAGTTGATCACGTTTGTGATTAACTAGCCGTTTGACCTACCTACCTACCTACACGATAAGGATTGATCTTAGTCGGGAAGTGAATAATTGTTTTAAAACATATGGATCATTGAACTCCTTTCCCCATCGTTTAATAAAACAGAATACTCCTTTTTCTTGATTCACGGTTTGGGAGATGTGTGAGTTAAATGTTAATTTTAATTGGGAAATTTCCAACAAATGTTTTTTTCTTTAAAGAATGAAAAATTTACTGGAAATACTAGTTTCACATTTTGTTTTACTAAAACATTATTTCTGATGGTAAATTGAATGTTCAACATTTCACATTCGAAATCGTGAACAATTTCGAAAATGTTAGCTGCCTTGGTAAATTCTTCGTTCACTTTATCGCGAGTTCACTGTATATGGATATTTTTAAAAAAATATTGCACAACAAAAATAAATCTGCTATATTGTCATGGTTTTTAAAATGCTTATAAAAATGGAAAATGTTTTAATTGAAACCATTAAAAAGATAATATTTAAAAATCAAATAAAAATAAAATAAATTTTTATATAATTTTTTGTTTAACATATTTTTTTTTAAATTTTTATGTTCTTACTTATTGACAAATAGTTGTTGTCAAAATTAAATTTTTGAAACGCAACATAATTTTATAACCAAAATGTGAAGTTCTCTTTTATTTTCAGGTATATTCACACACACATACATACTCGTATAATGTGCACATTAAACATCTTTGTTTTATTTACTGTGTTCATATACAACAATTTTTTTTTGTTTTATTCCCTTGTATGGGTTTTTTATTTTAGAATTTTTATTCCTTTTAATTTTGTGATTTTTTTTCTCTATTCTTTTTTTATTCCTAATTTTTTTTTATAGAACCCTGTGGTTTGCATTTATTTGCGTGGCAATATTTTGCATTATATCACTTAGTCGTCGTACTTGGCAACGCTTTCAAACCTCACCCATGGTCATCTCAATGGATCGTAATAAATTGGTTTGGAATACAAGTTTTCCATCATTGACTGTGTGTCCACATAAACGTATCGATGAGTTGAAAGTGGAAGAGTATATCATGTAAGTGTTCCTTTTTTTTTGACATACACACCATCTACCATCTAACCCCGCCTTAAATTAACCACAGAATCAATCGGAAACAGACTGATTTGCAAAGGATTAAAATTGATTGTTTCAATTTTGGGTTTGTAAGCATAAACCGTAAAGGTTTATTGTATAAAAATTTATAAAAAAGGTGATATGTTGGCACAACTTTATGCCGTAAAAATTTAAAAAATTGTTCGTACTTTACAGATATTTAAGTTATTCATGCTTTTGAATTCGGCAATATTCTAAAAATAAAATTTGTAGCCTTTGGCTGTATTTTCAATGCTTAGAATTTAGGACACTTACTTGAAACTTTATTGATTAAACTAAATAAGAGGTACTCCGCGAAAGAGAAAACTATTGTACAGTTACGTCGCATATATCTACTGACCTATGATGGTCATCATGAGGGAAATTTTTAGGTTTTTGCTAGGAAAAAGCACAGAACACTTTAAGATGCACAGCTTGCTGTACGGTTTTTGAGAACAGCTGGTCTCCAAGTTGATAGCGATGTTTAAGGGTATTTGGGTCACGGCGAATAAGGTTAACATTACTTCCTATTCTGATATCTGCTACTTTGTGATGATCAGTAGTGGAGAGATCTCCAGATTGTTAGGAGGAGAAGCTCAAAACAATTGAAGTTTCATAGTTTCCTGTTCTATTTTAAAGACGGTAGGAGTTTTTTTTATTTGAGACCAATACTCAGGGGTAAACCCCTACTAAATGCTGTGCATTGTATTATAATTTTTTGGAAGGGACAGTACATATATTATTATTAATTATTATTAAGCGCCCTAGGAATGAGACAAATTGCTGTGAATTGATCATTTAAAGGCCAGTGTTATTCCTTCACCCTTTATTGATCAACAGCAATTGCCTTATCGTTGCATGTTGATTGCGGTGAATGCCTTCGCTAAGTAGGTTTTTTAGCTATTATCTGCTACTTCCCAATAAGTGGCGCTTTTCTCTTGATCATTCGTTTTTCGTTGTCAAAGATTAAGGCGGAATAGAGTGGAATGTCAGGGAGCGGTTACTTTGTAGATGGTCTCCTTGGATGGTAAGGAAACTCTTATTTTTTAAATTATAATTTTGAAAAAACTGCAAACTAACTTCTTCATTTTCACCTTTGCTGGGATTCAAACCTGGGCCGTTTGTGTTTTTGTGCGAGCACTCTAACCACTATACCCCGAGTAAGTCTCTGAAACTTTTGGAGAGACTGAGTCACTCTCTGTTTTTAATGGTGAAAACGGATCAGTGAATAATCGGTCAGTGCACACCCTTTTCCTTTGCGGAAATACTTCTGAAAAGGAGATAATTTAATTTTTTTGCAAGATTTAAGATATTTTTTGTTCCTTTTTTAAAGGCTGAGGACACTGAGCAAGCCTGGACTCCCCCATTCTATACCACTTTTTAGACTGTTGCTGGTTGATCTAAAGTAAAGCTTTAGTTGATAGCGTTAAAGGTTGACTAGATTAACAAAAACCCTTTTATTAATACTTTACAAGACTCCCACACTTTCTTGGCACATGTTTCGTCAGCCAAGTTACAGAAAAAAAGTTTATTTTAGAATATTTTTACAAACTCATAAATAAACCCGACGGCTTATTTTACTATTAATTACATGAAATTATCCAGAAATTTACTTGCTTGTTTTGTTTAAGGAACCATCCTGATATCTTTACAAAGAATGAGGACAAAGAAGGCTTTAAAGATTTTATAGATAAGCTGTCTCGCCTGTCTTATGAAAATATAGAAAATCTGCCCCTAAATAAAACCTATGGCATAAGCAGTGATACATATTTGGATCTACTGTATGAATTAAAATGGCAATTTGAGCCCGAACTAAGTAGTGGTGCTGCAGTTAAAATGTTTATTTATGAAACTCAAACCGAATTCGGTATTTGCCATTCGGTTAACAGTTTGGTGGCCCGCTATAATTCATATGAGTATTGGAAGAATAATGAATGGAATCTGCTTGATCATGGCGAAAGAATTACTGTACATCCCTTAGATGGTGAAATTTATGCACAAATTATAAATCTGTCAACAGCCTATGATGTGTATTTTCATAGTTCAGGTGATATACCCAGTATAACAAAGCAAAGGTATACATTTCCTGAAACGGATTATACTACGGTGGAATTGATTGCTTTGGAAATTTATACAGACGAGGCGGCTAAAGAGTAAGTATTTTGTAGAGTTTTTCTTTTCCACTTAAGGAAGTTGTTCCATAATTTGTTTTAGTTTCTCTATTAAACAACGTAAATGCCGTTTTAAACATGAAGCGGAAGAGATGTTAACCGCTCCCATTTATAGTTTTGGTTTGTGCCTGGCTGAGTGTCGTTTGTTTTTGGCTCTCAGGGTATGCAATTGTGTGCCACATTTCTATCGCAATAAATGTAAATTAATTTAGCCTTAAGAGTTTTTTGTAAAGAAATTAAATATTGTTTTTTTTTCTTAATTTGTAAGTACGTAATGGCCGTGTTTTACCTATTTGTGGCTTAAGAGGTCTGGCCTGTGTGGCTAAACTTAAAAGTGAGTTTAAAAATTTTTTAGAATTTTTTTTTTCATTTTTTTTGTCTTGCAAAATACCATTAAACAAACTTTTTTTTTAGAGGAAATGATTTCTTTGAAATCAAATCGTTATAAAATTGATTGCAATTGCTTGGCCAACTGTGATGACTCTAACTTTTTTGTACAGTCTTATGTGAGTTGCTGTGCTTTTATTCAATAAAAAAGAAAAACTAAAAAATTTATTTCTTTTTTACTTTAAAGCGTTCTCGTGTTTGGTTTTTGGGTGCCAACTTACAGTGGGGCATTATTGATTATCCTAAAATGCAACTAAGACGTGATGTTTTATTCTCATTTGCTGATCTTTTGGGTAAAGTTTTAGTGTCATAAAATATGTATTAAAAGAATTTTTAAATTCTTTATTTTTTATTTTTTTTAGTTTATACAGGTGGCCTAATAGGCTTCTTTTTGGGCTGCAGTGCTTTGAGTTTTACGGAAATAATTTATTATTTTACCATACGATTTGCTAGACGTTTACTGTCTTAAATTGCACTTTAAGGGCTCTATGTATACACAATTAAAGTACATTTTTAATATCAAAATTACTATTTTTTGGAAAAATACTATTGGTAAACACTTAACAAGTTTTAATAAAATGATCACCAAAAATTATGTTTAAATTTTTTTAAAATTAATAAACAGTTCTGTTTACAAAAACATGTAACAAGTTTTCATTTCAAAGATTTTAAAAGAAATTTAAAATTATCTAGATTTAAATTTTTTTTAACTTAGCACAGTGTGCTAATCACACCTCCTCCCGAAGGTCCAAATTTTCGATGACGCTGAATCATAATTGAGGTTTTATGCCGTTAATGTGCCGACTTATCTCATTCTTTAGCTTTTGAATTGTTGCTGGCTTATCGACGTACACCTTTTCTTTCAAATTACCCCAAAGAAAGAAGTCCAACCTTGTCAAATCGCACGATATTGGCGGCCAATTGACAAAGCTACTACGTGAGATAACACGTCCATTGAATTTGTCGCGCAAAAGAGTCATTGTTTCATCCTGTTGAAATCACATATCGTCCACATCCATATCTTCCAATTCGGGCCATAAAAAGTTCATTATCATCTCACGATAGCAAACACCCTTCATAGTAACTGCCTGATCGGCTTTATTTTGTAAAAAATACGGCCCGATAATGCCGCCACGTCATAAACCGCACCAAACAGACAGTCACTCTTTGTGGGTGCATTTGTTGTTTGACAATCACTCTTGGATTCTCGTTCGCCCAATTGGAGGATTCTGCTTATTGACGGATCCAGGAGGTGAAAATGTGCCTCATCACTGAAGATAATTTTCTTCGAAAATTGATCATCCACGGTTGCATTTCATGGCCACCGTTCTCACCATTTACGACATTTGTAATGGTCAAATGGCTTTAATTCTTGAGTCAATTGCACCTTATAAGCGTGAAAATGCAAGTCTTTATGCAGAATGTTCATCAACGAAGAGCGTGAGAGGTGCAATTGCTGTGCACGACGACGAGTTAAGGTGGACGGCTCTTCAGCCACACTATTGCGAACAGCAGCTACCCAGAAGAAATTATAAAATATTTTGTAAGGGAGAAATTGTGAACTATCACTTACTCGTGCGCATCTATAATGCATGATTTTTATATAAAATGAGTCGCTAAAATGCAACAGAATTCAAAATTCAAAATTAATACCTTATCCTATAGCATCTTTGGAATCTTTAAGGTATGCATAAACTATATAATACCAAGAACGTGGTCGTGGTCTACTGGTTAGTGTGTTGGCTTACTAAGACAATAATGATGGGTTCAAATCTCAGCTCTGACATCTTGAAAAAAGAAGTATGAAAAAATTATTTCTTTCGGCGACTACCTCTCAGCAGTCTTCTGGCAAAAGCTCTGGGAGTAATTAATTGCCATGATAAAGTTTCTCAAATCTGTCGTTCGGAGTCGACTTTAAACTGTAGGTCCCGGTACTCATGAATAAAAATTAACACACACAACATGAGTGCTGCGAGAAGCTAGGCCGTAACCCTGACACATGGTTGTAATGGCCAATTATGTATGTATGTATGTATGTTAGAACGAAACAAACCAAATTTAAATATCCCTTTTTTCAGTAAACCCTATTCCAATGAAAATTTTCTACATTGAAAGAAAAGGGTAGATGGAAGGGGAGAGAGCTGAATTATCAGACAGTTATAGTAAAACTTTACAACCAATATTTTATAAATGGTTTGCAGTTAGTGCTGCAATAGATGGTTGAAAGCTGTTTTAAATATTACTGCTGCATAACTACTTGATAACGAATGAATTATATTCGATTATCGTTCTCTGTGCTCGTATGGTTTTACATACGTTTTCTTGGGTTAAACCAACAGATCAGTTATTCATCGCCAGTAATGATTCAATGCAAATATGTCTTTGTTGCACATTTTTTAAGCAGCATTTCAAAGACTTGACATGAAAAATCGTCCTTTATGTTTATTGACTTTCAATTGTATGATACAAGATTTGATTGCTTTTGGATGAGTAATGCAAATGCAATTATTAAAAAAGTGAAACCAAACTTTCCGCAAATAATACTCTGCTGACTAAAAAAAAGTCATCATTACCCTATTTTTAAATTATACACTCTATTAAAAATAAAGAGAAATTGTAATCCTCTAGAAATGACTCTAAAAGCCTAGGTTTATGACAAACAATGTTAGGCGAAAATGTTAGATGTTAGAAGAAAATTGTTCTTTACTTTCTTTACTCGGCTATATGAACGAAGTATCCTGAAGCATCGAACAAAATCAGCTAATAAAAAGAATTTTGTTGTGCATCTACCCTATAGCTAGAGCCTTGCACCATCTAATTGCAATTTGTTTTGCAAAATTGTTTTGTTGATAAAAAATTTTCCTAACCAAGGGATTCTCAAAGTACTTTGGCTATGCTTTTTGTCGATAAACTACATAAACTTTAAACTGAAGTAGCTATAAAGCCATTCGAAAATCCCAAAGGATTGAAAATAATAATGGGATCTTAATCAATATAAACTTTTGTAAATGAAAAGTGCTCTAAAAACTGCAAAAACTTCTTATATAGTCTCTTAACTTTTATCTTTTTATGTAAATATTAAGTTCACTAAATAGGATTTATTATATAACCAATTTATTTACAGTTTTTGTGGCCTTTATTAAAAGGCTTACTTATATTCCTTGAAAATTGCAAAAGAACTTTTGTATAAAATTCTAATGGCGCCCTATTCTAAGGTTTCAATTACTCTGAAGTTCTTAGCTAACATTTGATTTTATTTTATTCCTCCTACTCCGATTCCAGCGAAATTATCATTAGCAAAGTTACTGATTGTCAATATTGATAGAAAAATGTATTGAAAAAAGTTTCAGATAATTTAAATGCTTATAAATAATTTATGAAACTAAAAAAACTACAACAACTTCTTATAAAAATAACAATTTAACTGATTGGCCATTTTGATTTCTTCTACTTAAACTCTTAATGACAATGAATTATTGAAAGTTGATATAGAATTTACCCATGAACGCATACAGACACATATGTATAAGTATTAATATGTGTCTAAAAGTATGCTTTAATTTTTTTTGTCAAGTCATCATACCATTTGACAGACATTATGTAGATATGTAAAAGTGTGCATGTGTTTGTTTATCTTCCATAACCATGTCAAATTATATGTAATTGCTGTTTTTATGAGGGCATTTGTTTCAAAGTATTTGGCGGGGTAAGTGTAAGTGATTGACCTCCTCTTATTTAGTTAGTGTAACGTTATTTACACAAACAAACAAATAATAATAACAACAATAAGAACAACAGCCATTATTTATCAGCAAAAGTTGTCAATCTTAACAACTAACATACACACGTACACACATACATACACATACCGTAACACTTGTAGTTTTTCTTTATTTATCTTTTGCCCACACTCACTCTTTTTATTCTATCTTATAATAATAGTTTTCGTTGATTTAGCAAGAGTAGTTTAGTATGAGTTGAAGAGAGAGGGGGAAAGAGAGAGAGTGTGTTGAATAGTATGAGTATTGCGGAGTTACAGATATTAGAGTTAAGCATTGTTTTGTTATTTTTTTCCGTTAGTTATTGTTTGTTTTTACTCTTATCATTCCCGTACATTACAAACACACCCACACTTATTTAATAGGGGTTTTTTGTGTTTAACGTATACAATCGCAGTATGTATTTTCTATTTGAATGGTGAATTTTTTCTTCATTCTATTTTATGATTAAATGAAATGTCAACATCAGCATTTAGCCACTCTTTTTTTTAGTTCTGTTTTTATTTTTATCATCAATTCATATTGATAATATATGTATAAATATTAACACTGTTTCCAAGGGCATTTCGTGAAATTAAAAATAAAAGACACAAATAAAGTAAATAAAGTTCTACGCTATGCTTAGCTATGTTTTAAAAAGATGTTATCTACTAAAAATTTTACAAAGCAGACAACTGTGCATGATGTTGTTCATTTAGTTATGACGTAAAAGCATCAAAACAATAAAACATCAAAAATACGCACGAACGCCATTACTTCAAACACATAAAGCAATACAATGTTTACATTTATGCTTAAGCCCATAAAACATACATATGTAGTATATGCTTATAGATAAACCCGTACATTTGTATTCAAAAACTTTTATAAAAACAAGAGATTCTAGGACTTGATACTAGAATTTGAAGAGACAAGAGTTATTATACATTCATACATGCATACATATGTATATACATGAGTGTGTTAGTCTTTTAAAGAAATTTTTGAAAATAAAATGAATCTAAATCTAGCATTTAACTCTTGTTCTGTAGAATATTTCAACAGGATTTGTTTAGTAATTTAATTTTCTCTCACTTAATTTTTTTAAAACATTGGAAACCGCCTACAAAAAAAAAAAACCCAACGTAATTTTGCGCTTATTATTAACACTGTAATTAATAACTTAAATAAAAGCGCCAACGTTGCTCCAAGTAATTTTTCTTATATTGTTTGTGAAAAACCATTAAATAGCCATAATAAAGAGAAATAAAATCACAAAATTGGTCTGAAAGTAGTTAAAATGTCAGTACCATGGCGTAATGATTGTAAGATGCATTTGATATATGACCTGAAAGACTTATTTTTAGATAAATTGTAAAGAGGATTGTAAATTTTTTTATATAAATAATTTACTTTTACACATTTTGTATTGTTGTAGTCGTCGTTGTCTAGTGGTTAGTGTGTTGGCTTACTAAGACATGAGCCCTGGGTTCGATACCCAGCTCCGACATCTTAAAAAAAAGAAATATGAAAAAATATTTCTTTCGGCGACTTCCTCTCTGCAGTCTTCTGGTAAAAGCTTTGAGAGTAATTAATTGCCATGAACAAGCATCTCAAGTCTGTCGTTCGGAGTCGACATTAAACTGTAGGTCCCGGTGCTCATGGATAAAAATTTACACACACAACATGAATGCTGCGAGAAGCTAGGCCGTAATCCTGACACAGGGTTGTAAAGGCCAGTTATGTATGTATGGACTTGCAAAATGAACCTTTATTTCTTTTTATTTTATTTCACATACATTTTGTTTTTATGTAATAATATTAAGTTTTTAATACTTTTTATTTTTAATTAATTCTAAGCACAAGACGCAGTACAACAATCTTAATGCAGGCACCGTTGCCGTCTTTGGTTATTTCTAACCCACATTTTTTTACATTTTTCTGCAGAGTGTACGTGTGGTTTCATCAACGACGAGCATGAGAGGTGCAATAGTTGGGCACGACGACGAGTTATATATACATTTTCTGCAGTACGAACAGAAAGAGCATGTACTCCTACAGACCCGGTTTGCTCAAATTTTTGCACTATTTTTCCTATTGTACGCACGTTTGGACAATTAAATTAAAATCACAAAGTGCACGATATATATTCTGATTTGAATGCCATTTTTCATAATAAGTCTGAATAACTTTAACTCGTTGCTCTATTATGTATCTTTCCATGGTTGAAATTGATATAGTCTGAAGTTAAGAAATGTTAAGTGAAATGCCAAAACAAATGTGATGTTTGGATCGGGTACACATTCAACATCGGCCCTTAAAATTTAACCACCCGATGTTTAATATGTAGACCCTATCTGGCTAATTTATTTTCAAAATATGATTACGATGACAAAAGCTGTGATTATAGATGAATAGGACCAGCAATACAATCTTAATACCGATTACTCATAAAATTAAAACAATTTATGGTCGAAATTCAACCACCGGACGGACGAGCACTAGTTTAATTAGTTGGAAACTAACATATGGAACTCGAATAATTTTAGTTTGTGTTCAGAGATTTTATGAAATTATGATTTCAAACTTATGTATTTTCTTTAAGAAAAAAACTTTAATTTTACACTCACTAGACACCCCCTTTCTTTCTGCCAAATTACAGTCTGCCTGAATTAAAATTGCAAATTTTATGCAAATTTTTTTCTCCTCAAAAAAGGGAGAACATTTTTTACTTTCAATGAAACCAACACAACAACAATGCACACAAAAAAAGAAAGAAAAATCTACACACGTGGTTTGAAGAAAAAAAAAATGGAATTCTTTACAATACAATTTAAAATCAGAAGCAAAAAAAGGGGAAAAAAGATTTAAAAAACGGAAGTTTTTAAATTAAAGGATCTTTACAAATGAAAAGAAAAAATTACGGTCTTAAGAAATAAGAAATAAGAAAAAATTAAATAATATAAATGTCAGTGGCATAAATTATTTTAAAAAACAACAAATGACACTGACAACAGCAGGAAATCAGGAAAATAAAACACTTTTTTTTTCTTAAAGAAAGTTTTAATGGCTTTACCTGTTTCACTTTTCCGGTTATTTTTTATTTTTTCTTATATTTACATAGTATAGGTACATACATATATGAGGTTGTGAGGTTGTTTATTGTGATATTATTTATCATGAAGTTGCCACCACTCTCTGATTAGAAGCTTTCAAACTATTGTATAATTTGTTGTTAAGCTCTATAGTCTTATTTGCAATCTAAATGAAAAACTGCCGCAATTTATTTGCAATTATCGTTAAAATTAAAATCTTTTGTATCTCTTTTTGTTTAAAAAGTCTTAAGATCACAAAAACAAATACGACTTTTTAATTTAGAAGCCAACCTCTAAAGCTATATAAAACCAATCTCAAACGAAAATTAAAATATAAAAGTAAACGCAACATAAAACCAGTAGTAGAAAAAATAATGGAGTTTTTTTTAAGACCAATACTCGGGAGTAAACCCCTACTCATGCAGTGCATTGTATTGGCATTTGAAGATTGAGAGTTTTTTCATAGAGAATGATGAGACGACTTTCTGTCAATTTGGCCACTCAAGGGCCAGTGTTATACCTTCACCCTTGAATGATCATGTTGGATGTTGAATGTGAGTGGTGAGCGTCTTCAGTAGGTTAGCTGCTATCTTCTTAGAAGGTGGCGCTGTACTCCTGATCATTCGTTTCTGGTGGAATAGGCTGGAAATGTTAGAGAGCGGTTTCTTCAAAATGGACTTTTTTGGAGGGAGGAACCTCTTATTATTTTTTTTTAATCACAATTTAGAAAACTCGAAAATTTTTATTTAATAATTTTCGTCCTTCGCCTCGGTCGTTTGAGTTTCTGTGCGAGCGCTCTAACTACTATACCACGATCGAAAACGAATTGCAGATTTTAAAAATTTTGGTGTAAAAGACCTAAAGTGGCATCATTTACTCGAGAGATATAAAATGGCGGTGCCGTAAGTGAAGAAAATGGTGAGCATTTCCACCTAGATATAATGGCTATAGAGAGGAAGGTGGAACGCAAACATTATGGCACACTTCTGTTGGATGTTGAAGAGAAATGAACTGGATAGAAATTATAATAGAAATATATTGAAGAATAGTTTTGAGGGATGCAGAAAATTTTAATTAAATTAAATTAAATTTAAGTAAAAATCTTAAAAAAAAATTCTAAAACACGCATGTCATCAATAAAAAAAATTTGATGTGCTAGAAAAAAAAAACAAAGTTGAATTTTAATTTAACATACCTAGATAGTTAAACAAATAACATACTTATTGGAATGGAAAAATAAAAGTTAAACTTCGTAGGCCTGTGTTATTTATAAACACAATTTAAAAGTAAAATTAGTCTCATTTGGTGTTGAACAAAAATAAGGTTTTGTGGCTATTCCGTACATGGGATATTCCAAGTCAAATCAACCAATGGTTTTAACCTACCCCCTCCGAATTTTATGTTTTTTTGTAGAAATATAGTATATCATAGAACTAAATTAAATACAAAGTTTGGAAGCACTGATACATCTGGATCCGAAAATATGAGGTCTTGAAAATCGGAAAACAGTACAAAAATGCACAAAGTTACACTTACTTAATTGTAATTTTCTGGAAAAGTATTATAGCTACGCATCTCCTAAAAGTTGCATTTGGAAGGGTATTAAATTACCTTTGATTTAATATGCGACATGATTTTTTCTTTGAAAAAGTCAAAGGTCAATTTTCCTTATCTATAAGTCGGAAGCCTATATCTCCGAAAGCGACCTTTTTAAAAATTTGAAAAAAAATTATGCCAAAGATAGTTTCGTTCTCTACAGTTGTGAAAAATTTCAGAGTGGAGGTATTTTTAGGTCACGAAATAAGAATCAAATCGCAAAAGAATGAGATTAAAACTAGTATAATAGTGGTGGAATGGTAGACGATTTTTCGATTTCGATTAGCTGGAACCGCTTGTTTTGTAAGTTTCCACAAAAAAAAACATGAAACAAAAACGGGGGATGTGGGGTGGCGGCAAATGGCTCTTCATCGGGGTCAAAGGTTGGGTTGAAGAAGTAAAATTCCACAAAAAACTCGACAACTGCCCTGGGGTAGCCCCTAGAGGAATAAAATGTAAGACCGACCCTCACTAATATTTTGCCTCCAACTTTTTTTCCGAACATACCTTACCCCTATCCCCACTCCCTAGAGTGGTAGGAGCAAATTTTATAAACTTTGTACTGGAGCCCCTTAGTTAGTGGTGATAGGGGGTATGTATGTAAGTAGGGGTTAGGTAGGGGTAGGTATTTACCCCCAACTTTTTTTCCAAAAATACCTAACCTCTATCCCCACTCCCTAGAGCGGTAGGAGCAAATTCTATAAACTTTGAACTGCAGCCCCATTTGGGAAAGGTGATAGGGGGCAGTTATGTAGATAGTGGTTAGGTAGGGGTAGGTATTTACCCCCAACTTTTTTTTCGAACATACCTAACCCCTATCCCCACTCCCTAGAGTGGTAAGGGCACATTTTATAAGCTTTGTACTGAAGCCCCCTTAGGGAGTGGGAATAGGGGGTAGGTATGTTCGGAAAAAAGTTAGGGGGTAAAATATTAGTAAGGGTCGGTCTTACTTTTTATCCTTCTAGGGGCTACTCCAGGGCAGTTGTGGAGCTTTTTTTGGACTCTTACTCCTTCAACCCAACCTTTGACCCCGATGAAGAGCCATTTGCCCCCATCCCACATCCCTTCTTTTTAACTTATGTATTTTTTTGTTGAAACTCACAAAATAAGCGATTCTAGTTAATCGAAATCGAAAAATCGTGTACTATTCCACCCCTATCAGAATAGTTTTAATCTCATTCTTTTGCGATTTGATTTTTATTTCTTGATCCAAAAATACCTCCACTCTGAAATTTTTCACAACTGTAGAGAACGAAACTATCTTTGGCATAATTTTTTTTTCAAATTTTTAAAAAGGTCGCTTTCGGAGATATAGGCTTCCGATTTAGAGATAAAGAAAATTGACCTTTGACTTTAAGAAAAAAAATCATATTATATGTTAAATCAAAGGTAATTCAATACCCTTTCAAATGCGATTTTTACAAGATGCGTAGCTATAATACTTTTCAAGAAAATTACAATTAAGTAAGTGTAACTTTGTGCATTTTTGTACTGTTTTCCGATTTTCAAGACCTCATATTTCCGGATCCAGAAGTGTCAGTGCCCTTAAATTTTATATTTGTCTTAGTGTTATGATATACTTTATTCATACCAAAAATTAGCAAATTCGTAGACAGTCATTTCAAAAACGGCATATTTTAAGTTGAGTTGATATGGTTTAACCCACATACATTCAGTAACCCATCTAAGCGTAGTCCCTTGCGATTATTTATGTATTCACTAAAATTTTCAGCTTAAAAAGGAACAAATGGGTTGTACTGATTTATTTCAAACGTAGTGTTGATTATTAAAATGAACACAAATTTTGATAGCCCCAAGAAATGTATTTGTCTGAAGGAAATATTCTAAAACTATGTGTTGAAATAAAATAAACTGGATAATTATTAATTTGCCTTCGAACACCCACAGCTTTCCTGTTTCATCTTCTGGCTTTTTATGTTTGATTTTAATATAGAATTTAAAATGAAATTTCTGAGTTGTTCAATGGTTAATTCGCAGTTGTTGCAACAGCTCATCAGGACACTTCCTGATATTAATGTACTTGAAAGATAATTAAAAATTAAGGGACTAAAATTGTGATGCTTTGTTTTGCCTTTTTTCAACTACTGTTAAAACAATTTAAAATTATGAAGGAAAATATGCGTTTTCACATGTTAACTAAACTGTAAATGAAAACTAAAACCTTTAAAGAAAAGTAGACGAGAAAAAGCAAAAAATAAAAAAAATGTTACAAAGTACCTAAACAAGTCTGCTGTTAAGCATTTAACACAAAAAAAAAAATAAAATCTTAAAAAAAATATTTTGTCACTCATATGCCCTGATGCACATTTTAATTTTGTTAAAAACTACAAATAAATTAACAAAAAGAAAAAAAAAAATAATAAAAAAAAGAATTGTAAAGACAAAAACTTAGCACTATAATATGGAACAAAAACGCACACTATTTAGGATCTGCAGAGTACGACGGATTCGCTGTTTTAATAACAACTGTTATCACAAAACAAAGCACCCTCTAAAAGAACCTTTAATAATTTGCCTTGTCTAGGTTGGTGCAATATTGCTAATATGGTTTAATTATGTATAATGTCTGAAGTGTTTTATCGACTGTATAAGCCTGGCTAAGGCCTATCCTAAAACCTCAACCGTGAACTAATATTACAGCAGAATACCTTTAGCCTTTTTTATGTTTGGCTTATTAACCCCATAAATGAGAATCAGTGTTGGCATCAGAAATCGTAAGCGAAAGGTTCTTAGCCATACAGCAAACAGACCAGCCTCTCAACGTTCTTAGTTTTTAATCCGTAAATATTTTTCAATTAGTTCATAACGGCAACATATCGGAGTACTAAGTTTGCGAGAGCACAAATCCATGATTGAAAACCCAGGTATCAGACTTCTTTTTTGCCGGAATACTTTCACGTCCCAGAAGACAAGTCTAGCTGCTGAAATCGGTTTAAATTCTACATTTGAAAGCGAAAACGTGCATAATTTTGTTTGTGCTGCATAATTCGTTCATGGATGTATTGTCTCCAAAGACAAATAATAACTGAAAAAATCCATTCACTTAGAAAAGATTTCAGTTTGATTTTAAGACTCATTTGTAATAAAGCAGCAAAACAACGAAAATTTAAAATTGAGTGTTTTGTATATGAAAAAGTAATATATTTTTCTTTTTAACTATAAAACAAATTTTCGCTTTTTTAAAGTATTTAAATCTTGAGTCTATGCTGTCGTTGTTATACTTCCTGATAGTGTAGAGTACATTAAAGAACTACCACTACAACACTTGATATTTTGTGTTTAAGTACTTGTTAAACACCGGCTTTTTACCAAATAAAAATACAATTTATAATACAAGTACATAAATCCACCTTCTTTTCTAGTACAAAATATGTTTGACTGCATATCTATATATCGTCATAATAAATGCAAACGGACGTACCTACACAAAATTTCGAAATTGTTTTTTATTGATTATGGTTCGTTTTATCAAAATACATGTTCGTGCAAAATTTTAGATTCCTACGATCATAAATGGCGATTTTATTAACGAAATTCAAACGGACGTAACTACAAGTGCATATACATATTTCTAAATGCAAGAAGACATAACTACAATATATATTTATATGAAAACCTTACATTGAAACTCATTTGTTGTATATAGGGATGCCAATTCTTATATCTCGATATATATCATATAATTTTCAGGATTTATAAAATTTTTGATTTTAAGGTTTTTTGCTTCTCCTGTAAAAAAACAAAAAGTGTAGTTACGTCCGTTTGCATTTATTATCACGATATGTATGTCCATATAATGACTGTTTGTTTTATAGTGTAAGTGAACTTTCTTAAGGCACAACAATCTTTTAGTCTCACCGTATAGTGTATAAATATGTCTACAGAGATAAACTTTAGTTAACCTTACATTGCGAGCTCACACTTACTCATATTAACTCTTTTAAAAAGAGTGCATTTTATTTCTTAGAAGTACTAAATGAACATGGTTGTTGCAGGCATGTGTAAGTAGTTGTTATATTTGTGTGTATGTGTGTGCCTTTTTATTTTCATATATTTTAGTGTCATGTCAGTGTATAGTTTTTATTAAGATGAAATAGACGACTTTAAATAAATCCCTGTCTTGTATTGCATAAAATAAAAGTGTAAATGTGAGTTTGTATATGAATGCGAGAAAAAAAGAATAAAAACTCTTTACAATTTTGTTTTGTTTTTGTTTTTACTTTAAATGTTTCTTTTGTTCACTAGTGTAACAGTAATTTTTTTTTCTCAAGTATACGCTCACTACACACCAACTCAACATTTCCTTTTTACACTACCAGTCACACTCTCTTTTTCGATTTTAGGAACTTTCTTTCACCTCTTTCTTGTAAGACACTAAGTTTAAAGTTCTTTCGTATTTTTTAATTTTTTTTATGCTTTTTTATGCTTGTATAAAGTATGTATGCATATAAGTGAGTGTGTAATTATCTGTATGTTTAATAACCCAGCTGGCATTGTCATTGATTATGGAAGAATGATAACAAAAGTCCTATAAGGCATGGAAGACACAGTCAAAATAAATTATGAATGAACAAATGTTGGCAATTTGACAATTTTTTCTTTAATGCAATCTAGGGCGACAATATAAGACATATTAGGCGACGTCGTTCTCTTCAAATGACATTTTTGTTATAAACCAAAGACAAGAGAAACAATTTTTTTGTATTCTATTACGAGAATGTCGATAGACTACGACGATGTTACCAATTGGAATAAGGCCTAATATTTCTTATATTGTCATTGTATATGACATAATAGAAGACAATGTCTTGTATATTTCCAATAACATATTTTCTGCCTCTGAAGTTTGAATTCATTAATTTAAGTAATTACAGGACACAGAAAAAATAAAAAAAAAAAAAAATTAATGACAAAATTTAATTACATATTAACAATTAGTTTTTAATTAAATTATGAATTTCTCTTTGCAATTTTTTTAATATAAAATAATAATAAAAATGTGTTGCTAATTTTCTTTTGTTTGTGGGATAGGTAAAAGACCAAGATAAGCGGCAAGTAAACGATTTTATTTGGGATCTTTTCCTTAGAGTATCCGTTGAGCTAGTTGGACTCGATCATCACAATGCATATCAGGGATACGTAGCAATGAGATGGCCCGTAAACATTGTTTAATCTTCACTTTTTCGCTGTTTTAACAATTATCGTTCATCTGAAGAACACCAAACAAGCATTAATTGAATGCGTTCTTTCGTAAATTTCAAGCATACAAGACTTCGTCGTTCAGTTTTGAATGATTTTGGCTTATAAGTTTTGGCACATTAAAACCAAAATGGAAGCTGAACTTATATACAATTGTAAAATAGGACTTTGTTACTAAGATTCAATTTATTGTTGCAATAAAGCTCTTTACTACACTTTATGGTCTTTAAGATTAATTAATTTTGGAAAGAATTGTCAACACAAGCCAACACTTTTTACAGGCGTTTAATAGTTGTATAAGCAACTTTTGCACGATAAAAAGTGCAAAGTCATCAACCCAAAGTCATCATCCCTGCGCTACTCCAGCTGAAACGGAGTCTTCATTCAACAATGAGCCTTCGATATCTACTACAAACCCCCTATTGAACAAAAAGTTTATATACAACATAAGCATGCCTATGTCCTACAGCCTTAAGACATTTTCCCTGTAATATAAACGTATACGGAAATTATAATCGACAATTATTGTCGTTTATGCAGATAATGTTACCTGGGATACTTAAGCTGGTTTATGCTTGTCATTTTCATTGTTTTTATTTTGTGTTGATTAATTTGTTGCATTTTAATTTAAATTGATGCTGCACTGTATGCACACACATACACATCAATATGTATAGCATAAAAGACTGATTTGATTTTTAAAGCAAGAAGTATATTACAGTGGCACTCATAATGATTTTTATTTCACATTAAAAATAGAGAACAATATTGTTAAAAACGAAATTTGTTTTTGTTTAAAATATAAAATTTCAAACATTTAGAAAAGTCATATTTACAGAATAAGCCTATAAATATTTATTTACCGTACAATGTGGGTACATCTTTATATTTTCTGCAAACATATATGGTCTCGGCCCAATTGTTCGGATGGAAAAATCTGCTCTAGGGAGAAAAGTTTTCGATGCGGAAGTCACTGTTTACGTTGGAAGGACCAAGTTCATGAAGCCCTGTCATCAATTGGTGTGACTGTCGAGTGTTCAAAATTGATTAGGCAAAATTGTATCTTTCTTTTGTTTATTTTTTAAATAATTTTTTTAATTATTTTTTCTCATAAGCAAAAAAAAAAAAAAAAAAAAACGTGCCTACTTCCAATGTTTTTTATTTTCGTATTTTATTATTTAGCTAGTGGCTAAACCTTTCTTCTCAAAAAGCTTGGTTTTTTATTTTTACTGTAATCTGTTGCAATATTGTGTAACAACTGGTCACAATTCAATTCTGCATAGGTGAGTCTCATAAAATAGTCTAAATTGAAGACCAGACTTGAGAAAGCCTAACAACAAGCCCACCCTATTTGCGTGGACCTCGCGTTCTGACCACGAAATAGACGTACATTAACGCCACAAATTCAAATTTACTTGTAAGTAGTTTTGCAAGATAGAGAAGCTAAATTATTCTTTACAAAGTTTTTTAGGGAAGGCGTGAAATCCTAAAAATTAAGAAGTTTGAAAAAAGGTATTTCTTTCAGCTACTAACTCTTAGCAGTCTTCTGGAAAAAAACAAAGGGAGTAATTAATTGCCATGAACAAGCTTCTCAAGTCTGTATGTCGGAGTCGACATTAAACTGTAGATCCCAGTACTCATGGATAAAAATTGACTCATGGGTGCTGCAAGAAGTTATCCTGTAGCCCTGAAATAGGGTTTTAATGTCCAATTATGTATGTATGTATGTAATATTCATTACAAACTGCTTCTGTATAAGTAAATTGTAAGATTATTGCAATGATATTATCTTACTTCTATTTTAATTTTTTAATCACAATCTCTTTGTACTTTTTCATTGCTAACAATTTATGTTCCTCCACTGTATTTAATTCCTTAAAAACTTTGTATTTTTTTTTTTTTATATTTTTACGATTCTAATTAAAAATGAAATTGTTTTCTATGAAGATAAGAGGGGCGTTTTAGTGATTTATTTGAATTTAACAAGTAGTTTTTGTTAAATCATGCTGACAAAGAATTCTGTTTATGTGAAAATAAAGAAACATTTAATGCCAGGAAATATATTCATATACTAATACATGTTCCTTTTGTTACAGATAAAATATAATTTATCGGAAATACAAAAATTTTAAATAACTTTTTTCTCCAAAACATAATGAAGTTTTGTCATGTTTGTAACTCTGCATTACTTTTTCGTTTGAAAATGATACTCAAGATTCTTTATATTGATTGACAAACTTGGAAAACAAATTTTATGTTTTTTTTCATTATTTTATGCAACAGATGTAATCATTCTTTGTTTAGAATAATTTTGGAAGTCATGTAAAAATAACAAACCACGTCGAATAATAACAAAATATAGACAGATATGTTAGATTTGCTATAACTGAAAGACAAATTTTTGCTTACTAAAAACATACACTCTCGTCGAGATAAATAGAAGCACTTGCATTCCTGTTATACGTCTTAAGAGTATTCCTCATAGATATATGCATCAAACTTTTTTTTTTATAATTAACCCTCCTGTACGTAAAAAAAAAACTTACGAATCTTAGGTATAGGACCATTTTGGTCCATATTATTATTTCTTTGTAATAATTGCCTCTTATAATGTCGAGATATATATATATGAGGCACAAAGTTTGTCTTTTGACTGTTTTAATAAGTTACCTTTATTTCTGGGATTCCCCTTTGTAAGTTTACATACCACTCGCGGTAGTTAACTTCAGTTTATATTCAGTGTCTGACTTGTTTACTTTGCTAAAACAATGGAAAATCAACGATTAACAGCAACTAGAAAACTAGGAATTTTTGTCAAAGCAAAAACAAAACAAAAATTGACCAAAATGGTCCAAACCTAACAGCGGTGTTAAGACCTGCAATCAGGGGATGACCCTTACTTATGCATTCTATTGTGCTGGTCTAGGAAAATATGTTATGGGAAGGGGAAAGGAAGAAGTAGTGTTTGTGAAGATTTGATTTAAACGTACTGAAGTACGATGTATTTATATTGAAAGGAAAAACATTCGCTGGAAGATTGTTCCATAAACGAGTGGTGGGACCAAAGAACGAAATCTCTCTGTAATGCATTGTGAGGTTCACTGACAATCAACTACAAATGGGTGTGCTCTGACGGAGCTACGAGTAGTCCGCAAAAATATGCGATTATGCTCAATCAAGTCATTTATCTTATCAGAGCATGGTAGTACCGATAGAATAATGAAATGAACGCCACATTGCGCCGATGCTTAAACGAATCGTAAGAGTTGGATACCCTATCTTTGCTCTTTCCTGTTGAGAAGCCCCAAGCTTTGAAACACCGGTCCATACATGACAGGTGTATTCCATCCTAGTTCGGATAAAGATAAATAATAAAACCGCAAAAATACACGTTTATCATTTGAAACTATGTATGAGATCACAAAACAGATCTTGGATAATTAAAAAATATTAAAACCAATAGAAATACACACAAAAGAAGGATTTCAAATGCTGCAAATTAACCTCAAGGAAGAAAAATTGTAAAATTAGCATTAAATTTTTCTCTTTGAGCAGCATGGTAAATATGTTACATGCTGGGAATACCTCCAATTCAAAAATAAAAAAAAAAAAAACGCTGCTCCGAATTATGTACTGCATAGTAATTCGGTTTAAATTCTTCAGATATTCCAATTAGTGCTTTTGTTAATGATTGGCTTTGTAGTGAAGTAAAGAAGTTCAATTTGCATAGCCCAGATGTCTAGAATTATAATTTCCATGATATCAGTATGGTGAAAAAGTTTGTAAGTCAATAACTAATGCACAATACATTAGGCGAAATAATTTCGAAATTTCTTTCAAACCAAAATGTTTGGCTTGGCCATCATATTCTTCCTACTTAAACTTGGCACCAAATATGTGGCACTGACTTTTTCGTGGAGTTTATGAAGGAGGAAGATAATTGAGCGATAAAGAATTAAGAATTCCAGTATTATTCAAAAATCCTTTTGCCTCTTACCTCGCAGTTCTTTTAAATCACTTTTTGAAGTTGTAAAATGATTCACACATTACACTTAAAAGTTATTACTTTTTGTCCTTTAGTCAGATATATGCTGTGATTAAACGAAGAGACAAACAAACGTCCTGTCACTTTATTTATTTGTTTTATTTTCGTTTTGTCTCGTTTCTTTTTTCTTTTTGAGATATCGTGTGTGCATTTTATGAATATTTATGCAAATGTGTTAATGGATCTGCCATAATGAAAACCAATACTCATACTCTTAAACTCTCAATCTCTCTATATTTTTTTGGTCTCTGTCTGCGTTTACATTTTATTTGAATTCTTTTCTTCTCATACGAGTCCTTTTTTCTTTTTAATACAACACATGTGCAATTACATCAAACACACCTCTATTTAATAAAGTTATAAGTCTGACTACAAACTTATACATAAATGTGGTTTGTATGTTGGCTTGTAAGTCTTTTACAAACAAAGACAGTTAATGGTGTTTATGTGTGTGTATGTGAGTGTTCATAAGTACAATATTAACAGTTGATATTTGTTTTTATATGGTTGTGTTTGTATGTATTTGCTTAAAAAATTTACATGAAATTTGTAGGTTTCTGTATGTGTGTTAGGGATAAATTAAGACATGAAGTGTTATATGAGACAAACCTTTTAAAATTCTCTTGGGACAATGATAATTACATACATATGTGTGTATGTATGTGCGCTTTATTTCTTTTGTTCTCTCTCACTCTCCCTCATAGATACTGTTGGACTATAGGGGTGCAGTCAGCAAAATTTGTTTAAAATACAATTGCAGTTCCTTACAAGAGGACCCTTTACTAATTTATAAAATATTTGCTTATATCATATCAAATATTTAAGGTACGTTCGAATTAGGTGACAACAATTTGATTGAAACATTTATTTGTAGCTTCAAATATACAAAAAAAAAATAAGTAGTCGCCTTAATCTAAAGGTTAGTGTGTTGGCTTAGTAGACAAGACCTCTGGGTTCAAAACATTTCTTTCGGCGACTACAAAAAGAAAAGCTGCCTCTGAGAGTAACTCATCGCCATGAACAAGCTTCTCAAAATTAAAGCACACAATATGGGTACTGTGAGAAGCTAAATTTTAATGCTTTAAACACATTAAAGGCTACCGACCATAGACCACAAGCTGTCAAAAATAGAATACATGTGTGCATATGAGAATAATTATTTTAGTGACAACAAGACTACCTACCACACGACTACTTTTGTAGCCTGTAGCCAACTTAGGCTAAATATAAAAAAATAAAAATAAATAAATAAAAAGTTTAAAAACCCAATACAGGACATACACTCCGGTTCACTTATTTAAAGGCACAAAAGATCCCATATTCAGGAGCCGGTATCTTTTGTAATTTTTACCCGATTCCAGAATTTTAAAATAGAAATGGAAGCTAGACATCTTGAGATATAAACAAAATCATGACAATGGTGGTTTCTTAACTAAGGAACCTTTTTTGAGGAATTTATAAAAAAAATCTAAAAGTGTGGTATTTTTTTGTGCTTCACTTGAATAAAGGCACTTAAACTATCTTTAATGAAAAACAGCTTTTCTTCTTTTTTAAGTTATTATTACTTTATTTGCTTTATTAAAGAACTATTAGTAATGGGTACAACCCCCTTTGTTTTTAATAACTTCAAATATACGTGTTTTCATTGACAGATAAAGAGAATTGATGTAAATTGTAATTGAAATTTCATTCCAAGCATCCTTAATGGCCTGAATTAGTGACTGCTTGTCATCAAATTGTCTACCTCCATCATAGACCTTACGAGATAACCAACCCCACACAATTTCGATAATGTTTAGATCTGGCGAATAGGGCGGCTCCTGAATATGGGATCTTTTGTGCCTTTAAATAAGTGAACCGGAGTATATATACATTAAAAATGGGTAAAAAATTTAAGTTGTACAACTGGAAAAAAATAATCATTTGTTTAAATTTTTTTAGTTTTCATTTTTAATTTATTATTTAATTACCTTTTTCGTTTTCTTAAATTTTTATAAGTTTTCTTCTTGTTCTTTGTTTCCTCACAATTTCACTTAAAAAAATAAGTTTGTCATATGTTGTTTAGGTTATGTTCAACGTGTCGAAACATCTGTTTATTTTCTATCTGTAGTCGTTACTATAATGAAGTAGCTGGCTACTTTGCAACTTTAGTAACCAGCGAATTTTGTAGTCGTGTGTTCGGTGGTCGAT
The DNA here is from genome assembly GCA_963576795.1 of Metopia argyrocephala. Classification (NCBI taxonomy): domain Eukaryota; kingdom Metazoa; phylum Arthropoda; class Insecta; order Diptera; family Sarcophagidae; genus Metopia; species Metopia argyrocephala. Next base: position 167,670,469 of record OY756208.1, on the reverse strand, counting down.
AGCCTTGAATGTGTTTATAGCATAATTCTGAAAATGACAAAATAAAATGAAATAAAAATCTAAGAACTCTTTACAAAAAATCACAATTTTACCATAAAATGTTTGTGTATTGAATTATTTGCTAATCTGAACAGACTTTTAAAAATTCTTCTTTTTAATTAGTCAAAAATATGATTAAAAAGTAGTATTCCTTGATCAGTGCAGTCGCCGTGGTCTAGTGGTTCGTGTGTTGGCTTACTAAGACGATAGCGCCGGGTTCAAATCTCAGCTATGACATCTTAAAAAAAAAGAAATATGAAAAAATTATTTCTTTCGACGACTACCTCTCAGCAGTAATTGATTGCCATGAAAAAGCTTCTCAAATCTGTCATTTTGAGTCGACTTTAAACTGTAATTCCCGGTACTCATGGATAAAAATTAACACACACAACATGAGTGCTGCGAGAAGTTAGGCCGTAACCCTGACACAGGGTTGTAATGCCTAATTATGTATGTATGTATTCCTTGATCAGTAAATCTTCCTCAAAGATGCGGTAGATTTTGAGAAAAATGGGTCTTTAACAAATAAATATTTTCAAATCCGAGAATATTCAATGAAATAAGCAAAAATTATTGGATTGAAACTGACCTTTACCAGGCCATCGGTATTACCGGTGAATATTTAAGGCCAGTCATTATGATTTTTTCTATCTACTTTTGAAGACCACAGAGTCTAAGTCGCATGGAAACTTTGCAAAAGCAGTTTTGCATGAAGAAAACGCAAAGCCAATAGAAGGAAACTCAAATTTAGCCTGTCGATAGAGATATTTGTATATTTAAAATTCGCATGTAGCTTTCTCTTCCTTCTCACTTAAATTTTAAATGAAACAGACTGTTTCTACTACCTTTTTTTGTGGCAATTGCCTGCATGTGTGTAAATTAGTAGTTAGTTTTTTTTGGTAACAGTTTGAGTTTAAGCCAAATTAAGTTGAGAGTCAAGAGATAACTTCAAACAAACGTTTTAAGCCATTTTTTTTGAATATTTTACATAAATCTATATGATATCTTTGGACCTTTTAAAATTCGAGAACATTTCTTTTTTTCAATTTGCATATGCATATTAAATAATACATGTGTAGTTTACATACATACATTTAAACAAATATTTGTCCCTTGTTTTTTTTTGTACAGTAAAAACAGAAAAGTCACTCTTTGAAGTGGGATAGGAAGTAAAATATTTTGGTGTTAAAAAATTTTTATTCTGTAACCAGACAAAGAGAATTTTAAATTAATAACCAAAAATTGTTTTATCATTCGTTCTACTCACGCTCTTATTACTTCTATAGCATATATTACTGTCCTTTTAAAAAAGATAAAAAAAAAATTAAAATAAATATTTCCATATGCATGAGAATTGTTACTTAAAAAAGTTTTTTTTTGTGTTACACAACAGAGGGTAGTAGGTATTAACACCGACTAAATTGTTGGTAACAAATCTGTTTGCAAAACCTTTTTAGAGGTACATAAGAGTATTGTGTATGGAAATATCATGTTTTTAGTATTAGAAAACAACACCTACGTTACCATTTGCATGTAAAAGTGTTTCTGTTGTTGTTTGTAATTTATTTGAAACCCAAAAAAATATATTTCAAAGTACAGTATACTTCTAAGTAAAGGATTTGTAATAAAGCCTGATAAGCTTGTTTTCATTATTTAAAATTGAATGTTATTAATTAGATATATAAAAGTAGAGGTAGTTTATTCAATTTTGAAACTAAATTTATATTCACAGTTTTAATTCCCATTAAAGGTAATTAATAAATATATATTTTGGAATTTGAAGATACATAAATAGACTTTATTTTAATTTTTTTATTATGCGCCTTTTTGTTGATGAGAGAAGTTGCTGTCAATTTGACCACTCAAAGGCCAGTGTTATACCTTCAACCTTGGGTGGTCAACTGCAATTGAACCATCTGTCTGTGAATGTTGAATGTGAGTGGCGAGCGTCTTCTGTAGATTAGCTGTTAACTTCCCAGAAGGTGGTGATGTACTCCTGATCATTCGTTTTTTGTGAAAGAGATTGGAAGTGTCAGGGAGCAGATTCTTAAAGATGAACTTCTTAGAGGGGTGGGGGACCTCTTATTTTTTAAATTATATTTTAGAAAAATAGCAAATTTCATTTTATAATTTTTGCCCTTCGCTGGCATTGAACCTTGGTCGTTTGAGTTTCTGTGCGAGCGCTCTAACCACTATACCATGAACCCACTATAATAATATAAATAAATAGAGTTTTACTTTGTCTTTCAAAAGAATAATTCTCTTTATAATGAAATGCAGAAGAAAACAATAAAATATGACGCAAAATAATTTTTTTTTTATTTGAGACCAATACTCAGGGGTAAACCCCTACTGAATGCTGTGCATTGTATTGGAATTTTGGAAAGGAGAGTACAGATATTATTATTAATTATTATATTATTGTTAAGCGCCTTAGGAATGAGACAAATTGCTGAGAATGGATCATTCAAAGGCCAGTGTTATACCTTCACCCTTGAATGATCAACAGCAATTGCCTCATCGTTGCATGTTGATTGTGTGGTGAGTCTGCCTTCGCCAAGTAGGTTTAGCTGTTATCTGCTACTTCCCAAAAGGTGGCGCTTTTTTCTTTTCCTGAACATTCGTTTTACGTTGACACTGGTTAAGGTGGAATAGAGTGGAATGTCGGGGAGCGGTTTCTTTGTAGATGGTCATATTACGGACCTCTACACGATTAATTTATGATCCACACATATAATCAGTTTTTAATCACCTAAGGGAGTCTTAAAAGACTCGTTTTGGTGATATTTGAAAAAACAATCTACCAATTTCTGACAGGGAGTACCCGGACCTACAGTTTAACGTCGAATTCGAAACGACAGATTTGAGCAGCTTGTTCATGGCAATCAGTTACTCTCGGAGTTTTTGTCAGAAGGCTGCTAAGAGGTGTTCGCTGAATTAAATAGTTTTTCATATTTCTTTTTTTAAAGATGTCAGAGCTTAGAGTTTAAGCTAAAAATGAAAAGTAGGGGAGATCGCAATGATATTGAAGATGATTTCGTTGTTGTTCTCTTTGGTCCATTGGGATAATTCTATTGCTCTCCGCTAGATTAGCCAATCATGTTAATACTTTTAATTAATATTTCAATCCACTAAATTGATAGAATTAATATGTTTACTAGTGAAAAAATAAATAATTGAATTAATATAATTGAATTAAATTAACAATTTAATTAAAACACATTCCCAGCAGAAAATTTTTAAGATTTGGAAGCAATAAATGAAATTGTAAGCAATAATGGAAGCTTTATATATATTATTACTTATACATTGAAGCTCCCAAATATGCTACAGGGTAAGATATTATTTTTGATTTTTTGTACTATTCGACTACTGGTTGCAATAAATTTGCATTTCTTTTGCATTTTAGCGGCTCATTTCATATAAAAATTATGCATTATTGATGCGCACAAGTAAGTGATTGTTCACGATTTCTTCCTTACAAAATAGCTTATTGGTAAGGACTAATTTCTGCTGGGTTGTTATTTTTCTCTTTAATTTTTAAAATCAAAGACTAGCAACGATTTGGGGATTACCTATCACACACATGCTAATTCTGATTGTTAACCAAATATTGGTATGTAAACCATATATGTAGGTCCCAGTACATACTCTCTAAGCATAATGAGAAAATGTGTTCTTTTTTTAAAGAACCACATAAGATGTTAAAAGTGCCTTTAATTTGTTGTTACACTGTCGTGTGTACTAGTGTTGTCAAATTCTGCTACTTTTCATTACTCGATAGTACTGAGTACTTTCATTTGGATACCCAATACTACTCAATACTTTTAACAGATTTTATTTTTAAGATTAAACAATTTCGTAAAGTATTGTGTTTTTACACAGAAATTTGTTTGGCCGTTAAAATTTAAATTTTCCATATAACTTCGAAGAAAAAATATAACTCCTAAAGTATTAAGTAGTTACTTTTAAGTATTGAGTACCCAAAAAATAGTACAAATACTCGATGCTCGGTACCTATTACTCAATACTTTGCCAGCACTAGTGTGTACTCCTTCACTGCACAAATAATATAATATTTGAATTCCATTTTGTATACGATCCTATAAATAATAATAAATTTAAATATTTAATTTGACTTTATTTTGCATATTTATATTCATCTTCAAAAATATTAGTTTTTTAAATTATTTTACAACAAAATTATTATATATTCAGTAAAATATTATTTATTTAGTTTTTATTTTACCATTAATAAATACAGACGTACATATGTATTGTATTCATATATGTATGCATCTCTGCCAGCATTTCTATTGATCATATTTGAAATAAATTAAATTATTCGTATTGTTTTATAAATAAATTTATTATTTAACAAAACAAAATTTTTTTTATTATATGTACAGACATATTTGTTTTGTAGCAAATCTTTTTTACATAGAAAAAGCCAATCTGTCAGTACATTTTTCCAGATAACATTTTATTTACAATTTGAAATATTTGTTTATTTGTTTATTTATTTATTTGTTGATATTGTTTTTGCAGTTGTTTTAACAAATCAACATGGATTTTATGAATAATTAACAACAATTTTTAACAAATATTTTATTCTAAATTTTAAATACTTAAAAAAATAAATAAATATTAAATTACAAGTATTTCTCTGTTATTTTGTTCTATAAACTCAACACAATTCATTACGAATTTATAAAATATTTTTTTTTGTATAAGAAAAAAAAAAAAAAGGAGAGAAATCTGTGTTTATTTGAAGAAGTAATAATAAGGTGGTTCACAATTGTGTTTTAAAAGACCGATAATTCGAGAGTGATGAGGAAAACATAAATAAAGTTTCTTTTCATGTATTGTTTTTTATTCGTAATTTCAATTCTCTTTCATGTTATACATAAAAAAGCATATCAATAGATCTTGCATTGTATGAAGTGTAAACAAAATTTCCATTAATTAAAAACGATAATCATTTTTAGAAACTTGTACTGTTTTTATATGGATTTGGTTATACGAGTATTTATAATCTAATACATAGAAAAACTTTTCTGATCACACATTTTTAATCTTCTGATATGGTTTTCAAGATTCTTATGAAATTTTATGTATTTGTTTAAGACATCTGAGAATAAAACGAATATTATTTTTCAGTAGCCCTAAGTAATAAGAACGCTGTCACACTCATAAAAAGTATTGACTTTTGTATGTATATTTTTTTTTATTGAGACCAATACTCAGGGTAAACCTCTACTAAATGCTGTATTGGAATTTTTTGTGGAAAGGACAGTACATTATGACAACAGAACATATATTTTATTTTCTTATATTATTAAGCGCCTTAGGAATGAGACAAATTGCTGTGAATTGATCATTCAAAGGCCAGTGTTATACCTTCACCCTTGTATGATCAACAGCAATTGTCCCATTGCTACATGTTGATTGTGGTGAGTGCCTTCGATGAGTACGTTTTTAGCTGTTTTCTGCTACCTACCAATAGGTGGCGCTTTTCTTCTGATCTTTCGTTTTTCGTTGTCAAAAGTTAAGATGGAATAGTGTCGACTGTCAGGGAGCGGTTACTTTGTAGACTTCTGTTAGGAGGGAGGGGCCTCTTATTTTTAAAATATAATTTTGTAAAAATCGCAAACTAACTTTTTAATTTTTCACCTTTGCAGTGATTTGATCTTGGGTTGTTTGAGTTTTTGTTCAAGCGCTCTAATCACTATACCACACACCCCCCTTCTTGAGAATGGAAGTATCCAAAATTTGGTACAAACAGCCTCAATACAAATCACTAGCCAAAAATGATCAGAACTGACCAAGAGGGCCTGCTACCCCCATAGAAATTAACAGCCTGTTTATAGATCACGAATTGTCTATAACGCACGCATAATTATAAATGTCAAGCACATTTGCATTCATAAAAAGTGAATTGCATGTTTTTGGTGCGTCAGAAACGTTTCAACTACAAGTATCAGAATGTTTTGTATTTAGTAACATGAATTTCTTATAAGAAGCAACGCAAACGAAAAAATTTCCCACTAGATTTGGTAGGAATAGCATAACATTGGCATTACTTTTGCAAATTTACATCATCAATCAAAAAACGGGCGATGTTAGATATTCAAAGTGTTTCTCTCCGTACTTATTTGTTTTAAAAATTTTAAATACTTTTAATACTAAGCTTTAGGTAGTTATATTATACAAAATAAAGAACAATTTAATTTTTGCAATACTTATATAATAAAATAATTGTTTTGTTTTGAATCTGAACCGCCTTATTTATAAACTAGTCTAGTAATACTCTTTTTATATTCAATGTTTTTTATTTCGCTTAATTTGTTGTGTTGCCCTGGGTTTACAAAAAAAAAAAAAAAAAAAAAAACAATTAAAATTTATAACATTGTTTACAGCAAAAAAAAAAAATAAATATCTACACCAAGACCTCACTTTGCGTGGTGGTTACGTTCCATAAAAACGTCATGTCATGCAAATTGAAACGACGCATAACAAAAAAAAAAAAAAAAAACAAAAAAAAAAAAATTGCTTTGATATTAGTTAGACATGGAATCCTCGACTTTTAATGGCATGGCGCCATTAGAGCCACTTTCAGAAAAAAAAATAACATTCCAATTGATAAAAAAAAACACTCGAATCCAAAACAATGCAACTTTGAAAATCTAACGACACACAGTCAAAATTTGTACTAATTCAGGCGCGACGCATTTTCGAAAAAACGCAAAACGAAACGACGCAAAGCGAGGTCTTGGTGTATAAAGAATGCCTATATAACTGCGATACATTATACATTTCCAGAAATTTCTAGAAATACCAACCTTCTCTTTTTAAACATCATTTGCCAACTATTGTCAAGTAAATTTTAGCCAGAAAGCATTTTTTATATTGATTTTGATAGATTTTGAAAGCAGAACATATAAAAGTGAATTTTAAAGAATATGTAAAAAATAAATTTCATGCGATGTTTAAACATCATTATCACTTTCCTTATTATCAGACTTTAAAAAACACGGCAAACGAACAAGAGATCTGATGTGCAAAGTCCGTTAAATTAATCTTATTGATATATTAAGGCATGTAAGGGTGAACCTCTTATATACATACATACATACTAGGGTATTCAAACGATTAATCGTTAATCGATTAATCGAAGAATTTTGTTCAAATAATTGTTCGAATAATTAAAAATAGTCAAATTTCGAATAACGAATAACTCGAATAATTCCCTACGATTAATCGATTAATCCATACAAAAAAATACTTTATTTATAGAAATAATAAATGGTATTAATAACTTCCTAAATGTTGTAAAATACTGCTACATTGATAGATTTAGAAGGCATTAATACAATTTTTTATTAATACAATGGAAAATGCAAACAATCCTTTCTCAAATTATTTATTAGAAAGGCTTAAGATTCGAATAAATGAAAGACGTGTAAAACTACTTTGTACACCTATTTCATATCTAAATTCTAGTACATTTTCACTTTTTCAAAGTGTTGCACAAAATCTGAAATAAAAGATTTTGCGAAAAAATTGCTTTTGAGAATGTTTTTAGAAAATATGGAACAAAATGTGCCAGATGATGGTATGATTGCAGAAGATTTCATTGAAATAAACGAAAATAATCTATTATCACAATTCAATGAAGCAATTAAAAGTGTACAAAATGTTAAAAAACCTAAAAGAGGCTGCAACTATTTAATGGGTGATTTCTTATATTCAGAAAAAACCAAAAACAGAACCGAAAAATTATATATTCTTTTCCATGCACTTCTCTCAATTGCTCCAACATCTACAATCAGCGAGAGAGTGTTCTCAAGATCGAGTTTTATTAAAACTAAAGAAAACAATCGGTTGAAAGCTAAACATATAAATTACATCCTTTTTTTAAAAGACTACTTTAATATAAGGGCACACTTTTTTTAACTAATTTTTAACTCATAATATGAATTATTTTTAATTACTTATTTAATATTTATATTGCACACGAAGTAGTAAATTATTACTTTTATATATTAAATCGTTATATATGTATATAATCTCAAATATTAAAATTAAATAATGAATTATTTATGGTTTAGTTTTTCAATAATATGTTTGGAAGTAAAATATACGATCTCATTACATTTTCTACACTACACATTACTACTTATGTTTTTGGTTATAATTATTTGTTTCTTTGAATAAAATGTTTTAATAATACCCAAAATTGGTATGTTATTTTATATAAAACAAAGTACGATTAATCGAACAATTTTGAAATTTTATTTGATTAATCGATCAAGAAAAAAACCCGAATAATTACTCACTCGATTAATCGACCAAAGAAAAAAGTCGAATAATTGAATACCCTAATACATAAATAACTGGCCTTTACAACCCTGTGTCAGGATTACGGCCTAGCTTCTCGCAGCACTCATGTTGTTTGTGTCAATTTTTATCCATGAGTACCGGGACCTACAGTTTAATGTCGACTTCGAACGACAGACTTGAGAAGAGAGAAGACAGAGCTTTTGCCAGAAGACTGCTGAGAGGTAGTCGCCGAAAGAAATATTTTTTTCATATTTCTTTTTTTTTTAAAGATGTCAGACCCTGGAGTCGAACCCAGGGCCCATGTCTTAGTAAGCCAACACACTAACCACTAGACCACGGCGAGTACCTCTTATATATTTTAATTTAATTTAAAACTTTGAAAATGCAGCACAAAGTTTTGCGTTGGAGCTCAAACCTGGGCTGCTGGGTTTTGTAAGCAAGCGCTTTAACCACTACATTTTCAATCGAAAAAGCAACTATGGCCGAAGACTTGAAAGAAGTGCAAAGAAATTTTCAGTTGCAGTATAAATAAGTTTTGAGTTATATTTTGCTTTTACAAAGATCGACCAAAATTTAAATAAAACTGTTATTAAAAGTGATGAGATAATGAGACATAGGTTTTAAAGATGTTCGTGGTGATGTTATCAATATTGTTTTGTCGATTACATAGACTTGTAATAGCTTGTACATGGATTTAGAGCTGAAGTTTAAGCGATAAAATAATTATTTGCCGATATTTCAGTTACCATACCAAAAGAAAAGTTGCAAGCATCTAGTAGTATGTAATTCTCATATTCATTCGGCCATATCGATATAACTGATTAGATTGCTGATCAAAGACATGATAAGCCGAATAGATCGGGTAAGAACCAGTCGCTAAAAATATGAAATTGATGGTTTAAAAGTGTCAGACATAAATTTGTTTTCATTATCAGAAGCATATAAGAAAGACAGATTTAAATTTATTTTCAACCTTAAAAATTAATTAGAATTCCTTTCTTTATAACAAAAACCTTGCTTCTTGTAAAAAAAAAAAAAAAATTACAATTTTTTACCTTTTACACGAAGTTTTTGGGTTTGGTTTTTATAACAGACAAAGTCATGATATTTTTTTTTATTTATTTTTTAACATTTTGTTTTGTAGTGCTTGTATGCAATTTATGTTTTTAAATTTTTCATTTGCATATCTATTTATTTGATTTTTTATTTATTTATTTAAATATTTGTAAAACAAAACCATTTACATAACATAACCAGCAAAATGGAAGGCAACAAAATATTACCTTAACGCCCCTTAATGTATGCAATAAATTTTAGAAGAGTATATGCGAGAATGTTTGCTGAAAAAAAAGGATTTATTAAAAGAAAAGTAGCCTAAAGGAAACCGGTGCAAAAAAATAAAAAATAAAAAAATAAATCAAAAAATTTATTTTTTTATAAATTCCGTTTATAAATAAAAGAAGTATGTTGCGAAAAAAGGTATAAAAATGTGTGATTAATTTGTTAACGTAAATTCATAAAAGTAATTTTCAAAAATTGCCCTTTTGTATGTTTGGAGGATGAAACATTTAATTTTAAATAATTTTTTGTAAAAAAACAAAACAAACGATTTTAAAAACAGTTACCAAAATTCCATGGAAATATTTGAAGTAATTAATTTTTTTTTCTAAACAAAGAAAAAAAAGTTAAACAGTAAAACACATAAAATAAAACTTTTTTTGTGTGCGAATTTTCGAAGTGATTATCGAAATTAACTAACTTCATTTGGATTTTGACAGGAATGAAGAAATGGCTAGAATTTTAATTTGCTTAACTTTTTTCATTGTACTCACCGCAGTATAGTGGTTAATGTTTTGGCTTATTAAGTCATGAGTCACGGATTTTCTTATGTAGTTTCCCATTTTGTTTTAAGTAGTTTTTACTAAAATTTTAAATTATTTTTCCGAGTAAGAAGAGGTTTAAAATTCTTTTAGATATTATTTTCGACTAATCGAACCGCATTAACCCTAGTAGGTATGAGGGTTTTTTGTCGCTAAATGGCATAACCAGGTCTGTGCAGACCTATATGGGATTTGTATGGAAATGCATAGACAGATGTGATAAAAATCTGTATAAATGCATTTTGTGCTAGGAAAACCACAAAATGAGCATTAAAAACGCATTTTTATACATCTTAGTTATCTATTAATAGTATTTTATTAATAATATGTATACAAAATAGTAGTCGCCGTGGTCTAGTGGTTCGTGTGTTGGCTTACTAAGACATGGGCCCTGGGTTCGACTCCAGGCTCCGACATCTTCAAAAAAGAAATATGAAAAAAATATTTCTTTCGGCGACTACCTCTCAGCAGTCTTCTGGCAAAAGCTCTGAGAGTAACTAATTGCCATGAACAAGCTTCTCAAGTCTGTCGTTCGGAGTCGACATTAAACTGTAGGTACTCATGGTACTCATGGATAAAAATTGACACACACAACGTGAGTGCTGCGAGAAGCTAGGCCGTAATCCTGACACAGGGTTGTAAAGGCCAGTTATGTATGTATACAAATAAATTTTATATACGGCATTCAATGCAGGAACCTGGCATGTGAGTGTTTTTGGCATACGGGCTTTTTTCGTCGAAGTCAACTGCATCGTAAAAGTCAAAGGACGGTAAAATTTGGTCAACAGTTCCGCCGGCCACTGGTAGGCCGCGACCAAATTTTACCGTCCTTTGACTTGTACGATGCAATTGACTTTGACGAACTTGACAAACTTTGTTTGTTTCCAGGTAGCTGTAGGCCCGCTCATAGATGACCGTCCAGTCCATGCCGCATCCTCTGCCAAAAGACCATCGTGCTTGCTGTGTTTTAGATTGATAAAAAAACAGCGAAAAGCACATTTTTATTACATGCATTGCAAAAATCCGGTATGCCAACAACTCTCAAATGCAAGTTACTTCTGCGTTAAATGCCGTGTATAAAATTCCTTTGTATTCATATTATTAATAAAATACCCTTAATAGATAACTAAGATGTTATGCATTTCCATACAAATTACATGTAGGTCTGCACAGACCTGGTTATGCTGTTTATGACTAAAAATTTGTAAACCCGGATCAACCCGAACTCGGATCCACAATAGCTCTGATTTTTCGCTCATTGTGTTTAGAGGCAGTTGTTCCAGGAAGTCATGGAAGGATTTGTCTCTAACATGAAAAGCAAAAAAGTTATACAGACTTTTATATGCAAAAAGTCTGCACAGACCTGGATGTACCTACTAGGGTTAAACACTTTTTAAAATTTTGTTGAATTTTTCGAATGCGTGCATATGTACCAGGTCTAATAGGCAAAGTTTGACTCAAACATGGCATCTGCTTAAAAAAAAACCATCTTGGGTATATGGTTTTCAGAAATCTACATAAAAAAAATTCTTTAATTATATATATTATAATACTTGTTAGTAAAATTAGTTTTATTTTTTAACTTCTCGGGCACATTTCCTTTTTTCGAACACTTTTCGGTTAAATTTTAAGTGGTTTTTTATTATTTCAATTTATTTTCCAAAACCACTTAATAGAAAAAAATAACCATATATAGAATATAAAGGCATAACTGTTCTGTTATACATACACACACACACACTCCGCACTAACCCAACTCGTATGCTATAAATTACTTTTAAATATAATATGTGAGTTAATAGTGCAGAATGCTGGGTGTTACTCCTTTTGACCATTTTAGTAATTTGTTTTTTGTTTTATCTTTTATTTTTTTATATGTGTTGGTAGGTTTTATGTGTAAAAGTTTATACAATCATACAAACATAAAAGTGGGTGTTCAGTTTTATAGATGCAAAGAAAATATAAAAAAAAAAAAATAGAAAATTATTTGAAACAATTTGTTTTGATCGCCCATTACTTTTAGTTGCTGGTTTTAAAGCATTTTTTATTTTTTTATTTATTTTTTTTTTTTCATTATTTGTTTTTAGTAAAGGATTTTTAATAAATTGTACACAAAAAAGAAGAGATCATAGTAATAAAGAAAACAGTCATTGGCATTTGGTTTATATGTTGAAGGGAGGAGAAAAGAGAGAATTTAAGAGTCATTTATATAAAATGGGAATTGAATAGTTATATTACTGTTTGTAAAAGAATGCATGGCTTCATAGAAAAACATAAGGCCTCGTAGTTTTTATTTGACGATACAATAATAATACAATAGGAAGAAAAGTTTTTGAAGCGCTTAATATGAGTACCATATGACATTTCAGAAAGGATGACCATTTATTGTGTTATCGTTTTATATCTATGGTTAGTATATGTAATTATTCTTTTGCAATAAAAGAAGTTCAATCGAGAAGTACTTTTTTAAGATCTTGAGAACTAAAGTAAATCTAAGAGAATTTGTTAATGTCTTAAGGACTTTGAATTCTATAACATGTCAGACATATTGATAAATTGATTTGTTTCTTTACTTTCATTTGGGGGTAAATTACGGCATTCAATATCGAGTAAAATTTCATAAAATTTTGGAAAACTTTACATCGTACGTTATTACATGGAATGTGCTTGCAGCGGCAACGACCTATATAGCTTATTTGAGCAGTCCAAATTTTTTACTATTTTTTCCAATATAACTAGCTGTATAGCATAAACATTGACTGGAATATGGACTTTAAACTCTTAAAGAGTTACTGGTTATTCGGGATAAATCACTGCGTTAACATAGCCTTATAAAATGTATTCTAGATTCGTTGAACCGCACGAACAAAGAAAGGTGTCAGTAAACTCCGCCGTCTTCTTGAAACCAAATGCCGTTTAGCCGATTAATTTTGGAAAATAAAAATTTAGTTAGTATGGCTTGTTAGTGCTAGTCTTTCATCGTAACTACAGCTCTGTTCTCATTTCGTATGATGATGTTGGTACCAAATCGCCGATTTTAGTAGATGCAATGATGCATATACGCCAATTTTGTTTATTGACGTACCCATTTAACTAAAAATAAGTTTCATCACAAAACAAATTTTTTCGATAAATATGCTCATCATACATAAGCCAACATTGTTATGTAATTTTTTTCACATTTAAGGGCTGCAAATTGAGAATAATATTTTGAAATCTTCTGCAAGACTTTGCGCTAAAGCCGCAATATTTAAGGGAACACACATGTTTTTATGTAGCTGATGATTTTGAATCGCTGTGAGTAAAATTAGTTCGAAAGCCATGAACAACTGCTCGAATTGTTCGCTCACTAGGCAGATTTTGCTAATCATTAAATGATGACGTGACATGACTACAAAGTGAACGTAGTTTGACATTCTCAACTGTCACACTATAGTTATCAACGTCAATAGTTCCCAAGCAGATTAAAAACAAAAGTTTTTTTTTTACAGATCGTGGTAGGCTAACGTGACCGCTCATTCTCGGGTGATAATTAGCATCTTACGATACCATTTCCAAAAATGTCACGGCATTCTTGACTACGGTAGGAATGTCACTCGTATTCAGTTTTTCAGATTGAAATATATAAGGTATCCAAATATCTCGACGATATCCTGCATAAACCCCAAAAACGAAAACATGAAGACCTCGTCCAGGCCAAGGCCGGGCAATTGCAAAGAAGTGCTTAACTGTCTCTTTCTTCTCCGTTTTACCACAGCTGCAACAGTAAGCGTTGTGTTGAATACCCATCCGGCGATCGTGGTCTTGAATCAGCTTGCGCCCAGTGTACTTACTAGTCACTAATCTGAAGATTTTTTTACTTCTATATAATTTAAAATTTGTTTTATACTGACTTGCAAAATATTTTCGATTCTTTGTAGTTTTATTGTTATTAATTTTTTTTTTCTTTTTAGAATGTCCTGTTAAAGTATTGTATTTGGCTTTCTTTATCAATCAACCTAAGATGTCTGTGGAAATACTTTTGTCTAATGATTTCATCGACTTTGTAGCAGTTTTTTAGACACTTTTAAAGCATTATTTCTATATACAGCTTTTACTTTGTTTTATTATTTTGAGATACTTAACCTTTATGATGTCCTGATCTTTGTTTATTTTGAATTTTAATTCTTTCTTGACACAATTAGTTTGTGTCTTAATGATTTACTTTTGTGCATTATTTTGATAATTTAGGAATAGGTTTTACCGAAATTTTTGTCCATTAATTATAAAATTTCGTTCTTCCATAGGCAATTCTCTTCCGGTCATTATAAACATTTTTTTTCACAATGGACGTGATTTACCCAATCTACTATTATAAATGTGCAGAAATATTTATAGAAAATTATAAAGATAGCGAGGCTTGTTTTTAGAAAATGGATTCACCAGAAAATTTTATTTAGCTTTTTTTTGTTTTCTTATATACGTTGACAATTTTGTTTTGTCTTGTTATATAAAAATAAATCAATAAAACATAATTTTGTTTTAATACGGTTTTGCTAAAATTTTATTGCTGTTCAATGATAAGTATGTTGACTTATGTTTCACACTGTGTACATACGTGTATGTATATAAGTATGTGTTTATAGTTGTAATAACCTATTTAAATAATTTTTATTCACGCTAAATAAGTCCCTTTTTTGTATTGAAAGCTCTTGTCAAAGTTATTTGAAATATCAAAGAAAACAAATCATTTTCAAAAACTATAACGGTCATGATTCATATCAAACAAAAATTTCACTCACCATCATGCTCACATACTCTAAAAAGTTAAAATACAAACACACACATACACACACACATACACTATTTCAAATAAACGTTATAATTGTTTTGGCTGTTTTTGTTTTACTTGCGTGTGTGCGTAATTGCAAAGTTTATTGTTGATATTATTATGGCGTCTGTTGATATTAATAATGTTGTTGTTATTGCTAGTGCTGTTGCTTTTTACAAGCTTTGTTTATTCAACCATTTCTCTTTATTTACTTAGTAAGCCATTTATGCCAACAACGTAATAGTATGAGTTTTGGGTTTTTTTTGTTTGTTTGCACTACTACTCTCTCTTTTTCTCTCTTTTTTTGTTTTTTTGTTTTTTTTTTGAGCCCATTTACACTTTAGGCATACTTTGGTAAATGTAAACAAACACACTTTTTTTATACTGCAATAACTACACCTACATACATATATAGGCAGTACTGGTAAATAAAAAATAAAAGAAAATATTTATGTTGGCATGGAAGCATTTTTATGTGTGCTTGTGTGTTTATAGTTTTTTTTTATTTTTTTTGATTTTTTGCCATTTCTTAGTTATTTTGTTAGCTGTTTCTCTTTTTGTTAATTTTTTTTCTCACACTTTCTCCCTTGGCTCTCTATTGCATTGCCATAAAAAAATTAATATTTTGTCACAGCAACAAGGACTGTGTAGCAAATGCTTTAAAACAAAAAAACAAAGAGTTTTTTTAAAGTTTATTATAGTTTTGTGTATGTGTGTGTATGTATGTAAGTATAAGTGTCAACTTATTTTACAGTGTGGTTGTTGTAAAGATAAATGCTTAAAATACCTAATTTACGTAAAACTATAAAGATTTGTTTGAAATTTAAAATTGTTTATGATAAAAGATAAAGATTTCCCAAAAATATTGCCTGATTAAGAAAGCAGTAAACTTGAGAGATGGTTGTACTTTTGTATCTACTCACGCCAACTAAATTTAAAATATAATGTGATGCCTAAAAACTGCTGGCCAGATACATATTTTGGACTGCCGGCTCAATATTAGCAGAAATATAATGCCTTACATGTGAATAAAAATAAATGCAAGAGATATTGATGTTGTAGAGTGTAAGATTTGTGGAAAGTAATTTATCAATTTTAGAAGACGATTAACAATACCATGTAATCCTTACTTATACAAATGTTTACTGTAAATTATGCTCGCCTCTCAATCAAACAGAAGAGTAACCCATTTTATGGGGCTGAGGAATTCTAATATGCGGGATATATTAAAGGATTTAGTATGATTAGCGCGTAATATGGGGTGATTAAGTGTGACAAGGAGAGTGAGTATTTAGACGATTACGATCAATATAGAGGTAAACCCTGAATGGAATATTGAACGTATGAGTCAACTCCATTGTATTTCAAAGAAATGTGGTTGAGCTCAAATATCATTACTCAGAAGCTTAAGATACTTATCAATAAGTCCCTATAAGCAGGATACTATAGCCTAACAAAGCCGCAGAGATATCTGAAGGTTGACTAACATGGAGCCTATAGTTTGCTCATTATACAATGAAACTAGAGATATAACGATTATACTAGAAGGCAAAAAATACACATAATATTAGTATAGAATCTTCAGATGCCCAAGGATACGAACAATACTTTAAAATTAAGCAAATGTAAGTTTAGTTAGAATTTGCTCGAAAATATTAGTTGAAAATCGGGTAAAATAAAAATGCTTTGTATAAGCCATATACTTCCGAAAGAGTAATGTACAGAGAAATAACGCGAAAATGCATGCAGAATGCTAATGTCTAGTGCGTAATTACAAACATCATTTCATTTCGTAGTCGTCGTGGTCTAGTGGTTAGTGTGTTTTCTTACTAAGACGATAGCGCCGGGTTCAAATCTCAGCTTTGTCACAGACCAGAGTCTCTGGTGGGAATCGAACCCACAACATTCACACTAGCAGTCTAGCACACTACCAACTAGACCACTAAGCCATCTTAACTGAAGTAAATTAGTTAAGTTTACATGAAAACATGCATAGAAACATATATAAAACACCGAGTTCAAACCCCAGCTCTAATATATTGAGAGAAAAATATATGAAAAAAAATATTTTTTTCTTCGGCTACCTCTCAGCAGTTTTCTGGCAAAAGCTTTGGGGGAAATTGATTGCCATATAAAAGCATCTCAAATCTTTCGTTCGGAGTCAACTTTTAACCGTAGGTACCGATACTCATGCATAAAAATTAACACACAGAACATGAGTGCTGCGAGAAGGTAGACCGTAACCCTGACACAAGGTTGTAAAACGCCTCTGAATTTTGATCAACATAATCTCTTTAGTTTTACTTTCTGTTTCAATCATCTGGATGTATAGGATTATATAATTCTCAAAGAAAATTCGGTTCTATAGTTGGAAATATTGGAGACCTTTCCTCGTATCTCGATTTTTTTATAGCTGCAATATTTTGTTTTTTCTTGAACAGTTCCAGATGGATTGCACAACACTTAAGGTAGCAAACCATTTCCTGTGTCTAAGTAAAAACTATTTTCTCAATTAGGTTTCTGTTCTGTTATTGCATGGAGATACATACGATTGTTTCGATTGAAAGATTAAATAGCAGAGAACGGCTATTGATTCCATGTGGACATGCATTTCAATCAATTTGGCTAAGAACGCAGCGAAGGTTTAGATAAACTATTCTTCAACTTCTACAAAAAAATAATATACACACTAAATTGATGTCTAATGTGTATGACAACAGAATCTGACAGTCGCAATTTATGCTTTGCATGTTACAGTATTTTGTTTCTAATACTGATATATTACTAAATGGAATGCAACAGAGTCAGCATTACCTGTTAATGTGTTCCTTAGCTATTTCGTGCTCAGTGGGCAATTTTAGAAACATCTTGGAAAGTATAGTTTCATATAAAAAGAAAACTATTACGGAAGTTTTTGTTACGAAATGTATGATATGAAGACATTAGAATCTCTACATTTGTATGTCGAATTTTTAGTCAAATCTGTGATTCTTAACAAATCACAAACATGCTTAATTATTGTTGAATGGAAAATTAGGCTTTAAGGCTCTATATACATACCTTCACCTTCAACTTACTTTAAACTCACAAGCTATGTGGCTTAATAGAAAACAGCGGCTAATCGTTATATTTTTTTGTAAAATCCGCAAATTGTTTATCAAATTAAGAAAACTAGTACGTAACAGAAGTGGAAATCATTAGTGTAAAAACTTTAGCGGGCAAAAATTTAATTAAAAATTTAAATAAAAATTTTGATGTGAAAGAAAATAATTTTAAGTTCTTTCAGTTTTAAAAAATTTATGTTTTTTCACAGATTTCATAAACAGTTCTACTGTGTTCGAGTTCATTTTTTTTTACTTTTGTAGCCTTTTTTAGGCTTTCACTTTGACATTCAGTGTGCTGAAAATGCTTTTACTTGCACACAGAAGAAGAAGAAGGATATAATAAAAGAAAACAAGCCACGGGAAACAGAAGTAAGAGAGGAAAACATTGTTTTTCTCATGCTGTATTGTTAATATTTGTGTATTTGTTGTTTAATTTAGTGAAGGTAACCTTTGCAGTGTATTTTTTCTTTTTTTTTTTTTTTTGATACTCAGAACTATTTAGTTTCGTTTTCTCTCTTTTACTCTCCTTTTTCATAAAAAAACAGGACTTTTTTGTATAAATTACTGAGTGTTTTCTTTATTTATTTATTTTTTTTTGAGTGCAGTTTCTCATAAACGAGAGAATGTATGTATGGGTGTGTGTGTATGTTTAAATTCAGGTTTGATTTGCTGTTTTTTTTTGTTTTTGTTTGTTTCGCAATGAATTTCTGTGTTGATATTTTCCGCCTGTTTTACTTAAATTTTCGTTTGTGTTTATAGTGGTTTCTGAGTTTTTATAAATTATTTTCTTTTTTTTTAATTTACTAGCAACACTAGTTTTTTTTATTATTTTTTAATTGAAAGAGAAAATATTTATATAAAAATAAACTACCGCGTAAAAGTCTTTATATATGTTTGCAAAAAATAAACGTCCAAAGAGAATATTTTCTTTCACTGGCTTGCTATTTTACCACAAAATTGTGGTCCAACAAAAACTTTTACAAACAGGAGAAAACAGAAAAAAAACGCAACTAAAATTAGGCCAATTGGTTTGTTAATAAAATACCTGCAAGTTGTAAATGAACAGCATAAAGAAAATATGCCAGTCATTAAAAGTGGAGTCTCAAAAAGAGAAAATCATAAAAAAGCCACTAAAAAAAGAGAACTTTCACTACAAAGGAAAATACATACAAGAAAAGGCACAGTAAAAAATACAAGTTTAATATTAAAGTTTATCAAATAAAGTTTAAATTTAAACTTTTTTCTTAATTGTAAATCAGTTTTAATAAAATAATGTATTTGCCATTATATGTTACGGTCTTTAATCTATTTTTGAATAGCTTTGTAATCGCATTATTGTAGCAGTTTTGTGATTTATAGGCAACTGTGTAGTAAGTGCTTTAATTTGGATGGAAGAGTTTTCTGTAGACCAATTCTTATACTTGTTTATTTTCTTCAAATGGTATAGTAAAAAGCAGGAAATATCAATATCTTAATTCTTTCAAAGAGTTAAAGCTGTTTCAACCCAACTTTACATAACATTGTTAATCATCAAGTCAGTATGAAAAGACATTTGTGGAGAGCTATTGCACAATATAAGACTTCCATTTACATCTACACTACCATGTACAAAATTACTTTGATTTTTTTCCACATTTTTTATATATATTTCCCTAAAACATATTTTATTACAAATATTTAAATTTTACATAAAATATTTAATTTTTTTATTATTTTCTAAAGTATTTTATTTACTTTTGATAATATTCAAGTGCTTTAATTGCATATTTTCTATATATCCCATAGATTAATTATTTTAATATATTTACTTTTAAACATTCACTTCTTACATTTAAATCATTAAATATGAATGATTATGCTGTTGGTTATTGTGTGTTCTAGAAATAATACAGTGTGGGATAATTCTCAGTTTTATTTGTGGTTAGAAGTTATGCCGTAGAAATAAAAGATATTAAGTTTCTAATACAGACAGATCTTCTGTATTGTTTAGAGTATTGTAGCTTTTATTTTGTAAATGTGAGCATTGAACATAAATTATAAAAATTTTAAAAATTTCAATTGGGCAATGGCACCTCCATTCAAAGGAAATATTTTTTTGAATATATTTTTAAAATGAAAGCAGAAAACATAACACTTAGTAGACATATATTATACTATTAAAATCGTTCAAGACAGATTCATGGTCAATACAAATCATCAATAAAAAAGTGAACGTTGTTGCATTTACAGAAGTAGTCCTCTCCACATATTAGTCTTTTTATTTAATTCAGAATTTTAGCAGTTAAGAATCAATTATATTCTCTATTTCATCTTCTATTCTATTTCTAATTTTTTCATTGCTATTTTACAGGCAACAGCTTGCCTTTTTAGGCAAATCCAAATTTAACTGACAAACTCTCAAGTGACCAAATGACAATTTTCATTTCGTATGGTGGAAAATATGAAAGAGTTTAATCTACTTGCGACTGGATGTTGTTTTTAAACACTTGAACTTTATGTTAACAATGCGTTGTGTATATTTTGATCATGGGCTATATACGCGTTAAGTCAACGGTTGCTCTTGATATTTAATGCCAAAATAATTATCTACTTATATGCTTATATAAAATTGAATGTGTGTTTGTTTATTTGTTTGTTTGTTTGTACCTTATAGGAGACCAAACCTCTGGACCGACCTTTCTGAAATTTTCACAGCATTTAACTGGGACCACTCCCACTTTTACGCCCACTTTTTTAAATCATGTAATTGCTCCCATATAGTTTTTAACAGATTTACTTCAAATTGTATACACATTATACTCCAGTCGAGGTAGAAATAAACATTTCTTACGCCATGCCCCCTTTCACGCCCCTTTTCACGCCAAATTTTGTTTAAAAGTTTTAAACTTTTTGTTCTCTGTACAAACTTGTTCCTTCCAACGGGTTTTTTTGTTTGGTACTATATTGCTCTTAATACTGTAAATGTCGCCATATAACTATGAACCACGCCCACTTCACCGAACCCTTTTTTAAATTCAGATACTTACTTATACCACTAACAATGTTTGCTATACAAAATACCTTTCCTGTAATATGTATTTACCTAAAGTTTTATACACTTTTTATCTACAGGTAAGGTAGCCATACATTTTTTATTACCAAATCCCCCTTTTTCGCCCCATTTTAGCATAAATTATAATTTGTCTGCTTTCAGTCTTTATATATAAAAATGTCTGTCTGTCTGTTTGTGTTTTTTTTTTCATATTTCTTGTTTTTCAAGATGTCAGAGCTGGGGTTTGAACCCGTAGCTCTTGTTTTAGTAAGCCAACACACTAACCGTGTACACACTAGTACACGGAGACTATATATTGATATAAATATATCAATAATTCCATTTTTTTACTATTTTCCACAATTTTCTTAATAACAAATTGGGACAACCTATTCTGGAAAATAAGTTTCGAAATAAAAACTAGCCATTACACCGTGTTCTAGTAGTTGGTGTATTGGCTTACTAAGACTCCGGTTCAATCCCCGGCTTTGACATCTTGAAGCAAAGAAATATTTACAAAAAAATATTTTTTTCGGCAAACTTCTGGCAAAAGCTCTAACAGTAACTGATTGCTATGAACAAGCTTCTCAAATCTGTCGTTCGGAGTCGATATTAAACTGTGGGTCTTGGTACACAAGGATAAAAATTGATACACACAACATGAGTGCTGCGAGAAGCTAGACCGTAATCCTGATACAATGTTGTAAAGGTCAGTTAAGTATGTATGCATTAAACCAGCTCCGCTTTAAAACATTTTTTTTTCCCGCAATCTATCTGATTTTGATTTTTAACAAGGTTTCTGGCATTCTTTTTATAGACTCTATAATATTTTATTGCCATAGTAGTTAGTCCATATATACTTCCATATATAGATAAAAATTTAATAAAACATAATCTTGTGATCCTCTTCTTCTTCTCTTAATCTTCCCTAAATCAATTTTGAAGTTGTAGGATGTTAATTGGGGTGTAATTTCCCTTTTATTGTATATTGCGTTTAATGGCAGTATATGTTAAAGCATATGTGTTTCCGTTTAACACGTTCGCGGACGCAAAAAATTTTAGGGAGCTGCAAAAATATACAGGCAATTATTTTTGAAACTAGTTATAATATCCGAAATCTAATTAGACGTATATTATAAGAGTAGTCAGAACATCGTATTTTAACCGTTATATACATATATATATACGAAAGTATCTAATGAACCAATTGGTCATTATTTTGAATGTGTATTAATTACAAAAACTTAAGATTGTATAAAATTAAATGAATAAAAATTGGCTTTAAAATTTGAATGCTATAGCATTCACGTCATTTTGCATCAGTATCAAAATGAATGCTATAACATTCACGTCCGCGAACGTGTTAATTCTTCAAATTAAAATTGCTTCAGCAGCTTAATATTGATTTTTGGTGACAATTCTCCATAATTGGATATATTATCTGAATAAAAATAACGCAGCAGTAGATAATAATTTTGTTTTCTAAAAAATGTTTAATGAATTATTTCAATCACAAAAACAGAAACCAATTGCTTTTAAAATATTTCTCCTTCATTACTAGTTGTCAACCTAAGATATGCTAATAATTTCTATGCCATTCATTTCATTTTTGTGTTTCACTGTTTAATTTGATTTACAATTAAATATTATTTTATGTAATTATGTAATCAGTCTAACGTTTGTCAATAATATTTCATCCAAAATCGTTATCATATTATTATTATTGTTAAAGCAAAAGATTATATGTGTCTTTATGCTAAATATCATAGATTTCCATTTATTTGCAATAAAAGCCCATTAAGTATGTAGAAACGTTTTATAATATTTCACATATTCCTGTAAATGTTTCTACTGCAAAAACAACAGTAACCGAATATATTCAAATGATTGACAAATACAATCAGTCATAACAATCAATACAAATGCATTCAAAGACATTCAATGTGACAACAATTATGGTCACAACAATGACAACAATAATTATAATAATATTACAACAAACATATTTATAATATAATCGATAATAAAAGGTTTTTATGTTTAAACATTTAATATAGCAGTAAAGCATTGAATGCATATATGATTCAGAGATCAGCAATGAGTCGCTTTTTAGCGATTCATAAGCACTTATGAAATTTTAAGTATAAGTGAGTACAAGTAGTTGAAATTTAACTACTCTGACTCACTCATACTCACACAACGTTGATTCATTAACAAAGGTTGCAATAAATATGAGTAAAATGTTGAAATCAAACTCATACTCACTTGGATTCATAATTTTATAAAAATACTTATGAGACTCACACTTGATTCGAGTGACTCGAATCATACGCAAAAAAAATTTACCGTTTTAGTCGTATACAATACAAAAGTAAATTTATATGGTGTATACAAAAATGAACATGCAAATAATAAACAAAAATAAGCGAAAAATTTAAGTTTATAAGAAATGTGTTAATGAAGATAAAAAGAATATATTGTGATACTCACAATTATATCATAATTATTATTTATACCTTGATTATTTTTTAATTTTTTATAAATGGTTCTAAAGAAATTCATAACAAAAAAAAAATATTTTTAAATTTTTTCTAAATTTTACATTGTAAAAACTTATAGTATACTTAACAAACTACATCTTTATAATCAATATTTTCAAAATAGATTATTGGAACGAAAATTGCCCATATTGGGCTATTGCCTTTATGTTTCCGAACTAATCGGAGACCTCCGACACTGATTTTCTCCTTAATATCACTCTTGCAATCCATTTCTTTATAACCTGCTTATAAAAATAAAAAAAATAATTAAAAATTGTTTAATTCCTTTAAAATATTTCCTATACAAATTAACTTTTTCGCTTATGTACATTGTTACATTTTGAATATTTATTATTATATACACCATATCTACTTTCTTTTTATTGACGAAAAATAATAAAAAGATAATAAATTACATAGTCCAAAACATAGTATTTATTTAACACAATTCATAGTTTAACCCAAAACTTTTTCTTTTGCAGTCGTGTGGTAAATGGTTGGTAGCTAGGAATGTGTTTATAGCATTAATTTACTCTTGTACTAACGCAGTAAGCAGAGCAAACACACAACAGTTTGTACTCGAATCATACTTATTTTTTCTCATCTGTATGCACTGAGTTAGGGAGAGTTGAAGTCAACAACATCATACGTATTATTAAATATAAATGCGATGAGTACTTCAAACTTTTGAGATGAGTAGAGTATCCATTACATCAACAAGAATATGAATGCGTATAAGTACAAGAAATTATGAATCATGATTCGAGTATACTCACTTTTTCAGTACTCATTGCTGATCTCTGATATGATTACAAAGAAAATTCACTAGTGTAAACACACACACGCGCACACAAACACACATAAAGGGAATAAAATAGTTATAATAGTCGACAAACTCTTATACTTACAACACCTGCATACACACAAAACTAACAAATGCTTTCATATTTAACATACACACATACATACAGACATTTATGAAGAGTATAAATTTAAACAGTTATATGGCATAATACATACATACATGCACACACAAATGGGATAACATGAACATCAACATTAAATGTGTAAAAGGCATATGCACACGCATATACAGAATTGTATGCTCTTTAATTTATTTAAATAAACATTTCTTTATTGTGTGTGTGCAATAGAAGGCTGAAATTCACATGAAAGTGTTCAGCTGAAACATAAACGTCAACAGAAATGTTGTATGAGAAGGAGGATAATCGACAGTTACTTCTAATGTTAAACTATTGAATTGAGCGATATCGGGGGCGGCAGTCCTTGTGATAAGTACCAGTAGATCTACTGGCGCGTGAGCGAAAGGGGGATTGGGACGCAAGAAGAGCGAATGTCGGCATTAGCCCCGAGGAGCTGAGAAGGCAGTCAATGCTTCCATGATAAAACAGGTGGAATACCGAGACGAACTGTAGATGGACGGTAAAACTCATCAGCTGTATAGAGAGAAGAACCCGAAGGAATTTTGGGGAGGTAAACTACTTCTTGTCATCATTATCACCATTGCATTATAGCTTTTTCGGCATGGTCATAGCCATAATAATGAATATTACATCATAGCTTCTTTAGGCAACTTTAGGTCTTAAAAAAATTGGTTGAAAGGGCAGGCGTATCACCGCAAAATTTTAGAACTTGAATTGTTAAGTTTTTTTTCTTGAAATTGCTTATATTTTTAGCGTTTAAGCTAAATGTTTAGAGCAAGAAATATATTCGCCGTGGTCTATTGGTAAGTGTGTTGGCTTACTAAGACGAAAGAATTATTTCTTTCAGCGACTACATCTCAGCAGTCTTTTGGCAAAAGCTCGGAGAGCATTCGGAGTCGACTTCATACTGTAGGTCCCGCTACTCATGGATAAAAATTAACACATACAACATTTGTGCTGCGAGTAGCTAGGCCGTATCCCTGACACAGAGTCATAATGGCCAATTATGTATGTGTGTATGTATGTTTAGAGCAAATTTTAATTTTAATAAAGACCTACATATTATTTTGGGAGTGAATACTACCCTGTTTAATCCCACTTTCGTCTTAGTTTCTGATTTGCTTTAATTTTCATAAAGAAACACTCACATATTTAAATATACAAAGATTTTTTTTTGAAATGAAATAAACCGATCAGTAGACAAACCAGAGTACAAATGCATTAAAAACTTTACAATTATTTAAAAACATGCCCACACAAACGCGCACATGCATATTCATGCATACAAGCATACATTATTATTAAATATAAATATTGCATTTAAACATAAACTCTCATATGCAGAAGTGTGTATAAGCAAAAGTGTGTTTATTTTGTATAAGAGAACACAAGAACGTATGAGTGTTTTGCATGTAT
The DNA here is from genome assembly GCA_963576795.1 of Metopia argyrocephala. NCBI lineage: Eukaryota > Metazoa > Arthropoda > Insecta > Diptera > Sarcophagidae > Metopia > Metopia argyrocephala. The sequence continues at coordinate 167,644,362 of OY756208.1, read as the reverse complement.
AGGCATGTTGAATAGCAAAAGGCAATTTTCATAGGAAATTATTTGCAAAATCGACTTTATTGGTAATGTTATTAATATGCAAGCACGTATGTATATTAGTTTTTGAATACATGCCCATATATACATACTCGTATGCATACTATGCCTGCTTGCATGCCCCTATAAATCTTTATGTCGATGTTTACTTATAAAACAAATACATTTAAATCTATACTTTGAGTGTCTGTATTTAAACAAAAACAAATGTCTTTATATACGAAGAGTATGAATCTATGTATGAATAAGGTCTGTATAAATGTATGAATGACTAGAAAAAAAAACACGAATGATTGAATGAATGAATGTTACAAAGAGAAATATGAATACAAATCAATCGATATGTTAAATAAAATCATATTAAAATTATATGTTGAACTGTAAATAAATAAATAAATTCTTTAAACATAAATGAAAATTATTAAAATAAATGAAGAAACATTATATCAGTAGAGTAGTTTGAAATGTATATATTTTAAAAATTCTTCTTTCAGAAATGCGTTTACATAATGGTACAAAATGAAAAATAAATTAACAAATCGGTTGTGATAAACTTGCTAGTTTTTTGTCCCTTATACTAACGAGTTGCTAATTTTTCATTATACATACGGCCGTAAGAGTTTATCAGCTTTAGTGCTTGAAATCTTTTTATAAAACCTGCGCTTATATTTAATATGCATCTATAATTGAGTGCCAAGAACATAATTTTCGAAAAAAAAAAATTCTGCGGCAGTTAATTACGTTACCGTTTTTTTTATTAAGGCATATGATTGTTACCACAAAATGTTAATCAAAAGCTTGTCTGTAGTTTAAAGTCTTTAATAACATTTTTTTGTTATAAACAAATAGAAGAAAATTTATTTTTCAAGGCATTATTTTCAATTACAAACCACTTTTCATTTTGTTTCGTCTGAAAAGCTTTAATTAGATCAAAGTTAAGTTCTAAAAAGAATTTCGATTTTTTTTCAATTTCTTTCTTTAAGTGAAATGCTTTTTCCCAAAGCCCTTTTATGGAGAACACAATAACTCCCCTTTTTTCATAATTCCCATCACACCTTTTGCTTCAATAAAAATATTTTGCAAAATAATTTTTTCACCCCTTGCCAATACAATTTTTTTTGTTAGAACGTGTGTAGGCTGTCATAATGTGTACACTGTACAGCAAAGGAGTTAAAAGAGTACTCCTATATGAGATTAAATGAAAAGAAATAATCAAACCGTTTGTATAATTTAATTTACTGTCTTTATTAACAAAACAAACGGTATTATATTGTGCATAAAAGAATAATAATTTATTTATTTTTTTTCTTAAGAATTTTGCATAAAAGCTGTCAGTTAGTAAATAAAAAAAATAAAATTAAAAAGAAAAAAATAAAATGTAAATAAGAATATTACAAAAGATTGTTAAGGCTTTATAATGTAAATCTTATTTTTAAAAATATAAAAAAAAATGTTAAACAAATTTTGTCTGTTAAACAAACAAAAGCAATAACAGCACGAAAGAAATAAAATAATAAAAGAGATATGATTGTGTAGAAATAAGAAAAAAGTGTATTTAAATCCAAAAATTATTTTAAACTGGTAACAAAATAAAAAAAGATGCAAAGAAGTATCAAGAATCCGTGATTTGTCTTGAAATTAGTAAGAGCTCTCTCCTATATATCTACATACATAGATATGTACACACATAATTGGTCATTACAACTATGTTTTAGGGTTTATTGTCTACTACGAACGAGAGATTGATTGCCATAATCAGTTACTTTCAGAACTTTTGCCAGAAGACTGCTAAGAGGTAGGTGCCGAATAAAATATTTTTTTTCAAATTTCTGTCTTTCAAGATGGCAGAGCTGGGGTTTGAACCCGACCTCTTGTCTAGTAGGCCAACATCCTACCGACTAGACTACGATGACTACATATCTGGCGAAATTAAATATTCTCTCTATAAATCGAACAAGAAGAAATAAAATTTTTAAGAACAATTTTAAATTATTTAATTATAGTTTTTTTTCCTTTTATTAAACATTTTTATTTTTTGGAGGCCCTATGCCACAGATTTAAGACTTTAAATAAATTCTTATTATTGAGCACCACTAGCCAGCCTACTACTTACTAGTATTTTTTTATTTTTATTTTTTTTAAGACAATACTCTGAGGTAAACCCTACTCGTACAGTGGCTTGTATTGGAATTTGAAGATACATAAATTCATACGTACATAGTCATTACAACACTGTGTCAGAGTTGCGGCATTACTTCTCGCATCACTCATTTTGTGTGTGTTAATTTTTATCAACGGATAACGGGACCTACAGTTTAAAGTCGACTCCGAACTACAGACTTGAGAAACTCTGTCATGGCAATCAATTACTCCCAGAGCTCTTGCTAGAAGACTGCTGAGAGATGGTCGCCGAAAGAAATAATTTTTTCATATTTCTTTTTTTTTCAAGATGTCAGAGCTGAGATTTAAACTTGGCGCTATCGTCTTAGTAAGCCAACACACTAACCACTAGACATAGATAGATACATAGAGAGGTTTTATTTAATTTTTTTTTGACTACTCGAAGGCCAGTGTTATGCTTTCACCCTTGAATGATCAACAGCAATTGCCCCATCTGTGGTTGGATGTTGAATCTGAGTGGTGAACGTTTTAAGTAGGTTAGCTGTTATCTTCCCAGAAGTTGGCGGCGCTGTACTCCTGATTATTTTTAAATTATATATTTTTAAATTATAATTTAGAAAAACCTCTGATATTATTTTATATCTTTTGTCTTTCGCTAAGATTTAACTGCGGTCGTATGAGTTTTTGTGCGAGTGATCTAACCACTATACCACGACCCCTCGTGGCATGTAATGATTTAATTAATGTCCTGCGTGTGTTTGAATTTTTAAATATTGTGTTTTTGATATATAGCAAACATTCCTATAAGTATATTCATAATTGGGCACTTATACGTTTGCAATTATAGAAAGCACTTAAGATAGTTCTAAGTTGACAACGCTTTTTAGGGCACATACTTTTAGCTTAAAATGCATAAATAATGCGATCGTGCATATATACTAGCTTCTCACAGCACTCATATCCCAGCAGAAATTAATGCTTACCAGTAAGCTATTTTCTAAAGGGAGAAATTGTGAACAATCACTTACACATGCGCATAAATAATGCATAATTTTTTCATGAAATGAGCACCTAAAATTCAATAGAAATGCAAATTTATTGTAAAAAGTATAAAACATTAAAAATAATACCTTATTCTGTAGCATTTTTAGAAGCGTTAAAGCATGAATAAACAATATAATGCTTCCATTATTGCTTACAATTTTATTTATTGCTTCCAAATTAGAAAAAATTTTCTGCTAGGATTTTGTGCGTCAATTTAATGGAAAGATTTTAAAAGCTTGTATATGGAAATCAATTAATCTTGGAGCTGTTGTCAGAAGAAACTATACAAAATTTAAACTATACAAAATTTTATTTATTCTGAAGCATGCTTGCCTTGTTGATTACCTTTACAATTGTAACAGCCTAGAGGAAAGAATTTTATGTTTTATAAATTAATTATTCTCCATAATTCAGAAATTGAAAGCGAGTTAACTTAGTGTCGCATAAATTTTAAAAATTTTTATCATTTTATATTTATTTTCGTTTTATAAATTATCTTATTCTTAGACTCAATTATCATTAACGTAATTTCTCATATTTTTAATTAGTTTTAAAATTATTTAGGTATTATTTAATTTAGACTGAGTATAGTTACTGTACACTGTTTTCTATAAAATCTATTTTATCCCTTCGATGTTCCGAAGAAATAACTCTTTTTCCATATGAACTTCAGCAGTTCTGAATTTCTAGCTGTAGGTATATTTGCCGTTTAGGCATGCCTGTCTAAATACTAATTAATTTTGTCTTCAAAAAATTACCTGAAAATGGGGGCTATAAATAGTTACTGCTGTCTTAAACAAATAAAATAAAATTATTAATTGCGGAAGCCCCTTTTGAAAGAACCTTTAGGTTTCTGGCAAAAATTAATTTGGATTGTTTCTTTTAAAACACATAATAAAATAGTTGCTCTTTAAATTTTAAAATAAATTAATAAGTTTTTCAATTATTTCAATTATTCAAAAATAAATTTTTGAGCAATTATTTCCTTCAACAAATTTTTTCCCTGCTAAATTACTACTTTAAATAGAAATATTGTGAAATGTAGTAATATAGTAACACTCAGCGTATGATTAATATTTATGAAACATTCATAATACTTATACGCTCAAGTGTGCTCGCATAACGAAGGCTTAATGTAGCTCTCAACACCTGCATTTGTGTATAAAAAAAGAAGAATAGAAACGTCATCACTATCTTTATAGCTTTTTACTTGTTTAGTAGCATAATAAATGTTTAATTTAAGTATTATTTTTATAGGCCATAAACTAAGGAAAACAGATAAAAAAAAATTAAATACATTGTTTAAGAATTTATCTTAAAAGCCATTAATTTAAGAATGGTCTTTACAAAACTTAAATATATTTTATGACCACTTTATGTTACAATAAACCCCCTGTATTATAAGCCCAGCTGTACATACACTTTTACAAATAGCTGAAATACTAATTGAGTTGACATTTAGTTGCCACAAAGAAAAAATAAAAAAAAAAAAATGAATTGTGTTGCAAAAAATTTTATATCCGTATTTAAGGCAATAAAAAAAAATTCAGAGTTTAAAGGAAGTTCACGCGTTTCAAAACACCAAAGAATTGTTTTCCGTTTAAAGCGGAAAAGAGGGGAAATAAACATGTTGTTAATGACACAACTGTGGATGTGTTTTTAGAAACTTTTTAACAAATATGTACGTAATATAGAAAATTTTTTATATTTGATGTAAAAATAGGGGATTTTTACATAACGATACTGGAAAAATGACTATAGAAATTGTAAAATAAAAATATATTTTTATTTCTACAAATTTTTTCCTTAAACAATTATTAAAAAAATGTTATCCTTTTAGCAGTGGTTTTTAATTCGTTACTCAACTAAAATGATGTACTGGTACATAAAATATTAAAATATTTGATGAACTATACCATTTGACACAGACTAAGCAATTTGTAGAGTATCTTGTTTGCTAACAATAGAACCAGGAAATGATTCACTTGATTTGTATACGAAATTGTCGATCACACCCACTATTTTATGAGAACATTTAATACAAAAATTTCGTTTTATGTAAATGCTTCTTAAAAGTTATTACAAAAATTAATAATAAAAAACAATATTTAAATTTTCAGTTAATGAAATATGTAGCAACAGTTAGTAAGGGGGATAGGGTCGTGGTATTGGTTAGAGCGCTAGCACAAAAACGGTTCAGATTCAAATCTTAGCGAAGGAGAAAAATGAAATGAAAAAATAAAATTTGCGATTTTATAAAAATTATAATTAAACAAATAAGAGATTCCAAGTGTCAATTTTCAAGAGTCGATCTAACATTCAAGTCTACTCCACCTTTGAAACGAATGCTCAGGAGTACAGTGCCACCTTCTATGAAGATAACAGCTAACCTACTTAGTGAAGACACTCACCACTCACAATTAATGTCCACCGACATTTGGGGCAATTGCTGTTGATGATTCAAGGGTGAAGATATTACATTGACTTTTGAGTAGTCAAATTGGCAGCAACATGTCTCATCAACGAAAAGGCGCCTGGAAAAAAAATAAATCTATCTATGTATCTTCAAATTCTAATACAATGCACTGCCTGAGTAGGGGTTTACCCCAGAGTATTGTATTTGTCTATCTATTTATCTATATAAATTAAAGTCAATGTTGTTCGTTGGTCATTGCTTCAGTTGAGAACGTCTGGACAGATTTTGACGATTATTTCATTCTAATGATCGTCGTGATCCAGCTTAGGTTTTTACGGAAAGAAAATTTTGCCCCGCCCACTTTTTGATTTACCTAAAAACAGAAAATGGCTCCATCGGTTTGACTAATTTTTCTTTCAAATGTTTGTATTAATCCATTTTAAGTTTTCGTCGAGAAACAAATTTGCCACGCCTACTTTTACGCCCACTTTTTTCTATTTCAGATATGCGATGCAATCCAATTTAAGTTTTCAGTAATTTTAAGAAAATTGTTATTATGTAAAAATTTTTTAATTTAACAGTAGGTCTTTACATATACATACATATAAATTAAAATCAATGATGTTCTTTTTTTCCTCATTTTACCGCATTTTATAAATCAAACGAATTTTTTTTTTCTAATTTAGATAGGAAAGCGCTTATCGAGTCAGCTAGTAGGAAATAGTTGTTACGTTGTTTTACCCTATATTTTAAAAAATGTGTAAAATTGTTCGTCAATATTTATGCAAAATGTACACAGTGGCTAACAAAACTGGCTATGGTGTAACAATATACACAACTTTTGCTGTTAGGCCCACTTTTTTTAACGAGTTTTTTTTCCTTTCTATCGATTTTTAAATTTAAATCTCTATCTTTAATAAAAGTAACTTATTTTTATATTTTTTGTTGGTTTTTTTTTTATTTTTATTCTAATTTTTTATTTTTTTTTCTCTTTTTTTTTTCCTTTAAGTAAGATGAATGTTCATTCTCTTTATCTGTTATGTATTTCATTTACTGGCTTTCTCTCACTCGTTACCTGTCAAATAAAATGTTTCATCTTTTATAACATTTGAAAGCTTAACCAAGAAAATTCTCTAAATAAACAAGATTTTACAATATGGCCTTTAATATAGTACGTTTTTACAAAAAAGAAAAAAAGAAACAATTTATCGACATTTTACTGACCCTTTCTCTTTGGTAGTGGAAAAAAACTGGAGCAATATTTTTCTTTGTGGGTTTTTTTTTATCTTTAAAGTGAAAATATTTTTGTCTAATATTTATGACATGTTTAAAGCCAATATAACTTATTTCTGTCTATGGTAATAGTATTATAGTTCTTAAGTTGCTTTATTTTTTTAAGGGTTTTCTTACATTTTAAATGTTGATATTTACAACTATTTTTATTTTTATACTGCCTGGTTTTTGGCAAACCCTCGCTCTGACATCTAGAAAAAAATATATGTATGGAAAAGTATTTCTTTCGGCGACTACCTCTTAGCAATCTTCTGCCAAAAGCTCTTAGAGTAACTGATTGCCATGAACAAACTTCTCAACACTGTCGTTCGGAGTCGACTTTAAACTGTAGGTCCCGGTACTCATGGTTAAAAATTGACACACACAACATGAGTTCTGCAAGAAGTTAGGGCTTAACCGTGAAATAAGGTTATAATGGCCAATTATGTATGTATGTATGATAATAATACTAACGATTTATTCAATATTGAGCTGTTACTTTACCATTATTTGTCTAAAAGTATTAAAAAATTAAAATAAATAATTTAATTCGCTTAAAATAAAGTTGGAAATTATTTGTGGATGTAGAGAAAATTGTAGATTTAAAGTAGGCGTTGTTTTCAAAATACCTATAAAACTGTTTTTAGGAAATTCGTCTTATACTAGATTAGGATCAGTTAAACGGGCGTAGTTACTATCTTCTAAGGTTCACTTAAATTACTTTCATAAGTTGCAGGCTATTTGTGAGTTCACTCGCATGCTCCCTGTACCTTTGTGATGTCCTTTAAAAATCGTCTTATTAAGGTTCCTTAATTCAGACATGCGATTTATTAAACCTATTCTTTGCCCGGAAATTAACCAAATTTGTTAAATAAATATCCATTGAATAGTTGAGTTTATGTACAAATCGCGCGAAAAGGGGCTTAATATATCCAAGACCTGAAAGCAAAATGTTCTACCGATTCCTTTCACAAAGTCAAGCTAAATTTTTTTGCGTATTTTACTGCAAGAAATATTGACAAGTAAAGAGGGAAGTCATGAAAAGAGAAGTGTATACTCTATGAACTCGATAATTAAATAGACTGATAAATACCTTGTAATTTCTTACTGTAAAATACCAAATAGACAAAAAATATTATAAATTAGGTGTTATATATAAGTACCTTTCAGTGTTTCCGTAAGTGGAGTTAAATTTAAAGTAGTAGCCTTGAATGGGGAAGCGAAAAGTATATGATCTGTTGAAAAAAAAAGTATTAAGTGCCATGCAATTACTTGTAGTGCAGTACCAAATAATAAGAAAAAATTAATCTTCTCACAACTCATAAAATATTCATTATACAAGAACGAGTAATCCAAAAGTAGTTTACCCACCTAAAAATTCTTTACCCTCCGAGAGCTCACAGTCTATATTTTAGGCATGCGATGACAAATAACGTTTGAGGGAATGTCATTGATATTGACACGTAATTCCTTCTGCTAAAACCAGCAGAAAAACTTTCATATATTCTTATTAAATATGTCATAAAACCTAAGCTTTCTTTTCTTAAGACAACACAACTAAAGAATTCTGCTTACATTCGCCTGTATTACTAAAACACATACTGAAAAACTCCAAGAGTGCTGTAAAGTTAGATTTATAACTAAATTAAAGGGAACGAATGTTCCCACAAGAGAAAAATTAATTATCCGCCCTGGAAAAAAAATATGTATTTATTAAGTGTACGGCTTTCTTTACAATTTTTGCTTGTATAAACCTACAATTATTAGTTACTTAAAATAGAGGTAAGTTTCTTGATAAACTTCTATAATAAGTATTTTTTAAAACTTTTAAGTCTTAAAAAAACTTATTATTTAATATTTAATGTAAACATACATATATTTCATCTCGCTGTAGCCTTAAATTTTATACAATTTTTAATCAGTGAAAACTATCCAAAGCCATTATAAGAAAACAAAAATTAATTATATTTAGAGTAACATTACATTACAGTCTAGCGAATTAGACAGTTTCTCTTTATTGACTCTTTCATTGGCTTTCTTTACTCTGTCCTCTTCTTTTATTTTCTTTATTTTTCCTGTTATTTTCATGCAAACATTTGCTTTTCTTTAAACTCATCCATTCAACAAATTTCGACTATTGAGGTCATTGATCAAATGGTGATTTTTAAGAAAATTGATTTTAAAATGTAACTTTTTTTACTACTTAAACGGTAAAGATAGATGGATGATATCGTTTTAGGAAAAAAGGATGGTAATTTTATAGATAAAAAGGGACACTTTTCAATATTGATTTAAAAAAAAAATATAACGAATGTATTCACTTTTTCTCTTAAACAGAAAAAATATAAAAAATCTCTTAATTTAATCATAAAATTTTAGAGGCCGTTTAAAGCCAATCTCTTAATGGTTAAAGGGATTAACAACTAAAAAAAAATACCATAAAATAAATGATTCGCTTATAGTGAAACAGGACGTATGAGTGATATTTTTCAAGAGTTGGGACAAACATTTTTCTTGTGAACTATTGATTGGTGGATTATACAATGTTTGTGTGATTTTGTTTCATAATTGTATGACTTTAGTATATTCCTAAAAAGTAAATTTAAAAAATATATGAAATCATAAACATTTAAACATTTAAACATTTTTAGGATGAATAACTGCTTATGTATAACAATTTTGGAAACTTTTATTAAAATTATTGGAAAAAAAAAAATTTAATATTTTTATTTAAAAATAATTGTTTTTCTTTCATAGAGCATTTCCTTCCAAAAATATTTATAAAAAAAAATTATATAATAATTGTCGTCAACATTTCTATCTCTCCCTATAAACTTTACGAAAATTGGTATGCAGAACTCAACTTCAAGCCGAAACGTAATAAAACATGAATAAAAAACATTTGGACTGAGTAAAATGGGTTACCAAAAATCAGGATAAATGAAGTTTTCTTAGTGCGAAACCAACAAGTATTGTACAATTTTGCAATCCTAATTAAATTTGCTAACTTTTAAGGGCACTTGCTAAGGCACTTTGCTATATTTTTTATAGGAGGACCTTTCAAACTCGACAAATTTTTAAAACATTAAATTTACAGTTTAACAAATAGTTTAAATTCTTTTGACTGTGGTTTTAGAAATGTTATTTAGGGTCACGCTTCCAAAGTTTAAATGAACAAAAAAATTTCTATGTTCTTCTTAAATGCCTATAAACTTTAAATTGCATGGGATAGCTTTTCTTTTTAATTTTCTGATGATGATTACAATCAATCCTCTCTGTCCGTTTTGGCTTGATGTTGAGTTCTGGGACACCCTGTATAAAGACTGATCACAAAAAAATGTCACTTTTTTATTGAGACCAATGCGGTGCATTGTATCGGAATTTTTGTGGAAGGGATAGTACATTATGACAACAGAACATATATTTTTTTGTCTTATATTATTAAGCTTCTTACGAATGAGAAAAATTGCTGTGAATTGATCATTCATAGGTCAGAATTTTGCCTTCAACCTTGGTTGATCAAAAGCAATTACCCCATTGTTTCATGTTGATTGTGGTGAGTGCTAGTGCTAAGTAGATTTTTAGCTGTTATCTGCTACTTCCCAATAAGTGGCGTTTTTATAATGATCATTCGTTTTTCATTGTCAAAGTTTAAGGTGGAATAGAGTGGAATGTTAAGAAGCGATTATCTTGTAGATGGACTTCTTAGAGGGGGTTGAGGGGACCTATTATTTTTAAATTATAATTTTTAAAAAAACCTCAAATTTACTTTTTTATTTTTCACTTTTGCTCGGATTCGAACCTGGGTCGTTTAAGTTTTTGTGTGAGTGCACTAATCACCATACCACGCTTCCCCGCAAAAGTAAAAATAATCCTATGCTTAATCGGTCCAAAATACATTCATTTATGCCAAACTTTATTACATTATCCAGCTAAAAACAACAAAATTTTCCAAAATGGTTTTAGTTGTAACAAAACAAAAGCAGATGGTATTTTTTTTAATAGATTTAATAGAAAATGTTAGTGAAAGGTATTGAGCAAAATTTTAGGCAACTTTGTTAAATTTATTTAATTTTCTTGTAACAAATACATTGGCGTACTGGCATGTTGCAGACACCCATTTAAAGCTGGGAAATTTCGGAGAAGAGATATAAGACAATAAAAAAAACAGCAGAATAATTTTTACTCATAAATTATTTTCTTATTAAATATTATTTCATCAAAATATATTCATCAATATTATGAAGTTACAGTTAAAAAACTTGCAAACGATAATGGTTAAATATTACGAAGTTTCTAAATTCTGATTTATTTAGAGAGCCATTGGAAATTGAATACAGCAGTAGTAATATTTAATTAAAAAAAACATACTGAGTATTTTGCATAACAACTAATAAAATATATCATTAAAAAATGTTGTAGAATTTTCTGTCCATTAAATGAGTGCTATGTTTTAGTACAGGGGTTCTTAAATGAGGATCATTTAAAAATTTCGAATATTATATAAGTAATTAGAAAAAAAAACTGATAATATGACCGGGAATATTTAAAAACTAATGTACAAACATTATTAATATAGAATTTCACTTAAAAAGTAGCGTATTATTGTCTTTAGCCTACCATTTTTTGTCACAGTAGGCTAGTGGGCACATACACTTACATATGGCGAGTCTATAGAAATTTTCTAAAGGGTCCATTAAGAAATATTTTGTGAGAACCCCTATTTTAGGATTTATTTATTAATGTTGGCTTTTGTTATTGTTAATAAAAATCTCTAGATGAGCTTAAAAGCAAAAGTAATAAAAACAACAAATGATTCAACAAAGAATGTACAAATAAAAACATGCACATATACATAGGCAAATAGCTCATATGTATACTAACCCATACACTTACTTATTCTCATGCATATTTCTTCTTTATCGCTCTCTCTCTCTCTCTCTCTCGCTTTTTCTTTCTATTTGCCTTCTATTTTACTTACACAAAGTGATTAAGTCATTTGTTATTAAAACCAGCTCTTATACTCGTACTAACCCCTGCGGCTGTCTTTTACTTTGTTTTTCATTTTCGCTTTTATATTTTTCACTTTTTTTTTCTTCCTGTAATTGTATTGGTTTTGTTTACAACATAAATCTCTTTATATGTACAGTCGTGCTTGTTATTCATTAGAGAGTGGGAGAGCATAAATAAAATATATTGCATGCGTGTGCTAATGTATGTAAGTGTTGCTGTGGTACTAACTTATACTACAACTACTTTTTTGTATTTGTTTTTTTTTAACATTTCGTTTTTTTTTCTTCTTTTTTTTTGTTATTTGTAACACAATATTTATGAAAAAAAAGAGAAGTAGAACTGTAATACTCTGCTTTGTAATACAAAGCAACAAAAGTTATAGCAAAAACAACACTCAACAAAAGAATGTAATAACTTGGTTATAATAATTTGTAACTTTGTATGTTTTTGTTGTTATTGTGGCTGCTGGCGTTTATGGTATTTCTGCTTTTATATGTATAGAACATACCTACAGCAGTGGGCATTTAATTAAGTACAAAAAGCAAATATAATATAATATAATAATATAACTCCATAACTCACAAGCAATTTTGTGACACATAAATAACCGATAATTCTAAAACTAATGTCGTAGGAATTAGGGTCAAATTACTTATTATATATTGCAGTTAATAAAGGTATTGAAATAAAGACCTTAATGTATAATAAGTATGGATCGACAACTGAACAAGTGGTTGGGCTCTCGAGTAGATCAAGGGCACAAAAGCTTTTATTTTCATTAAAATATAATAATTATTAAAATCGACACTTTCCTCTAGAGTAAAGTCTAATCCATGTGTATGTAGATATATAAATCTCAGTATAAGCCTATTTTTTTGTCAGTTAGTTACGCCTAAACGATGCCTGAACCACCGTAAGTGCAATAAGTTATGTTTTTTTTTCAAAAATGGACCTGGATGTGGTACCTCTCATACAAAATAAATGGTAATTTTGGTATATCTTGAGAACAGTTGATGTTAAAGTTTCTAAACTCAGTTTAAATGACTTCGTGGTTAAGGCAAATTATTAGTCAGAAAGTGGGCGAAATTGGGAAAGTGCATGTGATAACACCCATACAAGTTAAATATTGAAGTTTTGAAGTTAAAGCTTCTAAATTTTGTGTGATTAATTTCGTAGTCAGAAGTACGAAAAAGAGCAGGCAAGAAGGCGTGGTAGCTTCTACACAAAGTAGCTTTTGACTTCTGTATATATTGAGATTATTGGTTATAGAAAAAGATACTGAAATGTGTCTCAATTCTTTCGTAGTCACTAAAACGCATTAGAAGAAAATTGCGGACACATTGTAGTGAAAAACGTAGCGAAGCATGCAGGGTTAGTATATAAATAGCTTTGTGTTTAAAATTTGAACATATACATTAGGGTGGGTCAATTTGTTCGGTACCGAAAAACCTGACAAAGCGTATAGCAAGGTCGTAATCTACGAGAAATTCTAAGAACTTTTCCCAAAGAAACCATGGTTCTAAAATCAAAATCGAGCTTCCGGTTTTTTACGAGAAAATTTGGTGTTTAGGTCATCCGAAAATAATGCTATTTTTTTGGAAGTATTCATTGCAATTGGTGAATAGTTGACCTGTAACGCTGGAAGAGGGCTTATTTTAAAGGAAATTATCTCAGCTTTCTATATCTGTCCTCATTTATAGAAAATTGTTTACCCAAATAATGGTTTTGGAGGTTTATGTCAAAATAAGAATAGTAAAACTGTTAAAAACCTAAAATTATTATTATTGTGACATAAACCTCCAAAACCATTATTTGGGTAAACAATTTTCTATAAATGCGGACAGATATAGAAAGCTAAGATAATTTCCTTTAAAATAAGCCCTCTTCCAGCGTTACAGGTCAACTATTCACCAATTGCAATGAATAGTTCCAAAAAAATAGCATTATTTTCGGATGACCTGAACACCAAATTTTCTCGTAAAAAACCGGAAGCTCGATTTTGATTTTAGAATCATGGTTTCTTTGGGAAAAGTTCTTAGAATTTCTCGTAGATTACGATTTTGCTATACGCTTAGTAGGCAAAAAAATTGACCCACCCTAATATACATATCTAGTTATGTTACTAGAAGTCATATTTAATAAATTAAATTAATTTCACTTGCGTCGGTTAATATTGGAAAAAAATTTATTATTTAACAATTTGAGCAATTTTATTCAATATACCACGTTGAGATAGCCATTGAAAACGTCTTCCTACAAATATTTGTAATATGCTCTGGGGAAGGAAGTAACATTGAAAATGATATCTAAATTACTTTTGTTTGTATGTCTTCTTGTTTGGATTGTTTATGTGTACGATAGTCATTTGAAACCCCAGCTCTGACATCTTGAAAAAACGAAAGTTAAAAAAATATTTCTTCTTCGCAGTCTTCTGGCAAAAACTCTGAATGTAACTGATTGTCATGAAAAAGCTTATCATGTAAGACGTTCGGAATAAAAATAAAAATTGACAAACACAACATGGGTGCCTCGATAAGCTAGGCCGTAATCCTGAAATAGGATTGTAATAGTCAATTATATGTGTATGTATGCAGTCATTTTCGTAATCCGTCGTCCGAGGTCTTTTTGCAAAAAAAAAAAAAAAAAAAAAAAATAACATAAATAAACTAATGCGTCCACAAATTTAATTACAAGGCATTTGACATTGAAAAGTTTTACACTTATGAATTCAATGGAAAAAAGTCTCTGAAAATTTATAATCTTTAGACTATTTCACAATGTCGAGTGAGTGCTCTCTTTTGATTGCTGGGCAAAAAAAAATTGATTTTGGTTTCTCTACATCAGAATTAAGTGCGAAAAAACGAATAAGATAAAGAAAAGAGAAAAACGTAATGATTTTCATACAAAACCCAATTGCACAATGTCGAATACACTCGAAGGCAAATGTCAACATGACGCACTTGCCTTATAGCTTTCGTTTGATACAAAACACGAAACAGTTGTAAATACATACAATCACATACTGTACAATAGATATGTACAAAAAGATCTTAGACAACAAAATTGTGCCCATTCCAGTATAAAATGTTCACATGCGTACACACTTTTTTTATAATACAAAAGCACACGCACATACATAAACCCTTTTGTTTAGGTTTTATATCGTCATTTTTTATATCATTAAGCTACCAATATACGTTACAATTACAACAAACAATAAACTGACCCAATTACAATGTAATTTGCGTAGAAAATCGATAAAATGTGGTAAACGTTGGATGAAAGCCGGATCACTATTTGCACTTTTAAACAGATTTGCATTTGTTCACAAGCAAAATAGTAGTTTATTTTATTAGATGCTGAAGGCTCGAGTTCGAGCCCCAGGAAAGGTGTGATAAATTATTTAATTTAATTTTTGTTTCATTGCAGTTAAGTTTGATCTAATTAAAGCATTTCTGACGAAACAAAAAGTAGTTTATTTTATATTATTAAAGAATTTAATTAAAAATTTTCATCTATCATCACTTAATTTTTACCATACATAAAAAAGAAAAATGGTGAGACGTAAGAGCAGGCGAAAGACTTAGAGAAACCAAAAATATATTTTTTTCGTGTGCCTGTGTTTTGCTCAGTGACTAAAGTAATGGCAGTATGAGTTTATAGATAATTGTAACGTGAAATACACAATGCTTTAGGTAAAGTATTTGTTTTTTTGCCAGAGGATTAGTTTGTGGAACAATCCTAACGCAAATGTTTTTTCTGTGGATTACGATATACAGAGATCCAGGTCAATTGTCAATGAACACTTCCTAATTTCAGAAACTCTATAAAAACTTAAAACTTTTTTTTGGTTTGGTAGAAACAAACAACTTTAAATTTTTTAGAGATAAATTTAATATTGAAAAGGTGGGTGTGCCTAATTCTTTGCACGCAGCTGTATTAATGATTTTTTATATATTAATGTTTTTCTTTTTTCTTTTGCTTTGCTTTGACCCAGTGAGATTTATATACAATTATGTCTGTTCATTAAGTCAAAAGCAAGCTTTAATTAATATTTTCTTTATCTATTTTTTCTTCATGCATATGAAATGGAGGAATTTATGGAATTTAGCCACTAAATATTATGAATCAGTGATATTCTAAAACTTTTTCTTAAGTAATGATCAGCTTTAAAATTGGTACGCTTTTTTCAGCTACCAGTTCTTTTTAAAATTTTGTAACTACCCTGCTAATAAGTTTTTGTACCTCCGTAATTTGCAATTTGTTTTTTTGTTGTTGTAATTTTTCTTTTTAATTTGTAAGTGCCTAGTCCATAAACAAAAAAGAATTAAAAATTACGATTTAATGTTTAGCCAAAAAGTAGTATATGAAGTTAAATTTTTTTTTTGTAGCGCTATTTGATAGTCGACTTACGAAACAATTGCTTCCCATTTTATTCCTACATTGCTGTTATTTCGGTATTAATTCTTATATTTTTGGTCAATTCTGCTTTCTTTTATAAAATTTTGTTTTTCGATTTCCTCTTTTTCTATTAAAAGTTCAGATTTAAAGTTATGGTTTTTCTTGTTATTTTGTTAACTTGGCTGTTTCCTATTTTTATTTTTATTTTTCTTTTCGAAATTTATGTGCTAAGTTTTGTATTTTTAAAGTTTTTTTTTTACCCAATCATAAGAAAAACTGTTTTAATTTGTGTATTTGGGGTATAAAGGTATATAGGGTTTCTCTTTTTTAATCTGTAACCAATTAAACTTTAGATTACAAGTTATTCCATGATAAATGGCTTTTCGTTGGAATTTCAAAAGAAATATTGTTTAGGAACAAACAAATTTTTTTCCAAATATTGAAACTTTAAATGTAAAAGTAAGAGATTAAGAAAAATTATTAATTTTTTTAAAAAAAACAGACACATTTTTTTGCAAAAAGTGAAACAGTTTAGTACAATTTAGAATAAAGTTAATTGTGCTTTTTATAAAATACAAAAAAAAAACTAATTGAGACTCATAGCTTTTGTTGTATTTGGAAACATCACTTTATAAAATCTATAAAAAAAAAATAAAAAATTTTATGCTGATTCGTATGAAACAAAATCTATTTTTCTTGTTATTAAAATTTAGAAAGTATGTATTTTGTTTACATTTCGTGACTTTTTGACTAAAGAACAATTTTTTTTTTATTTTTTAATCACTTGTTTTTACTTTACACAAAATGTCTAATATTAGGTTTGTTCCAAGACTTAAATTATAATTCGTTATTTATCTAAAGAAGATTTTTTTGTTGTTAAACTTGTATGCTTAAAGACATTATAAACACTTAACCCCATATTCAAGAAACAAAAAAAATTTAAATAGATTTGGAATTTATTAAAAACAGATTGCATAGAAATTTTGATTAAAAACTCATTTTAAATACTCGTTTATTTTTTTTTTATAAATATGGGCATATAATTATATTATTAAATATATTATATTTTTAAATAGTAAGATATAAGTATAAATTATATTATATTATTAAATAGTAAGTGTTTAGAAACGCATTATTGACATCACTGACACATCTGTATTGTCCCTTTTTATTTTCATGTTGTAAAATAAGTCAGTTGATTATCAGTGAGTGAGCAGAACGCGGCGGTACAAGTAATGTAATAAAAATTAATAACGTAAAACAAATAAATATTGGTGAATTAAACATAAAACATACATAATCAGACCAAAATTGTAAATTATTATATTAAAGATACAAAATTTAGACATTTTAACTAACATAAAAACTAAATTATAAGACAAAATAAAGCATATCAAATTTGAAATTTAAACTCTTAAAAGTGAACCGTGTTTTATTTAGTGTTTAGGTTCGACCCCAAACAGTAAGAAAATTCAAATTGTACGGACGGCAAAAAATTTAGGCATTACTTTCAACAACTTCTTGACATGGTCTGATCACATTAATAATGCAGCAGGTAAAACATATGCAATGCTTTGAACATTATGGAGCACTCAAAACTATACGCCGCTCAAAATTCGTATTCTACTTGCGAAGACATATCTCATGCCTAGTCTGTTATATGGATGTGAAATATATGCATATTGTGATTACGCTAGCAGGAGGAAACTAATATCAGCGTATAACTCAATTCTAAGATATGTTTTCGATTTGCGGAGATATGATCATATATCCCAGTTTTCGAGCAAGCTTTATTGTGTTAATTTCTTTAATCTTCTAAATATACGTACTCTGATAATGCTGCACAAAATCATATACAACCGTCAACCCAGATATCTCCATGAAAGAATCATTGCAACTTGCTCAGAGAGGACAAATGATATACGACCAATAAAATATACTAATTCCGTATCTAAATGGCAGTTCTATGTTAACTCAATTCGTATCTGGAACTTACTACCGTCTAATATTAAAGCAATAAGCAACGCAAAGCAGTTTAGGAAAGAAATTTTTACAATGTATATGTCAAATTGATGTTTTTTATATTTTTTGTTTATTTTTTTTAATATTTACTTAACTGGCCATTACAACCCTGTTTCAGGATTAAGGCCTAGCTCTCGCAGCACCCATGTTGTGTGTGTTAAGTTTTATTCATGAGTACCGGAAAGTACAGTTTAAAGTCGATTCCGTATGACATACTTATTCATAGCAATCAGTTGTTCTCAAAACTTTTACCAGAAGATTGCTAAGAGGTAGTCGCCAAAAGAAATATTTTTTTTTTCTAATATTTAATTTTTTCAAGACGCCAGAGCTGGGGTTTGAACCCAGAGCTCTTATCTAGTTAACCAAAACACTAACCACTAAATCACCCTGGCAAAAAAGCGAGTTTTCTATGTAAAGCATTGAGCAGTTCACAGGACAATTATCTATGAACTCATACACCTTCTACTTTGTAAGAAATACGGTTATTATATAAGAAGATTACAGATTTTTACACATTTTTTCATAGTGAATACAAAAGCGTTAAATGCCAAATGTTTTGTGAACAAATTTATTGATGCATTAGTTAAGTCATTGGCCCCACAAAATTGTAACAGTGTGTGTGTGTGTGCTGCTTAAATGGAACTTATTCTCAATTCGCAATTTACTCTCGTAAAAAAGAAAGAATCTGTAAAACTGCAAGTTCATGGTATAAAAAACATATATTTTACACTTCAATGACTTTCAATTGGTTTGGTTTTAAAAAGAATTTTTTTTTCGTTGCTTTTTAAACCAGGCAGAAGTTTTGTTTTTGCCTTCTGAGGATGAGTTCTTAAAAAACTTTCTGTTTTTTTGAAAACTTTTTTAAACAGCAATAGGTGTGAAATTATTTTTTGCAATTCTGTTTTTAACCTCCCCAATTTATTTGTAATGAATAGCGATGAACATTTTCTTTAAGAAAATATATATTTTATAGCTTTGGTTTATTGTTTGGTGAACCAAAGTGATGAAGGTAATATTTACTTTCACTTTTTTTTAGAATGAATTTCAAGATTTTGAAAAATATTGACTTAAAAGTGCTTTATAACTTTGGATTAAATTTCAGTTGTTATTTTTAGTTTTAAAAGAAAATTTTTTTAATGTTTTAGATATATTTTCGGAATTCTCTAACACTTCAGCGTTCTATTGTGTTATTTTTATATTTTTGTTTTTATTAAAAGTTTTATTTTCAATTTGTTCTTTTGACCAAACAATAGATCATGCTTTTTTAAATTCAACAGTTTTAACTTTCAAATGAACAGCCATATTGCTTTCGCCTTTTGAACTGTATGATCCGTATACATCGTTAAGACAGTCATGATTATATTACTCCAACAATTTATACAAACAAAAATCAGTCAATAATTAAAGAAATTAATAAATGACTTCATGTATTTAATTGTACACAAATTCGTTCACCTGTTTTTGTTTAGCGTGTTTCTGAATAAATAAAATAGCAAAAACAGGGGGTGCTGTACATCATCGGTGGTTATGAGATTTATACTACAATTTCCTTTTTCATCACTTTTCACACCTAGTTTGTGTACGTGTACTTAAATGTACACTTTCTTTGGCAATGATATTGGGCAGTATATTTGTAGCTTAAAATTAAATCTGAAGTAAAGTAGAAATTGTGGAAATCAACGTCTAACAAATTGTTCCAAAAATCGTTACTTTTGTGCTCTGTACCAACGGCGTATAGATATTGAAGCTACCTAAGTAGGAAAAAAACATTTTTTTTCCAAAAACCATTAATTTCTCAACATAGTCTCCTTTTAGCTCAATACACTTAGTAAGACGATTTTCCAACTTTTTTATACCATCTGAATAATACGATTTTGGGAACTCCTCAAAATACGCGTTAGTTTTGGTAATCACTTCTTCGTTTGAAATGAATCTTTTTCCTGCGAGCTATTTTTTCAAGTTTGGAAACAGGAAAAAGTCACTAGGCGCTAAATCTGGGCTATAAGGTGGATGATCAACCAATTCGAAGTGGATTTCTCGTAGTTTTAGCATCGTATCTAATGCTGTGTGAACCGGTGCGTTGTCTTGAAGAAAGAGCACTTTTTCTTGTTTAAATGTGGTCGTTTTTCCTTGATTGCATCAACCAATTGATCCAATAATGCACGACAATACCCTCCTGTGATTGTGGATCCCTTTTCAAGATAATCGATGAGCAATATTCCGTGTGCATCATAAGTGAATTTATTTTCATCATAGAAATCTAGAACCGGGACCAATCGATGAGTATTTTTTTTTCTGATGAAATGATGCAAAAAACGTATGTTCGATTTTTTGTCAGTTACAGCGTTCTTTAATTCTTGCGACGATATAATCTTATAATAAATTTAATTTAGTTTACTGGAGCACTTATGGAAAAGAATAAGTTCGGAAAATTTAGCTTTAACCTTCTTTAGATCTTTAAAAATTAGTATTTAGTTTGTATGTGAGATACAATGCCCACTTGCTAAATTCTGTGCCTTTTATGAATGTTGATTGATTTTCAAACCATTTAGACCAACTTTAGTAACTTTACCTTTAAATGTTCACCAGATATAAAACAAACATCAGTACCTAGCTTGTATGTGAGACACCACACTTACTTTTTCAATTGCGCTTACTTTCATGGCTTTAGCCATTGAATCACTAAGTCCAAAATCGGCAACTTAAACCTTAACCGTTCTTAAGAAATACAAAAATCAGTATATAGTTGGTATGGTAGTTACCATTCTGAAAAAGACATACCCCATTGCACTATCGATAGTTGAATCTTTCTATATTCCAAATTTCAACAAAATCGCTTTAGTCGCTTTAGGCGTGATTGACTGACAAACAAGCATACTTACAAAGAGATTTGTAATATAAATATGGAATAACCTTATGTGTGTGAAGATAAATACGTATTTAACTAGTACAGACAAAAACCTTTTATTTTAGCAGAGCTAAATATGCCAAAAGCACTGTTGATTGTGAACTTTTCCACTCTTTTATAATTGTTATTATGGAAAATCTAGGACTTCTACAGATATAGGGCTATATGTGCGTGGTAGTCCTAAGGGTCGTCTATCTACCTGGAATAGTGGCATATCTGAAATAATTTTGGGAGGTGATATATTTCGGTTCAAAAAATGATCTATTTTGAAAAATGTCAGAATTTCTGGAAAAGATTCGGGGTCATTATGGATCTAGGTCTTCTACAGATATAGGACTACCACGCACATACCTTTTGTTCTTTAAATTTATTTAACGACTTGTCTTTCTTTTTTAAATTTATTAATTTTTTTGTTTGTTGTTTTTAAAGTTGGTATTGTTGGTGGTGAAGGCTGATACTGTTTTCATTGTTAAACTGCGGTAGTTCTTCTTTTTATTTCTTTCCAAGTTGACATGTTGTTTTCACTTTTGCTGTAGTGTATTAAAAACAATTGTTGTCATGATTTTAATATATGTACATACATATATAAAAGTAATGTCTACACATACTTTTACAATACGCCTATACCCAGGAAACAAAAAGACAAGCGTTCAAGACATGAGTCGATAAGAAGCCAAAAAATTCGGATTAAAAAAAAAATAAAATAAAATAAAATAAAATAAAATAAAATAAAATACCTGGGGCTTCATACAAATTTTCTAAGAGTGATTGCTGGAATTTTCAAAACATCCTCAAAATCTTGAACAACGGCTAAAAACCGTTTTTTTTTACTAAACTGGTCATAACTTGGTCAAATGCCGACTAATTTGAAAAAAAAAAGAATTTCTAAAAAAGAAGACGTTTTGAATGGTATATGTCTTGTTAAAATAAATATGAAAAATCTGGAATATTTTCTACAACAAAAGCAAATTTTTCGTTTCTTTTCCCAATTTTTTAAATTCAACGATAGTTTTTCTTCCTATTTTATATAGAAAGTTTATCAGTTTTGTATTTATCAAAAAATGGTATTCTACAAGGATTGAAATGTGTGTTACACAACCACAAAAGTAGAGAGTTACTTGGTCGATACTGAATAAATTTTTATTTTCAGGCCAATATTTAATAAAGACCCAAAGAAATTATAACCAAAAAATAGACTTCTTATGGCAGTTATTTCAAGAAAGGGATACCTATCAGTGCATAGTTAACTACGGTGTTAACAAAAATTGGTCATTTCAACCTCTAGGTAAGATATATCTGATAGATAATATATCGTCGATGGAATTAAAGAACGTTGTAACTGACAAAAAATCGAAAATACGGTTTTTGCATCATCTTTATCAGAAAAAAAAATAGGCGTCGATTGGTCCAGGTCCCAGATTTCTACGATGAAAAGAAATTCACTTACACCGTCTGCGAAATGAAAAATACCGCAAACAGCAATTGTCTCATGTGTCGGTGGATGTTTTTAAATGTGAATGGTGAGCGTCTTCAGTAGATTAGCTGTTATCTTCCCAGAAGGTGGCGCTGTACTCCTGATCATTGGTTTCTGGTGTAATGGATTAGAAATGTCAGGGGGCGGTTTCTTGCAGATAGTCTTACTGGAGTGGGAGGAACCTCTTATTTTTTAAATTTAATGTTTAATTTAAATTGTAATTTTAGAAAACCGCAAATTTATATTTTTATAATTGCTGATTATGAAAATAAGACCGGTTTTCTTTAGGAATAAAATAATTTTTATAAGATTTTCTTGAATGAGTTGTCTGTACATGATCCATACAAAGATTGTATTTAGTTTTCTGATTTATGAGTTCCAAGAAAAATTTGAATCACAGAAACGAAACGTTGCCATGTTCGTTTTTCTAGTTGTTTTAAATTTTTTATCTTTTATTAGTTGTCTAATTTGTGGTCCATCGGAAATGCCTGCTTTTAACTTTTCTTTCCTCAGACCATTGCATTTTATATACCAGCTAAGAACAATTACTGCGTAACTATTGCACTATATTTCAGATTCTGTTTTATAAGTTCCGACGTTAATTACGATTTTTTTCTTTTGCAGTTTTGTTTTCCAATGCATACGCAACTTGCTTTTAAATACTTGTAGCTTGTCAGGGATAAACTTCTACTCATGCAGTGTATTGTATTAGAATTTGAAGATATGATAACCACTTATTTCTTTTAACTATAATTTAGAAAAACCCCAATTTTTTTATAATTTTTGTCCTTCGCTGGGGTCATTTGAGTTTCTCTGCGAGCACTCTAACCACTATTCCACGAAAACTATTATTAGTTCAAGTTTTCCTACAGGTTTGCTGGGAATTTACCTGCTTGTTTAAAATACTCTCTTTTCTGTATTTACAAGAACATGCTTTCTTTTAACTCCTTTTATATGCGACTGTATATGTGTGTGTATCGTTATATTTAATACTTATTTACATACATATGTATGAAACTATACTGGCTTCTGTTTATTTTTTTAATTCATTTTTAAACTGACAACCAAAGCCTTTAGCTAGAGAGTTTTAAAAGTTGTATGGGTATATGCAGTTGTTATTTGATTTATGCATACACATACATATGCATATAAATACGTAAACACATATGAACATACTAAATGTGTAAATATATGAAAACAAATTTATGCACATAAATTATGAATGACATTGAAAATGTTTTATATGCATATACACACACAAACACACACATAATTGTATGTGTAAGAATACAGCCGTTGTATTTATTCGTTTTATAAACTGTTATACTTATGCTTGTGTACACAGCGTATTTCTTTCCTGTATGTTGCGTCTGTTTAAGTGATTTCGTTGCCATAATCATATCTATGATGCAGCTGTCATTCTCTGTGTGTGTGTGTGTCTACATTATTTTGTGGCTGACATTGATGTCATACAGTAATATTTTTCTTTGAAATGTGATATTGAAGCGAACTAAAGTGATTTAAAATAAAAAATAACGCTCTTGATTTTATTTTTTATTATTTATTTTATTTTTTTTTTGTCATTTTCTATAGGAAATAAATCATTTTAAAGGAAGACATCAACAAATGCAATTCATTACTGTTTAAAAGCGTATATATTTAAGATTTATTTTTTATTGCTGATATAAATGAATAGCAGGAATGCATTTGTGAAAGGAAACTACGTATAATGTGTTTTAAGAGATTTTTTGTGTTTAAAAATATATCACCACTCCTATAATATTGCAGATATTGAAGTGCTGTTTGAGTTTTTTATTTTTTGCATTTGCTACTAAATGTTTTGCCTCAGTCCTACAGTTACTGCTTTAATTTTACTCAAGAAGTTTATACTTCAGTTTGTCAAAATTGTGTGTAGAGGGCGAAAGACTCACCGAACTTCCTCTAGAATAGCTGGTGTATTTACAAATTGTGTAAAATATTCTTATTTGGTGAAGCGAAGTTTTAGAGGGTTTTGGGCTCGAAACATTCTTGACCTATTTTTAAATTTTAAATGGGTAAGAATATCCCGTTTTTTGGTATGAAGATTGTGGTTGTGCTTTAAGTTAATCAGTTTTTGTATAACATTATTTCTTGATTTCTAAAGACACATGTGCTACAGCAGTGTGCAGCACATTTAAGATTGGATGGTTAAATTTTAAGGGCCGATGTTGATTTAAAATAAAATATAAATTACTTGGGAAATTTATTAGATTTCTTTTCATTATATTAACTTGGTATGGTTCAATTATGTATAAAACAAAATATCCGCCACATGGCAGTCGCGACCTCATCGGCACACCTCCATCCGATGGTCCAAATTTTCGATGAAGCTGAGCCATAATTAAGGTTCTATGCCATTAATGTGCCGAATTATCTCATCCTTTAGCTTTTGAATTATTACTGGCTTATCGACGTACACATTTTCTTTCAAATAACCCCAAAGAAAAAAGTCCAACGGTGTCAAATCACATGATCTTGGTGGCCAACTGATATCGCCACCACGTGAGATAATACGGCCATTATATTTGTTGGGAAAAAGAGCCATTGTTTCATTAGCTGTGTGGCAAGTAGCACCATCCTGTTAAAACTACATATCGTCCACATCCATATCTTAAAATTTGGGCCATAAAAAGTTTCTTATAATCTCACGATAGCGAACACCATTCACAATAATTGTCTGACCGGCCTCAGCCACACTATCGCAAACAGCAGCAATATTTTCTGCAGTACGAGCTGTACGAGCATTTACTGGTATTCTCACATCTCCTACACACCCGGTTTTAACAAATTTTTGCACGATTTTTGCGATTGTACACACATTTGGACGATTAAATCGACCAAAATCGACCCATTTTCATAATAAGCCTGAATAATTTTAACGCTTTGCTTGATTGTGTATCTTTCGATTGTTTGAATTGAGTTGTTCTGAAATTGAAAAAAAATTTCAAATTAAATGCAGAAAAACACCCAATAGAATAGAAGTGACTTACTCTTAAGCATATATAAATTTAAAATTTAAAAGCAATTAGTAACTTTATATTTCGTATACTTGTTGGCTTTTGCTAATAATAAATTAATAAATTGAAATCGAAATCTTTCGTTGCAACAAAGTCAACACAGAAAAATCAGAAAAAATCTGTAAGACACTGCAAACTAAGTGTTGTTGCTAAGAAAACGTTACTTTCTCTACCCTGTACCTGCCTTATTTAAAGGTAAATATAAGGCACACAATGCTCTATACTGAGCACATGTGTAGCAAATCAAACGTCTAGATAATATCTCGCAAATAAAATTATTGGTTGCAATAGCGACAACAACAACATAAGCACTGTAAACGAATTTAAACAGCAAATAAGTATAAATGACAGCATTAGAAAACATATATTGGTTCCCTATTTTTGCCTTGCCATGTAAACTCTTTGCCAACTACTGCTTACAACTTACCCATGCAGGTGTTATAGCCTCTGTGTTTATTTTTTCCACTAAACAGCTTTTCCATAAATACATTTCCACAGACCGTCTGTGCTATTGCACTCTATAGAATTTATTGGTCTAACCTTCAATTCTCTGCAGAATATTTTTTCGTTTTTTACAGCAAAACATTGACAGCCATAACATTGGCCGTGAAACAGTTTGAAGGTATTAAAAAAAATGAGAAACATGTTTTGCTGAATGAGAATAAAGAAAAAAGATTTTTTTAAGGCACACTAAACACAGAAAGACAAAAACAGGGCAAATGAAATTGAAAAAACAAAAAATAAAAAATTCAATAATCATAAATAGTTGGCTAGACTGAGGTTTTTTCTTGATAGTTTTCTTAAAAAAAATATATATTAAAAGGAAATAAAAAATGCTACCTTCCTAGAAGGTAGGAAGGACACTATACGGTTGAGGAAGAAAACATATATTTTGTGGGAAATAATTTATTTGCTTAAAGTTGATACGTTTTGTAACAAAGACCTCTAGGACTTATTGTCAATACATTTCACTGCTAGAAAAAGTTAGTTTTATGTTTTTGTTCTTTTTTCTTCAAGTTCACACCATAAGGGACTAGTTGAGTAGAGAATATAAGAATTTAAGCAGTATTGTTTTTTCCAGCTACGACTGATGGCTATTATTTTAAAATAACTTAATAATATGACTTATAAAGGACTTTAATCCTGTCTGAAGTTTGTTTCTGTTAAAGCTTTACTAAGCTGTTTAACAGAAAGTTGTATCAAAAATACTTAAACATGCTGGATGATACAACTCTTTCTTTTTTTTTTTTTAGCAGTAAAGCATTCTACTTTATGTTATGAAGTAGTTTTTTTTTTAATTTTTAACACTAAGACCATTAATTTTTTTAACTATACTGTAAAGATATTTATTTTTTAATTACTTGTAGATGCTTCTCTTTAGCCGGAGCTCCTTTATTTTTGTTTGTTTTAGTTTACAAAAATATAAAGAATTTTAAAAGTTTGTTTCCATTCTTTGAATTAAGAGCTATTTAATCTGCTTTAAATACTTCACAACTGTAATTCATTTGTCTTAATGATAAAACGATTTTGTCTTTGCTAGATGTGACTGTTTTTGCTTCAGAGCGATACTGTTTATATCCTTAAACAACTTGTATTATTTTCCTTTACCTTTCTATTCAATTCATTATTGATTCAATTATACGAGCTCGGAAGTACAATATTCTGACTTTCCTTTAACAATTTTTTTATTGAAAGCTCTGTTGGGTGCTGATGATTTTCTATCAAAAGCAGCTCTCAGAACTTTTAAAATATTATTTAGGTGAACATTTCTTAAAAAAAGTTTTTATATTTATACAGGTAAAGAGTAACAACTTGTTACTAACAAGTAATTAATGAGGTGTTCAACTTTCCAAAAATTATTTCGCTTTACACAGTTATGAATGGTACACAGTGGCGTATGATTGATATATTTTTTAAATTAAATAATACTCATACGTATGCGAGTGTACATACTATGTACAATACATTCAAATTCGGTTATAAGAAAATAAAAAAAAAAAATAACATTTATTTTTCATATAACCAGAATTTTCCCTTAAAAGTAGTTCGAATAAATGAAAAATTTTTTTGCTTAAACGAACTCTTAAAATGTTACTGAAATAAAAATAAAACAAATCGATATGTTTTAGAAAAATTTAAAATCTGTACGTGGTATAGTGGTTAGAGCGTTTGAACAAAAACTCAAACGGCCGAGGTTCAAATCCCAGCAAAGGCAAAAATGAAAAATTTAGTTTGCAATTTTTTCAAAATTATAATTTAAAAGTAAGAGGTTCCTCCCCCCCCTTTTCGAGAAGACCATCTACAATGGCACCGCTCCCTGACATTCCACTTTATTCCACCTTAACCTATGAAACAAGAAACGGATGATCAGGAGACAAACGCCACTTATTGGGAAGTAGCAGCTAACAGCTAAACCTACTTAGCAAAGTCACTCACCACACAATCAACATGCACCGATGAGGCAAATGCTGTTGATTATTGCATTGCTCACAGCAATTCGTCTTATTCATAAGGCGCTTAATAATAACACGGTGCTACAGTGAAAATATATTTGGAAGGTGACCTAGTGTACGTTGTAGGCCTTATTGGGTAAATCATAAATCAATTTTTAAATTTCGGAGTTATTCCGAAAAAACTATTTTCGGGTAGGTTCGAGTACTTATGAACACGTAACTCAGTTGATTTTAATCCGATTTTAAATTTTTAAACGGTTTCAGAAAGAAGAAATATGTGCCTTTTTAAATTTTTGCAGAGTTATTTTAATTTATATCCGATTTTAATTTTATTTTTTCTAAATTTTTTAACTTTGGCGCCATTTTTTTAAATTAGATTGTTTAGAAACATACCCTTATGTATATATTTCATTAAAGCTAATTTAGTTCTGAGTTAAACAAGCTTCCAATAAATAAAATCAAGTAAAAAATAAAAAAGTTATTAAGGTTTTTCAAAAGTTAAAAATTTTGCTTTTACAAATATGTATTGAGCAAGATACTACACTAGGTCACTTTCCAAGTATAAAAAAAAGTTGCTCATTTGTAGCACCGTGTAATATAAGAAAAAGAAAATATATGTTCTGTTGTCATAATGTACTGTGCTTTCCACAAAAAATTCCAATGCAAGGCACATCATTTAGTAGGGGTTTACCCCTGAGTATTGGCCTCAAATAAAAAAAGGTTTCTGCTTTCTTAAGTTTTGTTCTTCATTATCTCCAAGTATTGTTTTAAAATTGGCTTAAAATAAAAAAAAAACGTACACATAAAAGGTGTTTAAAAATTAATAAAACACTTTAATTTGTAGCCAATTTTTCATTAAGTTGGTGGCAATTTAGACAAAATTTCACTTTGACAGCTGAGAGTTTAGGTTTAGAAGTAACGAAGCGTTACACATCACAGCCATGTCTTTTCGTTATTGAGCAATATTTTAAAAATATTAAAAGTCAAAATGCTGCCTAAACTTGTCCAACTTTAAAAACATTTATTGACAAATTCTGGGAGACTGGAACTATTGTAGATTCTAAATAGACGGGTTGTCCAAAACTAAGCTATCTAAATTTCAACTGGCTCACGATGTCGCGACTTGATAACACAGTTCTTTTTGACGAAGTTGGATGCTATTTATATGGTCAATATTCGATTTCAACAATATAGTACCAAATGTAACACACCTAATGAAATAATCCAATAACTATGTGAGACATTCTGGTGTGAGATGAAAATCGATTTCGATCGAAATTGAAATTGAATGAAATTTCAAGTGGCTAGAACTTCAAAATCGTTCCATATTGGGAACTCCTTTTTTTACACTTTACTTTACTGACTATCTCCACTACATCCTTGATTATTAAACATTCAAAATAATTAAAACAGATAAATTTTAAATAACTTCGAAATTACATACCGGATTACCTTTTCGTATTCTCTCTGGTTTCGGTGATCAATGAGCCCTTTAGATTTCTTTTTATAGGGTTATTTGAAATCAAAAGCTTACGAGTATGTCAACAGACTAACAATACAAGAGGAAATTAAAATTAAATTGTGCGTCAACGAAATTGAGCCACAATTAAAAAATTTTGCAGTAAGTGTTCATATGTGCCAGCAAATACATAAAGTCCATTTGTACTTTATGATATAATGAAACAAAAACACTAAAACCTGTCTTTTATATTTATTTCAAATCTTGCATTAGTTTTGCAACACTTTATGTAAGATCCATACAAATATTAATGCGAAATAGAAAAGCACAGCATGCATATTTTCCCCTTCAGTGAAAAATTACAATTATATGTGTTTATTATAAAAATTATTAACAAAAGTATTTAAGCAAAAAACCAAAATTATTTTATTAAACATTAAACAAAATTTTCTGCATATTTTTTTCTTTTGAAATTTATTTAAGTTCTTCACTGTAGTTGCTCTAAAATAGTACTTTATATCTCCATATCCTTTTCCTTTGAAAAGCATTTCCGTTTTATGCCAAAAAATACATTTTTCTTTATTTGCCATAAAACACTATAAAAAAAAAGAAAAAAGAATCTAAAATATTAAAAACTATTTT
The DNA here is from genome assembly GCA_963576795.1 of Metopia argyrocephala. Lineage (NCBI taxonomy): Eukaryota > Metazoa > Arthropoda > Insecta > Diptera > Sarcophagidae > Metopia > Metopia argyrocephala. The sequence continues at coordinate 167,614,045 of OY756208.1, read as the reverse complement.
AAAAATGCGTAAATATAGCTGCATATGAAGTTTTCCTGTGTGTGTGTTTTTTTTTATCCTTTTATTAATTTGTTTAAAAGTCTTAAAACAATCATATGCACCCATTGGCTTTGAATGCTGCATTTCTCTGTATGACTTTAGCTCAGGCATAAGCCTGACGCCATTGAATGCGGAATTTATATTAAAAAGAGGAAAAAGAAAATATTTTTTTTCACTTCTTTTTCGTTTTTTTTCGTATTTTTGTTTAACACAATCATACAAAGATTCACTGGTTACACATAAAAATGCATATTTTTCATTTTTCCTGCGAAACATTTATTATACCCTACAACAACAGATTTGTGTATAAGATTCTAGTGAGTTTTGTTACGCCTTTAATTGTTTTTGGAACGAATGTAAAACTGAACGATTTAAAATTAATTTTTTTATTTGTTGCCTTTTAAATGGTGCCCATTCAACCACTCGATAGTCTAACTCTTCTTTGAAAGTAGTAGCTGCCTTCATATATAATTATAAGTATACGAGTAGTAATCAAGTCTTGGTAAATACAATCGAATGACTTTGCCATTAATTAATAGTATTTTGTAATTAAAATATAATGCTGGTATTCATAAAAACTTAAATAAATTTTAAATGAGTTTTAAATAAAGTTTTCCAACCAAATTTCAAATCGTTCTTAATTTTTAGAAATATTGGGGAAATATTTCGGTACAAAGTTTATATCGGCCGACTACAAATATGAATATTTCGAAAAGGTAAAAATAATCTCTAATTTATTTTTTTGTTTTTTTAATTTATAGTCAAATATTGCAGCCGTAGCGTTGGTTCTGACCATAAATCTATATCCGTTCATAGTAATAAGTGAGATTTTTCTCTCTAAAACTTACATTCTGGAATTTCATCTTTGCGTTCCCCTTCTTCCTCTTTTTACTCTTCTTCAAATGTGTTTTTATATTACCAAGAAATTTCAGCGAGTATTGCATGTGGGATATTCTTTCCTCTGTACCTGATATGAATATAGTTTTCAATCGTTAAAATGTTTAAATTGTGCACTATTAGAAAAATCTAGGAATTTAAAATATCCCCGATTTATAGTTACCTTATTTCAAATGGAAGCGCAGTTTGGTGATAACGGTCGCCTTGCTCATCAGATTCAGTTGGAAACTGTTGAGCGAGTTGGTCAAGATGCTAATGCAAGAGATGAATTTTGTATGATATATTAACCCGAATTTCATCGAAAGCTGCCAACATGTTTACAACAAAAATTTGAACTAACATAACCAAACGCCGCGATACTGGTCTTCTAAATTTAGCCTCTATTTTCATACCTCACTTTCAAAATAGACCTAACTTTTGCTAAACTGAATTTGTTCCACAGTGTAATTGGAGAGCAAACCTAAGTTATCTTTTGCCAAAAGTATTTCTCAAAATTCAAGTTGACCACTAATTTTTCTTTCCATATTTTTAGTTAGAATGAAGGCTGCGACCTCTTCAACTTCGTCATGGAGAGTGTTTTGCGAAAGGCGGGTGTCCATCGTAATGGCACTATTTTTAACAAAAGTGTCCAGCTCCTTGCGTATGCAGACGACATAGACATCATTGGGCATACCAAGCGAGATGTCATCACAACCTTTAATGCTATTGAACGAGAGTCTGCTAAAATGGGTCTGGCGGTAAATGAGAGCAAGACGAAGTATATGTTGTCGACGAGTAGGGACGTTGAACGTATCGGCTCCAAGGTTACAGCCGGCAACTATACATTCGATGTGGTCAAGGAGTTCATCTACCTTGGCACCGCCATTACCGGCAAGAATGATGTTAGTCTGGAGATCAAGCGAAGAATTACACTGGCCAACAGGTGCTACTACGGTCTCGGTAAGCAGTTTAGTAACAGAGATCTCTCTCGTGCGACGAAGTTAACACTTTACAAGTCGATTATTCTTCCGGTGCTTCTCTATGGTGCGGAAGCATGGACGCTGTCTTGTGCCGATGCAGCGGTCCTGGGAGTGTTTGAGAGAAAAGTTCTTCGCAAGATCTTTGGTCCACTAAAGCAAGGCGATGAGTTTCGCATAAGGACCAACTATGAGCTGTATGAGCTCCTCAGCGACGTAGACGTTGTCCAGCGCATTAACATCCAGCGGCTCGGTCATGTTTACGTTGGAAAGACCAGGTGGATGGAGCCCTGTAATCAATTGGTGTGACCAACTGGAGAAGACGTGCGCTTAGCAGAGACGCCTGGAGACTAGTGTTGAGGCAGGCCGAAACCCGTTAACGGGTTGTGATGGCCAGCTGAGTAAGTAAGTAGGTAAGTAAGAAGGCTAAAATTTAAAACCTGGCAAACCTTAACTCATATTGTTTTATTTTTTTTTACTTATACTTATATTTTAACTAATTGGTGGTTCTGGTGTAGGATAACATAAAGTCACATATGAAGTAGTGTTTATCCATATATTTCCTGCTTTCCTGTTTTTTTGTTTTTATATTTTTTGAAATGAAAATGCAATAGAAAAATTAAAACAGGAAAGCAACAATAAAAATCAGTATTTTTAAATTGCTTTCTGTTCCTCTTTATTTTGGTGGTTACAAAGAGAAGAAAAGTAAATATTACAGTTGGGCAGGAAATTAAAAACAAAATATATATATATATATATATATATAAAATATATATATATATATATATATATATATATATATATATATATATATATATATATATATATATATATATGCAGGGAGCATACTTTGATGTCTTTTTTTAGTTTTTACGGATACTTTAGTGACTTTTGCATAGTTTGAACACGGTGTTCAAACTTGTAACAGGTTTAACGCATAATTTGATGACTTGTTAGTTTGAACACAATTTTTTGTCGATTTTTAGTTTTAAGTCTAAATCGATTCCGCTATGTTTATATAATAATATCTTAATATTTTTTTTTCTATATACACGCTTTAAATATATTAAAATTGCATTTAAAAAATATATATACAGTTGCGGCGTTGCCATTCCTTATAAAAAAATTTAGTTTAGCGGGGAAAAATTTTTGCCACAACAAATTTTTTTTTTTTGTGTAATTTTATTAAGCTTATACCTACTCTTGATATAACGTGCTCTAAAAAAAGTTGTTGATAAATATCAACGATTTTTTAAATAAAAAGCAAAAAAAAAAGGTTATAAAAAGTAAACATGCCTTTTTCCAGAATCGAACCCAGGCCGGCCGGTCTAGTAAACACAAGCCAACAACATTACACCATACAAATATACTTGTAAAGTCATTTATTTTTATGTAGTAAGAAGAATTTATTAAAAATAACTTCTGACTAGATAATTTTTTTATATAATAATTTTTCTTTTAACTCATTTATTATGTAATAATTTTTGTCCACACTCGTTAAAAAAAAGCAAAAAATGTGTGTTTGCAAAAATTCAGTGATAAATTAATAAAAAAAAATCACTCCTTATAAAAAGAAAATAAAAAGCATGAATTCCAAAAACTTAAAAAACTCTTTTGTTTTGAAAAAAACCAAGAACTTATGTACCTATGTAGCTAAAATATAGGTATTTATGTACCTTTATAAGTATGTAGAGCTTAATTAAAAATTATTATGCATGTTGGCATGTACAAAAGTATAATTTTATACCAATGTAGCCATCTATAAACATATTTACGTATGTATGTATGTATATACTTTACAATCAAATATGTATGTATGTATATAAACTTGCCAAAAAATTAATAAAAATAATAGAAAAAAAAAAAATTACAAATAAATTAATAAAACAATAGAAGAGGAAAGTAAAGAAAAAAAATTTATGATCCTTTCGAGATTTGAACCCGATGGCTTGGAAAAGAATAAAAGCCCATAGAAAATAAAACACTTCAGACTAACCAAAGACACCACAATAAGTTACAAAAACGAATTGACTTTTTGCTTAATATAAACTTTGGACAATTTTTTAAGTATTAAAAAATTATAAAGAGACCAATACAATCAGCATTTGTATGAGCATGCATCCATCATTACATAAATATGGGTGTATTCTTGTTACTATGTATATGTTTAACGCAATTTTTAAAACCTGTTTTAAACAGCGTGGTCAACTTTCATATTTAAAAAAGCACTAAAGTCAAGAAAAAGCGCTTATTTCAAAAAGCACCGAATTTTCCTTTAATGTTTTATTATTTTGTAAGTCAGTTGCTGTATGACCAGTTTAGTAATATACAAGTTCGAACGATAACATACATACTTTAGAATCATAATATATCGCTTTGAGATATAATTTGTTGTTGTTGTTTATTTTAAGTTTAGTTGTTAAATATTGAAAATTTTAAAAATGTTACGTCTCAAACATAAAGCCAAAAGAACCATACATTTAAACATAGTTTGACGCTTTTTAGGATAATAATGAGTGATTTGTTTCGTACGCATAGTTTTACTTTCGCCATAATGGGACAGGCTATAGCCTATAGGTGTCTTCATTTTTATCAGCGTCTCATAAAAGGACTTTCAACTACAACAAATCTTTTACGTCTTTTACAAAAGCAATGTGAACTGATATATGTATATCTATACGTTATAGTAGAGGTCGGAGGCTGTATATTCTATGTAGTGGTATTCCTGGCGATGGCTTCGTTTGGTCAAATATGTCAAAAATCCTACAGAGACCCACTCTGCTCAAAAATTAATTTTTTAAAAATTTATAAAAAAATTCTCAAACTCAATTCAGAAATACTGCCTTTACCGCGTTATAGTAGAGGTTGGAGGCTGTATAGTCCATGTAGTGGTATTCCTGGCGATGGATTCGTTTAGTCAAATATGTCTAAAATTCTCCAGAGACCCACTTTGCTCAAAAATGAGTTTTTAAAAATTCATAAAAAAATTCACAAACTCAATTCAGAAATACTACCTTTACCACGTCATAGTAAAGGTCCTGGGCTGCGTATTCCATATAGTGGTGTTCCTAGCAATGGTTTCATTTGCCCAAATGTATCTAAAATCCTCAAGAGACCAACGTTGCTCAAAAATGAATTTTTGAAAATTTATAAAAAAATTCACAAACTCAATTGGGTAATACTGCCTTTACTACGTTATAGCAGAGGTCTTGGGCTGTATATTCCATGTAGTGGTGTTCCTAGCGATGGCTTCGTTTGTTCAAATATTTCTAAAATCCTCCAGAGACCCACTTTGCTCAAAAATTAATTTCATATAGTGGTATTCCTAGTGATGGCTTCATTTGGCCAAAACGGATTATTTGCAGTGATATTGAATAAAATTTTTTTTAATTTTTTCAGAACAAATTTTTTTTAAATGAATTGAGATTATTTTTGCAATGAAATGCCAAATGCAAAATTAAAAATACGTCCGTGCAGGAAATGATGATGATAGTTTATTTTATGCGTAAAGTTAATAAAAATGCTTTACGATTAGTTTACAATTCGATATACTCGTATCCGTTTATTTTTATAATAATCCCCATTTTATTAATTGTTATCATCTTATGATATTTTCTGTATGTACACAACTAAATATTGAAGAGTACTAATAAATAAACACTATTTATTTCTAAGATATTGAAGATGTGCTAACGAGTAGTTTTAATGATATATAAAATTTTATGTTTCAATAGGTTTTAAAAAAATCTGAAGAGAATTTTTAAGAATGAAATGGTCTTCGAAAATAGTGGGATGGGTACGTACTACGTAGTAACAAACACCATTGCAACAAAGATGCATAATTCTAGCAACTTTCATTAGTACTAACAATCGTTCCTAGCAAAAGCCCTTGCAAGTTTTGCAAATGTATCATTTCTTCATACATTTAGTGTCGGATTTAGGGCTACTCCCTTCTTTGGAATACAAAAAAAAAATATATTTTTATAAAGTATTATGTATAGGTTTTATTAATGTGCATATTAATTCTAATTGGCTATATTTGTCTGTGGACAGTTGTATATATGAATAAATTTTATGGATAAAGATACTGCGAATGTAATATTTCGAATACATGAATACTAAGTTTTCCCAAAAAAATTATAAAGTTCTAGCAAGATGGCAAACAAATCGACTACTTCAAGTATAGAACGCGAAGAATGTTGTCTGCTTAAAGATTAATTGTTTACATTAAAAGACTGTTAAAGATTAACCACTGAATCATTATATCTAAGTTTCTTTTTTTTAAGTTTCACGCAAAAATTCCAAAAACTTTTGAACGGTTTCAAAATTTTCATGCATTTAATAATTACAGTAAGCAAATATTCATGTATAATATCAGGGCATAATCTACAATGAGACTAAAATGCTAAGCCAATTACACTTCAGTATACTAATTAAAAACTAATTCAACAATTGAATTACTTCATATAATTTACAGTAGTAGAAATTTCCAACTCGTTTGCAGCAAAAGTTGGCAAAATTAGTTTTTAATTTGAATTGCTCTCACATTATTTAGCCTACAATTTGTAATTCAACTTGATTTGCAAGGGCTTTTACAAAGAAAACCGGTTTTACCAAAAACAATTTATTTCGTAAACTTTTCATGTAGTCTTTTAGAATTATAGCTTTGCGTTTAAATATACAGTCGATAAAATATTTTGTTGCTGCTTCTAAACATAAAAATGTATTTATTATGCAAAAACATCAATTTGAGTCAATAGAAATTTGTCTAGACAATAAAAGTGAATATATAAAAAATAATTTGTATATTACTAAATTGGTCATATAACCTTAATATATAATATATAATAAAACATTAAAGAAAAATGTGGGATTTTTTTAAATAAGCGCTTTTTTCCCAACTTTAATGCTTTTTGACTTTATAAAGTTGACCACGCTGTTTAAAACAGGTTTTAAAAATGGTGGCAAAAATATAGAACAAGAGCACACCCACATGTATACAATAATGGATGAACACTCATACAAATGCTAAGTGAAGTTGGTTTCTATAATTTTTTTATGTATAACAAATTGCACAAAGCTTATAAAGCAAAGAGTGAACTGTTTTCACTAAGTTGATGTGTTGCATTTAGTTAAGCTGTCGTTTTGTACTATGTATTTATTTATCCTTTTTCTAGTCGTCGGGTTCAAATCTCAAAGAGATCATATGTACTTTTTTTAATTTAATTTTTTTTATAACCTTTTATTTTTTATTTTTATTTATTTAATTTTGCCATGTTTTGTTTATTTAATTTTTTGATTTTTTAATCTTTCTATTAATTTTATTGCAATTTAATGTGCATACATACATATTCCGTTGTAATGTAAAATAGTGTATTCATTAATTGTTTTTTCTTTGTATTTTATTTTTGATATTTGCTCAAAATAACATATACATACTTAGGTAATAACAATTATTTTGGATTTTTATATAAATAATTATTTACAAAAAATATGTAAGTAAATTATTAAAGAAATGCATAATTACGCATACATTACATAGTAGTATATGCTTTTTTTCTTTTTTTGTTGTTTTCTTGTTTTGAGATTTGTAAGCAATATTTTCGATACAAAAACAAAAAATTTTGTAAATGCTTGTATGTACATATGTATATGCACATAGTATATCATATAAAAAATGAAATTATTCAATGTTCTAGTGTTGTAGAATTCTTGATGTATTTCCTAATACGTATAATTTTTCTTTTAACTCATTTATTATGTAATAATTTTTGTCCACACTCGTTAAAAAAAGCAAAAAATGTGTGTTTTGCAAAAATTCAGTGATAAATTAATAAAAAAAATCACTCCTTATAAAAAGAAAATAAAAAGCATGAATTCCAAAAACTTAAAAAACTCTTTTGTTTTGAAATAACAAAGAACTTATGTACCTATGTATGTAGCTAAAATATAGGTATTTATGTACCTTTATATGTAGAACTTAATTAAAAATTATTATGCATGTTGGCATGTACAAAAGTGCAATTTTATACCAATGTATCTAATTACATGCATACATATTTACTTATGTATGTATGTATGTTTATACTTTACAATCAAATATGTATGTATATAAACTTGCCAAAAAATTAATAAAAATAATAGAAAAAAAAATTACAAATAAATTAATAAAACAATAGAAAAGGAAAGTAAAGAAAAAAAATTCATGATCCTTTCGAGATTTGAACCCGATGGCTTGTTAAAGAATAAAAGCCCATAGAAAATAAAACACTTCAGACTAACCAAAGATACCACAATAAGTTACAAAAACGAAGTGACTTTTTGCTTAATATAAACTTTGGACAATTTTTTAAGTATTAAAAAATTATAAAGAGACCAATACAATCAGCATTTGTATGAGCATGCATCCACGATTACATAAATATGGATGTATTCTTGTTACTATGAATATGTTTAAGGCAATTTTTAAAACCTGTTTTAAACAGCGTGGTCAACTTTCATATTTAAAAAAGCACTAAAGTCAAGAAAAAGTTCTTATTTCAAAAAGCACCGAATTTTCCTTTAATGTTTTATTATTTTGTAAGTCAGTTGCTGTATGACGAGTTGAGTAATATACAAATTCGAACGATAACATACATACTTTAGGATCATAATATATCGCTTTAAGATATAATTTGTTATTGCTGTTTATTTTAGGTTTGCTTGTGAAATATTGAAAATTGAAAAAATTTTAAAAATGTTATGTCTCAAACATAAAGCCAAAAGAACCATACATTTAAACATAGTTTGACGCCTTTTAAGATAATAATGAGTGATTTGTTTCGTACGCATAGCTTTACGTTCGCCATAATGGGACAGGTGCTTATAGGCACAAAAATCTTTTGCGTCTTTTACAAAAGCAATGTGAACTGATATACATATGTATATCTGTATTTTATTCACAGTAAGCATCCATCATCTTATTTATTAATTATATAAAATTGAAATTTCTAACATATTGAATTTAGAAACATAAGCCGAAAAAAATTTCTATGCATTCTGAGGTTTCTTTAATGAGGTACCAACTTGCAAAATTTACTTCCAAATATTAATATATGTCGCTGATTAAAACTTCTCCTCTATGTCAACAGGTCTGGCGTTACATGCCTACTACAAAAAAAGTTAAAGAATTTCACCAATCTAATGACTCTATTTTAAATAAATGTAAATACATTAAATTTTATAGTAGTAGCCGAATTCCTAATGGTACTTAATATATGTAAGACAAAAAGGTTATACGAGTACATTTTTTTATATGGAAGTATTGCTTCATATGGATTTTTAACTCAGAAACCACTCAGAATCTTAATATCCTGAAAGAAAGTTTGGGTTGTATTTAACCATGGAAAAACGAATTCAGGGATCTAAATGTAATTATTCACTTCCATTTAGTGACAATACGAAATAATGAATCAACATGTTATCAAATCAATCTGTCAACCACAACATGATATTTAAAAAACTAAAACTAAATCTCTCAAGATATAATTTCACCATTTTTGTAGTCGTGATATTTAATGAAATCCGAGTATAATTTTACTATCTTGCACTTATTAAGCAACTTCTGCTTAACAGTAGAAGAAGTTTAATGAAAATTTCTTTCTTGAATAACTTAAGACGTGTTTTTATTAAATCTGAAACTCTTATAAGGATTCTACGACTTAAGACCAAATGCTGTAGACCAACCACAACTTCTCCCTTGAATTACAATAATTTATTCCGGTTATGCTAATTTTGACCCGTTTAAAATAATGTGTGCGCATTTCAATATTCATTCCATCTCAATGTCTAAAATGTTGGACTTACGCCTAGGCCCATTAGGCTCTGGAATAGGGCGGCATAATTTAAAATGCGCAAATATTTAAATGCAAACCAACATAAGAGCAATTCAAGTTAGAAATAGATTTGATTAATTTCTGCTTCTAAAGAATACGAAATTTCTTTTATAAATTATATAAAGTTATTGAATTTTTGAAGAATATTATTATTATAATACTCGGCGCAGGAAACTTCACTCGGTTGAATAATGAGAATTATATTCTTCTAGACAAAAAAGTTTTCATACAAATATTTATTACCCCATTTTAGACCCTCTAACTGTACAACTATGCGAAGGTAAAAACGCATACAACTTTTTTGATAACTTTTTTTAAATAGATACAAATAAGTTCAGAAGTCAAACAAATAATCTCGTCAAAAAGTATCCTGATAATCTAGAAGAGACAATTTCAAATGAATGCCTTACTTGAACTCTCATTCTGCACAACACATATTCGATATATTATATTCGTAGAATCTTCAAGATGTTTTTCCAAATGAATACATAGCTTTACGAATTTGTTTGAGTATATCTGCTACCAATTATTCAGCATTAAGTATGTTTTCCACCATAGACACGATGAAAAGAAAACTATTCAGTACAAGAATTAATTGACGTTTTCGTTTAATAAGCTTTCGCCGTTTTGCCGAAATATAACCGCTGCTTAAAAACTAATTACATACTAATTTTTGAGAAACAGTTTGCGTATATTTTAATCTTTTTCATTTAATATGTATACCGCAAATTTTGAAAAAAAAGTAAAATTTTAAATAAAAACGATATGTATGAGCAAAAGATTGTACGCGCAAATGTATATTAATAAAAACTAAGCACAATACTTTGATTATTAAAAAACTAAGTATTATTGACAATCACATATAATCAAAAAGAGCGGCATACGAAGAGTGCCTAGGAAGGGAGCTATCCTATATGATGATGACTACTCATTTTTTGACTTTTCTTGCACAAATGATTTTTCTAAAATGCGATTTTCTCGAAAACGGTAGAAATGATTGTACAAAAATATAACACTTACGAGAAACAGTATCTCAACGAAAATAAATGGTCCAACAAGTTGGGTCATTTTAAAATTTTTTTTAACACATAATTTTTTTCAAATCCAATCTTTTCGAAAAAGGTAAAAAGTGTCTTGTGCACGCAAATATTTCTGAAAACTAGGCAACCCTCTCCAACATCTCCAAAAAAGTAAAAAAAAATGATAACAATTAATTAAAAGGGGGTCTATAAAAAATACATGGATACATAGTGGGTCTCTGGAGGATTTTTGTCATATTTGGTCAATTTTTCTCCTCTAGAGACCCACTTTGCTTAAAAATGAATTTTTGAAAATTCATAAATAAATTCACAAAATCAATTCAGTAGCAATGCCTTCACCATATCATAGACGAGGTCTTAGGCTGTGTATCCCATATAGCTGTGTTACAAGCGAAAGGTTCATTAGACCAAATATGCCTAAAATCCTCCAGAGATCCACTTTGCTCAAAAACTAATTTTTGAAAATTTAAAAAAAAACCCACAAACTCAATTGGGTAATACTGCCTTTACTACGTTATAGCAGAGGTCGGAGGCTGCATATTCCATGTAGTGGTATTCCACAAACTCAATTGGGTAATACTGCCTTTACCACGTCGTGGTGGAGGTCTTGGACTGTGTATTCCATATAGTGGTGTTCCTAGCAATGGCTTCATTTGGTCAAATATGTCTAAAATCCTCTAGAGACCTACTTTGCTCAAAAATGAATTTTTGAAAATTTATAAAAAAATTCACAAACTCAATTGGGTAAAACTGCCTCTACCACATTATAGTAGGGGTCGTAGGCTGTATATATTTCATGTAGTGGTATTCCTAGTGATGGCTTCGTTTGACCAAAACAGATTATTTGCATTGATATTGAATACAATTTTTTTTTTCAATTTTTTCAGAACTAAATTCTTTTAAATGAATTGAGATTATTTTTGCAATGAAATGCCAAATGCAAAATTAAAAATACGTCCGTGCTGGAAATGATGATGATAGTTTATTTTATGCGTAAAATTAATAAAAATGCTTCACGATTAGTTTACAATTCAATATACTCGTATCCGTTTATTTTTATAATAATCCCCATTTTATTAATTGTTATCATCTTATGATATTTTCTGTATGTACCCAACTAAATATTGAAGCGAATTAATACAATTTATTAGTATATATTTTGTCATAAATAAACTTTACTTATTTCTAAGATATTGTAGATGTGCTAACGAACAGTTTTATTGATGTATAAAATTTTATGTTTTAATAGGTTTTAAAAAAATCTGAAGAGCTTTTAATGTAAATAAATACATTTCGTCAAGCAAGCCACTTCTAGAACAGCATAATATTTTTTGGCGAGATTATTTGTTTGACTCATAGGTAAATTATTAAAAAGAAATTGAAGTTTGCAAAAAGGTTTTTGTGTGTATTTTTATCTCAAGAAAATTGTACTGTTACGGTGTTTAAAAAGGAATAATAAATATGTGTATGAAAATGTTCTTGCCGAGAAAAAGGTAATATATTATTTACCTGTAATTCAACTAACTGAATTTTTTAGGGTTTCTGCGCTGAGTATCGTAAAGTAATAATCTTGAACTCCAGATGAAGCTAGATTACTCTAAATTTGGAGAATAAATAATAAGTTAATGTAAAATTTCTGCACTTTCTCCCTAGGAGCTTCAAAACGATCTAAAATTATATACCAAACAGGGAATATAGTAGATTTTTTATTGCGATCGAGTAGTTCTATCGGCATTATTTTCTACAATGGAGGCAAATTACTCTCTTTTGTAATTAAACTGACTGACGCCTTAAAATTATCCGCTGCACCAATGAATACCAAGTTTTCCCAAAAAAATTATAAAGTTCTAGCAAGATGGCAAAAAAAATCGACTACTTCAAGTATACAACGCGAAGAATGTTATCTACTTGAGATCAGTTGTTTAAATTAATGGACTGTTTAAGATTAACCACTGAATCATTATAACTAAGCTCCTTTTTTTAAGTTTCACGTGGTTTGCAAAAATTCCAAAAACTTTTGAACGGTTTCAAAATTTTCATGGGCTTAGGCCTAAAGATTAAAGATTAAAAAGATTATATACACACAGGATCCAGAGTATCTTTTTCAGAAGATACGATTTGAAAGATCTTTGAGAGGCAGAAATATTATTGTTTCCAGGCACCAATGCCTTGTCTCAGAATGGCAATTTTTTCCGCATGCAATTAGCCTTTGGAATGCTCTTCCACATAACAAACAACTTTTAGAAAATGTCTATTTCATTATTTTAAATAAATTCTTTTAATTACATACATATTTACATACATAATATTTGTCTTTTTTATAAATTTTCTTTATTTTTTTTTCTTATTATTATATGTTTTTCTTTTTTACCTCTTTTAAATTAATTGTTCCAATCTTTTATTCTTGTTATTCAAATTTTTTTTACAAATTATTATTTAAGTTTAAGTTATTTTTATTAAATTGTTGTATGCATATTAGCCCTGCATTATAATTACATATAAGACTAAAGGTACGTTCACATTTATCAAATATTTGATGGAAAAAGCGTAACCACTATTTAATTGGAGCTTTTAGTTTTTTGAGTGTTTACTTTTTCGAATTTAATCTATAAAAAATTAAAATATTAGTTCTTCTTATTATCATGTTTAAAATAATTTTTTAAGAAATGTTTACACAAAACAACATTTTTGTATAAAATGTTTTCATAAAATAGTGGTTACGCTTTTTTCATCAAATATTTGCCAAATGTGAACGTAGCTTAAGTCTTGTTATGCAGGGAGCTAAAATGAAATAAATAAATAAATCCACCACTACCAACATTTTGTAATTTAACTTGATTTCCAAGGGCTTTTACAACGAAGACCGGTTTTACCAAAAACAGTTTTTCTCGTTAACTTTTCATGTATCTTTTAGAAACAGTCGACAAAATATTTTGTTGCTGCTACTAAACATAAACCATTATTTTTTTATGCAAAATATCAATTTGAGTCAATAGAAATTTTTCTAGACAATAAAAGTGAATATATAAAAAATAATTTGTATATTACTAAACTGATCATATAACTTAAATATGTATATACCTACTATATAATAAAACATTACAAAAAAATTTGGCCTTTTTTTAAATAAGCGCTTTTTCACAACTTTAATGCTTTTATAAAGTTGACAACGCTGTTTAAAACAGGTTTTAAAAATGGTGGCAAAAATATACAACAAGAACACACCCATATGTATACAAATGATGAACACTCATACAAATGCTAAATGAAGTTGGTTCTATAATTTTTTTATGTATAACAAATTGCATAAAACTTATATAAAGCAAAAAGTCAACTGTTTTCAAGAAATCGATGTGGTGCGTTTAGTTAAGCTCTCGTCTTGTACTTCGGATTTATTATTCCTTTTTTAAGTCGTCGGGTTCAAATCTCAAAGAGATCATACATTTGTATTTTTTTTTCATTTAATTTATTTTTTATAAGATTTTATTTTTCTATTTTTATTTATTTAATTTTTCCATTGTTTTATTAATTAATTTTTTTGATTTTTTAATCTTTTTAATAATTTTATTGCAATTTAATGTGCATACATATGTATGTACATATTTGATTGTAATGTAAAATAGTGTATTCATTAATTATTTTTCTTTGTATTTTATTTCTGATATTTGCCCAAAATAACATATGTATACATACATACTTAGTTAATAACAATTATTTTGAATTCTTATATAAATAATTATTTACAAAAAATATGTAAGTAAATTATTAAAAGAAGTTTAAAAACAATAAAACTAAGATTTATATGTATGCATGTATATTAGGGTGGCACTAAAATTCAACTTTGGATTTTCAAAAGTTTTCGCACAGAATATCGATCCAGTTAATATAAAACGGCTATAGTCAAAACTTGAGCAAAATCGGATAACTTTAAGCCGTAACCCAAAGAGGTCAAAGGTCAAAATACGGTATATTGTGTATTTTTAGGTATTTTTTATTTATTTTTATTCTTAATCTTGTAAACAATTACAATATTTCTATCTAATGTGGTTAAGAATGTTTCATAATAATTGTTTTTGGTTGAAATACTAAGCCATCTGTGCCTTGAGGGTCTACATGACCCTTTTAAAATTTTAAAATTATGCATTTTTTTTTTTTGTAAAATATTTTATGAACAAATTCAGCATAGGTTAACTTTTGATATTACGCCTTTTTCCGAGGGATGGAAGGATGTGGATTGCTTTTAGAAATGTGAAAACTTACGTTATAACGACGACTAAAACAAGTAATTACTATTAGCATGTCTGTGTTTTAACTTAATTGAACATTTTTAATGATGAATACAAGAAATTTCTGGAATTAATAATAATATTTTTAGGAGGAAATTAAATTAACAAAACCTTGCGCACTGCATTTAGGCAGATGGATTGCCAAGGCCATTTACTGCCTAAAAATTATTATATTTCGATACCAATTTCCCGAAATAACCGGAGCTAAAATAAATGGTTTGATTGAAGTAGCTGTATTTGTTATTAAGTGTTATTCGATATTCTAGTTTAACGCTGATAATGCAGAACAAGCTCCTGTATATGACATCGAATTTTTAAAAATATTAGAAAATTATAAAACAATTAGGTTTGTTAATTGCTGAAAAAGTCATATTGAAATTATTATTATTATTTGAATGAAGAATGTGTAGGTTTTGCCTTATTCGACGAAAGAATCGATTTAGCAACTAAAGTCAAAGATGCTTGCAACAAACTTGCCTGAACAAAATCTACAAGAAGAAGGAGAACAATATCCAAAAAGGCTAACAATAAACCAACATAATCTAAGCCATATCCTTGCCAGAGACAAACATGCCAACAAGCTTTTACAAAGGTTTAACATTTCTTCAGAGTTTTTAAAAAATGTTAGCCAATTTCAGACGACTATCATGGAGGAAGGAACATAATTTCAAACTTAAAATTCTTAGTACAAGAATTCCATTTATTTAAAGTAGCGACAACACGTTTTATTGATTTTAATTAAAGATTTGTATGTTAAAATTTGTTGACAGTAATTTTCAACATAAGCAAATTTACAAAACTTAAGAACTAATTATAAATAATTTGTCTCATATTTTATTTTTTATATGTATATATTTTATGTTTTTTTACGTTAAAATTTTTTTTTGTTTTTATTAAAAATTAAATTTTATATATGAAGTATTTATTGAATGTTTAATTTAATAAAACTTTTGACACCGGTGGGCAAAAGGGTTAATCATTTAAAATTGTCATAGATAATTTGTCAGCATATCCCAAGACTTTAAAACCCACTGGGCATGGAAGGGTTAAAATTCTCATTTTTTTATAATTATTAGTAATTGCACATTTTAAATGAAGTGCAATGATTTTTTATACAAATTCAAGCAAAAATGAACAACTTCTTCATCAAAAAACGTTTAAAAATATTGGAGTAAAATTTGATTTTTTACCTCTTTGGGGCACGGGAAATATTGATCTTACTCAAATTTTTACCATATTGTTTTTACACCAAGTGGCATAATATTCCACGCGAAAATCATTGAGATTAAAAAAAAAAATTCGTTCATATAACCTGCTGCCACCCTAATGTACACATATTCATGTGTAGAGTTATAATTCATTTATACATTTATGAATAACGCAATAGAATTTCAAAAAAGCCCTTAAGAAAATCATAATCTACATACTTTTTAATTGATTATGATACACTGTATCAACAAAATAGATATTCCAAAAAAATGTTTGATTCTTACAATTCAAAGACTAAAATTTGGTTTAATTTTCAATGTAAAACATTGCTTGTAGAAAAGGTGTTTGCTTCTCCTGCTTCAAATGACGCATATCTCCTAAAATTAAATAACATATTGAACTTTAATTTCTTTTAAGAAATTTTTAATTTTGGCTAAATTTTACATTTTTAATATTGTACAAATATTTCAAACTTACCAAAGTTGAAACAAATTTGAAAATTTACATTTATGCGAATTATATGATCACATACATACATACATACTTTCTTAGTTCAAATAATTTTTTTTCTAATTTTTCGACTTTTTTTTCATTACTTAAGGTCTTTAAAAAAACTCTTTTATTTGCATCGATACTACAACTGCTTGTAGCCTCGTCAATAAATATAAAAATTATGTAATAAATTACATAAAGAAGTTAAAAAATAAAGAAATTCTTTGATAACAATATAATTTAAGTTTAAGCTAAACACAAATTGTGTGCCTTTTGAATCAGGATGAATAACAAATTATAAATAAATTAGTTACAATTTTATCATGAATGTATTTCCACTTTAGTACGGGTATTAGGAATTCGGTAAGAGTCTATATATTTCCAACTCTACAACAATAAAACATTCAATAATTTCTCTACCTTTAATATTAGCATATACAAAATACATCTTTATTTTTGCGGCGTCAAGTATGTCTTGTGCAGAGTGCAAAAAAAAAAAAAAAAAAATAGAGAAAAACATGTGGTGCTTTATTACTCATGCATGTGTATTTGTAATACGTATGTTCGGTTTATCTTTAGGTCATTATCAGGTAATTATATTTGTTACATACATATAAGATTATTTTTAATTCCAAGTTAGAACAATATTTCATCCTAGTTAACACAATTTATTAATGTCGGAACTGTGGCGTTGGGGTAGTGTGTCGTGCTTTGCATGACACATGTCGTGGGTTCGAATCGTCAAAGGCACGTATTTTTTTTTTTCTTTTGCTTTTTTTAAAGACTGAATACAACATCAATTTACCCGGCAAATGAAAAATCCAAAATTTTGGATAGGATCTGGCAACAATGGTATAACGCATATTATGTGCAAAAGTGTTCATACTATCGGAGGTTTATATAGCGTGTTTAAAGTATCCGTAATATACCTAAATTAATTTTTTTCAGACTTAGTAAGGATTTGGAAAAAAATTTCGATACCTTTCCATATACTTTTAAAAAATTAATTAAATTTAATTAAAAAAAGTCGATATTTTCGCGGTGTTCAAACTACCGCCCCTGCATATATATATATATATATATATATATATATATAAACTAATGAGAATATGAAATGTATTACTTATACAGATAAATATGACTCGATGAGCATTTCATTTCTGCCGTGGTCTAGTTGTTAGTGTTTTGGCTTACTAAGACGATAGCGCCGGGTTAAAATCTCAGCTCTGACATCTTGAAAAAAAGGAATATGAAAAAATTATTTCTTTCGACGACTACCTCTCAGCAGTCTTCTGGCAAAAGCTCTGGGAGTAACTGAGTGCAACACGAAATATACGGACACCACTACGTTATAAAAGACCAAAAGAAATCAAAACAACTTCCGTGTCTCCCAGTTTTGTCCAAAGTCATGAATTTTTTTTTTATGGGCCCCCAAACAATTGGGGCCTCTGTGTCGTTTTTGCAAAAAAGTGATCATGTTCTCAGGCTCATATCTTGCAAACCATTCCGAATTTTGATTTCCTTTCTGAGGCAAAATTTTAGCTTTAGCCATGGCGAACAACTTTCTAAAATTTTCGAGCTGTGAAAAGGCGCGACATGAGCGTCGTGTCGCTTTTATATTGTATGCTGCGTCCCTCGATGAGTGTGTTGAGCTACTGTTTTGCCTGTGCTGCTGCGGTCGGTCCGTGATCACGTGTGTTGTTTATTGAGATCTTACCTAAATTTTTGCAGTTCATTATTTCCTTCAATTTTGAACGGTTTTGTATCTATGGACCTAAAGAGGGGAAAAGATTGAAATTTTTAAAGTTTGATTTTGGTCTTGGAGGTGAATTTTTTTTTATTTTATATCTTGACATTTCTGTTTCTGCATGACAAGTGCTACAACTTTGCCCATAAAAAAAATTTCTTGTCTTTTTTTGGTCTTTTATCACGTAGTGGTGTCCGTACATGGTTATATTTCTATGACTAAAAATATTAAACACAGTGTTGTAAGCATGGAGCTTTCTTTTGGTTGGAACAAAACTTAATACTAAATAACTATGTTTGAAGAAATCTTCATTCCTGATGCATCAGCCAAGCTTATTATAACATTTAGCCCACCGTACTTTTTACGCCTTTATTACTCTGGTATAGCTGTTTTTTTAATTCTATGAAATTAATTTTTTTTCAAGATTTTTTGTTTTTAATAAATAATATTGTTGCACAAGTTTAATATTCTTTTGCCTAACTTGACTGATTCGCATATTTCAAAATAAAACTGTTTAATTTTCAAAGAATTCTGGACAAAGAAATAAAGAAATTACATGCCAGTTTTATTATTTATTAAGAAACTTATAAGATTTTCTTTCAGAGAAATAAATGTTTTTCAATTAAAATTTTTTAAAATTTTTTTTAACAGAAATTAAAAGCCATTAATCATAAAAAAAAAAATAAAATAAAAATTAAAACTTTTACAAACATTAACAGAAAATTATATAAAAGACAATGTGTGTGTGTGTGTGAAAAACCTTTTCATACTCTGGTTATACAAGTGTTAAGCACTTCATATTAAATTATACAAAGAGAAAAAAGAGAAAAACGTAAAACAAAAAAAGATAAAAATGTAACATTTCATATGAAAATGTAACTCTTAAGGTTTGTTTTTATACAGAAATCATGCTCATAAACAGTACTCGTACTTGTAAGTTTAAATGTAAGAGTTCATTGAATAATGTGGCAGCTAAAATGCGTAAAAATGTTTTGCCGTAAGTGTGTGTGTGTGTGTGTGTGTAAAAATTGCGTATTAAGGTTAGTGAATAAGTGTGTGTGTGCAAATGTTGGAGAAAAGTAGAGCAAAAAAAAGGCAATAAATCCTTTAAAAATACTGACATGACATGACAAACTGGATTACATATGAAACCGTGGGATTATTAAATGTAAAACATGATACAGATAGTAAGTAAAGGGGAAGAGACGAGTGGTGGCTTTATGAGCTACCGTGGATTTTTCTAATGTCAATGAAAGACTGAGAATGGCAGCTAAAAGATATTATTAACGTTGCGTTATTAACTATTGTATAAAAACAGTACTTTAATAATTTGTTAGCAACGAATTTCTAACACCCTTTTAGATGGAAATGCGAGTATTTTTTCTTATTTTTAATTTAATCTATTCTTGTAATACGCTCACTATGTCTTTGTAGTCGTCGTAATTTAGTAATTAGTGTATTGGCTTACAAAACAAGAGGTCCGGTTTCAAAGCCCAACTCTGATATCTTGAAAAAAAAAAATATTTCTTTCGGCGACTACTTCTTAGCAGTTGTCTAACTAAGCTCTAAGTCTAACTAATTGCCATGAAAAAGTTTCTCAAGTCTGTCGTTCGGAGTCGATTTTAAATTGTAGGTTCCGGTATTCATGGATAAAAATTGACACACACAACATGGGTGATGATAGAAGCTACAACCCTCAAACAGGGTTGTAATGGTCAGTTGTATGACTCAGTCTGTCCAGGTTCGAACTTAAAGGTCTTCTTCCTTTAAATAAAACACAAAACTCCTCTCGTGTAATAAAACATGAGCAAAGTTTTATTAATGAAACCTTAAGCTAACTTATGTACTACTTATTCTATAAACAGATTCACGAACTGCAGGATGATGTTATCATCAGTTATATTGTCTCTGCTGTCAGGAATACTCTTATCTCGTTCTATCACTATGACTACGATGTTGGCCTCGGGATGTGCTCACAATCGCCTGGTCTAGATAACGAGAAATATGAGAAAACAGAGATCGGATTTATAATAATTGTTTATCTAAGGTTTGGGAGTACAAGGTACCATGACGGCAAGAGTTATTCTGGAGCTCTTTTCCTCTATATACAATACGAGTATAAGAGGAATTCGGGAGCTCGTAAACTCGGAAAATCTACAAAATAAATCATCACTAAGGCGGCAAGAGGAGTTCGGGTGCTCTTGTCGTCGGCTACGGTTAGTAAGAGTATGAAAGGAATTCGGAGGCTTTTATACTCGGCAATCTACGAAATAAACTTAATATAAAATTACGAATGAAAAAGAAATTCGGCAGCTTTTGCATTCAGGTAGTTAATAATAAAAAAAATAACTCCTATACTTAAAACTACGACGCCTGTCGGCTATATTGAAGAGTAAGTGTCGGGCTATTGGTCGTCGCCCACCCACTCTCGATTTCATCCATCAAATTCGGACATCTTATGAGGAAAAATATGTTACCTTAATGAGAATTATCGGGTTCACCATATTGTTAAAATCTTATTAAATGAAATATTCATATTGTCATTAGTATCAGTTTTATTATTATTTTTTTTGTGTTCCTCTTTGTGCGATGTCCGTAAATTTAATGGTTACACTGCTGCTTAATCTTGAAATAAATAAAGTTGTTGTTGTTTGTTTCATTTACCATAATTATAGCAGTGTATGGAAGGGTGGGAAGGTACTGGTTTATTTTATAGGTCCATATTTATTGGACTTTTGTAACGCCACGTTACAATTTTAATCTGCTGTTTTGCTTTTTCTACCCTAAACCATTCCAATGACTTCAACTGAATATACCAGCAGAAGTATGCAGTAAAAAAAGAAAAAAAAAATAAAACACAAACGAGAGATACAATATCTAAAGAGATGAAAAACGTGTAAATATTTTACTCACATTGATTATTATGAGAAACAAAGAAACCGTTTTTACAGCCCAACCGCCATTTAAAGCATATTGTTTGTTTCCTCACATACATGCATGTGTGTTTATAACTACTTACTTGTGTATGTATAAGTAAGTATTCATTCACAAGTAAATAAACACAGATTCTTTACACTTCGTATTCGTATATTCTAGGCATGTATGTGTGTTACTACACGTACTACTCTCCTTTAACGTTTTAAAGCCTTAACTTTGTAACTGATTGCAAGTGGGTGACTGTGTATGTAGGTGGCTATAAATCCTTTCCTCTATGTATGTGTGTTCATGTGTATATATTTATTTGGCAAATTTTAACGAAATAAGTAACGTGTTGTAATGAAATTTGGTTTATTAGTTTGTGTTGGGAGTGAAAAGGATGCTACAAAGATATATTACCTTGTCATAGACTGTCTGGTGGAGAAAGCCGTATGAAATAGGAAAAACAAATTTTTTTTTATTATTTTCTATAGATTTCCACAGATTTGCAACAAAATGAAATTGAAATTGAAAGTGTATTTTATTTATTAAATTGTAACGAATATTTTATTGACTTGTATTTGCAGTTGTAACACATTTTTCATTTGAAACTTAATTACAAGCAATTGAAATTCTTTAAATTGTTCAGTTAAAGAGAATTGTAAAGTGAGTATCGGCAAATAAGGAATACAATTAAATACCTTTTCAAGGAAAAATTAATATTTTAAGAAAGTAGGATTTTATTCACAGTAAAGTTTTAATATCAAGTTCATCAAATTTATGCTATTATCGGTGAAGGTCAAATGTATTTTTACTAATTTCTTAATAATTATTTGTTTTAAGTATTTAAAGACGAGCAGTTAAAAACTGTACCTCTTTTTTTTTTGTAAAAACAAAAAGTTTTAAAAACATATTTAATACATTTAAAAAGACATAATAAAAGCAACTCTGCATTGTGGCTCCTTTGCTGCATACGAGTACAGAAAAGAAGAAGCTTCTTATCAAGATATCTAAGTCCTTCATATCTTTAGATTAAGGGCGCAATGTAGCGTGTATTTCTTTGTTCTATTGCTAGTACTGTGGGATGTACCCTAAAAGATTCCTAAAACAATAGTACCCGCTGATCTTATGTTCTTAATTAGTACCGGTATTATTATCCACTGAACCGCTTTATGCTTACGGACAGATTTAATTTTCTAGCACAATAATGCGAATGTTTTTTCTCTCATTTGCGATGTGAATGGGTTCAAAACAAACGTCGACAAATACAATTCTTTCTTTTCTTCATCTTTTAACATATTTTGCCAACACTAGTACAATGCATTCAAAAAGCAGAGGTTATTGGTTCAGTATTGGTGTTATAAAAAAGGAATACCGTTTCATAAATAAACATACTTTTTTTTTTATTTGAGACCAATACTCAGGGGTAAATCCCTACTAAATGCAATGCATTGTATTGGAATTTTTTTTTTTTTTTTTGAAAAGGACAGTACATTTATGACAGAACATACATTTTGTTTTTTCTTATATTACTATTAAGCGCCTTAGGAATGAAACAAATTGCTGTGAATTGATAATCCAAAGGCCTTCAACAGTGAATGATCAACAGCAATTGCGTCATCGTGGCATGTTCACTGTGTGGTGAGTGCCTTCGCTAAGTAGGTTTAGCTGTTATCTGCTTCTTTCCAATAGGTGGCGTTTTTCTCCTGATCATTCGTTTTTGTTTTTGTTTCTTTTTTGCTATTGGTTAAGGTGGAATGGAGTGGAATGTCGAGGAGCGGTTTCTTTGTAAATAGTCTTCTTGGAGGGGCGAGGAGACCTTTTATTTTTAAATTATAATTTTGAAAAAAACCGCAAACTAACCTTTTAATTTTTCAGCTTTGCTGGAATTTGAACCTGGACCGTTGGAGTTCACGTGCGAGCGCTCGAACCAATATACCACGCACCCCCGAAAAATAATCTTATGTTAAAAATCTACCTCATTTCTGTAAATTTAAATTTCGGCAATTTTGATGAATATTTACTTTCTGGATTTGTATCCGTTTAAGAAGTCATTTTTTGAATTTTAATCTCTAAAGAGTTCTCTGTAATGCTAAATAGTATAGGGTGTTTTTTATTGAGGTATAGAACTTTAAGTTGGCATCACTTTTTTAACTGGCGGCCATTTTGTCAGCTGTCAAGTGATTAATATTTAGTTTGGTTTGCCATTTCATCATGAACAGGTTGACAAAAGAACAACGCTTGCAAATCGTGCAAATTTATTTCGAAAATAATGGTTCAGTTCGCGAAGTTTACCGCAAGCTCCGTCCATTTTATGGTCGACATAATCGTCCATCAGAGCAATTAATTCGGTTAACCATGGATCGTTTTCGCACTACGTTTACTCTATGTGATAATACGCATCCACAGAGACGTCGAACAGTGCGCACCGAAGAAACAATTGCCGCTGTAGAGCAAAGTGTTGAAGAGAACCCGAATGAATCGATTCGCCACCGTGCACAGCAATTGGAGCTTTGTCCATCAACTTTATGGAAGATTTTGCGCAAAGATCTTGGCTTGCGACCTTACAAGATCCAGCTTGTGCAAGAATTAAAACCGCGAGACCATGCAATGCGTCGTGATTTTGGTGTATGGGCCGAAAATGAGATTGATATCGATGCTGATTTTCATTGCAAAATTTTGTTCAGTGATGAGGCTCATTTTTTGTTGAATGGCTACGTCAACAAGCAAAATTGCCGCATTTGGAGTGAAGAGAATCCACATGAGACCCTTGAGACGCCATTACATCTATAAAAACTGACTGTTTGGTGTGCTGTATGGGCTGGTGGAGTCATTGGGCCATACTTCTTCCGAAATAATGCTGGAGAGTCAGTTACCGTTAATGGAGACCGGTAGTAGAGCCATGATAAACGACTATTTTGTTCCCGAATTGGATGGCATGAATGTGGATGAGTTGTGGTTCCAACAAGACGGCGCTACATGCCACACAGCGCACGTCACAATTGATTTATTGAAGGAAACATTCGATGAGCGCATAATTTCGCGGAATGGACCTGTCAATTGGCCACCAAGATCGTGTGATTTGACACCATTGGATTATTTTCTTTGGGGATATGTGAAGTCGCTCGTCTACGCCAACAAACCAGAAACGTTAGGGGACTTGGAAGCCAACATTCGTGGCGTTATTGCCAACATACGGCCCCATATGCTCGAAAAAGTGGTTGAAAATTGGACCTGTAGAATTGGCTTTATTCGAGCTAGCCGCGGCCGCCACATGCCCGAAATCATATTTAAACATTAATGGCATAAAATTATCCTTCCAATAAAGCCAAATTGATGGACATTAAAACGATTTTCTTGTGTTTTATTTCAATTCGAAATTCTATACCTCTAAAAAAACACCCTGTAAAAAATTGTATTTTTCTCTAGATAAGTCATGCCACTTGCAGATTATGTAGTTCATTGCAGTCGTTCTGATGAATGGGAAAACGAAGAAATATCTCAGAAACAGAATAAGAAGAAAGAAAAAAAGCAAGACTGAAAAAAAGTTCCAACGATACATACCCTGTCCCCTGTTTCTGTCTGTGTCCGACTCACAGTTACGTAAAGCAATTTCAAATCAGATGTCTTATTCTGCACATTAAGTGCTCGTTAATCTCGAAATTAATCTAAAAGAATCAGCACTACCTCTTTCTCAATTGCAAACCATTTAGCGTATACTGCAATTGTCAATAATAATTTTACCCGTGGTCAATTTTAGTTTCGAAGTGCATACAGATAGTAGGAAAGAAGTCATGTTTTTAGAAAACAGCGCCTATATGGCCTTTGAAACTCTACAATGTAGCTCATTGTACCAATTCTGATCAGCCCCTGTCCCTCGAAAGGTTTTATGGGATAGGGCAAAGCGTCTTCCACTCCATATTGAACCAATTTATCTCGTTTCGTGTGATGCCGTCGCAGCGCACTACTCCATTCAGTCTTTTTAGCCGGCATCCTAAAACGATATTCGATTTGATTAAGTATGAACGTTTTAAGGGCCCTACATAACATACATAATTGGCAATTACAACCCGGTTTCAGAGTTATGGCCTAGCTTCTCGCAGCACTCATATTGTGGGTGTCAGTTTTTTGTCCACGAGTACCGGGGCGTACAGTTTAAAGTCGACTCCGAACGACAGACTTGAGAAGATTTTTCACTGCACTCACTTACGCTCAGAGCTTTTAGCAGAAGACTGCTAAGAGGCAGTCGCCGAAAGAAATATTTTTTCATATTTCTTAAGGGCCCTTCGCTTATAACAATTATAATTACAGCTCGTTAAACACCCCTTAATCGTAAAAAATCTGCCATTTTACTTAAATGAATATCGTAGGCCGAGCTGATCGTAGTTGATTTCAGACTGAGTACTACTATCCATTTGAAAATTTTCTATGTATGCAGCTAGACAATTTAAAGCTTAGAGGTCCTTTGTTCAGTTGCCCCTACTATGTATCAATATATCAGCAATCTTGATCACTATGTAACAACTAGTACGACTATTCTGTCCAATATCAATACAGCTCATTGCACCAATTCACATACAACCAAGCTTCTTCCAAGCCATCTTAAGTTATTTATCTTGTTTAACGCTAAGTCGCAGCATTCAGTCATTTCAGTCTACATTCTAAAACAACGTTAAATTTGATCAAGTATGAATGCCTTAAGAGCCTTTTGCTTATAACACCCGTATGTTAAACACCCATGATCAAGTTCACGTCCTTCTGAATCGCAAAAACATCTGTAGTTTTACTTAAATGAACATCTTCGGCCGAGGTGATCGCAGTTGATTTAAGTCTAAGTACCTCTATCTATTTATTTGGAAACTGTTTATGTTTACGACGAAACAATTTAAACCTTAGAGGCAATATCTCAGCAATCTTGAAAGTTACAGTCAACGTTACGACTATTCTATCCAACACCGTTGGTTTTTGCTTAAGCTTTTTCGCAAAATGAGCTACTGAACTCGAATATAAATATCTGGCTTTTATTGGTCCTGTAAATTTCTTAAAGAGACAAAGGAAATGTGACTCCACCAATGTGGAATATTTAAAAATAATTTAAGTACCAAGATACCATTAAAAATAAATATGTATATATTTTTTTATTTTACTTTTTTATAGAAAATTCTGTTTAAAGTTTTCTGTTTTTATTTGTTTTTTCTTCTGTTTTTTTTTTGTATTTTAAAATAATCATTTACAAGAAAAATATAAAAATCGTTAAAATAAAATAAAACAGAAGAAATTGAGCCATTTGGAACAGAAATTCAATTTATTTGAAAATAAATGCATTTTTATCTCTCAACAAAATGTTTTTCTAGTTTTATGGCAAAACAGGCAACCAACCAATGATGATGGGCTGTGCGCTCGTAAGGAGAAGATAGTCTGACTGACAGACGGACAATATAACACTACACAACTAAAAAAACATGAGTAAAGTGTCTATACGCCATTTCCGTTTCCGTTATTCAAATTTGTTACTACAGACGGGTATCGTTTTACAATAAAAAAAACCAAGTTTGGCCATAAGGAAACAAAAGGAAAAAAAAGAGAAAAAAAAAAAAACTGTCGCAATAAATATTATGGCATAACATTAACCCTGAGTACCATTTACTATAACAAACTAAACGAAATAACAATAATAGTATTGTTAGTTCTATTCTCATTGCTGTTGTTGCTGTTGTTATAGTTGATGTTTTGGGTATTGGAGAATATATTGCCAAAATTTTGAAGAACAGGAAATGTTTGAGTAGCTGGTATTTTAAAATAAAAAAATTTTTTTTGTTCAAGATTGTTTTTTTTTTTATTTTTTCATTACCCTACACCAGCATAAATGAAAGATATTTATTTAAAAACACTAAGAAAAAATTTAGAACTAATTTCTATAATTGTTTAACGTGAAATCACGTGATCCTTTGTCCGTTCATTTAGCTTCAAGTGGTTGCTTAAAGATTCTTTGTGATCCTTTACACTTGGGGATTAATCTAGCGTGTAAGATTGAGGTATTCTTTTATCTGCATTGAAAGAGAAGACAAATAAATTAAAAATTAAATAACATATCAAAACTGAAACAGAATACAAATAGAAGAAACAGAATTATATATTATCGTTAACCATACATATGTTCTCTCATTGTCTATGTGTTTTGTTAATTTAAAACACAAAATTGATTTAAATATGCTCTACAATAATTAAAGGGAAGTAGAACATAATCGGAATATGACAAACTAGAAATAGAACAAATAGAACCATGCTTTGCTTGTATACATATGGTTTTGTATATTGATGTACGTCTTTAGTTTTAAAGGACTATACGCTAGCTTTACATATAACTCAATTTCTACAATCTACACAGGAATGACTTGAAAAACAATAAAAATAACAATTAATGTTCCTGTTTAAGTTTACATTTTCATATTCACACTCTGCTTATTTTATTATTTTACCACTAAACTCATGCAGGTATTGTCAAATAGTTTAAAAAATTATCAAAATTTTGGGTTTTTATTTTTTAAACTCTATTGCTTAACATTTATACACTTGATTTAGGGCTTTTTGGCTACGAATATAATTCTTGAACGCGCATTTTAATTTAAAAGTTTCAAGCCTATTATCTAAAAAATTTCTAATTTTATATATTCTAATCCCCAGTTTTTAAAACCCAACATTTTAGCATTTTAGCTTAAGAGAATTATAGAATAGAGCCCCTGTACGTTTGAATTTCAAAAACGTTTGTTCTTGTTAACCTTAAAGGTCTTTATAATTTTTAATATTAAAGCTGAAATGGAGACTAAGGCACCAAAAACGCTACAGTATTTCAGGTAATTCGGAATCACAATTGTTGAAAAAAAAAAAATACAATTTTTTAGTTTGACTGAAAGCCAAGGTTCAAGTTGTAGCAGAATATCTATCTAAAAGGGTTTGCCATACTGGGATTTCTGTGACAGTTTAATAACCCTCCATCACAATAAGGTAATAAAATATTTTTGTATTTAAACAGATAAACCTTAAAAAAATTATTCAGGCCAGCAATCAGGGAAGGATCCCTACTCATGCAGTATACTGTGCTGGTCTAGGAAAATATGTTATGGGAAGAGGGAAATAGGGAGTAGTGCTTCTGGATATTTGATTTAAACTTACTGATATCGTAATTGACAGGAAAAACTACCACTGGTAAAAGGTTCTCCAACCGAGCAGAGCGGCTAAAACGCGTATTCTCTCTATAATGCATTGTGCTATTCACTTCACAATCAACCACAAAAGGATGTGCTCTGAGACAGGTACAAGTAGTCCCCAAAAATATGCGGTTATAAGGAATCTAGTCCTTTATTTAATCAGAGCACCTGCCATGGTGGTACCGATAGAACAAAGAAGCGCATGTCACATTGCACCAATGCTGCAACGAATCGATAGAGTTGGATACCCTACCGTTGCTGATAAACACCTTCGCGCCAAAATAGACTTTGAAGCACCGGCCTATACATGAGAGTTCCATCCATTCCATCCTAGGTCGGATGAATGTCTTTTAAATATCGAGAAGATCCGATGGAGTCAAGTGTTTCTTACACCGTTTTAAAAAACAGAGGCACTTGGATGCTTCTTGACAATCACAATTAACTGTTGGTTTATAATCTGTGTCTTTTTAATATTTTATTGGCACGCTCAGATTTTTTGGTTACTTCAAAATCATAGTTTATCATGAGTTGTTGTGATTAAATAGATCAGCATTACGACTTAATCTGTATTATCAGTTTCGGAGTAGATAAGATCGCCCTTCCCAATGTAGTCATATAAAACAAATAAAGTCTTTGGTAAAGGCTTTTGCTAGTCAAACATTTTGAGGAGTTATGTGTTGTCCCTAAATTGTTATTTTTTTATCATCCTTATATAGTTGTTCAACCAAAGACAGAGACTGCGATACAAAGTGCTTACTTAACCACAATAGTTTACTGCACCATACGGTTCAAATGTGTCCCATAAATAAATATTCAGACCAAATGTTCTGGACAGACAGAAACTTCTTCGCTCACTGAATGAAATTTGAGCAAATGGAATGGAATGGACGTAATCTACAACGGATAGAAATGATGCCGGTTGAGAACTTTTTATCTCGTTCTATCTATTATCACAACATTGCACAAAATATTAACTATGGCCTCATTCTTT
The DNA here is from genome assembly GCA_963576795.1 of Metopia argyrocephala. Taxonomy (NCBI): domain Eukaryota; kingdom Metazoa; phylum Arthropoda; class Insecta; order Diptera; family Sarcophagidae; genus Metopia; species Metopia argyrocephala. The sequence goes on along the minus strand of OY756208.1, from coordinate 167,584,390 downwards.
TCAAGATACGGGTAGTAAATCATCATAATATTTCTAAATATACAAGTAAAGTTTGAAAAGTCTTTAACAGCTTAAAAGTTGCAAAGATTATTAAAACGGCATGACACATATACCTTTGAACAGTCAACATCAATATACTGTTTCTGAGCTTCGGCTCTTTAAGTAAATGGCTCTTCAAACACTCTAAAAACGATACACAGTGCTGTAAGGCATTTAGGAAACGGTTCAGACAGCCAATATATACTTTTACTCTGCTTTTTTTCTAATACAACTTCATATGCCATTATTTACTTTCTTTTTTTTTCTGTTTAGAAATAATATGCAAATTTTTCTTTTCTTGGATATTCGTTGTATTTTTCTCTCTTTTTTGGAGTAGCAAATGCATTTGTTGAGTAGCCTGTTTGATAAAGTGGTGGCTTTTCCCAATACTTTTTCACTATTTTTCAATTGTATTGTGTAATATATTTTGGTAGTAAATCTTTTTTAAACGAATTCTTTAAGCCATATTCCATTACCCATTATTTTTTTTATTTTTTTTTTCTCTATATTTTCGATTTATAATAAAAAAATGGGGTGTTTTAGCCATCATTCCCTTCTGTATTTTTAATATTGTAATCAGAAGTGTTATTAACATCCATAAAACATGCAAAATTTATTTTTTTTTTTTTTGGTGGAGCGCGCGCTAAATTGTTAAGAATTTAGCCTCCACTGGAGGTTTGTTTTTTGGGCAACACAATAATGTGTTTGTTAAGTAATTGAAATCGTTATAGTAACATATGGTCCCTTAAAATATCAAAAGAAAATTTACTACCTTCTTGCTTTGCCTGGTCTCTCCACCCTTAAATATGCTTTAATATTGCAGTTTAATAGTTAAACATGAATAGATCTGCTTACAGACTGAAGGGGTTGTAATGGCTGGCATTGGAAATGCAAATTAAATCAATAAAACATTCGTTTTGATTGACTACCTAATAAGAAAGAAAAAAATATTTATAAGCTATACCTCTCTTTCTTTTGGGGGGGAGGAAGAATAACTACAATAATTTACTAAAACGGATATTTAAAAAAAAACATTTGCAAATTGTGTAGTGATTGCCAAATGTATGCAAATTTTAATGACTTCATATTTACTCTGTTAAATTTTAATGTTAAGGCGTTTTTGGTTATAGGTTTATAGAACAAGGGAAAGATAGGAAAATTTACAAAAGATGAATTTAATAAGGTGGTGTCATTTGATTGATAAAAAATTTAAGGAAACCTTGAAGTCATAATCAGAGATTTGTAAAATCCATATATCGACACATTTTTCATTATTAATTTTGAGCACTATATTGATCGTAGTCACCGTGGTCTAGTGGTTAGTGTGTTGGCTTACGAAGACATGGGCCCTGGGTTCGACTCCAGGCTCTGACATCTTCAAAAAAAGAAATATGAAAAAAATATTTCTTTCGGCGACTACCTCTCAGCAGTCTTCTGGCAAAAGCTCTGAGAGTAACTAATTGCCATGAACAAGCTTCTCAAGTCAGTCGTTCGGAGTCGACATTAAACTGTAGGTCCCGGTACTCATGGATAAAAATTGACACACACAACATGAGTGCTGCGAGAAGCTAGGCCGTAATCCTGACACAGGGTTGTAAAGGCCAGTTATGTATGTATGTATGTATATTGATAAACAAACCATTACAATAATTTGTTTCATTTAATTTTTTATTTTATTTGACATTTGACAAAAAATGAAAGAAAAAAAATTGACTTTTGTAAAGGTTCTAAAGCATTGGTATAGGAAAGTGAAAAGGTTGGTTTCATTCATAAGTGAGATGTTAAAGTACTTAAACCCGTAGATTTATTGCACAGAAATACTCCAATACCAAATTGATACATTGTGTAGATATTTGTTTAGACGTTGCATACTAATAATTACTTTGTAACCCTGAAATCGTTAAGGATTATTCATAGGCATTGCGGCAGTCATAATAACGCAGATTAGAGCATATTATATTTCAAAATGTTTGAGCAAAAAAATTCACAACTATGCTGCATATCGGAACAAGATACATCGTAAAAACCTTTTGAGTTTCAATGAATTTCTGCAAATAAACATGCATTTAGGGATTCATGCGTTTTGATATCTTTTTGGAATTAATTCGCTTAATGACCACTAATGTAAGTTCTCTTGATACGAAAACTATAATATGAGGGGCGTAATTAAGTTTATCGTTTTGTTTTTGTTTTGTTTTAAGACCAATACTCAAGGCTAAACCCCTACTCAAGCAGTGCATTGTATTGGAATTTTGAAGATAGATAGATTTGATGATAGATGAGACAAGTTGCTGTAAATTTGACCACTCAAAGGCCAGTACTATACTTTCATTCTTGAATAATCAACAGCAATTGCCCCATCTATCATTTGATGTTGAATGTGGTGGCGAGGGTCTTCATCACGTTAGCTGTTGTCTTCCCAGAATGTGATGCTGTATTCCTGATAATTCGTTTCTTAGAAATGGACTTCTTGCGGAGGGGGAGGTAACCTCTTTAAATAATTTCCCGATTTTAATTTTTCTCGAATTTGTTTTAAGGAACATATACAATTACTGGATTTATTAAGTTTCAGAGATATTTCCGTTTAATATTTTATGTTTTTCCCCCAATCAGCAAAAAAAAAAAATATTTTTGTTTCGTCAGAAACGCTTTAATTAGATCAAAGTTAACTGCAATGAATATTTTGGTAATTAAAAAAAAAATTAATTAACTTTGATCTAATTAAAGCGTTTCTGACGAAACAAAAATTAAATTATAAACTTAGAACTTCGGGCCTCCAGTACATTAAAAAAAGAAATTATGTTGTCTCAAAGCAAAAAGCACTCACTGGCTGCGGTCTCTCTTATTGTTTATTTTTCGTTTTAGAAAACTCTGTTTCGCAACCGTAAAGTTGGAGAGAGTTTATGTTGGTGTTGAATATTCTTAGTTTCATCCGTCGGAATAGATTCCGGAAACTCCAGACAGATGTTAAATGAGTACTGGTTTGCCTTGCCTTTTTGGCTCGATTTTCTTTCTCTTCTTTCTTTCCTTTCCATAATTGATTGCCACTTAAAGTCCATCTTAAAAAGAGTCAAAGGTAGTGTCGACTGGATAGAAGTGTTACAAAAGGGTATATTTCGAATTGGTCCAGAACATTTTGAAAAAAAAGTGGAAAGAACATTAACAAAAAATAATAAAATTGACACTGATAGCCGATGGTATGAACCGGTTGTATGAATCCAATCTGTTTGAAAACACTTTAATTGCAATATTATTTAAATTATTATAAGTGAATGCTAACAAAATTTATTTATTTCCCAATAAAAAAAAAGAGTCAATAAACTTATTTACTCTACTATAAAAATGATGATAATTCGATGGGTAGAGTTAATATTTGTACAGATAAGCAAAGAAAGAAAAATAAAATTTAAAAACAAGGTAATATGAAAGACAAAATTTTTTTAAACTCCATAAGCATTTCTTCACTATTAAATTTTATACCATTTTTTGCTTTAAAATTATAGTTTTTTGTTCTACGAGTACATAAAAATAATTTTAAAAAAGTACGTTTTTATTTGACCCACAATTAAAATATGACTCTAAAATCCAGTTTCAAAAGCCTGTGCCAATTTTTGTTTTCCTTTTTAATTTAATGTCTCTTTAATAGAATTTTGCTCTTTCGGTGTGTGCAATAATTTAACGAATTTTATTTTTTTTCTATCAAAAAAAAAACTAAATTTTTTTTTCAAAGTTTAAACTTTGGCAAATACCATAAATCAACAAACAAAATAAATAGTAACTGAGTAGTAGTTGAAAGGCTTGCTTAAACAAATACATGTACACCTCTCACATATATATGCACACTCACAGTTACACATACAAAATAGCCACAAAAGGTAAACATTTAAAGTATCCGTTTTACTAAAATTACGAGTAATAACAATAATATTTCTGCACTCTTTTCTGTGCTAGGCTTTGCTCACCATTTTGCTGTTGCTGTTGTTGTTACAAACGTTATTATTTCTTAGTTGCACTCAACATTTAACTGTTGTTATAACAATGTTTACCTTTGACTACTCAACTATGATTTCTTGCTCTTAAAACTTATAAGCCAGTGTTTGAGTGTGTGTGTGTGAAAGAGAGGGTGCGGGGCAGCTCCTTACAAACATTAGCAACACTCAGCAAAAGAGTTGAAAATAAACTTTTCTTTTTAAAATTAAGCTAATAATAAAATATATATACAGTTGTGTTTAAAAAAATAGCATATTTCATTTAAAATTATTGAAATATGTTTTAAAATATACTGGAAAATTAGTGCATTATACGGACGAAAATAAATGAAGTAGTTTCTCTAATTTATTTTGGAAATTTCAATACAATTGAAGGACCCAACTGGAACAGGGGGAACTTCTTTAAATAAATGAGCTGTAGACACTTATGTTTTTAGACTGGTTTCAAACAGCAGATGCCTTAGAGAAGTTTTGTTTTATAGCTTTGTACTCAGAAGTATTGAGAAAGTAATATCATGAAACTTCTTGCTAATCTGGCTAGTGATTAAACCCAACAACTATTGGTTTGTAAGCGAATAACTTGCAGTACAGTGACACACAATTATTTAAGCAGGACAACGAAATTTTACTGTTAGCATGCCAAGAGTAACATATAAGTTTTGTAGAATCAACAACATGTCATATTGGTGTTATTAAAAAAAAAACTCTGGCTAAATAGCCCAGAAGCTTAAATCAGAATTAAAGAAACCGAAAGTGTTCAATCGCAAAACTATAGGAGGAACTTCTGTGTTTTCCAGTAGAGTTCAAATAGAACAAGTAGAACCATTTGTTAGTTATTATTCTTCGTGTAATTCTCTCGTTAGTATAAAAGTACAAGCAAACTATTAAACGCACATATCGTCGCAAGACTTAAAGAATGCTGTAACTGACAAAAAATCGAAAATAAGTTTTATGCATCATTTTTGTCAGAAAAAAATACGCGTCGATTGGTCCCGTTCTCAGATTTACATGATGAAAAGAAATTCACTTCCGCCATCTGCGTTTTGAAAAATACCAGTGACTTTGTTCTACTTTTATACATGTTTTTTTGGCTCTGGTGAACATTAAATGTTTGTCAGTTACAGCGTTCTTTAATTCTTGAGACGATTTAGTACTGTGCTCAGTAGTGTTTACTGTTAATTCACTCAATAGCCTATTTTATTTTGATAATTTTTGATTTGATATTTCAAATGCTAGAGTGCTAATAAGCCAACATACAATAGAATTTTTGGATTTATTACAAAAGCTCTACCAAATACTGTAATAGCATAAAAATTTGACATTCAAAAGGTTATTTGCCGTGCTTTAGTATCATATTTCAATGTTTTTCAAGTTTATTCCCTTCCAAATCCAGTTTATATTTTAAAATCAAATAATATTACTAATGGCAATAAGAAACTTTAAATTTATATTGAACACCACTGTTCATATTGAGGTATGTGTGTCAATGTATTGCTGTGCGAAAGCAACATTTAAGGCTTAAAACTCTTTAAACTATGGCAGCAGTAAACGTCAGCAGTCAGCCAACTTTTATAACAAAAAGTAAAAAAAAACAAAGTTTTTTTTACACAAAGCACCAAAGCAAAAAAAAAAAAAAAAAAATCGAAATATAAAAAATTTAGTTTTGAACAGAAAAGAAAATAAAAAAAAACATTTAAAGTTTAAATGCAATATTTTTTTAACAGTTTTACTTTATTTAATTTCTGTTGTTTCTGTAAAATAAAAACAAAGTATGAAACATACTTTCAATGACCTTGTTAAAGATTAAAATAAAAAAAGAAAACGCTTAATAAATATATAATTTATTTAATAACTTTATTTTTTATAAACTTTTTTTGTTACATTTTAAATAGAAGAAAGAGAAACTTTTCAGTTTTTTTTTTTTTTTTTGTTATCGAAAAACGGTCATTTAACAACGATTTGTATTTTAAAAACAAAAGAATAAAAGTAAACTGAAAAGAATATTTTTAATTGACAACAAGTTTCGTTATTGGAAGAATTGCAACAAAAAAAATTTCAAATGAAATTTTTGAAAGTGCTGTTTTCAATAAAAAAAAGAAAGAAAACTGCAGAAATTTTTTTATTTTATTTTCATGCTGCCATTGGTTTTTTTTTTTCATTCATTTTTTTTAATTTTTTGTTTTTTTCATTTGATAATTTTACTCTCATCTGCCCTTATGGCAGTATTTAAACAAGGAAATTATCACGCCAGTTCATATATTTCTTACTTACAACAGCAGAGTAGTATTTGACATGCTGAGCGTTTAGTTCAAATAGTAATGGATCTTATATTGATAAATATTTTAAATACAATATGAGATAAATGTCCATCTCTGTTAGCCTGCTAATTGCAGGCTCTTTTGAGCACATTTTTCATTACATTCTCACATATTTCACACGGTATTTCATTATCTTCGTTCACAAATATTTTGTTTCAGATGCTACTGCGTTTCTAGTTTGTTGCATACACCTTTGCTTTCCATATATCTCCACAAAAAGAAGTCCGGAGCAGTCAAATCAGGCAACCACGGAGGCCAATCATCATCACCATCCCTTGAAATAACTTGTTGTAGAAAGAGTTCTCGCAGTAATTACATTGTAATCCCGGCTGTATGCTACGTGACACAGTTTTGTTGAAACCACTTGTTGGTTAAACCCAAAGCATATAGTTGTAGAGTTAAAAAGTGTTCAATCATATCACGATATCGCTCCCCATCTACAGTTACCGTTACGCCGTTTTCAGTTTCAAAGAAGTAAGAAGACTGTGACTTTTAATGCATGCAAAGGAGACTGATAAATAATTTGCGGGTTTTCCATTGGCCAGAACCGACTATTCTGTTTATTTACATATCCATTCAAATGAAAATGTGCCTCTTCACTCATTATGATTTTTTCATGAAAATCCAAGTTGTCATGGGCAAGATATAGAGTCTTATTGGCATATATACGGTCGCATAATTGGTTTTCTGGAAGTTGCTCTTGAGTCAACTGAATCTTAGATGGAAACAAATGCAAATCTTTGTGCAAAATTGTGGCCAAAATTGTTGTCTCTCTTTCTTCGAAATCATTCATTACACGATAAATAGTGTGTCTTTTTGGTACGTCCTTTCTCCCTTTCTTATCGTCACACTAATCGAATATGGATTTTGATAAAATGTGTTAACGATTAAAACACGTTGGTTTACCGAATATTTTTTCATAATAAATTGGCCACCTCTCTTCTTAACGACTGCCAAATATGATCTATCAAGATTAATATTCACAAAAATGGCGGCAAAACAAAATAGTATAACTTTCTGGCAGACAGCCTGTACTTCTCAATTTACTATGAAATTATAATTTCTTTAAGTCATTAAAATTGGTGTAATCAATGTAATTTTAATAAATTTCTATACTTTTTAACAACTTGTTCAGGGGTTTACAAAGTTTATGGACTTTTTCAGATACTGACCAAACCAAAAAGAACATACATACATACATAACTGGCCTTTACAACCCTGTGTCAGGATTACGGCCTAGCAAGAACGCAATGCAGTTTTACTTTTAAAACATTTTAAATAGAATTCGATGTAACCATTTCTGTGTGTGTTATTTACTGATAGCATTTACATATCGTCGCAGTAATTAAAGAACGCTGTAACTGACACAACATTTAATGTTTACAAGAGCCAAAAAACCTGTATGAAAGTAGAACAAAGACACTGGTAGTTTTCAAAACGCAGACGGAATAAGTGAATTTCTTTTCATCATAGAAATCTGGTACCGGAATTAATCGACGCATATTTTTTTTCTGATAAAAATGATGCAAAAAAACGTATTTTCGATTTTTTGTCAGTTACAGCGTTCTTTAATACTTGCGACGATATATTCACAATTTTGTGTAGTTCTTATTTCCTCTTAATAGTAAAAAAAAGTCTCGTAAAACATATTTCTGTAGAAATTTGACTGGCCGCAAAGTGCCGCTATCTGCTATCAACGTTTTGAAAACAGAGTGGCTACAAGAAAATGTATGCCTTTCAGTATTTACTGAAAGTATACACCACACGTTTTTGTACATTTTTCGTTATTTTTTCCAGCTTTAATTTCTTTTTATTAAATGCATGACCAAGTGTATTTACTTAGTTAGTAGATAGTAAACTGGTAAAAAAAACGAAGTGAAACTAACATACCATCATAATTGGCCATTAAAACCTTTTTCAGAGTTACGGTCTAGTTTTTCACTGTACTCATATTGTGTGTGTCAATTTTAATCCATGAGTACTTGGCCCTACATTTAGACATCGACTTCGAAAGATTGACTTGAGAACCTTGTTCAATGCAATCAGTTACTCTTAGAGCTTTTGCCAAAAGACTGCTAAGAGGTGGTCGCCGAAAGAAATATTTCTTCATATTTCTTTCTTTCAAGATCTTAGAGCTGGATTTTTAACTTTCAGCTTCCGTCCAGTAAGCCAACACACTAAATACTAGACTACCGTCACCACACCTATAACTAACATTGTTTATAAAACACAATCGATTAAAATAATCGTCGGACTTATATATACTTTTTTTGTAGCTAAAACCTACATCCTGAGATATTAAATTGGCAATATAGTGAGAAATGTTCCTTTCCTATAAAAATATTCAAATTTTTTTTATTACTGGGACCGCTGTTTAATCATATAATTTTTCGCATTTTTTGTAACTTCTCTTTGTTCTTTATAGTAAAAAAAATCAGATTTAATGCTGCTTTTTAACTCAATTTAACTTTTAATAAAAGCCATGAATTAAAACAAATTTGTCTTCAGCTGGAATGTCATCTGAAAAGTTTTTAAAGCACAGCACATATTCATATGATATAAGCGAATAAGTGTTGTTCCATATTTAAGCAGCAACAACATCATCTTTGACATATTCAATACAACAGCCAATATAAGACATTCTTATATAAAATTTACGCGTTTTTTTTGCCGCTTTCAAATAAAACAATTCAATAAAATACTCGTTCTTAGTACAAAATAATCATTTTCAATTAATTTTTATCTTTCGTTTATAGGCCATTTTTATGATTTACAATTTTATGCTCAATGCAGTGGTATAGCAGTGGTAGAGCAGTTGTAGAAAATCCATATTTTTTGTTTTCTTATCCCCTTTTGAAGACATTACTGAGAAAGAAAGCAAGAAAAAAAGAAACCTTTTACAGCCTGCAATTTGTTTCCATTAAATTTAATGTGTGTTACAACAACAACAACATCTAATGACTGCTTTTCTTTTTATCTCTCTCTCTCTTTTATACTCTAACTATGACTTTGTCTATATATCAACGCATACAACACATTAAGTTCTTGTCTATACCTTAAAATACTCTTCAATAACAAACACACGCATTTCTAAATAGACACGAACACCAACACACACGCGAATTACTTACACACTCGTTAATCATTTAAATACAGGTTTATAATGTCTTCTTCCTTTTAATGACTCTGGGTTTTTGTTTTTCTCTCCGCTCGACATTTTATTTATCTCCTTCCTTTGTCTAAAAACTGTCTCTTTTTACAACATAAATTTCTCACACGTATACACATGTGTTTGTGTGTTGTGTGCTTTTATTTAACAACTAAGTAGCTTTTTTCTTTTGTTTGTGTATGTGTTTAATGTGTTTTTATTATTGACAATTAAAATTGTCATAATATTATGGCTTCTTTACGACTTTACAATGGTTATTATGGCTGCTCTTAATGTGTTTGTAAATGTCTGACTATGTTGTATTACAAATATGTTAAAGTATTTAGACATTCTTAAATCATATACATACAACATACATATGTATATACACACACTTGCAGGAGTAGTAGAGAGAGTGAGTATGTGTGTATTAATTTACATTTTCTTTCAATCTTTCAACAGACAAAGGATTTAACTCAAAAATTAAATTAAAATGGAAACTTTTTATTTCACGGCCATTAAATAATAATTTTGGTTTTGTCTTAAGATGTGGAAAAATGTTGTGACGTTATGAAATTTTTAATTGAAATATAACGAAGTATGTAAGATAAGATATTCCTATTATTTAATTTTTTTTTATCTGTTTAAAAGGTACGTAAATGCTGTGCGATTTCAGTTGTCAAAATAAGCATCTTTTTTTGTAAAACTAATTGTATAAGAATTTGAGAAAAAATTTAAGGTTTTTTTTCCGTCAGAAACGCTTTAATTAGATCGAAGTTAACTGCAATGAATTTTTTGGTAATCAAAGAAGAAATGATGTCCGGAGAAGGAATAATACACTAGCCAAACTGAACAATTATTTTCGACTCCAGCTACGGTAGTCTCATCAAAGTTCTTTGTGTCCTGTGCATATTCAAGACCAAACATCAACTATTTAACTCACACTTTTCAAGAAATCATATACTGAAATTATTTTCTTTCGTATGTATGTACATACATTTGAATGAATTAGTCGTCTATTATTCCTTCACGGACATCATTTCTTCTTTGATTACCAAAAAATGCATTGCAGTTAACTTTGATCTAATTAAAGCGTTTCTGACGAAGCAAAAATTAATTAAAAAATTTATCACTTTTCCTGAGGCTCGAAACCGAGCCTTCAGCACTTAATTTATGGTCTTTTTTTGGCAAATAAGCGTTTTTACAAAAATATCGATAAGTCTTGATATGTGAAGATTGTTAGGGCTTTAATTGAAGAGCAAAATATAAATTCTTTTTGAGTTAAATGGGTCTTCTTATAACGAATCGGAATTTTTATGTCGAATCTATGTAATTTTTTTTTCATGAGATCAACACTCAGGAGATGACACTTACAGATAGGAGGATAAAGGGAATAATAGTTTGCTGGTTTTTGATTTGCATCTGTTTTTATTGCAACTGACTCTCGCGGAAAGATGTTTGCATGACAAAACCGAACGGCTATAAAATGAGCACTCTGTGTAACACGATTCACTCAAAAATCAACCACAAAAGAATGTGCTCAGCAATTTTTTTAGTAGAATGCAAAGTGTATTTGTTTAACTTTTTCAGGCTGGCTGGTTAGTTTTCGAACCACTTCATCTTGAAGCTTTGAAAAATATTTACACGAAATCTATTGACAAAGTCTTAAAGAGTTTCGTTTTTTTTTTCGTGTTTATTTCAAAAATAAGCTTCTTTCATATATTTTTAGATATTTTCACTCGGTAGTTCCATCATTAAGCCATATTGATCCATGTCAGCTTTGAAGAACTTAGGAGTGCTTGTGAATGAGTTGTTTGATCCAGAAAAAGTAACAGTTTGTTGCACATTATAGTCTGGAGGTGTTATATAGTCGTATTTTTGCGAAACTAAAGATTGTGATCTAGACTCTGTATTGTAATTTTTCGATTTGGCGATTTTAATTCATTACCAAGGTAATGTGACTTGACGCCATTAGACTATTTCAAGTCATCGCCAAGCTACCGCCCGAATTGTTTGTAAATGTAAATATACCTCTATTTTACCTTTCGTTACGCGTTATGATCTGGTTTTGTTATTGAGCCATATGTTTTTGACCGTATGTTATGAGGCTTTTTGGCGCTGTAAATAATATGTGGTTTTACTATGACAAATTTTTTGTGAGTCTACTTCAGAGATTATGTCCAAAAGTAGAATCCTTTAATATTAAAGCAGTTAAAAACAAACATACGCCTAGTTATAGTCGAGATACTGACTGAAATTTATAAAAAAAAGCTTTTGAAAAATACCTTCTGAGGATCAACTGCTGCAATAACTCCAGAGGCGGTCATTTAAATGAGATTGTATTTCGTATATAATGTCAGAGTTCGAGCATTCATTTCATTAAATAAATAAATAAATAAATAAATAAATAAATAAATAAAAATAAAAAATTAAAAGGAAATAAAAAAATGAAAAGCCGTTTTATTTATTTATAACTCACTATTATGAAAATGTTTCGCAATTATCAAAAACTGATTTTTCGTACATTTAATAATACCCACCAGAAAAGTGGTATTATTTACCAAATTTGACTTTTTCTATTTTTATACGCCACATCATTTAATTAGTAATTCAAAGTAAGTATTATTTTAATATGTTTTTGTAAAATTTTATTCCTTTTTTGTTTATTAACAATAAATTATCTGTTAATTGTTTGAAAGCAGGATACTTATCAGGATTAAAAGTTCTTTTTTCTTTTGTAAAGTAATTATTAATCACAAATTATTTAAATGCGTAATTTAAATGATAAATATATATGTTATAGAAATAAAAAAACAAGTTTTAATGAATTTAAACATTATTACTAGAGATTTATTTAATTTATTTGATAATAATAATAAAAAAGAAAGGATTAGCGTTAAATAAAGTAACTTTCTTTTCTCTGTGTACAGAAAAAAATATTTGTATAATTAGGTTGAAAGAGATTTGGAAAAGGAAGAGACTTTAACGCTATGTAAGCACTAGTTTCAAATGTAAGTACATTAGAAAACTAATACCCAGCGGGAAAAAATTAATTACCTTATCTTATAATCATAACATCACATCTTCACATCTATCTATCTATTGTATGTATATCTATGTATATATTCAACATTCCAATACAATGCACTGCATTTAGTAGGGGTTTACCCCTGAGTATTGGTCTTAAATAAAAAAAGAAAAATAAAAAAAAATTCAGTACTTTTGGAATCGAGAAGGTAATTTCATGTGGCACACAAGTAAATTTTGATTACCAAGTGTATTCCCACCAGAGTTGGGTTTATTGCATTGAATTTATAATGCATTATCACTTCCACTACCACTAAACGACTTAGTATTAATGCAGCAATACTGTAGCCTCTACTAAATACAGATAGAAATAACTAACCACTAAATAAAACAAATTTAGTGGTAGTGGAAATTTAGTGCACTAAATGAATCGATTTTAGTGGTAATAGAAATTTAGTGCACTAATTCTGAATGATAAGTGGCTGGCAATATTAACAGTCCGCGCCATTAAAATCTGGCCTATGATGAACTGAATGATTTATTACATTTGAAAGTTCTAAAATTCTTATTAAAACATTAACAACAATTATTTACTTTATATATGCAGGCGGACTCAGTAAAGTAAGGATATAACATTCACTACAATTTATTTGGACATTGACTTAAGCTTTATAAGTAAGTATATTAAAACGATTCTGGAACTGAGGCAGGGGAACTAAATTTCCGTTAAACAATAGTGCCAATGGAGTTCTATTCCATTACCTAATTTACCACTACCAGTAAAATCGATATATTTACTAAATTTCCACTACCACTAAAAGCATTTTATTAATTGCATTAAATTTCCACTACCACTAAATATAAGAGGCGATAATGCACTATTTTTTCCACTACCACTAAATTTTGTGGAAAATTAAATCACATGCAATAAACCCAACTCTGATTCCCACATCTTCAGAAAAAGGATTTCATTGTTCTATATTTTATTACAAATAATGGTTATTTCTCGTTATTTTTTCAAATTACAATATTAATAAATAATTACCTTATGCATTACAAATAGTAAATTCTAATAATTATTACGCGGGGACAATAAAAACATTTTTTACTTTCGTAGGACATATGATCTGTGTTAAACATAATGGTTTCCGGAATCAATATTATACATTCCTTGTATTACCTTCTCGATTCTCGTGGACTACCATTTCCTGCTGGGTAGTTACTTACAGGGTTTGATTCCTATCAGAAGCCAATTTAGTCTTGAACGTTGGATTTGTCACCTACCTCTGCAAAATACAAAACAATTTCATTTATGCCACTACGAACAGAAATTAGACGAATAATACTTCTTTACAAAGGAAAAGAAAAAAAATGAGATTCTTGCAAATACATATATACAACAACGGTCTCAGTAACCTAATGAGCAACAAAATTCATTATCGGTAAATACAAATTGTTTAACTGCGCTGCTTTGTAAGGTCCTGTACCGTAAAGAGAGATGAAACCTTTTTTTATTTTTTTAATGAAATGTACGATGTAGTTGAGGTAGCCTAGGAGATAGTGTTTTACCGTACTAGACATGAGCTCCGTGTTGAAACCCCAGCTCTGATATCTTGAAAAAAAGTAATATGAAAACATATTTCTTTCGGCGACTACCTCTTAGAAGTCTTCTGGCAAAAGCTCTATAAGTAACTAATTTCCATGAACTAGTTACTCAAATCTGTCGTTCGGAGTTCATATAAAACTGTAGGTCCCGGTGCAAATGAATAAAAATTGACAAACACAAGGTGAGTGCTGAGAGAAGCTAGGCCGTAATCCTGAAATAGGGTTGTAATATCCAATCATGTGTGTATGTAAAGAATTGATGTTTTTCTGTGTTTTATATTTCTGAATGTTGCTGTTTTTAATTTGGTAATATTTGGAAAGATATTAGCTATTAATAACAGAAATTTCAGTGGTATATGTGGAGTACATTTCAGAAAAAAACTTTTCCACATATAAATTTAGGAGTAGTAAAGCTGTGGGTTAAATTTTAGTATAGCTTTAGGGGCATAATATTTATGTTAACGAAATTTTTCACTTTAACTCAAATACTTACCTAGACATCACCCTTCATTCAAAGTGAAAATCAACTACTTATTCATATATTTTTAATTAAAAAAAAACTTAATTTTTTTTATTTATGAATCTATTTACAATTTGTGGTTTTTATTTTATTAAATATAATGAAGGTTTTCTTATAACTTATTTAGTTTTATAATTATATTTACAATGCACATAATTAATATTTAATAATTGTATATATATTTCATTTTTATTTTCTTAATTTCTTTTCTTTCTTTTTTTAATATTGTCATTTTATTTAATTTTTTATATTTTAATGTTCTTTATAAATCAATCTGAAATTAGAAAAAAAGTAAAATAAATAGAAAAATTAATAATTTTTTTAATTTGAGAAATATAGAAAAAATATTTTGTAAAATTAAAAAATAAACAAAAATAACAAAAAGGTAACAAAGACAGTAGAGAGGAACTTTTGTTATTTTATTTTTGTATAGTTAATTTTTTGTATTTAAATTTTTTTTAATATAAAAAATAATAATAATATGGAAAAAAACTTTTAAAAAATTAAAAATACTTAAGGGAGGTTTTGAGTAATTAAAATTGCTTCTAAAAGGGCTACTGCATTAAAATTATTTAAACGAATAATATTGCATAAGTATTTAAAATAAATTTAAAATTATTTTTGGTAACCAGACAAAATATAATAAAAACCTAAAAGCAGAACTTTGAATTTCTGCTTTTGAAAATGTGAAATGTAAAATGTAATGTAAACACAAGAATATTAAAGCATAGATTATGGCACTTCAAACTGAAAGATTAAATTAGAGCATAATGTCGGGCGCAATGAGGATTTTTAGTAAAATTTACTATTACTGGTCGCGAGTATTATTTGAATTTCAGCAAAATATTTAAACACATATGATGCTTAAAATTAATTCATCAGAATTAAAATATATTTTTTTTTGGAGAAAAAGTGTTCAGTATAGTAAAAAAAAACAGGCAGTAATTCTGCTTTCAAAGCTATTCAATTAAGGAGGATCAGTTTAAAAATAGCATGTGAGTGAGTACAGTACCTAAAAAACACGTTCATAAACTTCAGATACAGATGGCAGGGTTACTGAACTAGAAATTCATGAGAGCGAGAAATTCCTAACGAACAGAGAGGAAAAAACTATTGCTATGCACTGATATAACATAACGTCTCCTAATAAAGTGGAATTACGCCTTTAAAGGGAATAGTTTTTTGGTTTACTATTACTTCTATCTATCGATAAAACACTTTAGTAAACTTTTAGGCTTAATTTCGACAAATCAGGGTCAAGATAGTGTTTTTGCTGGACGCCGGAATATTTTGGCAATATGGGGAACAAAATTTATGACGGACTGGACAAAAATTTTTCACAGTAACGGCTTTCATATTGTGTGCTTCAATTTTTATCCATGATTACAAGGAATTCGAATTCGAACAACAAATTTGAACTTGTTCATGACAATTAATTAGTCTTTGAGCTTTCGCCAGAATACTGCTAGACGTGGTCGCCAAAAGAAATATTTTTTCATATTTCCTTCTTTCAAGATGTCAGAGCTGGGGTTGGAACTTGGAGTTCTCGTTAAGTAAGCCAACATATTACATACTAGACTATGGCGACGATAAATGAAAGCACTCTTTAATAGTTCCACATTCAAAAACAAACTCGGGAGCTTTGCCAGCTAAAATGGTTGGTTGTCTATACACAACAAATGGACAGCATAGAAAAATAGTGGGAGAAGTTAGAGTGTCAGATCTGTTGTTGTGCAATCTTAATGCTCTAATCAGACAGAAAAACTTTTCCTGATTTATAGTTTCTCGAATTTAATCCCAATAATCTCCTTGCAGCCTTTTGATTACAGGCGATTTCCGCCCCTCTAGAGAAAACCACATTAACAAGAAATTTCCAGCATCATATTTGAATTTACATACAAGGATCATAATTTTTATACAATTTCGGTTCGAGTATTGACTCCACGCAAAAGCATAAGGAAAAATTACGGGGTTCTGACCCCCGCACTTATGCGATGGAGTCGGAGGGTTAATATGTGCAGCATGCAAGAGTTGGCCGCTTCTAAATTAAAATTCCAGTGTGATCTATCAAAACGCCAACACACTTAGATATTTTTTTTTTATCTTCCTCTACCAGGATCACTTGTCGGAATCCCGTAATATATTTTCGTTTTGAACAGTGTTATTGATTGATTAAAAAATAACGAAATATCGAAAATTAAATCCCACAAATATTTATTTGAAAGTGACCTCAAGCTTATTCAAATAATAATATTATTAATAAAAGGAAAAATAAAAAAAAATTGAAAATAATACAACGATATTTTAAAATTATCAAAGATAAAAGCATATCTTAAGGCTTTCTTTTTAATATTTTTGTGTTTCTTACACAAAAAATACATTTAAATACTTTCCCTTTAAGGCTTAATTTATCGTAAAAAACCACTTTAAATATTTATTGCCAAAGAAAATTTAGAAACAAAATGGAGAAAAAATTCAAATTTTTGATTTGTTTCAAATACAGTGTTTTTCTTTTGTTGTTGTTGTTTTTCAAATTCTATTAATTAATATTTTTTTAAGCTTTTATAGCAATTTATTTAGTGTTTGTGTGTGTTTGTTTTTAGAAACAAATTTATATACAAAAGATTATTTTTTAGCCAAACAAATGTAACATTTTAATACAATATTTGGCCTTAAATTGCTAAATAAATAGTTTTTTTGTTGTTGTTGTGGGTTTTTTGCCATTTATTTGTATTAATTTTTTTTAGTTTTTTTTATTAATTTTTATAATAGAATTTTTGTTATTTATTTATTGGTTTTTTTTATTTATTTATAACTTTTTGTTCACTCTTATTTTTAGTTTTTTTTTTATTTGCAATATTTGTTCTCTTTGTTTAATTTAAATTTTAAATTTATGGTGTTATGAATTCTAAATATTTTTTAAGTATATAGTTTTTATTTTCTTTTATTTTTTTTAGGCTATTAAATACGAAAAAAATATTTTTTATATATATTTAATTTTTTTATAATTTAAATTTTATATAATCCCTTGTTTCATTTTGCATGTTATTTTATTCATTTTTTTATATTTATTTATATTTAATCGTATATATAAGTTTTGCTTTTTTATAATAAGTATTTCTTTTTCTATAGGTCTATTTTATTTTATTTTTGTTAAGCTTTAAATCAGTTTTATAACTTTTCAAAACCGAATTTATTTTTGAAATATTTGCAGGAATTTGAAGATGGAAATCTAACAAATTAAAGAGAATTTGGTGTTCCAATAGCGGCTTAATTTGGCAAAAATGGTTTAATTTTCTAAAAGTCAAACCAAAGAACCAAAAGTTAATCATCCGTATTGCGGATCTCATATTCAAGCTATAAATTTCTCGTTTTTACATTACGGTACTGCATTTCTCGAAAACATAAAAAATACAACTCTGTCAGTAGTTCGCAAACAATATTTTGTACAAAAATGGCTATTCATTTTATTTTATTTAAAAAAGAAGACCAACAAATTTACAAGTAACGAATGTATCATAATTTTTGCTCATAATCCTTTTACAAATTGTTTTTAAATAATTTTAGAGTAAAAATAACCAAAAGAACGCAGTTTAAGAAAATTATAAGATTGCTAGAAAAATCCGGAATTGGCAAAATCATACTACAGTGACAGTAACAAACTGAAAGTAAAGGCAGAAAGTGTGTAAATATCATACAAACTAAACATTTTAAGATCATCTGTAAAAACAAAATTTTAGGCAGACATGCATACATACATATGTATGTCCATACATACTTTAACACCGGCAGAAGAACCTGCTTCAGCTTTGTTAGTAACGACGGCGACAAAATAGGCATCTTGCCGATTTGTTCATTCTAAAATAACTAACGAATCTAAAAGGTAATTCTGTAACATCAAATCAAACAAAAACAAAAAAAAGGAAGAAATGACAAAACAATAAATAGTACGACTCAAGGGCCGTAAATAATTATTTTACAAAAATTTATATTGAAATGTAACACCCTTTGTTTTTATTTTTTGTGGTTGTCATATTTGCTTGTTCTTTCATTAATATGTACTTATGTACGTATACAAACGAATATTTATTTTATTTTAATATTTAATTTTATAGTTAAAAGAAAAAGAAAGCCTAAATTTACACTGTTATGTAACCAAATTTTGAAGTTTGGTAAGCATTTTTCTTAAAGTTGATGTTATATTTGCTTGTAGTTTATTTTGGGCGACTGGTACTCAGGATACAATTAAAATCAAATTTTTCATTTGCAAGATACAGAAGAAAAGAACCAGTAACAACTGATGTTAACAAAACACAACTATGAGAAAACAAAAATAAATTTCGTTAGTTAAACATTTTGCATTCAAGTTGAGCTTTGATACCAGGCGAGCAGAAACAGCAACAAGTGGATATTTCCACTCTTAAAAGAATTTATATTTGAAGGACCGTTTTATTTACATATGTTTGTTTACATTTATTTTTTATTAAGTCGTCTTATATTTTGATGTTGCCCAAAAGAGTGCAAATTAGAAAGATTTTGTCCCTCCTTCAGTTTTAATGAGTAATGTGTACCGAGTATCGAGTATTTGTACTAATTTTTGGGTACTCAATACTTAAAAGTAACTACTCAATAAGTTAAGAGTTGTATTTTTACATCGAAGTTGTATGGAAAAATCAAAATTTTAACGGCCAAAAACAAAATTCTGTCTAAAAATACAACACTTAATGAAATTGTTGAGTATTAAGTTCCCAAGTGCAAGTAATCAATACTATCGAGTAATGGAAAGTAGCAGAATTTGACAGCACTAATCTAGATTAAGACAAAAACAAAAAAAAAAAAAAAAACAGCCAGCAAAAAACAAAATTTGATAAATAAAAATAATTCCTTTAAGTAGAACTCTAATACCAGACAAGCAGAAAAAGAAACAAGGGGATATTTTCTCTTTGTTTACATTTTTCTACAAAATCGACTTCGTACTTTGTTGTTGTGTAAAATAATTTACATGGAAAGGACCGTATTATTTCAATATATTTGTTTACATTGTTTTTAACTTGGAAAGAGCTTTTCTCTCCTTTTTAAATAATTTTAGGATAGGGTTTTCAAATCTACTCGTAGATTACATGTTTAACGAATTATATTTCTAGGGATTTCTTGCTTGCTTTTTCGTTCTGAATAACAAAAGTTATTTACATATATCTTTTTGGATCGGTTGCATTGATGATGGTATTTTTTAAGCATTTTTACTAACCTAAAATATAAATAAATTATTTATAAAAACTGCAAAATAATATTACACCAAAATAATCAATAACATTAATATTTATATGAATCTACAAAGAAAATTGTAAAGTAAAACAAAAAAAAAAGCCATTTTATTACTCGTATAAAATTGGTCACATAGTAATGGAGTTTATCGTTGTCGATGGTGACACAATAAAATTGGCTGTTGTGTTGCAGTTTACCACTACTAATAAACTCTTAGTAGCATATTCTTTAAGGCTTAGAAAATCTCTCATTACCCTGCAAAAAATATTAGACTACGTAACATATTTAAGTTTAAACGACGTAGTTAGAAGTGCATTGTAATGCAGGCAAGGACCGTGTCATTTTCAAACAAATAGTAATTGTTTGGGCAAAGAGCGAACACAGATTTTATGCAAAAAAGTAATTTATTTAGCAATTCAAATACAATGTTAAATGGAACACATTTTTTTTCATACATTTGAGTTACGTTTGCACTAGTCGTAGTCTTTTATATACTACTTTTAATACGCGCATACGGAGTAGACGCATATTCTTCAGGACAGTGATCAACATTTTTTCTTTATAGCAACTACACAATTAGCAGATTTCTGCTGTCGAAAAAATGACAATTGAAGAAAGTCTTATGTTTCTACAGGAAAAGTGCAAATAAATTGCAGATAAATCTATTAAGAACCTCACAACCAATACTAAATCTTCCAACCAAACCAAAACAGGTTCTTTTGATCAAAAAGATTGAAATGTATCCACTTGATGTATGTATACATTTCGAATCTTAAGTTAACTGTGTCTCTATTGTCTTCAAAAAAACATGTTCTTTAAATTTTGTTTTGTTTCCTGTAACAAGCTTGCTTTGTCTTGATTGTGTTAATCTTCTTCAAAATCTCTTTAACTTGTTAGGCATAATGTAGGTGAAATTGTTTTTGAAAATTTTAAAAATTTAATATGTTTTGCCACTTATTTTAATTAATAAGTTTCTCTTAACTGTTCCTCGTTACCAATCAGTTTGTTTAATTTTTTTTATTTTAAATATACATGCATATATACATACATATGTATGTATATTACTTAATATATATATATTTTTTTTTTGTTTTACTAAATAGAATCTCTATTTTTAATTTAAATTTTCGTACTTTATTTGAGATTCTGTTTCTGTTTCTGTTTCGTATTTTTTGTTTTTTGTTCTTTCACTACAAAGTTTTGTTTTTCTTTAATAATTTTCATGCTAAATAAAGTTCCCTGTTTTTGCCAAGTTAATAATTAATTATAAATTATAAATGTTAGGTTAGTAAGTAGGTTTATCATTAAACTGTGTGTGTGTTTGTTGAACGTTTTTTTGTTTTTTTTTTTTTTCAAAAACTGTTTCTTGTTTTAATATTTGTTGCATTCGAATTTTGGTTCGTTTGTTTCCATATAAACTGGCCTATTTTGTTTTTCTTTTTAAAAGTTTTGGTAGTTGGCTTTCTTTTTTTTTTGTATTTGTATTGTTAGGAGAGATAGAGGAGCTTTTGTAGTATGAGAAAGTTTTGTTTTAGACTAATTTTATATAACTACACATTGTATTATAATTATTATTTAAACAATTGCTTAATGCCACAGTATCACTAGTAGATCCATCATCAATGATTAATTGTTCTCTACCATTATATCATACATAGACTATATGAGGTTTATTAAGGGTACCACTAACACTACCACCACCACTACTAACACCAACATCACCACCAACACCAACACTACTACCAATATTCTTTGTACCCATAATATTAAGACCAAGACCCGAACCACTACCGCTATTTCCTAGCAGTCCTTTACACGCATGACTATTTGGATTTTTCATTATTAATTTACCATTTGAAGTTTTGGTCATTGTATGCGTATCCGGGTATTCATAGTGATCGAATTTCTCATATAAATGCTCAGGTTCATCGGTATAGGTATTTGAGTCCTTCACAGGTGGCAGTTCCCAAGGTTTTAGAGCCCGATATTCATTTGCTATGGCTTGGGCTGTTAGATATCTTTCCAGCTCTAGTTTATCCACCTGAGGCAGTGTCTGATGATAGTCCTGATGATGCAGGGGATGCATATTATGATGGGGTAGTGTTGATCTTTGGCTTTGTAATGTATGTGCTGGATAGCCGCCATTTATTAAAGTGCCTGGTATGCCACCATTTACCTGGGCACTTAAGGGCTGATGTGGCAATATACGATCGTGTACATTGACTATAGATTTTCCCGAACGTAAACTACGTTCATGCATAAGTTTCCTGCGCCTTTTAACGAATCTCATATAGAAGACTATGCTGGCACCGGTCATTACCACCAGCAAACAGGTAAGTACCGCACATACTATTGTAACCACATGAGCAGGACATGTAATATCACTTTCGGTCATGGCAGCCAAATGTTTGCGTGTTCTCTTACTGTCATGCCAGACTTCACAGCCTATGCGTTCGTTATCCAATTTTAAAAATCCACTATTCAACGGGGCCGGAGGATGTACATATTGAAACTTGGAGCTGACATCCTTTTTGCGTTCAGCTACATAGGCTGCTACTCTCACCAAGTTATCATCATCATCGCTGCTTTGCATATCGGCTCCAAAAGCTGCCACTGAACCTGCTTCATGCGCCATCATATTGTTGGGCTTCATGTCATTTGTCTGCTGTCCGTTTTCAAAGTTACCCGTTACTAAACGCCACAGCCAGAAGAGTGTACAATTACACTGCAACGGATTATCACCCAAGTAGAGTTTTTCCAATTGATCGATGGGAAATTGTGCTGCATATAGGGTTTGTAAACTGTTGCCCTGCATATACACTTCTACAATGTTTGGATTGCCTTGGAACATACGCATGGGTATATCGTTAAGCAGCGGATTGTTATTCAAATACAATATTTGCAGGTGGGTGTTGTCCACAAAAGCTCTGGAAATAAGAATTAAAATAAAAAGTTGTATTAAAATAAAACTCTCTTGTATGTTTTAGATATTTTTAAAGCCGATGTAAAATTACATAAAAAAGAAATTGTGAACTTTAAGCTCTTAACACTGCTAAATGGTAAGTTCAATGCCATATCGACTTAAGTCTTAATAAAAAATTGTAATATTTTTCTTATTAAACGTTTTAAGATTTTTATTATAAATGTTTAGCTCTGCTGTTGATCAATTTTTTTTTTTTGGTTTTTGTCGTGACTCAGTAATAGTGTAACATATCAACTTAAAACGTTTGCTATTGGAGTATTTTTATATTTTATTACTCCTGAAAAACTTTCAACCAAAAATAATACAATGGAAGTCAGAAAAATAAAAAAATTACTTGGGTTTAGGACCATTTTTGTCCGTTATTGCTTTTTTTTATTAAATCTTCTCACTACATGATGAGCAAATGATCTTTCGTTGCAATTTCCATATAAATTTGTTGCATAGGGTGCATTTGCTATCGCACTTAGTTTTGCAACAGCTGCAAATTTCACGTTTTCTAGTTGCTGTTAATCATCGATTTTCCATTGCTTTAGCAAAGTAAGCAACTCAGACACTGAATATTAACTGAAATTAACTACCGCGAATGATATGTAAACTTACAAAGGGGAATCCTAGAAATAAAGGTACACACTTCAAAGATAAACTGGGTGCATCATATATATATTTCGATTTTATAACAGACAATAATAACAAAAAAAGAATAATATGGAACAAAATGGTCCTATAACTAAGATTCGTAAGTTTTTCTTGACGTAATAACAGTATTAAGCTTGTATTATAATACGTACCATCAAGCTTTGAGATTCGCATATATATTTTTTCTTATATTATTATTTAGCGCCTTAGAAATGAGAAAAATTGCTGTGAATTGATCATTAGAAGGCCAGTGTTATACCTTCACCCTTGAACGATCAACAGTAATTGCCTCATCGTTTCATGTTGATTGTGTGGTGAATGTCTTCGCTAAGTAGGTTTAGCTGTTATCTGCTACTTTCCCAATAGGTGACGCTTTTCTCCTGATCATACGTTTTTTGTTGACATTGGTTAATGTCGAATAGAGTGGAATGTCGGGGAGTGGTTTCTTTGTAGATGGTCTTCTTGGAGGGAGGGGGGACCTCTTATTTTGAAATTATAATTTTGAAAGAACCGCGAACAAAATTTTTTATTTTTCACCTTTGCTGGAATTCTAACCTGGGCCGTTGGAGTTTTTGTGCGAGCGCTCTAACCACTATGAAAACATTTAGCTATTTAACGCGTAGAGGACAGCAAGCAGCAAATGTCACTGATAATATTGTCAGTGGGTATGTCACTTCTACCACATACCCAGCAACTTAATAGTAACGCAACCAGTTTTAAAAAGTTTTTATTTCATAATTGTTAACTTTGATTAGATAAATGCTTGTAATTTTATGTATTGTTATATTTTTTTTATAATATTTTAAAATTTATATGATTCAACATTATACTAATCTTGATTATTTTTTAATGATTATTTTATTTCTAATTTTTTGTGTTTTTGAAATTTGAGTAATTACATTTGATTGCATACCTTTGAATAACTTCATGCAAGCTACCTTATATACATACTTTATTTTATTACATTATATTATTTTATTATTAATGGTATTTTGGCGATGCATTCCTGTACTCTAAACATACGAGGGATCTCGTGTTGTGTAGGAAACCGAAAATAAATAAATGAATAAATAAATTATGTGGTCGACTTCATAAATATTTTGAAGGCAGCAGCAACAAAACGAATTAAATAAAATAAACAGCTGTTTGTTATGAAAATAAACATATCAGTGACACCACTTTCAAGTATATGGAATCGCAAAAAAAGACCCCGATTATCGTTCACACCACCTTAATGTTGTATTGTATTGGTTACAACTCTGCTGTCATTCAAATAATTGTTTTCATATAAACGTGTATTCTAATTTTGACAATGTGATGCCTGCTGCTTGCTGTCGTCTATGTGTTTCTAGTAATCTGTGGATACACGTATATTTTTCAAAAGCCTTTTTTCAATACTTTTTTTATTTATTTTTTTTCCCAATTTCGATACATTGTATGCTTGTTATCTCAAACATGCATATGCATTTTTATTAATACCATGTTTCATCATTTCACAAACTTATTTATGAAAATTTACACTAATTTTGAACAAAAAGCCCTTCAGTTTAAAAATATTGTTTTTATTTTGGCATGACAAGACAAGTCATTATTAATCCTATAAACAGCTTTAGTTATTTAAAAACAAAAAACTGACAGGTATATTAACGCAAAATAAGAAAATAAAGAAAATAAAAAAATATAAAAAACAAATTTAAAAAAGTTTATTAAGAAATATCTAAACAAACAAGCAACAGCCAGCAGACTACTTACATATAAAGACGGCTGCTATATTTTTTATTAAGAAAAATGAGAAATATGTCATTCAGAAGCTAAAGTGGCATATTAAAAAATGCCAACATAAATTATATTGTGAAAATGAAACAAATGGAAAATTTTGTTAACAACTTAATAAGAAACAAAAAAAAAAAAAAAAAAAAAACAACAACAAATTATATACATAAAAAGTTAAAGAATTGTTGGAAGTATAGAAAAAATATTTTATGAAAATCTAAAACAAATTGTTTTCATACAGAATTAGAAATTAAGAACCTTCAAACATTTGTTGTGAAGTTCATTTCAAGTAGTACGAATTAATAGCTCATATCCTTTTACATTAAACAAGTGCTTAAAATACTTCAAGGGGTTTAATTATTTCTTCAGTAGTGTATTTGACTTATATTATACAACTCAAAAGGCAAATTGATGAACAGTTTAAAGAAAATAAATTCCCAAGTATACCTTTAGGGTAAACATAATATACTAAGCATAGCATATCTTAAGGGTTAAAATGCGAATAATTTAAAATTAATGCCATCGGTATAAGTTTTAAACATTTTCTACCCTTTTCTTTACAATTGTATTGAAATAAAAGCTCAATTTCTTGTTTAATTTCAATTTGTTTGAGATAAAAAAACCCTTTTCTTTTAACAATTTGTTAATTCGAAATGAAATTCTACACTTAAAAAAAAAGTACAAATAAATATCTGACCCTTAAACAATATATAATACCCTACTTTGACTTTATATTCATACATACAAATGTGTTTGTATGTTAGGTATGCGAATTAATAGTTACAAATTTATATATTTTTAAACAATTTTTTTGTGAAGCACCCATACGATTTCTGTAAACGAGCTTTGACTTGAAGAGTATTAAAAAAAATGTCCTAAAAAATAAGTTCCGATGACTTTTAGTTTGCTAGTTGATTTTGATTAGAAACAATAACAAATATAATCAGTATTACTTAAAGCAATTGCTATGATTAAGTCTTCTTTATTTTTAATTATTTTCAGTAATCCACTCATAATTTCTTCAATATTAGATTCTCAGAAAGGACTCTCCATATCACACCAGTTAAATTTCGGTTCCAAAAACTTAAATCAATAATGTTTTATAGCTTGTCCCACGATATCGAACGTTTTTCTTTTAATTTTCAACGAAAGACAGCTATTTTGTGTTTCAGTAACATAGTGAGAAGCTTTTTCGAACAATAATAAATGACTTTTTCTTTCGTTCGCATAGTTTTACGTTCGACATCGTGGGACAGGTTGTTAATGTTTTTGTTAGATTTTTACAAATTCTGGAAAAAAATTGTTTGCCAGCAAATATACATCTTTTTTTTACTTTTTTATGTTTAATTAGCAAAGTCTTTGATAGATATACCATACTGGAGAAATTAATTCTAAAAATTTTTAAATAATTGAAAATTATCACTAAAGTAATAGCATAACTTTTTTGATTATGTTTTGAAATCCTAAGTAACGAATATAATAGGAAGGACAAGCGATCAAGAATGTATATGCGGAGATTTCAACGAGGATGATGCGGAACGTACGTTGTTTCAGTTCTGTAGGTGGCAGGACTTAAGAATAGGAGTCGAAAGACGATCTGGCCCTTTGACGGCTGATAATGTATTATGCCAAATGTTATATAGCGAGGACATGTGAAATTCAATGCCTATATTCATTGAGCAGGTTCTTCGGGAGAAGAAGAGAAAATTGGATCAGTTTTTCAATAATGGTGCTAATCCTGTCAATACTTAAGGGAGACGGTAATATGAGGACAAAAGCGGGAATCTGACGAAACAAAGATGTGGAAGGCTATGCTAGCCATGTTAGGGAGCCTCCCATAGTAATACGATGTGTAGTCCCGGGGTGGCGGAAAAAAAAATTTCCTCGCAGAACGAGGTAGGCGAATAGGAAAAAGCCTAGAGTCCAACATAACCTTGAAACTGACGACCCCATTGTATACGTAACATCCCTCCGGGGATACAGTAAAGGCTGCTGATGATTACGTGCCATCAGTGGCATGTTTTCCCCGGGGACTATGGAGTTCACCTAGCTCTTGTTGGCCTGGTGCTCGCTATAGGCAGAGAGGTTGGTAATTTATTACTGGCCATCTCAGGGACTGACCAGAGAAACATACTTTAATCTGGTACTACGGGCATCAGGAAGCCCTCGGTTTGCTTATACTCCCCGTCATTCGGGGAGTGGTAAACCGGCCTGATGGTTTGGGTGTGGCCCCTCGGTTCTCGTAGTGGCTGTGGTAGTGCTGGGTAGAAACCCCTTAACAAGGAGGGTCTCACTACCCAAGCAGTGGTGATGCTAAATTGCTAACTTGGTGCTATGGGCTTCTTCTGAGAGACGTGTCCTCGAGCATGATTGAGATTAGAGGGCACCGGCACTGGGTCGCGGTGGTTGGACGCATGTATTCAACTACCGCCCTGGCAACGGGCGGCGTGTGGTGAGTCAGTTGTATGCGTAACAGAATTTCCATCGCCTAGAGAATTAAGGAAAATACATATAAACAGTAGCGAGGTAGTTGGTCATATTTTAATTTTAAAGTTGTGACATCTAAAGCTAAATTTTAGCGAAGGGTATTTTATGTTCTACTTGCATGCCAAATTCAGTGAACAAAAATGTTTTCTATTAAGGTGTAAAAAAAACCTATTGAATGCCCAAGTTATTTATTTGTCTAGAGGGGCTTTAACAAGTGTGAGAAATTCATTTTCTTACAATATCATCGTAGACATGTAAATTGATATGGAAAATACCATTTAAAAGGAATACCAATTTTATACCAAATTTTAAAGTCAAAAGTGTTAAAAGTGTCAAATTACAAGGAATTTGACAAATAAAGGGTAGATTTTTTTTAGGTAAATAAAGACTTTCTAAGCTTATAATGGAAGATAGTAAGAAGATTAAACATTTTTTTTTATTATTTTTTCCGAACAATTTGTTTAAATATTAAAAAATATATTTATTATTGTAATAACAATAAAAACTTACGAGGGATACCTATTTTAAATGTAAATAAATTACCTTTTTTTTATTATTTTACTTCATTTCATTTATTTATTTATTTTTTAACAGCACATGAAACCAACCAAACAAATAAACGACAGAAATTCAAATTTCCGTTTTTTTTTTTCTTAAAGCCATAGAAAACAAATGCTGCCTGCCTGCCTATATTATACGACAGACAGGTGAAAAAGGGGGAAAAAGAAAAAATAAAATCCAACCAGCCTGGGAAATTAGACAACTGCAGATACACAGTTACAACTCATTCCGTTATAAACAACATGCATATATGAGTAGCAGTATATATAAGAAAATTCAATAAAAACAAACAGGCAAACATATACATATTTATATATTTATGTATTCACTAAGTAAAGAAAAATAATACCCAAAAACGTTAGTTATATGACAGGTAGGTATATATAAAAAAAAAAAGAATTGTATGTGACATTTACAAAAGTCTGTTTACTTGTTATGCATTATTAATACTTTTTATGCCGGCCATAGAGTACTTACAATCCCCTAATCCCGACTTTGGCAGAACATTTAAGTGTGTGTTTAAATGCCCATTAACGTTAAACTGTATTAACGATAATGAGATTTTACTTTCAAAATGGCCAGCCATACAATATAATCGCATGCAGTTTAATGTTAGATAATAAAGCTTTAATGTAATAAAACAACACGACAGATAAAAACAAATGCAAAATAACGAGGGTCAATTGAAAATGAAACATCTTGTCTGCAGCATATATTTTACCAAAACACAAAAACAGCAAATTCAGATTAATAACAAAAATGAAATGAAAGAGCAAAGTTTTACTATAAATAAGCAGAGTTTGCCCAAAATTCTAATTTTGAAAGTTTTTTAAATTTCTTTTGCGTTTCTTTTTTATTTTTTTAAGCAGTTTTAGGTGCCTTTATTTAGCTGAAATATATGAAATCTTAAAAAAAAAGTACTTTCTACAGATCTCGTAGTTCAAAAGTAGTATTTTTTTATATGTAGTAGAATCGCCGAAAAGAAATTACATACTCGCTTAAAAAATTAACACGTTCACTGTCCAAGGTAAAAACTGGGGAGTGCCCTACACGTCCGATTTTTTTTTTTTTTTTTTTGCATAATCGGTGTATTTCGGATAAGCCTCAATAAATATAAATATCTACATCTTTTAGAATGTATATAAATAGCTAAAAGGGTGTTTTTGTTAATAGCCCACATATGGGCTGTGCTCCATGAAACAAAATCTTCTATAAATTTTCTTTTTTTCACAGACAGCGTTATTCATCAAGACAAAATAAAACACTATTAATTAGACTTTAAGCCATAATGAGTCGAAAAGCAAAAAAACGAGATGTCCTCCATGTCCCAGCACATATTTTATTTTTTATGGTCTGTTCTGTGAAGTCCAAGACAAATAAACGATGTTCTCTCAGCGTCCACAATTTTAAAGCTCTTTAAATTTGTATGGGTAAACAGCCCACATATGGACTGTGGACAGTGAACGTGTTAAGTTTGGCTATAATTCCCACCTTTTGTAAATTAAATCATAAATTCTTGTATGTACTAATGTATGTATTACATAAATTTCTTTGTAAATCTATTCGTTAGTCGGATGAACAAGCCTAAACAACTGAACCGATTGGACTCCTTTTTATCCTTTTACAAATATCTTGTTTGGGGCGCGACGTGCCCGGAATCTTTAATATTTGACGCAGGAATTTTTTACCCGATCCTATACAGATTCGATGTTTTAGAAAATAAAAGAGATTACTTTTTTTTCATTAGTCGGTATATTTTTGTATCTAAAGCCACATTTTGGTACTAGAGTATTAATATGGTCAGCCAGGCTTTACGGCATACTGAAATCATTACTTCAATTCAATTATTTTGCATTTTTAGTTTTAATTCAAATTAACATCCCCATCCTAATGTGCATTAACTATACAAAACTAAACTGAATTCAATATGGCAATACAGCGGACAACCAGTCAGCTGTTAAAGAAGTTTTTACTATTGTGATTACATGTCTAGTTGACAAAATTAAAATCGATTTCAAATCAGCAATGATTAGTAATTTGCTATTTTAATGTTTTTAGAAAATATCAGAATTGATATTAATATCGAACCTCATTTTTTTATTTTAGGATGTCAATGGAAAAGAAGCGAACAGCTTGATGTGATAAAATTGGAATTGTACTTTCTATCCTCTATCTTATAAATCTCTGTATGTAGATATAAAGAGCAATAAACAAACCACTGTTTACTACTTAATTACAAAAGCTATCGTCTCTTAATGTAACTTTTTAATGCAAATTAAGACTGTTGTGTATATACGCTGTTTCGACTCCCAGGGTTATGTCAGTACGGGACTATTAATATAACTTTTACAGTCTATTTGACAATGTCGAGTGAGGGCTTTCATTCGCTTGCTGAATGATTTTGGTTTTTCTACATCAGTAGCGCGATTTAGTAACATATTTTTACGATAATCGCATTGTTTTCAACAGTAAACAACAGAATTGTCGATATTGCTATTCATTATCTTTTGTTTACGATAGTCTCAATAGCTATTGTCGTAAAATAAAGACAAAAATTTTTATGTTGGTTTATTCAGTTGGAAAATCGTAAATTTTTTTTATTTTGAAACTTTGTAGAGAGATGTGCCTACGCTATTAACTAGTTTGTTTGAGAACCCTTTTTGTGTGTTTTTATACCCAAAGAAACTAGAGGTTTGTAGCTTTGCTAATTTTCTACCCATTTTAATTACCAACTACTCAAAAACTGATTGATTTATACGGTGCTGCCCCATTATTGTAATTTAAACATAAAGAGAACTAGAGCTGTCGACTGTCGATAAAGTGTACTTAGTGAATCACATAATCGTTACTGCAAACAATAAAAACTGTCGACTTCTTTTGCTATTATCGCATTGTTAAAAGTTACTGAATCGCGGTACAGAACTATATTCGAACGAAAAGAAGAAGAAGAAAAGAAAGAACGTAATGATTTTTATACAAAAATTTGTTTCACAAGTCCGAACGCATTGTCAAAACTGCGAAGGCAAACGCCAAATTGAATATGTACTCGTGTTAGTTTTAGTTTTTTAGTTACATATATAGCTGGCCATTACGACCTTGTTTCGAAACTACGGCCTAGCTCTCGCAGCACCCATGAGTATTAGTTTTATGCACATACATAAATACGTATATTTTTTTTCTAAGAAAATCGATTAAAATATATTACTTGTTAGATGAAAGTTGTACGACTATTTGTAACGCATAAGAATTGCATTAGTTTGCAAACAAAATAGTAGTTCGTATTCTATTTTTAAATAAATTCACTAAAAATGTTCATCTGGCATCACTTTATTTTTACGATATGTAAAAAACAAAACTGGTGACTAGTAAGAACGGGCGAAAGACATAGAGAAACCAAAAGTATCTTTCTTCCTTGTACTTTTCTTTCGCTCTGTTTGTTTTGACATTGTGAAATTGGCTGTTAAAGTCTGTGGCCAGCTAAGTGTACTTAAGGGGGGTTTAGACGGTAATACAAGTCGGACGACATGTCAAATTTTTGTGTAGAAGAGAGTGAATAGTATCGTCTAAACTTAATATGTAATGAGAGCGTACGACATTGAGAGAAAATTCGGATGAAAATTTAAGAGACGTACGGCTCCCTTTTTTTTTGAAATTTTTTAAAAAACCATTACATTTTATTAGATCAGGGATGCATTTTTATCTTTTTGTTTGTTTATGTTAAATGAATTCACAATGTCTGTAAATTTTTTGTGCATGTGTATGTGCATTTTATGTTTTCCTTTAACTTTGTTTTGGTATTTTACCAACCGTGTAAACGAAAAAAATATCTATCGTAAGATTTTTACTCTCATTTTTATAATACGGATGGAATTTCGTAATATTTTCTCTTTGATATTACGTACGACTTGTATAACCGTCTAAACCCCCCCTTTAATGATTTTTACCAGTCTAGATGGTAAAATACGACATTTTAGCCTAGCAAGGACAACAACCTAGGCTTGCTTACTTTACACTTGGTTATTACAATTTTAAGAAACTGTTTGATGTACCCTCGTAATTTAAATAAATTGATTAATAATGTATTATGTTAGTCTGATATGTGTATGTAAAAAAAATGACAATAAAATTTCGGTAAAATTAGCATAATTTTGTTGTAAAATTACCAAGAATTTTAAATTGTTAAACACACACACACACAGATACACGTACATTTATTTTATATCAATCAATATGAAGGTAGTTTTTTTACAAAAAAAGAAAACAAAATTATTTTTGCATATAACGAGTATTAAGACAGACAAACAGAGTGTGTAATGCACTACTAATATCGTCTGTTATTTTAATGACTGTGTAATTTAAAGGCTGGAGTATATTTTTTTTTGAATATTTACAACATCATTAGCATTAATTATTTGTTGTAAAATTAATTAAATTACAAGTGGATTTTATTGCTTACAAAAACAAAAAATATATTGAAAAGGGGCGTTTTTATTTAGAAATCATTAAAACTTACCTGGAATCTATGCGCTGTAGAAAATCTAAACGATTTAAATGCAATTCTCTTAAATGGAATAGATTTAAAAATCCCACCGCTGGCAAATATGTAAAACGATTACCGCTTAATGTTAAATGCGTTAAATTTGATAATTTCGCAAGCTGTTGTGTAGGCACCATCTGGAAAAAGGGTGAAAAAAATTATCGGAATTAATAAAATGATATTAAAATTGCCAACTCTGTTTAATTATGCATTTATAATATGACTGAAAAGTCTATGCAGGGCAAGAGAAAACTAAAAACAGAAATTTTAAAAAAGGGACGTTTTTTTCTCTATTGAGTACATTACCCTTGTGCTCTAATCTTTTTTACACAATTTCTGTGTAATAAAGTTCACATAATTAAAATTAAATTTGTTTTCAGTTAATAAAATCCCTTCCTTTTTATTTTAGCTGTCAAAGTGTTGAGAGTATAAGAGCAGATGTACGAGTAACTTGTTAAACAGCAACAATGTAAGCCAATGAAATGAAAACTTTATTGCGGTTGATTATTTTGTTAACAGGGTCCAAATAGCGTAAATAGAACCCCAAGAGAAAGGAACAAATTATATGAAAAATACGTGACCTTTTTAAAAAATAAAATACCAGCTAACCGACATTGCTTGAAAATTGTTTGAAAAGCAAAACGACAATTTAAACAAAGAAAAATAAAATAAAATATTCGCTGGTTATAAAATATAGCATAGCTTTACTCTTACTTTAAAATCCGCAAACAAAAAAACAAACCTGAGGAGGAAACGGAAATGTATGTTTCAGTGTTTCCTTTTAAACAACAACCATTAATGCAACCATATTTTCTTAAGGTTTATTTTTTATATTTGTGTTTCTCTTGCTTTTTTTTATTGTTTTTTGGAATTTTATTTTTTATTTTGTTTACGTCTGCTTTAGAAAAAATAAGCACTGACCATAAACCAGCTTACAATTTTGAAATTTTACTTTGTTTGGTTGCAAATGACTAGAAAGCAGCTTTAAGTTTTTCCTTTTAAATTTTTCTTTATAACCAATTTGTTATTTTTGGCTGAAGTCGACCATTCTTTTTAAACATTTTTTTTTTTCAATCTGGTATTTGAGCCAAAATATAGCACCTGAGACTTGAAATTATGGCTTTTGCTCTTATTAAGCATTGACTTAAAACAGAACCCAATTTTCAATGCAAAGTCAAAAAAATGTAATCCCAGTATATAAAATTTATTATAACACTTTCTAAATCTCATAAGTGTAGAAGTAGTGGTGGTACAAAAGAATGAAAAATAATTTATTAATTTATTTCAAACTTAAGTTTTTTTCTGAAAAAAAAAAGTTTAATTTTACAGCAAAACTAAGATAGAGCTTCGAAAGCCCCGGAAGTCTTGAGATTGAAACAGTGTGGCCTGAAATATCACAAAGGCCTCTACAATAAAGCTACTTATATCAAAACGCGCATTATAAATGAAACAAGTTTTAAATCAGCAACACCCTACAAATTATTAAGCGCCCTACTTTTATGCACAAATTTATTTTATCCTCATATTCACTCTGCCATCTTAAAAAAAAAAATACAGGCTCAAGCGTATTATAAGTAGAGTGGCGTTATATTAACACACTAAGAGGCACCTAAAATAGGATTTAAGTTTACAGCTTAAGAATAGTATCTAATACCAGCTCTACTTTGCATAACAAAATTACGCTAACTTGCGAAGAAGTATCAGCAAATATCTAAAAACAGAGAAGATACATTTTCTGATAAGAGTGGTGCCAGAGTTGAGATTTTAAAAAGTGACTTTCTTTCATATAGGCTTATACTATTTTTGATCTGTTAAGCAAACTCTGACTCAAAGATTTAAAATAGGTGTAAAATAAAACGAAATAACAATTTCAATTAAAAATTTAATTCATATCGTTTAATTTTCTCAATTAATTTTGTAATTAATGCAATTAACACTTTAATTGACAACAATTTGTTCGCAAAACTTGCAATGAATTCATCGTTTATTAAATAACAAAGATGTGTTCAAATTTGAATAGCCAGAAAAAAGTACAAATGCAGGAGCTAAAGGTGGATTAGATTAGAAGAGCCCGTACTTTTGGTAGACATGCCCAGTGAGTGATGTTTTCATACAATCATTGTGAAGAGACTGTATTAATATAAGAATAAAACCAATTTAGAAATATTCTATATGACGATTTAGTAAAAAGACTAACTTTGCTTGATAAGCAATATTCACACTTTAATAGAATTAACCGTTAAACTTACGAATAGCGGTGACGATATGCAGGATTTTAATCGAATTAATTAAATGTAGTCGCCATGGTCTAGTGGTTAGTGTGTTGGCTTACTAAGACGATAGCGCCGGGTTCAAATCTCAACTCTGACGTCTTGAAAAAACGAAATATAAAAAACTTATTTCTTTCGGCGAATACCTCTCAGCAGTCTTTTGGCAAAAGCTCTGAAATTAATTGATTGTCATGAAAAAGCTTTTCAAATCTGTCGTTCGGAGTCGACTTTAAACTGTAGGTCCCGGTATTCATGGATAAAAACTAACACACCTAACGTGAGTCCTGCGAGAAGCTAGGTCGTATATCTATGTATGTAATTGGAATTAAGCGAGCAGTAACGTTAATGGCGGCCAAATTTTCTTTATTCTTACGTATTATGGAGTTTTGGAGTCAAAAAAACCAAGTAAAGAGTCACAAAATTGAAAAGAAACTGATCAACAGACACAATATTCTAAAAATATTAGAGACCACGTTACTCTTGAAAAAGTGTGCCTGAAGCAATCAGAAGTTACAGCATATTTTAATGATTTTTAAGGATTACACTATCTGAAAACATTTGAACATTCATTGCAAACAGGATTTAGAAGTTTAAGGATAGCAGTCTTGCTACTGAAGAAAAAATAGGACGTATGATGCCAAAGAAAAGCGTTACTGATTGATAGCTTTTGTAATTTTTAAATTCTTGATGCAATTTTTTCTATTTTTAATTTTTTATTTTTAAAATTATACTACTAAATTTATAAAATAAGAGGGAGTTTTAAAATCGGATTGTTTTTTAACAACAACAGCTTAAGTTTTATTGTAATTTATTTTAAATAATTTTTTTTTATAAAGAGTCTCTATACAATATTTGAAAAAAAATATTTACAATTTTACAATTTTCTCACAATACAAGTATGTATAGAGATATTTAGATTTTTCTCCGACAAACTATGAAAGAGTTTCAAGCAATATTAGTTACTTGTTTTACTACCGGAATATATTAAAAAAAGAAGGTATTCAAAGAAAATTCTAAATATTTCTTTCGGTAAGTTATTAAAATCCACAAAAATTAAATAAAAAATAAAAACTCAAAAACCTTGTAGAACAGGAAAATAAACGGAAATACTTTTAACACAACAAATAGAGCAAAAAAAATTCAGTATTTTTGAGACTCAACAATCACACAAGTAAGTGTAGAACACTATGAACAGGTATTTTAATAGAAAATCCAAAGTATATACATGCACACACATTATACATTCAAAATATTATAGAGACTCAAACATATAACGGGTACATACACATAAACACAGTTAACAATTTTTGTGACCATAAAATACTAATACATGTGCAAGTGCATAACAGGAATTTAAAAAATTATTTTAAGTAGTTTCCTGTTAGAAAATATGTACAAGACAAATACGTACACATGTACTGATGACTGCTTGTAGACTCTACAATGTAGAGTCATAAACTTTCTTTCTCATGCTCTCTCCCTCTCCTCTCCTCTCTGCCACACATATGAACTTTGAAGCAACAATAAGTAAGTGTGATTGTGTGCAGAGAGTGTGTATGTGTATGTGTATGTGCATGTCTAAAAACTGTATTATAGAATATTATTGTTGTATAAACTGGCAAAAATGACAATAAATTCTATACACTATACTATTGTCTTAACACGAAGGACTAAAGGGAACTGCTTGCTATTGTGTACTCTTTATAGAGAAAGAAATAAGAAGAAGGTTGAAGGAGTTAAAGCACAGGGTGTGACATCGTTACTGTGATACAAGGTGCCTGCATTTACGAGACTTTAACCTGTAAGTTACAACATAATTTACAGGTTTTTAAGTGTTACACTACCTGAAAATAAGACCCATCTGAGACCTACCATACCATTGACAGCATTCGTTGTAAACAGGATTTTTTTATTTAAGATTGATACTCAGGGGTAAGTCCTAACTAAATGCAGTTTATTGTATTGGAATTTTGAATATTTAGATATACATAGATAGATAGATGTGAAGAAGTGATGTTAAGCTCCTTATGTCAATGGGACAAATTGCTGTCAATTTGATCACTCAAAGGCCAGTATTATACCTTCACCTTTGAACGATCAACAGTAATTGCCCCATCTGGATATGAGTGGTGAGCATCTTTTTTATGTAGGGCAGCTGTTATCTTCCCAGAAGGTGGCGCTGTACCCCTCATCATTTGTTTTCTTGGTGGAATAGGCTGGAAATGTCAGGGAGCAGTTTCGTGAAGATGGATTTCTTGGCGGTGGGAGGGGGGATACCCTCTTATTTTTTTTTAATTATAATTTTTTTGTTTTTTTTCTCCTTCTCTAGGATTTAAACCTCTGTAGTTTGAGTTTCTGTACACGAGCTCTAACCACTGTACCACGACACGATTTAAAAGTTTTAGGGTAACAGTCCTGCTCCTGAAGAAAAAATAGGACGTATGATGCCAAAGAAAAGCGTTATTGCTTGATCAAGTTCACAAATATTTTATTTTATTTTTACCCCTTTTTTTGGAAGTTATTTTGAAAGCACACTCTAAGTACTCAATGTATTTAAAAATGTACTTTTGGCACAGTATATTGACCATTTTTTTGTGTTTTCTTTGTGATGGGGCCAAATTTCAGGGGATGAGCTCTACTCTTGCAGTAAATTCCGTTGTTGCTATAAAAATACGTTATGAGAAGAGCAAACAGGTTATAGTGCTTGAAAAAATTTGACTTAAAATTATTCATTTCTTAATTGAGAGAAAAAAGTCATGTGGGAAAATTATTTCGAACGAATTCTCTCAGCAATACCTTTTACGATTAACTGAAGAATTAACAACAAACGAACTGCACTGCGAGAAATATGAATACTTGGGTAAGAATTAGGGTATTCAATTATTCGACTTTTTTCTTTGGTCGATTAATCGAGTGAGTAATTATTCGGGTTTTTTTCTTGATCGATTAATCGAATAAAATTTAAAAATTGATCGATTAATCGCATTTTGTTTTATATAAAATAACATACCAATTTTGTGTATTATTAAAACGTTTTATTCAAAAAAACAAATAACCAAAAACATAGTAATGTAATAACTTTTTAAAAATTCATTAATTTTAGTTAATTATAGTGTAGAAAATGTAATGAGATCTCATATTTTATTTTCAAACATATTATTGAAAAACTAAACCATAAAGAATAAATTAAATAATTTTAATATTTGAGATCATATATATATAACGATTTAATATATAAAAGTAATAATTTACTACTTCGTATGCAATAAAAATATTAAATAAGTAATTATAAATAATTCATATTATGAGTTAAAAATTAGTTAAAAAAATTATGCACTTCTATTAAAGTAGTCTTTTAAAAAAGGATGTAATTTATATGTTTAGCTTTCAACCGATTATTTTCTTTAGTTTTAATAAAACTCGATTTTGAGAACACTCTCTCGCTGATTGTAGATGTTGGAGAAATTGAG
This sequence comes from Metopia argyrocephala, assembly GCA_963576795.1. NCBI lineage: Eukaryota > Metazoa > Arthropoda > Insecta > Diptera > Sarcophagidae > Metopia > Metopia argyrocephala. The sequence continues at coordinate 167,545,762 of OY756208.1, read as the reverse complement.
AGAAGTGCATGGCAAAAAATATATAATTTTAGAAATCATCCATTAAATCATTGCAGCCTCTTTTAGGTTTTTTGAAATTTTGTACACTTTTAATTGTTTCATTTAATTGTGATAATCGATTATTTTCGTTTATTTCAATTAAGTCTTCTGCAATCATATCATCATCTGACACATTTTGTTCCATATTTTCTAAAAACATTTTCAAAAACAATTTGTTTGCAAAATCTTTTTTTTTTAGATTTTGTGCAATATTTTAAAAAAGTGAAAATGTACCAGAATTTAGATATAAAATAAGTGTACTATGTAGTTTTACACGTCTTTCATTTATTGGAATATTAAGCCTTTCTAATAAATAATTTGGAAAAGGATTGTTTGTATTTTCTATTGTATTAACAACAAATTGTATAATGCCTTCTAAATCTATCAATGTAGCAGAATCCTTGCCTAGCTCTGTAATAGCGACATCAAGTGGTTTAAGGGCTTTATTCAATTTTGATAAAACTTTAATTTCCATACCTGTAAAAGTCCTCAAACCAAAATCAGATAGAGCGTAATTTACGTATTTACAAATACGAAGAAAATTTTCAATCATGGTATATAAAAACGACCATCGATGCTTTACATCATGTACAAGACGAATTTCTTTTTCTATTCTTGCAGCATAACATATGTTTACAATTTCTTTTGTTTTTCATTAGATTTATTAAATATTTTACAACACTTAGGAAGTTTATTAATACCATTTATTATTTCTATAAATAAAGTATTTTTTTATATGGATTAATCGATTAATCGTAGGAAATTATTCGAGTTATTCGTTATTCGAAATTTGACTATTTTTAATTGTTCGAACAATTATTTGAACAAAATTCTTCGATTAATCGACTAACGATTAATCGTTTGAATACCCTAGTAAGAATATGATAATCAGTCAATAGAGCAGAATATACTGCTATCAACTTTGAAGAATTTTGCGTTCCTTGAGAAGCACCAAAATACAATTTGAACCACCTTACCATGCACATAAGTTATATTTATATAAGTACTTTAAGTGGCATATAAAGTGAAGTATTTCTGGCACATTTTTAAAAGTATCAAGGCACTTGAATGCGTCTTTCACTGCACACAAAATATCATCGATCCAGTTCTATTGTAGTTTCAAAAGATCAATGAAAGGTACATCCTATTGCGACTATGCTTTAATATATAATACAGTTGGGTACTCTGTTGTTAATTGTTAACAATTTCGCCCTTTTTGAGAAGCCCCAAAAGCATTTAAGCTACCTGCTTATGCATGAGAGTTGTGTTTTATTCAGGGTTGTGTGTTGTAAGTACTCAAACTGACAAATAATGCAAACTATTTTTGGCATCGTTTCAAAAACACAAAAGTTCTTGAATGCTTTTATCTACAAACACAAGATGTCATCATTTCAGTAAACAATAGGAAAACCTAATTCTTAAATTTTGACTTTAACCAAAGTTTGAATCACACGACGCTAGTAGTACCAGTAGTATGTGTAAAAACTAAATTATTCGGTCGTATAGATCGATTATATATTGCAATCGAACGTTAAATGAGTCTCCAGTTTCTAAGAAAAGTAATCATGATATTTAAGTTGACAGCATACAACGCAAGCAAAATACGGTTGCCATCCATAATCGACCCATAAGTCTGCTCGTACAACTATACTACAGATCCTTTTTTTAATGTATTATACATGTTTTATTTTAAAAATACGATGAGGAAACATATGTAAAATAAAATGCCGCCACAAAAAAGGATACACCCTGTATGGTAGTTATGTTTGAACAGGTCCTGCTGTTTTATAGCTCATGTTCATAAGAACCTCATAAGCTAGAGAGCCATAATATGTTTTTGTGGTTCTTTGGAAAAAAAAAACAAAAAAAAAAAAAAAACAAAGCAGAGAAAAAATTTAAAGTGACATGTTCAGGAAGGTATTTTATTACCAAAAATACTCATTTCCCATGAACATTAACAAAATAGTTTCAAATATACAGTTTAAATAAAAACTACTGGTACTTATTAGTTATAAAAAAAAAATACTTCCAAACAGACAACACTTTGTATTAAAGTACTGCAAATTCTAAAAGCAAGCATTACCATACTGAAGACTACTTTTTATATTTCAAAGAAATATTCAACAATTTTAGCCACCCTTTACTGTTTCCGACCATAGAATTTGTGTTTTCCAAATAGTCTAAAAATTTTATGAAAGCTTAAGCAGAAAATAAAAAATCTTCCATTAGAGTTAGAAAATATTATTGTTTTTAATTTTGCATATATTTTTTTCGAAATACGAGAAAATAAAATTTTTAGGTATTAATTTTGGCACTTAAAAATAGTTTGCATAAGTTTAGGATGTAACACAAATTATGTTACCATAAGTAATTATTTTTAAATTAATTTTTAATAGTTTAAATTCCTAAATTTAAACAGTTAAACTTGTAATTAAAATATATAAAGTAATGAGAAAATATGATATTTTTTGTGTGAAATTACTAAAAATATTTAATTTTAATTAAATGCTTAAAAATATGCTTAGAATAATTCTCTAAGGAATTTTTTTAATATACTTTTCAGAGAATATATAACTACAATATGCAATAATACAAATTTTTCTTAGTTTTTTTTCTTTCTTAAGTAATTGTGCATGCTTATGCATGTTTGCGTTATGTGTTTTCATAACCATAGTCATGGAAAATATGTGCTGGAATTCCCAAGACTCTGCATAGGGGCAGCTGTAGCAATTTGTTAAACTAAAGTAATTTGTGCACAAATTGTACACACATGTGATGAGATTAAAATTAAATTTAAATAAGAAAAGAGAAAGAAAAAAAAAAAGAACTACGATTTAGGATTGTAAAGAAAACTTGTTAAAATTTTAAATATTAATAAATTTAATATCTTCTAACTAAGCTATATAAAGAATTAGCGAAATATTGATAAATAAATATAAGAATTTTACTTTGAAAAGACCTAAAGCTTAAATATTTAATTTAAATTTAAGCCATAAAGGTCGAAAGAACGAAGTAATAAGACAGAAAGTTCACACAGATTCATAATCGGCACAAATTTTTAGTCAAGTGGGCATAGTGTTTTTAATACGAAGTACATCTTAGTAACGCTAATAGTGATAGTTTTGAAATTAGGTCTAAGTGACTTCTCTTCCAATATACATTCCAAGATGTAAACAATTTTTAAATACCTCGAAGTATACTAGACTTTATTTTTTTAATTTTAAGCCTAAATTCATACTACTAAATATCAAATTTAAATTTAATTCATAAAGGTCGAAAGCACGAAGTAATAAGAGAAAAAGAATATACATATGACTGCATTAGCAGATATAGTTGGCACCAATATTTAGTTATGCTTGCATGGAGCCTATCATATGAAGTAAATGTTGATTTTATACATTTTGGTAACGGTAATACTGATAGTTTTGAAATTCGGTCTAAGCGACTTCTTTTTCAACATACATTGATGTAAAGAATTTTTTAAATGCCTTAAAATATACTAGAAATTTTTTTTTTTAATTTTAAGGCTAAATTTATACTACAATATTTACTCTATAGTGGAGCAAATTAAATTTTAATTTTCTAAATTCCTTTTTTATTTTGAAAGATTTTTTTCTCAGAACTTGCTTTACAGGTATTGTGTTAAGTATTGATTGAAAAGAAAAATGAATTTTTTTCAATTAATTTTTTTATATAATTTTATCCCCAAAAGCATACATTTCATATCATATTAAATGTAATTGCCAATAAGGCGAAAAATATTTTTTGTTTTTTAATAATAATAATAAAAAAAAAAAGATTTATATATATTTCTTTCTAAACCCTTAATATATACTTTATTAATTTTTTTACTCACCGTCAAATTATTATCCGCCAAATCCATATGTTTCAACGTTATCAAACCTTCGAAAGCACTTAAATCCAATTCACTTATAACATTCCCTCTCACAGTTAATGTCACCAATTCTCTTAAGCCTTCGAAACTATCGTTACGCACATATTCCACCAGGTTATCCGACAAATCTAATGACTTTAAAGAATGCAAATGTTGCAAATTATTAGCAGGCACATCCAATAGTTGATTATTTTTAAATATCAATATCTCCAAAGACACTAAGCTTCGAAACGTATTGTCCTCTAAGCTCACAATATTATTATTTGTTAAATCCAGTTCTATAAGTGAAGATAAATCATGCATGGCCGAGGCATGGACCAGATCTATGCGATTAAAACTTAAATCCAAAACCAACAAATTGGTCAGACCCTTAAATGCGTCTTTTTGCAAAGAACTCACCGAATTATGGCTCAAGTTAAGGGTGCGCATTTCTTTTTGATATTCAAAATTTTTCGAGCCCAGTGTCTCGATTATATTACGCGATAGATCTAAAATTTCCAATTTCATATAGAAGGGTAAAGTAAATTCTATATTTCGTATTTTATTGAGGGTTAAATTAATATATTTGGTCTCAGGATTTAATTGTATTGGCACATCTTCTAATGCTGCATCCACACAGTACGCTTTTGTATTGGCATCAGTGCCCAAACACTGACACTTTGAAGGGCAAAATGCTACAACGTATTGCGTGTGATGACTGAGCAGGATTAAGAGTAATGAGCTTAAATGTAACCAGGGTAGATTGCAGGATGAAGTTGTTAAACGCCATCTTACATGAGTAATTCTGTGTAAATGTTTCATTTTGTTGCTGGCTAACTGGCTGGTGGCCCGACAAACACGCTGACAAGCTAGAATTGGCAAGGGACGGGATTTGTTGAGTTTAAGTAGATTTGTTGTATTTATTTATTAGTTTCTTCGTTTAACACAATTAGAAACAAAAAACAAAAAATTAAAAAGGAAACGTAAATAAAAATTTTTTAAACGAGCAAAAATTTAAACGTTCCATTGAGTCAAACTGTTTAAACAAAGCAGTGTTTCTTCTTAAAAAGTTGAAGACATTGTTGTTTGAAGAAAAATACTGTAAAGAGAAAAAACAAAAGAAAAGTAATTAATTATCGGCAGAAGCATAGCAAAACAGTAACAAATAAAATCAATAATATTTATTTTTTAAATATAGAATACTCTAAGGAGTGTAAATTAAGAAATATTTCTTTTTTAAGTTTTTTTTGTTGGTTTAAAGTATAAAACTTATATTCTTTTTTAAATGAAAATTAAGATTTATGATAAATGATGCTACTTTAGGTTTTTGACACCAAAATTTTTAAAATCGGCATACCGTATTCGGCTATTTATCTCAGAAACTGGTCTAGATATCAGATAACGGATTGCAGACTTGCAAAATGTCGGGTTGAGAGCCTATGTAATATATATAAAAAATATGAAATGGCGGATAGAACAAGTAAACTCCCGCACAAAGATATGATAATTATTTTTAGACTATTGACCAAATTTCGAGGTATACTTTTGGGAGTTAAACTACTCTATTTTTATTTTTTCGTTCACTATAAAAATGTTTAATTTTCTGCCATAAAACAAATGAACAGAAAATAAAAAAACCTTTAACTTTGACTGATAAAACATACTTTTTCCCATAAAATATTTAACAAAATAGTAAAAAGCATGCCAAATATTTTTTTAATTGAAATATAAAAAAAGCGAAAAAATGGTGTAAAAAACAAAACAAAAATTCTGTTCAAAACTTTTATGAAATTATTTTTATGTCTATAAAATGAATTCGATTTTTATTTCTATGAAAAACAGAAAAATGAAATTTATTTTTTGTTTGCTGCTCTCATAACCATATTATTGGCATATTTGTTTTATTGACTTTGTTTTCTGTTAAAAAATAATGAACTTCTCTTCTCGGAAAAAAATTTCACCAGCTTACCTATTATAGACTATTATTCATAAAACCTAATCAAAAATCCATTTAACATTTTTCTCTTTTTTACTTTCATTTTGTGTGCTTTACTTTTTTGTTTTATAGGTTTTTTAAAAGAAGTGAAGAGAAGTAATCGAAGTGTAAGAGGGAAAAATCTTTTTTTTTTAATTTTTTACAATTTACAAGTTAACAAGAGGTCAGGCAAATGACTACCCTTTAATAAAAGATAAATCAATAAAGAATGATATCAACAGTTTGCTGAATAAAATATTAGAAGAGAAAACTGCAAATTAAAAGAAATCATAAAACGAAAAATAAGAATTTAATTTAGTTACGATGATAGTGGCACTTGGAACCAACCTATTAACAGCTGTGTTTACTAAATTGAACTTATTAACTAAAAGCACTGAAGGCAATGAAATAATTATTTATAAATATTGAGGGGTCCGAAGTTTGTAAAAGGGGCTAACTTCTGGCGCCATGGTTACTCAAAAAGATTTAATTTCAGAAACAGTCTATTTGAAATAATGATAGCAAATAATGTTGCCAATAATGCAATAAATATTCAGACAGTCTGAGCAAGAAGAGCTAGTAAGGCTCAAAAGTGCGAAGTGAATTCGCATTATATACCTTATCCGTGCTTTGTGACTTTTTTTTATTTTGAACCACGTTATGGAACCGGTATACCAAAAGAATTGTTTCACAAATTGTTTTCCTTGTCGATAACTTTGATATACGGAAGCACTGATATTTCAAAAAGATATTATAATATGTCAGAATAAGTAAAAAGATATCGGAATATAGTTTAACTTTATAGGTAATACAATTCTGTAGTTCTTTCTCTATACCGCCATAGACAGAAAAACCAAAACCCTTTTATATAATAACACGGACACTTGTTTCAGAATTAGGGAAACAATTGTAGAGATTGCAATTTTCGTAAGGAAGAATAGACAATTAATCTCGTACGAGTTCTATAACACAAAAATCAAAATCAACGAACTCAAATGCTGTTAGGAAATGTTAAAAAATCTTTTTCACATTGCCGTGGTCTAGTGGTTAGTGGGTTGTCTTACTAAGACGATAGCGCCGGGTTGAAATCTCAGCTCTGATATTTTGAAAAAAAAAAGAAATATGAAAAAAATATTTCTTTCAGCGACTACCTCTCAGGGTTGCAATGGCCAATTATGAATGTATGTACACTTAAAGTACAAATGTACACCCTAGAAATGTTGGTCATTGCGGAGAAAAAAAATTTAACTGAACTGCATATAGTAATGTTTACATTGCTGACTTATAGAAGACTCTACCACAAAGCTAAAACTGATTTAGTCCTGTTCAAAAAAAGCTTTACAATCAGCTTTTTATTAACATCCATTAATTCTTAGAAATACTTTATAAGTCTGTAACTAAAGTTTAAATTTAAAATATTTATAATATTTATTAATAAGCTCCCTTAAAGATATACCATACTTTTTAAATCCCTTATAGTAGGCTGTAACTTCCTTTTTTGTTTTGCTATCACTAATGCCAATTTTTTTTTGCCCACTTTAAAGAACACTTCCGAGTCAATTTCGTTATTCTACATCCATCAAAAATTCCTATAAATATTTTTTAAATAAGAAAAGTTGTATTTATATTTTAAGTTAAATTCCGCATAATTTATTGTATTTTACTCTGGATGGGGTCAAAAGCGATACTTATCATATGTATCATATCATATGCTGTTTGGAAGGTCAAAATTAAAAAAAATTTAAATAAAATCAAATAAAAAATTCCTTTAAAGCTATGCTATGTCTTTGAATTCCCTAAAATATGTTCTAATTTTCTTACTTCTGATTTATATTAATTGTATTGACAACTTAAAGACTAAAGACTATTAATCGCTCTTCTATTTTATTCTTAGCTTTTTCATCCTACATATACTTGCTTTAGATGAAAAATGAGAAAGTAAGGGAAATTAAAAAAATACTAAAAAAGAGACAAAAAAAGAAAAAAAACTTATGATGCGTGTCAACATTATGTAATTGCTGAAATATTTTGGAAAATTAATATTTTAAAAATAAATTAAAAAAAGTCAGAGTGCTTTGGATCATTATCTGAATCCACGGATATTTTTCATTATATTTTGAACTTTCAGCAACAAATTCTTAAGCTTTCAATTAAATTTCTGTACTTTAATTAAACTTTTTTGTTCCAAAAAGAGGTCAAATCTGTGCGTCTGAGACTTAAGGCAAAAAATTATATGAAATCTACTAAATAACACTTTTTAAGCCAAATTATGGCTCCCATAAACTACGTCATAACTTTTATCTCTTTGATTTTAACATTGACGTTACATTGTTAACTTCACGAAAAAATGTTTTTAAACAACTCGTTCTTGAAACTAAGCATATCCAAAACTATTGTTTATAATAATACTTGAGTACCGTAAGCAAAAGGAAATAAATAAATACATAATCTTTTTAACTGAATTTCATTCCTAAATTAAGCTTTTTATATAAAATTGTAATACATTTTTTCATTATAAATTACATATATTGTAGAGATTAAAAACAAAATATTTCAGTAAGTTCCCTCTTCGTTATACTTTAGCTAATAGACCCCCTGAAGTATGCTGTGATTTTAAAAATCAACAAAAGAATTATTTTTTGCTTCACTTACGGGGTTATTGTGTAAATCACTTAGGTGTTGCGTTGCCTTATTTCTATATAATTTGCTTTTGTTATAACAACAATTCTAATATAAAAAATGCAAGGCATCACCTACATGATTCTCAAAATTAGACCCTTAGTAATTTCAATAATTTTTCAAATAGTTAAGCTTTGCTGCCAATAGCTTTGTTATTGAGGGGTGCCCCTAAAAATCACCCTTAGGCTATGCTTTAAGTTATTATTATTTTTTTACTCTTAATATGTTAAAAAGCATACAATTTAAAAGCAAAATGGCAATGTAAACAAATCTGTTTTATTTAAAAATTATTGTTTGATTTATTACTTTTTAATTTATAAAGTCTAGACTCAAAGTTACTTTTTAAATGTGTACGAGTATACTGAACAATCTGAACAACTACATGCTTTATTTACCACTTCTTATCAGTTTCAGTTACTCATTCCTTTATTATTTAGTATTTGCCTGACAATTTCATGCAGGTTTTCATTATTTCTTAACGAACCTTTCAAAAGCACTTTCTAGGTTTGTTACAGGAAATACAAAACTATTATAATTGTAAAACTATAAAAGAAGAAAAAAAAATTAAAACAAAATAAATAAATAAAAGAAGAATGAAAGAGAAGTACAATTGTAAAGGTTTTCAGAGAATTGCATGAACATTTATATTTGAAATTGAAAGTAGTGGCAGGAATAGGTAACCTTTACTTTACTTTTCATATCACACGAAATGTTTGCTTGTGACAATTTTATTTAAGAAATTGGTTTTTGTTTATTGCAATACAGTACTGCTGACAATAATGGTGTGACTGCAAAAACGGCGTCGTTAACACGTTTCCGTTTTTTTCCTTTTTTTTTTTGTTTCATTTGTCACAGACCAAGAAAATAAATATTGAAATACGAATATATAAAGAAATAAAGTTTTTCCCCATTCATGGTTTTTATATATTTATTTCATTTCGTTTTTTGTGTTTTTTTTTTCTTTTTTACTTATTTTATTGTTTTAGTTTTTTGCTATTTTTTTTCTATACAGTTTGCGTTTCATTGAATTTTTTACCTCTTTGTATTGTGCCACAGGCAGTGGTATAGCCACAGCCAGTGTCATATTAAAAAGAAATAAATTCGAAAATAAATTTTATATTTTTGTTTTGTTCTCTCTCGTTACCAATACCATATAACAGATCTCAATTTCATTTTAATGCCAAAGCTTTGGTAAATAGTTGATTGTGGTTGTTGTTGCATGCAACGGGAATATACTCGTATATAAATATTATTGAAAACCGAACAATTTATTTCAATTGTTGCAAGTTTTTTAAAACTTAATTTCAATTTAAAACTTTGTCACGTTTTATTATAGTAGAGTGGGGAGCGGTTAGTTTTTATATGAAACCTGTAGATAACGGAGATGCAATTTGAACACTTTCACTTGTTAGAGGCTTTAAAAGACAAAGAAAAGTAATAAAAACATTCGTTCGTTTTAATAAAAGTTAAAAGCATTAAGAGATTAACAAACAAAACATTCAGAATATAATGGTTTTCTAAAGAAAGAAAAAAAATCCACTCTCGTTTCAAAAATATTAAAAAAATTTATAAAAATTATAAATTCCAAAGCCTAAGCTTTACGTAAAAACAAAAAGTAACAATATTTATTAAATAATCTATTAATTTTCAAAAAGTCAACTTCTTCTCTTAAAAGCCTTGAAATTTTTAAGGTATTGTGCTTCACAATTTTGTACTGGGACCAGTCCAATTCCATTAAATATTTCAACGCTTGGTTTTAATGTCTTCACATATAAGTCGTCATCATCATCGGTTAGTCATAACTCTACATTTTAACTCATCCTAGTAACATCACTTAGAAAAATATTTATATATCGCATTTTTGAATGGATGTATCACATCCATAAAAAAAAGAAAAAAATCAAGAAAATTTTAAATATGACTGGTATTGTCGTTTTTATAACTTTATTAATGCAATAAACCTGAGCTTCATTTGTGATTGAAGCCCTTAGTTCTCTAAATGTAGAAGTAATTTTATAAAAAACATATACCACCTCTAGAATAATGCTTTTATGCAAGGTGGCTTCGAAAAAAATTTATTTTTATTTTTTGCCGAATGTTAGTTTTTTTGTTATATTATAGTCATTTACAGTCTGATCTTAAAGCATGATATATCAATGTTTTTGTCTCGAGAAGACCAATGTTTTCTCTTAGAGGTCATTGACCTAAAGTATATCGTTCTAGTATATATCTACCAGTTGTCTGTTTATACTACCCTAATATACCACCCTAATGACAGAAAATATAAACTCTGAAGAAACTATGAAACTTTTGCTCAAGAAGCTATTTGATAATTTCAACAGAAACCCTTATAAGTTTAATTAGTTAATAAAACTTCCCTAAAAATCATTACAGATTTATCAAGGAAGAATTACCATAATTCCTGCAGGACAGTCAGCATTTACAGTCGGATTTTTAAATATTTATAACGAAATCGTGTTTTTTTGTCTACCTATTTTGCATCTGTAACTCGTTCGCTTCTAAGCAAAAGCAAATATAATGCTTTTGATTTACTTGTTTTTTTCTTTCCAAGTAATATAAAAATGTCTTAGTTACCATTACTGTAACAACTTTCTTTATCAAAGCTATGCAATAATTTTGTCTTTGAGAAAAGACTCGATTTTAATTTCCCTCGAATTCGTTTTTAAGAACATACTCATATATTCGTATTATATAACTTTTTTCATATTTTGTACAGCATACATTAGGATATTATATTATTGAAAATTTAAAGCATACTATTAGGATGCAAAGAATAATATAATGTTTGTGTACTAGAATTTAGCTGATTTTTAAAACAAGAAATATTTATGATTAAAAAAAATAAATAATAATGATTTACTTAATTCAAGAGCCGCGTATTCGTTTATATTGGTTATATATCCTATATCATACATAATTAGCCAATACAACCCTGTTTTAGAATTACAGCCTAGCTTCTCGCAGTACTCATGTTGTGTGTGTCAATTTTTATCCCTGAGTACCGGGACCAACAGTTTAAAGCCGACTTCGAACAACAGACTTGAGAAGATTATTCGTGGCAATTAGTTACTCTCAAAGCTTTAGCCAAAAGACTGGTAAGAGGTAGTCGCAGAAACAGAAATTTTTTTTTCGTCTGAAACGTTTTAATAAGATCAAAGTTGAATTCTATAAAGAATTTTAGATTTTTGTAATGAATTTGTTTTTATAATCAAAAAAGAAAATTTTTTTTGCTTTTAAACATTTTTTTTTTTAATTTTTAAAAAATTGTTAAAAATAACATTTTTAGGGAACAAATTGGTTTTTGTAAGCTATTTTGGATGCCTAGACATTCATATTCACGAAAGTTGTTCAGGTTAAGAATGGCTACAATATTGTCATATATTTTTAGTGAAAAATTCCCTGTAAGTTATGCTGAAAAAAGTAAAAATTTTTTCGTTCATTTTTGCAAAAAAAAAGTGCAAAAAAAAAAATTATTTTTTTTTCACAAAAAATATTCTAAAATTTGTTCAGTAGAGTCTCCACTACATTATTGCTTAACATAGTTAAACAGTATCTTTAATTTTGAGTTAGCTGTTGACCAAAAACTGAGGACACCTTTTTTTGAGTGATGCAGTGATTTTCAAAATCTTTTGAGGTTCACAAAAAAAAAAAAAAAAAATTGGTAGTCAAGCTGACCAAACCGAGTGCAGAGTTTCACTAACTTTTGGTAGTACAATCGAACCTATACTGTGGATTCCGTGCATTTTTTTCACGGTTGCACTGTGTAATTTTTGTGTGAAAATTCTATTCATACAGTAAGTAATTAAAAAAGCAAATTGTTTAAATTCAATGATCCAAGAACAAATCGGACTTTCTTTGGCCCCCCAGCATTCTTTACTATTAAAAAGACCCAAAACAGGTAATATTTAAAAAGTTTCCATTTGCATGAAATCCAGGGCATATTCGTAAGTGCATCACTGAGTGTACCGCTTCATGAGAGTAAGTTGTTTCAACAGATTAAATGCAGAATATAACGCATACAATTTTACGTTTTCTCTACTTTATATGTGCATAAAAAAATTAAATTAACTTGCATTCCTCAGTCAAATGTCATAATGCAGTGCTGTTGCCAAGCTCAAGCAAGAAACATTTCATAGAAAACAAAAAAAAAAAACAAAAAAAAATCTATAAAAATTTTAAATTTTAAAATCTAATAAACTTATAATATCCCATAATTGATTAAATTTTCAAAAATTATTTTTTTAAGCATTGTCTACTTAAAGAATATTTACTTGTTAGTATGAATTTAAAGGTATGCTGTTGCATAACTAAAAAAGGGTTGAAATAATTAGTGCCTAGTTATAGGCTCAATAATTTCTTGCAAACGCTGGCAAATAAAAGAGTGACCAAATTAGACAACATTTTTATTTAAAGTTTGAAGTCTTTCTAAAAAAACTGTTTTTATTCATTTCACCGACTAAAGCTTTTTTATGCTGTTTCTAACTTCTAAGCCTAATTATAAATACATTGTTTAGACCATCCATGTTAATTAACTATAAAGTCAACATGTATTTTTTATATAGTCCTGCTGTTCATAATTACTGACGACAATAATGAATAGAAAAATGTCACTATTAATAGTGTTTTGCGTTACAAAAAGAATAAAAAAAATAAAAAAAAAAAAAATATTTGAATTGTATTTTTGTGTTCAACTAAACACCAGACATTTTTTTGTTTTGATTTTAAAAACTGAAACGAAAACATTAAAAAAAAACTTTTCAGACATGTTTCGTTTATAAAAAAAAAAAATTTATTTAAAAAACGCATTTCAACCACCAGACTTAGCACATAGAGCAAACGACAAACATTTCTACTACAAATCTAAAAAAAAAAGAAAAGAATTCAAAAAGAAAAAAATTCAGGCAAAGCAACAGACATCATGATGCACTTGATGACGCCACTGAAACAAAAGCACACGCTATACAAAAATGCAATTCTTTTGTGTTGGTTGTCGGTATTATTTTTACTCAGCAGTTTCATAATTTTTGGCGCATATATATGCCAAAAAGAAGAGTGAGCAGCATGAGACAATTGCCACCATACCCAAATATAAAAGAGAAAAAATAGCAGTCAGTAAAAATAAAAATGAAAAATGTGAACAATAAAATATTTAAAAATAGGGCACAAAATTCAAGAACGACGGTATAACTTAATTACTTAATAGTTCAGATCTTAGTTTAGTTTTTGGCATAATCAGGCTTTTGTATTAAGGCTTGGGACCAATACGTAATAAATAATTTGAATTCGCTACAATGCTAATCGACAGAATTTAATTGTAAATCGCTTTTCATAAAATCAATATACGAGTAGTCACCTTAAGGTTCCTTAAACATAAAACAGTCTCAGAAAGAATAATCCAAATGTGTTAAATACTATTATGGCTTTGGTTTTTTAATAAATGTATTTTCCATGTAATAAACTCCAGCAGAAGTCCTACTTAAATTTAAACATGAAATTTTGCAAAGGCTGCGGACAGTCTGTTGTCGTTGCTCTAAACTGTGAAGCTCAAAACATAAATACATACATAATTGGCTATTATAACCCTGTATCAGAGTTAAGGCCTAGCTTGTCGCAGCACCCATGTTGTGTGTGTTAATTTTTGTATTCATGAGTACCGGGACCTACAGTATAAAATAGACTCCGAACAATAGACTTGAGAAGCTTGTTCATGGCAATTAGTTACTTTCAGAGCTTTTGCCAGAAAACTGCTACGAGGTAGTCGCCAGAAGAAATATTTTTCTCATATTTCTTATTATCAAGATGTTGGAGCTGCGGCTTGAAACCTGGGCTCATGTCTTAGTAAGCCAGCACACTAACCACTAGACCACGGTGACTACGAATGAAGCTCAAAACAGCATCGTCATGATACATAAACCCCACAACATATAATCAATCCTGGTGAGTGTCATAATGCGCTTCTAAAGGTGCGTTTAGACTGTGCTATTATTTGTGCAAAATCATAAAAATTTTGTTTGTCCAAGTGTAAACACTCAAATTTGTTAGCGACCAAATATTTTTTGACTGTTTGTTGGCTAAAAAAATATTTGTTTGTGAACAAAGCTTTGCATAGTGTAAACACTTTGTCAGCACGTCTTTACAAATATTTGGTTCGATATTTTGTTTGTTCTCACAATATTTTTGGTGGAACAAATAGCGACAAATAATTGTAGAAACGTGGGTTGCCAACAGTTATTTTTACAGTGCTTAACATATAAAAAATGAAATAAATGGAAATGGCAATACTGGTCAATTCGTTTGACCGATTGGTAAGTAAAAAGCGCTTTTTTGTAATTCTTTATTATAAAGCATATTTTTCTGAAAGAAAATGGACAACATCAATGCACCATCTGCCAAAAAACCAAAAGGAAGAGGATGACGCACGACTGGAGCGAAGAAAATATATTTAAATTGATCGGCGAAGTGGAATGCCATCCTTGCATTTGGAATGCATCAAGTGCTGACTACTATAAAAAACCCATGAGGGGTAGCACATGGACTGAAATTGGCGATATGCTTAATGTTACAGCGGAGGAAGTTTCCACAAAATGGTCGAATTTGAGGATTCAGTACCGGTGCTACCTCAACAAAAAAAAAAAAAAAAAAAAAAAAAAAAAAAAAACAAATGCAGACAATGCACTAAAGTGGAAATATTTCGATTCCATGGCTTTTGTTGGACGTGCGGAGGCTAGCAAGCGGCAACCAACAACAACAAATTTAGATATTTTATCTGAAAGCGAAAGTAAACTAACAAGCTCCAGCAGTTATTAACGATAAATCTTCAATATCACTGTCACTAAACATTTTAACTTTTCACGTTGCTTCACAAACACAATTTGATACTATTTGGCAGATGGATTTCATAAGCATAACAACAACATTATTTTACAGATGTTTGTCATACACACCGGACAAATAAAATTATTAGTGCAGTGTAAAGGGGTATACAAATATTTGTACCAAACATAGCTGACACAAAATCTTCTGTTATTTGTACAAATAAAATTCAAACAAATATTAGTGCAATCTAAACGCATGCCCAAACATTAGTCACAAACCATACTATTAGCCCAAACCATTATTTGTTGAGTTTGGACAAATATTAGCATAGTCTAAACGTACCTTAACACTAGTCTGAGCCCAAAAATTTGAAAATATTTTTATGGCCATATACCATATTTCCAGCTTCATATTTCCTGCTCTAAAATATCTCCGTGTACATAGCAAAATTTAGAATTGAACTGTTAGTTAAACATTTGAAGAAAAACACTTTCTCTGGTCGAAGCTAATAACATACTGTGATATAATTGTGAAGTTTCTTTTAAAGGAATGTTACAAACACCAGCAATAACTTAATTGACCACAAAAA
Source organism: Metopia argyrocephala (assembly GCA_963576795.1). NCBI lineage: Eukaryota > Metazoa > Arthropoda > Insecta > Diptera > Sarcophagidae > Metopia > Metopia argyrocephala. The sequence goes on along the minus strand of OY756208.1, from coordinate 167,529,769 downwards.
ATAGGGAGAATTGTGTAAAAAAAGAATAAAAAGAATTGTACAACATTTCTATTCTTATAAAAGTTGTAATTCTTTTGCAGTTTTTGTCTGCCTCACAAAAAAAAATATATTTTTTAAAAGACAGAAAACAACATCCTGCATCTAAAGTTTCTACTTAAAAGTACAGAGAGAAGAGCAAACAGTCTACAAAAATTAAATATTATTCTTTTAAATAAAATTTTTATATGTAGCATAAATGAATATGCAACATAATGCTGCATGAATGTTGATACTTTTATCTTATATCTTAATAATGAAACAAAAAATAAAGGAATCTTTTAAAATGAAATAATATTTGTCTTTCAAAGGAAAGAAAAAAACACACTCTGCTACTCTTAAACCGTTGTGTTAAAGAAGCAACATGAAAGGTTAATTACATTTGAGTACATGTATATGATATGAGTTAAAAATTCAAGGCAAATATATAAGAAGTTTAAAAAAAGCGAATATGTACTCCAAAGTTCAAGTTCCTGTTGCTACAAAAAGGAGCTAAAGTTAGATAACGGATTGCCTGTATGGATATTAGAAATTTATTGCTGTATAAAAGGAAAAAAAAAAGTTTGATACTTGGCTAAAAACAAGTGGCCATATACTGTGTTTATCAAACGACAAGAGCTGTAATGACCATATAAGCATCCTTATTTTCGTTACAACCGTTAAAAGTTTTTTTAGTTTTTACGAATTTTTCTTTTCTTTAGATTTTGACAGCATTTTTTTGTCGCAGAGAATTCTAGAACTATGAGTATAAAGAATAATGTTTACATTTAATTGTTGCATACTTCAAAAGGTTATTGATTTTAAGGTATATTTTTAGGCGCATAAAATCTATTTGAAAATTATATATCACAACTGTACGTTTAATTTTTTTAAAGTTTTTTTAGTGAAATTTTTATAATAAAAGGCAAAATTTTACAGTACACTAGTACTTTATCAGTTTCAAGAGTTCTATGCTAACTAAATTCCTTATGCACAAGAATTTAATGATTACTTCCTTACCATAGAGTTAATTAATTAGTCTACTTTAGGGAAAGAAAATTTTAAGAAAGCCTTGAAAATTTGTAATTTTGTAATTTTTGCACTTTGATATTTTACATCAACACGTCTACCTACAACTATCGCTTTGATGTAATATTGCTTTGAAAATAACTCCTCACTTCTCTTATCATGGTAACAATAATTGCAGCCATCTGGGCCATTCAAATTCAGTTTCGTTTCGACACGGAGTACAGCAACAATTGGAATAATGTCATGCTATATTATGTTGTCTTTTACGTATATAATTCAGAGGCGGTATATTCTTCCGTCTTTTTAATTTCGGATATTCTCAGCTTGTAATGACTCTTTCTTCTCTTGATATACTTTCCTGAACACCATGACAAGACCTGATTTTTGGTGTTAAAAAAAATAATAATGCAGTTCTCAAAATTTTTATCTCTTGATTTGGCATTAAAGTGATTCAAGTCATTCACTTGTAAATATCAGATCTACGTTTTGTGATTTCACCTAACTTAGGACGATAGGAATATCCTGGGGATCATGAAAATTGATTTTTCGTTTTTCCACATTTACTAAAAATTATTAGAAAGAATTCTTTTAACAGCCTAATGCTTAAATTAAAGGCGAATACGTGCAAAAATAACTTTAACATCAAAATTGGGGTGGTCGTTGCATAGTGGTTCCAGCGCTCACACAAAAACTTACACGACCCAGGTTACAATCCCAACGAAAGAGGAAAATTAAAAAATTATAATTTAAAAATAAGAGGTATTTTAAGTCTATTCCACCAGAAATAAATGCTCAGGAGTACAGCACCACCTTTTGGGAAAATAACAGCTAACCTTCTTAGTGAAGACACTCACCACCCACTCACCACAACCAATATCCACCGACAGATGGGGCAATCCATGTTGTTCATTCAAGGGTGAAGATATAACACTGGCCTTTGAGTGATCAAATTGTCTCATTAACAAAAAGGCGCATAATATCTGTGTCGGCATGTAAGAACAGCTTAAGTCAAAACATGAAATTTTGAAATGTCCTCACGTTTTTGTAATAATTAGTTCTTGCAAAAAATTTTTTATTTTACCTACTGATAATAGACTTATGATGTAATATATACGCACTATAATATTTTATATATTATTACCAGAGTTGGGTTTATTGCATTAGATTTAATTTTCCACTAAATTTAGTGGTAGTGGAAATTTAGTGCATTAAAAAAACCCATTTTAGTGGTAGTGGAAATTTAATGCATTAAAAAAAAACAAATTTAGTGGTAGTGGAAATTTAGTGCATTAAAAAAACCCATTTTAGTGGTAGTGGAAATTTAATGCATTAAAAAAAACAAATTTAGTGGTAGTGGAAATTTAGTGCATTAAATAAAATAAATTTAGTGGTAGTGGAAATTTATTGCATTAAATAAAAAAAAAATTAGTGGTAGTGGAAATTTAATGCATTAAAAAAAACAAATTTAGTGGTAATGGAAATTTAGTGCATTAAATAAAATAAATTTAGTGGTAGTGGAAATTTAGTGCATTAAATAAAATAAATTTAGTGGTAGTGCAAATTTAGTGCACTAAATGAATCGATTTTAGTGGTAATGGAAATTTAGTGCACTACTTCTGAATGATTAGCGGCTGGCAATATTAGCAGTCCGCGCCATTAAAATCTTACCTATGGTGAACTGAATAATATATTACATTTGAAAGTACTAAAATTCTTATTAAAACAATAACAACAATTATTTACTTTATACAGGCGGACTCAGTAAATTAAGAAAATAACATTCACAACAATTTATTTTGACATTGACTTAAGCTATGTATGCATATAATAATATTATATCCATATATGAAGGTATATTAAAACGATAGTGGAACTGAGGTAGTGGAACTAAATTTCCATTCCACTATAGTGCCAATGGAGTTATATTCCATTACCACTAATTATTCAAAATTAGTGCACTAAATTTCCACTACCACTAAAATCGATATATTTAATGCAATAAATTTCCATTGCCACTAAAATTTTTATATTTAATGCAATAAATTTCCACTACCACTAAATTTATTTTATTTAATGCACTAAATTTTCACTACCACTAAATTTGTTTTTTTTAATGCATTAAATTTCCACTACCACTAATTTTTTTTATTTAATGCAATAAATTTCCACTACCACTAAATTTATTTTATTTAATGCACTAAATTTCCACTACCACTAAATTTGTTTTTTTTAATGCAATAAATTTCCACTACCACTAAAATGGTTTTATTTAGTGGTTAACTATTTCTATCTCCATTTAGTGGTGGCTGCAATATTGCTGCATTAATACTAAGTGGTTTAGTGGTAGTGGAAACGATAATGCATTATAAATTCAATGCAATAAACCCAACTCTGATTATTACTACCCTGAGTTACAGAAAGCGACAAAAATTGTATTTTAATTTAAGCTTATGTCGACTTAAGCTATTCTTCAATATTGCCACAGATATATACCTGTAAAAAAATTCCATCTATCTATCTATCTTCAAAATTCCAATACAATGCACAGCATGAGTAGGGGTTTACCCCTGAGAATTAGTCTTAATAAAAAAAATTTAATTTTATTTTGCGTGGTGTCTGTCTAAAAGAGCCTTTTAGTAACCTGTTGCATTTAATCCTAATCTTGTTGTAATAATTTTTGTAATCCTTAGAAAATGCTCTTTCCAAAGGTAATAAAATGTTTGCTTTAGGTAAAAAAATTAAAAAAAAAAAAAAAAAAATTGAATTTTAAGTGGTTCTTATCTTCTGATCGAAAGTGTATAAGCAAACTGAGAAACCAATCGTCTGACCTAGAGAAGTCGGCTGAAGCATCTTTTTGGCGACATACCAATAAAAAACATGACGCTATTAATTAAGGGTCATAGAAAAATTAAAGAGAAAATAAATCAATTACATTTGAAATTAAAAACGTATGCTTAGCAAAACTGCTCATTTAAATGATAATATTCATATGGCATACATATGGAATCATTTCTTGTATTTTCAATAACAAAAATATAATATTTTTAAAATTATTTTATGTTTTTTTTTTTTGGTGTAATCATTTGGCTTTTATTTGCTATATATGTTGGCGCTTAAAATAAATCTTCTTTTCTTATAAAAATGTCAAACCTGACTTCCCTATTTTTTTAGTTTTTGTTCTTTTGAGCATTAAAATAAAGATTTTTGCCAAAATCTGCTGTGATAACTCTTACGCCAATGCACCATATGTTTTGGCATTAAATTTGTAATACTTTAGAACATAAAAAAAAACAAAAATTATTAACTTGCCATAGAAATTCCATAAGAAAAATGATCATAAAAAAGAAATACATTTCAAAAGTAAAATAATTTATGGCAACATAATTTAGCTGCTGATCATATGCTCGTTAAAAATCCTATAAAATAAAAAAAGAATTTATAAATTGGTATTTAAAAAATTTACAAACTCATTAATTAAGTCACAAGTTGAGCAGTCTCTTAAGGCATTGCTCTTACAAACACTTGTTGTAGTTGATTTGGGAGCTACTTATTAAACAACGAAAAGAACAAAATAATTTTTAATTTTTAATAAATTTATAGATGACGTGTTAATAATATTATTCTGTTTTTATGATTTGAAACACATTTCTAATAAAAAAAGGGGACTTTTAAACACATCACCCACACACTTAAGTGTTTTGTTCTAAAATGTTCTGTTAATCATTTCACACATCCAATGGTTGGTTATTTGACTGCAGTGTAGTGTGTAAGTTTTTTTTTTTCAAGCATTTAAATTAAAATTTACGTGGCTAAAATGTCGAAAGTTCCAAAAATTCTTAAGAAATGCGTGTTTTCGTTGTTGCTGCTTTTAATACCACAATTTCTTATGGTGAATAAAAAGTTTATTTTTGTAAGTGCCAGCTGTTGAACTTTTGACTTCGATAAAATTAATCATTATGACTGTATAAACAAGAAGAAGAAAAAAAAAGACCAAACATTTTGTAAAACAAAAATCGAATGGAATCAGAGGGTGGTTTTTTAATCCCAATAAAACTTAATTATAGTACAATTAGTTTTTTAAGACTACAAAAAATTGCAAGATATTGAGAGTCTACTGTTCTTCAGGAATTCAATTGTCACATTAGCACTTTAGTGGTATATAGGTCCATGTGGCTTCCTAAACGCATTCATCTCAATCGACAAATAACTTTATATTCTTACAATACGTGTTGCGCTATTTGTTATGCCTGTTAGCCTAATTTACAAACATTTCCATCTCTGATTGCCATGCTTTAGAAACTCACTGTCTCAACGCAATGACCCGCAAGTAAATCCAACGAGAGTTTCAGTTTTACAAACTGTAACATTACGCTAATTTTTTTGACAATAGTTTGACAATGAATAGATTCACACAATAACAACGCTAGCAAATAAGTCTAATTGCTTTTAAAGCCTGTCATTTAGCTTTCAAAGCCTAGAGATTTTAAACATTGCGATTATTTCCTATGAACCTGCCTGAGGTCACTGGTTTATTCTATTACCCCAGCAATAATTGAGACTTTCAGAGCTGATATTTTGAGTGTTTTTGTGTACGTAAATGTCCTATCGAAATCGAATTTCATGCACTGGTTTTCTTTTAGAAAAAAGGTGAATTGTTGTGTTACTTTTTTAACAACTTCAAATTCTATGGGGCTTAAGACGCCCATTTTAATGAGTATGCAAAAGAAAAAAAATTTTCAAAAAACATTTTTAATGTCTCTACATAGGTAAAAAAAATATAAAAATATTGGTTTATTTAAGGCAAAAAGTAGCCTACAAAAAGCACTAAATAGACAGGCCTAAAAGTAGGCTTTAATTTGTGTGATCTCTTATTTTTCGCAGTTCATTTTAATATACAATAGTACTTGCTTTGAAAGAAAAAATTGGGACAGTCTGGTAATTTTTATTTTTTTATTGAGGACAGCACTCAGGGGAGGACCCCTGCAGTCTATTTTTCTTGTCTAGAAAAATATTTTATGGGAAGGAGGAAGGAGGAAAGAGGGAATATTGCTTTTTTTTATAAGACCAATACTCAGGAGGCTACACCCCTACTCATGTTTTGCATTGTATTGGAATGTTTGAAAATATAGTTCATATAGTTCCATTTAAGTGCCTTATATGGGACAATTTGCTGTCAGTTGATCACTCAAAGGCCAGTGTTATACCTTCACCGCTGAATGGATCAACAGCAATTTTAGTTCTTCCTGTTTACCCAGAGGCTATCATTCATTTGATAGCTCAATGGGGGTTTTAATGGAATGTTAGGGGCTTGTGAACAATTGTTTTAAACTTACTAACATAGTGATTTACAGGAAAAAATATTGACGGGCAGATTGTTCCACAAACGAACGTTGCGGCTAAAGAATGAAATCTCTCCATAATGTATTGTGCGATTCATTGGATAAAATGGATATGCTCTAAGAGAGGTACGTGAGGTCCGCTAGAATATGAGACCATCCGGAAGCATATTCTTTATTTCATCAGAGCACCTCCAATGGTAGTACCGATAGAAAAATGAAATGCACGCCATATTGCGCCGATGCTCCAACGAATCGATAGAGTTGGATACCTTACATAATCGGTCGAGAAGCCCCAAAATAGACTCTAAATTACCGAAAAGTATTAGGTTTTTGTAAATATTTCAAAAGTAAGATGGATTTAAAAATTTCTTGCACCGTTTTAAAAAACTGAGGCACTTGAATACTTCTTTCGACACTCCAAATATGTGATAATTCCAATACACATAAAATTTGGGAATCCCCCATTTGTACAAATAAATAACTTCAAGTAAGTCAAAGTTTAAAATGTGACAAGTAGCTGGAGGGCAATTAAATTTTGTAAAATTTTTCTGCATTTCCGCAAATCATACTTCTCTTTTTATATTTTCTTATCTTTTCTTTTGTCCTACATTTTTATTTTATCCCATAGGACTGTTTGGTTAACATTCTCTAAATTCTTTTTATACATTTCATTCATCACTTTAAATTTTATTGAATAATCCCTTAAAAAAAACATGCCTATACCAGTCAAAATTAAGTTGTCGCAACAAATGGATTGTAAAAATGAACAAACGACTGATTAAGTTAAATAAGAGAAAAAAAAGCAAAAAAAAAAAAAAAAAACAGCAAAAATCTTGGCTGTGGCCAACAATAATGTCCGTCTACCCACGAGGGAAATCTCAATGTACGAGTATTCATGGCATTTTGATTATTTTTTATGTTCTGTTATAAAAGTGATTTTTATGACATTTACCAGAGAATTTGAATATATTTTATGATTAAGATACGCATTTAAATTTCAACTAGATTAACCATAAATAATAATACGAGTAATAAAAAAAAGGCAAATAAAAATTGTTTAAAGACTGAGTAAAGCAAACACACAATGGCAAAATATTTTGTTGGATTAATACAAAAAAAAAAAAAAAAAAAATTTCGTGATTTGCAGAGAATGGGTTGAAAAGTATTTTTTTATGGTCAAATACACAATATTTAAAAATCTTTATTTTTTGTGATTCCGCTTGCTACGATAGAATAAGACCCTAGACAATAATGTGTTGTAACAACAAGGGGAAAGCAAATGCGAAAAGTGTTGGTCTTTTTTTTGTTAATATTAAAGTTTGTTATTTTGAGGTGAAATATTTTTACCCAACAGCAGTTTTACTGGAAGGAATGAAAGGAGTGCAATATGTCTCTTCTTTAACTTGCTGTGTATGCCCTTTATGATAGTCTAAGCAATTAAAAATGCTGAACTATGGCCACTTGATTTCTTGTGCTTTCCGTAAAAAAATTAAAAAATTTTTTTTAACTAAAATTTGTATTTTCTCAATATACTTAAGATTTAAAAAGTAAAAAAACAATTCTATGAACAAATTTTATATGTAAAGTTTTTAACGTTTGTAGTGCCTTCATTCTCATTCCAGAGTCTTGTTTGTATTTTATCAAAATGCCATCGCCAAGTATAGCTTAGAAAAGCTTTTTTGTGACTGGTTTGAGTTCTTTAGCTATAAGTGCATGCCAGATTTAATTCTATTACTTAATTTTGATTTGTTTTTTTTTTTCTAATTTTTAAATTTCTAATTTCCGCTAACTCAACTTGATCCGCTTGCTCTGCTGTCTGAAATGCAGGAAATGGGTCTTGAAAGTCTAACCTAATTTTCGCCACTTAAGTAAATAAATTTAATTTTTAAAGTCGTCGCTGCATTAGCTGATGTATCAGAAATTGGCTTTTTTTAAAGGGGCATATGACCAATAACCTTTTTCAACTGACATGTAAGTTAAAATGCATGTTTTTTATAAGTATTGTTTCATTCGGTACTTCTCCGAGTATTTTTTTAAAAAATTAAAATCTATCTATATAAATAACTAGCTGAACCCGGTGTGCTTCGCTGCCTCCTTGTTATATAATAAAATTAATGGCGGTGACGTGGTTCATAGTTATATGGCGACGTTAACAGTATTAAGAGCAATATACCACCAAATAAAAAAAAAAAAATCCGTCGGAAGGAACAAATTTGTACAGAGAACGAAAAGTTTAAAACTTTCAAATACAATTAAGCGTGAAAGGGGGCGTGGCGTAAGAAATGTTTATTTATACCTCGCCTGTAGTATAATGTGTATAAAATTTGAAGTAAATCTGTTAAAAACTATATGGGAGCAATTACATAAAATTAAAAAAGTGGGCGTAAAAGTGGGCGTGGTCGAAAAAAAAGTACTCTATTAATCATACCAGAGTCCCAGTTAAATGCTGTCAAAATTTCAGGAAGATTGGTCCAGATGTTTGGTCTCCTATAAGGTACAAACAAACAAACAAACACACATTCAATTTTATATATTTAGAAATCAATGTTGTTCGTTGGTCATTGCATCAGTTGAGAACGGCTGGACCGACTTTGACGATTTTTCTTTCTAATGATCGTCGTGATCCAATATAGGTTTTTGGGAAAGATAATTTGCCCTGCCCTCTTTTACGCACACTTTTATGATTTACCTAAATTAAAAAATGGCTCCATTGATGTGACTAATTTTTCTTTTTAATTTTAAGTTTTCCTCGAGAGACAAATTTGCCACGCCTACTTTTACGCCAACTTTTTCTATTTATCTCTAAATACTGATTTTTATATATCTTCTAAACGGTTAAAGCTAAAGATTCAGAATTGGGTCTGAATGACTTCATGGGCGAGGCAAATTATCAATAATAAAGTAGGCGAAATTGTATAAGTGGGCGTGACACTTCCCATACAACTTAAAAATTGATTTCTTTATACATATGTATCTACACAAGTGATGAAGATAAAGTTTCTGAATTTGGTATGACTGATTTCGTGGTCATTAAAAATTATTAGTAGAAAAAAGGGCTGACAAGTAGACGTGGTAGCTTCCTGACAAACTGACTATTGAGTTCAGCATATCTTGAAATCAGTAACAGTTAAAGTTTTTGAATTTGGTCTGAATTACTCCATAGTCGCTAAGAATCATCAGTCGAATAATGTGAACTATTTATTGATAGTGGTAGGTGTAGCGATAATAAAAATATAAATGTTTTTTTGACAAAAGTAAACAGGAAAACCGGAATAAAATGAAGAAGAAAAAGTCGTGGGTTTTATAAATTTAGTTTTATAAATTAATTCACAAAAATATTTGTTTAAAAAAATTTAATTTTTATTTTTGATTTAGTATCCATCAAAGTACTCATTGTAATTACCATATATGTTAGTGCGTTGTTGTCAGTTCAAAAAGCCATAGTATTTACAATCTATGACTGATTTTATGTGGCTCGGCCTTTAAACCTTATACTTTGCTATTATTTTCTAATAAACTTTATGAAGCAAATCTTAAAACTATTGAAGGAAACTTTAAACCGATTCAACATTTTGGTTTTAGCATTCTTTAGCATTAAATAAACAAAAGTTTTAAAACAATACGCAAAGGGGCTTTTCATAAACTTTAGTCTATACAAATTAAATTATAAAATGCTATTATTAACTCGGTAGAGACTCTTTAGTGGACTAAATAAAAATCAAAGGTAAAATGTTTGAAAATATATGAAAAGGTTCTGTATAAAATTTATTTATAAACTTGTCTTTATTACATAAACCCTCTAAAACAAAAGGATGTCTACCCTTTTTGTTTCTGTAAAAGAAATCATACTTAAACAGTGCAAAAAAATAAAAAACAACTCTCTCATAATAAAAACACAATAACGATAATAATGAAGTACTTTAAATATTTTATGGCAGTTGTAAAAATATTTTAGAGACACTCTCCCTTCCCACTAAGCACATCAGAGAAATATTTTTCTTTTTTCCCTTTTTGTTTTACTTTAAAATTTCGCATTTTATTTATTTCCTGCTACAATGTCCAGCTTTGATTTTGATTGATATTTGAAACTAAAACAATGTGGGTGGTTTAAAAATGGTTTTTGGTCACAAGAAAAGAAAGAAACATAAATTTTGTCTGCAAAAAAAGAGTCAAATTCGTATAATTTTTGTTTTCTAACTTTGTGAAAAGCCCTTAAGCGTTGCAAAAATTTATCATCTTGACATTTAACTGACTCTTTTAACGGTACGTTACTACAAAAGAAAGGCAGACACCTACAAAAGAAAAAAAAAACACAAAAGGTTTTAAACAAAGCTTTGAAGCTTAAAGTATAAATTTGAAAAACTACAGAGTGCATCTCTGTACACTGAATTTCAATGAAAACAAATTTATTTCCACAGTTCTGATACGAAGAAAATATTAAATTAGTTTTTATTTATTTATGTTTAGATTTAACTGTAAATATAAAGTCTAATTACTGAAAATAAAACGTTGTTTTTCAGAGGTTGCTTTCGATTGCTTTATTTATTTAATCCCCTGAAGACTACCTGTGCTGATCATTTAACAAAAAATTCCAAAAGCCAAAACGTGAATAAAATTTTTGCTACAGAAACTGTTCAGCGTGTTGGCATACTAGTTCAAGCTCAAGCTCTGACATTTTGAAAGAATGAAATTTTCAAATTTATTTCTTTCGGCAACTACTTCTTAGCCGTCTTCTGGCAAAAGCTCTGAGAGTAACTGATTGCCATGAACAAGCTTCTAAAGTTTGTCGTTCGGACTGCCGTTCTACAATAGCAAATTAAGAAATGCCAAAATGGCCGCTAGGTTATACATTTACTAACATATCAGTTGTAATCCACTGCTATATGTAGCTATTAAAGGGTAGATTTATTTTTATTTTTAATAATCAATCTTAAAAACACAACAGCTTTAACTAAATATTTATTTAAAATTTAAAATAAAAATTTACAGTTTTTCAAACACTTTAAAGAAAAGCATAACAAACTTGAAGAAAAACATAATTCATAAAGATTTCCCTTGGCTGCCAAATGATAACTTTGGCTAAACAGAATAGAAAAATTGAAGTAAAAAGATGAAACAAGAAAAAAGCCAACAACAAAATTGGCTTGAAGGCATATTATAATTTAATGCCGTAAAACAAGATAACTACACACTCGTCTTGCACTTCAATCTACTTGTCATGTAATAAAAAGACAGCAGTTGTGTAGCAGTTGAAAAAATTATCTCCTGCAGCTTTAAAACTAAAGTGAGCATTTTGTAGCATCAGTCAGTTAAAGCCTTTTGGCTAAAAATCTCATTTGATAACAGCTCTAGGGAGACTATCAAGTCAAGTAGAAGTTATTATTTTAAATTTGTTGATATGTTTTATTTGTGGTTAAATGGATTTTAATTTAATGAAACTTATTCAAAGTAGGATTTTAGGCTTAAAAAGAACAACAATACAATAACAATATTTTCGGGGATGGCATAGTGTAGTGGTTAGAGTGCTCTCTTACAGCACAAAAACAGCACTGGTGCAAATCCTAGAAAATAAGAAAATCAAGAACAAGAAAGTAGCGACTTTCGAGGTTTTAAGTAAAAAAAAAAAATATGAGGTGCCCTCTTCTCAAAGTAGTTTATCCATACGAAGCTGCTCCATGACATTTATCCACCTTGGCATTGGCACCAAAACGAATTATCAGGAAAAAGCGCCACCTACTTGGAAGTAGTAAATGACAATTACCTACTTAAGCAAAGACTCTCACCACTTCACAATACACAGTCAATATTAAGGCATAGTCTCAATCCAAAGACATATGGGGCAATTGCTGATCATTGGTCATTTCAGGGTGCAGGTATAACATTGGCCTTTGAAGTGATTAACTGACAGCAGCTTGTCTCATCGCCATACTAAGTAAAAAAAAATCGTGTTAAATAAAAGAAAGCTCAATCTTTGACTTGGATTCTTAAAAAGCATGAGTAGGGGTTTATTACTCTGAGTATTGGTCTTTGAAAAAAAAAAAAAAATCGTTACTTTCTGGTTGTCCTGTTAGTTTTATGTTTTGAAAAAAGTATAGTATCATTCAGCTATGCCACAGAACTCAATTCCTTTAGGAAAGGGAATTTAAATAACATTTTAGTTTTTCAAAGAACGAAATATAAGAAAAGTTTCAAAGTTACAAAACGATTGCATTTCCGGTCGATTGCAAACAAACGTGTTACCTAACTTGCGGTAAACTTTCCAATATCCAAATGATCAGTCAATATTGAAACTTTTAAAATGTCTCACACTTTCGTTAGCGGAATATTTCCCAGGAATTAAGAAAAACTATGAATAAAATTGAGGTCTCCGTGGTCTAGTGGTTAGTGTGGCTTACTAAGAATAGAGCTCAGTGTTCAAACCCCAGCTCTGACATCTTGAAAAAAGAAATATGAAAAAATATTTCTTTCGGCGACTAACTCTTAGCAGTGTTCTGGTAAAAGCTCTGAGAGTAACTAATTGCCATAAAGAAGCTTCTCAAGTCTGTCGTTCGGAGTTGACTTTAAACTGTAAGTCGTAATACTCACCGATAAAAAAATTAACACACACAACATAGGTGCTGCGGGAAGGTAGGTCGTAACCCTGACACAGGGCTGTAATGGCCAATTATGTATGTATGGCAAAAATCTTAGTCAGTTGGTTATAATGCATCTAAATAATAGTAAACAAATTTTTTTATTTAAAATCCGATTAAAATCTTCTGTATCCCTTTCAGACCTGCCACTAAATTAATGGGAATTTTTTACTGATTTTTGGAATTTATGATCTCCATATCGTACGAAAATATAATCAATATTTAGAGTTTACAATTTTTATATCCTTCAAGGATTTTCAGGACACACACACAATTAATGCACTCGTTAACCTTTTTAACTGAAACGCATATTTATTGCATCAAATGACTTCAAATGGTTTGAAACATGAAAATTTATATTTTTTTAGTTAAAATATTCCCCAACTCACTATTTGTTAGCCATTAGTACTTTTGTAGTTCTTAACACAAATTGTTCCTTCCGCTCATTTTGACAAAACTGAAATCTGACGCAAGATTTTCGAAATAATTTAAATAACGGTAAATCGAATGGCAGAATAGTGTGAGAAACAAATATAAAGAACAATCAGGGCAATCGATGCATGTCGTTCTCTTTGATGTTGATCAAATATAAATGAAAATAGTGCGACCTGAACCCACCCGCACAATCGATGCATCACTGTCTGAAAGGGGTATCAGATTCTTTCTCGAAATTTCTTATAAACTGCATTGCTTTTTTTCTTAGCAAATTGTAATCAAAATTAAGCTCCAATTGTTCTTTTGTAACTTTTTCGTCTTTGCTTCTTGTCTTGTCAAATTAAGCAAATAAAGCGAAAGTCGAAATAATTTTTAATAAACTTTAGTTCTAACATTGTTTGCTTATTTTTAACTTTCAGGTAAAAGTTGGGCCTAAACTGACCTGTAATTAATATTAAATTTAAAAACCAAAATACTTAGAAATGATTTTGTAGCATTTTAAGCGTATAGTAAAATAACAAATATTTGCCTTTTTTCGCTTTTTATTAAAGCCCAAGACGACAATATTTGCAAAATGTTTAATCTCATTCTAATACACACAATATTTGCTTGTGGTTTTCTTTTAAGCGCTGTAGTAGAACAGTTAGACTGCGTTTTGTTTTTGTTCTTAAAAAAGTATTTAAAAATTATTGTCTGGCTTTGCAATGAAAACCTCAAACTGTTTACTGTTTACTCGCTTACATACATAACAGTTCTATTGGTCTGAGCCACAATGTGGCGGTTATGCCAGACAAGCAGCATGACAAGCAAACAAACAAATGCCAAACAAACAGTTGGAAACTTTTAAAGTAAAAGTTGTCTTTTTAATTCTTTTTTTTCTGTTTTTATTTGTATTTCATATGCCAGAAAAGTTTTCACTTTCGTTTGTAGTTTTCGTAATGAATCAACAACAGAATTTACAATCATACGTACGTACGGAATAAATATTAAATTTTTACTTTTTAGTTATTTGTTGTGAATGCTGTTGGGGCCTTAACAAATCATGGCGCAAATCTGAAGCATTGTTGTTTTTTTTAACCTGAAAGAAATGAAAGGAAAATGAAAAGAAAGGTACATTTGACAGCCTTTTACAAAGGCCTTAAAATATTTGTTTTTTGTAATATATGCTGAAATAAAATTTAAAAAATTTTGAGGCCGTTAGTTGAGAGTTAAAAGTATTTAATATTTGTTTCCTGTATTTAACCACCAGTTTTACTCTTTTACTTTTCTGGGGAAAAAGTCAATATTATAATACCATGTACGATATTTTAAAACCACATTGTGCCAAAAATTGTGTGGTTTTGATTTGAACATTTGGGAATTATTTAACTGCCTGACTGCCTTCCTTGCTAAACCAAACATTTATCCGCTTGTATGACCACTTCTAGCCGTCTTTATCATCATCCGTCTTTTAGCCGTTTATGTGGTATTTGTTTTTTCCCCTTTTTTTTTTTTGCTTCAATGAATTGATTGGGTTTTGTGAAAATGAATGTTGATTTGACAGTCTGTTCTGTGCGTTTTTTCTTTTTTCAGTTTTTCTCAAACACAATAATTTCTTCCCCGCTTGTTCTATCGTAATAGAAAACTTCGTTTTAAAAATTTGTTTTCAGGCTGAGGTTTTTCGTTTTAAACACAGAAAAAAAAATTATTAGTGGCTTGAGAAAAACATCATATACAGCCAATTATGATGGTTTTTCATTAAAAGTATTGCAAAAAAGGCAAAAAAAAAGAGCAATGGAACATGATTTTGATTGTCATTCAACGATAGTAATTAAAATTTTCGGCTAAAAACACATGACTGGGGATTATTTTTCTAATTTTTTGGTTTTAAATATTTAAAAGAATTTTGTGTTTAAAAAAATTTAAAAAGTTGTGTTTTAATTGCAATGTTTTTACGCAAAGAAAACGACTTTCCGAAATTAAATGGTTCCAACAGAATATGCTACTTTTTCGAAATTGTGTGCGATAAAGCGTCAACAGTCCGCGGCCTAATTACGCATAGCTGGCATAGAAAACGAAGGAAAGAAAGCTTTATGTGTAATATCTAGGTCCTACATTTTTAATAGTAAAGGGACGGAGAGGTTTTTTTGCTTCAAATTATTTGTCCGATCTGTTAAGCAGCACATGGTACCGAAATCATTGCTTTCTGATACAAGTCGTACATAAATGTCTGCTTTAAAAATATATACATAAAGTTCTTTCTTCCAATCATGAATCGGCACCTTTTTTAATGCTTATGATACTGTAAAAAGTCAATGAGGATCAATCATTAAGGCCATACCAATTGACCATGATCACTATTTTAGTTAGAGTTCAAGCCCACATTACATACTACTTTCATTTTCGAAACACAAGTGAGTGCACAAAACAAAAAAAAAAACCTCAGTCACTAAATCAATAAGAAACAAAATGCTTCCCATGGATATGAATCAATAGAATTTGATAAGCAAAGCAATTGAAAATAATTTTTTAGAATTTGCTCCAAAATGTGTTGCAAAAAACAAACGTTCAAAACTAAGCGATTATACAATAAGGTTCTGGAAACGTTGGAAAGTTTTTTTTTTGAAGTGAACATGTTATGAAGGACGCTTAAGAAAATCTGCTGACCGGCTGAACGGCACTGCTCAGAAATTAGACTAGTTCTTAGCAATGTAATGTTGGTAAACCCTGTGCTTCAAAGAACGATAATGCCAAAAGTTTAATCCAATTTACAGTCTTAACAACATCAAATCAAAGTCCAATAATTAATAACACACTTAACAGACAAACTTGTTGCTCATCATATATGGTTGGTATTGGCCATAGATAGTACTTTTTGCCCACCATATTTTTAATGATATGTACGTTTCGTTAAGTAGAGACTTTTTTTAGTAAGACCAATACTCATTGTATTGAAATGTTTGATGATATAGTTCAATTTCAAGTGCCTTATATGGGACAAGTTGCTGTCAATTGATCATTCAAAGGCCAATGTTGAAATGATCAACAGCAATGGATCCACCTGTTGATATTCATTTTTTGTTTGTTGTAAAGTGGTGAGGATCTTAGCTAAGGCTTTGTTCATAGGTTTTTCTCCTTGCTTTTATTTCTACCCATTTACCCAGTAGGTGGCGCTTTTTCCTGATTATTCATTTGATAGCTCAAAGGTGTTTAGAGTGGAATTTCAGAGTGCCTCTTTTTTGGAATGGACTTCTTGGAGGTGGGGGGAACCCCTTATATATATTCTATGGCATTCTTACCCTGTAAAGTGATTTAAAATAAAAACTGTTCTAAAACATAAACTTTTTCATATAAAAAACTGATTTAAACAAATTATTTCTTCGTAGCGGTGCATACAGACTAATCTTTCTTATCCTTAATGGTTTGATATTTTAAACAATGAAGTCTAGAGAGCATTCTAGCGAAGACTTGTTTTAATAAAATGCGATTAGTTGGTTTGATGTGTAAATGCTATTTTATATGTAATTCTCAATTAGTTGATGTGTGTGGTTGGATAAAGTGCTTTATTATAAAACAACGGTGGATTGCGGGCAGGTAAAAAGGCAATATATAACAGTTTCTTGTAAGAATATAGTAATTTTACCTGCTGGTGCACCTATTATTAATGTAGAAAAGTTGTAATTGTGGGATTGGTTAAATGGCTTATAGCCATTGACATCGTAATTAAATTTTTTTTAGTAGATTATTGTTTAAAGTCTATCGAATCTATTGTTTGCATTCTATATATTTGTAATATAGGATTTAAGGTAACGGACAGCATTTTTCTTTAATCTATTACAAAACTATCCAGTTACGCCAACCTCAATAAGGTCGCGTAATCATTTTCAGAATAGTGTTTTTATCCTCCAGCCCAGAAATCATTTAAATATTTTTCTTTTTTGGGTAAAGATAAGAGCAGTTTTTGTGAGTCTAATGTGTTTACGAAAATATCACAGAAAAGTTTTTGAATCTCTAGTCATTTCTGTATGTAAAAAGTTACATAAACAGAGCAAGACCAATCAAGTACAAGGTTGTTAAAACAAATGGTCTAGAAGACATTTGAGTTTGTTTGTTTGTTAAAGGATTTAAAAAAATATGGTTTTGAGTGCAGCAACGAATACGATTAAAGTAAAATTTTTTTATATCAGGCATATAAATACGATAAAAGTAGTGTTGGTAGCCTTGAATAAATTTTGGTGAAAATAAAACGTGCGATATATTGCTTATTAAGCATTCCTATCGTTATAACCGTGTGCTACTGTATTTTAAAGAAATCAACGTTTTACAAAGAAAAAAAAAAATTCATATCCATGTATTAGAAGTTTATAATTTGTTAAAAGCATAAAAGAGACTGCACTAAACAAACTCTATTTAAGTGCACGAAATACAGTGTAGAGTTGATATAACTTTTTATTCTGAAAGTCAAATGTTGTCACATTTATATTTTATTTATTGCAATCAAGTTAAAAACAACGACAATTTGTTTGTCTTCCCCACACGTATAGTATGTATTACGCATTCTCTATAACACTCTATATCCCGGTTAAAGTTAACAGGATAGTGGGTGTAAAAAGTAAAAGAACACTAATAAAATTATATTTTATTATGTATAGACAGGAAACAAAAAAAAAAAGGAATAAAGTAGAGTTTAAAAAAATTGTGTCTTTATTATTCTTATATGTTTATTTAATTTCAGTTTGTACTGTATTTTTAATGCAGTTTTTTTTCATTTTTTTTTTTCTTCAAATTATTATGTTTAAAATGTTTTTCGACAACTTTTAAATGTATTTATAGCTTCAGTGTGAAACTAAACACTCTTTTTGAAAAAAAAAAAAAAGAATATTCCATGACTGTTGCATTACATACGACTTGTGGGTGGAAATAAAAAAAGTTGTATTACGTTTTCATACCAATCGTCGCATTCTTGTCTCATATGAAACCATTATTGCAGCGCACAACTACATACACACACATAGTAATGCCACAAACTCATATGAGAGAAGTTTCAAATAAACTTTTTCAATTTTCTTCTTATTTTCAGTTTTTTCCCTCGATTATTTTTTAGCCATTTTTTTTTTTTCAACTCTATTCTACACTATAACGTAAATGTAATGCTATACTTGTGAGTATGAACAGCAAAAAATAATAAATAAATAAAATAAAAACGTATTGAATTTCATAGAATATTCGCATAGAGATATAAATAATTCAATATTTATTGCTTGTTAAAATAGTATTCGATATGAAATGTTGCTGGCAGTTTTAAGAGCTATAGAAAGAATATAAAAATTTAACAACTTTTTCGAAAAGAAAAAAAGTAAAAACACTTCGCTTGCCTTAACAAGCGCAAACAGTTTAAGTAAAACGTCGAACATATTTATTTAAATTCTACATAAAAATTTGATACATTTAGAAAAAAAAAAAAAGAAAACAATTGTTAACAAATTGTTATTTTTATTTTTAGTTATTTAAAAATCATTTGGTTTTTTTTTTTTGGAAAGAAATCATACACTACATACCCTACAGCTTTAAATATCAAAAACTGTAATTTGCATGCCAACCAAAGCTGTATTGATGACATAAGAACTATTCAACCCTTAAGCCATAAATAATTTAAACAGATAATGGAAGCTCTGTAGTGCGACTGAATAAAATTGAACAAAATGTTTTTAGTTAAAATTTTAATTTTAACCATAGTACGATTTGATATATTAAATTGGCATCTCTGTAAAAACAAAAAAAAAAGTTTTTTTTTGTCTGACACCAATACTACGGGCTGCAAAACCCTACTCATACTGTCATTGTATTAGAATTTGGATAGAACGGATAGTTTTATTTTTCGTTAGGCCTCTTATGAATGAGACGAGGCAAGTTGAGTCAATTTGATCACTCAAAAGCCAGTATTATACATACCTTCACTCGTGCATGATCAACAGAAACTGCCCCATCTGTCGATGGAAGTTGTCTATGAAGTGGTAAACAATTTCACTAAGTAAGTAAGTAAGCCGGTAGCTGTTTTCTTCCCAGTAGGTGGCGCTTTGCTCCTGATCACTCGTTTTAGATGCCATGCCAAAGGTGGAAAAATGTGGAATGTCAGGGAGGACCTCTCAACACCCCTTAACTGGGGTTTGAACTTAGACTGTTGTTAGTTATTTTTGAGCAGTCTAATCACTATGCCACGCACCACCTGAATACAATGTGAAAAGTCTGTATTCATACAATATTGAAAAATTATTTACTTGAAGTGTATCATATTGTCGCAAGAATTAAACATCTGTAACTGACAAAACTGACGAAATGTTTTGCTTGTTTGCCTACTCTGCTCACAGACCTTTTGCCAAAAGACCACCGAAAACAATAATAAGTTTTTTTTTCAAGATGTCAGAGCTGGGATTTGAACCTTATGCTCATGTCTTAATAAGATTAAAAGACAATTTCATACACTGTGACTTAAAATCTTTCGGCACATCTGATTTCAAACCAGGTTTTAATATGTTGGCAATTCAACGAAAATTTATTTGTTCTAGAGTTTACAGCAGATGATAGGTTAAAATTTATTATTCTTTTTAAAACAATTTACACTATAGTATATGTAGAAGTAAGGTTTTTAGTACAAAAGTCAAATTTTTCTAATTTTAAATGTGTTAAGCTTTATGTAGTCGCCGTGGTCTAGTGGTTAGTGTGTTGGCTTACTAAGACATGAGCCCTGGGTTCAACACTCAGCTCCAACATCTTAAAAAAAAAATATGAAAAAATATTTCTTTCGGCGACTACCTCTCATCACCCTTCTGGCAAAAGCTCTGAGAGTAATTAATTACCATGAACAAGCTTCTCAAGTCTGTCGTTCGGAGTCGACATTAAACTGTAGGTCCCGGTACTCATGGATAAAAATTGACACACACAACATGAGTGCTGCGAGAAGCTAGGCCGTAATCCTGACACAGGGTTGCAAAGGCCAGTTATGTATGTATGTATGTAACTGACAAAACATTTACAGCCTTATGTATAATAAAAAATTAGCAGGTCGTTGTACACAGTGGCTAAGTTTGTCATTCCAATACGTGGAAATTCTTATTCAAAAGTAGAAGGAATTTAATTTTTTGGATTATCTGACTAGTTATTAAACAGAGGGTATGGAAAGTTTTAATAATATCAGTTTATAGCGGTTGATAAACTTACCAGTTTTTTGTCCCATATATTAACAAGTTGCTAATTTTTCATTATACATACTGCCGTTAATGTTCATCAGAGCCAAAAAACCTATATGAAAGTAGAAGGAAGACACTGGTATTCTTCAAAACGCAGACGGCGTAAGTAAATTTCTTTTCATCATAGAAATCTGGGACCGGGACCACTCGACGCGTATTTTTTAAAATATGTTTAAAACCTGTGCAGCGATAAAAAAAAAACCTTTTTCAACAAAAATCTTTAATTTATGTTATTTTTGTATTCTAAAATCAAAATACTTAACTAAAGAGCCTCTAGACTCATGAGAGGTTTACAAACTATAGTAAAGCGATGACATTGCTTTAGTGTACAATATCATTCTATAGAGGTAGTTTTTCTACGTTTTCGAACTGCTATACAAAATGTAGTCGCCGTGGTATAGTGGTTAGTGTGTTGGCTTACTAAGACAAGATATCAGGTTCAAACCCTAGCTGTGACATCTTAAAAAAAATATGAACTATAAAAAATATAAATTTTTCTGCTACAACCAGTTAGCAGTCTTCTGGCAAAACTACTGAGAGTAACTGATTGCCATGTACACGCTTCTCAACTCTACCATTCGGTGACTTTAAACCGAAACAGGGTTGTAATGGCCAATTATGTAGGTGGGTATGTCTACAAAATGACTTAATGTAGACCGGCTATTTCTTGCGAATGCATAAAAGCTGGAAATATAAAAGAATTTTCAATAAGCTAAGCGTATGCTAAAGCTCATAAGGGAAGTAAATATCTCTAAGTATGGCGTAGATTTGTTTACAAGTATTGTAGAACCAACATATACAGCAACAATTTTTTTGTGATGAATGCTAGAATAGTGTAGAGTATTGTACAATTTTAAATTATCATTCAACAATAATTAATTAATATTTTTGTAGCAATAATTTACAAAACCCATAAAATGAGTAATAATTCTTAATATTTAGCATAACTTTTCTTTTCCTAATCACTAATCTGGTTGGTCAGTTAATATCCTTAACTCTTATTCAAGCAATTTGTTACACATAACAGTTCTACTTTATATATATACTTTAAGGTATCATGCAATTCTAAAATATTTTCAATTTAAAAAAGTTAAACTAAACTCAACCACAACTTTTTTGCCCAGTAATTGAAAACTTATTAAAAAGTTATCTACTACCACTTGGCTAATGAAAAAATAACAGAATTAAAATGACAACAGAAAAATGTTTTCTCTATAATTTTCCATATAAATTGTAGCAGAAAAAAGAGAAAATTAATCTTTAAAATTAACAAAAACTAACCAGACAACTAACCAGCCACTGCCAGTGAGCAGCAGTTCCAGTGTAAACTATCACTTAAAATGCTAATGACAACGTCATTAGAGTTAAAAAAAAAACGTTTTAAGTAAATGATTTTATTTTTTTATTATTTAGTTTTGTACTTTTCCTTAAAGTTTGCAGCTGCAAAAAAGTGTTTTTTTTTTTAACTTTTGGGTTTATGAAGGGAAAACTATAGCAGCACTAACAGAATAAACACTCATAATCGTTATCAGCAAACAAACAAAAACTAATTTTTTACAATGCGTTCCTACGTTGCATAGCTGTTCCGGCAAAAGGAAAAAAAAGAAAAAAGTAACAACCAGCAAAGATATTGACGATTATGATAAGTAATGCTTAAAAAAAAAAATTAAAATGAAGTTAAAAAAAAGGAAACGAGAATCTGCAATAAAATTAGGGAGTGTAACTTAAACAGGAAATTAAATATTATTTAAAAAAAATATTTTTTTTTATAGGTTTAAGATAATGGATAATCAGAATCAAAGTGTCATCATTTAATTAAAGATAAAAAAATACAAACCGCTCTGCTCAGCCTCAATATAAAACTTCTTTGCCCTAAATTGCTACCTTCTTATACTCGTAATCACCATAGTGGAAAATAAACGTTAAAATCACTTTTTCTTATAATTTTTTTTTCCGACTTTTCTTAACCACTTATTCTAAGCAAAACTTTTTCGTAAGTTTTTATACCTTTTAATAGGATAAATATCTTGAAAACAACATGGCACTAAAAGAAATTTATACTTGAGAAAACTTAAGGCAAAACTTTGTTGCCTTCTTAAATTATTTGCCGTATCATTTTGTAATAAAAACAAAAAACAAATGAGCCAATTGAAAGTCGATAACTGGAATTAAAAAAATTAAACTGTTAGAAAATAAAAAAGGCAATTAAAAAGTCTCTGAAAATAGTTAAAATACAAAGAAGTTGTAAATTCATTGTATATTTACAGCCTAAAAGTAGGCCTAGCAAATAATGTTAAAAAACACTTTAAAATATGAATTAAAAAAAATAAATTATATTTTATTTAAAAATAATTACAAATCTAAAGTTTATATCGCTAATTGTATTGAAAACACTAAAAAATATTTATACAACCTAAGTTCTCATCTGAGTTATTAGAAGCGTACTCAGATAGACTCAGATAGTTTAATTACAAATCTAATTAAAATTTTATTACTTTTGCCCGAGTTCAGTTGAAAATAACACATTTTCCATTTTCAAAATTACAGCCGTGTGAGTTGTTATAATCTGTTATAATCAGATGAGAACTTATGTGGTGTAAATATAGCTTAAAGCACTTTTCTTTCTAAACCGGCCAAAAATATAAATTAAAAAAAAAGAAGTAAAAAATATGATTCTTTGCTTTCAGCGTTTCATTTTAAACTTTCTAGTGTATACAGCTTGGACAGTTCAGTGCATTCCAATTAACTCGAACTTACAAGTTAAGGGCTTCATTTATAACAACTTAAAAATATGCCAAATAAAAATATCTTCAGAAATCAATCAAAATAAAATGTGGGCAAAAATTAAGATTTAAACTACGACATTAAACAATTTCATCATTCTTAAATAAGTATTTTAAAAATTTGAAAGTTAAACAAAAAATTAAATAAATGTTTATTAAAAATGAAAAATAATGTCAGAAACTATGCTTTATAAATAAAAGAATTTTTTCTGCCCAAAAGTAGACTTTTTTTTTTTAACACAAAAGTGTTAATGGCAAAGGTATTGTTATACTTTTGTTAAATATTTTTTTTGTTTAAAAAAAATGGTGAGACCCTTTTCTTACAACAGATAACTATGCGAGGAAATATTGACATAATAACGTTTTTAAAGTCATAATTATTATATAGATCTTGAAATCCTAAAACGGGTTTCTTTATAAGAATTAACATCCGTTAAGGAATATGTAAAAACACTAGCGGAACTGACCTAGTTTTCGACCTCCGCTACTAAGGTCTCATAAGAGTTCTTAATGTTGTACATATTCATTTTTACATTATCTATTTAACTCACAATCTATCGGAAATAGATTTGGTGATTTATAATGTTTTTACTTAAATGAAAATTCTAACTAAGTAGGAGCAAATTACGGCATTAGATATCGAATGAAATTTCATACAATTTAAAATTACATTCGATATCGAATGCCGTAATTTGCCTCCAGTAATTTTGTGTTCACTTACTTTATTTACAATTATGTTTTTATAACTTTTTTGAAAATGCAACTTATTTTTAGAGTAAGTATTACCAAGGCTTTTATGGAATCGGAGCAGTTTTGTCAAAAACCAAGTGGGAATGTTGTAACCTACATACTAGTGCTGTACCAGTTCTTTTTCAGTATAACCTTTATAACCGAGAGTAACGAGAAATTAAATTTTTGATCAGTAATAGGGCTTTTCGTAGCGTAATTCCAGTTTTTTAAATTTAGGATCGATATAATAACTATAAATAGATTCAAATAACAAAGTTTCAATAACGGATTCCAATTAGAAATTCAAGAAATAAATAATTGTTTATTTTGTAATATTTCATCAAAACAAAATCTGAAGAGACTTATTAGCGTACAATTTTATATTTCTGTAAATCTTATCTTATCTTCTCTTTCTGTATAAAATTTAATTTTTATTAGCTTACTAATAAGGAAATTTGAAAATACAAATCTATTTAAAATTTTAAGCTTTTCAATTTATTTAAGAATTTTTTTTTTTAACTTCAAAAGCTTAAGTTTTTTATTAATTTATTTAATTTATTTATTTATATTAAATGAAGAAATATAAAGAAAGTAAACGTTCTGATGACGCTAAATCATGAGGTATCCAATTTTCCAAATACAAAGTACGAGTATGTACATATGGGCATATCCGAAAAAATGTCAACCAACAAAAAATTTTTAAAGTTGATCAAAAATTATTCTTGATTATTTAGAGTAATAGACTATATTTGTACTCTTACAAATATCATCATAAAATATTTTTCTGGCAGTCCATTTTACGAAAATCAGGACTTAAGGTTCAGCAACCTTACATTTTTAATATTTGGCCAAAATATGCTTGTTTTTTGGCTGCTGTTAAACAAGCTTTATCCAAAACGCGGCTGCTCCATCTTCGAAAAAGTGTTTTTTTAATTAATTTTCTGCAACTTTATGAAAGAAGCGCTTTAAATGTTCTATTGGAACATACTAAATAAAACTGAGTAAAGTTACGACCACGCTTTGTAACGTCCGCAACGGAAAATAAGGGTTTTTATATATAACGAAGAAACTAAAAATTTTTTTGACACCACATTAACATTCCAAACAAAACTAAAACTGTTCTTTAAAGTAAGAAAAAAAAAATTCTAAAATATACAAAAGTATGTTTCATTTCTTAATATCAAATTTTGTAACGTCCGCAACGGTATCGATCTGTCCTAAAATCAAGTTCTGCTAAAAGTTGTTTTGTTTTCACAAATCTATAATTGAAATCACATACATCAATAATTATAATTATTATAATTATAATTATTATTCAAAAGCATCATTCAGTATCTAAAATCCGTGTTTTTTCCGATGGATGCAGTAGTCAGTTTAAAAACAAATTTATTTTACGTAGCATTCCACAATTTAAGAATGAATTTGGTGTTAACCATTTTGAGTGGAATTTCTTCGCTACTTCTCATGGCAAAGGTGCAGTATACGGAGTAGGCGCTATCGTGAAACGTAAAGATTGGCAGTTAGTAAGAGCTCAAAATCTTATTCTGAAGGATGCACACGATTTTTACAGACTGGCCAAAAGTAATATCGATGGGGTTAAACTAATATACGTTACAGAAAACGATATAAAAACCACAACTCAATATCTAGGTGAGAAATGGCTAAATATAAAAAATATTACAGGCGTAAAATCTCATCATCACTTTTCCTCACTTAATGAAAATTTTATCGAAATGGCACGCACTGCAGCATCTCCTAAATATAAACTGCAAGTTTAAAAAGAAAAATAAAATCTATATTTTTTGAAAATAAACACAAAAATATTTTTTATTTATATGAGTAGGACAGTGGTTAAAAATGCAACGTCCGCAACGTAACGTCCGCAACAAATATAAGACAAAATTGTGAATAAACTGACAATTATTTTTTAGCCTCGAAAGTGGGTTTGATATGCTTAAGCATTCCTCTTTCTTTAATGTATTTGAAGTTTTTTTGTTTATACTGTAAAATTCGCTAAAATTTATGAAAATTTGCATTGATCTCCACAACGACTTCCGTATTGTGTAACGTCCGCAACGGCAATTTAAGTACAATTATATCGTAACTGATAAAACTCAGAAAATATTTGTAACTGCCATTTGAAAGTACTCTCAAAGGCCAACGTACCAATGTAGGTTACTTAAGAATATAACGCTCAGAGCGCCAACGGTATTCAAAAGTATGAGTACGAACGTAACGTCCGCAACGCAGGATTAGCCCATATATAATAATAATTCAGCACATTAAAGTATACTAAACAAAACATTACATATAGGCGCCTAAAGGCATACTGTTATTATTTAATTGGAAGTGCATATTTGACTATTAGAATGAATAAGTACAACACTGAGTATCACTTTGAAATATCCATAGTGTAGACAAAAAAAAATCCCCTATTGTACGTATATATGTATGTATACGGATTATGTCAACACTTTGGAGGACTATAAAACATTTTACATCTATTTAAAAATACATGGATATGTTTCTTAATAACGATTTAAAGAAAGTATTAAAAGTGTTCTCTAAAAATGCATTAAATTTTGCCACAAACGGTGGGTTAATTTCATGATAAGTATTTATGTGTTAATGACTAAATATTTCTATTGAACTTGCGTTTTAAACAAAATTAAAGCAAAGTTGATAAGCTTTAGTATCTTCAAATAATAATTTTAGTCATTTCACTACTCCTTTATGTAATTTCTTCAGGCTTTATCTACAAGAATTTTTTTTCTTTTTATTGAGACTAAATACTCAAGGGTAAACCCCTGCTGATGCTGTGCACTGTATTTGAATTTTTGGAAAGGACAGTATATGTATATTACTAGTGCCTTAGGAATGAAACAAATTGTTGTGAATTAAAGGATTAACAGCAATTGCCTCATCGTTACATGTTGATTGTGTATGGTGAGTGCCTTCGCTAAGTAGGTTTAGCTGTTATCTCTGCAATTTCTCAATAGGTTCCGCTTTTTTTCTAATCATTCGTTTTTGTTGTCAGTGGTTAAGGTGAAATAGAGTGGAATGTCCCGGATCGGTTTCTTTGTAGATGGACTTCTTGGATAAATAAGTTTATATTTGAATACCTTAAGACTCAGTAATTTTGTAATTATTTCTTTTAAATTGCTAATTCAACGAAAAATTGTTTTCATGGTAAAATTTCGCTCTTTAAAAGATAAGTTTAAACGAATTATTTGTTAAAATAATACCCTGTTTTCAGAACACTCTACCAATTTACAAGAATTTTTTAATTAATATTGCTATTTTTAAAGGTTTTCACAGTATGACTGCGACTTAGCGAATTTGTGCCAGTTTCATTATTATCACAAAATATGGACAAATGTCAGAGTATTTGTATTCTTCATGTTATATGTGTGTATACGAGTACGTATTGATGTATGTTGATATCATTACAATAAAACTGTTATCTTCGACAGATTCGTCCTTTATCTATGCGGGTAAAAGGAAAGTTTATTCTCTAAGGATTTTTCTTCTACACTTCCTTTTAAAGAAATTTTTTCTTTTTTAAATTTTAGGTGTATTTTCTAAAATATGCACACACACACATACGTACATTTATGGATTTTATATAACAGTATAACTTTTAATTTTATTACTGCTTCTGTTGTTGCTGCTTTGTTAGGTACGACATTTTTTGGATTATATTTTTAAGAAACAGAAAAAAAAAATATCCATTGGGGTGTTGACTTCAATTGACTTTAGATTGTATCTCAGAGTGTATAAAAGAAGGTTATGTACTCGAATTATTTTTAAGGATACGTGTATGTTCGTGTAAGTGTGTGTTTAGGTGCCTGTGCGAGTAACTGTGTGTGCGTAGGGAATACTTATACTTCCTTGTTAAAGCAATTTTATGCTCTATAAACTCTAACTTTATAAATAAATATTATTTAAACATTTAAATTAAAACTCTTGTTTACAAATTCACGCTAGACAATAGATTGCCAGAAAAAAAAGGAAAATAAAATAATATGTAATGTAATGAGAGTGTATGGCATTTAAATATTAAATTGATTGTTAAAAACGATGGAAGAAAATGTTCTTGAAAACAAAAAAATTTTTTTTTATTTAGAAAAAAAGATAAAGTGGTATTGGAGAAATTGAGTTGTAATCGAATTACCTTCAAAAATTAGAGAAAATTAATTTAAGATACAGGAAAACTGGTTCAGTTGAATTTGCGCCAATAAACTTTCATTACTTTTAAAATATTGTTCAACAATGGCAACACATATGTATCATATCATGTCATATCGTATATTAATATGAAATCCTAAACTCTTAGCTGTCAACATACATACATATTTGGCCATTACAACTCTACTTAGGGGGTACGGTCTAGCTACTAGCCGTACCCATGTTGGGTGTTCTAATTTTTATCCATGAGTACCGGGACCTACAGTTTAAACTCGACTCCGAACGATAGACTTGAGACGGTTGGCCATGGCAATCAATTGCTCTCAGATGTTTTGCCAGCAGACTGTTGAGAGGTAGTCGCCGAAAGATTCATATTTTTTTAAGATGTCACAGCTAGGGTTTGAACCCGATATCTTGGCTTAGTAAGCTGTTTTTTCAGGGTTGCCAACAACTTACTACGAAAATGGCGACAATTCAAATATTGCCTTAATTTTATTACACTTTAGTGGTACTTCACTTATATATTAAATGTTATTTTAATCATATCTAGACAACGGTTAAAGCTAAAGTTTTTGAATTTGGTTCGAGTGACTATAGGTCAAGACAAATCATAAGCCAAACAGTGAGCAGAATTGGGCAAGAGGGCGTGGTACCTCACATACAAATTAAATATTGATTTTTGTATATCTTGAGAACGATTACGAAGAAAATTTCTTACCGAATTTTGACTGGCAAAGCCGGTGGACCCTGTGCCCGCCTTGAAACCATACTATGTATGTATTTTGTGTCCAAAAAATAAAAAAAAAAAACACAAAAACCCCATAGAAATTTTTCCAGTAATACAAAAACAAATACAAAAAATGCTGATTTGTTCTACTGACCAGAAAGTACATACTTTGTATCTAGCGAGTAATTCACTTAAAATGTATTTTTTTTTCTTTCGCTTTAATTTTAATTTAATTTTCAAAGAATAGAAGTACTATTTTAATTCTTTTCCATATGTTACGAGTACATAACTGACCTAAGAAAAGCATTTCAAGTGATTTAATCAGTACAATATTAAACGTGCCATGAATAAGCAGATAATTTGATTTTTTTTAAGGAATTCTATAAAAATTTTCAACACTGAAACACCAACAGTAATAAAATATATAAGTATTTGTCAGAATTTACTTTTATTCTTTAAATAATATTCCAAAACTTTTTTGTTTTCTTGTGTCTTTTGTTGATGCTCAAAAATATTGTACTGCTTTAAGCATTTCTTTTATGATTCCTTTTTCTACGTTAAAGTGTGTTTAAATAGAGTGTTTCTTTATAAAATTTAGGAAGAGTATATAAATGAAATTATATATAATGTTATATAATGTATATACATATTTCCTTTTATATATAGTAAATATTACTTGACTAGTTTTTGTGTTAGTTATGGCTCATTTTGTTCTCTATTTAACAATTTGTAATGGTCAGTCGTCAGTCATGTCAGTCAGTTAGTCAGTTAGTCTGCTTATACATTCACTTAATTTTTTATAATCATTTATATGATTGCTTTGGACTGTTTGCTTTTTATTGCTTTTATAAATATTTTTATTCCTTTTTTTTTTTCTTAATTTTTTGAATTGTTTCCTTAAGCTCTACTACGAATATATGACCATGCACTCTAACAATCATTATCAAAACTACTTTAAAATTACTGTGTAATTTAAAGTACACAAAAGAAAAGGGTACACCGAACACACTTAAAAATTTTCTAGTTGTAGTTTTCAAATCTTACATATAATCTTTATACACTGTAATCTAAGCATTGTAGTTTTCATTTTTCTGTTCATTGCTCACCCTAATTCTACCATGTTATGACCACCTTTTTTAGTCTCCTTAACTTTGTTTCTTATCGTAATCCGTTTGTATTTATATTGTAACTAAAAACATAATGATCTCTTACAAAAAAAAAAATATATAAAAAAGAAAGAAAAAATAAAAATTATTTTAAAATACGTGTATCTACTCTTAGCCGGATGTCTGTCCATTTCCATGTACTTTTCTATAGATTTTTACTGTCATGTTTCTGATTTTCTGCAAGAAAAAAAAATATTAAATAACCACCACCTTCTTGCAGACATGACCATCACAGATAGTGTGTCCAATTTGAGTGCAAGTAGATGTTTTAAACTAAACAAAAAAACTAAATTTTACAATATATCTTAAAAATAAATTGTAAAATATTAAAAGCTTTTCCTGCACTGACTTACATATTATGAAGAAGATAAAAAAAAAATGCCAGGAATTCTAGTTCAACTATAAGTAAAATTTGATGTTATGGATTTCAAGCAAAAATATATGGGAATTTAAATACAATACAAAAGAAATATAAATAAATTTACAAGCAACATAAGAAATCTATTTAAATTTATATCTGATGGATAAAGCATACAACAGTTGGACTAAAAAGTTAAGAGACTAACAAATATATGACGTTACTAGATTTAATCCATATAAGTTATTAGAATTTCCAACCAAACCTTCCAAAGATACGCATAAAAAGGGGGGTTAAATTCTAAGGCCCGATGTTGATTTTGATTAGAACACAAATTGTTGAGGAAATTATTGACATTTCTTTTTATTATGATAATATGGTATGATGCAATTATGCATTGAATAAAATATCGGCCAAATGGCTGCCGTGGCTTTGGCGGCACACCAGCATCCGCTGGTCCAAATTTTTATTGATGCTGAGGCATAATTGAGGTTCTATGCAGTTAATGTGACGAATTATCTCAACCTTTAGCCTTTGAATTGTAGATGTCTTACCAAGGTACACCTTTTCTTTCAAATAACCCCAGAGAAAGAAGTCCAATGGTGTCAAATCACATGATCTTGCCGACCAATTGACATTTCACATGACCACCATGTAAATTAATACGGCCATTGAATTTGTCGCGCAAAAGAGCCAATTTTTCGTTAGATGTGTGGTAAGTGGCACCGTCCTCTTGAAATCACATATCGTCCACATCCATATCTTCCAATTGGGGCCATAAAAAGTGCGTTGAGGTGGATGACTCTTTAGCCACATTATCGCTAACAGCAGCAATATTTGCTACAGTACGAGCTATACGTGTGTTGGCTTACTTAGACGATAGTGCTGGGTTCAAATCTCAGTTCTGACATCTTGAAAAAAAAAGAAATATGAATAAATTATTTCTTTCGGTGACTACCTCTCAGCAGTCTTCTGGCAAAATCTCTGAGAGTAACTGATTGCCATGAAAAAGCTTTTCAAATCTGTCGTTCGGTGTCGACTTTAAACTGTAAGTCCCGGTACTCATGGATAAAAATTAACACACACAACATGAGTGCTGCGAGAAGCTAGGCCGTAACACTGACACAGGGTTGTAATTATGTATGTACGAGCTGTACGAGCTCGAAATATTAAAAAAACAAAAAAAAAAATATTTCTTTCGGCGACTACCTCTCAGCAGTCTTCTGGCAAAAGCTCTGAGAGTAACTGATTGCCATGAAAAAGCTTCTCAAGTCTGTCGTTCGGAGTCGACATTAAACTGTAGGTCCCGGTACTCATGGATAAAAATTGGCACACACAACATGAGTGCTGCGAGAAAAGCTAGCCCGTAATCCCGACACAGGATTGTAAAGGCCAGTTATGTTGTGTATGTATATATGCTATAAGGTCTATGTAAATTACTTGATTGTCATATTTTAAATCCATAACGTATTTAGACGAGTCATTGAAGATTTGACGATATTATTATTTTTCAATATAAATTTGTTAGCTTTGCCGAAATAGGTGGAAACTGAAACTAAAAGTAAAAAGAAATCATTATCTTCAGTGATGAGGATAATGGTTACGCTAACAGCCAAATTGTTAATTCTATAATGAAACCATTTCACATGAGTATTCACATAGTCCCGAAGAAGTCATTATTTGGTGTGGATTTTATGCCGATAGCGTTATCCATTTATATGTTTTTGAGAACAAAGTGTACTTGTGTTTACACATCTCCTACAGCCCCGGCTTGCTTAAATTTCGGCACGATTTTTCCGATTGCTTTTTTTATTTGAGACCAATACTCAGGAGTAAACCCCTATTCGAATTTTTGGAAAGGACAGTACATATATTATTATTAAGCGCCTTAGGAATGAGATAAATTGCTGTGAATTGATCATTCAAAGAATAGTGTTACACCTTCATCCTTGAATCATCAGCAAGAATTGCCTCATCGTTGCGTGCTGATTGTGTGGTGAGTGCATTCGCTAAATAGGTTTATCTGTTATCTGCTACTTCCCAATAGGTGGCGCGTTTCTCCTAATCATTCGTTTTTTGTTGTCAATGGTTAAGGTGGAATAGAGTGGAATGTCGGGGAGCGGTTTCTTTGTAGGTTCTGTTTATTTTTAAATTATAATTTTGAAAAAACCGCAGACTTACCGTGTACGCAAAAATCAAAAAATGCATTTTCATGCGAACGCCCATTTTTATAATTAGCCTGAATAATTTTAACGCGTTGCTCGATTGTGAATCTTTCCATAGTTCAAATTGATTAGGTGTTGGTTCACATTCAATATTGGCCCTTAAAATTTAACGACCGAATATATTCGATAGCAGTCAGGCAATCAAAACGGAGTGTTATCGTCAATGTATTTTGATGACACGACTCCATCTCTACAATCCTAAGTTTAATCGCCAATCAGTAGAATATGCAGAAAGAGATGAACAGAAATTAAAGCCAGCAACCTGCTCATAAGTTTATTGTGCATATTACGTTAAATTCATCCATAATCTTAAAAATAGCCAGTATGGCATTATTGGAACATTTAAACAATAAAACAGTGACCTCAATTTAAGAAAAAAAAAGTGATGTTTCATCAAGACGTGCATTGTGCCCGAAATCACTTATCCAGTATAGCATTTCCCTCAGATCTGATTCCCAAAAACAGAACAGAACAAACTTAACACTATATTTAAATTTAAAGATACAGAGTTATTGTAGTGTAATAAATACAACGAAAAATCTTATAATGAATCCATAATCTAGAGGGTAATTATACACCTAATCCTGCTTTATATGGTTTTATTTTAAAACAACACGGCTGACAATAAAAACCTCGCCCTGTTTTTGCATGTTTTTGTTTTATATGGTATAATACTTTTACAAATTGTCCAAATTGAAATAAAAGAAAAACTTGTAAGGCATTTAATAAATATTTTTTAAATTGGTTTTTGCATATTTTAGAGAATTATTAAGAGCCTAAACTATTTTGCACAATTTTTTAACATGGCGTTGCTTGGAAAGTGTTTACTCGTATTGTGTAAAATCAGGATTAGGTGTATTGGATAGTACTCGTAATATTTTTTTATTACGATCAATACTCAGGGGTAAACCTCTACTGATGTAGTGCATTGTATTGGAATTTGGAAATATATATGATATCGCCAGAATATCCCATCAGACCATTAAATTGATAATTGGGCGAAGCTACAAAATAGTGATGGCGTACTTACAAAAAAAAAAAAAAAAAAAAAAAGGGAAAAGAACAGAAATAGTTACAAACAAAAGATTTCAAATTTTAAATACATCCTGAGTGTTTTTTTTTGCGCCAATAATACAAAACTGCTATAATCGTCTTTGGAAATCCAGTCTCAATAATATAAACAATTGACCAATTATTAAATAATAATTGCTAGTGTTTGTTGTTTTTCTGATTGCCTGTTATTAAAATGGCTTTTAAAATCCTATAATTTAAACACTTTATGAAACACACCCATTTGACTCTCTTGACTGTAAACAACCAGTCATTCAGACAGCCTATCAGACAATCTGCCAACCATGTATGTGTAGTTGAAGGAACACGCAAAAGTGTTGCCTGTTAAAGCTGTTGATAATAATTTAAGAGATGATCTTCTTCTTCTTCTTCAAAGAGGTAATAAATGTAACCTTAAGTCACGCTTTTATTAAATAACCTACGCCTCAGTGCTTTGCTGCTTGGGATTTTCTTTGTAATATTTTTTCTTCTTTTTAAGTACCAAACGTAACTTTAAAGTAAAATCTTGTGCTCCTTCAGTTGTGCAGCTTTTGAAATTTTAATGCGTTTAGTAAACACAGTAACTTTGATGGTTACGATTATTTTAGAGCTTAATTGAAGAATTAAAATATTAAAAAAAAATATGTTTTGGAGTTCAAATTTTCTATTTTAAGAAAAAAAACGTATTTTAAAAGAAAATTCAATTTCTATTAAGAAAATTATTTCTGGAGTAAGACAAAAACATAAAAAATTAATAGTTAATGACTAAAAGTAAAAACAAACAAAAAATGGCTCGAACTTTTTTTGACAGTTACTATGAATATTTTGTTGGATAATTTTTTTCGTATAATAAAACAATTTCAAATTATCTGGTATACTTATATTAGAAAATCGATTAAGTTTGAAATTAAAATTATTTGTATTTCCAAAGACATATAAAATTGATCTATTTTAACTATTTTAATAATCAAGGGGAGTGCGTGGTATAGTTGTTAAAGCATTCGCATAAAAACTCAAAGGTCCAAGTTTCAAACCCCCTTAGAGGAAAGAAATGAATAATAAAATTTGGGGTTTTGTCGAAATTATAATTTAAAAAAATAAGAGGTTCCCTCCACTTCCAAAAAGTCCATCCAGAAGAAACCGATTCCTGACATTCCACTCTATTCCACCAATCAACAAAATAACGAATTATCAGAAAGAAAAGAGACACCTGCTGGGAAGTAGTAGGAGTAGTAGAGATAAGATTAACCTACATATAGCGAAGCTCTCACCACATAAAACAATGAATGACAGATGGGGAAATTGCTGATGATCATTCAAGGGTGAAGGTATAAACACTGGCCTTTGAGTGATCAAATTGTTAGCAATTTGTCCTCATTCGTAAGGCGATTAATAGGAAGAAAAAACAATTAATCATTTTAAAAATTTCAGTACAATACACAGCATGAGTAGGGGTTTATCCCCTGAGTACCGATCTTAGTGAAAAAAAAAGTTATATACACAGGCATATGTACATAATTAACATTGCAACCATTTTTCAGAGCTGCATCCTGGATAAGATGTGCGTCAATTTTTATTTATAAGTAGCGCGAGCTACAATTTAACATCGACTCCAAAGGATAGACATGTACCAGCTTGTTAATGACAATCCGTTACTCTCAGAGCTGTTGCCAAAATACTGCTAAGAGGTGGTTGTAGAAAGAAATATTTTTTCATCAGAGCTGGAGGTTGAACCAGGAACTCTCATCTAGTAAGCCAAAACACTGCATATTAGACCAAGGCGACCACTACAAGCTGTATCAACTTGCTATTTCAGTCGATTTCAATTTCAATCGAAATATACTGTCATTATATGCCAGTATATTTAAATTTATAACAAGTAAAAATATGAAGATCTAAAACCATTCACCTCCGCATTAGTATTCTAGATGACACACAACCCAACAGCAGTCTATGTGCAAACAAATATTAATTTAAATTATTTAATTGAAGCACATAAGTAGAAACATTTTCTTGTTTTCGGTATTACAATTAAAATTTTAATTGTTTTAAATTTGTTTATTTCATTTCCGGCAGCAAAACTTGAAAGTTAAAATTGGTTAATTGATAGCATTAGTATTATAGGAGTAAAATCATACATACATACATAATTGGCTTTTACAACCTTGTGTCAGGGTTATGGCATAACTTCACGCAGCACTCATGTTGTGTGTGTTAATTTTTATCCATGAATACCGGGACCTACAGTTTAAAGTGGACTCCGAACAACAGATTTGAGAAGCTTTTTCATGGCAATCAATTACTCTCAGAGCTTTTGCCAGACTGCTGAGAGGTAGTCGCCGAAAGAAATAATTTTTTCATATTTTTTTTTTAAGATGTCAGAGCTGAGATTTAAACCCTGCGCTATCGTCTTAGTAGGCCCACACACTACATAAGTGTAAAATCAGTAAACAATTTATCTGGTAAATTAAATGTAGTACAAATTTCTTAATCAATATAATTAAAAAGGAAAGGCAAATTAAAGGTTAGGATGTAAATTGGCTGTCAAATGATGAAATATTAAGCAAAGATCTGGCATGTATTTCGTAAAAAGTTTGGAAGGTTTAATCATGCAACGCTATATTACCTTTGTTTGTTTCAAACGTGTGTGAAGAGGCTGTTTGAAAAACTGAATAAAAACAAAGCATTTTTCAACAAAATCCTCTTCAGTGATGAGACTATGACAACCGATATTTTGTGATCACAAGTGGCTAATGTTGACATCAGTGACCTTTGGCTTCAGCAGGCAAGCATTACAAGGTACAGAGTCGGTCATACAATTTTGTTATTGCCTAAGAAAATTCCCGGTCGCAATTTGGCGATGTCAATTGACCCCGCCGCGTTCTTGTGATTTAACGTTTCTGTCGCAGGTTGAAAGACGTTGTTTACGCGAACAAACTACAAACAACTGACGCTCTAAAAGATGAAATTCAGGGCTCAATGATGAGA
Organism: Metopia argyrocephala; assembly: GCA_963576795.1. NCBI lineage: Eukaryota > Metazoa > Arthropoda > Insecta > Diptera > Sarcophagidae > Metopia > Metopia argyrocephala. Next base: position 167,492,879 of record OY756208.1, on the reverse strand, counting down.
TAACCGAATGTTTTTTTGCAAAATGCGGTACGAAAATTTGTGAAAAGTGAGGATCTTTGAGTACGTGCTAGAGGTGGACATTTGCCAATATCATATTCTATTATAATTTCCGTATTTCTACTTTACATCGGTATCAATAAAACTGGATTTGTCCATAAAAATGTGTTTTTAGATCAATTTACTTCCTAACCTCAAAAAGTAAATTGTAGTTTATAAGCTTGAGGTCATGATAAGAGTAGATAATGTACTTCAGCTGGGCTTTTTCCAAATACTTACATATGTATGAGAAAATTGCTCCAGAAGAAGAACTTTGGCTCAAAATGAGATGTATTTGCAGAATCTGAGGCCTTTTTTAAAAAGACCTAGCAAACCTCAAATGAAATTATCACTTTTGAAATAAAGCAGAAAAAACAGAATAAATATTTCGTTTTTTTTTAATTAGGCCAAACGATAACTTATGAAGTTATGTGGTAGCTTAATATTTTAAAGATTTTATTCAAAATGTTTTGTTGATCTGATTTGATTTATAAAAATTATAACAAATAAACATTTTTTAAATTAAATTATTTCTTCCCAGTTCCCAGAAAGAAATAATATTAACAAATTTTCACCAAAAATAAATGTTTTTAATTTCATAATTAATTTATAACATGAGCTAAAATATAAAATAAAATTAAAGCAACAAAAACTAATTTATTTATTATGTATATCTATAAAAAAGCAATACTCACACCAATATTACCACATAGTGATGAAAACTTAAAAAAAGCCATTAGTTTAGCAATTTGGTTGTTGTTAATTTTGGCCAAAATTAAAAAAAAAATAGAACGAACTGGTTATTTTATTTTATGAGTAATTCCAGACAAACCGGCAGGGCCGATACTCACAGCAAACAAGCAAGCATACAGCCAAACAGACGACGTGTAAAAATATAAATTAAATTCTAACAAACAGCAGTGCAGTGCAGTGCTTATGTTTTATTTGAACATAAAAATTAAAAAAGGCAAATAATAAAACATACAAAATTTAACAATAAAACAGCTTGAATATTTCATTTGTTGTTTTTTTTTTAGTAATTTTAACACTTAACGTATAAATTAAAAACGAAATTTTTTTCTTCAAGTGTAATAACTTCATATAAAAAAATTAATACATTGTATGGGATACCTGTGGTTATTGGATTATGAAATAATTTTGATTTTTTTTTTTTTTTTTGACTTTCTTTCGTTATTTTATATAAATTTTACGGTTTGTTAAATTTTTGATGAGGGTGTCTGCTCTCATTATTTTATTGATTACTATTTGAAGGAAATTTATTTTGTAATTGAAAATAATTGTGTGAAAAATCAATTTCATTTTTAGTAATTTTCTCACATATTTTTTAATTTAGAAATAAATTGTTATATTAAGAAATTATTAAACAAAAAAAAAAAAAAAAAAAAAAAAAAAAAAAAAAAAAAAAAAAAAAAAAAAAAAAAAAAAAAATTTAAAATTAAAGTGTGAAATAGAAAGAATTGAAAATTATATTACTACAGCGTTACACACAAATATTTTAATGGGATTATGCTTGCCTGCACCATTAAAATATAAATTAAACAACAACTAAATTATTGTCGATTGAGTAAATGATAATGCACACTACAGTGTAATTTTTATTAAAAATGAAGATAGAATTAATGTCTCAGCTGTTTTTTATATATTAGAATGAATTGAGGAGGTGCGTGGTATAGTGGTTAGAGCGCTCGCACAAAAGCTTGCACAGCCCAGGTTCAAATCCCAGCAAAAGTGAAAAATGAAAAAGTTAGATTGCGTTTTTTTACAAAATTATAATTTAAAAATAAGAAGTTCACTCTAAAAAGAAGACCGTCTACAAAGAAACCGCTCCCCGACATTTCACTCTATTCCACCTTAACCAGTTTCAATAAAAAAATAAAAAACCAATGGTCAGGAGAAAAGCGCCATCTATTGGGAAGTAGCAGATAACAGCTAAACCTACTTAGCGAAGGCACTCACCACACAATCAACATGCAACGATGAGGCAATTGCTGTTGATCATTCAATTTACAGCAATTTGTCTCATTCCAAGGGCGGGTAATAATAGTATAAGGAAAAATACTTATGTACATATGTACTATCCTTTCCAACAAAATTCCAATACAATGCATAGCATAGTAGGGGTTTACGCCTAAGTATTAGACTCAAAAAAAAAAATTTTATTAGATCAAAGTTAAATTCTATTGAGAATTTAGATTTTTTTTGTAATGAGAGAATAGTACACTAATCAAACTGAACATGTTTTCAACCCCAGCTACGGTAGTCCTATCAGAGTTCTTTGGGTTCTGAACATATTTATGGCAAACATCATCTATTTAACCCACAGTATTGTAGAAATTAAATATTGGAATTATATTTTCCTTTTCTATATATATGTACATGCACTTGTAAAGAGTTAGTCGAAGTAAAACAAAAAACGTGTTGGTTGCCCAACATTGAAACCAAATTAAAATTTGCAGCCATTTTTCAATAAATCATTGGCAACCGTTTGACAGCCGAGTATTTAGGCATTAGTAAAAATGGCGTGTTGTTCACTTTAACTGAGTGTTGTCATTGTTGAACAATATTTTTAAAATAATAAAAGTTTGATGGCCGGAATTAGGAAATTTTATATAAATTATGGGAAAAATCGCGTTTTAACCTAGTCAACTGTAAAACGATTAATTGAAAAAATCAAGGAGACTGATGAAAAACACAGTCAAATATGAACGCGGAAGCAGCACGTAACTCACAAACATTAATTCGGAGTAAGCACAGGTATTGTAAGTTTTAAGAAGCTCTCTAGAGCGCATACTGACATGAGATCTATTCTTAATAAAATCCATTTAACACAACTGAAGCCTAATAAGCTTGAAATGCGCAGAGTTTGTGGAATAAATTATTAATTGTCAGCAAAAGAATGCTGATTTTTTCACACAAAAAGCGATGAAGCACATTTTTACCTCAAAGGCTTTTTTAATTGCCAAAATTACTGTGTTTGGGCTTTGGGGAAGGTAGGTGTGATTGGCGAACAGCAAATACAGCCACATCAGATCACATCGGTCAAATTTTTGGCAGGAGGCATCATTAGATTCTGAGAATGAGGCGGGTTAAGCAGCATTTGTTACTAGTGCTCAATATCGTGACATTAATACGCATTAGTAAGTATGTGGCTAATTAACACAATTTAATAACTGCAAGAGACATTTGCGAGTCGTATACTCTTTCTTTCTTTCGGTGATCAAAGGTCTACGTCAATAAGCCCACAACCATACGTGCTTTAAAAGTGAAAGTTAAAGGCTGCATCAACAAAAATTTCTAATGCACATACAGAAAGGTCATAAAAAATTTCGATAAAAGGATGCGTAAGTAAAAAGCCATTTGCCCTGGTGTGTTATTTTATAAAAAACCTTATCCTATCTTGTTTATGATTCAATGAACACATAAAAATCTAAAAGCTAAAAACTATTTTTTATATTTAATTAAAAAATTGCGCTAATTTCTGGGCACTATGTATTAGTGGTATTTTAGTGTATAAAATAAATAAATTACTAATTACCGACGATGCTACACAAAGAATAATTTAATGTATAATCATATATAGTTTTTCTTTTTATTTTTGTCGAGGACATTTTAATTTCTTTCAAACAATTCAATTTATTAAACACCTGTAAACCTAAAGACAACAAAAGTTTAAAATGCAATTTGCCCTTAGTTATACTATGTTTTGTTATAATTAATAAGCAATTACTTCAATCTTTCTTTTAAAGGGAAAGCAAATGGTTTTTAAACATACTTAACAGTCATAGAAATAATAGAAATAATGAAAAGCGTTAAATTGGTTTTTCAAAATGTTATATATGAACAAAAATATAAAATATTTACAATATATTACATGATATAATTGAATAATTACCCTCTCCTTATGGTATGCTTTAAGTTAATTTGTTTTAATTATTACCTGCAAATATACAAGAAAATAAATAAAATTAAAAACAAATTATATCTTGCATATAAATCCTAAATAAAATTAAAAAAATTATTTTTAGAAATACTTTCTTAAAAACCATTTAAAACCTTGTTTTACAATCATGACTCTTGTTTGTAGGCGATAGGAGTATACAAAAAAAACAGAATAACAGCCAGCTGTATAAAAACTCAAAAAAACCAAATTAATCATCTTCTGTTAATTTTTTAAATATTATTTTATTTTTTTTTAATAAAATTTAAAACTCAAGTCTGTTGTATATTTTGTTACTCCTTTATGCAGTTTTGCCAGTAATTACTTTTTTTTTTTGTTTTGATTCAGTCAAAGCAGTTTTATTGCGTTGAAATTGCCTTGAAATTATTCTTCTTATTTGTTTAAATCATTTGTAAAAATTATTTTTCCATTAAAACAGCAAATAAAAGCACATATTTTTTTTTTATTAAAAATATTTTGTTTGGACAACTTGTTTGATTTCAAAAAAGGAAAAGAAAAAAAAAATAAATATCTCTGTCTTTCTGTTTTAACCATGGCAAAATAAATTTGGGGCCAATAGAAGAAGAGAATCGAAAAAAAATGCAAAATATGCAAATAAGCCGGGAAGTAAAAAAAGGGGCAAAAACATTGAAGAAAATTATTTTGTACCAACAAAACTATTAGAAAACTTTAATCATTTATAAAAACTCTTCAAACAATAATTTTTTCCCTAAAGAAACAACAAAAACAACAACAACAAAAACATTCTAAAATAAACTCTGCTTGCTGCTAAAGTAGAGTAGAACTGAAAAAATAGCTTAAAAATGCTTATGAACAAACAAATTGCTTTAGAAACCCTACTTCTTAAAAGGGAAAATAATGAAAAAGAAAATCAAACAGCAGAAGAAAATCAGAGAATAAAAGAAGCAAACTTTTTAATGAAATTTAATTATAAACTTTGACAAACAAACAAAAACGCCATTTATATTCAAAATCTTAGTGGCGGATGTAAACAAAAAGGGGAAAAAATCCAATCTTTTTTGTTTTTTTTTTTTATTTTTTGCTAGAAATGCATCTATTTGTACTTCCGTTTAAAATCAACTTAAAAAATAAAGAAAAAAAGTAAAATATTCTAAAAGCATATCAATTTTTTATAAAATAGAATCTATGCAAAAAATTTTTTTATTTTGCTTTCGTTTGAAAATCAATACTGAAATGCAATTCCTTTTAATTTTTCTTCTCGCTCAAACCACATTAAAATTCAAGATTAAAAATAAAAGAAGAGTTGAGTTTATAAATTAAAAAAAAAAAAACTCATTTGCTTAAGCAAAAATATTTACATTTTAGCAGGTAAAAGCATTTAAAATTTTTCTTTTATATAAAATTCGAAATTTAAAAACTATTTAAAATGCCATTAAAAAACTTAAAAGACATTTGGAAATGAATATTGAATAAGCATTTAGTAGAAAAAGAAACTGTTAAAAGTAAAATAATTTAGCAAGTAGATATTTATGTAGGAGCTTTGTTCTATGAATAATTAAAATTTTTATTTGTTTTTATTTTTATTTTTTAATAAAATATTTTAAAAAAAATTTAAAAGTTTTTTTTTAAATTTTTGAATTTTTGTGTCATAAGGAACTCAAACTACAGGCAACAATTAGGCAACCAAGTAGTACAAAACAGTATCCACTTAATTTCTATACGTACATATGTTTGAAAAACGAAACCTGTGAACTTTAAAAGTCTTTATTTGGTTTTGATTTAATCATGTTTTAAAAATAATGCTAAAAAATATATTTTTTCATAGAAAGAAACCAAATGTCACATTATTTTAATGTTTCACTTCAAGACTCCTTTCATAATGCTATAGATTTTTAGTTAAACTACCGAAAAGACGTAAAACAAGAACTATTTTGATTATAAGACTTCAACGCCAGTCTTTTTTTTTTATTTCTTCCAATAAATTTAACAATAATTTCGAAACACCAGAAAAACCAAAAGAAAAAAAGCGAACAAAGTCGACAACTATAAATCAACACATTGTTCACAATCCCCTGTTAAATTAAAAGAAAAAAATTTTTCTACTGAACAACCAACTCGTATATTGAAGAATGAAATCTAAAAAGCAAAAAAAAATTAAATAAAAAACGAAAATCATTTACTTTTAACAAGTCCCGTCGGTAGCTGATGATTTCTTTATTCTTCCTTAGACTTAGACACGGCATGACATATCGTATAAACGAACACTTTAAACTTTAGAAGGTATTGCCACTGAAAAATTTGCAGTGTTGGCATGAAGGAATAAGGGAATAACAGCAGAAAATACACATTTGAAGGTTTATGCGTTTCATTCTTAAAAAAATTTTTGTTTTTTTGTATACCCATCAGTGTTGCCGTTTTGGTTTTTTTGTACATGTATTTATCTTATTCAATTTTTTTATATTTTTACTAAAATTTTATAACAAAAAAATTACAAGCTATGGCAACACTTACTAACTTAGTTTTTTTCTCCTTTTCAAAATCAAGTATTAAGTTACACACTTACACCGTGTGGCGTTAAATAAAAGAATATAATTTTTTTGCCGAAATTATTATTTTTTATTGTATCAGTGTCCGTCCCTTTGACTACTTTGAGTTTTTTGCCGTTAAACAATTGGTGGCTTTAACTTGAAGTGTTTGACAGAGGCAGAATCCGCTTAAGACTTATCGAAATTTAACAAAAACTCATGTGAATTCATATGAAAAGGGAAAAAAAAATATTTTTTACTACGCAAAAAATTATAAATGAATTTAAGACGTTGTAGGGTGGTTTATGTCACAAAAATGACATGCAAAAGAAAGATATACCAGATGCCAAAAAAATACTACTCTTTTATAACATCGAGCTCTTTTAATATTTGGATTTCTAAAATTTTTAAATGTCATAAAAAAAATGTTTTTCGAATGAAGAATAATTTTGATATTTTCTTATCAAATAGCCTTTTTATGTTTGTACGTAATTTTTCACCGTACCTATATTTCCTTGACTTGTCAGATGCTTGTCTAGGTGCCTTAAAGATTGCTCAAAAATTTATTAAAAACGCGTTGAGAGAGCCGTGAAAGCTCTTAATATTACTCTACCTGTTCTGTAAAACATTTTTGGCATAGCTCGCGTAGATAACTGAACGCCTTCACCAGATGAACATTTAAATGAAATAGATAAGACTGTTGACTGGGTTTTAATAATGCAATTGCAGGATAAAAAAACTAAATCATATGGCTGTTTTTTCTGGAAAACTGAAATCAACAAAGCAAAGGCATGTTAATACCGGCTATGAGTTTTGCATTTATCGTAAAACAAACAAGTAGCCTAAAATTGTAGTACTTACGTGACGTTAAATGCTTCCGTAACGAAATGGGACATTTTGCAACAGAAAAGATTTTATTTTCCATAAATGTTGAAATACATAAAACTATTCTTGTTCTCTTCGCTGAGTTATATAGGATAACGATTATCCTCTACGTGGAATAATTGTCTTGAAGTGGTGTAGCTCTCTGACAGGGTCCCTCATGTAAGAAAGACAGTTGAGAAGCGGTAACTAAGAATTATTTTTGGGACTGGATCGAGGACAACAACATCAACATCATCTTCAATATCATTGTCATATTTTATTCCCCTCCCAATTCAAACTTTATTGTGCGGGTTTCTTCGGGTAGATTGCTTTGGGATTATTTAGTGGTTAAAGTAAAACCCTGGCCATTGAATAATCAATAGCAACCAATTTAATTGCGGTTCGTATTTTCAAAGTAGGACCTGTGTTTTTTTCGCTGTTATCGGATATGATATTAGTTAGTTAAAATAAAAGGTTCGCATAGTCTGTTCCCATTTCCTCTCATATTTTCCTAGACCAGCTCAAGGTACTGCATGAGTAGGGGTTAAAGAAATATGACTTTCTTTACCATTTGTAATGCTTTGACAGCAAATATTTGTACATTTCTTATAAATAAAAAAATGTATAAGGAACTAGCAATAACGGTAAAAGTTTATGTCTGTGCTTGTATATTCACTCCATATATGTATGTATGGTATGTACATACATACTTTTCTAGTTGTCTCTTAAGCGGTGGAATGGCCGCATAAACATACTCTGTGAAATTGTCTACAACTATCCCCTGTATACAACTACTAACTTATATTTATTATATCTCGTTTTTGATTACCATTTATTGAGTTTTCACTTATTTGCCACGCCCAGCATACCAACCAGTCCACTTTTTCTAGAACAGTCGAAAATATAAACCCACCAAATTATATTCCTTTGTAATTTTTATTTACCGTTTACCGTGTTTTTAGGTTTTTGATTATTTTGCTTTGGTCATTCTGGTCGCGTCCATATTAAACATACCTATAGAACCGTAGGCGGCGTGGTCTAGTGGTTAGTGTGTTGGCTTACTAAGACGATAGCGTCGGGTTCAAATCTCAGCTCTGACATCTTGAAAAAAGAAATATGAAAAAATTATTTCTTTCGGCGACTACCTCTCAGCAGTCTTCTGGCAAAAGCTCTGGGAGTAATTGATTGCCATGAAAAAAGGTCCTCAAATCTGAAGTTCGGAGTCGACATTAAACTATAGGTTCCGGTACTCATGGATAAAAATTAACACACACAACATTAGTGCTGCGAGAAACTAGGCCGTAACCCTGAAACAGGGTTGTAATGGCCAGTTATGTATGTATGCATGTATAGAACTTTTATTTTATTTTAAATTATAATACAATATTATGTTCTAATTAATACGAGCTAAGTGACTAACTGACAGTGCAACAGAATAGGATCTCTGGTGGGAATCGAACCCACAACCCTCGCACTAACAGTCTAGCATACTACTCACTGGACTACTGAGACAACCTATAGAACTTAATTATGAGAAAAGTACATGCTCATGTCAAATTGTTGGCAAACCTCTATAACTTTGTAACAAATATGTTTTTAAAGCCTTTCTGAGGGTCAACTCAAAAATTTTAAATATATTTTTTAAAAAAATTTTCGTTTCAAATGTGATATATGAAACCATTTAAATAGAAATAAATAATCAATAAAAACTGATTAAAAAATTTCCACATCAAACGAAAACCTTAATAGACAAAAATAGAAAAAGAAGGAGAAAATAAAAGAATTAAAGCATTTGAACATAAAAACGCATAAATAAAGGAAGGCATCAAATTAACCCAAAGCCAAAAATATTTCATAATAAAAGTGTGTGCCGGTAATGACTACAAGGCAGTATTATTTTGTAGAAGCGAACAAAAAAACCCACAAATAGGCAACTTTTGGTAAAAGTCAGGAAGCTAAAGGCTCTTTTCTGTTCTGTTGTTTTGTTACAAAAATATCTAAAAAGCCAGTATATTTAGGCGATATAAAGATATACAGACAGGCATTCATTCATTTGCTGTATCTCTTCTTACAAAACATATTACAATAGCCGGGTCATAATAATAATAAAAATAGAATAAAAATAAAACGTTTTAAGCATGATATCTATGGCTAAAAATCTAAACAAAAACAACAACAATATCTAGAAAAATAAAACCAATAATACAAAATAAAAAAACAAAAAATAAAAAAATACCCCGAATCTCAATACCAACCATAACAATACACTATCAAGTCTTTAAACCATAAAATTATTTTCAGCGGGGGGGTGAGGAAAATAAATTTTTACAAAAAATACCTCAACATTTGAAAAGGGAGTAGCAAAAAAGCACAATGGCTTGGAAAAATTAAAAAAGAAGTCTTTAGCTTATATTGCCTAATAGACGTATTTAAGCTTCTGTTAAAGGCAAAATTTATTTTTGTATTTTTTTTATTTTTGTTTGGTTTTTTCGGCAGAATATTAAAGACGAAATAGAAGGTGGATAGAAAATATATTCAAACAAATTAATAAATGAAAGTCATCGTAGGGATGTAAGAAATTAACCCTTTTAGGGACTTTATAATAACTTGGAGGAATGATTGCAATATACGGAGAATTTAGCTATTGCAGTCAGAGTAGCTGTAGATGGCTAGTTTTTGTACCTCCCAAAATTGTCAAAATCAGTTTTGATAAGAATTTTGAGAACAAATTAATAGATATTGTGAACACTTTCCAACTAATTATCTTAATTTTTGTTTGTAAGAAAAATATATTTGAAAAATTGCATATCGTTAGGCGTTTTTTAATTCTTCTTTTTTCCCTGATTAAATATATATTTTATACATACGAGGTATAATAAAAAAATAACAGTTATTTTCAAATTTCGTGAGTTACGTATGTTCGAATTTCGCATTGTTTTTCTGTTATGTTGGTACACAAGTCTGTTATATATTTTGGTAATATCAGCCATTTTCGATTGTCGGTTTGTTTTTGATAGATAAAAAGGTTAGTCGTATTTTGATATGCTCTTCGATAAATGAATCAAAAAATCGAAAAAACGGATCAAAGAAACTGTATTAAGTTTTATGTAAAAAATGAAATTAAATGCGCAAGGACGTTTGAAATGATGTTTGATTTATGTTGACCAGACTTGGCCCCCGCTGACTTTTTCCTCTTAACAAAACTGAAGACACCGATGAAAGGAAAGTTTTTTGCAACGATTGAGGAAATAAAAGAAAAATCGAAACAGGAGCTGTTGGCGATACTGAAAAGCGCGATTCAGAAGTGTTTCGAGGATTGGAAAAAACGCTGCCATAAGTCTATTATATCTTAGGGGAATTACTTTGAAGGGTACAAGATAGTTATTGATGAATAAATAAATACTTGTTGAAAAAATTTAAAATAACGGTTATTTTTTGACTCAACAGCTTTGAATATAATCGGGTATGGATATGTAAGACAAAATCAAGTGAAATTGAAAACATTTTAACCGAAAAGTTTTTGGATCAGAAGCTCATTGAAATCAATTCAATACACTTATAATGTACATTGGAGCTCATTTACACTTCTAGACTCTCTAAAACAACAGAGACTATTAGTTTTTCTAGGTTATCTGGTGTCTTATTGTAAATAAAATTTAATTTGGGTTCTAATAAGTAGTTTAATTGTATTTACATGTGTAGCTAAATTTAAAAAAAGCATAATTGCTGGATGTGGGAGAGACTTAAATTTTAGATCTTAGTTGCGTTTCGTCTAAGGCTATTAATGATACGGTTGGTGAATGTTAAAGTGCTTAAGACTTGAATGAGCAAAAAATTTAAAACTAAAACTAGGCTTTTTTAATGCTTAAGTCATGGTAACATTTAAAATCTTAACACCCAGCATTAAAAGAGATGTCTTTAAAGCTTACAAAGGCTAAGTGCTTACACGTAAAGAAGTTGACTGCTTAACTAATGGGAGATGTTTATGGTATAAAAGAGTACTTTATTTCCGTAGTTTCAGTGAAACAGAGGTCTGAAGCAAATTCTTTTAGTCTGAGCTCGAACACAGGTCCTAAGGAAAGCATGGTGCAGCACCGAAGTTTACCCTTCCTAGCATATATTAGTACACAACCTTTATAAACTTATGGAAAAAAGTGCAAAATGCCTTTAACGAAAGTAAACATGTAGTTTCTCACACTCATATATACGTACACTAGCGTAAACTCGGCGTGCTTCGCTACACTTACCGCTACCATTTGTATCAATTTTTTGACTGATGATTTTTAATGACTACGAAATCTATTACACCAAACTCAGAATCTTCAGTTTTAACACTTCTCAAGATATAACGAAATTAATATTTAACTTGCATTTAGGTACCACGAATGCTTTCTGAATTATGATATTTCTTGACCATGAAGTCGTTCAGACCAAATTTAGAAAATTTAGCTTTAACAGCCCTCAAGATATAAAAATTTTACATTGAATTTGTACGGCAATACATATATAGAAAAATCTAAATGCCATATCTCCGGAACCAACGGGCCGATTTCGCACAAACATCACATAAACAACCTAGAGACTATCCCCAACCTACCCTAGATAAATTCAGAAATGTTCACTGTTATTGTTCGAAAGATATACAAAAATCAATATTTACTTTATATGGAAGGTGCCACTCCCACTTCTCCATATCCGCCCACTTTTGGACTGAGGATTTGTATTGACCACAAAGTTATTTGGACTAAATTTAGAAACTCTTCCTATTACCCTTTCAAAGATATACAAAAATCAATATTTACTTTGTATGGGAGGTGCCACTCCTACTTATCCAAATCCACCCAACTTTTTGATTGATTATTTGAATTGACTACATGTATTGGTTTGTAAATCGGTTTAGTGGTTTTCGAGTTATAAAAAGTTGAACAAGCTTTTTTCTGGAAATCAGTTACTCTTAGAGCTTTTGCCAGAAGACTGCTAAGTAGTAGTCGCCTAAAGAAATATTTTTTTTTGTATATTACTTTATTTCAAGATATCAAAGATGAAGGTTTAAAGGCCGGAGCTATCAGATTCTATCTATCTACTCAGTTTATACAAAAAAATTATACAAAAACAATGGCATTAATAAAAGCTTTTACAAAAGTCTGTACAAATATTGGCTTGACTGTACTTCATACTTGGTTTGTGCTAGCGGTGGTTAAAAAGAGTATTAACAGGTTTAAATACATACATACATGATTGGCCATTACAACCCTGTGTCAGGGTTACAGCCTAGCTTCTCGCAGCACTCATGTTGTGTGTGTCAATTTTTACCCACAGCTTTTGCCCGAAGACTGTTGATAGGTAGTCGCCGAAAGAAATAATTTTTTCATATATCTTTTTTTCAAGATGTCAGAGCTGAGATTTAAACCCAGCGCTATCGTCTTAGTAAGACAACACACTAAGCAATAGACCACGGCTACTAGACAGGTTTACTTTTATATACAAAGCCGAACACACTTCGGCAATTGAGTGTTCACATAGCCAGCTGTGGTTTAAATCTTCTAGATTTAGAACTTTAATGTGTCAGAGCATAAAATGTAATTACACGTTTCAGATTGTATTCTTTGAGAAGTCTTTTACTGTTAAGTGTAGGCCTCCATTTTTTTCCTGCAAGTGATAATGCTATGCGCCGTTTTTGACTCTGGTAGAGTTTATTTACAGCATAACTATCAGCCTGTTTAAACAAAGACAACAGATGTGAAGCAGAGCATATCACATTAGGACTGGATATGCTTTTAATGTCTAACCTAAAACTTTGTGGTTATATAGCGTTTAGTCGTTAAAGGGTTTATTTTATTTGATAACAAAACAAAAGTTACAGTACAGAAGTCCATTTAAACATTTTGTTTAAAAGAGGCGTTTTATTTTTTTTTTTGTCTTTTTATTCTGGTAAAAAGCCTACCAAATATTTAAAGATAAAAATAAAGTTTACAAAACAATAGAAAATATTTTTGCCAAGTCTAGGCTGCCTGCCTTCACTACAATTTTTCTGCCACAACAATTACGTTTCACTACTGCGACTATATTTTTTCAATGATTTTGTTTTTTTTTTTACTATTTTTTGGAGGTAATCATACTCAATTGGTATTAAATTGTTTGTAACTACAAACAACCTCCATAATTCAATGGCAATGCGAACGAGTGAGTACGTTTAAGCAAAAAGAAAAAAAATGGTACAAAAGAATAATATTAAAACGCCTTTAAGAAGTTGAAAGAAATTTCTACATATATGAGCATAAGAAGTTCCATTTATGCTTAAAAGCTTTATATGGTGACTTAAGGTTTAGGAAGGCATTTAAGGCAATACTCGTAGTAGACAAAGAAGTCAGTCTTTGAAAACCTTTTTCGTTTTTTTTTCTTCGTTTCTTCATTTTAATCAGTAAAAACATTTAAAACGTTTCTTTGCTATTGTTAATGGTGATGTTGAATGGTTGGATAGTAGTGGCGGCGTCGGTGGTTGAAATCAGTAAATTAATCTTAAGCATTAAATTTGGTAAAGATAAATAAATATCAAATTAACCGCCAAAAAAATAAAAAAAAATTTAAAAAAAAAGAGTTTAACAACGTTTATTGAAAATGTTTCAAGCCAAACCTTAAAAAGAAGTTCATCTAAATTGCGATAAAAAATTGTTGATAAGAATTCCTTTTTTTTCCATTTTTTATTAAAATTTTTAAAATATGGTTGTGGTACGAGTATAACAAACAAACTGCGTTGAAAGAAATTAAAATGCAATAAAAATTCAAAAGAATTTGTTTTTTTTCTGTTTGTTTTGTTAAGAAAAGCCCAAATATATTAACATTTTAAGGAGGTTCAGGAAGACAACAAGCCCTTCATTTAAAATGTATCATTATATTTATCTTTAAACTTTGATTCGATTAAAAGGATAAATTGCAGTAATTAAATAAATAAATACGAGAAATGTGCTCATATGGGCATATTTCAAAAGCACCAAATAAAAGGAAACTTATATTCAAATAAGAATAATGTAAGTGCAGCTTACAGGAGATAAACTGATATTTACTTCTGTAAGTCAATAGCTTTTCCTGATAGCCAATAAAGCCTTTACTACGAATTTAAATTCTCTTTTATAGAACACAAATATGTAAATGATTTCAAAGAGGCTGGTTGATAATCGAATACGAATTAAAGCTATATTTACATTACCTAGGTTTCTCATCTGATTATAACGGATTATAACAGTTACAACTCAGACGGCAACAATTTTGAAAATAGAAAATGTTTTATTTTCAACTGAGCTCAGGCAAAAACAATAAAAATTAAATTAGATTTGCAATTAAACTATTTGAGTCTATCGAGTGCGCTTCTGATATAAAACTCAGATGAGAAACTTAGGTAGTTTAAATATAGCTTAACGGAGTCTCTATCATCATAGTAGTGAATTTTGATTTCTTATTCTACAGGCTCTTTAGATCATACATACATACATAATTGGCCATTACAACCCTGTGTCAGGATTAGGGCCTAGCTTCTCCCAGCACCCATTTTGTGTGTGTTAATTTTTATCCATGAGTACCGGGACCTACAGTTTTAATGTCGACTCAGAACGATAGACTTGAGAAGCTTGTTCATGGCAATCAGTTACTCTCAGAGCTTTTGCCGGAAGTCTGCTAAGAGGTAGTCGCCAAAAAAAATATCTTTTCATATTTCTTTGCTTCAAGATGTCAGAGCCGGGGTTTAAACCGGAGCTCTCGCTTAGTAAGCCAACACACTAACCACTAGACCACGTGGACTTTGTAGATCAGTGTCATTAAATTGATGGATGCAAGATGAAAAGGCAACCGCTCTGTAGATTATGGCCTGCTACCATTATTCAATTGTAGTTTTCAAATGACAGAAACGTTACTGTCAGTAGCAAGCGCTTCCATGTCAAGATTAAATACTTTTTTTTTATCAAACTAGAAGAGCTGCAATTGACTGAAATGTAGTTTCAACAACATGGCGCCACATGCCACACGAGTTTGATAAACAGTTTATTTCACTTTTGGGGAATGTTAATTAGCCGTCTATATCTTACGATTTAATGCTTTTAAACTATTCTGGGCTTATATATATAGTAGCAAGTCCACAACGGTTGACGCTTTGAAAGCCTTTATTAAGGGATTTATTTATGAGATAGCTGCTGAGTGTTGGGGAGTGTTTAAAGCATAGCAGCGTTTAACAATTACTTATACATGAAATCACTTCTAAACTTTAAATTATATGCAACGATCTATCGAGTGAAAAGAAAAAGATTTCGCAGATAAATTTCGTGTGTTTTTCTCTGTTAAAATAAAATTCGAGAGCTCTTTAAAACTCATCCATTACTTGCTCTGTTTCTCTGTAACATATTCTCCAATGGCTATAAAACAAAGATGCCCAGTAGTGGCTGATATCAGCAAATTAAACTCACACGCATGCTTATGCTTACGCTCAGCATGTTGAGTGGGAGAGACAAACTACACTTGCAGAACTTCTGTGCCTTTCTTCCAGTGTTATTTCGTCACTATCACCAATACTACTACCTTGAGCATCAATGCTATAAAATAAGCATCGCATATGTTCAGACATACGTTCAATCCTCAATCCTTGCTTTCTCAGAGTCAAGAGAATTTTAAACTTTTCTAATGGCAAAGAAAGCCAGAGTATCTAGCTGGTTCTCTAGTATTTTATCTTTTGCGATAACTTCAGTAACAAGGTATGGCAGTTCGAATGCGTAATAACCGCATTCAGAAACTATACGTACGCTCTCAAGTCACAAACCAAGTAATAATAAAGTATACGAAAAATTAACATGGCATGTCTTGGTGAAGGAGTTTATGTGCCCTACCCGCTATTTCAGGTTTTTTTTATATCTCGAGTTAATGATGCCACTTTAGGTTTTCGACCCCAAATTTTTCAAATCTGCAATCTATTTTCGGCTATTTATCTCCGAAACTGTACTATATATCCGAAAACGGATTGCAGACTTTAAAAATTTGGGGTCGAAAACCTAAAGCGGCATCATTAACTCGAGATACATATATGAAATGGCGGATAGAGCACATAAACTCCCGCACGACAATATGTTGTCGAGGTCACTATCATAAAAATTCTCTATATTTTTTTTTCTTTTTTAACTGATTTCTTCACTTAAATGTTTTTCATTAGTCATCGAAGAGCTACACTAGCAGAAGCAAGATTTTCTATAACAAGTAGTCAGCCAGTACTATTAAAAAACCTCGTAAACCGAAATTTTATTGAATTTCTTCTTAAGTAATCGAGTATCTCTAACACTTGTGAACTTTGTGACCGACTAACAGTAATATAAATAACAGGCCGAAGGTTATACAATTGTGGACTCAAAAAGTGATTGAAAAATTGGTTGTTGAAACTTTATTTTAAAGTTTTACGGAATTAAACACAAACGCAATGAGTCCCTTTAAGTCATCTGTTTCAATATTATGAGGCACAAAGCCTTTGTTAAAAACTTCTTTTGTTGATTTCCTTTAAAAAATCAAAGAAAACAGTAAAATAAAGTAAAACTTTTCTGAGCAGCACAAGAATAATCAGAGGGTGAGTGTTGTTCCATTACAGAAGGTTTTACTTTAAAAACAAACAAATTGTATGTTCGTATATGCAATGACTTCTATAAAAGCATTGCTTTGGTAATGTTTTTGGTACTGTTTGTCTACAGATGATGATTGATTACAAAAATGAAGTACGAGTACAATTTGATCGACACAAAGACAGGCCTATAACATTATAAACGCAAAACCAGGTAACATCTTTACAAATAAAAGAGAGAGAGAAAAAAAAAGATCTTGAATAGCAAAAGTCAAATGGCATCAGCTGCAGCATCATATGCTGGCATTCATTAATTTTTTTCTTCTTTAAAGCCATAATATCAGAAGTAAAAGAATTTCATATAAAATTATGGGTAACTTTGAGTCAATCAAAGATAAATTTTGCTTTAAATTCGTATTCCTATTCAATTCATTTGTTGTGGGCTGTCAAGATGATGATTTTTTCTTTTCCATTTCCATTTGGATTTGATGTGCTTTGTTGTATAAAAAGAAGCTTAAAAATATGATTAAAAAAAAAAAAACATTTTTTGTTATTAAATCTTGTTTGTAGTTTGGGTTTAGATGGCACAACTTTGGCTACATGAGGGTGAACTTTTGATTTTTAAAAAGATTGATATCGAATAAGAAGAATTTTCAAAAAAGTAGTTTTAAGTTGTTTTCCAATATGAATCAAAGGAGTATGGCATCAAAAATTTAAAATTATAAAAGCTAATTAGATTATGGATGGCAACCGATCTTTAGTTGTATTGCCAGCTGGAAAACAAAAATTTATCATATGCCGGACAAAAAAAATGGTTTTTTACAGGCAAAATTTTATATTAGTTGGCAAATCAACTAAAGTTCTGTTGCTATCCATAATCGACTCATAAAAAAATTATGTACTCCTATAACTCCAACAAAGTGGAGTGGTTTTGATTCCTACCTGTGAAGCCGAGGGTTGTGATATGTTGATACATTAGTAGCCCTTAAAACTTGACTAGATATACTTCTTCTACTCTGCGGCATATTTCCTTTAAGCATTAAACACATAGACGACAGCAAGCAGCAAATGCAGCCGACAATATTTGCTGCCATGCATTCGGCTGCATAAATATTTTGAAGGCAGCAACAGCAAAACAATAAAAAAAACAAATAATATAATGAACATGTGTTTGTTGTTGAAATAAATATTTCAGTGATACCACTTTCAAGTGTACGAAACCGCAAAAATAAAATCGCTTGTTTGAAATTTATATATATTTGGTTTTTATTTTAATTTGTTTATATTAAAAAACTTTCAAAACTCATTAACAAAATATACTTTTTGCTAATTGTACACACACTCTTTACAAAAAATTAAAATTTTGGTGTAATCTAAAATTTTTTGGCAATAATTGGAAAATAATGATTTTTGCAACGCCGTTTATGTTGCCCGATGAATTCTAAAATGCTGTGTATTTATCAACTTGTACGGCTGCCTATCTCTCATAAAAATCCCCTGATAAGAAAGATATTTTGGTGCATCACATATTTGCATATTTCTTATAAGACATAACGTATTTTGTTATTTATTCAGCCACTTCATCGCATTTCCCATCACATTATGCATATATTTTAAACAGCAATGCATATTGATCCTTGTGAGACACCAAACATAACTTTAACATCTTAAATTTAATTAAATAAATACCGACTTATAATGTGAAAAGTTTTTAGTTGTTATTATCTTTATTAATAAATAAATTTTTTTCTTTGTAATAAAAAATATTTTTTATGTCGTTTTTTATTTAACATTTCATATTGTATTGGCATCACTAATCAGTTTTTGCTGCCTCAAAAAATAGAAAATAGAAATTGGGCAGCAGCAGCAAAGGTTTTTGTCTAGGGTTTTGCTGTGCTGCGTTTAAAATAATCGTTTCCATATAAACGTGTGCATTTTAATTTTGACAACTTGCTGCCTGCTGCTTGCTGTCGTCTATGTGTTTAATGCTTTACACATAGTTTTAAAATTTTATTATAAAATCAAAATAGAAACTAGAAACGGATGGAATATATACATCGTGAGCAATGCGGAAATAGATTTCGTGAAGCATTCCTATAATGAACGGTCAAAAATCACATGTTGCCGAACAATTCTGCCTAAATTCGGGAAATTAAACATTTAATGGCACAAGAGAAAATAATTTTTGCAACGCTTTCTAGAGGAGTGAATAAAAAAAAATCAAAAATTCTGAAAAACAAATTGATTGGACTTGGTTGAGATATAAAATCCGTATGTGGCCATTTCATTGTGATTTTCTGAACCAAAAAAAAAAACTTTAAAAGTTTAAAGCTTTTACCCCCAATTCACACTTTTGCTATTCGAAAACGAATTTTCTAACAATTTGTTCTCCCACATTTACAAACTTTCATTATTTGATTTTTCATTCCATCTTTTTTTGCTTTTGCAACGATTTATTTTTAGCATTTACCTTTTGATTCTACTCAAGTAATGAATGTCTTATTTAAATAAATTCTTGTCATAAATAATATAAAAAGTAAAAATTCTAAAGGTAAAGAGAACGTAATATAAAATGGTTTACACGAGTACTCGTACTTCATGCCACTCAATAATTTTTGGCAAATGCCATTTATTTTTAAATAAAGACGGGCGGTAACACAAATAAAACTGTTCTCATTTTTTAAGAAGATGAAAATAAAACCAAAAATAATGAAGATGAAGAAGCCTATTTAGAATGTATAGACAAAATGCGTGACATACTTTTGCAACTTTAAGGAAATCAAACAGGAAATGTTTGACTTGAGAAGAGGGATGGGGTAGGAAAATATAACTTCTAGGCTGTTAACACAAATTGGCATAGAGAGCAGGAAAATTTAAATAAAAATTAATGTGCAGAAACATATTGTGGTTTTAAAAGTTGTTAAAAAAAATAATAAAAAAAAATTAAAAGGGAGATTTCAATTTAAAGAAATTTGGCAAAAAGTATAAAAAATTGACAAATCTAGGCTGGCTTTTAACACCATACCGTTATCAAAAAGCACAATGTTTTCTTGCGATAGAGAAATATTTTGTGAATAGAACGTTCATATGTTGCTCACTAGTGTAACAAGCGAAATCGAACCACTCCTGTAGCACAATTCGGTAACATATTTATACGATAATTGCATTGCTTTCAACAGTAAACAACAGAATTGTCGATATAGCTATTCATTATTTTTGTTTACGATAGTCCCAATAGCTTTTGTCGGAAACTAAATGATTAAACAGAATACGACCGCAACTTCAGTCAAAACCAACTCTCAGAGAACACTTGCCCAAAATTAAAACGACGGCTACAACTTCACGAACTGTCAATTATTGTTTTTACATTTCTTGTATGTAAAGCTATTAAAAATTAAGTTTATGAGAGTTTTTGCAAAGAATTATATTTTATAATTTAATCATCTTTACGCATTTTTTCAATTATTTTTTTTCTATAATATCACTCATTTTATTTAACAAATTCCAAAATTTATTAATTTATTTAAACTTTCAAATGTTTTTTCGATTTTCTTTTGATCTTATTTTTCTTTATGACAACAACAAAAACCAATGGGCTTGTTTACAAAATGTATGAAATTTAATAAAAGTGTGGTAACATTGTTGAGAGAATTTGCTTCTAAAAATGAGAGCATAAGAAAAATCGCTGTCAAAATAAAATAGATTCTATTTCACGACTGCATCCTCCAGCGTTTTTATCTGTCAATTTGTATAGAAAAAAGCGTCATGCCCCAGTTCTGTTTAATCATTAACAAAAAAAAAAAATTTGTATGCTGTTTATTCAGTTGGAAAATAGTAAATTTTTTATTTTGAAATTTTTTAGAGAGATGTGTCTACGCTATTAACTAGTTGGTTTGAGAACCATTCTTGTGTACTTGTATATCAAAAGAAACTAGAGGTTTGTAACTTTGTTTACTTTCTATTCATTTTAATTGCGAATTACCCAAAAACTAACTGATTTTATACGGTGTTGCCTTATTATTGTAATTTAAACATGAAGAAAACTAGAGTTGGCGGCTATCGCTAAAGTGTACTTAGTGAATCATATAATCGTTACTGCAAACAATACAAATTGTCGACTTCTCTTGCTAATATCGTACTGTTAAAAGTTACTGAATCGCGGTACAGAAGCCACTGAAAACGGACTATGAAAGATAGATCACATATCGTTGATGGAATTAAAGAACGCTATAACTGGCATAACCTTAAATATTCACCAGAGCCAAAAAACCTGTATGAAAGTAGAACAAAGGACGAGGACGGCGTAAGTAAATTTATTTTCATCGTAGAAATCTGGGACCGGGACCAATTGACGCGTATTTTTTTTTCTGATAAAAATGATGCAAAAATGTATTTTCGATTTTTTGTCAGTTATAGTGTTCTTTAATTCTTGCGACGATAGGATAATAATGTATGTAGAAGGTTATAAGTAAAATAAAATAAAGCTCTAGAAGTTGTGGCAAATTCAGTATTGGCCAGAAGACCTATAATACTAGTGATATGGGTTCTGGTGTCTTCCGACAAAATTTAACCAGATTAGAGGGAAGCATACATACATACATACATAACTGGCCTTTACAACCCTGTGTCGGGATTACGGCCTAGCTTCTTGCAGCACTCATGTTGTGTGTGTCAATTTTTATCCATGAGTACAGGTACCTACAGTTTAATGTCGACTCCGAACGACAGACTTGAGAAGCTTTTTCATGGAAATTAGTTACTCTCAGAGCTTTTGCCAGAAGACTGCAGAGAGGTAGTCGCCGAAAGAAATATTTTTTTCATATTTCTTTTTTTTTAAGATGTCATAGCCTGGAGTCGAACCCAGGGCCCACGTCTTAGTAAGCCAACACACTAACCACTAGACCACGGCGAGGGAAGCAGTTTTATTAAAAAGATCGAAAATGATTAACAGACAGAAATGACAGACTACAAAAAACATCATTCAAGTGTGTAATGGAAACTGAGAGCGTTAGGCTGGTAAGTTTTGATATATTCGCGATTTAATGCAGGCCTTGAAACTTTAGAATATAACTTCTTCCGATCTCTGCACAGCTCTACGAATGGTGTAAATTTAAATTCTCTTAAAATATACGAAACACAAATTGTAAATTTTTCTCTCAGAAAATGCTGAAGTTCTACGCAGAGACGATAACGGATTTAGCTCAAAAATTGGTAAAGTTTATGGATTGAATTTGCACGTACTTAGTTTTATAAAGCTCGGTTTAACTTAAAGAAAACGTTGTTAATTATTTTTGTAAAATTCGTAACATTTTTTAAAATCCAATAATAAATTATCTCATAGGAGACCCGAGTTTAAGCCCCAGGAAGAGTGATCAATTTTGAATTAATTTTTTTTTCCTCATAAACGCTTTAATTAGATTAGATTGAAGTTAAATTCTATAAAGAATTTACATTTTTTTTTGCAATGAATTTTTTGATAATCAAAGAAGAAAGTGATATTCGTGAAGTTATAGTACGGCATCCAAACTGAACATGTTTTCGACTCCATATAGTCTCATCAGAGTTCTTTGAGTCTGTTTATATTCATAACCAAATATCAGCTATTTAACTCACAACTTTCAAGAAATCACATATTGAAGTTACTTTTCTTATTATGCACATACACTTGTTTGAGTTAGTCGAAGTAAAGTCAAACAACAGTTTCCATCATATTCTGCTCTTCCCACCATCAGTGCAGTTTTTGTAATTGTTATCTCTTTTGGATGAAACAGAATTACGATTTTTTGTTCCTGCCTTCGTATTCCATTTTATCCACATTAGTCGACATCGACAACATATACGACTGCAGCCATGGTGGTTAGAGAGCACGGCCAGAAGCGAGCGTATTGCATACGATATACGGGAGACCCAAGTTCGAGCCCCAGGAAAAGTGATCAATTATCTCTTATTAAAATTTCTTAATTTTTTATCCAATCAAATTCTAACAAAAATATTTTGACAATTTCAGTAGATGATAATTATTATTAAAATGGTGGTTTAAAATATAAATTCATTAAAAAATGTTTAAATAAAGAACTACTAAACAGCGCCTATAAATATGCTGTCTTTTTGGTACAGTTTTCTTTACAAACAATAATAAAAAGAAAAGAAAATAAACTTGTGCTTGCTGTCCTTAGTAGGACTTGACTTAAAAAAGAAAATTATTTTTCAACTTGTTTTTAATAATTTGGTGGTCGATATTAGGTAGTGTATTGGCTTACTAGACGCGATCTCCGAGTTCAAAACCCAACCCTGACATCTTGAAAGAAAGAAATATCGAAAAAAACAAAAAAATTTCTTTCGGCGATTACCTCTTCGCAGTTTTTTGGCAAAAGCTCCGAGAGTAACAGATTGCCATTAACAAGCTTCTCAAATCTATCGGTCAGGTTCGACGTTAAACTATTAATCGTGGTTTTCATGAACAAAAATTGACGCACACAATTAGGGTGCTGTGAGAAGCTAGGTCTCAACTCTGAAAATGGTTTAAAATGAACAATTTTGTTTGTCGTTGTTTAAGTAATTTTTGTTTTTTAATTTTGCAAAATTTTAACGATTAGAGATTTATTTATGCTTAAAAATGCTCATTGGGTTATTTTCTAGTACGTGTTTAAAATTATTTGTTTGTTGCCAATTATGTATTCAATTGTTGTATTGCTTAGTTTGTCTTGTCGCTGTTTGATCTTTTAGAATAATTTTCTTAAACTATAGACTGATGAGCACTAAAATGAAAATAATGATAAAAATAATGACTGTAAAATACAAAAGCCAAAAAAAAAGAAAAAGAAGAAAACCACAAAACGTTTTAAGGCCTCTTTGGTTTATAGCAAACAAGTCAAATAAATATATTAAATAGGCATGAAAGCCCAACTATGCCTTAAGTATTCTCTACAATCATCATCAAAGCCATTCGAGCCACAGTATGCTTCTTCTTAAGAACTTCAAACAACACAGAGTAAAGAAATTGCAACAAAGAATGAAATACGGAGGAAAAAGAAAAGAAAAGAAAAGAAAAACAAAAACAAATTGAATTGAAAATATTTTTTTTCTGGTTGATTGGTTGACTGTAAAAGCCAATTGCGTTACAAAATGTGCATCTTAAATTAGCGTTAAAATGTTGCATGAATGGAACAAATAATTCGTAAAAAGCACACGAAAACACAAACACACACATTTGTCCTTTTTTTTCTTATTTTTTGGTCAAAACATTTTACTCAGAGTCCAATAGCCCAGAGTCAGTCAGAGTCAGTCACTTCAATGAACTAGAAATCGAAAATTCATGTTGAGCTTAAGGCATACTAAGTTGTTTGACCAAATGTTCGGGCAATAACACCAAAGGGCTTTAAACTTTTAAACATTTGTGGTCAGCATTGAAATTGTAATTTTTTATTTTATTTTAGTAGTTACGGCTGTAAATGTTTGTGGTTTTGTTATGGTCAAAATTCATTATGGATAGTTTTTAGTTTTTGTAATTTTAATAATAATTTCCACTAAAACTGTTTTTGCTAAAGAGAAACAAAATTTAATTTTTTTTTTTAATAAATGTGGTGGTGCGTGCTCTAATAAGTACTGTTTTTTTGAAACTGGAATTAAATTTCTGATTCTCTATCACTGGGTAGGATTTCAAAAAAATAATTTTTTTTGGTCTCATTGTATTGCTTACATTTAACACATTCTTAATCTTTTAACGCATATGGGAGAATTTTGCAACAAAATTTCTTCAAAATTAACCAGAAAGAATAATCAATTGCCACACTAATCAATTATTTGTAAACAAATCTTTTTGTTTTTTTTTATTTCTTGCCCTGATTACGAAAACAACGAGGAATATTATTTTGAAATTGGAACAGCCAAGCGTTTATTTTTTACAATTTTTCAGGTGTTTTCCGATAAGTTTTTGCATGACTTATTAAAGTCTTTTTTTCACAGTTTTTATAAGAATGTAAAGTATTATCTCTGATTGTTTGAAAGTCCAGTTTGAAAGTCTAAATATTGAAATTTTTTGTAGAGAAACCAGAAGCTCAACACGTCTAGTGAAGTTCGACTTTAAATATTTCAAGCTTTAAGTACTTAACATACATACAGACATATATACATAATTGGCCATGACAACCCTGTCTCAGGGTTAACGCTTAGTTTCTCGCAGTATCCATATTGTGTGTGTTAATTTTTATCTATGAGTATCGGGACCTACAATTTAAAGTCGAATCCGAACGACACCCTTGAGAAGCTTCTTCATAGCAATTAGTTACTCTCGAGCTTTTGCCAGAAGACTGCGGAGAGGTAGTCTTAGTAAGACCACACACTAACCACTAGACCCCGGCGACTACTTTATTAACACAATTTTGTTTACACATTTAGGTCTGTAAAAATAGTAGAGTTCTTTGATTGATTGATTGATTGACTGTAAGTTAAGAAAAATCATATTTGGTGGCTGATAATAGTGTTACTCTAGATGCCTTATATTTGGTTGGTAATTTTTACAACTTGAATCTCTCAACCTGCTATAGAACATGTTCAGTAATTTATCATTGCACTTATAAGTTTCTAGAATTTAATACAGTAAGACATATGGTTATTATAGTTTTTCTGATAGTGACTCACTAAAAAGATTAACATTCCTACTCTTTATTTACATAATGTCTCTAAACAATCTTCTCTCTTTAACTTCAAACTCTATCTAGTCTTTCGCATATAACAGCAACATTTGTCATGAAAATAATTTATTTTTATAAAGATTAATACCTCTACTGATGCTGTGTATTGTATTTGAATTTTTGGAATGGATGGTATTTTTTTTTTTTTTTTTTTTTTTTTTTGTATTACTATTAAGCGCCTTGGGAATGAAACAAATTGGTCATTCAAAGGCCAGTGTTATAACTTCACCCTTGAATGATCAGCTGAAATTGCCTCATCGTTGCATGTTGATTGTGTGTGGTGAGTGCCTTAGCTAAGTAGGTTTAGCTGTTATCTCTACTACTTCCCAATAGGTGGCGATTTTCGCTTGGTCATTTGTTTTTTGTCTGTGGTTAAGGTGGTATAGAGTGGGATGTCAGTGAGCGTTTTCTTTGTATATGGACTTTTTGGAGGGGCTGACTTCTTATTTTTAAATTATAATTTTTAAAAAACAGCAAACTAACTTTTACATTTTTTCACCTTCGCTGGGATTAGAATATTAACCGTTTGAGTTTTTGTGCAAGCGCTCTAACAACTATACCACGCAACCCTCTGAATGGAGTGGCGCGAACAGGGTATATTTTAATGTGAGCAAGACTCAATGTTGATGAGTCATGCATAGGCATGATGGTGCTGTTGCAATCTTGACATCTGTGATTATGGGTAATGTAAATATTGAGGATTTGAATGGTCTTGATGATTTAGGCATGATAAATAATTGTGATATCCGTGAGAATGTTTACATTTTTTGAGTGTTGAAAGAAAAAGGACAAAAAACCAAGTCCCGTGGTTTTTAAAACGTTTAAATTTTACTTCATCTGACTCAAAATGAAATATGTACAGCTCTTATGTAAGAGCCAATGCTTTAAAGTCTATTTTAGGGCTTCTCGACCGAGTACAGGAAAGGGTGGAGGTATTTACCAATGGCGGTAGGATATCCAACGCTATCGACTAACTAGAGCATCGGCCGTGCTTTTCGGCACTACTACGGGAAGTGCTCTGTTGAAATAAAAATATTAATTCCAAATAATCGCATATTTTTATGTACAACTCAAAGCTCTTACAGAGCACATCTTTTTGTAGTTGATTGTGTAATGAATCACACACTGAATTATAGAGAGAATTGGTTCTTTAGCCGTACTGTTTGTTTCTCATAAAAGTAACAAATAAAAATCACATATACGAGTACTTATATTAAATTAAAAATCTTTACATTTGTTTATCTCATTTTTTTATAAAATGTGACTACATTTTGATAATTTCATAGGATATTGCAAAACCTATAATACACTTTATTATTTTACCCTTAATTATATTTTTCAAGCACACAAACATTAATTTCTAATTTTACTTTGCTTTCTTTTCTATAGCAGCAATAGATTAGAATTTATTAATAATTTATAATTGAATAGAATACACCAGGGAACAAAAGAGGATTAAAGTGGTTCATTTCCAAGAGTTGGCTAAAATTTTTCTAAGGATAAACGAATTTGTGACCAGCTAGTAGTTTTTGGGATGTAAGCACTGGCATACAAATCGATTTTTTTAAAGTTATTTGACTTTTTTTCTTTTAATTCAAGGCAGCTACACAGAGAACTTCAACAGGGGGCTACTAAAACAAACAAACAAACTTCAAATCAGCGCTTACAATATTAAGTAGTTTAATAAAATTATTTTATTTAACATTCCATTTATTAATTTTATTTATTAACCACTTTTTTTTCTTAATTCTCAATTAAATTTTAAATATTTTTTATAAAGTGTTTTATTTTTTTTACTTTCTTTTCGCTCATTAAAACTAAAAACTTCGCTATACTTTACCCACTGTTTTTTTTTTTTTTTTTCTTAAAAACTTTTCTAAGTTTTCCTGATTTCCGTTAAAGAAATTTTAATTAATTCCTGTGTTTTTTACATTTTTTCATTCCACGTTTTTTCTTTTTACTTTTTTCTTTAATTAAAACATTACCAGTATCATTTCATTTAATCAACAATTATTACGTAGAGTAAAAGAAATACGACGAAGTCATATGTGTGGTTATAAATAACCTGTATTAGTCACACTAAAATGTAATACACATTCCAAGATAACAGCACTTAAGAGCTGTAAAAGAGTGCAGTTATTGAAAGAAAACTTAATCGAAAAGAAAAGTGTATCAAATAAACTCCACATATTTTTAAGCTTCCTAAAATTATGCTTTAGTTTACGTTTGGTATTTACTCCTTGAAATATGTGCGTGTTTTTTTATTTTTTTTGTCGTTGCCATCGTGTGTAGTTTATAAATTACACGTCTTACATCCACAATTACATTACATTGGTTTGATGTTGAAAATTATTTTTTTTTCTCATTTGGTTTTTCTATTTTGCTGTGCTTTTCCTGTACTGTGTGGCCTCTCCTTTTACTTACATTTTATGCCATGAATTCTATAAAATGTTTAGAAAGAGTATAAATTGTGTCATTATCCAACGTTGTTTTATATGAAGAAAAATGTGAAACAATGTCATCCATGTGAGTACTGCGACATAGCGTTGCTTAACTTTATTCGTGTCGACACTTAAAGTAACTGGAATATTTGACAACAAAAATATACTGTTGCCGTTAAACATGCTGAATAATTTAGTAGTAGGGTGGTATATACGAGTACATATTAATTATTATTTTTTATTTAAATAAGAGTAAGAGCTTTCCATTAAACTGATTAATTAAGAATGTGTTAAAATCAGACCTGAAAAAAAATCCTTAAACATGATTTTTAGGCAGACTTGCACGCTACCATTTGGTATACTGAGGCAAGCTTTAAACCATCTCTTATGATGGACATTCAAATCAATGGAAAAACATGTATTTCTTACATTGAAAGTTTAATCAAATGGTTGAAGTCTTTTACTCTTGAGCACTTTCTTAATAATTTTATTATTTAATTATAATTTAAAGAAAAACAACAATGTGAATTTTGTTAAATTAAAGAAAAATTTATAATTTAAAGATTAAAAATATATAAGTATGCCACGAAACTTTATACCTCACATACACACAAACTTACATAATTGGCCATTACAACCCTGTTTCAGAGTTACAGCCTAGCTTTTCAAAACATTTTGAAACTTTTTGCCAAAAGATAAATTTTTATCAAAAGTAATATTTATGAATAGACCAGAGCAAAAATTTTAGTCCAACTCGTAGTCGAATCGTCGCACTCGTGTTCCAAAAAAATTACTTACTAACAAATAATAATTTTAATTACAAAATATAATAATTTCGATAAGGTATGCAGCAATTTTTTCCACCTCCGAAATGACATTATAGAAAAGATTCCAGCTTTTATATCGTCGTATACCACAAGAGCATTTATATTATGCCCTTGTATCAGGCATAATTAACCTTTACAACCTTGTATCAGGATTTTGACCTAGCTTCTCGGCGCACTCATGTTGTGTGTGTCAATTTTTATTCATGAGTACCGGGACCTACAGTTAAATGTCAACTCTTCAACCATATATTGTGCCCTAATATTTATTTATAATTTTAAGTAAAAATTTAAGTTTAAATGTATGTGTGGCGCGTATGCATACACGTGTGTGTGTGTAAGAAAATATTTTCATAATGTTATCGTTGCGGTACTAAATAGCGTTTGTTGTTGTTGCTCTCATTGTTACGCCTAATTTTTTTTGTATTTGTATTTTTTAACACTGTGTCCTGCCTTCTTATTCAACACTCGCTCTTTTCCATAAATTATTCTGTTTTCTTTACATGTTCTCTGGTATTAAAAGCAAAATAACAACCAAGCATTGTTAGCAACATTTGTACGCTGTTGCTATTGTTGCAGCTGTACATATTACTGTTGTTGCTGTAGTTGATTTCTCATAAAGTATTGTTTATGTTTTGGTTATTTGTGCAATTGTTGTTAACTTTTAGCTATTGCTGTTGTTATAAATGATGGATAGCAAAACATTTTTAAATGTCAAATAAGGAAGAACATAGAACAAATAGAAAATAGATGAAAACACAAAATGTAAATAAAAAGAAATCGATAAGGATATAAACAACAACAAATGAGTAGTCATTAAAGCCACTTAATGTGTGTTATAGTTGCATTCTCGGTGACCTATCACAATTTTATCAATTTCACTACAATAACAAGAAAAGAATTTATAGTGGTTTTAACAGTAGTAGAGTTTCAAATTACATACTCGAACACAGAGTTTTACATGCAGTACAAAAGAAGTTATCACAGTTCTTAAAGCTTATAAATCGAACTGTTTACCCTACACTCACAGTTCGAAAACGGAAGAAAGCGCAAAAACACTTTGTACGAGTCTGTAACACTCTAAGAAGAATGCTGAGCAGAAAACATATCTGCAATTGTGTTTGCTTCTTTAATAATTTTCATTGGGTTTCCATCAGAGTAGGTAAATAAAAAAAAACTGAACGTTTGATCTCATTTTGTTGTATTCTTTACAATGAGTAAAACAAAAATAAAACAAAAACAGTCAGAACGATTGTCCCATTTAGTTTTGTATATTGTTTTTGTTTTGAGTACTACAAATACACTAAATCAGGCCTGTGCAAAAATAAAAATTTCATACACAATTGTTCCTTAGCTAAACTCACATGTATTCTTACACTCTTGCTTTCAGTCGTCACTGAGACAGCGACGAGTTAACATGCGTGGTGGGTGTACGCTGATTTATTGTTTGCAGTGAGAACAAAATTAATAGCAATGCACACAAATATTTTCTTGCATAAATGAATTTGTAAATCCAATACATAATTTATCATAGAACGTTTGAAAATATAGTTTAAAAGTTTTTCAGTGACATTTTAATTATTTTTATATAATTGTTAATAAATTGAATGAAAAAAACAGAACTTAAAAAATTTTTTTTTGTTAAAAAATTAAAAGTACTTTTTATTTCTTTATGTCAGAGTAGTATTTATAAATTGTTCTTCAAGTAATTAAATTTTTATATAAAATATTACCTATAAATTTTAATTTAAAATATTCATACAGTTGCTTATACTGCTATTTACATGTTCAGCAGTGTAATTCTCATTTCCTCACCAATACAACTACATTTTTATTTTTGCACAGGCCTGCACTAAATCAAATGTGCGTAGGTACAACAAAAAATGAATGAGAAGGAAAAGGAAAGAAGAAGAGAAAAACAAAAGAAGAAGAGAAAAAGAGCAAATTACACGAATGTTACGGAATAACAGAGCAAGCACAAGAGCGAAAAGCTAATTGTTTCATTTGTGCTCTTTTTCATTTAGAAAGTATTTGTTTTGGTTTTGCTCATGTACAATACCATTAAAAAAAATTTTGAAAAGTGTATGACTTTGTTTTATTTGTTTGCCCACTCTGGTTTCCATACAGTATATTCCTTACACCTACATTTTTAATAGTGTATACAAAATAAAGAGAGAGAAAGGGAAAGCGAGAGTAAAAGAGTAAAGTCTTTCATTAAAATTTTTCACTTATTTTTTTGAAGTTAAACCCTTTTATGTGATTCAATGTGTGTGTATTCATGTACAGTGTGAAGGCATTATTAGAAAATATTGATGTAATTGTATTAAGATCATTAATTTATGCCAACTTTTAAAACATACCGTTTTTGGGGTATAAATAGTATAGTTTTCGAATTACTTTCTACTTAAAGACTAATAGAAAAAAAAAACTGCGTATTTATTCCGACAATTCCCGATTATCGTTCACAACACTTAAATGTTGTGTTGGCTAGACATATAAAAATAAATAAATAAATTGTAAATGATAGTGAAAGCATATGGTGTTGTAAATCATAATATATATTTTTTTTAACCAATACTCAGGGGTTTACACCCCTACCCATTCTTTGCATTGTATTGGAATTGGAGTGTTATAACAGTGTAGTGTTATAGCTTTGCAATTAAAGTGATTAACAGCAATTGACCCTTTTCTTGATGTTAATTTTGTTTGCTGTGAAGTGGTGAGGATATAATTGGTGGAATGTCATTTTATAAATACAACATCAAATTTACAACCTTAAACGGGGAGATTAAAACAGAAATATGGTCTGGAATTCCATGGAATTCGACCATATAACTACGATAACTTCATTTCGGTTAGAAGCAAAATATAATAATGGCAAACATTAATATTTAAGTTATTTTTTTAAATAAATAACCCTGAAAGTATACTTTATTTTATTTTATTTTAATACGGCAATTGTATACATTAACTCCAAATTGAGTTCAAACAAATGGTTTAGTGTGTTGGCTTACTAAGACGATAGCGCCGGGTTCAAATCTCTGCTCTGACATCTTGAAGAAAAAAAAATATTGCAAAAAATATTTCTTTCGGCGACTACCTCTCAGCAGTCTTCTGGCAAAAGCTCCGGGAGTAATTGATTGCCATGAAAAAGCTTCTCAAATCCGTCGTTCAAAGTCGACGCTTGTATAATATTTTCTATATATGCAAATATACGATTTTGTTTATATATACAAAAGTTTATCCAAAATGCACTTCCAACTGCTATAGGGCACATTTAATTGGCTGTCATTTCTCCAATATGTTTAGCCAAATCACTATTGACAAATATAGCAATTACCGAGACATGTAAATGATAAAATCTGTTTATACTGTACTTAAGTGAATTATATATTATGCTGTTATATGTATATGGCATCGATATATTCTTAAAACTAATGAAATATTTCAATTCTACTCATATATCTCTTCCAATTTAAAGACCGTCCAGTTAATATGCTTCAAACAGCATCATTTTTATAAAAGTGAAAGAATAAAAGCTGATGTAAAAAAATTATTTTTTGCTTAAATGTTCTCGGAAGTCTTACATTCTTTCAATTGAAATATCATGTATTGTGGCCTCAAGGCTGCAGTTCGTAGTAATAAACAGATTAATAAGAAATTAAATTCGATATTCTAAATTCAAATTAAAAACATTCCGTTTCCAGGAATTTCACTGGAAATCAATTATTTTTACTTTCAAAATATTTGTTTTACTTACAAGGTTTTACAAGTTATCATGTACAATTCTTTTTTTTTTAATTTAATTGAATTTTCTTGTTATAATTTCAGTAAATTAACAGACAATTCCTTTTTTTTTCTCTCTTTTTGGTTTTTTGTAGCCACTAAATGACAATTTTATACATTTAGAACAACAGCGGCAGGCAATAGCAGAAAAATAGTTTCGTGTCAAGTGCAAATTAAATAAAACACAATGAAATAAATTGTCAACAAAAATAACAGGCAAAAGCATTATTATGCAACAGGGGAATAAAACAAAAAATAAAAATATGTATATACATATAAACGTATGTACATACATATATTTATATAATACTAGGTATGTAACAAAATTACTATAATTATCACCTTTAAGTTTGAACCGGTGTAAAAAAGGTCACTGCACTTACCCTTTTTTTTTCGAATGAAACGAAATTTTTAGCAAAATTGTAAATAAAATTATTTTGTTTGTTTATTTTAAATTACGTTTTTTTATAATTAAAATTAGTTTGGCAGCCCGTTTAGATGATATAAAATGCACAAGAACACGCATACCTTTATTATTTGGTGTAGAAGATAATAATAAAAGTATTTCAATGTCTTTAGAGGGTTAAATATTACACCTACAGTTTTAATTACAGAAGAAACAAGGAAACAAATAAAGTTAAAAGAATATGAGCAACAGTTTTTTGAACTTAAAAAAGATAAAGAGAAAGAGAGAGAAAGAAAGAATAGAAACATTAACTAAAACTTCCGGCAGTAAATGAAAGAATGAATACTTTGAATAATCCGTATAATTGTTATTGTGCATAAACGTATACGAATACACTTATGTTTCCATAGGCAAGTAAGTAGAGTAGGTTTTATAATTTTCAATATCACGTCAAAATTCTAACATCCTTTATTCGCATAATACATTAAATTTTTTATCAATATCCTTATAAATATATAAGGTATTCATCTTCTATGCCTCCGTGAAAAAGGCGGATTGAAAGGCTCCGAGTTAAAATCATTACAAAATAAATTAATATAAAAGTTTCTACAGCAACTTAGTTAAGTTGCTATAAAGATTCCAAACGATCAATTTCTTGCAAATCGGCTAACAGCCTGTTTCTAGAACACGAATGATTTTTGACATTCGTCTTTTTATATGAGAAACAACAACAAATTTGACTGTTTTTGTTGTTGTTTCACATATAAAAAGACGAATGTCAAATACCATTCGTGTTCTAGAAACAGGCTGTAAATGTCACATCAGTTGAGTCTTAATTTCTATACAGCATTTTGATTTGCACCTTGCCAATGTAATACAATCCATAAATATACGGCCAAACATAAGTGAATCCATAAAGGATAACAAATTGATGTGATGCAGCTAAAATAAAATTTCTGTAAATTTTCTATATTTTCAACGTTTACTGTTATAAACACATTAAAAGCTCCAGGCTGCCGACTATAAGCTATCAAAAATAGAACACGATAACGATTATTTTAACGACAAAACAGCTTTATTTAGATCCCAAGAACCGTTGTCGTTGTAGCCAAATTAAAAAAGTTTGTATTTTTGTTGGCGGCAATGAACAATCTATGACGAACAGCTGTTAGAAAGGCGAAAAATATTTTAATTTATACAACTTAAAAAGAATAATGAACTTATAGATTGTTTAATTCATTGCTGCAGACTTAAAAAAATTAAGGAGCTGAGTATTTGACCACATTTGTCGCAAGATACATTTCTGAACGTGCATTCGGTAGCCTGTAGTTTTGAATGTGTTCAAAGCTCAATGCTCCATAAGGAAAAAAAGTTTTTGTCAGAAGTTTTTGTTTTAAATTGCATCTGCTTGTCGTTTATAATAGAGAATTCTCATTTAAACCTCATTAATATAAATTATTTACGGTAGATATAACACAGAGTTGCTCAGACTGCTAGCTTAAGGAGGTCCTTGATGTATTATCATGTCTCATATTAGAGTCACTTAGTAAAGATCAATATATCTCACACATATATATGTAAGGCTAGCACACAAACAAATACGAAAGAACCTTTGTGGTCTGACTAAGGAATACATAGTGTTGTGGATGTTATAAGTCGTAATTGTTGTCTAAACTATAATTATAGTTTTGGAATTTTGACTCGGTATAGAGCAGTATTCCAATGACAAGCTGAGTATAATGAGGTTAAAACGAAGGCAAGAAAGACATTTGCTGCACAAATCAAGCATCAAATTATATTGGCTAGGATAGCAAGACAGCCATAACAACTCTAGAGAACGTGTATACCGCATGTTCATACATGATTGTCCAAGAATGTCGAGCATTCCACGCTTATTCCTGTATGGGTTTCTGGACACAGGGACATTGAGAATAATAACAAAACTGAAGGACTAGAAAAACCTTGTTTTACAAATGATTCAAAAGCATTCAGACGTAGGATTTGCACTTCTTTGCTAAGGGGAACACAAATGATTAGGAAAGAAGAACAGAAAATCCTGGATAGTTTTAGATATATATAGAGCGACATTTGCATGAAATCCAAACAAAGTCTGTCTTAGAAACCTCATAGTAGCCGTAACGTGATATTGCCCACAATCGCTTCACTTGCCTATAGGTTGAAAATACCTCACAGCGAGTTCTAGAGAAGCAGTAACCACGTGAAAAAAGCTGAGACGATCAATTTTTGTGCACCCAGAACTTATTGACTGTTTTTGTTTTATTACAATTTCTGGCATTCAGGGGCCGACCCCTACTTAAGCAGTTCCTGGCTTGGCTAGAAGAGCTTTGAATAAAATCATCTTTTTCATGAAATTGGTTGGCTAACTAGTCAAGAACAGTAGATATAGTATTTAGGCATGAGATGTATTCTATTGTTAAACTCTTTCTCTCCTCAAACGAATGCCTAATTTGGCCAAAACCTAAGAAGGTAAATAACTAAGTAAAGTTTATTAGTCAAAAATTTTAATATTAAACGAATTTTTGCTTTCACTCAACGCGAATATTGTCTCTACCGCTAGAAGTTTTAATGTGGCTTAAAAATTTCTCAGTAATCGGAGAAAATTTGCTGAATGAATTTAAGGTATAAGACTAAGAGTTTAACTATTTGTATAAGAGATGGCATGATGCAAAGTCGCTAATCATCACGCAGACATAAATAAATAAATAATTATAAAATCATACACAAAACAACAGTTAAAAATACCAACCAAACAAACAAAAACGTACATTAAAAAGGTTCTCTTAACGACAGTCATAAAACAGGGCAAGCGAGGAGGAGGAGAGAAAAAATACAAAATAATTTCAAAAGAATGTATTTTATTAAGGGAAGTCATAATTAAATTAAAATACGTTTTTTTTCTCTTTTTTTTCTTACATTTTATTATTTTTAATGACAGTCAGACAATATTTGAAAAGACACGTGAGTAAAAGCAGCCAGGAAGGAAAAACTAGTGATGAATATTGGTTATTATGTTAAGGGACATAAGAGAAAGAGAGGTGAAATGGGTCATAAACACAAATAAGGACATTAAACAGACCGCAAAATATATTAAAACCATGATAATGTTAATGACTTTTTACGCCTTCATACTTCAACATTTATGGCCAAGATAAAACAGTTACGAACACTGCCAAGACGCACACACACAAGAAATAAAACAATTTAACGAAGTTGCGGGTTGAAAGATGGGTGGTATTTGTAGGGGGAGACAATTAAACTTTAATTAAAGTTGAGAAAATTGTTTTCTGGTGTAAAATATCTTAAAGAGCAAAGTTATTAAAGAGAAGAACAATACGGAAAGGACTAAAATAACTTTTAACTTTTAAATAAAATATAGGATTCTGCAAACCAGCAACTATTTTTTCTGTCGATTTGAATTGACGTTGATATCGCCTTACATAAAACGCAGATTTTCAAATTATGTCTAAATAATTTGATACATACATACATAAGTGGCCATTACAACCCTGTGTCATGGTTACGGCCTAGCTTCTTCTTTTGCCAGAAGACTGATGAGAGGTAGTCGCCGATAGAAATAATTTGTTCATATTTCTTTTTTTTTCAAGATATCAGAGCTGAGATTTGAACCCAGCGCTATCGTCTTAGTAAGCCAACACACTAACCATTAGACCACGGCGACTACAATAATTTGATAGAGTTGTTTAAAATTTACTGTGTTCTAAATGGTTTGCCGCACTATACTGCACATAAGAATCAAAAATAAAATTCAGAGTGAAAGCTTGTAGGTTTTCTGAAGTTAAAGAAAATTCTTTCTATTTCTTGACCTACAAGATGGTGAAATTTGACTTCAGTTGGCTTTTCTCTTTTAAACCTTACTAAATGCGGTTTATTGTATTGGAATTTTTGGAAAGCACAGTACATTTATTATTATTAATTATATTATTTTTAAGCGCCTTAGTAATGAGACAAAGGCCAGTGTTATACCTTCACCCCTGAATGATCATGCCTCATCGTTGCATGTTTATTGTGTGGTGAGTGTCTTCGCTAAGTAGGTTTTAGTAGGTTTAGCTGTTATCTGCTACTTTCCAATAGGTAGCGCTTTTCTCCTAATCATTTGTTTTTTGTTGACATTGGTTAAGGTGGAATAGTGGGCAATGTCGGGGGTTTAAGCTATTAGTAGTCCAAAAAATATCATGACGTCAAACATTATGAGAAAAGCTCAGACAGAGAAACGTAATTCGTTCTTTAAAAGTATTCTCCTACGTTTGTTACATGTTAATTGGTATTGAAAACTAAGGTTTACCCATCTATGGAACATGTTATTGATATCAGTTCATGCCGACAGTTGAAAATTGGTTTCTGTGTGCAGTTAATAATGACAATAGTTGACCACTATTAACAGGCCTTACTATTTGCTATCTCCTACTCTCTACGTGGTAATTTTTAATAATCTTCTGATTTTCACTATCAATCCTCTTTATTCTTTCGCTGAGGAGAGCAACATTTGTCATTTATTTACATTAATGGCCAGCACAATGCATCACATAAGTAGAGGTCGTTCGCTGAGTGCTGCCCTCTTCAAAGAATATGAGGTAAAACATCGAAAGTGACTATTGTCTCTGAACAACTGTTGGCCAATTTGACTAACGTTTTGACTTAACGTCGACAACACTTTAAACAATCGTTAGTGTGCTATTACATAAAACCCTTATTTAGCTTTAAAATTTTTACACAAACGATAATATTTAAAAAATTTGATGATTTCCTCATATTACCACAAAAGAAAGTGGAGCATTGCTAAATTGCTAAATCGAATATAATGACTTCAAATTTTTTCTGCTATAATTTGTTAAAACATTTAGCCGCTAAACATTCAAACTTGTGGCGAAAAAAAAACGACAAAGTACTCTCATCAATAAAACATTAAAAGAGCATTTAATTTTTTTTGTTGCCCTTTTTTTTGTTTTGTTAGAAAATTAGTAACACCCTGTATGGTTGGATAACTGTCATATGCCAAAGGCATAACAAATCTCAAATGATTACACTGGTTGGCTACACATATGAGTGAATTTTAAACACTGTTTTTAGGAAACACTAAAAAAAGCAGCAACAAAATTACCACTGAATGGAAATTAAAACATTAAAAGCATTAATACGGCAGTACTTATTTCGTCTTTTTGTTTTTTTTTTTTGTTTTGTTCATACTGATGCTATACTTTGCCACAGATAATTTGTATGAGGCATTAATTATGTTGTAACCTTAAGCGTTAAGAAATATGCGAAAAAAACACAAATTTAACATTAAAAGCTACACAATTCTGTTGTAGTGAAATGAAAACTATATGAAAATATGTTGCCTTAAAACAAAAACAGGAAAAAAAAACAAAAAACTTAAACACAAAATAATGATATTCAAGAAAAAAGTAATGAAGCATATATTACAAAACAAAACTCTTACAAATAAATGATGGTAAAAACAGTTTTTTTTTTAAGATTAACTGCCTTATAATGCTTAAAGGGCCTATTTATTCTTACTTTAGCTATAACAACTTAAATGGTGATTTACATAATTATGTCTTGTTGTTGCTCTTATTTTCTTACTGTTCATAAGCCTCCTTGAACGTACATTCTAAGTCTATGCATTTGATTCGGTTTGAAAATAATAATAATAAGCATGATATCCCAGTAGGCATTTGCAGATTGTCTGTCCGTGGTCTAGTAGTTAGTGTGCAGGCTTACTAAGCCATAAGCTCGGGGTTCAAACCCCTGCTCTGACATTTTGAAGAAAAGAAATATGAAAAAAAACTATTTCCTTCGGCAATTACCTCTTAGCAGTCTTCTGGCAAACGTTCTGAGAGTAACTGATTTAGTGTTGGGTTTTTTAGCTCTTTTGAGTGAGCGCTCTTTTTTTAGTTCAGCTCACTTCAATGAACTAGGTCGCTCATTTAGTTCAATATTTTCATTTGAATCTAGAGTCTACTGAAATTCAGGTATACATATTAATTTTAGCCTTACAGAAAAATTTAAAGAATTTTGTAATTAATATACAATTTTATTTTCGATCTCACAAATTACTCATGTATGTACAACGCATGCCCGAATTTATTATTATTGTAATTGCAAGTTTGGTTATTATCTAATTATTTAAAATATTTTATTAAAAATGCTAATTTTTATTCAAATTCGACAGTAAAAAATAAATACAATTCCCTTTTATATTGCTTCTACAATTATCACAAAAATCGTTAAATTTCCAAAAATGTAACGTTCTATAAAGTTTCTGGCATCTACGTATATTATTTGCAGCTGGCATTACCAATTAGTATATACCTTCAACATGAAATGTCAAAGAATAAAAAAGATTCAAGAAAGGAAGAGAACGAACTAATAAGAAAGATGAGCGAAAAGAAACGTGGATTCACAAGAAAGAAAGAAACATGAACTACTGAGCTAAAAGAGCATATTGTTGTGAACGGCTCTTTTAGCTCACTTGAGTGAACAGTTCAGTTGAACTAGTTCGTTCATGAGCTACACAACTCTAAACTGATTACCATGAACAAGCTTCTCAAATCTGTCGCTTGGAGTCAACCTTCAGTACTCGTGGATAAAAAATTAACACACACAATATGGGTGTTGCGAGGAGCGATGCCGTATCCCTGACACAGGGTTTTAATGGTCCATTATGTATTTATTAGCTGTAGCTTTTCCATTTAATTTTAGTGATTAAAACAGATTAATCAATTAATTCGTTGCAAAAAACGGTCTAAAAGTTCGCTGCTCTTTAGTATGATATATACATACATAATTGGCAAGTACAACAATTTTTTAGAGTTACGGCCTAGCGTCTCATAGCATCCATTTTATGTGCGTCAGTTTTAGTCCATAAGTATTGAGACCTGTAGTTTAACGTCGACTCCGAACGGAAGAAAAGACTTAATTCATTCATATATAAGTATGTATATGTAGGTGTGAGGTAATAAAGGTTTTTCGAACTGAAGCCTTTAACTTAATTAGGGATTCTATGGTATCTCCCCCAGTTTCGTCGCCCTGACAACTTTGACAACCTTAAAACAATACATATTGATAATCATCAATATGCCGCTTTCTACTTTTTATCGATGCTGCTCAATCTAAAAAAATGAATCTCAACTGATTAGAAAAAGGAATTACGAATGCGTCACCAAGAAGAGTCGCAGGTTGTTGGTATATAATCATACTATGAGCGCATAACCAGAGTATTTTAGTCCCACAAACTGGTTAAAAAAGTCTTTCATTTGTTTAAGAGAACAACAGAAATATTCTTGTTATATGATATGTAAATCCAAGTTCTAATCTTAGTAAAAGTGATCATTCTTTCAAATTAATTTTGTTTCGTTTAAAAATGTTCGCTGGTATTAAAACAAAATTGAACAAATTAAGAGCATGTTCTGTACAATATTTAAACCTTTTGGCATTTTATGTTTTACTATATGTTTTTCATCATTTATATTTATGAAATATTATCTAAAATAAGAACCTATTAATTAACTAAATTATGTATTAATTGCTACATGAAACACCTTAAAAGTATGAGAAAAACAAAAGATGAAAGTAAAAAAGAAGTGGAACATCATTATACTTTTCTTTAATTATAATTTCAATAAATCTTTTAAGTTTCAAAAGCACAAGCATAGAGGTTGATACTGGTATTATTGAACATTAAAAATGAATATAAAAGCTTACCATCGCCATTGAAAGTGTAAAAATAGAAATTGAAGTCAAAGCTTACCTGGAAAAGAAGAAAGAAAATATTTTTAATTACTTACAAAACAGAAAATATAATATTTGGTTTTTAAAGAAATTTGTAATAATTAAATAATCTTATTGGCATTTTTCGTTTAATTAAAGTTACTGCAAGTTTTTTGAATTCTAGAGACGTTTTTAAACTATGAAATGAGAGATAATTTTTAGAAATTTTTATTTTATTTAGTCTATTTGTTTTTCTGTTTTATAAGTTTCTTAAACTCTTACTGTTAGTGTACGAAATTTTGTTCAAATATTCGGTCTTTAATAATTCGATTAATTTGGTGTTAAAACAGAAACTTTTCAATTATTAAGCCATTTATTATGCTGTAATAACCATTTAAGTATGTTTTTAACAATGCCGAAAAATATGCAACACTTTACTTTTATAACTAGAAACAATACCACATCCAGCCCTCCTGTTGCACTGTAGATCGAAAAAAATCGGGTTATAATATGTCGTAAAAAACATGAGTTAATAGATAATATATTCTAGGTATTAAACCAATATTAGTTAATTTAAAAAAAAAATTCTAAATGCGTAAATTATAAAAACTAAAATTTTAATCTTATTCTTGGGAGGGTCGTGGTATAGTAGTTAGGGCTCTCACACAGAAATTCAAATGTCCGAAGTTCATATCCCAGCGAAGGAGATCAATTAAAAAATTATTTTGCGGTTTTTCAAAAATTATAATTTAAATTTAGAGGCCTCTTCCACCTGCTTCAAGAAGTTCATCTTTAAGAAATAGCTTCCTGACATTTCCAGTCTATTCTACCAAGAAACGAATGATCAGGAGCGCCATCTTCTGGGAAGATAACAGCTAACCACTTAGTGAAGACGTTTACAACTCACATTCAACATCTACAGACAGATGGGTCAATTTATGCTGAAAGTATAACACTGGCGTTTAAGTGACCAAATTGACAGCAACTTGTCCCATTGACACAAGGCGCTTAATATCTTAGCATCTATCTATCTATCTATATATTCAACATTCCAATACAATGCACCGCATAAGTAGGGGTTCACCTATAAGTATTGGTTTAATAAAACAAAAAAAAAAAGTGGACAATATTATTGTTTCGCCACAGAGCTCCATAAAGTAAAACAGAA
Organism: Metopia argyrocephala; assembly: GCA_963576795.1. Lineage (NCBI taxonomy): Eukaryota > Metazoa > Arthropoda > Insecta > Diptera > Sarcophagidae > Metopia > Metopia argyrocephala. The sequence goes on along the minus strand of OY756208.1, from coordinate 167,450,861 downwards.
AAAAGTAGGAAACAAATTTAATTACATTTTTAAATGCAATTCGATATTTTTTTTCATTAATCATCATTTGTGCAATTCGATGTTTTTTAATGAAAAATGCAATTCCATGTTTTCTTCACTCATCAAACTCTGTGCAATTCGATATTTATCATCATCGATGCAATTTGAAGTTTTTTTTCCATTTTATTAACATCTATGCACTTCGATGTTTTATTTTTCAACAATATCTATAAAACGTCGATGTTTTTAATGCGGTAAATTGAGGTTAAAGCTTAATACAAATACTTTATAGTCCTTGTCAAATTTTAATATAACCTTTTTCTTATAACACAACAACAACAAAAAATTTGAGATCAAAGAAACAAATCTATCATCCATTCGTAGTTATTGTGGAAAATTTATTTTGCAATAGAAACCCAATCTTGAATATATTTTTCGAGTTTTTCTATTTTTTATGTTTTATTACTATTATTATTATTATTATTAGATGCAGTAGCGAAAAGAGGGCAAAAATTGCCTTCGAAAGTGATGTCAAAAAGACTGAAATCGATAGAACATAAGGTTCCTCTTAGACTCGCGATTAAAAAAAAAATCCAATTTATTGATGCAACCGGTCGTATTTCAGTTGTATCCAAAATTCCGGACTTGATGTTAAATGGAGAATTGGTAAGCTAGTAAATCAGAAGATATATGCTTTGAACTTTGAAACAGATAAGATCTATAATTATGTGATTTTATAAATACAAATGATTTAAGAATTTTGAAAGAAATATAATGGGATATAAAATCATATCTGAATTTTTAAATTTTTGTAGGTGCTTTTATTTTTTTTTTTTTCTTTTTTATTTACATCTTTAATAACAAACAATCGATGCAAAGAATAAATCGATGTATTTTGTGATAAAACAATGTAACATGGAAGGTAATTTGCAAGGCATTACATCGAAAAGGAAATATCGATGTTTTTTGTCAGTGTGCATTTTTTGTTGTTCTATTATGAATTTTAGTTTTTAAACAAAATTCATTAATTGATTTATTCGACCCAACAATTTTAATTTTTTTTTCCATTAATTCTATGAAATTATGTATTTTGTTTCGCATTTTACCATATTTTTAGAAAAATGTAATTAAAAATTCATTTACACAAAACGGGGATTGTTTTAATTTTAATTCAATTATATTTCAACATACATACATACATACATACATACATACATACATATGTGTTCATACAAAGGTTGTTTTTATATGCAATTATAACTTTTGTTGATTTGTTTGTTGCTATTGAACTATTGGCCTTTTCACATAATGGCTTAAATTGCGTTAACAATTTGAATTCAATTCATATGTTTGATTGTTTTACTGGCCAAAACGCAAATAACGAGAAATGTTTTAATTAAACCGCACCATCTGGTGAATTATATTTTAATTTTAAATTTTATTTATTTGAAACGAACAAAAAAAAAAATCAATTTTAAATCAAATTTATAATAGAAATATATGTCTATCAGGATATGTTGGCAGCGGTTGTAGTATTTAAATAATTATTAAATGATTTTTGTATGTTTTGTTATGAAAAATAGGCCATAAATAATTAAAAGAATATGTGTTTTTATTACAAAGAAACAAAATTAAATTGAAATTTTTGTGCTGGAATTGAAAAAACAAAATTGTTAATCTAATAAGTCACATAGAAAAAAAATTGTTTTTTTTTCAATCATTTCCTGCTGAGGACAAAGACAGAGAAAAAATTATATATTTTCAATTATTTATTATAAGAAAATATAGAGCCAAATATTAGCATAGTTTTAGGAGTTTATAAATATTTTCTTTACTTGTTTATTTGAGCTTAATGAATTAGTATTTGTAAAAAACTATTATATCGAGTGCAGAAAAAAATTCACTTGAACGTAATTGATAGAATAGAAAGTATTTTATTCACGATTGGAAATATAAACTCAGGGTATATAAATATATTCTAAATATTTCGATTATGTTGAACTCAGACATGAAAAAGACATGCAAAATCATACTTTGGTTTTAGAAAATTCAATGTTAGCGATTAAACATAATTCCAATTTAAACACAAACACTACATTGGAAATTTGACAACAAAGTATGTTTTTACATTTGCTTTCTAATACAATTCCGACAAAATTGGAGTCTTTGACATCCCTGAGTACATACATACATTCGAGAATAATTGGCCATTACAACCCTGTTTTAGGGTTACGACTTATCTTCTCAAAGCACCCATTCACTCCTTCATAAAGAAGGTACTAAAGTACATCCCTCAACCTAACCTGGGTTTTTATAGTATCTCTCCCAGTTTCTTTGCTTTGAAGAACTTCAAAATAACGGCCGGTACCAACTCTGAAAAACCCCCGTCTTATATTCGATAATCAATGAGGTATCTCCTTCAACTGTGCATCAATGCTGCATAGTTGCCCAGTATGTGCTTTGATCACTCGATCGCCTCGTCACATATCGCTCAAAGCGGTTTCTACCTTACTTAAGTGTTCATTAAATCTGCAGTGGCCCGGTCAGACCTACAGTTTAAAGTCGACACCAAACGAAAAATTTAGAATACTGGTCGCCGAGACAAATAATTTTTCATATTCTTTTTTCTTTAAGCGCAGGTTCAAACCCGGAGCTCTTGTCTAGAATGCCAATACACTAACCACTAGGCTAGACCTTGAATAATACATAAAGAAACCAAAAAATTTTATTTTTTTTTATGTGCTGGAGGCCCGAAGTTCGAACGCCAGGAAGAGTGTAGATCTAATTAAAGCGTTTCTAACGAAACAAAAAAAAAAAAAACAATTCAACTAAAAAAATCCATTCTTAAACAGTCAAAGAAAAATAAGTCCTTCAAGTATGAGAAAACTGTATGCTATAGAACCATCAACTATTGGCACAGCATGGTCCCTACAGGATATTGAATCTTATCAGTTAAGCAAACAATATGGTACTAAATTTCTTTTAGTAAAGTTTCATTTGCTTAAACTTTGGGGTTATTTCATTGTTATTTTCATGCCAAACTAAGTACAAGCTTACTAGATAAAAACGTGGCCTTTAATACTCTACACACTATAAGGAACCGCAAAGGATTCAATTATTTAATAGAAAACTTTGAATCATTCTATCAACTTCTATTTGAATTTAACAGCTTAGGTTTTGGTCATTCAAAGGCAGTTTGGTTTGGCTAAATTTCGAAATGCTTTGTGCCCGCACTAAAAGAAAAAGTCATTTGTATCATGCTATTTAGATTTAGCAAGACTTTTGCCTGGAAATGAGTTCGCGTGACTGCAGTGCCTGCAAAGAAATCCTCTATTGTCTTGGGTAGATCCTTGTCAACGTATCACTTGGTTGTGAGTCACTGAAGAGCCGATGTGCTTAACATGATCAGAGGGTAAGATTTTTTGCTACAGGACTAAAATCCATCAAAGTTTTAAAACTACATGCAGGAAATCCAAGCCTACATCTTTAGGAAAATCTTATGACTAGGATTGCAATGCAAGCCATACCTACTGTCTACTGTTGGAGGCTTAGCTAGTCATCAGTCTTTTACAAGTTTTGGTATTTAAACCAGTCATATTAGCTTTAAATTAATATATTTATTTCCTTTGTTCTTTGGTGAAAAATTAAGAGAAAAAACTTCATTACACTTGATATTCTTCCGGTTAATATATTAAAGGGTATTATCTACGTTGAGCTTTTTTGTAGATTCCAGTTAAGTGCAGTTCATGCCTGTTCAGGTTTTGGAGGAGACTGGCCAAAAAATTTTCAAAATTCTTTTAGTCATCTGTTAGTAAATCCTTCTAGAGCGTTTAAGTAGCGGAATTTTACATTGATGTTTAAAATTTAGATTTTGGTCTGCCTTAAAACATAAGCTGATACCAAACCAGTTTCAGTGTTCCATATTTGTGCCTGTTGTCATAATGGTACCTTAACAGAAGAAGCCACGTGAGCGTTTACACACGATACTGCAACCTTTTCTGAAAATTAATTGGAACTCTTGAATCATTATATTGTTGCAAAAATTTAAGTGCAAACCAACTCTCTACGGTAGGCGGTGGCTATAGTACAACTAACCTAAAAGTGGTTTTAATTTCATTACTTCGACTTAAGCTATTGCTTATGAATCGGTTTTTAATTTCAAGATGGTGTTTTACTACTATTTTAATCGATTTGTTTGTGTTTTTTTAAAAGAACTTTTAAATCGACAAACAATTTCTATAAAAATATTCTAAAAAAATTTAAAAACAATTTCTCTCTTCATTTACAAAATTTAATTAAATTTTATTGGTTTTTACGTTCTTGTTGCTACACTTCATTATTTTCTAAAGGTTGTTTAAAATATATTTTATATTTAAATTGTATAACCAAAAATCATTTCTGTGGTTACAACTGACAACTGAGCCTAAATAATAATGAAAGGAAAACGCCTACTAATCCAAAAAATATATTTTTAAAGAAAGCTCATGTTGTTTGGCATACAAAAACAAAACCACAAGAAACCGCAAATTACAATGAAGTGGGGGAAGATGGAGAGAGAGAGAGAGAGAGTGGTTTTTAGGAAAAATTATAACCTTTTTAATATGATGTTAAATGTTTTATTAGGGATTTAATGGATGGCTATATAAACCAAAACAGACAGACCACAAAAAACATTAACAAATGGTTTGAAAATGTTTAAGGAAACAGCTGGGTATACGACACTATGGTTTACACACGTCAAGGCAGAAAGAAATATTAAGAGAAACTATTTACAAATATTGTAAGACGTTTGAATGATAAAAATTTCTTATGAATTTTTGTTTTATTTTTAATTAAATATTTTATAGAATAACAAAAGCCTTTAAATAGTTTTCAATTTATTAGCAAATACATATGTAAGTACATATTTCATTTAATTTTTGGGTCATTCATTATTTACATTACAGAGCCTAAGCATAGCATAAAATTTCAATTACTGAACAAACCATTTAACCATAACTTGTCTAATGTGATCTAATTTTTTTATTTCACTTTCTTTTTTTTTTTTTTGGTTTTTTTTGTAGAGGCTTGAAAAATTATATATCCCTTAACATATGGTTAAACAAATAAAACATTTTTCCAGGTGAGTGAAAATCATTCATTACCCACTTAACACAGAACACAAAACATAGAACACTGACATGACTGCCGTTACTACTCTCACTGAGCTCTTTCACTTAAACCAACAGCAAGCATATCCTTAAAAAAACAGAAAACAGAAAAACTAAACACAGGATATACAGCCATTAGTTTTACTTTTACTGGATTTTAATTTTTTTTTTCCTTTTATTTTACCTTTTTGACTTTTATTTTTGTTGGCTGGTAAAGTGTAATAAACGGCTCTTTTCATCATATGGAAAATATTTTGTATGAGCAGTGTATGCATGTGGCCCATGTATTTCAAGAAAATGTTGGTTAAACATGATTTTAAGGATTTAATAGAGGGTTTAGTTAACTTTGGGGTGTTCCTTTTAGTCCTTTTGTTTTATGGTAGTTGTTGCTTTTGATTACTATTAATATATTAAGGAATACAACGAGATGTTTTGTTTTTAGAGAAAATACAAATATCAGACAGTCAGCCAGTCTGACAGTTTTCTTGATAAATAAAATAATTTTTTTCGTTTTTTATATCACAAGCCACTAGGGTCTGTCATGTCAGTTCCTGCAATTTTTTTTGGTAAAAGTTTTTTTTTTTTTCTTTATACTCCAATTTATTTAAAAAAAAAAGTATTTTTCTTTTTTTTTTTTTTTGAAACAAAAAATAGCAAATTTTTATGTAATAGCTTAATCTAATAAATACAAAGAGCAACAAAAAAAAAAACCCCAAGTTGTTAAAAGTAGAGAGGGTTGATGGGGTAATATCATGTCAAAGAAATTGTTTATGATGGTTCCAGGGCAAACGACCATCCAGAAAACAAAAAACGAAAATCTCAAATAAAATTAAAGGTTTTCTGCAGAGCGCTCAAACTTAATAGGGGTATTTATAATGTTTAATCAATTTGAAGGTCGGTATGGGATACAAAAAAAAAATAAGAAGAAAAACAGAAAACAATAACCCTCATCATAAAAATCATGAATAATTTTTTTTAAACTTCACATTTTTCTTTTTAACAAACGGGGTTAAAACTATAAAAAATGGCCACAAATGTTTTACAAGCATGACATTAAAAGAAAACAAATATTTTAAATATTTAAAAGGTCATGAATTTAATGGATTTGTTTCAAATAATTATAGAAATTAACTTAAAAAAGTAAAAAATATTTAACAAAGTCAATCAAACTCAACTAATTATGGAAATGTTTTACAGTAAAACAGATATCTTGCAAACTAAAAGCAGAATTGCTTTCTTCAAGTAGGATGTATAAATAAATGGCAGAGAATTTTCTTTTTAGAATTAAAGAACATAACAAACCCTTTCCAAATACAGACTTTCAAGAAAAGTTTCCATAACATAAAGCAAATTCAAAATATTTTGGAATTAGAAATCAAAAACACTACCTGCTTTCTCATTAGATTGTAATATCTAAAGGTCGAATTAGCCTTAACGTTCTCTTACGTTCCGAATCGACAGTTTTCGTTTTCTACATGAAAAATATGTATACTCAACAGAAAATAGTGCTTACCAGTAAGTTATTTTGTAAGGAAGAAATTTTAAATACTCACTTATTAGTGCGTGTCAAAAATGCATGATTTTTATATGAAATGACCCGCTAAAATGCAACAGAAATTCAAATTTATTGCAACCAGTAAGCAAATAGCAGAAAAAATCTAAAATAATACCTTACCCTGTAATATATTTGGTAGCTTTAATGTATAAAAAACAATATAATGCTTCCATTATTGCTTACAATTTTATTTATTGCTCACAAATCTTAGTTACTTAGTTTTTTTTTTTTTGTTTCTTTCCGCTCTTTTTTAATTGACTTGGTACTGCAGTGTACAAGTAGCTATTTGTAGCACATCCTTGTCCTCTGCTCGACATAAAAGCAAGTTGCAATTTTAAAAACAGCGCGTGTTTCCTTTAATATATTTTACTAACTGAACCCGGTGTGCTTCGCTACCCCTCGTTATATAATAAAATTAACGGCGGTGTCGTGTTTCATAGTTATATGGCGGCGTTAACAGTATTAAGAGTAATATACTACCAAATAAAAAAAAAATCCGTTGGAAGGAACAAATTTATACAGAGAACAAAACGTTTAAAACTTTCAGATAAAATTTTGTGTGAAAGGGGGCGTGGCGTAAGAAATGTTTATTTATACCTCGCCTGGAGTATAATGTGTATACAATTTGAAGTAAATCTGTTAAAAACTATATGGGAGCAAATACATAATTTTAAAAAAGTGGGCGTAAAAGTGGGCGTGGTCCAAAAAAGTACCCTATTAATCATGGCAGAGTCCCAGTTAAATGCTGTGAAAATTTCAGGTAGATCGGTCTAGAGGTTTGGTCTCCTATAAGATACAAACAAACAAATGAACAAACACACATTCAATTTTATATATTTAGATGAGCATTTCATTCAATTTGATAACTAAACTGATCTGAACTAAATTTTTTACTGCAATGCTCAACATAGTCTAGTATGAAGTTTGTTGTATGAGTGAACGATGTTTATCTATGCATCGCAAACATCGATGTTTCTAATTCGATGTATTGTTAAAATATCGATTAATCATATGATACGATATCATTCGAGGCATCGATGTATTTTTTCGATGCATCGAAAACCATAAAACCATACTTATAGTTTTAAGGTGTTTTCACGCGAGAGCCCTGCTTAAACGCTGCTTATAATTGTGTTTTATATCCATGACTTATTTGAACATGTAGGTGGACAGTGTGGCCATATACATTTTTTATAGCACTAAGTCACAATAAGAGTTTTTAATTATCGATGCTAATTGTAAATCAGAAATAAATTTGACAAAGATATTAAGGACATTTTTTCAGTTTTTCTATTGGATCCACGCTTTAGAAAAATAAATTTTGTAAACCCAATTGCTTGTTCCAAAGCCGTTTTTAAAATTCAAGAGATGAAAGCAAAGGATTTAACAGACGAGTCGGGCTCTGATACTTCAGATAAGGTAACAGACAACTTTAGCCTTTGAAGTGATCATCACAAATTAGTCCAAAAAATTGGATGATGAGCTCTCTGTGTATTTACGTAGTCCTTTTAGTCGATTTAATGAAAACCCTTTTAAAGTATGGTACAATTCCTAAAATTGTTCAATGTAGCATACAAACACTTAACCTGTTTGCCAATTCCTTGCCATCTGAAAAGCTTTTTTCAAAAGGTTCATCAGTTTTGGCACAGCAAAGTGTAGGCTTAAAGAGTTAATAAAATATTAGTTCTACACACTCTTGAAAAAATATTGGGACTTATTCAATTATACTAAATTTTGTTAAAGCAAAATGTTTTTTATTTATTGATATTTTTATATGTTTTGTTTGTCTTGCTAATATATTATAATTTGATATATTGCAATACATCGATGTATTTTTTTTTTTTTGACAATCCCTAGAGTGTTGACTTATTAGACGAGAGCTTCGATTTTAAACTTAATCCCTACAATTTTAAAAGAAAGAAATAAGAAAATTCGGCAACTAACTCATTATCAAGAACAAGTTTCTCAAGTCTGTCATTTGGATTCAACGTTAAACTTAAGGTCCCGGTAGTCATGGAACTTGACGCAGACATTATGGGTGCCGCGAAAAATTAGGTCGTAACTCTGAAAAAGGGTTGTACTGGCCAATTATGTATGTAACGGCGAATCTGTTAAATTTTTTTAAGCATTCAGACAAATTGAACCTGTTTTTGTTTACTATTCACTCAGATGAAAACCTTTATTTACTTTTTAATTTTCACACTATTTTGAAGTAATTTTTTGCTTGTTTTTCTGATGACTTTATAACACTCAACCTAATATTGAGATTTCGAAGTGCCAGACTATTTCCAAATTATTTTATTTGACAGAGTATCAGATAAACTTTTATCGCACATTTTGCAATAAAAATGTATTACAATAATTGTTTTATAATACGTTTCATAAAACAATATGGCATTTGAAGATTGTGTACTTACATATGTATAAGTATGTATGAACATATATACAGATATATATATTTTTTATTTTATTTTTTACTTTTTAATTTAAGTGTAACATTTTGTCACTTTTTATCACAGTTTAAACTAAACAATTAAATAGATAACGAGCTAGATATTAAATAATTTTGTTACAAAAAGATAATGCTTTAATTCAAAAAATTAGTATATTCGAATAAATTAAAATGATAAGCACTACACGAGGGCAGTTTGATAATGCAAAAAATTAGCATGCAAAACTGATGCCCTCATAATGGGTACGGAACAAATAGTTGCAATTGATCCATGACATTTTAGGTCTAACAACGACCATAATATTTTCCAACGCGTTATACAAATTCTAAAAAAAAAAATATTTTCGAACGTGTGGCCACGGCACTGTTTTTAACGTGACTCATTACAAACGCGTATATTTGAAAGAAAATATTCAAGTGATGTCATTAAACACCCAAAAGGTTTTGTTTTGATGTGATGGAGTTGTAAGACTCTGTTATATGTAAATTGCTTTCAGTCCATAGGCGATTAATATTTTTTTTTCTTAACAAATCTCATAATGGATGTTTATTTTATTCTTCTATAGGGTGTTTTTTTTTAGAGGTATCGAACTTCGAATTGAAATAAAACACAAGAAAATCGTTTTAATGTCCATCAATTTGGCTTTATTGGAAGGATAATTTTATGCCATTAATGTTTAAATATGATTTCGGGCATGTGGCCGCCGCGGCTAGCTCGAATAAAGCCAATTCTACAGGTCCAATTTTCAACCACTTTTTCGAGCATATGGGGCCGTATGTTGGCAATAACGCCACGAATGTTGGCTTCCAAGTCCCCTAACGTTTCTGGTTTGTTGGCGTAGACGAGCGACTTCACATATCCCCAAGGAAAATAATCCAATTGTGTCAAATCACACGATCTTGGTGGCCAATTGACAGGTCCATTCCGCGAAATTATGCGCTCATCGAATGTTTCCTTCAATAAATCGATTGTGACGTGCGCTGTGTGGATGGTAGCGCCGTCTTGTTGGAACCACAACTCATCCACATTCATGCCATCCAATTCGGGAACAAAATAGTCGGTTATCATGGCTCTATACCGGTCTCCATTAACGGTAACTGACTCTCCAGCATTATTTCGGAAGAAGTATGGCCCAATGACTCCACCAGCCCATAGAGCACACCAAACAGTCAGTTTTTGTGGATGTAATGGCGTCTCAAGGGTCTCATGTGGATTCTCTTCACTCCAAATGCGGCAATTTTGCTTGTTGACGTAGCCATTCAACCAAAAATGAGCCTCATCACTGAACAAAATTTTGCGATAAAAATCAGCATCGAGATCAATCTCATTTTCGGCCCATACACCAAAATCACGACGCATTGCATGGTCTCGCGGCTTTAATTCTTACACAAGCTGGATCATGTAAGGTCGCATGCCAAGATCTTTGCGCAAAATCTTCCATAAAGTTGATGGACAAAGCTCCAATTGCTGTGCACGGTGGCGAATCGATTCATTCGGGTTCTCTTCAACACTTTGCTCTACAGCGGCAATTGTTTCTTCGGTGCGCAATGTTCGACGTCTCTGCGGATGCGTATTAATTGCTCTGATGGACGATTATGTCGACCATAAAATGGACGGAGCTTGCGGTAAACTTCGCGAACTGAACCGTTATTTTCGAAATAAATTTGCACGATTTGCAAGCGTTTTTCTTGTTGTCAACTTGATCATGATGAAATGGCAAACCAAACTAAATATTAATCACTTGACAGCTGACAAAATGGCCGCCAGTTAAAAAAGTGATGCCAACTTAAAGTCTTATACCTCGAAAAAAAAACACCCTTTATAAGGTATCCCAATAAATGACTGTTTCTTTTTTATATATGTAAATCTACAAAATTTAATAGCGTTTTTCAGGCATATATCTTTCAATGATGATATTCCAGAATATTCTACTAAAAAAATCACAAAGTAAGTGCAGTATGATAGTTTCTTTTATAGTAATCCCACTGATAAATTATATTGGGGATTTAATTATTATTTAAATGATTTTATCATTAATAGTTATACAAATTATTCGAAATTAATAGTCGTACTCACGCCTGCAAGTTTGAAAACGTAGCATATCTGCCTACATTTTACTATTGTTTGGCATTGTTTGCTCCGTTCGCAAGACTAAGGGCGTTTGCAATAAAGAGTAATTACCGCTTATAGATATAATTCTATATTTTTATGTTGTAAAATTTTAATACTTAAAATACTTCTCTTTTAAAAATTTTAATTTTCAAAATAAATAATTTATTTTCGATGGTGCCTGAACAAACAAATTCATCAATTGATATCAAAATAATTTAGGCTATTACTAGACTAAACAATAACAAGATCATATCTAACTGGATACCAACTACAATGTTATTTTCTTTTCCAAATGCCACATCGAAGTGATCTAAGTCTTACCAGCTTAAAAAAAAACTTTGTTCAATAACTCACAAAATTCTTAAACTGACATCGTATATTAAGTCTTAGTTATGCATTAATAAGCATCAGATTATTTGCTCCAAAACATTGAATTAGTTTATCTTATATGGTTTTAGTTTTTTTCTCTTTTACTACTGCTCTTACAAACAAACGGGAGTGCATATACGACAATAATCACAGTGACTACACAAAAATATATACTGAGATAAAATACACCAACAAAAAGCAGGAGGCGAGAAACAGTAAAACCTGAAAAGATTTAAAATAATCAAAAAAAAACTGTAATTGTTTTCAGCAATTTATAAGTGTATGCTATTTGTCCAACTTATAGGCATTTAACTGTTAAAGCGTGCATAACGAAATGACTGATCAACCGCTTGAGAAAACAAGTTAATCATCTACTCAAAGTAAAGGTCGTTTTTTATGTGCAGCAACTGAATCAAATACAGATGTGACTGGCAATATACATTTATTTAGGGTTGTTAAGTTCTTAAATAGTTTACAACTAAATTCGCAGAAAAAATGCCCAAAATAAAATAATAATAATTAGAAGGTAAAAAATAAATATTAAATGTGAAACCTAAAGACGAGTTTTTATATTTTTGGCAACACTTGAAACCTGCTTTATTGCAAGGAAGTTGAATGATATGAATCATCTATTTAAATAAGTTTGTTTCGTCATAAAACTGTTTAATTTGACTAACTTATGACAAAGTATGCACAAAAAATATAATTTCAGTATAAGATTTCTATAAAAAAATTTAACATTCAAGGCTGAATAGTTAATGAAAAAATATGAACCTTAAAATAGGTTGCGCACTAAATGCAATGAAGTTTGAAATTATGACGGTTTCTATTCAATTAATTTGAACTATTACCGCCAATGAGTAATGCCCGATGAAACTACAGAGCATTATTTTGCATGCATTTATTTTTCTTCCATATTATTTAGAAAAGCTTCTCCCTAACTGTAGTTTAGATGTGGTCTACGGTATGATGTGTCGTTTTCGGATAACTGATTCGTCATTCAAAAACTATCTTATAATATTTAAGAAGGCTCAGTAATGTTTTTTACGGCACTGGGTGCAAGAACTTAATAGACAGCAGCGCGGCAACATATCGTCGTGCGGGAGTTTATGTGCTCTATCAGCCATTTCATATTTTTATATATCTCGAGTCAATGATGCCACTTTAGGTTATCGACTCCAAATTTTTCAAGTCTGCAATCCATTTTCGGATATCTCGTCCAGTTTCTGAGATAAAAAGCTGAAAACGTATTGCAATTTTTAAAATATTTATAAAAGAAACCTAAAGTGGCTTCAATAACTCGAGATTTATAAAATGGCGGCTAAAACAAAATCTTCGAAGTTTTAGAAATAGCATTCGGTGGGGAAGATTTTTGTTTCAAATTGACCTAAGATCAGGTTTTTTATTATCAGTACAATATTCCCCGTAGTGTAGGGCTTGTTAAATTTTTAGTGACATTTCAACCCAGTTTGTGGATGGGTTTGCACTAGCAGTTTAGCACACTATCCACTATACAACTGGGGAACCCTATTTTTATTTTGAAGCATAAAATATATTTGAATTTTGAAAAAGAGTATATTTTTATTTGTAAATAATTTTCAGCAAAGGCTACCCCGTATTTTAGATACCCTAAAACTTTATCACAAATAATTAAAACCTATATAAACAAAGGCATGAAAAATTTGTAAATATTTTCTCTTTTTGTGCTATCTTGATACGTGTAACTGTGTTGTATTACGATAATGAGTACAGTAAAACCTGTTTTTATGCGGTAGATAGGGACCGCATAAAATTAATCGCATAAAAAAATTACACAAAACTTCACAAAACGCTATTCAAAATAGCGTTTTCGCAACATAAATATAAATTATCTTTCTTTATGCGATAAATAGGAACCGCATAAAAAAAGTTTAATATCGAAAATAACCCAAAACTTTTTTATTTCATTAATTTAAGTTCACATGGGGATATTTTTAAATATTTTATTTATATATCTACTCGCTTTATATACAAAAATCAACTTAATCATTAACGATCACAGTGGCTTTCATTACTAAATAATATCAACTCGCTTACCACCTAAGTAGAAGGTAATCAGTTTTTGCGACGTTAAGCGGCAAGTAGATTTGCCACACAAATTTTGGGAGCAAGCTATCATTTTTAATCTTATTGCGAACCTCGAAGAATTGTAATTCTCTTAATTGGTAACAATTAAATCTAAGCTCTCATGTGAACATTGGGATTTCCAATCGTGGTTCAGAGAGTGAACCAAATAGTTCAATTTATCGTGTGAACCATTACATATTGGGATGAAAAATATATCAATAATCGGTATATAAAAAAATTATATTTTTGTCCACAACATACGTTCCATTAAAGATTATCGAAATATTTCGCAATTCTGTATATTTCTTTTAGCAAAACTGTTGATGAATTTGTTTTTTATGTTTAACTGTCATATAGCGACACTACCGTAAAAATAAAAACCACATAAAATAAATCGCATAACAAAAGAAATCGCACAAAAATAGTCCGCATCAAAACAGGTTCTACTGTATACTGTATTTTCTTTCTCTCTTTCCATATATTTTTTTTTTCTCTTTAGAATACAATATTCATTAATAAATCTTTTGTTACAAAACCAGCTGCACTCTCTAAATTCTAAATAGTACGCTTCAGTTCTTGTTGTCGTGAGCACATTTGCACACAACTTGTACCAGTTTTGCAAAATTACTCGGGGGAAGTTAAAATGGAATATTTACAAGTTTTCTTCTATTTACTGCTATTCATCATTACTCTGTTGTATTTAGTGATACGTCAACATTATAGCTATTGGGAAAAACGTAATGTGGTGTATGAGAAGCCTCATTTATTTTTGGGGAATATGAGTCAAGTTGGCAAAACTCAGACTTTAAAGCAGCCTTTCACTAATTTCTATCAAAAGTTTAAAGGAAAAGCTTTATTTGGTGGTTTTTATTTGAGTGCCCGTAAAGCAGTAATTCTATTGGATTTGGATTTAATCAAGCGAGTATTGATAACTGATTTCCAAGATTTTGCAGCTCGAGGCAATTATTTCAATGAAAAAGACGATCCTCTATCAGCGCATTTATTTAATTTGGATGGACTCAAATGGAAAAGTATGAGAGCCAAATTGACTCCTACTTTTACTTCAGGAAAAATGAAATTTATGTTTCCCTGTGTAGTAGAAGTGGGTGAACGTTTTGTTAAGGTTTTAAAAGATTTGATAAATGAAGCAGAAAATAAGGAAGATGGTTTAGAAATGCGAGAGCTATTGGCCCGTTTTACTACAGATATTATAGGTTCTTGTGCTTTTGGTTTGGAGTGCAATAGCCTCAAAGATCCCAATACACAATTTCGTGTTATGGGCAAAAAAGCTTTCACCCAGAGAAGACATGGCCGTTTATTGTTTTCTTTATGTCAAGCCTTTCCTAATTTTGCACGTAAGTTGGGTATAGCAATGGTGCCTTCAGATGTCTCTGACTTTATGATGAATGTGGTGAAGCAAACAGTGGAGTATAGAGAACGTGAACATATACAGAAAAATGATTTTATGAATTTATTAATTGAGTTAAAAAATCGTCAGGATACTGAGGGTTTGTCGCTGGAACAAATTGCTGCACAAGCTTTTGTTTTCTTTTTGGCTGGCTTCGAAACCAGTTCCAGTACCATGGGTTTTGCGCTCTATGAAATGGCTATTAATCAAGACATGCAACAAAAGGTGCGTAAAGAAATTAATGATACCCTAAAAAGATACAATAATGAATTGACCTATGAGGGAGTTAAGGAGTTGAAATATTTACAGCAGATTTTATATGGCAAGTAACTAATTTATTTCAGTATGAAAAGTTTCTTAACAAATTTTTACATTTTATGTTTCAGAAACCATGCGCAAATACTCCATAGCCTCTATCACCATGCGCAAGGCTTTAAAGGACTACAAAGTGCCAAACTCTGATTATACAATAGAGAAGGGCATGATAGTGGTTATACCCATAGATGCCATACATCATGATCCTGAGATTTATGATAATCCCAGTGAATTTAGGCCTTCACGTTTTTCAACCGACGAAATAGCCAAACGTCATACCATGTCTTGGCTACCTTTTGGTGAGGGTCCTCGCAATTGTATAGGCTTGAGATTTGGCAAAATGCAAACCTTAATCGGTTTGTGTTTACTCTTAAAAAATTTCCACTTCACTTTAGCTAAAAAAATGCCACAACCCTTAGTTTTTGATGAGAAAACATTTGTATTGACCGCCAAAGGAGGCATATGGCTTAAATTGGAAGAAGTAAAGTAGAATTAAGGATTGAAAGTACGAGTATTTTTAGAATTATAAATATATTGTGATATATCAATATTACTATTTAGGAGACTATTTAAGAATATATTTTATGATAAATGTAAAATTGAATGAAATTTAAAAGATATGATGTGTACTTCTAAGCAATATTACAAAAAAAAAAATATATAAATGATTATAAGCTATAAACCGAAATAAACTTTTTATTTAAACAGCCTATGGTTAAAGTAACAGACTTTATAGATCGAATCGGGCTGAAAATCGGGCAAAAAATTGTAAACAAAGTAGCATTGGTTTTCGTTGGGTTTCTTATCTTATTCCTGTTTTTTTTTTATGGAGTGACGCAGTTAACAATTTTTATCTATTTTAACGCTATTTTGAAATCAATGAATTTAATGTTTTTTTTTGTTTTTTTTTTTTTTTTTTTGTTTAAATTAAAATAGTCTGGTAGTTAAGAGACACTACTGTATTAGTACGTTCAGTATGTTATTCGTACCATATGACATGCAAAATATTTCGAATATAATTTCTAAAAAAGTAGGGTTTTAAAAACACCAACTTGTAAAATCATGTGTATAAAAGTTTCTTCGTATTTCGCTTTGTAAAATTTTCTCTAAAAATTTTTGAAGACACCTCTAAACATGATAATAAACAATTTTCTGCACTTGGGTATCAATTAAAGAGAATACGGAAATCGCTCACACAACTTGGAAAACGATTTAGACCCTAAAGGGCGTGTGAGATAGTTTTTTTGCTTAGGTGGAGGCCACGCAATGAGCGGCAAAGCGGTGAGCGTCTGAGCGGTAAGCGGCAGAGCTTCGAGTTTGAGCTGCAAGAGGCTTATTAATTTCTGAGCGGTTAGTGTGGTTAGTTGTTAAAATGCCATATTTTTATTTTTAAATTTGGTAATCTCTCTTGCCATAATAGCGGTCGGCTTTGTACAGATGAAATTATAAGGTCCGCATTCACTTTTGCCATGTTTATACTTCGTCGTTCAGAAATCAACTTAAAATTAGAACAAGTTCTATTCCTGAGCGGCGCCGCTTAGCCACTCAAAAATGCTGCTCATTGCGTGGTCAATTCAGTAGTATTCCAAATGTTTTAATTTTTTGCCGCTCAGCCGCCAATTGCGTGGCTTCGGCCTTACGTGACGTTTAAAACTTTGACAAAAATGCGTCAAGCAAAAAGTGTTATTTGTTTATCTCTTTATTTAAACTCCCAATATAAATTTATTCTTATATTTTTAAAACTAAAATTTAACATAAAACACATAAGACGGCTAATTAAAAAAAAATATTTAAAGAAAATTCAATAGCAACTTGTTTACTTTCTGTTGTATTAAGAGTACTGGGACAAGTGGCACATAAATGTCAAAGCGAATTAGTAACGTAACGCGATGCCGACTTTTTCCTTTTAATCAGTCAATAATATACCACAATAGAGCTATACCTAAGTTTCTCATCTGATTATAACAAATTATAACAGTTACAACTCAGACGGCAATAATTTTGAAAGCATCTTCTTTTTAACTGAGCTCAGGCAAAAACAATTAAAATTAAATTAGATTTTTAATTATACTATCTGAGTCCATCTGAGCGCGCTTCTGATATAAAACTCAGATGAGAAACTGTAAATAGTGTAAATATAGATTAAACGACAAACTTGAAAATTAACATTGAAAAAGAAATCGGCAATTTGAAGTGAAATATTATTTAAAATAATATGAAACAGATGACATTTTGAATCAACTCCAAAAGGCAGCTATCAAGGCAATATTTGTTCTTCCCATACATACAATACATACATATGTATATGGATTTAACTCTTTCAAATAATTAGTTTATTTCAGTGCTAGGCATTTGGTTGCATGCTATTGAATGTAAAGACCAATAAATTTCGAGGCTGGAGTCTAATACAGCCTGCCCTCGTTAAAACTACGATATTACTTTTGATCCTATAAAAACAAAAACTTAAAACGGGTTTTGAACACAATTTTTTTAATTTAAATAATAAATTTCTTCCCTAATTAAAAAAATATTCCACTAATGTAAAAATTAAATTCTGGTCAATTAGTTTTTAATTGAATCAATATTCCCTTTGATCAAAATAGCAATTCCCTTACTGTTTACAAAAAAGATATCAATAAAGGGTGCCCCAGTAGTCTAGTGAATAGTGTGCTAGAGCTAGTGCTAGGGCTGAGGGTTCGATTATCCTCAGCATTGGGACTGCAATGCTCCGTTAGTGATAATAATTACAATTTAATTTAATATTGTATTGCAATTTATTAAAAACTTATAAATATTATCAATTAACTTTTTAATTGGTTTAACAATTTTCATTTTGGGTATGTTCGTTGTGGAACTCAGTTTTGTTCTATGTTTACTGTTGTTAAAATATTTAGTTCTATTGATGTGTATATGCGTTCATTAACGTACAAATTGTCACAAAACATTTTATTTTTTATAAATTTGGATAAAAATTTATTTCTGATCTGGAGGTATTTAAAATTTAAAGCGATAAATTATAAAACTTTAAAGCCAAAGAAACAAAACCTTAAAATATACAAGTTTTGTATTTTATTTATTATTATTTTTTTTTTAATTTTATTGTAACAAAATTTGCGAATAAAATATCTTCTATTACTTTACTTGTTTATTAACCACTGATTTCAATGTGTCACTCTCAGCTGTGAAAAGAGCAACAAAACACAGCAAAAATATCTTTTTTTTTTACAAAAAATGATGTGTAAATTAACTTTAACAAATTAATCACTTGTCAAGTGGTCAAACAAAATCCAAAAAAAAAAAAATCAATTTTATCTACTCAACTAAATAAATAAACAAAAAAAAAGAATTTGAATAATACTTGGCATTATATAATAAATTTACATTTTATTTTAAGTAGAGCCCCAGAAAAGTAAACAAAAACAGCAACGAAATGTATAGAAGAACAAGAGAATAAGAAATTCTATCATTAAAATTAATCACTTGCAGTCAATCACAAACAGACTTACAAATATACCCTTATAAACACAGAATTACATATATAAAGTCCCGCATAAATTAAGACATTTTTTTTAGTTCTCACACATTAGAATTGATTAATTAAACAGTATTTTATTATAAGACGGAAATAAGAGAAAGTGAGACACAGAGAGAGAGAAAACTGGGGAAGAGATAATAGAATATTGTAATTATTACGGTTTTTTTTTTTCATTTTTGTTTAGTTTGTTAAGCCTGTCAAATATTTATCATTATGATGACAATCAATATTAAAACAATAAACAAAAGTCAACAACACTCAACACAAAAAAGAAAAAAAAAAAACAAATTATAACAACAAAAATATTTATAGAAAACAAAATCAAAATTCTTTTAGAAGTGTTTTAAAAGTGAGCTTAAATTAATTATAAGTGAAAAACAACAGTCAGTAATAATAAAAAAACAATAACAAAAAGAATGAGTATGCAAAAATTAAATATTTTAATCAGTGTTGTCAATTTTTAAATTTCAGAAAACTCTAAAGTCTAAAAAAACGCAAATCGAATAGTAAATTAATTTAAAATTAATATTAAATTAATTAAGTGGCTAACTAAATAAGCAACAAAAAAATAATCATTGAAATTAATGCAATTACAAGAAGAGTGATCAATTTTTTTTTCGTCAGAAACGCTTTTCTATAACATTTTAAATTAAGATTTGATGTCATTAGAAAAGCAAAAAACAATAAATTCAATATAAAAAGTTGTAGGCACTAACTCTCAAATTTGTTGCGTCGAAAATTTTAAAAAATATTAAAAGCAGTGGGACAAGCTCAAAGTTTTTTTTTTTTTTTTTGATACCAATACTCAGGAGTAAAACCCTACTCATGTTGTCCATGCATAGGTGGAATAGAGTGGAAATGTCAGTTGACTACACTGTATATAATTGCATGCTCAGTGTATATAAATCTCATAAATAATATAAAGAACGTGGGCATCAGTGTTGCCACAGCTCTTAAAATTTGTTAAACAAATTTTAATATCAAAGTAACAGTAAAATTTCCGGTAATTTTATTGCGTGTTTATGTTCATACATACATACTTATATACATACATCCTATGTTTTAAATACTAAGCATTTAAAGATGTAGATCGATTTAACAGAATTTGGTGGACTCATTGATAAATCGTATTATATTGATTATAACTGAAAATTTTCCTTTGAGTTCTATAAAAAAATACAGTGGTACATACTACTTTTCATCAAAGTTTATACATATGTTTGATTTAAGGGCCCCATACACGACAACAGCATGCACTACTAAACTAAACTATAAACTAGCTATATATTTGTTATTATTTATTGTTTATTTCTTTATTTGCAGAACGGATCATAATGAGTCGTGACATAGCTTATGTCGTAATAAAAACGATTTGAATATTCTGAACTTTTAATTTTCCATAAAGCTATATTTACACCACTTAAGTTCTCATCTCATAATAACAGATTATAGCAGTTAAACGGCAAAATAGAAAATGTTCTATTAAATAAATATAATAAAATAAATTAGATTTATAATTAAACTATCTGAGTCCATCAGAGTGCGCTTCTGATATAAAACTCAGAAGAGAACTTAGGTGGTTTAAATATGGGTTGAGAAAGGCATAAACTGGTAAAGTTCAAGGAATTGATTCCAAAAAAAAAAAACTGAACTGAACTAAGTAAATTTGCCATCCACTACAACGGCAAGATTCCACCATACACGACTCAACTGCTGGAACAAACACTTGATTGCGCGTGCATTTCGTTGTCGTGTATGGCCTACTTTAAATATAGTAAAAAATATTTGTCTGCTTATCAAAATATTATTTGTATTTAACAGACCAGCCAAAATTAGAGTGTAAACCGTAATCTATCTGTCAAAAATTCTCATGTCCATACAAAATGTGTGAGACCAATCCAAATACTGTAGGGCTAACACTTTGGAATTAAAAAATCCAATTTTAAAAACGCATAAAACGCGAAGTTAGTTGCAAAGGAATTGTTGTTTTTTTTTAATATTATTTGTTATAGTGATAAGTAATCTTCACTTCAATTTTGTGATTTTATTTCTCTTTATTATTATTAAGTTAGTGATAAAAAAATTAAGTAAACCTTACTTTTCTTATTCTGGCGCTTTGTTTTAAATTACTCATTACAGCGTTATTGATAAACCCCAAGTTACGTTGCGTTTATGTTTTAGTTAAGGTTCGTGTGTTTTGTGTGACATTTATGCAAATAAAACAAATATTAATTATATATTTTCTTTTGCACGCAAATCAAATATTAATAAATGTAATACATATATAAATTCATTTACAATGAAATCCAGCCATTAGGAATTATTTTCCAATAAAGAAAGGTGTCCATACTTTAACAGAAATTTAAAATTTTTTATGAACTTTTCAGTTTTATTAATTTAAACACTTGACCTTTTTGCATCGGTAGCCATTTACACAATCCTTTCATAAAAACATTACCTTCAAACAATTAAAATTTTATTGAATCTTAAAAAAAAGTTTCATACTAGTAAATAGTAAATATATAAAAAAATGTATTCTTTTAAAATATTTTTATTTCTTACTGTTTCAATAAAAAAAAGTAAACATCTACACAAAGAGTAAAAAAATCTAACCATTTTAGTTTGAAATTAACAAACACGACAACACTGTTGATCTTACAATTACACTAATTTACATATTTTTACACTCTTGTTGACTTTTAGGATTAAGAAGAGTACATGTGTAAGCACACAGTGTGTGTGTGTGTGTGTGAGTGTTAATATTTAAATTACTCAAGTTTGTGTGTTTGTAGTACTCGCTATTATATTTTAAAAGAGAGTACTTTTTATGCCATAACCTACATGTTCACTTTTATTATTTTATTTCTAATGTTAACAGAGTAAATAAAACAAAAGCAAAAACAAAAACCTTTCTAACAAACAAAAAATAAGTGTTGAAATTAAAGCAAATAGGTATGTAATCCAGATTAGAATAAAAAAACATCTACATGTTTTGTTGTGTTTTTTCATAATTCCTCTTTTTTAATATTTGTTTTAATATTTATTTCTAAACAGCATAATTTTTATAATTTGTTTGTATTTAACCCCGTTTACCGTACAAACATCTTTTCACACTTAAAAAAACAAAAAAAAAATATATATATTTAAATAAAGCCCAGCATCTTGTTGTACAAAAGTAATCTCTTCTAAGAGATTTCTTGAATTTCAAGCGATAACTTATACGTACGAGGTCATTTGTATACTGCTTTATTTCTTATTTATTTTTATTTATTTTTTTTTATTTCTTCCATAATTAATAGTCGTTGGTTTGTTTAGTCTATTGTTGTAGACTGAAATAATTAATAAAACTACTAATCGCTTTACAGTACTTTAACAAAACTAATTTCTAATAATCAATTTTAATCTGTTAATAAATTTCACTTTTTTCTGGTTTTGGTAATTTATCAAATACATCTCTAAGAAAGTTTATTAATAAATACTCGTAATTAAATAGAAACAAAAATTTGGCAGAAAAATGTAAATAAAAAACGAAAAATTTTCGCAATTTAAAAGTAACTATGTACATAAATTGGGCGAGACAAAAAGTAATGGCGGCTTATTTTAATAAAAACTTTTACTAAGGAATACTTTTATAAAGCAAAACCATTACTAAATTAGTTTACGTTATTATTTCTATTTCATATAAAACTTGTTCCATAAACAAAATACACGTAAAATATTCCAGTATGTTTAAAATTAGAAAACATTACAATAACAAAATACATGTAGCAATCAAGTATGTTTAATATTAAATAAATCTAAAAATTGTAAATGAAATTGTTGTAGAATTTTCTAAAATCTGTAGTTTTCAGATTTTTGAGTTAATTGTATAAAAAACGTTATAGAGTTTTAAAGCGAAAAGTATTGGTGTTTCAAAAGAATTCTTAAATAAAAAATGAATTTTATAGGACATTTCGTAAAAATACTTTAAAACAAAATTTCATTTGGAGTCAGTAAGGCTTTCTAATCAAAAAAGGTTTATTCTTAGCCTTATACCTTTACTCTAAATAAACTTAAACTAAGATTAATATTTTTAATGAAATTGAATTCAAAAGTACTTAAAGCTATTAGAAGGAGCTGTTGGCCGAAGTACTTTAATATCTGCTGTATAAATGTTACATATGACTTTCAATTAAAAATAAAGAAAAATGTCTAATTTTCCTAAATATGCGGACCATAAAAATACAGTCATATACTGAATTAAAGTCATAATAGCATCCAGTTAGTATTCAATATGAGATCTTCCACCAAATAAATCTTAATAGTTGCAAACTTACTAAGACCATTAAAGAAGTCTGAACTAATAAAACAAGTTTGTGCTAAATAAACTGCATATATAGAGTGTGGGTAGGTTGCACGTGCTTATAGTAAGATAATTTGTTCGCCTTAAGAGACTCCCTACCATTCGGTCCCTGACCAGTCTAAGTTAAACCATACGGGAAGACTATAAGATCAGCACTATTCTTCTGTGATCCATCTACAGTCCGATTGATTAAAGAAGTGAAGATTATTCCATCTTCTTTCTATGCCTTAAATGAAGGAGTCTCCCGAAAATTGCAATCGTATCAAAGTTAGTAAATTTGCTAGTATGCGTTCCCCTGGTTATTTTGGAACAAGAAAATCGCCAATCTATCGTTAGTCTATTCATATTTTAGATAGTCTTTTTAATATTTAAGAAGGATTTCATAACATAGTCGTATTCATCAAGAGTTTTCTCGATATTGGCCTTGACGATATTTTTTAGGGCCTTCTGCATCAAACTTTGTTACCATAGGGTATCATAAACGTTTTTTACGTTTCATTTTTAACTTTGTGGGTTTTGTAGCTGATTTTTGATTTTAATAAATTGTTTGTTGTCTTTTTTCGAAAAGCACATGCTGGTGTAGGTTATCTAAAAGCCAACTTATGTTTTTAATTGCTTTTAATTATTTTAATTTAATTTTAAAAACTGTTGTTATATGGGCATGAATTGAACGCCCTGTTAATAATTAAAATTGCGATTAAAAAAAAAAACTGTCATATGGCTGGCTTTGTCACCAAACCCATTCACTATTTTGTTTGAAAGAAATTATAACCCTTTAAGACCCCTACCGAAATATAAAACAGAAGCATTTGGTTTTTTTTTATCACAAACCCTAATGATAATAATTTTAAATAGAAATTTTACAATTTTTTCTAAGAGGGAAGAGAAAAAAAGTGACATGAGTTTCACTGACTCAATAGTTTTAATGGCATATGGAAAAATTCCCACACATACTTACAATTTATAATTAAATTGTTTAGACAGTATAACAGAATATGCTCGTACACAAAATAAAAGCGAGCCAATGTGCCTCGTTTTATGGCAACATTATTCACATTTGATGACAAAACAGAAGCCAACAAGGCACACACTAGAAGAGTAAAAGAAAGGGATGGATTGCCTGTTATTTAAAGTGTTGCTCTTGCGGACTTTGTGTTTAAGTGCTTTAAAGGAAAACAAAAAAAAACATTTTTGTTTCTTTTTGATTAAACAAATCAGAGTATTTTTCTCCTTTTTTTCGAAAATTTTTTT
This sequence comes from Metopia argyrocephala, assembly GCA_963576795.1. Classification (NCBI taxonomy): domain Eukaryota; kingdom Metazoa; phylum Arthropoda; class Insecta; order Diptera; family Sarcophagidae; genus Metopia; species Metopia argyrocephala. The sequence continues at coordinate 167,426,265 of OY756208.1, read as the reverse complement.
TAAAACATTTATTTAGCAAAAGCAAAGGGTACACTCACTTTATTTTGGTTTTGAAATTTGTAGTGAGGCTGTCACTTTTTTTTGTGTGTGTTTGTAAAGAACGACAGTTGGTTAAAGATAAGTGACATTTTCATAAACATTGCATTAATGCGTTTTACATTAAGGAGCAGACATATGAAAAAAAAAATACGCAAATTATTTAAAACAATCTGCATTAGTGTTTACGAATGATAATGAAACTGGCACAGCAATAAACCAAAAAGATTTTATTTTTTCTTTCCATATTCACTCATTTACACAGGCCCAAAAGAGTAAGTGTCATGACGTGTCATGTCACTTTTGCTATATACCACAGCTTCTTTAAGTGCATTAAGTTTCGTTTACAAAATTGAATTTCTTTTTTTTTTTTTTTTTGTATTTCAAGTCATCATCATTAACACAGTCAATCAAAAAATCCATCAACCACTACTTTATATTTTATTCTCAGTCTCGTTTTCGATATGAAAACATCAAAATGTTTTAAACGCTGTGGTGGGTCATAATGGTGTTCTTTCCGAACAAAACAATCCATTATCTGGTAATACACTATTGGTTTTTTTTATGTGTATTTTCATTTTATATTCAGCACTTGTCATTGTCTACTTACAAGTTATTTGCTTTTTTAAATTTAAAAGCAAAATCTTGACACTAAAATATCTTAAAAAAAATTTTTAAATAATTTCTTTTAAGTAGATTTCAGTAGATATTACAAAGAAAGAAATATTAACAAATTTTAGAAAAAATACATTAAAAAAAATTCAAGTTTGTAACGCTTGCACAATCCGTTCACATTACAAATGTACATCCAGATTATTTCAATTTTTTTTTTACTAAAACTTTTCAATAAAAATCTTTTTTCAATCAAGTAGATATTTTTCATTTTATTTTCTAACTACATAATTCTAAATATCTCGCTAGAGGACAGTGCTGAGCATTTTGTTTTACATACAATGGTGTACAGGCGAATGAAAAAACTCGTCTTTTCTCTCTGTAACCTTCTATAAAACTTCTAAAAATCAAAGTCAAGTGATTTTAAGTAAAAAAGTTTACAGACACCAGAAAAAAACCATAGCCATTCGCTAGATCCCCAAGTTCTGGAAATGGATATTTTGTGAAATTCAGTAATTTTTCTTGCTATTCTAGCTTCTAGTCGCCGTGGTCTAGTTGTTAGTGTGTTAACTTACTAAGAGGATAGTGCCGAGTTCAAATCTCAGCTCTGACATCTTAAAACAAAAATATGAAAAAATTATTTCTTTCGGCGACTACCTCTCAGCAGTCTTCTGGCAAAACTCTAGGAATAATTGATTGCCATGAAAAAGCTTCTCAAATCTGTCGTTCGGAATCTACATTAAACTGTAGGTCCCGGTACTCATGGATAAAAATTAACACACACAACATGAGTGCTGCGAGAAGCTAGGCCGTAACCGTAACGCAGGGTTGTAATGGCCAATTATGTATGTATGTATTCTAGCTTGAAGTGCATAACAAAAAGTACTTTCAGTCTCAGTCTCTTCACCAATAACTGACTTGTATTGATTGATTGGTTGGTTCAGGTGATCCTCCCAAAGAACTCGCAGCACATCTTGAAGGAGTTCTCGTATCACAAGTCTGGTCACAAGCCATGATGTAAATTAAAATGAACAATGTCGGCTCTGATATAAAATACCGGTAAAGCGAACCCGCTACATTCAAAAATCGATAAATTTTCTTTCATCTTATAGGAATATTCTAAGGCTTAAAAGTATACTGAGCTCAGAGGTATTTCATTTAAAAGACAAAAAGTGGTTAAAAATTTAAGTTCTATTTGTAAGCGTAGTAGATTGCGGTTTTCCGGTTTATTGTTTTTCGAACAAAATTCGTGGGATTTGCAGAAATAAAAAAAAAAAATAAATTAAAAAAAATAAATATAAGTTTACGGTGTAATTACTACTACCCGCCGAAGGTACGGATAGGCCTCTTATGTCCTTCTAGACAGGTGATTGTACCTTTGGCACTTCAATTATAAATAAAGCATTGATTTTCTGGAGAAAATCTGCAGCTTTCGACGTGTAACCAGATATGCATTAATCTGGTACTATGGGCAACAGGTTAGCCAAAAGACTTTTAACATGAACTAAAAATTGGGGGTACGGAGTGTGTTTATTTCCTACTACACAGGAGCTCAAAACTTGACTAAACTGGGAGAGAACTACAACAACAGTAGTCTGTGCTAAAAAATAAATATAATTTATAAATAATACGTTCCCCCCACCACCGTCCAAGAAGACAATCTACAAAGAAACCGCTCCCCGACATTCCACTCTATTCCACCTTAACCAATGTCAACAAAAAAAAAAAAAAAAAAAAAAAAAAAAAAAAAAAAAAAACGGGACAGTATGTGTTCGCGTCAGCCTGCAATAAATAAATGTTTAAGAAAACACGTTTCAAAAATAAAAATTTTATAAAGATAGTATTCAATTTAAACTTTCTTTTTTAAATGAGCTCTTTAAAAATAATTAATTGAGTAGCAGCATAATACACAAAATAATAACGAATTTCCATATAAGAAGCAGAGGAAAGATCTTAATGAGTTTATTATTTCTTGAAATTTTATAAACATTTTTAAAATTTTTTTTAAGAATTTTTTTTTTCTCGAAAGTTTAAATGTTTTTCTATTTAAGTCTCACCCGTACATTTGACCACTCAGACTGCTACTGCTTAACACCCTTCTTCCATTGTTGAGTGATAATTTTTCTCTATTTGTTTTACAGAGATTATATACTAAAAAGTACATCTCAAGTTACTACTTTAACTGCTACTGTTTGTTAGAAAAACTAAATTTTTTATTTGTCTTCTGTCTCTCTCTCTCTCTCTCTATGTCTGAAATGATGTATTTTTGTTTTGTCAATTGGCACTTAAATTTTTTTTTCTGTTTTTAATTTAATTTTATCTATAATTCATTGCATGTGAGTGCAAATGTCAAAGTGATAAGTGAAATGTGATATAAAAAGCCTAAAAACATGCCAAAGAATTTCTTATAATGATATATAATGATTGATGTTTTAAATCATTACTTAGACTCTGTTGTTAAAGACAAAAAGAATTTAATTAAATTTTTTTCTCAAGACTTAAAATAAAAGGAAAATGATTAAAAATTTAAAAAAATTTTTGAAATTTGAGGAAAATTAATTTCCAAAAAATATTTTATTATAAATAACGAGTGTTCAGTGAAGTTTAACAAGTAATCAGGAATCAATTAAGGCCAGAAAAAGCTTCCAAAAAATAATGAAATGTGCATAGCAAAGAGAATGATGCTGCTATAGCGCAAGGTCTTGAGAAAGACGCCGTAATGTCGATTTACTTGTTTTCAACTTGTTGACCTTTGTCTTCGACTACAAAAAAATTTTATTTACCCCTAAAATACAGCCCGTTTGAGTGGCAATTAAACTAATTGGGCTTATTTGAAACTGACTCAATTGTGTTTAGTTTACGGCGCCTGTGTTTTGAAAAATACCAGTGTCTTCTTTCTACTTTCATTCAGATTTTTTGGCTCTGGTGAACATTAAGTGTTTTGTCAGTTACAGCGTTCTTCAATTCTTTCAATGATATGATTAAATTCCTACGTAACTAAGCAAAATTTCCATATATGATGTGGAGACAAACCTCGAGCTGGTAACAAATAATCATTACATCATCGATTTATATTTCTGTCGAAATGAGAAAAGATCTACCGTTATGGTGAATGTCGGAGCGTTATCGAACCCCATTGACTGTATTTTTGTTTTCAAAAATTAACGAACTAAACATGAACGATATTTGGTTTCAATATCTGGTTCATAGCTTCTGCATAACAGTCAATTGGCTGCTAAATAAGTTTACTAAAAACTTTGTTTCCAGAAGAGGTCTTGTTCCCAGGCATCCTTGTTTGTGCTATTTCTCAGCTCTTTATTACTCCTAATGGGTTATGTTAAGTCATTGGTTTATGCCTATAAACCACCAATTCTTGTTTATTATGCGTAAGCAGATATTTAAGCTACCAAAAGTTGTTAACAAATAGAATTCAACAGACCATATAACTCTAAGTTACGACGGTTTATGCTTCTTAGTATTTATTAAATACCCTATTATAAATATAATTTAATAAACAAAAACCTAAAGCTGAATTGTATGTGGTTTCTTAAAATTTTCTTTGTGTGATTAATGCGCTTACCGACGGCTTATCAAATAGTTGTCTAAAATAAATTCTTTACTTCACACTGTAGAAAATTAAAGCACAGTAGTGCGGTAACAAAAAGGAAAGAGTGATATTAGAATTTTACTAAATTATCAAATCCACCTCGTATATACATTTTTAATAAAATTGCCAACTATTATTCTAAAAAAAAAAAAATTGAAAACAAAATTTTTTTTTTCCCTTTTTAAACATTGCCTGGCAATTGACCTAAAAGTGACAAGTTCTGTAATAAATGTTTTTCCCTTTTACTATTTGTTTTTATTTTTATCTATTTTTTTTTTCTTGTAAATATAGAATATGTTGCATATAGTCATTAAATATCAAATGGTTGTAATTAAGACAAAGAAGAAAAAAACATTTTCAACTATAAATTATAGTGTAGGAAAGTTGTAATTTAAAGAGAAACATTTATAAAATAATTTTAAAGTGAAGAAAAACTAATAAAGATTTATTTATGATAAGGAAATAATTAATTATGCAAAAATGTATAAAATTCCTTTATTCAAATACTAGGAAACAAGTTATACCACAGAAAAAAATATTAATAAGTAATTTACACATAATTCCTACTTAGGACAACAAAGAGAAATTTTAATACTATACTATATACTATTTTAATTACTTTTTACTATTGTTTGAAAAAAAAGAAAGAACAATAAAAAAGTAACATATTTTAAGGCGATTTTTCTGAATTTCCTTCCTGTCATAAAGTGTAAAACAATTTCAGCCCAATTCTAAATAAATAAATAAATTGAACTGTAAGTTCAAATTTTAACTGTTGAGTCTTACCCACATAGAAGTGTAAAAAAATTATTTGAATTTGGCTGGATGAAATTGAAAAATTGATTCGGATATGTCTATACAGTGTCGTTAAAAACAAATCAAAACAAATAAGTAATATAAGTACATCTTCAAAAAAAGAAATATGAAAAAAATATTTCTTTCGGCGACTACCTCTCAGCAGTCTTCTGGCAAAAGCTCTGAGAGTAACTAATTGCCATGAACAAGCTTCTCAAGTCTGTCGTTCGGAGTCGACATTAAACTGTAGGTCCCGGTACTCATGGATAAAAATTGACACACACAACATGAGTGCTGCGAGAAGCTGGGCCGTAATTCTGACGCAGGGTTGTAAAGGCCAGTTATGTTATGTATGTATAACTACATATATCTTAAATTTTGATTGAAATAGTAAAAATGTATTTATGAACTCTTTTTTTTTTGTCAATATCACAATTAAAACACATCATTGAAATACAAATGGAACTGAAATTAAAGCAAGAACACTGTGTCGGACATATTCCATTCCTCTATTTGAAACTACTTAAGGCGGGTTTCGACGGTAATACAAGTCGTCAAAGAGAAAATATTCTGAAATTCCAACCGTATTTTAAAAAAAGAGAGTAAAAATCTTACGAAAGATATTTTTGTGTTTACACTGTTGGTAGAATACTAAAACAAAGTAAAATGAAAACATAAAATCAAAAAACATAAAAATGCATCTCTGATCTAATGAAATGTTATGGATTTTTAAAAAATTTAAAAAAACAATGAGAGCCGCACGACTGTCAAATTTTCGACCGTATTTTCTCTCAATGTCGTACGCGCTTATTACAAGTTTACACGATTTTTTTTTTCTGTTATTTTACTGGTATTGTTGGTAGAAAAATGTCTTACATTTTAAATTAAAAACTGTTGTTTGACGATCTTGTAAGAATATTGCCGAGAAAGTCCAAAAGGCTGTAACATCTTTATTGGTAACTGGCAACTCAAAAAAATTCGGTTGGTTTTATTTTATATGAAAAAAAATAACCTGGAAAAGGTTAAACAGAAGCACATTTAGATTCTTTGCTGCCATAGAAGAACCCTTAATCATCACTACCCTTAGAAAGATTAAACTAGCTTAATGACAAAAACATGTGCTGAAGTAACTATAAATAAGAGCTTTGTTACTCGGTATTTAAGTAAAAGGTTTTTCAGTTAGTCTTGTCACATTAGTTTTTGAATTTAAAGTTGTTTATAAACACAGAAACCTATTTAAATTTTTAATATAAAGAAATACGTTTTCGCTTTAAGTGATTAAGTTTTCAATTATTTTTATTTGAAAGAAATTGAATGCAAAATATAAGAACTCCCCAGCCCAAATTTTGCTCAATTACTCATAGTTTTGGTCAACACTGTTTAATAGCTTGGTAGTACATATTTTGATTTAAGCAAACCAAATCATTAAAATACATTTCTAAACATTTTTCTAACTTTAATTTCAAGCAATTTTGCTATCGTTTCTATAAGAAATCATTATAATTTGATGGTTTTTCTTTCATTATACAATCGGTAGAAAGAAATAATATTTTTCAATCTGCCTTTGATATATTCTAAGCAGCTCTTTGTATTTCGTTACTTTTTTCTATATTTTTTTGCTTCAGTAAAGGATTTACATGTAAAGTAATATTTTAAAAATACAGCCAATATGCCTGAATAAACATTCAATAGATAAAAATGAAATGAAAGAATAAAAAAAAATGTATTTTTTTTTCTGCTGGCTGGCAAACAATTTATTTTTCCCTTTGGCCAGGGGTTAAACAAATAGCCAAAGCAATTTGGTAACAAGAAAAGTGTAATATGGAGAATAAAATACATAATCAATGAATGTAAATCATTTCAGTTTCTTTGAAAGAATTGTTTGCGAAAAGTAAAAAATCTTCTTAACAAAATTCTGTTTTTGGTAGAAAAAGGAAGAAAAAAAAAACAAATTCAGAAAGTTGGTAGAGGGCGTTATAAATATAAAAAAAAGACAAAAAAGAAATTGCATAATAATATATAATACTGGCTAAAACTAAATCCTTTTATACACTTTTTTCTAAGCAATTTCATGTTTTGTCTTTTAAAATTCAGAAAAAAAAGAAAAAATTCGTCTTTTCTTATAACTGTGGTTTGCCTGAAAAGAGTCAAAAAAATAAATAAATTTATACAGAAAAAGAAAGATTACAAAAAAAAAAAAGAAAAAATGGTGTTTCAAATGAAAGAAAAAGTTTTTTTTTTACTCTTTAGTTTTCTCATTTCATTTCTTTCTGGTTCTTTTTATTAAAATTGTTTTTTTCTGGTTTTCCTTTTACTTCATTTGTATTTTGTATTACGACTAAATAGTATTTACGTTAAGTAGTAATACGGTCGGGGTATATTGTAGTTATAATATGGACTTAGAGATAAGATTGGCACAGGAATACTATGAAAAGAAAAGCTTAAAAAAAGAAATATTTTTTTTTCTTTTATTTCCCTACTATTTTGCCAAACTTTTCAGACAAAAAAAAGAAATCTGTTGAAATAAAAAGAGAGATGACAAAAATTAAATAGAAATAATAAAAAAGAAAAGCAGATATGAAAAGAAAAGAAAGGTATTAACCCATAGATATCTCACAACATAAAATCAGGCACACTTTCTTACACAGTGACATATTACAAGACGAAAATGTTACGAAACTATGGCTTCAAGTACAAACAAAGTGACACATAAATAATATTCAAAATAAGTAAACCATTGGCGATCAAGTATTTGCTTTAGTACCTAAAGTAATGGCGTTCTGTCAAGTTAACCGAAAGGTATCGCACATTTACAGGGCTTTTCAAGAGCGACGGGGATAGCAAACAACGCCATATTTCTTGCCGCTCTTTTGACTTTTCTCTAGTGAAAAAATTTGAATCCACAGGCACAGAACAAAATGTTTCCGTGCAAGTGAGACAAAGAAGTGCACGTAATGTCGAGAATATTGCTGCCGCTGAGGCTTCAGTTGAAGAAAGCCCAAATGTGTCTCCCACACGTCGTTCTTAAGTGTTGGGCTTCTCTGTGACGTCGTTGTGGCGAATTTTGTGAAAAGATTTTGGCCTACATCCTTACAAGATCAACTTGATGCAAGAACGGAAGCAGCTTGACCACCAGAAGCGTCGTATGTTCGTGAAGTGGGTTCAGCAACAACTTGAAAATGTTTCTGATTTTCATCGAAAAATCATCTTCAGCGATGAGGCTAATTTCTGGCTGAATGGCCTCTTCAATAAACAAAACATGCATTATTGATCAGACAGCAATCCACACGTACTCCTTCAGTCATCATTGCATCCCGAAAAAATTACGGTTTAGTGAGGTTTATGGAACGGCGTCGTCATTGGGCTGTACTTCTTCCGTGATGATCAACTCCGGCACATCACTGTGAATGGGAATCGCCACCGTTCAATGATAACCGAATATTTTTGGCCCCAATTTTATAATATGGACTTGGAGGACATGTGGTTTCCACATTACGGCGCGCCGTGGCGCCACAAGCCACACAGCGAATGTCACAATCAATTTATTGGAAACCAAGTTTGGAGAACGTATTATCTTATGAAATGGTTCAGTCGATTGGCCGCCTCGGTTATGCGGTTTGACGCCGTTAGACTATTTACTCTGTGGCTACGTCACGTCTATGGACTATGCTAACAAGCCAGCGACGATTGCTGAACTTCGTACAAATATCGTACTTGAAATTGAAGCAGTATTGCCCGATTTATGCTTGAAAACCGTCGAAGATTGCGTTCAGCGTCTGGACTTCTGCAAGCGTGCCCTTGGTGGCCAGGCAAAAGAAATCGAGTTCCATACATAATGGCATCGAACATACTTTTACAGGAATAAAGAATTGATTATTGATTGGTTATTGATATCCAAAAGCGTTTTTGTTTTATTTAGAAAAAAAAATCTTTGTAGCGGTCTTATTGAAAAACCCAATAGTTTGTTTTTCCACAGTTTGTTTTTTCTAAATAAGCTGCATTTCAAAATATCGTGGGCATTACGGTTTGCAATGCTTCTATTATGCAGAATTTTTTAAATCTAAAAGCTTCGAATTTATAAAAATTGTCCATACAAAAGTTTTTAAGATTTTAGCAAAAAATTAAAAAAAAAGCTTTTCACGGGTATGCTACTCGTAGTATAAAATACTGTTTCAATACCACAGATACATACGAGTACTTAAATACATAATTGACCATTACAACCCTTTGTCAGGGTTACGGCCTAGCTTCTCGCAGCACACATGTTGTATGTGTTAATTTTTATCCATGAGTACCGGGAATTACAATTCAAAGTCGACCCCGAACGACAGATTTGAAAAGCTTTTTCATGACAATCAATTACTCCCAGAGATTTTGCCAGAAGCCGGCTGAGAGGCAGTCGCCAAAAGAAATAATTTTTTAATATTTTTTTATTTTTTTATTCAAAATGTTAGAGCTGAGATTTAAACCCGGCGCTATCGTCTTAGTAAGCCAACGCACCAACCAATTACATACATTACATTGAAAACATAATTGGCAGTGGCAAAAACACAAAATGAAAAAAAAATATTTTTGTTACCAAAATCTTTAAAATGCAAGAATATAAAGAAATTTTCTTTTTTTTTTGTAATATTTTTGTGGCTTTCCTTTAATTACCTTTTTGCTTGAAAAAATAAATACTATTTTGCAGCCTTGGGAAATTACGCACATGATACCCGCAAGAAAGGTGTATGAGAAAAACTTACCTAAAATGAAAAACAAAATTGAAAAGGAAAAAAATTAAATTTTTATGGTTTAAAATGATGTTTAAAAGTAAAAAAAGAAAATGAATTATAAAAATTCAAATTATAAATACGACATCGCTTGATAAAGAAAAATGTTTTATCATGGTTTTTAAAAGGGCATAGAAATAATATTTTTTTTTTTTTTTGGCAGGCTTTCATTTATTGTGAAAAATAAGGGTTTATTAAACAAAAAAAATTTTTTTTTTAAATTTTTTTTTAATGATTAGGCATAAAGTATGAAATATTGATAAAAAATCTAAAATATTTCGTTTTACAGCGCCCTTATATTTTATTTAAAATGAATGATTTATTTGATTTTGAATTTTTTTTTTTGCATTTATTTTTTTATTCTCATATGCTGACCACTAATAAGGTCAACACAACTTTGCAGCTGGTTTTAAAGCAATATATCTACTTATATTTGTCAAAATACATTTGCTGTTGTTCTTGGTTTTGGTAGTATTACTGTTTTATTACTTTTGACTGTGGTTCTAGAAACTCTGTTTATGTCGGGCCTCGATAAATAAAATAATAACAATAATAAAAATTAACTACAATAACCGGAAAATGGTTACAGTTTGGCCAAATTTCTAGGTTCTTTTTAAATGCCCATAACTTTCAAAATACACTACAATCAATCCTGCCATGCCGTTTCGGCTTGACGTTGACACCTTGTATAACGTATTATATTTGTACAAAAGAAATTCTGTACATTTTTTTACAAAAGGAATCGCTAATAGACTTCAAGCTCAGTTATTATTAAAATTAAAAGGAATAAGAAGAATAAAGAATTTAAGTATTTTTTCTTCAAATGATAAGGAAGACTTGTTGTTTTTCTGCACTAAAACCCCTCTCAAACCCTTCGAGTTTTACTCTTTGTCTCTAAATAGTGTGTCTGTTTATTACTCGGGCAATAGTGATATGATTACAACAACGTGCTTAAAAGTAAAATGTTCACAAAAGAAAGAAGTGTTTTTAATAAAACTCAGTTCCCTAACTTAAATTTTTGAAGATTTATCCCAGGTGAGGTATATGTATAAAGACCATATTCTGAGAAACAAACTGGCGAATATAAAGTGTAAAAGATTTTTTAAGTTTCTGGCCAATTACGGTCTCATCATTAAGACCACACCATACTGCTTGAAATATGTTCATAAGAAATACTTGTCTTGCAATTTAATACAACTCTGACTGAGTGACGTAAACCCGTATATACTGTTGCGATTACGGATTAAATCACTAATATAACATGTACGCCAATAGTTCGCTCTACGTTGTTTCGTTTTTTCGAAGTTGCGTAGCGTCTGAATTAGTACTAAATTTCAGTAAATTTTGAAGTTGCGTTGTTTTCTAAAAGATGGCAGGACTTTTGTTTCAGATTGCGCCATGGGAATTCCCCTTCTAACTGAAAATCAGTGCAATTTTAATACAGTTTTATTTTCACTTTGTTTTGCTAATTTTAGAGCTCAGTTGTAATTAGTGTGTTAAAATATATTTTAATTTTTTTTATATATATAACTGAATATTTTATTGGGTTTTAGTTGAATTTGTTTTTCTTTTTGTTTAAAAAGTGATATTTTCGTAATCCTGGAACCTATCGTTGATCTTTACATGGTTTGCTGTAGAAAATCATAATTCACTTTGCGTTGTTTCAGCTTACGGGGTGGTTTTTAGGAACGTAACTACGACGCATATAATGAGCCACGCCACAACTAACCATTTGATACTGAAGTCTCTTATTACTCTTTTCAAAAAGGGTAATTTTCATTACACTTCGGGTACCAAGTTGCCAAAAATGATGTTCAAGCCTTAAAACTAGTGATCCAAAGTGCGATAAGCCATCAAACACCTAATCAAACCTCAAATGGTATGATAAAATTACAGTGAAAATGCTATAAGTAAACGCAGTACAAGTTGCTACGTTATTATATCATAAAATGGAACCTTGTCACTGGTAAAAATCACTAGTGACACACAAAGTATTAATAGAAATGTGCTACTCAATGAAGCCTGATGTTTGGGTGCCATCTAATTTAAAACAAAGAAACAAATTTTCGATTTGACAGTATAACCAGCAATAAAGAAAATATTATTTTAAATTGAAAATTAAATATTCTTTTTAGTTTTTTTTTTTTTTTTCGTTTACCCTCAAATTATTAAAATTATTAGTTTTATATGGCAGTGACCGCCCCACATTTAATATGCTTTCCTTCTCTTTAAAATAAAGAAAAAATATATAGTTTTCCCTTTTTTTATTATTATTTTTTGAACTTCCGAGATTTTTAGTTCGTGATAAGTCACGTTTATATTATTTTCTATTGACACTTTCCCTCTGCGTGCTAAAGTTTTTTTCTCTTCCTTTTTTCTGTATTTTAATAATGTTTTAGAGAAAACAAAAAAAAAACTTTTTAAATTCAAATATAAAATTGATTTTCTTTCATCCATTATGTTGCGGTTATTTATGGGGGAAACATTTTTCTAAATTTGTTTGTTTTGTCTGTCATCAGTGTACAAGAACAAGAGGAATGAATATAAATGATATAGAGTTTTCTTAATAATATTTTCTAGATTTACCAAAGATTTATTGAAATGATTACCACAGATGTTTATAGAAGAAAAAAAAAACAGTATATTTCTTATTAATTAATTGTAAACTTGCCAATGACATACTAAATCCAGTTTGTGTGTGTGTGTGTGAAGTGAAATCATTAAAAACCCGACTTACACTCTTTTGCCTGTTTTTTGTTTTTTTTTTTTTGTTTTTTCTCTAAGCACTCAAACACTTAAGTATCTCAAAAGCCATTTAAGAAGAAATTACTTAAAAAAACACTAAATTTTTCCAATCAATTTCATAAATAAATAAATATCCACAATTATTACATTTAGCACCTTTTAACAGTTATCGTAACTGACTAATCTCACGTTTAGCTTAAAGACATTTATGTATGTTCGTTTCTTTTTTCTGTAGTTAAACATTTCCAATTTAACCTCAAAAAAAAAAAAATCCATTTTAAAAGAAAACTTCAACTAAAAATAATTCAAATCTTTAATATCATCCTCTTCATCATCATCAACATCATTCGCAATCAGCCAGCCAGCTCTACAGTCATAGCTGGAGCAATAACAGCAAGAACATTTTAAAAGTCTGTCTACAAATCAATACAATTATGTGGCATTGATTGCTTGTGCAGTTGCATCTGCAATCTGCAACTGTGTAAGTTATTCAACTGAGTGTAACTTAAGTATAAAACAGTGTACATATGTAGTACATTAATGACATTATTTAATGCCACCGGATAAGTGTCAATATACCGTAATAATCGCAACAATAACAGCAACAACAACAAGAAATAAGCAGAAAACTACCGATGCCACATTTAATATCTACAGAGAAAATAACAAAATTGTCTTCGGAATTAAACACAGTTTACAAATGAAGACAATACAGGGTTTCACATTTGAAAATAGAAAAATTATTTAAAAGAAATAAAAATCATTTACGATATGACGGTGACAATGATGGTGAAATCTAATATATTTTAATATTTAATACTAGAAGAATTTAAGGTTTTAAACAACATGGCTCTTACGAAAATCCTAATAATTTATCAAATATGACGCCAACGCAAGGCATAATGTACCATATATGACAGCCACAATACACACACATTATCTCCTAAACTCCGGACATATTTTACAACCTGCCAATTTTAATCATACTGCATTGAGGACACTGTTAATACACCGAAAATCGACTGGAACATATTAGAGACAGAAACTAATGTAAATTAACTAAAAGTCTATCTGAAATATAAAATGACCAAAAAATCGTAGACAATAGACAACACGTAGAGTTTTTTCAACTCCAATTATTGACAAAAGAAAGATCGAATCTTCGATAATATTAAACAGTAAGAAATATATTTTTTATAAATACGAAATTTGAAAAACAATTAACAAGAAATAGGTATTAAACAAAACAAGACTGCGACAAATAACAATCTAAAGTAAGCAAAATAAAAAGCTGTTACAAGTGCGTTCCACAATAAATTTGAAAAGAAATTTATTAATCTAAAATCAAACTTTTTTCGCCTAGCAAGCGAAAGAGAGCACTCACTCGACATTGTGAAATAGGCTGTAAACTTTTCAATTGCAAAGCGTTAACTCCGAGCTATATGGGTTGGTGTCATAAATTTTATAAAAAAAAGCTCAATAAAAACTGAGCTTCTTTCTGATGAAGCAGGCTTGTAAGCAAGAAATGTAAGGGATCAAAACTCGTTTACTGAATGCAAAAATTTAATTCGGCAACTACTCTCTTTTAAGTAGCTCAGTTTTGGAACAAAAACTCGCTTTATTCAACGCTGAACATAAAAGAGACTCGTGTTGAGACGTTGAATTTTTTGCAGTTCATTTTGTTCACATTCTCGCTTACAAAGCTGTTTGAAAGTAAGGTAAAGTGCTTGTTTTTGTTTTTTTTTAATGTTACTGAACGCCACATATCAATGAGACAAGTAGCTATCAGTTGATCACTCAAAGGCCAGTGTTATACCTTCACCCTTGAATGATCAACAGCAATTGCCCTATTAGTCGGTAGATGTTGATAGTGAGTGGTGACCGTCTTCTTCACTAATTAGGTTAGCTGATCTCTTCCCAGAAGGTGGCAAGGTACTTCTGATTCGGTTCTGGTGGAATAGACGGGAAATGTCAGGGAACGGTTTTTCTTGCAGGTGGACATCTTGCAAAGGGATGGGAGGGAACCTCTTATTTTTTAAATTACAATTTAGAAAAAACCGCAAATTTTATTTTATAATTTTTGTTTCGTCAGAAACGCTTTAATAAGATCAAAGTTAACTACAATCAATATTTTTTGGTAATTAAAGGAGAAATGATGTCCGTGAAGGAATAGTACACTAGCCAAACTGAACAATTGTTTTCGACTCCAGCTATATAATTTATATATTTTATAATTTTAGTCCTACGCTGAGATTGAATCTCTGTCGTTTGAGTTTCTCTACGAACGCTTTAACCACTATGCCACGACTCGACTTGATGCTCGTAATTTTCAAGAATTCGTTCATGAATAATTCTAAAAATTTTGATTTAGAAAGGTATAAAAATTATAACAATAGAGCATCTGTTTGTCATGTATGAGAAGAATGGCAGTCGAAAATTACATACACATAAATAAGTAATTGGCTATTACAACTCTTTTTTAGAGTTACGTGCCAAACTTCTTTTAATCTTTTATTAAAATGTTGTACGATTATAAGAGCGACAATTGGAATAAGTCTGAACTAATAATTGTAAGAAGGTATTTATCTTTCAAATACGTCTGAACTCCCTGTAATATTTTTTAAATTATTTGTTCTTTTTTTTTTAATAAAGTATGTGCTCGTACATACGTTCACACAGGTTTTGTTTTTTCTTTTGTGTGCACTTCTTCAATAAAATAATATACAGATTAAGGTTACAGTTAAAGAAACTTTTAAAAATAAATTTATTTTTCAAAATAAGCTTATCTTCTTCATATTGTATTCTTGAAGCATTTATATTTATTGTGCATATTCTTACAAAATACAAAACGAAAAAATAAAAAGATTGCAATATACACGAGAAGTTTAATAAAACTTACAGAACAGGACAGACACAAACTGATTGCCAGGCAAAAGTTCTTCGTATATTTAGCCAATAGCTTTAAAATAATCAAAATTTTTTTACAATTTTTTAATCTTTTATTTGAAGTCGCTGATGTTTCCATGCTACGGTATAAGACAGCAGTATATTTGTTTTTTTTTTTCATAAAATTATGTATGAATTATGCAAAAGGTGAAGAGAGAGAAGTAATTTCGGGTTTCAAAATTGTACTGGTAGCTTTGACGATATTTCTGATGAAGAAAATAAAAAACTTTCACTGAAATGTATCGGGAAAAAAATTAAATAGGGCAAATCAATTAAAGCAATGCGTTTCTGAGAACGATCCTCTAAGAAAGAGAGCAGAAATATCTTTAAGGTACTTTAAAACAGCCTATCTCCTAGAAATTTATCAAGAGTTTCGATTCAAGAATATACAGTCGTCAAATACAGATCTTTAAAATCAATAGGTTTCGAAAGGGCATATGAGTCCGATAGAGGATCCAGCTCCGTATTGTAGTGTAAGAGCGTTTTTACGGCGAATGCCAAGCACAGATATAGATATTTGTAGATTCTGCTTTCAGATAACATAAACAGTGCAACATATATTGTGAGAATCTTGGTTTCTCTGAAGAAAATATGCACCACAAAATTTCTAGACTTGCGGCGAACATAAGGAACGCATAGGTGTGTTGAACAAACAGTATACTGGAAATGGTACTATTGATCTTACAGCTTGCAGTGTTTTGCAACTGTGCTTAAATTTAATATAAATAGTGTTACTTATAACCAGGCAAGAGTCAAATCAATTTCAGTTGCCAAAAATGGTATTACAGACGGCAACTAGCAACAAATATTATAAAATTTTACTTGTTATGGTTTCCATCCATAATCTACCCATTAGAAAGATTTTTTTTTTTTATGTTAAGGATAGCAATAAGAGGATGACCCTTACTCATACAGTCCATTGTGCTGGTCTCGGAAAATATGAGGGAAAGGGGAAAGAGGGTATGGAGATTTGATTTAAACTTACTTATATCATATCTGATATCAGTCAGAAAAGACCAAAGGTCCCACTTTAAAAATTGCGAAAAACAAAGAAATCGGTTGCTGTTGATAGATTTTTCAAAGCCAGTGTTATACCTTCACCACTAAATAATGGAACAACAATCAACTCCAGGAAGCCGGAGGTAATAAAAAAGCACGGTAGTCGCCGTGGTATAGTGGTAAGTGTATTGGTTTACTAAGACATGAGCCTTGGGTTCGACACCCAGCTCTGACATTTAAAAAAAAGAAAATATGAAAAAAATATTTCTTTCGACGACTACCTCTCAGCAGTCTTCTGGCAAAAGCTCTGAGAGTAATTAATTGCCATGAACAAGCTTCTAAATTCTGCCGTTCGGAGCCGCCATTATACTGTAGGTCCCGGTACTCATGGATAAAAATTGATACACACAACATGAGTGCTGCGAGAAGTTAGGCCGTAATCCTGACACAGGGTTGTAAAGGTCAGTTATGTATGTATGTAATCCGTTTTCGGCTATTAATGTGGGGTCGAAAACCTAAAGTGGTATCAATAACTCGAAATATATAAAAAATATGAAATGGCATATAGAGAACATAAACTCCCGCACGACTATACTAGGAAGTACTAGATGACAGCTAACAACTTAAGCAGAGCTCCTCATCTCTTCATAATAAGCAGTCATCATCTAGCCGTTGTCTATCCAGCGACAACTATGTGGGAGTTTATCGTGCGCACCGTCCGTAGACATATCACACGCCGCCCGTTGCCGGAGTGGTAGTCAGAATATAAGCGGCCAACCAGCGCCGCCCAAAGCCGGTACTCACCAATTTCGGATATTTCCAAGAAACACCGGTCAGAGGAGAGCCCATGGACATTGGGTTAACAATTTCGTCACTATCATTGTCTGGATAGCAGCAACCCCCCTTGTTGAGGAGGTTAAACTACTACCCAGCATGTACCACTGCCACTACGTGTACCTCCCGAAGGAAGACCTCACCAATCATCAGGCCGGTAACCCCACCTCCCGTAGGACTAGAAGTCTCAGGTTAACCGGGGGCTCCTGATGCCCGTAGTACCAGATTAAGGCATCTGGTATGCACTGACCATGAGAACACCAGAAATGCCTGCCACGCGCACACGTGTACACGTGGCATAAAGGCTGTGCACCAACTATTAATGGCATTCTCTGCCTATATTGAGCGCCAGACCACTCAGGGCTAGGTCGAACCCAATATTCCCCGGAGAAAACAGGCTACTGATGTGACACTCGCCAGCAGCCTTTTCTGTATCCCCGGGGGGCTATCCAGCGAAGGTATAACACTGGTCTTTGAAGTGATCAGTTGACAGCAACTTGTCCCATCGCCATACTGTGTACCGTAAAAAACGACGCTTAATGAAAATAGAACAAATACTCAATCTATCTTTGACTTTGATTGCAATACAATTCACAGCATGAATAGGGGTTTACTCTCCTGAGTATTGGTCTTAGAAAAAGGTCTCAAATGCAGCACTATCCATTGTCCACATTTCAGTCAATGAATACAATTGTTGCAGCTGTTGTGGCTATGAGCTATTGCTTTCTACCAGCTTAGCCAGTTGAGTCCTAGCAGTATAAGCCTATACACCACGACAAGTCATTTTAAGAATTTTATTTTTTTTTAAATAACTTTTTCTTATAAATCACATTTTTTTTATTAATACTACATAAGAATTTGCTTTTACCCCCACAGAATACCTTTTTCCAGCATTTTTAAAGCTGTTTTTCTGTGTTTGTTCATAAATTTACATAAAAATTGTGTTTTTTTCTTTTGGCTTTTAGTTTTACAACAATACGAGTAATTTATTTCATACTTTATAAGGGTGATAAATATTTTTTGTGTTTGCGTGTCTATTTGGTTTGTTGGGTTATGTACCCGCATAGTAAAACAAAGTGTAGCTGCTGCAACTAAATGATTATAATTCATGTTGCAAAAATTCTTTTTATATTATTTGTTTGTTTGTGTGTTTTTGTGGCTGTAGACTTTTTATTTTTATATGTAAATACGAGTATGTTGTATGTACTACACTCGTACAAACATATGAATGCTTAGAAGTTACTCGTATTTTATTCAACAATATTCTGGCTGAGCATAATCATAATCATCATCATCGTCATTATATTCGCTCGTATATATATTTCCATATAAAAGATTTAAAGATGTTATATGACTGACTATAATACTGATATCATGTATTCTAAAATATTTTATTTTTTTCTATTTTTTTTTTTTTTTTTATTTTATTTAAATTTTTTTTTTTTTTTGTATTTTATTATTGTTATTGTTGTTGTTTTTGTTTATTTTGTTAGTTTAGTTTGCGGTTTGTTTTTTAGCATTCAAAACGTCTGTCTTTTTACTTCTATTCTGTTGTATTCTTCTATATTTTTTTATACCCTGAGTGCATTATTGTGGCGGAGGTTTTATTTTTGAATCTCCTTTTTTTGTGCAGAATTTTAAATTAGTTGCAGTGTTTTATTTGTTTTTGTAATAAAAATTATAATCATGATAGTGGAAAGACACTAAAAATTAAGAAGAAAAACCAACACAAAGTATTTACGTAATATTCAGGGTGCTTTAAAGAAATTTATAATTTCAGCTTTAAAAGAATTTGAAAAGAAGAGATTTTTTTTATAAAAAAAAAATTTAATTAAAATCCTTTTGTTTAACATCAAACATCAAGAAGTTTAAACTTATTTGCTTTAAATAAAAATTTTTAAAAATTTTAGAGTGAAAAGTTCACAAATCGACCTTTCAGATCTGTTAAGAAGTCCACTTCAGATGCAAAGGAACCTCGGTACGGTTTCATTTACTTTCTTATGGTTTTCGGAGTGTAAAAACAGTGTAGAGGTACTGTTACCAGCCAATGTGGGGTTAGGATAGAAGCTTTATAAGTCTACGTGCTAGTGCTTTCCGTTGACGGTGAGCAATTAGGAATATCAGACGACGTATCCACATAAACCCAGATCAAAAAATATACTGTTTAAATGAATTTTCAGACAAGAGTCGTAATTTTTATGAAGGCAAAGATTGGAATAATAATGTTCTTTTTTTACTTCTTTTGAGTTGTAATAGATTACACAAGGTTACACTCAAAGCAAAAGAACTAAAGTTAATACAATAAAAGGGCTGCCAGAACAAAATGTCATAGTGTAACCACATAAAAGCCTTCTTCGGAGAAAAATTATAATTTTAAAATACTTTAATTAAATCACTAATGCCTCCAAAAGAGCTTTATTTCAAAATTCTGAGCCTGCATCTCTGCAGTCCATAACAAAAATATAGAATATACTCCTGCGTCATATATGTACGTAATTAACTGTGTCATAATGTCGCTGATGAAGATTGTTATTTTATAAAAATTTAATTCATTATGAACTTGTCGTATTTGAAAGTTATAAAAAATCGCATCAAAA
The DNA here is from genome assembly GCA_963576795.1 of Metopia argyrocephala. Taxonomy (NCBI): domain Eukaryota; kingdom Metazoa; phylum Arthropoda; class Insecta; order Diptera; family Sarcophagidae; genus Metopia; species Metopia argyrocephala. Next base: position 167,406,322 of record OY756208.1, on the reverse strand, counting down.
GCAACCATTAAGTGCCATGAAAACAATATTTGTGTGCAAGTTTATCCATGAGAAAACGTCATTGAACGTATTGAAACCATTTATTGAATTTAAATCACTTACATACGTTTGACTTCCAATTACACGTTTTTCTGGAATATAATTTAAGTTTCACTTTAATTAAACCACTTTTTTTCGGGTAAGGAGGAAAAATGCCTATACGCATACACAAGGTCATCACCGTTGTGTTATGTCGGACTCTCAACAACACTAACTAAAAAGCCGCCTCCTTTCTTTTCCCACTGGAAAGTAATCAACCCCGGAACCTCATAAAGTATTACTTCAGGGTGGTTTCCTATAGGCCATATCAGCTCCTTGATCAGCCTTGCCCGTGTCCAGGCCGTTTCCTTTCCACTTTCCGTTCATTCTGCAGCATCTAAATCCTTCTTCTTCAGACGCAGTACCCTCTTACAGTGTTTTTCAACAGCATACCAGTTATTTTCGTTCGTTAACATGATGGTTATCAAATTATCGACGGTTATTAAACCACTATACCATCATTTAAAACCATGATTTCATAACATACTTGTGTTGTAAGTTCGAGCCCCAGGAAAGGTGTAATCAATTTTTAGTTTAATTTTGTTTCGTCAGAAACGCTTTAATAAGATCAAAGTTAACTGCAATGAATATTTTTTGGTAATTAAAGGAGAAATGATGTCCGTGAAGTGAAGGAATAGTACACTAGCCAAACTGAACAATTGCTTTCGACTCCACATTATCTGATGAGACTACCGTAGCTGGAGTTGAAAGCAATTGTTCAGTTTGGCTAGTGTACTATTCCTTAACGGACATCATTTCTCCTTTAATTACCAAAAAATATTCATTGCAGTTAACTTTGATCTAATTAAAGCGTTTCTGACGAAACAAAATTGAAGAAAAGTTTCGTTATTAAGATAAAGTTGAATAATCCACCTTCCTCGTACTGTTAATACTAAAATAATGGGAAATATTACCTTGTCGAAGATTGTTGTAATTCATTAGTACCGGTTTATTTGCATATGAATGCTCTTACAGCATTTAAAATATTTCACTGTATTGTTGATTTGTCTCATTGTTATTACAGTTATTACATTGTTATTACATGCCAACTAGAGCTAGTTTTCGGCATACACCACAGTCGGCGCTGAAAATTGAAATCGACAAACATTGCTTTTCGTCACCGTTTTGTTATTGATCTGTTTTCGTTTTAGTTTTGAACTAAACGAAAGTATTTATAAACATAACGTAATCACATTTATTATTTCGGTACTTGTAATAGGCCTTTGTATGGTTGTTAAAGTTGTTGTCGTAGCATTGGTTATCTGAGTTGGGCTATTTGTTTATGCTCATCAACTTACGCTGTGACACTAACACTATATCTTCACAATTGTTTTAGCAGATTGCTCAAAGAATGTTTAAAACTTCTACTGCTGTTCTCATCAAAGTCATAATTAGTTTCAAAACCTATTGCATGCTGTCCCATTTAAGTCGGATGGCACAAAATCGAAGAATGAAATTTCAAAACTGCTAGTGATAAATTGCAATCAAAAGAAAAGGGCTTAATTCTGCTGGGAACTTTGAAATAATTCGCAATAATTGTGGGCATAACAAATGTTTTCCATTTTTTTTTTCTTTTCATTATTCGTTTTCAATAATTTGCTCACATTTCTGTAGCTTTCAATGAAACCTCATCAAATCCGGAAAATAAAAAGTAGGGCATAGAAGAAAATGAATCATCAGAATTCCAAAGAGGTGAAAAGAAAAAAATATTATAATTTACAGTCATTTGCTATATGTATCTGGTGTATATATGTACGTATCAAAGTCATTACCATTTTGCCCTTTTAAAATTTTTATTTTAAGTTTCTGTTACCAGTTGCCCCTCAAACTCAGTAGACATAACGAACTATGAGACACCGTTTAATAGACGTTCTTCTTTGCATTTTCAAATTAGTTTTACAGCTAAACCATAACTTCGCTGTTGTGGTCTTTGATTTATATTTTCTTCAGAAATATTCATTCAAAATCATTATAATAAATTAAAAAAAGCTTGTAATCAGACTTTTATTATCATAAACCATGATTATCATTAAACAATGATCTGTTTAGCACAGCAGGAGTAAAATTTTTAAATCAAATAAAAAAATTTCTGTTTTCAAATGAAAAAAACAAATCTATTAAATATTCAAAAATACATAAACAATTTGTTTAATAATGATTATGATTGCCAAGCCAATGGTTAGCATTACTCTATTACCTTACAGTTTGTAAACCACACATACAGCTTGTAGAGTCTTAAGCACCTGCCACACATGATGATTCCCATATGTATACATACTCGTACTCATACTACACCACTTTAACAAAATTCATTATCTGCCTCTAACGATCTTTTAAAACGTGTTTCTTTTATAGATTTATTTTGTATAAAAATAATCTCTAAGAAATATCATAATTCATAAAAATATAATTAAAAATGCTGAGGAATTTCTCTATTTTTTAATCTCACTTTTTGAGGTTTTTTTTTCTATTTTCAATTTCTAATTCGTAAATCCCAAGGCTGATTTGATTGTGTAGAAAGAAATGCATAAATTATTTCAGAGGCATATTTATACGTTAAATGAAGAAATTGTGAAATTTCTGTTTTCCATAATCTGATGATTATATGCTGTAGCGGCCTATGTAGGGTGTTTAACGTTTGTGTAAAAGTTAATTTTATCTCATAAATTTTAAAAGATTTCATTTTATTTTTTCGATTTATTTTTATGAATTTAATGTCATGTTTTAAGATGATAAATTTGTTACACCAAAAAAGCTTAATGTAGTCTTATGTGAGCGTTAAAGAGAGAGATAGAAAAAAAAGAATTCATTAAGTTTACTAAATAAAACGCGAGTTTATCTTTTTGTTTTGTTGTGTTTTGTTTTGTTTTGTAAAAAAATTAAAAATATTATCTGACATTTGAAACAAATTTAAAATTGATAAGGGATTGTAAGGAAAACTTCAATGATAAATTAGATGATTATATGGTAAAATTTTACAATAGAATGTGAAAAATTAGCTCATATTTCTCAAACGTTTAACACACAAATCTTACAATTAGATAGTACAGGGTGTCCGCCGGTAAGATATACTACTTTTGTTTGCCGCCATTTTGTTAAACATTGTCTTGACAGTTCATATTTGGCAGTCTTGAAGAACAGAGGTAGCAAATTTATTATGGAAAAATATTCAGTCAACCAACATGTTTTACTCAGTAAAACATTTTATCAAAATCCATAATCGATTACTATGATGATGAGAAAGTTTTCATTTGAATGGATATGTGAATAAGCAGAATAGTCGGTTCTGGGCAATGGAAAACCTTCAATTTATTCATCAGTTTCCTTTGCATCTATTAAAAATGGCAGTCTGGTGTGCAATTTGGTCAGGAAGAATCATTGGACCATACGTCTTTGAAACTGTGAACGGAGTAACGGTAATTGTAAATGGGAAGCGATATATTGATACTTCTTATCAACACAACTGCATGCTTTGGGCTTGATTACCATGTGGTTTCAACAAGACGGAGCCACAGCGCATACAGACAGAACTACAATGGAAGTTTTTTCAAGGAATGGTGATGTTGATTGGCCTTCACGATCGCCTGATTTGACTGTTCCGGACTTGTTTTTGTATGGATATCTGAAAAGCAAAGTGTATAATGGTTAGAGCATTCGCACAAAGACTCAAATGGCCCAGATTCAAATCCCAGCAAAGATGAAAAATTAAAAAGTTAGTTTGCGGTGTTTTCAAAATTATTGTATAATTTAAAAATAAGAAGTTCCGAAGAAGTTTCTTTTAAGGCCATGATACACTATTGTACACAGTCCTTCGATTCATTCACAAGAAAGTCTTATCGATTTCTGTCACACTTTTGAAAGTCGCATCAAAATGGCAACATTAGTGCCACACCATCACCAATGAGAGCAAGACGAAGTACATGTTGTCGACGAGTAGGGACGTTGATCGTATCGGCTCCCATGTTACAGCCGGCAACTATACATTCGATGTGGTCAAGGAGTTCATCTACCTTGGCACCACCATTAACAGCAAGAATGGTACCAGTCTAGAGATCAAGCGAAGAATCACACTGGCCAATAGGTGCTAATACGGTCTCGGTAAGCAGTTTAGTAATAGAGACCTCTCTCGTGCGACGAAATTAACACTCTACAAGTCGTTTATTCTTCCGGTGCATCTCTATTGTGCGGAAGCATGGACGCTGTAATGTGCCGATGCAGCGGTCCTGGGAGTGTTCGAGAGAAAAGTTCATCGTAAGATCTTTGGTCCTCTAAGGCATGGCGATGAGTTTCGCATTATAACCATGAGCTATATGAGCTCCTCGGCAATTTAGGCGTTCTTCAGCATATTAACATCCATTGACAATATTGTTCGGATGGAAGAGTCTGCTCCAACGAAGAAAGTTTACGAGGAGAAGGTCACTGGACCTCGGCATAGAGGACGACCCTGTTTACGTTGAAAGGATCAGGTTTATGGTGTGACCAACTGGAGAAGGCGCGCTCGAAGCAGAAGTGCCTGAAGACTAGTGTTGAAGCAGGCCGAAGCCCGTTAACGGGTTGTTATAGCCAGCTAAGTAAGAAAGTGCCAAACCATCACACAAAATAAGATGCAAAGCATAGGCAGAGTTGCTTTTTGCTAAAATTTTATAAAATACAACCCTGATCGCATGGAGAAAAAATGTTTTTGAATTTTTTCAAAAGGTAATGAAGTCGCACAGACTTGTCAAAAAATCTGTCTTACAGATGCATTTTTATGCCACACTGTTATACTTTTTTAACACACACGATTTTTTTGACAAATCGTACGAGTCGATAGGATAGTGTATCACGGCCTTTAGAAAATATTTTTGAGCATTTTAAAATTCTTTGCTTCGAAGGCAATTTGTCAAACAAAAAAATTATTCGTTTAAACATTATTTGTCCAGAGACAAAATATATGGTTTGGCAGTTATTTAGGATGAAGCAAATTCTTCGTTTAAGAGAAATTTTTTTATTTGGAAAAATTATTCGTTTAAGAAGTAATTTTATCGTATTGTATAGAGTTTTCTGCATTTCGAAGCAATTTTTCCATATAGAAAAATTTTGAGTTTCAAAAGAGTTTTTCTATATGGAAAACCTCTTCAACTAGAAGCACAATTTTAGAATAGAAGCAATGATTCCATACATGGATATTCTTTGTCTGGAAGTTATTTTTCCATCCACCGCTTTTCTTTATAAGTTTATTCTAAGGTTTAGAAACTTAACAAAATTGATGATCATTTCAATTTTTATTATATTGACTTTACTTAAGTAGTCTTTGCGTGTTTCAACATTTTAAAGTTGTACCATTGAAATGTCACCTCTTTTAATTATGCCTGTTTGGCCTCTACCGTTTTGCCACATAAACAAATAAAGGAGATGGCTTATACTCGTGTAGAGCAACCCGCCAGCTAGACAGTTTTATTTAGAGATTTCAACATAAATTGTTTTTACTTTTGCACCCCTTCTGTAGAAATTTTGCAGCAGCAACTATGGCAACAACAAATGCGACAACAACTGTTCAAAGAGTGCCTGCAGAATATTTTATGTTGCATGTAGCAAAAGCGTAAATTGTTTGAGTAAATAGTACGTGATATTGTTGTTCTACGCTTTGATAAGAGAATAAATAAAACTGAATAAAAGATAAATTTTGTTTAAAATGAATATGCGAGATGGTAATAAAATTGGCAATAAAAAAACAAAAATTAGTTCATGAGGTGACTTAGCCATTAAAGCAATTTCAGGGTAGACGTTTTAAAATAAAGCTCGATTTTTAAACAATATTACGGTTTTTCTTAATTTCATTTGTTAGGGATTATAAAACTCATTTTTAAAATTTTTATATATTTTAATGTTAGACATATTTTATATCTTTAATCTGTGATTTCATAAATTTATAGTCAAATGTTTTATTTATTTTGTGATAAAATTTTTATAAAATTTATAAGCCATTTTGCTCAATATTTCTGTTGTGTTTGGTATCAAAATTATGTATTTTTATTTGCATATAATATTTGTTTCTGTTTTTTAATTATTTATTTATTTATTGTCATGTTTTTACATGCCATTATATTTAAATTTACATTCATATTGACAATATTTACTCGAATAGAAATTATTTTGATTCAATTAAATTATTATGCAAAAAAACAAAAACAACAAACAAAACCTACAACAATTACAATAAATAAGGGAGAACACTGCATGTCTCTATAAAGGGTTATACCATAAAACCCATAGAAAATTACACAAAGCAAATAAAGGACTTATACTTTATCTTAAGGCTCATTGCATTATAAATATCAATCATTATTTTCAATACCTTTTGAAATTTTCTATATTCTTTAATAGGTTACCCTTTAAAAAACACTAAAACACGAAGCCATCAACATATTTCTGTCCACATAAATTTATACTTTTTTTTATTTTTTTTTTTTTTTTGTTACTCGTATATTACGATTTATATTTTAATTGGCAATAATTAAATTTTTACAGAATTAATATTTACTTTCAACTCCATTGAAACATATATTTCATTTTAAATAATTTTGTGTCTATGCAGTCTATGCATCCTTACACAGATCCATACATATGTTATTTTGTATAAATATATATATATACCTACTATATATACAATTTTTCGGTTTATTATTTTTTCTAATAAAATTATAAATTATTTCAAAGATTATTTAATTGAAAAATTTGTTTTAAAAATTCAATAAAAGATATACAAAAATAATTAAATTTAAAAATAAAATTTTCATTTGCCAAATTAGTAAAGGAAGAAATAAGTTTTCCTATATCCAAACTGCAGTTCAAATGAAAACTTTTCTACAAAATAACTGTCTTCTGTTTTCTTTTACAAAATAAGTATTCCAATCAGAGAATACTTTTATAAAAATTATGTTACTTCTAAACAACAAAGAACTTCTCCCCGGGCAAATTACTTCAAATAAAATTTTGTCTAAATTTTTTTCTCTAATTTTAAATGAAGAATTTTTTCTATGCGGACAAATTTCTTCTAAATGAAAAATTTCTCTATACAGAAAAATATTTTCTATACGGAAAAATTCTCTTATAAAAAAAACTTCTTTTAAGAGAAGAATTTTTCTAAATGAACAAATTTCTGCTAAACGACAAATTTTCCTATAAGAAAAGTTATTTCTACACATAGAATTTGTCATGTGTGTGAAAATAAATACGTATTTAACTAGCACAGACAAAAACCTTTTATTTTAGCAGAGCTAAATATGCCAAAAGCACTGTTGATTGTGAACTCTTCCACTCTTTTATAATTGTTATTATGGAAAATCTAGGGCTTCTACAGATATAGGGCTATATCGATGATGGAATTAAAGAACGCTGGAACTGACAAAAAATTGAAAATACGTTTTTTGCATCATTTTTATCGGCAAAAAAATACACGTCGATTGGTCCAAGTCCCAGATTTCTACGATGAAAATAAATTCACTTACGCCGTCTGAGAAATGAAAAATACCAGTGTATTTGTTCTACATTTATGAAAGTTTTTTGGCTCTGGTGAACATTTAAGGTTTTGTCAGTTACAGCGTTCTTTAATTCCATCGTCGATATCTGCGTGGTACTCCCAAAGGTGCTCTATTCACCTGGAATAGGGCATATCTGAAATAATTTTGGGGGGTCATATATTTCGGTTCAAAAAATTAGCTATTTTGAAAACTGTTAAAATTTCTGGAGAAGATTCAGGGTCATAATGGAAAATCTAGGACCTCTACAGATATAGGGCTGTACGTGCGTGGTAGTCCTAAGGGTCCTCTATCCACCTGGAATAGTGGCATATCTGAAATAGTTTTGGGAGGTAATATAGAATCAATTTTTTTATATGGAAAATTACTTCTAGAATTTTTCAATACAGAAAAATTTCTTCTAAATGTTTGTTTCGTCTGGAAGTAGTTTTTCCGTTTAGAAAAATTCTTCATTTAAGTAGAAGCAATTTTTCTATATTATAAATCACTTCTAGATATAGAATTTTTCAATACATGTATGGAAAATGGATGTTAGATAAAGAATATTTCTATACAGAAAAATTGCTTCTAAATGAAGAGTTTTTCTATACAAAAAACTTGCTTCTGAATGAAGAATTTTTTTAAATGAAATATTTTTAATTTAGTATTGTATTTAATCTGGAAAACGATTTAATAAAGAATGGCAAAATTACTTCAATAAAATATATTTTTAAGTCGAGAAATTGCTTAAACGAAGAGTTTTGCTAAAGGGAAAAGTGCCATTTAATTGAAGAAGAAACAAAGAATTATTTCAATTAACCTTTCTTTTGGCTGAGACCAATACTCAGGGTATAATCCCTCAGACCTCACATTATAATATAGATTTTTTCCTTAAGCACCTTATGAATGCCACGAGGAAAGTTGCTATCAATTCGATCACTCACAAGACAGTGATATACCTTCACTCTTGAATGATCAACAGCAATTGCCCCATCTGTACCTGAATGTTAAATAGCTGTTAACCTCCCAGTAGGTGGCGCTTATTCTCTTGAACATTCATTATGATGAAGATGAAGAGTTGTTTTATAGAAAAAAGTTACTATTAAACCAAAAAATGTTATAATAATTTAAAAAATGTACAAAAAAATATATTCTAAGCAAAACATTTTTCTTAACAAAAATTAAGTAAAAAAAATATATAACAAAGAGAATTTCTAAACAAACCATTTTGCCATACAATAAACATACGATACTCTTCGAAACCTGAACAATATTAAAAATTTATATTTATGAAAAAAATATTATTTTAGGACATTTTTCATTAATTATGAATTTAAAGTAAAAATGCAGCGCTGTGACTTCTGTATTAGAAAAAGTTGCTTAGGTTTGGGCATTTTGTTTGTTTAAACAAACATTTTAAATATTTTTTGAAACGATGTGGCAAAAGTGAAATGTAAAAAAAATCTCTGCATGTGACAGGTTGTAGTCTAAAATTTTAATAACTCCTTAGAGAATTATCACTACATGACTGGCCCTGTATTAACATTGAAATATATGTGGTTTAAAAAGAGCAGTAAACTAATGAGGAAAGTGCTTTTCTATGTAATGTAAGTTAGATTGTTACAAAATATATTGGCTTAACGATTACAAAGTACCACATGTTCTCCGACTGGAGTGACTACCGCTTTTTTTCACGCCTAATGTAATATGTTTGTGCTTAATCTTAGTTCCAACTTCGAAAAAAATATTACAATGAGAGTAATAAAAATGAAACAGAATGAAATGATGACTATTTTAAGTAATACTTAAATACTTATATTTTGCGGCTCTTGGAAGAGTAATTAACGCTTTAAAACCGTTTTGTTCATCTTCCATGTTTTTTGCTCTTCCGTAGCTATTTTTAATAAAGAAAATTCGCAAATTAAGTATTTTTTTCCTGCCATTTATAATAAAAACATTATTTTTCCCACTTTTCTTTTAAACGCTGCCTTATTCGTTAGCGACAACACAGTATACTTACATATAGTGGTTTGGACTATAATATTAATGCTGACTGGTTTTTGTAATGGAATTTTCTTGAAAATAATTTTACTTTTTAATTTCATATTCTAAAGTAATACGAGTAAGTAAACATAAATGATTTTTTTTTCTTTTACTACACTCTCATATCATATGTATGCGTGAACCATAATGAAAATTACAAATTAATTTAATTAAAGTTTATATAGAAACCTCAAAGTCATCACATTTCATAGGTATGAGTATGATTGTATGTATGCGTGTATATGTATAGTCATGGTACTCATGTTTATAATTATTGACAACCATATAATAATTATGAAAAACATCCTTTTTTACATTTTTGATGTTTTCATTTTCTTGGTCAGGGGTGTGAATATAAATGAATGTTCATTTATATTGAAACATGTGTAAATATTTGTGGTTGACCCTAGACCTTAACAAACAATATACGAGTAGAAAGAAGTATGGTATACAAATAAAAATCATAAAAAATAAAATTATGGCTCAATCATCTTATTACCCCCTATTCTTCTCTTTCTCTTTCTACAATATATTTTACCTTTTGCGTTTAGCTATGAAATTATATTTTTGAATTTGAATACAAAGTCATCATAATCATATTCATGCATATTGACATCGACATCCACATCAACAAAAGCATTACTCATAATCAACATCATTTATATAAACATTTTAATATTATTGAGTTGTTGTTGTCTAATGACTATGAATATTTATTTTGTGTGTGTGTGTGTTTTTTTATTTTAGTGGCGTTGCTGTTTGAGGATTGTTTTTTTTTATATGATTTTTAGGGTGCTAAACATTTTAACTTTAAATAACCAGAGCCCATTCATTTTTGATTATTGCCAGCCAACCTGCCGAGTGCAGTACGTGACTAATTATACGGCGTGAAATGCAATTCATGTTTTCATGTTTATTTAACAAATACCGATACACCACACATGTGTTGTATTCACAAACTCACTCCACAGAGTACAACTATAAATTTGTAATTCATTTATTCCAGCTCTGGCACCCTCTAATGCGTAGCATGTGCATGTAAAACAGAATTCCCTTATTGTCGGTTACAATATTAACCGTAAAAATATGGTTTTTCTATGGAGTACTCACTCGTACATGTGTTTGTTTAAAATATTTTTATGTTGGTTTGTTTTCTCTACTCTTAGTGGTTTGGGTAAATATATGGTATGTTGTTGTATTATAAAATACACATGCAGAACAACAACAGTAAAAACATATGAAAAAAATTAATAAATTTTGAATAAATTATTAAACAAAAATCAATAAATGAATATCAACATGATCGTTAAGTGTGTGTCTTATGGGTATTGATGTACTCGTATAAAGTATATAGAAGAACTTAAATAGGGAATTGTTTTCTCTATCTTTTTTGGGCAACGTATTAAAATCAGATTTAAATAAATAAAAAACCGATATTTTTAAAAATTAAACAACAATTTTATAATTTAAATAATGTCGGCGGCAATTGTTTCCTGTTGTTTTAATAAAAGCGATTAAAATCTCATAAATCATTAAATGCCAACAAAATTAAATAGATTTCCTTTAAAGTTTTAATAGCTTTTTAAACAAAATAGTTATTAAAAATACATTTTTATTTAAATAACTGTAAAAATATTATAGAGTATTAAGCAATTCCGTTCAAGAAAGTGTTCCTTTCCAACTGAAATGTGTAAGGCAGGCGAACTTTATATGCAGCGCAGCCGTTTTTAAAGGTTTCTGTGTATTTCTCGCTAAAGATAACTGTGTTTATAACGAACACGGTTTTTAAACTTATTAATTATAGAACACCAAAAAACAGAATTTTGTGTTAATATGTCTGTTTTTAATAAAAAAACAAGCTATGCCAAGTCATGTCGTCTCAAACACAGTGTTATGACATGTTATGCAAAGTCATCATAGTGTCTTAGCATGTTATTGCAAATAGTCTAAGCGGTTGTAGGTTGTCAAGATAAACTAAGTTTCCAATTTGGTATCATTAAACACTTTTAAAATGAACTGCTTATTTAAGCGAATATAGACAGACATTTGAATTAAATATTTTTATTCGATTGGAAAACAAAACCATTTGATTAAATGTTTTGACATAAATTTAAAATAAAAGTTTAACAGTTTAGTTAATTGCTTTAGCAAGTGATATGGATAATAAAAAAAGATTTTTTTGCTTTAAATAATAAGCGATAGAGTTAAAAATGTTGAACTGATATAGAACAGTAGATAAAAAATAAATTGCATTTTATGCAATTGTTCCATTAAAGAGAAAATCTGTTCTCACGCAACAACAAAATGTTTATAAATTAAAGGATTTTAAATAAATACTACTCAAGCACTCTTTTGTTCAACAAAGTATATGACTTTCCTTTATAAATTCATATAAAAATACAATTTTTTTTTCTCATTCACATTTTGAAAGAAATAAACTGTTTTCAATGTGATACAGAAAAAAAAGCAGAGCAGTTGTAAATCATAATTGCTTATGCACAACTTTTTGAAAATTTATTTTATAAAATTTAAATGCCAGCCAAGGTCCTTTCTGTTATAAACTGCCACAAATTTAAACTTAGCGAGGCTGTTAATAAACAGACTTTCTATGCTGACATTTGTGTATAAAAGCAAAAAAAAAAAAAATGGAAATGGAAAAGAAAAGAAAAAGAACCCCAGTAACATTAAGCCTCTTTAAAAAGGCACCATAGTTACTCGTATGCACAAGCAGGCGCTACTAAAGTGTTCATCTAAGTTCATCTAAAAAAAACAAACGTTTAGATCATACTCTGAGACTAAGAAACACTCTACTACAAAAGGTTATACAGAAAAATTTTGGCAAAATTGTGAGAAAATTTTTACTGAAACTTTTTGCAATGTAACTAAAGTGTTTTGTGGGAGTATAATTTTAATATTTTATTTTGGCAATATTCCGTAGAAAAGTTAATGCTCTTTTTTTTGCAGAACTTTTTATTTAAAAGTTACGTATGGAGTTTTTTTAAACCGTTTATTTAAAGAAATTATTATTATTTTAACGCTAATTTTGCCTAGATCATGAAAGATAATTTCTTTTCTGAGGTTGTCTTTAACACCTTTTTGCCCGTGTGAAAAAAAAATAAAGAAAGACTTCAAGTCTACTTTATTGACATTGCATTTTGTTTTTTTTTTTTTTTTAGTTTTTTAAACACAAACAAATTTTAAGTCTAATTGTTTATTTTTTAAAGCATTGTATAGTTTGGTATTAATTTTTTAAATTACGTACTAAAAAACGTACTTTTCTAACAACGTTTTCAGCGCATTTTCTTTTAATAAATTATTTCATTAAAAACTCTTTTATTTTATTATATATTGTTTTGATGTATTTTTGGATTATTTAATTTAATTTTTGTATTTTGCATATAATAGTAGTATGCAGTGTTTCCTAGGGCCTATTTGCATAAAATTCAACTTTTTTACTACTTTCCACATTAATTTTATACCATGTGAAATCAGGCGTCTTCTATAAATAGTTAGTAAATTTCTGATAATCATGATAATTCTTTATATTGAATGTACACAGGTAATTAAGGTTTTAATTTTTACTTATTGAATGACAGATGAACTCCATAACCTCATTGATACAGCCTGACTAAAACCGAAAAGAGTTTCAATAACAATAAGAAATGTACATAAGTGCACACATTTACATATGTATATGACACTTTTGGATAGGTACTTTAATAATATTTTCTAATATTTTCTTTTTTATATTATTTTGGCCATTTCGTTATTGCTTTAGAAAGAGACTTTTTCTTCTATAAACTCTTACGTTTAAAAAGTTAGAAACTAAATGAGAATTATATGCCATTTAGTATATAAAAAAAACAAAGAAAGGAATTTACAAAGCAATACATTTCTATTCTTCAAAAGTTAAAAGCATGATGCAATTATAAAGTGATGTAAATATTCCGGCCGACTGTTTTTTTTTATTTAATTTTGTGCTGTTTAAATGTCAAATATTTTCCATAAACAGCAAAAGTATTCAATGAAAACATGCTTAAAACAATTTTTGTATACATTTTAATTATAAATTTTTTACTTTCCATGTTGTAACATATTTAAATTTTTTAAAAAAATTAATGTATTACTAGCCAATAACCCTCAAACATACTGAGTCTTTTTTATTTGGAGGCAGAGTTTTCTTTTATATTGAATATTTGACATTTTACATGCACATTGTATAAAAACAATGCCTGTTGTTTTTGGAAAAATAATAGTTGTTGTAGATTTAACACCACCTAATTAGATGCGCCTTGAATAAAATTTTATTTTTCCTTAAGCAGAGACAAACTGGCCATAAAGATTTGCTTATCCGCATAAGCAATTGAAATGGACATTTCGTCTCTGCTTAAGAGACTCGTAAGGCAAAAAGTCCCCTAATATTCATTGTTGATAGAAATTTACCACTAAATAAAAAAGTACTACTACTTTACACCTTAAACAAAGTAATACTCTAAACAAATTTTTAGATAGTGTAATGCTTACATGCCATTAGAATTTTTTTCAGGGTTGCTGCCTAGCTTCTCGCAGGATTCAGGTAGTGTGTGTCAATTCTAATCCATAAGCACCGGGTCTTGCACTTGAAAGTCGACACCAGACAACAGACTTGAGAGACTTGTTCATAGCAATCATTTATTCTCAGAGCTTTTTCCAGAAGACTGGTAAGATATAGTAGCCGAAAGAAATATTTTTTCATATTTTTTTTTTTTTTTTAAATATCAGAGCTGGAGTTTGAACCAGGAGCTCCAACACACAAACTACTAGACTACGGCGACTAAACTAGCGTAATGCTTAGAAGAGTAAACAAATTGACTTTTTAAAGTTAATTTAAAATGTTTTATAACTGTGATCCTTTGGTATTGTAGGTAGTGTGTTAGTCTGCTAGAGTAAGGTTTGTTAGTTCGATTAAGACCAGAGACCCTGGTCTGCTACACCACAGCGAGACTAAGATCTTTGTCACACTACTCTTTGTAATAAATTATAATATAATTTACTATTGTACTGTACTTTAGTGAATAAATAAACTGCTTTTTCTATAAACTTTTTTTATATTTTCCCAACATACTAAAAAATTTCAAACTGTGTTATTTTTATTCCTATAAGAAATTTTATTTTTTTGAAATTTTAAAATATAAAAAAGAGTGTTATTTTTAAGTACCTCAAGTATTACTTTTAATCGTTAGATTACTAATCCACAGTTATTTATTTTTTGATGAGAAGTCTTCTAAATTATTACAATATTTATATATTTCGATCTAAGCCTTTATTAGTAATTAAAAAGGGTATAAATTTAAAGCAAAATTTCCTAACAAAAAGACGATTTTTTAAAGTAATATTTGACCAACTTTCCTTTTTGCGTGGCATTTTGAAAATATTTGTTTTATATGGGAATGCCTTTTTCAAACATATTCCTGCAAGCAATTTTTAAGAGTACTTTTTTTGTTAGTCGGTATATATACTTATAATGCATAAATACCTACACTACTTATGATGCTGTGTACCTTTAAAGTGCAGTGGTAAACTATGCGTTAGGGAGGATTAAAAAGTTGCATGCAATAAATCTTAGTGGCTGTACAGGAAAAAAACCCCAACCTTTGCAAACTTTTTCCTTAAAAAAAATGAAAAAAATTACAACCAACATACGAGCACCTAAAAAAGAAAAATTATAATAATCAGTAGAGAGAAAAAAAAGAGTGCCACTGTTAGTACAGATTTTTGTATAACAAAACTAGTTCAAGTGTTTTTACTACAACGACTACGAGAAAAAAATAGTCAAACCATTGAAAAGTGAAAATTATTTTACAATAAAAACAACAAATTAGAAAAACAAAAACACAACACATATGTATGAAAAGAAAAAATTTCATAAAATCTTAAGAAAATGTAGGAAAAACGGAAAGAGAAATTACAATCATTTTGATACAAAAGTACCACAAAAACAAACAAAAAAAAAAAAAAAAAAAAAAAAACAGAGGAAAGCAATAGTAATAAAGGAAAGGTACTTATAAGTACTTGAAATTAAAAAATTTATGGGCTGATTGTATTAAAGGTTAATTAGAGCACAAGATTTGTTAAAAAAAAAACTTAATGAAGATGAAAAGAAATACTTGTAAGTGATCTAAATATAAAGTACCAAAAAAAAAAAAAAAAAAAAACAAAAATATTTTGAAAGAAAAAAAGGTACACGTTTCAAGTGTCTAACAGAACTTCATATTACCACTGAAAGCAGCCATAAAGTAGAGAAATTTATTTCTTTTTCTGTCGGTATTTTAATGAAAATTTATGTTCGTTTTTCTTAGAATTTCCTTTCCAAAAATTAAGTACTTGTATTACCCAAAAAAAAGTACTTAAAAACGCCCACCGTTTTTTCATGAAAAAAAAAACTTAAGAGCAGTAAAATTAAAAAAAAATCAATGTCAGATATTCTTTGTTTTTTGTAGACAATGGCAACAGAAATAAAGATGTTGAAATAAGCACTTGTCTTTGCAGACAAGTGGAGAAAATTTTTGAAGCATCCATGTGTTGTTCCTAAAAATATTCGTAAACAATTGACAGTTTAAAAAAAGTATGTAATTGAAAAAGAGGTTAAAAATATGCCTCAATAAGTGCACTAAAAAAATAACTCATAATTCGGTTTATGTGCTGTTTCCTAGAAACATCAACAGTTTTGTAAAATTAGAAATGTTTGCTTAAATAAAAAAGAGCAGCGTACTTTAACTTTAATAAACGTCATTAGTTATCGTAGAAAAACATTGAGGAGCCGTTTTTAAAACATATAAAGACGGTAGGGTATCAAACTCTATCGGCTCGGTAGTGTGGCAGCACATTATGGTGTGCAATTTAGTGGGTATCGGCATAATCATGTGAGATGCTTTGAAGAAATTCGCATATTCCTACTCAGTTCCTGTATCTCTTACAGATCACATCCTTTTGTACTTGATTGTTGAATTAATCGCACAATGCACTACAGCGAAAATTAGTTGTTCGCTTTTAAATAGTAGTCGCCGTGGTCTAGTGGTTGTGGTTCTGGCTTACTACGCTAGCGTCGGGCTCAAATCTCAGCTCTGACGTCTTGAAAAAAAAAAGAAATAAAAAAAAATTATTTCTTTCGGCGACTTCCTCTAAGCAATCTTCTGGCAAAACACTGGAAGTAATTGATTGCCATGAAAAAGCTTCTGAAATCTGTCGTTCGGAGTCGACTTTAAACTATAGGATCCGGTACTAATGGATAAGAATTAACCCATACAACATGAGTGCTGCGAGAAGCTAGACCGTAACCCTGACACAGGGTTGTATTTATGTATGTATTTATGCTCGCTTCTAGAGTAACTTGCCAGCGTTAATTACCATATTAATACGTTTAAGTCAAACATTCACAAAAACCTCTTTCTTTTTCCTCTCCTTTTTCTCTTTTCATGGCCTATTTTCTGCACCAGTACGTTACCTGAGTGCCGGATTCATCAAAAGAAAATAATAAAAAAATGGGTACTTCATGAAACAATTCAAGTAACAATTTTACATAAAAAATATACTAAAAGTACCAACTCTTTTTGAAAAGTACTTCAGAAAGTTTGAAAAATTTATAAAAAAAATTAGAAATTCTTTTTTTATTATTTTTCAAAAAAAAAAAAATTTAAAAACTTTTCAGATTTTAAAACTTGGTAAGAAAAAAAATTAAAAAAAAGTATTCAGACACATCACAATGACATGCAAATTTTGATTTATCAACTGTTGCTAATACGTTGTATAAAACATATGTCATACGAGGCCTATATATTCAAATAATAAAAAATTTATTAATAATTTTAATAAAATAAAACTTAATGAAATCAAATTAAAAAAGACTTTTTAATGTAAGTTAAAAACCAATATTAAAATTATTAGTTTAAGAAGAAAATAGAAAATCATTCCAGAAAATACTTGTTTTATTCATTTTTGATAATTTTTTGTCTACTTCTAATGTTACTTCCATACTTCAATAAATTGAAAAAATTTCTCAGGAGAAGCAAGAAACTTTCTAAAATAAAAAATTTATTATTCGGGTTAAGCTTGCTTTTGTTATTAAAGAATTGGTATTAGCAGAAAAATGTCGAGTTTTCTTTATTACTTACAGAGATATGAAACTTACGCCTTAGAGGTTTAGTTTTTTCTGAAACCGACAGACAATTAGTCGCATATGCTCGTAATCTATTAATAAATCGTCTTGCGGGAGTTTAAGTGCTCTATCCGCCATTTTATACATCCCGAGTTAATGATGCGACTATAGGTTTTCGACCCCAAGTTTTTCTAATCTGCAATCCATTTTTCTAGTTACTAAGATTAATAGTGTCTGTTTTGTTCTATATCCTGCAAACTATAATTTCTTCTGCTTTTTTTTTTATAGATTTTCTCAAAATGCATTTTTGGCACATAGAGCACTTAAACTCTCGCACGACGAAATGCTAAAAAGAAAAATTTGAGTAAAATAAAAAATATATATTTTTTGGTTTTCTTTAGGAATATTTTTGACAGAAACTTATGAATGACTTTTAGCATAAATTGCTTTGCCTTAAAAAAATATAAACTCGTATGTTTGTTTACCAATCTTTCAAGTTTAACAAACGAAAATTGTAAGTTTCTTAGAGTGCATTTCATTTTATATACTACTAGCTGAACCCGGTGTGCTTTGCTACCCTCTAGTTATATAATAAAATTAAAGGCGGTGACGTGGTTCACAGTTATATGGCGACGTTAACAGTATTAAGAGCAATATACTACCAAATAAAAAAAATCCGTTAGAAGGAACAAATTTATAAAGAGAACAAAAGTTTTAAAACCTTCAAATAAAATTTTGCGTGAAAGGGGGCGTGGAGTAAGAAATGTTTATTTCTACCTCGACTGGAGTATAATGTGTATACAATTTGAAGTAAATCTGTTAAAAACTATATGTGAGCAATTACATAATTTTAAAAAAGTGGGCGTAAAAGTGGGCATGGTCGAAAAAAGTACCCTATCAATCATGTCAGAGTCCCAGTTAAATGCTGTGAAAATTTCAGGACAATCGGTCTACAGGGTTTGGTCTCCTATAAGGTACAAACAAACAAACAAACAAACAAACAAATAAACAAACACACATTCAATTTTATATATTTAGATATACCGGTATATAGATAAAATAATTTTAAGTAGATATTTAAAATATTAATTTACTTTTCAAATATGCATGTCCGTCGCTCATTTACTTTTAAATATTTATGTGCACATATGTATGTATTCGTATATTGAAATAAAAATTAGTTTTTTTCCCCAAATTATTAGTTTCTCCACTTTTTTGTTATTGTAGTAGACTTATTAACTTTAAATAATAAATTTAACTTTAAGTAGTTATTAATTATAATCAAAACTAATTTATAACTTTTTATTGTTATTCAAACTATCTTTTTCAAAACTTGGCTTTTGTTATTTAAATTTTAAAAATAAAAAATTCAAAGAAAACAAAAAATGTTTTCAATAGAGAGGCGTTTAATGATTGATTTTTTTGTTTTTTTTTTTTCATATTTTTTGTAAAAAAATTATGGAGTTTCAGAAAGTTTAAATGATTATTGTAATTTCATATAAAGAAATATAAATTATAGATATTAAATACACGCATTTGAAAATGAAAAAGAAACCAGCCAAGGTAAAAAAAAAGCACTGTGTTACCAAAAAGGAAAAAATTAAAAGAAGTAATATGTTGTATTAAGACATTTCAAACAAAAAGTTTATAAAAATTTTTTCCCAGGCAATATGATATGTAACTACAATAATAACTACAGATTAACGGGATTTAATCGAATCAATCTCCATTAAGATATGACCAGCAATACAAAAATAATTTACATTTCTAAGCTTTTGTTATCTTAATTTAAACTAATTTATATTATACGAGTATATAAGTACATATGTACACATACTTCGTTAGTTTCTAATTAGGAGTCAAATATATACAATCAAGGCAAATATTTGACGAAAAAAAGGTAACCACTAAATTTATTGCAGCATGCATTTTATTTAAATTCCTACAATGATTATTAAAAATTTGGAAAAATCATTAGCCGGAATTAGACTCCATATGCAGAATATTAAAAATAAATAAAATTAAGCTTTCTGTTTGACGCCCAGTGGCGTCAAATCTACTTTTTATTCCCGGATTTATTAATATATCAACAAAAACAACAGCGAGAATTTAAAAATTTTACGTGGATAGCTCTGAAACCAGTCCGCATATTTTAGCAAATTATTTAGGAATATATAAGGGGGACGTCAGATACACCCCATGTACAATAATTATACGCACTAAGTCCGCTGTGGGTAACTTTAAAAACAAACTACAATTTTAACAGAAATCGGTAGGGTTTACGAAGTCGTATGCGCCCCCCCCCCCCTCGAAAATTAATTATTAATTACTGCATTACCATCATTATATCAACTAGCGGTGAGAGGGTGACTACTCGTAAAAGAGAACTTGCTCAACACCTGTCGCTAAAATAATACAAAAAGAACGATTTTAGTTTCAAAAACATTTTAATTGGCTTTGGAGACTGAAAGAAACCACGTTTGAGCTCATACCTGCAAAGTTTAATGCGCGTATTCATAGAAATATGTATGTCAAATAAGCACTCTATAAACCAATTTTATTTTTTATCAATGGGGGCATAAAAGTATTAAAAACTTAAAAATTGTGTCTTGTTACGAATATTTATTGTTTTTAAAAATATTTTTAAAGAACAGTTTGCATAAAAAGAAACTTGGGGAAATAATATTTCCATAAAATAGTGGACACGCATCTTTCCTAAAATATTTGTCAAATGTAAATGTAGCTTAAGCTGATTCCATATCCATTAGAATGATTGCTTTAATATTTAAGCTATCCAAAGCTAAAACTATTTAAGAACAACAACAACATCATGTCCAATATCATTATAATCTTTTATTTCTCCCCTAATTTAAAGTTTACTTAATGGGCATTTTCGGGTTGATTATTGGTGAAGGTTTAACACTGGCCATGAAATAATCAATCAACAGCTACCGATTTCCTTGCGGTTCGCATTTTTAAAGAGGTACCTTTGTTTTTGTTTTCTTACTGATATCAGATACTATATTACTAAATTTAAAACAAAGGCTCACACCCTCTTTTCCCTTTCCCGTCAAATTTTCCAAGCCTAGCACCGTATACTGCATAAGAAGGAGTCATCCACTGGGCCAACGTCTTTTAATTATAATCTCAGCTAGAGATCTATGCCTTAGATTGAAAAATTGTTTCCAAGTATGTTGTAGAAGGAAGAGACTTATCTAAATCGTTTCTACAGCATTGATTGATTCTTAATCGTAATATTTTATTAGTAGACTTTTGAAAATATTCTTTGGTGTTCCATAGAGTTTTCTACTTAATTTTTTTATTTCACTATTAAGCAAATGTTTAAATCTGAATTTTTAATTACAGACAATTTCTATTTTTGTTCATTTGAATTGGTTTTATCTAGTTGGTTTCTTGTTTGCCTCCATACATACATAACGTCGAATACAAATGACTGACTTAAGAAGCATGTTCATGGTAATCAGTTACTCTTACTCTCTTACTCTTCTTTCTTTCTAAACGTTACAGCTGGGGTTTGAACCCAGAGCTCTGACCTTAGCAGGCCAACACACTTAGCATGCATCCATTTCCTCCCTATTTATTCTTATCAATCCTTTTATTTCAACACTCCTAATGATTGATCTTATTTCGGTTAGATATTAATATAAAAGCCACTTCATGAATTAAATTGGTAAATTCTTCAACTGCATTATCTAACTTGTAGTTACGTTTACATTAGCATTCGTATTTTAACTAGACATTAAGAAATTTAAATCTCTTGCAGAAGAGATACCGTTTCAAAGTCTGTCATTTGCGATGCAAGGTAACAAATGTTCAAATCATGCTACTATCATGCAGTATGATCAAAACTTAAGGTTGCTAGAAATTCCCATATACACAACGAACTCTACTTATTTGTGACATTTTCCTACCGATAAATAAAATGGAAAATTTATTTTTTTGTAACACATCATGGATGCTTGGCATTTTTATTTAAATATCAGCATATTACATACATACATATATACATACCTACATAATTGGCCATTACAACCTTGTGCCAGTGTTACGGTCTAGCTTCCCGCAGCACTTATGTTGTGTGTCTTTATTTTTATCCATGAGTACCGAGACCTACAGTTTAAAGTCGACTCCAAACGACAGATTTGAGAAGCTTTTTCATGGAAATCTATTACTGCCAGAGCTTTTGCAAGAAGACTGCTAAGAGGTAGTCGCCGAAAAAAATAATTTTATGATATTTCTTTTTTTCTGGATGTCAGAGCTGAGATTTGAAGCCGGTGCTATCGTCTTAGTGATGAATTAATTATGCAACACCTCGGCCTTACATTTGAATTATGACATTTTATTAAATCAAAGACAATTTACAATTGTTTTTAAAGAACATTAAAGAAAAATTTACACGCTCAGAGTAGGTATACCTCAATCCAGTTTATCAGATTGAGGTATCTAAGGATGTTTCTCTGAAATGTATGCTTTTGAGGATAAGCATATCTCTATGGCCATTTCGTCTCTGCTTAAGAGACTCGTCAGGAGACTTTTTCCCAAAGATGGTATTCAAAACTATAAATGCTTATGTTAAAATAGTTATGAACTAAATAAGAATCATATCCCATTTAGTATATAAAAAGCAAACAAAAGTATTTACAAAGCAATACATTTCTGTTTTTTAAAAAATTCAAATTCTATTTCTCTGTTCTACCACAGCAAGCCATCCAGCGGTTGGCATAATGTCTGTAGCAAATGAATAGAAAAAAAAGCATACATTTCATATTATATTGAATGTATTCGCCAATAAGGTGAAAAATATTTTTTGTTTTTTGATGTTTCTCTGCTCAATATCTGATATCTCTAAATCATTATGAAGTATTAAAGGAGGGCCTAGCAATTGCAAAGGAAGTGTTCAACTGACTCCTCCTCTTTCGCTTTATCTGCAACAGTATACGTTGTGTTGAATACCCATCTGGCAAGTATGGTTTTCAATAGGCCAGTGGCCAGTAAATACAGCCACTAGTCTGAATTTTTGTAATAGCTTTACTCTGACTATGGAATTTTTTTAAAAGAAGATATCTTACAGTGATTTGTAACTTCTATTGTGTCTTCAATACCACATTATGTTAAAAAAAAACCTTGTCGCTAAAAAGTTATTGAAATTTGATTTGTATGGGCAATATTACACGCTCTATTTGAATGGCGATCTATTATCTGAATTTCAGAATATTGGAGTATTTTGATAAATATCGACGTGCTGCCTCACGTATTTATGTACATATGTATGCTCTCTAACAAATTTTATATCTATTAGATTAACACATACAATTACTTTAAGAAATCGCTTAAACTTTAACTTTTAATTACCTTTTACTGTAAATTGTTATCCTTAAATAACGGTTTTGATTTTCTCTCCGGTTTTCTGTAGTTTAAACAGCTGCTAATGGCAAAAATCACCAATTAATGATGTATTACAGGCAGGATATTCCTTTATTCATAGAGATTTTATAAAACAAACTCAGATAATTTTTTTTAATTCCATGATAAATAAGTGCTATTGCTACCTATAATGTTTTATACGATTTTTAATATTGTAAAACCCAAAAAAAAAATATTTCCTTTTTTTCCTGTATTTTTATCACTATTTTGATTACATTTGCATCGAAATAATTTTATTTCCTTTGTGTTAAAGGTTTTATTTTGATTTAAATTTTCTTTAATTTTTATTTTTGTAAATTTTTTTTTTTTTTTTCTTTTATATTTTACATTTTCACACAACAATCAATCACAGTTATGTGGAGAAAAAAAATAGATTTTCTTGTTTTTTATTATGTTTTAATGAAAATTTTTCTCTCTCCCGAATTTTTTTCCTTTTCCATCAATTTTGTCAATATCAGTTGCTCTAAAAAAAAGGAAACCAAAGAAATCAAATACCACAACAACAGAAAACATCCAATAAATAGTAATGCATTACAATTACTGTGACAATAATGATGATAGAGTAGCGTAGCAAAAACAAAAAAACAAACAGTGTTTATTGTTTGTGTGTGTGTTTATAACAGTTAAGCTTGTTTTAACGGTATAAACAGGGGGTGTGAAGAGATTCGTTAACAATGTAAATAACACACGTTCCTTTAAATTTGTTTAAGCATCCTGTTTTGATTCTTTAAAACCAATAACAGTTCTTAAATACCGTTTTTCTATTGTTAAGGGTGGTTAAGACGTTTCACATTAGAATTTCTTATTTTCTCAAACATACCGGTAAGAATTTAATTACTTATTTAAAATGTCACACTATATGAACAAAAATATTTTCTTAACATTGTTGAGGTCACACCTCTTCTTTTGCAGATGTTATAAGCGGAACCAGACAGTTACTGCATTAAACGTTTTGAAATAACTTTTAACACTTCTTGACTGACTTGACTTTTTCACATATTTTCTTTTAAGATTAAATATTTTCTAAAATTTTTATGATATTTTTTTTCTATAGATATTTAATATTTTCCACGAAAATTAAGTTTTCTTTTTTAATAAAACTCGCGTTTATTCAGATACCGTTTAACACATCCTCTCGCATAAACGAACGTTTTACAACTGTTTGTTGCTTTAGCAGACAATTTTCCAATACGATTAAACTCTGTTAACAGTCTATCTTTCTACGTATATGTTAAACTAATACACCCTGTTAAATTTAATAAATAAATAAAATGTAAAGGAATTTTCTGTAAAAACACCATGTTAAGGCTTAACAGTACAGTAACAGTAATGCTCTCTTGCCATTAAAATTTAAAAATAAATAACAAATGTAAACAAAAAAAAAAAACCAAATACAAAGTTATATGCCGGCATAGCACTCTTATTAGTTCACTTTATTTAAAACGTAAACAAATACTACAATGAAATAATTTTATAGCATGGGACTAAAAAGTTAAATAAAGGCTATGAAATAAAATGCCAGCAATATTTCCGACTAAATAGATTTTAAATTATGAAAAAAATATGTATGTACCTAAACATACAAAAAATTCTAGCATGCTATAAAAAAATTTAAGTAAGCCATGGAACTTATCATTAATGTAGTGTGTTTATATAAATTTTTTCACCACTTAAGCAAGAATGTCTCAAAAAGAGTTGTGCGTGGTAAAGTGGTTAGAGAGCTTGCACAAAAACTCAAATGGCCCAGTTTCGAATCACAGCAAAGGTGAAAAATAAAAAAGTTAGTTTGCGGTTCTTTCAAAATTATGATTTAAAAATAAGAGGTCCCCCCTCCAAGAAGTCTATCTACAAAGACATTCCCCTCTATTTCCCCTTAACCTTTGCCAACGAAAAACGAAAGATCAGGAGAAAAGCGCCACCTATTGGAAAGTATCAGATAACAGCTAAAAACCTACTTAGTGAAGGCACTCACCACATTCAATATGCAACGATTGGGCAATTGCTGTTGATCATTCAAGGGTGAAGGTATAACACTAGCCTTTGAATGATCAATTCACAGCAATTTCTCTCATTACTAAGGCTCTTAAAATATAAGAAAACTAAATATATGTTCTGTTGTTATAATATACTGTCCTTTCCACGAAAATTTCAATACAATGCACAGCATTTAGTTGGGGTTTACTCCAGATTATTGGTATCAATAAAAAAAACTGCGAGTCTTTTGAAAGCTCCCAAGTGCAAACATAACAATCAGCAAACACAGCAGACAGTTTAGGGGATTTTTCGCCAAAATGGGAATTTTTTTTAAATGGCGAAAAAATATTTACATTGGGGATAAGGGGATATTTTGAGGATCGTGATATATATTTAAGGAAATTTTCAGGGATTTTGTCTCAACATGGATAAAGTCAGTTTTGTCTTTTTAAATCGTAATGATTGTATTTTTTTTAGCTATTTTTCAACATTTGGATAATCGCAACAGAAGAGGCAAAAACGATTGCACAAATAATTGATAACCAAATGTGTAATAAAAAATACCGATTATACCGATTATATTATTTATGTATATCGCCAATATTATATGAAATGAATGCATGGAACTTAAATTGTTTTAGCAATAAAATGGGTGCTGGAAGCTCATAAGAAAAACTTCAGGTAAGTCTTCAATCCTTAGCTTCCAAACTAATAAAACCAAACTAAGTTGAAAGATGAAGATGACCTTGAGAAAATACAAGATGTAATGGATTTATAATACGACTTTGAAGCAAAACTAAGTACACAACCATAAAGCTTAACACATTTAAAATTAGAAAACTTGCCTTTTCTACTAAAAACCTTACTGTGACATATGCTATAATCTAAATTGTTTTAAAAACTATAATCAATTTTTACCTATAGTCTGCTGTAACCCCTAGAACAGCAAAATTGTGGTTCAATTGCCAACATACTAAAACCTGCTTTAAATCAGACGTGCCGAAAAATGTTGAGTCACACTGAAGGAAGTTGTCTTTTAATCTTGACATGAGGTCAGGGTTCAAATCCCAGCTTTGATATCTAGAAAATAAAAGAAATATGAAAAAATTATGTCTTTCGGCGACTATCTCTCAGCGGTCTCTTGGCAAAAGCTTTGAGAGTAACTGATTTCCATGAACAAGCTTCTCAAGTCTGTCGTTCGGAGTCGTCCCGATACTCATAGATAAAAATTAACACACATAACATGGGTGCTGCGAGTAGCCAGGTCGTAATCCTGTGACAGAGTTGTAATTGCCAATTATGTATGTATTGTATGTATGAATTGATCAGAAGATATGGACAAAGATGCATGTTCTAACATTAGTCCATTTTGGTCAAATATTTTTTCCTATCAAGATGCCTCAAGATCAAAGCTGTTTATAGAACTAGAGGAACTGGTACAAAATATGCTTAATTGAGATTTTCGGCTATAAAAAATTAAAACAAAGAAAACATTTTTTTAAGAATATCTTTTTGGAAAAATTTGGGGATAAAATATCTTATATTGGGGATGAGGCACAGAAAACAACTGACAGCACTGTCAGCAGATGCCAATAGACATCTTGTTCGTCAGCAAAGGGTATCATTTATATACTCTTACTGACTATGACTTTTTTATACTTTTATTTTAAATGATTTCCAACTCATTCTTTGGTTTCAGTGTTAAGGGTCAAGTTTAAAGTGTTTTGTTTTAATTAAATTAAATTTAATATGATTATTAAACTATAATTTTAAAATTTATTTAATTTAAATTTTAATGCTTTTTATTTAAAGAAGACGCGGTACTTTTGTTTCAGATAATGATTAATGAAAAGTGAAATGTAAGTAAAACGAACAACGAACAACATAAAAATATGCATATCGATGGTACGAAATGAAACCATTAAATTTTAAAACAAAAACGAATTTAATTGCCATAATTTGAGAACGAAAAATTATTTTAAAGAGTGGAAAAATAGAGATAAGAAATGAAAATAAAATTTAAAAAATAAAAATTGTGATTCAATTTTGGAAGGCAGCATTTATGTAAATATTCCCCCAAATAAACGGATATATGCACTTGCTTTATAGTTAAAAGGGATTCTTATGCAAGTCTTTAAAGAAAACAGCACAATTATCTTGAACTTTCTTTACTTCAAGCAGTGTAGGGTACTATAAAACCATTATTGTTCATAAAAATTAAGAAAAAAAAACAAAAATACTAAAATAGGCTTCTCTCTTCAATATTATAAAACCATATTTTCGTCTTATTTTAAGCCAGTGAAACCGCCACTGCGAGCGCTTGTAATGCCTCAATAATCTATTGTTTAGATAAAACAATGGTTTTGGCTCATAAAAAACAATTTTATGACCCCCACCACTACTGATATCACACTACTCCCTGCTAAACATTTCCAAGAGCTCTTCATAAAGATTAGAAATAATAATAAAAATTAAAAATAATTTTAAAGAAATATTTAAAGAAAATACAAAAATTTTAAAACGTTCAAGTGATTGCTTGAAATTCTTTTTTATTAAAAATAGTTTTTCTTTGCATTTTATGGGTTTTTAATAGAGCATTACAGAGATAAGAATTTCATGGATATGAGCCATGTGTATAATGGTAACAGAAGGATTTACACAAAATTATTATTTTCAAGCCTTGTGTGGTTAAAGACATATTTGTTTAGTTTTAGAATTTTTTTATTTGGTTTTTGATTTTTCGTATGATTCAACTATAAAAAATCGTTTGTTAGTGATCCTGAGGCCCTATTCTGTAATTCTCTTAAGCTAAAATGCTAAAATTTTGGGTTTTTGAAACAGTCTGGGCGTTAGAATATATAAAATGAAAAAGTTTGGAGGTAATAGGCATAAAGCTTTTCAGTTACAATAAGCGTTAAAGAAGTGTATTCCTAGCCAAAAAGTCCCAAATCAAGTTTATAAATTTTTAGCGATAGAGTTTTAGCTTAGGAGAAGTACAGAATAAGGCCTCTGGTGTTATGAATTACATTTTCATCTAAAAATACACTTAAAAATTATAAAAATTAGATAAAAATTGGGGAATTTGATAGAGTTCGAAACACGACAGCATTCGAAAAGGAGTGAGATGCAGAAATATTGGTCTACCTGTTTCCTATACTACCAGAATAAGGCGTTTTTGGTCAGACCTTGAAAGCGAATACCTAGAGACATTTTCTTCCTACTTAAAGTGCTAGGCCACTCAGAGCTAAGTGCATTGCATACACCCCGAAAGCAGAAATTCTTGATTGGAAGAGCACCAGAAGCTTATCCGTACCTTCCAGGGCAATAAAGTAAGAGTAAGAAGAAATTTGAAAATTTGTACGGGGCACATATTTTTTTTAGCTATACTAGCTAAGGCTAGTGTTCAAGGGGCAAATTAATGACAAACGAGGTAGATAATAATCTCTTACAACCTAACGTAACGGGCACTCACGCTCGAAGGATGAAAATACCTCACAATGACTTCTGTAGAAGTTGTAATGACGAAGAGGGAGAGGAAACAACGGAACATTTTCTCTGTCATTGTCTCACACTGGGAGACCTGAGAACGAAAATCTTTGGACGCCCCGAATTTATCGACAGATCCTGTTTACCTGGAGGTGATTTGAACGAAATTCACACCTTCGTTGGAGAGTGGCCAACGGTCGTAGACATGTTTTAGTGGATATAATGGTATCACAACGGGACTTTATTGGACACAAGTATGAATAATGTACTCGATTAAAATAGATTTTAAATTGTATAGAAAATGTTTGGTAAAAAATAAATGCCCCAAAAACGCAGGATAGTTTTTGTATTCTATATAGAGAAGTTTTACAAGAAACAATAAACTGTAAAAACTGTCAAATTAAATTATTAAATATCTGTCTACAAGAATTTGGTTTCTTTTGCATCCTCCCGCCTTAACCCTACACATGACATAGTCATTATAAAATTCCTTGAAATTATAAGAAATTCGTTATATTAATTTTTTTCTTTCTGTCTGAAAACAATCGGTTATTTATTACTTATTGTTACTATTGTATGAAATACGAATACAATAAGATGATAATCATTTATTAAATGTCACTCCAGTCACATATCTATCCAACCATCCATGCAACCATTCATTCATTCTTTCATTTATTTACTGATATTTTTGCCAAAGTGATAAATGATTTTATCCACGAAATGACTGTTTGACTGGCTATTGTAGAGAGTATTTGTTTTGAAAGGGAAAAAATTATGAGTCATTAAATTGAAAATCTTTAATTTTATTTTTTTAGTTTCTTTTATTTTTACCCCCCTTAAACTCTCATTTAATTATAATCCTTTACAGTTTTTTTTTTTTATTTAAAATTATTTAGAATTTTTTATTTTTTTGGATAGCAAGAAAATATTACTTTTAGAACACAATTTTGTTGGTTAGTGAAGAAAGAGTGAGTGATTTTAAATGAAAATATTAAAATGGTATGACATGACAAGTCAATCATCAATCATTTGACATTTACATGCAGGCTTGTTGTATAATTGTTGCGGGGAAAACACATTTTTTTATTTTTCTTGACAAAAAAAGTGTATTTTTTACGCCAAATTCATTATTATCATATTACGCTTGAATTGACTGACATTTTGCATATATTTTAATATGATTATTAGTAATACAAATATTGTATTTGTTAGCCTGGTTTAGTTAGCCAAATACCCTACTAAGATATGTATGTTCAGGCCTTTTACAAGTAAAAATTGCAAGCAATATATGAAATAAATGCACCAGTTTTTTCCCCCTCTCCAATGTGACAATATAATTTAACATCCTTTTTCCGGGGTAGGATTGTTATAGGATGATCGTCTTTATATATGTAAAACAACCGAAAAAACACGAAAATTATTGAGTATTCCTTATAGAAAGAGACGACTGACTGATCCGACTGATTTTTGATATTTCTCGTATTTCACAGCAGGATACTGCTGTATGTGATAGGAATAGAATTTTGCCATTATTTCTGTCTCTTAGAAATTTCAAGAATAAAATCTAGCCAATGGATAATTAGAAATACATCTTTGTAGTTTGCTGTTTTTGACTCCAACGGTCTTACAAGGAAATATCTGTACCCACATTCGTATAACAGTGTTCGTAGCAGACTTAAATTCTTCATTGCTGTTTCATTGGACTTAACATTTAATATCCTCTGCTAGAAAAACGAGAAAAAAAACTAACATACTATCAGAATCAGTCGGATCCAGTTGCATTAAAAGAGCAGAGTGCACAAAAAAAACATCAGTTTCTTAATTTTAGAGATATCACCAAGAAACTTTAGCAGCAAGGCCGTTATATATAGCAAAAACGTTTGTCCTGAAGTGTAATTCAGGGTACAAGTATTTGAACTTTCTATCTCTTCTTTATTTTAAGAATTTTAACCTTCTTTTCTGAACACACGCATGATAATATTAAACAAAGTCAGAGAATACGAGTAACAACTTCAATCACGGTTTGTTTTATTTCTTACAGAGTCAGACTCAAAAGGTAATCATATTTCTTGATCAGTTAGTAGGTTATTGCTCGTTATGATTCAAAGATCCCATTAGCACTCTCTCGTCTAATTAATGCTACATTCTCACTACCAACTTGTTAAAAAAAGAAACACTTAAGCACTACGTAACTACTCGCATATACCCATTGGTTGATTTGACTTGGAATATCCCATATTCAGTTCATGCGATCCTAAAACTTCATAAGTTCCATCTTAAGCTTACATCAGCCAGCCCCTAATGTCATTAAAGAGCGAGTTATCTAAGGTTGAAACTCCCACCTTCATATTTTGGCCAAAGCGATTTGCTGATCCTGCAAGTAGGCAGACCAGTCCATTTATAACCTTCGATCCGATAATATTCCATGTCAATCTTCTCCTTTACATTTCCATTGGTGGGAAGTATAGTTTCGAGATATATCTATTGTAGATCTACGTCCCGCCAGATCATCTGTTATTTCATTACCTTCTATAAGCCTGAGCCCCGCCACCCATATCAAAGTAACATTATGATTCATTCCCAAAGTGCTAAGGCTGCTTCTACTCCGCTCCAACAGTTTAGATTTAACCACAGCCAATTCTAATGCTCTGGAATCTTGGTAAGTAATTTATAATTAAAAATATTTTAAGCTGCCGCTTTTATGTGCTAACACCAAATAGTGTAAAAAAAACGAAAAGGTTCCATTTTGAGTAGCATAAGAGACCAAAAAGAGTCTATGTAGACTTTAAAATATTAGTGATATAAGCTTTTAAGACGTAAACACATAATTTTTTCTAACCATTAAAACAATATTGCACTACTGTAGAGTAACTCACAGTTAGACTTGGCTTTTTTGACTTCATTTTAAATGTCTGTCTTAGACATTCATTTCATTTATTCACTTTTTTGTAACTCATTTAGCATGTCTCCGCCACAGTCGGCACAGTTGTTACTCATGATGATGATGATTTGAACATGCAAAACTTGCATTAATTTCATTTCTGACGCGTTTTTTACCAACGTCCTTTTCTCTTCTATTGCCATGCTCTTGACATTTAAAGAAAAATAAAACGTCGTTTTTTTCCATAAAATGATGTTGTTCATCATTTGAAAGAATCTTGTCTGTTACCAAAATTAAAAATATTGGCAAAAATATTCAGAAAATAAGTAACAGACACAAATGATTATTAATGGTTTTCTTTTTTTTTATTTTGTTTTTTTTTTCGTTTGTTTTTTGCAACAATTGCTTAAAAGACAGAAAGCCAAACAACTTATTGATGTTCAAATTTAGATAAAAATAATGAATTCGCTGTCTTTTGTTTTGTTACATTTAAACGTTTTTAAATGAATTTCTGTCTTCTTTTTTTTCATCATAATTAAAAAAAAAGAAATGTGGCTGTGTTTCCAGCCGTATATTGCCATTTTTTAAGCACAATTTGAAACTTAAACATCAAGATTTAATAATTAAAGAGGGTGTTTTTTAAAGCCGATAAAACTAATAAAGCATTTGTCTAAAAATACACCGACTCTGAGTTCAAACCGCAACTCTGATATCTTGAAACTCTGTAACTCCGTAACTCTGAAACAGGGTTGTAATAGCCAATTATATATGTAATTGTCGCCATAGTCTAGTATTAAGTGTGTTGGCCTACCAATTCGAGAGATCCGGGATTAAACCTCAGTTCTGCCTGTAAATTCAAACGATCAATAAAATGTTATTCATAGTCATGGTGATATTACTTACAAGTTGGTTTTGCTAACCCAGCTGATTTTTTTTGTCATACCGCTCCTGTCAAAAGTTTTGTTTATATTTATGTTTTGCTTATATTTTGATTTGATTGTATTCTTGACTTTGTTTTGGTGTAGAGACATATATGTTGTTAAAAATACACACACACACACCTCTGACATGTGCTTTTTTAATTCACTATACCTGCTTTTGACATTAAAGAGCTGAAAAACCAAAAACAAATTCCCTGTTGTTTTTGTACTATATTCACCTGCCATCACCTTGTAAGTAATTTCACCATGATTCATAGTAAGAACTACAGAATGCATCTCTTCCTAGATGAGATGCATTTAATTATGCGGCAATTTCATTAATCACAGAAGGGCCTTAGTCTACTTATAGTATTTAGTTTGTTAGTTTACTAGATGAGATTTGTGGTTTCAAACACCAGTTCTGATATCTTGAAACAAAGAAATATGGAAAAATATTTCTTTCGGCTACTATCTCGGAGAGTAACTGATTGCCATGAACAAGCTTCTCAAATCTGTCTTTCGGATTCGACGTTAAATAGTAGGTCCCGAATGGATATATGGACGCTCACAACATGGATGCTGGGACAAGCTAGGTCATTACTTTGAAAAAAGGTGGTAGTAGTAAGAGATGGAAAAAATTTCCAATTAATTTTTAAAGTTTAAAACATGCCCTGTATGGGAATAAACTCACACAAAACTAGTCACGTGACTGGTCTTTAATGGTAAAGACCGTATAAAGCTCTAACTCTTTAAATTAAAATAACGAATATGATTTGATAGATTTCCTTGACCACAAATATAAAAATAAGGAAGTGTACCAGTTCCTTTGACAATTAACCCTTTCATAAGTTATAGTAGAATTCAATAATAAGCCCATGGATTTCGCCGAACTTCATAATATACCACAGAAGTAAGAAAATGCTCGAAACTCGAAGAGTTTTTTGACATATCGTCGTGCGGGAGTTTAAGTGCTCTATCCGCCATTTCATATTTTTTATATATCTCGAGTTAATGATGCCTGTTTAGGTTTTTGACACCAAAATTTTTCAAATCTGCAATTCGTTTTCGGCTATTTATTTTCGAAACTGGACGATATATTTATAAAATGGCGTTTAGAGCACATAATCTCCCGCACGACGATATTGTTTAACGGATAATTGATTTTCAAAATAAATTTAAATATTTTGGATCTTTATATGATCTAAAGACCCGAAATCGAGTCCCAAACAGGTTGTGATTTTTTTTATAATTTTGTTTCGTCTTAAAAGGCCTTTATCTTCTTGTTGTAAGAAAGATCCTCTCTGTTGAAAGTTAATCATTTTAAAAGTACTGTCGGTTTTAAAGTAACATTCACTAATTCTTTAGAAAACAAGGAATCTTTTTCGAATATTTTTGTTACCTAGTGTAGATATGTCTATAGTACAAACACATGTTTAAATTTAATAGTTAACTATAGATAAGAGCTTCTTGGACAAATGCAAATATCTATAATTTTTTTGATTGGAAGCCTACATTTTTAGTGAGACATTAAGTTGGTACTCCTTTATTTGGTTTTTTCTTTTAATGGCAAACACAATACTTAAGAAATTCCTTTTTTTTTTGCATGCCTTCAATATCATTTACATGTTAAAGAGATGCCGTAAGAGAGCACAAAAGCAAAAAATTGTGTCACAGAGAAGGATTTATGCCTCATCTACATTAAAACTTATTAATTAAGGCTTGTTAATAATATTAATAATGACAACAAATACAACAATACATTAATACTCGTACGCTCATATGCAGAAGAGTAATGGTGTAAAAGCCTGACATATTAAATCATATTTTTATTTTAATGCTGTTCTTTAAAATATATATTTTTTTTGTAATTTCTGTTTGCCTTAACTGGGAGTTTGTAAAAATAATTTTTTTGTTTTTGTTCTTTTATACTCCCTACAAGCAAACAAACATGTGTTTAACATGCTGAAATGTAAACATACAACAACACACATACATACACATGCATTATTAATTGAAGACCTTTTTTTAGTACTCTGCTTGCTTGTGCATATACTACAGAGTGCCGTTAAAGGAGAATTTTTTTTAATTTTTTTATTTTTTTGTGTTTTTAAAAGCACACGCCCCTTGATTTTGATTAATTACCTTACGGGGCTTTTGTCAAAATGCTTGTCGTTTCACACACAAATGAAGTTGTTGTATGTATGAATTGTTGTTGTTATTATTTTATATACATGCATACATACTCTGACAGAGTGTATGTATTTCAAAGTGATTCGTCTTTATTTTAAATATTTTTCGGCGTTTTTCTTTTTTCTTTTTATTACTTGTTGTTGATTTTTTGTAATTCAACGCTTGTTTTTCTGGCATGATTTTATGCGGTTGTTAATAGCCATGTTGTAGTTGTAGTTGTTGTTGCCGTTGTTCTTTTTTAGGCTGCCTTATCAAAAAAAAAAAAAAAAACAGGAGATGTTTTCTTTTAAGCGTGATTTGAATAAAAAGAAAACTCACCACATGCCCACATTAAAGGAACTTTAAACGAAACCCAGTTAAAGAGAAACAGTACAAAAGAGAAAGAGCGGCTACATATTAAGTAAACAAAGTAAAAATAAACAAACCACAATCAAAGGATTGTGTTATTTTTGTTTATGATTAAAGCAAGGGGTACACCACCAGTATTGCCACAGCCATTAATTTCTTGCAATTAAACCCTATTTTACCGTTTGTTTTGAAATACAGATAAAATTAAAATTTGTTGTTTGTGTTTTTAAAGAATTGCTGATTACATACATACATACATACATACATACATAACTGGCCTTTAAAACCCTGTGTTATGTTGTGTGTGTCAATTTAAATCCATGAGTACCGGGACCTACAGTTTAATGTCGACTCCGAACGACAGACTTAAGAAGCTTGTTCATGGCAATTAGTTACTCTCAGAGTTTTTGCCAGAAGACTGCTGAGAGGTAGTCGCCGAAAGAAATATTTTTTTCATATTTCTTTTTTTGAAGATGTCGGAGCCTGGAGTCGAACCCAGCGCCCCTGTCTTAGTAAGCCAACACACTAACCACTAGACCACGGCGACTGCTGATTGCTGTAAAAAAAACAAATTTTAAATTGATTTTCTTTAATGAGATAATAAAAACCGTTTAGGTAAAAGAGAAATACTTCGTTTTTTTCTTCCACAACTACTCATGTCGATATAAAATCATGAACAATACGAATATAGAGCGTACCGTAGAGAATATTGCTGCTATCTTGAATATGACAACGATATGTCGATGCGTTGTCGTTCTCAATTTGTTGTCCTTTGATTTTTTGAAAATTTTCCAGAAAAATTTTATTTTAGGTTTTTGTCTTACTTGCTTATAAAATATAGCCTTAAAGCCAAATCATGGTCGTTTGTCTCTTAGTTTTGCTGATGAACTAATGATTAAACTTAATTGAAACTAGCCGAAGATGAGCATTTTTATCGAGAACTTGTGTTGAGTGATGCAGATCATTTCTAGTTAAAATGTTACATCAATAAGCAAAATTTCTGTATATGGAGTAAAGAAAATATTTGTGCCGTTAACGAATTAAATCCATTAAATTTACCGTTTTGTATGGTTTACATGCTGCCATTTAAGGTTCTTATTTCTTTCTAAATGATTAAAAACTGCCGTAACAATGAATAGCTAACGCTATCGAGCCTGAACTTTTGTTTATAAAAATAATAAATTCACTATCAATGATATTTGTTTACAAGAAGACTTGCCTTACAGCGCAATTACCACTTAGTTACACTAGCCCCTCCGTACCGGCGATTTAAAGCTTTTCTATTGCTTTTTGTAAAGTTATGTTTAGTCATTGGTTTATGCCCGCCAACCAAAAACGTTTAAAGCAATGGAAGTAAATATTGAGTTCAACACAAATCAAGAAGTACAATAGATTGATCGAACAAAACATGTATGTATATTGTAGTTGCGGAAAACATATCGTCGTGCGGGAGTTTATATGCTCTATCCGCCATTTTATATATCTCGAGTTAATGATGCTACTTTAGGTTTTTGGCACCAAAATATTTAAAATCTGCAATCCATTTTCGGCTATTTATCTATAAAACTGGACGAGATATTCGAAAACGGATTGCAGACTTGAAAAATTTGGGGTCGAAAACTTAAAGTGGCATCATTAACTCGCGATATATAAAAAATATGAAATGGCGGATTGAGTACATAAACTCAAGCATGACGATATGCCAGAAATCGTATTCAAAAACTAAATACCATAAAAAGATTTTAATTTATTTACATATTTATTTGTAAATTAATTTATTTGTTAATTATTTACAAGTATAATAAAAAAAGTATTCCAAAATATTTGCTGTATTTTGTATTTTTTGTAAATTTCACAATATTTTTAACCCTTTGCCTGTCGCCATACAAAAAAAATGTTTATGCCGTACGTCCAAAAAGAATTTTTTTTTTTTGTTTAAAGGAATACCATTTGTGAATCACATGTAATGCACAAGCGTATGAAACCAACTTGCTGTGCATCACAAGTGTTGCATAGGACAGGGAAAGGATTAAAAACACCATTTAAACACTGCAGTTTGATATATGGTCAGTAAAGAGACTCACTATCATTTAATGATTTTATTAAAATTTTTAATTACATAGACGGCTTTCTTTGCAATATCTATGTACCGTGTATAAACAGGATTAAGTGCAATTATTCACAAAATCTCTTTGCCAAAATTAAGAAAAGAAGTTAAAAGAACTGTTTGCTTTATAAAAATAATTGTAAACGAATACACTGCCATTATATAAAATGATTAAATATTGCAAAGAAATGCCACTTTTTCCTTTGATTTCTCTCTAAATAACCATGCAATTAGGATATGGAAGCAACGAAAGGCTTCATTTATAAAGAAATTATATGAAAAAAAAAAATAAAAAACATATTTCTCAGTTGAAATAATTATATTTTTTCAAATAACACTTTTAAACCAGATAATTGATAAAAAATTAAAATGTTCAAACAAAAATTAAGAAAGAAAAAATCTGTTTATATCAATATATATATATATATATATATATATATATATATTATATATATATAATGCAGAAAACATATTTTATATGTGATTACAATTAAACACTCAAATGACTTAAATTTTAAATTCCATGGATTCCAATTAATGGATTCAATTAAATATTTAATTAATTATTGAGCTATAATTATTGAAACAATAATGATAATAGCCACAAATCAGAAAAATATACCTTTTATTTTCATAATCCCGTCTGTATGTATATACTTAATTGTTTTTTTTTTCAATTAACATTGTTAACTGATACAATTACAATTTTAATTAATTTGTGTTTTACTTTTGAACAAATTGTTTAATTGATTTAACAAAATGATTAATAAATTCTTTATTATTATTATTTTTATTTTGTTTTTAATTAATATTTTTAATGGAGATTTTCATTTAAACTTTTTAACTGATGAGATAAATTTTATTAAAACTTCTTTGCTTTAGTGTTTGTTTTCTAAATGATATTTCCGTTTTGATAAGTTTGTCACCTAAAGGTGTCATATTTTTAGCTTTTCGTTTTCTGTGGTTTAACATACAACACTAACTTTTAATTAATCCTCTTTTGTTATGGACAATTATTGTTACAACATGTGGGTGCCCTTTAAAATATTTTTTAAATATAAAATAAATAAAAACCGTTTTTAAAACTTCACTTTTTAAATTCTTAGAAAATCTGACACTTGAAATCTTAACCACAAACTTTTTTGTTTGTTTGTTTTGCAGACGTTTTATAATTCACACCTACAATTAAAACATTTTATGGCCTTAATAACATTGTGAATTTAAAATAAAAATTATGGTCAACATTTACATTTACAATAAATTTGTTTAAATAAAAAATAAACAAAAATATAAGTATAAAATAAAGTTTAAAGAGTATTAAACAGTTTATGCCTGTAACGTTTGGTATAGTGTTTAACTGCACTGAAAAGCTTAAGAAAAATTACGAGATTGTCTTGACAAAGTAACGAAGTCATAAAGTAAAGTTGAGACAGACAGACAGACAGATAAGCTTACAGTTTCCAGAGTTTTAAAATCTAAATTCGTAGAAAACTCAGTAAACAAATTAGTTTTTACTTTTTTTCTATTTTCGCTGCTAAGTCGGACTTCTTAAATCAGTAAAAGAATACAAAAACACCTAATTGGACCCTTAAACATAATAGCTTTTCAACACTATTCATAATTGTTTAATTACAACATTCTAGCTTTTAAAAAGCTACGAAGATTTCTTAAACATCATATCTAGACCGAAAAATCTTTAAAATTTAATTAAATGGGTTTGACTGAAGGACTTCTTCAAGTTTTTAATTAGATAAACTTGACTCTGGGAGCAAAATTGCTAAGAAGACTACTGACTTTACAAGACCTCACCCAAAATAATCGACAGCTGACAAATTACACAACTTTGTTAATCGTATCGCAATTTGTTGAAAGTATTTACATCTCAATTGAAGCAATTTCGTCTTTATTTTCAAGCTAAATATATGTCTTTAAATAAATTAATATAGAAAAAAAAATTTTTAACCAATATTAATCACGATTATAATAAAACTCCTTTATGCCAATGAAATATTTAAAAATATATTATTTCATTATTTTCCAGCTCTGCTTTATGTCTCACAAGGCCTTTAAGCCCTGTTTTACTTTTCCTTTCGTAAATTCTTCTTAAAATGTGTCTGTTCGTCTGTCCGTCTGGTTAAGCGACAAACATGAAATGATTTTTATCGCTTTTAATTTGCTTTTTATTTGGTATCATATTTCATTTTACTTAAATGAAGGAAAAAAAAATAGAAGGCAATAAAATACAAAACAAAGAAACAAATTGTAATCACAAAACAAAAAAACAAAAAAAAAAAAAAAAAAAACAAAAAGGAAATACGACCTTAACACGTACTATAGTGCAGCAGCAGCACCAGGAGTGTGTTGAGATTTCATATCATATATGAGAATATTTAGCAGCTTTAACGATAACAAAGAATAAAAAATAAATAACAAAAAAAAAGTTTCTTTTTTTTTCTTTAATAAAACAGAGAGAATGCAAAGCAAGCCAATAATAAAGAAAGAAAAAAAAAAAACAAATACCAACATCAACAAACACAATAAGTAATATAAGAAAATATAAATACAAACGTCATATTGTCATAAAAATGTCACATTTTGTGCATAACTTTATGACTGTTGTAAAATATAAAAATACTCTTTAAATTTTCTTTTGTCTTTATTTAGACTTTTAATTTTTAATGTAGTTGTTCGTTTTTTTTTTATACAATTGAAGAGTAAATAAAGAAAACAACATAAAAAGGTTGAGAAAATCACCTCAGCCGTACTATAATATGTTCAATTGCTAAAATTTTCTTCAATATTTCAATTCAGTTCAATTACTTCTTAAAAATAAAGAAGAATATTACAGCTTTTTCATGGCTCTCAATTACTCCCAGAGCTTTTGCCAGAAGACTGCTGAGAGGTAGTCGCGGAAAGAAATAATTTTTTCATATTTCTGTTTCTTCAAAGCACAAGTTATGCATTATAATATTTAGTTCTGTAACTTAAAAAGCAATTGTTTTTAGTATGTAATAAAATTAGTTCGATTAAATAAGACTTTATTTAAAATGTGTTTTTATAACTGTTTCACAGTCAAATTAGTGCGATTTGTTTTTTATGTATGGTTATCCATTTAGTGATTTAAAACCGCTGATTTGACAAGGTTGTCAGGTGTAAAATATCTACCATTTGAAGTACCATTGAAAGGTTTGTTAGTTATTTACGAAAGAACGCATAAATATAATTAAAACCATGACTACAAAAGTGTTGATTCACTACTTTCAAAGAATTAAGGGGTTATTGTGGTTATAATCGACCTTCTGTATAAAGAATTTCAAAAACTGAATGGAAGCGATACAGATGTATTCAGGTCTGTGCATCATCGAAATGTATGTACGTACAGCTGAAAATGTCGGTTCTGGTAATGAAAGCGTGGCGATAATCTGAATTTCTTTGTTCCACGACGTTATCAGCAATTGGGTCTATATTACGGCATATTATGGGGTATTTTGCATTTTCACATCCATCCATATAAAGTCCAATTCACATAAAAGTAACTAAAGCCGTCTGATCATCCACAACGCCATGTAATACATATATGATGATTGGGTCTTATAGCCTCAAAAAAAATCAGTGCAGATTTTTCGAATAGAACTCAGAAGCTATTGTGGAAAAGCCATTTCATCCGGAAAATGTGACTGTTTGCTGAGCATTATTGTATCAAAGTGTCATTGTCAGAAATTACTTTGAAAGAATCGTTAAGGTCGATTCAAAGCACTAGGCCTATATTATGATCGACCTTCTTTTTCTTGCAATTGACTGTTTGGCAATATGGTACTACAATACTACGAGTCACTAAATATGATCGACTTCCGCCTTTTTGCATTTAAAATTTCGCGGTCGAATCTTTTCTCGATTTGACAATGCTAATTGGCGACCAAACGGCATAATTTCAAAAGAATATCATTATTACATCATCATTATCATTATAACATCATCATAATTATGCCATACTTTGTCTGGAAATCATTATAAAATCTTCAAAACTTATCTGATCGTGCTGGGACTTAGGAAGTAATGAATAAATAAAGCTGGTTGTTTTTTTGAAAACCGAAGCACGAACTTCAAATCCTTTTATACATATGAACATAGTACATCATTTCATACATAATTTTATTCATAGAGCCGTATGTATGAGTTAGCATCTCGGTACTAGAATAGCGATTTTTCTTAGCAGCTGGTTAGCTCACCGTTAATGCATATCAATATAGTTACAGTACGAAATCAACTCTAAAAACAAAAATGCCAGATTGTATATAAAGCAACCCTAATTTGAACACTTTTCTCTAAAATATATTTTATAAAATAAAAAAGAACAAATAGTTAAAGAAATTAAAAAAATAATTTTTAGAATTTCCGTAAATTCCCTCTGATCACCTGCAAGGACTCAACTGGCGGAAAGCAATAGCTCTCAGGCAGCTTCTCCCATGATAGAAAGGCAGTTGAGAAGCAGTTAGAATTATCCCAGGATAAAGATAAAGTAAAGATATAACACTGGCCATTGAATAATCAATCAACAGAAACCGATTTTCTTGCGTTTCGCATTTTGAAGTAGGACCTTTATTTTTTTCTGACTGATATCAGATATGATATAGGTAAATTCAAATCAAAGGTTCATACGCTCTTTCCCACTTTTACTTTAGATCGGCACAATATACGCATTGGTAGGGCTCATCCCCTGAGTGCTGATGTCAATAAAAAAAAGTTGGCGAAAAGAAATGTTTAGTAGTTTAGGGACTCATTGTCAGCAGTTCGTCAAATAGTTTATGACTAAACTTTGGTATACAGCTTAAAGTTTCTAATTTTTCGTTATCCATAATAGTTTCTAACAGTTGTTATTGTTATATAAACAAATTGAAGTGCATGTGGAAGTACTTCAAGTCTTGCCATATATTTTTTCATCTTTAGAACTTAAACAAAATTCTAAAAGTTATCTAATCGTACTGAAACTTAGCCAGTATAACATATACAAAATTATTGTGTGTGTGTGTAGTTCTTAACTTTTAACTTTCTGCGTTAGTGGTTTAAGAAAAATGCCCTTTTTATTGCTTCTAAATCAATACGCGCTCAAACGCTGCAGAGTAATCAGTATATTCTACAATAGTATATAGCCGAAAGGAAAAAATCTTGTTCATTCTCTCTTTGAATGTTCGTTGTCGACATCTATGAAAACTCAAATAAATGCATCATTTTGTCAATTATCCAAGGAAACTATTTAAATTTTATGAAAACAATACTTTAGTTAAAGTCTACCCACAGAAATATCGCACAGATCTGTCAGGGAACATATTTTGGTTCTAATCAGTAAGTTCACTCGACAATAGTTAATTTGAAACCTTGCACAAATTTATGATTAACAAATACGACAGTGTGCTGATATTCATTCAACTAATGACCATTAACATAATTTCTATGATCATCAACACTTTAAAATAATTGGCGCAATTAAGCTTTAATTGTCTTTGAAAAAACACTCGATTTAAATTTCACTGGACTTTGATTTTTAGAACATACCCGAATGTTTACCTGAATGTTTTGCATAAATTTGACACTTCCTTGTAAATGTTTCGATTTCATATTACTTTTGTCAGATAATATTTCACTGAGAATTTTTTTATTTATTGTCAACAATGCAATTGAAAGAAAAACAAAATATTGAGACAAAACTTTTGTTTTAAATTGCATTTGATAGTCAATTTATAAAACATGTTTAAATTTAAAAAATTTTTTTTTTTAATTTATTGAACCTTTTATTTTATAATTTTAGCAGCAATTATTTCGAATTATATTGTTTTTAATTTTATGGTCCATTTTTCTAATCCCAAATTTCCATTAGCACATGGCGGTCTCAGGCAGATTTATCATAGAGATGAGATTTCAATAACAATAAAAATTTCATTTTAAGTCGTTTGAATATAAATCTCTAACAAGTACGTAAATTATCAAAAAAAAAAAAAAATCTTTTAAATTTTTGCTTTTAAAACCCACAAACATTTATTTGAGGCTCTTTAAACAATTTGTCGGCCATAAAATTAAAAACTCCAAATCAACAAAATTAAAGCAACACCCCGGTATTATTAAAAACACATCCATTATACGGAAATTTTGTAAAAAGGCAGGACTTAAAGGCACTTTAGAAGAAAAAAAATTAAGAAAAATAGTGACACATTAACGATCTATTTGAAAAATTTCATATTTCACACTGAATTCATATTTTTTGTTTTACCGAGAAAAGAACATTCGATCGTAAATAAAATTCAATTAAAAATTGAAATTTCCCTATTAGTGTGTGTTTGTGTGTGTGTATGTGTTTGCCTACATTTAGTCATAAAGATGTGCTTTTGTTTTCCAATTTTAGAGTGTTAAAAATAGGAGGAGGTAATATTTGTGTGAAAAACGCCTTTAAGTGACACCCATAAAACTGACACAATAGAAGCGAAACATTCGTTTACAGATAAACTCAACAGAGGGTCTTAGTACTGAAGGTGATATTCTGCTTTTAAAATGCATACGCGTGTCATGGCATAGTTTTTTGTTTTTTTGTTTTTTGTTTTTAATATGTAGCACAAGAAAAATTATTATATTAGTGGTCTTGTTTTCAATCTCTATTAGTTGTTTGATTTTTAAGGGCATAATTTTTCAAAAAAAAAAAATATTTAAAAAAAAATTTTCTTTCTTTTTTAATATAAAAAACTAATAATTTCCAAAAAAAAAAAAGCTTTAGCGAGCAATTATAAAAAAATAAAAATTAAAATTAATTCTTATAACCCTTCAAATGCTCACAAAAACTAATATTTCCGTCACGAGAATATTATAAGGTTAAAAGGGTATTCCTTTATTCCTGCTAAAAATGTATGGAAGTTTAACTGCCATATTCATACAAAATTAAAATACTTTTAGAAAAGGCTTGTTTGACAAATTCTTATGCAGTTTTTGCCAAATAAGCTCTCCACAAACCGATACAAATTTGAAGGAATACGGCAGTAAGAGTTTAAGAGTTTTTTTTAGAAATTTAAAAAATACATAAAAAAATTCGTCGGTTTTTTTCTAAAAAATTCTTTTTAATTTAAATGTCCTTAATAGTGGAAATCAAATCTTAAGCAGTTACTTATTTGCGAAGTATTTACATCGAATTTATTGGTTGATCTTTAATACCTCTTTGGCGGTCAACATTTCTAGACAGTTTCACAAACACTAAGACAAATGTTAATTTGACTGTGTAATGTTTGATCAGTTTGGTAGTAGCGGCCCCTGGCGAAACAGATAGACATTTGGTAGCCTATCGCACATTGTATGTAAGCCACCGAATTGGAAAAGTAAATCACGTAAACACATGAACAAAATAGATCATTTGTTTAAAAAAAAAAAAAAACTTTTTTTTTTTTGAGTTATAAAAAGCGTCTCTTGTGATCTGCCACACTATTAAAAATAGACAATAAATGCGCAACAAATTTTTATATTTTCCGTTTTCATTATTTTATTGTGAAGAACTTGCATATATGAATGCGTTGAGTTGTAATGTTTTGCACGGGTATTGTTTTTATTAGCGCCATAAAATCGTTGCTTTTTTTATTTTTTTTCTTTTTTACAATTCTTAAAACTGTAGGAGACTAAGTTATATTGGGCTTGTGTTGATATTTGTAGCACTTAATAGACCATCAGTCAACTTATTGGAATAAAGATTGATTCCTTCTTGATAAAGACAGATTCCTTTTTGAAGTGAAAGACAGACAGCAAACATTATTAAAGCAGCAC
This sequence comes from Metopia argyrocephala, assembly GCA_963576795.1. Lineage (NCBI taxonomy): Eukaryota > Metazoa > Arthropoda > Insecta > Diptera > Sarcophagidae > Metopia > Metopia argyrocephala. The sequence continues at coordinate 167,361,420 of OY756208.1, read as the reverse complement.
GATCTTTAATATGAGTTTTCTAAATATTCCTCTTAATTTCAGTTGTTGTGTATGCAGGGAATTTTCACATATTCGATATATTTCCTATACTACAGATTGCGTGTTGGACTTTCATCAGAGACTCTCACCAAGACTATTAAACTAGTTATGACGAATTAGATATTAGAGAGATTCCCACCGAGTGCTGTGGTATATTTTCCCAAATAGCGTTGTGGGATACTAACTGACGCTCGGATATGAGTTAAACAACTCACCAACCGTTGAGTCTGTAACTTTACTTTTAAATAAACAAAAAGAAAGAAAAGCTTCCATCTAACGATCTGAGAATGTTTTGCAATACCAGCTCAGTAGTAGTAATTTTCGAAGTACTGAGCCTTTTCTTAATATTTAATCCTATATAAACTTTCAACTTGTGGAACTACGACAATGCATAGAGATAACATTTGTTTTGAGGACAAGTAGGGAATCAACTGAGATATTCTTCTCTAAATTAAATAAACACCGCAAAAAAACGAAAATATAAAACTTGTTAGTTTACAAAGAGTTTCCATCTTGGCTTCGGTGATAAAGTAATGATAACTCTGAGTCACTAAAAGAGGACAGGACTATAGTGAGACGAGCAGATTATAATATATATAAAACACACTAACCACCGTGGTCTAGTGGTTAGTGTGTTGGCTTACTAAGACATGAGCCCTGGGTACGACACCCAACTCTGACATCTTAAAAAAAAATATGAAAAAAAAAAATATTTCTTTCGGCGACTACCTCTCAGCAGTCTTCTGGCAAAATCTCTGAGAGTAATTAATTGCCATGCACAAGCTTCTCAAGTCTGTCGTTCGGAGTCGACATTAAACTGTAGGTCCCGGTACTCATTAATAAAAATTAACACACACAACATGAGTGCTGCGAGAAGCTAGGCCGTAATCCTGACACAGGGTTGTAATGGCCAGTTATGTATGTACATATATACCAAAATAATGATTTAGATGACAGATTTATGGTTTTCTGTCAATATTTTCGGCTTGTCTAGCTATAGGTACTTATGAAGAGATGAATATTTTGCAACAATTAAAGAGATTCGTACAGAGTCCCTAACAATCAATCTTAATTCCACTGAGCGGTAATCAAAGCTAAAACTTAAGTGACATCTATATATATAATTTCGTTGTTTGTCCGGATGTGTGTCCAATTCTCTTTCCGCAGTTTTTTGAAGCCGTCTGACGTCGCAGAAAGCTTGAATTTTGCGTATTTAAAGCCCATTTGCTCCACATTTCCAAGACTGAGCCAGATTTTTGGTTTTACGACTGTGGTCGGCTTTTATGACTAGTACATAAATAAAAACTTTAAGTGGAAATGAAATAATTTGCAATATTTTTTTTTTTTTTTTGTAAGACCTATACTCAGGGGTTTACACCCCTATTCTTGCTGAGCATTATTTTAGAATCTTAGAAGATATAAGTGCCTTATGTCAATGGGCAGTTGCTGTCAGTTGATCACTCAAAGGCCAGTGTTATTCCTTAACAATTGAAAATGATCAACAGCAATTGCCCAATCTATTGATGTTAAATCTTTGGTCTGGTGTGAAGTGATGAGGATCTTTGCTAAGTTTAGGTTTTTTTAATCCTTACTTAGTTCTGTCTATTGCTTCTTCCCAGTAGATGGCGCTTTTTCCTGATCATTCGTTTTGATAATTCAAAGGTGGATAAAGTGGAAATTCTCGGATTTGACGTGAAAACAGCCATTGTGTCAAACTGCAGCCAACTTCATCTAATTATGTGCTGTCAAAAAGCAGTTTTTAATTACAAAGCATTCAAATCACGCTATTTTGGTTTATTTTATGCAATATATCTACATGGTTAGAAACATTTCTTAGGGATAGAAAATACTGAACGCTCTAATTTAAGTTTCGCTGTAAGAGAGGTCAGTACTGAGAAAAGAAATGTTGTTTTAAGGAACTCTACCAGGGTAAAAATAAGTCTTGTCACCTTTTTAGTTTCACTTTTAGTTTTTGCTTTTACCGAAAACTATAGAGTATCAATTAATCGACTATATAGCGACTGATAAATTTTTTTTCCATTATTTTTGTTGTTGTGACAAATAGATTTCTCCACACACCCGCTAAACACCTATTTTTATTCTTTTTTCTTTGTTTTTTTTTCATAACACAACCACATCTCTTTAAAATAATATCGTGTTGAAAGCCAAAATGACAACATTTGAATCATATTAAAAGAAAATTTTTTCAATTTTTGTTTCCCAACAAGTAGAAGAGGGGGATAGACAGAGAGAGAGAGAGAGAAGAGAAGCCTCATGCCACAAATTTAGTGGCATCAGGCTTTTCAGTGTTTAGTGTTTAATATACAACACAGTGTAATTTTGTTTATGTGCGTCTCAGTATATAAGTTTTTGTCATTTTGGGGCATATACTCGTAAGTGATGTTATTTTTACTGTATATGGCGGTACATTTCTATTAAAATTTATGTTTTTATGTGGGTTCATAAAATACAAATTAAAAAAACGAGAAAAAAATGAGACCGAACAAAAATTAACTGCAATTTTTCACAGCAGAGAAGCAACACAGTTTCAGTCTCATATGAACTCAATAGAGTTGAGGCACAAAAGAAAACAGAAATATAAAACAAAATAATGACGGTGTGCAACATTAAACATTTGTAGGCTTTTCACACTTATTCTTCCCTATAATATAACCCTGTGGATATCATATAAATGTCTGTGCCGGCAGCTAAGGCTGTAGTGTTGCCACAAAAACAGTGTAGCTGCAACAGCAACAGTCTTTAAGTATGACGAATTTAAGGCATAAAGTGGCGACACTATTAACAACAATAACATCCAATAATAATGAAACGCAGCGGCTTTTCCTTTATTTTATTCTGAATTATGGTGTGAACGTTAATGCAGCCAATATTTAATAGAGTTTTTCATTTTCATTTTTATTTATGTTTCTGTGGTTGTGTTTTATTTCGTTTTCCAATTTTCATTTAAAATACATTTTTTAATTAGTTTTTGATTTAGTGGAACGCAAAATTAAAAACAAAACAAAAAAATAAATTTATCTCAAATGGTTATTGAGAGATGAGTTCAAGAGGGCACCAACACAGAAGAGTTTTCGTCCTAAAAGTCAGTTAATGAAAGCAAATAATGAAAATAATTTAACCGTTGGTTTATGTTTTGTTTTAAGGTTTGGCTTAAAGTGTTTTTTGTATTTAAACAATGTTTTAAAACAATTTTTTGTTTCACTTTTAAAACCTGCATATAAACAATGCTTTTAAAAACCTAAAATTTTGGTATAATTTTGTAAGACAAATTATGTAGTTTCGATTTATTTTTAGTTATGCTCTAATTAAATATTTATTTTAGTTTAATATATGATTTCAAAATAATTTATTTTTTTTCATCTGAAACAGATTATCAATATTCTCTTGAAATGCTTACCAATGCAATGTTGTTCGACTTTTATTTAATGGCTATTAAGTAAGTCAATATTTTGCCACAGTATTAGAATCGAAATCCAGGAATATAAAATTTTTGTTTCCATTTACCTAATTTTTAAAAGTTCAACTACATTTTGATTTGTCGTAGTTTTAGCTTTTCCTTGCTGCACTGTTTACCGAGTTAATACTGAAAATTTGGATATCTGCTCGGGAAAGTTGTCGTATATACCACTGATATACCCGTATGAACTGTTAAATAAAGCCTTCAACTGTGTTTCAGCTTCAAAGTTTTGATCTTTTTGTTTAGCTTCTTCCTCCAGCTACATACTTGCAATATCTTGAAGCTAAAGCTTGAGAAATATGTTCTTGATATACCGAAAAATCATCAATATTCCCTTGAAAGATTTTTCGATTTTTTTTAGATAAAACCAATACTCAGTGGGCTACACTATGCTGTGCAGTATTTTATTGGAATGGAAGATAGATTGATAAATTCTTTTTTTTCTATTAAGCGCCTTATAGTCGTGCGGGAGTTTAAGTGCTCTATCCGCCATTTCATATATTTTATACATCTCGAGTTAATGATGCCACTTTAGGTTTTCGACCCCAAATTTTTCAAATCTGTAATCCGTTTTAGGATATCTCGTCAAGTTTCGGAGATAAATAGTCGAAAACGGTGTCAAAAACCTAAATTAGCATCATTAACTCGAGATTTAAAAAATGGCGTATTGAGCATTTAAACTCCCGCACGACGTTAATGAAACAAGTTGCTGTTGATCACTCAAAGTCTAGTGTTATACCTTCAATCTTGAAAATTATCAACAGCAATTGCCCAACTGTTGATATTAATTTTTTTGTTTGTTGTCAGTAGAGTCAAGCATCAAAATCCAAGCTTGAACAGTTTCTGAATATGTCATAACAATGTTTGAATTAAGCAGTTTTTTTTATGGACATCAGCACTCAGAGGACGACCCCCACTTATGCTGAACACTGTTTTGGTCTAGGAACATCTCTTGTGGGAAGGACGAAAAGGAGTGAGTAGTGTTTATGGTCATTTGCTTTAAATTTACTAACATCGTAATTGACAGGCATATGTTTCGCGGGAAGATTGTTTCCGAATCAAACGGAACAGCTAAAGAACAAATTCTCTCTATAATGAATTGTAAGATTCAATGGACAGTCAAGTACTTAGTACGAGTAGTTGGTAACAAAATCCGATTATCCGGAATCAAGTCCTTTATTTCATCAGAGCACCTTCCATGGTATTAGCTAGAAAACAATGAAACACATGTTACATTCCGTCAATGCGCGAAAGAACCAATGGAGTTGACTATCTTTCCGACGATAATAAGCAGCTTCACTCTTTTCTGTATACAGTCGAAAAGACCCAAAATAGACTTTAAAGCAACGGCCCATACATGAGAATTGTATTCCATTTTTAGTCAGATAAAGGTCTAGCAAATACTAAAAATATCAGATGTAGTGAAATAGTTCTTTCACCGTTTTAAAAATCTGAGGTACTTGAATGCTTCTTACGATACACGAAATATGTGATCATTCTAACGGATATCACAATTAATTCACATATTTAGAACATTAAGATCGTCCGCCTCCTCATTAGCTACATTACTAAAATGGCAGAATTGTACCATCGCCATCACGTCTATGTGTGATAAAACAACATTGGGTTTTGCACGTCTACGCTGTAACCCTGAAACAGGGTTGTAATTGTCAATTATGGAAATTGTACCATGTTAGAGTGACCGCACTCAGAGAGTGTATGCATATCTTTTATGAGTGTGTCATTCATATTTTGCATTTTCACTTTAATCAACAAAAGGCTCTGCTCAAGATCAAATGGATATGAGTGGCATACATATGTTACTTCAAACTAGTTTTATATTTCGTCTTCTGCATATTCGGAGCATTTCTTTTTTTTTACAGCATTCTGCCAACTTTTTACTTTCAAGGTACCAAAATCGGCCAATAAGTAAATTTTTTTACTTCATTGTGAACTATGGAATATCCATTAATCGACTGAAATTGTATTTTACTTATTTTTGTTCTGAAATTTTTGTTTAAATCTCCATACATTTTTATTTTAAAAGCTTAACGATTATTTCTTATGCCGAAAATTACTAATTAGAAGAAATTGTGTGATTTTGCTAAACAGTTCAGATCATCTTAAATATTAAATCTCTCTCTGTAGAGTAGCCAATATGGCTGGAGTTGCATTGTTCAATTCACGTCAAGGTGTTTACCCTACATTGACATATAGCACTCGCTGTTAAGGCTGTTTTTCTTAACATTTTGTTTTATTCACCCTTATTCTGCGTTTCGATTCGGATCGTAAATTGCTCAGTTTGGCAAATTTGGTATTCTGCGTTCCGTTCCCCGTAACAACTCGATTTGTTTTTCGATTGTATGTATTCTGCGTTACGATCGTAGCCACGTTTTTTCAAGTTGTTTATTTACTGACGGAAAGTTTTTCGATTTTTGTTTTTGTAGTTAAAAAAGTGTATAATTAAATAAAATGTGAGTATAAAATGCTATAAATTTATTTTGTAATAAATTTTGTTTTTTTTTTTAACCTTAAAGCTTTATTTAATTTATTTCAGGTCAAAAAACACAACACCTGAGCAGTATGAAAAGCTGGCGAGTTTAATGGCAACGAAGGATGATATTGCGTCTGGGTATCATAAGCGTCCCAAGGAAAAAGTACAGGCATTCTGGGAAGAAGTTGCAAACGCACTTAACGCAATAGGTCCACCAATAAAAACTGACGCTGCATGGAAGAAAGTATGACATTTTAGTTGCATATGTATGCATATTAAAAATATTTTTTAAGGTGTGGATTGACTGGAAAAGTTATATAAAACGCATGTTGACAACAAACAAAAAGGAAATGATGAGCACCGGAGGAGGCAACTGTCGCTTACAGCGCATTAGCCACCTTGAGGAAAAAGTAATTCAGCTGACAGGGTTGGTAACAAGTACAAGCGGCATTACCGGTACAGTGGATTTTGGAGTGGCCAGAGAGATGTAGCTGATGTAGCTACTACTTCAAAAAGGCGTCAGCAGCTTAGTACAAAAGAAAACACTTCGTCTTTGCTGAAAGAGCAAATAACTGCCCAGAAAGAATTTCACAACGATGTCAGGAAATTCAATGAAACCATTTTGAAAAGGTATGACGAGATGTCTACGCATTTACGGCGCATAAATCGCTCTTTAGAGAAGCAGTCTGACATTGCTGCACAACAGTTAGAAGAACAGCGGCGCCACAATAAAATTAAAGAGGAATTGCTAAAAAAGAAGGTAGAAATCAAGCTGCGAATGTTAAAACTGGAGCATACATCTAGTGATTTAGATTCAGATTAGAAGATGATGATGAGCCAGCCAATATTTCCTGTTAGCCTAAGTATATTTTATTTTAAATAAAAATGTGATAATTTTTGTTTTTTATTTGACCTTTATTAGTTGTTAAATAAAAAATTTAACGACCTAAAGCTAAAATAATTTGTTTTTATTTATTTACTATTCATCAAATTTTATTTTTTATAGTTTGGCAACTACATTGTTTACAAAATTTTTTATTTTTATGTTTCTATTTCATACGTTTCATAACAAAGCAGCTGGTTTGAACATACTCTTCTCTTCTTCTATTTCTTTCGATTAGGTTTTTTTTTAGAATACCTATTTTCGATTCGAGCGTAACTGAATGCGGGAACGTAATCGAAATGCAGAATAAGGGTGATTATATATTCACAACAAAGGATGACGCTGTATTCATTAAACGGCTTTGCTTTTGAGGAAAATTGATAATTGAGGTAGAGTGTAACAAATTTAGTTGTTGCAAGACCCATAAATCCCGAAATGGCTCTCATCACTATACCTTAGATGATGTTTCAATAAAAATTAGGGTCAGTTTCCATTTATTTGTAGACATCCATTTAATCATTTGCACGTGTTACATGACAGCTCAATTGACAGATATAGCTTCGCTTTAAATATGATTGAAATAAATAAAAAAAATTTGAGACCAAGTTTTTATAGATGAATAGGCAAACGCTGATGGGTAATATATAAAAATCATTGGAAAAATAATTTATGCTCGTATTCCCCTCTCTTTTAGTGGTTTTTGATATTGAAAAAAAAAATTGTCAATTTAATTAATTGTTACATCAAAAGAGATTTATAGCCCACCAATAGTGTCTGTTATTACAAGAAAAAATACACTTTTTTGTGTCCAAATTTGTAAAGATTTAAAAACGTATATCCTCTATAAAGAGTTAAAGAGTAATTTAATCTTCTTTTTCTTTTCAAATTCAATAATATAAGTGGATTTATTTCTATTCAACGTGTTGAATTTTAAAATAATAATGAAAGCAAACATTCCTTACTAATGTTTTTGGTGTTTTTTTTTTAACAGGAAATTTAAGACGTTTTTGATGGTTTGAAAAAAGAAAGAAAGAAAAGGGATCGATTGGTAATGTTGTCTTGAATTTTGAATTCAATTAAATGAGGTGGAAAATTAATTTGTAGTAATTGACTTCTATTTTTCTGTTTCTTTGAAATATTATTTACGTTTGAGTTTTTTTTTTTGGTTTTTTTTTGTTTAAAAATATTTCTAAAATACTCGTTCAAGCGCTTTGTTTGGTTTAAAAGACACTGCCATATATTTTTTTTTTACTTTTTTGATTATAAAAAATTTTTCACTGTTTTAGTTATTTAATGAAAATATTTACTTTTTATCGAAATATTAGAATTTTTTCTTTTCTTTAGTTTTTATTGTTTTTTGTACCACATGTGGTGTTTTTCTTTTCTTTCTTTTTTTTCTGATCGTGTAAAACATACTCTGCCCTTCTTGCTTATGTTTCGTTTGGGGTTCTAATGTTTTAAGTGATTTAGAACTCATTTTTAGTATATTTAGCAGTTTATTAAAGGCATATAGTATTTAATAATGATGTTGTGGTAGCAGTTTTTGAAATCTTTTCTAATAATTTTGTTTTCTTTTTTTTTTTTGAGTTCAAATCGCATACTGCTTTTTAAACAGACTTTAAGTGGCACCCTACTACGTTTTGTGTCATTTAACGCATTATATTAAATTTCATAAGAATTTTTCAAAACGGTAAGTAATAAGTAGTCAGATTTCATGACTTTAAAAATTATTTAGAAGAAACATTATGAAATATATTTTTAAAATTTCACAGCAGCAAGTAAACAGCAACCAGAGCTATGCCGACTATTCGTTAGTCTACACTACGACTTCAGCTTGCGTTTTAGTCACATTTTTAAATATTTAAATTCCCACAATTAATTCACAAACTTTATATAAAAGTTGGAATATACATACATACATATATAAATAATTGGCCATTACCACCCTGTGTCAGGGTTACGGCCTAGCTTCTCGTAGCACTTATGTTGTGTGTCAATTTTTATCCATGAGTAGCGGGACCCACAGTTTAAAGTCGATTGCGAACGACTTACTTGAGAAACTTTTTCATGGTAATCAGTTACTCTCAGAGCTTTTGGTAAAATACTGCTAAGAGGTAGTCGCCGAAAGAAATATTTTTTTCTATATTTCTTTTTTTTCAAGATGTCAGAGCTGAGATTTAAACCCCCACTATCGTCTTAGTAAACCAATACACTAACCACTAGACCACGGCGACTACATAAGTTGGAATATGGTGTGTTTAAATCATTAATAACACATTTAGGGGATCTTCTAGGTAATTTGATTCGAAAGTCTAAAAAAACACAACTCTGTAATACGAATTCGGACGTTTGTTATGCAAAGTTAGTATAGTATTCAAAACAAATGAACGAAATCAAGCAAAATGTAAGTGTTTTTCTAGCAAATTTTTTTACACTTTATTAATAAAACATGGAAAATTATATTTTATAAGTCAAACCAATTTTGTCAAATATGCCAAACTATACCTACTACTCAATCACCATCTAGCATAGGCGATATATAAAAATATTGATCAGACTTTTCCTGGGGCTCGAACCTCGGGCCTCCAGCACATTAATAGGCGACTTTTAGATTCTTGTTTTTTTTTTAATACAAAAATAACTGATTTTCTGATGAACCGTTTAAAATAATTTTTATTCAAATTTATTATATCTGTCACAACACCCTACACTATTGTACTTTGCAGTATAATGGACATTACAATACACACTATACACTGATCGTGCTTCCCTAGGCTACTATTGAGTTCATTGAATGATCTGCCGACAAACAGGTTGCCTGAGAATATCCAATAATAGCAATAAGAAACCATATAGAGGCACATAGTCAGCAAGTATTAGCCTGACTGTAACGACAGTTAAACGCGCTGTTGAAATGAGAAAGATAAAAATCGGTTATATATATATTGGTTATAGGGAGTCGATTAAATTTCTAAAATGTAATAGATGTATAGAATAGACTTAAGTTAAAAATGCTTTGAACGGAAAAAAAAATGCAGAGCCGAACTGCATTCTATACCAGTAGAATGAAGAATGGAATATGAAGTAAATAGCAGGGCACACGACATCTGGCGTGTTCAAAAAGTCGATGAGGTCCAAATCAAATTTAGTTGTATTTCATCACAATGCAGCACAGTACTTCGTTGAACATACTATGTATATGGAAAATCAGATCTGATGTTTCTATAATAAGCGATAAGATAATAATGTAAGAGCAAAGACTAAATCAGGTAAAGTTGTAGTATGGGGCTGTGGTAATAGGGTAGTAGAAAAAGCGTTCGGGAGTATGCTAAAGCAAAACCATTTACATAGCGTTGGTCTCAGGTAGAAAGGCCCTAACTAGAATTTTTTCAAAACTTACTTTTTTTAGTGATTCCAATGCATTTTAGAAATATGCCACTCCTCACATAGAATGTTTACAATATTATTAAAAATAACGGTATTACAAGCAATTGTACAGTATTTAATAAAAAGTTCTATATTAATAATTACAGTATCTGTTGTAAATTTTAAATTATTTCTACCTGAGACCAGCGATTTGTAAATAGCTAATAACCTAAACCAAGAATTCCAGTTACAAAGCTTAAAAATTTAGTTTGCGGCGGCAAACGTATCAGCAAACTACTTCTCCTAAACACTGAACTCGAAATAGTGTCTTCCTCAATTTGATCGTTTCCTGTAACTTTGCTCTTCTCAATTTGTTCTGTCAAATTATGAATCATTTCTATCATTCCAATAATGAACAGTCGCCTCAAATGATCCCCGTGAGTTCCTAAGCAAGCAGTGAGGTCCACGAGAGACAGCCTGCATTCAGAGTAGTGCTGGCAAATTCTGCTACTTTTCCTTACTCGATAATATTGAGTACTTTAATTTGGGTACCCAATACTACTCAATAATTTTAACGAATTTTATTTTTAAGAGAAAAGGATTTCATAAAGTATTATGTTTTTACACAGAAATTTGTTTGGCCGTTAATGTAATAATAATAATTTATAATTTAATAATTTATCCATACAACTTTGAAGAAAAAATACAACTCTTAAGGTATTGAGTAGCTACTTTTAAGTATTGAGTACCCAAAAATTAGTACTAATACTTGACACTCGGTACCCAATACTTTGCCAGCATTAATTCAGAGCCAGGATCTCGGCACTAAAAAGGAGCCATCTCAACTGCACCTATACTATCACCTCAAGGACGACGTGGTTGGAATGTACTCGAAGCTTCGCCATAGTTTTAATAGGTCGGAGGCGGCTGCAGCATTAGCGTGGCAGCCATTTCGGCAAGATTTAACCCTTGCTTACTGAAGTGCCAGAATACTACACATCGGCAAAATAGTACGAGATGTAGGTTACAACAGACCTATTATGTTCAAACCTAAGAGCCAACGAAATAAGCAGAGGTTTTTTTAAACCTTTTTAAAGTTTGTTCTTATTCTAACAAACAAAAGTAAGGTTGACAGTTTCAGAAAGTATGGCTATGGTTCAAGTATTAACCAATCGTGCATGAATGCATGTACGAATAGGCACTATCTTTCATAAATCTTAAGTGTAAAACAAAATCATTTCAATAACTATTGTTAGTTTCTGAAGTCACTTTAGCGTGTAAATTTTCTATTAATCCGTGTTAATGTACAATTTTTTGACGTAATTTTCTGGGATGGCTACATGTAGCTCTTCTACAAACCTACAGCGTTATAGCATACAACTGTTCAGTCAATGACATATAGATTCTTGTAAAACTATCGTATACAGTAGAGTATATTATTTTTCAAATATATGCATTTTTTTTTTTTGTTTGTTTTGTTTAATTAAAACAAAAGGACAGATGTGTTTACACAAACAACAATTCAATATTTTCTTTGAAATATTTTTAAAACGGTTACGGCCTCAGACAAATGGGTTTCAAATTTCAATTTTCAAAAACAAAGGGCTGCAGTACTCGGCAGCAATTGTCTCAATTTTTATTGACATTTCAAGTATAATGGATAAACAATTTTTCATTAAAATAACTCAACTCAGCCATATATCCCGGTATACTTATGCTTGTATTTTGAAAATAAATGTTTTGAAAATATTTCCTGTATTTAAGATAAAACTGTATTGAATAGAAATATAATAAAATAATGCCGACATCATATTGTTGATAAACAACTGTTAAACGTCAAAATGATTTCAAAAATTACATCTTCACTCAATGGCTTCAGAATTTTCTAATAAAACAGCCCTGAGAAAAATAAATGAAGCAGTTAAGGTGCCAACGTCAGCATTAGCCGGATATTGAAGTAAAACTGAGAAGAAAAAAAAAATAATAAATGAACGTGACTTTTATGAAATTTAAAATAACATAAACAAATAAGAAAATTTGTAGCCAAATAAGTGCGAATGCAAAACACCCTACACATTAAATATGAAACAATTGTTTACAAAAATAAATTGCTTATTGGAATTATGAAGCGTAAGTGGACTGTTATTCTTGATTCATAATAATTTTTTGTCTCTTTTCGTTATTACGAGTATTATAAATCTTGGTGACCAATTTATTAACGCAATTCGTATAATTATTTTTCCATCCAAAAATGGTTTGAGTAATTCAATATTAGCGGGTTGTGTACAAAGTGTCTCTGCCAATCCATAAAGGGCGCCAAACAGTAATTTTTTGTGGATGTAATAGTGTTTTGCTTGTGAATTATGCTCAAACCATTTACTTATTGACATACACTTTCAATTAAAACCTCGTGGAAGAACAAAATTTTGATTAAAAAATCCAATGTCAATATAATTCGCCGATTTGGTTGCGCAAACAATGGTTGGTTGGCTTTAATTCTTGCACAAGTTGATTCTTGAAAGCTCTTAAGCCAATATCTTTCGTAAAGTCTTTCATAAAGTGAAAGAACTCAACCCCACATGCTGAGAACGAAAACGAAATCATTGATTGATAGTAGCTACTCCTCTTCAGTGTACACTGTTATGCATCTTGAGAAATGCACAAGAGTAAACGCGGTTTAACAACAATCCATTGTTATTCGATTTAGCCGTTCTGAAGGATGGTTATGATTGTATGCCATAAAACGGACGAAGTTTGAAAAACAGATCCATTATTTTAATAAAAAATTTCGACGATTTACAAGACTTTTTCTTATGTAAGTCTTATCATAATCAAATGTCAAATTAATCTAAAAAAAGTAGATATCAGCTGTTAAATCGTGTTGCCAACTTAAAATTGACAGTTATTTTACAATATGCTCTTAGTAGTTTCCTTACCTTCTCTATGTAAGTTTAGATATACAGTGCACTCGCGGTAACGTAAACACACTGTCTAACGTGAATATCGTTCAACGTGAACAAGCTTTCGTTTACCTTGACTACTCTTTACCGTGAACAAACTCAGAGAGCTCTATAACGTGAATCATTTTTTATTGAATTTGACTCTGATATCACAATTAAAACATTACTTTACTAACTTTTATGGTGTGCTTAGCTTGCCAATGTTTCTTGTGTAGATGATACCACTGAAATCCAGGACATTTGACAAAAAAAAAAAAACCAACCTGGCAAATGTTACTACTCTTCTGATAAGCAATTCTGAGTAGAGCAAGAACCTGTTTTTAAAATTTGCAAAAGACTTTTAAATTAATGTCAAAAAACTGTTTTTACGGGGTTTCCAAGCTAGATAAGTAAATATTGGTCTCAGAAAAACAATTCATGCTCAATTAGACTTTCATGCTCAATTGCTTTCTTTAGGCACTAAAAATATCAGAACAAAGATGGTGATGTAGGGTATTAACAGATCTCACTTTGGAAATTCTGAGTAGGGGAAGAATCTGTTTTTAAAGTTTCCAAAAGACCTTCAAATTATGATCAAAAAACTACTAGGCTTTTATGCTCAATTGATATTTATAGGCACTAAAAATATCGGAACAAAATTGGTGTTGTAGGGTATTAACAGATCTCACTTTGGCAAGAAAGACACCAAAAAGAAAACAATTTTTGTTTTTTTTTTTTATTTTTCTGATATTAAAGTCGGATTATAGAAATGTTTATACATATTTCAGTTTTTAGTTTTCAGTTTCATTAATGCTTTAACGTTAATCCATTAAAATTGATTAGTAACGGTAGACATTCAAATGATAATCATCTCTACTTCACATACTCAGTGTTATGAAACTATTAATGTTACCTGATCAAGAGATACAGGTGTGGGTTTAGCTGCTAAAGAAAGAACCACAAAATAAAGATGTTTTTTAATGTTTAAATTAAATTGAAATTCAACAATTTTATTGATCTTTGTGAATGACACATGTCAGATTAATGCGCTTTTTATTTATTTGACATGTTTTTTCTATTCAAAAATACAAGACAAAAGGGAACCCTCTAATAAAACATTTTTATTTCCAATTCCAATTTTTATTGCTTGATTTTAAAATTTTACTACAAAATTGGAAATTTTTTATAATGAAATATGACTTGAGTTTTAGTTGAAATTAATTTTGTATTCAAATGAGAGTTGTTTTTAATAATTTCCTTTTTCTCTATTTTTCAGTTATTCTTGGAAAAAAGTTTTTGTGCTATATTCGTAATATACGGCATTACTAGTATGTGACTTTGCTACGTTGAAATACAAAACATAGAAATTAAAGAAACTCGGCTTAGAGGGTAAAATGTAAACAATGAAAGAATAAAAATTAATTAATTTGTATTCATTTATTACGAGTACGATGAAAAAAAAAAAAACATTATGTTTCTAATTTTTAGGTAATTTTGGTCTTTAAACTAAATTACTTGACCTTTTCAAACTCCAGTAACACATGCATCACAAAGTGTGCTTTGATAAGATCAGTAGCATTTTGGAAAATGCTAAAGTTAATGCCACAATGCTCGCGCTTTTTGGCATAACATATTTAGATTACCTATGGAAATCAGTCATCAGTTCGTCCAATTAAAAAAGAAAATTTGTAAGTTATGTGTCAAACAGGGAATAGATTTGACGTTCTATTAATGACGCGTCACCATCCCGTGAAAGGCATGTGTATAGTGAAGAGAATATAGGTGCTGTAAACGAAAGTGCGAAAGAAGATCTATATTTCTAGAGTCATAGATGAATGTAGAGACTGGGGATGTGCACTTCCACTTTTTAAGATATTTTGCAAAAGGATCTTAATCTGTTTTAGATTTTGTTGGTTCAGTGATTGAAGTCAAAAGGCCATCATCGCTGTAGGTCTTAAGCTAAGTTCTCGAAAAGTAGTAAATGACCCTATCATATAATTTTTGTGAGTAAAATTAATACAATACAGACTCTACATACATACATACATAATTGGCCATTACAACCCTGTTTCAGAGTTACGGCCTAGTTTCTCGCAGCACTCATGTTGTGTGTGTTAATTTTTATTCATGCGTACCGAAACCTACAGTTTAAAGTCGACTTCGAACAACAGATTTTAGAAGCTTTTTCATGGCTATCAATTACTCCCAGAGCTCTTGCCAGAAGACTGCTGCGAGATAGTCGCCGAAAGAACTAATTTATTCATATTTCTTTTTTCAAGATATCAAAGCGGAGAATTGAAACACTAGACCCCGGCGACTACTCTACATACTCCATTCTATTTAAAGAAAGCAATATGACAGTATGTGGCAAAAGGACACCACAATAATTGCCAAATAGAAATTAAAATTTAGCGATAAGCCGATTGCGAGTAATAAATCTGTTAAATTGATTTCAAGATTGTACGATTTGCTAACTCTTAAGTTACTGATTTAAGTTGACAAAACAGCGACAACATATCGTGGTGCGGAAGTTTATATGCTCAATCCGCCATTTTATATTTTTCGAGTTAATGATGCCACTTTAGGATTTTGATACCAAAATTTCTATAATCTGCCATCCATTTTTGGATATTTATCTCCGAAAGTGGATGAGATATCCGAAAACGTATTGCAAACTTGAAAAATTTGGGATGGAAAACCTAAAGTGCCGTCATCAACACGAGATATATAAAAAATATGAACTGGCGGATAGAGCACATAAACTCCCGCACGACGATATGTCAATATTGTCTGTACTATTCTGGACATACAGCCAGCATAGCTTGGACGTTACTTCGTACACTTAAACTCTATATATCTCGAAAACGAGAGCGGGTTTTTTGAAATTTAAAAAAATATTTGGTTCTGAAGGATATGATAACGGCTGTTTTTTTTTTCAACTGCATGATATTATTATTATCTGGTTTAGACCCAGCACAAGCGCAAGACACTGTGACAAATAAGATCTATTGTGTCCCTTTGAGTCTACTATTTGTTTAGCAGACTAAATGCCTTTCTTACGAACACCAGCAGGTCCGAAACTTAAGTGGTGGATATGTGCTGTCTGTAATGCTTGTGAGCATAGTCTACAAACATCTACATCTGTGATCGGCATTCTCAGCAAATGTGCTCTCACACTACGGTGACCCTTAAGAAAAGCTGTTAAGATGTTCAGGTCTGGCCGTCTATACTTTAAAACATCAGCTGCATGATAACTAACGATATCGATAACTTGGGTTTGATGGCTGAGTATAATAAATATTTGTGTTAAGTAAGGTTCGCCAGGTTATTGTATTATCTCATATATCTCCTGAGATTTTATTTAATTCTAAACTCTGACCTCTGACAAACTGATGTTAATTTTATTTCTATTGATTAAAAAATGTTTTTTTCCGACAAAAATTAGTTCGAAAACAAAATAAGTAGTTTTATAAGTTTAAATAAAAAGAACATTGAAAATGCAGCAGCAATTTGAAAAAGAAAGCAGTTTTAAATACTAAAACTCAGATTCAGTAGTTGCTTTTGCTTTATTTTATAAAAATATATTAAAATAAAGGCAGGATGTTTTCAACAAAAGCATATTCTGAAACAAAATCGTTCAAAAATTTGATTTGTTTTAAGTCCTTTAAAATACTACCAAAACTTACCCATTAAAAAAATACGACGACAACGGCAGTAGCATTTATAACTTCAGCATGACTGAGTTTTTATTGTTGGCCATAAATCACAAAACGTTTGTGACAACCCCTTTTGCCAGCTTTTAACTTCATTGTTGCTATAATAAAAACATTAAAAAAAATATGTATTTATTAAAAGAGTTAAAAAAGGGGGAAAGAAAAGTGAACATAACTTTACATGGCCAACTTTAAAATCCGGTAACAACATAACATAACAGACGGTCTATCAAATAACAGAAACAACAAATCAAAACAAGAATAAAAGCCGCAAAAGCGCACGTGTCAAACTGTCAAAAGTAGAAAATAAAATCAAAAATTTATAATTTTTTTTTGTTTTGTTTGATTTTATTTGTCGGAGCAGTTGTTGTATCAAACGGTTATTAAATAAATAAAGAAAAGGATATAAAAAAAAATAATACTCCAGCCGGACATAAACAATGTTCAAAACACTTAACCAGCTTAAATGATTTGGATTAATTGTTTGTAATTCTGATATACGAGTATAATAGACCATTAACCATTAACTTTCAATTGAAAATTACGTTTTTAAATAACTTTATAAATTCAACGTTTAAGTTAATCGTACTCGTATAATACTCGTAATCATATTAATAAACGTACTATCAAAGTCTCAGCTTGTTTTATTATTTTTATTTATTTACTTAATTACAATACAATATTAAGTTATATTTTAATTTATTATTACGAGCCGAGTGCAAACTCGGTGTGGTGTCTCAGACCAGGTGAGAAGCGATCTCACAACCCTCGCACTAGCAGTATAGCTACTCTCTCATAATGATCCATTGCACAACTGAAGTTAAAACATATTTCTTTTAAAAGCAACATTGTAAAGCAAGTTTTGTGATCCACTTGTTAGAAACTAAAGATGGCATTCGTATTCCAGCTGTGGTTTCAGAGGACTGTTACTTTCACAATTATAAAAGTTTTTTTCGCTATTCTCTTTTTTTATTAGGCGACATTAACATCTTTTTGTAAGGCTGTTTGTTTGCCTTTACATCACGCCTAAACGATAAAATCGAGTTTGTTGGTGGTGCGTGGTATAGTTGTTAGAGCGTTCACAGAAAAACTCAAACGACCCAGGTTGAAATCCCAGCAAAGGTGAAAAATGAAAAAGAAAGTTTGCGATTTTTTCAAAATTATAAATTTCCAAGAAGTCCATCTACTTACAAAGAACCCGCTCCATGACATTCTACTCTATTCCACCTTAACCATTGACAACAAAAAACAAATGATCATGAGAAAAGCGCCACCTATTGGGAAGTAGCCGATAACAGCTAAACCTACTTAGCGAATGCACTCACCACACAATCAACATGCAACTCTGAGACAATTGCTGTTGATCATTCAAGGGTGAAGGTATAACACTGGCCTTTGAATGACCAATTCGCAGCAATTTGTGTCATTCCTAAGGCGCCTAATAATAATTTAAAAAAAATATACTATTCTTTCCGAAAAATTCCAGTACAATGCACAGAATCAGTAGCGGTTTACAACTGAGAATTGGTTTAATAAAAAAAAATATGTTGGAGTATATTTGAAAATTCCTTTGAATATTTTGTGACCGGTAATAACGAGAAATTAAAGAACCGGAGTCGAAACATTTTTGGATAATGTGACTTCAACTCCGATAAACACACTGTAACTCTTTTGCAACATTGCTTCAACCACCAAAAAAGTAATAAGATATACTTTTTTTTCAATTAGGCCTGGGCGTAGTACCTCCCAAACACACTAAATTGTAATTTTTGTTTATCTTGAGAATTGTTGCAGAAAAAGTAACTAAACATAGTCTGGAACACTTAATGGCCGAGGAAAACCATAAGTTTAGAAGTGGGAGCAGTATCAAGTGGTATCAACCACACGTTTGCTTCCCATACAAGTTATATATTAATTTTTTTAAATCTTGAGAAATGTTGAATCTAAAGTTTCTGAGTTTCATGTGATTGATTTAATAGTCATTAAAGAAAAAAGCGGGCAAGTAGGTGTGGTACCTTCCTCACAAACTAACTTTTGATTTCTATGTAGCTAAAATTTTTTAATTTGGCCTACACTACTTCGTAGACACTAAAAATCATCAGTCAAAAAAGTGGACAAATGGTAGTGGTGAGTGTAGCATAGTACACCAGATTTAGGCGAGTTTGTACACTCAATTTTATGTGCTAACTATTATGTGCCCTGCTTCTAACGCGTACTTCTTGAATTTTTTTTTTTTTTTGCCGAAATTTCAATGGCAACGAATTAACTCAATTCGGTTAGCTATTCACTGAAAATTTTATCACGTTTAAGTTCGATTTCCCATAGCATTCATAGAGGTTAAACACGGCCTTTGAAATGTACTGTAGGGTATCCAATACTCTTACCAAAAACCTACTCAGTTCACTTATTAGCTTGTGAGTTTGACAACAACTTCAAATACAAATGTTCATTATGATTTTCATATAACTGATGTATTCAGACATGACTTCATAATTTGTACATCCTTTAATAATGTTAAAAAATGTATTTTTTTTTTAATATTTAACATATTTTTTTTTTTCTTAGTTTTTTTTAATGTTTTTATTGCTTTTATTGCCAGTTTGATAGACAATTTTGTTTAAATCAAAAATGGACACTGTAAATCAAAATTTTATGTTCATATGCCAAACGGTATAGTACGAGTAATAAATGGCTGTTTAAATAGAGATTTTAAAATTTGAAAAGTGTGTGTGATTTAAAGTGGCATTTTATTATTATTTATTAGGGGCGTACATGTTTCATGGTATGAGCACATACATGCATACATGCATACTTTTATGGTACATGACCATTTTGTTAGTTATACGATGTGTTTAAAAAAATATGTTTTACAAGTCGTAAAAAAAGTCATTAAATTACAGCTAAACAATTGTGTGGTTTCTTATATAAATTCAGTTTTTTTTAATGGTTTAGTTTTAATTTATTTTCTTTATTACCTGCAGTAAAAATGAATGCAAGCAATTTTGACAAATTTTCTTCGGCATTATATTCAAAAGTAGCTTGCTAAGAGTTTTATTTAGCAATACAAGTACTTATTACGAGGTAATAAAAAAATCGTTTTAAGAGAATGTACATAAATATTTATAAAGTAAATCATAAAAAATTTATAATATTTTGGAAAATATGAATATGGTCAAGTCCTTTTATGAGGGAAATATTGAAAGCGGTACATACACATTTCCGGCATTTTACACACATTCAATGAAAGTTAGCTTTAACCATTTTAAAATTAAATTGTTTGAAGTTAAAAATTAACCCTCTAACGCATACGTAACACTATAAACATCACAAGTTATTTTTAACGCTTTGCTTAGTTTTGATAAATGAAGGTAATCAAGCATTGTTTGTTGTGTTTTTGTACCCAAAATATAAAAAAATAAGGGTGATATTTCAAAAACTATTTTAACCCTGCGGTTAGGTAAAAAAAAAAAAACTTACGAATCCTAGGAAGAGTCCATATTATTCTTTTTTTGTAATAATTCCCTGTTAAAATGTCGAAATATATATATGATGCACCCAGTTTGTCTTTGAAGTGTTTTAATAAGTTACCTTTATTTCTGGGATTCCCCTTTATAAGTTTACATATCATTTGCGGTAGTAAACTTCAGTTAATATTCAGTGTTTGACTTGTTTACTTTGCAAAAACAATGGAAAATCGACGCTTAACAGCAACTAGAAAACGTGGAATTTACAGCTGCTGCAAAACTAATTTCGCTTGCAAATGAACCATATGCAGCAAATTTATATGTAAATTGCAATGAAAGATCATTTGCTCATCATGCAGTACGAAGATTAAATAAAAAAAAACAATAACGGACCAAAATGGTTCTAAACCCAAGATTCGTAATTTTTTATTTTTCTAACTTCCATTTTATTATTTTTGGTTGAAAGTTTTTTAGGAGTAATAAAATATAAAAATACTCCAATATCGAACGTTTTAGGTTGATATGTTTCACCATTTCTTAGTCAATACAAAAACCAAACAAAAATTTACAAAAATGGTCCTAACCTAACAGCAGGGTAATTGATTGATTTTTTATAATTAGCAAGAAATTAAAAAACTAGCTTAGAAAACAGCCAATGGTCTAGTGGTTAGTGTGTTGGCTTACTAAAAAGATGGCTTCGGGTTTAAACCTCAGCTCTGACTTCTTGAAAACAAAAAGAAATATAAAAAAATATTTCAGAGTTACGACCTAGCTTTAGCAGCACTCAGGTTGTATATGTCAATTTTATTCAAGGATAAAAATTTACCGGGACCTACAGTTTAAAGTCTTCTCGGAACAATAGACTTCAGAAACTTTTTCATAGCAATCAGTTACTCTCAGACTTTTTGCCAGAAGACTGCTAAGACCCAGCAGAAATTCTTCCAAATTAGGAAGCAATAAATAAAATTGTAAATAGTAATGGAAGCATTATATAGTTTATTCATACCCTATAGCTTCCACAAATGATACAGGATAAGGTAATATTTTTTATTTTTTATACTATTTGCTTGCTGGTTTGAATTGGAATTTTTGGAAAAGACAGTATATATATATAGGCATGTAGAAAACAGCTGTTCATATGTGATGAAAATAATGAGTCTATTAAATTCTAGTTATACATAGTCTTCAGGAATTCGAGAAATTTGCTACACGTAAGGCAACCATTTAGGAATTAGACTACAGGCTGCTTTATTATCCAGGGAACTTCTTACCTTTAATTTTTTATGACGGTTGACTATTTCTAATTTGTTGAACAGGGTAATTGGCTTTATATTAGCCTCAACATTGGAACCAATGAATATTAACAGGATATGAAAAAACGTATTATATGGAAGCAGTAAAAAAAGCTTTAAAACCTCATCTTAATTGTGAGCAGAGAAGGAGGACTATGCTGAGAAATTAAAGGGCTTTTCCCAAGTAATTTTTTCCACATAACTAATCTACTGTTTTGCTCAACGAAAAAGTACTAAAAATACTTAAAATTATTTCCCATTTTAAAGGCTTTTGGAGTTTTTCTTGTAAACTTTATTAAATTATGCTATCAAAGTTGTTAATTATTGCCACAGCTTCTGTTAAAATTTAAAAAAGAAAAATCTTTAGAAGGTATTTAAATTTTATTCTAACATTCCATTGTGTGTCTGTGCTTTTAAGCCGATTGTACAACAGTGGCCTTAATTGTTCTTTGTTAAAGCTCATTAAGTGTCAGATATTATAATAATGCTGCATTTGATGGCCAAGATTTACAAGATTTCTACTTTTTTTTTTTTTTTTTCTTTTTAATTTTATTGAACTCATTAGAAAACCAACAAATCATTTTAATTCTATTTTAGGAATTCTTGGTGAAAAGCATTTTAAAGTTCTAAAATTTTTTATGTTGAAATATAAAGTACCATTTTTATGACTGCTAATGAGATTTAATAGAGTTTCTAATAAAATTGTCTTTCAAAAATAGGAAAAAAAACGAGACATAAAAAAATTTAATTTTTAGTTTTAATCTAATTAAAGTAGGGAGCTTGTATTTAAGCAGCTTAATGCCATGCATGTGCGTTTGGGTACATTAAAACATAAAAATCTATAAGAAACTACTGAAATAGAATATTATGGTGATAATGTCTACACCAGACAATTGCTTATTTGTCTTGAGTTTCAATGTGTCCCTATAAGTCTGTTGTATTTGGCTATAAGTGCTGACACTATTGCCTTCAAGACACGATTAACCACTTTAAATGTGGTTATTAAAACATGACATCATTACCTGTAAAATGTGTTGCATTAGAAGACCGAAGAATGTAACGAAATGTCAGAGTATCCAAATGGACCATAAAAAACTAATACTTAATATGTACGTGCTTTCATTAAATACTACTTCTCTGAATAACACCAAGTGAAAGTATTTAAATAATCAAAAGAAAAAAAAAAGAAAACATTTTTACATTTCTTTTAAACTATTAATGCTTTGGTGGGTATTAGGCGAAGAAGCAACAAACTGCCACTAGAAAGTTACATACGAGTATTTTATTTAAAGTATCAGCATGTATGTACAACGAAGTACACCTAAAACAGTTTTTACATGGTATTTATTTTATTTTTTGTACGGCTTTGATATAACATTGTTAACGAATAGAAACTTGTCTTAATTCACACGACCAATAGGCTATTTAAAAATAAAAAATTAGTCAAGATTTTTATATTCAACAGAAATATAAATTATTTATCTTTTGGTTTTAGTATTTTACACGAAATAGGACTAGAGGCATATAAGTTTTAAAGCAATAATTTTTCTTATATTTAAACTAGAAAACATATTTACCTACGCAATACACTGTTTTATAAAAGTCAGTACCTTAAAGAATTTTTTAAATATATTTAAATTTTAAAAAAGGAAAACAAAAAAGGACCAATAATCACTATTAAAAACGGGGGCTCGTGGTATAGTGGTTAGAGCGCTCTCTTACAACACAAAGTAGTCCAGGTTCGAGTCCCAGCATTGGAGAATATGAAGAACAAAAATTTTGTGCAGCATTTCAAAGTTTTAATTAAAATATATACATATGTATATATAAGAGGTTTCCTCCCCCTCCCACCTCAAGGAATTCCATCGCTAAAAGAAAGCCGCCCCTGACGTTCCATACTATCCACCTTTGGTCTATCTATCAAGTGAATGATCAAGAGAAAGCGCCAACTACTGGGAAGGAAGTAAGTAAGAATAAAAAACCTACCATCAACAACTTAACCAAAATCCCCACCACTCACATGTAAATTGAAACGTAGTAAGCTCTGTTTAGACGATTATCAGATTTTACAATGTTATCAGGAACGGCAATATACTATGCAATGAGTACTTTTATTGCCAATTTACATGGTTGTCAGAAAACCTTACAATTTATTATAGAACCCTTGCCTGACAATAACTTTATCTGACAATGTTTTCAGACGAAAAATTGTCAGTTCTGTCTGTCATAAATAAAAATTGTAAGCTGAACTGTCAGACCAACAAAAAATAAAAAAAAAAATTCAAAAGTAAAGGCAAAACTATTTTCTTTTAATTTTAAGGAGAAGACTTATATTTTCGTGAAAAGATTTTTTTTTTTGATTGCAGTAATTTATTTTGATATTTTTTGAAAATTAAAATTCTGATGTAAATATTTTTCAACTTTCATTACTTTGTGTTTAGTTTTAATTTTATAAATTCTGTGTAATTGTTAATATTTTTGTATAAAGAAATACGTATCTGGCAATGATAATTTTGTCATTTGCATAAGTTTCATATATTTGACAATTAAATAGAGCAGAAAAAGTCTGGGAACGAATAGACAATGGCTGTGGAGATGTCACTTTTTATGATTAAACAGAATACGACCGCAACTTCAGGCAAAAACGACTCTGAGAGAAAATATGCTCAAAATTGAAACGACGACCGCAACTTAACGAATTGTCATTTATTGTTTTTATATTTCTTGTATGTAAAGCTATTAAAAAGTTTATGTGAATTTTTGCAAAGAATTGAATTTACTTATATTTTATAATTTTATTATATTTACGCTCTTCTTCAATAATTTTTTCTATAATATTACTCA
Source organism: Metopia argyrocephala (assembly GCA_963576795.1). Lineage (NCBI taxonomy): Eukaryota > Metazoa > Arthropoda > Insecta > Diptera > Sarcophagidae > Metopia > Metopia argyrocephala. Next base: position 167,336,908 of record OY756208.1, on the reverse strand, counting down.
TTTGGTTTAACAAGTCCTAAAATTTATTGATTTATTTAAACTTTCAAATGTTATTTCGATTTTCTTTTGTTCTTATTTTTCTTTGCGTGTGGTAACACTCTTAAGAGAATTTCCGTATAAAAATGAGAGCATAAGAAAAAATCGTTGTCAAAATAAAATATATTCTATTTCACAACTGCATTCTCCAGCGTTTTTATGTTTCAAATTATATGGAAAAAAACGCCATGCCGTAGTTCTGTTTAATCATTTTACCAAAACAATAACAGCTGGTTACTTACGATTGTCAAACCTTGTCTTATATAAAGATAAAATTTTCAACATTGAGAATAAAAAAAAAATGAAAAGAACTTGTTTACTAAAAAACAAAAAATATTTTTCGCCTTATTGGCAAATACATTTAATATAATTTGAAATGTATGCTTTTGGGGATAAGCATGTCTCTATGGCCATTTCGTTTCTGCTTAAGAGACTCGTCAGGAGACTTTTTCCAAAAGCATACATTTCAAATTATATTAAATGTATTTGCCAATAAGTCGAAAAATATATTTTGTTTTTTAATAAAAAAAAACTTTTTGTTTTTCTGTTCATTTGCTACAGACATTATGCCAACCGCAGGGTGGCTTGCTGTGGTGGAACAGAGAAATAGAATTTGAATTTTTTGAAAAACAGAAATGTATTGCTTTGTAAATATTTTTGTTTGGTTTTTATATACTAAATGGGATATGATTCGCATTTAGTTCATAACTATTTTAACATAAGTATTTACAGTCTCCTGACGAGTCCCTTAAGCAGAGACGAAATGGCCATAGAGACATGCTTATCCCCAAAAGCATACATTTCAAATTATAGAACTTGTTTACTTTAATATATTTATTTATTTACAACATTAAATCACAGTGTTGCATTCATTAGACAATCGGCTGAAAAACATGATTTGCAAAGCCCCATAGACTACTTCACACTATTCTTAGATATTTTAAAAAAAGTTTACTGGTAATATTGTTAGATTTGACAACCGTTTAATAGAGCTTTAGTTTGGACATACGATAACAATTGCAATATAGCTTTTGATATATTTGTGAATTTTCATAGAAACTCTGCAAATATTAGAAGCCGAAAACCCTGAATAGAAAATCGTTTACATTAAACTTATTTTATAATTTTTAAAAACAATTTAATTTACATATTTGTTATACAAAATATTATGCTGTGTGTTTACTTTTTTGAAAGACTATATAAATTGTTATTTTGTTGTAATAACCAAAATAAATACATACCGATACACTCACTTAACCTGGCAGGAAAACAAACAATAAAAAAGGTTAAAAAGACTCATAAGAAATGTAAACTTCCGACAACACATTAATGATACGTTTTAACCACAATTTAACATCAGGTGGCCAGCCACCAAAAATATAAAAACAAAACCAACTCATGCTATTGTGGCCTAAACACAAAACAAAAATATATTCAATTTTCTAAAAAAAAAAAAAAAAAAAAGAAAAAAAAAATAAACAAGAAAAACATTTTTAAATTGTCCCTTAAAAAACAATCCAATAACAATAATACAAAGGTTATAACAATAACAACAAAAAATAACGAAAATCAATAGAAAAAAAAAACAATAACTGTTTGTGTATTACACACGAAACTCCCTTGAAGCTGTTTTACGCATATTAATATTGTATTTATACGAGTAACTGTGGGTACTTTTTTATCTCCCTTTTTATTTCCTTCTTTTTTTTCAGTTTTGTTGTCGATATTTTGAAATATTGGATCACAAGGCACACGGTAAATAAAAACTAAACATCACTGGCTTGATGTAAATTGTTTTGAAATATGTTTTTAGTTAAAAAACAAAAAAGTTCGGGACACAAGAAGAGGTACCTCCAAACTGATGGACAGACAGACTTTTAAACAAAAAGTGGGGAAAACTAACATGGCAAAAGAAAGAAATTCGTGTAATAAAAACTGATGGTCTTTTAATTTAAATGACATTATTTCTATTGATTGTGAATACAAAACAATGATCAATTGATGGTTGTCGTGCTGCGTTGAGGTCAAAAGGGGTTAAAATTAGAAAATGTAGGCAAATGATGCGTTACCATGAAGACAACATTAATGGCTAAAACAGTTAAACAAACATTAAAAGGTGGTTAATATGATGGTTGAAGATTTTTTAAAAATACTAGCGTTACCTTTTTGCTTTGTAACGTAAACGGAATTATTATTGTTAATGCCAACAGGCCTTCAATTCTACAAAATTAGGAATTACTAAAAAAAAAAAATTATTAATATTTACAATATTTACAGGATTTGTGGTCTTTAATTTATGTTCAAAGAAAATATGGGGAAATGTTTTGCACCACCTTTCAAGCCACATGAAACATATTGACACCGAACGTCGTAACTTCACCTGTTTACATTATTATCTAAGTTCCTCCATTACGATGAAGACCTTATCTGCTCAGATAGCTATCACTTTCTAAGAAATTTAAATTAATTTCCCTGCAAGACACTATAGTGAGCAAACCCAACACGGAAGATTTCATAGTTCGTCAGAATCTTCTTTAAATAGTGCTGGAATATAAAAACATAAATGATCTTTTTGTAAGTCTGTTTTTTGTAGGTGAATGACGCTCGAATCGATTTTTTTCAAATTCGGAACATATGTAGACTCAACTACCGAAAGTACAATAGGGTATTTTTTTTTTTTTTCAAAATTAAACCTGGGCGTGGTACTTATCATACAAATTTAGTCTGAATGATTTTATAAACCAGTACAATAGCCTCTAAACGGACCCCCTTTTATGTTGACGAACTTGGCAAACGTTTTAAGGACTATGATTTAAGGATATGCACCTGGAACGTGAGAACCCTTTATAGGGAAGGTGCCTCTATCCAGTTGGCGGATGCTCTCACGAAATGTAGGGCTGACATCACCGCCATCCAGGAAATGCGATGGATAGGGCAAGGTTGTACAAGGCAAGCAACATGTGACATCTACTACAGCTGCCATGAGAAGAAACACGAATTTGGTTGCGGATTCGTAGTTAGCAAGAGACTTCGCCATCTCGTCTCGGAGTTCACTCCTGTGAACGAAAGAATTGCTACGATCCGCATAAAGGCGAAATTTTATAACATCAGCCTTATTTGTGTTCACGCCCCGACGGAAGAGAAGGATGATGTGGCCAAAGATGCTTTCTACGCAAAGCTCGAGGAAGTGTACGATGGGTGTCCGGCACATGACGCCAAAATTGTCCTCGGCGATTTCAATGCGAAAGTTGGACGTGAAGATATCTTTGGCCCCACTGTCGGACAGTTCAGTCTCCATAATTCCACCTCGCCGAACGGATTGAGACTGATCGATTTCGCCGCGGCGCGAAACATGGTAGTTTGTAGCACCAGGTTCCAGCATCTCGATATCCATAAGGCCACCTGGCTCTCTCCTGATCGATCTACCAACAACCAGATCGATCACATTGTGATTGATGGAAGGCATGTATCCAGCATACTAGACGTGCGCACATTTAGAGGTCCAAATGTCGACTCGGACCATTATCTTGTCGCAGCCAAGATGCGACTGCGCATATGCGCAGTGAATATGGCACGTTCTAGTGTTCGGGGGAAGCTGAACATCAAAAAGCTGCGATCACAAGAGACAGCCAGGTCATTTTCCGATCGTCTTTCTAATGAGCTCCATTGCACCCGATCCTCTCTCGAAAGTATTGGTGGACAGTGGTCTCACATTGCTCACTCTCTGCGCAACGCTGCCGAAACAGTCCTTGGTTTTGAGCGTCCTCCCCGCAGAAACCAATGGTACGATGAAGAGTGTCGTGAGGCCACTGCGGCAAAGAATGCCGCCTACAGAAGAACGTTGCAGTCCACCACTACAAGAGCAACTGTGGAGGTGTACAGAGAGAAGAGGAGGGAAGAGAGACGCCTATTTAGAAGAAAGAAAAGGGAGCAAGAAAGGCGTGATCGTGAGGAAATCGAGATGTGCAGGAGTAGACATGATGCTCGAAATTTTTATAAAAAGATAAGGCGTCTTACTACTGGTTTTAAACCCGGAGCAACCTCCTGCAGAGACGAAAATGGTAATCTGGTTACAGATGCACAAGGGACACTGAGATTATGGAGACAGCATTTTTCTAATCTACTGCAAGGCGATGACGACACAAATTCCGCCTCTAGAGATGCTGTGCCGCTCCCAATCAATGATGACGACGTTGAGATCCTGTCGCCCAGCTATGAAGAGATCAAAATTGCCATACAGCGACTGAGAAGCAACAAAGCGGCCGGACCGGATGGTCTGCCCGCTGAGCTTTTCAAGTATGGAGGCGATGAGTTGGTTAGGTGCATGCACCAACTCATTTGCAGAATATGGCTGGAGGAAAGTATGCCCAATGATTGGAATCTCAGTGCCCTCTGTCCCATCCTGAAAAAGGGAGACCCCACGATATGCACCAACTACAGGGGTATAAGCCTTCTCCCTATCGCATATAAGGTTCTTACGAGCGTATTGTGTGAACGATTGAAGCCATTCGCAATCTCACTGATTGGACCTTATCAGTGCGGCTTCAGACCTGGTAAGTCCACCATTGACCAGATATTCACACTGCGCCAAATCCTGGAGAAGACCCATGAAAGTCAAGTCGACACACATCATCTTTTTGTCGACTATAAGGCAGCGTTCGATAGCCCGATAAGAGATCGCGTATATGCCGCAATGTCTGAGCTCGGTATTCCTGCAAAGCTGATAAGACTGTGCAGAATGACGTTGAGCAACTCCTGCAGCTCCGTCAAGGTAGGAAAAGACCTCTCCGAACCTTTTAATACCGTGCGAGGTTTCAGACAGGGCGATCCCTTATCCTGCGACCTCTTCAATTTCGTCATGGAGAGTGTTTTGCGAAAGGCGGGTGTTCATCGAAATGGCACTATATTTAACAAAAGTGTCCAGCTCCTTGCGTATGCAGACGACATAGACATCATTGGGCATACCAAGCGAGATGTCACCGCAGCCTTTAATGCTATTGAACGGGAGTCTGCAAAAATGGGTCTGGCGGTAAATGAGAGCAAGACGAAGTACATGTTGTCGACGAGTAGGGATGTTGAACGTATCGGCTCCCAGGTTACAGCCGGCAACTATACATTCGATGTTGTTAAGGAGTTTATCTACCTTGGCACCGCCATTACCAGCAAGAATGATGTCAGTCTGGAGATCAAACGAAGAATCACACTGGCCAACAGGTGCTACTACGGTCTCAGTAGGCAGTTTAGTAATAGAGACCTCTCTCGTGCGACGAAATTAACACTCTACAAGTCGCTTATCCTTCCGGTGCTTCTCTATGGTGCGGAAGCATGGACGCTGTCTTGTGCCGATGCAGCGGTCTTGGGAGTATTTGAGAGAAAAGTTCTTCGTAAGATCTTTGGTCCTCGAAGGCATGGCGATGAGTTTCGCATTAGAACCAACCATGAGCTGTATGAGCTCCTCGGCGATGTGGGCGTTGTTCAGCGCATTAACATCCAGCGGCTACGCTGGCTCGGCCATATTGTTCGGATGGATGAATCCGCTCCAGCGAGAAAAGTTTTCGATGCGAAGGTCACTGGACGTCGGCGTAGAGGACGACCGTGTTTACGTTGGAAGGACCAAGTTGATGAAGCCCTGTCGTCAATTGGTGTGACCAACTGGAGAAGGCGCGCGCTTAGCAGAGACGCCTGGAGACTAGTGTTAAGGCAGGCCGAAACCCGTTAACGGGTTGTTATGGCCATCTAAGTAAGTAAGTAAGATTTTATAATTAAGGGAAATCATCAGTAAGAAAGTGGACATAATCGGGCAAGTGGGCGTAGTACCTCGCATTCATCTTAAATAATGTTTTCTTGAAAAGTATGGAAGCTCAAGTTTTTGTATTTGATGTGATTGATTTCATAGGCAGTAGTAATCATCAGCTGGATAATGGGCTAGCAAGTAGACGTGCAACCTCGCACACAAACTAACTTTATAGCTAAAGTTTCTAAATCTGGTTTGAATTACTTCTCAGTCAAAGTATATGGACAAATAGTAGTGGTAAAAAATATTTGTAAACAAGTTAGTCCATTACTGAATTATTGTTGTGTTGCCAGTTGGCACCTAAAACGAAAAATTTGCTTTTACAAGTAAAATGATCTAGCAACCATCACTAGTACCTTCTTTAGCTAGTCGAGTTCGAAGTTTTAATAAATTAAATGACTATTTAAGGTGGTTTTCCACTATCCCACTGAGTATAGCGACACGTCAAAAACTGAAATAAAATAAAAACTATAATAGTGTGAAAACAATATGTAATGAATTGTCAAAAAATACGGATAGAAATTTGACAGTCGTATGGCTGTGATCATTTTTAGAAATTTTTCTAAATCATTAGATTTTTCATTTTATCAGAATTGCTTTTTACACAAATATAAGAAAAAATCAGGGTTGGAAAACTGGAAATTATTCACCATAATTTTGCTTGTTCCTTTATTTTATTTTGAGACCAATACTCAGGGGTAAACCTAAATGCTGTGCATTGTATTGGAATTTTGGAAAGGACAGTACATATATTATTATTAATTATTATATTGTTATTATTAAGCGCTTTAGAAATGAGACAAATTGCTGTGAATTGATCATTCAAAGGCCAGTGCTATACCTTCGCCCTTGAATGATCAACAGCAATTGTCTCATCGTTGCATGTTGATTGTGTGGTGAGTGTGCCTTCGCTAAGTAGGTTTAGCTGTTATCTGCAACTTCCCAATAGGTGGCGCTTTTTATCCTGATCTTTTCCTTTATCATAAAATAAATTACAAATATTTGTTGTAAAAAATAATTAAATATGGCTTATATTATGAAATATTAATAAAACAAATATTGCTGTATCAACATTACCATCGTTGGAGAAAGAGAAAAACACAAACAGCTGTGGTTTCCATTTTATTTGAAATGTGATAGTGTAAAAGCAAAACGTAATAAAAACATTTTACGTTTGATTTTTTGACAATCAGACCAAAAACCATTAGATTTTGTTTCGACAAAATCCAATGAAAATCTTAAAACTTGTGGAATAGTGTAAAAGCACCTTTAAAAGCATTTCGTCGTGCGGGAGTTTATGTGCTCTATCCGCTTTTTTATATATTTCGAGTTAATGATGCCACTTTAGATTTTTGAGACCAAAATTTTTTAAATCTGCAATCCATTTTCGGCCCTTTATCTCAGAAACTGGAAGAGATATCCGAAGGCGCATTGCAGACTTGAAAAATTTGGGATGGAAAACCTAAAGTGGCATCATTGACTTTAGATATATAAAAAATATGAAATGGCGGATAGAGCACATTAACTCCCGCATGACGATTTATGGGTTAGTCGGCTTTATAAGGTGTGGATTCAAGTTTTTGAGGAATTTAAGATTTGTTACGGAGCAGAATGTAAATATATGAACTTTATTATAACATGTAGCAAATTTTAATGCTTATAACATCGTAAATACAGCCCCTTAATTAAAAAAATTATGTTTAAAGTAATAAATGAAATTTAATAGCCTAAGATCCTAATACAATAAGTATAATAAAGATCCATTAACAAATATTCGAATTTAATTCGAAAATGTATAATAGTAATAAATGAATATCAAATAGTACTTAATTACAAATTGGAATTCAGATTAATTACTTTTAAGTGCTTTGAAAATCCTATATTTTGCCTAAAAACTGTGCTTTTATCAAAGGTTACTGTTTAAAAGTTGACGTTTTTTATTACGCTAATCCTATAATAGAATACAAAACTATGAAAATTTAACATGACTATAGGCAAAGTTTGGCGCCTTAGCAGCCATATTTGTTGCTTTAGCTTAATCTAGCAATCCTTATTAAAATTTCGAAACTAAATTCAGTTTAAAATTTCTAACGCATCCAAGGCATTGAAATTAATGTGTTTGTAAGACATTGGAGACTAAAGTAGTCGTTCCATTTATGAGTGTCTTTAGGTCTGATAAATATATTATTCTTATATATGTAAATCGCCTATTCTTATATTTCAAATATTAGTAAACAAAAGTTCGCCTTTTTCATCAAATATTGACGAATGTGTCAAATATTTGATAAAGTGTAACAAATTTCAAATCTCTGCCTTTACTGCTTCTATTTATGGCCATTCGTTGTATGGATTCAAAGCAGCGTGTGGAGTGCGTATAAGTGAAAATACTTCAGAAAAAAGATGTTTTAAGCATGTAAGCTAGGATGGAAAATCTACTATGGCAAGATCGAGTAAACAAGTAATTTCGCCTTTTTCATCAAATATTTGCCGAATGTGTCAAATATTTGATTAAGTGTACCAAAAATCAAATCACTGTCTTTACTGCTTCTATTTATGGCCATGAGTTATATGGATTCAGAGCAGTGTGTGACGTGCGTATAAATGAAAATACTCCCGAGGATAGATGTTTTCAGCATGTAACTTATGAAGATAAAATCTTCTAGGGCAAAATCGAGTTAAAGATAATTATTTCAAAGCTTGATGCGAAAAATTGCGTAACAAAGCACTTAGAACTCGATTCTGATTTGGGGTGAAGTCCTACAATTTTCGGTATAAACATTTAAACAACCCACAGATATTACCGGTCTTGAGTCAATCGATACACAATCATTTTTAAAAGTGATTTTAATTAATCATGTAGACCTTTTATAGTCGAAATACATAAATCACTCTTGTTATGTGAGAGAAACAAAAAAAATTTTTTTTTTTATTTTTTATTAATGGCACTGTTTTTTTTCCTGCGTAAGTATGCTTTCAGCTGCTTCATTAACTTTTTTTTATCATTTATTTTTTAAAATTTCTCACCAGCTCCTAATTAATGTTTAAATTCATCATTAATTTGCATTTAATTTTCAATTTCATGTCACAAATGAAGAATAAAAAAAAAAACAAACACAGACATTTTTTAAAACAGCCTAAACGATAAGACTGGTGTGGTTTTACTCACTTTTATGACTGTCGTTACAACAAATCTGCTGATAAAGACTAAAAACCTACTGATATATTTTGTTTTCTACGTTTTTTTAAATTATTAAAAAAATTTTAATGGTCTGTTTTTCGTGTTTAACTCTTTTTTTTTTTGTTTTGTTTTAATATGATGAAATTTATTTTGAATGAGAAACAGAGGAAGGAAAAAAAACACAAATTAATTGCCAGTAACTACTTTGACATGAGCCTAAATGTGCGTGTTGAAACACTGTTGTTGGCTGTTGCATGGCATGCTCGCATGTGTATTTAATAATGTTGCATAAATATATCCTTTTTTTAACGCTGCCATAAAAAAAATCTTTTTTTTTAACGACTCTTGAAAATAAATTTACGCACTTGCGTTTTAAATGCTGTTTAGTTTTAGTTCTTAAAGTTTACTGTGTGTAAAGAGTGTAAAAATTATACGTATGGCTTGTAGGAAAAGTGTTTAAAAGTAAAATTTTTTTTTTTTATATTTCTAATATGTATTGTTTGCTTTGAACCATAGTGCAATAGATTTATCTAGGTATTTAACATCGTTAAAGTAGGAATTAATTTTTTCGTAAAAGTGAAAATTTTTTTATTTTTATTTTATTTCGACCCATAGTGAAAAGTAAATATATATTTTTTGTTTAATTAGCGTGTGTCTTGTTAAGTTTCCTGACTATTAGTTTATTAATTAATGCTTTATTAAGGCCCTTGAGAAATTTAAGAACTTTTCGAGGCTTGCTATTCTAAAAATATTGTGGAGACTCAACAATAACAGATACTCATCAATTCCATAGCCTTTGTTTGCCAAGTGCAAGACTTTCCGATGCTTCATATTTATTTCATTTGGAATAATTTTCTTTATTTTCTAGAAATCGTGTATTGGAATTTAACTTTCTCTCCATATTTTATAATGAATAAGTCGAAGTCTTGTCAAACACATTATGCTTTCCTCCGTCATATTTGCTTCATCATTGATTATTTTTAATTGTCTTACATTCCAGATAATCAAAATCTCAACAGATTTAGTGGAGAATCTATTGAACCACATATGATGACACTGACGATATGGACGAACATAGCCGATGTGATTACAGGATGTCGCTTGAGTCGTTTAATGATAGTCCAAAATCAATTTTTAAAAATAAACAACAATATAACCGAAATTCGAACTCGGATTTTTAGATCATTAAGCCTAGGATTGCCAGCTTGGTCTGTCCAGATTAAATTTCACTTGTAAGTGCAATATCTTTCATATGTAGCAAAAAAAAAAAAGGAGGGGCGTGAATTCTATAAATGGAATGTGCTGAATCGGATGAAACTTATTTGGAATCGATCGGAGCATTTTTAGGGGGTGAAATTGAAGTTTTATGTGATGGCATATTAAATTAACCTCTTGGTCTGTCCAGATCACGAAGTATTGTTTACATGCTTTTCGTGTGTTTTGTAAAGCAAAATCAAACCGTTTGGCTAAAAATAAGCGTATCCGCTCCGTAAATATGTGTGTTGTGTTAAAATTTTCTGTAAGAAAAATTTTTGCTAGCAACTTGTGGTAGAGCCAAACATTCAAAAAATGTAATCTCCTTGTTTTGACCATGCGAGCTAAATAAACTCGTAGTTCATTTCATTCGTGCTCTTGATTTGCAAGAATAGAAAACGAATCTGTTTGTGAATATTTGTTTTAGATCTTCAGTTATAAAAGTATTGAAAGTCAATAGCATATCAGGATTAGATATCGTTGACATGTTTTTGAATAAACCAGACAGATCCCAGCTTTTAACAACTGCTGCAAAAATAGAAATATTTTCTGAGAGCGAGACAATTGGCGGAGATTGTGCGTCTGATGAATAAATTATGATTTTATTCTAGAAAATGGTGAAGAATATACTGATGATGAGGACGATGAAAAAGAAAAGGCTGAGGAAAATTCTAAATACGATGAGGATGAGCGATACTCAAGCAAAGCTGGTATTATGTGGATATCGCAACCAACGAAAACAGGCAAAAAACTCGCTCACAACATTCATGTAGCTATGAAAACTGCAAATTTGTGATACTTTCTGCCAAATCTCGTTAAAATTTTTAGAAAAATTTTTATACCAGAAATGGTGAGAAGCATCCGCAAGAGGTTTATATTGCTTTGAATAAAAAATACCCGATAAAAGAACACATAGAAAGGGAGCAAACTGACGAAAAATAAATATATGGGCAATTTCAAAAATTTTCAACATTTGTTGAAACTGAGTTCAGATGCTTATTATTTCTCCACTTTTTCGAATTGACCAAAACGGTCAAAAGGGAATGGTAGGCCACACTAGAAAACTAAAAAATTCAAAATTTCAGACCATCAGTTCTTTATCTCTAAAAGTTATGGGCACTCAAATATTGAAAAACTCAAAAACAGGCTTGAAATTTACAAGAGTTTTTTCATATTTCATCACTTTTCTACTTTTAGTTTCAAACTTCCGATGCTCACTGATATAAAATAAAGTCACTAGACTTAGTAGATATTTACACTATAAAAGTTATGCCCGTACTACTATTTGGGAAAAAGTTGTTCAGCGGTTCATCTTTGAAACCAAAATTTTCCAATTTTTCAATTTTCGCAGTTTTTTCTATAGCGTTTTTGCGCCGTTCAAGAGAATTGCATTTCGTCAACAGTATTTATTAGATGGTGTAATTTTCAAAAATTTGCGCCATATCACGTCGATGTCAGGCTACTAGTTGCTGAGAACGATGACCTCAAACTTTTATAGGATTGGCGTAAATTTGTCAAAAATGACAGTTTTTCGCGTCTGACATTTGCAATCTTTTTTAAAACTGGTTTATGTATTGCGTGATCTAAACTTCTTAGTAAATGGCACCTCAACGTCAAGAAGGCGTTAAAATATTTTGAAACGCAAAAATTTTATAAAGAAAATAAAAATTTTGCGAAATTTCATGATTTTGTTTCACGTTTTTTTTAGTTAATCAGTGGTTTAAAATCAATGTAAATTATTGGAAATGAAGAGCGGCGGTGAACTAAAGATTATATATAAATACGGTTGAATTCGGTCCATATTTAGCGGGTACAGTGGCATTTTTCTTCAAACACATTTTGCTTTGTGACATCTGCAGTTATGTATAGATTCCGCCGCGATTGACACCAAATGAAAGGCTTTTTTAAGCTTGATAATAAAACCGAATAGGCATTACAAAATTTTCATGATTTTAAATTTTACAGATCAAAAAAAGAAATCCTAACCTCAAAAATAATTCTTATATAATTTTTTTATTTTTTAAATTTGCAAGTTAAAACATTGTTTTTCTATAAATTAATTATGCGTTATATAAACACATATTATAACAATCGGTGAAACATTCATATTTTTTCAAAAATTCGCGTTTTTTAATGTTAAGGAATTTTTATTATAATTGATATTTTTTTATGTATTTTATCAGTGCATTGATGAATTTGGACTGCAGTGATGAATTTGAAATGAGTTTCATGCATCCATATAACATTTATTAAAATAAACCAATAAATTTAACTTTAAATTTTTTTTAAAGAGATTTTAACTTAAAACCTCCATAACTTTCGCGCCGTTTGCAATAAATGATTAACGCGAACTGTTTTGGTATGCTAAAATATCACCCTTCACGTGACCAAAGCGTCATTCGTGTCATCCAAAAAAAAAAATTTCGAAAAAAAAAATATCAAAATGTCGAAAATTTTTGAAATTGCCCATATACTCTTTTTGGATTGGTTTTGTTTGCCGGAATTATCAAAGGTGCCGGTGAAAGAATTGTGCGCACCATATCATCACAATATGTATAAAGTTACAATGTCGGAAAAACGATTCATTTTACTACTGAGTTTCATCCGTTTTGACATCGCAAACACTAGGCCAATTCGCCAAGAATTTACCAAATCAGCAGCAATAGACGATATAGATATACTTACATATATAGATAGTTGAAACCTGTACCAATCCCAACCTCTTCTAAAAATTATCGGCCATTAAGCGTTAAGTGCAATACAGCAACAAAAACAAAATGCAAAACTCATTTCAGCTGTGGTTTATGCATGTTTGCTCTTCGATGAATAATGCTGCATTTGATATGCGCTGAATAAAACGCTTCTTATTTTTCCAAAAATATATTGCCTTAAAGTAGAAACTCCACATATCAAGCGATATGGTAAAAGAACATTTTGTATTTCTCTTTCGCCCGAAGCTCAACGTTTTACGGGGATGCATTGGTTCGATTCATTCATTTCAAATGAGTTAATTTTAGAGAAATTCTCGCACAAACGCATGATATTCAGTTAAGGCCATGATACACTATCATACACAGTCGTACGATTCATTCATCCACACCATCATACAAAATAAGTTGCAAAGCATATGCAGATTTTCTTTTTGCTAACAATTTATAAAATGCAACCCTGATCGCATGGAGAAAAAAGTGTTTATGAATTTTTTCAAAAGATTATGAAATCGGATAGACTTGTCGAAAAAAATTTGTCATACAGATGCATTTTTATGCCACACTGTTATTCTTTTTAACACACACGTACGATTTTTTTGACAAATCGTACGACTCGGAAGGATAGTGCCTTTACAAGTTAACTTAAATTAAATTGAACCATTCCGTCACGTGTTGAATTTGTGATTTCATTATATTTTTATCAGAATTTTTTGTGCCGGTTTAATATTAAAATAAATTTTTAAAAGTAATGATTGCTAAGGAAAATAATTTTCTAATTAATGTACCCATAGTGCAAAATAATAACTATCTGATTATATATCGTTTCAGTTTCCAGTAGACTATTACTTTTCACATATACAGCATCATGACACTATGATCCGCCTCGGCCCATAGCGCAAAACAATTGATGCTTCACTTTATTTTTTTCCAGTTTTTTTCAAGTTCCTCAAACCATAGTGCAAAATGTTTATCCACTTGACTTAACATGTTACTTTAAGTACTTGTTTACATGCTGTTTATTTGTTGCATAGCCTTTCAATTGCATTGCCCAGTTGACTATGTGTTGCATGTTGCATACATACTGTTGGGTTGGCTGACATACACATACATGAGTTAACAAGTCTTCGTTGGCATAACCGTGTGTGTGAATGTTGCCGTGTTGTTGTGTGATAAGCTGTTGTTGATAAACTTATCAACTCGTAAAGACGCTGACAGACAAACAAACAGATATACCAACTAAAGCGGGACTGTCAGTTGATTTGTTTATCATTTGACACATGAGTGTGTGTATGCGTTTTGAAGCTTTGCTTTTTGGCTTGTCTTGACTATGCAATCTTTGTGATTTTTTTGCGTTCTACTCATTAAAATTTTGTTTGCAAGTGTGGCCTGTGTGTTAATTAGTGTTTTTTTTTTTCTTATTTTACTTCTCTTAGCGATTAAATACATGTCTGTCTGCTGACGGCTAATGTCGTTTTATTGCAGTTTGTGTTAATAAATATGGAAAAACGTTAACATTAAGCAGGTAGACTTCAACCAAAGCTGATAATCTCTTTTAAAAATGATCCTACGCTAAACTGATTAGAGAAGCACTTTTTTTTGCATTAAATTACTCGTACTTGCTATGTAATGTTGCAACATATGTATTTTCTTATTTCTGTTGCGCTTGTAAAAGAAACAATTTTGCTGGAAGGTTGTACAACATTGTTTTTTATATTACAGCCTTTTATTTTATAGGATTGGTTAATCAGAAGATATGAATCTTAAAGTATTTTTAATTTTGAGATAAAATAGTATCGTCTTCTTTGAAGTTGTCTAAATTAGGAAAAAGGGCTGTAAAATAGTTTATTTTCAATTATTATACATTTTCGAATTAAATTCGAATATTTTTTTTTAATGGATCTTTATTATACAGTTCTGCTAGTGTTTGTACATATTCCTTAACGGATGTTAATTCTCATAAGAATACCAGTATTAGGATCTTAGGCTATTAAATTTCATACAATAGCTTATTTTCTAAATAATAAGTTACTTATTTATCGAAATTTTTAAAGTCAATTACAACTTTGGACGGCAATAAAAATATAATTGTAATTTATATAGTTTGCACACCTTGTCCTCTCTTTACACGATTTTGTTTAACACGTCCTTCAATTAACATGATTGAAAAATTAAATGTGCCCTTACAGTTTTGTTTTGTTATACGTAAAGGCGGTGCCTTGTAAATATCCAACAATTTTCACAACTTGTCTAATTTTTATATTTTTTAACTTAAGCGGTCTTTTATACTTAATTATACTCTCATAATCTCTAAAGTCGCCGTGGTCTAGTGGTTAGGGTTCAAATCTCAGCTCTGAAATCTTGAAAAAATGAAATATGAAAAAATTATTTCTTTCGGCAACTACCTCTCAGCAGTCTTCTGGCAAAAGCTCTGGGAGTAATTGATTGCCATGAAAAAGGTTCTCAAATCTGTCGTTCGGAGTCGACTTTAAACTCTACATACACACATAATTGGCCTTTACAACCCTGTGTCAGGATTACGGCCTAGCTTCTCGTAGCACTCATGTTGTGTGTGTAAATTTTTATCCATGAATACCGGGACCTACAGTTTAATTTCATATTCTTATATTGCAGAGTATTATATTATAATTTGTTTTTAAGTTATTGAAAATGGCGTAAAGACTACAATTTGTTATTATGTTGCAGTCTTTTTGGCTCAATTTTTTCTAAAACTTGTCTAACCTATAAAAGTAGGATTCCGTGTACTATTGTTTGTATAAGAAAAGTATACTATAAAATTAACCTATTTTTAGGCATTATTAAAAATATTTTCAACTGGTTATTACTGCGTAGTCAATGGATTAATATTTGAAAAACCACTACCACTACTGGCCCATTAATTTTAATGCTAAATACTTATGTAAGTGCTTCACTGAATTCCTTTATGCCTGCACAACTATGCCACCATTTGTACATCCAATTAAAGTCTATATATGTAAGTACAACCGAAACAATTGAAAAAAATGTATGATATTTTGTTAGGTTATCGTAGTTTTAAAGTGTGGGAGACAGTGGAAGCCATAACCGTTTCACATTTCTCAATGGTTTTAGTTTTAAATTAACACATGCGTTTACTCTCAATCAACCAGTCACAATCGTGTAACAACTTTGTAAGAGTTTTTGGTGCTGCTATGAGAGAAACATGGATCGTAATATGACAGATCAGATGTCAGTTAAAAAGTAAGTTTCTGGAAATGATTAACACAAAAGAAGGTGCTTTGTCAGCCATTTAAGTCATGGCGGATAGGATAGTAGGATATGACGGTAGGATATCCGACTCTATCGATTCATTGGAGCATCGGCGCAATGTGGAGTGCGTTTCACTGTTCTATTGGTATTATCATGGAAAGTACTCTGATGAAACAAGAGCCTTAATTCCTAAAAATCACATATTCTTACGTACTACCCGTATTTCTCTTAGAGCATATCATTTTGTTAGATCGTTCTTTAGCCGTACGGTTTATTTATGGAAACAAATTTTTCCTATCAATTACGATATTAATGAGTTTAAATCAAATATCCACAAGCACTACTCCCTCTTTCCTCCGTACCATAACATAATATATTAGACCAATACAATGTATTTTATGAGGAGGGTCATCTCCCTTAGAGTTTGCTTTATATGTATATAATAAAAAAAACAACGAATTGCTTATGCATGCACCCTATTCTTTAGAATTCAAACCAAATGACTATTTTTTGTTTCCAATTCTAAAAAAAGGCTGGACACAATATTAAAAAAAATTTACTCGCCCCCATACCTGATTTCATGTCTCTCCGATATGTCGCCAATAAACACACTGATGCTTATAACCGAAATCATTTACATGCCTAGCATTCATAGTATTGCTATACCAGGGTTGCATTTCATTATGCGAAACAGGTGATGGTTACCGTCTGACTCAAAATAAAAAAAATGTTTAACTATTGGTGCATTGCAGTAATCGTGTGATCCTATCTTTATATTTAAGTAAGCCTTTATATAAAAACATTAATGTTTGCAATTCAAGCAATTCTTTCTTGCATGCCATTACCACTTGAATTAAAGTCTCGTTAAATCGATAATTATCGATAAGTGTTCTTTGGCAATTTTCCACATGTTAATGAAACAATTACAGACGAAAACTCTAGTGTAACACAATTGCTATAAACCATTCTATTGCTTGGCATGCCAGTATACAATAATATGCAATTACTCATATCTTCGTGATGTTGCAACATCATAAAACAACCAATATATACTTAAGGAATATGTGTGTGTGGGTTAAATTTGTTGTTGTGTTGTTGTTGTGTGTAAAAAAATCATAAAATTGTTATAAATAACAAGGATCTAATAGAAAGAACACAAACAACAAGTCGTCAAATTGTACTATAATTGCCACATACTCGTACGTACTCATGCATACATGCATTGCATTGTTTTGTATGGCTCCCTGGCTAACAAGCAAGTTTAAAGGCTAACAACTAAACTTATGATTTCTTTGCTGCAACAATTGTTATAATAAATGTTGTGGCTACTGTTTCTATTATTATTACTGCTGTTGATGTTATTATTGTTAGAGTAGTTGCAAACAAAAACTGATGAAACATAACAAGCGACAATAGTTTTGCATGAGTGCTGCAAACATGCCACGAAAAAGAACATAAATTGCAACTAAAATTGGATAGAAAAAAAAAATAATAATAAAAATTATTTTAGAATTTTTCATAACGATCTGTAAATTAAGAATACTTTGGCGAATTGCATGTCGTTTTTAAATATGCGTGTTGCCAACACGCATCTCTTTCAACTTGCTGGGCAAGTCCAAAAAATTAAAAGAAACTAGAGAGAAAAAATTATTTTTTTTTAATCTACAATAGAAACATATTTATGAAATAACTAAAGTACTCATCATTCGTCATAAGCTTGCATGTTGAAACAATTGCTATGCTATGAAAATTATAGACATGCAACTTATCTGGTCCTTTATTATAACTAAGCCTACACTGTAACTCTGGCATAGCAGGAAACTCCTTTAACTGTCATGAATTTTAAATTGTTTTTAATTTATTTTCCTTTTTATTTTTAATTTTAACACCCTTTAAAAATTATTAACAACAAATTAACAAAAGTAATAAAAAAAAAGTATTAACATGATAAAAAATTTAAATTAAGTTCATAGAAACAAGAAAGAAATTTAAAAATAACAAAAAAAAAAAATCTATTAAAAAGTTTTAAATTATCTAAAAAAAAATTTACATAAAGGTACTCAAAAATTTAAGTGTTGTTGTAATACATACATACATACATAATTGGCCATTACAACCCTGTGTCAGAGTTTCGGCTTAGCTTCACGCAGCACTGATGTGGTGTATGTTAATTTTTATCCATTTGTACCGGGACCTACAGTTTAAAGTCTACTTCGACTCACACAGCTTTTTACACAAGACTGCTGAGAGGTATTCTTCTAAAGAAATAATTATTTCATATTTCTGCTGCGATTAAAACCCGGCGCTATCGTCTTAGTAAGCCAACACACTAACCACTAGACCACGGCGACTACTGCTGTTGAATTGCTTTATATATCGTCGTGCGGGAGTTTATGTGCTCTATACGCCATTTGTTATTTTTTATATATCTTGAGTTAATGATGACACTTCAGATTTTCGACCCCAAATTTTTCATGTTTCAGAGAAAAATAGCCGAAAACAGATTGCAGATTTTATACATTTTGGTGTCAAAAACCTAATGTCGCATCATTAACTCGAGAAATATTAAATGGCGAATAGAGCATATAAACTCCCGCACGACGATATAATAAGACGAATGTCCGAAAACAATCGTGTTCTGGAACCAGGCTATTACAGTTGTCTCCAAATATGTGATGTGAGACCACTGTCCACCAATATTTTCGAGAGAGTATGGGAAGCACTGAAGCTCATTAGAAAGTCAATCGGAAAACGACCTAGATCGCAGCTTTTTGATGTCCAGCTTCCCTCATACGCGAATATGCGCAGTCGCATCCGAGTCGATATTTGGAATTCAAAATGTGCTCACGTCTAGTATCTTGGAAACATGCCTTCTATCAATCACAATGTGATCGATTTGTTTGCTGGTAGATCAATCAGAAGAGAGCCAGTTGGTCTTATGAATACCGAAATGGTTTAACCTGGTACTACAAACTTCCATGAGTTAAGCCGCGTCGAAATCAATAAGTTTCAAATCATTAGGCGAGGTGCAATTATGGAGACTAAACTATCTGACAATGAACCCAACGACACTTTCACATCCAACTTTCGCATTGTAAACACGGAAGGTAATTTTGGCGTCATATACTGGACAACTATCGTATACATCCTCGGGCTTCTTCCATCGGCGCGTGCATGCAAATTAGGCAGATATTATAAAATTTAGTTCTCACGCTGATCGTATCTATTGTTTATAGTCTATTGCAAATTACGAACACGCAACCAAATTTGCGTCTCTTCCCATGGCCGTAGTAGATGTCACATATTGCTTGCCTTGTACAATCTTGACCCCTATCCTTCGCATTTCTTGGTTAAAGAAATTCGCATTCGAAAGAAAAAATATTCAAGCCGTTTGTTATAATCCAACCTGATTATGAGTAGGTTTTCTCATGTTCGTTTTCCCCTTTAAATTGGTTTTAGTGAACGTGTTTATCTACTAACGAGTTCTCAACATTTAGTTCATATTAGTTTTTGGGAGAGAATTTAAATTCTCATCTAAATAGGACGTTTAATTTTTACTTCAGATTTTAAGCTAAAATATCATTTGGGTTTTTTATTGTTGGTGAATGTAGATCCATCACAATTTCAAGACACTACGACCTTTAGGATCTATTGTGCCCATTTGAGTTTATTGTTTGTTTAGCAAATCAACTGGCTTCCTTATAAATACCAGCATGTCCGAAACTTTAGTGGTGGATAATTCCGTCAGTAAGACTATATGCCTCACTAGACACATCCATTTAAATCTATTAAGAGCCACACATTCACATAATATGTGCTCTACTGTTTCTGATACCTGTGAGCATTTGAGTATAGTCTTTCTCTTCCTTAAAACTAACGTTTTGATTTAGCACACCTTTTTTCATCACCATTTCAAATACCCAGATTATATTTATAAAGTAACATATGAATTAAATAAAACAATTGGTGGCAATAAACATACAGTGAAAGTGCTTTAGAAATATTTAAATTTCTAAAAAACATAAAGTTATATATCACGAAACTCTACTGTATAAGTGCTACTGTGTGCTAATTACGGTGTAAATAGTTCTTTTATAGAAAACATTAAATATTTTGTTAGAGTTGAGATAAATCTGTCAAATGAGTGTGTTTTTTGTTTAGTAAAAGATCCCATAAATTTTTTACTAAATATCTTGTCAATAACTCACTGCCATCAATAGAGACAAAAAACAACTGTTGGAATTTTTTTATTCTATTTGGCCAGTGATGAATAAATAGTCCACTAAAATGAATATTCAAAAGCATTGAAAATAAAACAAAAAAAAAAAAATACTTCCAACATCTGTTAACAAATGTTGGCCTCTGAAAATAAGGTAAAAAAAAAGAAAATCCCAAAAGTATTTTTAAACTTTAAATGCCTTTTGAATAAAATACATAATTTGTCAAATGTTTTATTGATTTACACAAGGCAGGAAAAACTTTCTATTAAAAAACAAAGAAAAAAAATCTATCAAATAAAATGAAAATATAATTTTTTTTGTTTATAAATAATTCACTACTTTTTTTCTCAAGTAACATACATAAATGCTTGAGTAGTCCAAACATTTAACAGATGATCATAAAATATAAGAAAAGACCAACGTTTCAACGTTTAGACAGATAGACAGACAGTTAAAGCCATTAAATCAACAGCCAACAATTATTAAATTACGCCCTAAATACGGCGTTGAAGTGGAAATAAGTGGCTGTTGTTGTGACTTTTATTTTCAATGCAACTTAAAAAATTAAAACGAGAAAAAAAACAAAACTGCCACCAAAAACAGAAACAACAAATTGGGCCACAAAAAATTTAAGCGTCAGCACATGCTGCGACAAATTTTATGGTTGATCAGTTTTTTTTAATACAAAAAACAAAAATTGTTAGAAAAAGGAAATGAATTTAAAACTTTTAATTGAAATTTATAGAGTTTAATAATTATTGAATTTGAATGTATTTACGACTGTGTCACCTTTATTTTTTTTTATAAAACTTTTAACAAACAACGCCCAAATGCCACTGGCAGCCTAAAAAAAACTCTAAACCATAATGTTTGGAAAGGCAGAACGAAATTGTTTTTTTAAAATGTTTTTTTTTTTTTAAATAAAGAAAAAAATACTGCACTTAAGTCGTCAGATTTATAACCTACACCTATAAAGAAGGCAATCGACAGTGACGAGACTGTCAAGTCAAGACTGCGTTTTGTCTTATTTACAGAAAATTATTTATTTCTTAAAATTTAAAATTTGTTACCAGCGCCTACTCTTTGGTGGCCAATGAATGTAATTCAATCCATCAGACCTAATTAAGATAAATTTTGATTAGTCGCTCCATTGCTATTTTTACCAATTCAGATACCGTCTGGCAAAGTCAAGTCGTTGTTCTTATAAGTTTGCTTCCTTTAATAGATTTTTGACAGTGTAAATGGAAACAAGAACTCATAATTGCCTATTTCCATGGTTAGATTTTTACAATATTTACCATTCAATAGACTTGGTGGGCAATAAGTTTACAAGGTAGACTATATGTTGGCTTTCATAACCACATTATTTCATTGACGGTATCACGCTGCAGTCGGACAAATCGCTGATTTGTTGATGTCAAATCAGTGACCAATTAATTGCCTTTTTTCAAAGACTGCAAATTTTCAATCATCTGAGAGTTGTTTTTTTTATAAAACTCAAAATTTTTAAGCTTTCATTTACTTACTACCTCTGGGTGATTTCAAAGTAAAGAATTCCTTAAAGCTCGAATTTATGTCTGATCAGAATTTCTAAAGGTACACTGAAAAAATATTTCATATTTGATTTTAGTTCAACACTTTATTGATTTCAATTTCAATCGTGCAATAATGTATTCAGTTGATTATTGGGCTACTTGGAAAGAATAATAGCATTTGACTCAAAAAAAAAAACCAAAAAACAAAAAGGCATTTCAGCTATCAACTATTATTATGCTGGCCGTATAATTCTCATTGAGCACATTTGATTATTTACACTTCTCCGCACTTCTTCTCTACTCTTTATAGTTAAACCGAAGCAACCCGATTATAAGCCTAAATCGAAATATACCGATTGCTATCCTGAACCGGAATATACCGAGTGTAGACATAAACTGAAGCAACCCGATTATAAGCCTAAGCCGAAATATCCCCATTGCTAGGCTGAAGCGAAATATACCGAGTGTGAGCCTGAGCAGAAATATCGCAAGTATAGGCCTAAGCCGAAGCAAACGGATCGCTAGCCTGAACCGAAATATACTGAGCTTGAACCGAAGTAACCCAAGTACGAACCAAATATCCCCATAATATATTTGACAACAAGATTTTATTAATGGCGAACCAGCACTACCCGAATAAAGTTACCATCTTTCGGGGTAATTTAATTACACATTTTTATTAATAAAACTAGAATTTATTGTCTTCTTAAGAAGTAGAACGAAGGTGTAACTGTTAGTATTTACTTAAAGTGGTTCCGTAAGTAGACTCTGGACGCGGCTGAGTGACCTCAGCCTACAAGAAAACCACGTTACAAGTATATTTTCAGAAATATAAATTTATTCATTCCCATTTTATCTTATCTATGATTTTTTTTATCTGTTTTTAAAACTAAATTTAATTAAGTTTTGATTTCATGTAAAGAATTACTCAAGCTTAAGGTCTTTTTTTTAAATAAAAATCATTTATTTAATTATCGATATTTTGCTACTCCTGCGTGTAGCGTCTTCAGGAAATATTTATTAAAAAAAAATAATTTAATAAACGATATTTATTAAAAAAAAGACCTTAAGTTTAAGTAATTCTTTACATTAAATAATAAAGTTCGAAAAACCAAAATTAAAATGATTAGTTTTTGATTTCCTTTTAATTGAGGTTTTTAACGGATTCCATAAAAATTGTAATTGGTTTTTAATTTGGTCTTCAAATAAACTTTTTTATTAATACGATTAAGGAGTTTATTAAAAGTATGTCTTATTAAAACCTTTTTATGGATATGATAACTTAAGGTGATGGTCTCAAATGAATTAAACATTTAATTGATATGACAACCATAGATGCCAGATTTGACGATTTATCGTCATTTTGACGATTTTTAGTGTCAAAAATGATCCTTTGACGATTTGACGATTTTTGTCCTAATTTTGACGATTTTTAATATAAAAAATTTGCAACACTTTTTCTTAGTATTTTATAATTAGTAATTTACCCAACATTGTGTTTATCAACAGCGAAGTCTTTCTAATAAAGAGTAAAAGAGAAAGCTATTGAGTTTTTTCATTATTGCGTTTGTTTTTGAATAAGCGTTGTTAATTTCATATATTTATGTGTGTATATTATTCAAATAGGACCTATTTAACCATCCAAAAAATGTAAACGAAAAAATATTAACCCTTAATTGCATGAATTTTTTTTATTTTTCTCAAATAAATCACTGATAAAATTCATGCACAATTTTAAGAAAAAATACATATTTAAAAATATTTTATTATAAATATCTAAAACTACAGTTCAATGGCTATAATCTAATGCCGAAATATTTCAGCAGCGACCAATTTACACTAAAGTTTTTGTACATTTCTTTTCTTTTTCTTCAAAAAAATTTATGATGGAAATTTCCATCACTATGCAATGAAGGGTTAAATTGTAAAACAACAAGTGCCAGCAATATTTTAAACGTTCTGGTGTTTTTCAACAAGAGAAAAGTTTAAAATGTTAAGATATCTCAAAAAAGCTGGTAAGTTTAAAGACACATGCCTTAAAACGTTTATTAAAATGCAAATTTTTATACATACATATATAGATAAAAGAAATGAAGATTCCCAAGAAGACCTGGAGGAACCACAATGTACTTCATCGATAAGTATAATAATACCTAAATTATTGCTAATTGGAGTTGTTTATTCTTAGCTAAATAGTGTTTTGGAAAAACTAAAACCTAATTTATGTACATATTTATGTACATATGTAGTTTTATATTCTGGCTTAAAATTATTTTGCAGATGGAACCAAGAAAAAGATTTATTTTATTCTTTATATTTTTCTATTTTAATACTGCGATTTATATTTTTTTTTAACTCATATCGATCTCTTAATCTTAATTTTTTGGTTTTACTTATTGTTTATGAATTATATTTTAAAATAAACAAAATATTTAACTAACAAAAAGTTTTATTTTATTTGACGAATTTTTGACGATTATGAGAAAGCCATTTTGACGATTTTGACGATTTTTTACTCAAAATTTGACGATTTCAACCCTCATTTATCTGGCATCTATGATGACAACTCTTTTAATTGAAATTCATTTTTAATTTGTTTTTGTTGTGTATATCAAAAGACTTAGAAAGAATCAGAACTACTTAAGACTTAAGCATATTTTTTTCTTGCACAAACCTGTTTTGATTGCTTTGTGGCTGCAATGGATATGAAAAATAAGAAACTTATAGCGAAAGTTATTTCGTATGACAGAGTATCATAAAGATGCTTTTAACCAATAACACTAAACAGAATCTAGATCTAAGGATGGAAAATTTATTTCTGTTTTATATTAATTTTAATAACATGCAGCGGTTCTCATTGACAACAATATGTTTTATATTTTTGTTACGATGTGCTGCATATTTACGTGTTTCATAATCATTTATATTAAGTTTTCAAATTAAAATGATCAAAAAAGAGAGAAAATAGAATGTTTTGTATGTTTTCAGCGCTTTAATTGAATTTGACATGTTCAACAAATTTTAATTAATTAAGAAAAAGCCCCACACCATTCCCCGTTGTTTATAGCAAATTGGGAAAATATAATAGTACCATTTATTAATTTAAATAAATGGTTTTTATTTAATTTATTTCCGTTGTTGATTTTCCCTTTTTTTTTCTTGTTTTTGTAAAATATTCCCTGAAAAGAAAAAGTATTAAAAAATTTGTTTATCGTATTAAAATTAAAAGAGTTTTAAGTTATTAATTATAATTTATGATATGATTTTTTTGTTTTTTTTCCTAAAGAGTACAAAAGGGTTTTTAATTTTTAATTTATTGTAAATGCTTTACCCTTAATTTATAAATTCTTGTTTTTGTGGCTTATATGGCGTGTTGTTGATTCATTACAATTAAAAATTAATAATTTTTTCAAATGTGGTTTTTACTCATTAATTAAATGGATTTTTAATTCATAGTTTTAAAAAAATTGGAAATATTTATACGGCATTTACACGAAAAAGATATTGTTTTATACAAATATCAGAATTAGTTGGAAGGGATCATAAATACGTTTCACCTAAGTGATCAGAAGAAGGTACCTTATGAGTATCTTCAGCAAAGAGAGCAGGACCAACTTATGGAATGAAAAATAAGCAGAACATAGCACAAGAAAAATACAAAGAAAAAATATCGTCGCAAGAATTAAAGAACGCTGTAACTGACAAAACATTTAATGTTCATCAGAGCCAAAAAACCTGTATGAAAGTAGAACAAAGATACTGGTATTTTTCAAAACGCAGACGGCGTAAGTGAATTTCTTTTCATCATAGAAATCTGGAACAGGGCCTCACTCTGCCTTTAAGTTATTTGGCTTTAAAAAGGAGCAAAATTTTTTAGCAGAAACTGCATGTTTGCCTGCTACATATACAAACACAAGAAAAAGAAATCGATTAAACTTTGGTTACACACCAAAAATCTTTATAATTTTGAAGTCACTGACAGTTTATAATAACAAGTGGTTGAAATACAGGGTTTTACATTTTCTAATTCAAAATAAAAATTAAATAAATCCTTCATGAAGATGTGGTTCGGATGTTACCGTTATTTCATTGTAATACTTGGATCATGCCATTATCCACGAAATGTAATATACAATACATTTAATGACAACCACAAAATTGATTGCAGCAGTTGATAATTTTGAAGAAGTTTTCGAACTATTTTCAATACTTTTCGAGCAGTGGTATAGTGGTTAGAGCGCTCGCACAAAAACTCAAAGGACGCAGGTTCAAATCCCAGAAGAGGTGAAAAATGAAAAAGTTAGTTTGCGGTTTTTTCAAAATTATAATTTAAAAATAAGAGGTTCCCCCCCCCCCTCCAGGAAGACCATCTACAAAGAAACCGCTCCCCGACATTCAACTCTATTCCACCTTAACCAGTGTCAACGTAAAAACGAATGATCAGGAAAAAACAAGCGCCATCTATTGGGAAGTAGCAGATAACAGCTAAACCTACTTAGCGAAGGCACACTCACCACACAATCAACATGCAACGATGAGGCAATTGCTGTTGATCATTCAGCGGTGAAGGTATAACACTGGCCTTTGAATGATCAATTCTCAGCAATTTGTCTCATTCCTAAGGCCCTTAACAATAATATAATAATTAATAATAATATATATACTTTCCTTTCCAAAATTCCAATACAATGCACAGCATTCAGTAGGGGTTTACCCCTGAGTATTGGTCTCAAATAAAAAAAAAAGTATCTCGGCGAAGAATTTTACAAATGCTGGTATTCAAATGCACAAAAAAGGAATATTCGTGTGGGCCCACCAAATACAGAAAAAAAACAAAACAAATAATAAAATCATCGAAAAATTATATTCAGCCATGAAGCCAATTTCTAGATGAATTAATATGTGAAGAAACAAAAATTGTCGAATTATCAAAATAAGATTCAAGAGGGTTACATGCATCGCAAAGAAGGCTCTGTGTGGTGAGGATTCTGATCTGGCGGCATCCTCGATCATCAATGTCAACGAAGAGAACTATAGATCCATTTTATTGGCCTAAGTTACATGATCTGGTTTCAAAAGAACTGTGCCGGGGTGTTACGTATATACTATATTATATAGTACTATATTTGATATTCTGCACGAGCTATTGAGGACATGTTGTTCATCTCATATGGAGGTTATGTAAATTAGCCACCGTATTCATGCGATTGCGGGGTTTTCTTAAGTTGCAGGTGTATGCGAGTATGACACAACAAATGCAACTTATATCATCAGGCAAGTTCAACCTTATTTGTGCATCGTAGTAGCAAACAGTGGAACGATACTATATCACACACATAATGACATCAACACATCTATCGAACAAAAAAAATGTCTCACGCTTAATGAAAGAGCCGACATAATTGGCAAAATTCAACTCTAAGAAAAAATTGCAAGAGGTCATCGATAATAAAAGAAAGGAAAAGAAGTAAAATAATTACTTATAATTGATTTTTATCTGTATGACTCATTAATTCTATATTAAACTAATATAACTCATTATTCTTATACTAAAAATTTTTGCTTTACCTTTAAACATTTTGCTATACGAATACATATTAGAAATTGATGCAAGAACATAGGAGTATCCACATTTTCACAATTATTTATTACAAGTCTAGACATTACTTTTATTTAACACAGTACTCCTTTTTATATCATCACTCTATAACACATTATTTTATATACAGGATGTAATTACCACAGATTTATTCTTATCGAAAACCAATAATAAACACTCCATTCAATGTATTATTTTACCACTAAATTGCAATGATTTATCATAGAAATGGGCCACAATTCATCACATTTATACACCCCCTCACTATAGAAAGGAAAGAATAATAACAAATCACAACACAGAAGTTTAATAAGAGAAAAAAAACCAAAAGAAAATGGGGGAAAAAAATTCATCATAATCATCTAATATTGTGTTATAATCTGTACATGATTGAATAGCAATTGAAATTATTTGTTTGTTAACTGCAAGCAAAAAAGTTTATTGCAAAATAAAAATTCAATAAAAATCAAAGAAAAAATCTTCATTTTAACATGTTCGTTTATAAATAATGTCACGTTATGTATGGCGTTGGCTGTTATGATGATGTTTGAAAATTTGTTAAAGAACTTCAACTTAAACACCACCACTGCTAAACGTATCATCACAAATTCTCTATTTAAAATAAAGCACCAACCACCTACATACAAGTTTGTAGGTATGTATGCATGGATATACGCTATCATAGAAAAGAAATCAATTGCATTGAGTTATTACGAGTATTACATGTACACACTGCTCTGTTCACTGTCCGTCTCTCTTACTGTGTTTTGCCTTGTTAGTTACGAGCACTTGATTAAGTCTCTCCGTTTATTTAGTTTTTGTTCCTGCTAATGTTATATGCCTGTTTAGTTAATATGTCTGTATGTACCTACGTATGTATTTGTGAAAAATAATTATTTTAAAACAACAATTGTATGATTGAAAATTTGTGTATTCATGTACATACGAAATATCTTTTTTTTTCATTTTTGTTCCTTGTATTGTATGTATGCCAGAAAATATACTCTTTGAGTTTACAAGTGAGTACATGTGTGTGTAAATAAACAATCATCATAAAATTATTTTGCCCTCAGGTTGATAAATTAATTTTGCAATACACACTCAACAACACAACAAGCAAGAGAATAAATGCCAATAAATATTTCAACACACACACCCACAAAACACATTTATTTAGTTGAAATTGAACTCACAAACGAACACTTATTTATTCTTCAGTTAACATGTACTACAGGATCATATGCAATAAATGCCTGACTCTCTCTGTTATTGTTTTTCAATATGTTTTCTTTTCGTCTTTAGTTGGATTGTTTAATAAGAAAATGAATGAATTGTGTTTGTGGTGAATGAATGACTTAAAATTTGTGCTGCTTGATGGCTGATGCTTAAATATAAAGTTTTTGTAGAGTTTTCCGTATTTTTTATTTTTTTGTTACCTACCGTGTGTGACAGTGATTTAGTGTAAATGAAGTGCGTAGAAGCTTATTATTAAAGAGCTAAAATTTATTAAATAGTGTAATTTCTTGGGTAAAAAGAAAATGATTGTTTACCTAAGCCAAAAGAAGAACTGGGTTTAATAATAATTTTATATTATTTAAAAAAATATTTTTTTTTTATAATTTACCACAATACATACAATTATTTTGTAATTAATTATTACGAGCCGAGTGACTAAGACCATAAGCAGCCTAGCACACTGTCCACTTGGCTACAGGCGCACCCAATTTTATAATAAAGTGCGGGAAAATATGCAAAAAAATTAAATTTGAAATCACAAAAAAAATTATTATAAAATTGTAGTTTGAAAGTGAAACATTTCTGTTTTTGGTTATTTAAAGTCATATAAGGTCGTGGCAGCCTTCTCACAGAAACTTAAACGACCGAGGTTCAATCCCAGCCAAGGACAAAAATCATAAAATCAAATTTGAGGTTTTTCTAAATTATAATTTAAAAAATAAGAGGTTTCCCCCGCCCCCCTATAAGACGTCCATCTACAAGAAAAACCGCTCCAATATATTCCACCAGAAACGAATGATCAGCCGTACCTCTTGGAAAGATAACAGCTAACCTAATTAGTGAAGATGGTCACCACTCACTATCAACATCCACCGACAAATAGGAAAATTGCTGTTTATTATTCCAGGGTAAAGGTATAACACTGATTGATCAACTGATAGCATCTTGTCTCATTGATATATGGCGATCAATAAAAAAAAATACAATATTTCAATACAATGTACTGCATGAGTAGGGGTTTACTTCTGAGTATTGGTCTTAAAAAAAAGGACCCAGGAATTTTGTGTTTACTACAACACTAATTATAATATAAAGCAAGCTTTATCATATAGTTATATGTATCGTATAGTTATCTTGATCTAATGCAAGTGCAGTGCAATGCTTTTTGAGTTCAATACACTTTAAGTTTTCGTTCGCTAATCATTGGATAAATCTATCGAATAATATATGGCTTGCTCTCACTTCTCTCCTACAGCAATAGGCGGCTATGGATACTTTACGAGTTCTCTTCGCCAGATAAGATATTTAACGGAAAGACATTAATTAAAACTGATATTATACATGTTAGGTAATGTAAATCGTGAAGAGCTGGCTGTAGATTTTTCAAGGAATAACAACACTAACTCAAAATTTCTGGTAACACCCAAATACAATGTTACGTACAAAATTAAGTTTTTCAGATAATGTTCCTGAATACATACCACATCATACAGGATAGATGTTCGCAGCATAAGCGATAATTGATTCAAAACAAATAATTGCAGACGAAGGTGGACAAAGTAATAGCGAAATATGGTTAACAATCGCTTCCACGTTGTCCTTAATTTTTGTTTATCTTGAAAATGGTTAAAGTAAAAGGCCTTTATTTAGTCTGAAAGACTCTATAGTCAATGCATTTCACTTCTTAATTATTGGGCTGAATTGGACAAATGGGTAAGGTATCTTCTATACAAACTAAATATTAGTTTTTGAGTATCTGGAGAAGGTTTAGAAGTAGAATATCTGAATTTGATCTGGATAAGTTTGCAATCAAAGTAAATCTTCAGTCAGAAAATGGTCGGGAATGAACAAGTGGGCATGGTTCCTTCCATACAATAAAGTAAATATTTAACGCTAAATCTTCTGAATGAGTTTAAGGAAAAGGCAAATTAACATTTAGAAAGTAACTAGAATTGGACAAGTGGACGTGGTACCTCCCGTACAAACTTAATATATTTTTTTTTATTTGAGACGAATACTCAGGGGTAAACCCCTGTTTATTGTTTTTATTTCAAAACTGTTAAAATTTATTCCTTATGCGGGTCCGCCAGTTTTGTTAAATGGGATTGTTGTTTAAATAGGATTAAAATAAAATTAGAATTTTCATAAAACTTGGTGTCTGAACCAGAAATTTAAAACTCAAGTACGAGTATATTGTAAATGAATAGAAAAGAAAAATATGTTGAACTTGCTTAGACCAGCGTGTGGAAATATTTGAAGTTATAAAGACGGTAATGCTAAAAATATGACTGTTGCGATAAGCGAGATATTGCAGCAATCAGGGTTTGCGCAAGCCGAACTCGCACTGTATAAAGCTTAAATATATATGTGCACATACGATAAGTTTCTAACCTGCGACTTTGAGTTGAATAAATAGTGTGTGCATGTGGATCCAGAAAAGTAGAGATAAAACACCACCCATCTTGTACCAAATTTTATGTAGCGCACACATTATCCAAAAAAAAAATATTTCGCTATTTAAGTTTTTTTCATTTTAAATAAAACTTTACCTTTTAAATAAAGGTAAACCTTTGTTCCTTAAAATTTTATATCAAGTTATAAACACATATTCGTTTTTTTTCTGTTTCTCTTGTTTAAAAGTTATCTTTTATCCTGTATTTGTATTTTAATTTATTGACTTCGAAAATATGCAAACCAGAATGGGGATGACAAAACGAATGATTTTGAAAGCGTTTTAATGTCAAAAGTTGGCAAACATTCTTTTTGAAAGTATCGTTTTTTTAAAGCGTTTTGTAAGAACTTTATCTCAACTACTTGAATGAATGGAAAACCACACAGAGAGGAAATCATTAAAAAGTATAAAAAAAAAAAATTAAAACACAAAAGCAGACTCGAAAAAAATCTAGTGCTTGACAAACTTCTATTAAAATATTTGCAAACCTTTAAACCAAACCCATTGAGTAACGTTTTTCATGGAGTGTGTTTTTTTGGTGCTTTGTTTTAGTAGTACTTTTACAAGCTTAAGTTTTAAAGTTTTTTTTTTTTTGCTTTTTTGTTTTATACCCTACAAAGAGTATATTTAACATAAACTTATGTGAATAACATTTACACTACAGGGTTTAAAATCTCTCTTGTTCAGACCAGTCTGTGTGGGTATAGTACAGCAGTTCACAAAATCTCAGCTGCATAGGAGTGTGCTATAGGGTAACGTGTAGTCACTCAATGCTTGCGAATAACTCTTTTTATTACCTCTTTGGTATAAAAAGAAAATTGCCACACATTTTATAACACAAAAGTGTTGAAAATACCATCAACAGTAACTACTCTCGTGTACAGTGAGTGTTTCAAAGTAGAAATTTATGCACAAAGTTTTTTTTTACAGCAAAACTTCTACACAAAGTGATGACAGTGTATGAAAAAATTATTCTTTATTTTTTTAGTTTTTTATTTTATTTGTTATGCATTGTTTTATTATAGCGTTTATAATGTTACAATATTTTTTTTATTATTTCTTTTACACAAGTATTTACAATATACAAGAGATTTTATTTTTTGCTGTTTTTTTGTTTTTTTCTCGATTAGTTTTTCCTCAGGGCAATATTTTCGTATTTATCATCGTTGTCAAGCAGCATATACTTAAGAAAAAAGTGTTAAGAAAACTAAAAAGACTAAAAAAGAGTAGAGTGTCTTAAGAAGGTTTTATAAGAGAGAAAAAACAAAAGGATTGAATTTTTTTCTATTTTTAAATATCATTGAAAAGTCAAAGGTGTTGTAGACAAATTGATAATAATGGCTAAAATATTGAATCTAAAGGTTTAAGGGGATTTACAAGTATAAATAAAAAAAGTAATTGAAATAATAAAAACTGAAAGAAAAATAATATATTGAACCATAAAAAAATATGTTGCGATCTTTTGTCACTTCGATATTTTGTCACAGTTTTTTAGTTTACCGCTCGCATAAAAACTTGTCAAACTTTGAATACAAGTTATATAAAAAACTATTTTTTTAACAATTTCTTCTTATTTATGATAGAAATAAAAAATAGAAATATAATTTAATCATAATTTGTAGAGAGCTCTGGCTTGGTGTAGTGCTTTATCTTACTTGGATGAGTTCAGATGTTTGGTCCTGTAATGGTATGCAAACTACAGTTTAAACTAGCCATCTGACTTTTTAGACGATTTTTAGCATGATTTTGAATTAACAAGGTTGATAAGAATAAACCAGTCTTTACAGTCTTAATTTTCTTTAACTCATACAGCAAGAAGTTTTTACAAGCATATGTATATTAAAATTTAAATTTATTTTTTTATATATTGAGGAATTTTAACATATTTAATATAGTCATTGAAATTGATGTATTTATACATTACAATTTCTATTTGCTGCCTTTTTGCATGGTTTTATACACAGTTTTTCCTGGAACGTGCCTATATTGTAAAAAGACGATTAGCTGTACTATTATTGGGAGAGGAAAAATACACTATAAAAGTAACATATTTTTAGACATTCTTAAAAATAGTTTTAAATGGTTATTGCTGAGTAATTAATGAAATGATATTGGTATTAATTGTCAGCAACTACTAGTTTAATAGAATTTAATAGAAATCAATCGGAAGATACTGATTTACTATTGCTTGGAAATTCTTTGCCAGGCCAAATCAAATAAGAAATTTTCTGCATAGGGAATGAACTTTACGCGTTCTCAAAATATACACAAATCAATATTTACTTTATATGGGAGGTAGCACCATCACTTGACTCAGTGGTGGTAGTGGTACCACTTGACCTATTCCGCTCACTTTCCGACGGTGATGATTTGCCCTGTAAAAGAAAAGATAGAGTCGAGTCTATTTAGCTTATCAAGTTACAGTTTTTGGTTATAAAGTTTTTTATAGACTCTTTATTCAATATAAACCTACTAATTGTATAGTATAACAGCTGTTTGGCATGAAATTGTGCAATCGAAGAATGTGACCCCTTTCATTTGAAACCATATATTAGAAATATTAAACTCAGACTGCAAAATATGTTATTTTTAACACCGGGAAATACACTGTTGACATATACTCCAATGCTGTGTGTCCTCTGGAAATCCTAAATTATTGTGAGTTCTAAAGAAGCAAAAAATTAAATAAAACGGATGTAGTTGACCAACAGAACAGGTGTTGTGTTCTAACACAACAACTCCCGGATAACACACATCTTATATGTGAGAATGAGGAAGGAGGGAGTACTGCTTGTGGACATTTGAATTGAACTTACTAACATCGTGATTGGCAGGCAAATTTTTCGATGGACGATTGTTCCACAATTGAACGGTACAGCTAAAGAAAAAAGTCTCTCTATAATGCATTGTTTCATGAAGAATGTGCTTCGAGAGGGGTTTGTATAGTCCGTAAGAGTGTGGGACTATCCGGAATAAAGTCTTTTATTTCATCAGAGCATCTCATACTACAGTACCGATAGAATAATGAAACGGACGCCACATTGCGCCAATGCTCCAACGGTTCGGAAAAGTTGGATACACTATCGTCGCTAATAAGCACCTTCGTTCCCTTTTGTAACCTCAAAATAAGGCACTTGACTGCTTTTTTGAACAGTCAAAATGTCCAAGAGTTATTGGGGAGATAGCATTGAAAAGAAGAATATTATTATTATTATTAAAATTTCCAAATGTTTGCTTTTATTGCTTTTTCAGTTTAAATTTCGCAATTTCATTAATTTTTAGCTCATAAAACCCAAGGAGTTCTGCAGAAATGAGTTAACGCTTGTACAGAACAATTAAGCTCGTTTCAAATCTACGAGTATATAAATAAAAATCAGTGTTGTTCGTTGGTCATCACATCAGTTGAGAACGGCTGGACCGATTCTGGCGATTTTTTCTTTCTAATAATCGTCGTGATCCAACTAAGGTTTTACGGATACAAAATTGTGCCCCGTCCTCTTTTACGCCCACTTTTTTGATTTACCTAAAATCAGAAAACGGCTTAATCGAATTAACTAATTTTTCTTTCAAATGTTTAATTAATCCGTTTTAAGTTTTCATCTAGAGTAAAATTTGCCACTCCTACATGTACGCCCACTTTTTTATATTTGTCTAAAAATTGGAAAACAGTTTCACCAATTTAGATAATTTCTTTTTCAGATATTCGATGCAATCCAATTTAAGTTTTCAGTAATTTTAAGAAAATTGTTATGATATTTTATTTTGAAATCAAATGTAAATCAAACATATCTCAAACTTACACACATTGTGTGTATATGAATAAAATTTTAATTTAAAAATATTTTCTTTTTTCCTCTCTTTAACGCATTTTAAAAATCGAACGCAAACTATTTTTTTTTTATTTTGGACAGGACGGCGTCTTTCGGGTCAGCTAGTATAAGTATAAATAGTGTGCCCAGTTTTGTTAAAATTTGTTTACTAAACATTTCAAACACCAATAATAAATTGTCTTCTAAAGCATTTCAGTCAGCTTAGGCTAGAGGACGTCTAGTCAGTATTGCGTATTTAAACATGTTTTTGTTTGTTTATTTGGTTTTTGCAACAACTTAATTATTCTTAAATATCACCAAGTCAACTACAAAAGAAGGACTACTTCATTTAGACAATGGGGATTAATCGTCTTTGTTTCTAAAAACATCTTTATTTCCAAACACACACCACCAATATTTTTATTTAGAATTTTTCTTTTTTTTTCTTTTTTATTTTGCTTAAGCCCATGTAAAACTTTTATTAGTATTCATGTTTTAACAACATTATGTTGTTTATTTTACAACAGCATTTGTTGCCAATTATTATTGCTGTTGTTGGCTTTAAAAACAAGCATTCAACGTGTTGCTAATCTTACAACATAAAGCAGTGCTGCATTGCAATGCATACAACAGCTTAACTATGACTGTAAGCATACTTTAACTCAGCTTTTATTCCACATTTCTCTCAGACACGTAAAACCTAAAAAGGATTACTCGCATCGTCTTAGTCCAATGACCATGTAAAGCATGTTAAGATTTTATAAATTTTAATGTTTGCAACATGTGTTGGCATGGCCACATGCAGGTTTCAAGCTGAAAATTTTATAAAACACACTCCGATATATACACACACATACACACGCACTTAAAATTTAGTGCAACATAAACATGCAACGTTTTATTGAACATCATAACTTAAAAAAAATCTGTATATTTTAGGTTATAATTGAAATTATCTTTTATTTCTCCCCTAATTAAAGCTTTACAGTGCCGGCTTCTTCGGGTTGATTGCTGTGGGATTATTAGTAGTTAGTGGTGAAGGTATAACACTGGCCATTGAATAATCAATCAACAGCCGCCGATTTCCTTGCGTTTCGCATTTTACTTGCTTTTTTCTGACTTATATCAGATATGGTATTTGTGAGTTTAAATCAAAGGTCCACACCCTATTTGCCTCATACTTTCCAAGACCAGAGCAATATCCTGCAAGAACAGGGATCATCCCTTGAGTACTGACTTAAAAAACGAAGAATATAATCTAGACCGGTTTTAATGTTGGTTGATAATACCTCAAGTATCACTTGAATAGACTACGTCTCCTTGATGAGACTAAGTGCAGGCTCTGTCTTGAAGAGGAAGAGACGGCAGAGTACATTCTATGCAGCTGTGTGGCACTAAGTAGATCTAGGCTACGGATCCTCGGCGGGGATCAGATGGATACGTTGGGGATCAGATCTATATCAATCAGTGTTTTACTTGACTTCATTCGGAGGGCGAAGAAGTTGTTGTTCGAGCACGGTTTTAAGCCTGATCATTTATATTATGAGTAACGATTAAGCTGGATGGTGTCAGTGGACAAACTGGTTGACCGGGCATCCTCGTTCATCGGCCAGGACCTGACATTGAGCAGAAGTGATCATCGCGGTCATCATCCGTGAATGAAGTAGAGCACAAAAGATCCTTTGGGTCGCAGTGTCTGCCTTTGAGCAAAATTACTTCTTGGTGATTACTTCTTGTTGATTGGGGACCATTCAAAAGAAAATGTATTGCACTACACAGCGAAGACCAATTTTTTGAAATCTCAAAAAAAAAAAAAAAAAAAAAATAAAACTAAACTAAACTAAACTAAATAAAGATTTTAAATTCACGCCGCCATCTATATGACAGGTCGGCTAGTTTTTAATCTCAACTAAAGTTGAAGGTCCACACCATGCGTTTATACGTCTTTCCTTTTTATACATCCGACAAAAAAGTATAATCAGCGTAATTGTATGTGACAAGTTACATAGCAAAACACATAGAATGCATAGACGTATCAATGCAACAAAGTAGGTTTACTTTCTACTTTTGTATCCGTCGCATGAGTTGACGTTTTTGATAGTCATGGATGAGAAATTTATTGTTTAATTTA
The DNA here is from genome assembly GCA_963576795.1 of Metopia argyrocephala. Classification (NCBI taxonomy): domain Eukaryota; kingdom Metazoa; phylum Arthropoda; class Insecta; order Diptera; family Sarcophagidae; genus Metopia; species Metopia argyrocephala. Next base: position 167,299,707 of record OY756208.1, on the reverse strand, counting down.
AATGTTATCGATAAATATGTTTGCGTGGAGGATTTGTTTTTTATTTTTGTTTTTTTATTTAAAGAAAAAGCTTTCATTTAAAAGGTTGCAATAACTTTCAAGAAAAAAAAAAAATATAAAAATTAATTTTAAATACAATTTTTATATTTTGTATTCTATTTATCGATTTGGATTCTATTTGTCGATTACTTTTAAGTACTGAGTGGCATCTCTGATGTGTTTATTATTATCGAAAAAATAAATTCTATGGAGGAGATGAAGTGGAAAATCACGAATTTGGTGTCCTTGTAGCACAAAATAAATTCTTTTAAAATCTCAATTTTACTTTCCATTTTGCCTAAATTTTTTCTATCTGATAACAATGTCAACACAACAGTTGAACCAAACAAAAATAATATGGCGCATAAGACGCATTGCATGTAACTTGAATTTAGAAAAGCATAGAATGCATAAAAAGTATCATACGCATCTATGTATGAACGCATGGTGTGGACATTTACCCTAAAACTTTTCTAACAAAACTTTAGCAGAATTTTTTTTTTAATTTTTAACAATAAAAGTTTAAAAGTTGAACCTGAGTAATAGGCAAATTAGTTTTCTCTTCAAGTCAATATAATGCGTTGACTAGAACTTCTACGGGTATGATAACTCAATACTTTTCAGATAAAATTTTCATCTTAATGGAACTGTTGCAAGAGTATTACTGCCCTTAAAGAATTACATGTAATTCAGATCATGATTTTTTAGAAGCATGATTATCTCTTATACTTCTATGAAGAATCTTCCAAAATTCTCTGGCATTCACATCATGCTTTTTAAAGCATGCCATGCATCTTTTTTTCAAATCAACTAATACTACTGTAGTATGAACTCCTTCTCCACATCACTCCTTCTTCCACATCATCCTTTTCCTTTTTTTCTCAAATTTGTTCTTTTGATAATCCTGGTTTTAAATTTATGCACATATATCTGTGGCATTTTGACAAAACATCTTAAGTCAAATTTTAAAAGTTGAAAAAAAAATGTTGTTAGTGATACGAATTTTTATTCAAAAAACATTTTTGTGTACGTTTTTAAAATTTTTTATTATAGAAGAAATTTTTCTTTAATTTCGGTTTATTTTATTTTTTAATAAAAATAATTTTTTTCCCGAGTTTTTTTGAAAAACTTTTTTGCTATCTTATCTCGACTTAAGGTGTTTTGTCAAAATGCCACATATTATGTATATTGTCAATAAATAGTTTTCTTTTTATTATCTCTTATTTTATTAAATTTAATTTAATTAAATTTGACACTTTAAAAGAATACAAAAATTAAAAAAAAAAAACAGATTTCGTGATTCTCTTTCAGCCCCTCTGCCTTTTCTACACCTCGCGCTCACAAGAAAAAAGTCATGTGCAATGTCTTGCAAATGAAGCATGAAAAAATCATGATGTGAGTTGGGTGTTACTAATAAGCACAAAATAAATATTAAACAAATTATATATTTTTAATTTTAAACCAATAAATTAGCTTAATTAAGGAAATTTAAATACAAATCATTACAATAGTTTGAAAGTATTCTACAAATTCTTATTCTAAAAAAAACAGTGGCGTTTTGAAAGACTTGCGGAAAAAATTTTTAAAAGAGCACAATAGATGAACACTTCAAATTCTCAATAAAAAAAAAAAAAACAAACAATTTGATAAAAGAATAAAATAGACAGACTCATAATCCTTCTAAAGGAAAATTTTATAACATTTTTATATTCTATTCTTATTTATGGTTATACAGAATTTGAATAAGATTTTCGAAATTTATGTGGTGTAAATTTTTTGACAATTATTTTCCTGTTTTGTTTGAAATAAAATAGACAAAGACAAAAAGAAACCAAATTTATTTGCATACGAAAAATAATATAATTTTTAAAATAAACGGCCGTAAATACTGAGAAATAAAACCCGTTAACAAAAGAATTTTGATTTTGTGTTTGTTTTTCCTTTTTTTTTTGTACTTTTTTTTTTGTTTGTTGGTTTATACCCTTTTTTTCTCATTTGTGAAAAGGAAATTATCATTTGCTTCGCTGACTGCTTTTTCAAAAGCTAAGAAGTCAGTTTTTTTCAGTTCCTTTTTGTTTTATTAACCAACTCAAGTGTGTTGACAATGGACGCCACATTGTCTTGAGAGGATTGTTAAAATGAATTGTTATGTTTTTATATAAAGAAAGACAAAAATGAATGGTTTTCTTAAGAGTTCAACACTAAAAATACATACTTTAAGCGCGTTATGTTTTAGTTAAAAACCAACAAAAAGAAAAAAAAAATAATAATAAAAAATTTTATTTTTTAGAATTAAAAAAAAAGGAATAAGGATTTTTAGTTATACGTTGTCTTAAGCAGTAGCTTAATTTATTGCCAACACTACTGACAAAATTGCAGTGCTTTAAATTTGGAGTAGATGTTAGTAACTCACAATTTTTTACTCTAAATTTCGATTTAAATTTAATTTTGTTTTATTTCCTTAAGCATCATCAGCCTATTAATGTTGGTAATTGTTGTTTCTCAAATTTTTTAAAATTTTTTTTTAACTATTTATTTTCAAACTATAGCCCACAACTAAATAAATAGTTTTAAAAGAATTGTTACTGATTGTAAGTTTCCGTAGCTCACTAATGAATGAATCAGTACATTGAATAGTTCACTTCATTGAACACTACAAACTTATTGTTTTTACTGTAGTAATTGAACTTAATAAGCAACCAAAACAAACTAAAAAGTTCATATGAAATAGTTCCGAACTAGATCGTTCAATGAGTTTAAAGCTAAAAATCAGAAAAGAAGATCAGCAATAGAACATGTTCAGATCGGGTTTATCTCATGAACTGGTTAAACCCAGATAAGATAAATAAATTTAAATAGACACACGAAAAAAGTAAGCGTCTAAAGCTCAAGAACAGTTCTATTCTCTTAAATTATCTCAATTTATAGTATAATAGCTCAATTTTGAATTTAACCCAAATGAACTGTTTTTATTAAATTATTTCATTCCTTACTAATAAACATTAAACGAGAAAAACTGAATCAAAATTTTAAAAATGCTGAGCTTTAAATTAGTTTCTTACTTTGAGTGTACTGACAGAGGATAAAGATGTGCCATATAAAGAGAAGTCTAGTATGTAGTGTGTTGGCTTATTAAACGAGAGCTCCGGGTTCAAACCGTAGTTCTGGCATATTGAAAAAGAAATATTAAACAATATTTCTTAGCAGTCTTCTGGCAATTGCTTTGAGAGTAACTGATTGCCTTGAACAAGTTTCTCAAGTCTGTCGTCCGGATTTGACGTTAAATTCTAGGTCCTGGTACTCATAAAATTTACACACACAAAGTACAGTAAGGAAGACTAGAGTGGAGTGGATATAGAATGATCCAGAAGAGACAGATTCTAGTACATAAGTACTTACTTTGATCAGTTTATATGGTAAAAGCAGGTATAACATGTAAACTGTAGCTCCCGGCACTCAGGGATAAACATTGACATACACAACATGGAGCTATGAAAAGCTAGACCAGAACCCTGAAAAAGGATTGTCAAGGTCAATTATGTATGCTTGTATATAGTTGATTAGTTTATGAGTCTTTTTTGTGAGTCATATCACGGCTTTTAATCTTTCAAGTTCTATATAGACTCTATTTTTCAGATAAGCCCTAAATATATAGTTTAGTAATGAAATGACTAAACAACAGTGGACTTTTATGATATTGTGCAATCGTAGAATCTTTTATAGTTTTTATGACTGCGAGTAATGCAACAACAGCACCTACGTCCCTACAATGCGTTGTTACATAGTGTGGTTATTCTTTTTCAGATAACTAATAGAACTTTAATAGCCTGTCTCACACTATATTGATACGAAACACTAGTTCCCTGTCTTACTTTCTTACGGTGTTACGAATGAAAGCGTTATTAGATAATCGTGAATCTGTCATTTTTTTTTGAAAAACTAAAATACAGGGTGTTTTTTTTTTAGAGATATAGAACTTCGAATTGAAATAAAACACAAGAAAATCGTTTTAATGTCCATCAATTTGGCTTTATTGGAAGGATAATTTTATGCCATTAATGTTTAAATATGATTTCGGGCATGTGGCCGCCGCGGCTAGCTCGAATAAAGCCAATTCTACAGGTCCAATTTTCAACCACTTTTTCGAGCATATGGGGCCGTATGTTGGCAATAACGCCACGAATGTTGGATTCCAAGTCCCTTAACGTTTCTGGTTTGTTGGCGTAGACGAGCGACTTCATATATCCCCAAAGAAAATAATCCAATTGTGTCAAATCACACGATCTTGGTGGCCAATTGACAGCTCCATTTCGCGAAATTATGCGCTCATCGAATGTTTCCTTCAATAAATCGATTGTGACGTGCGCTGTGTGGCATGTAGCGCCGTCTTGTTGGAACCACAACTCATCCACAATCGGTTTTGATCGACTTTAATTATGTTTTTGAATTTTTGTCCATTTTTTGGAAATAAAAAGCTTTTATTCACAATCATTTGTCAGAGAGTAATGGGGAAATAACACATAAAACATAAATGAAAAAAAATATAATTATTCAAGCAGAGTTACTAGAAAAGGGGGCTATGATAACAAACAGTAGTAATTTATTAAATAAAAATTCGAAAATCCATAGCGCCGCTACTTTAAAAAGTGGTTGCTAGAACGTAAAATGTTTGAAATAACATCACAATTTTCAAAATGTTTTTTAAAACGTAAACATTTACGAATAATTTTAATTAAAATTAATAATTAAATTGCCACGCCCTTTAAAAAAATCTTCAAATAAATGTAACAAACCAAAAATAGTTCTAAAAAGTAATTTTTTAATATTTGAACAGCTGTTTTAAGCAGTTTTCTTTTGTTAACTTTGTAAAGCTTAAATTTCAAATTAAAGCTGGCCGCCCCGCCCCTTTAGTTTCAACTGTACCGTGCTTTAATACAACACAGTCACACAGAGTTCAAAACTACAAACTCATTTTGACTTTCTTGTAAACCATAAAAAAAAATCATTGATTCTAAAGATAATTGATAACATTAAATAAAAATTCTTTTTTATTACTTTTTCTTATATTTTTTGCCAATTGACTGTGTGTGCTTTGGCTGCAAGAAAAAAAACTTAAAATGTTAAACTGAATTACAATAAAACAAACGCATTAAGTTTGACAAGCAAAAAAATCATTTTCTGTAATAGAAATGATGGTAAAAAGTTTAAAATAATGATTTTCATTTAACGATTGTTGAAAGTTTTCAGTTTTCAGTTTTTTTTTTTTTTGGTAAATTTTAATGTTTTTGTACTTTCGAATTATAAGGATTGGCATTCGAAGTTATTGTTAAAAAGCAATTGCTAATAAGAGCGGAAACAAAGTTTTGTACTTTTATGGGCAATTTTAATAATAATTTTGAAGAGAATGTAAAATTTTAAGTGGAGTATTGATTCTTTTTAAACTCCATAGCTTTTTAAAGAGACTGGGCATATAGAGGTTAATGACGATTTTTTCAAAATCTAGGAAAAATAGTCAAAAATACTGTAATAGATGTGTTTTTTAATACCGATTAAAAATAAAAAAAAATTAATGGCAAACATAGCAAAATAAATGTCATAATTTAAAAGCAGCACTAAACGTGAGTGAACTTAGAGAATGATGTGATGTGACTGATGATGTGATGGGAACTAGCTGTAAGCAAGCTATGACACGGGAAACACCCTAAGAGTAGGAAATTTTGTTTCTAGTTGTTTTACAAATTATTAGTCTTTTGCATTAGCACAGCGTGAATTTTCTCAATATTTTATTCGTCTTGATGTTTTACAAGCTCGAAAAATTATGTGTTTAATTGAGCTGTTTCTGCAAACTGCTAGCTCAACAGTTGTTACAAGAAGTGATCGATCTTGTATTGTGCTATGAACTGTGAAATTCTCGAAGGACATTCAAGAGAATCTGTAAACATCCACCATATGACAGTTAAACATCAGCTGGCATTTGATGTGTTAGTGTATAAACAGTCTTTAATTCATATTATGACGAAACTCAAAATTAATAATATATAAAAAAATTAAATTGGGTTATAAACTTATGATATTAATACACAAAAAATATCTTTGACAAGACGAGAAAACACCATATACGTCGCAGACCATCTACAAAGAAACCGCTCCCCGACATTCCACTCTATTCCACCTTAACCAGTGTCAACGTAAAACGAATGATCAGGGAAAAAGCGCCACCTATTGGGAAGTAGCATTAACAGCTAAACCTACTTAGCGAAGGCATACTCACCACACAATCAACATGCAACGATGAGGCAATTGCTGTGGATCATTCAAGGGTGAAGGTATAACACTGAACTCTGAATGATCAATTCTCAGCAATTTGTCTCATTCTTAAGGCGCTTAACAATAATATAATAATTAATAATAATATATGTACTGTCCTTTCCAAAATTCCAATACAATGCACAGCATTCAGTAGGGGTTTACCCCTGAGTATTGGTCTCAAATAAAAAAAAAAATTGTTCACTTGCTGCCTGAACACTGACGTGCAAGATGTAAAAGCAAACTGCAAAGTCTTCATGAATTACTTTCTGCTGACCGCCAAAATTTTTGTTAATGATTTTGCTTCATTACTTGTGTAAAGTGTACAATCTGGACTTAGATTTAGAACTTTCCACCAAAAAAATTATTAAAAAAAGTCAAATTCACTCCAATTTCCGCAAAAGTTTGGGATTATCCACTTGGAAATAATATACATACGTATATATATGTGGGCGGTGGGAGGTGGGCGTGTCTATGAGTAAATTTTCAATAAAGTTCGTTATCTTTTTTCGAAATAACAAGAATTTTATACCAATTTTAATTTATTTGTTCGCCTTAGGACGAACTATGAGCTGTAAGAGCTCCTCGGCAATGTGACGTTGTCCAGCGCATTAACATCCAGCGGCTGCGCTAGATCGGCAAAGGAAGGAAGAATCTGCTCCAGTGAAATAGGTTTTCGATGCGAAGATCACTGGACGTTGGCGTAGAGAACGACTGTGTTTATGTGGGAAAGGCCAAGTAGATGAAGCCCTCTTATCAATTGGTGTGACCAACTGGAGACGGTACGCACTTAGCAGAGACGCCTGGAGACTAATGTTGAGGCAGGCCGAAACTCGTTAAGGAGTTGTTATGACGCGCTAAGTATGTAAGTTATTACTCCTTCTATGTCTGGCTCACTTTTACAAATAATCAAAAGAGTGTGCACCGCTTGGATTAAACATTTCGGCTTTGTGGAGAAATTTAAACTATTTTGTGGTCAAAATTTTTGATATCGTGTTGAATTGACGTCAAAAAAATCTTACAAAATATGGAAAAATATTTTGTATACACAAGAGTTTTAAAACAGATTTTAAGCTTCAAATGGCTTTTAAAAAATTAACTACTGGAGGCAGACAAATAAATAATTTGATCGAAATTAAGTAATCGACAATGCATTTAAATTTTAACAATATATATAATTATTATATCGTTTATAAGATCCTAAAACTGACACTTTTTCTAAGAATTAACATACGTTAAGGGGTATGTGTAAACACTAGCGGAACTGAACTAGTTTTCGACTCCCGCTACTAAGGTCTTCTTATTTACTTAATGTTCAAACAATTTATTTAGTTTTAAACACTTAAATGTTTTAATCTTTTAGTATATAGTCTTTACTGTATTTCCCCCGCAAATAAGTAGCTTCAGACAAATCGTAATAAAGTTGTAAATTATTTCTTAGATAGCATGTTGACAGTTCCTTTTTGAAGCCATAAATTATGTCCAAAATAACCTCTAAGTTGTATAACACCACACATACTCTCACCATGTAATGGTACTCAACTTTATTACCTTTGTGTGTCTGAGAAAACACATATGACCCATTATTAGCCACAATGATAAGGATACCAGTAACTGATGCTAAACATGATTATTATTTGCCATTATCACTGCTGCTTGGTTAGTTGAAAACTACCCTCGTTAGTGTTTTAAACTCTGTGCTTAAAGATGGCAGCATTACGGTTTTATCCAATTATGAACAATAACAGTAAATGGAAAACAAGTTAATCACATAAGAATTTTTTTAAGGCCAAATATATAGAGAAAAAAACGTTAAAGATTTATTACAATAAAACAGAAATATATTTATATATTGACAGTTTTGTTTTAAGACCAAATTAAACACTATAATCTTCTCAATATTTACGATAGAGTGTAATATCTACTTACGTTAGAGAAAAATAATACGAGTGAGTATCTTTGGTTTTTATCATACACATGCTGCCTGCCTGCACTTAACCTTCATGTCAGTCATGTGGTTTATAGTAGAATACGTGTTTGTGGTACAGTATGAAGTATTTGTTCATTCTTTTTTTTTCGTATTTATTTAAGCTAATGAAAAAACCTAATTAGGTCTTCTTTCTATTTTCCCATTATTTTGCTTTTTAAGCACAAGTGTTTTGCAAATAAAAACCTAATAAAATGTATGAGAAAAACGTTCTCAACAGTTAAGCAGTCAACCAGGAATAAGAGAAAATAAAAAAATTTGTATAAAAAAAAGGATAACGGTTTGATTAAAAATAAAGCAGATATTTTTTATAGTTTAAAAAATAGTTCATTAATTTTTTTAGCCTTTAAATGTATGCCTTGTGATGCCAATTGATTTTTTTCTGTGAAGCCTCATTGGTTTATGGTGATAAATCAGCATCAAGTAACGCCCGGGAGGCCAACATCATTCGCAAAAAACGGCCAGAATTACTGAATGATCGGCTAAAAAATTGCATGTTCAGAAGGTGGCCATATACTCCAAATTATTTTCATATCTTCAATGGAATTAAAGAACGCTGTAACTGACAAAAAATCGAAAATATGTTTTTTGCATCATTTTTATCAGAAAAAAAAATTCGCGTCGATTGGTTCCGGTACCAGATTTCTACGATGAAAATAAATTCACTTACGACGTCTGCGTTTTGAAAAATACCAGTGTCTTTATTCTACTTTCATACAGGGTTTTTGGCTCTGGTGAACATTTAAGGTTTTGTCAGTTACAGCGTTCTTTAATTCCATCGACGATATGTGAAAGCCATGTACAATTAAATTGAACGAAATATTTATTTTAGGATTATACTCGTACAGGAGTAGCTATGCGACATCTGTATTAGTCCCCATTTGCACAGAGGCGCTTAACTAAAAGCTTACAGCCTATTTCACAATGACGTCACTGAGCGAAAGAAAAACATACGAAAGAAAGGCATTTTGTTTTTCTCTAAGTCTTTCTCCTGCTCTTACGAGTTACCATTTCTCTTTTTTACGTATCGTAAAAATAAAGTGTGGCCAGTTGAAAATTTTTAATGAATTTCTTTAAAAAGAGATAATAAACTATTATTTTTCTTGTAAACAAATGCAATTCTGTTACCAAAAAAAATATCCGTTACAAATAATCTTCAAGCTGTCATCCAGCGTTGAACAATTATTATTCGATCTTCTAAGCAAATTGCATTGTGATTGGGTCAGTTTCATGTTGTAATTGTAACGTGTATGGGCAGCTTAATGATACAGCCTGTTCATAGAACACAAACGGTATTTGACATTCGTCTTTGTATATGAGAAACACTAACAAATTTGAATGTTTTTGTTGTTGTTTCACATATCAAAAGAAGAATGTCAAAAACCATTCGTGTCCTACGTACAGGCTGATAAAAAATGTCGACATAAAACGAAAAGAAAAGAGTTGTAAAAAAGATGAGTACTCATGAGAAATTTTTATACAGGAATCGGCATAATTTTGTTGGCTTAAATCTGTTTGTATGCATCTATTGTACAGTGTGTGATTGTATGTGTATACAATTATTTCGTGTTTTTCATCAAACGAATGCAAAAAGGCAAGTGAGTCATTTTGACATTTGCCTTCGCTGCATTCGACATTGTGAAATTCGTTTTTGTATTAAATACATTACATTTTTCTCTTTTCTTTTTATTATTCGTTTTGCTCGAACACAATTCTGATGTAGAGAAATCAAAATAAAATTTTTTCACCCAGCAAGCGAAAGAGAGCACTCACTCGACATTGTGAAATAGGCTGTTAATTTTTCGGGCTTCCAAAGTATGACGGAATGAGGAAATTCACTCTTCCTTAAGCAATAGAATGATAATTTGTCAAGAAAGCAATAACAATAGTCCCTGAGATGTTTTTCACTTCCTGACTTGTTGACAGCTTATTATCCATGTACTCGTTTTTAAATCGACAATATGAAGTGCAGTGATAATTGGCGCAATTTGGGAATACGACAGCCAATTTTACTATTTGTAGGTATTATTTTTTTGATTCGAAAATAAAAAATAGGATACTTTTCCTATTATTATTACCTATTTATTACTCGCTAAGTAGGACTCTATCTGTAAATGTTCACAATCTTTTTTTTATATTTGCTGCTATTTTTTCTTCCTTGTGTGTATATACATATATAGAATTATACATATATTCACATAGAGATTCACAGGTGTTTGTTATACTCACCTGAGTTTAATTGAAATGCATTTGTGAGTTTCTATTTATTTTTTTAACAGATTTCCCTAAAGCGCCTTGGTAAAGGGGACCTTTAAATGAAAAACACAACCGACATTGTTTTATAAATCTATTAATTTGAACTGAGTTTTTCGATTTAAAAATTATCCACGATTTGTCATTAAGAAATGCTATTAAACATTTTCACTCATAGATACTATTTATTGCATATTTTTAATTACAGTTGTGTAAACGAAAATCAAATTACAACTGCCACTGCAATGACTTAATTGATAATTTGAAGTTGGGTGTGTTGAGGACACTTTGTTTTCTTTATGCCCCTTTAATTTTTTCCTCTCTTCTTGGTACTTTGATGTGAAATTGAGATAAGCGAATGCATATTTTATGCAAAAATATTGTTTTTATAGTTTTTTTTTGTAGTTTTCAAAATAATTTGCTGAATATATGCAATAACAACCAGCATATGGTTTTTCGGGCTTATCATTATAATGCAATGATTATGAATATTTATTAATAGAATTGATAAACAATTTTATAATTAAAATTTTATTTAAAAACTAACACTCCGCATCATAATAATGGTGTGTTTTAGCAAAATATATTCATATTGCGAAACTTCAAATGTCTACCTTAGTATCACATCGTCAAGGGAATTAAAGAACGCTGTAAATGACAAAAAATCGAAAAAACGTTTTTTGTATCATTTTTATCAGAAAAAAAAAATACGTGTCGATTGATCCAGATCCCAGATTTCTACGATGAAAATAAATTCACTTACGCCGTCGGCGAAATGAAAATTACCAGTGTATTTGTTCTACTTTTATGAAAGTTTTTTGGCTCTGGTGAACATTTAAGGTTTTGTCAGTTACAGCGTTCTTTAATTCCATCGACGACATGTAGATATGGGAAATAAAATTTTACTCAATATAACCGAGTTTGGCTTTAAGCCTACTAAGGACTTACAGGACCTTTTTTTGCTATTCTCTTGGGAGTACTTATAATATTCTTATTGACAATAGGTAGAAGCTCTGATGCTGAACTGTTTGGTTTTATTTGCAATGTTTATTCAACAACAATTTTACTTTTTATTTAGTTTGTGATTATTTTTATCAGTTATCATAAGTATACATTAAACTTAATTGCAAAATACTGCGACCTATAGGTCGATGTCATATAGTCAATTAATGAGCGTACCCGTCCGTAGACATACTACACATACCACACAGTTTTAGTAGTGGAGGTGAGATAATATGCGACTCACCTAGCGCCATCCAAGGCCGGTGCTCTCAAATTTCGTACATGTCGTATCCAAGATACTCAAGAAGGAGCCATATGGACAATGGATTAGCAATTTTGATACCACCACTACCTGGAGAGTAGCAGCCCCCTTTGTTGAGGAGGTGGCTATCTAGCATATATCACAACCACTAAGTGTACTCTCTGAAGGTCCGCACCCAAACCATAAGGCGATTTACGTCACTGCCCGAATGACAGGGGAGCACAGACAAACTACAGACTACTGATGCCCATAATATCAGATTAGATAGGTGTCTCTGGTCAGTCCCTGAGAGCGTCAGTAATTTGCCAACAACTCTCTGCCTATAGCGAGCACCAGACCACTCAAAGCTAGGTGAAATCCATATTTCCCGAGAGCACCGGCCCCTGGTGGGACGTGTCACAAGAAGCCATAATGTACCTCCGGGAGGAACAGTTTATTCAGCAGACTCACCGCCTTTCTTATGAACGTCAGCAAGTTCATTGTACATGCGCTCCCACACCACAATGCACTGAATCGTAGAGCTGGCAAACTATCGATAGTCGCGCCATTCGATGTTTTCGATAGTTGGTTCAAAAACTATCGATATTATCGATAGTATCGAATTATTTTAGAAATTTTAATTAAATTTCACTTTCCTGTTAGCACATAGACAAAACAGTCATACGAAGAACAAATTTGTTTCATATAAAGTGACAGGTTACGGTAAGTTAGCCATCCTTTTCGCTTGAAGTCCACAACAGACTGTTGTAATAGCTCATTTTGCACTTCTTTTTACTGGTTGTTGTATTGAATAAATTTACCATCATCACATTTTTCAGAGTGTTTCTTGAAGGCAACATGTAGCGGGGATTTAAGCATTTAATAAAATCTCGGAAACATGTATCCTTTACTATACTGAATGGCTGTAAATCATTGGCGGCCAAAGTCATTAAACGAGTATGAAGTAGTTTTTTCCATTCGGAATCCCTTTTATAGATTTTAGATTCTTTGACAAAATAGTGGATTGTATTTGATTGTTTCGGCAGTTGGTTATGAGATAGATGGGCACGTCTTAGTTTGTCAAATATTGTAGGTTTGATGTGTTGCCTCTAGTATTTTAAATTTTCGAACATAGCCGACATTGTGCATTTTCTGTTTCTTTTGCTTTCAGAAAAAATTTCCAAACTGCCGAATTACCTCTGCGAGTTTTTTCAACTGTATAGCTTCAGTGTCAATCTCAGTATTTTTGCTTTCTTTATCACGATTTTTCTTGCTTGTTTCTATAAGGTGATGCAATTAAAAATATGTACAGTGCGAGTTAAGTTATTGCAACTTGAAAAAATCTGGCCTGTTGCAATTGTTATAGTGATGATAGTTTTAAGCTAGAGAAATCTCCATAAGTCAATTAAATGCAACATTTAACAATAGTATCGCTATCGAAAAAATAACATCGATAGTCTAATAAAAATAGAACTATCGATACTATCGATAGTACTATCGATTGTTTGCCAGCTCTACAGAATCGGCTCAGTTATTTATCTTTTTATAGGCAACCAAACACACATTAATGTTGTTTTTTAAGGTGTTAATTGTTTGCAAAAAATTGCTTTTTTTAACCCTTAGTCTACCATGCGGGTCTAAAGGACCCGAAGGTAAATTGATTTTATTTATATCTAATTTATAAATTATCCAGATGCTTTTTTCCTTTCTTTTGCTTATTTTTCTTGTGTATTATGTTTAGTTTTTAATTTATTTTCTTTGTGTAATTAATTAATTTTGTAGTGCAAACTACCGCGAACTACCAGTCGGATATATTAATCCAGCGTTGCTCCTGTGGTGTTGGATTGCAACGTTTTTCTGTAGACCGTGTTCTTTGCTGCAGTGGCCTCAGGACAATCTTCATCATACCATTCGTGTCTGCGGAGAGGACGCTCAAAACCAAGAACTGTTTGAGCAGCGGTGTGCAGTTAATGAGAGATGTAAGACCACTGTCCAATAGAATTTTTGAAAAAGGGAGGGAGATCTAATGAACCCAGTTTAGTAATTTCTGTAAGTTGTTTTTTGTGATACACAGACGTTTAAACAGGTAGATGGGAATTTATTTTATTATTTTAATTTTGCTAAAATAAATTATAAATGAAATCTTTAATTCTGCAAAACTTCCATGTACATATCTTATCCTTTCTTTTGCTTTTTATAACTTTCATTAAACTAAAATTTAATTCTCTGCCTATAAGACACCATTGAGAAAGAAATAAAGACGCCGCCGGAAATGTAACTCAAACTCAATAGAAGCCTGGAAGTTGACAAGATAAAACTTTAAACAAAAAACTTTCTAAAACAATTCAAATTCATATATATGTATGTTATACGAGTATTATAGTGAATAAAAGTTACTGCAATTACCTTGAGTAACTCATAAACGGAAATAAATTTCAGTGCTGTTGTCAATTTGCTTCATAGGAATATAATTAAAGGACTTTTCTAATGAATTTTTAGAGAAATTTATAAATATTTTATACTTTCCAAATATGAAAATTATGAAATTATAGACATTTCTTCATTCAATTCAATTCTTAAGAGAAAATTTAAAATGATTTTTAATGTTTGCCTTAAAGTAGTAGCAATTGTTTAAGGATTTTTACTGTTGTATTTAATTTTAATTTTAAATATTTTTTTTTTAATAATTTTCTAATGCAGGGCCTATTTGGACAGCTTTTACTGTTTGAAATAATTTTTATTGCCTTAAAAATTATTTAATATGCTTTTTAATCATAATTTTCTAAATCATTTGCATTTAATAAAATTAAAAGTTATGGAATTTAATTTATATTCCACATAAGTAAATTTAATTTTCAAATGAAATTGAGTTGATATTTGAAAATAAATTAGTAATTCAGAATATTAACGCTTTAGGCTAAATATTTTAAATGAAAATTTTTACAAACATGAAACCACATGAATATAAAAGAGAAAAAACCAGAAATTAAATAAATAATAAAATATTACACTTTAAAGGCCAAAGAAATATAATATAATAATCAAATTGTTAAGTAACTGACCTTATTATACATATAACCTGCAACAAGGAATGTGTTCAACTTACAATTTTGGGAATTTTTGAAAACATTGTACGTTTAAAAATATCTACCAATTCAGATTAATTCACTTGTAGAACAAATTTTAAGTTTAATAAATTTTATAGTGAGTGGTGAGCTACTCTATCAGCCTGTTTCATGATAACGAACGTTTTCGTTTGTTCGTATTCTCAACGAAAGACAACTGCTTTGAGTCCGAGCAACCATTTTCAGTACGACAAGCGATAACATAAAAATTTTAGAGTCATAATTTACCCATCTTAGCGATTGTATTTCATGAGCATTGATATTTAAAAAGTTTTAAATATTTTAAGTCTCAAACATAAAGCAATAAAACTATAAACAGAGTGGGATGCTTTTTTGAACAATAATAAGGGAACTGTTTTCGTTCGCATAGTTTTACGTTCGATATCATGGAACAGGCAATACATATGTTCTATTGCAATTGTGTTTTAGTAGAGCGAAAAGAAAGTAAAAACGCATAAAAGGAATGAATGGACTAGTATTGATAATGGGTGCTTTCGAAAACGAATCACAACCATTGAAATCAAGCTAATTTGAATTTATATTTTAGTATTTTTCTCTACGTAAATACACATCGTCGCAAGTATTAAAGAACGCTGTAACTGACAAAACAATTAATGTTCACCAGAGCCAAAAACCAGTATGTAAGTGGAACAAAGACACTAGTATTTTTCAAAACGCAGACGGCGTAAGTGAAATTCTTTTCATCATAGAAATCTGGCACCTGGACCAATCGACGCGTATTATTTTTTTCTGATAAAAATGATGCAAAAAACGTATTTTCGATTTTTTGTCAGTTACAGCGTTCTTTAATTCTTGCGACGATATATGGTAATGTCACCGCAAAATTGTGTACATAAGTTGAACAATAAGTTTTATTCTGTTGTAAGCGTTTGTCGTCGTTATACAGTGCGGTGATGCATTTCCGAATGTGCCCAATCTTTTCAATCTTTGGATTGAGTCGTTTAATTAATTCAATATTTAAATCAAGTACAGATAACCTGTGAAGAAGTATTTGTCTATGGTTTGCTACCGGGGTTATGGCTTAACTTCTCGCAGTACCCATGTTTGTGCCTGCCAATTTTTATTCATGAGTACCGGGATCTACAGTTTAAAGTCGACACCGAACGACAGACTTGAGAAGCTTGTTCTCAGAGCTTTTGCCAGAAGACTGCTGAGAGGAAGTCGCCGAAAAAAATAAGTTTTTCATATATATTTTTTTTCTAGATGTCAGAGCTGGACTCATATCCTGGTAAGCCAACACACTAACTACTGGATCAGGGCTACACTCCACTTATACATACTCGCTCCTAAATTTTTATTTTGTGTCTTTAAAGTTGGGCTCTTGGTTGACTACGGTTTATGCCATAGTCTCTGTCAAATCTTCAATATTGATATAAGGAACCCTGAATTTCGTGAATGGAATAGCACTGTTCCTTTAAGAGCAAATTAAATGCTTGCAGGTAAAGC
The DNA here is from genome assembly GCA_963576795.1 of Metopia argyrocephala. Taxonomy (NCBI): domain Eukaryota; kingdom Metazoa; phylum Arthropoda; class Insecta; order Diptera; family Sarcophagidae; genus Metopia; species Metopia argyrocephala. Next base: position 167,283,287 of record OY756208.1, on the reverse strand, counting down.
TGCTATTTCATGGTCAGTATTTTACAGCATATTATCTGTATACTTGTAAAGATATTACTGTGCCCATATAGAGTTTTGGCTCCTTTTTTTCAGCTGATAACATTTAAGTATAAATAAAAAAATAAAAAACAAATTTAATATCTTAAGGCAACAAAATGTCAAAGAGTAAATCTTCTTCAGAGTAAATCTTCAGTTCATCTTTGGATTTCACATATGCAGTTTTCCTTACTGGCTTTACTCTTACGAGAGCCACTTTTTCACGGCTCGCGCTATTGCCGTATTTGTCTATGATTGAATGCTTAAATGTATTCGCTATGTTTTCCCTGAACACCTTTCTACATAGTGATAAGTTGCACAGCATCAAAGATTTAAAAGGACCTTATAGACGGAGTAAAACAATGTTACTTAACGGAATACAGGGTAAACTAAAATAGTGATACGTTTGTATTTTAAGGTAGAAGACTTGTACGTGATTGTTAAACGTCTTGTATTTGCTCAAAGACTATTATTTATACTGTCAGTCAATAGGATTTATAGGATTCACAATTTAATATTTTAAAAAAATGCCGCAGTGGAACAGGCACCAAATAAATAACCCTATAGACATAAAGTATATCTACATACAATTTATATTGTTTTTAAGTTAGTTGTCTCTTGCCCTCAGATCTTTATTTAATATCAGTTCTTTGTTTTTAATAAAGATTAAGATATCCTTTGGTCTTGTCATATGTAACATTTGAAGAACAATTCAATTTAAATAGAAAATGGGTTTTGTGTTTATTATCCTTGAAATAAATAACAGAATGCTGTTAACAAAATATTTTAATATTTATATACTTTCAATCGCACATACACATATAAATACTCGTGTATGTAAAAGTGTTTTTTATATTATAAATAATATGTGAGTGTAACACATTGTTATTTAAAAAAATTAACCCAGTTTTTGCATGGCTGTATGTACTGAAAACATATTCTTTCTTTGATAGACAAACTCTTTCACTTTCTCCCTTTCACTGTCTCTCTCTCTCTCTATCGCTCTCTCTATAATTAACACACCCTGTTTAACTGTTTGTGTGTAGTGTGCTAAACAATGTCTGGTAAGAGAGAGAGAGAGTGAATTTTTTTTTTTAATAAAAATAAAACGTGATCTGTTTGCATAACCACTGAAATCCTTTTGCTTTTAAGGATATTCTTAAAGTATGTGCATATAGGTATGTGCTGCTGTGAGTATATATAATAGAGTCCATTGACTGAGATATGCCACATAATGTTGCAGTGTCAAAGTTAACTTATGTATGTGTTTGTGTATTTGTTCATCATTACAACCAAACAACAAAATTAATGTGTAAGAACAAACAATTTATTTTGTTTACGCCACTGACAGCCATCCAAGCGACCAACCAAACAACCAAAAACCAGTCAGCCAGCAATGCAAACCATCAAAATCATTAACAATGTTGCAAGCCTTTAGAGTATAATTTTTTAACTGTTGTTCTTGTTGTTGTTGCTTTTGTTGTATTACTTTGTTGTTTGGCTTAATGTCCTTGAGAGTCATGGCAAAATTAATTTAAAATTGAATGTTTTTTTTTTTTTGTTTTGTTTCTCATTTTATTTTTGGGTTTTATATGCGTCCATTAAAACTGCTGCACTTATTTTTATGGGTGGGTGCTTGGGTTAAGCAAGCTATGTTGTACGAGTTAAACTCAATTTATTTTTAAGCCTTAAAAACTTAATTTAACAAAATGATGTTCAAAACAATTATAATTAAATCAACAGGATTAAAACGCGGTTAAGGAAAACAATTTTTAAATAAAATGTTAAAATTATTATTTTTTTTTCCTTTTCTTTCTTTTATTTTCAAATTTAAAAGCATTTCACATATAAAAAAAATTTAAACCTGGGGCCCTATTCTGAATTTCTCTTAAGCTAAAATGCTAAAATTTTGCGTTTTTGAAATAGGCTGGGCGTTAGAATATATAAAATTAAAAAGTTTAGAGGTAATAGGCATGAGGCTTTTAAATAACAATAAGCGTTCAAGAATTGTTTTCGTAGCCAAAAGGTCCCAAGTCAAGTTTATAAATTTTAAGCGATAGAGTTTCAGCTTAAGAGAGTTACAGAATAAGGCCACTGATGCCTGTCATATGTCTTAGATAGAGGAAGGTAAAAACTAGCTGAAACCCTGTAAAATCCTAAATAAATAAATGATAAAATCCAGGTGAAATATTATATGAACATTTGATTTGAACATTAATGTGTCAGTGAGATCATTCCCCGTCAAGGGAAACCTTTTTTTTATTGAGACTCATACTCAGGGGTAAACTCCTAATAAATGCTGTGCATTGTATTGAAATTTTCGTGGAAAGGACAGTACATTATGACAACAGAACATTTTTTTATATTATTAAGCGCCTTAGGAATGAGACAAATAGCTGTGATTTGATCATTCAAAGGCCAGTGTTATACCTTCACAATTGAATGACCAACAGCAATTGCTTTATCGTTTAATGTTGATTGTGTGGTGAGTGCCTTCGCTAAGTAGGTTTTTAGCTGTTATTTTCTATTTTATTATGGATAAAATGTATTTGAAGTATTGCTGCCATTATATGGAAACAGTGTAGTAAGGAATTTATTCGAATTGAATCTTATAATACTTACTAAATTGTTAAAATGAAAATCATTTTTAAAACATAAAATCAGTGAAAGTTGTACACAGGAACCACACGCTTCTTTACATACATAATTGGTCATTATAACCCTGTGTCAGGGTTACGGCTTAGCTTCTCGCAGCACTCATGTTGTGTGTGTTAATTTTTATCCATGACGCTTCTTACACGCTTCTTTACTCTTTTAAAAATAGGTCCAAAATGAGAAATTTCGATCTATTTTAATCTGATAATGTTAATGGAACTTTTTCCCCATAATTATTTAGATTTTTTAATTTTTGTTTTTTTTTTCTAATTTCTCTATAAATTTTCTTTAATTTCTATGTTTGAATTAAGAAAAAATAAGAACTTAAAGATATTCCCCCCACTGTGGGATTCACATTTTACAAAACTCTCCAGACATTATTTCATAATATTTTACTATGATTACTTGATGATGTTGGTTTAAGTAGTGGTTTTATGCTGATGATTTCATGAATTATTAACAAACTAAACTCTGGCATAAAGTAGGCAAAAAAAAAAAAAAAAAAAAGAAAAATAAAAAAAGAAAGAAAAGGCTTTTTCTGGTGTTTGCCATCACTGTTATAAAATATTCAAAAGAAAAACTCTAAAGAAAAAAAAAAATTACATAAAAACTGTCTACAAAACTGGCCTCAGGCTTAACAGAGAAAACATTTCAAACCCCTTAAAATAGTTTTTCTTTTTTGGTTTGTAAGAACAGTGATTGTTTGCAAAGAAATAAATCCCACTATTGCTATAAAAAGGAAGCCTTAAAGAAACCACCATACATAACAAATGTTAGAAGAAAAAGTTGATTTTACATGTACTTATACACATACTTACATAAGTATGTATGTATATATTGGCTAGAAGAATAATGTAATAATACAAAAAGTTTTAATATTTTTTTCTCTACAAATCGATAATTAGTCGTTTCTTAAGTACTTGTTGAGTAATTTTATTACAATAATTTTTTTAATAACTTCACTTCACTTGACTTTTCTATGTTTTTGCTTAAATCACCCTGCCTTAGTTTTGTTAACGATTATGTTTAACTGCTTTTGACTATATTTAAGTCACAAATATTTTTTCATTATTTTCTTGGCCTTATTAAAGGTGCAAATTGTTTCGGAAAGCCCTTAAGGCTTCATATGCATTACAGCCTATAATTTGTTACAGTTTTTCTTTTTATTTTCATTTTTTTTTTCATATTATGGTTTGTGCCTTTGAAACCCATTTGGGACAGACTTTCAAAAGAAACATTATCTTGAAAACGTGACCACCTGACAAAGTTGTTTTTGTTTTATGTTTTTTTTTTCTTACTTTGTTTTGAACTCAATTTAAAAGTTATTAACTTGGCTATTAACTACGGTTTTAAGAGTAATAAAGAAACTTTTTTTATAACATAATTTTAAGTTCTTTTTTCTTTTTTTGTTTTGCTTTAAAAGCTTTAAAGCATTGCAGAAAATAAAAAAGACAACCTTAAATTATTGGAAGTAATTATGAGACATTTGATTATTATTTCAGACATTTTTCTCTTACTGAGCTGGGTTTGAATTGGATTTTGAGCGAACTTGACATATATAATTTTTTAAAATTTTTTTTTTTTAATTTAAAAACAAATTGGCATAGATTCTTGTGAATAGGCCTCTAATTAAAAAAAATATTACAGTTTTTTTCAATAAATTAAAAATAAATTTATTCCTAACAAATGAATAAAAAAATTAATAAAAAACTTTCTAAAACTTTCTCGTTGATGTCGCGTTGTGCAATGTCGCTGTTGTGTGCTGCTGCGGTCGGTGCGTGATCACATGAGTTGTTTACTGAGATCTTAGGTAAATTTTTGTAGTTCATTGTTTTCTTATATTTTGAACGGTTGGCTACCTATGGACCTAAACAGGGGGAAACAAGGTAAAAAAGATCGAATTTTTTAAAGTTTTATGCGGTTTTGGTCTTGAAGGTGAAGTTTTTTGATATTATGTATATGGTCACAAAATATGAGCCTGAGAAAATTACCACTTTTTTTCAAAAATGACACTAAGGCCCCAAATGCTTAAGGGCCTATAAAAAATTTTCACGACATTATGCAAAACTGGGTCTTTTATCACGTAGTGGTGTCCATATATGGTTATTTTATCTGTGTTGCACTGTGTAAGTATATATTGAGTGTTGTTTTATGTGCTATCGATATCGATAACAGTGGTTTGATAGCTGAAAATTTTTATATTATGTGCTGGAGGCCCGAAGATCGAGCCCCAGGCAGTGTGATCATGATCATGTGTTGTGTGACTTTACTTCGACTAACTCAACAAGTGTATGTACAATGTACATACATAAGGAAAAAAGTAATTTCAGTACGTGATTTCTTAAAAAGTGTAAGTTAAATAGCTGATGTTTGGTGTTGAATATGCACAGGACACAAAGAACTCTGATGAGTCTACCATAGCTGGAGTCGAAAACATATGTTTACTTTGGCTAGTGTACTATTCCTTCACGGACATCATTTTCTCCTTTGATCATAAAAATATATTCATTGCAAAAAAATATAAGATTCTTTATAGAATTTTACCTTGATCTCATTAAAACGTGTCTAACTTTGCTAACACTTCTTTTCAGTAAGATCATAGATCACTCTAGCGTTAAACATTGCTTTCGAATTGTGGAAATTTATTAACAAAAATACTAATCATTTTATTTCCTGAATTCTTAATTGGAATCAATTATTAGATCTTCATTATTGTAAATCTATTTGTAATTACTATATCGGTCTTGTGATCCTGAAACTGGTATGATTTATGAGAATTAACATTCGTTAAGAAATATGAACTAGTTTTCAATTTTCGCTATGAAGGTCTTATCAGAGTTTTTTTTTCGAATTACTCGTTCATGTAATTGTTATACTGAATTTACAAATTTCAACACATGGTTGATTAAAATAAATCAAATAGAAAAAAAAAAACTATTTTTCTTTTGTAAGAGTAAAAACATATAATTCGCATATATCTCAGCCCTTAAGAAGTTTTTATATTTTCTGATCGTTGATTACGGTTTCAACAAAAATTTTAGGGAGACCGTTTTGGGGTTTAACATGATGTTGCATTGACTCAGAAAAAGATTTGGTTTTCCTAATCTCCTAATTAGAGTTGAAATAACACACAGTTACTCGTTAATAGCATCTATTGCCATATGTACAGAAACACCATATTTTTTTGATAAGACACATACTCATGCTGTGCATTGAATCGGATTTTGGAAAATGATTTTTTTTAAGCGCTTTATATTGGACAAGTTGCTGTCAGTTGATCACTCAAAGACAAGTGTTATACATTCACCCTTGAAAATGAGCAACAGGGAGTGCCCCATCTGTTAATGTTAATTTTTCTAATTGGATCCTTGCTTTTCAGTTCTGCCTGTTTCCTCAGGGATGTGGCGCTTTCTCATGATCTTTCATTTGATAGCTCAAAGGTGGTTATAGTAAAATGTCAGGGGGTGGCTATATGACTTTTCGGGGGAATCTCTTATATATATATTTTTTTTAAATTTTATAACTTGAAAATGCCGCACAAAATTTTATGTTTTTTATATATTCGCCAGTGCTGAGGCTCTAACCTAGGCTGCTTGGTGTTGTAAGCGAGCACTCTAACCACAACACTATCGCCTCTAGATGGCGATAAACGCTTTCAAATTCTGTTGTCTCAGTCATGAACTTAATTTTCAATTTCAGAAACGTCATGAATAGAATTTTGTTAAGCAGTAGAGTTTTGGTATTTTTCGTATTTTTAAAAATAAGACAGAGTTCTAGGAAAGGTAATAGTCAATGTTGACATTTTCACTGATTTGGAAATATAGATTTGCAAAATACTTTTTTGCAGTGCTTTACTGAGAACTCTCAAAGTCACTTAATATTTAATCATCATTTCTATTTGCTCATAAACAAATTCAACACAATTCTTAAGCTTTAAAATTTATGATTAAAAAAAAACCACCAAAATATTTACAAAATCTAAAAAAATTTAATTAAAGACTTTCACCTGTTTATTTGATTCAGTTTTTTTTTTCAGTCTATAGTATCTTTTACAAAGAATATTTTGTACACAAACGGTGTCTGGTCTCAGGATTAAAATTTTTGCATGTGCGGCCAACGAAAAACAAATTAAATTTCATACGGTTTTCCATTTTTTCTTTTTTTTTTCTTTCTTTACTTTTAAGCCAAAAAGGTAACATTTTTAACAGAACATTCTATAGCACTTGTGCATCTTGTTAAAGAGTAAAATGTATCATTTATGTGACAGGAGGATAAATGAAACAAAATTTTGTGAAATGAACCAGGGGATTAAAGTGAGGCGCAAAGGTAAATACTCATTATGGCTGAAACATTGCATGTAAAATAAAAATGTTGAAACATTTCATTACGAATGTCATTTAAACGAAAAATTTTAGTGATTTTGTAATGGCATCTCTAATTCCTCATTATAATCATGGCAACGTTTTTATATTTAATTTTGTAAATGGGATCATAAATGGGTATCCGTGTTAATAATTTTAAACATAAAAACTTGTGTGGGGAAGATTCTTAAACAGCTTAAGGGCAGCATTTGAAACGACTGTACATAAAAAAAAAATAAAAAAAATTTTTATCTAAAACTCAGCCTTTCAAAGTTAAATACTTGGGTTTGCAACTTTACTTTTATTAAAAGTCAACATAATGTTGGCTGATGGTGGTATATTGTGTTGCTTATTAAAAGACGGCTTTTAGAGCCTTTTTTTATTTAATAAGGAGAGCATTAAGGTGTGTGCTGAGCACTTCGTAAACTGAAGTCGTTTATTGTCTTATCGACAGAACGTTTAAAACTTACGAAGGCGGATAAATAAGTAGAATTTTGAATGAAACACAGTTTTTTTCCTACTTTCCGCTCCATATACTTAGTCCAACGTTTCTCAAATTTTTATATCCTTCCAAAAAATAAGATTTTTTGAGGTCCATTTAATAGGCATTTGTATGGTCCATAATTTCATCGTTGTAGCTAAATCTCTATCTACTGAGCCATTGCTTCAAGTTTGGCAACATGAAAAAGTCACTGGGGGCTAAATCCGGAGAATATGGGGGATGAGGTACAAATGCGGATTTATTGATCCAACCTCGTTAAGTAGCAGTTTTCCAATACAGCCGATAATATTCATATCAATGCATCGATTGGTATCATATTATTCGATATATCGATATTTATATATGATGAGCCGTACGAGTATTCAAAGCATTGATGTTTGGTTTGAGGTTCCGTAACTTTCACTTTTATTGGGGTGGAATTCTTACTACAGATTACTGATAATTTTTTCAGTGTTATATTTTGTTTAGGTTTTTTATTGTCAAACAAATTAGAAAAGGACTCGCAATGGTATTCTGGTGTGAAACAAATCTATAAAGCAGTGATCTCTTTCCCTATAAAGCGTGATAGGAAAACTAATTTTGCTCACGTCGAAGTCAAACATGTACATAATAAAGAGAAATATTGTTACTCTTGCTCTTTTTAGATTTTAGATTCTCTCCAACTTTGTGCAGGGATGGATAGTATATATTCTTTGTATAATTTTTATTTAACTGAAATAATTATTCATTATTTCCTCCAAATCTATGTGACCCTCGGTATTCCTTTATTCTTAATAGATCGGTCACATGTCTATCTCTACTCAGAATTATGAAGAAATAATTATGAAGTTATAAACATAAAGTAATTCAAACATTCCCATTTCTGGTAGAAGTAAGCAGACTCTTTTCTCTGCTTCATACACAAGACATCACTGCTATAGAGTTTGTGGTTTTAAAATAAAAGCTACAATAATAACTGCAATAGACAATACTGTACAGTAGTGCGCCGTTAAATTTTGTACAACTCTCTTTTTGTCCTGCTAGAAAATATTCCAATAAAATGAAAGAGAAAAGTTCGCCTGGTATCACAGGTGCTATCATCATGCAATGTGGAGTTAAATTGCGGCACAAAAAAAAAAATTCAAATGACGATTGATCACATAAAAGATTAGACAACGTGATCGTCAATAATATTTTTATTGCAGCCTTGAATGCATGATAAAAAAATATGAAAAATTTCTGCTTTTTAGTTCACAAGTACATCGTTAAGAAAAATCAACAAAAACTTGTTTAAATTTATCAAATTAACTACATATCTCTGTACAGTACTTTATAAATAAGAGACTCATATCACGAGCATTTTCAGCCTCATCAAACAACAAACAGACAGACAAGCACTCATCATAATTAATGAAAAAACATAACGAATAAGAAGAAAAAATGTTTCTAATCAACAGGGGCGTTAAACAAACTAAAAAAGGAAAAATGAAAAAAAAACAATTTTTTTTTCTCTTAATCAGATTTTTATCATATTTAACAAATAGTTAAAAGAGAAAAAGAAATATTTAAACAACGCCTATTTGTTAGAAAAGAAAAAAAAATGCTCAAACAAATCCTTATCTGGTAATTGCTAGTTTTTCTGTACGGAACAGTATTTGCTTTGTTTTAAGAAATTAGTCTGTTAAGTGCTTGTTTTAGTATTTGCAAACAGAAAACAAAAATTTTTTTCTTATAAAGATTGCAATCTTTTTCATTAGCCATCATCAACATCGTCATAAGCTGCATATCCTCTACAGTCGCTTGAGCCAAGTTTAGAAATGCAGAGGTAATCATGTGTTGCATGATTTATAAGTTTTTATGTTTTATGGATGGGATACTTCGGACAAGGCAAAGTCTCTGATTGGGGTCAACCTGGCGGCCTCCAGAACGATCCTTGTTCCCGTTGTATTCAAGTCGACATACAGCCTCCACGCGGCCCTCCTGGATGACATACTAGCACCCGCTAGCTTGTTAACTAATGTATGCGGCGATTGTCCAATCCCCTGGACTTTAAATTTGGGTTGTGCGTAGGGCTTGAAACCCACCACGTAAAAACGTTCTTCAATGAAAGCAAAAACAATAGCCTCTAAACGGACCCCCTTTTATGTTGACGAACTTGGCAAACGTTTTAAGGACTATGATTTAAGGATATGCACCTGGAATGTGAGAACCCTTTATAGGGAGGGTGCCTCTATCCAATTGGCGGATGCTCTCACAAAATGCAGGGCTGACATCACCGCCATCCAGGAAATGCGATGGATAGGACAAGGTTGTACGAGGCAAGCAACATGTGACATCTACTACAGCTGCCATGACAAGAGACGCGAATTTGGCTGCGGATTCGTAGTAAGTAAGAGACTTCGCCATCTTGTCTCGGAGTTCACCCCCGTGAACGAAAGAATTGCTACGATCCGAATAAAGGCAAAGTTTTATAATATCAGCCTTATTTGCGTGCACGCCCCGACGGAAGAGAAGGATGATGCGGTCAAAGATGCTTTCTACGCAAAGCTCGAGGACGTATACGATAGGTGTCCGGCACATGACGCCAAAATTGTCCTCGGCGATTTCAATGCGAAAGTTGGACGGGAAGGTATCTTTGGCCCCACTGTCGGACAGTTCAGTCTTCATAATTCCACCTCACTGAACGGCATGAGACTGATCGATTTCGCCGCGGCGCGAAACATGGTAGTTTGTAGCACCAGGTTCCAGCATCTCGATATCCATAAGGCCACCTGGCTCTCTCCTGATCGATCTACCAACAACCAGATCGATCACATTGTGATTGATGGAAGGCATGTATCCAGCATACTAGACGTGCGCACATTTAGAGGTCCAAATGTCGACTCGGACCATTATCTTGTCGCAGCCAAGATGCGACTGCGTATATGCGCGTCGAATACGACACGTTCTAGTGTGCAAGGGAAGCTGGACATCAAAAAGCTGCGATCACAAGAGACAGCCAGGTCGTTTTCCGATCGCCTTTCTAACGAGCTGAATTACATCCCATCCTCTCTCGAAAGTATTGGTGGACAGTGGTCTCACATCGCTCACTCTCTGCGCAGCGCTGCCGAAACAGTTCTTGGTTTTGAGCGTCCTCCCCGCAGAAACCAATGGTACGATGAAGAGTGCCGTGAGGCCACTGCAGCAAAGAACGCTGCCTATAGACGAACATTGCAGTCCACCTCTACAAGAGCAACGGTGGAGGCGTATAGAGAAAAGAGGAGGGAAGAGAGACGCCTATTTAGAAAGAAGAAAAGAGAGCAAGAAAGGCGTGATCGTGAGGAAATCGAGATGTGCAGGAGTAGAAATGATGCTCGAAATTTTTATAAAAAGATAAGGCGTCTTACTACTGGTTTAAAGCCCGGAGCAACCTTCTGCAGAGACGAACATGGTAACCTGGTTACAGATGCACAAGGAACACTAAGATTATGGAGACAGCACTTCTCTAATCTATTGCAGGGCGATGGCGACACAAATTCCGCCTCTAGAGATGCTGTGCCGGACCCAATCATTAACGACGACGTCGAGATCCCGTCCCCCAGCCATGAAGAGGTCAAGGTTGCCATATGGCGACTGAAGAACAACAAAGCAGCTGGACCTGATGGTTTGCCAGCTGAACTCTTCAAGTATGGAGGCGATGAGTTGGTTAGGTGCATGCACCAGCTCATTTGCAGAGTATGGCTGGAGGAAAGTATGCCCAACGATTGGAATCTTAGTGCTCTCTGTCCCATCCTGAAAAAGGGAGATCCCACGATATGCACCAACTACAGGGGTATAAGCCTCCTCCCTATCGCATATAAGGTTCTTACGAGCGTATTGTGTGAACGACTGAAGCCATTCGCCATCTCACTGATTGGACCTTATCAGTGCGGCTTCAGACCTGGTAAGTCCACCATTGACCAGATATTCACACTGCGCCAAATCCTGGAGAAGACCCATGAAAGTCAAGTCGACACACACCATCTTTTTGTCGACTATAAGGCAGCCTTCGATAGCCCAATAAGGGATCGCGTTTATGCCGCAATGTCTGAGCTTGGTATTCCTGCTAAGCTGATAAGGCTATGCAGAATGACGCTGAGCAACTCCTGCAGCTCCGTCAAGGTAGGAAGAGACCTCTCCGAGCCTTTTAATACCGTGCGAGGTTTCAGACAAGGCGATCCCTTATCCTGCGACCTCTTCAACTTCGTCATGGAGAGCGTTTTGCGAAAGGCAGGTGTGCATCGTAATGGCACTATTTTTAATAAAAGTGTCCAGCTCCTTGCGTATGCCGACGACATAGACATCATTGGGCATACCAAGCGAGATGTCACCGCAGCCTTTAATGCTATTGAACGAGAGTCTGCAAAAATGGGTCTGGCGGTAAATGAGAGCAAGACGAAGTACATGTTGTCGACGAGTAGGGACGTTGATCGTATCGGCTCCCAGGTTACAGCCGGCAACTATACATTCGATGTGGTCAAGGAGTTCATCTACCTTGGCACCGCCATTACCAGCAAGAATGATGTCAGTCTGGAGATCAAGCGAAGAATTACACTGGCCAACAGGTGCTACTACGGTCTCGGTAGGCAGTTTAGTAACAGAGACCTCTCTCGTGCGACGAAATTAACACTCTACAAGTCGCTTATTCTTCCGGTGCTTCTCTATGGTGCGGAAGCATGGACGCTGTCTTGTGCCGATGCAGCGGTACTGGGAGTGTTTGAGAGAAAAATTCTTCGCAAGATCTTTGGTCCACTGAAGCAAGGCGATGAGTTTCGCATTAGGACCAACTATGAGCTGTATGAGCTCCTCGGCGACGTAGATGTTGTCCAGCGCATTAACATCCAGCGGCTGCGCTGGCTCGGCCATGTTGTTCGGATGGAAGAATCTGCTCCAGCGAAAAAGGTTTTCGATGCGAAGGTCACTGGACGTCGGCGTAGAGGACGTCCATGTTTACGTTGGAAAGACCAGGTAGATGGAGCCCTGTCATCAATTGGTGTGACCAACTGGAGAAGGCGTGCGCTTAGCAGAGACGCCTGGAGACTAGTGTTGAGGCAGGCCGAAACCCGTTAACGGGTTGTTATGGCCAGCTAAGTAAGTAAGTAAGTAAGTAAGTATGTTTAAAGTAAATAAGTTATTAAAAAAAGAATTTTATATTTTGTTTTTTCATTTTTTTTTTAAATTCAATTTCAACCTGTTTGCTTAACAATTAGTGCTTTGATGCATTCAAAGATAAATGACTCTATTTAAAATTACTCAAGAGAAGAGGCAGACATTTTTAGAAAGATTGTAGATAATGACTAAACATTGATTTGTTTTATATGCAGATGAATATTATAAATAAGGGAAGGTATGCCTAATGAAGTAAATGCCTGAATTCAATTCAGATTGAACGTTAATCCAAAATATGAAATATATGTAAGACTGACTGATCTAAGTTCGAAAACAGGGTCTAAAATATGCGGGAGATTCGTTGTCTAAATTTAGAAAATCCCTTCTAATAGCCATAGCCATATAACTCAGCGGGTTGAGCTTTGTCTATCTATAAAAAAATTCTCATGCCCATTGGTATTATATTAAGCAAACCATAGTGACGTAGCGTTAACGCTTTGTAGTTGAAAAAACCGGTTTTGATAGGGCATTAGTAAGTGAAGTTGGCTGAAATGTACTGTTATGGCTGTGCTTATCGTAAATTTCTTTTAGTTACAGCTTCGTGAAAAATAAAGATAAAATTACTTTTCATTAGCAACTTTAATATTCTTCAGCGTTAACAAAGAGTTTTTATCAACGAAACACTTAACGCGGTAATTTAGGTTTGGCTGTAATGTGTCTCGGCTCAATGATTTGCCAGACAGGACGTTCTGCCGTAAAATAATGAGAGGAGGTTATGTCTGCATACCCTCAGTAAGTCAAACAGTTCAAAATGCTTTGGAATCAACCACGAAACTGATTTTCTTAACATGTAGTCGTGCGGGAGTTTATGTGCTCTATCCGCCATTTCATATTTTTTATATACCTCGAGTTAACGATGTCGCTTTAGGTTTTCGACCCCAAATTTTTCAAGTCTGTAATCCGTTTTTGGATATCTCGTCCAGTTTCTGTGATATACAGCTGAAAACGGATTGCAGATTTTAAAAATTTTGCTGTCAAAAACCTAACTAATTAACTCGAGATATATAAAATGGCGGTTGGAGCACATAAATTCCCGCACGACTGTATACAGAAACTTTAACAAAATAAAATTGACTGAATGGCTTGGAGTCATACTGCAGACTAAAAGAAAGCCATAAACCTAAAGTTCCTGTAAACTGGGAGAATAAAAATTCACAGCTGTCTCTCATATATGTCCCAGCCAGCATCAACCAATTATCAATCTCAGTTGAGCTCAATTACTTGGAAAACAAATAGAGCTGATTTAGGCTTGATTACACGGTGCTTTAAATGTCATTGCAATGTATGGCCACAAACTGATAGCAAATTTTTTGTTCGGGGTAATATTGTTATGCCCTCAATTAAGTTGTGAAATACCAAATCCCAAAGGCTGACTTTTTAAAGTATAGTAGTACTTAAAGATCTCTAAGACTACCATAAAACTCTTTTACATTCTAAGAGAAGTGCACAAGTGTTATTTGCAGTTCTAAAGAGAGGTTGTGTATTCGTATTTATTTCAGTCAATGAAAACCAGGGGCCCTATTCTGTAATTCTCTAAAGCCAAAATGCTCAAATTTTGGGTTTTTGAAACAGGCTGGGCGTTAGAATATATAAAATTAAGAAGTTTAGAGGTAATAGGCATGAAGCTTTTAAACTACAGTAAGCGTTTCAGAATTGTTATCGTAGCCAAAACGTCCTAAATCTACTTTATATATTTTTATCGATAGAGTTTTAGCTTAGGAGAGTTACAGAATAAGGCCTCAGAATAATCAGTATAGTCTTGCTGATAAGTTAACATAAGCATTGTCTCTATTATTTTAAGGCTAAATGCGAAAATGATTCTGGGTAAACCTTGACCTCTGCGTCAGTTAGATTGTACAGAAATTAACTGAAATCATATTTCTGCAATGACAGTTGTCTGGACTTCTTCTTTCTGTACTCTAAAAACGAAATGAAGGAGAATTAGGCGATAACAGCCTGTTTTTGGAACACGAATGGTTTTTGACATTCGTTTCACATATAACAACAACAAAAACACTCAAATTTGTTAGTGTTTCTCATATAAAAAGACAAATGTTAAAAACCATTCGTGTTCTAAAAACAGGCTGTAAAAGAATATATTTTTTGAGGATTGCTTGAATAAGGCAAAGAACAGGTGGAAGACTGTTAGGTTCTGCAGAATCTCGAAACTGGCTTAGTCACGCCATAAAATAATATAACTCTAGGGTCTTATAATCTTACGATTATGCAGATTGCTGATTAAATTCTATCTGAGAAAAAAAAAATAAAGAACCGAGACGATTATGAAAATTCAACCAGTATATAGAACGAAATGCCGACTGATAAGATTAAATAAAACACCACAAGAAACTAGAACTAAGTGGGATTTATTTGCGCTCAATCGAAGAAAGGGAAAGTTGTTGATTTTGATTAATTAATTTTTAAAAGGGAAACAGGAGGTGTAGAATAATTGGCATAGTCCAGTAACGTCGTCGTAGCTGCACTAGAAATTATTAAGAAAAAACCCTGACTATAGTAGAAGTGTCTGCCTCTGAGGAAGCTGCCAGTTAATAATTATAAATAATGAACTCATTGCCCGTATTTATGTAAAAATTGCAATTGTGTAGTACATGAATAAAAACGAAATGATTTGGCATATTAAAGCTGATAATGAAAGATCTTGATTTTAGAGAAATAATTTATAGCAACAGAACCCAAGTGGTATGTAGCAACTGCTAAGTTTTCAATTCAAAAATAGAGAAATTAAAACAAACAAAAAAGTGAAATAAAAATGTAATAAAAAATATTTCAAAAACCAGCTGCTAAAGGTTTATATGTAGAATTTTTTTATTATTATTTTAATATAAATTAAAACGTTCTTCACTGATATTTATCTCTCATTATGAGTATAATCAAACGGTCAACCATTAAATAAATACAGTATGTATTTATGGAGTTAGAAAGGTGTGAAAAACTATTGAAATAATTTTAATTAACAGCTGTGAACCGTAGCCATGACCTTTTCTTATTGTTTAAAACATGGCTTAAACATATGTTACCTGGTTTAAGTTGAAAAGGGGGTGAATTGTTTATCATTTACAATAAATTATTTCATTTAAGAACCAAGTAAAAAGTAGGCATGGCAATGTTTAAAAAAAAAATATTTAAAATGAAATATTTTTATTTTAAATTATGAGAGCGGAAAATGTTTTACTAAAAATCATTTAATTTGGTTTAATTATTTTTATTTTTTTTTATTTTTTGTTTTTTGTTAATCAAATGTTTTGTTTGAAACAAATGTTTGAAGGTTTGTTTCTGTTTGAATTGTTTTACATTTTTTTATTTTTTCTTTATTTGGCTCTTTTGTTTAAAGTAGTTATTAAAGGTATCAAATTCTAGTAAAAATTAGCATATTTTATAAGGACTTTTCCTTTTTTTAGTTTTATCTTTGTTTTATTGGCAGAAATCTTTTTAAAATTCAGTGAAACACAAAAATTTGGGGGTAGTAATTTTACATTTGACTAATTTTTTAGGACTTAAGTGGTTTTATTCTATTGAAATGTGATACTTATTAGAACAGAATACCCAAAGGTATTTGTAAAACAAACAAAAAAAAACCTTAAACTTATTTTTTCACAAACTTTCAGGCAAAGAATAAATTGTAAGAATTTTTCTGCTTAAAAAAAGTATCACAAAAATTATGCAAATTATGGGTGACATGTTAAAATCCTTTAAAAATATAAATATTTCTACAAAAGCCTGACATTTGAAATCAGGAAATAAGTTACCTTTGCATTAAACTGGTATTGACCATTATAATTGCCTTTTTTTTATATAATGATTATAGCACAACAAGATTAACGTCTTATAATTTAATGTGCTAATGAGAATAACAAAATAGTAAATCATATCTTAAGTTTAGACTAATGATATAAATGTATACTAAATAATTGATTCAGTTATCTCGAGAACGGAATTTATATAATTAAATTAAGGTAAAAAAAATCACTAACTAAAATAATACAAAAAAAAAACAATAAAGTAATTACAAAAGTATAATAAATTCTAAACATAATGTTAACCGAAGTATTCCAGAAGAGCTTTCTTAAACCTGTTTGCGTTGTTAATGATTTGAATTTGATTCGGTAGTTGGTTCCAAAGAGAAATGCTGTAAATGAAGAACTGACGTTGTGAGAAAGTTTTTCGATACCTAAGTTGAATTAATGTTCTTGCACGTCCGGACCTGCCTAATTTTAAGATGTTGAAAAGGTAATCAGGTTGCATAAAAGATAATATTCTATGCAAGAAGACAAGACTCCTAAACTTTAAAAGATTTTCAAAACTCATTCGGTTAATCTGGTACGCAAACCGTGAAATAGGTCTACGTGGTCCGATGTCATAAATATACCTGGCTACACTATTATAAGTAACCCTCAATTTGTTAAAATCACTGACCGAGCAATTAGCATATATTTCACACCCATACAGGAGTACTGGTAAGAGATATGTCTTGGCCAGTAGAGTGCGTATCTCAAGAGGTGTCAAATGTTTAACAGCCCAAAGGTTTCGGAGCATTCCATATACTCGACTTGTTACAGTCGATATGTGATTTGACCACGAAAGTTTACTGTTAAAAACAACCCCTAAGTTTTTGCAGTGACTAATAAATTCAATTACATCACCATCAATTCTAATCGAGATGTCATTATTCAAACCAATATTATTAGTGTCAATAAAAGTGCATTTAGATTTGGAAGAACTGATGCATAGTCCATTGTTCACTGCCCACTCGTTAATCCTAGCTAGATCACTATTTAAATAATCTGCACAGAGATGGATATCGTTCGCAATACAACTATTGTAAATCTGTACATCATCGGCGTACATTTGTATACCGTTGATATACAGACAAAATAATAGAGGTCCGAGTATTGAACCCTGAGGTACTCCCCTGTTGATAGCTCGTGTCTCTGAATATTTGCCATTCAATGCAACAGTCTGACGACGCCCTGTAAGATAATTTCGTAGAAGTTTACACGACTCTGACGAAAAATAAAAAAGTTTTTCAAGTTTAGTCACCAAAATTGCGTGGTCAACTGTTTCGAAAGCTTTGCTATGATCTAACAAAACTAAAAAGGATACCATACTTTTGTCAAGATTACTTCTCAAATTTTCAATTACATCTGTAAGTGCCGTGAGACAGCTTCTCCCCTTATCAAAACCAGATTGTCTACCAGATAAAAGTTTAGATTGCTTGAGGTAATCATTAAGTTGCAAGCTCATAATATTTTCCAGAACTTTAGATAAAAAGGGAAGAATTCGCAAAACTTTAGTTATGAAAGCAAGTTTGACAGCCTACAGTACATATACGGAGTCAAAACCAGAATTTCAATTTTGTTTATAGATCTCCATTAACTACACAAATAGGACACAAAAGTCCTTACCTTCGCAGTGACTGCCTTTGATCACATTTCTAATGGAAACAATAAGCTCTACAAATAATGCTCGAATTGGTCAGAAATGAAGATTTTAATTTGGATACAGATCCATAATCGCTGCGCAAAGAGTTCATGTGAAGAAATGCTTACTTAAAAAGGTAAAGAGTATTAGAGAGGTATAGAACTTTAACCTGGAATAAAACGAACATGATTTTTTTTAATTAATATGCAATTTTTTGGCTTGATAATTTAAATATTATTTCTGGCATGACTAGCTCGAACGTAGTCTGGGGGTTTAATTTTCGACAATAGCCGTATATCGACAATAAATCGTTTCGGCCTTATCGGCGTAGACTAGTGAGATTTTTTAACAACTTTTTTTTTGACAGATTAGCTATTCGTGTTAGATATATATCTGTCAGATATATTCAATTTGGTCTACAATATAGCCATGAATCGACTTGGAGATTATTGAATTTTATTATCAAGAGTCATGCACTGTTAATAAAATGCATCGTAGACTTCTGCTATTTTATAGTCAGTTTGGGCGAACATCTGAAACCAAATTTACATTATTAGATATTAAACCATCAACTTACAGATGTAGACAGACGAAAATATCTCAGATGCATACACCAGTTTTGTTAATGATCTCGAAATTTTGATTTTACGCTGTCCGGCGGAATTTGATCTCTATGTGAAAGATTTTGCATCATCAATCATTTAAAATACAACTGGTGCAAGTAGTAAAGTCATACAAACTGTCAAAACGCTGAATTTTAGAGCACTGGAAAAGTTGGAATAAATACACTTTTTATAGAAAAATCATGTTCATTTCTATTGGAATTGGTACGTGTACAAGCAATATTGCCGTATCTGATATGGTAAGCATCCAGAAGCATTGTAAGAACGTTAATGTATTTCGAAAAATGCACTCTTTGTTGGCATCATTGGGCTGTACTTGTTGAGAGATAACTAAGGTAGGAACAGTTTTGTAAATGTCGAGCGTTAATTTAAATTTAAATAAGCTAATATTGTCGTCGCTGTTTATGATGTGTTAACGATGGAAAGTAAATAAGTATGTATTAAAATTTTAAAAGCAAAAAAGACAATAGCCAAACCAAAATAAAACAACTCGTTGCAATTACAGCGAGTGTAAGTATAAGAAATAATGGAATGTGTTGGCTTCGTAATTAAAATCAGTTATTAAGTCTTTTTCTGGGTTTAGATAAAAAATTAATTGGAAAAATGAAATGATTTTTTTTTTAATTTTTGGTCAAAAATTTTTCTGTGTGAGGCAGACATTGTTTCCTCAAATATTATTACGTTCATATACCAATAATTAAAAATTCATAGCAATTCACTAAAACTGCAGACTATTCGTCTATTTTTCTAATTTATCAACACAGATATGTCACCTGTCAAAAGAATAAAGAAACAAAACTCTATTTAAATAATTTAAATAATAATCCAATTTTGTTGAAATTTTTTTTAAATAAATATATTCAACGAATTTTTTTATCTGCTTATCTCTCAGCAAATAAAAATACTTTAACACACCATAATATATAAAACACATTTCAGCTTAAAAATAAAAATAATTGATTTAAAATAAAACCTTTAAAATCGTATTCTTTTATTTAAAATATTACTTATGTATTCCATTATTTATGTATAATTTTTTTCTTTATTTTTTATTATTAAAATTGATATTTATCCCATGAATTATTTTCAATATGATACCCATTTTGGGGTTTATGATGAAACCAAAAAGAAAAATAAAAAAATTAAATATTATATTGAAAATATTTTTCATTTCAACTAAATGACCAAAAATAAAACGTTCCGAGTGGTCAATAAAATAAAGAAATTAAGAAAAACAGGAAAAAAAAAACAACTCCATCTGCAACAATTTTGTTCAAAATAAAAGTCACGTACGAAACTGTTTGTCACACGCATAAAAAAAAAACGAAGCAAAACAATGAAACAAAATTTAACCACAACTCATGCAACACCATATACCCGCACACACACACGATCGATGTTTTATTTTTTCCCATATAATAATCAGAGAATTTCTGGTTTTATTTTTCCTGCCTGTATTGAAATTTAAACTCATTCGTGCCATTTTTGTAGTCAAGACCGTTTACACTTTTGCATGTGAGTAAATTTAAGTTTTAATTTTTTTATTTTTTTTATATAAAAAAAGCACTTCAAATAATCATTGAAATACAAGTATGTGTGTATTTACCGGGTGTGGAACATAAAGTCAGTGTGAGAATAAAAAGAAACTGTAGAAAAAATCAATCATTTATTTAAAATTAAATATAAATCTAATATATAAAATTCTCATGTCGCGGTGTTTGTTGCCAAACTCCTCCTAAGTTACTCGACCGATTTTCATGAAATTTTGTGTGCATATCGGGTAGGTCTGAGAATCGGCTAACATCTATTTTTCATACCCGTAAATGCTAAACTGACCCGCCCCAAGGGAAAATGTATGCCTCACGTAAATAACGTACTGACTTCGTTGAAATTTTAAGCTAGATAGATCAGCATATATAATTTACGTTTTTGTTTTAAATACTCAGAGGGGGCGGTGCAAGGGCTACTTTTTCCTATCCCCAACCAACAAACTAATTTTGATTAAATTTTATTTATTATTAAATTACAAAACTTTAGATTAACTAATGTAAATTTTCACACCTATTTTTTATACCCCTAAATGTAAAGGTACCCGCCCCAAGGGGAAATTTATGCCTCACCTAAATAACGTACCGACGTTGACGAAAATTTTTAGACAATATATATCTGTGTACCGTAGAACACATATGGTTGAGGTTTTTTTTTATTAAGTGGTACTCAGAGGGGGCAGTACAGGGGATATTTCTCCTCAGAGCCAACTATCAAACTAAAGTACAGAAAATGGCGGATAATCATTTATTAAAATTATAAGTAACGTAGACATTGATTGCTCATATCAAGGTTGACTTTTGCAGTTCGGTGAAGATTATCAAATAAATATATTTGAAATAAAAAAATGTTTCCTAGAGCAAATTTATATGGCAAAACAACGTTTGCCGGACAGCTAGTAATATATAAATATTACTTCTGTATAAAAAAAGTTTTCTTGTTTAGCAATATTTTGTATGTAGTCGCCGTAATGTACTGCTTAGTGTGTTAGCTTACTGGACAAGATCTTCGGGTTCAAACCCCAGCTCTGACATCTTGAAAGAAAAGAAATATGAAAAAAATATTTGCAGTCTTTTGGCAAAAGCTCTGGGAGTAATTGATTGCCATGGAAAAGCTTCTTAAATATATCGTTCGACTATATGTCCCCGTACACATGGATAAAAATTGACGCACACATCATTTTTTTTTTTTTTTTTGAAGATGTCGGAGCCTGGAGTCGAACCCAGGGCCCATGTCTTAGTAAGCCAACACACTAACCACTAGACCACGGCGACACTTTATAAAAAGTACTTTTATTTATATTTTTTAAAATATTTTTATTTTTTTTTTTTTTATTTTATTTTTAAATATTTTTAAAAATCATATTTTAAGATTACTTAATAAAACTTTTTTATCATTGTTGTTTTACGATTGTGTGTTGCCTATACTTTAGGCAACACTCTATTTTGGTTTTTTATTCAAAATTATGACACAACATTTGACATTTTAACATGAAATTTAAAATACAATAAAAATACTTCTTTTTAACCATTTATTTATTTACACGACTACCTGACTGTGTATTTGTCCGTCTTCCAAAAAATTGTTTCAGTTTATGTGCTTAAGAGTCTGTCACATCGCTTTAAATCTCGTTGAATGAAATCAAACTGGCAACCAACCCACGCTGTTCCATAACAAACAATCTGACAGACAGTTAAAAACCCATTGAACAGGCAACAACGAAACTAAATATTTTAATTTTTTGTTTTTTCTTTTCTTTTTTTTAAATTTTGTTTTTGTCATTGAATGAATCATCTACTCAGAGGTAAGTATATATTGAACAATTTAAGCCTGTAGTTTATAATGGGCCTTCGTTTTGATACCTGACAGATCGACAGTGTTCATAAATTGATTAAATAAAAGTAATAAAAAAGAGGAAAACTAAGAAAAAAAAAGCCACACATTGGTATTTGAACGACATCATCGTTTCAAATCTACAAACAACAACAAAACAATATTTTAAATATTTTTTTGTTTGTTTTGACATTTGTTTGTCCGTTTGCTGTTGTTTTTGTTGTTGGTTTGAATTATGACTATAATCAGTGAACAAAAATTATAAATAAAACACTGATACAAATTGGTGTCATGTTTTAAGTTGTAAATACATTTTTTTCCTCTTCTTTTTGCCAATAACAACGGCATCGACTTTAAATGTTTTTAATATTTTTTTTTTTTTCGTTTTCAGATTTTATACGAAAACAAGGATAAAATTCGACGGACTATTCAAATCTCAAATTATTATTATGATAAGTTATGGCTAATTTATAATTTTTTAATACTTTTTTTATAACAAGCAAAACAAATGATAGGGGGTCACCACATGTAGGTGGTCATCAAATCACTCTAAAATAAGAATTCCCTATAATCAGATTTAACCTCTAGAAGCTAATCTTTTAAATATTAATAAGGCAATTGCTTATTGATATTATTTAGTAGAAAATAGTTTTTTAGTTTTTCAGTAAGACATATTTATACACGTACACCCTGTGAGAATACCCCAATTTTTTTTTTTTGAGACCAATACTCAGGGCTAAACTCCTACTAAGTGCAGTGCATTGTATTAGGGTTTTTTAGAAAGGACAGTACATTTATGACAGAACATACATTTTTTGTTTTTTTGTTTTCATATATTACTAATAAGCGCCTTATGATTTATTCGTTTCAAAAAATTCTTTTAAAATCTTTTAAGAATATGAACTTACAAATTAAATACAAATGTAGCACACACAACGTTCATATCAGTTAAGTATTGCTAACGATTTTAATCTTGAATTGTCTCAGCCTACCGTATCCCTGATTTAGAGAAGAAATCCTTGAAGTATTGGAGAAAGTCGTCTGACTAATTTACATTGAGTTTGAAATGACAGAGAAAGAGAATGCAAAGTGCAAATTTAATGTCTATTGCAAATCTTTTTAAACTTACTTTTTTCCATCTCTCGGCATCTCTTACTAGTAGTTACATTGAATTTAAATTGACTGTAATATGTATTTCCTCAGTCCGTTTTAAAAATTGTCACATTTGAACCTCTTTAAAACCTCTTTGCGAAACCGAAATTATTTTCAAGTTTCTCAATTCATTTTTATTTGTTTGTATGTAATTAGTTCTAAAAGGGAAAATTGATTACCTTATTTTATAATCAATTAAATAATATCTGCCTTCAGAATATATATTTTTTTTGGAATCGAGAAGGTAATTTCATGTAGAACACAAGTAAATATTGATTACCATGCGTATTTCGCCATCTTCACAAGAAAGAATTCATTGTTCTGCATTTTATTAAAAAATTTTGTTTTATTTCGTTATTCCTTCAAATTATTAATAAAAAATAAATTTATACATTACAAATAATTAATTCTAATACTTATTACGGGTCGACATTAAAAACATTTATTACTTTCGTAGGACATGATCTGTGTTAAGAGTAATGTATTACCGTCTCAATTCTCATTGATTGCCATTTCCCTCTGGGTTAATTTTCTTTTTTGTCATGCTACCCTGCTTTACTTTTAATTATCACTTAGAAAATATTAACGGTAGACCTGTGTGTGTAAAACTTATTTAAGTCGTCGCCAAAGAATGTTTCCAAAAATTAATGTGACATTTTGGCTAAGTGTCGGCATCATAATACCAAACACTCGAAAAAATTTGTTGATAAATGCTGACATTAACATTCGTAATATCGATTGTACTACAACGACAGCTATGAATGTCGACGGCCACTTACAAAGTAGAGCTGATCATGTCTTCATGACCGTTTTTGTTTACAGTAAAACATTTTTAACATTTTTGGATAAAAGCGGTGGATAAAGAGATTTATATTTGCAGATTTTATGATATGAATACGATGTTCAAACTTTTTAACGATTTCATTCTCAGGCGTAGAAACTTGAAAAAATCATCTATGGTGCCAATTAATAAATTTTGAAAAAAAAAAAATCAACAGGTAAGTAAACATGCTTCACAAACAAATTATGATGATGAAATTTTTACTGATTTTAAAAAATCTTTGGTTAGAATTACGATTACGTATTTTATCCTTAAAACCTTTTGAACTGTAAATATGTATGTATATAAAATAATACTTACAACCATTTTACATTGTTTACATTGAGCGGGAAAATACTGTTTTATTTTTTATCATGTAAAAAACAATGTGAAATTTCATATGATCATATTTTTTTTTATTTGAGACCAATACTCAGGGGGAAACCCCTACTAGATGCTGTGCATTGTATTGAAATTTTTTGGAATTTTTCTTATATTATTATTAAGCGCGTTAGGAATGAGACAAATTGCTGTGAATTCAACATTTGAAGGCCAGTGTTATACCTTAACAAGTGAATGATCAACGGCAATTGCCTCATCGTTGCACGTTGATTGTGTGGTCAGTGCCTTCGGTAAGTAGGATTAATTTGTTTTCTACTACTTCCCAATCGGTGACCCTTTTCTCCTGATCATTCTTTTTTGTGGACATTGGTTAAGGTGAAATAGAATAGAAAGTCGGGGAGCGGTTTCTTTGTAGATGATCGGTGGGGGACCTTTATTTTTTCAAATTATAATTTTGAAAAAACGGTTTGACTTTTTTCGCAAGCGCTCTAACCACTATACCACAAATTCCCCCATTAAAATATTTTAGTACATTAAGTAAGTTTTACATTAATAATTTTAATTCTGGTTTTTCGACCTTTATTATTTAATCTAAAGAATCACTCAAGCTTAAGGTTTTTTTTTAAATAAAAATCGTTTATTTATTTATCGATATTTCGCTACTCCTGCGTGTAGCGTCTTCAGGAAATATTTATTTTTATATTATTTGAAAATAAATAAACGATTTATATTTAAAAAAAAACCTCAAGCTTGAGTAATTCTTTACAGTAAGTTTTACATGACACATACATAATTCGTTATTACAACCCTATTTCGGAATTAGTGATTAGCTTCTCGCAGCACCCATGTTGTGTCTGTCAACTTTTATCCATAAGTACCGGGACCTACACTTTAACGTCGACTCCCAACGACAGACTTGAGTACCTTTTGCATGGAAATTATTCACTCTCAGACCTGCTACGAAGACTGCTAAGCGGTATTCGCTGACAGAAATATTTTTCAAATTACGTTTTTTTTTTTTTCAAGATGTCAAAGCTGGGGTATAACAACAAGTTTTGCATGATGTAAATAATTATTATTAAATAAAGAAAAAGTTTTCTGAAATTTAAAAGCCTCCTAAATTTTATCCGAATTGTTGTTCAGGAGGTATTATGATAGAATATGAGGGTTTTGAGGTCGGTTCCTACAAACATCAAGTACGAGAAAAAAATTCAGGCTAAAGTTGTATTTATTGACATACGCCACTTATGTATATATGTATGTACATAAACTGATGACTTTGTTGTGTATGCACATTGTTTACCTTTATGTAGAAAAACAACGTAATTCCTGTATAATTCTTATTTTTATTAAATACTTTCGTAAAAAAGTATAGAAAAAGTTACTGTTGAAATTATTTACCGTGACATACACATAAAATTCATTTATTTCAACCAAAAGGTAAATATTAAAGTTTAAAATAAAGTTTTTTTTACATATTTTTTTTTTTGTTTCTCAAATAACAAACGAATTTATCAATATTTAACTTCCAAAATTCCCTTTAGGCACATACTCTTTATAACGAAATGCATTTTGAGAGACAAATAACTTTTTTTTTATTTTTATTAATTGAATACATAAGAATCTGCTGCTGTATATGCTTTAGACGTCATTTGTTGAATTATTTTGCCAACAGTTATTTCTTAATTAAATATGTGAAAATAAAAACAAGTAAAACATATTAAAAAAAGAAAGAATAAAAAAAAAATTTAAAATTAATTTCATTTCATAGTGGACCACAAACGATACATGCACAAACCGCAATTAATTTAAATTCTGAGTAAGTTTATAATACTGAAGTGTTACTGTTAATAAAAAAGAAAAATGTGTGTGTAAAAAATAAAAAAATATTCTGTAAAAAATTCAGATTTTTTCTCAAACACTACTCAGATGTAAATATTTAATAGAGTTATACACTAAAGTATGCTCATAATTTAAGGGGAAAGAGCAATCAGAGCAACAGTGAAATACAATGACATAATGAGCAGTGACAGCAAATTAAATTTATGGAGTATCATAGAAATTTTTGTAAAAGAATTAAATCATTAAAAAAAAGAGGGAAACAATTCAAGTTTTCGAAAATAACTATCGGTCGCTATCGGTCGGACTGTTAATAAGGCCAGCCAGTAATCGTTCAGAATTAGTATGTTAAATTTCCATTACCACTAAAATTGCTTCATTTAGTGAAATACAATAGGCACATATAACATAAAATTAATTTTTAATGTACACATAGTGTTATGTATTAAAAGAGAGTGGCCAAACAAACAAAACATTTCCCAAACGTTACCACAAAGTCATAAATTTTTAAAATTTTTTTTATCGTATTGTACATGAGCAAAACCAAAACAAATACTTTTTAAATGAGAAAGAGCGCAAGAGCAAGAGAGAAAGAGCTTGCTTTGTTATTCTGTTAAATTCGTATAATTTGCCCTTTTTCTCTTCTTTTTTTCTTTTTCTTCTTATTAATTTTGTGTTGTACCTACGCACATTTGAGTTAGTGCATTTGTAGTGCTAAAAAAAACACTATACAAAGCTAAATGGCACAACCGCTCTTACTGTTTTTGTTTTGTTTTAGTTTTACTCATTGTAAAGAACAAAACAAAATGAGATTAAAAGTGTCGTTTTGTTTATTTTCCTATTCTGATTTAAAAATAAATAATTATAAAAACTATAAATGCTGAACCAACCTGCAAGGCTATCATTTAACATTGCTCAACGCTTTTAGTACAAGTTATCAATGATGCGCTTAATTAGAATTTAAAAGTGTTCTGTACATAGTCTTATTCTGATCTCAAAGACCGAAAATCTACTACCCACTCCCATACCCAACCAGTCTCTATGAGTACAGATTTGGGATATGTTTTGTTTATTGCAATTGCCTGGTTAGTGGTGAAATACTAATATTCACTTCGCTCTAGTTATTGTTCGTTTAGGGAACAATCTTGCAAGCACTCCTACTTCTTTCCCACTTTTAATAACATATAGAGTAGAAACCATCCCCTGAGTTCTGGCATTAAAAATAAAGAGAAGCACTACACCCTCTTTCAACTTTCCCATAACATACTTATCTTACAGCAGCACAATGCACTGCAGGGGTCATTCCCTAAATGCTGGCATGAAGAAATAAAAAAAGACGTTTAAATTTGAAAACTTTAGAAATGTTAAAACAACTGGACGTTGCAACCCTGTTTCAGGATTATGGCCTAGCTTCCCGCAATAACCATGTTGGGTGTGTTACTTTTTATTCAATAATACCGGGACCTACAGTTAAATGTCGACGCCGAACGACAGAATTGAGAAGCTTGTTCATGGCAATCAGTTAATCTCAGAGTTTATGTCGGAAGAGTGCTGAAAGGTAGTCGTCAAAGAAATATATTTTTTTTTTCATTTTTTTTTTTTCAATTTCATGTATAAGTAGAAAAACCACTTTTGCTCTTTAGCAATTCATAGAAGTTTAGACAAAAAGATGGTTTAAAAGTCAGCAAGCAATACCTTTACAGCTCTGCCTTGACAAGTATTATTTTTTGTTTAATTTTTGTTCATTTCAATTTTATAAAACTTTTTTTTTAATGAAAATAAAAACTGTAAATATCACTTCATCATCTTTATCACTGCCACTACCAACATAATCATCAACTGCAGTAGTAGTATTATGGGCGACATAGTATAGTGCTGCAACAACTGAAGCAATACAGACAGTGACAGCTTGTACAGACAGCTGTAAAAAAGTACGTTATAAGTCTCTTTTTTTTAATATTTATTTATTTATTTGTTACTGTTGTTGCATTTGTTAACAATTTATTTATTTAAATTATTGCAAAATTTAATACAAATACGAACAGAAACACAAACAAACATTTCACTTCACATTTTATTTATAGTTTTTCAATACATTTTCATTAAATTTTCATTAAAGTTGTAAAAACTACTCTTAAGGGGTTTTTTCTTGACATCTTTTCATTATAATTTTAAAATTAAATTAAATTTTAAAACATATTTTTTATAAAAGGAATTGTTGACAATTGATTATATATATATATTTTTTTTTTTTAATAATAAAAAATAAAATATGAAATACAATATATTTGAATCCAGTAAATACAAAGTAAAAAAAAGTGTATCAAACATCTTAATTATAAGAGGTAATGAATTGCTTTATGTTTTTTAAAACTTTAATCAGTTTATTATTTGTGCAGGCCCTAAAAATAATTCACAATAAAAATAGTACCTTCCTCTGCAGTACGAATTATTGAATTTAATTGATTTGTTTTCTGTATAAATTTAAAGATATGTACACTAACTAAAGTGGGACTTGGCAATTCCTTGTTAAAACAAATATAAAAAATTTAAACCTAGAACAATATGCAAAACCAGTATACACACTTTATAATAAAATGTTTGATGGTACGTTCAAATATTTGATGAAAAATATTTTCTTGAAACATTTATTTTGTTTATTGTTTGTTGATTCCAATTTAATTGATTATAATTAAATATTTGATTTATTATTTCCTAGCATTGTCTGTTTTTAAATTATTCTTTAAGAAATGTTTACATAAAAAAATATGTAAAAAATGTTTCCATAAAATAGTGGTTATGCTTTTTCAGTCAAATGGTGTATAAATGTGAACGTATATTAAGCCAATTAAAAAACTTAGTACTTATTTATTGATAAAATTTCAGATACTCTATAAATTTGTGATATAAAAAAATATTTGTTTCTTTACGTCAATGTAATCCAAATCATCATTTTCTGTACAAAATTGTGCTACAGACGCATTTCATTTATTAAGAGTTTTGGTTATTTATGCTTTACGTTTTTATTTTAATAACTGAAAGAGAAAGAATGTAATGATTTATTTTGCTGTTAAAAGTGTTAAAGCAAATAATTATCTTAAATTATTTAGTAGTAAATCACACTACAGAAGAGTTTTATATAAATAAGCATATAAGACCTAAATTTTACCTCTTAATTTAAAAAGAATTTTTAAAATATTTTTGGCCTTCTTTTGGTATGAAGAATTCTAAACCTTCTGTTTATTATTCGTAATACTTGTATTGATTCTTAAAACAATTTGGTAGCAAAATTTGCAACAATATCAGAAAATATAGATTTTAATTGTAATAACACAGCTTTGAGTTTTTTAGCACAAATTTCTGACTCGGTTTCATAGTTTCATAGACTGCTATTTTTGACGTAAGTTGTGGACAACCCCGAAAAAGAACAGTTTGACGGCTGAAAGTATAAGGTTAGCGGAAATAGAGTGACATACGATTATATCCATTATAAAATAATAAAAGTTTGGCAGCCACAGTTAAAAAATTGTATTTAAAATTAGGTCAAACTAGTGTTTTAACATCGTCAACTGTGAAAAGATTAATTGAAAAATTTTAATAGACTAGAGATCAGTAAAAGACGATAAACACACTGGTCGCCCAAAAACAATCCATTCAACTGTCAATATGAAAGCAGTGTGTAATAGTGCTGGTGAAAACCCAAAAACATCAATTCGGTATTGCGGACAAGAACTGCAAATTTCAAGAAGCTCTCTACAGCATACATCTGGGAATTATTAAAAATCTATTTTTTTTTTAAATTTGACGTGTTACAGACATTTCCACGAGTCTGCCTGCAAAAATTCTGCTCGATTGAATCTCGGAAAAAGGGTTAAAAATTGATTCAAAGTCTTTCACACAGGCGGACAGACGGACATTACGAGCTTAGTACTTTATGCACTAAAAAAAATTCTGACGTGTACATGAAAATCTCCGATGCACGTGTATTTTTATTTTTTCTCCCCTTTCCGAAAAAGCATATTTGGTTCATAGGACAGAACAAAAGCTCGTTTTTGTAACGCGGTGTAATAACTGAAGTCTAATTACCATGAAAAGCGAAAAAAGTTTGTGGAATAGACTATTAATCGTTGACAAGTGGATGCTGATTTTGAGAGTGAAATTATCATTACCTCTAGGCCTAATATTGCCCATGTATGACTTCACTGCTTGGTGTGAAGTTTTAGCAGAAGGCATCTCTGGATCATGATTTTTTGGCAATTAATCTGGTCAAACAGTAACTGATACTGAGTCTTTAATACAGATTTAAAAAAAAAAAAAAAAAGGTGGAAATACTGATCATTATTATACTATTCTGCTCTCATATAACTGAAATAAAACCATGTGATATATTCAGCCTAAAAATGATTGAAATAAGGCTCAAATTGGTGGAAAACTGTATAAAATAGTAAAATTAAGAAGGTCGGTTGCAAGAGCATCAAATTAGCACTATGGCGTTACGCTATGACGCATTTTTTTAAAATCTCCTCTTACTTATGTATATTGAGTGACCCGCAAGCATAGCTTAAGCCGTGTCGAACTTCAGCACAGAACGCGTGTTGGATACGGCCGGCACAAGCTAGAATTTTCGTGTTTTATGCTCTTGTAGTTTTGGTTCTTTTTTTTAATTCTTTATAAAAAAAATTGCTTTAATTTCCATACTTCACCCAACCTTCCCCTATTTTAAGCTACTTAAAGTCTAAATTTTTTTCACACTCTATAACAAAAAAAAAAAAGAAAATCCAAAAACCCAAAAACATTTTCTAAAATTTATCAATTTCAAGCAGAATGTTCCAATTTTCAAATATTTATAGACTTGAAACAGCATAAACCTCTGCCATTAACTGTGCAATGTCCGCTTTTAGTTTTTTTTTTTCTGTTGATATTTTAGGCAATCTCTGCCTTCTGGGTAATATTTTTCATTTGTCGAAATGTAAAATGGCATTAAAAGTGTTTGTGTTATACAAGACTTTTAATTAAGGGATTAACACTAAATATCAACAAAAACAATAACAACAGTAACATTAACAACAACAACAACGACAATAATGGCATTATTATTGTTGATATTGCCCGCTTCTCCTTGCTACAGAATGTTTATCTGTGTATGGCTGGAATGAGTTGTTGACCGTGTTTTCTTGCTTTTTTTTTTTTTGCTTTTTTGCTTTTAAATTCTGCACTAAATTGTGTTTCGCCTGTTGTTGCATAATGTTGTACGAAAGCCGCTTGTTACGGATTTTTGTGTCTCTCTTTTTTTTTTGTGTTTTTGGTAAAATAAATAGAAAACTTTGTAAACGGTTTTTATTAAGTGATGTTTAAAGTCTAAAATGCTTACAAAATACGGGCCATTAACTTTAAAAGAACATCAGTTAGAAAAGTAGTGGTGACAAAATGGCAAAAAAAAGGGGAAGAAAATAAATTTTACAAAATCTTCTTAAGTTTTTTTTTTAATAAAAATAGAACATTTAAATGCTATAAAACAACATTTCAGTTTTTTTTAAAGGCCTACTTGGAGTAATATTTGTAGCCAGTAAATTAAATTGAGAATTATTTTAAAGTATTCTCATAAAAGGCATGTCCAGTAACTGTGTGTTCCTGTAAAACACGCCATGAATTAAATTAACAAATCCCCCTTATACATATCAGAGTCGTTGCTATACCAATCCACTTCAAACTCATTCCAAATTCAACTCTCAGTAGACCAGCAAGTGAGTGGCTCCAAAATGTAAGTATAATTGATCACTAAGATTGTATCCGTGACAATGTGGTACATATGAGAACCCAATTTGCAATGACTTTGTAGCCTTTTTAGAAGGTGCGTGTTATAGTGGTTAGGGCGCTTGCACAAAAACTCAGACGGCCCAGGTTCAAATCCCAGTAAATTAAGTTAGTTTACGGTTTTATCAAAATTATAATGTAAAAATAAGAAGTTACACCCCCCCTCCCCCTTCGCCAAAAAGACCATCTACAAAGAAATCGCTCCGCGACATTTCACTCTATGCCATCTTAAACAAAGTCAATAAAAAAAACGAATGATCAGGAGAAAAGTGTCACCTATTGGGAAGTAGCAGATAACAGCTAAACCTACTTAGCGAAGGCACTCACCACACAATCAACATGCAATGCTGAGGCAATTGCTGTTGTTCATTCAAGAGCGAAGATAAAACACTGGCCTTTGAATGATCAGTTCACAGCAATTTGCCTCATTCCTAAGGCATTTAATAATATAAGAAAAACAAATGTCATAAATGTACTGCCTTTTCAAAAAATTCCAATACAATGCACTGTATTTAGTAGGTGTTTACCCCTGAGTATTGATCTCAAATAAAAAAACAGACAGTTCAATGAGCGTTTTGAGCAAATACTGGTTAAAACATTTATATTTAATGGATTGTAGACAAATTTAATTAACAAAGTTAACTCCCTTGTGGTTGCAATGTTCCACAGATAATTCATTATTTGTTTATTAAAAAACGAGGTATAAAATACTTCGACCTGTAGATCTATTGCACAGCATTCAACTTAACACGACTTTCTATATTATTTCCCCCAGTTTTGTCGCTCTGACGAACTTCAAAATGTCAGCCTAAGTATCTGATAGAAATGTTTTCATAAGACCATCTGCAAGAAATCGCCTCCTGATATTCCTAACCCATTCCACCAGAAACCAATGATCAGGAGTACAGCGCCACCTTCTGGGAAGACAACAGGTAATCTACTGAAGACGCTCACCATTCACATTAAAGCATCCACCGACAGATGAGGCAATTGCTGTTTGATCATTCGAGGGTGAAGGTATAACACTGGCTCTTGAGTGGACAAATTTTCAGCAACTTGTTTCATCAACAATAAAAGGCGCAATGTATACAAACATCTATGAAAAAAAAAAAAAATCTTCACATTCCAAAGAGTAACTGACTGCAATGAAAAAGCTTCTCAAATCTGTGGTTCGGATTCGATATTAAACTGTAGGTTCCAGTACTCATGGATAAAAATTAACACACACAACATAGGTATGTATTAATAGCAGTTTATTTTTTTTTTTTTTTTTTTTTATGGGTAAGAAGCGTTTTATAGATAAAAGTTTTACTGAAATTGAGATTAAAAAGATTTTAAAAACTCTGCGTTTGTGTTTGAATATATATTATTGAAATCTATTCCATAACTGAAAAAAGTTTGTTGCAAATGGTTTTATTTCTAAGCTCAATTATTTAAAAATTTGTCGTTTAAATCTAAAAAGTCTAAATTAAATGCTGTAATAAATTTGACGAATCCATAGTGTTGTTGCGGTGTAGGGTGCCATATAGCCAGACAAAAAATTTAATTAAAAACTTATTTGGTTAAAGAAAAGGTCATTATCATTTGAATAATAGTTTAAACCCTTTCAAAAAATATTTACTAAATTATTCTATACGTCACACCATAACTAATACTGATATACGAGCGCATGATTTTTAAAGCGGAAATGGTTTATAAAACAGAAAAAAAATGTATTTTCAGTTTGAAATATTTTAATTTATGCAAAATGTATGGCAAAGACATATGCTGGACATGCTTGAAACGAAAACATGTTTAACGTTTAAAATTCAGCTTTAAAGCCAAATAGTCTATGGCCAGGATTAAAGAGAAAAAAATTTTTAAAATTTTGTAATCCACACACATGTGTTCGTACTTAGCAAGAGACCCATAAATTAGATCCAGTGGAACATAAAATGTTTAATTTGATCATGAATGTTTCTAATTTAGTTGTATGTACTCATACTCGTATGTGGTTGGTAAGTTGAGGTATAAATTTAAAAACTATTTGTTATGCTGTCTTTAGTTTTAACGTTTTTTTATTTATTTTTTCATTTTGTTTTCAAATTGAAATTTTGTTTTGCATACTTGTAATGTTTATGGGAAATAAAAAACAACAGACACACGTACGAAAAATTTTATTGTCATTGTTGTTGTTTGAATCCATAACCTGGTAAATGGAGAATATAAAGATCCATGTTCTACCTACAACCATTCTTAAATGATCAATGATCCACATTGTCTGCTGCATATTTAAATTTAAATTTGTCCATCAAATATTTTTTTTTTGTTGTATTTACTCGCCTACATTGTCATGAATGAGACCTTATGGCCACACTCTTTCAATGAAAAATTTTGTTTCTTTTTTTTTGTTTGTTTTGGCTTTTTACTGTATAAAACGCAAAAGTCTCATGCTGTGTGTTGATTTTTATTTCGGTTTTTTTGTTTTTATTTTTAAGTATCCTCTTCTGTATATTCATTGAATGGAATATCTGGTCTATGACGAAATCAAATAAAATTTATGCAAAAAAAAAAAAAAAAACAAAAGAAAAAATCTTAAAACATAACTTTTGATGTTCGTTAATTCAGGGCTTTTAAAAGAAAAGATTTTTCATAAACAGAAATAATTGATGTTCCAAAGGATCTAAGTGTTCTTGATAAGCAACGAAGGTATGAGGTAATTTTCTGCTGGACTGCTTTCGAGAAGCAATGCTATATCAAACTCCTACATAAAGTTAGGGAATGTGCTGCAATAAAAATTACTTTTGCATTGGAAACAACCTCTAAGAGACATCCCTAAATAAAAGCGGCAAGCGGAAGGTTTTCGAACGCTCAGCGCTAACGCTGAACCGCCATCCCTAAATAAGAGCGGCAACGGTTTGTCAAAACATTAAAAACAGGGTACTACAACAACATATGCTTATATAACAATTCTGACTATTTTAATAATAAACTGCATTACTCTATTGGTATTTGTAACATTAACTAAATTTTATAGTGTTATTTTATTTATTTTTATTATATTTTATTTATTTATTTTAAATTAATATTTATTATCTTATATTTTGTTTATTTTTTGCCTTTTCGAGTAAAGCATGGTTATGCAAATAACATATCTTTATATCACAACCCTGTTTTTTTTTCATTTGTTTACATTATAGTTGCCTTTTGCGGCCAACTAAAACTACTAAACGCTCTGTCAAAAATGGATTTTCCAATTGCAAAGCGTTGCCGCCGCGTTATTTTCGGATGCTACATACAAATTGTATGGGCATGAGAAATTTTGACAGCTAGAAAACGCTTGCCGCTTTTATTTAGCGATGACAGTAAAAGAGACAATTGTTTTGATATCGGGTGTTTTTTATAGAGGTATTGAACCTTAAGTTGGCAACACTTTTTCAACTGTCGACTATTTGGCTAGTTATCAAGTGATTTATGTTTAGTTTGGCAACATGAATAGCCTGACTGGTCACCAAGCAAGGCGTGGATTATATGAATAGACTCAAGACAAGATTGATAATTGTGTTTAGCGATGAAGCTCATTTTGGTTTTAATGGATATGTGAGTAAACAAAACTTCCATATTTGGATTGATATAATTATCAAGTGTGTTTTAAAACAATGTTGCATTCAGAGAAAATGACTGTTGGGTGTTCTTTATGGGCTGGTGGTCATTGGTCCGTACTTTCTTAAAAACTTTGCCTGTCAGAGAGTTAAAAATAATTATGGCCGTAATAGAGGCAGGTAGTAAAGGCCTATTTAAAAAATGTTACGCTGTATTTGGTTTTCAGTAGTTTAATTACTTATAGTTTGATCAACAAAATTTCATTACACTAGTTCAGGTGGCGCCATGAGTGCTATTCTTTCAAAAATAGCTCCAGTCCATTACGAAACTAATGTTAGTCTGTTTTGATAACTCCCTGATTACCAAAAAGTCAACCTTATTTTCCCAGTCACTACATTTTAATCCCATTTTCTGTTACTGATTGAACAGGTAGCAATATGCATCCTTTAATTCGAAATTTTAAGGAGCATTATCGAACGAATCTTTATATTTGACTTATACCTGAAATTTTTGTCTACATATTTCCATAGGTATTTTGTAAAGTTGAGCCACAATTGGCCACTACAACCCTTTTTTAGAGTTACGGCCTAGCTTCTCACAGCACCCGTTTTGATTTAACGTCGACTCTGAACGACGGATTTATGATGATGAATATTTTTCTAGATTTCTGTCTTCTAAGATGCTAGAGCTGGAGTTTGAACATGGAAGCTCTCGTTTAGTAAGCCAACACACTACGTACCAGACCACCAAGATTGTAATTCTACAAACATTTCGTCGTGTGGGAGTTTATGTGCCCTATACGCCATTTTATATATCTCGAGTTAATGAGGTCACTTTAGGTTTTTGACACCAAAATCTTAAAAACCTGCAATCAATTATGGGCTATTGATCTCCAAAACTGGACGAGATACCCAAAAAGGGATTGCAGACTTGAAAAATTAGGGGTCGAAAACCTAACTCATTAACTCAAGATATATAAAAAATACGAAATGGCGGATAGAGCACATAAACTTCCGCACGACAATTTGTCTTTTTGAAACAATATTGTCATCATCTAGTGAATTAACGTACTTGGCTATTTTTCATAGAACCCAAGAAATACTAAATAGACTTTGAAGCACCTATTTAATCAATTCGTATTTCACCGTCATACTTTACATATGAACACAGTTTTAGCTGCTCTTTAGAGTTCTTCACCTATTACTCATATTATCAATGCCATAGCTTTCTTTCTTTCTTTAAAATTTTTTTTATTCCTCTAATTTTATGGCACTTCCTTTTATAACTGCTTTTAACCACTTGCTTACTTATATTACCAGTTATAACAGAAAATAGCCCATGAAAACAAAAAAGTACAACACAAAACACTGTTAAAACTGTTAATTGGCCTCAAGGTGAGTTTTCATTTATATTTTCTAAAGACCACTATTCAGAAAAAGAAGAAAAAGAAAATATTTGAAACACAAAACAGCTTTGCTTTGAAGAAATTTTTCAAAGGATTAGTTCTCTATGCAAATAAGAGACTCAAATAAAAAGCACACATTTTTTTTTTATAATATATTTAGACAAAAATAACAAAACATGTGTAAGTCATAGATTACACCATTTCCTATTACGAGTTATTCAACTAAAAATAAATTAAAAAAAAAAAACATTAAAACACTCCCTACTTTGGTTCTAATAATCTGGTAATATGAATTTAATTATGTTTTTTTTTATTGAGACCAATACTCAGGGGTAAAACCTTACTAAATGCTGTGCATTGTATTGGAATTTTCATGAAAAGACAGTACATTATGACAACAGAACATATATTTTGTTTTCTAATATTATTAAGCGCCTTAGGAATCAGACAAATTGCTGTGAATTGACCACTCAAAGGCCAGTGTTATAGTTACCTTCACCCTTGAATGATCAACAGCAATTGCCCCATCGTTGCATATTGATTGCGGTGAGTGCCTTCGCTAAGTAGGTTTTTAGCTGTTATCTACTACTTCCCAATAGGTGGGGCTTTTTTCTTAATCATTCGTTTTTCGTTGTCAAAGGATAAGGTGGAATAGAGTGGAACGTCAGGGAGCGGTTACTTTATTAATTAATTTGCAAATCCCAAGCAGTTTCAAAGTTGGCGGATTTCAAAGAAATCTTCGATATTCTATTAATTCATTCCATATAATGCGAAATGTTGTGAATCCTTTTCAGCAGGATTGTTTGTGGTCATATTATTTAGTTTTTGAAGTTAAAATAAAACTTATACCGGCGAATATTACTGTGCCAGAAGTTTCAGCAGAAGTCTTATCACAAAGAGCATGCATTGTTATGTTTTTTTTTTATTCCTACACGCAATTTACTGAATCAACAACTTTTTGTTTAATTTGGGTCTTAAAAAAATTTGAAATTTTAACACTAAAGTTGCATAAATTTTAATAAATTCCTTATTTCCACAGCAAACAGTGAATATGTGTGTCGATTTTATTTTTAATTAAAATTTGTTTGTATGAAAAGTTTTAGAGAGCAACAGGTACATAAGTGGACATTTGAAAAAGAAACTCACTCTTAAAGTCTTGCACAGTCTTTCAAAACATTTTATGGGTATTTGTTAAAGATGATGTAAAAAAAGAGTTCTCTTCTACGACATTCAATGTCATGCTGGGCGGTGATGAGTGATAGAAAAAAGGTACAAAACCACATACAAAAATGCAGCAAAAAGTTAAAAAACGATTTTCATCAAACAAACTAGTTTGGACACGCAAGTTTCCTGGACTACCACAATGACTTGATTTAAGCCATGCGCAAAAGGCAAAAAAAAAAAAAAAAAATCATAAAACAAGAATGACTGATTTTAGCCAAAGACAACACAGCAACCATGATTAAAATCTGTCTATGTGCGTATATGTATGTGATGAATGAATGAATGAATTAATTTTAATTAAATTTACATTTTGTCTGCAAATTGTTTTTCTGTTATTTTTTTTTAGCTACGGTTTAGAATTCTGTAGTATTTAAAGGTGTAATAAATAGTTTTATGGCCAATAAAATATAATTGACAAAACTGTCTTAGACAACCTGAGGTTTAATAAATTGCCTGAATTAAAAGAAAAATAATATAATCGTTGAAAAAACTAGTAAATGAAAAAACTAGTTTTTTTGTTTTTTTTTTTTTAATTTTTAAAACATAAAAGGCCTGCTGTGCATTAACATCTCATAGACAGACCATTCTATGTGTGAGTCTTTTCATTTATAGTCTAAATAAATTTTTTTTTTTTTTTTCTTTATTTTTTTTAAATTATTAATACACGCCATCAGTCTCCAATTATCTTATTTTAACGGTCGTCATTACGATTTATCAGATCTTTTTTTCTTAACCTCTTGAAGCTGTCATTGCAAAAGCGAAAAAACATCATCTAAAAATCAAATTTTAACTATCTTGTTCAAATGACTAGGAAGGTTAGTAGAGTATAAGAAGACAAT
The DNA here is from genome assembly GCA_963576795.1 of Metopia argyrocephala. Classification (NCBI taxonomy): domain Eukaryota; kingdom Metazoa; phylum Arthropoda; class Insecta; order Diptera; family Sarcophagidae; genus Metopia; species Metopia argyrocephala. The sequence continues at coordinate 167,244,107 of OY756208.1, read as the reverse complement.
TTATTTAGAAGAGTTTAGAGAAATATTAAGCAAAAACGAAATTATTAGACAAGAGCAAAAATTATGCTCACAAGCAGAATTTCTATTTTGTTATGAAGATGTTTCAAGAGGAATGGAATAACTGCTACGACAAATGGTTCGAGTTGCTGTGATCTTCAAGGAGAATAATTTAAAAAACAATAAAGCCACTATATAATGGAAATATAAATTTGTGGTATACCATGTAGTTAATCGATTAGGCATCCTACATACATACATACATTCATAATTGGCCATTGCAACCCAGTTTCAGGATTAACGCCTAGATTCTCGCGGCAACCTTATTGTTTGTGTTAACCTTTATCCATGAGTACCGGGACCTACAACTAGATTGAGTTTATCGTGCGTACCCGTCATAAAACACACCACACGCCACACAGTTGCTTGGTGGTGGCCAAATACGCCGCGTCTGACTAGCGCCATCCGAAGCCAGTGCCTTCTTATCTCGCTCATGCCAAAAACATGCCGCTCAGAAGAAAGCCCATGGATATCAGATTACCAATTCGGCATACCACTGCCGGGGTAGTAGTACTCACCTTGTTGAGGAGTTTATATTTAGCAATACCACAATCACTACATGTACTCCCCGAAGGGCCGCACCCATTCAATTAGGCCGATTTACCTCACTCCCCGAATGACAGGGGAGCACAAGCAAACCGTGAGCTCCTGATTCCCGTAGTACCAAATTAGGTAGGTATCTCTGGCCAGTCCCTGAGATCGTCAATAATAAATTACCAGCGAGTGCCAGGCCACCCAGAGCTAGGTGAACTCCATATTCCCCGGTGAGTACACCCTTGGTGTGATGTATTACCAGAAGATATTTACTGAACCCCCGTGGGGGACCGAGACCTACCACAACTGTATGGGTTTAACGTGCGCACCTGTCCGTAGACTTAATCACACGCCGCCCGTTGCCGGAGCGGTAGTTGAGTTCAATGCGCCACTCGATGCCGGTTCCCTCTAATCCGTTCATGTACGGGGACATGGCGCTCAAAAGAGGGCCCATAGCATCGAGTTGGCAATTTAGTACCACCACTGTCTTAGTGATGATACCCCCCTTGCTGAGGGGTATCTATCTAGGTACTTCTACAACCACTACATGTACCTCCCGAAGGAGGACCTCACCAATCACCAGGCCGGTGACCTTACTTCCCGGATGGCTGAGAGTCTCAGTCTACCGGGGGCTTCCTGGTGCCCCTAGTACCAGATTAAGGCATCTCTGATCAGTCCGTGAGAACACCAGAAATGCCTGCCACGCGCACTAAGTACGCGTGACATTACGACCATGCACCTCATAATCGCCATTAAAGGCGTTTTCTGCCTATATTGAGCACCAGACCACTCAGGGCTAGGTCGAACCCAATATTCCCCGGGGAAAACAGGCTACTGACGGGGACACTCGCCAGCAGCCATAAATGTATCCCCGGGGGGAACCGAGACCTACAGTTTAAAGTCGACTAGGAACGAGAGACTTGAGAAGCTTGTTCATGGCAATCAAAGCTTTTGCGAGAAGACTGTGAAGAGGTAGTCGCCGAAAGAAATATTTTTTCATATTTTATTTTCAAGATGTCAGAACTGTGGTTTGAACCTTGAGCTCTTGTCCTAGTCACTCAACACACAGGCATCTTTACTGGGCTTTGTATAATTAGACGTATTACGGAAGCAACCTTAATAAAATAAACAGATCTCGGTGTCATAGCTCTGCACTGCTTTATGAGACTGTATACTAAAGCAATTGATTACAAACCTCTTCCATGATCTGTGCTTAATACAATTGTCAGAAATAATGACTGGTTCTTACTTACCATTTTTAGCTATCTGTCATGTCTTTTGCCAGCTTTTGCTTGGTATTGTTGCATGTTGATTGCGGTGAGTGCCTTCGCTAAATAGGTTTTTAGCTGTTATCTACTGGTCATTCGTTTTTCCTTGCAAAGGTTAAGGTGGAATAGAGTGGAATGTTAGGGGGGACCTCTTATTTTTGAATTATAATTTTGAGAAAACAGCAAACTAACTTTTTAGTTTTTTACCTTTTTCGGGGTTCGAATCTGGTCCTTTTGAGTTTTTGTGCTAGCGCTCTAATCACCATACAACGCACCATCCATTTTACATTTTATTTTTCACTGAAGCCTATTTTTGTTTAAAAGGGTACATAAATAAACATTTAGATTGAGAATAATAGACAAGCAATTGTCCAAACACTATTACATCTGTAGAAAATTATAGTTTGTTTGATTATTTAATGGTCAGTGCTACGACGATACCAAGCAGCAAGCAATTACAAAGAAAGGAAATAAGACTCATGAACTGCAAGTGGATGCCATAACTCATGGCCCATAAGATACCCAAACCTGGCCCTTCACTATTCAAAGATAAAAAAAAAATAAAGATATAATTATTCTTGTTGTGTTATGTTCTATTTTTTTTTGTATCAACTGTTAATAAACAAATAACTTTTATTGTGCTTTAGTTTAATATTTTATGTTTTCCGTTTTGTTTTTTATGCGTTTTCGTTTAATATATTTTATAATTATTTTATTTAATGATGTTGGTTTTGTTTATGATTCCTGCACTGTGGTAATTGTTATTGTTATTGTAATTTTTTCCTTTTTCGATTTTATATCTTCCTTTGTTGTCCAACCGCGGTTTTAATTTAAATTTTAATACTAGAAATTATTATTTTTTTAATTCGATTTTTTTTATTTAAAACAAATAAAACGTTAATGGACATAATGGACGAGAGACAAACTACTACTTGCTTACATTCATGTATTGCACCAAATTCTTAAAGTTGCTTAAATTTAGCCACAATTTCTAGCAATGAATTTAATCGCATTTTAATAATTTTTATTAAAAATCCTAAACAGTTTTGGACAACATTTCTTGACTTTAAACTTGACTGAAGTATCTATAAATATTCTACTTGTTAGTCTTAACCAAGCACTCCTTTCTGTTACGAGTATTTCTTCTTTTATGTTAAAACACATTAAAATTCATTACAGTTTCCCATAATAATTGTTAATCATTTTCAAGAAAAGAAAAATGGCTCTATGCTAAATAGACCTACAATGGCAATAATTATTAGTAAATTTCAACTTAAACGTTAACACAAAGCAGCAATAATTATAAAATCGGAAAAAAAAATTGACGAAATCAATTTGCATTGAGTCTATAAAGAATGGTTGTTACACAAAAAATAAAACAAGTGTAAAATTCATATTCATGCCACACACATGGCTTGAATACATTGCAAACCAAAAACACTGCATACACAAGCGTATGAAAAACTTGAAGTATCCACTTTTAACAGCAAAATAATTATTTACATTGAGTTTTACAATATGAACTCAACATAAGAGAATATTAGCAAATGTTACTTCTTATGGCAGCAAGAGCACACCACTATCAGCATTTTTAACGCCACCATGTCATCATATACATCATTAAGTCTTATTATTTCTTTCATTCATTCTTTTTTGTTTTTGTTTCTGTTGTTCCTTGAACAAAATACATTGACCACCAACAACGCACCCATACCAGCTAGTCAGCCAGCCATCAAAATAATGTCTTACCTGGCCCCAAGTAAAGAGTTTCTAAGTGACTCTCTATAATATGAACAAAATATCTACAGGAAAATGCATATTTTATTCAAAAAGTTTCTTTAAACTCTTAACTAAAGCAGAGATGTAATGAAATAGAAAGAAAAAAGTTTATATTTCATGGCACTATGGGCTTATAAACGTTTCAAGCAGATCATAATCTTTACAAAATAAATTTATTTACAGAGATAGATGTTAGGTGGCGGGCGCCTGCCATAGGTGATAGGAAAATCTATAAAATATTGAAGTTTAGGAAATCTATAAAATGTACATTTTGTGGCTTTTCAATAATATAAAAAAAAACATTATTTGTTATAAAGGGTGTTTTTTTTTTTAATTGAGAACTGAGAACACACATACAAGACAGAAATATTGTTGAAATAAAATTTGTGTATTATAAACCGACAGATAATTTAATGGCACTTAAATTTTAAAAATGATTTCTCTTATATCTTCAATGCATCAAGAGTTTCTAGTTTGCAGTCATAAACCACATAAGAACCTAATATTCCTCCAAAATAGTAATCCAAGACCTTTTCTGGAAAAATGTTGTCACCAAATTAATATTGCAATAATCGCTCGCTGTATGCCATGTTATATTGTCTTGATGGAAGCAACTACCGCTGATGTTTAAGTGAAAACCTTTTATAAACGAATACATAGGCTAAATAACCATGCTGGCCATGCAGCATAACGGCAGCCTTTTACTTTTTCGAAAGAAATAAGAACCAAAGATGAAGCCAGTGATTACAAACAGTCAAATTTAATGTATAAAATGGAAGGTTACGCTTGTCTTGTCTTTGCTCTAAGTACGGTAATACTGCCTATTAATGTAGTAAATTACACAAAAATTAGCATCATTACTAAACAGATTTTTTCTATAAAAATACAGTCGGTATTTCATAGATATCTAAGCCAAGATCCTTTCGTAAAATTTGCCATGTTGACACAGAGCAATGGCCAATAAGTTGAGAGAGATGATGAATCGACTTTTCGCAATTTCTTCAAGTTAATTTTTTTTTTTTTTGTTCATTGTATTGAGGCCAGCATGCAGAGGACGAGCCCTATTCATGCAGAACATTGTGCTGGTCTAGCAAAATAAAATATGGGAACAAGAAAATAAACTGATTTAAACTTATTTATATCGTAATAATATCCTCCCGAATAATTGCGAATTATTTCATAAATGAACAGTGCGGCTAAAGAATTCTATAATGCATTGTGAGATTAAACGGATTTGCTGGGGGAGAGGTACAAGTAGTACGTACAAATATGCAGTTATTCGGAATTAATGTTTAAAATCTTCGCATTACAGCAGCAACATTGCACGTTTTTGTTGTTGTCTTAGTTAATGGATGTAATCGAAAAGAGTACAATTAGTTAGAAATCGATCAATAACTGCACAAATTACTTGCTTAGTGAAATGGGCGAAGTGCATTTAAAATTTGCAATTGGAATTTCTTATACCTTACTGTGAAGGCAGTTGGACATTCTCAGAGGTCAAACTATATAAGTAGTTATCGACTTCCGTAGTGAAAGTGAACATCCTTTATTTATAGATTTAAGCAGAAAAAACAGGAACATCATCAGTTATTAATTGATTCTCTTCAAAATAAGTTTCTAAATAAAATTATTGAGCCATAAAATAGTGGTGTAGCACTAAACAATTTTATCCCCAATTTATAATATTTTTTTTTTATTAATTCATGATTCACAACTCAAAACTATGGGACACAGTAGATGACACGAGTATATCTCTTTTGATGGTTTGTGAATTTAATAAATTATATAAAATTTTATGTGACTCCTTATCGCATTCTCTTTAATGTGTTAAGCCAAATATTTACCTTGACTGTATTTATTTACCAGCTGCTCTGATCCATGAACTTCGTAGTGACGCTCTTATAGTCTAGTAGAAAAGCTTTTTGAGTGTAAACAGATGCAATTTTTTGTCAGTTAGTCGTTTAAAAGAAAAAGATGTCGTTAAAGTTTTGCTTTTAGTTCTACTTCGAATGTATCCAAAAAAATTGGTATTTAAAATCTTTAAATGACCACAATGGGCACCAATGCTTTCTTAGTCTTGCTCTGAAAATAAATTTTTTTATAGAATAATACTCAATGGTAAACTTGATTGTGGTGAGGACCTTCGCTAAGTAGGTAGCTGTTATCTACTACTTCCCAGTAGGTGGCAGTTTTCCCCCCCGGATCATTCGTTTTTGTTGCCAATGGTGAAAGTGAAATAGTGCGAAAATAAACTTTAGCGTGTAAGGTCATTATTAATATGAGGCAAGTCAATAATTTCGTAAACTTTTGAGCTAAATTTGTTAGTACTTTCACTGATCTTGGAATCTTATTTGATCCTAAACTAAATTTTATACAAAAAATTACTTTAATTGTGAGTAAGGCAAGAAGTATGCTAGGTTATATAAAACGTTAGTCAAAAGAGTTTGATAACCCTTATATCCCAAACAACTGTTTACGTCACTTGTTCGTCCGATCCTGGAATATGGCGCAATCTTTTGAGACCCAACGTATAAAATTCATATTAGTGCAATTGAATCAGTGCAAAAACAATTCTTAATATTCTGTTTATGAAGATTTTAATGGAATCCACTTCCTTCCTATAAATCACGACTTTCTCTAATCAAACTACCATTTTTAATTAGCCATAGAAAAATGTTAAGTGTTATGCTTATCTTGAATATATTGTAATTAATGGTAATATCTGCTCAGATTTTTTAATTGGGAATATATTTTTATGTATTCCACAGCATCCTACACGAAATTATATACCACTATCCATTAAAGCATTTAGGACAAATTTTGCTAACTCTGATCCTTTTACTCAATGCTGTAGAGATTTCAACAGATTCTTTTTATATATCGATTTTTCAGTAAATTGTAATATAATTAAATGTAAAATTTTGTTTGCTTAAATTATTAGAGAAAACGGGAAAGGGAAACGAATGTTATTATATTATTATGCAATGGAATTATTTTTTATGTTTATTACATATGTACTTATTTACATATTTAGTTTGTAAGAATTGTAAATTCATAGACTCTAGATAAATAAATAAATAAAAAACCGAATATTGCATAAAAATAATTTTATTTTTTAATATAGTGGATCTAAGGAGGCATTTGATTTTTTTGCCGTGGGTAATAATTGTTTTACACTTTTGAATATATTCAATGTAGATCATGCCGTGTGAAAATAGTGAAAAAAATTATCTAAATTTTAATATTTTTTCAATTTTATTAAATATTCCTGCCATTGTGCAGCTACTTTTTGTCTAAAGGTAGTTAACAAGTATTTAAAAACAAAAATTTCCAAGAACTACTTCATTGTAAATTATGCATTAGTTTATACAATATTACAGCTCGTATTTTTTTAATTTTTTTCTTTTGTTTTTGCATAAATTGTTTAAACAATGAAATGCTTTAAACGAAATCAGTAAAAAAACACAAAATACAATAAATAAAGATAAAAGAAAAATTAATGGCAAAAACTTAAATTTAAAAAAATTCTATTGTTCATAATCCATTAAAAGTTTAAAATTTATAAAAAACAACCTGAAAAAACTCGTATTTGTACAAAAAAAATTAAATATTTATTAAATATTTTTTTTTAATTTTTAGTTGATATCGGAAAACGCGCAGATGCTTACAATGTCAATTAGCACCCTAACACACTGTTTACAGAAATACTAGATGATGTTTTTCTAAAGCCCGAAAGTTATCAGGAAATATGTAACTGGCGAAAGAACTGTTATACTGCCACAGTGTAATACAGTGACGAAACTCCAAGAACTATAAAAAGAACAACACACAACATTACAGTGTATAATAATATAGTCACAACAAAACACTGCTGATTTTAAACTTTTTGAGCTGTTATTTATTTCATCACTGTATACACTGTGATACTGCGCTTGGAGTAGTTGACGTCGACTTGAGCAATGCCTCGATGTGAGCATAGTGTCACTTTTGTATTGAGTCAGGCGTCCTTGATGTGTGTGCTGAGATTGCTGTATTGTCTGTTCTGCTGAATTCGGTGCATGATCGTGTGAGTTGTTTATTGAGATTTTAGTTAAATTTTTGTAGTTCATTGTTTCTTAAATTTTGAACAGTTTGCTAGCTAGGGACCTGAACAGGGGATAAAAGGTAAAAATGGTCGAATTGTTTTAAGGTTCTTGCGATTTTGGTCTTCATAACAAGAGCTACAACTTTGCCTCGGAAAGTAAATCAAAATTCGGAAAGGTTTGCAAGCTATGAGCCTGAGAAAATTATCACTTTATTACAAAAATGACACCCAGGCCCCAAATGTTTTGGGGGCTCATAAAAAAAAATTTCATGACTTTGGGCAAAACTCAAAGACACAGGGCTTTTTTTTTGGGCTTTTATCACTTAGTGGTGTCCGTATATGGTTCTTGTTTTCGTGTTTCACTGTGTTATTTTTCGTCAAAACAAAAAAGAAACTTACTGTCATCCCTAAATAAAAGCGGCAGGCGTAATCTACCTGTTAAAATTTCTTATACCCACACAATTTATATGGAGCAACCTGAAATAACGCGGCAGCAACGCTCTGCAATTGGAAACTTCAAATTTGACAGAGCGTTCAATAGTAAAGTTGGCCTCAAAGGCAACTAAAATGTAAACAAGTAAGAAAAAAACAGAGTTGTGATATAAACAAACTGTATGGGCAGCTAGAAAACGCTTGCTGCTTTTATTTAGGAATGGCACTATACTTGAATTATTTAATACTTAAAAAAAATATATGAAACGCTAGGAATGTGGCATTTGCAATTGAAAACAACTAAAACATAACTGAAAGAAAACCGAGTCTCAAAAAATTAAGTCAAATTTACTGAAAACTAAAAATGTTATTTTTTCGAGGGCTAAGCAACTGGTTTTTCGTGAATCAGTGTTTCATACATTGATTGACACCAAGAAAGATCATGGTTTAATGAGTATATATGCTATTATGGAAGTTCATAATTTGATAATTTCTTATTATTCAGAGATTTCATAGTTGCCGATATTAGCGGAAGTGTATATAAAAATGATAAAAACATGCATTTGTCGCTTCATATTGAGTCTAGACTGTTGAGCATCTTCACTAGATAGATATTATGTTCCCAGTAGGTGGCGCTCCTAATCATTCGCTTTTAGATGGCAAGTGGAAGAGAGTGAATGTCAGATTAATGTTATCCAGTGACAATGAGTCGAACATGAGCAAAAAACCGATATTTTTGGATATTTTAACAGGCATTTGGCACATCATTTAATAAGTAGATGTTTGAACAAATACTTTTTAGTTTTACAAAATTATATAGAAAAAAACAGTATTTAAGTGCTTAATATGATCAAATATATATACATATATTGAATTTATTGCTTTTTTTTTCTTTTTTCATATAATTTTTGTATAACATTTGCCCTTGTCCTTATTTTATAAACTTTAATGCTGCCTGTAAATTCATTTTCATTGATCCAAATTCGAAAATTCTACGCTTCATTAAATATTCAAATTTTTATTTACATTTTATATGAATTTTAAGCGATTTTTTTAGTTTAATTTTTTTGTTGTATTTTTCCTTTTTTTTATTCTGCTTAATTTTCATAAAGTTCGTTCCTGATTATCAGAATTTTAATGAAAAGAAAAAAAATAATCATTTTGATATTCATAAGTTGGACCATTCAAACGCAAACAAAAAAGAAAAAAAAAAAAGAGAAAATAAAATTGAAATTCAAATTGAAATATAAACTGTGTAATTGAAGGCTTAATATGAATATTTATAAAATTTACAATTTCTATTGTCATACATATTCATTCAATGACAATTAAATCGTAAATTTTTCTGGCAGCATTTCGCGTTTTTCAATATTTTTTTTTGCAATATTTTTTTTTTTTTTGGCACAAATCAGATCTTTTGCTTTTTTGCTATTGCGAATAAAACAACAATTATTGAGTATTTTCACAAATTATAAGCTTTGCAGTTTATTTTTTTGTTTAATTTCATAACCTGAGAAAAGGTAAATTAAATAGAAAAAAATTGCAACTTAGCCCAGCAAACCAGATTGAAAGTGGTTTATTGGGAATAACACTTTCACAACATTTTAATCATTACTTGATATGAAATCATCTAGAAACAATACTTAAATTAAATTCTAACCAGTAAACGAAATAACATTGAATCAGAGAACTTGAATTACTTCTTGGAAAATGATGTATTGAAAGTGTCACCCAAACACTTGTTCCACAATGCCCTACACATTTATGTCGTATCGTCAACACTTGAACTTATGATTTCATAACAGTTTTCACACACAATACATATTATGTTTTGCTGGGAGAGTACAATATTTTATTAAATATTTTCATATTAAAATGAATAATTAAATAATAAATAGCAGATAAATAAAAAAGGAATTAATTTATGTTTTATTAAGTTGTAAAATAAAACAAGAAAAAAATCATTGAAATTAATAAAATAATAACTTTTAAAAGGCATTAAAATTAAATTTTATCATCAGTCCGGTAGATCAAATAATGCCCTACTACTTGAGTCTTAAAATTATTAATTGGCAAATACTCACATGAAAATTTTTTGTATACTCAAGTCTACCCCTTTATTTCTATTTTCTATTATTTTCTTCCTTGGGCTTCCAAATGTTCAAATGACTAAATCACTGTAGCCAATGTGTCTGACATTTCTATGAAATATATTTCTGGGTCATACATATATAATTAGTATGTGGTACATACAATTAAAAAACAAGAGCTTATAATTAATTAATAGGAAATTTTATATAAATACTCGTATTATGAAATAACAATAAAACAACATATTAATTTATTGTTTTTTAACTTAATGTGTGGCTTGTCATGATTTTTAATGAGATAAAATTTAAGTGCAAAGGTGAATATATGAATTAAGCGATTATAATCCTCATTAATTGAATAAATATATAAATTTGCAAAAAAAAAAAGTTATGAAAATATTAAACATTATTTTGCTTGTATTTTCCCATTAGCCCAGGGGTTGTTAAGTGGGAGTTAAGAGTAAGGCAAAAGCAGTAATCAATGACTTTTCAGAAGAAGCTTTGAAGGTCTAACATCTGTCTGACTAAAGAAGAGTATTCGTCGCTCATTTTCTTCGCTTTCCCACAGTATGTTCTTCCAAACTCCCCTTCCTATTTATCAAAAGGGTTCTGGCATCATCAGTGCCATTGATGCTACCTTTCTGCCAAACTTGTTCACTAGTTTATTTTCCATAAATACCATAATTTGTTTATAAAAGACAAGATGGAGAGAGTGCGATAACATTTAGTATGAAAGAGGGCCGAACTGGATGCCATCGAACCGTTCACAGATGACACATTACGAGAAAATTTAAAAATAAATTCATTACGACCAATAATTAGCCCCGGATAATGCATGTGCTAAACAAATCGTGGGTGCGTGGGTGTCGCGCCTAAATATGCACCCTGACAAATTTGCTTTACTCAGCAGTTTATAAATGAAATGTTACGCTTTCTTAGCTACACAAAATAATGGCAGACCTATTAAGACAGTTAGAGCCTTATATTAGTAAACCTTTTGCTAAATAAAAATTTTTACTCTAACATAAACTCTTACTTATCCAAAAATTAGTTAAACAAACTTTTTTTTATTGAGACCAATAACACTCCGGGGTAAACCCCTACTGATGGTGTGCAGATAAATTGCTGTGAATTGATCATTTAATATGATCGATATGCCTTCCAGCGAGGCCATACCTACAAATGTCTCTCTAGACATATCAATTTATATCTATCACGAACCCAAGATTCAAATAATATGCGTTCGGCTGTTTCTGATATCATTACGTATACAATTCACAAACGTTTACAACTGTGGTCTAAAGGTGCACTTTCACATCACAATAATCTGTAGAAAATATATCAGAAGAATATATATGTACTTTAGAGCGTCAGAACTGCTTTTAAAATTGTGCGCTGCTACTGCCTACTCATGCAGTGCATTGTATTGGAATTTGAAGATAGAAAGATTTTTTTTTTGTAGATATATATTATGCGCCTTTTTGTTGATGAGAGAAGTTTGACCAATCAAGAGCCAGTTTTATACCTTCACCCTTGAATGATCAACAGCAATTGCCTCATCGTTACCTGGGTGGTGAGTTCCGTCGCTAAGTAAGTTTAGCTGCTATCTGCTACTTCCCAATAGGTGGCGCTTTTCTCCTGATCATTCGTTTTTTGTTGACATTGGTTGAGGTGGAATAGAGTGGAATGTCGGGTAGCGGTTTCTTTGTAGATGGTTTTCTTAGAGAAAGGAGGGGGGGGGGGGGGGAACTCTTATTTTTCTTAAATTATTGTTTTGAAAAAACCGCAAACTCACTTTATTCATTTTTCCCCTTTGCTGGGATTTGTACCTAAGCCGTTTGAGTTTTTGTGCGAGCGCTCTAACCACTATCCCAACCCCCAACTGTTCCTATTGAGCTGTATTCTTTGATTATAAAGTTTGCTTAGACGATTCAAAAGTAGATACTGACACAATTTTTGCTTTTATGTTTTATCGTCATAAATTTTTAATTCTTTTGTTAAAAAAAAACAAATTTTTGATGCTCTAACATTATAGCCTACTTTGTTTAACCCCCAAACATACTGATTGACTAAACATCACCGATTGATTACAAATTTGAAGATGTAGACACCCGCTGAGGTAGAATTTTCCACAATTCAATCCACAAATGAGTGTAAGTCGTAATATCTTAAGCGTAAGTTTCTAAATTTGTCCAAATTTCCTAAAGATCAATACAAGTTATGAGTGAAAAATAAAGCAGTTTTGGATAAATGAGCATGGGGTTGGCTATATAAGAGTATTAAGGGGGACCCAAAGTAAGTTATTGGTAATTATAAAAAATTAATACTTTGACAGTTGGGAGTTAAGGTTTAGTAAAAAATTAGCGTGTTTACATTATTTAACAATATTTTAAAATTTCCAAAATTTTTCGAGCAAAATAGGTCCTTAACGATAAAACACATTTTTACCTCGATGGCTGTATTAATGACTAAAATTGCCAGGTTTGAAGTTTGGTGAACCTATATGCGATTGGCGAACAATAAATGCACCCACAAGGTAATAAAAGAGTTTTCTTTCTAGTAAAAAATAATACTTTCTGGCGATAAGACACAAAAGCATTTATTGTGAAACTTCCATTGTATCAGTATCTTCTTTTGAATCGGTAGAAATTACTGACAAAAAGCATTACTGGACCATACTTTTTTTTAAAGCAATTAAGCAGTAACTGCTTCTAGTACTGGGTAAAGCGACATGATATCCATTCAATGAAAAATTTAAATTTAAAGTATAAAAACTTACTTTTGTATTTTTTTTTTTATAAATTTTGGGACACCCAATAAATATTAGCGTTAGCTCTAATTCTTTTCACTACTCACCAAGAGTTTAAATATTTTTGTTTCTGCGAATATATGTTCTGATTATTGGCTATTCGCTTTCACTCATTTATGTCTTCTATCTATTTATTACAATCTTAATTGCTTTTGCTTACTGGTCATTCAACCAAATGATCAATTTCCTATTTCTCTAACTATTTAGAAGGTTCGTAACATTTATGCCTTTAACTGCCACCGAAAATTTACTTTCATTGTTTTGCTGCTTCAACAACTACTGCTTATTGCTATCGATTACCCAGACACAGTCTATGTGTCTTTATATTTAAGTCTTGAGTAGCAGATACATTTTCGATAAGAATATAAAACAAAACAAAAAAAGAAAAATACTTTAATTTTATTATCAGATTGATTTTGCTTTTTCAAAACCAAAAATAACAACAACTATTTGGTATAAAACGTTGTAGAGGGTATAAGAAAAAAATTTATATTTGTGTTTAAAAGGTTTTCTGTTGAACAACTCTTAAGCTTTTCATAATTCAATTGCTATTCATAATGGTTCATACTTTTCTTGCAGAAACGATTGGCTTCATAATATTTACAGCTGCTCCTACTTTTGCTCCTGCTGCTGCTGCTGCTGCTGTTTATGCCCTTTTGCTTCTCTAGCTGGCATTTGCAAAATTAAAAAATAAAAAAGAAACTCATCTTAGATGGCAAAAGATATTCATGCATAACTTGTTGGCTTTTTGATATTGGAAAAATCCATTTCTTATTGGCACAAGAATATAAGTAAGAGAAGAAATTATAGTAGAATTGAACAACAAAAAAGAAGAATTTGAATTGAATTGATATTCTTTTTTTTTCGTTTCTTTTTTTGACTTTGAAATAATTTTTCTTTACTGTAATAGATTTTAATAACAGATTGCATTTCTCTACAACTTATTTGTGTATTTTTTTTTTATAATTCTCGTCCAACCTACTTATAGACCAGTCATGTAGAAATTATTGCATAAATTTACATTTTTAAACATTTATTTCCACCTTGATAAGTCTGATAAGAATTTACGATTTTTATTAATGAAAATTTTTTAACAGCTATTACTTATGATGGCATTGTGTATAAAGAAAAGTGTTTAATTGAGCAAAATACGAGTAGATTTCTTTAAGAACTTAATTAAAATACGTAAAAAATTTTGAATGAAACAGTGGACATCTAATTGAGGGCCAATAGAAGAACCTAAAAACTTTTTATTATAAACAGGTTATCGTTCAAAACTATTAAATGGCGCTAAGAAAACTGTATCGAATAAAAACAAGATTATGTTGAAAAATATAAAATAAGTGTTTTAAAATTGTTGTGTTTTCTAGGTCAGTTTGGCTTATTTTAAGACAAATCTCGTACAAATAAATTTTAGAGTTACAAATAAAATTCATTTAAAATGGCTATTGGTGGCCTATTAAAAAATATGTGGTTAGTTTAGATCAATTTTTTGTAAAATGGAAGTCTATTTAAGTTCCTAATTTGAATTTTAAAATTTTAAATTTATAAAAAATACCATTAAAGTTAAATGGAAATTTTTTCATTCAAAAAATCAATGAACGGTTTGATCTGATTACACTTTGTGTAATTTCTTAAGTAATTATATAAGAATACCATTACTTGGTAAAAGAAAAAAAAATTTAGGAAAAATTTAAAAACTTTTGTTATGGGCCACCACACACATTTGGAGCCTCGGTGTCATTTTTGCAAAAAAGGGGTAATTTTCTCAGGTTCAGGCGGATTTTTTTTTAGAGACCAATACTCAGTGGTGAACCTCTTTCTTATATTATTATTAAGCGCCTTAGGAATGAGACAAATTGCTGTGAATTGAGCATTCAAAGGTTAGTGTTATACCTTCACCCTTAAATGATCAACAGCTATTGCCTCATCGTTGCATGTTGATTGTGTGGTGAGTGCCTTGGCTAAGTAGGCTTAGCTGTTATCTGCTACTTCTCATTAAGTGGCGCATTTCTCCTGATCATTCTTTTTTTTTTTAAGAAAGGTTGATTAAGGTGGAATAGAGTTTAATATCGGGGAGCGGTCTCCTTGGAGGGGGAACCTCTTATTTTTTTTTAATTAGAACTTTAACAACCGCAAACTAACATTTTAATTTTTTACCTTTGCCGGGATTTGCATCTGGGCAGTTTGAGTTTTTGTGCAAGCGCTTTAATCACTATACCACGCACCGTTCGGAATTTTGATTTACTTTCTGAGGCAAAGTTGTAGCTCCTATCATGAAGAACAAAATTGTGAACATATAAGATCAAAAAACTTCACTTTCAAGACCAAAATCGCAGTTCATAATATATGGAAGCAATGAAGTACAAAAATTTAGCTTAGATCTCAAGAAACAACTCACACAAGCAGACACCGACCGAAGAAGCACAGGCAAAACAGTAAGCTCAGCACACACATGAAGGAACGCAGAACACAATACAAAAGCAACAAGACGCTCATATCGAGGTATTGTACAACGCGACGTCAACGAGAAACTTTCAGAAAGTTCCTTTTGAGCTTTCAAAAGTATAAAAGAATTTTTGTTTCGTCAGAAACGCTTTAATTAGATCAAAGTTAACTGCAATGAATATTTTTGGTAGTTAACTTTGATCTAATTAAAGCGTTTCTGAGGCAACAAAAATTAAATAAAAAAATTGATCACACTTTTCCTGGAGCTCCAACTTCGGGCCTCCAGTACATATAAGAGAATTTTACTGGGTGATATACGTGAAAGAAATCCGTGAAAAGAAAGAAAATATTTCAGCTCAATAACACAAGCAATATTTTTATTGAATTAGCAGAGACTGTTTTATGTTGTTTTTAAATAAAACTGTGCGGCGTTATCATATTATCTAAAGCTTTTTGAAATGTTAGCTCTAAATCTAAATGCCTTGCAAAATACTGGCTTAGTTATGAATTCCAGAAATTTCGTAATCTTAGTACCCAGTACAATGTAGGCCATATGAACGCTTTAAATCATACCACCAAATGGATCACATTAATTTTTTTTTTTTTTTTTTTTGTTCAGCACTGATGCCGTGTTTTTTGATATTGAAAAGAAAACATACATATTCTAAAATATTTAATTTTTTCCTACTCATATATGAGTTTTGCTAAGGCCTATTAATAAGGTCAACTCAATTGTCAAATTGATATGAAAGTAAAAAATATACTGTAATTGTTATTTTTTTTTTTTATTTTAGTATTAGTAATAAACATTTTACACTGGAGCTCATCTTACATCTACCATCAATTCGCAAATTTGTTAACATCTTCCCATAAGCAATATACAATGCTAAAAATCAACATCTTTCTACATCCAAAAAAGATTTTCCTATCCCGTTTTGTTACTTCTTATATCTTTCGATAGAAAAATTACAAATACTATAGACTTGTTTTTTTGTGTGATCACTAATAAAATGACTTTTATTTATATATGTAAAAGAATAACAAATTTATTTAATTTCAAAATAAGCGGCACACGTTTATTGTTTTTTAAGTTTAAATATTATAAATAAATATTTTTTAGTTTCTAGTAAAGAGTGGTCCATAACTATGGAAAATTTTCTTCTGGACTTGTGGGAGAAAAAGATAGACGAATTAACATGCACAAGAAAAAATTCACACGTCTACCAAGAAATAGCCTTAATTATGGCAGAAAGCGGCTTTTCTGGATCTTGGGTAGATATATGTACTAAAATAAATTATCTCATATATACGCATTTGTTAAATAAATAAATATATGTATATGTAAAATTGATTGTAACTGTGGTTGTTTTTACAAAATCGTAATTATTACAAAACACTAAAACCTCTGTTATGTTTTGTTAAATTGATATGAATGTAATGTAAATTGGCTTTGAATTCTGCTTTTCCATAAATTTTAAAAACACAAAAAATTTTTTTTCATTTATTAATCATTTTTTTCTAATTCTACAATACGTTTTCTAATTTTTTTTATTTTTTATTTTTTTGTGTAATTTAAAATTTTTAAAACCAGCTATTAATACACATGTATTGATATGCTTCCCATTGTGCAATAAGGCTTAAAGTTAAAACGTTTTTAGGATTAAAAATGTGGGAATATCTTTCTGTTTTCTTTCAAACTCTTTTTTTTTTCATAGGCTTTTAGAAATGATCTATTAGCCCTTTTTAATATAGACCAAAAATGAAACAATTTGCCCAGAATAATTCATGTTTTCCTTTTCACAAATAAATTCTCTGCAATTGCTTTGGCTTTTAAACAACTCTTGTTAACTTTTTTTTTTTTTTTGAACCAAAGTTAAGAAAGAAAGAAAAAACATAAAAATTGAGGAAAAAAAAACGACATTAAAACTTTGTTCTGCATTGATTTAATGTCAGTCTGAATTTTGATTTCTTGTTAGCCAGAATTAAGAGTACTTTTCGGTACTTTTGAACAAAAGTTGCCTTTTTTTTGAACTGCAAGTCCTTTTTTTTTTGTTATTATGAGGAATACAGAAATAAAACAAAAAACCATCATCAACTTTGTTATGTCTCTTTGTCGTGGCCATCAATCATTGTCAACAGGTATGACAGATAACTTTTTAAAGAGACATACACTTTGGCTGGTTTCTAAAAAAAAAAAAAATTAAAAAAAAAGTTTTGATTTGTTTTTACTTTTGGTGTATAAATCAACCATAAAGATCATTTTTATAAAAAAAAAAGAAAAGATTGAAGGAGTTGTTTTAATATTTTTTCTCCGATTTTCTATACTTTTGGTTTGTCAAAGTTTTCAATTTGTTAAAGAAATCGTTGTTTTTTCCTCCTTTCGGTTTATATTCTTCTTGGCAAAGTCTCATAATTGTAGAAGTTCTTTTCTTTGTTTTGGCCTTGATTTTATTTTATTATAAAGGCCACATAAATTTCAGGCACGTACGCATAATAAATTCCTTTTAATATTTTCTTTTAATACTTTTAAGCCTAAAAAAACAATTATTTTGTGCCCTTTTTGAGTTAAAAACGCATTAAATGCAGGGCATTTATAAACTTTTTCATTGTCTTCTTATTAAAATATGAATTTTTCTTTTATAAATTCGTTAAAGTCTTCTTTCCTTTTTTGTTGGCTTAAAGCCTAATGAAATGCAAACAGTTCTCAATAAGAGTTTAACGTTTAAATGGAATTTTTACTTTGTGGCACTTAAAAATTCCAAAAATATATGTTTTTGAATTCCAAAACGTGAGAATAATTTTAAATTTTCAGCAGTACGAGAAATGAAATTTTATTCTTATTAAAAGAAAAGAGAAATAAATTTCAAATTAAAAATAATTATGAAGAACAAATATATTTCAATTGAATGTCATGACTGTATAAGGGATTTGTTCAGCAGTAGGATTTGTCTTGAAAATATTTGGGAAGACAAGCCGCAAGCAAGCCCTTTGTGAGCACCAACTAGACGGTGCATTCTTGTTCATAAATGCAGTAAATGTTTAATTAAATTTTGAGTCAGAGCATTAAACTGGTTATCTTCTAATCGCTTTATATAAATATGCTCAATTACGTTGGCAATATGAGGGCAATTGCAGTTTTATTAGACTTTTTTGCATCAACCTAAATAAGAAGATTATAGATTGTTGAATCACATGGCCATAATATTGCTCCATTTGAAGTAAATCTGAACGCTTGGCATTTTTTTCAAGACTTCTGTAGGAGCTGTGTATTTAAATATAATTTTTCACCACATCTGTCACATCCTTGTCATTACCATAAAACAGCGGAGGTTCTTAACTTAATATTTTCAATCATATGTCAAACAAACGCAATAGCAAATTTTGTTTTGAAATTAATATTGTAATCTTAGTGGACTTATTGATTAGCCCGATAACGCTTTGTAATTATGTTGTTGACAGCTACTCTATATGCAATAAATACTCTTGTTGTGGCTAATGGTGCTGACGATTTCTCAACCTTTAGTACAAGTAAAGGCTTTGCACATATAAATTACAATTCGGCTGTCCTACGCCGTAAAACTCTCATTAGGTTAAATGAAAACCCATTGCTAGCGGATACCGAAAAACATAAAACGAATGATAATTAGTAAAAGCGCCACCTACTGATGGTTCCAAAATGGACAGTGGAGTAGGGCTGGCGTCTATGGATCCAATCGAAACCTGTCAATTCCACTAGGGAAGTCGTTGAATGTTTTTTAGGCTGAAATCCTGACCATGACCGCATATGCTGAAATTAACCTGGATACCGGGCTCAAAGGCAAGACAATTAATATATTTTCAGATAGTCAAGCTGCCTTAAAGGCCCTTGACTTTTGTCGTATGACATCTAGACTTGTCAAATATTGTTACGACACGTTGCCAAAATTATCGCTTAGAAACAGGATGCAGCTGTTCTGGGTACCTGGGCACTGCGGTATAAGCGGGAACGAGGAAGCGGATGCATTGGCTAGGAAGGGGTCTGCGACGCCTTACATTAATCCGGAGACCTGCTGTGCAGTACCGCTTTCTACTATTCTCAATTAAATTAGTGAATGGGAAACTGGCAAATGTTTGGAACATTGGAGTGCCCAGTCGGGTCTTAGGCACGCCAAGGCTTTGATTCGTCCACGATTTGGGGGTAAGTCTGATGTTCTAAAGTATAGAAGGCCAGACCTGAAAATCCTAACGAATTTTCTTACGGGTCACTGTAGCGTGAGAGCGCATTTGATGAGAATGGCGATCACAAATGTAGATGTTTGTAGACTATGCTCACAAGCATCAGAGATAGCAGAGCACATATTGTGTAAATGTGTGGCTCTTGATAGATTTAGATGGTTGTGTCTAGGGAGACCTATGGTCTCGTTGGCGGACATATCCACCACTAAAGTTTCGGACCTGCTGGTGTTCATAAGAAAGGCAGTTGGTTTGTTAAACAAACAGTAGACTCAAATAGACACAATAGATCGCAGTGTCTTGAATTTGTGCTGGGTCTAAACCATATAATAATAATAATAAAAGCGCCACCTATTAGGAAGTAGCAGATAATAGCTAAAACATACTTAGCGAAGGCACTCACCACAATCAACATGTAACGGTGGGGCAATTGCTGTTGATCATTCAAGGGAGAAGGTATAACACAGTCTTTTGAACGATCAATTCACAGCAATTTGTCTCATTCCTAAGGCGCTTAATAATATAAGAAAAACGAAATATGTGTTCTGTCATAGAGTACTGTCCTTTCCACAAAAATATCAATACAATGCACAGCATTAGTAGGGATTTACCCCTGAGCATTTGTCTTAAAAAAAATATTTCTTCATATAGAGAATTTTTCGATCGATAAATTAATTATTGCATTTAGGGGAGTAAATTAAGATTTTGAGTCTCTGAGGCGAACAAATGTTAAACACTTTAGTAAGCTAACTAGCCCATAGTGCAAATTTAAGTGCCTTAATTTAAAAGAAAAAAAAAATGGAGGAAAAGAGTTTATTTTAAATGTTATTTTTTAGTGTTTTCATTAGCTTACGTCTCCTACTTAAAGTTCATTTAAACGCAAAGACTTAATTGTTGATAAAAATATAGTAAAAAGAGAAATACACAAAATTATAAGTTTTCTATAATCGTTTAAACTTTTTTTTTTCTTTTCTGTACTCTTAATTAAAATTCTCCATTATGTTAATAAATTTTATAAAATGCTTTCCTGTCTTTAAGTTGTTCAAAAACACAAAATGCTTTTTCTTCTTTTTAAGTACCTGTGCCTGGTATAAAAAGGAATTTTAAAAGGACTCATTCTGCTTCCATACACAAAGAGAATGAGTATACAAAATGGCATTAAATGTTTAACATTTAATGTCTTCTTGATGCCACGACTTTACTAAAGGTCGTTCTTCTTATGCTCAACGTTAAACAGTGTGGCGTTGGTCCTTTGAAGGCAGTTAAAGTAGCCCGCCCTCCTTATACACGTACATATGCAAACTAAACAGAAGTGTGTATTATTTTTCTTTTCTTTTCTTTTTTTAAGTCTCTGTTACGCTTAAGGAAGATAATGCAAGTTTTTATTCTGTTTAATTACAAAGTACTTTATTAAAAAGAATTAAATACTACTTCTTTATATATCTGAAATCTGTATATGAGTATTAATACATAATAATCGTCAATAGTGTTTTAAACTGACTTTCTTCAAATGTTATTTAGTTGTAGGGTGTTTTTACAGCCTATGCTAACTTATGGTTTAATTAAAATTTTAATGTGCAGACATATATTACCTTTTTGCACATTTGTTTTTTAGCAACAGCAAAAGGTTATATATCATAATGGCACAACTTTTTATACGTCTCGTTGGGCTAATGTTTTAACGTGTTTTATCTATTTTTCCTCATATGTACCAGCTGATTAACTGAGGTGGAAAAATATATATGCACTGAAGAAAAAAAGAAATATATTAAAGAAAATATGCACTCGTTATCAAATAATAATACGATGTTATAAAATTGAAGAAACCAAAATCGTCTGAGAGGTATTCTCGTGTTTAATAAAAACAAGAAACATCCTTAAAAGACGAGTTACGAATAAAAATCAGTTTTTGAGGATTCTTTTTTTCCATAAATTGCTAATATCTAAGACAGATTTTAAACTAATGCACACAGTCAGAAAGGGGAATGTGATTGCAAATAAGGGTATTGTAATCAAATAAGTGCTTGTTCATTCGGAAATAGTTACGTTTTAAATGTAACTTAAACCCACTACTTTGGTGCAGTATTATTCCAAACTTAAAAAAAAATGTTGCAAATATTGCTCTTCCACTTTGTATGAATTTCCACTAAGCTTGTATATGTTTCTCAGATCTGTCCAAAGTCTAACATTTGTAAGCCAAAAAACTTTTATCTGCCAAAACTTCTTCTACCTTTTATTCTTCCTTCAAATACAAATTGTAGCTGACCATTTCATACAATATTTGTACACGATATGATGTTTTTATCATCATAAGATGACGTTCTTCATTTAACGAGACCAATACTTCTCGTTAGGGCTCCTTCAGTCTAATAGTTTGTTTCTCAATGGTAGAATGCGTACTTAAACAGTTTATTTTCTTGGTCTAAGAAAACCGTTTATGGAAAGAGGGAAAGAGTTTTTGTGGAAATTTGATTTAAAATTGTTAATATCGTAATTGACAAGAAGAACTTTCACTGTAAATTTATTCTACATACGATTAGTGTGACTAAAGAATGTGTTCTTTCAGCAGTGCAATTCACTCGATAGTCGACTAGAAAAGGATGTTCTATGTGGCGGCATGCTAACGGCTAATATGTAAGAATACGCGTTTGTTTACAGTACACACAACGTGTGTATAGTTCAGATAAAACAGCCATAAGCAGGTTATATTGCACCTATATTCCAAGAAATAGATAGAACTCAAGCTTTCCTGATGACTCTCATACTCAAAAATCAAGTCTTGCCGCCTGATCAATATTTGCATTATCCTATTCTATTTGCAAAACTCCATTAAATGATTAACAGAAATTCCTAAAAAAGAGTCGGTCTATGATCAAATAAATATGAGGGACAAATATTACATTGTCTGCGATCGAATAGAAATAAAAACAGAAGATTGGTAAGAAACATTAAAAATAGAGTACGATAAAGAACTGAGTCTTGTGATGCTCTTAAATTCAGTTAAACTCGCCTGAAACTATTCTTAACATGTCATGGTATAGCGGTTGAGCGCTCGCACAGAAACTCACACGACCAAAGTTCAATCCCACCGAAGGACAAAATTATAAAAATAAAAATTTGCGTTTTTTCTAAAATTATAACTTAAGTTAAAAAAAGTCCATCTTCTAGAAACCGCTCCCTGTCATTTCCAATCTATTCCACCTGAAACCAATGATCAGGAGTATAGCGCCAACTTCTGGGAAGCTAACAGCTAATCTACTGAAGATGCTAATGATTCACATTCAACATCCACCAACAGATGAGGCAATTGCTGTTTGATAATTCAAGTCTGAAGGTATAACACTGGCACCTGAGTGGTCAAATTGACTGCAACTTGTCTCATCAACAAACAGGCGCATAATATACAAATTACAATAAAAAAATCTCTATCTATTAACCACCTTCACTTTCCAATACAATGAACTCCGTGAGTAGGGATTTACGTCTGAGTATTGGTCTTAACAAAAAAAAAAAAAAAAAAAAAAAACAAAGACTGAAAAAGACAAATTTCGATGATGTAGCTTTGTACCAGACTCTATCAACCTCCTTCAAATTATCCAGAGCGGCAATTATGCTTTCACCAAATCGGTTAATACATCATCTCTGGAAGAATATCATTAAAATCACTTAAATTCTTCTAAAGGTGATTATTTAACTATTGAGATTGTTGAACAAATAGCTATTGAGCGGATATACTCGCTTCACTTAGCATTACGAAGGGAATACTGCCAGATTGTTTGAGAGGGCAGCCTTGTTTTTATTTATCTTTCAAAACCTGTATGTATACTAGAAGATTCCCAGCAGAAAATTTTTCAAACTTGGAAGCAATAAATAAAATTGTAAGCAATAGTGGAAGCATTAAATTGTTTTTTATACATTAAGCCTTCCAAATATGCTACAAAATATGGTATTATTTCTGATTTTATGTACTATTTGCTTACTGGTTGCAATAAATGTGCATTTCTATTGCATTTTAGCGGCTCATTTCATATAAAAATCATGCATTATTGATGCGCACGTGTAAGTGATTGTTCACAATTCCTCCCTTACAAAATAGCTTACTGGTAAGCACTAATTTCTGCTGGGTTCTTGGCATCCAATCAAACAGTTTTAATCTATTGTTGACTGACTAGACAAGAGCTCTGGGTCTAACCCCAGCTCTAACAACTTGAAAGAAAGAAATATGAAAAAAATCGTTCTTTCGGCGACATCCTTTTAGCAGTCTTTCGGCAAAAGCTTTGAGAGTAACTGGTTGTCATGCACAAGCTTCTCAAATCTGTCATTCGGAGTCGATGAAGACAGCCACAATTAGGATGCTGTGAAAAGCTAGGCTGTAACTCTGAAAAAGAGTTGTAATGGCCATTAGTGTATGTAATTTTATGTCTTACTAGATGTTATGGTGACTTCTATGGATTGATTTTGTCTCCTTCAAGAATAGGTCTTATAATTGAACATAACATAATTCACTTTATAGAGCCAATTCACATTTTAAAGTGTAGTTCAGCTCTGGGAATCACAGCCATTTACTCAAATGTTATTTTAACAATATGGTCGCTATTAACTTTCAAACTTCGTAAGTTTTATTAAAACAGATTTAATTAGAAATATTTGTCACAACAATTAAACGCGTACAGGTACACGTATTTCTTTCAGTGTATTTTATTAAAAAAAATATATTTGTGTTTGGGGATATGTGCAGTAATTTTGCTTTTTAATTGTTGTGCTTAAAACGAAAGTCTCTAATGATAACAATTTCAAGGGTGTGTTTCAAATGAAACCTTTTACAAAACCATAAGTAAAGTTGAATTTACGACAAGGTCTATGCCATCTTTTAAAGCGCATTTAAGGTAAAAAGAAAACATCTTAAATTAAAAAATAAATAAATAAAAAAATGTTTAAAATCTTTAGGAAAAATCATAAATTTTTTGTTTATCAATTTTATGATTTCTTTGACTCCCTATAAATTAAATAAAAAAAAGCTAATTTAACACTTTTAAGAGAAAATTTAGAAATCTTTCTCCCAAGAAACAGACATAAAATCGAACATTTCTTATGACTTTTTAAGCAGCATGAGTAGGAGCCAGCCGTTATTTAAATGGCTTTTTTTTTTGTCTACGCTGCTTATTTTTTTCTAAATGATTATTGACGTTTATTTGTTATTTTTTTTTCTGGTTGGTGGTATTGACACCCTTGGCTGATGATAAATGTTTGATAAGTCACGTTATGATTTCTATGAAATAAAAAAAAAATTTATTTTAATGTTTATAGAGGTAGTAATGGAATCTCTTTATTTTTTTTAACCTTCTTTTTTCTTTTCCATTACCATTAACTTTTCTTTTTTAAGGTAATAAATTATTTGAGAAGGAAAAAAAAAATCAATTTTAACTCATTTGAAGTCTCAAACAATATTTTAATGTGACTTAAATGATACAGAGAGAATGGATGTCTTCTTGTATTTCATGTGTAGACATTCAATAAATTTATTAGAATTTACTGTTTATTTTTTAAATGTTTTCACAGAGTCATTTGTATGTATTTCTTTTTTTTAACGAATTTTTTGTAATTGATTTTCTGGAAACAGTATTTCTCTTTTTCATTTTCTTTTTTACCAACTTTTTTAAACTGAGCAATTTTTTTATTTAAAAGCACTGTTGCCACAATGTAACAATTTGACACAAGTTTTATTGTGCGCTGTATTGATGCACCTTTGAGAACTTGCAAAAATAATAATTCTTGCCTTCAAACAATTGTTTCTTTTAAAACATTTGATTGCCGATAGCTGGTGCAGAACTTTCTGCAAAATAGTCATACGATTATACCGATTGTTGTTCACATTTTATTCTCTTCATGAATATAAATTAAAAAGAACCTGAGTGGCCTTGAAGGAACATCAACGATGGTGCATATAAGAAAACAATGCAATTTAAACAGAGAAGCAGCCAAAACTAAAGTTTTCTAAAAAAACGCTATTATTTTATTTATTTATATAACACAGTGCGATAAATGGGGACTTTGCACAGAGTACATAAACTCGACAGTAGAGAATTTATACTATCGAGGCCGATCATTTTTCTTTCTGTTGCATTGTGTAATTTATTATTGAATTATTTGTTATATTTTTCTAATTTTTTGATGTCGTTATTCCCATTAAAATTATTATTTCATTGATGTGTTGTTCTTATTTGTTTGACATATGGTTACATATTGAGCATTTATACAATTGCCACACTACACTAGGGGGGCATATTGTGGCCATGGATCATTTATAGGCTGCATTTGTGGATGAGAGCAAGACGTTGTTGACGACGAGTAGAGACGTTGATCGTATCGGCTCCCAGGTTACAGCCGGCAACTAAGCATTCGATGTGGTCAAGGAGTACATCTACCTTGGCACCACCATTACCAACAAGAATGATGTCACTCTAGAGATTAAGCGAAGAATCACAATGGCCAACAGGTGCTACAACGGTCTCGGTAGGCAGTTTAGTAAGAGAGACATCTCTTGTGCTATGAAATAAACACTCTACAAGTCGCTTATTCTTACGGTGCTTTTCTATGGTGCGAAAGTATGGATGCTGTCTTGTGCCGATGCAGCGGTCCTGGCAGTGTTCGAGAGAAAAGTTCTTAGTAAGATCTTTGGTCTTCTAAGGTATGGCGGTTAGTGATGTAAAAAACGGTTACTTTTGACTACTCAATACTACTCGGTTCTTTTTAATTGAGTACTCAATATTACTCAATACTTTTTTTATTTGAAAGCAAAAGAAATGGTGAGCTACATCAACCTGCAGGGTTTATACCTGCTAAAATGTTTGCGGCATTATCGGGGACAACGAATGAAATTTTGTCTTGTATGGCCCCACACTTTTGGAACCAAGTAAAAAAATTACATTTAAAGTTATAATCAGTGTCAACAAAATGTGCCGTTACAGATTTTATAACACATTTGTTACCTTCATTTGTTTTCTTTAAATCAACTAATGAGTGTTTCGAATCCAAATGTTTCTCTCAATTAGAACTGCCTCCTATTATAAACGTAATATTTTAAAACAAGGATAATACAAGCTCAAAGTTTACATTGTGCTGCATATTTTCCTGTTTCGGTACAATTCTTTGACATTTGGCTTCTTTTTTCGAAGGCCATTTTATTTAAAACTTTTTAACACAGTTTTTAAAATGCAAATTAATAAGTTGCCAAAAATTCTTCTTTTCCATCCTTTTTGTAAATTCGGTATTTTTTTAATACACAGACTTGTATTATTTCTGAGAATTTTTAGGTAAAACGTGCAATAACAGCTATAGTTACTATAATAGCTACTTTTGGATATTGAGTACCGGTGAATATTATTGGAATCGGGTACTCAGTACTCAAATACTCAATACTTTTACATCACTAATGGCGATGAGTTTCGCATTAGAACCAACCATGAGCTGTATGAGCTCTTCGACGATGTAGGCGTTGTACAGCGTATTAACATCTAGGGGCTACGCTGGCTCGGCCATATTGTTCGAATTTAATAACCTGCTCCAGCGAGGAAAGTTTTCGATGCGAAGGTCCACTACGCCGACGTTCTTGTTTACCTTGAAAGGACCAGGTTGATGAAGCCCTGTCATCGATTGGTGTGACAAACTGTAGAAGGCGCGCGCAAAGCAGAAGCGCCTGGAGACTAGTGCTGAAACAGGCCGAAACCCGTTAACGGGTTGTTATGGCCAGCTAAGTAAGTAATTAAGTATTTGTGGATGTAATTCGAATAGTAGCAACGGCGTGTTGGCTCTCTGGAAAACAATTAAAGGCCGACTATCGAGACTAATTGTTGACTATATGTTTACTAGCAGTCACTAACCGCCAATATTAACTCTGATGAGTTTTGCCGACGTTCCAGAGTCATCGGAAGTGAATGAAGAATGAAGGGTTCAAAGATCTCACTCCGAAGGGAACTAAAGCAAACTCACTAGATTTTGTTAAATAAATTTTTCATAGATAATTTAACCTACCAGTCGGCTTTCAAGGTGTTATGTTCTAATAATTTTTGTGCGCTTATTGGATTAACCTATAGGCTATATAGGTTCGACGTAGTTTATAGCTTCGATACAGAAACTTCAAACTAATATAGACTTTTCAAAGTAAAACACAGGATTATCTTCCCGTTAGTGTAACTTTCACCTAGCTTAAAGTATATATACAGAGAAATTTATTGATATTTTGTTTTCAATTAATATTTTTATTTTTTCTGCACAGAAAAAAATACGTAGTAATGGCAAATGATTTTAACCTTGCCGCAAATAGAATTTACATTCGGATCGTTCCCAATAGCAGTTTCTATTTGTCGCAACTACAAAATTGCTGTTACATTAAATACAATTGAGCAAATGCAAAAATGGTTTTAACAAATGCGATTGTGTTTGTCCCAAATGCAAAAACTGTCCTACCAAATACAATTGTCTTTGCCCCAAATACAATAATCTTTGCCCCAAATACAATTGTCTTTGCCCCAAATACAATAGTCTTTGTCATAAATACAATTCGACAAATGTCAAAATTTTTTTAAATTTTTAGATTTTATTTACAAACAAAAATAAAATTAAAGATTTTTCAGAAATATATACATACATACGTATGTACAATGAATTGGTGACTTAGATTTAATTATATCTAAAATATTAATATAATACATAATAAGGCAATTGAGAGCACAATATAATAATACATACATATATAATATTATATAACATTATAAATAATATAATATACATACATTATAGTACATAATACATAAACTTTATTTATATACAGACTCCGAACGACAGATTTGAGAAGCTTTTTCATGGCAATCAGTTACTCTCAGAGCTTTTGCCAGTAGTTTTTTGAGTGGTAGTCGCCGAAAGAAATAATTTTTTCATATTTCTTTTTTTCAAGATGTCAGAGTTGAGATTTGAACCCGGCACTATCGTCTTAGTTAGCCAACACACTAAATACTAGACCGCGACGAAGGTATGCTCCTGTAAAACACTCACACATATTTGCTTTTTTTCACACGCACGTGTTTTTAATACCGCAAACAAAATTCAAACGAATGAAAGAAAATATCTAAACAATAAAACGAAACTAACTGCGGATTGCATTTGAAAATACAAGACTACTGTTACCACAACAGCAATCCGTATTTGGCTTAAATAATTTTCTCATGTAATCTCAAATTAGAAAACATTTGATTTTAATAAATTGCTGTTGACATGAATTTTTAAATGCAATTTCATTTAAGTTAACGAAAATTCAATTTGGATCAAATAATTTTGCTCTTGATTTATGTCAACTGCAATTTTGTAGTTGCGACAAATACAGTGTATTCACAGAAATTATTTGTGGCAAATAGAATATCATTTAAATCAAATACTTTTTATTTGGGACAAATACAATTTCCTCAACTGCAAAAAGTATTTGCCATAACAACACTTTTTTTTTTCTGTGTGTGCATGTAGAACCGAACATCAAATTATCTGCCCGATAACATTCTAACATTATCCGAAGGGAAAAATTAATACTCCTGCTACAGATGAAAAATATAAGTTTCAATTTCAATCAGATCCTCTTTTTGTAAATAGAAAAGAAAAAGTAACTATCTCTGCAAATATGGAAGGCTAATGCTTGGGTTAAGAAATACTTTAATGAAGACTCTGTGTAATAAAAATCATTTGAAAACATATTACTTTTAAAACTGAGTACCAAATTGCTTGTAGGGTAATAACAAATATTTTGTTTGATAAAATTTAGACATTAAAACGTGATTCATACTTAACTTTAGGCCGTTTGAGTCACACATTTTAAACAAGAACTTCATGTTCTACACATGTTTAGTGTCACATTTAAAGAGTACGAAAAACATAAAAAAGAAACGAAAAAAAAAATTTTGAGTTATGGTTGTATTTTAATTATTTTTTCAAAAAGATGAACAAAAAGCACTCATTATATTAATAAATGACTTCTTAAAAAACAAAATTTTTTTTGGAATACTTGTTTATTGAACATTTGTAAAAAACATGATTAATTACTAAAACAAAATTTCTTTTTTTTCAAAGAAATGTTTACAATTAATTTTTAAATTAAGAAGTACTACCAAAGTTCCAGAAAAAACGTGCCTAAAATAAATGACAGTTGTGGGAATTGAATTTAAAGTAGTGAAGAGATATTTGACGTTAATGATGGTTTAAATTATCGTTTTTAATATTTCACTACTTCTATCATGTGCAGCATCATCATCAGTAATACGTTATTTAAGTAACTTTTTGCATACGTACTTGGGGTATTCATAAGATGTGGTTTTGTGACATATTATTTTAAGATTTTGTTTTTTTTTTTTTATTAATAAAACAAAAATACAAATTTATGACAACAAGTCCTAATACCACATACGTTGTAAATGCCCCAATTATGTATATTTTTGAAACCTTTTCTTGACAATGAATTAATAAAAATAGTTAAGAAGGATTTATAACTAATAAACACTAGCGGAGCTGAACTTATTTTTGACCCCCAATACGAAGGTGTCATCAGAGCTCTTTGTGTTATAATTCCCAAAATCTAATTTCAGTTACTAAGTGGAATATGATTGTCATTTAGTGTATAACTATTTTAACATAAGTATTTATAGTTTTAAATACCATCTTTTGGAAAACGTCTTCTGAGCAGAGACGAAATAGCCATAGAGACATGTTTATCACCCTAAACAATACATTTCAGATTATATTGGATGTTTTTGCCTATATGGCGAAAAATATTTTTTGTTTTTAATAATACAATAATTTAAAATCAAATTATAAATTATTAATTTTTAATATATAAATTCTGCCTTTTTTTCTATTTTTCATGCTGGTATTACTCGTTTTCTCTATATCAACAATTAATCTTTTCGGATATCTGAGTTGAGAGTAATTTTATTTTTATAATTTTTTAATGCAGTCAGGGTTGTCAGATAGTTTTCAATTTTTATCCCTGATTTTGAAATTTATATCCCAAAAAATCCACAAAACGCTGATTAGTTCATCCCCAAAAATCCCCACAGGAACTGTATCAATAATTTTGCATGTATATATGTATTTTTTATTATTTACCTCTGTACTTAGTGGAATTACCCTGATTTCTAATAAGGTCCAAGAAGGGTTTTGGCATTTAGTCCACAAGTCTTTAAAACATATAAATTGCAAGGTTCTTCCACACACCTTAAACAACTGTTACTTATTAGTAGGGTTTTTTCTCGATTACCCGCCTTGCCAATTTGCAATAATTTTTTAATAGGATTAAAATCTGGAGACTGTGCAGAATTTGACGCCATTATTTTGAAACAAACGTTTTCCTCGTTTCGGTGTGGGCTTCGGGTCGTTAACTTGTTGAAACACCCATCGATGTGCCATTTCATATTGAGCATAAGACATCATAATGTCGTTTAAAATGCACAGGACATCTATGAAAAATATTCCCATACCATTAAGGGAAAATGTAATTTGTGGTCGGACGAAACTAAAATTATCTTGTTTATCTCCAAAAGAAGTAGTTCAACTATAATAAGACCCTCTAATACTGAATTCCTCCGCAATAAAAACCATAAAAATAGGTGGCGGAAATATAATGGAAACACGTTGAAAAAAATTTTATATGAAAGTATGAGTTGTAAACAAGTTTATACGCAAGTCTTGCTTATAAACTCATATTTTCATATGAAGTTTTAAAAATCGCCGAAAATTTGTCGATTATACCCAAAAAAATCCCCATCCCCAAATGAATTTTTTTATCCCCATTTCAGAAAAAAAATCTCCATTTTGGGTATAAATCCCTTACTCTGACAACACTGAATACAGTTAATAGAGATTCGTGCTAAATGGATACACTAAAAAAAGTTAACACTTAGTGATCATTTCTAATCATTTCCATCAATTTATTACTCGATAGTATTGAGTGCTTCCATTGTATTAAATGTGTCCATTTGCTTCAACACTTTAAACAAACAGATTTTGTTTTTAAAAGAAAACAATTTCATAAATTTTTGTGTTTTTAAACAGAATTTTGTTCTGGTCGTTAGAATTAAAATTTTCCGTAAAAACATCGAAGAAAACATACAACTCTTAGGCTCATTATTAAAACTTGCCGTTAGTTAAAGGTAGGATTTTTTCAGATAGATACATTACTTTTTTTTATTAACCAATACTCAGAACTAATATGGAAATTTCAAGACAGATAAATAGATTTTTTCATCCTCAATTATTTGTAAGCGCCTTATGTCAATGAGGCAAGTTGCTGTCAGTTGATCACTCAGAGGCCAGTGTTATACTTTCGCCCTTGAATGATCTAAAGCAATTGCCCCAATTGTCGGTAGGTGTTGATGGTGACTAGCAGAGTTGGGTTTATTGCATTGAATTTATAATGCATTATCGTTTCCACTACCACTAAACCACTTAGTATTAATGCAGCAATATTGCAGCCACCACTAAATGCAGATAGAAATAGTTAACCACTAAATAAAACCATTTTAGTGTTAGTGGAAATTTATTGCATTAAAAAAAACAAATTTAGTGGTAGTGGAAATTTAGTGCATTAAATAAAATAAATTTAGTGGTAGTGGAAATTTATTGCATTAAATAAAAAAAATTTAGTGGTAGTGGAAATTTAATGCATTGAAAAAAACAAATTTAGTGGTAGTGGAAATTTATTGCATTAAATAAAAAAAATTTAGTGGTAGTGGAAATTTAATGCATTAAAAAAAACAAATTTAGTGGTAGTGGAAATTTATTGCATTAAATAAAAAAAATTTAGTGGTAGTGGAAATTTATTGCATTAAATAAAAAAAATTAGTGGTAGTGGAAATTTATTGCATTAAATATAAAAATTTTAGTGGCAATGGAAATTTATTGCATTAAATATATCGATTTTAGTGGTAGTGGAAATTTAGTGCACTAATTTTGAATAATTAGTGGTAATGGAATATAACTCCATTGGCACTATAGTGGAATGGAAATTTAGTTCCACTACCTCAGTTCCACTATCGTTTTAATATACCTTCATATATGGATATATTATTATTATATGCATACATAGCTAAAGTCAATGTCAAAATAAATTGTTGTGAATGTTATTTTCTTAATTTACTGAGTCCGCCTGTATAAAGTAAATAATTGTTGTTATTGTTTTAATAAGAATTTTAGTACTTTCAAATGTAATATATTATTCAGTTCACCATAGGTAAGATTTTAATGGCGCGGACTGCTAATATTGCCAGGCGCTAATCATTCAGAAGTAGTGCACTAAATTTCCATTACCACTAAAATCGATTCATTTAGTGCACTAAATTTGCACTACCACTAAATTTGTTTTATTCAATGCACTAAATTTCCACTACCACTAAATTTATTTTATTTAATGCACTAAATTTCCACTACCACTAAATTTATTTTATTTAATGCACTAAATTTCCATTACCACTAAATTTGTTTTTTTTAATGCAATAAATTTCCACTACCACTAAATTTATTTTTTTTAATGCAATAAATTTCCACTACCACTAAATTTTTTTTATTTAATGCAATAAATTTCCACTACCACTAAATTTGTTTTTTTTAATGCACTAAATTTCCACTACCACTAAATTTTTTTTATTTAATGCAATAAATTTCCACTACCACTAAATTTGTTTTTTTTAATGCAATAAATTTCCACTACCACTAATTTTTTTTATTTAATGCAATAAATTTCCACTACCACTAAATTTTTTTTATTTAATGCAATAAATTTCCACTACCACTAAATTTGTTTTTTTTAATGCATTAAATTTCCACTACCACTAAAATGGTTTTATTTAATGCACTAAATTTCCACTACCACTAAATATTATAGGCGATAATGCACTATTTTTTCCACTACCACTAAATTTAGTGGAAAATTAAATCTAATGCAATAAACCCAACTCTGGTGACTAGTAAGCGTCCTCAACTAAGTGTGTTAGCTGTTATCTTACTAGAAGGTGGCGCTGTACTTTTGTTCATTCGTTTCTCTAACCACTATACCATGACCCCGCTTTTTGTTATTACAAGTATACTTTAAAATAAAGTGACCCCATAAAGTTATTGGGAAGATTTCCTTATCTTTAGGGTAAACTTTACTTGTAGTAAAAAAAGGCAGTTTATCTGTCTGATTAAATCCTTCTAGTTATTTTAAGTACAAAAAAATTAGTACAAATACTCCGTACTTGGTACCTAATACTTTGTCAGCAGTACTAAATATGCATCTAAATTTTGTGCATAAAAATTAAATGGTTTTTTTCCATTGGTAAAAAAAATATTTGAAAAAATCCCACTAAACTGGTGTTTTCCAAGTCTAGTTACCGCACAAATTTAGAATTTATTTAAATTTTTTTTTTTAATTAAGACCAATACTCAGGGGTAAACCCCTAATAAATGCTGTGCATTGTATTGGAATTTTTGTGGAAAGGACAGTACATTATAACAACAGAACATATATACTGTTTATCTTAAATTATTAAGCGTCTTAGGAATGCGACAAATGTCTGTTAATTGATCATTCAAATGCAAGTGTTATACCTTCACCCTTGAATGATCAACAACAATTGATCCATCATTAAATGTTGATTGCGATGAGTGTCTTCGCTAAGTAGGCTTTTAGCTGTTTTTCTGCTACTTCCCAATAGGTGGCGCTTTTCTCCTGATCATACGTTTTTCGTTGTCAAAGGTTAAGGTGGAATAGAATGGAATGTCAGGGAGTTGTTCTACCAGAAGAACACATTCCACCCTATTTTCACCTTTGGCATTGGCATTAAAAAACGAATAATCAAGAGAAAAGCACCACCTACTGGAAAATATTAAATACACCTACCTACTAAGCAAAGATCCTCACAAGAATAGACTTCCAACGATATATTCCTGTTGATCATTCAATGGTGAAGATGTAACACTAGCCTTATTTATTATTATTAAATTGACAGTAATTTGTCTTATTCGTAAGGCACTTGATACAAATTTCTGATCAAATAATTCCAATACAATGTACAGTCAGAGTAGGGGCTTACTTTCCCGAGTACTGATTTCAATAAAAATAAAATAAATTATGCACTATCATCTGTTTTCTAATAATCTGACATGGAGACAGAAAATGTGTAGGCTTGTTCTAAAAATCATTTAAAATATTGGTCTTGTTTATATTATCTCTTCCTTTCTCTTGAATTATACAGGGGATTTAACCCACTAACATAATGATTCAGCTACTAGTAAGTATACCGTGATTAGTGACAGTCCGTCCCGAGGCCACTATACAGACTTTTCCCCTAAAAACAAACACCTTAACTGAAAGAAAGTATCTGTTGTCTTTTTTTTTTCTTGCCGAGACAAACATTCCTTTTAATCTACGAAATAATCATGGCTAATAACTCTTTTATACCGATCAATTGAATTGAATTATCAAACTGCTCTCTTACATGGTGTTTTTTTTTATTTTTGTTATTTTTGTAGTTATTTGTTATATTGAAATGTCGCCAAATTTTTTACAACTACGTGGGTTGTTTTTTTTTTTTTAACGTCTAATACACTTGTTAAGCCTTTCAAAAATAAAAACGTGTCCTTATTATAAACCACTTAATAAATTAATTTTCGCTTGTCATAAAATCTTTCATGACATGTTTCAGCTGTTATTTATGGGGTTTCATATTTCTTAGGCAATTACATTAAAACCAATTTTTTTAAACACTATTTCATATTAAATTAAGCCAAAACACACTAAAAGCTTAATTATTTAAAATATTTTAGTTTTTTTTCTTCTTTTTTGTGTTTAATATGTTGTATGTGTATTATGTGCTGCAACTTTAGTTATATTTAAGCCAAAAATATAAACAAAACCACAACAATTTATAAAACCCTGGGTGGTCTTTTGGTTTTGTAAAAACGACGTATTAAAAACCAACTAAATATTAACAAAATATTAAATTAAACATAAAAAATAAAATTTCTAGTAAATTATTGATTTACATACATACTCGTACATAGTATGTATGTTTACAAACAAACCCGAAAAAAACTAAAGTTTAAAACTGCGTTTAAATTACAAAATAAAACAACAACAAAAAATGTTTACAGGTTTTGTGGTTGGCTATGGATTTTATAAAATACTGTTGCAAAAAAAAAATATATATTACAATAAAATCGAATGCGTAAAATTTCACAATAAAAATTGGTTTAAATTGTTACACAGTGACTCAAAATATTTATATTTTTCCAGCTTCTATTTCTGGCAATTAAAATTTTATCTAAAACCGTATATAAGCACATACACTGAAATACTCTGAAATTGCAATGAAACCACAAACAAGCATTTAAAGGCCAGTTTACAAATTAAACTGAAATGTATAGATTTAATTAAATGGATTAAGAGCTCATAGCCTAAAGGAGCAATCGGTAATTAAATAAATTTATAAATAATTTCAATAAAATCAAAGAGATAACGTTGAATTTTTTGCTTGTTTTATATTTTTCAAAATTATTGTTCATAAATCCACAACAGTAAAACAGATTTCTTTCTTTTTTTAATTTAAATTGTAAGTTAGTAGTTTAAGCAGGTTTGAATTTGAAATAAGTGATAGAGAGGGCCTTTTAAATTTACATTTAACACCAAATTAATCGACCAGACATTTCGGTATTTCTGATGCTTTTAAGCACAGACAACTGTGATTGATTTTTTCTGCAAATGCTCTCATGGCGTAGGCAAGAGCATTCGCCTAGAACAAAAAACAGGTGCTCTATTCTGTAATTCTTTTAAGCTAAAACTCTAAAATTTTGTGTTTTTAAAACAGGCTGGTTAGAATATATAACATTAATAATTTTAGAGATAATAGATACGAAGCTTTTAAATTACAATACGATTTCAAGAATTGTATTTGTAGCCAAAAAGTCTTAAATCAAGTTTATAAATTTTTAGCGATAGAGTTTTAGCTTAGGAGTGTTACAGAATAAGGCCTCAGCACAGATTAAAATCCCAGCCAAGGAGAAAATTAAGAGACAAAAATTCAGTTTTCGAGGTTTTAAGAAGTCAACCCAAAAGAAGCCGCTCCATGATATTCCACTTTATGCCCCTTGGGATTGCCACTGAATCGAATAATCAGGAAAAAAAACGCCACCTACTAGGAAGTAGTAGATGATAACTACCTGCTTAAGCTATATTTACACTACCTAAGTGCTCATCTGATTATAACAGTTTATAACAGTTACAACTCAGACGGCAATAATTTTGAAAGTAGAAAATGTTCTATTTTTAACTGAGCTCAGGCAAAAACATACATACATACATAACTGGCCTTTACAACCCTGTGTCAGAATTACGGCCCAGCACTCATGTTGTGTGTGTAAAGTTTTATCCATGAGTACCAGGACCTGCAGTTTAATGTCGACTTCGAACGACAGACTTGAGAAGCTTGTTCATGGCAATTAATTACTCTCAGAGCTTTTGCCAGAAGACTGCTGAGAGGTAGTCGCCGAAAGAAATATTTTTTTTTATAATTTTTTTTTTAAGATGTCGGAGATGGGTGTCGAACCCAGAGCTCATGTCTTAATAAGCCAACACACTAACCACTAGACCACGGCAAAAACAACTAAAATTAAATTAGATTTGTATTTAAACTATCTGCGTCCGCTTTTGATATAAAACTCAGATGAGAAACTTAGGTAGTGTAAATATACCTTTAAGCAGAGACGCTCACCACTTCACAATACACAATTAACATCGAGGCGTCATCTATCTAACTGCACATGGGACAATTGCTATTGATTAGTCAAAGGTGAAGGTAAAACACTGGCCTTTGAAGTGGTCAAATGAAAGCAACTTGTCTCATTTCCATACTGTGTAACATTAAAAAAGACGTTTAATGGATAAAAGCAAAATAGTACATCTATCTTCGACTTCGATAAGTCAGCATGAGTAGGGGTTTACTTCCATGAGTATTGGTCTTCGAAAATAAGGACTTTGATGTGAACATGGCATGTTCTGTCTTTGAAGTCAATTGGCATAAGAAGAAGATATAACAAAGTTGACCACAACGTTAAGAGTTAACGTCATTTTTAAAGGACTATAGAGCAGTGAAGATCAACAATACGCATTAAGCAGTATCTTTGTTGAAAATCAACAAAATGATCTTATATGGATTGGTACTTTAGAGATTTCGAAAATCTGTTTTTCTGATTAGACTATTCATGCAGAAGTTGGCAGTTGTCAATATACTCCAATACTCTTTTGAACATGTTGTTGAACGCTCTAGTGCATAGATGCCCAGTAGTGGCTGATATTAGCAAATTAAACTCACACGTATACTTACGCTCTTTTGTTTGATCGCCAATCAACCAAGAGAAAATCAGCATATTAAGTGGGAGAGACAAACTACACTTGCAGAACTTCTGTGTCTTATTATATATATGTATATATATTATATATTGGTTGATTGCCGATTAAACAAAAGAGCGTAAGTATACGTGTGAGTTTAATTTGCTGATATCAGCCACTACTGGGCATTTTTGCTCTAGTGGTTCATTATGACTTAAAAAATTAATTACAGATAATTCGACAAAATTAGCTCCATATACATACATATATGGCTCTTATCTATTATAACCTACTCTACTATACTCATCTCTTCTCTTCTCTACTCTACTGTCTCATTCTGGTTTATTACATTTCAATCTAATCTTTAAAACTGTACTTTACTTTACTGAGGTCTATTACAATACTTTAAAGGGTATGCTTACATTGAACTGTTTTTTTTATAAGGCTACCTTCTTCCTTTCTCTCACTCTCCTTCTATTTCTATTTAGCGATACCAATTAAAAGTGGAATATCGCATAATCAACCTCTTAATGAAAATTAATTTAATTGTACTTTTTTTCTGGTTTATGTTTTTACTTATTAAACGAAGATTTTCTTATTTCTTTAAGTCTTTATAGATTTTTAAGGAACAAGGACAATAATTTCATAAAAAAGGACAACAGCAATAGCAAGAAATACAACAAAGAACAGCCACAACAGAAAACAAAAATAAAAACATAAATTTTCTTCAATTTTCACACTGATAATTATAATCATCTACAGAGTGAGTAGATGTGCGTGGTAGCGGTGACATTATAATTATCATGCCACATTATTATTGTATGTGCCACATAGTGGTGCTTAAAAATAAGTAAATGCCGCACAACAACAACTATATTTTGACCTCATTATCATTATAATTGTTGTCATTGCTGTTGTTTTCTACTTGTTACTGCCTGACTGTGTGGAGTATCTTTTTGCCTTTTGGTGATGAAATGAATGAAAGAAAAACTGACAAAAAAATAATAAAAATACTGGCAGTAGATGTTGCATCTACACTTCACAGCCGTTATAGAGATTTGTTTAATAAAACCCCTGGAAGAAAAACAAGCAAGAAAAAGAAAAGATGCATTTAAATGTGACAAGAATTAAAGAAAGAGTGCAGAGAGAATAGAAATGAAATGAAAAATAAAGAACCACTACAATAATTATGAGGTCGTAAGAATAATAACCAAAGAAATGAAAAGAAAATATAACGAAAGGGTTACGGGGTCTTGAAGTGAATATCCAGCTCATTAGGAAAAGAATCTAAATGA
Source organism: Metopia argyrocephala (assembly GCA_963576795.1). Classification (NCBI taxonomy): domain Eukaryota; kingdom Metazoa; phylum Arthropoda; class Insecta; order Diptera; family Sarcophagidae; genus Metopia; species Metopia argyrocephala. Next base: position 167,204,699 of record OY756208.1, on the reverse strand, counting down.
GGACAAAGGAAGAAAGATAAAAAAATATGCAACAGATTTTCAGTAGCTTAAGGCGCAATTTGCTTTTAAGAATGAAATTGAATTTTTTTTTGTTTGTTTTGTTTTTTACAAGACCAGATTACTTTTCTAGACAGAAATAAAAGCCAGCGATTCCAAAAAAAAAAAAAAATATTAAGCATTACATTGAAACTGTCTAAGAGATCATAGTTTTCCTTAAAACTATAACATTTTCAATTCCCCTAATAATTAAACATCAACTCACAAAAGAAAAAATTATTTTCTTCCTCTCAGTTTTGCTTCATAAAAGCGTATGTTTTTTCAAGTAATCGAAAAACCTTTATTTTCTTTATCTCTTTTGCAATTCAAACTCAAACACAATTTCAATCTTAATGGCAAATAATACCTAAAAAATAATAAGAAAAAAAAAAAAACAAAGAGAAGAAAAAGTAAAACAGTCTCAAAATCAAACAATTGTTTTAAAACTACCTCTTAAAAAAATAATAAAAACACTAAAAATCATATTCATCAGCAGACAATGTCAAAATATTCCGTGAAATATTTCTTGTTTCTTTCCACCAATAAATTTCAATGTAAAAAGTTTAGAGCAAACAAGGAAAATGCCTCAAAGTTTGTTAAACTACAGCTGAAAAGTGTGTAGTTGAAGTACATTAAGTAATTGGTAACGCAACATATTGTAATACGGTATAACTGTTCTCTTTTAGGTTTATACCTACTATGACATATATAAACTTATATTAGTAACTAAGTAGTAGAATCTGTTCTCATCTACATACATACTTAATTCACTATTATATCCCAATTCCAGAGTTACGACCTAGCTTCTCACAGTATACATATTGTGTGAGTCATTTTTATTCATGAAAACTGGGATCTTCCAGAAACCATACGACAGACTTGAGAAGCTTGCTCATGGCGATCTTTGGCATTCAGAGCTTTTGCCAGAAGGTTGCGAGTAATAGTCGCCAAATAAAATTTTTTTAATATTTTTTTCTTTCAAGGTATCATAGCTTGGTTTGAACCGGTATGATCCTCCATATCCCTGGGAACATAAAACAACAAATTTCCATCGTTATTCTTCCTATATAATACTCCATTACACATCTCATACAAACTATGCTTCGACTTCTGAAGTACATCCCTCAAATCCTTCAATTCTCCGTCCCTATTCTGACATATAATTAAATTTTCCTCAAATGTATTCGATTCAATCACAAGTATATTAGTAGACCTGCTAAGCGTATCAACATGCTGCATTCTGCTGCCTGACAGATGCTCCAGATCGTAGTCAAAATTTTGTAGTTCCAAAGCCCATCTTGGAATTCTTGGATTCAGTTCCTTCTTATTAAGTGTCAAGGCCAGAGAATTACAATCTGTGACAATTTTAAACTTCCTCCCCTGAAGATATATTCTAAAAGGTTTCAGTGCGTAAACTATGGCCAAAGTTTCGAGTTCAAAGCTGTGATATTTCGATTCGGTATCTATTGTTCTCTTTATCTATTCGTCGAGTAAGCGAATATACTACATACTAGACAACGGTGACCACATAACCTTAACTGCTAAACTAATTTCAACAAATTTATCAACTCCGAATACAAAACACTACTCAAATTTCTTCTGTTCAACTCAATTTTTCTCTCCTCGGTTTTATCTTATTCAAGCACATTATACCCTACTCTTTTCAGACTTATTGAAATCCATTCTACTCAACTTTATTTTATTCCAATCTTCTCAAGTATACTTTCGTCTAATACTATATATTCTGATCCACCCTTTTCTACTGTATTCGTTGCCACTCTACTCTAAGTGAGTCTACTACACTACTTTATTTCACTCCACTTTTTTTATCCTACTCTTACCTATTCTAATCTTGCAGCCAGAATTATTTTGAAATTGAATTATATTCTAATCTGCTCTACTTTAAGCTACTCTGTATTCAAAGTAATTCTTTTTTTAATCTGCAAAATTTTTGAAAACCAAATAGTGTACCTCTACTTTTCCTCCATATCTATAGTTTTATCTATTTTCTACTACATTAATACTATATAGTATCCTGAAAAAAAAAAAAGAAAACCAAAGCACATACCCAAAAGTCAAATAATAAGAATTAAATGTATAACAAATATTGGCTGAAAACTAAAGAATATGAACTTTATCTGTACCTTTTACCAACTCTCTAACCTTATACTATACTTATATATCAATATCAATGATATAAAAATAAACGTAATACATATTTATAAAAAGCTGTGAAAACATGAGTTAAGTCATTGGAGGAATAAAAGAAGACATTAATTCTTTAGTGTTTTGGAAAGAAAAACATTTCCTAAAAGGATATGTTTTTAAGGAATGAAAAAGAAATAATAAAAGAAATTATTTCTGTATATCTTAAGTAAATACGAAAAACTAAAAATAAGCTAGACTCTGCTAAGCAAAGACAACAACCACTTTTTTGATGAGTAAGACTGATATGTGGATATATAAGGTATATACATATTCGGTACTAAGAAAATATGTTTTTTTTTAGAAAATATTAACACAAAATCTAAATTTAAAAACCGTTAAATTATTTCCTTAAAGGACTTTAACCTTTTGAAGTTTTTTTTACAAAAATATATAATAAAAAAATATTAATATTTGAAAAGCTTAAGCCTGTTGCGTAATAATAAAGTTTTGAGAATGTTGTCTAGCCAATGTCTACTTAATAATCATAACAATGGGTCAGAGCTTGTTGTTTAATAAATAGGACAACATAAATACATACATACATAATTGGCCAGTACAAGCCTGTGTCAGTGTTACGGCATAGCTTCTCGCAGCACTCATGTTGTGTGTGTTAATTTTTAGCCATGTAGTGGTTTACCACTAACCACTGATCGAATGGAGCATAATATATTTATGAATTTTTTCAAAAGGTTATGAAGTCGGACAGACTTGTCAAAAAATCTGTCATTCAGATGCATTTCACGCCACACTGTTATAGTTTTTTAACATACACGTTTTTTTGACAAATCGTACGACTCGATAGGATAGTAGTACACTGCCGACTTTAATCGACTTATAGATGCGACTCAAATTTTTTATAAATGAGACTTCAACAGTAACCAAGCACCATGCAGGATAAAGGTTTCTGAATTTTTGTTACAAAACTTTAGAAAATCAATGGTTTGAAGGAATGACTTACAATTGTTGTTTTTTTTAAGGTAGATATATGGGTTTTTCATCCCATAGTGCAGATTATAATATTGTTTATTGCTTCATTTAATGTTTTTTCTTCTTTTTTTTATTATATAAAATTTTTATGAATTTTCTCCGTTTCAAAATTTCAATTCCTTTTCTATGCTGATCTCCTTGGACAAACAAAATCCCAATTCAAACACAGCCAGTCAAGCTTATCAATGGTTTTTGTAAAGAGTCTTCCAAAGTAATTTTCATTTTTTCTCTTTTTTTAGTTTACAAACGTTTAAATAACAAATAATCCCAACATTTTACGCAAGTAATACGTTCGTTATACATCCTGACCTGTTTCCCTTACCACAACATAATATTGTGTCACACAGCCTTATTACAAAGAAAACGTAACAACTTCAATGACGACATTTAAGAACAAGTATTCAAACAGAGCTGGGAGTTAGACAGTAACAGTGCAGTGATACATAAATTTCTAGAATATTTGCTGGTTTTCTTATTTCATATTGTTAATATTGTTTTTACCAACAAATTGCAATATTTTGTCTACAGTTTGGGATTTTCTTGTTACATTTTTTATATTCTCCCCCTGATCCTTTTTAGCAACAATTTGTTTATTTTTATGGCTGCTTAATATTGAGTTTTTTTTTTACCCATTTTGTTACAGATTAAACACAAATGATAGACAACTTATAGTCGATTTTTATAAACCCAGTTGAGTTTAATAGGGAACATTTTTTACAAATGGAGTTTTTCAAATAAATAACTCAAAACATATTTTATGTACAGGCAAAAAAAAAAAGAAAAACTTCATTTGAAAATATTTATTAAAAATAATATTTTAGAGATTTTATTTATGTTTTAGCTTAGCAAGTCCTTTTGGTAGTTGGAGTGTGTAGTTGTCAAAATTTATGAGATTTTTGTTTAAGGATTACAACAGAAACTGATTAAAATCTTAAGATTTACGAGTATTTTTCTTGTGTCACAAAGTAAATATAAAAGTAATAAAAATGTCAAAGTATTTTATAAATTGATTTGTATGTACAAATTCGTAGAGAAATAAAAACCAAAAAACTTCTAAGAATTACAACTTTTCTTTAACCAATAAGATGGCAAAATAATCATTCTACAGGAAGATGCTATAATTTTTGCAACCATCAGTAAATGTCAGATGACTTGGTTAAAGTAAACAGATACCAAATTTACGTTAATAAGAGATGAATTGCTATGGTCCTTAAGATATACTTCTTTTGCGTTACTGGTATTGATATAGATTTACCAATTGTAGAGAACCCCAGGTACACGCAGTTAGGAATGAATCGGCGGTCTTAACAGGTAATTTTGTTAAAACACTTCAAGGTATTACATTGCAAAGTGCAGATACTGCTTGAGCTGCGGGTCATTGATTTACAAAAACACATATCGTCGTGCGGGAGTTTATGCGCTCTATCCGCCATTTTATATATCTCGAATTAATGATGCCATTTTAGGTTTCCGACACCAAAATTTTTAAAATCTGCAATCCGTTTTCAGCTATTGGTCTTGTAACGTGCCGTCACAAATGTTTGTAATTATATTTATATTCATGTTTACATTTATATTAACGTTTGTGTATAAGACCACCACTACTAGCTAACTAACACTGGTAAATACTAAATGTTTTGTTTAGTAGTGGTAGCAGCCGATCGAGTTTAGTTAATATAAATAAAAGTTTAAAAGCAACCGACAGCGACCTCGTATTTAGTTGAATACACGTTCTATCGAATTTTTCTTGTATTCGTATTTAAATGAATGTAAGATCCCCCGAATTTATTTTACATTCGTAAATCGTATTTAGTTGAATACAAGATCTACCGAATTTGTCTTGTATTCGTAACTTGCATTTAACCGAATATAAGATCCCCCGAACTCATCTTGTATTCTCATTTATTTCGCAGGTTATCTACCGACGGACGAGAGTCGAGACGCTAACCGTTTGCCGTACTCAGAGATCCAATGTAGCAGCGCCCTTATATTTTGAGTATTTTACTTTAAGAAATTTTAGTTTAAGGTTTTCGTCAGGGTTGTCAGATAGTCAATTTTTATCCCCAATTTCGAAATTCATATCCCCAAAAATCCCCAAAACCTTTATTAGTTCATTCCCAAAAATCCCCTCATAAACTACATCTATAATTTTGGATGTATATACATATTTTTTATTTGATATATGAATTTCAAAATTCAACTAAAAATCTTGACGACATTCTTTTTAAACCAACCTCTTGCTCGCTTCGATGTGTGCTTCAGGTCGTTATTTTGTTGAATTACTGATCGCTGTGCTACTTCATATTCAGCATATATATACCTCAATTATAAATAGATGTCCTGTGCCTTATTATGGAAAGCATTCCCATACCATAAAGTAAATATAAGTATAGAAGTAATTGTGGTCGGACGAAACTAAAATTAGTTTGTTTATCTACGAAAGAAGTAATTCAGCTGTAAGAAGACCCTGTTATACTAAATTCCTCCGCAATAAAAACCATAAAAACGGTAACGGAACATAATGATATGGGGATGCTATTATTTATATGAGAAAATAAATCAAACTAAAACCAAGGGCACACGTTATAAAAATTTTATATGAAAGTATGAGTTTTAAACAAGTTTATAAGCAAATCTTGAAAATTGATTTTCTATTGAAATTCTTTCATCGTGTGTTTCGAATGTAAGTAGTTTATAATATATAATTAAGCAAGCAAACAAATTTTAAAAATCGCCGAAAATTGGTCGATCATCCCCAAATGAATTTTTCTATCCCCATTTCAGGAAAAAAATCCCCATTTTGGGGATAAATCCCCTAATCTGACAACACTGGTTTTCGTTCAAAAAAATACTGTGCTTTAAATTTAAAACAACAACACCTATCGTTTTATCATTTCAAACGAAGCAGACCTTAGGTAAGATCCTGGACATCCTGAGCATACCTCAGCTGGGAAAACAAACTTCATCACAGTCTCTGAAACTGGACGAGATATCCAAAAACGGCTTGCAGACCTCGAGAAGCTAAAGTGGCATAATTAAATCGAGATATATAACAAATATGAAATAACAGATAGATCACATAAACTACCATACAACGATATTACTTCCACTCAAGCCATCCTACATTTTTTTAAGCGCAAAGACCATTTCCATTTTAATCTATATATGAAAATGCCATGTTGTCACTTTTGAGCCACTTTGTTTTATTGTTGGCCTTCCAAATTCTAGTAATTTTATTGTTTTTCTATATAATTTCTATTTTTTTTATCCTCTAACATTCAAAGTCAATTACCAGTAGCTTAAGGCAGTAAAAAAATATTTCATTAAGTTTTTTGTTTTATTCTCTACCTCTTCCCCCCAGTAGTTTGTGTTTTTACTTTTTGTACTGACAACCATTAAAACAAATCACATACACGTCTGTTTGTGATGATATGCCATTAATGATGTTTATGGTACTGACTTTAATATGGATTTGTTTTGTGATGATGGTGGTTATCATTATCATTCTCAACATCATATGAATCATATTCAGTCATATTATAATGATTTGATCTCATTAATATTACAGACATTCAAGCGTTAATACTATTATGACAGCAGCATATAATATAAGAATTTTAGTTGCTGGTATTGGTACTCGTAGTTGTTGTGTTTTATTAAATAAAAAATGTGTTTTAATTTATTAAGAAATTTCCCTCAAAACCTGTGGTAATGAAAGTTCTTTTATTAAAAAGGTTGTTATGAAAAATTTAATACTAATGTAGTAGGTGAGCTGGTCTTCGTGGCGAAATATTCATCTACTAGAAAAATGTATTCAAAGTTAAGAAAATCTATTTCTGTAGGCTTGAAAAGTTTTCTTATAATTACTTGACTTGTACACTAAAGCTTAAAGTGACAAGTGTTGATTAGACTGTGAAATGTTAAATTCTAAGCAGCTTATGAAAAATGATAAATTAAAATAAGATTTCAGCAGTAAAAAAAAATATTTATTTTAGTTTTTGGAATCCAATTTTTTAATAGGCGTTGTAAGCAGTGGGCCAGCAAATAATAACATCAACCGACATTGACAAGATGATAATAAAACAAATTTCAAGTTTATAGCTATAATTGAATAAAGAAGAGGATTTTAGGTAAAACAGCAACACTTTATCATTGAATATATCGTCGCAAGAATTGGATCATTTTTATCAGAAAAAAATACGCGTCGATTGGTCCCGGTCTCAGATTTCTACGATGAAAATAAATTCACTTACGCCGTCTGCATTTTGAAAAATACCAGTTTAATGTCAACTCCGAACGATAGATTTGAGTAACTTGGTCACGAAAATCAGTTACTTTCAGAGCTTTTTCCAGAAGTCTGCTAAGAGGTAGTCGCCGAACGAAACATCTTTTTTAAATATTTCTTTGCTTTAAGATGTCAGAGGCGGTGCTTGAACCGGAGCTCTCGTCTTAGTAAGCTAACACACTAACCACTAGTCTACGGCGACTACCATTGAATATAGGCTTCTTTTAATTATAAAAATAAGTTCAAAGTTGAGTATTTGTTTGTGATATGATTTCTTCATTGGCCTCAAAAATTTATTTTTCTTGAGTCATATAAAGAATTAGTAATTTATTATTTAACAGCGTTACACTTTGTGGGTGGAAAATTATTTATTTTATGGCCTAATGCATTCGTTTTTTTTCGACTCCTAATTAAATCCACACAATAAAATTATCTAATAATTGTTTTACCCAAGGAGATTTTTAATTTTGGCATCGTATAAACTGGCTCACCTTGACTTTATTGGTTTACAAATCCATCTTGACTACAGTGTGTTATGGTTGCAGTTGCGGTTACGAAGCGGTGCAAAAAGAAATCTTGCTTGCGGTTGCATAATATCAAACCATATGGCGAGAATAGGTGATGCGTTTATGGTCTATTGAAAACAAACGCATCATCATCTTGCTAAAGGTTTCCATATCCAAATAATCATTCACTTTTAAATTTATATGCACTAAGCTATGCAAGATGTCTATTAAAATCACAATATCGTTTGTCACTATAAACCCTGACACTTTTTTTATTTCTTCGAATAATGTATAGTAGGGTATTCGACAGTTTTCAGAATCCGGTTTTGGGTTTATTTGAAAATTCCGAATTTATAATAAACAGGTCTCAGTAAAAATTTTGTAAAAAAAACCGGTTAAATCGCAACGATTTATCTTTTTAAATTTTTTATTTTATTTTTAATTTTTGTCATTAAGCCAGCACTCAGGGGACGACCTGTACTCATGCAGTACATAGTGCTTGTCTATTTGAATATGTTATGGGAAAGGGGTAAAGGCGGATTTTCCCATAAATTTCGGACACATTTTTTTTTGCAAACGAGTTTTTTATTTACTAGATTTTTAGGTATGACTCTTGTATAAATTTTGTACTCTTATGATGTGGCAACCTTTTTTTATGTGGTTCGGACCAAATTTGAAATTAATTTAAATCAAGCTGAGAGTACTTGGCACAAAATCAGTTCTCTCGCTCTCTGAGAGAAATGTCAAACTACATATAAAAAAAATTTGGTCCGAACCAAAAATGTTTCAGAAACTTATGGGTGAATCCGCCTTAAGGGTAAATATATATATAATATAATAATATATATATTAAAAATTAATTTTTTTGTGAGGCCCTTCTTTCTTTAAAGTTGCCAGATTAGTAAAAAAATATTATACACTTAAGGGAATTACCTGGAAAGTATTTTTGTAGTTTTATACGTATGTATATAAAAAAAGTAGTCGCCGTGGTCTAGTGGTTAGTGTGTTGGTTTACTAAGACATGGGCCCTGGGTTCGACTCCAGGCTCTGGCATCTTCAAAAAAAAAGAAATATGAAAAAAATATTTCTTTCGGCGACTACCTCTCAGCAGTCTTCTGGCAAAAGCTCTGAGAGCCACTAATTGCCATGAACAAGCTTCTCAAGTCTGTCGTTCGGAGTCGACATTAAAATGTAGGTCCCGGTACTCATGGATAAAAAATGACACACACAACATGAGTGCTGCGAGAAGCTAGGCCATAATCCTGACACAGGGTTGTAAAGGCCAGTTCTGTACGTATATAAAAAAAGATTTAGATAAATAAAACAAAACGGTTATTCGATGTTTGAAAAGTGAAGATTTCAAAAATCGTTGCCGACATGCCTAAAAAACTGGGGAAACCGATTACTAAGAACCGTGTCGACTACCCTAGTGTATGGATCACTATGTAGAACTTTCGACGTCTGAAATTGAAATTCTGTAAAACATTTTATTATCACTGAAATTCACAGTGCAGAGATTCCATAGTATTGATCGTGCTTAGCTTTGGGTGGAGTAATGGTTTTTTTTCACGATAAATAGAGTGTAATGTGAACTGAACACGAAGTTTTGTTTGTTTTAGTTTCTTCTTAAATTAATGACTATCAAACACAAACTAAATGAGGAAGGTTGTTAGAAGTCAAGTGCCTCTTAATAGAAACATTCCAAGTGTTTCAGTTAAAGACTTATTCAACCACGAAAATTGCAAAAAGAAAAACTTCATTACATCCGGGTGTTACCTAGGCACCTCTCGTTGTTTTTCACTTTTCATTTAGATTGTAACACAAATTCAATTTAAATTTTTTCACATTTTTTTTTTTCTTTTTCTCCTTTTACCAAAAAAATTGTCATTAATTCCCTGTCGCAGTAGTGCCAGTAGCATTTGTCATTAAAGCTTTTCATTAAATTTTAAGTTTCTATTTTAATTTTTTTCTTCTTATTCTTCTGGTTGCTGTTATCATGTAGTTTTTCTTTTTGGTGTTGTTGTTATTGCCATTATTATTTAACTCTTATAAATTAAGCTTAACAATTAGTTTAAGCATCAGTAAAAATGTTCATTAAATGTGAAAATATTTTTTTCCTTTGAAACCCTCAACGAGTGCAGCCCACACAATATTTTTGAATCATTTTTTAAATGCTGATACTTGAGGGAAAAACAAATTCATATGTATGTGTGGAAATGCAACCATATGAAGTAAATAAAAAGGGATTAACCGCCAATTATGTGTAAGATTTAATAAATAAATAATTTCTGAAAAGCAACGATTACAAGTCTATACCATGGGTTAGTTCATTGGAAGTTTTATAGCAAGTGTTATGCGATGCTATAAAAAGAATATCTTGAACTCGATCCAGTATTTCATATATCGTACATGCCGTCGATAGCAACTAATGGGGATAAAATGGAATAAGAAGGCAAAAACAAAAAAGTTGTAATTCTGATTCATCCAAATAAAGTGACAATTACAACAAAAAATACAATGATAGTGAGAAAAAGAGAGTATGATAGAGTGAGTTGTGTTTTACAATACTTCGACAAACGCATTACAAGTTTATATAAAAAAAATTTAATTTCAACATATTGTTGCAAGAGTTTATGTGCTCTATCCGCCATTTCATAGTTTCTATATATCTCGGCTTAATGAGGCCACTCTAAGTTTTCGACCTCAAATTTTTCTAGCCGAAAACGGATTGCAGATTTTAAAAATTTTGGTGTCAAAAACCTAAACAAAAAATTGTTTTATAATTTATATTACATAAGTACATACATACATAACTGGCCTTTACAATCCTGTATCAGGATTACGGCCTAGCTTCTCGCAGCACTCATGTTGTGTGTGTCAATTTTTATCCATGAGTACCGGGACCTACAGTTTAATGTCGACTCCGAACGACAGACTTGAGAAGCTTGTTCATGGCAATTAGTTACTCTCAGAGCTTTTGCCAGAAGACTGCTGAGAGGTAGTCGCCGAAAGAAATATTTTTTTCATATTTCTTTTTTTGAAGATGTCCGAGCCTGGAGTCGAACCCAGGACCCTTGTCTTAGTAAGCCAACACACTAACCACTAGACCACGGCGACTTTATATTAATTGAAATAAAATGATCACTCCTACTGGGATTCGAACCCGGATTGCCAAACCATATAACGATATTTGAATTTTTGATTAATTTTTTTCATTAGTAGATTACTTCTTAAATGTGTATTTACAGCAAAATTTCACTTTATGCCCTTTTTAATAATTTAAAGGCTTAAAAGATTTAAAAAAATTTAATAAAATTAACAAAACGCAACTCAACAGTATACAACTCAAATGAGTGTGATAGTTGGCATCGAAATAAGTACAAAACAAAAAAATATGAAGAGAAGTATTTGACACCCACCAACAGCGTCAATAAGAGCAAGTACGACAAGCATGACAATTACAAAAGAAAAAAAAAAAAACAGCAACAATACACTATAAATGCTCTTATAATAACAACACTTATAACAATAACAACTACAACAACACTACATACATGATAATAATTAAATAATAGACCGAAAAACTTTATAAATACTTTAGTTTTCAATATCAAGTATTTGTTGCAACTGCTGTTGCTGCTTCCTTTCAATGTTCTAACTTTTGTTTAATTCACACCATGTGGCAGAATAACACTCATGCGTCCTTTTTGTTCCAATTGGTGCCAATCACCATGAATGACTTTTTCTTTAACAAAGTCTTTAAGAAATTAATAATTTTTATCGATCATAATTTTCTTAACGATCAAAAATGCTAAAGTCTTCGTCAACGGTATTTTGTGGTCTATTTCAGTTGTCGATTATATGGATAATTTTTGCGACATTTATTAAAAAAAATCGTTAGCGAAATAATTAAAATGTCCACAATGTTTCGTGCAGGATCCTTCCTCTATTGCCGTAAACACATCGTTGAAATGTCTGAAAGACAAAGCCAACTGGCATGGTTTGTGTGTATATACGTGTTTACTACACATCCCCATATAAAATATGTAAAACCTTTAAAATTGGTAATACTTTATTAAACTTTTGTAAATCAAATTAAAAAAAAATTATCAAAATGACAAACAAAAAATAGAGAATAATACCACGTGAAAAAATTACAACTACAACAACAACTATATACAAATAGGCTTTAGTAACACCGAGAAAAATTAAAAATAAAATTCAAATGAAATTAATGTGGGTAACACAAACCACATCCAGGCCAATCTGAATCAGTGTATACAGGCTAAAACACTTACAAAAGGAACAAGAACAAAATAACAATTTAATCTACTTAAAATCAATGAGAAAGCACGCAATGTGTTCTATCGGTACTACCAAGGGAGGTGCTCCGATGAAATTAAGGACTTGTTTCCGAATAGACGCATATTACAGACTACTCGTACCTCTCTCAGAGCACATCCTTTTGTAATTGATTGTGCAGTGTATCAAACAATGAATTATAGAGAGAATTCATTCTTTAGCCGCTCGGTTTGTTTGTTGAACAATCTTCCCACGAACGCTTCTTCTCCTAATTACGATATCGGTATGTTTAAAATAAATTTAAGTTGAAACTATTCACTCTTTCCCACTTCCCACAACATATTTTCCTAGAACAACACAATGTATGCATGTATGCATGAGAAGCGGTCATCCACTGCTTGCTGGCCTTAATAAAAAAAAAGATGTACAGTATTCCCCGAATAATTTCCCCGCGTTTAATTGCCTTTCACGCTTATTTACATAAATTTCTAAATCCCCGTATTTTTTCTTATCATTTTCTTATTAAATTCCATGGTTAATTAACTTTCGCTTAATTGCGTCATTCACTAAGTTATCTCAAACATATTTTCTACTAAATAAATATTATGCTGGTGTAAATAAGCCCGTCAGTAAAAATTCAGCTGATTTAGTTATTTTATATCCGAATCAGATTTTCAAAATAAAATTTATTGCTTTGAGGACAAATAAGCTTTTCTTGAAGGCTTTTTCGAGCGGGTGCAACTGAGAGAGAGTACAGAAGGGGAACGGCAACCCAAAAATTAAAGTACGAATGCGAAGCCGATGTTTTAAAACTTGGTAAGAGGAATTCGATTTTTAAATCAAATGACCAAAACTCGGACTAAGATTACAGAACCAGATGCCCTACGTAGTACAAATACCACTGTGAATGGACATTATTTTTAAACGATTAGAAAGAAATGTAATCGTTATCTCGAAGTATATTTTTCTGGTACCCATTACTCATTCGAAAACGTTGATTATCAGAAAACTGGCAATTTTTGCACAATTATCAAAAAATTTATTCAAAATACTCGTATTTATAAAATAAAACGGGAAAGTTTTTAAATGAAAGTCAATTAGTCGTAAATAACTTGATTGTTTCTTTCTAAACTGTTATTTAAAATATTATGTCAACTAAATGAGAATTATTTGTTAAAAAAAAAATTTTCAAATTATTTTTATTTTAATTTAGAGCTAAAAAAAATTTTTTTTGCAGTGTATTTCGTGGCAGTTAAAATGAAAAACTACCCATAATTACTGGAACTCTTTGAAAATATTACTCATATTATTTGAATAAATCGTGTTGTGTGAGCAAATGCTTAAGTTGCTGCCCGTATAACTGCAAGCCATGTATCACAAGCCTCAACCAAATGCAATTGAACTAAAATGTTGAATAGTTTTAATTTGAAATTTTGAATTGTAATTATTTTGCCATAAATTTGGAAAACTGTTTTTTACTTGGCTGTAAAGTAAGCAGTCATTATAGAGTTTTTCTTTTAAGCAATACACAGATATCAAGTTAAAATGGTTAAGTGGAGTAATTATTTGAAATCAAAAAAAAAAAAATTGAAATTGAAAAATTGACATTTAAAGACTTTTATGGAAAAATAAAAAAAAATGATTTATAACCCTAAAGTTTTGTCAGTACGAGTATTGAAATTCAAAAGACTTTTAAACAAAAATCAAAAATATAAAAGAAAACTTTACAAGATGAATAGTCAACTCTTTCTTCCTCTGCATATGAAATGAGTTTTTCAATAGGCAGTACATAGTGAGAGACCAAAGGTGTGTTGATTTGTTTATATTTCCATTTCTTGCACCTTTAACTTATCTATACACCAAAGCGTTAACAGTCAAGTCTGGCCTAAGATGTCCTTTTTTTAAAGGAAATTTTTCTCTTTATAAAATTTTAAATAAAGCCTATAGAAAAACGTGAACAAAATCCATCAAAAGGTTGGAAATTGAAAAATGGAAAATGAAACAAATGTGCAAAAATAATGGCAAATTGTAAAGCTAAAGGCTTAAGTAGAGTCTGTTTGTTTGCCTGCCTTCCCATGTGCCTTTTATGTTTGAATTTCAATTGCTTTGAAACATAAATTTTAATAAAACGGCAGAAATAGGAGTACATACAGGATTTAAGAGAGTCCTATTTAGTGATTTTTATAGTAAAACTTACAGAAAAACATCAAAATAATTAAAAATAATTTATGCTTTCAATATGCTAAATAGTCCTCTACAGACTAGAAATAATAAAGTTTTTAGCATTGAGTGGTAAAATAAACATATAAAATGTTTTTTGTTAATAAAATATTTGGGGTATTGAAATAGTCGTTTTAAAGTCATATATTTTAAAATAATAAGAAAAAAACATTTCGGTGAACACCACGTCATAATTTAGTTTTTTGTTGCTACCATTTGACGGTTAGTCGAAAGGCAAAATGAATTATAACATAAAATATTCTTCACTGTATTCTTTTCAAAAGTTTTAAAAATGTAATTCATTTCTATGCTTCATATATATTCGGGGCAGCTTGGCAGCTTCTTCACATATTCAACTCAACACTCTACTGCCAATTTATGACAAACAATAAACAAGTGTAGCTCGAGAAGCCGTATTATTTAGTAGTGTTTTTTAATTATAGTCCAACGAGAATTTGTTAAAATTTTTATAAAATGTTAAGACAACATGTAGTCTCCTTGGTCTAGTGGTTAGTGTGTAAGCTTACTAGGACGACAGCTCAAGGTTCAAACCTCAGCAACTGTAGGTCACGGTGCTCATGGATAAAAATTGACACACACAACATGAGTACTGCGAGAAGCTAGGCCGTAACACTGAAATAGTTTGGGAATGGTAATATGATAATATGGCTTAATAGGACACCATTTGAATCCCTTATGTATAAAAACTGATTATCATTGAAAACTTATTTAAACCTGACATTGTGTTAAAAATAACTTACGGAGCTTATGTTTTTTTTTTAACAATAATTGCATTCAGCATGTCTTTGAAATAAAGGAACACCAGTTAATAAATTGCCGTTAAGTGAGTCAAATTCAAAAGTACCAGTATTTCAATTTGGAGTACTTTTGACGAAAATAGCGAGTATCAAAATAATTTGACAATTTTGTAGCGGCCAATGAAGTAAATGCAATGTATTGCGGATAAATGGAATGCGATGGTAACACTTTCTCACACTATGTAGCAATAATTACAGCTGAGAATATATCCACAGAACCTGTTTCGATAGGATATGCTATGATATAAGTATATTGTATTAGTTTTTGATATTTCTTTTACGGAAACACAAGTATGGGATAGACGTAAAAATTTCCACTTTATTTAAAGCATCTTTTGGTCTTCCTATTTTTCAAGCTAGAATGGCTGCAGATAATTTGCACATAATTTCGAGTTCTTGTCGCTTCGACGAGTTAAATATAAAGTAGAGATAAGTTCGCACCTATTCGAGATATATACCATGAGTGGTAAATCAATCTTCTGATGTCTCACGAATATGTGTTTACAACTGAGCAAATGGTACCTTTCAAGGATGTGATTCTTTTAAGGCAAATATACATAAGCATGTCTCAAAAATTTTCTATTCCAGTGAATCGCACAATTAATTATAGAGACAATTTGTTCTTTGTCGTATCGTTCGTTTATGGAATGGGCTTCCGGAGAATGTTTTTCCTGCCACTTACGACATCGGTAAGCTTAAATCAAATATGTCCACAAGCACTACTCCCTCTTTATCCCCTCCCATAACATATTTCCTAGACCAGCATAATGTACTGCATAAGTAGGGGCCATCCCCTGAGTGCTGGCCTTAATTCAAAAGGTAATGTTTAGAATGTCCAGCCATATGTTTGAAAATAAAAAATCAACAGCCTGATGAAAATGAGGACAAGAGAGCCATTTTGGATCTAACTAAACCCTTTAAAGATAAAAATATTACTGCTGAGAACTATTTTTTCTACTCTTGAATTAGTACGAAATTCTTTGGAAAGAAAACTGACATTCTATTTCGAACATCAGCTATTGCTTTCAAAGAAACTGGTCATAAAAATAAATATATGTTGTTTTGATATGGGCTGTGAACAAATCAGCACAAGTTGATTGCAATGATAAAAAGGCAAAAGTTTTCTCTATTTGGAGAAATTTTCTCTTTAGGAATAGATATACATATATCTGTCGACATTTGACAAAACGTTTACTTTCTAAATCAACAACAAATAAGCGTTTGTTTAAGCTTTAGGTCTATTATAAAATTATTTTTTCGATATTTCGCTACTTCTCTGCGTAGCTTCTTCAGGAAATATTTTTTATATTTATATTTATTTATATTTTTTTATTTCCTGAAGAAGCTACGCAGAGAAGTAGCGAAATATCGAAAAAATAATTTTATAATAGACTTAAAGCTTAAACAAACGCTTATTTATTAATCAATAATAAGGTCAACTAAACTTATTAATACAATTCTAAATCAACAACTTTTCAGTAAAGCAAAAAAACAGCTAAAAAGGCTTATAGAAGTCATTATTTAGATAATTAAAGAAATTTTGAACTTGGATATTATACAAAAATACTTAACAAACATTATGCGATCTTTTTTCCCTCTGGAATTGCTTCTAGTTTTCTTTAAAATGACATAAAATTAATTTAATTTAGCTTCCACCATACAAGTCGTTTTGTCAAAATATTTTTGATTAAATTTGAAAATTATCTTAATCGTTTAAGTCAAGACAAGTTGTGTTGTTAAAATGGAATATGAAAAAAAGGTTGAAAGAAGTTGATCTGGAAAATATATTTCGGTTTTATTAAAAAAAATACTTTTATTTTTCCCTACAATATGCAAATAATTAAAAAATAATAATAAAAATTAAATAAAATTGTTTATGGACATTCAATTTTTCAAGTTATTCTTAATTCTCTGAAAGAAGTCGTTTTGTCAAATTGAAATTGGGGGAAAGTCTGAAAGAGGTTGATTAGTCAACTGCATATCCTGCGTTCCAAAGGTCGTAGAAATACGGGGATTAGAGCAAAGGAAGGACAAGGAAATTCTATATATACTATAAAAATATTGGAAAATTGTCTTATTTCAAGAGAAGACGTTTTTTTCAAAATTTCACAGATATGTATGTACATACTCTCGATCTAAGGATTGGCTACTATAGTAAAAATTAAGCGTTTTACTAATGTTGTGTTTTCGAATATAATAGAAATTATGGGACGTGTGTACTCATGGATTAAAATTGTAGAGAAACAGAAACTTACGTCTGTGAAAATCACAAAAATCTAAGCCGTCTCTTAATAAATTTTCAGCAAAGCTTCTGCCTGAAATTAGAACTGAAACTAAGGAACTCGCAGCTGCTTTAAATATACGTGGTTCATCATATGCAGCAATTTGATATGCAAAATACAGCAAAAACATAACTTCTTCACTTGTTCTATAAATCGATAAACCCTATGGGATTATCATGATCCCAAATTTAAAACTTATAACTTTTTATTTGACGAGTATTATATAGAAAAGAGACATTTAGCAGATTAAATTAATATCCCTATCATGTTTACATGCTATGAGCATACGCCTATAAAAGCTTTAAGTTTTTTAAATAAATTTTTATTTATCAACTTATAATTTGAGCGCTTTTTTAAGACGCCAGATAAGCCTTACTTCATATCCTTTTTTCCATTCTTAATGCTCTTCAAAAACCGAAATGAGTTGTATGCCTGAATTGGTGTGAAGTATTCGTTTGCCTGCATAAAATATCCTGATGTTTGTTTGTTTGTTTGTTCATGTCGGTATGTTTATTTTTGAGTTGTTGCTGTTGTTGTTGTTACATAAAACATAGTGTTGATGTGTGATGCTAATTTGCATATATTTTTGCATATATAACCGAACAACAACATGTAAGAAAACTTTTTTTTATTCCTGCTCTTCATTTTAAAATGCATAAAAAGCAAAAAAGAAAAAAAAACACAGTTGGAGAGATGAAGAGAAAAACACAAGCGTTTGTTTGATTTTGATTAACATGAGCAGCACCTAAAAGGCCTTTTCACAATAATGTTTATGAGCCTATGAAAGGAGTGTTTGTTTGCTCATTCATGTTGGTGTTGATGTTTGTGTTTATGTTTGCATATGAAAACCAGGTTAAAAAGGGTATTAAAATGAGTTCTCTTGAATAATGATGAAATAAAATGGCCTAAAGAGTAGTAGTTTTCTATAAAACATTCATGCATACAAACACATTTGCATGCAGCAATAATGCATTCCAACACACAATGCATGACTCAATGCAATATCTGCATTAAAATGGACAGTTTGTGCTTAGGATTGTGATTTTACAAAGAGTTTATAAGCAGGAATTTTCTTTATTTTTTTTTATTGTTTGAGTTTAAGAACATTTTCAAAAATTGGAATTAAATTTTTTTATTTCTTAAAATGTGTTTCCATGTTTAAAAACTGGTTTAAAAGCAAAGTGGTAGCCTAAAAATATGCACGAAATTTAAATTGTTTTTCCAAAAAGAGAGAGAGAGAGAAAAAAACAGAGAAAATTTAATCATCGCACACAATTTTATATCCATATCATATTGAAACTGTTTTCAATTAAAGCCATACCAGATATTACAGACAACAGCAGCATCTTAATTATGATGATACTCCCATAGACTACAAGAAGACGGAAATTTCTGGTCGTTTTGCCAAAACCTTCAACGAAATTTTATTATGTTGGGCACGTATAAATAAAGCAACAATTTCCATAAGTTTAAAACAAACCAAAAGAAAGCAACAAAAAAAAAAAACATTTGTTTAAAAATATTAAAACCAAAACCGAAGGACCAACAAACTTACACAAGCCACACCACCATATTTGTCAACTCTCTTGTATAAATAAAAGGACAGGTTGTCTATAAGAGAAGGGACTTTCATGAGTGAACACTTCTGTTCCTACTACAATGCCACACATACAGGCATAATAGTATTTGCTCACTGAATGAAGAACAAGCGAAACAAAGCAATTAAAATTTTATTCATTCAATAGAGTAGTGAAAAACAAAAAAAAAAAGAACTTATAGGAGACAAAGTTTTAAGAATATGAAGCGCCTCAGATAGGCAGTACAGCCTTATAACTTTACGTAAACCCTATTTGTAAAATGTTCAATCTTAAGAAGGAAGAATGTTCAAGCTTTTGTTTTTCACACAAACAAGAGCACAAATTCTGAATTATTACATGGTACTCAATAAAAGTGGTCGCCATGGTCTAGTATGTAGTATGTTGTCTTACTAGGCTAGAGTTCCGGGTTTAAACCCTAGATCTAACATCTTGAAAGAGGAAGTACATATAAAAAAAATGTCTTTCGTCGACAACGTCTTAGAAGTCTTCTGACAAAAACTCTGAGAATAACTAATTGCCATGAACAGGATTTTCAAGTTGGTCGTTCGGATTCGACGTTAAACTGTAGGTTCCGGCGCTCATGCATAAAAATTAACGAATGCTATATGGGTGCTGTTAGAAGCTAGCCCGTAACTCTGAAAGAAAGTTGTAATGGGTAATTATGTATATATGCACACAATAGAACCTATAATTTAAACTTCATTCCAAGATTTTTTTCATTGCAGCATCGTGTTGAGAATTCATATGACCAGATTCACAGTGTTTAGATGGCGGAAGTAGTTTGATTAACGTTATCGCAGCCTTTCTTCTAGTTAAAGCTTTCACTTACTTATTTAATAATAAAAAAGGTTAAGCTATGTTTAAAGAAAAGCTTCGAAATTGTAAATCTGTGTCTTAAAAAAAAATTTAAGGTTTAGCAATATCACTAAAGTGATGGTCTTTAAACGAATATCGGTTTTGAAAACTTTAAAACATTGATGCCCAAGGTAGTAGTTTTGGTGAGATAAAAAAAAATGAGACACAGAAGTTCTGTCTCTCACTCAACATGCTGATTTCCTATTGGTTGATTGACGATCCAACAAAAGAGCGTAAGTATACGTGTGAGTTCAATTTGCTGATATCAGCCACTACTGGGCATCTTTGCTTTAAAATAAATTTTAAATGAATTTTGTTTACTTGCAACCTATTGAAAGTATCAAAAGCATTATCTGGTTTGTGGTATTTATATAGGGTATCACATAAGTATTAAATTAAGGATATAATATTTAACTTTGGGTTCATTTCGTTTATTGTGCAATTTTCTTGGCTTTTCATAGGCAAAGCATAGTGACAATAAAACTGTACAAGATTATAATGGCTAGGGCGTAAAACTACATAAAAGAGTCCATAATATTTATTTGTTGACCAATTATTTTTCTTTTCTCTCGCTATCTCTCTCACTATCTCTCTCTCTGTTCAATGTACCAGTACCAAGAAAATCAAGTCCTTCATTTAAGTGTTGATTATTGTATCGAAAATTAACTTAACGAACTAAATGTTTCCAATGCATGATTCAGCGTACTTTTTATATGCAGAGACAGACAGGCTGACAACTGAATAAATAAATGCTTGGCAAGATGTTCATATGAATAAATAATTGTGATAAAAATAAAATGGTTTAATTGTTGGTTTCATTGTTGAACAAAGCGGACACAGAAAAAAAGTAGATATTCAAATCACTGGTTACGTTAAATTAATGCGCTTCATGCAAATATTGAATACTAATGAACGTAAATTTGTTTTTCTTTTTTTTCCCCTTCTGTTTTTTTGGTATTTAAATACTGATAGAAAAAATTAATTTTTTAATAAAATACTGGTAAGAATCTCAAGCACAAGAAATCTATCCAATTATTTATTCTACAAATTTGGCAGCCGGAACAATGGATTTAAAGAAAAAAAAAGAAAAAAAAAGAGAAAACAAGCCTCTTTACTTACCAATTAACAAAACTTAATGAAAAAAAGAGAATCTACAAGGACATAGTGTGGTTCCCTCAAGTTATGCTTGACTATGGTTTTTGAAATTAAGATTTATAAGGTGTGGTATTAGTTCTTATGGTTGAAAAAAAAAAAAAAATTAATAAATAAACCAGAAATGGTAGAGTACCTCTCAAAATATTTATTTTTAGGTATATTCTAAGAACAGCTTCTATTTGCTTCATTAGGAAATATTTAATTGTGATTTTTTGTAATGACATTTTGTCATTTCTCTAATTGCTGTGAGTATTTGACAGACGAAGTTAAAGTTTAATGCCCGTATTCATAAAAACTATTTTAGCTTTATTGAGGACTTATTTGACAAATTTCTATGCAATACTTGTCAAATAAACCCTCAATAAACCTAAAATAGTTTTTATGAATACTGGCATAAGTATTTAAGAATTAACATGTTTTGCCATGCCTAAAATATTTTGATCAAATACAGTATTTTTCGTTTAGCTGCACATTCAAGTTTGCATGAAAATTCGTGCACTTACGCAAAATGTTCTGCTACGCAGTATTCACTTAGCAGCATAAATAACGCTGCTAAGTGAATTCGCCTACCTGAATAAAAGTGCTCTTACGCAAAAGTTTTTTCTCTTTGCAAAAATGGATTTATATATGCAGCATCTTTTAATAATCAATAACTTCAGAGTCATATGTAAAAATAGTTAAACAAAAATAGTTAAAACAAAAACAATTTATTTAAAAATACAAGAGGTACATAAGTAAGTAATTTAAATTCAAATTTCATTAAAAGCAAAAAAAAAACAAGAAACAAAAGTCAACAACTAATAAGTACTACATATTAACCAAATAATATGTGCTTTTGAAAAATATTTAGTAATACTTGTTTGCTTTAAAGCACGTACTGATTGCTTAAGAATTGCATTTTCTATTTCATCCAAAGTGCCATCAATATTATTTAAAGAGCAATATTTTTGTAGCACATCTAAAACGGTTAAAGCCTCCATCATCGTCAAAACATTTTTCTATTGTTCCTCTGTTTGGTTGTCTCAATAATATCTACGTTGTCTCAATAATATCTACGTCATTTAAACTTCCATAGCATTCGAAACTGTCATCACATCTTATATAGCTTTCATAGTTAGAAAATAATCCAAAAAAATTCGTTACTCTCTACTATGTCTACCTCAGAACTTGACGCCTCATAGAATTTGGCCCAGAAATTATCAAAAAGAGGTATCACTTTAGTTTCTGTTATGCATTTTTACATAAATACTTGTACATATGTATATTTATAATTACCTTTTTAAGACAATTAGATATTGTTTCAGGTCGGTTGGTAAGACCAAGCTCTTTTTATAAAAAACAGGGTATCCAAAAGCGAAATTGACTTATACATATTTATATTTTTATATATTTATAATTTATTTATATATTTATAATTCAGTGAATTGAGTTGCCACATAAACAAAGTTAATTTTTTGCCTTTTTTTTGTTCTTAAAAATAGCGATTGCCATAATAATTTTTTTTGCGTTTATGAGGCACTTAAGAATAATATTTTGTATTAAAAATAAATATTGCTGACAAAAAATCGAATGCTCTTATTCAAAATATGCACTTAAGCAAAACGCACGTAAACGATTTTTTTTCATACAACATTAAGCCATCATACACAATACTTTGTATTTTGTGCAGTTAGGCAAAAAATGCAGCTAAGCGAAATGCAGCTAAACGAAAAATACTGTATTTTTGTATGTGTTCAAATATTTTATTGTGTTTAGCTTAGTGAAACATCAAACTCGTTTTGTGAAATTTCATATCAAGAGTTTTTATTAAAGAAAAATAGTTTTTTATTTATAAATATTTTAATCAAAAAAACAAAAAATATTTTTCGCCATATAGCGGTTAAACCACCTCAACTCAACTTAAAATATGCCGTTTTTGAAATGACTGTTTCTGAATTGGCTGATTTATGGTACGAATAAAATATATCATAACACTAAGAGAAATATCAAATTAGGAGCAAATGTAATGGAGCCCCCTTAGGGAGTGAAGAAAGGGGGTAGGTATGTAAGTAGGGGTAAGGTAGGGGTAGGTATTTACCCCCAACTTTTTTTCCGATCATACCTAACCCCTATCCCAACTTCCTAGAGTGATAGGAGCAAATTTTATAAACATTGAACTGGAACCCCCTTAGGGAGTGGTGATAGGGGGTAGGTATGTTCGAAAAAAAAGTTGGAGGTAAAATATTAGTGAGGGTCGGTATTACATTTCATCCCTCTAAGGGCTACTTTAGGGCAGTTGTGTAGCTTTTTGTATATTTTTACTTCTTTAACCCAACCTTTGACCCCGATGAAGAGCCATTTGCCCCCATCCCACATCCCTCGTTTTTGACTCATGTATTTTTTGTAGAAACTTACAAAATAAGAGGTTCTAGCTAATCGAAATCAGAAATATGTATACCATGGTACCACTATTAGACTAGTTTTATTCTCATTCTTTTGCGATTTGATTTTTATTTCTTGATCCAATAAGACCTCCACTTTGAAATTTTTCACAACTGTAGAAAACAAAACTATCTTTGGCATAATTTTTTTTTTCAAATTTTCAAAAAGGTCGCTTTCGGAGATATAGGCTTCCGACTTATAGGTAAAGAAAATTGACGTTTGACTTTTTCAAAAAAAAATCATGGAAGGTAAATGGAAGGTAATTTAATACTCTTTTAAATCCGACTTTTACGAGATGCGTAGCTATAATACTTTTTAAGAAAATTACAATTAAGTAAGTATACCTTTGTGAATTTTTGTACTGTTTTCCGATTTTCAAGACCTCATATTTCAGGATTCAGATGTGTCAGTGCTCCCAAACTTTGTATTTAATTTAGTTCTATGACGTACTATATTTCTTCAAAAAAATTAAAAAAAAAATCAGAATATCATATACGAAATGTATTGCTTTGGGGATTAGCATGTCTCTATGGCCATATCGTCTCTGCTTAAGAGTACTATGTATGTATTAAATGTAAGTATGTATTAAATATTTTATATTTTTCTGACAGTGCTTTGACACATGGCAACTAAATAGTCATTGCAATTATGTACTGAAAACTACCATAAGCTAGAGGGGAAACAGTTGGTTGTACTGCCGTTGACATGTGCCCAGTAAATTAAAACTCCTTAAGTAGACAGTTAAATGCATTTTTTGTTCGATGAGTATCGGGACCTATGTTTAAAGTCGACCTCGAACGACAGACTTGACAGGCATATTCATGGCAATCAGTTACACTCAAAGCTTTTGCCAGAAGAGTTATAAAAGGTAGTCGCCGAAAGAAATATTTTTTTTTTAATTTTAGAACTCTTGCCTAGTACGCCAACATACTAACCACTAGACCACGGCGACTACAATAAAATCTTGCAATAGTACTTTTTTGAAAAGGACAAAAAAAATAATTTTTAAAATTTCCTGGATCTGAACAGAAATTTTTCAGGCCTATTCATTACGTATTGCAATTCGTCTTAAATTGTAAAATATTTTAAATATAGCACTGTTTGGGATTCTATTACATCACCGTATAGGATAGGAGGCGAAAAGACGTTTGACCACGATTTAGTAAAAAGACGCAAATGTACGTAAAATTTTTTTGTTTTTGCCATTCTGTGTATAGTAGGCAACTTGAAAATTTGGATGCAATGTAAGTGTACGGACACATTGGGATCTGATTACAACTCCGTAGAACTCAGTTTAGTTAAAAATCAAATAGAAATTGAAAAAAAAACCTTCCTTTAAAATTGCTAAGACTTTGTATTTTAGTATTTTATTTAAAGTACTATAAAAACACTTCTCTTTACTTCTTCTCCTTCTTAAAATAAGTAAAACAACCTCTTTCATTTAATTACTTTCTATGTAAATGTCATTTAAAAGTTTGTCTGAAAGTCTTTTCAGATTTAGTTTTTCAAAGTTTTAAAGTTTTTTTTTTAATTTTAGATGCTGTTGCTGTTGATTTTCATTATTTTTAATTTCAATCATTTGTCAACATTCTGTTGCCTGTGTTTTTAGAAAACAAAGTACTCAGACCTCCATATCCATAAAAAATGTGCATGTCTAGCAATTACAATAATTTGAAAAAGAAATTTTGAAAAAGAAAATTTAAAAAAATTATTTTTTTTCTAGTGTAGAATGAAAATTTGTTTATTTAAAGAAAGAAAAAAAAACAACATTGAACGAATATGTTCTCTGTCCAAATTATTTAAATGATACGTTACGTGTTTTAACATGATTTTTAAAAAACACAGAGAAACACTACAATTTAGATTAAGAAAGTTAAGAACATAGAAACTCATGTCGCAAAAACAAAAAACAAAAAAAAAAGATGTTGTTTTTCTATTCCAAATCATTTAGAAAACTAAACAAATTTGACAAAAAGAACAAACAATGACAACATGAATTAAGAAATAAAAATATATAAAAAAAATGAAGATAAAAATTAAAATCCCTGTATCATCACCGAGTTATGTGTATGAGAACACTATGGATGTTAACAAAACACAAGAAAATTTAAACGAAATAGTAATTCAAAACTCTTTTCCTAGTTTTTTATGTTTTTGAATTTTCCTTTGTTTGTTTGTTTTAAAAATAAAATTTGTTCGTGTGCGTTGCTGGTAAGGGACTTGAATTGGAATGCTAGCGACCGACATTATTTTTACGAACTTTTTCAGAGAAATTAAACAAACAAACACAGGTGTTTCGACTTATTTGGTTTTCTTTATTCGCTTTGTTTTCTACTTTCATAATATACTTTTTATTTCAAAAAACTGCCTAAGGTAACAAACGCCGAGTTACAGCTTGAAAATACTTACTAAATTTGATTTTTTGAACTACCAAGAGTATTATAGGACTCGATATGGAACTGTATTGAAATTATTGCTGTTTATGTTGAGGGGAAGATTTAGAAGGTCCTTAACCTCTTAACAATGCAAAGGTAATTTAATATACAGTACTAAAACACAGATATTTAAAAAAAATCTTGAAACTTTATTATATTGCAAAGTAGACAGAATGAGGTTATGTATGGAACAAGATATCGTGCAGATGGCCGCCGCGGCTTTGCTGGCACACACGCGATCTTTTACTGAAATTTTTAATGACCTTTTTTCATATTTGCTGCGGTATTTAATTAATGCAGTGTCCAATTTCCTCTTTTAAGGCTTGAGTCGTCGTCGGCTTATTCGCGTAAAACATCGTTTTAAAAAAACCCCAAAGAAAAAAATCTAAAGGTGTAAAATCGTACGATCTAGGCGGCCAATTCTAGTCTCCAAAACGCGAAATAACAAGACCGGAAAATGACTGATGTAGCAATTGAATTGTTTCTCTGGCTGTATGACATGTGGCGCCGTCTTGTTGAAACCACATGCTCTCCTCATTCATTTCTTCAATTATAGGCAAGAAAAAACTGGTTATCATTTCACTATACCGAACACCATTGACTGTTTGCTCTTGACCTGCTTAATTTTCATAAAAAAAGGTCCAATGATTCCTCCAGCCCAAAAACCACACCACGCAGTGACACGTTGAGGATGCATTTGCTTCTCGTGAATTACTCGAGGATTTTCCTCACCCTAAATGCGACAAATCTGCCTATTGACGAAGCCATCAAGATGGAAATGGGCCTCGTCACTGAAAATGGTTTTATGGGAAAAATCAGCATTTTCATGTTGTCTCTCCAATACCCAATTAACGAACTCCCTTCGCTGTCCATGGCCAGCTGGCTTCAGTTCCTGAGTCAATTGGCCTTTGTTTGCATGAAGATGCAAATCTTTCGTTAAAATTCGCTGCATAGTGGATTTGGAGACACCAATTTGCTGAGCTCGGTGTCGAATTGAGGTGGATGGAGTTTGAGCGACATCATCACGTACAGCTGCGACATTTTCGTTCGATCGACCTGGTCGAAGGCCCTATGTTGTCTTTAGATCACTAACAGACCCAGTCTTGGCAAATTTATCCATTAATCTCTTTACAGTTGACTCTCTTGGAGCATTATTGTGACCCCAAATTGATCGCAATTTGCGAACTATAGCCGCAAAATTTTCACCATTTTGGTAAAACAATTTCACAATGAGAATGCGTTGTTCATCAGTCTTAAAATATGCTGTGTTTGCTTTATGATTACTTCGATATCGAACTCTGGTGATATTGCAGTAGTTGTAGTTGAAAACATATTCAGTTCGGCTGGTGTACAAATTCTGTACGGATGTCATTTACTCCTTTCATTGAGAAATCTTTGCAAAAATAGTCTAATTTTGTTTTAACTAATTTAGTTTTGATCTTATTATACGTTTGATTAAAAAAAAACTACAATGTTTACGTTGGCATGTTCACAGTGTGCTTTCGACTAAAGAAGCTTTGGCCTAAAAAATTTTCGAGTTTGTAGCAAAATAACTGGAGAAATCACGTTAAATAAGACCTTTCGTATGTTGATATAAGCAATTGAGAGAAAAATAAAACGAATGCGATCGAGGTATTTGAAATTATATTGTAATTCAGCCTAATGATCAAAAAGTTCTCTTCTAGCTACTAAAGAAGAAATTTCTTTTAAAGACACCTCTGATTTTCTATGGGTAGACTAAAATAGTGTCACTTGTGTATACAAGCGGAGACAGGGCCATGGACATGGTTAAGAGTGCAGTATTTGATTTTGTTTTTGTTGTGTTTTTGCTAATGTGTCACAACCAATAACAAACATTTGCTGCATCTGTTCATTTAATCAAATAGACCAGAGTAATGAAATCTTTTTGATGCTGCTGCTGTTTTTCTTTTTTTTTTACTACTGATGCCACTGACTATGATGTTGTTGATGCTGATGTTGACGTTCCTTTTAAGCTCTTTCAAATGTTGATTTTCTTGTGATGTTGAAAATGATTTTTGTTTTTGTGTTTTTTTTTTATTTTTTTTTTTTATTTTTATATTCCTGGTCTTACTTGTTCTTTAGCTAGACATACGCCAGCCGTTGTATTAGTTTTAAAAATCGACTAATTTTCTACATCAACTAAGAAATACAAATTGAATACAAAAAATAAATAAAAAAGAAATTAAAATAGAAAACAATTTCATTTGTCTGCATTAGATTATTTTTAATAAAATGTTTTGTTGCAGATTTTTTAATTTTTTTCGGTTTTTTTAAAAAGGATTTTTTATACAACAGCTCCAAGAAATAGAAACGACTGTGAAATACGCTACTAAAAGCACAGTTTAAAGGAAACTTTTCAAAAAAGAAAAAAAAGTATATGTTCTTGGCTTATAAATGTAGGCCCTGCCCTGTATATTTTTTCCAAAAAAAATATTAAAGTTTTCTTGCAGCCCCACTGCTCAATGCTATGTTACCACAACAATTAGTTGGAACTTGTATAACTAGAAAGGCGAAAAACGAACAATATTCTAAAATTCAATAGAGCAACAAAGTGTGGGGACTTATAATTGTAATATCGTCGTGCAGGAGTTTATGTGGTCTATCCGCCATTTCATCATTTTTATATACTTAGCTCGATTTAATATTGCCACTTTAGGTTGTCGACCCCAAATTTTTCAAGTCTGCTATCCATTTTCAGATATCTTGTCCAGTTTCGGAGATAAATAGCCGAAAACGGATTGCAGATTTAAAAATGTTGGTGTCAAAAATCTAAAGTGTCATCATTAGGGCAACCAAAAATATGCATTAGCAATTTTTTTTCTGGATGTTACTGAGATGACAAGCAAAATATTAATTCATTTTAAGAAAAACTACGACGTTTAATCCCTATTTGTTATGGCATATTTTTGCATATTTCGCCATTAACGCATACTTTTGCATTTTTCAATTTTTTTCATATTTGTATGGGATATTTTACATCTTATTTGAAGAATTTTCATACATATATTGCCAATTTTTATTTTTTCAAAATAATGACTACCTATTGACCCATACCTTAGGTATAATCTGTTAAATAATAAGGGTACTCTTGTAAACGCTTAAAACTTACATTTGTAAAGTTGGGGAAAATTGCGGAAATAGTTCATGAAGCTACAAAATTTAAAACTGATAGGAAAATTCTGTTTTGTAATGTTTTCAATAAGCCAGTGTCAGCAAAGAAAATATTTATCATAAAACAACACCTCGGAAGTCAAAAACATATTGAGCTCAACGCAAAAATTTAATCTAAGAAAGGTTTGCTTTCAAATTTGCACCAATTACTCCTGTTGATGTCGAAAGAACTTTCTCGATGTAAAAGAGCAGTATACGATCAAAAAAAAAATGCGTTCTAAAATTATTAACCAAGGGTATCAAATTAAGAACAAATTGTGAACAATATTTCGTTAACTTTCGGTACCAAATCAAGCTTAATGCTTTATTAAAATAAGAACAAATGGCACAAAATACTATGAGTTAACAAATCAAGAACAACCGATAGTAAAATCGTGAACAATTGTATAAAAATATCATAAGTTAATAAAAAAAAAATTGATACCAACCGTTAACGAAGTAAGCACAAACGGACTTAACTAAATTTTTATACCAAATGGTATCATTTTCGGTACTTTTCTACCACTTTTTTTTCTGAGTGTAATTTTTCATAATTTGTCATTTATTGCAACAGTAATTTAAATTATTTTTTTACTCTTTTGTTTTGTATTCTGGTTAGCCTGAATTTTTTGAAATTTTTTTATTTTTGCCTAATTTTGGAATTAAAATATAATACATGTGTGTAAATAGTATAAAGGAATTTTTTTGTATTTGGTTGGTGGCTAATTTTATTTGATACTTCTCATATTTTCAAATTTTGTAAAAAAAAAATCAAGTAATTTTATATCAACATATGTATGCATTATGAGTTTTATAGAACATATTTTTAACGCTTAAAACAGTTTTTTCAATGCATATTTAGGCGCTTAATACTAATTTAATAGAGCATATTTTTGGTTGCCCTAGTCATCATTAAATCGAAATTAATAAAATGGCGGATAGAGCACATAAACTTCCGCACGACGATATGGAAACTTTTTGTTACTTCAGGATAGTTCTATCATACATATCGCACACTCAGTTCAAAAGTGACACAACTCAAAAAAAATTTTTTTTTGCTTTATTATTTTTACGAATAAACAAGTACATTCTGCATAGTTTAAGCATATAAATAAAAAAAAATTTCGAGTTGTGTCACTTTTGAACTAGATGTGCGATATGTACCCCTAAAAGTGTATGAATAAATAAATATTGCTTAGAGTAGCGCCACATATTTAGAGTTTAATTTTTCAGTTTGATGTTGAAAAATTTGTTTTCCTAGTCCATCACTTTGTTTTTCTTGGAGATAAGTCTTCATAGTTTGTCTGCATTCCACGCCAAGTGTAAATACTACCACACGTAGTTTCTTTTCTTTTGCTTTTTATCGTATTACTCGTTCTTCAGAAGAGATTTTCTAGTGTTTCTTTAAAAAAAAAAAAATAAAATCAAAAAGATTTAGAAACATATGTGAGAAATTGCAACATATTGCCATTTGATGCTGTTTGGTGGCACTTTTAATAGATTTTTATTTTGTCGTTGTTGTTCTACTACGACTTTTAATCTTAAATACTCTGAAGCATTTAAAAGCAATTAGTTGAAGTAAAAAAGTGTCTGGCAAAAATAGTTTTAGCGGCTTTACAAGTAATAGATATTTTAAAAATGATGTGGCAGAATATTTATATTTTATTTCTACTTCGTTTTAAATTTTTTTTCAAATGGAATTTTCAATACAAAGTGTTTAAAAAAATGCAGAGGATTTATATTAACAAAGCTAATGGTGGATAGCAAATAATTTAGGAAAGTGAAAAACTCTTAGACAAAACCCCTTTTTCAACACTTAAAATAACACTTCTCTTTTATTTTCTTTAAAGTTGACTATCCCTTCTCATACTCGTACTTTAATTTTATTTGAGTTCAAACGTTATATGCATATTTTCTTATTTAAGTTTCAACAACTTTTTGTCAATTTGTAATAAAATTCTATTTAAAAATTCTTTAAAAGCAAATTTAAATTTATTTTCTTTTGGGTTTAATGCCTGTTCGTTTGCAATTACTGCCTCATCAGTACCATCAGCATTTTTGGTTTGCTGGCTGCTTAACATCTTCTTCATGGTCATCCAAATTATTTTCTTTTTTTTTTTTCTCTATATTTGTCTTAATCGGAAGGGAAACTTTTCTTATTTTTTTCAACTTAAAATCGTTGTTTTTGTAAAGCCATGCGGCTTATAGGACTTTTTAAAACAAAGGCAAATTGTTAAGAGACACAGTAAAAAATCCCATAATATTAGTATGCATGAATTTTTTAATAGAATATGTTTTAAATTGTTGGTAGTTGTTGACCCTCTGAACAAAAGCACCCCTATAGTAAGCAATATACACAAGGTACTTATTAAAAGGATTTGATGAAACTTATCTCGACCTTAAGGTTGAAATTATTATTGTTGTTTTCTAATTGTTTTTATCAATTTTAAAGCCATATTGCAAGATTTTTGTAATTTTATTATAGTCGCCGTGGTATAGTGGTTAGTGTATCGACTTACTAAGACTATAGCACCGGGTTCAAATCTTAGCTCTGACATTTTGAAAAAAAAAGTAATATAAAAAAATATTTCTTTTGGCGACTACCTCTCAGCAGTCTTCAGGCAAAAGCATGAAAAAGCTTCTCAAATCTGTCATTCGGAATCGACTTTAAACTGTAGGTCCCAGTCAGAGATCAGCAATAAGTACTGAAAAAGTGAGTATACTCGAATCATGATTCATAATTTCTTTTACTTATACGCATTCATATTCTTGTTGATGTAATGCATACTCTACTCATCTCAAAAGTTTGAAGTACTCATCGCATTTATATTTAATAATACGTATGATGTTGTTGACTTCAACTCTCCTTAACTCAGTGCATACAGATGAGAAAAAATAAGTATGATTCGAATACAAACTGTTGTGTGTTTGCTCTGCTTACTGCGTTAGTACAAGAGTAAATTAATGCTATAAACACATTCCTAGCTACCAACCATTTACCACACGACTGCAAAAGAAAAAGTTTTGGGTTAAACTATGAATCGTGTTAAATAAATACTATGTTTTGGACTATGTAATGTAACAATGTACTTAAGCGAAAAAGTTAATTTGTATAGGAAATATTTTAAAGAAATTAAAAAATTTTTAATTATTTTTTTATTTTTATAAGCAGGTTATAAAGAAATGGATTGAAAGAGTGATATTAAGGAGAAAATCAGTGTCGGAGGTCTCCAATTAGTTCGGAAACATAAAGGCAATAGCCCAATATGGGCAATTTCCGTTTCAATAATCTATTTTAAAAATATTGATTATAAAGATGTAGTTTGTTAAGTATACTATAAGTTTTTACAATGTAAAATTTAGAAAAATTTAAAAATATTTTTTTTTGTTATAAATTTCTTTAGAACCTATTTATAAAAAATTAAAAAATAATGAAGGTATAAATAATAATTATGATATAATTGTGAGTATCATAGTATATTCTTTTTATCTTCTTTAATACATTTCTTATTAACTTAAACTTTTTCGCTTATTTTTGTTTATTATTTGCATGTTCATTTTTGTATACACCATATAAATTTCCTTTTGTATTGTATATGTCTATCGACTAAAACGGTAATTTTTTTTTTCATATGATTCGAGTCACTCGAATCAAGTGTGAGTCTCATAAGTATTTTTATAAAATTATGAATCCAAGTGAGTATGAGTTTGATGTCAACATTTTACTCATATTTATTGCAACCTTTGTTAATGAATCAACGTTGTGTGAGAATGAGTGAGTCAGAGTAGTTAAATTTCAACTACTTGTACTCACTTATACTTAAAATTTCATAAGTGCTTATGAATCGCTAAAAAGCGACTCATTGCTGATCTCTGGTCCCAGTACTCGTGGCTAAGAATTAACACACACAACATGGGTGCTGCGAGAAGCTAGGCAGTTACCCTGACACACTGTTGTAATGGCCAATTATGTATGTAAACTAATGGCGTTTTCGTTTCTACCAAAAAATGTTGCCTTTCATAAATTTTTCTCCGTCATCTTGACAAAATATTCCTTTTTAAAAAAACTATCCTTTAGAGCAACAATTAAAAATTTCGATTTAAATAAAACGAGATCAAAAAAGAATGTATAACATCCTATTTTGTATAATATAATAATAAAATGTTACACATTTTTGTAGAAACGAAAACGCCATAAGTAAACTAAACTAAACCACAACATTCTTCTCGAATTCTATTTCAATTACATTCTGATAATAAATCTGTTACAGGCAAAATGAAAAGTGAGGAAATAATTGAAAAAATACGCAATAAATTAAGTGAATCGGATCCTGAGAAACGTACGGTAATGAATATATTTCAATTTGTATAGGTATGTAATAAAAAAGCATAAAAGAAAGATAAAAAGTAAATTTAGAAAAAAAAAATTATAAAATACTAAAAGTATAAATAATATATCGTCGGTTGACAGGTAAAACTCACTAAGTGCTAAGTGGTCTAACTACACTTAGTGAGTTTTACTTGTCAACCGACGATATGTACGTATGTATTGTACGTTATATACTTATATGTTTATTAGTTTTTGATTTTAAAGAATTAAATATATTTTTATGGCAAATGTGCGGAACCTGATGCTGAGATAACAATCAGCTATAAAAACTTTTTTTTGGTGGGCACTAAACAAATAATTTTTGATGATCTTTTAACGAAGGTAAGATTAGCGTTTGAGTTTAGAGGCTTTTTTAGGAATTGATTTTATAAATCTTAAACTGAATAATAGACTAACACACTACCCACTAGTCTATTGAATCGTTCAAGTGCATTAAAGTTGTAAACAATTACCAAAATTTACAGTACGAAGGTGATGCCAAAGCTGTCTGATCTTACAGATGTCAACGGTAGTTTGAAACAAACATACTTAGTTTAGGTATCGTGTATACCCCAACCGAGCAAAGTTTTAAGAGACTGTCATCTATAAAATCTATTGTGCCACTTCGAGTTTACTGTTTGTGCAGGAGATTTTAAACTCAAGTAAATGCTTGCCTCCCTAGACACATCTATCCAAATCTACCAAAAAGCCAACACTCACACAAAATCCGTTCCATTGTAGACTGTAAACTGAACCTACAAACATCTGCATCTGCTTTCGCCATTCTTAACAAAATCGCTCTCTAGCCACAAAACCATATATAAATGCATACATAACTGGCCATTAAAACCCCTTTTTAGAGTTACGGCCCATGTTCTCACAGCACCCATATTGTGTGTGTCAATTTTTATTCATGAGTAACGCGAGCTATAACGTCGACTCTGAACAACACTTGAAAAGCTTATTCATAGCAATCAATTACTCACAAAACATTTACAAGAACGCTGCTAAGAATGCGGTCGCCGAAAAAATTATTTCTTCATATTCCCAGCAGAAATTAGTGCTTACCAATAAGCTATTTTGTAAGCGAGAAATTGTAAACAATCACATACTCGTGCGCATCAATAATGCATGATTTTTATATGAAATGAGCCGCTAAAATGCAATAGAAACCCAAATTTATTGCAACCAGTAAGCAAATATTATACAAAATCAAAAATAATACCTTATCCTATAGCATCTTTGGAAGCCGTAAGGTATGAATAAACAATATAATGCTTCCATTATTGCTTAGAATTTTATTTATGGCTTCCAAATTTGAAAAATTTTCTGCTGAGTTCCTACCTTTGGAGATGTCAGAGCTAGGAATTGAACCCTTTGCTTTCGTCTTAGTAAGGAAACACACTACATACTACACACAATAATGCATAAGAAAATTCGTCAAAAGTTGTAAGTCAGAGACCATTTTTCGACAGATTAACCACTTGTTTCAAACCATTTGCCAACTTTCTATTCTGATGAGCAGTAGCCCTGCGGATCGATATTAAGGAATCGCAATCCTTTCTTAGCCAATACATCTGCATTACATTAGATTTCAACTACAATTCAACGAAATCTTGTAACAAAGAAAATTTTGTTGTGTGTGGAAAAACACGTTGGATTCTACTAAACTTTAAAAGAAATTTCAAAAGTTTAGACTTTCTGCGAAAATATTAATTGTTTCGCCTTTAGACTTAGCGTCCAGGTTGATTTCAGCATGTGTGGCTATAAACTCAACCTGAAAAACCTTCAATGGCCTTCCTGGTACAATTGATTGACAAATCAATACATGAATACTAGCTTAGAAACCTTTATTTTAATTCAAGAGAAATTAATTTAAGAACAAATGGCGGCAATGAACTTGAATGGTTATTCTGGACGGAGAGTAGCTGCCCAATTAAATATTAAGCAACGCACAATCTTAGGTGCTCAAAAAACACGAAACATAGTACATAAAAACAATTTTAAAAACTTATGAGGAATTAAAATGTGTGGGAAGATAAACTCGAAGTTGAAAGCAAAGACACAAACCAATTTGTTTAGCAAACACAATTTTTCAGCTAACAGAGCTCTGTTAACAGTTTCACAGAAACCTTCTACAAGATGAGAACGATATTTTACTGGATTTTAGGGCATACAATTGGAAATATTGGAATAAAAGTTACTCCCGTATAGTTGTTTTAATATTTATTTGTTCAACTTGTACAAAAAATGCCATTTAATTTAATGTCTGGTTAAAAAAAAGCCGACAAATTAAAAAAAAAATAAAAACAAATAACTGCAGAAAATCAGTCACTATTATGGAAAAATAAAAAATTGCAGAAATATCAGACTATATGGCAAAGACAGACCACCCAAAAATTTTAACACTCTGGAAATAAATTACAATTAATTTTAAGTAGATGTAAAGAAAATTATTTTTTTTTAATAAATTTTGTATTTTTCTTTTCTTTAATGAAAAACAAACGTATTTTTTAACTTGCCTGCCTATCTGTTATTATTAAGTGTAGTGTGCTTCTCAGGTCTTTTAAACTTGTTCCAAAAATTTTATGATTCATCTTAAACTTCCTTGTTGTTGAAATTGTAAAAGTAAAAGAAATAAAAAATAAAAATTTGTAATCATTGTTATGCCTTAAGTTTTCTATTTGTGTTTCATATTATTTTTACTTTAAATTACTTCATATATTCTAATATTATTATCATGATATGGCCAAAGAAGACATCCCTCCACTCACAATTGTTTTACAGCCAAACTTTACATATTTTAGGGCAATAAAAATCCGCAAGAAAAGAAATAAAAACCAAAACTTTGTTTCTTTTACCAAAAAGATTAAAAAAGAGATGTAGAAAGAACCTTTGGCCACATGAAGTTTAAGTTTTTAAAACAGCCAAAAGCAGAATGTTTTCTCTTTTTTTTTAATTGCGTTTATTTGTTTTAATTTTTATGAACATTTTAAAAATTTAAATTAAAAATGGGTGTTTTAGAGAAAAGGAAAAAAAAGAATTTTAAATTCAATATTTACATAAATTACAGCAATTCATATTTTAATATGATTTAAGCAAGTACGAACGAACCTTAATGTAAAGTACGAATGGCAATGCAAGGATTGGATAGCATAGAACAGGATAGCGTTAACCAGGCAAACAAACCGATTACAATTACAGCGTTTGCGGTTTTTGTTTTATTTTGTGCTCTCTAAGGCATTTGTTTTCTTTTAGATTTCTACCCATTTAGTATTCTAAAAATGTTTAGTATGAAGCGGAAAACTACAGTTAATAAGTATAAAAACAAAACAAACTACTGGAAAATCAATATTGTGCCCAGTTAAGTAAAAAACAAAAACCAAAAAAAAGGAAGAAAAAAGATCCTGTGCAGTGTGTTTTGCATTGCGTTCATTAACCCGGAAACCAGGCAAAAGGAATGCAAAGGCAACAGGAAAAATATTTAATATTTATTTTTCTATAAAATGTAGCAGTAGAGAGACAGTAAAAAGAGATGATTATTAAAAAAAACACACACAGAAACTAACCGGCTACAATGTGGCAAGCAAACAGGCAGGCAGGCAGTCAGCCAGCCTGGCAGCCAACAAACAATGTTGCAACAAGACGTGCCATAAAAAACATAATTATTAGAAGAGAGATTTTTCTTTTTTTTTCAATTTTTTATTCATTTCTTACGACACACAAAGGGGTTATTGCAATAGGTTAAAGGGTCATTGGATTTTAAACACAAATCTGAAAAGGAATATATAATTTGGAAAGAAATCAAAAAAAAAATTTTAATAAGAAAACAAGCAATACAATAGTCATTGATAGGAATACACCTTAAATTGGCAATTAAAAAAACAATAAATTATAAGAATAAGAACCCTAAAATGGTGCAATAAAATAGAGCAACAACATCCAGTAAATCAAAAACAAGTGAAATGGAAATGAGAGGACATTTCAAAATGTTATAGTTTTTCAAATTTTATTCTAAAATCAATCGACTATACGCCACTTATATATTTTTTTTAAATAATTGGCAGCATTAAAATTTATTTGGCAAATAATTTAACCCGCTGTACAACATTTAATAAAAATTGTATTTAAAAATTTTTTAAAGCGTTATATGTGGTCGCCGTGGTCTAGTGGTTAGTGTCTTGACTTACTAAAACGATAGAGCCGGGTTCGAATCTCAGCTCTGACATCTTCAAAAAAAGGACTATAAAAAAATATTTCTTTCGGAGTCTACCTCTCAGCAGTCTTTTGGCAAAAGCTCTGGGAGTCATTGATTGCCATGAAAAAGCTTCTCAAGTCTGTCGTTCGGAGTAGACTTTAAACTGTAGGTCCCAAACTCAGTAATTTTTGAATCACTGTATGTGGTAGGGGAGTACTTATTCCCCGATTGAACTTTTTATTGCACTAAAACTTTTTCTTACTGATATGCCTAATCCAGATGTAACATAAGGAGTAGAAAAAGTGTTGTAAGTCTGTTCATTCACAATAAAACAGATAATGCAACGATGGGGAGCAAAAGAGGAATATGATAAAAATTTGATGTGTTTAGCAAGTCTTTGACAAACTCATTACAAAGCATAAACTTTTCAAATTTTTTTTAATGTGTTGTACATGAGCAAAACCAAAACAAATACTTTTTAAATGAGAAAGAACACAAACAAAACAATTTGCTTTTTGCTCTTTTGCT
Source organism: Metopia argyrocephala (assembly GCA_963576795.1). Lineage (NCBI taxonomy): Eukaryota > Metazoa > Arthropoda > Insecta > Diptera > Sarcophagidae > Metopia > Metopia argyrocephala. The sequence continues at coordinate 167,166,325 of OY756208.1, read as the reverse complement.
TGCTTTGATATTCCGTTACATTTGTATAATTGCGTACAAAATAAAAGGAGAAACGTATTTTTTGGGTGTTTAATTTAGTTCGAATGTATATTTTTTTTTCTTTTTTTATTGAAATTAAATCATAATTAAATTTAATTACTTTGCCAAAAATCTTGATTCATTTAGGTATGTAAGTATGCATATATAATATTTAAGGACATTATAATTAGCAAATCAATTAGCAAACAATTGCAAACGTATTTTGTTAGAACTTTTTAATTTTGTGCTCATTTATTTTTTTCTACCTACACATTTGAGTTAGTGTATTTGTAGTGGTCAAAACAAAAACAATATACAAAACAAAATGGGACAATCTCATTGTTTTTGTTTTGTTTTTGTTTCACTGATTGTAAAGAACAAAACAAAATGAAATTAAAACTTTCGTTTTGATTATTTTCTTACTCTGTTACAAAGTATATAAAAAAAATAATTTCAATATATGACTTTTATAAAGAGTCTGAGTTAATAAGCATTTGCATGGATTTGTACAGAATTAAAAAAAAAATTCTGATGAGACTTCTATAGCTGGGATCGAAAGCATGTCCAATTCGGTTGATAAACCATTCCTTCACAGAAGTCATTTTCCCCTTTGGTTGAGAAATCATTGCAAAAAACAATCTGAATTATTAATAGAATTTAGTTTCTGATCTACTTAAGGCGTTTTAAGACGATACAAAATTAATAGAAAATAGATCTGCACTATGTAAGTAGAAAAACGTGAAAGTCTTTACCGTCATCTGCAACTTAAAATCTTCAAGCCTCAGATTTCACTCCAAGTATGGGTTACAAAGAATGGTGTGTTTTTATTTTTAATTTTTCTTAATCTAATAGTAAAATAGCTGATACAATACAGGGTTTACTGATACGCAGAGAAATTACCCTTTAGACAATCGGAAACATACCATGTACCATGGACCGAGTGTTACTAACCGAGGAACTTGAAATTAGAGCTAAAGAGGTTTTATATGAATTACAAGTTAATTGAAAATAAATTTTGTTTTGATTAAATAATTAATTGATTTAATTAAATTTTTAATGTTTTATACAACTTTACTTTAAACACCTTTAATTAATATTACAATCTGGTGAATCTGGTGAAAAAATAAGTAATTTTTTAATTGGTATCACAAATATTTTAATTGAAATACATTTTTATTTTTTTTTCTGTGTAGACATGAAACAGTCTACAAAAATCAAGAGTAGTCTTTTACAGTAAAACCATATATTCGCTTAATTGTAAAACACTACTGAATTTTAAAGTAAATCCAAATAATTCGGTAGTGTTTTTGAACCATCAATTATTGCATGATAGACAGTTTCATAAAAAGTTAATACTTTTGTATGTTCGATTGTGCTTTAAAAGCATCCTCCATTAACACTTTCAGTTTTCTTTTTCAACATTCTTTGAAAAAATTATTTAAAATAATTGGTTTTCTTTATTTTTTTTTTAGCAAATTCTTCATTTTTCATATTCTTATTAAAACCACTGCTTATGTGGGCTTTTGTTTACGAATTTATTTTTTTTCCTCTTCACCAGTAATACAAAATAATTTAAAAGATCTTTGATTTTTTTTTTTTACTTCAAAAGTATAAACATTTTTTTATATTAAAGGTGTGTTGTATACGAGTGTTTATTTCGTTTAAAAAACAATTTAAAATCAAATTTATTTACCAATGCAGTTCAATTATTTTCATTTTTCTCATTCAATATCTTTTGAATTTTTAATTTATTGCAAGAAAACCCTGAAACCAATTGAGTTCTTTATTAAAATGTCAATTTATTTGTTACATTTGTAATTATTTTTTTGGTTTTTATATTTTGCCAATTGAAATGTAATTTATGTGGGTTTATTAAAATCACTTTTTTTTTGTTTTTCTTCATTGGTTTTTGTTTTTTCTTTAATTTTTTTTTTTACATTTGCATGAATATTTAACGAAAAACAGATATAAAAATAAAACACTTTGGCAAAAATTTTAAAATTATGGTTATCGAATATGTAAAATAAAGGCAATTTTAAAAGTTGTATAATAAATGAAATTGAATGGGGTAAGGAAACAAGTTATTTCGTGCTTTAAAAAACATATAAAATTTATAGCAAAACAGTGTGCTTTGGTAAAGTCTAAAATAAAGTATACAAATATTCAATATTATTATTCCACCTAGTTTTTAGTTGCTGGATCTTTATTTACTACCAAATTGTTCGGGTTAAATTGAGAATTGTCGTTTTTAACCCTTAATTGCATGAATTTTTTTTTATTTTTCTAAAATAAGCCACTGATAAAATTCATTCACAATTTTAAGGAAAAATATTTAAAAATATTTTATTATAAATATCTAAAACTACAGTCCAATGGGTATATTCTAATGCCGAAATATTTCAGTAGCGACCAATTTACACTAAAGTTTTTTTACATTTCTTTTCTTTTTCTTCAAAAAAATTTATGATAAAAATTTCCATCACAATGCAATGAAGGGTTAAATCACTTCCGCAAGTCAATTATCGCTCACCTTTTAATTGATTCTGTTGGCACCGGAGTTGTTAGTACCAAATTATGAAACTTTCGATATTTCCAAATAAAAAAAATGTGAACAAAAAAAAAAAAAAAAACAAACAAAAAAAAAAACAACTCTGATTGATTTGGTTTAAAATTGTGTGCTTGAAAAAATGAAAGTCGCTGTAGTCTAATGGTTAGTGTGTTGGTTTACTAAACAAAAGCTCCAGCTTTAAACCCCGGCTCTGATAATTTAAAAGAAAGAAATATGAAACAATAATTCCTTCTGAGAGTAACAGATTGCCAGTAACAAGCTTCTCAAGTCTTTCGTTTGTAAGTGATTAAAATTGTAGCTCTCGGTAGTCATCGAAAAAAATTGACACACACAACATAAGTGCTGCGAGAAGCTAGTCGGTAACCTTAAAAGAGGGTTGTAAAGTTAAATTAGGTATGTATGTTTAAATTACGTTTATATAAAACCTTTAATAGTTAACTTATTGTTTATCCGATTTTTAAAACGTAGTAGTCGCCGTGGCCTAGTGGTTAGTGTGTTGGCTTACTAGGACATAAGCCCTGGGTTCGACACCCAGCTCCGACATCTTAAAAAAAAGAAGAAAAATGAAAAAAATATTTCTTTCGGCGACTACCTCTCAGCAGTCTTCTGGCAAAAGCTCTGAGAGTAATTATTTGCCATGAACAAGCTTCTCAAGTCTGTCGTTCGGAGTCGACATTAAACTGTAGGTCCCGATACTCATGGATAAAAATTTATACACACAACATGAGTGCTGCGAGAAGCTAGGCCGTAATCCTGACACAGGGTTGTAAAGGCCAGTTATGTATGTATGTATGTAGGTCTTATTTTAATTTTCACAATATATAATTAATTTTATAGAAATTAAAAAAGATACCGATTCCATATAAAATTATGCCCCAAAACATTAATGAATTTGAAAAATTTAAAAAAAACCGAAAACATTTTTTTTTTGTTGTCGAAATGAATATAAATTTGTGATCATTCGCACAGCCATAGTCTGCTCTTTAGATAACGCTTAAAAATTTAAATTTGTCAAGTATTGTCCAGTTTATACGTGTTTAGAAAACTGTAAATAAAGACGGTTTTGTTTACGCATAATTCAAGAATATTTCATAAAGAAATCCTTGCTATGGTCAACAAGATCTTCCAGAAAAGTTGCATCACGCCCTAGGTCTTATTTTTCTCTTTGCCACACTGTGTTATTAAAAGTTAAGTTTATGTAGAAAATATGAATATTAAAAACAATATTTCAGATTTTTATAATTTAATTTAATAAAAATTCGTTGTCGTTATTAAAAAAAATTCCTCTTTTTAAGCTACTTTTAATCGACACTGTATTCGTTCATGTTGTAAGAATTCAAAATCTTATTCTTAAAGCGTAAGGTTTGCTTACATGATATTTAAAATTTTTAGACCTTTATTTGCAAAAAAAAAATTTTTTTTTTATTATTAATTATAAAATTTTGTTTTAGGAAAACTCATTCTTCTCCAACACAATAATAACTTATTTTGTTTGAATATATATTGTGAACTTCTGACTAAATGACAATGATTTTGATGGCGTGCTTTTAAATGAAAATAAAAACCCATGAAGTTGTTTTATTCTATTGTCTAGCTGGTGGCCCCTTGAGTCAATTGTCACGATTGTTGGGTCTGTACTTTTTGGGTTGTTTGCCTTCTGCCAAAGAAATTCCCACCTGATTTCAAGCTTAAACAAAACAACAGCAACAAAAATAATAGATAGACAACATGCTTTAAGCAAGAAAATGCCACAATCACTCTGAACTTAATAACTGTAGAGCAAAAGAAAAAAAAACAACCACCACTTTTTTATTTTGCGTTCATATGTTGCCAATTGTATAGCTGCTGCAAAAACAAACAAACAAACAAACAAACAAAACAAAGCAAAAAAATTAAGAAATAAAAGGAAAACAGCTGTAATTTGTTTGTTGCAAGCAAATATAATATTTCAATTGTTGTTAATGGTATTGTTGTTGTTGTTGTTGAAAATGTATGGATGGTTAGCTGAATGTTAATGGTAAAATTCCATTTTTTATAAATAAAAAAAAAACGTTTGGGGCTTGTCTACACAACGCACATGCAGCATACATACACATACATATGTATGTATATGCACAGTACCTATCATACGGCAACAAGACAATTCATATTTTTACATCAACAACATTTACGGTAACAATTTCACTCTTATATTGAATACTCACTCACATGCATGTACGTATGAACGTGCAACAAATTTAGGAGACACAAATAGATTAGGAAATGATACTGAGGGGAATAACTAACAACGTATAGTAACAGTAACATCAACAATGTTGGCTTAAATATATTTTACAATAACAACTTAAATGCCCCACATGCAACATACGATAACACATACACACACACACACACACATAAATATATACTTGCAACAGCAATTGTCAAGAGTGAATAATAAAAAATAAAACACATACTAGAGAGCAGTTAACAAATGCAGCAACAACAACTAACAGCATAGCACTATTGGCATGTGTATTTTTAGAAAGTAATACGGCGGTTCATATTAAAGAAAATATTTTTATTGATTTTTCAAAATTAAGTACAAAAAAGTCATTAAAATTCAAACCAAAATCAAATGTAAAACCAAAAAATGTTCTACCCTGTAAGCTATCTAAGAACAAGAAGCATTAAATTTAAAATTTTTTTTACCACATTTGGTATAAATATAATAGAAAATTTTATAAAAAATATGTTTTTTTTTTTTGCAGAAAATTTGTAACAATATGACCTGGATATGCAAGACAATATTCGATTTGTCATTGTGGATGTGATAGAATTTGCCGCAAAGGATCACAATTTATCGAACAAATGATCGGCTATGCCTATGGCCATAAATCGTCAATATACCGACAAAAAGTCGGTAAATAAAATTTTGCAATTTTGTTGTAGTTTTTACAAACTTATGCGACATTTTCTTTTGTCTTCCAAAACATAGATCAAAACTTTTTTAGTTATTTTTTTACTGAGACTTATACTCAGATAAGTCAACTACTCATGCTGTGCATTGTATTGGAATTTTTAATAAAAGATAGAGAGTTTTTTTTTCTGTCAATTGATTTGATCACTCAAAAGCCAGTGTTATACAGCATAGTTAACCAAAGCTCTCAATAAATAAAATGCGTCTGTAGCACAATTATGTACAGAAAATAAAGATTTGGATTACATTGATCTACAGCAATGACCCCATCTGTAGTTACATGTTGATTGTGAAGTGGTGAGAGTCTTTGCTAAGTAGGTAGCTGTTATCTATTACTTTCCAGTATGTGACGCTTTCTCTAGATCATTCGGTTTTTTTGATACCAATGCTATAGGTCGATAAAGTGGAATGTTAGGGGAAGGAAATTATTTTTTAATTGGAAAATCTGTGGACTGTTTCAGTAAAATTAACATACATACATAACTGGCCTTTACAACCCTGTGTCAAGATTACGGCCTAGCTTCTCGCAGCACTCATGTTGTGTGTGTCAATTTTTATCCATGAGTACCGGGACCTACAGTTTTAATGTCGACTCCGAACGACAGACTTGAGAAGCTTGTTCAGAGCTTTTTCCAGAAGACTGCTGAGAGGTAGTCGCCGAAAGAAATATTTTTTGTATATTTTTATTTTTTTTCAAGATGTCGGAGCTGGGTGTCGAACCCAGGGCTTATGTCTTAGTAAGACAACACACTAACCACTAGACCACGGCGACTACAAGTAGTAAAATTAAACGTATGGAATATCTACGATACATACATAATTGGCAATTACAATCTAATATCAGGGTTACGGCATAGCTTCTCGCTATCGGAGTATCTCTGATGCTCTTGATATTAAAATCGAACGAAATCGAAATCAAATAAAATTCTAAATTGTTTTACTTTCAAATTTGACAAGAGCTTTTTATTTAATAATTAACTTAAAAATCATTAGCACAACTTCTGTGATTATCAAAGCTTTCAAATAATTGAAAAAAGTGCTGGCAAAGTATTGTCTAATGGGTACCGAGTATCGAGTATTTGTATTAATTTTTGGGTACTCAATACTTAAAAGTAACTACGCAATACTTTAAAAGTTGTATTTTTTCTTCGAAATTGTATGAAAAATTTAAATCTTAACGGCCAATCAAATTTCTGTGTAAATACAAAATACTTTATGAAATTGTTTTCTCTTAAAAATAAAATCTTTTAAAAGTATTGAGTAGTATTGGGTACCTAAATGAAAGTACTCAATACTATCGAGTAATGAAAAGTAGCAGAATTTGACAGCACTAATTGGAAACAAAATTTGGTAAATTTTCATTTTTATATACTCTTTATCCATCTGAATGCTGAACCACCCTATTACAAGACACTCATGTACGCATTGTGCCTTGTGAAGTACTATTCATTCAGTCATATGGCGACGAACATTTGTAACAGCATTTAATGCTGGTAGATTTATTCCAGAGTAATTGTTCAAATAATAAAATTGCTCACGAGGGGGGCATAGGATAAAAGGGATCATTCAAAAACAAAACAAAAAATAGTGAAAACGAATGACACGAGAAAAAAAAGAAAAACTGCAGAAAAAATAGTTAAAATTGGTAGACTCGAAAAGACCTTAAAAGAGTTTAATTAGCTAAGATTTTATTTCCTTACTTCATAAGGTAGAGACTACTTAGAATAAAAAAAACTACTTGTTTTAAATGTCAATTCTTTGTAATTTATTACACTCTGTGTTACCTATGCAGTAAGCATGTTAGCATACCTGCTATAGATTTATAAAGGTGCCTATTGCAAATAAAAACTAAATAAAAATGGTAATTTATATCGCTTATAATGCATATATGCTCTTATGCAAAAGCTAACAATTTTCAAATGTTTTTGTAATTGTTTATCATTTATATGCATGAGTTTCAGTCTTTTGTCTGAATACTATTCGCCGCATTGTGTATGACTCTGTAATGTAAAGTTTCTGTGTCACAATTTGAATAACGTCTTCTTGTCTATTGACGGTTATTATTCTTTTCGTTTTCAGTTCAGAAGACCCGTATAAGGTTAGACAAATAACAGAAAATTTAACAACAAAAAAAAAAAAGTTAAAAAAATAAAAAATCGTTTAAATTTAGTTGAAGCGGATTAAACAAAAAGCAAACAAAAAAAAAAAAAATATCTGAAAAATCTAAGAAATCAAGTCAACATACGAGTAATAAATGAAAAGAAAAAATAGTACAACCAATGAAATTAAAGACAAATATTTGTAATGGATTTAAACTGATATGTAGAGATTAAAGATTTAGCAATTAAATGCTTAAAGATTAAAAAGTGCAAAATCACTATTACACCACAATGATAGTGGCATAAAAAGCAATATATTCGTATTTCGAAAAAGAAGTTGTAAAAATTTTAAAAAAATTTGAGGCAATAGTTATGGAGAAAATGTAAGAGACTCGCCAGGAGACTTTTTCCCAAAGATGGTATTCGTAACTATAGATACTTATGTTCAAAAAGTTATAGACTAAATGAGAATCATATCCAATTTAGTATATATTAATCAAACAAAATAGTTTAGAAAACAATACATTTCTGTTTTTCAAATATTCAAATTCTATTTTTCTGACATTTCATATTATATTGAATGTATTTGCCTATATGGTGAAAATTTTTTTTTAGTTTTATTAATCTTTAAAAAAAAAGTATCAATGGAAAATAGAAAACTAAAGTAATGAAAAAACTGTCAATCGAAAGCTCAGAGCAACCTTTGGCGGTCACCAAATCATTTAATTAATCAAGAAATTAAATTTCAAAAAGAGTGTGAAATTCTTCACCAAACTGAACAACGAGTATATTCAGTAGTCAAACTGTTAATGTTACAGGCAATTTGCAAATTTATCTCTGAAATGAGTTAAAAATATAAATAAAATAAACTAGCGAAATTTATGCTAAGTTCTAGCGGATGTTTTCTTAACAACTAAAAAACGTATAATGAACTGTCATTCTGCACTCAGATTTTAATATTTGGGATCAAAATAGTCTGAGAAATCATCAAGAATAAATGGAGGCTTGAGCAATCCATATCCATATCGAAAATTAATCATCAATTCAAGCAGCGTAGAAAATAAAATACCCTTTTATCAACAACTATTTGCTAAATGTAGTGGTCGCCGTAATCCAGTATGTAGTGTATTGGGATAATCGACGAGAGCTCCGGCTTAAAACCCCAGCTTTGGCATATTACAAGAAAGAAATTTGAAAAATATTTCACGTTTAACCGTAGGTCCCGGTACCATATATAAAAATTGCCACAAACAATATGATTGCTGCTAGAAGCTAGGACGTAAGTTTGAAAAGGTTATTTTTATTTTATTTGCGTGGTATAGTGGTTAGAGCACTCGCACAAAAACTCGAAGGACCCAGGTTCGAATCCCAGAAGTGGTGAAAAATGAAAAAGTTAGTTTGCGGTTTTTACAAAATTATAATTTAAAAATAAGAGGTTCCCCCCTCCAGGAAGACCATCTACAAAGAAACCGCTCCCCGACATTCCACTCTACTCCACCTTAACCAATGTCAACAAAAAAAACGAATGATCAGGAAAAAAAGCGCCACCTATTGGTAAGTAGCAGATAACAGATAACAGCGAAGGCACACTCACCACACAATCAACATGCAACGATGCTGTTGTTCATTCAAGGGTGAAGGTATAACACTGGCCTTTGAATGATCAATTCACAGCAATTTGTCTCATTCCTAAGGCGCTTAATAATAAAATAATTAAAAATAATATATGTACTGTCCTTTCCAAAATTCCAATACTATGCGCAGCATTTAGGTTTACCCCTGAGTATTGGTCTCAAAATAAAAAAAAAAAGATATTTGAACATCATGTACATTTCTCTACGTGAGATAAATACCTTGTCGTGGTGTAGAAGCTTCTACTGCTAGGACTTAACGGGCAAAGTTGTGAAGGTATAATATGGGTCATTAAATAATTAATCAACAGCAATTGATTTCCTTGTGGTTCGCATGCCTAATGCCTAAGTTCTGGCATAATAAAAAAAATTAGATGCAAATGACAAAGTAAATGGTCGATAATTAAAATCATCACACCGTTATTTTTTCGATGAGGCCCTAAACCGTTTGAATATTATTTTGATGCATTTTTCAACGGCGAGGCCTAAGTTTTGGCTTAATGTTAATAAACAAAAATAAAAAAAAGAAGTGAAACCAAACTACAATGGACTCTGCATTACATTTTGAAATTACAATGATTGATGTTTTTAAATGCTGATTGCATTATATGGCTTGACTTCTTTAACAAAGAAAACTGAGATCATCTTACAGTGAAGATATTGTCCCCGGAATATATCCAATAAATATTGTTTTAAATATAATTCACATTTAGTTAAGAGGGATATATTTGCAAACAGATAAGCGCTATAACCCCTAAGGCGATTACAACCATCAGTATGCCGAAGACAATTTATTAAAATATTTCGACAAATGAATATACAAATTGCTATCCAAGAATATTATTTCTGCTGAAGTCACGTGAAGTCTTAGGTTATTCGGATAAGCCATATCTGCAACTATTGGTATATTTATATGGACTTAAATTGGTGTTCTGATATAATAAACATATGGTTATGTGTGTACCCAATAGGCAAAAAACTCATTATTTCGTCTATGAGCTTCTAACCTATCACGTCTGTTTTCTATTTTCAAATTTGAAGAAATGCTTGGTTTGTAGCAGATTTGAGTCACTGAACTTCCTCAAAAAATTTTATTAAATAAAAAGTTACATAAAAATTGAAACAAAATTAGAATTATAAATAATGACTTACTTAGGCCGAGGCCACGCATTGAGCGGCATTTCTAAGCGGCTAAGCGGCGCCGCTCAGGAATAGAACTTTTCTAATTTTTAATTGATTTCTGAGCAGCGAAGTATGAACATGGCAAAAGTGAATGCGGAGCTTATAATTTCACCGCTACTATGGCAAGATAGATTACCAAATTGTATAAATAAAAATTTGGCATTTTAATAGCTAACCGCACAAACCGCTTAGAAATGACGCTCAGTAATAAGCCACATGCCGCTCACCGCTAATTGTGTGGCCTCGGCGTTATACTGATTTTAAGGAAGAAAGTATTGACAACTAAAGAACTTATCGCTCTTTTAATAACTTTTCAATTTGGGGTATCCAGCGATAAAGGGAAATCTTAAACGGTGAAGCAAATTCTGTGCCTTTCACTAAACTTCAGAGACGGAGGCTTAGACCTTTAAGCCATAGTAGATTTTTTGACCTTTGTAGGGTTGTGTACACCAGGACTTCTGGAATGAAGAGTCTGTTGCTATTGGAAAGTTTTTTTCAGTTTTCTTCTTTTGGCTGTTTCTTTTCTCTCGTTTTCTTGATTGTTGTTCTTTCTTTTAATATGTTCATAGCGTTTTTTTTTATTAAAAGGCTAACTATCATTAAATTATAAAACTACTCTCGCATACATTAACAAAATCTAACAGACTCATTTTAATTATATTCTATAATAAACGATTGAGGAAGAAAACCAAAATATAGCGAATAAAAAAATTATCATCATTAATTTAAAACTGCAATTGCCTTGATAACTGCTCAACAAGAATAAAAAAACAAAACAAAAAATTAAAAGGAAAAGTAACAGCCATGAAGGAGCAATTGCAATGTGCAATAAATAAAATTTATAGCGTAGAAAATTGGTAATTAACTTTCTACACGCAGACAAGAACCAACGGTAGCAGTGGTGATGGCAGTGGTGATGATGTTTTTAAGCCAAGTTAACTAAATTGTAACAAGTAGCAAAGAAACTAAAGTGTAGAAAAAAACGTTTAAAACCACAACAACTTTAGCAAAATTAAATAAAGGCAGAGTAACAATGGCTGTTGCCGGTTAATGGTTAGAAATAAACCGTTTTAAAGGAAAATTAAAGAAATATACCAACAAGGATAATAAGGAAATGAGGAATAGAAAAAAAAATTTAAATAAAAACAAACAATAAATTATATTATTAAAGATTAAAAAAAAAGAAATTAAAGTAAAGTATCACATTAACACCGTAGAGGGAAGTTTAAATTAATGAGATGTCAAGTACGACTTATTCATATGCTACAACAGTTTAAAAGAATCCTTTTCTCTACAGTTACCTGCATAAAAATCGAAATACTAGAATGAATAAATAAAATCGTGATTTTTTCTGTTTCTCGTAATCAAGTTCTTGTCAACTTTGTGATTAAGGGCCCATCAAAATTTGAAGAGGCTGGTTTGTTTAGTTTTGTCAAATTGAAAGCAATCTACCTTGTCGTTTGAAAAATCAAAAATCTATTTCTTGTGTTCATTAGTTATAAAATTTTGTGAAAAAAATCAATAAACAAAGGCAAGGTTTGAAAAATATTGCGAGAAATCTGTTCCCTTAACTTCAGTGCATGTAAAAACAATAGGAATACTGAATTTGGTTTAGGATATATAATGATTAGTCATAAGTGCTGTGTATTTTTCCTGATTTGCTATTGTGATGTGATTTATAATATCATCTTACTAACCATCTATTGAAGATATAATACCGCCCAAGTATAATATAAATGACCCAATATCTTAAAGCTTACTGCTGTGCGTTTGAGCTTATAAAGTGTTATTGATATTTTGACCGAAGGACCATTATTATTTTATTGTAGAAACTAGAAAATTGTAAGCAATTAGGAAGATATTGCCAACAAAATGTAATTTTTCGTGACTCAATAATAAATATATATACCGATTAAAGATCGTTGAAAGTTAGATGGTTTAAAATTCAGAGTAAAATTATGTGCTTGGCTCCAAAGCCTTTGTATTGTCTAAAACGCGTAATCTAGCTTCCTTATGAGTATAGTTTTTAAAATAATCCATTTATTATCATCTGTATAGCAGATAATAGCACTCAAGCATGTAAAGAACTACACAATTTTGAATTCAAAGTTGTGTCTTCAAATTTTCAAATTTCTGGTGTTCTGACCGAAGGACCATTGTCCTTCACTTGTAATGAACAGCCCCAACCTACTTGTAATTTTGCAATCATACATACAAAGATGTTACCCTATATACAATTATTAATCAACCAAGACTTTAATACGTGTTTTTTGTGCCTTGAGTAATACTAAAAATATTTTGGCGGAATATTATTCCAAAAACAGATTTATAAGCAAAAAAATATAATTTTATTTTTGTCTAGAATTTTATAGTGAAGACAACACGATGCTTTAATAAGAACGGCTTTTGAAATAAAAATGAAATTACAAACACACAAAACAGGTACAAGATCTTTAAAATTAAAGTGGAAGAAAAAAGTTTGTTGCAGCCTATTGCTTCATTTTAGACTTATGTGCTGTAGGGCATGTACAAATTATACCACCCTTTCTGTTTACACAACTCACCTACCCTCTTATCTAACTTTCACAAATTTCTAAATTTGCTTTCCTTTGAAATATTTTTTTTTTTTTTTTTGATTGTTGCTTAAAATAATTTTCATAGCAAATAATTAAAAATTAAAATCAATTATGATTTCTTGCTAAAAGGGATAATAAACTCAGTTTTGAGGCCTGGTTATGTATTTACTTATATCAGTGTATGTGTGTGTGTGTTCACGTTAATTTGCTTAAGGCCATAATTTCACAATGAAAACAATTGCAACCTATTGGAACAGCATAATAAAACAAAATCTTACTCAGCATAAGCAATTCCAGCAAACAGTCAGTCCATCAATCATATAACCAACAATCATTTGTGTTTTAAAATGTTTTTTTTATTCCTTTTTTACATTTTAAACGAATAAACATTGTAGTGGCTGGTTGCAAGCAACACGATTGCCACCATTTACACACTCAAAGGCATATGTGAACTGCATTATTAAACAATCATTTCATGTATGTGAGAGTAGCCAAATGTTGGGTTTGTGGTGGTCAACAAATAACAAATGCTTGACAATAATAACAGAAACAATACACAATTAACGTATAAAGTGTAGTAGGTTTGTCAAGCGAGCAAAATTTATTCGAATAATGAAATAATTTATATATGTTTCATATAAAATATAAAATAATTTATATGAGTGTGTTCTTGCTATGTATAACGAATTTTTGTTTTATATTTTAAAAGTCAGAATTAAAGAATTATTCGAATAAATCCTATCGAATACTCAAACAAATTTTTTAAATATTAACTACAGAATTTTTTTTTTTGTATTTACATAAAATCTCTTCTTGTCCTGATACATGCATGAAAAATGCTACCAAAAACTTGAGGTACCTTCATATCGTGCCCTAAGTTCTTGGTAGCAGTGCAACATTTCAAGCCTATGTAAAGCGAGTAGAAGTGTGCTTTCCAAGAAATATGACTTTTTGTAATAACAAAGGCTGAAACCAGATATTGAGCGTGTGTTCAAAATATACGAAAAACAATGAATTTGATTTGAATTTTTATTCAACCAATTATACACTCGAATAAATTAACCACTCTGTTAGTAAAAGTGTATGACAGAGAGCGAGAGAAGTTGAGACATGCACACACACACATAGTTTTTGTACGTGAATAATAAATAAACTAATAATGAATACTAAATCATATATGTACGTACGTACACTAATATTAGTAACCCAGTTAGCCTTGCCCTTAACAAGACCTCGGCGATGTCTGCAAAGCAATAGGAGAGCCTACACGATATATAGTTAACACTTAAAGCGAGTCGTCAAGGACTTTTTCAAAAAAATTTGGTTTAGGAGTTTATGTGTTCTATCCGCCATTTCATATTTTTTATATATCTCGAGTTAATGATGCCATTTGAGGTTTCTGACCCCAAATTTTTCAAGTCTGAAATCCGTTTTCGGATATCTGGTCTAGTTTCTGAGATAAATAACCGAAAACGAATTGCAGATTTTAAATATTTTGGTGTCAAAAACTTAAACTGGCATCATTAACTCGAGATATATAAAATGGAGGATAGAGCACATAAACTCCCTCAAGACAAAATGTTGAAAAATCATGTACGTAATCTGGGTGACAATGTCGCAAAGTGTGTGTGTGAAAACTAATACATATGCAAAATTGCAGTTAAAAAAAATATGGTCAGTTATCAGTTATCAGTGACAAATTCAAACATTTCTTAAATATTTTGTAAATGACAATTTTGCCAACTGGGTGCATATGCGTACATATGTGTGTATACTTTCCTAAGTGTATATACGAGTGTATACGCTTTATTTGGATTTGTTTATGTAAAATAATATCAACAACAATGGCTTTAATTTGCATTATAAATGACAATGACTATGACTATGTTATCGATAACACTGGCAATAACAGCAACAACAGGAAAATATGAAAGACCACCACAATAATATTTGCAATTACTATAAACAATAATGACAATAATATTATTGTTATTGTCGAAACACAAAAAGAGAACGGAAAAAATGGAGTATTAAACACTCAAACAATAATTGATTTGACAGTTGGAGTTTAAAAACCATTCGGGGTATTCACAGGTTTATTTGAAAAAATATTTCTCAATATTTTTGAAAAACGAAATCGAGTGTTTTTTCAAAGACAATTAATTCTTAACTGCGGCAAGTATTTAAAAGTTTTGATTATAATAGAAGTTATTTATGTTAATGGTTATTTAGAAAATTAACAAAGAAATATATCAACAACAAGTTGTATTTTACAGTTATAGCGGTATGAAATTTGAATTGATTTCAATTTCACTCGTTTTCAGTTTAGAGAACATACCCGAATATTTTAAATTTTTTACATTTTGGAATCACATTACAGCTTCAAAAGTGCCACCAATGAAATGTAGTTATAATTTCTAGTAGGATAGGTTTTAGAGAAGAGTACATTTAATTATAATTTTAGTAATTCTTTATTTATCTTCTAACTATAGTATTATTCAAAAGCAAAACTTGGCAGATGTTTCCCGGCCTGTGCAATATATATTTGTTGTAGCTTAGCTTCCTGGTTATATTATGCATTTATAGCAGCCTAACAAAGGTTTTAAATTGCCTTTTCTGACTAGGTTGTCGCACAAATGATATTTCGAGTACAATTTACTGACTGAGGTAAGAGGGTGCTTCTGATGAAATTGTCTGCGGCAAACAATCATTGGCTAGAGCTATACGAACGACATTTTACATACTGACAATATATATAAAAAGCACATTTGAAGATATCTAATGTTATATTACTTATATATTATAAAAAGGCTGCGATTTGTGAAGCGTTAATCCAGAAAAGTTTACATATTCAAGACCTCGATTGCATAATTCACTAAGAGGAGGAAAGTTCATAAATAGAAGCATTTACAAGTTCTTCATGATATGATGCATAATTAACCTAATCATAAACAATGACGTGCGGGGAAATCTTGGGAGTGTAACATAAACATACTACACCTGATTTTTGTATGTCATGATTAAGCCAGTAGTAACCTATAGTTCTAATATATGGGAAGGTACAGCAAATTCAAAGGAAAATATGTGACTGGATATTACTGGGACAATAGGTACTTTGGTATGGCTGCAATAAAAGCCATGGTAAATATAAGAGCATCTTCACGAAACCGCTACCTGATATTTCCAGTCTATTCCACCAAGAAGCGAATAATCAGGAGTACAAAGCCACCTTCTACGAAGCTAACAGATAATCTACATAAAAAGTTGTTCACACTCTTATTCAACATCCAGATGTCGCAATTGCTTTTGATCATTTAAAGGTGAAAGTATAACACTGGCCTTTGAGTGATCAAATTGACAGCAATTTGTCCCATTGACATAAGGCGGTTAACATCACATCTTCACATCTATCTATCTACGTATTCAACATTCCAATACAATGTACTGCATTTAGTAGGCGCTTACTCCTAAGTATTCTAGAGATACTTTTTTCAATAGTCTTTTTCTAACAGATCGTGTTTTGCTGTTATATTAATAGTTTTGTTTAATATTGCTTGGCATTTCATAATGGAAAGACTTACACCTGAACAAGGTTTACAAATCATTAAACTTCATCGAAAATTGTACTCAACGGATGGACCATCTCCAACGTAGCACCGGACAACATTTGAAAGATATAATCTTCAAAAAATAAATGCCAAAGAATGTTCTTTCAAATGGTAATAAACATTCCCCATTAAATTTGAATTTTCTGTGTTTTTTTTAAAAATTAGGGAACCTCGAAATGGATCACGCTTAAGTAGAACATCAAAACTATGATTACTAGAAACAAGTCGAATAAAGGATGTTTTTGGGATTTCTGTACCGTTTACGACCCAACTGAATAATAAGACTGACTTGAAGGATATGTTCTTTCTTAGGAATAAACCATTTTGTGTTTTATAAATAGTTTAAACAACTGAGGGGTCTTTAAGCACAGTATTATATACCACAAGCCCTTAGAGAAACTCGCCAGCACTTTTTAAATAAAAGTTCACACCGTAGAGAAATGTGCACAATTCAACTTGGGCTACGAGTATCTAAATAAATCGAATCGTCTAAAAGGAAATTATAAAATCAGTTCCTACCAAATCTCGACTTAAGTGGAAATTTTTAGAAATGAACAATAAGACGAGTTAAATAGGTAAGAATCTTCTATATCATTGATATGGCGAGAACACTTTTGTAAAGTAGACAGAACATTCGAAAGAAGTCTGCTTAGCCAAAAAGAAATGAACGAGTAAAATATACTCTTCTAGTGCAGAATGACATTGAGATAATCCAAACTTTTTTTAAAGAGCTATTACAGTAGGAAATTTGTATCTTGTTGTATGAGGCTATCTTCAAATAATCTTAGAATGATAACCGGCCATTAAAGCTGGTAGGGCATACTTAGAAAACCTTTGAATGTAAACAAAGTAGTTTAAGATTTAGTATTGAGATTCTGTGAGTACATATCTAGGCGGCTATCATATTAAGTGTAGCGAAATTCCACTACTGATACCAATAAAAGATTTGATATGAAACTTGTGCTAAAGAGTTGCTGCACTTCGGTGGCTTTTGGCGACAATGTAAATAATTCAATTTGTCAAAATTCTCTATAGGACTCAGAAACAAAGTAGCCGTTAATACTAGATCTATATAGTATAAATATTCTGTATACATAGCCACGTCTATACATTTTTGGAAAGACTCTTTTCAAAGAATTTATTAAAATTTATTAAAATTCTTTGGCAATTAATCATGCAAATACTTATTTATAGTAAAAAACATTTCATTATTTTTTTATTTCAACTTTTTTTGCGATTACGAATTTTATGATTTGGAGTGTAGATCTCCATATATTTCATATTAAATGTTACTTATACAAGCTTCAACAGATAAATAACTCATTAGGTTAAGATATTGAACAGGTAAGTAAAGAATTGAAGCATAATATACGAAATTAAGGTTCAAAGAAAATCAACAACAACAACATTCAAATTAAACATTAATTTCTGCTGTAGCTGTCTTATGGCGCAGCAGGATACCATTACCAGTTAAGAAGAAATAAGAAAACTGTTAAAGGCTGTATCATTAAGAAGGCAGATGAATATAGGCAGGTCTCATAAATATATACGAATGTACTCCACTGCTCAAACGTAATCTTGAAATTTCAATATGTATTTATAATTAAAACATGCTTTTGTAAATAAAATTTTTGCTGGTCTGTGCGGAAAAAATTACAAAAATTTTTATTTTATTTTTTTATGAATTTTTATGTCGTTTTTTTGCTTTTCCATAAGTCTTCATTTTAGTCACGTCATCATATTTGTATGTTAAAATTTTCTTTGCGTTTCCTTATTTATTTTACAACTGGCCGTTAAATATCAATAAAACTGTTGAAATACTTTTATGTTGTATTGATGAGTTAAGTTGTAAGGACCCAAACAAGGATTTTAATTTTGTTCTCTTGTTTTTTTTTATGTTTTATTATCAGTTATTAATCTATATGTAGTTTTATATTAATATTGCTTTTGTTTTAATGTTTGTTACGGTTTGGAATGTTTCAATGGTACAAAAGCAAGACAAATATTGAAACGAAAAGATGTCCTCGTAAATGTCCAATAAGCTACACTTGAAGAAATATTCAATAGATTTTTACAGTTCAAAGAAAATTTTAAAATTATTTCTAAATTATTATAGAAGTATTTTCATTAGTCTAATAGAATTTGTATTTTTATTTAAAAAAATTAATACTAAGAATTTTGTTTAAAATAATTAAAAAAAATTATTTCTTTAATATGCAGCAAATTTGTAGTGCCCAAATACAGTAACGGCTACTATATCAGTCTATTAATATAAGAGTCGTCTGTTCGATTCTCACGAAAGTATTTACACTTAAAAAAGACTCCTAAGCCAATCCCTAGCAGAAGGTATTACTGTCGTACATCGCAGTGGACATTTGACATAATGTCTTCTTTCTAAATCAACAACTTTTCAGTAGAGCATAAAAACAGTAAAAAAGGTTAATAGACTTTATTTCTTAGAAAATTAAAAAAATTTTGAACTTGGATATTATGCACAAATACTTAACGAACATTATGTGACCGTTTTTTCCCCTCTAGAAGCAATAGTTTTCTTTAAAACGACAAAAAATTAATTTAAGACTTTTTGTTAAATAGATTTTAAAGAAATAAATTAGCTTCCACCATACAAGTAGTTTTGTCAAAATTTTTTTGATTAAATTTGAAAATTATCTTAATCGTTTAAGACAAGACAAGAAAAAAAGGTTGAAAGAAGTTGATCTGAAAAATATATTTCGGTTTTATTAAAAAATATACTTCTATTTTTCCTTACAATATGCAAATAAATAAAAAATAATAATAAAAATTAAACAAAATTTTTTATAGACATTAAATTTTTGTAATTATTCTTAATTCTCTGAAAGAAGACGTTTTGTCAAATTAAAATTGGGGCAAAGTCCGAAAGAGGTCGATTAGTCAACTCCATACCTTGCATTCCAAAGGTCATAGAAATACGGGGATTAGAGCAAAAGAAGGACAAGGAAATTCTATATTTACTATAAAAATCTTTGAAAATTGTATTATTTCGAGAGAAGACGTTTTTACAAAATTCCACAGATATGTACATTACAACCTCGTTTCAGGGTTACGGCGTAGATTTTTGCAGCACACATATTGTGTGTTTATGAGTACCGGGACTTACAGTTTAAAGTCGACTCCGAACGATAGACTTGAGAAGCTGTTTCATGGCAATGAGTTGCTCTCAGAGCTTTTACCAGAAGACTGTTAAGAGGCAGCTGCGGTTTGAACCCGTAACTTTTGCCTAAAAAGCCAACACACTAACCACTAAACTACGGTGACTACATCGTACATCGCACACTTTTTGAAATTTCTGGTAATCAGAATGTAAAATATCATGAAAATATTATCATTTAAGTAACGATATCACTTGTTCGATTGGGTAACTTTGTGAGTTTTACAGAACTTATATAAGACAATAACCCACCAAGCTGTGGAGAGATTTTACATCACATGTTCTCTATTTGATATAATAATACTGATGTATTGAAGGAATGTGCATACTGAAAAGAACAGTTGCGCCGTAATCGAAATTGTGGAAAAAGATTTTGCGACACTTTGCATTGGTCCGGAGTGCGTAGCCCCCCTTTCAAAAATTCTCAAGCTAGTTAGAGAATGGGAAGTTTAAGACAGTGGAGTAACTGACACACGATTGAGTGCCAAGCAGCCCACAATTTTAAAAGCAGAGTAGGAGCGAAAAGCAAATTGTTTCGTTTGCGCTCTTTCTCATTTAGAAAGTATTTGTTTTGGTTTTGCTTATGTACAATACGATTAAACAAAATTAGAAAAGTTTCTGACTTTGTGGTAACGTTTGCAAAATGTTTTGTTTGTTTGCCCACTCTGTTTAAAAGCAGTTCTAACGCTCTCAGGTATATAATCTATATAAACTTGATGTATTTTTCTACAGATTATTGTGATGCGACAGTGAATTTTCAGACCGCAGTTGTAAATCTTTGTAGATTGTATTTGCGGAACGCATATTATGTGAATCTGGGGTTCGTGATAGATAAAAATTTATATGTCTAGAGAGACATATGTCGGTATGGCCTCGCTGGAAGGCATATCGACCATACTGCGTCTGCTGAATGAACAGCAGACCGAAATAACAAAATAAATCTTATACATCACAATGTCTTACAACTGTGATCGGTTTTAATTAATATTTAATAATAAGCAAGTTTTTAAAATGAAGTCATTTTAAATCTAAACTAAATGGTTTTTACGATTATTAAAAGTTACACAAAAGTAGGTCGAAAATCAATTCATCATGAAACCTATTTTTGGAATTTGAAAATTTTACATAATTTCTTACATACATACATACATAATTAGCCATTACAACCCTGTGTCAGAATTACGGCCTAGCTTCTTGCAGCACTCATGTTGTGTGTGTTAATATTTATCCATGAATAGCAGGACCTACAGTTTAAAGTCGACCCCGAACGACAGATTTGAGAAGCTTTTTCATGGCAATCAGTTACTCTCAGAGCTTTTGCCAGAAGACTGCTGAGAGGTAGTCGCCGAAAGAAATAATTTTTTTTTTCATATTTCTTTTTTTTTTCAAGATGTCAGAGATAATAATTTCTTCCAGTGTATAGAAAAAAGAAACTCCTATTCTTATACAACATTGTAGGAAATAAGAAATGTAAAGTAATATACAGTCCTCACACGGGAATGCCATAAAACCAATATTTAAGACAATAATAAATTAAGTGAAAATAAATATTTAAAAAAAAACAACAACAACCAAAACTGTATATATTTATTTTCACACATGCTCCAATGATAAGGAGCAGGGATATATAGACAGACAATGACTATAAAATACTGTCTACTAGACAAATATACCTTTTATTTGGTACATAAAAAAACAGCTACAACATCATATGTGTGTATTATTTAAATACGAATGAGCAATACTCGTACATTACAACAAAATATTTTTGACTAGAAAAAAAACAGAAAATTAATTTTTTATGGAGTCAGAAATAAAAAAAAAATATAAAATCTTTTTTATTTTAGGCAAAACAATAAAAAATAAACTTTTTATACACACACACAGGTTTTTATTAAATTTAAGTCTCATGTTTAATATCATTGTGTCTCCTGTTTGTAGCACCGAGGGACTTTAATTGGATTTTAATTTTGTTTAGAGAGTTTTGGTAGAAAAATCTGATCTCTTTAAAAATTCCAATGCAATTTATTTGAAGCACAATCTGTATTAAAACACTCGTTTTTGTGTTATTTTATTATTTAAACAAATAAATTCAAATGAAAACACAGAAAGGTAATAACATATAAAAGTATGAATAATAAAGTCAATGAAATGTGTTTAATACCCTATAACAAAATACAGATCACTGGCATTGGTCACTGATTTGACTGTCTGCTACTCAACCGTGGACTGTTGGATTTTACTGCATATTACGCAAACACAAGTTAGGTAGGTAATAGACATCTGCATGGGTGCATTCATTTTTCTGTTTACAATATCTGCACAAGAGATTCATACGAATATTTTGGTACAACATACAAAGAGCAATGAGTCCTCTCTCTTTCGAGTGATCCCTATATGAATGATAAAAACATTCAAAGAGAAATGAATGAATGTGAATGAATTTTGCTTTGAATGTGAATGAATGAGTTTTCAAGAGAGTAGCAATAATAAAGAGAAAATATTTGAATACATACTGCACTCACTATGTGGTTTGCGCGTGTGTGTACGAAGTGTGCAAATGTGATGTGCAAACCCAACAAACCAAATGTGTCAGCATTTCTTTACGAATTCGGTCCGAATTCTGAACATTTGGTTTGTTGGGAAGAAACAAATTCTTGGAAAAAAAATACAAATGTAGTTTAACGGTAAATTCAATGTTGTCGATTATTCCTTGTAAATTAAATTTGAGTAACAATGGGTTGAGTGTTTCAATTATCTTATGAACTTTGTGCATGGTGGTCAGTGATCGCAAATAGTATTTTTCATTGATAAGTTGCTAATTGCCGATTTTTTTTATATAACGTTTATTTTTTTTTTTTGGTCTTTGCCATATTGATAAAATATAACATAATGAGTTTGCAAAATTCTTCCGAAATTGTAAGTTTTTAATAAGTATTACGTGTTACAACTAATTTCCAATTATTTAAATGTTATTTTTTTAAAATATAGATTTCGGTAAATGATTTAACGGAATCTAGTGTTGGGAGAAGTGCAACAATTAAACAAAAACTTCTGAATGGCGATTATAGCTTCAATTCTAAACGGGGGCGTAGCAAAGTGTGGGATACATTTTCGAAGATTAACGATAATAACGGAATGGAGATGGCTGATTACGTAGCATGTAAGACATGTTATAACATATATAAGTTCACAGGAAGTACTTCCAACTTAGTGAAGCACAAATGCTACACACGTACCCCAAAACAAGTTGCAGAGGTAAATGTGGACACAACAACTAAACAAGAGGGCATAACACTGGTTACAGAGTGGACATTAAAAAATTGCCGTTCATTTAAGATAATTAATGACTCTGGATTTAAAAAGTTTGCTAAATATTTGATTGAAGTTGGAGCAAAGTTTGGTCCTGACGTAAATGTTGAGAACCTGTTGCCACATCCTACAACAGTTTCGAGGAATATATCTGCATTATATGAGTTACACGTTGGTCCAGTCAAGGAAGAAATAATAAAATATAAATGCTTTGGTTACTCGTTAACTAGCGACATATGGACGGACAATTTTTTGAGGTCATCATACTTATCTTGTACCGTGCACTACATAAAAGAAGGCGTTCTCATCAATCGTCTTTTAGCAATAAAGTCAATGGAAGGAGAATCCTGCACAGGTAAGCATTATTTGTAAGTATGTGTTACAGACACAAATTTAAAATACTTCCAAAGGTTCTAAAATAAAGGAGAAAATGGCACAAATTTTAAGACAATTCGGATGCGATCTGGAGGAAGACAAACCCGTTATTGTGACCGACAGAGGGTCAAATATGATTGCGGCTTTTCGTGACGGTCAAAATATTCACTGCGTAAACCACTTGCTACACAACGCAGTTGAAAAAGCAATAAAGAGAGTTCCGGAATTAACTGAAATTGTAAGCAAATGCAGTAAGCTTGTAAAATTTTTCAAGAAATCTGGCGCTAACTGCAAATTAGGTGTGTCATTGAAAAGCCACTGCCCTACGCGTTGGAACACGATTTATTATTTGCTGAAATCCGTTTAAGAAAATTGGGTTGATATTACCAACATATTAATAGAAAAAAATGAGATAAATAGATTAGAAGGAATTAATATTACCTACTTGAGTTCCATTGTGAGCCTTTTGGCGGCATTTGAAGAAGCTTCAAAAAAACTTGAAAGTGCCAAATCACCAACGATCCATTTGACAATTCCGTACATACACAAACTTCAAAAAAAATGCATTTCCGACCCAAACGACAATATAATCATCACGCAATTAAAATCCGTTTTAGATGAACTTCTTAAATCAACTGTTTTACAAAACTTAACAAAATATCATAATATTGCACTATTCCTGTTCCCACCCACAAATAAACTTCTTAACTTTTCACAACTTGATAAGCTAAATACAATAAAAGATTGCAAAGATATCATGGAAATGTGTTTGGACCAATTAGGCGATGAAACAAATGAAACGGCGATTGATGATGATAATGTTTTTGCAGATTTCATTGCAACGACAAATGACGACACTATCATGCATAAAATAGACAAGGAAATTGAAAGCTATGTCAATGTAAACGTTGTTCTTACCGATGAGTTTGATTGCATTCAATGGTGGAAGATGCACAAGAAACATTTTCCCATTTTGTTTAAAACAAGTTGCAAAATTTTGTCTATACCTGCAAGTAGTGCAGCATCTGAAAGAGCATTTTCAGACGCGAGAAATCTCATATCCGAAAAACGTTGTATTGTCGCTACAAACTCTGACAACGTCAACAAAATTATGTTCCTTCATTCTAATATTTAAAATATACTTTAAGTAATATAATCTAAATTTTTTATATATGTATATTGAACAAAATTTAAGTTTTTTTATTTAAGTTATTTTATGTATATATAATTTTTAATGAATAAATACATAATATAAAACATATCCGTATACATATGTTTATAAAACCACAAATGTTACTAATTACAATGCTATCTGGGTAACAATACGCACACACTCACGAACTTCTCCAAAACAAATTTCTGCTAACTATACTAGAGTTACAGTACTATATTGTGTTATCTAAATGAATACAACGCACACATTGTACGGTGTATTCAAATACATTCAACTTACTCTATTTTCATTTGAATTGTATGAATGTATCACTCATAACAACATTCACATTCACTCAATTCATTTGAGAGAGTGACGCATACTCACTCATTGGTTTTTGGCATGAATCTCTCAAACTCCGTTTTGATTGCATTCATGCAGACCTCTAATTTACATATCACTCATTTGCGAGAAGAGTGACATAACTCAAAAAATTTGTTTTTTCATCAAAAATGTGTTTTTTGAGTTATTAATGCAGAAATATGAGATAACGGTAATTTAAAACATATCTAAAAATTATATTTTTATCTCTTTTTTCACTGAGTAGTGACCAGAAGTGCCTTGTACTTTTCCTATCAGTTTGGCTAAATTAAAATGTTTAAATACATTTGTCTCAGAATCGCTTTTTTTGAGTTATGCCACTCTTCTCGAAATTGAGCGATATATTTATTTCAATTCCAAAATTAACAAAAAAGTAAAAAAAAATGTCAAAATATTCAGACTGACAAGAATACAAAATAAAAGAGTAAAAAATTAATTTAAATTAATGTTGCAATAAATAACAATCATATCGCTCAAATTTTGAAACATAAAGCTTTGTCATAAAACGCTTTTGTACATCGAGAAACTTCTTTCGACATCAACGGAAGTAATTGATGCAAATTTGAAAGCAAACGTTTCTTAGCATAATTTCTTGCGTTGAGCTCAATATGTTTTTGACTTCCGAGGTGTTGTTTTATGGTAAATATTTTCTTTGCTGACACTGGCTTATTGCAAACTTTACAAAACAGAATATTCCTATTAGTTTTAAAATTTCGGTATTCGCTAATATTTATAATATTTAGTCTGTTTGACTCGGATTGCTTGATTTTCTTACGAAAATTTACTTATTTTAAAAGTAACTTTAAATTTAATTTTTTGTACCATGCAATTATGACAATTTTCTTCCAATAGGTACAACGTTGAAAAATACGTAATTTTTAATTGAGAATTCATTATTAAGTGTTTTTTTTTAAACGCTAATTCCCATAAATGTACTTATGTAAAATTTGTATATGGTCATTATATTGAAAAATAAAGTTTGGTAATACACGTAAACTCTTCTAACATATGCAAACATTTTTAAAATATGCCATATAAATATGAAAAATGCAAAAGTATGCAATTATGATGAAATATGCAAAAATATGCCGAAACAAATAGGGTTTAAACGTCGTAGTTTCTCCTAAAATGAGTTAATATTTTGGTTGTTTTGTTAGTAACATTCTGAAAAAAAAGATGCTAATGCATATTTTTGTTTGCCCTATTTATTAGTATCAAATGTATCTTAATTTTATTGTATTATTAGTGATGTAGTAGTCGCCGTGGTCTAGTGGTTAGTGTGTTGGCTTACTAAGACATGGGCCCTGGGTTCGACTCCAGGCTCTGACATCTTCAAAAAAAGAAATATGAAAAAAATATTTCTTTCGGCGACTACCTCTCAGCAGTCTTCTGGCAAAAGCTCTGAGAGTAACTAATTGCCATGAACAAGCTTCTCAAGTCTGTCGTTCGGAGTTGACATTAAACTGTAGGTCCCGGTACTCATGGATGGGAATTGACACACACAATATGAGTGCTATGAGAAGCTAGGCCGTAATCCTGACACAGGGTTGTAAAGGCCAGTTATGTTTGTTTATGTTATGTTTGTATTAGTGATGTAAAGTAATCATTCTTTGCCTGACTGTGGCATTGATATTACAACGAAATGTATTTTAAACGACGAACAGGACTTGTGTCCGAAAATTTTACTCTGTCTTGAAATGAGATGCCTTATTTATATGATACACTAGTTTTCGCTTACAAAATCATTTTATTTTTCAACAGAATCGTCCTTGAGCATAGTAGGTAGAATTGTACGGACGAGAGCGAAAACTAACTACTAATAAGTTCCAAAAGAACTCCTTTCTCGGAAATAATGTGATCGTTTGTTTTCCAACTTCTCGTTCGATTTACCTAACAAGTTAGCATACTGTTTTGAAGAGAGAGTCAGCGTGGATAAGACTGTGTACCTAAGAAAAAAACTTGATAACACATGAAACAAACGCTATGAACCTACTTTTGATCTCAATTACCTCGAAAAACCCACTGTTTTATAGATATAAGGCAACATTTTGTCCTAATTGCTGTTGAAAAAAAATTGAATATTTCTGCAAAATTGTCACACAATTACGTTTTTGTAACAAAATGACAACGCCGTTTTGGAAAGATAGTTCTCATATCCAAGTGATCATCTAAAAATAAAACCACTGAGTCATTTAAGATGACTATGGCTTACTGCACTCACAATCTTCATTTGGCCAACACTAACATTTCAGTTTTGTTTAGACTTCAACTGCGTTTTGTTCGGCGAGTGCTTGGTATAGTAGTTAGAGCGCTCGCACAAAAACTCAAATTGCCCAAACTCGAATTCCAGCAAAGACGAAAAATAAAAAGTTAGTTTGCGGTTTTTTCAAAATTATAATTTAAAAATAAGAGCTCCACCTCTTCCCCCTCCAAGAAGTAACCGCTCCCTGGCATTCCACTCTATTCCACCTTAACCTTTGACAACGAAAAACGAAAGATCAGGAGAAAAGTGCCACCTATTGGGAAATAGCAGACAACAGCTAAACCTACTGAACCTACTTAACGAAGGCACTCACCATACAATCAACATGCAACTATGAGCCAATTGCTGTTGATCATTCAAGGGTGAAAGTATATCACTGGCCTTTGAATGATCAAATCACAGCAACTTGTCTGATTCCTAAGGCGCTTAATAATAATATAAGATAAAATATTTATGTTCTGTTGTCATAATATACATACTGTCTTTTTCACAAAAATTCCAATACAATGCACAGCATTTGGTAGGGGTTTACCCTGAGTCTCAATAAAAAAAAAAATGGTATCCAAAAGGTAAGACAACTTGTGCGCTTGTAAGGCCATAACGCTATTAATAGAATACTGTTTTACCATAGAAATTGATGGTGTAGATTTCCCTTTGTATTTATCAAGTCTATCCTTAGTTCGAGTGGTCGACATAGGCTAGTTTTTTCTCTGGTTTCTATCCATAAAGAAAGTGTCGCCATAGCTTTATACGCTAATTAACAGATGTCAGGAACCAAGTTTTGGACTGATTTATACTCAGAAACGTCCTTTTGGCCCAACCGTCTCAAAATCTGGCTCAACCAGCATTGTCAATTCATACTTACTTCTAAGCTTTGATTATGGAAAAGTGGTAATTTCATTGGGCATTTGCAGGAAGTTTTATTACACGCATAATAGCACTGAAAGGATTTGTTTTAACAATTTAATTTTTTTTTTTGTTTAATTTAGAAATGCAAAGAATATAATGTAATGCCAGGTATTACATTCAGTTTTCTTTTGTTAAAATTATTAGGTTTTATTATTATTTAATTTCTTTTAAAAAAAAGCATACAACATTTCTTTATTAGCTTTTCAACAAGACAAATAATTATTCAGCTCATTCATGTTACAAAGTTTCTTCAATTACTTCTCTTACATAATACTTTGGAATATAAATTGAAATATTTTGCAACAATCTATTCCCTTAACAACACTAATGCACTGTATTACCAATTCTCCTGAATGCAATTTGCATAAAATTGTCCAGCTGTGTATAGGAAATTCACCCCAAACCACTTCTCCTCTATTCTCAACTGCATTTACAAACAATTAAAATGTCCATAAAATGAAATAAACGAAAATGCTTTTAAATGATGAAAATTTATGCCTTTTACTCAGACTACCTTCCTTTCCAGTATCTGCTTATTGTAGAGTGTGTGTGTGTGTGTGAATGTATTGATATTTACGAATATGTATATGGGACTAGACCGGTTAACTTTTATGTAAGTTCGCTCTGGTTTGGTTAAAATCTATCCCAAATGAATGTGTAATTCAGTTAGAATGTTTAATAAAATTATAAACTGGGCTTATGGTTAAAAACAATTGTGAATATTCATAGACTCAGTTTATTGAGGAAAAAAAATTGGAACTTAAAATTGATTTATTGTCTCTCTATGTACTACTACTATATATACTTGTATATGTATATGGGCATTGACCAAAGTGGAATTAAAGGGCTTTACAAATTCAATAGCCATAGAGTTGGAGAAAAAATAAAATACTCATACGAATTGAAATATAATCGTTTTGTGTCCGTGTATACGTTAGATGAGAAACTAATTCAGTTGTCAATTGGTATGATTTTTTTTCTGTTTTTTCCTTTTTTTTCCAATATGGAATTTGAACTTTATTTATGGCTCTACGTTTTGTATTGTTAATAAATTTATGTAGTTTTTCTTCATTAATAAATAGTTCATAACAGACTAGACATCTAAATCCGAAATACAAAATAAATGTTTAACAAAATTTATGTAAAAAGCAGATAAATAACGTTAGAAAAATACCCTCTCCAAAGCAAAACTTGGTTTTGTTCAAAGGTCAGCCTATTTATCAAATTATTGAAGAAGTTGAACAGACATTATAGCTAAATAATTAAAAATTTAGAGCAATTCTATGAACTAGTGAACATTAAGTTAACTTAGTTCGCCAGTATTAAGTGCAAAGTGGTTTTAATTAACTCTCAAAAATAAAAATATCTTTCAAGTAAACAAACAGAAATTTTCAAAATTTTACAAGGAAAAACTATAGAGAACAGATTATTTAATATTTAATAATGGGTAAATTTAAACACACGTATTATCAGGTATTATCCAACACACATTTTGCTTATCACATATCGTCATGCGGGAGTTTATGTGCTCTATCCGCCATTTTATATATCTCGAGTTAATGGTGCCACATGAGGTTTTTGACACCAAAATTTTTAAAATCTGCAATCCATTTTTGGTTATTTATCTCCAAAACTAGACGAGATATCCGAAAACGGGGTGCAGACTTGAAAAATTTGGGGTCGAAAACCTAAAGAGGCATCATTAAGTCGAGATATATAAAAAAAATGATATGGCGTATAGAGCACATAAACTCCTTCAAGACGATATGTATACGTTTCTCAATCGACAGTTTTATATTTATCTTACTAGCTTAAACCCCGCGGGCTTCACTATACCCTATTTGTTCACATTTTTCAACTAATGGCTTTAGGTGACTACAAAAAATTCCAACCAAATTCAGGAACTTTTGCTTTAGTTTGAGTGGAAGGTTGTACACCTACTTGTCCGTTATTTTTCCTACTGATAATTTTTATTGACTTCGAAAAATTCACACCAAATTCAGAAACTTTACGATTAATATTTACCTAATACTATGCTTACTTGTTCAATACCTCCCACTTTCTGACTGCTAATTTGCCTTAGCCATGAAGTCATTCAGATGGTATTCAGAAACTTTAGTTTTAACCATCCTTGAGATAAACAAAAATTAGAAATTATTTTGTATGGGAGGTGCCACGCCCCTCGTCTAATTTCGCCGATGACTGATGGTTTGCCTACGACTACGACAAACAAACATTATCCATTTTACTTAAGGTAGTTGAGTCCTTCAGTCGTTTAGGCGTTATTGACCGACAAATTATGACCGATATGAATTAATTTTTACCGTGTCACTCTCTCCTTACTAGGTATTTGTGTGGACAAACATCACCCAGCACAAACTTTGTCTTTCTGATTACGCAAACAGAACTTGTAAGATTCAACGCAATTCTGTCATATTCTTCTAACACACTTGATTCAATCAGCATATGTTCACAATTTGAAAAACTATTTAACACATAAACCATAAAACACTTATATTATTGCAATATAACCCAGCTAGGACTTAACAAAATTAAGTTGTAATGTCTTGATACCTGAACCATCAAAAATTTAATCTTTTTCAGGGGTAAACTCCTACTAAATGCAGTGCATTGTATTGAAATCAGGGACTGTAACGGTTATAAGTTATATCGAAAAACTTAATTTTTAATGGTTATTTTAAGAGTTTTGCAAAAAAGGTCAGCAAAAAAAGTTATTTTTCAACGGAAAAATAAAAGTTAAAAAAAAAACTCTCACAAATAGAGTTTTATTTTTTCGTCATTTTGTGAGTTTTATTTTTCAGTCAGAAAATAACCGTTATTTTTCGAGTTTTATTTTTCAGTTAAAAAATAAATAACGGTTATTTTCCGACTGAAAAATAAAACTCAAAAATAAGTTTTATTTTATGACGGAAAAATAAAACTCTCTTTTTAAAGGTTTAATTTAAACTTTTATTTTTCCGTCAAAAAGTAGCAGTTAAAATCTGATTAATGATCACTTATGCGAGATCACCACAGATTCTGTAAGAGCTCTCCAAGACGATTCATTTGGTGTATAACATCATATATGTCTGTAGACTCTAATACGATGATTTTTTTAGTTTAATTTGTAAGCAATAACTGTTATTTGCTGTCCCTGATTGAAATTTTTGGAAAGGACAGTACATTTATGACAGAACATATATTTTGTTTTTTTTTATATTACTATTAAGCGCCTTAGGAATGAGGCAAATTGATCATTCATTATACCTTCACCCTTGAATGATCAACAGCAATTGTCTCATCGTTGCATGTCGATTGTGGGGTTAGTGTCTTCGCTAAGTAGGTTTAGCTTTAATCTGCTACTTCCCAATAGGTGGCGCTTTTCTCCTGATTATTCGTTTTTCGTTGACACTGGTTAAGGTGGAATAGAGTGGAATGTCGGGGAGCTGTTTCTTTGTAGATGGTCTTCCCGGAGGGGGGGAGCCTCTTATTTTTAAATTATAATTTTAAAAAAACCTCAAACTAACTTTTTCATTTTTCTCCTCTTTTGGGATTTGAACCTGGGTCCTTTGAGTTTTGGTGCGAGCGCTCTAACCACTATACCATGCACCCCCCCATGGTAGATGGCGCTTTTCTCCTGATCATTCGTTTTTGTTGACATTGGTTAAGGAGGAATATAGTGAAATATCGGGGAGCATTTTCTTTGTATTTGGGGTTCTTGGAGAGGGGGGGACCTCCAATTTTTAAATTATAATTTTGAAAAAACCTCATACTAACTTTTTCAATTTTTCACCTTTGCTGGGATTTGAACCTGGGCCGTTGCAGGTTTGTGCCAGCGCCCTAACCACTGTACCACGCACCCCCAATTTAAATGAAAGATTAGAAAACGGGCTTTTTGCTAACAATATATTTAATTAATATCTTTATAAAGTTTCGTAGAAATAGCAAGAAAAAAAAATATACTGTACTTCATGTACCTGGTATCGTTTAATAAGTACAACGTACATAGTTTAAAGCAACAATACTAATGTACTCATAGTTACCTAGTCTGCATGAATGCAATCAAAACGGAGTTTGAGAGATTCATGCCAAAAACCAATGAGTGAGTATGCGTCACTCTCTCAAATGAATTGAGTGAATGTGAATGTTGTTATGAGTGATACATTCATACAATTCAAATGAAAATAGAGTAAGTTGAATGTATTTGAATACACCGTACAATGTGTGCGTTGTATTCATTTAGATAACACAATATAGTACTGTAACTCTAGTATAGTTAGCAGAAATTTGTTTTGGAGAAGTTCGTGAGTGTGTGCGTATTGTTACCCAGATAGCATTGTAATTAGTAACATTTGTGGTTTTATAAACATATGTATACGGATATGTTTTATATTATGTATTTATTCATTAAAAATTATATATACATAAAATAACTTAAATAAAAAAACTTAAATTTTGTTCAATATACATATATAAAAAATTTAGATTATATTACTTAAAGTATATTTTAAATATTAGAATGAAGGAACATAATTTTGTTGACGTTGTCAGGGTTTGTAGCGACAATACAACGTTTTTCGGATATGAGATTTCTCGCGTCTGAAAATGCTCTTTCAGATGCTGCACTACTTGCAGGTATAGACAAAATTTTGCAACTTGTTTTAAACAAAATGGGAAAATGTTTCTTGTGCATCTTCCACCATTGAATGCAATCAAACTCATCGGTAAGAACAACGTTTACATTGGCATAGCTTTCAATTTCCTTGTCTATTTTATGCATGATAGTGTCGTCATTTGTCGTTGCAATGAAATCTGCAAAAACATTATCATCATCAATCGCCGTTTCATTTGTTTCATCGCCTAATTGGTCCAAACACATTTCCATGATATCTTTGCAATCTTTTATTGTATTTAGCTTATCAAGTTGTGAAAAGTTAAGAAGTTTATTTGTGGGTGGGAACAGGAATAGTGCAATATTATGATATTTTGTTAAGTTTTGTAAAACAGTTGATTTAAGAAGTTCATCTAAAACGGATTTTAATTGCGTGATGATTATATTGTCGTTTGGGTCGGAAATGCATTTTTTTTGAAGTTTGTGTATGTACGGAATTGTCAAATGGATCGTTGGTGATTTGGCACTTTCAAGTTTTTTTGAAGCTTCTTCAAATGCCGCCAAAAGGCTCACAATGGAACTCAAGTAGGTAATATTAATTCCTTCTAATCTATTTATCTCATTTTTTTCTATTAATATGTTGGTAATATCAACCCAATTTTCTTCAACGGATTTCAGCAAATAATAAATCGTGTTCCAACGCGTAGGGCAGTGGCTTTTCAATGACACACCTAATTTGCAGTTAGCGCCAGATTTCTTGAAAAATTTTACAAGCTTACTGCATTTGCTTACAATTTCAGTTAATTCCGGAACTCTCTTTATTGCTTTTTCAACTGCGTTGTGTAGCAAGTGGTTGACGCAGTGAATATTTTGACCGTCACGAAAAGCCGCAATCATATTTGACCCTCTGTCGGTCACAATAACGGGTTTGTCTTCCTCCAGATCGCATCCGAATTGTCTTAAAATTTGTGCCATTTTCTCCTTTATTTTAGAACCTTTGGAAGTATTTTAAATTTGTGTCTGTAACACATACTTACAAATAATGCTTACCTGTGCAGGATTCTCCTTCCATTGACTTTATTGCTAAAAGACGATTGATGAGAACGCCTTCTTTTATGTAGTGCACGGTACAAGATAAGTATGATGACCTCAAAAAATTGTCCGTCCATATGTCGCTAGTTAACGAGTAACCAAAGCATTTATATTTTATTATTTCTTCCTTGACTGGACCAACGTGTAACTCATATAATGCAGATATATTCCTCGAAACTGTTGTAGGATGTGGCAACAGGTTCTCAACATTTACGTCAGGACCAAACTTTGCTCCAACTTCAATCAAATATTTAGCAAACTTTTTAAATCCAGAGTCATTAATTATCTTAAATGAACGGCAATTTTTTAATGTCCACTCTGTAACCAGTGTTATGCCCTCTTGTTTAGTTGTTGTGTCCACATTTACCTCTGCAACTTGTTTTGGGGTACGTGTGTAGCATTTGTGCTTCACTAAGTTGGAAGTACTTCCTGTGAACTTATATATGTTATAACATGTCTTACATGCTACGTAATCAGCCATCTCCATTCCGTTATTATCGTTAATCTTCGAAAATGTATCCCACACTTTGCTACGCCCCCGTTTAGAATTGAAGCTATAATCGCCATTCAGAAGTTTTTGTTTAATTGTTGCACTTCTCCCAACACTAGATTCCGTTAAATCATTTACCGAAATCTATATTTTAAAAAAATAACATTTAAATAATTGGAAATTAGTTGTAACACGTAATACTTATTAAAAACTTACAATTTCGGAAGAATTTTGCAAACTCATTATGTTATATTTTATCAATATGGCAAAGACCAAAAAAAAAAAAATAAACGTTATATAAAAAAAATCGGCAATTAGCAACTTATCAATGAAAAATACTATTTGCGATCACTGACCACCATGCACAAAGTTCATAAGATAATTGAAACACTCAACCCATTGTTACTCAAATTTAATTTACAAGGAATAATCGACAACATTGAATTTACCGTTAAACTACATTTGTATTTTTTTTCCAAGAATTTGTTTCTTCCCAACAAACCAAATGTTCAGAATTCGGACCGAATTCGTAAAGAAATGCTGACACATTTGGTTTGTTGGGTTTGCACATCACATTTGCACACTTCGTACACACACGCGCAAACCACATAGTGAGTGCAGTATGTATTCAAATATTTTCTCTTTATTATTGCTACTCTCTTGAAAACTCATTCATTCACATTCAAAGCAAAATTCATTCACATTCATTCATTTCTCTTTGAATGTTTTTATCATTCATATAGGGATCACTCGAAAGAGAGAGGACTCATTGCTCTTTGTATGTTGTACCAAAATATTCGTATGAATCTCTTGTGCAGATATTGTAAACAGAAAAATGAATGCACCCATGCAGATGTCTAATGTAAATATAAAGGGAATTTATTTTATCTGGGTGGTGGCTAATTGTTACTCTTCATTTTTCCAAATTTTTGAAAAACAAATAAGTAATTTTACGTCAATATATTTATGTATTATGAGTTTTATAGAGCATGTTTTTAACGCTTAAAACTGTTTTTTAATGCTTATTTTAGGCGCTTAAAACTAATTTTATAGAGCACATTTTTGTTTGCCCTACTAATAAGCAATGCATTAACAAAAATATTTAGCAACAATTGTAATTACTGATTTAGATGTGAGAGGTGTACTCAAACTTTGGCCAACTGCTCACTTTTTTACACAGTTTAGCTGAAAACAGTCTGCATTTTGGCAATAAGACATCAAATATCACTACTGAGTTATTCTCTCTAGTTTACCCAAAATTCCACAGAGAGTCAAATTAACGAAATAACAAGAAATCTGTTCTTTTCTTAAAATTATTCGTTAACCAAATGTTACAATTTCTTTTAGTAATTCGTGTATGCGTGACAATTAGACCTTAAGATTGCCATGAACAAGGAAGCCGTGAGTGATATTGTCATAAAATTATCTGATTAAGAAAATGAATTGGTTTGATACTACAATTGTTTTTTCAAATTTAAAGTTCTTTCAGTTTAAGCAATGCCATAAAAATATTGATGTGCCATTGTTAACTACGTTTTCAATCATTTTCATTTCTTTTTTTCACCCAAGTTTATATACTTTCTTAAAACAAAGAAATAAAATTTTTTCTCAAAGGAGTCTTCATATAACAGACTAACATACTCGTAGTACGTTGCATGCCACATATAAAAATCTACTGTTTACTAAAAAAAAACGATCTAAACTAAACCAGAATATTTGCACAGAAAATTGTTGGTAAAAATAAATAAAAAAGTCAGGTTATGTACACATAACTTTAAATGTCAAGGAGTATATCCTGACATGTTTAACACTTTGCTAAACTCATATAGAAAATTCACAAATGCAATGAATATGAAAACAGGAAGAAAAAAAATCTAAAACAAAATGTGAAAACCGTGGGTAAAAGTAGCAAAATAAATGTAAAGGTGGAAAGAATAACAAGAATCGAATGTCAGTTCACAGAAGGGTTTTGTTAAATAAAGGGCACAATGCTCAATGCAAGCTAGAAAGCTATCTGGTGAAGCTAATTCGGGAGTGCTGAATTCGATGGTGGTAATCATTTTTCAAATTTAGCAAGAATATTAAGATTCAGATTTCGATAATAACCACTAACTTTAATAACTTTTAACTAAAATGTAAATTTGCCAGTATTAGCCCACTGTTTCCTAAAAAGATATTTTAATGGTATAATTTTTTTGTTTTTTCCTTTTATTATATCGTAACATTTGTTTGATTTTCGTAACGCTATTTTTTTTTTTTTAAATAAAAATATTTTTTATTTTTACAGGATTTTCTTTCCTTCCTGATATCCTTTTTAAAAAATAACCAAAAGAAGAAGAATATTATAACAGACGTTAAGAGCCGTTTGTTGTTTCTTTAGAGACTGACAAAAAGTGAAGCACATTACTTAAGTCAACATCATTGGTTTTATAAACATTAACAGTTTCTAAACATTTGTTTTGCAAAGTGAAATAAAAATTATAAAAAAAGACGGAAAGAGTAAAGAAAAATAAAAAAATAAACATTCAACGAAAACTATAGGTTATTAGCCCATTGCTTCAAGTCCTACAGCAACCGCCTACCCCAGTATTACCAGTGCTTTCTTTTAAGGCTTTCTTTAAGAAAAATTCTAACCGTAACAAAACAAAAAACAAAACAAAAAATTCTCATTTAAATTCTTTTCATAGAAACAAAGTTTGTTTGTAGAACAGTATTCTCTATGCGTTTTTTGTTTATTCAGCAGTTATGGCATGTTTTAGCACAATCAACAACACTTCCTCCTGCCCTTATCTAACCACATAGACATTTCCAATCAAACAAAGTGGTTAAAAAGTTACTCATCATTCATCGTCAATATTTTCATTATAACTTGAGAAAATTTGTTTTTATTTATTTTATGAAAAAAAATTGCAAAAGAACAAAAATTATGTCTTAAGTCCATTGATACTTCAGAAGCATAATACTCGCATCAGAACTACTTATTTAAGCGTTTGTTTTTAAAGGTGCTGTAAATATGTTAAGTGGCCACTGGAGAGTGAGAAAAATAATATAGAAGCATAAAAAATCACTGGGAATCAATAGATTGGGAAATATAGCAGTTGTACATAATCTCTCCCAGTTAATAATTCAAATAAATTAAAAATCAATTGGAAAGCAAATCAAGGGAAAAGTATTAAATTTTTTTTTTATTTTTTATCAATTCTTTAACCCATTCGAGTATACTCGTCCTTGTCAGGACGCATTATCGACTAGCTTAATAATGGTTTCCCATAATAACTATCGAACATTTTTTTTAATAAGTTATCTCTAAAACCCTAATATATCGATTAATAGCAATCATTACTATTTCTTTGTTAGTAAATTTTTGACCACCATAGACATATTTAAAAAAAAAAAACACAGTCCAATTCAGCAAAATGTCGTGAATAAGTTGCGTGATAACGCTATTCAAAACTTAACTCATTGGCTCATGAACATAAATCATGCTTAAAATCAAGACTTATAAATTACAGAAATAAGAAATAGTTAATTGGTAAATAATAATTCATAACTAAGTAATACAGCAACTGCTTTCGGTTGGTCTATAAAATAAAAGAGTGGTATAAAGAGAAGATAAAATGTCAATCATATTTTAAACGATATATACTGTAAAAAATTCAACAGCTTGAAGAAATATTAAAAAACTATTTTGTGTTTTAATTGGTTTGATCATCAATTAAAATAAGGTTCTGTTGAAAAAAATAAAACTATTCAACAAACTATAATCGATCCAAGCACATTTATAGGTTTATTTTAAAGTTTTTTTTAAACTAAGAATACTTTACATTGAATTAAAAATTTTTCCACTTCTTTAGTTTTTCATTATCACTTCAAAAATGTTGAATGGCGCTAGTTAGTTGGACGCCAAACAGTTAGTTGGACAGCTTTATCCATCATTAAATATAAACTTTTCACACAGAAAGTAAGGATAGGCGGAAAAGTTAAATAGGTATAGTGATCATTCTTTTTAATTTAAATTAATTTTAATCATCGCAAATAGTGCAAATGTGAACTATTGCATAGGCTTGATAACTAAGCAATTTTTTGATTTCCATATACGATTTTTTTTAATTTTCTTCTAAAATGCTGCCATAATTTTGCAGAATAGTCTTCGATGATTGTTCTTCCTTTTTGAAATAATTCATAAAAAATTCTTCGACATACATCCCATAAAAAAGACGCCATGACCCTGTTTGCAGTTTACGATTTCGTTGGACAATATTCTTTCACTACTTTTTTCCACTGCATTTGTTGTACTTCAGTTTTGCCTATGATATGGTAGACCTTTCATGTTGAAACATGGCATCTTTACGAAGCTGGTTTTTTTATTGTAAGCAAACGCGGCACTCATTAAATATTACGTCAATTTGCGATGTACAAGCACATTTAGCCGATCATCACCAAGTGCCAGTTCATATGTTTTAGAAAAATGTTTATTGAAATTTTAGGTAAATTTGTGTAGTTCATTGTTTCCTTAAATTTTAAACGGTAAAAAAGATCGAATTTTTTAATGTTTTTTCGATTTTGGTCTTGAAGGTGAAGTTTTTTTTGTTTTTATTTTATATCTTTACAAATTTTGTCCTTCATGACAAGAATAAGAAAGTAAATCAATATACCGAACGGTTTGCAAGGTATGAGCTTGAGGAAATTATTGCTTTTCTGCAAAAATGACACAGAGGCCTCAAATGTTTGGGGGCCCATAAAAAAGACTTCATTACTTTTGGGCAAAACTGGGAGACACGGGGAGGAACAGACTATTCTTGGTGTTCAACCTAAGTCGATGTTAATTTAAATCAAACCAAAAATTTCAATTAATTACATGATGAATTATAGCGCTATGATCGTGTTTTTCTATGTCAAGAAAATAAGTCTGAGCATTTATTTTTGAAACCTCAAAAAAATTAAAATCCAAACAACGTAACGTCTTAAAAATTAAAACGTATGTGTTAATATCATGCGACTTACAAAAAAATTACACAGTCATTGTACATAAAAAAGATTGAATACTGATTCCGAATTAGAATTCAGATAATTTATGTTTCTTTTTTTTTTTAATTTGGCAGTATTTACCGGCATAATCTTTTTAAACTACTGACGCCATCTATTCGTCAAGCCAACTAATTTTGGATTAGTCTGTAAATTTAGCTTGGGAAAGTTATATTTAAAAGTTCATAATTAGTTAAGTTATTAATGACTATACAGTCATCTTTCAAAGAATTATATTAAATGGAAAATAAATCTACTAAAAATGGCAATAATTCTCAGACTTCAAAGTCAAAGTCAGACTTTTTAAGCTTTTAAGGTTTTACTCGAATGGAAAAAGTTTGATTCACAAGCTTGAAAAATTTTCATGAATAATTTTGCCCAAAAAGTTTTGAAAACCATACTTTACTACAGTATGGCCTGCCACAGCGTTTATTACACCGTTTAAATTAACATCACAAATTGTATGGGTCTATTTTGGGATTAAATCAAGCAGTATATCAAAATTAATATTTTAGAATTTTATGACTATTTTATTTAATTACAATCAATATTATTGATATTTTTTTTATAGTCACCAATACTCAGGAGTAAACCCCTACTTATGCTGTGAATTGTGTTGCAATTTTTTTTTTTTTTTTTTTTTTTTGAAAGGATAGTTTTTAAGTTCTTTTCTTATTAAGGGCCTTGCAAATAAGACAAGTTGCTGAATAATCAGCACCAATCGCCCTATCTGTTGATTGTGGTGAGGATCTTCGCTAAGCAGGTACTGCTTTCCAGCAGGTGGCGCTTTTTCTTTTATTCGAATTGTTACGAGCAGATTTCTTAAGTTTTATTTCACAGACATTACTTAAATATGCAAAGTTGTGATTGTGTTTGCTTTCATATCAACAAGAGAAAGTATAACAATGACAGAAAAAATTGCTTTTTATCGTTCTTAATTTTGCCATTGTCTACTGTGTTCTACTTCAATGTTATTACACTTCACTATTGTTTTATGTTAATTTAGTTACATATTATTTATATACTATTTGTCAACAGTTTAGCAGTTTAATTAAAATATCTTCTAATTATTCATTTATGTGATGGAAGGTGATTACTAGTAAATACCTAAAAGTCATACTTATTCTGCTTTTATTTAAGTTTTCTTTTTATTGAAATTTTTTTTTTTAATTCACAGTTTTTAATATTTTTTTTTAATTTTTTATTTTTTAACTCCTGAAATTTTTTTTAACTCTTCTTCACACTATTCATTTGGTTTTCTTATGAAAGCTTTAACCAATCTTCTCTTGCATATAATTTTAACACTCATTCTTTGGAATTTGAACAAAAATTAAAATTCTCTTAACATTTGTTCTAAATAATTAATATTCAATGGACATAAGCCAAGTACTTTAATACAAAAACCAGAAGAACATGATAAAATATTCAAAATATGCTCGTAAATTAATTAAAAAATTATTTCAAATATTTAAGCCCATCATCAAAGGAAAAAGGCTACAAATTTCCAAGAACTAAACCAGTCGGAAAAATATACGTTTTTGTTCATTCCATTTAATGCAGTCCCAACTACTTAATATTGAGAATCATAATTAATTATTTTAAGCACGTTTTTAGGCCATCGAAGAGCAACACATTTGCATGTCAATTTAATTTTTAATTTTTGGTTGGTTCCCTTTAAAGACACTGCTAACTTGTAGTGAATATTTAAGGAAAGTTATAAAAAGTGTCAAATATAGCACACGTTTGGATAATAAATATTTTTGTTAAAAGTATTACAACGAATTAGAGAAATTTAAAGTATTTTTAATAATTTTTTAACAGCTTTTTTCATCACAAAAAAAACATTTTAAAATGATGATTAGTGATGATTTAAACGAACTTGAAATTAAAAAAAAAAAATTATCTTTTCAAAAAG
Source organism: Metopia argyrocephala (assembly GCA_963576795.1). Classification (NCBI taxonomy): domain Eukaryota; kingdom Metazoa; phylum Arthropoda; class Insecta; order Diptera; family Sarcophagidae; genus Metopia; species Metopia argyrocephala. The sequence continues at coordinate 167,124,966 of OY756208.1, read as the reverse complement.
AAATATCTACTATTAGTTCACGTATCCTCTATATTTATTAATATTTATTTAGATTAGGCTTATGTCTTAATTTCAACAAAATTTTTACATATTACCACGAGAAAGCCAATATTAAATTAATAATCGTGTTTGCTGGTCATTTTCTCAAAAAAAAAAAATAAATAAAATCTAGATTGAAATTAAGTGTATTTTTTCAATAAATACAGAAATCTAACTTGACACAAAGGTTATAATACTTCCCTCAATTTGAAAGTTTTGATTGAGTTACGTTGTTGGGGTCAGAATGAGGTATGTGCAAACGCGTTGAGTGTGCCTTAACTTGCTGGAATGAAACCAAAATTAGAATTCCATCACATTTGTCAAAGGAAAAGAAAATAGTAAATCTATCAATCAGAGACATAAAAATCTTGGCAGATGTTATCGGATCTATTGATGGAACTCATGTTTGCATTCAAAAAAACTGCAAGCACTTGAACGAAAATTATAAAAACAGGAAGGAAACCAAATAAGAAATATATTAATCTCTTTTTCAGAGGATTTTTTCTAATCATGGTTACATGTTGCTACTGAAATTAACTACCCAGCTAAATATGTTCAATTTGATAGATGGGTAACACTTCACAGTTCAAATTCATTGCTTTTTCCTTTTAATAAATAAAGCTGCAATTTAAACCCATACTGCATATGTTAAAAAATATCTGAAAAATATTAACTGGTAACTATTTAACCAGAAATCTTAGGGGGAATTGTCAAAGTTGGCACCGGCCGACATTTTGAAGGTCGTCAAAGCGACGAAACTGTGGAAGGTATTATGAAACCCTAGGTAAGTTGAGGACTGTACTTTTAGTACCTAATGTGGTGAATGAATGCACTGTTTAAGCTCTTTTTCGAAAATTTTAATTTTTTTTTATTTAAGACCAATACTCAGGGGTAAACCCCTACTAAATGCTGTGCATTGTATTGGAATTTTGGAAAGGACAGTAAATATATTATTATTAATTATATTATTATTATTAAGCGCCTTAGGAATGAAACAAATTGCTGTGAATTAATCATTCAAAGGCCAGTGTTATACCTTCACCCTTGAATGATCAACAGCAATTGCCTCATCTTTGCATATTGATTGCGTGGTGAGTGTGCCTTCACTAAGTAGGTTTGGCTGTTATCTTCTACTTCCCAATAGGTGGCGCTTTTTTCCCAGGTCATTCGTTTTTTGTTGACATTGGTTAAGGGGGAATAGAGTGGAATGTCGGGGAGCGGTTTCTTTCTAGATGGTCTTCTGGGAGGGGGGGACCTCTTTTTTTTTTAAATTATAATTTTGAAAAAACCGCAAACAAACTTTTTTTAATTTTTCACCTCTGCTGGGATTTGAACCTGGGTCCTTTGAGTTTTTGTGCGAGCGCTCTAACCACTATACCACGCACCCCCCACATAATGTTACGTCAGCGAGTTTTCTTTTTCTCTTATCCTAATTTATTTAATGTTTCATAGCTAGAAATTGTTCTCGACAAAAGTTTTCGTTTTTAGTTTTAATATTGATTTCATTGGTACTGCTTCAAGTCTCGGAAACACATTAATTCTAAGAAATATGCTGTAACTTTTAAACAATCGCGGTAGAGTACCACATACCATAGCTTCACTTGCACATTTTTTGTTTGTTTTTTTTTTTAATAAAAACCAACCATATTAACCGTTTTCATGTTCTATTCTATCAATAAAGTTGTCACATCATTATTGTTTCTTAATAAGAAAGAGCAAAAAATTAGAAAAAAAAAAGAAAACCAGCAAATGTAACGTGTATTTCAATTGCCATGAGTCACGATTATGTCGCAGAAATTCCTCTCAATCAAATCATTATGCAATATAGAGAAAAAATCATCATCAATAAAATTGAAAAATGAAAAAAGAAAACCTGAAATATTGAATAGAAAAGCTATTTAATCTAAAACTACCATATAATACAGTTTTTTATAGAACAAGATTTTTTGTTTTTGTATTTCAAGTGATAGAAAATATTTAAACACATTTCATGTGTTAACAAAAGCAAACCATATATGTATGAATGTACTTTATATGTTTTACGAAATACACGAGGGTTGTCAGAGGAATTTACATTATTAATAAATAAAAATTTTTGTATTAAAAATTTGTGAGAATTTGAGAACTTTATTGAGAGCAGAGTAGGAAAATAAACAAAACGAAACGTTTGATGTCATTTTGTTTTGTTCTTTACAGTGAGTAAAACAAAAACAAAACAAAAACAGTTTTGTATATTGTTTTTGTTTTGAGCACTGCAAATACACTAACTCAAATGTGCCTTGGCAGAACAAAAAACGAATGAGAAGAAAAAGAAAAAAAGAAGAGAAAAAAGGGCAAATTATAAGAATGTAACGGAATAACAAAGCAAGCACAAGAGCGAATAGCGAATTGTTTCGTTTTCGCTCTTTCTCATTTAGAAAATATTTGTTTTGGTTTTGCTCATGTACAATGCGATTAAAAAAATTTTTTAAAGTTTATGACTTTGCGAAAAGTTTTGTGTGTTTGCCCACTCTGATTGAGAGTTGTATTAAAATAAATTATGCCAGTCACCCCTTGCATTAAAGAGAGCGTAAAAATTATTTTACAAATAAATTTTTTTGCCACGCCCACAAATGCCGCCTAAAAGTGTTTTGTTTTTTGTGTCACCATTTTTAGTTCGATCATAATAATTTGTATTTCGATGTTCACGGCGCTGTAATTGTTTTTTAGCTACACGTGCAATTCTAGTCATGACTTATGAAAACTTGGCTCGTACCCATTCTATTGGACAGATATAAAGCCATGTTATGTGAGTGAAATTTTTGCAATGAAATGTAAAAATTTAATTTAATTTAAATTTCTTAGTGTAGCGGTTAGAGTGTTCGCTTATATTAAATACAAAGCAGCCCATGTTGAAGTCCCAGCACTGACGAAAATGATGAACAAAAATTTTTGCGGTTTTTCGAAGTTGTAAATAAAAAAAAATAAATTAGAGAGATTCCCCAACCTCTAAGGAGTCCATTCTTAAGAAAGCCGATCCAGACTTTAGCTTTGGCATTAAACGAATGATCAAGAGAAAGTGCCACCTACTGGGCAGTAATAGAAATAACTAAGCAAGGATCGCAACCTACTATCAATTCAGCAAAGATCTTCATGACTTCACAATATAACAATTAACATTGACAGATGGGACAATTGCTGTTGATCATTTCAAGGGTGAAGGTATAACACTGGCCTTTAAGTGATCAACTCACAGCAACTTGTCTCATTGACATAAAGCAGTTAATAGAAAAAAAGACAGCATCTATCTATCGTGATATCTTCAATATTCCAATAGAATGCACAGCATAAGTAGGGGTTTACTCCCTTGAGTATTGGTTTTAACAAAAAAAAATTGTCTAAAATCATTTTTAGATTATTTTTTTTTTTTTTTTTGAATCTTAAAAAAAATATTAAATACTTTTAAAATAAGAGAAAAAAGAATATTTTGTACTTTTATAAGCTTGACATTATTTTTCGAATATAAATTTCGTCATATTCCATTAATAGTTGAACATAAGAAAGTAACAGAAAATAGTCAAAATGAATTTCATTTTGGTAACATACGAAAATAGTATAAAAAATTATTGTAAAAGTAAGTTTTTAGAAGATTGACAAACAACCATCGTATGTCTTGTTATGAATGCAGATGATGTGTCTACTTTTACTTCATTAACTGTGACTGTAGAGTGATTTTTATTTCAATCAATGAATTCCCAGACTTTAATATAAAACTCTAAAATACTATAGACTGTAGTTTATGGTTGGTGTTGACATGTATTTGTTACATACGAGTACGATTGCAGAGTTGGTTGGTTGCAAGTTATTTAAATGTGTGCCGCACACATACATACAACCACATATTACTTTGCTGAACATAACAATGATTAAAGCAATGATGACAAGGAATGTTTTTCATTTTTTCAATTTTTTTTTTGTTGGTCCTCGATTATACTCCTTTCTCTTGCTTCTTATGTTATTGCCACTGTAGGTTGCTGTCTTGTATGTTATGTTGCAGATATAAATGTTGCTGCTGTTGATGATATCTGAAAGCTTTGTGACAGCTTTGGCAATTACTATTCAGTTTTCTTTTAAATGCTATAAATGTGAAATGACAATGATGATGATGACATAGTGTTTATTTCCTTTATGAATTCTCAATATTCTTTTTATTATCTCTGCTGCTGCTGCTGCTGTTGTTATATAGTAGGCATGGCATGTCAATTGTTAACGGAAAAGAAATAAAATTGGCTGCAAAGGAATAGCAGGAAGTGTTTTGAACAAAGCAAAAAATCTGACTTTTGCTAAATTGAAGAAAATTACAAAAAATAAAGCTATTGAGTAGACATAATAGCTGTTGGATTAAAGAGAACAAAAAAAAAAACACCGAAAGAAGTCATTTGACTATATAGCACTATAGAACCGATAAATAAAGTTGCAATACAATTTATAAACAAAGTAAAAAATAAATTTTAAGTCCGTTTTAAATAGCATTCTAATCACATGGATTAAATGAAATTTATTACTAGGGTGTCAGATTTATTAAAAGAACAAAAAGGATCAAAGAGGGTTTTTTTTTGTTTAATAAAAAGTTCAATATAGAAAAATATTAAATAAAAAATAAATAAGTAAGGTGTAGCACTAGTTCACAACTACTTTTGATTGGTGACTCAAAGGAAGTGTTGATTTGACACTATCCCTGTGTGCCAATTAAAATATTTTGATAAATTGGTTATTTTTTAACCCTTTCAAACCAGTTAAATTATATGTTCGCTTTTCAGCGGTCACGATCATGTCTTGAAACATGAAGTAGGGTTAGACTAATGTTCTCAAAATTTCCCGCAAGTTCATAAAACGTGTCTTTATAAGTCAACCGTTTAGACCGAGATTTCCAGGAAACCCTCCTAATGTATAGCCTGGCGTGACTTATGAAATTATAAGCTATATTTTGTTTTATTTTATTTAAAATTAAAGAGATAAAAATAATCGGAGAATTGTTTTGTTGAAAAATCACTCTTCGGCTCCCTTGCAACCCTTGCAGACAAGTTATCGTAGCATATATGCCTACAGCTTAAACTCGATTCTGAAAGACAGACTTTTTCATGGCAACCAGTTACTCTCAGAGCTTTTGCCAGAAGACTGCTAAGAGGTATTTTTTCATATTTCTTTTTTTTAAGATGACAGAGCTGGGGTCGAACTCTGAAGCTCTAGTCTAGTAAGTAAACACACCAACCCCTAGACTACGGCAACTACTAACATTACTAATGTCAAATCAAAGTGTCAATTAATACTGGCTTTTTAGCATTGTGGAGGCGTCGTGGGAAATATTCAAGATATATCAAATCGCTCTAACTTGAAAGCGAGTTGGGTATATTCGTTTCCCGGAATCAACCAAGTGTTGTCAATGGTTTCTTATTGACTCAAATCAGTGTCATCTCTCGATCCATTTCGAAGCAGAAAATCATTTATTAAAACACATTAATGATTTCAAAAAATTTCAGGGTTTTTCAAATCCATGATAATTTATTACATTGTTTGTTCCATATCAGCCAATCAAGAACTCGATATTCAAGTGATTGATGTTTCACTCTTTCGGAATCTATAAACATGTTAATCGGCGTTCAGCCCATTTTGCATTAGTATTCTTACAAATCACAATGATACGTTAGAATATGGGTTAGGGTTTTATATGTGGTCTTCTATACTTTAGAATGTAAGAACTGGAATCAAACTGTGTACTAAGCATCATCTTACTGACTCCAATCTTACAATACTTTTCCAAGTTCTTATTTTATAATCAGAATGAGAATACTACCACCAATTCCAAAGTTTCCAACTACCTAAAGCAATTAAACTCTATGTGTATTCTTCCAATTGCCAAGCAGGCAAGATCATCCTTACAAGAAAAAAATGTATTTGTCAAACAGAAACTTAATAAATAATTACACTTAAATTTAAAAAAAAATCTCGTATTGTAGAAAATATTAAAATTAAAAAAATCTTATAAGAAAAGAAATTTAAAAACATGAAGAGTTTAAAAAGAAATTTAAAAAGGGTCATTTGTTTGTGACGCAGCTTATTTAGCTGAAAGCTAAATTGGTCCTCCACTCTGATATAAGGCATAGAGTTTCAGTTTCAGATTTTTACAAAACATTTTTTTTTCTTCTTTTATTAAATGGAGAAAGTGAGTACGTTTTATGAATTTAAGAAATGAAATTGAATTTAAGAATGGAATTGTTAACCTGCGGTCACAATAGGCAATTATTTTGCAAAAAAAAAGCCTAACCACTATATTTTGAATACATTTTATCTATAAATTTTGTTTTACACGAACATTTCGTTAAAGAATAAAAAAATAAATTTAATAAGAAATATTATTTCTGTATTTTATTATTCAAACTTGAAACCAATAAAAAATCAAAAAAATAAATGTTTTCTTAAAATAAATGGTGGTTATGCTTTTTTCGTCAAATATTTGCCTAATTTGACCGCAGTTTTGAATCAAATTACAGCTGTATTTAAAATTTGAATTTAAATTTTATTTTAGTTTGGCTTTTTTTTTAAATAATCATGCAAATATAAAATTAAAAAACGATAAGGCTTAGCAATCACATTGATTTATTAATGTGAAGGTAATAGCAACAGTTAGAGTAGCAGCCCTTTAAAATTATAAAGATGCCAATATTTCTTGCGTTGTACAATCAGTTTTCTTTCATCTCACCTCCACTTATGTTAAACCAATTGCATGTGATACAAAACTTAAAAATAAAATAAAATCAACAACAAAATTATAAATTAAACAAAAACCATCACTGATAATGACATGATAAATAATAATAAAAAGAAAAAAAAAAAACAAAAACTACTTAAAAAACCAACAAAAACTCATTTGCATTGACCATGACACAACAGAATATCTGTTTTGAAAGACACACAGTAAGTCAGACACGACACTATAAAGTGGCATATAAAGGCAATAGTAAATGAGTTGCATACCACAACTTGACCAAACTGCACACACAAACATGCTCAAGACTTATAATGTAAGTATGACTACTTGACTTGTACGCAAATGACATGATTTGTCAGATAAGATAAAAGGTAAAGCAGCTACTGGCAATGAGAATCAAGACAAAAAACTAATTTAAGTTTTATTAACAGACACTGAAAGAAAAAAAAAAAACGGTGTTAGCTTTAGCTTTTTTCTTTACTCCTCTAAAATATAAATAAATAAAAAAGAGACCCTTAAGATTTGAAAAAAAAAACAGAGAAAGGTTAGACGAAAGTTAGCTTGGGGAGAATATGATTTAAGTATGGTATTGCTGTAAAGAAGTCACACGTAATGCAGTGAATTTAAAAACCCAACAAATTTTAAGCAAAAAATAGTGTAACTTTTTCAAGCACTTTAGCGCTAAACTACACCTCTTTATTAATTACATCCATTTGTTGTAGTTGACTGTCCAGTGAATCGCACAACTCGTTGTTTAGCTACACCATTCGTTTGTGGAAAAATCTTCTTGTGAACGTTTTTTCTGTCGATTGCAATATTAGTAAGTTTAAGACAACTGTCCACAAGCACTACTACCTCTTACCGCCTTCCCATTATATATTATCCTAAACCAGTACAATATGCTGCATGAGTAGTTTGGGTCATCCCCTGAGTGCCCTGACCACAAAAAAGAAATATCATGAGTAGTGCCATACAGCAAGAATATAAAGGCAAGTTTTTATAGATATTAATGGCCTGTTTCTGTATGACGAACAATTTCAAACAATTTCAGAAACAGGCCATAAGTGTTTCAAAACTTAAAGGATTTTATTTTTACTAAGCCTCGTTTTTCTCAGTGTACTTTTATAGTTTAAAAGCAAAACCAAGTAGAAATATTTCCTTGTTTAGTTGAGCCTTAAAGGTTCTGTTCTCGTCTGTGCATGTTCATGGTTATTTGTTGAAGCAGCATATACAGTATCTCAGCACAGCATGATTGTATTAATTTTTAATTACAATTTTCACCAATTGTGGCTTTTTTGAACACATGTTGTTTAATTAATTATAAAACGATATAAAAATGCAAAATTGAAGTCATCAAATTTAAGAAATAAAAAAAAAAATACTGACAAAAACAATCCTATAAAATTTATTAGCAAAGTAAAGCCAAATCGATCCCAAATGTACAGAATATTTAAATTGAAAAAAAAAGAAAAACAAAAAACGAAAAAAAAAGACCCACAACAACCGTCAGTGGTCAGCAGCAGCAGCTAAACGGAAAGCACAAGAATGAGAACATCATAAAAGAAAAAAAAAACCATAAAACGTATTCGAATAATATCCACCTTTATGCTTTATAATTGGTAGGAACTGAATCAACCGGATTGTTGTGTTCAGCATCGAAAAGATACAGGATATTTCCTGCTGCGAGAGTTAACAATTTAAATAAAAGACGAAACAAAATCAATAAAATTTGTAATACAAGAAATTTTAAATTAAAATTATCCACAGATGAATACTGTTAACAGAGACTATTTGGCTATAAAGAAAACATTTATTGGCGGTTTTTCAAATACAAAAAAAAAAAAAAAACAAAATATTAATGTGATAAATTATGAAGTAAAACAGGTCCTGTTTAGAGGAAACCAGCGCGTTCAATATGAAATGTATTGGATTTAAGGCAAATTGAACATTTTTGCAACTTAAATTTTCCAACCAAGTTCTTTTTACCAGTCTTGCTTCCCTCTTAAGAGAGGCAAGTAAATCAGATACAGGCAATAAAATATTTTAATTGCAAAAAGGTGAATACTTCGCATTAAAATTTCAGTATTATACAAGGCAAATGACCACAGAGTTTTCTCTTAAAATATGTCATTCTAAATGTGTAATTTTGCAACACTTTTTAAAACATTGCTGGCGCCTAGAACGAACAGTGTTTGCTTTTAAGTTAGCAATTAGTGCTGCCTTATTAGCCTAAGCTAGTGACCTCACGTGGCCTCACGGAATATAATGGAGAAGTTTTATAAACAACGATATTGCAAGACTATTTCCTGAAATCCATTTATAGCAAAATTATAATTTTAAAAAGGCTGCGGTTGTCTAATAATCATAGCGCGATTTCGCGTGGCAATACTGGTTAGAGCACTCGCACCAAAACTCAAACGGCCAGGTTCAAATCCCAGCAAAGGTGAAAAATTAAAAAGTTAAGTATTTTGCAGTTTTTTTTTTAAATTATAATTTAAAAATAAGAGGTTCCCCCCCCCCCACCCCTCCAAGAAGACCATCTACAAAGAAACCGCTCCCCGGCATTCCACTCTATTACACTTTAACAAATTAAAAAAAACGAATGATCAGGAGATAAGCACCACTTATTGCGAAGTAGCAGACAACAGCTAAACCTACTTAGCAAAGGCACTAACCACACCATCAACATGCAACGATGAATCAATTGCTGTTGATCATTCAATGGTGAAAGTATAACACTGGCCTTTTAATGATCAATTCACAGCAATTTGTCTCATTCCTAAGGCACTTAAGATATATATAATTAATAAAAAAATTCCAGCACAGTTCACACCATTTAGTAGGGTTTACCCCTTAGTATTGGTCTCAAATTAAAAAAAAATTTTTTTCATGCATTTTCAAAGCAAAAACTTATTGTTCATAAAGCTAGCACTGCAGTCAAAAAGTTTCAAATGTGGTACTTTATTTTTTGGGAAAAACAAAACAAATGAATAAGTTAACCATTTTCCTACAATTGTTTCTTAACTTTCAATAATAGCGGTAATCACTGTTGGTTGCAAACACCCTTGCAAGCCTTGCAAACGTAGTAAACCAAGTCAGACAATAGCAAAAAACTACAAGCAAATATGAGTCGGGGTGCAAAAACTACTTCACTCCCTCTGATCTTCTTAGTATTTACAAGACCTTTATCCAATGGAATAAGACTCTCATGTATTGGCCAGTGCCTATTTTGAAGCTTCTCGCCATGTATAGGGAAGGGCATAAGTGCTTATAAACAACGGTAGGGTATCCAACTCTATCGATTCGTTAGAGCATCGGCGCAATGTGGCGTGTGTTCCACTGTTCTATCAGTTCTACTACGGACAGTGCTCTGATGAAATAAAGTCTTTGATCCCGAATAACCGTACATTCTTACGTACTACATGTCCCTCTCACAGAGCACATCAGTTTGTAGTTAATTGTACAATGAATAACACCTTGAATTATAGAGAGAATTCGTTCTTTAGGCGCACTGCTCGTTTATGGAACAATCTTCTAGCAAATGTTTTTCTACCAATTACGATATGAACAGATTCGAATTAAATGTTCACAAACACTACTCTCTATTCCGCCTCCACAAAATATATTTTTCTAACAGTAGTATAATGTACTTAATGGGTAGGGGTCATCCCCTGGGTACTGGGGTCCTATTCAGTAATTCTCTTAAACTAAAATGCTAAAATTTTGGCTTTTTGGGACAGGCTGGGCATTAGAATATATAAAATTAAAAAGTTTAGAGGTAATAGACATATAGCTTTTAAATTACAATAAGCGTTCAAGAATTGTATTCGTAGCCAAAAATCCTAAATCAGCTTTATAAATTTGTAGCGATTTAGTTTTAGATTAGGAAAGTTACAGTCTTCCTACGTTTACAAAATTTTTACAAGTAATTGCAACGAAATGTGATTACTGCTAATATATATATTTCATTTTTACATTAACTCCCGAAGACATTTATCAAATCTTTTGTTACTCTGGCAAGATTAGGGCCTTTTGTTAAGCCCCACAATAGATTACTTTTAAAAACAGGCAGGAAAGTTAGAATATGCGGACAACTTAGGTGTAGGTGTCAAAATATACAAAAATGTTGCAATCAATGTGATAATCTGCATTTGAAGGTTAGAAATGATTTTGGATTTGTAATTCTCTGCTCTCTTTTTTCCACATTTGGTCAAATGTATCCTTCCCATAGTACACCTATGATTGGTACTTACCATTGTTCTGTAATCAGATTCAAACAACTTTAAAAGTTGCACTTTTACTTAAATTGTAAAAGGTACTACTGTTTTCACAATTGCCCCCCCCCCCCCCTCATATCATGCCTTTTTTTGTAAACAATGGCTAAACGGAACCTATCGCTGGCTCAACAAACGGGCTCCAATGCATAGCTTTTAAACTTATCTAAAAAATTATATGTATGTTTAAGTTTCATATATTCCAAGTGTGAAACATTTTTTAACAGAATTTATATTTGTATTTTCTATAATATTTCAATTATAAAATATTCTCTTAAAGACAAAATGGTCTCATTAAAGTGAAAACACATCTGAACTACTTAATATAGTTTTCTTGACTTTAACTTTAAAAATTTTCTTTCTTTTAAGAAAATTTAAAATATATCTTCTTTTAATTAACTCTGTGCCCATATTTATTTAATAGCCATTAAAAAATTGGACATAAAGTAGCATTTAAAACAAGACTATTAAAAAGAAGACTCTTTAAAAGAAACATTTGTTTTCTATTAAAAAAATTTTTAAATTAAAATATTAAATTTCCTTTTATCAGTCAGATGTGTTGAGTGTTTATTTTTGTTTTTCTAAAAATTTTACGACTTGAAAAATTTTCTTTAAAGTTTCTTGTTCATTTTTGTAGACTGTCAACCACAAGAAAAAACCATAAAATATCAACAATCTTAAGGGTTTTCTAATTTTTTATAACTTTTGAGCTATAACAAGCAGTGGTGGTAAGGAAATTGTTTTTAAACCAGCCCTTAATTACAACCCTACAGTAATTAATTACTTGAAAAACACTTTAAAGACAGGCAAAGAACAACAGGTTGTATAAGCGAATTTCATACATTTTTCAAACAAAAGATTTTAATGAAAGTAGAACATCATAGAGTCGACCTTGACTAGTGTGGTACACTGTAATTTTTGCTACAAATTTCCTATTGAAATTGATGTATTCCGGTCTAACTTTGACGAGTTACACTTTAACCAAAACATCTATGCATGACTTTTTATGATTTCAATATGAAGTTAAGACAGACATTAAAGAAGAAGACTTCATTGACAATAAAAAGAAAGAAAGAAAGAAAAAAAATTATTGTGTGTGATAAATAAATCTGTGGCTTGTCAAGTGGATGAATATGAATTTGACATTTATGACACTTAAGCAAATACTTACTTGGTGTCGTCACATCTTTTTCTGGAAAACTATTACATCTTAAGGAATTTAAGTGTTTGCAATGGTTTAGATAAGAAGTAAGATAACGAAGTTAGACTGAGAAATACACATTTTACGTTTATGTTGCCTTTTAAAGAACTTATTTCAATTTTATTTTAAAAATAAGCACGGCATTCAAGTACGTGATAATTTTTTTTTTTTTTTATTTCTGAAATAATTAAATTGTTTTAACCAAAAATATTTTCTTTCCTAAGTTGGCTTCTAAAGCAGTATTCCTGTACAAGAGTAATAACATTCTATGTTCTGCGGTGGATATACTTAACGATTATAGAGCAGTGTTCTGGTGGTCTGTCTAAAACATTGATGCCCAAGATAGTAGTATTGGTGAGATAAAAAAATAAGACACAGAAGTTCTGTAAGTGTAGTTTGTCTCTCCCACTCAACATGCTGATTTCCTATTGGTTGATTGACTATCAAACAAAAGAGCGTAAGTATAAGTGTGAGTTTAATTTGCTGATATTAGCCACTACTGGGTATCTCTGGCCTAAAATAAGAATTGAAATATTAAACTCATTCATAAAGTCAAGAAATAGGCGCGTTTTTTCACGGCTCGTACAAAATCCTATTTTATAACGCTCAACTGGTTTCCATATACTGCACTACTTTTCAGACAACAGGACTAGGAAAACTCTTCAATCTTCTAAATAAGTTAGAGTATATAACACATATCACGAAAATATCTCATCATGGTTTAGTGGAATATGTTTTTGGTGAACATATCCACCACTGGAGTTTCGGACTTGCTGGCGTTAATTAAGAAGGCAGTGGGTCTGTTGCATAAAAATAAAACTAGAAAGAATACAAAAGATATTAGAGTTTGCAGTGTCTTGGAATAGTTATAATAATAATAGTGTCTTATCTAGGCTGATATTGGATAGGTAGTTTAATATTACAATCCCGAAATTCTATATAGGACCTGGCATGCAAATCCCTAATGACTCAGTAGACTGTGCTAAACTAGAGAACATGATTGGAAATATAATTTTTAGAATATTGCAATATTTTTCAGGCCGATTTAATATCTACAAGCATAACTATCTTGTGTGACCGTCAAGTGACTATCAAATCCATATAACGTATGAATGACAGATCTAAGCAGATTAAAAAATGTTGCAATTTCCTTGATGTGCTTACGAAATTATTTTGTGTACACTGTGCATGATATATACACAAATACATAATTGGCCATTACAACCCTGTGTCAGGGTTACGGTCTAGCTTCTCTTAGCACTTATGTTGTGTGTGTTACTTTTTATCCATGTGTACGGGGACCTACCTAGTTTAAATTCTACTTCGAACCACAGATTTGAGAAGCTTTTTCATGTCAATCAATTACTCCCGGAGCTTTTGCCAGTAGACTGCTGAGAGGTAGTCGCCGAAAGAAATAACTCTTTCATATTTCTTTTTTCAAGATGTCAGAGCTGAGATTTTAACCCAGCACTATTGTCTTAGTAAGCCAACACACTAACCACTAGATCACGGCAACCACAGAATTTCACTTACTTGGTAGATTTCTAGTCATGCCAGAGTTTAATTGCTCTATCAGCTAATTTAGACATCTCGAGTTAATGATGCCACTTTAGGTTTTCGACCATAAATTTTTCAAATCTGCAACCGGTTTTTGGCTATCTCGTCCAATTTCTAATAAAAATAGTGTCTGTTTTGTTCTATATCCTTCAAACCAGATTTTTTTTTGTCCAATTTCTGATCGATTTTCTAAAAATGCATTTTTGGCACATATAGCAGTTAAACTCCCGCACGACATTATGTTGCCTAAATTGGATAGTAAACATATTAATCAACTACTGCATAAGTATATCTCAAAGAATATGTCTATTCTGGTGGATTAAAAGACTTTTAATGACAATGCCTGTGTTTGGTTCGGCGTAGAAGTCTTAGGCTGATGTCAGAGTGCGCGCTATAAGCGATGCTATAATATCGCACTACAATGCGCTACAAACCTCTGCTTGTGTTTTCTTACGTCAATGCTCAAAAGATGTCAGAGTCAAAGCGAAGCTACAAGAGAGCCAAAGAGACAAAGCAGGTTGTGAAATGATTTATAGCATGGTATCGCTTCGTTGTTGTTTGTTTACATTGTACTTTCATACATACATACATTTTTCATTTGTTTATTTTATTGTTTATTTATTTCATTATTTATATTATAAATAATTTTGCATTTGTACAACGTATTAAGTACATTAACTATTAAATAATTACCTTAAAGTTATTATTAATTTTTCACAAGGCTGTATGGCGCTTGTATTAAAATTTGTCAATTTTTTTTGAAGCTTGCTCTGTATTTTTTCTAAGATATAATCAAAAGTGACTATTGACATCCTCGAATATTTAGTTAAAAAATTTGTCTGGTTCTTTTCTGAGTTCTTGGTACAAATTATGAAATTCGCCTTTTTCCTTGCGACTTCTATTTATATCGTGGATTCCTTCCTCTCTTTTTACTAAAAAAAAAAACCAATTATATGTATAATTTGAAATAAAAAATTCTTCATCTGAATCCATTTTTAACAAAAAAGATTGACGGAATAAAAAAAGTATTTTAAAAACACAACAAGTCGCTTTGTTTAATGCAGTCTCCACTCTGACATCCTGTAGTATAAGTATAGCATGAATATTATAGCTTCTAGCATCGCTTCGCTTATAGCGCGCACTCTGACATCAGGCTTACAATCGGTTTGCTCCTCCTCAATAGTTTAACGAAACAAGACTACTGTCCAATTTATTAAGCTTTCGAGCTGATTTTGAACTAAACCTCTGATATGATATCGAGTAGTTAATACGAACTGATTTGAAATACTCACCATTTCACGTGGTATTACAACGGGCCTCTATGTGTGCTTAACAAAGTTACCACTCCCTCCTGTTCAGTCATTTCTTTAACTATTAAATAATTTTTCAAAAATACACAAATTTATTGTGTTTTCTTTTCTAGATTCACAAACATTTTCATTTTTCTTCTCTAGAAAAACAAAAAGAAAAATCTGTTTTTTAAGTGTTGAAAAGTAAAGACACTTTTGCTTAATTTTTCTTCTGTCTCTTAGCAATGTCTTGCAGTAAAGTAAACAACGGTAGCATGCATAATGACAACAATAGCAACAACAACAGCATCTTACATAGCAAATGATAACAATATTTCCATTTATATTCGTGTAAGTAGGTATCAGGCAATTAATCAAAGTCGCAAACCATAAAACATTTACTCACAATAATACATCAACGAAACTAACAATACTGACACTATACCAGCTCTGCAGCATTATTCATATATTTCAAAATACCTACATACGTACAATCAACCATATGTAGAATGCCACATCGGTATGTAGAAGTACATACGAATATAGTGACATACCAGATAACGAAGTTACATACATATATAAGTATTAAGTATATATTCTTAGAGATAGCAAGACATATAGACAAACATACTATTGATATGAAGTAAGAGAAATAGATTTGTTGTTGCCACTTCTTTCACTGCAGCGCAAGTTATGGAATAGCATTTTTGCATATATTGTTGCAACATTTATTTCTTGAACTTTAATAAGCGACAAGCAATTCAAAAACTTAACAAAAAATTGTTTAAATTGAAAATCTTGACAATACTTTCTGGTAGTTTGTTATATAAATAAAAATTCAGGGGTACTGTTGGATTGTAGGAAGTTTTTTGTATTGTTTTCTTGTATAATAAATGAAATCAAATTTTGTAAAATTTGATATCAGTGGCAAGTTATGGTTGCCATACAAGGTATTAAAAGAAGAACAGTGGTCCATGACCTCATGATTTCTAACTTTAAACTTCTCAAATGTAATGTCTTTTAGGCCACACTATGGTTCACAACAGTTGTAGATTTGATGTTTTATTTTTAAAATTTGATGTTTTATTTTTAAAATTATAGGTACAACATTTATATGTCAAAATAAATTTGAACACACACGATATGAGTGCTGAGAGAAGCTAGGCCATAACCCTTACACAGGGTTGCAATGGCCAATACCAAATTCTTTGACTATCGTTTACAACATTTATTTTTATATGTTGAAGCCAACACAACACAACAGTTAGGTGTCATGAACTATAATCGGGGTTTTATTACAAAACTCTATTCCATCTTTGGCATTAAAAATGAATGATCAGGAGAAAAGCGCCACCTACTGGCGAAATTGCAGCTGTCTACTTAGTGAAGACGCTTACTACTTAATGAACTTTCAACGACAGATGGGGCAATTGCTGTTGATCATTCAAGGGTGAAGGTATAGCACTGGCCTTTGATAGATCAAATTGACAGCAAGTTGACTCATTCGTAGTACCCTTAATACAATAAGCATAAAATAAAGCTTTTAATATTTAAAACTGGAGCCAAAATACCGCATTCGATATCAAAGAATTACATGAGTTGATTCGATTTTACTGCCTATTCATATTATTACTGCTTTTGTTTTGTTTTTATTCATCAACAGTGGCAACTGTATTGCTTGTAGAGTTTACTTTTGTAAATGCATTGTTTATTCTTAATCTTTTTTTAGATACCATTAGCAATAACAACATACAAAACAAACCTTTGCATACAAAACACTCAAATGATTCATTAAAGCTCAACTAATAAGAGGTTAAACCGTTTGACTGAAACAGTGTTTTTTTTTATAATTTTTTTAATTTTAAACCGCAGTAATTTGTTTCTTAACAAATGTTTCAAAATAAAAATGAAAAAATAAGTTTTTAATTATCTTTTTATTTAAAATGAAATAAACATTACCTGATTTTTTATTTTTCGAACTTTAGAAATAGAAATTGTTTATTTTTAAGAAATATAAAATTTAGTTTTTTTTTTCTTAACTTCTGAAGTATAGGCGATATTTTGTGAACTATTCTTTTAACAAATTAAAAATATTACATATTGTTTTACATGCGTTTTAGTACTAATAAATAAAAAAACAAAGTAAATAAATAAATAAATAAATAAATAAATAAATAAATAATAAGCAAATAAGAAATAAGTAGTATTTTATTAAAAATATAAGAGAAACTGCATTATTTTTCATTAGAATCGTGTTATTGTTTTTCTTTTGTTCATAGTTGCTTTATTCACACTTAAACAGTTTAATACTAAAACATACTTACTGTTTTTGTGATTGGTTGGAGTGTTTAGAATTTGCAAGCAACTACAAGCATTTTGTGGCAAAAGACATACCAAATTGAATCATGCAATAGCAGCATTCATTTAGTTAGTGTGTATTGCTAGCTCAATATTCATTTTTAAAAAGGCAAAAAATTGCCATTAGAGTACGATTCATATCAATCTCTGTTCGATATCGAAAGGAATTTCTATGTAAATTGTTTTAAAATTAAATGAAATTCCGTTCGATGTCGAATGCCATAATTTGCCCCCTTGGTTTAATGTGTATCACGATAGAAAACATATTCCTGATTTAACTGATTACTTATAGTATTATCTGTATGGAGTATAGTTATTGACAAGGAATTTGTCATATTCTTCCAGCATTTACAGTCTCCATTTAAAACTTTACGAAAAAATTGACTTTTCATTCTTGTCAAACCACTGTTTTGTGTAATTCGCGCATGATAAAACATTTGTAAAGACATCTGGTTTCTGATTTTATTTGCATATGAATGATAAAATTATTTTTACATTTAAAACATGCATTAAAAACTATAGTGTTTTTTTATATAATTTCTCCCTTTTTTATGTGTGTTTTTGTCTTAATACGCGTACTTTCTTTTTCACTCTTTTTTCTCTCCCTATTTTGTGTGCGTGTGTGTTTTTTATATGCATACACACACGTTTTGTAAATAATTTTCATCATTATCGTCACTATATATTTTTGCTAATTTACCAATTAGTTCAACTGTGAAATGGCGCCAAAGAAATCTTCATGTTTTTGCTGTTTTTTAAACCCTCACCACCAACACCAGAGGCATTGAGAACAGCAACACATGGTACACCAAAACAGAAAAATATGCAATTTTTTTTTGTGCTTTGTGCTGCTGCAGTATAGTGTAATGATTTAAAATTATTTTTTTTTGTTGTTGTTGATTTATTTAAATTATGACATTTACATAATTTTTGTGTAATTTTACCATTCATTTTTGTTGCTTCATTTTTCTTGTTCATTTTTTTTTGCCGTTGCTGTTGATGTTGTTGATGATGTTGTTGCTGATGTTGTTTATTATTCATTATTCATGGTACATTAAACATTACCAACTAACCGTGATTAATAAGATTTACAAAAATGCGACATAATTTTGATTATAATTTAACAAAAAATTAAACAAAAAAAAATTAAAAAAAAAGGAAAAATATATTTTTTTTACAAGTCTATCGTAAATGACCCTAAAATTATTTCCGTTTTATTAAATAAAATCCAAAGAGACAAAAACTGTTATTTTAAATGCATTATTTCTTTGAAAAATCAAACAAAAGAAAACAAGATTTTTTTCTAATTTGAAAAACAAAATTCTTCCGTGTTAAGAAATTAAAATTTCTTTCTTTTCTCTAGCAAAATGTGACGTGGATATATGAGGCAAAGTCAGTAGACAATGGAACGAAGATTAAACAGGCTCCGAGTGGTGGCCTTCGGTAACATGCTCGAGTTTGTGTTCGTTAGAACGTCTCGCCTATTTTCTATAGTGTGAATTGTCTCAAGTCTCTCTTCAGATCTGTATTCGCTCATGGCTAAAGAAAGCAACGATTGTGGTGGGAACTCTGCTAAAGATAAGCATAGGTTTGCACTCTTGTTATCTTAAAACTCATATATAAATGTGATCTTTAGCACCAATGGATGGTAACCGCGATTAACAAACACGTCTCTGTTGACTGTGAGATAAAACTTAATCAAAAAGAAGCTAGACTCTTCTCATAAACACTCACCTTAACCCAGGCTTAAACACAACTTTATATTGATTTTACGTGAGCACCTGTCGCTAGACTTAATCACACGCCGCCCGTTGCCGGAGCGGTAGTCAAATTCAATGCGTCCGACCACTGCCACCAGATGCCGGTACCCTCTAATCTCACCATGCCCGAGTTGACAATTTAGCACTACCACTGTCTGGTTAATGACACCCTCCTTGCTGAGGGGTTTCTACCTAGTACTACCACAACCACTACGTGCACTTCCCGAAGGACCGCACCTATACCATCAGGCCAGTTAACCTCACTTCCCAAATAACAAAGAGTCCCAGGTTAACCGGGGGCTCCTGATGCCCGTAGTAGCAGATTGAGGCATCTCTGGTCAGTCCTTGAGAATGCCAGAAATGCCCGCCACGCACACTTAAGGGACAAGCACCTTAAGTACGCGAAGCAGTTAAGGCTGTGCACCACCATTACCGACATTCTCTGCCTATATCGAGCTCCAGTCCACTCAGGGCTAGGTGGAACCCGAAATGCCCCGGAGAAAACAGGCCACTGATGGAGACAATGACCAGCAGCCTTTTCTGTATCCCCGGGGAGGCCAGGGTTAAATACAGAATTGGGTTTAATGCATTAAATTTATAATGCATTATCGTTACCACTACCACTAAACGACTTAGTATTCATACAGCAATATTGCAGTCACCACCAAATGCAGATAGAAATAATTAACTATTAAATAAAACCATTTTAGTGGTAGTGGAAAATTAGTGCATTAAATAAAACGAATTTTTTGCTAATGGGAATTTAGTGCACTAATTCCATTAAAATCTGACCTATAGTAAATTGAGGAATTTATTACATATCAAAGTACTAAAATTTTTAATAAAACAGCAACAACAATTATTTACTCTATACAGGCAGACTCAGCAAATTATGGAAGAAACATTCATACATACATACTAGGGTATTCAAACGATTAATCGTTAGTCGATTAATCGAAGAATTTTGTTCAAATAATTGTTCGAACAATTAAAAATAGTCAAATTTCGAATAACGAATAACTCGAATAATTTCCTACGATTAATCGATTAATCCATATAAAGAAAATACTTAATTAATAAAAATAATAAATGGTATTAATAAACTTCCTAAGTGTTGTAAAATCTAAATCTAATGAAAAACAAAAGAAATTGCAAACATATGTTATACTGCAAGAAAAGAAAAAGAAATTCGTCTTGTACATGATGTAAAGCATCGATTGTCGTCTTTATCTACCATGATTGAAAATTTTCTTCGTATTTGTAAATACGTAAATTACGCTCTATTTGATTTTGGTTTGAGGACTTTCACAGATATGTAAATTAAAGTTTTACCAAATTTGAATAAAACCCCTAAACCACTTGATGTCGCTATTAAGGAGCTCGGCAAGGATGTTGCTACATTGATAAATTTAGAAGGCATTATACAATTTGTTATTAATATAATGGAAAATGCAAACAATCCTTTTCCAAATTATTTATTAGAAAGGCTTAAGATTCGAATAAATGAAAGACGTGTAAAACTACTTACTTAGTACACTTATTTTATATCTAAATTCTGGTACATTTTCACTTTTTTAAAATATTGCACAAAATCGGAAAAAAAAAAGATTTTGCAAACAAATTGTTTTGAAAATGTTTTTAGAAAATATGGAACAAAATGTGTCAGATGATGATATGATTGCAGAAGATTTAATTGAAATAAACGAAAATAATCGATTATCACAATTCAATGAAACAATTAAAAGTGTACAAAATTTCAAAAAACCTAAACGAGCTGCAATGATTTAATGGATGATTTCTAAAATTATATATTTTTTGCCATGCACTTCTCTCAATTTCTCCAACATCTACAATCAGCGAGAGAGTGTTCTCAAAATCGAGTTTTATTAAAACTAAAGAAAACAATCGGTTGAAAGCTAAACATATAAATTACATCCTTTTTTTAAAAGACTACTTTAATAGAAGTGCATAATTTTTTTAACTAATTTTTAACTCATAATATGAATTATTTTTAATTACTTATTTAATATTTTTATTGCATACTAAGTAGTAAATTATTACTTTTATATATTAAATCGTTATATATATGATCTCAAATATTAAAATTAATTAATTTATTATTTATGGTTTAGTTTTTCAATAATATGTTTGAAAATAAAATATGAGATCTCATTACATTTTCTACACTATAATTAACTAAAATTAATGAATTTTTAAAAAGTTATTACATTACTATGTTTTTGGTTATTTGGTTTTTTGAACAAAACGTTTTAATAATACACAAAATTGGTATGTTATTTTAAAACAAAATGCGATTAATCGATCAATTTTGAAATTTTTTTCGATTAATCGATCAAGAAAAAAACCCGAATAATTACTCACTCGATTAATCGACCAAAGAAAAAAGTCGAATAATTGAATACCCTAATACATACATAACATAACTGGCCGTTATTTTGTGAGCGCTATCGTGAGATGATATCCAACTTTTTTTTTGCCCAAAATGCAAGAGCTTGACTTGCATGACATGTGGTTCCAACAAGACGGTGCCACAAGCCACACAGCACGCGTAACAATGGACTTATTGAGAGGCGAGTTCGGTGAACATTTTATTTTACGTTCAGGACCGGCCAATTAACCGCCTAGATCGTGCGATTTAACGCATTTTAAGCTCATGTCTATACAGCCAAGCACGTTTCAATTGACGCATTTGAAGATAACATTGAAGCATTTATTCGAGAGATACCGGCCGAAATGTTGGAAAGAGTATGCCAAAATTGGACTAAGGGGATGGACCATTTGAGGCGCAGTCACCGTCAACATTTGCATGAAATAATCTTCAAACATTAAATTATATGGACCGTACTATCGATTCAAATAAAGATTTCATTAATTTTTATGAATTTTATGTTTTTTTTTTTTGTTTTTTTTTTTTTTTAAACTTTCCTATAGCTCTTAAAAAATCACACTGTTTATGTACGTATGTTTCAATTTAAATTTATTATTTTTTTTTTTTTTTGTTTTTTTTTTTTTTTCTTTTTTTAAACTTTTCGTGATACGAGTATTCAAAACCAAAAGCATGATAATTCCAAATTTTTTTTAGAAAGAAAATCAACTAAAAAGAAAACAAAGGCGAAAAGAAATAAAATAAATTGAAAGCAAAAACTAAATAAATAAAATAATCATTAATACAGTTGAGACAAAGCTGTTGAGAAGTTCAAACAAAAAATTTACTGAATTGTAAAGAATTTAAAATTAAATTAAAATAAATAAAAATAAAAAAAACGCCAAGCAACAACAAAATGCATTTTATATTAAAATTGATAATTTTATTTGAATTCTACGCCATTTATCAATGTAATGCTTATGTATTGTCTAGTGCCACACAACAAGATTACACTGATCATTACAAC
The DNA here is from genome assembly GCA_963576795.1 of Metopia argyrocephala. NCBI lineage: Eukaryota > Metazoa > Arthropoda > Insecta > Diptera > Sarcophagidae > Metopia > Metopia argyrocephala. Next base: position 167,102,327 of record OY756208.1, on the reverse strand, counting down.
CATAATAATAATGATTTAGCAGATAATCAACTGACAGAGCTGGGAGTAACACAAACATCTTTATATATTAGCAATATGGTTGTAAAACCCTCTGAGTTAAAAGTACCTTCAACCCTACAAGAAATTGTAAATTATATTGGTGCAGATAAATTAGGTAATACAGCTACAGCATTGGACATTAAAGAAGAAAATCAACAAATTTTAACCTATACAGAACTTTCAAAATTGCTTTCCTTTTGGCAATGGGCTAAAGAACAAAATTTCTATGAAAGGCAATCAAATCAACCAAATATTAAAATGTTAGAATATTAAAATGTTAGAAAAATTTTATTTACACAGAAAAAAATTTTTTTGATTTTACTGTGAGATATTTATATTCGTGAATATCACAGTGACCTCGAACACAAATAAATAGTTACCTGACCACACTCACGCCACGATTTAAAGTCTCTCTGTGCTTCTCAACCAGTTTCAGGTTTGTATTTTTTGAAATACAATATATGCTCTTATCGCCGTCTGGCTATTGACATATATTTTTATATCCTTTCTAGCATACTAACTTCTACTCTTCCGTGATTTGTGGACTTACATCCCTCAAAAATGCGATTGTATCAGATTCTTATCTAAGACCTAACACTATAATATCCATCCGTCATCAGTATCATAAAATTTCAGCAACTAGAACTAAGAACTAACTATTTTTTATAAGAAATATAACTTTAAAAAGGTTTGCTTTTCTAAATAAAACACAGATTCCTTTTAAAAGTAACAAATTTTATTATTTCAGTTCATTAATAATTTTTTGCGAAAATATAAATCCTTTATAGTTTCCTGTTTGTCGTGTCTTTCTATACGTACAGTTTTCTTCTCATAAATAAATCTTTTTCCTTTTGGTAGAAATATTCCAACCAATAAATCTTGCCATTTGGAAAAGTTCAAAATATCATTTTGATTTTATTCAACCAACGGCAAGACAGGGCAACATGGAATATATGCAACATGCAGCAGTACAATTTACTTTCATTTTATTTTGTTTCGTTTCGTTTGCATTTTTTATTACTTTTTTATTTTGTTTTATTTCGCTTTATTCATCTATAAATGTTTAATGTACGAATTCTATTGCACTGGAACATGACATATTTTGCGGTGCATAAATTTCTTTCTGCTCAAAAGAAGCAAAAAAAAATCCAAATTTCGGTAAAAGCAGCAGCAATGAAATATTGCAAGAGAAGTTTTTTGTTTTGGAATTCATACATCATTGTGACTGGAATTTATTTGATTTTCGTTTTTTTTCTCTATCGCCAAATGTACAAAAATATGCAGACTGACAAACTCAAGTGAATAGTAAAAGATTTATGGCAAAACATTGGCCGGCATGGTTGAAAAACTGAAAATTTATTTAAACAAATAGTACTTTTTTTATAAATAAAATATTTGTTAATGTTTAGAAACCTATTTTTTCTTTCAAATCAAATTGTTGTTTTATAAAAATAAATTCTAAAAAGTGCAAGTGTTTTAAAAAATATAAAATGGAAATTAACCCATAAAGCCAATTATTATTTGACAAGATTTATTTCCGGTAATTTTATTACTTTGACACAAACCCACATTTTCTGAACACTTCGTTATTTACTTCGAATTACCTTTTTATGTAAAATAAACTTTTCTTTTGGTCTCCGTATGCTCCAGGATTTACTCTATCATGGCTCTATGATATTAAATACAGGAAATTGGATTGTAAAATCATATTAGAAATAATAAGACTGTTTGTTAGTGATGCCATCAAAGCTTTAAGAATGATAAAGTACGAGTATGTAGCCAAGTGCTCTACAACAGGTGTGAAGATACATTTGTAAAGCAGCTCGAAGGAAAGTAAAATAAAGCCTATAGAAGGATTAAAAACAAATGATTGCAAATGTAATTTTATTACGGAAAGCAAAAGTGTTACAGATATTTTTCTACACACTGAAGTACGTTGTGTTAAAAGTGATTTTAAATGTGAAATGTTGCATAAAAGGGTAAAGAGGTAATAATGGGTTTATTATAGGAACTATATTTGATAAAATTGTTGCACAGACAGCAACATTTGCCATTTATATTCATGTGGGATTGGAGTCCAACCGTACCACTGTATATTAAAGTTGTCCGTTACTATAGAACTTTCTGGATGTCGCATGATTTCATGAGACAGATAGATATTTTATCTTCCTTTGTGAACTATCATTTGAGAGAAGAGAACAGACATATTTTAGTTGACTATTAGTTAATTCTAACAAACAAACGAGTAACGAGTAGAATGAATAGTATTAATAGAGATATCTTTTCATTCGATGATATAGTTGATAGTTGGTTCTAAAGCTCATTTCAAGTTGGCGTTATAGTTGATTTTAAGTCGTTTAGAAATTGATATTAAAGAAGAAGTATGTGTGAAGTTGAAATCCCGCGGCAACCACCATAGTGTTTATTAATTATAATATTGTGTTTCTTGTTGAAAATATAAAGAATGAATTTAATATTGTGAACTCTAAACATATCTATGGAAGTGAATTGTCCAAATAAAACTTGTGTTTTGTGTTGTTGTTTTTAACATATTCCTACATTCATTTGATGGAAATTCGCTGGAGATTGAGGTGAGAAGCCAGAATATAAATGACACACTCATAAATGACATGCGGAAAATCTCCGAATGGAGTCTAGCAAACAGGATAGAATTTAATTCGTGCTAGACTTAATGTTGTTTTATCACGTATAGGCGTAGTGACTATGTATAATATAAATGTCGAAGAGGCGAATGCTTTTAATGTTCTAGGCATGAGCATGTCCCTTAGAATGATCACATGTTTCGAGTGTCGAAAAAAGCATTCAAGTACCTAAGTTTTTTAAAACTGTGCAAGAAATACTTAGTAGTTGCCGTGGTCTAGTGGTCTAGTGGTTAGTGTGTTGGCTTACTAAGACTATAGCGCTGGGTTCAAATCTCAGCTCTGACATCTTGAAAAAAGAAATATGAAAAAATTATTTCATTCGGCGACTACTTCTCAGCAGTCTTCTTGCAAAAGCTGTGAGAGTAATTTATTGCCATGAAAAAGCTTCTCAAATCTGTCGTTCGGAGTCGACTTTAAACAGAAGATCCCGGTACTCATGGACACACACAACATGAATTCTGCGAGAAGCTAGTATGTAACTCCGACACAGGTTTGTAATGGCCAATTATGTATGTATGTATGCAAGAAATACTTAACTCTATCTGACCTTCTCAATATTAACAAGACCTAAATCCGACTTGGGATAGAATTCAACTCTTAAGTATTGGCAGGCGCTTCAAAGTCTACATTGGTTCTTCTCGACCGTTTACAGGAAAAGACGAAGATATTTATCAGCGACGGTAGGATATCCAACTCTATCGATTAGTGCGTGCGTTTCATTTCATCATTACCCTGGAACGTGCTCTGAACTTGATTCCTTATAATCGAATATCATGGCACATCCTTTTGTGATTTATTGTCCCGTGAATCGCATAATGCATTATAGAGAGAATTCGTTCTTTAACAGCACCGCTCGTTTATTGAACAATCTTCCAGCGAATCAAAATTTTAAATCAAATTTCCACAAGCATTACTCCGTCTTTCCCCCTTCCCATAATACTATACTTTCCTAGACCAGCACAATGTACTGCATGAGTGGAAGTTTCTCCAAAGTAATGGCCTTAATAATAAAAAAAAAAGTTTGTGCTGGAATAGAAAATAAATTTTTATTGGGAATTGAATCGAATGCAAATCCAAGAGTTACTTGAGTAAAATTTTAAATAAAAAAAATTAAACTGGACTAACTTTTATTTGGCTTTTTAATTTTTTTGGTGCAATTTTTACTATCTTTCATAATGGAAAGTGACCGCAAAAAATAAATTATTTCAAATAAATGACAAAAAATTATTTCCCAAAATAAAATTTGCCTATAAAAAAAATAAACAAATATTGCCTCAAAAGTAACAGAACTGACTGTTTAGAGAACGCCTTTAATATAAAATAGTAAAACTACAGTACAGCCTTCGTAATGAAATATGAAACCAAATGACAACAAGTTTAAATCATTTTGTCGGCCATCTGCTGGGTGCAAAGGTTACGAACTCTAGTATAGCGGTCACTTAACTATGTTAACACATAAAAATCTTTCTCAATAAAAAGGTTTCTTTAGACGAAGTGGTTGATTTATTCTTTCATATAAGTGTTATTAAAGTACTACGACCTGAAGATCTATTGCACATCCCTCAACTAGAATTTTTAGTTTCGTGGCTTTGACATTCTACTAATATAGACCGGTGCCAAACTTGACAGTTCCTAATTTAATATTTGACTTTCGAAACGATTCCCATTTAATTTAAATGCCAACAGAGCCTTCAGTCCCGTTAAAGTTCTCAGGTTGCCACTGAAGAATCTAATGCACGACTCCTTCGAACATAGTTATTAAGTAGAAGTTTAAAAAAAAGTATAACCTGTTTGACCCCAAAAGAGTATTCGCTTTTCCTTTTCCTCTATTTCCCTCAGTATCCCTTCCACTTTCACAAGAGTGTGACTATTTTTAAAGAGCCAAATTTTTTTTACTTCTGGTGTCAAATATCACTTTGTTTTGAGCAGAAAAATCACATTTAATATTGGGACGATATGTCATTTGAGAAATAACCATATTATAGAGTCATTTCTTCGTTATTGGTTTAAAGTTTAAACCAATATTTCAATTAAGCGTTGCACTCCTACAAAAATTTTGGGATAATTTTTCAAGTAGACAAATTACTTCTATTTTTAAATTTTCTAATGGGATCTGTTCTGTTTTTATAAATTGTTTATATCCTTTTCAATTAATATTATATGTAATAAGCTATTTATTTCTGATTTGTTGCCATCATGAGCTTGGGTTTCTTTTTTTTTAATATTCATTTTGAAACCATTCTCTTACTAACAAGTTACATGATTAGACTTTATTTCCTTATATTGCACAGAATAAAATGTGTGGCAGATTAAATTTATTTTATAAAACAAAATTTGCATTTTTTGGCATTTCTAGTTATTTTCTCCTTCAAGGAACTTGTGTTTAAACAAAAAATTACCCTCTAACAGAAACTATTTTTCTTCAAGTTTTCATCTTTTTTTACGTTGTTGTTGTTTGTGTGTGCTCTCGTTTGTCTTTTAAATTACCCACAAATTTATATTAGATTTTTCTTAACTTGCAACACATACTCATATAACCCTTCGGGGCTAAACGCGTAAATGTCGAAAATAATAAAAAAAATCTTTAGCGTAAAACTTCATGCATTGAGGCAAGCAGGTGTCATGTTCTTCTCAAGAAATAAATAGAGAAGAAGCAAGAAAAAATATATTAAGAAGGTTGTTTTTTTTTTCTCTGCTTTAGAAATGAAAAAAAAACACTCTAAACTTTTTAGTAGAAAAATATAGAAGTTTTTTCTATAGTTTTTTAAGAGGTTTCTGCTGAAAAAGGAAGGTGGAAAAAGATTTTTACCGCCAAAAGGTAAAAAGAAACTATTTTACATATAAACGATGCTAAATGTATTACAAAGTTATGTGTGTGTGTGTGTGTGTATTTAAATGTGCCACATTAGCAAGAGTATGTGCAACATAACTTCTTAACAGCATTGATGTTGACTTTGATATTTTTTTTCTTTTTGCAGTCTTGCTGTAATATTTGGTTGTCATTTCTTACCATTTTGTTAAGCAACAACCTCATAACTGTAAAATACTGTGATTGTGTTAAACTAACTCTGTTTTCGTTGCTGTCAGTTATAGTTTTATAACATTGAATTATAAATAGAAACAAATTTGTGGCAGACAAACCCAGGCAGAAACTCTTAGTTTTCTGAAAAGAGTCTGCTATGAACTACTGTTACAAGAATTTTGTATTTATTTTGGTTGGTACAAAAGTTCAAATTGAACGGTTCATGAAATTTTTGCTGCTAAACTGAAAGTATTTAATTATAAAATAATTACATACGAGTTAACCAACACAAGTCCGTAACATATCGTCATGCGGGAGTTTATGTGTTCTATCCGCCATTTTATATACCTCGACTTAATGATGCCACTTTAGGTTTTTGACACCAAAATTTTTAAAATCTGGAATCCATTTTCGGCTATTTATCTCCAAAACTGGACGCGATATATGTGAAAACGGATTACAGTCTTGAAAAATTTGGGGTCGAAAACCTAAAGTGGCATCATTACCTCGAGATATATAAAAAACATAAAATGGCGTATAAAGCACGACGATATTTTCGGGTTTGTCAAAAGGGCCTTCGAATTCTAATGTGTCGAATTGAAATATTTTGTGAAAAGACGCCATAGGCAAATTCTAAAATTGTTTTATCAAAATTAATGGAAACTGAACTTGTCAATTTCAGTCATCTTCAGCGATAAATCCTATTTACGAATCAATGGAAGCTAACAACAAACAACAACAACAAACAAAACAAAAAAAAATGACCAATTTGGATCAATATGTGTGAGTTCAAAAGAAGCATCTAACACAACCCAAAAATTAGCGCTGATTTAGGCTGACAGCGTTATCGGTTCTCATAACTATGGTGACGATGTTGTTCTAGCCACTAACATCAACGGCTTTCTTACAGCCCAGATTGAATGATATCAGCGGCATATGGTTTAAATATGTCGGTGATACAATATGCCACCATAGACGACAAGACTGGTCCGTTTAAAGCTTGTGCGAGACTGTCTAAGTGAACTGAATGAACTGTGAAAGGATAACAATATCGTCCCCGGGGATGTGAATGCCATTATATGAGGAACACAAAGAAAGTGACATGTGCTAACATCTACACTAAAAAGTTTGTTGACAGTACTTTAGCTAGACTTTGGCTGCCAAAGAAGCTCTATTTAAATGGGAGATGAAAAAGTTTTCAACATTTATGGTAGAAGAGAATTTTATTTTTAGTGAGAGGGAAAAAGCATTTCCGTCGTGCTGGACTCCATACAGTATTTGCGTTCCTACCAGCTAAAACCCCTCTCTGTAAGCACTGGCTCCATCTTCGAACCGTCAGTTTATCACATTACTTCAGGATGGCGCCTTATGTTACAGTTAGTTTGGACCCTACGGTGTCACCGACCTAGCAAGATCTCTCCTGCCGGCGGACGATATTTCTCCATGCGACGGGGTTTCCTAACATGACTCCCGTGATGGTATAGGGAGTCAAGATGCTAAGATCACTCTCCAGTGCTCGTTCCTCCGACATCCAGCGTTGAAACGAACGTGGATTGGGCACTTTAGTAGACGCATGTGGGATTCATAGCCTTTCCCATTTTAAACAGGAAAGACAGAAAGTGCCAATGGCCCGTCAGCAACTGGGTGAGATAGTAATCTACCTCACCGTGCTGACGGCTTAGCCAAGCGTCCACTTGAGGAATAAAGCTGCAAATCTACCTTTCACATGTTTCAGTATCCCACCGTCCCTTCCAATTTCGCTCTTGTGTTGATGGACGAATAGTGGTGGATTAAATCAGATAAAAATGTGACTGCAATGCTACTATTGTAAAACAGATCTTTTTGTCACCTTCAGCCTCTGGGAGGGTACGTAAATTTGGTAATCAAAATATTTTTAATATTTTTTTAAAAAACAAAAAATATACTAAATGGGATATGATTCGCATTTAGTCTAAAACTATTTTAACATAAGTATTTATAGTTTTGAATAACACCTTTGGGAAAAAGTCTCCTGACGAGTCTCTTAAGCAGAGACGAAATGGCCATAGAGACATGCTTATCCCCAAAAGCATACATTTCAAATTATATTTAATATTTTTTCTGCAATTTTGTGAATTGTGACCTGATTTTTTTTTTCTTTTCATTTCAATTTTCTCTATTTATTTTAGCTGTATTTACTCTTAATTAACAATAAAATAAATAACTAATAATAATAATTCGATGATAGTATTTTAAAAATGTTTCATATTCAAACGAGTACATATTTCGTTTCAAATTCAATTTAGTATTACATATATTATACGAGTATATATAAATTTTAATTCATAGGCTACAGGACAGAATGAGTTAAAAAAAATTTTTTTTGTTGACAGATTTTCTATTAACGGACTGTATTTAAAAACTGTTAACAGGTATTTTTACACACATTTTCGTTTCTCTTTTTACATTTTTTTTAGCAAACAAGTGTCAATTACGTCTATTAAAATGCCAATAAATTTAAGTGTTTTATTTTTATGTTCTTCTCACATGTGTGTTTCAACGGTTGTCATTTCAAAATGTTAAAAAAAAAACAAAAAATAAACTTTTCAAATGGTTGGCAAAAACTTGAAATGAAAATTGTTTTTTCAACAATGCACTATTGTCCCAAATCGAGTTTTTTTTTTTTTGTTTTTTTTGACAAAAATTAAAAAAAGAGCTTAGAAATCGTTAACAAAAGACTGGTGGAAAATTTTTCGTAAGCTGTTTATTAATTTTAGGATCTTAAACTTATGAACATTTTTTAGAAACCATGTCTGTTTTCATGCCCAGCAGAAAATTTTTTTAAATTTGGAAGCAATAAATAAAATTGTAAGCAATAATGGAAGCATTATATTGTTTATTCATATCTTAAAGCTTACAAAGATGCTATAGAATAAGGTATTATTTTTGATTTTGTATAATAGTTGCTTACTAGTTGCAATAAATTTGCGTTTCTATTGCATTTTAGCGGCTCATTTCATATAAAAATCATTCATTATTGAGGCGAATGAGTAAGTGACTGTTTCCAATTTCTCCCTTACAAAATAGCTTATTGGTAAGCACTAATTTCTGCTGGGTGTATGCTTCTCAATTTAGAGGTTAAAGGTATAAGTACATAATACGCATTGCTCCAATTCTGTGTTTTATACGTCTGTAAAAATAAAGTTAAAATAGTGAATTTTTATTAAACAAGTTACTGGTAAAACTGGAAGGGAATCTAACGTATGGAAGTCAGAAAATTCTTTAAATTTTAAATGCGTTGAACAATTGACTTGCATTGTACATTGTAACCGCTGTTAACGACGTAACGCAAACTATTTACTTCTACCTTAAGGGCTTTGTAATAATTTGGGATCTGTATGAGGTTTTTACGTTTACTTTTACTACTTACCCGGCGTTTAGACATGCAAGTGCAAGTTCGAAAAACTCAATACACTAATACTTTTTTACTCACACAATCACATTTTTCACACTTGCAGCTCAACTTACAAGAGAATTTCCTTGTAAGTAAATTTTTGGCACTTGCGACAAGTGAAATGAAATATGAAAAAACGGTGTTACCACGGTTAAGTTTTGTATAAATTTTTAGCTGATTTTCGCACTATTTATACAGAATTATAAATAAAAAAATAAAAGAATTGTCCAATTATTCACCCAAAAAGTATTTTTAATTATATATTTCATGCACTTGGGGGAAAAAATACTTATCCATATATTTTTTTCAGTAATTTTATAAAGTCAGAAACACAGCAACACTGAATTTATAAAATAGCAAAAAATTTAAAAATAAAGCAATATTCATATGTATTTTTATTCAAGATGAAGAAAAAGTTAAATAAAGAGGAAATTTTGCAATTAATTTCTTTATATCGCTCAAATGAAGTTCTGTGGAACATGAACAACAACTGTCTTTTTATTTTTTTTAATATTATAATTATTGTTTTGTATTTCTAGTTTTTTTAATTCTAGAAGTAAAGCTATTTGCATATGATGTTTACGCTTCGTGAACATTTTGAAAATGAACTTGCAACTGGCTGTGTAAACACTCAAGCTACTTGCAAATATTCGGCTATTTTTTCGGCATTTTCGATGTTAATACGTATGCTCTACTTGCAAGTGATTACTTGCATGTCTAACGGCAGTGTTAATTTTTTTATAAAAATTGCAAAACACTGCGACGAATAAGGTTTACTGGAAAACCTAAAGCGTAAAGCGCAACGTAATTTTGGGCTTAATATTTACGCTGTAATGAGCAACTTAAAGAAAAGCGTCAACTTTGATCGAAAAAAATAATGTTTACTTACGTTGTTTATTAAAAACCGCTAAATAACCATAATAAAGAGAAATAAAATTAAAAATTATCTGAAAGCAGCTAAAATGTCATTACTAAACACAAATGGTAGTTGAAAAGGTAAAAGAAATAAAGCAAAACAACAACAGTTGGTTTGCAACTAACTTCACTTCTTTACGCGATGTCAAAATTGAATGGCAAAGAGTTAGCGCCGCGCTAACACACATTGTGTATAGACATGAGAGTTTTTGACAGATAGTTTGTGCTTTACGCTCTAATTTAGGTTGGTCTGTTATTGCGTTGATTTGAAACTCGTGTTTGTTTCGTACTGGATACGGGCTTCTGAATTAGGAAGCTGTCATTTTGCCAATTTAGTTTTATCTAAAAACTTACCTTCTGAGGCAACATTATTTTATACAGCAGGCATATAAAAAAATAAATAATCAAATAAAAATATACAGCAGTTCACGTTAAACATATTACGACATTGGCTTCTCTCAATCTTATATTTTCTTTATCTCATTAACAAGAGTTTTCACTTACTTAGTACAAAGTTTAGTTCAGAGCTTTGTGTTTCTACTTCCAAAATATAATTCATTTTGCACCTGATCTTAGTAGTGATGCTTTTCCGTTATAGCCACCCCACAGGTCTACTCAGAATATGATCGATCAACTTATATTTTTGCTTTTTATTTCTCTTTTAGAACCAATACTCAAAGGAGTAAGCCCCTATTAATGCTGTGCATTGTGTTGGAGTCAAAGTCGAAGATAGAGGATTTTTGTTTTGTTTTTTTATTAAGTGCCTTTTTAAGATACACAGTAGGGAGATGAGACAAGCTGATATCAGTTAATCACTTCAAAGGCCAGTGTTATACCTTTACCCTTAAATGATCAACAGCAATTACCCTATCTGACATTGTATTGAAGCAACGCCTCGATGCTGACTGAGTATTGTGAAATGGTGAGGATCTTTGCTTATGTAGGTAGCTATCATCGACTGTTTCTCAGTAGGTGGTGCTTTCTCCTCCTGATCATTCGTTTTGGTGTTAATGCCAAGGTGGATTGAATGGAAAGTCAAGAGGCGTCTTCTTATGGATGAACTGTTAGGAGGGCCAACCTTAAATTTTTTAATAAAATCTTGAAAACCGCAAATTCGTTGTTCTGTATTTTCTCCTTTGCTGGAACTTGGTTTATTGTATTTTTTTAGCTCCATACTCAAATCTGTAGGGACTAATCTTTTTTTTAAGCATCTCCCATATTAGTACCGATGCAACATTTGCATCATATTTGATCCTGCATCTCATTTCACTACTACAAACGTTTTGAACATATTTTTGGTTTATGACTTGAAAGCGATACTCTTAGCATGCTAAACACTGACAACAACTTTTATTCAAATATTATCACAACGTAAGGAAATAAATAAAAATACATAAAAAAAATAATTTTATTGTTGGTGTAAAAATATTAACGGCTTGAACTGTAATAAATATATTTTTAAGCAAATTTATTGGTGGCTCATTTTCAAACAGCAGAGAAAAAAAGGAGAAAAACAAACTCATCGTTAAAACCGTAAATATGCGTCTTTAAGTTGACGTTATACGCCAGTACTCGTCATATACAATCGTTTGTTTATTTATACCTTCAGTAAGTCAGTCAGTCATTCATTTATTTTTCATTACATTTTTGCAGCATTTTGTAAAAACATAATTTTCCATGGCTGTTGTTTGTCTATCTCATTACATTCCTATTCCTGTATTATAAAAAGAAAAGGCGTTGATATATGCCCCTATTCTAGGATATCCAGTTATTGTACTGTTTGTCGTTGTATTAACAAACATTTTATTGAGATAAATGTTGTAGAGAAATAACAAAAACAAGAAAAAATAAATAAAAAAGAAAGAAATAATGCTTTCAACCATTTCTAAAATACGAGTATAAATCTTATTTATTTGCAATTTTTTTCTATGCTGTTTTGCTCTACTTGAGTATTTTATTATGGCTTTAAAAAATCGTATTAATTTTAGTAACAAATCTTTTTTTTCTTCCGCTACACATCTGTTAATAGTGGTGGTAAATTGGGTTAATGCAAGCATTTGTAACAACGAATAACTAAAAACAATTGCTCGAGGACCCCAGGGACTTTTTACACAGTTAAAAAGTTGGTTTCCTTGTAAATTAATGTTTTCTTTAGACTAAAACAGGCGTCAAATGTTTATCTTCTTCTTTATTTACTAAGTAGTTGTGACCGTATGCAGGCTGTCACGGAATGATAGCGTTCTCTATCAACTGCATAAAAAGAGGTTTAACTGTAATCATTATGTGCTCTATATTGAAAACAAAAACATGTGGAAAATAATTATTTAATGACCGCATAATTACAATTACCACCAAAATAGGTTTAACTGTAGTCTTTATCTGCTCGAAGAAAAGTATTTTACACGTTAAGCAATACCTGTAAAAAAGTGTGTGGCCAACCCGATTAAGAGTCAAAAAAAGTTTTAGATTTTCGATTGTCTTGCCAATGAAGTTTCGGTAAAAAAAGTTTTTTTTTAAATAATCCACAGCTATTAAGAAGAGGTCTATTACTATTTTGGGCTTAACAGAAATAATCTCATTAAGTTTACTTTTACATATTCCTTAGACTTCTCTAAGCCAGATATTAATTTGAAGATATAAAAGGCTGCCCTGATCTTGATATGATTTCGAATTAAAATTGCGGTGTATAGGTTTAATTTGATATTTGATTGGCATTCCACCTACATAAAGGGTTTGCTTATAGAAACTTCAAAATATTTAAACCACTTTATCCAAACGAAAGTTTTGTTTTAAAAAATGTTACGTGCGTTTTAATGATGTAACCTTTTGAATACTAAAAGTTTAGTAAATAAGTAAACATGATATCGAAACGTTAGATCTACCAAATACATGGCTGCTGTATATAAAAGTTTGCAAAAAAAAAAAATTCTACTGTTAAGAAAAATGTTTTCCAGACCATATTCGTTAATAGTGAACAGCTTTTTTGGCTTTATTGACGTACTCGAAAATTCGTATAATGGGATCATAGAGCGGTGGAAAATTGACCCCAATTTCTTTAACTAAGAATATTCACGATCGCCGTAGTCTAGTATTTAATGTGTTGGCTTACTAGTCGATAACTGCGGGTTCAAAACCCAGCTCTGATATTTTGAAATAAGAAATATGATAAAATATTTCTTTCGACAACCAGTCTTCTTGCACTACTCTGAGTGTAACTGATTGCCAAGCTTCTAAAGTCTGTCGTTAGAAGTCGACGTTAAATTGTACGTTCCTGTACTCATGGATAAAAATTGATGCTGTGAGAAGCTAGGGTGTAACTCTGAAAAAGCGTTGTAGTGGTCAATTATGTATTGAGATGGACATTCTAATGTTATCAGTTCATGCATACTTAGAAACGACGTTGCCTAGGGCAGAATCATTAGTGGTGACATATTTTTGTGTAATTACTAATAACATGTAGCCTAAACTAGTAGTAAATATATTGTTAATAATACATAGAAGCTATTGCGCCGGCAGTTTGATGTCAACTGGCCTTTAAGAGTGAGCAACTGTACCCCGTTAGACTCTTCTCTTAGAAAATAAACAGTACATCTATACCAATTAAGCAATATAACTCATGTCAGTGATGACATTTAAACTTCATTATGCTTTAGAATCACAGAAAATTTAACATTTAGTCGTGCGGGAGTTTAAGTGCTCTATCCGCCATTTCATATATTTTATATATCTCGAGTTAGTGATGCCACTTTAGGTTTTTGACCACCGAATTTTTTTTTCTGCAATCCGTTTTCGGATATCTCGTCCAGTTTCGGAGATAAATAGCCGAAAACGCATTGCAAATTTTAGAAATTTTGGTGTCAGAAACCTAAAGTGGTATCATTAACTCGAGATATTTAAAATGGCGGATAGAGCACAAAAACTTCCGCATGACCATTTGGGAAGAGAATAAACCACAGTGTTGTATTCCATATACATGTAAGTTAAAGACAATTTTGTTAAATTCAAATATGTTTATTGAGTTTTATTTTCGTCTCGAGAAAATTATATGTAAGTAGTTCACAAACTCAGTATGTATTTATAAATTGTTAAAAGAATTAATATTAATTTACACAGCAATGGGAAAATTTTAGTAGTTTTTAAGAAATAAAATATAAAAACGAAAACAACTTTAATTAGATCAACTTTATCATCAACCACTGAACAACTTTAATTATGTATATATTACGACTTTCGTGCACGACTTCTTCATAACAACTGCTGATGCAAAAAATAACTTCATTTATACATTCCTTTCGTTTCGCTTTTCTTTTCAATCGTGTTTCATCTCAAAGTAAGAATGAGGTAAATATTAGAAGTGAAACATCAATCTTTACATATATATATCATTAGGTCTTTCAAAACAATGACAAGATTTGAGGATATCTTCCTTATAATTTGTAAAATTTAAATACAAGAAACTGTTACTGAAAGGCCATTTGTCTCCACAAAAGTTGAAAATTCTTAAGGACATAATATATGTCGTAGGGTGTTATATGAACGACTTTGATTTACTTTGCATGCACACATTGTTAAAAGTAGAAGTAGGTGTTTAATACCTAAATAGTAGCAGCCTTAAGCTTTGGTTACATTTAAATTTACAATATGCTAATGAGGGCCCATAAAATGTACTTACGAAATATTATGGGTGTTAAGAGGTCTGTTAGGAAAGTTCGTAATTAGTTTTTAGTTACAAAATAAAAGTGGGTTTTAAACAATTACACTGCGGGCAAAAGCTTGTATTTAAGATGGTTACAGAATGACATTAATTTTAAACAACAGACACAAAGATTTATTGATGAACAACCAATAAATGAATAAAATAAAGAATGGTTAGAAAAGTCTTCTAAGATAATTTGCACCAACAATGATAATTTTCCAAAAGCTTTTAATAATTTAAAACGACTCTTCATCTTTAAGAAAAGAAAAAAAATTTAACATGACATTGAACAACAGCATCTGCTTGTGGTAAGAGTTGACAACAGCAAAGAAAATATGTAACGAGTTAACTTTTAATAAATGAAAATATTCATAATTTCACACCTTAAGAAAATATGAATATTTATGACCAGTTTTGTCAACGTTACTCATCAAATTTGCAACATTTAATAGCAGCAGTTATAGAAGCAACAGCAACAGCAACAGAAAATTAAAAAAATACGAATTCATACAAGAGAGTGCAATATATGCAAAAACTTTTTAACATCTCGAGCATAGAGAAGTGATGATGGAAATCATAACATAAAACAGACTTAAATCCAACCAAAGATTTTAAAGATGATGATGATGATGATGACGTTGAAATAAAGAGGAAATTTAAAAAAAATTTATATTTCAAGATGGCAGCGTTAAATGATCATTAACGACATGACGAGTTACAATAAAAATGACAATGAGACGATGATGCTACCTACCAGTGATGATGACTTTCAAAGTGAGGTGGTGGTAGTGGTTACAAACAGGATGAAACTTGTTACTCTCTATTAAGATGACAGCTAAACAGCAGAGTGTAAAGGAAGCATCAAGTTGCGCTTGCAACACAATAACACTGTAAGACATAAAGTGTCACTCAGTAGCAACACTACTGAGATAATGATAATAAAATCTCTATTAAAAACCAAAGTCTTGCTCACTCTTCTCTTTTTCATTGACTCCTAGATGTGAGCCAATTTTTATTTCTTATGAATTTAAGAGTACTTAAGAATAATAATTTTAGAAATAAAAACAAAATGAATATAATAAAAAAAATAAATTATAATAAAAATACTTTCTACGGAGCTTGTGCTTCTAAATTACCAATTGCCCAGGAATATAACCCATAAAATAACGAAAGAGACAGTTTAAAGAATTACTGATTATGTACAGTAGAACCTCGATTATCCGTTATGGTCGGGAGCGAAAGCATTCTGCATAATCAATTATCCCGGTTGATTGAGTAATAATTTTGAATAGTGTTTTTAAACATTTTTTATTTATATAATTAAATTATTGAGGGATTCAATAAAAATGTTTAAGAATATAAAAAACTATTATAAGTTTTAGAAAAAAAAGAAAAACAGAAAAGGATAAACAAGACTTCTTTTTACGTACATGCTTTCTTAAAAAAAATCATATAACGTCGTTGGTGGTTTTTCTTTTCTAAATTCATATTTTTTTAATCAAAGTTTTATGAAAGCGGTAAACTTTGTTTTTTTTTTTTTGCTCAGTAATATCAAGACCGCGATGGCTCTCCAAAAAGTCCACCAAATAACTGGTTGCATGTATGGCTTCTTTTAAAGCATAACCAAATCTAAATTTTCTGTTCACAATTGTTTTACAAAAACAAACAAAAAATGAATGTTTGGTTAACAATGTTTTAAAGTTATTTTATTTATTTTAGCATCAGACTCTTCTGATTCATTTTTCGCTTTAATTTCATCTGAGGAATTTGTTATGCCGACAATTTCTACAGCCGAAAAAACAGCAAATGGTGAACTTATGAAGTGTCTAAATGAAAGTAACACGTAATTCACATCATGATTTGTTAGAAGCATGACTATCTTTTATACTTCTTTAAAGAATCTTCAAAAATCCTCTGGCATTCACATCATGATTTTTAAAGCAGGCATCTTTTTTTTTAAATCAACGAAAAACAGAATTCGTTATTCTTTTTCAGCCACTCTGCCTTTTCTAGACCTCTCGCCGCAAGAAAAAACTAATATACAATGTAATGCTATTGAAGCATGAACAAAATCATGATGTAAATTTAGTGTAAGCAAGGGAACGAGGGAATTTCCCTTTCTCGTTCTTTTTCACATTGTTAACAGTTCTAAAGCAGCTGAAAAAAATTTTTTTTTGGTTAGAATCCTCTAGATAATAGGGGTGACCTCTGTCAATCGATGTAATATGAGAAAATATAGTGATGAAAAAAAAAATAGAATTAAAATTTTCTTTCCCGTATAATCGACGTTACCGGTTAATTTAGTTACGGATAATCGACGTCCTACTGTTTTTCCACTTTAATTATTTTAAAAAATTAGAAAATTTATATTTTTTTTAAAGCCAGCTTTACTCATGCAGTATATTGTGCTGGTCTAGGAAAATAGGCGGGAAAGGGGGAAAAAAGGTGTGGACCTTTGATTTTATCGTATCTGATATTAGTTTAAAAAAAATGCTAATTGCAAGAAAATCTGTTGATGTTGTTTGATTATTCAATGGCTAATGTTATATCTTCACCACTGAATAATCCCAATAATCACAGCAATCGATACCAAGAAGCCCAAACAATATTATTATTACCTTCTAAATTATAATACAATATTAAATTATATTCTAATTAATTATAACGAACAGAGTGACAAAGACCATAAGCTAAGTGAATAGTCGAAGACCAGGGTTTCTGGTGGTAATCGAACCAACAACCCTTGCATATACTACCCACTAGACCTCTGTGGCACACAATCAATATTTATAGAAACTCGAAATAATTTGACAAAATCTGCTCAGTAATTTTGATCTTTAATATAGTTTTCTTAAGACACTCAAATAAAGGCGTTCATTTTTGTTTTTTTTTTTTTTTTTCTTTTGAGACCAATACTCCAGGGTAAACCCCTACTAAACGCATTGCATTGTATTGGAATTTTTTGGAAAGGACAGTACATTTATGGTAGAACATACATTTTTGTTTTTTCTTATATTACTATTAAGCGCCTTAGGAATGAGACAAATTGCTGTGAATTGATCATTCAAAGGCCAGTGAAAGATCAACAGCAATTGCCTCATCGTTGCATGTTGATTGTGTGCTGAGTGCCTTCGCTAAGTAGGATTAGTAGTTTTAGCTGTTATCTTCTCATTAAGTAGTGCTTTTCTCCTGATCATTCGTTTTTTGTTGACATTGGTTAAGGTGGAATAGAGTGGAATATCGGGTAGAGGATTCTTTCAAGATGCTCTTCTTGGAGGGGGGGGATCTCTTATTTTTAAAATATAATTTTGAAAAAAACCGCAATCTAACTTTTTAATTTTTCACCTTTGCTGGGATTTGAACCTGGGTCGTTGGGTCATTTTTGGTTAAAAAAAATTTTTAAGGCATTGATCTTAACCATGCATTAGCTAACATTTTCTTGGCGAAAAATGTTGTCTTCTTTACTAAATGATTTTTTTTTTTTTTTTTTGCTTTAAATCTTAACTAACTATGCTCAAAATCTGTTAATAAAATTTGTAATATAATCACCCTTCCGAGACTACTTATGACCTATTATTTAATGAGTAACTATTTTAAGGATTCAGCATCTTGCTGAATAGTAAATATTGAAGTCATTACTTTGAAAATATTGAGAGAAAATTTTTTAAATCAATAAAAATATTAAAATTAAAAAATATTGCTTATGGGGATAAGCATGTCTCTATGGCCATTTCGTCCTGCTCAGGAGACTTTTTCCCAAAACTATTAACTTTTGTTTTCAAAAAATTATACACTAAATGAGAACTATATCCCATTTAGTACATAAAAAAACAAACAAAATATTTACAAAGTAATGCATTCCTGTTTTTTTAAATTGAATTCTATTTCAGTTTGCCATCCTTCGGTCTGTAGCGAATGAAGGGAAAAACAAAATTTTTTTTGAAATTTTTGAAAATATGTTTTTCTATTGAAATCTGGTCTAACAGATATTTTTGCTGAGGAAAATTCGCTGAAATGAGTTATTTCTATAGAAAAATAGTTATATTGTGTAGGAGATGATGTACTATATGCATGGAATTCTATGGGCAAACAATTTGCTACAAAACATTTTTGTTTAAAAAAAATTTCTTCTTCTGCAAAAAGCAGCACATTCAAGCCTGTAAAACAATTTCTAAACTTTTAATTCTTTGCTTTATAATTTTTCTGGTTGTTGCTTAAATTTATTCTTTTTCACTGTCAGTGTTTTTACTGCTATAATATGTTACTTGACTAAAGTGGCACTGACACTGACACTTTAATAAGTGGTGTGGCATACAAGTGTACAGTGTTTAACACATGTAGCCAAGTCTATATGAATTATAAAATATATATTTCATGTTGTTTTTTTTATATTTAACTCTTCTCTATATAAAAATATTTTTATAATTTACAAAACAATATTTAAAAGAATATATTATACTTATAATATGGCGCTATTTGTTGATGTCTGTCTTTAAATAGTTAAGCATGTGTGAGCAGCATATTTCCTTTTCTTATGACAGGTTGTGTAACTCATTTTAAAAAGATTATTTAAAAACGGTGTTCAAGTTCAAGAAAATATTTTTAAACTTAAGAGTACATACAACTAAATTTATTGGGTATTTTAAAATAAAACGTGTTGCGTTATTCTTATTCCATAAGATCCCCTTTTTTATAATCCCTTCATGTTGCTTTCATTATAATAATAAAATACAAATTTTTATTTTATTTATAAACTTCACTATTATCATCCATTAAGTCTGTTGTCATCATCAGCATCTTTATGATCATTTTTGCTCTATTTTTGTAAATAACAGGCACGTTGATCTTGGTTAGTGCTCATTGCTTAAGCGTGCGAAGTGTTTATCTGACGTTGAAATCAAATAAAATATGAAGTGCAAACTGAAATGGCCTAAAGTGTCGCAACAATCTGCAGTGTCAGTTGTTCTCTAAAATATGGCTCATCAATAATTGTAATTGTAACAGCAAAAGCAAAATTTTAAAATAAAATCAAATATATGTAAAAAATATGCAGATTTTAGAAGACAGTCTAAGCAGGTTGCAATTTTAGAAGATCACTATGCATACACAGACTTAAAAGGGTCACTATAAGACAAAAAGGGAAAAAGTTTGAAAAGTTTTAGTTTTTATAGCAAATACAGACATAATTTCAATTTGCTATCATATTTTCAGACAGTAAATTTTTTTGTGAGGCCAGCACTCAGGGAACGGCCTCTACTCATGAGTCTGATGATCTGCATTGGCTATGAAATCATTCAGACTAAAATTTGTGCGGCATTTTGAAGTTTTAATTTTAAAAAATATAAGAGATCCATTCAGAGCCATTCAACCCTATCCACCTTTTAATTATCAAACGTATGATCAAGAGAAAGCGCCACCCATTGGGAAATACTATACAGAACTAAGCAAGGTTTAAAACCTACCATTCAACTTAACAAAGATTCTCACCACTTCACAACGGACAAAGAATTAACATCAACAGATGGGGCAATTGCTGTTGATCATTTCAAGAGTGAAGGTATTATATTGGCCTTTGAGTGATCAACTGAGAACAACTTGTCCTATTGACATAAATTTAACATTTCTTAAGATACACAAAAGTCAGGATTTAGTATGTATGAGAGATAACACGCCCAATTTTCCAATTTCGCCTAATTTCTGACTGATAATATTTCTTGGGCGTGAAGTTTATCAAACTAAATTCTAAAACTTTAACTTAAACCGTTTTCAAGATATTCAAAAAAAAATATTTACCACGCCCACTTATCCAATTCTCCTCACTTTCTGATTGATGATTTGCCTGGCTTACCAGTCAAGCACAAATATTAAAAACCCCAAATTTGTGCTCGTTATAACGAGCGAACCAAATAAAAGATTGCTCGCGAGTTGAGTTTTTATGCAGTAGGTCTGCTTGACAAATAGTAGATGTTGTGTGTGGCAGTGTCTTGCAACTGTGCTCGGTATACATTAAAAATTAAGAAAATTAAATCAAAAATCTTATTCCATATTATTTAAAATCACAGCACAGCTTAACAGGACACATGCAGGTATTCCAATTAGAATAAATTTGTTCATTAAAAAAATTAAAACACTTAAAGTAGGGCATTTCATTAATGCTTTTACGTTGATAAACTCCAAATCCATTACCAAGAAACAGCAAAACAAAAAAGTGGTGAACTGAAATGGTTTTCTAGCAACTTGATACTGTAGGATTAAGTTATTTCACTGACATGTTTATTCATGACCATTTATTACATCTCTTTATATCACACACAATTTGTATTACATATGTTTAATACGCCAAGCCGGCTGGCCGTCATGCCGTTTGTCGTCATACTGTTATTGTTGGCGTTATTTTGTACGGATTTTGAGGTGTGACATAAACATCACACTTTACGTGAAAATCATACATTAATATAAGCCTAGAGGGTCTACAAGATTTTCAGTTTCATTATCTTTTTTGCTTTTCATTTTCTACTTTTCTAAATGCTATAGATGGCTATTGAAGTTAAAACTCATTTGAAATAAAAAAAATGTTTTTATGCTATGGCTCTATTACAGCCTTTTGGCTGCACAAATAGCGAAAAAAATTAAATCAAAAAACTTTGAACAAAAAAACAAAAAAAAATAAAATTGAAGTGTGTAATAAACTTGGTTTGATGGTGATTAGATAAATATTTATGTTTTTTAATGGGAAAATATATGAAAATAGGAAAATATTTGATATAGATTTTTGAATAAAAAATCTGATTTTATTACCAATTATTTATTGCAGGCAATTTTCAAAACGCAAATCATAATGGCTAAAACAATTTATGACCGAAATCATAAATATAAACAAATATTTTATAACACAGACTTTTAAAAGAATGCAAACATTTTAAAATTAGTTTAATTGTGTTTTCTTTTATGAAGAAAATTATTAAGAGCAAAGCATTTAAGATCCATGTTGTTATTTAAAACTTCTTTTTATAAGATTTTATTTCGTCACCCTTTTAAGTATTTGCAAGATTTTTATGCGATCCAAATTAATATACAATTGTCATATATGAGTGAGATAAAGTGAGATAAAGTGTATTTTGAAATTTCCTGACTGAGTGCAAGAAAGTTTGCACCTGTTTATTTATGAAATAGAAGGTATTTCTTTGTATTTATTAACTACATTACCATTGTATTGTAGTGTGTGTTCCGTTGTTTAATCTATACAACAATGGCAAGTGTCCTGACGAAAACAGTTTTTTTTTTAAATTTAGAGCATAGCCCGTCCACTTGTGGTTGACTCTTTAGTAGACAGAAAGAATTCCGTTTTTGACCGTAATA
Source organism: Metopia argyrocephala (assembly GCA_963576795.1). Taxonomy (NCBI): domain Eukaryota; kingdom Metazoa; phylum Arthropoda; class Insecta; order Diptera; family Sarcophagidae; genus Metopia; species Metopia argyrocephala. The sequence continues at coordinate 167,080,200 of OY756208.1, read as the reverse complement.
TTCCTTAAAGGAATAATATTCCCGCGAAACTTTCAATATGATTAACAAATTCGGAAAAGTTACATTTAGTTATTAAAAAAATAAACGAAAACCAAACAAGTATTATGCTGTAAACAATATAATTTGAGAAAAATTCTATTGTATTTTACATTTAACATTCCCGAGAATGAGTGCATGACAATAGACTAACTTGCACGGCCCATAGGCGGCAGCCATAATTAAAATAAAGTCACGTAATAATGTATTATTTGTTTTTCAGAATATAAAAACGTTTTTTATCCCTTTTTTTATTGAGACCAATACTCAAGTGAGTAAACTCCTACACAAGAAGTGCATTGTATTTAAGTTTTTTGGAAAGAAAAGGATAGTTTTCTTTCTAAGCGCTTTATGAATAACACAAGTTACCAACAATACTGATGATAGTTCACCCAAAGGTTAGTGTTATACCTTCACCCTTGAATGATCAGCAATAATTGCCCCATATATAGTTGGATGCTAATTGTGGTGAGGATCTTTGCTAAGTAGGTAGCTATTGTTTACTACCTTCCTCATCTGTATATCCCCCGTCAGGCTTCTCTTTCGAATCCAATGTCATGCATTTATCTCATGCGTTGGGTGGATCAGCACCAATTCCAAAAACCTAGTTCCTGTCTAGATCCTTTTTCTTTTGCCGTAGAACACTTTCCACAAATCTAGCAATCAAATTCCACCTGACCTCACTTGTTAACATTTTCTGCACTATGTTATTGGCAGTTAGAGACCCCGATCGGTGTTCGACAACTGTCCTTAACTCTCGCCATCTGCCGCATTTGAAGAATGTATGTTCCGCATCATCGTCGTCGGAATCGCCGTATATACAGCAAGGACTGTTTGCCTTTCCCATTCTATTTAGGTACTTTCGAAAATACCCGTGTCCGGAGAGAAGTTGAGTCAAGTAATAATTGACTTCTCCAAATTTTCTGCCTACCCACACGTCTAAATGCCAAAGATGGAATAGAGTGGAATGTCAGGAAGCGGTCTTTTGAAGATGGACTTATTTGTGGGGAGGGGAGAGCCCTCTTATTTTTTAATTAAAATTTTGAAAAACAACAAACTTTTTTATTAATAATTTTGTTTCTTTGCTGGGATGTGAACTTGGGCTGTTTGAGTTGTTGTGTGAGGGATATAACCACGGAAATTTTTAGGAAATATCTACTCGGCTATAGGACTTGTATTATAAGAATTTAATTATATTTTTCCAGGCAAATTAAATATCATTACGAGAAATAAATTTATAAACAATAGCGGTAATCACTCTTCATTGCAAACGCTTTTTCAAGCTTTGCAAATAAACAATATACCTACACATTGGTAATGTTTTCATTGGTTTGCTTCTTTTGCAATATTTCAAAAGGGTTTTGCAATGAAGACTGATTACCGCTATTATGGACTCCTCGTACTATAAAAAAGGCGTAATGGAAAAACTACTATATAAATGCAAATTATATGGCAACATTTTTATAATGTAACATACCCAATATTTCTTAAGGTATAGCACTTCTATTAAGGGAGTAAGTTTTGATCACAGCGCATACAGTGATGAAAGAAATGACAGCTATAAAAGCAAAAATCAGCTGTTATTAATTTCACTAAAACTTAAAAACAACAATTATTTTTATTATTTTTTCTATTGTTTTCTATCTCTTTCATTTTAAAATGTAGTAAAATTGTTGTGTTGTTCTTATTATTTTTCTTGGAGTTTCCTCACTGTATGCACTGTGGTTTTGATCAAACAGCCATACAATAAATATCACCAGGACACCTTGTAAAGTTTAACAAACCGAAGAAATTGTATGAAAGTTAGTATGTTGAGGTGTTTGTTTCACTCGTTAAATTTGCAATCATTAAAACATATAGCCGCAGTGGTCTGGTGGTTAGTGTGTTGGATTACTAAGACGATAGCGCTGGGTTCAAATCTCAGCTCTGACATCTTGAAAAAAAGAAATATGAAAAAATTATTTCTTTCGGCGACTACCTCTCAGCAGTCTTCTGGCAAAAGCTCTAAGAGTAATTGATTGCTATGAAAAAGTTTCTCAAGTTTGTCGTTTAGAGACAACTTTATACTCTAAGTCCCGGTACTCATGGATAAAAATTAACACCCACAACATAAGTGCTGCAAGAAGCTAGGCCGTAAAACTGACACAGGGTTATAAAGGCCAGTTACGTGTGTATGTACTCGTATGGAAAACATGTAAATAACTTTATCTAATGAAAAAGTAAAAAGAAAGCATCACGTGTGAAATAGATTATAAAAGGCCTGTTTCATTTTCGATCAACGAAAAATAACTTTCAATTATTAAGTGCATCTGATGATAAGTTAGTAAAGTAACAAACAAATAAAAATCGTTCGATTCTTTTAAAAAACTGTTTTGCTTTCAAAAAGAAAAACTTTATTTAATAAAATATATAAATTTTCACCCCTTTTCTTTTTAACTGCGTTTCTCATTTTTTCAATTTTCTATGAAAGTACGCTAAAACAAAAGTTTTATTTCAGTTTTTTACCAAAGGCATCCTAAACATTTTGAAATTTTCTTACAGAACGAAATGTTTTGGAATATTTTGTCAAGGGGTTTATTTAAAATATTCACGGTAGCTAAACAGGGGAAAACGTTAAAGGAAAATTTTGATTTTACATTACAAGTAAGTTGATTTTTATGTTTCTATTCAAGTGTTTCTTTAATATTTCTCTCTCAAACCCCCCAACGCCTATATGAAATATTCTACACTTTTGTGGTTTTTTGTTTCCTCTAAACTCTGGGGAATCATTGTGGGCTGCTCATCATTTTTTAACTTCTTGTAACAAGAATTTCCGTTGGTTTTAAATGTATTTTTCGTATTTGCAGAAAATGTGTGTGTTTCCTCATTCTTTGTTTCTTTTTTTTATATTTTCAATAAAAAATTGTGAATATCTAACAAACAAATTCATACCTTTTATGGCATTATCAATCATTTATTTTATTACCAGGTAACTGGGAAATAATTTTTTTTGAAACAGAATTGTATACTTTCGATTTTGTAGGGTAAAAGAACGTTTAAGATCTTCCTCAACTTCAAAATGAAGCTGTAAAAGAAAATGCTTTTTAAAGGGTTGTACAAACAATTACTTGGTATGTAGTTTTTTTGTTTTTATTTTTTAAACTCAAAGAAGAAAATATGAAATTTATGAAATCAATAAAAATTGAATTTTACAAACTTGTAAAGTAAAAATATTTCTTAAACAAATACCTACAAAACGAAAAGGTATAGAATATTTATCTATACTTCTTAGAAATCAGGAAAACAAAAGAAACCCATAATAAAAAATATTAAATATATTTAGAATATATGTAAATTAGAATATAGGAAATGGCGTTTCAAAAACTTATTAAATATTTTCAATTATTCTAAAGGAAAATTTAAAGCGATTTTTATTTTATTTTTATTCTTATAATGGAAGTTTTATATTTTTTTTAACATTATAATGAAAATGTCCATATATTTGGAATAAATAATTTTAAAATGTTAAGCTAACATGCGTTACAAAATTTAATGAAATTTTTCATGCATTAAAGCCAAAATAAGTCGAGATTTTGTTGTGCTAAAATCATACATCGTCCATAGCATACTCGTGAATTGCAGAACAAAATAAAAAGCGCTTAGTATACGGGCATAGAGCTCTAATTTTACGGTAATGGTTATTTCAGCAGCATTAAACAAACAAAAAATATCTACGTTCAGACCATAAAACATGCCAAGCACTTAATTTTTTTTCTGCTATAGCTTTTTCGCTTAGTATGCCATAATTTTGATCACATGTGCAAATCCAAATGAGTCCAATTTCATAGTAGTCCGTGGTTTCGACAAACGTAAATAATCTGTCATACTCTCACTTTCAAAAACGATATTTTTCGCTATGAGTACATTGCACTAATACATAGGCCTGACCACTTTCGGAACCTTTAAGTATTTGCAAACTAAATTGATTACAACGACAACAATTATCCCATGCTTAAAAGGTGGCCAGGATTGCATCACTACTTTTATAGGTAGCTTTAACTACTAAAACGCTTTACTTCAGCTGATATATATTTAACTGCTGACAGTTTTACCAGACCGACGATTGTCAAATCAGTAACAAGAATTCTGATTTCGTAGCTCGTTAGCAGATCATTAATGCATAACATTTTTGGCGGTCTGCCACTTTAGTAGAAATCAACCAAGAGTAGCTTTGACTTTTATATTTCTCTATGAAATTATAGTGTGTCGGCTAAGACTAAGACAGGAGCTCCGAGTTTAAGCACCAGCTCTGAAATCTTTAAAAAATTAAATATGAAAAAAATTACTTCTTTCGGCGATTACTTCTCAGCAATCTGTTGGCAAAAGCTCTGAGAGTAACTGATTGTTATGAACAAGTCTGATTGTCAAGTCTGTCGTTCGGAGTCGACTTTAAACTGTACCTCCCGGTACGCATGCATAAAAATTAACACACACAACATGGGTGCTATTAAAAGTTAATCTGTAACCCTGAAACAGGGTTGTAATGGCCAATTATGGATGTATGTATGTATAAACATTTTTTTGTATAAAATTAAAGGTGAGCCAATTATTAAAATTTTAAAAAAATTATAAACTTATACCAGTAAATGGTTGTAAAAGTTGGCCAAGCAAATTTATATTTATTTTCTATGTAAAATAATGATTGCTGAAATATTTTTTTCTTCTCCTGTAAAATATATTTTTTGTTAGTTACGCCGTTTAGTTAATGATATGTTAAGCCGATTAAAACTCGCGGCTTGAGCAGCCACGGGGCCAGCAATGCTGTAAATAAATAAGTCGATATAATGAAAACTCGGATTTAAAAACATAATTGAAATATACAACTTGAATTGAAGTTGTCATCTTAAGCCCTTTAGCAGTAGAGAATTTGATAAAGAAAACATTATTTTGAGCAAGAAAACCTGTCACTTAAAGAAAAAAGCTTAGACTTACGCCAAAAATGAGGCCATTTTTCAAAAACCTGACATTTTTTCCAATAATTGGGTTTTGACGTAATTTTTCATTGCACAAAATGATTCTAAAAAAAAAAAAATTAAAAATCTTGGGGCCATAAAAGTACAAACCACATCACGAATTTAAATATTCTTAAAAATGCTTTGCAAAAGGATTTTTATAAAAAATATGACTTAAAAAAATCTACGTGATATGGTTACAAGGGGTAACAACAATTTGTATGTGAACTTCCCTATATGTTTAATTTTCACTGTACTGTACTACTTTCGTTTTTAATTTTTCCTTTTTTTCTGATACGAGTACATGAGTAGGTGAAGAAATCTCTGCTTTCTTTTTTTAAAGTTAATATTATCATACACGTCTACAATACCATCCAAAAAAAAGGTTTAAATTATCTTTTACACCGTTAAACTTTAAAGAAAATGCGTAAAAATTTGCTGTTGGAGGAAGTCTGAAGAAAAAAATTATAATTTTTTGGCAAACGCACAAGCACAAATGGTGTTTACATTTTAAACAAAAGGAGGAGATTGCAAGAACAATATACGTTGACTCTTAAATATGTATTTGTTTGCGTAAATTTCTTATTCTGCGAGCAATATTTAGTTCCCATGTGCTTTTAATGACTTGGTTTTCTTTTTTTTTTTTTTTTTTTTTTTTTGTTTTTTGATAAATCACCCACAATTTGAAATTTTTTTATGTTTTACGAGTAGGTATATAAAAGGGTGTTATAGAATTTTAATATTATTTTTTGTTTTTCTTACTTTTTTTAAATGTTCCCTTCTTTTCGGGTATAATATTTTTTTTTTTTATTTAAAAATTTTGTTTTTTTTATAACTCCTTTTTTCTGTATACATTTGAAAGTGCCTGTAAGACTTTTATATTTTTAACCTTCAACAAACGCTTTTTAATATTTCTTTTGGTAAATTTGTACAAATTTTAAAATAATGCTAATATTAGGTACTATTAGGAACAGCTTGTGCTAATTAGTGACACAAATTAAAAAAAAAAAAAAAACAACATGAACAAATTAACAGCAACTACCCAGACTAATTACAATACCGAATAATTTTTACACAATCTTCAAGAAAACTGCATTTGTATATGAGTCTATATAAGTCGTTTCGTTCGAATGTCTAAATTTGAGCTAATGTGGTCTGTGTTTTGGCAGCCCTGAACTATTGAAGAAAAAAGTATATGAAAAAATATTTCCCTCTTAACAGTCTTCTGGCAAAAGCTCTGAGAGTAACTGATTACCATGAACAACCTTCTCATGTCTGTCGTTCAAAGTCGACTTTAAACTATAGGTCTCGGTACTCATAAATAGAAATTAACACACACAATATGAGGGATTCGAGGAACTAGGCCGTAACCCTAAAACAAGGTTGTAAAAAATTAGAGCTAAGTTCGTATTATTAAATTAAAATTCTTTATAGCACTGAAATCTGGAGTAGAACTCGAATCATTTTCAGCCTATTTATGGAAGACCAAATTTGTTTTTTTTTTATTAATGTAATCTCAAAGGCATCTTATGATAAGTGTGACGTGTTTCTGTCTATACTAGAGATAAAATGATATACGTAAATACTCGATACTTTTCTCCTGATACCAGGTACTTTTGGTATAGATACTTTGCAACCGAGTACCAAGTAGGTATCGGAAGAATATCGTGGTATCGAATGAAAAGCACTCACTTAAATTGATACAATACTACAATACAATTTCGTTATAGTTAGATATATTGCTGATATCATAAATCAAAAAAGAGTCAGAGAAATTTTTAATGTTATATTGAGAAAAATGCAAAATTATATAAGTGTTCTATTTTGGATGTTGGAACACTGTGGAATTCACTATATTATATGTTAGATAGATATGTAGATATGTCGAAAATTGCGGCAGAACTATTGCTAGAAGCAGCTACTGGTAGTCCTGAAATGATGACAGGCCACGAACTCGATATCTTTAAACAAATAGTTCTACTCTAAGAACCTTTAGAGTTTGTCACAAAAGAATCGTCAGGCCAAAAATATGTAACATTAACGAAGATTATTATTTTTTTTATTATTACGGCCAGCACTCAGTGGATGTTATGGGAAGGAGGAAAAACGAAGAATTGCTTGTGGGCATATTATTATACTTATTAATATTGTAATTGACAGGAAAATCTTTCGCGGGAAAGATGTTCTGTTGTCATAATGTACTGTCCTTTCCACAAAAAATTCTAATACAATATTGGTCTCAATCAATAAAAAAAAGCTTTTTTATGACAGTCAATTACTCCCAGAGCTTTTGCCAGAAGACTGCTGAGAGGTATACGCCGAAAGAAATAATTTTTTCATATATCTTTTTTTCAAGATGTCAGAGCTGAAGTTTAAACCCGTCGCTATCATCTTAGTAAGCCAATACACTAACCACTGTTAAAGAATAGAAATATAAAAAAAGACTACAATATTGGGAATACGTAGATAAGTACATACATAACATACATACATAACTGGCCTTTACAACCCTGTGTCAGGATTACGGCCTAGCTTCTCGCAGCACTCATGTTGTGTGTGTAAATTTTTATCCATGAGTACCGGGACCTACAGTTTAATGTCGTCTCCGAACGGCAGACTTGACAAGCTTGTTCACGGCATTCAATTACTCTCAGAGCTTTTGCCAGAAAACTGCTGAGAGGTAGTCGCCGAAAGAAATATTTTTTTCATATTTCTTTTTTTTTTTTAAGATGTCGGAGCTGGGTGTCGAACCCAGGGCTCATGTCTTAGTAAGCCAACACGCTAACCACTAGACCACGGCGACTACGTAGATAAGTATAAATATAAAAATATAGGAAAAATCATATATGTACTTTTAAAATTCGAATTACTTAACGATACAAGTACTTATGGATACAAGTAGGTATCGATACTTTTTATTCAATACTTATTAGGAATCGATACTCTCCTTGCGATACCCTTTCGAGTAAAGTATCGATACCTTTCTGGTATCGTTTCATCCATAGCCGGTACGCTCATATACTGTAACTGTTCTCTTTATTAAAGATATAAACAATAGGCTTTTTCTGGTCTTTTGTTGGTTTCTCTCTTTTGTAATTATGCCACCTAATCCACTATAATGTTTTCAAAATCCTAGGTTCATTTAAAAATGCCCGAACATATTGAGCCATCGTTTATGGTCGATTGCTTCTGAGAGATTAATCCCCCTCATACAGCTCAATTATGTCCTGCTATGACAAGACACTGGATAACACCAATCGTTTTATCTGAGGATATCTGGTTAAAAAAAAATTGGACCAGAAACATGTATCTATAAAGATATCTCACTATCAGATTTTTATTTAAAAAAACTAAATAAGAATTGAAATTTGAAAATAATTTAAAAATAAATACTTATTTCCTGAAGACGCTACACGCAGAAGTAGCGAAATATCGATAAATAAATAAACGATTTTTATTTAAAAAAAGACCTTAAGCTTGAGTAATTCTTTACATTAAAACTAAATATTTTTTAAACACAAATCTAAATGTTTGATTTTGTAAAAATAGGTCACAATTCCTTTTACTTTTCTTTAATAAATTGATTAAAATCTTTCTAGTATTTTTAGAACTCTGTAAAGCACAAAACAAAAATTGTATACTCCTTTCGCCACCCCTGTCTATTTCTATTATTTGTTTTTTAAGCCAATTTCAAAGAGATTATTAGTTTTTATCCTTTATATGTATATTTGGAAATTTCTTTTTGTTAATGATATTCAAATGTAATTCTTCTTTTCCGCATTTTTGCATATTTTTTTTCTTTTTTTTCTGTGTCAGATTATTTCTGATTAAATTTTACATATGTTTTGTGCATATGTTTCGTTAAAAGTATTATTATTTTATTCTTTTTTTTTGTTTTTTATTTCCAAACTTTTATGTTTTGCTTTTCCTTAAAATTGTTATCAAACTTTCGTTACAGTTTCCCTTACCAAGCAGAGAATAGCAAACAATAAAACTAACTGAAATGGGAAAAGGATTACAAGACAACATTTGTCAACACTTTGGCTTTTTAACACTCAACTGTCAAACTTATAAAGATAGAGAACAGAGAACGGACAGACAGACCAGTTACTGGTTAGATGGATGTTTAGACAGTTACTTACACAGACAAACAGAGAGCATTGAATGGACAGACAGTTTTATATATTTTAAGCTTATTTAAGGTCTTTTCAAAGACATTTAAACATAAGGTTGTGCCAAACCACAAGCATATACATACATACCCGTGTATAGACATATTTCTTGAAATAGATCTGCACAGGATGTCAGATGTATTCTAAAAGTTTTAAGTTAACTCATGTTTATTCAGGCATATGACCATAAATTATAAATGGCTTAATATATGTATGTCAATACAAAGATCTAAACACATGTGTATAATATTTAAATGGCCAAATATAACATGAGTATTAATGTTTTACTTGATCCCCTCGTTTCTTTATAAATTGAAAATAAATATCTCAAATACAAAACTAATGCTACCAGGATACAGATGATAACATTTGGTTTTGCCATTCCTATCTTCTCCACATATATAAATCTTTACACGTATCAAAAGAAGAATATTTAAATTTCAATATAAGAGTACAATAGATTTCCTATTTCATTGGTTTAACTACTTACCACAGCCTTTTCCGTATAACAAAATCGATGCTTCTATGAAGACTGTTGTTGAAATTGAATTCTTTGGGTGAGCGGGTGTTGTTTAAAACCCAATAAGTAGCAATAATTTTTGGTTAACCAGCTGTGTTGTTGTTACTTAAATAGAGTATTAAAATACTCAACCTTTCTACTGCTCTTGTGTCACATTATTATTTACTTTTCATTTAAGTTTTTTTTCAATTTAAAATTAGAAGCTTTAATGGAGAATAAAAAAAATCATTTTGTACTTGTAGTTGTTAAGCCTGAAAGTGTTTTATAATAAAATTATTTAAAACTTAAATATCTAAGAGACGAAGGTGTCTTAAGTTAACTGATAAAGTACTTATTGTGATTATTTCAATGACATCCCAAACTTTAATAAAAAAGTTTTAAAATCAATACAGTATTCTCCGGATAATTGCCCCACGCTTTTTTACCTCAATTTCTAAAATTTTCTAATAAAATTCCATAGTTAATTAACTTTTGCTTAATTGCGTTATTTGCTTAATTACCTCAAATATATATTCCCCAAACAGAAATTTCACCTACTTAAAATTCTCTCGAATAATTACCCAAAATAATTATTTTCTGAAAACTGTAACTTTACTCAACTGTGTTTATATAGGCATATAAAGTCGGTTAAATTTACTTTCAAACTATTTTTTTATACAACCTTGTAATTAAAGTCTACCAAGTTTATGCGTAAATACAACTATAAATTTGCTTTCTTTTCACATGTATTGACGGCAGTGTATACACACAGTTAAGGGTATTCGTTTAATTACTTCAAAGAGGCAATTGACCGTATTCGTTTTAATGATTTCCACGCATAATTAAGCAAAAATGTTGACATTTTTGTCTAGGCAATTATCCGTGGAATACTGTACATACTCCACAGACAGTATCGTATAAAAATTCTTGCAAATTTTTAACTGCTCGGAAGATAACTCCGACATTCTCGTGTATAAAAATAAAACAGGGTTTGAATGTAGCGTACAATAGAAGTACACACATACATAATTCTCCATTACAGTACCCAAGTGTGTCAATTTTCATTCATTCGGAACCTACAACTTAAACTCAACTCTGAACGACAGACTTGAGAAGCTTGTTCATGGCAAGTAGTTACTCTCAGAGCCTTTACAAGAAGACTGCTAAGAGGTAGTCGCCGAAAGAAATATTTTTTCATTATCCTTTTTTTTAAGATATCAGCTGGACTTTAAACCCGGAGCTCACGTCTAGTAAATTAATACGAATTTTTTTTATGCAGAAGTAAACAGAGCGATCGAAATTGTTATGTGTGTTACTGAAGTAAAAGTATATATATATATAAAGTATTAAGTATGTGACCCACTTGGTGGTTTTCCTACAAAACATACAATTTCAGCAGAGAACAAAAGAAGCAAATAAAAATTTCACCAAATTTTTATGAATTTGCACTGCAGTCTCCGCTCTCAGTTGGTGCAGATCTCGAAGAATCCGTCCTCCTGCTCTACGCTCAAGATTTTATTTCACCTACTCGGACATTAAACGTATGTAATATGTGTATTTGTCAACATTGTTGATGCAAAATTGAAACTCAAACACAATTATTAATAATAGAATGAGTAAAAAAATTTATAAAAATTTAATAATATTTTTGAACAAGACATTTGCTTGAAAGTGGTTTAGCAATTATTTTTTTCTGTGAATAAGAAATGAAGAAGCCACATTTTAGCGCAATTTTATAATGACCGTTTTACTGACGTCTCTAATTGCTGCAACTGCAGGACAGCTTATATCTTTTCCTAAAAGCTAGTGAATTACGCTCCACAATATTCTTCGGTCAAAAACGTCCCTTTTTTTGTCTTTCAAAATAATAAACGTTTTAAAACCTTTCGAAAAAAGGTTACAAATTTACGTAACAACTCCAGCATATTCTCAATGTTATTCTTAGTTATTCCCTCTGTTTTTACTTCTGACTGCATTTGGATTTTTGCATTTGCATCTCACAAAAAATTTACCACATGCACATATTATTTGAATATAAAAAATAACAATTTCTTAGACTCTTCTCCCAATGCACCCATTTAAAATAAAACACAACAAAAAATAAAATAAGTTCTGCATGAGCAATAGTAGTTTTCGTGTTGTAAGCATTTGAAAATAGGACATTCAAGCACGTGGTCAATTGTTCGAGTCACTGCATGTATGTGCCACAATGCCTCCGAATCTGGACACTTATGCTTAATTTGGGATTTGTTTTTTTTTATAATTTTTGCGGGAATAGTAGTCCAATCTGCTCGTGATTTTGAAAGATAAAATTTATTTTAGAACACATGCATATTTTGTGGTCTCCGTTATCTAGTGGTTAGTATTTTGGCTAACTGATTGCCATAAACGAGCTTCTCAAGTCTGTCGTTCGGATTCGGCTTTAAACTGTAGGTCCCGGTACTCATGGATAAAAATTAACACACACAATATGGGTGCTGCGAGAAGCTAGCCCGGTGGCGAATTCAAAGAGACATGGTCATTTACAAATTTTCATGGACGATTAATCGTCACACAATCAGTATCAAGTCTTACTTTACATGAAATTTTCAATATAAACATTATGCATGACACTTATGCATGAAAATTTCATTAAAGTGACACTTTACATAAGAATGTCCAAACTTGGTGACATTGTCTGTTATGAGTTGTTTTTAAGCTGAACTCTAAAGAATTCTGTCTGATATTGGTCACCATTGATGATTTAAGCAGAAATGACGGTACAGTACAGTACGAGTACTCTACTAATGTAGCAAAGTTTATTACATTATGCTTCCTTGTTATATTTTGCTATTTCAATTGATCAATCTAATAAAGAGCAGTGCATACAGTAAAATATTTTAAATAATATATAATGATATCATAGACTAGTTATACATATATGTATGTACATATGTATGTATACGAGTATAAAAACTATATAAATTTAAATTGTTGCCTTAAGGTGTGAAAGAATTTAAGTGGCTGTACTTAAAGTCTATCAATTATACTATTATTCTATTATTTAGTTATTTAGTCTACACCAACGTAGATTGCATATGTACTGCTAACATGAAGACTTATAAACTGTGAAATAAATTTAAAGCTTCCTTATTGGATTTAAAAAGAGCAGTTGAAAAAAGAAACATAAAACAACCCGTACAATTTTTAGTTTCTTTATAACTTTCAGCAGCCAAATCTTTACCTTACGAGTTCAAATTCCTACTTTTTTTTGTCTTTTTGATTTACAGCCAATTTTGTGATTCGTTTTTTTCTCTTTACCTTTAATTTTTTGCTTTTGAAATCAGTTAAGCTTTGGGCTATAATGCAATTGCAATTTCCAACACCACCACCAACGCCGCCTCAAAAGAAATTCCCAAACGTAATGGCCAAACAACCGCAGACAAAGCTCAGCTTTTTAGTGCAAACATATGGAGTAACAGTTCACAACCATTTAAATTGCTTTCGTAAACCAACATGTAACATATGAATTTGGACTCTTTTTTTAAACCATTTTAGTTTTTTTTTTTCGTTTTTCTTTTTCTTTTTAAAGGCAGATAAAAGATTTCATGTGTTTAAGAAGATTTACTACGAAATTTATTTTACCGAGATTTTTCTTAAATGAGTTTAACATGAGCAAAAAGCAAAAAATTCGTCTGAAAAAAATTACAACAATTAATATTGATATGAAAAGCTTTATTATGGTAAATGGTAAAAAGGTATTGCTCGTATATGTACCATTTTATTTGAATATACGAGTATTATACGAGTAATGCTGGAAATATTTAAGCCAAATAAATGATTATGGGAACAATAATTTTTGGAATCAAAAGAAAAAAAGAAATAAAAATGATTTACATATGTAGAAAATTATAAATTAAAGTATATCCGCTTAAATTCAGGTGATTTTTTAGCAATTTTTTATTCGGCAACATTGTGTATGGCAGTGCAATAGCCTTTATCTAGCATGGTACTGTTAAACCATGAATCGGCTCTAAATTCCTACCATGTGCCTTTTCCATTTTATTGCCAGTTTGGACGATTTTCTGAGGTGGTTTAAGACTAAATTTCAAATCAAATTTATAATTATGACTTGGGTCTCTGTTACTCCACTACTTGAAAAATTTTGTAGAAGGATTTGGTTGTAAGACCTAATGAAATATAGCTGGTGTAAGAATTGTAGCCATTAAGGCTAACTTTTGATGAATGTGCTCTTTCCAAGTTACATGAAGATCCCCTCTTTTTTTATAGAAAAACTGGGTTCAACGACGAAGTTCATTTCTGATTGCATGGATATGTAAACAAACAAAATTGCCGTATTTGCTGTGAAGACCAACGAGAAGTATTGCAAGAACTGCCAATGCATACTGCAATTGAAATGTTTGATGTGGATTATATTCTATTGGCATCTGAGGACCGAACGTTTTACGACGTCGGCATGAACGTTTTTGTGAATGGTGTGCGATGATTAAAAATTAAAATTTTTTTGCCAAAAGTAGAAGATTAAGGTTTGCCTGACATACGATCTTGCCGAAACCAGAGGTTGTTTGAAATAATGCACGATAAGTAAGCAAGGGCTTATTTAAAAGACGGGTTCTTCGATTGTGCGATTTAACGTCTTTAGATAATAACTTTTTTCAGAGTGGGCCAGCAAACAAAAAAAAAACACAAAAGAATTACTCAAGCTTAAGGTCTTTTTTTAAATAAACAATTTTATTTATTATTTATTTATTTTATTTATTTATACATATTTATCTTTTATAATAATTTTTATATTTAATATATTTAAAATTTCTTACATTAACCAATTATTTACAATATATTTTAATTCAAATTTATTAAAATTTATATATATAATAAACAATTTTATTTAAAAAAAGACCTTAAGCTTGAGTAATTCTTTTGTGTTTTTTTTTTGTTTATTTAAAAAAAGACCTTAAGCTTGAGTAATTCTTTACATTAAATAATAAAGGTCGAAAAACCAGAATTAAAAAAAAAAACCACAAAGTCATAAACTTTTCAAATTTTTCTTAATCGTATTGTACATGAGCAAAACCAAAACAAATACTTTCTAAATGAGAAAGAGCGCAAACGAAACAATTCGCTTTTCGGTCTTGTGCTTGCTTTCTTATTCCGTTACATTCATATAATTTGCTCTTTTTTCTCTTCTTCTTTTATTTTTCTTCTCATTAATTTTTTGTTCTACCTATGCACATTTGACTTAGTGTATTTGTAGTTCTCAAAACAAAAGCAATATACAAAACTAAATGGAACAGTCGTTCTCACTGTTTTTGTTTTGTTTTTGTCATTATAAAGAACAAAACAAAATGAGATCAAACGTTTCGTTTTGTTTATTTTCCTAATCTGCTTTTTTTGAGCTTAAAACACATATCTATAGAGACAAGCCTGCAACTGCTGACTTACTAGAAGCCAATATTGAAGAATTTCTTCGTGAGATAACGGCCGATATGTGGGAAATATAATGCCAAAATTGGATCCATCGTATGAACTATTTAAAATATAGTTGCGGACAATATTCGCATGAAATCATTTTTCAGCCTTAAATTATATAAATCGTTCTATCCACTCATGCCAAAGATTTTAGATTTTTCTTTAAAGTTTATGTGTTTTTTTTATAAAATTTTGAAAGCTTAAATAAAATAACAAATTGTTTTAATAGTTAAAAATTAAAAAAGAAACACTCTTTCACAAAATTTAAATTTGCGAAGAACTTACTGAAATATCCCTCTACGTGTAATAATCACCTTAACGTGATGTAGGGGCTTACACTGCAAGAACTCAACTGGCTAAGCTGGCGAAGAGCTGGCTATGCTGGGAAACCCTGCCAGAAAGGCAGTCGAAGAGCAGTAACCAAGAATTATCCCAGGGGTTGGATCAAGGAGAAGAACAATAACATCACCTCCAATATATTAATAGTCTATTATTTCTCTTCTAATTTAAACTTTATTGTGCGGGCTTCTTGGGGTTGATTTTTGTTAGATTATTCAGTGGTAAAGGTCTAATACTGGTCATTGAGTAATCAATCAACAGCAACTGATTTCCTTGCGGTTTGCATTCTTAGAGTAGGACCTTGTTTTTTTTAGAACTGGTATCAGATACGATATTAGTAAGAGTAAATGAAATATTCACATCCTTTTTCCTCTTTCCCCGCCTATTTTCATAGGTCACCGCAATGTACTGCATGAGTAGGGGTCATCCCCTGAGTGTTGCACTGATTAAAAAAAGGGGTCGCTGAAAGCACTCTTTTGTCAGCCTTCTTTTTCCTCAAATCAAACACCAGACTATATACTGTGAAATTGTTTTGATTAAACCAATCACCAATAAAGTTAATGCTTTTATATTACTTTATGCATTGCGATACTATATCCCGTATTAGGCCTAAGTCCAGATTAACTAGTATTGAAAAACATCGCATAGGCCTCAACCTAAGAGTTGTACTTTTTTCAAAATCAGTCCGAAAGATTAATAAATCTCGCAAGTAACATTTTTTCAATCAATGACGGGTAAGACGAATAAAGGGAAATTTCGCCGATGTAGAGACAGACGGCTACACTCTCTTATTTAATGCATACAGAACCTCATTGGAAATTTAATGTGTTGAAGGCTCTAGGTTCGAGCCTCAGGAAAGGTGTGATCAATATTTTTTATAATTTAATTTTTGTTTCGTCAGAAACGCTTTTATTAGATCAAAGTTGACGGCAATGAATATTTTTGGTAATTAAAGAAGAAATGATGTCCGTGAACGAATAGTACACTAGCCAAACTGAACAATTGTTTTGTACATACATATGAAAGAATATAATTTCAGTATGCGATTTCCAGAAAAGTGTGAGTTAAATAGTTGATGTTTGGTCTTGAATATGCACAGGACACAAAGAACTCTGATGAGACTACCGTAGCTGGAGTCGAAAACAATTGTTCAGTTTGGCTAGTGTACTATTCCTTCACGGACATCATTTCTTCTTTAATTACCAAAAATATTCATTGCCGTTAACTTTGATCTAATAAAAGCGTTTCTGACGAAACAAAAATTAAACTCATTGGAAATCATTCACAGGCAAATTCAGTCTTTCTATTTACCACGAAGATTTGATAGAAAACATACTGTAGAGAAATTCTACAATAATTTAAAATATTCCAGAAAATAGTGGATCCCTGCAAACAGTTTTTGACTAGAAAAAAATGTGAGAGTTGATTGGCAACTCTCAAACTTACAACCAATACCTTTTATAACATTGCTTTTACATTTTTAAAATTCATTGATAAAATCATTCAACGGGTTTTTCAGTAACAACTCTTTTATTTCAAATTAAAAGCTCAAGAGCAAAAATAATAAAAACCCAAGTCTGTTCAGCATTCTTTCCTTTTAATTTTTGTTTATTTTAAACCTCGATCGAAACATTAGAAACTTCCGCCTTCTTATCAAAATCAAGGCCATCGAATTTATGTCCTGAACTAATCACGAATTTCAAAGATCGTACAACAAATTTTTCTGTAAAACCCTGGTTTTGTTTCCACAATATTCTTGCTTTCGCTTAATTTCTTAGTAATTATTGTCAAGAAATCATTATTTCTAGTGGAAATACAAATAATTCTGAATTCTTAAGTCTTTTAAAATAATTGTAACTGAGCATTGAACTGTAATACCACATTTAGTTTAAAATGGAAAATAAAAAAATCTTTTTAAACGCAAAATATTCAAATAAACATGAACCACTTAACAACCTATTAAAAAATATTGTTTTTCTCTTATTTTCATGTTGATTTTGCATCTTTTTTTCTAAGAATTTACAAAGTTATCAAGTTATCAAAGATAAAAAAAAACAAATTCAACATCACGTAGACACCAGCAAAAATCATAAAATATTGTCAAACAAAAATTTGACAGCCAAAAATAAGAACAAAAGTTTTTTTTTATAAAGAAATTCAAATAACCACCCACACTGCCATAGAACAACTGTAGGTAAAAACGTGTCACAATTTAAATTTTACAGGTGATTTGCCTTCATTTCCCCTGCCATGACAGAAGAAAAAAAAAACAAAGCAAGTAATCATGAAATAAAATGTATTTTTTCATTTTATTCTACGATTATAACTGGTAACAAGCCAATGTTTCTTTTCTACTTTGGGATCCCTCAAGGATTTAAGGGATAAGTCATAGCTAAGATAGACGCATAAACAAATGGTTAGACAGACAAACATGTAGAGTTTATAGGATTGCGACAAAAAGAACACGAAATATCTATTACAATATATTTTGAAACGCGTATTTTAACTGGAGAAAACAAGAAAACAAAAAACAAAAACAAGGCACCACAAAAAAGTATTAAAAAGAACACGTTTTATAAAAAGTTTTGACATTTTTATTTAAAAATTAAGTTTTTTTGAAATACAGAGAATAAAAAGAATAAAATTTTTTTAACTGTTTATAAGTATAATTAATTTCAAATAAGTCGAAGTACAAGATTCCATATAGGCCAAATGTTAGGCCCAAGCAAGAGATTAATCTTCCCGATTTCAAATTTGAAATTTTATTTTGAAGAGTTCAGTAAAGTATAACACAAAACAGAAGTCTAAAGGCTTGCTTTGGCTTATGAAGGCCAAATGATTCAGGAAAAGAAAATACTTAGTCCTTTTCTTTTCTTTGGCCCAGCAGAGCCTAGCAATTTTGCACTTTTCATCATGTTGGTATAGAAATTAAACATCGCTATAGGCCTACTGAAAGATAGCCAAGGTAATTTATATTTAATTCTAGTACAAAGATTGCTATCTCTGTACCCGTCATAGCAATCTCATCAGCAAGGCAATTACTAATTATTACAAAGTAGGTTCCAAGTCTCCGTATAATATCTTTTTCTTCATCACTCCCAAAGAATCGCATGTTAAGCAATATTGGTCTTCCCAACCCGATATGGGAGTTTCAATGGTAAAGCAAGCTATTAGTCGCAATCGGCTTAAAACCAATAAAATATATTTCCATCTCGCAGATAATATAAATTTAAATTCCGCTGTTCGCTTTGCCAGAATTCGTCGATTATTGGGGCGATTTTTCAGTTTGTAAGATTGCCCCAAAAATGGGGCCATTTTTAATTTTATTCATGGTGCCTGTTAAAAGAATGCAAGTTTTTTTGAAAATCATATGGAAAAATAGAATAGGAAATTATCTGTAGAGAAATTAAAAAAAGTAAGCGTGGAGAATTCGACCATCTACTTGAAAGTCAGCAACAAATATCGGCGGGGTGCGTGGATATTCCATAGTCAACTATCGCACATATTTAAAAGGAACAAAATGTAACGCAATAGGCAATGCATGGAAAGTGCACTGCATGTTGGCAAATACAGGCAGGAGGATCAAAGCCATTATCATTGATTGAGTTTCGTTCAGAAAATGCAAGGCTATTATTAAATTATGACAAGGATATACATATGTGAGGTTGAGGATAGAGGAGACCTTTCAAAATAAATGAGAAGATACACGCTGTTGCAAAAGCTGGTGAATAAAAATCGACGCTGAAAAGTGTGCAAGAAGCACACTATTTTCATCATGCTTCCGTGAATATCATAAAAATTTTAACTGATCCTTTTATGAAAATCTTTAAACAAAATGATTTTGAATTAAACATCTAAAATAAGCGTAAAAAATTATATACAAAATTATATTTATTTATATCGGTTTCGGTCAATGGTCGATTTTTAGAGATTTTTATTCTAAGAGAATGGTAACCATGGTCGAAAAATTTTATTTATTTTCTTTTTCTTAATAAAGGACTCTAAAACATTCCTTTAAGAGGAATTCAATAAATTTGTAGCTCTTCTGCTAGTGGTAAATAATGGGTTAAAAAAATTTTTTAAGACTGAAATATTTTGGTTTGTTAATTGCTAATTATATAAAGTCTATAAACATTGACTTTTAAAGTTTGACTGTTCATAACGGCCTTCTTGTTTAAACTACGGACATTTTATTTTACTTATTTCGTATTTTCACTTGGCAAACCCCTTAGATTGATTCCAAATTAGAAAACAAAATATATATAAATAATTTTAGATCGTTTGCATAATTACTGGGCGTGCCGTCAGCCCACAAAGTTTGCTGAAAATGCTATTTTTCTCACTATGGCTCTCTTTAATTGTTCATAACTTCAGTAATATTTATTTTAGAGAAAAACCTTATTCACAAATATTCTGGGGCTATATCTGATGAACAATGTTGCTCTATATTAGTTTTCTGTAACATTAATATTAAATCTAGAAAAAACGAAATTAGAAAATAACAGCGAAATTTTTACATATCTTCGCATTCTTTGCATACGAAATTATTTTCTTAGTATTTATTGCTTTTGTTCATCTGCGTTATGTTTTTTTTTTATTTCTCAATGATCATTATTAAAAAAAGTCAAAAACAAAACAGAATAACAATAATTATGAGTAATAATAAACAAAACTACTTTCATTCGCTGGCTTGTTAATTCGAGTAAATACTCAAATTGCTGTGGATTTTTTGCGAATTATTTGTAACAGTTTACCGTTAGTTCTTACTGAGTAGCACAGCAGAATTCAAAATTTAAATGTAGAGCAGGTTATTGAAGGCGGATTGGATCAGGATTACAGCCTAACTTCTCGCAGCAATCATGTTGTGTGCGCCAATTTTTGTCTATGAGTACCGGAACCTAGAATTCACCGTCGACTCGCAACGACAGACTTGAGAAGCTTGTTTATGGGAGTCAGTTACTCTCAGAGGTTTTGCCAGAAGACTGAAAAGAGGTAGTCGCCGAAAATATATTTTTAACAATTTTTTTTTCAAGATACCAGAAGCTACAGCGACTTGTTGAAAATACGTCTACCAAATTAGTTTGCTTTGCCAAATCACCAAAACGAGTAACAACTAAAATTGTTTTTTTTTTCTTCTTTCTTTATTGAGACCAATACTCACGGAAAAACGCCTACTGATGCTGTACATTGTATTGGAATTTATGGAGAAGACAGTAAATATCATCTCTTATATTATATTATTACTAAGTAATAATAAAGCAAATTGCTGTGGATTGATCATTCACTGGCCAGTGTTATACACTCACCTTTGAATGATAACAGCAATTGTCTCATAGTTACATGTTGATTGTGTGGTTAGTGCCTTCGCTAAGTAGATTTATCTGTCATCTGCTACTTCCCAATAGATGGCGCTTGTCACCTGATCATTCATCTTTGTTGTTGACGGAGTTAAAGTAAATGATTGGTATGTGAGGAGCGGTTTCTTTTTTCATGGACTTCTTGGTTGGGGGAGGGGGGGTGAACCTCTTTTTTTTTCAATTATAATTTTGAAAAAACCATATACTACATTTAAAATTTTTCACTTCTGCTGGGATTTGAATCTGGGCCGTTTGAGTTTCTGTGTGAGCGCTCTAATCACTATACCACGCACAACCCAAACTGGGTGTTCGGTTCAGATAGCATATCGCATGAAGGAACAAAATTTGGGAATTTGGGAATGTACCAATTGACAAATCTTTGTTTGTTGTGAATTTTGAATATTGTTATATTCCACATAGAAGGCATGAATAAGTCCTTTAAACGTATTAAAAATTTATACGATATTTTATTTTCTACTTTAGTTTTAAGATAGGAAGAGCTGGCCAACAAAAAAGAGGATTTTCTCTAACAGATATTAACTTGACAGTATTCATTTAATTTAATATTTTTTATTAAATTTAAATATTCTTATATTTTAAGAACTAATTCTTTTCATACACTGCTAAGCCAATCCCCATAGATTTTAAGAAAAGTTTTAAACGAACAGCGTATCACTTCTTTACTTTTGACGTTCGTGATTAAGTTTTTTCATTTCATTACAAAACAAGCAACAACAACAACAACAAAATAGAAAAGAATTTTGACACTAAACCTGTATATTCCGCCATTACTCCTTTTTAACAAACAACAGAAAGTATGTTTAACAATACCTGAGTGTCTCATAAAGAACGAAAAATCACAGATTTATTTCATTCCATCTTATGAAATATAAAACAAGACACTTACGAAAAATAAGTTGAAATCATAGAAGCCTTCTTTTGCTTTTTTTTTTGTTTTTTTAAGAAAATATTGTCACGCTTAACACTGTTTTGATGGTTATCCATTCATTGCGACAATTATGAACTTTAGTCGGTTGTTGTTGTTGTTGGCTTTAAAAGAAAGTGTCAGTGAGTTAAAAAGAAGCCTCTGTAAGCCTTAAGGTTTTTACGTGATTTTATTATTGAGTTTCGATAATATTTGAAATTGGTTTTTGATTTATACAACCCCAGGGTGTTATTTGATAAGTAAATAAGCAACCGATAACATAAAATATTGAAATGAAAATGAAATTTGTTTTCTTTTATTTTTGAGCAAAAGATTTAATAGGCGACGGAGTAGAGGAAATAATTTGGGGAATATTGAAAAAGAAATAAATAAATAATTGGCTTATAAACATAATCTTAAATGCTTTTAGATTGTTAAGGCATTAATTAAAAACAAAATAATTCTTGCAAGCAGAAAGAAATTTAAAAAATTTCTTATACAATACTTGCAGGGAGACCTGTGGTTTTTCGTTTGAATTTTAACCATAAAAAAGTGTCTTATTAGTCTCTTCATTACTTTTTTTCTTCTAACATTTCTCCCATTACTGTTATCGGTTGGTGGTGGATGTTGCAAATTTACAAAAAAGATTAAATTTAATTCCAATTTAAATTAAATTTATTTTTTTTTCTTTCATTTCTTTGTTATTTTAGTTCGTGTTTTGTAAATATTTGCCACATAATTTGTTTATTTATCAGTTAGTTGTGTTGTTGACAGTTTTATAAATAATAAACAAAAGTTGCTACAAAAAGTTGCACCCTTAAAAACCAACAACAGCAAAATTACAAAAAGTGTGAAATATATATTCACCTTCATTCTTCACAAATTCACTAACAAGTTGCATGCAAAAAGAAGAAAAAAAAATTGTTTTATAAAAAAGACAAGTGCAACATAAACTCACGTGTTAACAAGGTTGCATGAAGCAAGAATAAAATTTACAAAAAAAAAAAAAAAAATTAGAAAATGAATGAACGAAATACAATAAACTTGCCACCTGAAAAAGAGACCGAAAAAATAAAACAATGAAAAGACTTAAAACAGCCACAAACAGACATGTGAAGAAACCCCACGACTAAGCAACAATGTAACAATAATGTTGCCACAAAATGTGGCAGCATAACGGAAAGGTGAAAATACGAAAAACTTAAAACTAGTGTGCGTGACAAATAAGCTTAAAACAACAGTAAATTTATTTTTGTATTTCTCGTTATTTTTCTAAGGTCGTTGTAGTTGGTGTTGAGGGAGAGTAATTTTCAAGAAGACATGTTGAAGAAAAAGGAATATAAAACAATAACCAACAACAGGACATTTTATTGTCACCAAATATGTTTTCATATAGACACGTATTTTCTCTCATTCGTATATTTTTTATTTTTTTTTTTTTTTCTCCTACAAACACAATGTTCATGTCCAAAATTTTTTGTAGGATTTTTAAGAGTTTTTATTGTTTGTGTTACAAGGACACAGTAAGTCGCGTGCCTAAAAAAACATTTTATGCTCATGTTTCAACTTGTTTTTTATGGCCTTTATTTTTTGTATTAATTTTTACGTTGATTTTTTTTTTTCTTTAGCTTTTCAACAAACTGTTGCAATTTGTGTTCAGTTTTATTTGAGAATTTAAGAAAAATTTATTAAAATATTCTAAAATATTGAAAAAAGTAGGTTATTTTTTGTATGTTTGTGTTTAACAATTTGCGTCAAGCGAAAAATGTTTGTTTTGCATTATAAGCAGTTTCGAAAATATTTTTTTTTCAATCTGGCTTACAAAATAATGCTTTTCAATCAGTGAAGCAGAAATGCGCGCAGTTGGATGAAAGAGGCACCAAATATATGGTTTTAGTTATGGACGAAAAGAGCACAAGAACAGAGTTGAGTTAGAATGCAAGTGTGGATTAGTTGATGGACTCGAGGCCACTGAACTTGAAAGAGACAAAATAATTGGCAATAGTTGCCGTAGTGTAGTGTTGGTTTACTAGACACGAGCTTTATGTTCAAACCACAGCTCTCACATCTTGCAAACAAAGAAATTTAAAAAAAAACAACGGCAAAAAAAACAAACGGCAACTACCTCTTAGAAATTTTCTGGCAAAAGCTCTGATTGCCATGAACAAGCTTCTCAAGTCTGTCGTTCGGAGTCGATATTAAACTGTAGATCCCAATACTTATGAATAAACATTGACACACACACCAAATGGGTGCTGTGAGAAGCTAAATCGTAGCCCTGAAACAGGGTTGTATTTGCCAAAATTATTGTTTTCTAATTTTACTATACTTCTAAACCAATGTAGTAGTATTGGTGAGATAAAAAAAATAAGGCACAGAAGTTCTGCAAGTGTAGTTTGTCTCTCCCACTCAACATGCTGATTTCCTATTGGTTGATTGACGATCAAACAAAAGAGCGTAAGTATACGTGAGAGTTTAATTTGCTGATATCAGCCACTACTGGGCATCTTTGATCTAAACTATTTCTAAACGGTTTATCTGCAGGTACTCTAACTGAAATTGTTAAAAAAAAATTAATTAAAAATATATTAGAATATGTGCCGTAAGAGCACCTTTTAAGAGGAACGATTAAAAAGTTTTTTCATGTATGATTTTTCACACTTAATTGAATTTTTGCGAAAGGCGTGGTTAAATTGTGACAATAAAAACTCCGCATGAAACAATAAGCTTTCATGTAACTAAGGAATTGCATTAAATAGAAGTAAATGTAAACAACATATAAGCCCTATCACCTTTGTTATAAAATGCGAGTGAAAATTATATCGTAAACCACTCAAATTAAAGGAGAGACTCTAAGTTCCTCCTTACAAACCTCATTACTGAGGGCATAATTTTTATATGGTGAGTTCCTTGTAAGCTATACAACTATTGTACGAATTAAACACAAATTGGTTTATTTTATTTTAATTTATACGTTTTATTGAAATTTTCTTTACACACATGTGCTTATATCAAACTTACAAATTGGACTGTCTCCACCTAACATATTTGCATTTCTCTGTAGAAAATCAGAGCTGCACCAAACAGCATTAAAATTCGTCACTAATGTTACAAAATTTAAAGTAATCGAATATAAGTAAACGCCTACAAACAACTTTTTATAATAAATATTAATTACAAACTGCTTCTATGTAAGGGATAACTCTAAACAATTAATTTAGTTTCGCTTACAATAATCCAAAATTTCTGTTTCTCAGTAAGTTTTCATAGTAAGCTAAGCTAAGTTAAATATACAGTATTTTTGTTGGGATGTAGCACAGGAAAAAAATTTATAATGAAATAATATTTTCTCACAATAACCATGAACAACAACTACATGTGAATATTGATCAATTAAAATAGACAAGTTTTCATGTATTTCTACCAATGTTTTGTTTTTACATATAATTTTTTCCATCAGCTGTTTTCTATTTATGTTACAAATTCTTAGTATCAAAAATTTATCCAATGAGTTCATTTTCATCTAGCTGTAAGTTTTTTTTTGTCCCTCTCTCTCTCTCTCTCTCTTTACTGAGTATTTGAGTATACAAACAAGATTCAGTGAAATTTTTACAAATTTATTAAACTTTATGTGATTAGAATTTTTGGCTTATATCTAAATAAAATAGTTTGAAGGACTTTTATAGTTTTTCCGAACAAAAACTTACTCTTTTTACTTCTTTCTTTAAAATTCGATTTGTTGTCCCAAAAAAAGTAAATAATTTAAAAAAATAATTAAAAAAATTTACTTAAGACTAGACAAAATGGGAAAAGAAAAAAACTTCCCTGAAGATTTTTATTTATAACTTCATAACCCGGCAGGTGTTGTTTTGACATATAAATTATTTCTAGGAAATATTTCTTTAGTTCAAACATATTTGAAACTCTTCACCGAACTGTAAAACTCAACATTGATATCAGCATTGAACAGTGTTGTCAGCTTAGGGGATTTATCCACAAAATGGGGATTTTGTTTCTGAAATGGGGATAAAAAATTTTATTTGGGAATGGATATTTTATTGGGGATGATCGATTTTTAAGATTTGTTTGCTTGTTTAATTATATATTATAGACTTTTACATTCGGTATACACGATGAAAAAATTTCAATAGAATTTCAATTTTCAAGACTTGTTTAAAATTTAATTTTTCATATAAAATTTTTGCAACGTATGCTCTTGGTTTTAGTTTGATTTATTTTCTCATATAAGATGTGCGTCACTATAAAGTGTAACACCCATTTTTCTTAATAACTTTTTTCACCTTTAATCAAAATTATTTTTCTTAATCACAATATCTTTGAAAAATGTGTCAGATTTTAAAATGTATCAGTTTGTCAAATTTGACTT
The DNA here is from genome assembly GCA_963576795.1 of Metopia argyrocephala. Classification (NCBI taxonomy): domain Eukaryota; kingdom Metazoa; phylum Arthropoda; class Insecta; order Diptera; family Sarcophagidae; genus Metopia; species Metopia argyrocephala. Next base: position 167,054,025 of record OY756208.1, on the reverse strand, counting down.
GTTAGTTAGTTCACAATGGATAATCAAAGACAAGTGCATACAAAAATTATTCAAATAATACAAAAAAAACATATTGGAGTTATACAAAAGTTGCTAGGGAAGTCCACGTGACCAGGCAATGTGTTTCCAGAGTGGTCAAAAAGTTCAACAAAGACCTAAAAATTGAAAGAAAGCCTAGAACAGGTAAAGCAAAACTGGTAACGAACGACGCGAAAGCCAAAAAGGTTGAGAAGCTTTTGCTGGCTCTTCCAAACATTTCTGGTCGCGAAGTGGCCCGGCGCGTGCAATGTTCGGAAAGTTTTGTGCGCCGAGTTAAAGCTAAAGCTGGCCTTAAAACATTTAAAGTCCAAAAAGTTCCGGATAGAAATGCTAAGAAGAATATTGAAGCAAAAAAAGAGCACAACTCCTCAAAAAAGAATTTTTTTAAAAGTTCGAATGTTGTGTAATGGGTGATGAAACTTACGTTTTTGCAGACTTTGCGCAGCTTCCTGGCCAAGAGTTTTATGTAGCGGATAGTAGAGGCAATATTTCTGAAGAGTTCCGAACTAAAAAACTATAAAAATTTCCCAAAAAGTTTCTAGTTTGGCAGGCTATTTGTAGCTGCGGCAACAGAAGGGCATCGTTTGTTACATTGGGATCAATAAACTCAGATATTTATATCAAAGAGTGTCTTCAAAAGAGGTTGCTCCCATTTCTAAGACAGCACAACATATCAACATTCTTCTGGCCAGATTTGGCAACATGTCACTACAGTAAAAGCGCAATAGACTGGTATAATAAAAATAATGTTATTTTTGTTCCAAAAGAGGCTAACCCACCAAACTGCCCAGAGCTGCGGCCTATTGAAAGATATTGGGCTCTGGTCAAAAGAGAACTAAAGAAGAGTACATCTGTTCCCAAAACCATTACTAGTTTTCGATATAAATGGACAGCTGGTACCAAAAAAATCACCGAAAACACTATAACATTGCTTATGGATGGCATAATGAATAATATAAAAAATTTTATAAAATTAAATTAGTTTTTAAATTAAATAATACAGAATATAAATCTGTAATAAAAATGCAAAATAAAACTGTTTTATTTTTAACTCTAGCTTACTCCAGTCAGTTTTTGTTTGACTTTTGATGTGTTACAGTTTATAGTGTCGCACATCTTAAATAAAATCATTCCCATATCTCCAGTATTAGAGGGTCTTCTCACAGTTAAATTACTTATTTCGGAGATAAACAAATTAATTTTAGTTTCGTCCTTACTTCAGCTAGGTAGTTGGGGATATTGAGAAATAGCCCTTGTAGTGCCCAAAAATGCATTTTGAGGAAATCGATCAAAAATAGCACAAAAAATTCTGGTTTGAAGGATATAGAACAAAAGAGACTCTATTTATCTCAGAAACTGGCCGAGAAAGCTGAAAAAGGATTGCAGATTTGAAAAATTTGTGGTCGAAAACCTAAAGTGGCATCATTAACTCGAGATGTATAAAATGGCGGATAGAGTACTTAAACTCCCGCACGACGATATGTGTTCTGCGGTACTTTAAAATTTCTTTGTAGTTCGGTACGTTATTTGCAAATAAATTGTCTCTTGGGCCACCCTTAACATTTAAGGGAATGAAAGATAGATGTTGACCGATTGTCAGACCAACAAAATTTCATGGAAACAAGTCGAGCCATTTTGGAGGGGTTTGTCAACAAAAACCGTGACACGAAAATTTTATATATTACAGAAGATTAAGCTAAAATGGTTTAAGGTCAAAAATTTTTATTTTTATTTTTTTCAAAATTAATTTACTTTTCTATATAAATTTTAACACAATTTTCCTAATTTTTTTTTTTTTATTTTTATTTTTTTGTTTTTTGTGATAAATTTTTCTATCACACCTTCTTCGTATGCCATTTATTGTTCCACAGAGTGCGTTCAATATATGTATACCAACAATACTCGTATATGTTATATATGAGCATGTCTGGCAAATGACACTTAGAATAGAAATCCAGAAAAATGTCATTTTAAGCAAAAAGTTAAAATAAAAGAAATTTTTAAATTTTTTCTTTATCTTTGTTGTTGTATTTACTCGAATTTGTTTCATTTTGCAAGGGGATAATCTGTTGCAGTGTCTGGTTGAATTATATTTCGACACTTGTCAGTATGAAACTAAGCGGTGCAATCAAAAGAAATTCCTTTAACGACATTAAAAAAAAGGAAAAGAAAATTTATTTGAAGTGCTGTGCTTGCTTTTCCTTGTTAAGAGGCTGTTGCATCAAATGTCTTTTAGTGCCGGTTTAACTGCTTGTATTTAAATTGGAAGAAAAAGAGACTAAGAAACTACTAAATTTTTCTTTGCAGTTGTTTGGTTTTTTTTTCTGCATAAAGCAAAATGATAAAATCAGAGCAATAAATTATCAGCAAAAACTCTTTTAAAATAAAGCCATCGGATTATATAAGAAGGGGTATATTAAGAAGCTATAAAATCAGAGTGAGAAAAAATTAAAAAAATAAACAAATCAAAACTATTTTTTTAATTCGAAGTGGTTTGATTTAAAGTACGTTTTAATAAACTTTTAAATGTTTACTTTTTTAAAGTAGTATCGGATACAATTACAAGAGAATTGCTAATTATGTATTGCAAAGTATGATATTCATACATACATAACTGGCTTTTACAACCCTGTCAGGATTACGGCCTAGCTTCTCGCAGCATTCATTTTCTGTGTGTCAATATTTTCCCATGAGTATCGGGACCTATAGAGACTTGAGGAGCTTGTTCATAAAAATCAATTATTCTCAAAGCTTTTGCCAGAAGACTGCTAAGAGGTAATCGCCGAAAGAAATATATATTTTTTTTAAATATCTTTAGTTTCAAGATGTCAGAGCTGAGGTTTGAACCCGGGGCTCTTGTTTTAGTAAATTACGACACTAACCACTAGACCACGATGACTATTTTTCTATGTACGTATTTCAATTAAAAAAAAGTTAATTGGGAATTTTAAAGATTAACAATTGACTTTTTGTTGAAAATAAAAGTCTATTCGTGTTAACTTTCCCAAACTTTTAGTGCTCGATTTGAGAAATATTTAGATTTGAAATCCAGAACTCTGAAAAGGCTGCACTGAATTCTGCTAGATATTAATTGTCTATGTGTTTTAAACAAATTTTTTTTTTGAGATTCTTTCTGCGATTTTTTTAGAAAATAACTATGATTACATCATGTTCACAAGAATCCAGGTTAGCTCTCTCATTCACGGTTCGCGGCCGAATCTTATTTGAAACAAGTAGATTCACCATACAAAATTTCATTTTCATATTGTATCTTGTTGCGCACCTCGATGAATATGCCCTCATCTCTAATTTTGATAGCAATTTATCATTAACTTATCTGAGCTTACAGGCAAAACAAAAAAGCAACACAATAATTTGTTAGAAATAACCTTTTTTTTAGAAATAAAGAAAAAGGAAATTTATTTACGTAAATATGTAATAAAAAAAATCAGAAAAGCAATAAACTAAATCACACAAAACCAAAATATCGTCCTATATGTAAGAATGTATAGGTATATTATACATTGTGGTATACCTAAAAAAAATGTTTAATTGAAACACTAAACTGTCGTCTGAACGGTGAGTTTCGCACTCGTGGTTCAGAGAGCGATCCAAGTAGTTCAGACTGTTGTGTGAACATAGCATTAGACGATTGAAGTATTTATCGTTATTGTATTCGAGTAACTTTAATTAAAAAAAAAAGAAATCTATTAAAATCTTTATAGAATAGAATTTGATTTATTTATCATAAAACGGACATTTCAGCCATTTTTGTTTAAGAAAAAAAAGAATAAATATGAGCTGAACAACAATATTTCAGCACTTCACATATATTTTTAATAAAAAAAAGAGAGAAAATAAAAAATCGATATAAAAATTTAAAAATTTCTCATTTAAAGAAATCTCACATTTGCAGAGTTAAGGCCAAATTTTAAATATTTTTTTAAATAAAATTCTATATATTGTACGTACACATATATGTATATCAGATTTTTTTAATTAAAAACATTATTACATCAATATTTAGTAATTTAAAATTTTTTATATTTATTTAAATGAAAACAAAAGTCAAAATATTCTTTAATATTTATTTCATTTTGTTTATGCAGTACGAGTACATTTCTTCAAGTTTTGTTGATATTTCGTAAGTAAATAATTTCTTAATAAAAAACTGGCACTGCTGGTTGGCTCTATATTCGTCAGTAATGAAATGTTTGTTTCTTTTCTAAATTTAAATACAAAGTAAGAGTTGTAAAGAAAATATTTCAATTGTTTTTCAGTTTCTAAACTATTTTTTTCTTTTATAACAATTTAAGAAAATAACAAAATTGAGTATAAGTAAATAAGAATGCATTTGCATACTTAATATTGTAGGATATTTTTCGTTCTTTTTTTGTTTTTTTTTGTAGTGAATATGCACTAAAACAAAATTAAGAAACACGTAAAGAAAAATTATGGTTAAAAAGAAAAATATTTATTTATTTCTATTCATTCATATATGAGGTACTAGAGTACTTCGACCGGTAGATCTATTGTACAGCACTCAATTTTACTAGGATTCCTACAATATCTCCACCAGTCTCGTCGTTCTGACAAACCTTAAAATGTCGGCTAGTGCCAACCCCAAGAGTTCTGTATCTGATAACTGATAGTCACGAAGGGGGGGTCGTGGCATAGTGGTAGAGCGCTCGCACAGAAACTCACACGACCAAGGTTCAATCCCAGCGAAGGACAAAATTATAAAAATAAAAATTTGCGGTTTTCTAAAATTACAAAATTAAAAACTAAATTAAAAAAAAATAAGAGGTTCCCCCTCCTCCAGCAACATCGTCTGCAAGAAACCGCTCCCTGACATTTCTAATCTATTCTACCAGAAACCAATGACCAGGAGTTCAACACCACATTCTGGGAAGATAACAGCTAATCTACTGAAGACGCTTACCATTCACATTCAAACATCCACCGACAGATGAAGCAATTGCTGTTTGATCATTCGAGGGTGAAGATATAACACTGGCTCCTAAGTGGACATATTGAAAGCAACTTGTTTCATTAACAAAACAAGGTGCAATATATGCAAACATCTCTAAAAAAAACCTTCTATCAACCATCTTCACATTCCAATATAATGCACTGCATGAGTAGGCGTTATCCCATGAGTATTGGTCTTAAAAAAAAAGTACCTCTTCCTACTGTGCATCAATGCTGCACAGTTGCCAAGAATCTGCGCAGATCACCCCCCCCCCCGCCCTACAAGAAGTCCATCTACAAAGAAAACGCTCCCGGACATTCCACTCTATTTCACCTAACCAATGTCAGCAAAAACGAATGATCAGAAAAAACCTGCCACCTACTGGAAAGTAGCAGATAACAGCTAAGGATTTTGACATAATAATACATGAAAACAACAATAATACAACAATGCAATAATACAACAAAACAAAAATTATATTTAAAGGATATGATTTTAAGAAGAACACTGATAAATGATATATTCTTTTTCTCTGAGTGTTTCTTATTAAACAAACTTTCTCTTTAATGTACTGCATTGCCTGGCATTGTTTTTATTGTTAAAGAAATTGTAGATACAAATTTATATGATTTGACAAACGTTGTTTCTTGGAACAATAGGAATGAGTTGAATGCCAAGAATGTTTATATGACAACTCTTAAACAAATTGTTTAAACAATTTTTTTCGTTCTCTCGCTCTCTCTCTCTCTCTCACACACACACTACTTTAAGTTCATAATATAATAACATTACAAAAAGTTAACATTTCTCTGAAAATATTCAAATAAAAAGGAATTGTTTATTTATTAAACAAGTAATATAATAAAGCCTCTCGTAGACATATATCACATGTACCCAGTTGGCTCCGTCTTAAAGATATCCTTGCGAATAAGTGCATGACAATAGGCTATCTTGCAGGACTCCAAGTCAACAGCCAGAATAATACGTCCATAATAATTTCAAACAAATGTCGCAAATATAGCTCACGACTGACTAGCTGAACGACAATGTCACTGAGCTTGTCGTCGACAGCACATTGTATGAACTTTATAAACAAGTGAGCATTATTCTGTTTGTCATCGCCAACATTAAGAAAATAGACAACAAGGTATCGTGCACAACTACCTCCGCGATGTTGTCAACAACCGTTATATTTTAAAGAAACTGTAGATCACAATACAGTGTATGACGAATGTGCCAACTGGGTATGTAAACATATCGCACACCTAGTTCAAAAGTAACACAACTTAATTTTTTTTTATTTATATGCTTAAACTATGCAGACTGCATTTGTTTATTCGTAAAAACAATAAAGCAAAAAAAAATTTGTTTGGAGTTGTGTCACTTTTGAACTAAATGTGCGATATGTACCTATACACATACGATGAGAATCCTTACAAAGCGTAGTCACATTTTATGTTTTTTTTTTTTTTTGCATTTTTTAAGGGAACTATTCTTTTAAAGCTTTTAAATGCATTTCATAGATTTTAAAGCAGTTTCTAAGAGAATCAAAGTACTCAGACTATCACTAATAAATTTTTGGCATAAAAGTTAGAAATTTCAAATTTCATCATGGCAATTTTTACTTATTTGTAAAGAAAAAAAAACAAAATTTAAATTAAAGTTACATAGTGATGAGCTTGTGTGTGTTTGTTGTAAAATACAATAACAAAAAGATCAAATATCCTCATCTTTGATTTCTAAAACATTTTGTACTTAGTTTAAAAGAATATTTCTCTTTTTCTCTAGTTATTCTTAATTTTCAGTTAGAGAAAAAAAAAAAACATTTTATTTTATTATTTAAATTTGAGTTTTTGAAAATTATTTTAAAAGTTTTATTAAATTTCTATTTTTCTTTTATAATAATTTTTCAAATTTATTTTGACAAATTGCAAATGTAATGCGACAAAACAAGTCAATTAAAAATCAAAAAAAAAAAAAAAAACAGGAAAATTTTGTTACTAATTATTAAGTTTTAAAAATTGTATTCCTTTTCTTGAGATTTTATGCATTATAAGACTAATATCTCTTCTAATTGCAATTTTTATTGCAAAGAAATATTGAAACAGCCTTGAAAAGTCTTTTGATTGGTTTTTGTTAAAGAAAAAAAAAATAATAGTAAAAATAATATTATATACAGTGCATCACAAAAGTAAGTATGCAGTTATTCAGTACATATCTGCATTTCATTTATTGTAGTAGATAAGTGTTTGTAGTCGCCGTAGATCCGCGTTTAATCTCCAGCTCTGATATGAACAAGTTTCTCAAGGCTGTCGTTTGCAGTCGAAGTTAAACTAAAATTCTTGACACTCATGGCTGAAAACTGACACACACAATATGGATGCTCGAAGAAGCTAAACCAATTATGCATATGTGTAGATAAGTGTTTGTAATTAAATATTTGGCAAACAAAAAAAGATTAAAAGAAAGTTTTGTAAAGGTGCTAATAAGCTACACCATACTACTGAGTACTTTATTGTGTTTTGCTCTACACTATTCAATAAGTTGCACAATATTAAAAAAATATATTGAGCAAATTTTCTTACAATATATACAATATACATACATACATATATACATATCAATGGACATTTGACAAAACGTCTTCTTTCTAATTCAACAACTTTTCAGTAGAGCAAAAAAACAGTTAAAAAGCTAACAGAAGTAATTGCTTAGAAAATTAAAGAAATTTTAAACTTGGATTTTATACTCAAATACTTAACGAACATGATGCGACCTTTTTTTCCCTCTAGAAGAAATAGTTTTCTTTAAAACGACAAAAAATTAATTTAAGACTTTTTGTTAAATAGATTTTAAAGAAAAAAATTAGCTTCCACCATACAAGTCGTTTTGTCAAAATTTTTTTGATTAAATTTGAAAATTATTTTAATCGCTTAAGTCAAGACAAGTTCTTTTGTTAAAATGGAATATGAAAAGAAAGGTTAAAAGAAGTTGATCTGGAAAATATATTTCGGTTTTATTAAAAAAAATACTTCTAATTTTCCTACAATATGCAAATAATTAAAAAATAATAATTAAAATTAAATAAAATTTTTTATAGACATTCAATTTTTCAAATTATTTTTAATTCTCTGAAAGAAGTCGTTTTGTCAAGTTGAAATTGGAGGAAAGTCCGAAAGAAGTCGATTAGTCAACTGCATATCTTGCGTTCCAAAGGTCGTAGAAATACGGGGATTAGAGCAAAAGAACGACAAGGAATTTCTGCATTTACTATAAAAATCTTGGAAAATTGTCTTGTTCGAGAGAAGACGGTTTTTCAAAATTCCACAGATATGTAAAAGTAAATAAGAAATTGTATAATTAAAACTAAACAAATTAATAATTTGGAATAAAAAATATTAAAATAAAGTTTAGTAATATGAGCGAGGAAGAAGAGGCTTGTCTAGCAATAATTTTACCAAATAAAGTGAAAAAAAAATCCAAAAATACAGGAAGAGAGAAAAATTCATTCATGAAAACCTTTTTAAGGTAGCATTTATGAATCTTTACTTCTATTTTGAAAGCAGCATTTCATATTTCTGTTTTTGTTTTTGTCCCGATCGGAATAGTCTGAACATTTTCTGTTCCACAGAGCCGGCAATGTTTTAACAATTCGACACTTTTTAATTATTTGTCATTTTAATAAATTTTCTTTGGAATACATATTACTACAAACTATCAGTAAACACTTTATGCTATGTACACTATTTTGGACATAATGTACTCTTTCTTTTTAATTATTTAAATATTTTATTATTGGCTGTATGCATTCTTATTCACCCCTATTGTGAATGCCAACGGCGACGAATACGACGGCCACGACATTGACGACTATCGATTACATTTGACTTAGAGTTGATATTTATATAGACACTTGTATGGCGTCATTGACTTAAAGTGACTTTGATTTTGCCAACAAATATTGAAGCGTTGACTGTAGTTCTTCTTGCTGAACTTGAAAATAAAGTCAGTTTAGCAAAATTATTTCATAAAAGTTCAAATCCTTATAATTTCAAACATACCTACATACGTGCTGTACCGGAAATTGAAAATTTATAATATCTGCTTCACTGATTTCTTCCGAAACTCTAGCATTTCTCCATTTTCTTCATCACTGCTTTTACTGGAGTCGTACATAAATAAAATTTTTTAACAAAAATTAAAAACAAAATAACTGATAAAGTATGCACAGATGATATTATTGAAATTATCGATTATACCTAAATTAATACCGATTTAGTGCTGAGTTGACAAAGCTGTTACTCAAGCTTGACAAAGGCCAAAAATTGGCGACGTCAGCAACAACGCTTTGGAATGCTAGGGATGATTATTCAAACACACACAAATTGCATTTTATAAGTAATATCAGGAGTTGTTCTTTATTTTGGTGGGAAATACTTATTGTATACAATGTTGTCAACACATAGAATATTTCGTTTTGCCCAATAAAAATCAAAAGGCTTTTGATTTGATGCTACACATTGTGACACCTACTAATACATATAACATACACACACGCAATTTAATTGTGGAATGTCAAATGTATGGGTACCTTAAGGTAAGCCTTTAATGAATTCTTCATTTTTCATTGGGGTATTGAATTGAAATATTGTATAAGGATCTTTTCGCCATAAAATTACTATTTCATCGCACAGTACAACTGACTTGTGATATTAATTTTACCAATTTAAACAAATAAAACAAAAATGTTAATTTTGTTTATTAATACTCGTATGTAAAGTATTTTAAACTATGACCTTCCAAAAATATTTTTTTTCTTATTAATGAAATGTACAGATTAAATAACTGGTTGCTTACTTTGGTAATGCACTGTATATTTACACATAATTGTATATTTGGTTTTTTGTAATTTCCAATCATTCAATCATAATTAAGCTGTCAGCTAAATGAAAAGACTTTTCAGTTTTTATTTTTTGTAGCCTTTTAGCACAATTCATAATATCATCAATGATTAACATTTTAAATAGGCCTGTTTTACATTTTATTACTTATGCTTATGACAGCTTATGACTTAATCTTCTTTTGGGTTAAAGGTCTTTAAGGGTTTGTTATTGAAATCCCTTGATACGCTTAATGGCAAAATCAAAATCATCGTTTGACCTTCTTCTCTCTTTTGGCAATGAATTTTGAAAAAAGAATTTGAAAATGCTTGTTTGTGAAGCTCAGTTAAGCAAAATTTAAGATCATTAATCAATTAATTATGGCATTAAATTAAAACTTAAAAAAGGATTTTAAATTTTTAATATTTAAAAGTTTTGTAAATCAAATTTAAAGCTTTACAAGCATTACGTTGATTAATTAATTATGATTATACTCCATGGTAATATGATTTTTGCTTTTAATATTAAAACAAAAAGTCATTTTCCTTTTTGTTTCTGTTCCAGTTTTCAACAGAATTTTTAAATATTTTAGAATTTTTATTTTTTAATGAATATCTTCTGTATTTTAGAAAAACTTTTTCTTGTCTAGAGAAAATTTTTTACCTGTTTTAAAATAATTGATGCATATTTTTAGGGAATAAAGTTTTGTTTTAAAATTTGTTATTCTCGTTAAATCCTTTTGGGGATTAACTTACCTTTTTTAGATTTAATTTAAATAAATTTACTGGTTATACAGCAAAAAACAAATTTTAATAAAAGTTAAAATATAACTGGTCGTTATATTGAATTCGTCTTATGGGAGTGTGTTACATACAAAGTTAAGCTTTTTAGTTTTACCAGAAAAACCAAAATGACTTTTGGGTTTATGTTTAAGCCAAACATGAGAGTACAGAAGATGGGGACAGTTTTAAAATGATTTGTCATTCTTAACATGTTTTTGATATAAAACTAGTCATTTAGCAATTAAAATGAAAGTATAGAACAGTAAAAAGCAAAAATTTATGAAGTAAACTATTGTAAATATTTAAAAAGAATTTGTTGCTTTGTTGCTGTAAGGTATAATTTTTGTAAATTAGGCTATAGGTAGTTTTGTTTCTTTTAGCCAGAACTTAAACCAAATGTTTTAACATAACTTTTTAGAAGTTTGCAAAACAATTTAAATTGAAAATATCATATTTCCAAAATTATCTTAAGAGTCATAAATAACTTGCTGTAGAAAAGTTCCACACTAAACAAATTAGAAATTAGAACTTTCTACTCTACTTTTTATTGTTGGAGAAGGTTATACTTCTTTTAATAACTTTCATAAGTAATTATTTAACAGTACAAATGTTAATAAAAAAAAATATATAAAGCATATAAGCAGACACATAAGCTATTAAGCAGGTTTATTGGTGTAATAAGAAATCACAAATAAACGAATTATTCGTAAATTTTAGAAAAACCGGGATTAAACCACTGCAGCCAAGATGTCTACAATAGACCTCTGATAGTGGTATACCTGAAATAATTTCAAAATTCGTATAAAAGAAATCAGAGAGAAAGGTCCCCAGTAGAAATTGTTCTATCTTGTTTTTATTTTATTCAACGCTTTTCAAAGTAAGGCTTCCTTATTTGCAAATGATTTATGAAAACAGTTTTTAATAAGGAAAATAAAATTTTAATTTTTTAAGAAGCGAAATGTATTGCTTTGTAAATTCTTTTGTTGTTTACCAGAGCCAAAAAACCTGTTTGAAAGTAGAACAAATACACTGGTATTTTTCATTTCGCAGACGGCGTAAGTGAATTTATTTTCATCATAGAAATCTGGGGCCGGGACGAATCGACGCATAGTTTTTTTTTTTTGATAAAAATGATGCAAAAAGCGTATTTTCGGTTTTTTGTCAGTTACAGCGTTCTTTAATTCTTGCGACGATATACTAAATCGTATATGATTCTCATTTAGTTTATAACTTTTGGAGCATAAGTATTTAAAGCTGACGAAGCTCTTAAGCAGAATCGAAATAGCCATAAAGCAAAGATGCCCAGTAGTGGCTGATATCAGCAAATTAAACTCACACGTATACTTACGCTCCTTTGTTTGATCGTCAATCAACCAATACTAAATCAGCATGTTGTGTGGGAGAGACAAACTACACTTGCAGAACTTCTGTGTCTTATTTTTTTTATCTCACCAATACTACTACCTTGGGCATCAATGCCATAGAGCAGTGATGTCCACTACTACATAAACACACTTGCGCTTGTGTATGAAGCAGAGAAAAGACTCTGCTTACTTCTATCTGAAATGGGAATGTTCGAATTACTTTCATTTTATAACTTCATAATTATTTCCTCATAATTCTGAGTAAAGTGCGTAATCGATTATCCGATAGACATGTGACCGATCTATTAAGAATAAAGGAGTACCGAGGTCACATAAATTTGGAGGAAATAATGAATAATTATTTCAGTTAAATAAAAATGATACAAAAAATATGGACTATCCATCCTTGCACTATGTTGGAGAGAAGCTAAAATCTTAAAAGAGCAAGAGTAACAATATTTCTTTTTATTATGTACGTGTTTGACTTCGACGCAAGCAGAATTTGTTTTCCTATCACGCGTTATAGGGAGAGAGAATTTTGGACATCACTGCCATAGAGACATGTTGTTCAGCTTGTTTAGCATGCTACTCGCTCTAAAAAATGATTATACTGGTTTTGATTTAAGATTTTATATGATTACTTACATATATATTGTAACGTCTTTAATGCTATACTTACATATATATTCCCTTTTTTTTTAGACTTAAGAGGATATTTTTCTTTTGTAATATTTTTAATTGGCCTATTATTATTACAAATACATTAAATAAAAAAAAATTAAGTACATTTGCCTGTAAATTCTTAGCGAAATAAATTTATAAGAAAACCACAATTACGAGTATCTTCGAAAACCGGTTTCTGTTTAAATTTTTGTAATTCTATGGTATTATTCTATGGTATTAATTTACAACATTTTTATTATTGTTTTATTTTTGTGTTGGATTTCTTTAAAAATATGTATTTGTATAATCACGTGCCATATTATATGAGTGAAATAAAACTTTTACTTTTTCGTTGTTTAAACGTGTATTGTAGTGGTAGAATTTATATGAGCCTGTGTATGAGAGTACATGCATAAGTTTCCGTTTCCTAAAATGTAATTTAGATTTATTTTTTATCTCTCTCTCTTTCTTCCCTGCCATTGTTTTGGCCTTCATCTTAAGTTTCACATAAACTTATAGCGACTTCTAATATATCTTTTCCAAAATATACAAATACATAATTTCATACACGTGTTTGTCGGTGCTCTGTCTATGAGTATGTTGTACTGTTTGAAGTGATTTTCCGCCCTCCCTCTTACTTGCTTTATAGTTCAAGTAGATTTTTACTTTTTTTCTATCTTTTTACGACGTTCATAATTAAGTTATTTGTTACTTATACTTCGTATTTATAAAGAACAATTATATTATTTTATTCAAAAAGATACCCTATTATAAGACATATGGATTTGATTTAAATTATCGGTTATGTTCTGTAAACCGAAAACGAGTGAAATTGAAATCGAATAAAATTTCAAATAGCTATAATTGTAAAATACGACAAGTTTTTGAAATAATTTTTTATTCATTCTCTAAATAATCATTAACATAACTTCTATGATCTTTAAAAGTTTTAAATACTTGGCGCAATTCAGCATTAATTGTCTTTGAAAAAACAATAAATTTCACTTTCACTCGATTTCAGTTTACAGAACATACCCGTAAATATCAAATGGCTTCCTCACTAGTTCCATGGGTAGTGTGCTGATTTCTAAGACACTACATCCAGATTCTAGTATTAGTCACTCTGCTTGTAATAATTAATTAAAACACAATATAAAGTTGTATTGCTGTATAATAAAAAAATAAATAATAAGAAAAAAGTTTCAAAAACCAAAATCTCGTTTGTTTTTAGTTTAATGTGATATTATAGATTTTAATTTCGTTGTTACCTTTCTTTAAAAAACTGTTTTCACATAAAACAAAACGAATGATCAGGATAAAAGCGCCACCTATTGGGAAGTAACAGATAACTTCTAAACCTACTTAGCGAAGGCAATCACCACAAAATAAACATGCAACGATGAAGCAATTCCTGTGAGGTAGGGTTAAAAATGCCTTCGCATTTACAACTGGTCATGACCATTTACTTCGGGAAGCCACAAACAAGCTATCGCCTCACCTTCCTATATCTCATTTTGCTGCAGAGCATCGAAGACTCTCTTTTTTCGTGCAATATGCGCTCGATGTAATTTTTTACAGCATTCCAACTATCCGCACATTGAAACATTTTCTCTACCATATCCTCAGGACTGAAATGTCTAATTTTCCTCACCATATTGAACTTCCTTTACTTCTTCATTTCTATTCATCTTTATGTTTATTTGATCAATATTCATGTTAACTGAGTCACGACTCCAGGCCGCTATCCACATGCGGATGTGTAGTATTCCATGTTATCCCCGTGGTTTTCTATGCAAGCAGGGAGGTCACACAAGGGTTTTCCCCATGCTTTATGGGCAAATGGAGTTCAGAGCCAGAGCGGAAACTAATCAGGAGGATTCCTCAACTGAATCTACACAACCAACTCAATGGCGACGCATGTGGAACGTACCTGGAGGCTTTCCAAAGTTTTAACAGGAGAAAGACGCTGCAATATTAGCCCGAAATCCATTTCAACACGATGTCACTCCGGCCTACTAAGGTAACAAAATACTGAAGTCGCCAGCCGGCAACAACATAAACCAAATAGCAATCCGTTTCATAAGCCATATTCAAAATTATCCGTCATCGTCAGCTCTATCAGCCTTGATGGAAGTTGTTCAGCTTTTGGTTAGCGGGTGGTATTTTATTTCCCACCTTCCCCGTCATTCTAAAGAGAATTCCCCTATCCACAACCTGGCGACGTGTCCGATATAACACTGTGTGAAGGTATAACACTGGCCATTGAATGATCAATTCACAGCAATTTGTCTCATTCCTAAGGCGCTTAACAATAATAATAAGTATAAGAAAAAATAAAAACTGCCCTTTCCAATTCCAATACAATGCACAGCATTTAGTAGTTGTTTATCTCTGAGTATTGGTCTCAAATAAAAAAAATTTAAGTTTCTTTATCTATATTTCCGCAAATAAGCCTTCAACTAAAAACCAAATAATTTGTTTCAATTTTCTGTAGCACAATTTTAATTTCGTTATAGCCTTTCGTCAAGAAATACAATCTGTTGTTATTAAATGTTTTCTCATAAACTTCTGGCTTTCTTAGTTCTTAGGGTTTCATTTTAAGAAAAATTTTTTTCTCTTTTTCATTCATTTTAAGACTAAATTAGAGAAAAACTAAAGTAGAGCAGCTTAGTTGCATGTAGTTTTAGTTTTACGTAGAAAAAGGGTAGAGTTTTATTACACAGAATTAAAATACGAGTAGAATGATTTTATGTGAATTTTGGTGAAACAACTATTTCCAAGATACATATGTATGTTCGTACATATGTATTTGCAAAAACCGAAAACATGTTTTTGTGTTTTCTGTATCTTCCCTATTAGGTTTTAGTTTTAGTACTTGTAACTACAAAAATTCCTTTTCAAATTTAAGAATTGCTTTTTTTTTCTTTTTCCTAAAGGTTTTATATTTTCGTATTAACTTTTTTTTCAAAAACTTTATGTTTTAATTTCTATGATACTAAAACGAAATTTAGATGGAATTATGTACTCGTATTAGGACATTGAGTGTTATTCATTACTTGAACATTTCTTATTAAATCTAATTAAAGTTCTTACGAGTATCTCTTTTACTTTTTGAGAGAAAAACAACACACACACACGAAAATTTATTCTGGATATGTTTGCTCTTGTTATAGGTTTCTTAAGTAATTAACTTTTTATTAAATGAGTTATTAAGTCAGAGTAATAAGTCCTCTTTTATTTAGCTATTAAAATAACCAAGTTTTTTTAATAACCAGCAGTATTATAACACCTAAAATTGAAAACAATTGCCTAAAAATCTTGTGATGAAATCATAAAGTTCTATGAAACATGACAGAAAGGTACAAATTACATGAGAAAATTCAAAAGATATTTAATAAATAAATTTTAGTTCAAAAATTTGCCATTAAGGCTAAAGTTTTTCTGAATAATTACACAGTTTTCATCGTTAAAATTTACACAAAATGTGTAGGATGTGGTCAAGCATTTTAAGTTAGGTTTGAATCAGCTTTTGGTCAATTGGGGAAGGAATGAAAGTCAAAAGCTGTATCCACGACAACCAAAGTACGAATATTTGTATCATTCCGTTTAACCCTCATTTGATCCTCAAAAAATTTAACACTAAAGTTCTTCGGGTGAAAAATCACCTATTAGTAATTGTTTCTGATTTTTCAATAGTCCATAATAAGTCAATTAACCACTATACCGCATATTAGGTGACTTAATCGGCAAAAAATATATAATTTTCTAAAAACTTAAATTTTGGAATTGAAACCACTTTTGATGGGAATCAAGTTTCGTTCATGCGAACAAAATTTCTTGTGAATATTCATGATTGAAAATATTTTTATAACATTAAAAAAAAATATTTGCTGCTAATTTTCATAAAAGTAAAAGGAAGTAGTGATATTTGTTTAAAACAAAAGGAAAACAAAAACAAAAAAATTTCACTGCAATTAAAAACAGCCACAGTCCATTTTTAATGCCTGACCCTTAAAATTATCAAATTTAATTGCCTTGCTTTTATAGAATTTTCCTTTGCTTTCTTTTAAATTATTCTTTTCTTTTCTTACTTTTAACCTTTAACACTTCATTTTATACAACGTAATGGTTTTTTACAATCAGAACTTCAGTATTAAAACAAGAAATTCAATTAAAATAGGACTCCATTATAATAAAAAAATGTTTTATGTGGCAGAAAATTTATGCAACAGATTTTTGTTAAACATTAAAAAGGCAAAAACAAAAAAAAAACAAATTAATGTAAAAAGGAAATATCATATTAATCTTTGAAATGTTTTCCTTTAAGTGTTTTTAAACATGTATTAAAAGAAATTAAAACAAAATCCCTAACAATTAAATTTATCAATTCTATATTTAAAGAATGTCACCAGAGAAGTTTCGAGAAACCCTTTTATACTTATAAAGTGAAAAAAAAACAGTTTGGCGAGCTACAGCAAAAGCATTATTTTAATATATTGCCGTGTTAATCCGCCTTTTAAAAACAGGTAAAATATTTGATACATTATATACTGAACCAAGAAAAAAAAATAAGAAATAAGTGTATACATTGGCCTCCTATTAATAGTCAGAAATAAAGTCGACTTTAAGAGAAATAGAGCCGACTTTTGTATAAGTCGACTATAACTCTTTCATAAACAACTTATAGTATAATTATGGGGTTAAAGACGACTCTAAAGTTAAAACCAGCTAAACCTGATTTTAACTTTTTAAACAAGACATTTGCTGGTTTTAAATTTATGAAGAAATTCGTGAATGTTATAAATACTTTCGGAGATTTTTTAATTATTGATAACTATGACAAATGTTTCAACAAAACAAAGCCACAAATAATTAAAATAGGGATGAAGAGTTTTAAGAATATAAATACTGGAGTAATAAATACGAGTATATAAGTATGCCAATAAGTATGTGATTAAAACTTTCCATATTAAGTTTTTCCACTATTTTATTTGTGATTTATTTGCAATTTATTAATATTATATAATTAAGAAAAAAAAAAAAAAAAAAACAAAACGCACACTGTTAAAACTTTTTTGTTTTAAATTGACTGTGTATGTATTTTATTTATTAACAAGAAATGACAACCAAATGAATGCAGATGTTCAAGGTTGTTTATTTAAGGGCCTAATGGCAATGGGACAAGTTGCTGTTAGTTGACGACTCAAAGGCCAATTCTATACCTTCACCCTTGAAATGATCAGCAGCAATTGCCCCATCTGTTGATGTTTATTTTTATTTTTTGTTGTAAAGTGGTGAGCATCTTGGCTAAGTTGTTGTTAGTAGGTTTCTTGATTCTTGCTTAGTTCTTCCTATTCCTTCCCAGTAGGTGGGATCATTCCTGATCATTCACTCCGTAGATAGGTTAAAGGTGGATAGAATGAAACGTCAGGGGGCGATTTATTTTAACGATGGAATTCCTGGAAGTTGCGGAGAAATCTCTTATATATACGTAGTTATATATTTTTAATTAATGCCACACAAATTTTTGTTCTTCATTTTTTAAGTGCTTGGACTCGAACCTTGGCTGCTTGGTGTTGTAAACGAGCGTTCTAACCACTATACCACGATCCCCCCCTTACGAGAAAACGTTTATCAAATAAGAGTTGATACCCATATAGAGCCATCTCACCTTAGAGTATACTTTTATTTTGTCTATAAATAACAAAGCCTTAGTAAGAACTTTTCATTTAAAGACTTACTTTATCAAAAGTCGACTTTTGTGCATGACTATAAATAGGAGCTACTATAACTTGAAAGTGACAAAATTAATTAACGCTGCAAACTTACTCAAGGCCAAAAGTAGTCAAGTAATCAGCTGCTGTATTCATTTAATGTCTACAGCTACAAAACAAACATCTCTATTGACACATTGGTCATAACCTATCTCTATCTTATATATATTTTGTTATATTGACAGCACTAACTTGTAGCTTGTCGCCAACAAAAATAAAAATTAGCCTAAGTTAGCTACGAGCTACAATGGTAGTCCTGCAGACGGTAGCCGTGTTGTCTCTCAGTTAATTAATTGCGTATGCACACATATGTATCTTCTATTTTTAAAAGCTTGAAGTCGATGGTCGATAGTCTTTGATGTATAGCATAATGTGTATCACTAAAAAAGTTTTACCAAAATTATGTGATTTGAACTTCTTTAAATTTTGTTACCCATCTTACAACTAATAAAACTTACTATTTATTCTTGTTTTTAATTTGGCAACTTTCTATTAAATTTAAAATAATTGTTATTGCTTTCAAAATTATTGAAGAAAAGCTATTAAAAGACGTTATAAAATAATTAATTGATGTTAAATCAGTGTATATTAAAAGAATTTTAAGTTAGTAAGCCTACATATTGCATACTAGTATACGGAACCAAATTTCATAAATATAAAAAAAATTGAGTAATATACGAAATAACTGAATTATTAAAACTTTTTTTGTAATTTAAGCAGACAAGTACTGTAAAAAACTATAATGGAAACAAAAACAAGTCGCGTAAAATAATTTTTTGTTAACTTTCCACTGGATTGTGTCTTATTAATTTATAATTATTATTAAATAAATATGGCTGGACAATTTCTTTCTTTTTTTTTGTTGAGACCAATACTCATGGGTAAACCCCTACTAAATGCTGTGCATTGTATTGAAATTTTTGAGGAAAGGACAGTGCAATATGGCAACAGAATATATATTTTGTTTTTTTATTATGTGTGTTATACTTTCACCCTTAAATAAACAACAGCAATTTACTCATCTATATTTACTTAATTGAAATTTTTTGTATGTAAAAGTTCGACACTATTAATTTTTTAATTGATATTATTAATATTGTTTGTAGGGGCAAAACTAGTAAAAAATTTAATTGGTAGTATAAAATTTTTAACTGAAATCGATTTTAAATTTTTTCTGTGTATATTCTTCATTATTTTTTTTATTTCTGCTTAAGAAAAAAATACATTATATTGAAAAGGTGAGAGAAAAAAAACATCATTAGTGTGAAAACACGATAGGGACAGGGCCATTCATTGGTCAGCATTCTTTAAATCTAATGTGTAACCCGTTTGTTTACTGTTAATAAACAGCCTCAGTGCGTGTGTATCCCTACTTTACTTTCGCTCTGCCAAAGATGTGTAAAATAAGGCGACGATGGGTCTTTTAAAATGTTATAAATGTCAGCCAAATTTGTCTGTGTTTATTTGTTGCTTTTAGAATTTTAAACGTTATAGATTAAAACAAGCTCCCCTCTTCCATACTCGTATATCACAATTAATTTTTAAGGCAAAGTGCGTGTGTTGATGCTTTATGAAAAACTCTCGGGCAATTAAATCCTTTAAATTAATGCAACTTTTACGATAACAAATCAAGAACTCATTAAAAAGGAAGATCAACTCAATAAATTTTCAATCAATTGACACATTAATTGCCATCATTAGTTCCTATTTTTGGTTTCTTTTTTTTTTTTTTTTCTTTTAACAAAATAATCAAAACATACTAATTGAGCAACTGCAACATTTGGTAGTACTACTACTGCTGCTGCTGCTCATTCATAAATTACTTTTTGGAAAAAAAAAACAAAAAGAAAAAAAATGAGACGTAATGTAGAACAACGTTTCGCGAGTAATTTTTTTTTTCCTAATTAAAACATTGTGCCACCAGTATAAGAGTGGGTTTTGAAACATACAATATAAGAACAGGGCAAAAATATCAATAACAACAACATTAATAAATTTTATGGACCTCCTCCCCTTCAACATTAAAGTGACAAAGTCGAAATAGAACAGTAAGAAGAGGAAAAAAAGCGAAATTGTACAACAAATTGTTGCCATAAACATGTTGACAACTTATCAATAAGAAATTATTGAAACTGTTGCAAACAATCGTAATAAACGACTACTGTTTGGTTTGAGTAGTTGCAATAACAAAATGAACAACAACAACCATTAAAAAAAAGAGAAAAACAACAGAAACAATATTAAACCACTTAAAAATTATTTATATGGAGTCGATAATATACTTCACTCATATAAACTTTCTGCTGCAACTAAATTACTTTTAAAAATGTTCTCAGTAATTACTTATATAAAAGGAAGAATACACTGAGAAAAATTTCTACAAATTTTGTTTTCATAAAAGTGCGTTAGTAAATGTTATCTGGTTTTCTACCTTTTAAGGAACTTAAAATGAATGCTTGTTTTAGTGAAGTTACTCTCATTAGATACAAATGTCTTGCCAATAAGACAGTTATTTAAAATTAAAAATCAGAAAAACTGTGTAAGATGCTAAACATTCGGATATATTCTGTAAGCTAAAGTGCTAAAATCTGTTATTTTCAAAACAATATGGTCATTAGAATTATTCTGAATAAGGCATGAAGCTTTAAGAAATGTAGCCACAGCTTAAAATCGGTTAGCGATGTTAGAGATATAATAGTTTTAACTCAAGGGAATTACAAAGAGATGACAGCCAAAGAGATGAATCCTGACAAATTGTTGTAATGGTCAATTATGAATGTATGTACTTACGCATGCTCTCGAGCCTTCTTGTGATAGAACATCACTCTTTCCTCAGTTAAATGAGATTATTTGTACTTAAAACTAATACTGAATTTGTGCAAATACGTTGCATTAAATTTACTAGCAGTAATCGTTTCACCTTTTTCTTTGAAGTGACTGTTTTTGTGATGGCAAAGTTGTGGCTTTGGATATCTTCAAGACGTGTGACAGGTCCGAGCACATGGCATCTATTTCGATTTTATTGTGTTTGGTGGTGGAAGTAATTTCTCTCTATTTTAAACGAGTTTTTTCAGAGATCGCACTACGAATATGGTTCTTCTGATTCTTACTTTCTAATCCTATCGTAATATTTATTTGATCAACAACTGAGACTCTTTTGAGAATGGGACACGGGAAACTACTAGTAAAAATGCTTAAGTGGAATTCTATTGGCATAACCAATGAAATAGTGCAGATGCTGTCTTGTCATCCGCAACTAACAGCTTGTTCATAGAACACGAATGCTATTTGACATTCGTCTTTTTATATGAGAAACACAATTAAATTTAAGTGTTTTTGTTGTTGTTTTACATATAAAAAGGCGAATATCAAAAACCATTCGTGTTCTATGAACAGGCTGTAAATGTATGAGACCAATCCAAATATGCGACGCTAACGATTTGAAATTGGAAATTCCAAACTTTGACAACGCGTAAGAATGTGAAGTTAATTGCAAAACAAAAGTTGTTCTATTTTTTTAATTTTATTTGTCATTTTGTTAAGTAATGACATTTTAGCTACTTTCAGGCGAATTTTGTGATAATATATCTCTATATTACGGTTATTTAGCGGTATTTTATCAAACAAGATAAGTAACCATTACTGTTTTGACGCTTTTATTTAAATTACTTATTACATCTTTATTCTAGGGCGAACGACGAATTTTTGGTCGCTAATATTAAAACATATGTCACACATACATACATACATACATACATACATACATACATAACTGGCCTTTACAACCCTGTGTCAGGATTACGGCCTAGCTTCTCGCAGCACTCATGTGCTGAGTACCGGGATCTACAGTTTAATGCCGACTCCGAACGACAGACTTGAGGAGCTTGTTCGTGGCAATTAATTACTCTCAGAGCTTTTGCCAGAAGACTGCTGAAAGAAATATTTTTTTTCATATTTCTTTTTTTGAAGATGTCAGAGCCTGGAGTCGAACCCAGGGCCCATGTCTTAGTAAGCCAACACACTAACCACTAGACCACGACGTCTACGATGAGGATATGTCAATGAAATCTTTTATTAGTTTGAAATTAGTTTGAAAAAAAATTAAAAAACTCAAATGTTCAGTCAATAAATAAGAGCTCACACGACTTTCGTTTAATTTCTTTAAGTGTTTTGATTGAAAATGAAATTAATTTTAACTTTATGAAGAGTAAGAAAAAAAAAATAAATAAAAACATGAAAATATTTCAGAAACTTCAAGTAAAAAAAAACGAACGAAAAACTACCAATAACATCAAGACATGTTGATGTTGTTGCAGATGTTGTAGTAGTTGCTGTTGCTGTTGCTGTTGCTTTTATTACTGTTCAAACGAGCCATTAACATAAATCAACCATGACATTAAATAAAAGTTTTGCTACTTAAATCCATAAGGTTGTTAAAATTCTGTTGCTGCTGTTGTTGCTGCTGTTACTATTGCTACCACTTAAGGTTGCAAGTATTCTTGTCATAAGACTGTTTATTTACACAAAAAGTATATGCATGTGAGTGTTTATTTAAAAGTAATAAAACTTGTATAGTTAATCAACCATAAAAAAAGGAAAGATGCTGCCAAAATAAGGTGCACAAAAGTGTTGAAACTCTAATGAGCATTATAAATATTTATTAAAGTGTGTCATGTGGCATTTAGAAAAGTAAAAAGTCAAATTATGCAACAGGTTGTTGAAGAGTTAAAAGATACTCATATTTTAAAAAATAACGAGGTAGTATTAATAAGTTTGAGAGTGTTTTTTTAATTGCTCACTTTTAATTTAAAGGGCAAAACTGCAATGTTAAATAGATAGGCCGCAGTGGATCTCTGTTTGTGTTATTTAGTAGGGATTTGACAGTCAGTCATAGCATTTTACGTCTTGATTCGAAAAGACCAGACAAAAGCGTGTGTTGCAATTAAACCTTAGGAAGAAATAAATGTGATTTGCTAGAACTAGATTAATTTAACGAGCCTCACCGTCCGTAGACATACCACATGCTACTCAATTGTATAGCTAGAGGCCATCCAATGCCGGTACTTCCAAATTTCGGACATACCCAAGCCAAGATGTTCAATCAGGTGCATTATGACAAAGGATTCGCAATCTTGATACTATCATTGCTTACCTTTGCTGAGAAGGTGATACTATCCAGCGTATACCACAACTATGTGTACTTCCAGAATGGCTGCACCCAAACCATCAGGCTTGACTACCTCACTTCCTGAAGAACAGGGGAGCACAGGCAGACCTGGGGCTCCTGATGCCCGCAGTACCGGATTAGATAGGTTTCTCTGGTCAGACCCTGAGAGGGTCAGTAATTTACCAACAACTTTCTGCCTATAGCGAGCACCAGGTTACCCAGAGCTAGGTGAACTCTATATACGCCGTGACAACACTCAACTGGAGAGACGTATCACCATTTGTATCCCCGGAGGGACTGCAAGGGAAAGTAACCGTAAAAAATTTGTATTATGAATAGGATGCATAGCATAAAAGTCAATGTAACGAATAATTCGATTATTATTGAAGTGCCGCCGTATTTTTATGGACGATTTTAAACTATGGAGTGATTACCTCAAGCTAGTTCATTGAAATTGGTAAAAAAAAAAAACCCATTTATCAGCAAAGTCCTATAAATGGATTTAATGAAAGCGCACTGTATAAATTATTCGATTGGAAAAGAAAGTTAAAGACTGTTTTGCAAGGGCTCTAGTTTGTTTCAAATCAGCGCAAAAGAAAAAAACATTTGAGTTTATTCAATACAATGCAGTTCACTGGATCGAAAAATCTATATAAATTCGGTCTATTTTTTACAGGAGAATTCCTAGTGCACTCACAAACATACATAATCTTATAAAAATTATATTCTCCCAAGTTAGAAGTTCTTTTTTTTTTGAACAGGATGAAACACTTAAAGAGATTTCATTCCAATAATGAAAACATATCACAACCAATTTCTTATATTGTTCAGGATCTCTACCACTCCTATAGCTTTTTTGAAAAAGATAATGAATTTGATAAGATTTTGAACAAAGTCTATAGATAAGTTAGTGAAGAATGTTTCTATTAAAGAGTCACTCTATTATTTGACGACCCTCCTAAATTCAAATTAAAAAAATATACTGAAAGACATACTTACATTTGCCACGAAATCAAACTGTACAATTATTTTCATTTTATTTATAACTCTTTTGCCCTGTATACTCCTTTTTTATACTAAAATCCGTTTGGAGTGCCGTCTGAAAGCTAAATTGCATTTCGCTTATCATTCGTAAATTTATTGTGTGTGTTGTTGGCATGAAATTTTTGTTGCAACCATTTAGATGTTGAACAGTAGTATTACTATTTTAAATTGATTGACATTTCAATGCTATACAACGGATTCTCAATGTACTTGTACTAATTGTCTATAACCAAGTAATGCTTTAATCGTTAGCAAAATGGTCAATCGGAGACAAATATTCGTTTGTTAAGCCATCATCAATTTGGCTAAAAAAAAAAAAAACGTTAATTGAAAGGCATACCTTAATGCGGGTTATTGCCTCAACAAAAAAAAAAATAGTTGCATAACACATATAATCGCCTCTATGGATATTGAATTTAACCAGACAAAAATTTTTTTTCAACAACAAGAACATATTTAATTGAAATTTTTTGGTCTTCAGCCAAGTCGGGTAGAAATATTTTTATGCACCAAACTTTATTATATTTCTTGAGATGCTTTTATTTGCATTTTAAGGAAACTATCCGAGATTTTTCTTTAACAGTAGCCTTATTTTTTAGGCAGACAAACTTTTTTACGGAAACTTGTCTCTAATCTTATGAAATCTAAAGTTTTTGAATATTGGGGTTACATAGCAGTAAGTAATATTGTATAGACGCATATTATTAATTCTTCATCTTGAGGGTGAATTGACATTGAAGCTACCTGGCGCTAGATGACAGTACAAATACAAAAACTTTTTCGTTCTTAGAAATTACGATCTGTCAAACGTCAGTCGTTAAAATTTTAGCCAAATTCATGGATTAGCTTACTTGTTGTAGTCGTTTGAAGTAAGCAACTTTTGTGTTTCTTGGAAAATGGAAAAGAAGTGAATTTCGGGTAGTGATTAAACACTATTATGTGAAAGGCAAAACGGCGAAAGAGACAAAACAAAAGTTTGATAAACATTACGGCGAATCTGCTCCGTCAGATTATGTGGTAAAATATTGGATTGCTAAATTTAAACGGGGCCGAACAAGCACTACAACAATACCATCAACAGGAAGGCCAAAAGAGGTGGTTACTGAAGAAAATATCAAGAAAATCCTCGATATCGTTATGAATGATCGCCGGGTCAAAATACGTGAGATGACTAAAATGCTAAATATATCATATGAACGTGTGTTCAACATTTTGCATGAACATTTACATATGAAAAAGCTATCGGCAAGATGTGTGCCGCTTTTGCTCAGTGTTAAAAAAAACGAGTTCGACAGATCACTTCACAGCGGTGTTTGGACATGATAAAGCATAATTCTGCTGATTTTTGGCGTAGATTAATAACTGTTGATGAAACGTGAGTCCACCACTACACACCTGAAACCAAAAATCAATCGAAGCAATTGGTGGAAGCTGGTGGAAGTGCTCCGAAGAAGGCGTAGACAGCGAAATCTGCAGGCAAGGTTATGGCCACTCTATTTTGGGATGCACACGAAATATTGCTCATCGATTATCTTGAAAAGGGATCCACAATCACAGGAGAGTATTATTGTGCATTATTGGATCAATTGGTTGATGCAATCAAGGAAAAACGACCACATTTAAATAAGAAAAAAGTGCTCTTTCTTCAAGACAACGCACCGGTTCACACAGCATTAGATACGATGCTAAAACTACGAGAAATCCACTTCGAATTGGTTGATCATCCACCTTATAGTCCAGATTTAGCCCCTAGTGTCTTTTTCCTGTTTCCAAACTTGAAAAAATTGCTCGCAGGAAAAAGATTCATCTCAAACGAAGAAGTGATTACCGAAACTAATGCGTATTTTCAGGAGTTCCCAAAATCCTATTATTCAGATGGTACAAAAAAGTTGGAAAATCGTCTTACTAAGTGTATTGAGCTAAAAGGAGACTATGTTGAGAAATTAATGGTTTTTGAAAAAAAAATGCTTTTTTCCTACTTAGGTAGCTTCAATATCAATCCGCCCTCGTATATAAGAAGAGGGTAATATGGTCCCTAGGCAGTCAAGCTCAAACAGTAGAACATAATTATAGAATATTATTACTGAGAATAATAACACTATGCAACAAATAAAGACTTTTGGAAAAATGCACGAACTCCACAGTATAGGTTCGATTGTACTACCAAAACTTAGTAAAACCCTGTACTCGGTTTGGTCAGATTGACTACCAATTTTTTTTAGGGACCTCAAAAGATTTTGAAAATCACTGCATCACTCAAAAAATGGTGTCCTCAGTTTTCGCCAACAGTTAACTCAAACTTAAAGATACTGCTTAACTATGTTTGGCAAATAATAATTTTTTCTTGCACTTTTTTGCAAAAATGTACGAAAAAATTTTTACTTTTTTCAGCATAACTTACAGGGACTCGTAATTTTTCACTAACAATATATGACAATATATATAGCATTCAAAATAGCTTACAAAGACCAATTTGTACCCTAAAAATTTTATTTTTCACTATTTTGTAAAATAAATTTTTTTATTTTTATTTTTTTTATTTTTCTTAAGAAATAAACTTTTTGTTTTGTTGTGAAAACAGTCCTAAAAATTTAACAAATGTTGTTGTTTGTACTTTTAAAATCTAAGCCCCCCCTAGAACAATGCACTTTAAATAATTACATTTGAAAACCATATTTTAAATAATGAAATAAATATTCTAAAAAGTATAAAATCTTGCCAGTCTTGCTTTCATACTGGTGGCACATTGCTTTATATGTACATGCAGAGTAAGAAAACGAAATTAAAATGAAAATTTTATAATTGAAGACTTTTTTTAAATTTTATATCATTTTTCATTTTATTGGATTTTTAAAATTCTATACAATTTCTGTGGATGTATAATGCACACATATGTGTTGCAATGTATTGGGACAGGTGTACGTCAGAAGACTTCCTTTCTGTTTTTCACTCTCTCTGTTTCGATTCACACATACTTGTACATGTAAAAAAACCAACATTTAATAAATGAGAATAACAATTTGTTTGTGATTCTAATATATAATTTATGATGGTATTGATATATAAATTATTTTTTTAAATAAACCAACAAAAGTTTTCTCATGCTCTAATGGAAGTACGAGTAAAACAAGCTATCACAAGAAAAATTGTTTAACGTTATATGCCAGTTGTAATAAAAAGTTTTGTTGGCATTATTATTTTAATTAAATTTAAACTTTATTTCAAGCTATACGTTAATTACAGTTTATTTTAACATCAATATTTCGCTACTTCTTTTCGCAGCTACGTCAGGAATTATTAAAAAATTTTTTTAAAAAAACAAATATACATGCATACAGACTGGATGAAATACCAAACCTAGTTGTGAAGGAGGTTGTATAAGGTGCTGGTAAGGTACTAAGGCTGATAAATTATTGCCTAAAGGAAAGAAAATATACAACCACGTGGAAACGGCAAAGACTTGTTCTGCTTCCAAGAGAAAATAAATCTTTGAATGAACCATCTTCTTACTGACGGCTTTGTATTATAGATACATTCGGCAAGCTTTTAGAGAGTGTTATTTGTGTTAGACTTCAAGAGAGTCTAGATATAGCTGGCGGTCTCTCTGAGACACAATTTGGATTTAGAAAGTCACACTCTACTGTATATGCAGCAAACTTAATTGTGGAAACAGCCAAGAGAGAGAGTGACTCGGCTTAGACCTTACGGAAATTAATACTGCGTGGCCGCGACCCTTGACGTTAAGAATGCCTTTAATACTGCGAATTAGGATAAGACAATACTTAGTCTCCAGTGACTAAACATACCACACTATTTGGTCGCTATGATTCAGGACTATTTTCGGCAGCGGATCCTTATCTATGATACAGATGTTGGCTCAAAATAATACCATTTTGCCGAAGGAGTAACACAGAGCTCTATTTTAGGATTCTTGTAATGGAATGTTATGTATGATGGCATATTAAGACTCCAGCTACCCAGCACGGTCAAGATTGTTGGTTTCGCAGATGATATAGCACTTGTGCTAGTGGCAGAAAGCCGAAGCCACAACTAATTGCAGTGTGCAAATTGTAAGAGCATAGTTCGCCTCCCTTAGTTTTGCTCTAGCTGAACATAAAACTAAAGCTATATTAATCACTAGCCGGAAAATTAAGGAGTATATAAATATACGAGTTAAAGACTATACTATTAGGAGTAAGGGCACTCTAAAGTAATGATTGATAACCGATTGTCCTTTAAAAAACATATTGAAAATGTGGAGAAAAAGGCAAGAAAAACATGTAAAGCGCTTGCTAGAATGATGCCTAATACCAGAGAACAAAAATTTCTTGGACGGAAAATATTAGCAACAGTAGTCGTAAGCATAATTCTCTATGCTGCGCCAATTTGGGCAGACTGCTTGAAGTACAAATCTTATCCTACTAAAATAAGAACGGTATATAGACTTACCGCCTTGAGAGTATTCTGTGGCTACAGGACCATCTCTAACGAGGCAGCATTTGTAATATGGGGTATTTTGTAGTTCACCGCTCTGTCCACACTACGACTGTGATGTACAGGATGCCAGGCATTTGTTTTTCGAGTGGCGAAGATATGGAGAGTTTAGAGGTAATCTTGAAAGGGAAATTGGCTCAGTAATTGGAATGGAGAATATCGTGAATCTTATGATGTTCTTGGAAGTACTATGAAACAATATTACTACATATATGAAATTGGTTCTTAAGGAACTTTGTAGGATTTCTCAGACTGTAGAATAAATATAATTATGCTGAATCCAATGAAAGAATGATTAACGGCGGTACCATTGGACTGTCTTGATGTATTTAGGTATTTTAACGGGTTAAAGTCCCAATTTCGACAGTTTTACCTCGCAAAAAAATTTAAAAATTTTTTTATATAAAAAAATTGTTCTTTCAAGAAATTTTGTCATATAAAACATTTGTTCAATCATTTCGTATATTTCTCAATTTACTTCTTATGGTTTTTGAATTGTAGTTCCCAGAGTCTAGTATGTAATGTGTTGGCTTACTAGATGAGAGCTCCGGGTTCAAACCGCAGTTCTGACCTCCAGAAAGAAAAAAATGTAATAAAGATTTCTTTAGGCCACTACCTCTCAGCCGTCTTCTGGCAAAAGTTCTGAGAGTAACTGATTGCTCTGAACAAGAAACTGTAGGTCCCGATACTCATAGATAAAAATTAACACACACAGCATGGGTGCTGTGAAAATAAATAAATTAAAATAGCGTTGTAATGGCCAATTATGAATGTATAAGGATATCATTGTGACCAACAGATTTTATTTCCAATTAAATGTGATAGAAATGGCATTTTATTTGGACCTGTTATATATTTTATTGATTATAGTACCTATAAAATATTTTATTATTACTTACGAAATAAATTATATGGAACAAATTTTGCTGGTAAAATAACTGTATATACTTTTTCATATTCTTTCTTTTTTTTCTATTTTATTTTATTTTTTTTTAGTTTTGTTATTGAAAAAAAAAAATATTTATTTAAATAAGTTTACATTGTTTTCCAAATGAAAAGATTTTTGGAAACAGAAAAACAAAACAAATAATTTAAAAAGAGAGTTTCAACAAATTAAAGCCACCCAACAACAGGTGATGATAAGTACTTGAAATAAAGTACAAACTTTTTAGAATTTATGCAAAAGATTTTAAAACATGGCACAAAACATACGTAAATTTCAATTGCATACGATTGAGTACTACAGATCTTTAGAAATATAATATTGGATAAAAAATTATTTTTGTTGTTATCTTTTTTAAATTTTATAACATATTTTTAGGGTGTTGTGTACAATATGCGTTACACATGTATGTATGTAACTATATAGAAAATAAAAACTGTGAATAAATTACTGCATATATTACTGCAGTGTTATATAAAACAAACTTCATGTTATATATTTAGGCTGTTGATTTAAAATACAATATATAGAGTCTATTTTAAAGCTGTAAGTTGTAAGTTTATGGCCAAATTTATTTTTGACCCATACATTATCACCTTAAAAGGCTTATACAAATTGAAGAAATAAACAAACAAACAAAATTTTGGAAAAATATATAGAGAGAGATTTTAATTAATACCTATACAACCTAAAGAGGGCAACTGTACAACGAACTGTACTTCTGGGGACATATTTCGGCATTTGATATCGAATGAAATTTCATATAATTTTAAAAGGGTTTACATAGAAATTTCGTTCGATTTCGAATGCCGTAATTTTCCCCCTGATTTCATTAATTTTATATATACGAGTAAGATTAATTGTTACTCAGGAATATATGTACATAATCATGAATAGTTTAATACTTCAACAAACCTTCCGAAATATATTGAATAAGAAGCCAAATTAGAAGAGAATTATAAAAATTCAATGATAGTCAGAAAAGGAGAGTATGTTAGAATGTGTTGTGTTTGACAATACTTCGACCAACTCATTACCAGTGTTTGTGTATACATTGTACATATAGAAAAGGAGAAAATGATTCCAGTATATGAATTCTACAAAAGTGTAAACAATAATAATAAAATAGTTGACAATTACCATGAATATCTATGTACATAACACAAAGAACTCTGATAAGACAGTCGTAGCTGGGGTCGAAAACATGTTCAGTTCGGCTTGTATACAATCCCTCTAAGGGCATCATTTTCTCCTCTGATAATGACAAAATTATTGCAAGAAAGCTAAATTATTAATAGCATTCAGCTTTGGTCTTATTTAAGTTTTTCTGGCAAAACAAAGAGACAAAAATTAATTAAAAGAATTCGTTACTCTTGCTAAGATTCGAACTTGGTTTTCCATACCATGTAACGATATCGATTTACTTTTATTTTTTATATTTTACGTATTTTATTATAGAAAACTTAATCA
Source organism: Metopia argyrocephala (assembly GCA_963576795.1). NCBI lineage: Eukaryota > Metazoa > Arthropoda > Insecta > Diptera > Sarcophagidae > Metopia > Metopia argyrocephala. Next base: position 167,022,433 of record OY756208.1, on the reverse strand, counting down.
GTCTTATGATGCACATAATCATCATGCATCAAACACTGAATAGATTTCTTTGCACGTATTCTCCTAATGGTATAGTAACATTAACAAGTTTTAAGAATGTACGTTCTGTAAACAAGTGTTTAAATTCATTAACCTAGCAGGAATTAGTGTTGTATCTATGCACAATCTGTACACTTTTGCATGCACATTTTGACCTTTAAAACTAGCTGGTGCAAAATCTATTGCCACGTTCTTGCTCCGAGTGAAGTCTGAAGCAGCTTGAATATAATTCGATGTTTTGCTGTAAAATTGTTTTGTAAATAAAAAAATTACCACAAATAAACTGAAATCAATACACAATAGACCCTAAGTACCTACACATATACATACATAATTGGCCAATACAACCCTATTTCAGGATTATGGCCTATCTTCTCGCAGCACCCATGTTGAGTGTGTCAATTTTTATCCATGAGAACCGGGGCCTACAGTTTAGAATATACTCCGCACGAAAGACCTTACTCGTTTATGGCAGTCACCTACTCTCAGAGCTTTTGCCAGAAGTCTACTAAGAGGAGTTTCCTTCAACATGCCAGAGCTGGGAGATAAATGCACAAAAATAGATACTACAGACTTTTTAAATGTATATCTATATAGACGATCGTACCGTCATTATTTTTTACTTATTCGTAAATACAGACGGAAGTCTCTGAAAAATGAATTAAAAATATAATTTCTCTATTATTTACCGAAAATTTTAAGTTCTAACGGGCCTAAAAATACACTTTTATGTGTTTGTAAAATATTTGAAAATTAAATTGCAAAACAACTTAAAACTTTGTTAACAAAACTAAAATATATTTAAATTTAATGTAATGACTTAATACATTATTACCATGTACGAGTATGTCAATACATGCCAACATTTATAATCAACACCTCAATTTTGCAGCTAAGCAGACTGCATATTTACCAGAGCCTTGAACTCTTTTGAAAACGTCAATGATTATAGGCTGCTTTGGTTAAGTATACACTATTGTTATTAAATTAAGTGTTATTATCTTAAAAGCAAAATGACAATTTCAATTTACTCTTACACTCTCTTTTGACCTCTTCGTAAAATTAAATAGCCATTAATTTCAATAAGAATTCAGAAAAACACTCAAAACTCTTTAAAAATAACTTGCAAATGCTTAGTTTTCTAACTTTATTTAGTCTGTTTTTCGTCTATTTTGACAGCATCTACTGTTTTTTTAAGTTTCTTGACCAATATTGTTTTAAATTTTGCAAATACTTGGTTGGTTGAGTTAGGTTTCAGGTTTAAGTATTATTGACATACATTTTCAAGAACACAATAAGAACGAAGAGAATTTTATCTTTTTTGTTTTGGTCATTAATAGATAAATAACAGCATGATTTATGCAGTTTAAGTATTTTGACCAAAATGTTTAAGTTAAGTAGAGCAGCCACAAGACTGAGTGCTTAATTATCAAATATTAAAATTTTTATTAGAAATTATTTGAAAATAAAATGATTGTTGTAACATTTTAAAAAAAGGAATATAAGTACTAAACTCTTTATGAGACCTGTGCTTTTAAAGCAAAATAATTAAATTGAAATCAAACATACATACAGACATTATCCATGACAACTCTGTTTCAAAGTAATGACCTAAAATCTCGCAGCTACAATGTTGTGTGTGTCAATATTTATCTATGAGTACCGGGACCTACAGCTTAACGTCGACTTAGAACGATAGATTTGAGGAGCTAAACCTAGATCTGCCTTACTCATAACTTGACTTTTATAACAAAATAAACAAGAAACAGTAATTTTGCAAACATATATTGTACTTATAGTTGATTGGAATGTTTTGTTGTGTGCAGCATACATACTTACATACATAATTGGCCATTACAACCCTGTGTAAGGGTTACGGCCTAGCTTCTCGCAGCACTCATGTTGTGTGTGTTATTTGTATCCATGAGTACCGGGACCTACTGTTTAAAGTCGACTATGAACGATAGATTTGAGAGGCTTGTTCATAGTAATCAGTTAGTCACACAGCTTTTGCCAGAAGACTGCTAAGAAGTAGTCGCCGAAAGAAATAATTTTTGACATTTCTTTTCTTTCAAATGTCAAAGCTGGGGTTTGTACCCAGAGTTCTCGTCTAGTAAGTAAGATTACGTCGATTACAAAATTTGAAATCAGAGCAGCACTAAAATGTGATGGATTTCGTTTATATTTTGCGGATGTACCTTTAGTGACAAAAGCTAAGTAGTAATCTCTATTTCGTTGGTAAACACAGAGCTGTGTTTATAATTAAATGAAGAAAATATGTAGGAAATATATTTGTGGGAATAAAGTCCGCAGTAAGGAAAAAAAAAACACAACACCGTTTTACTTACTTAAAACTAATTTATTAAATTACTTCTTTTTTTATTTAGTTTTTCCTACAAGTCTTTTTACTTAAAGCTAGCGCGCACTTCTGTCCACTACCAGAGATTCTTCTAGAATTAAAATTCCTAACTTCTTATAAGTCCCGTACAACCAATGCCCTTTTTCACTAAATTTTCACTCCATTTTTTTTTTTCGTTATACGAGTAAGTCTCCTGTATTGTCATTGGCAATTCGTCCTTTGTCTGTTACTAAATGTATGCGTCCGTTAACTAATTCGGTGGTCGGTCAGTACCAAATTGCCTGGTGCTCTACATATATCTCTTTTATTTTACTAACAAAATAATTTTAAAATAATTTCTCTATAATGTGTTTGTTTTTAAATAGGCATAAAATTAGGAACATCCTGTACTTTGTACGAATATATACGAATTCGTTAACTTGTTCTTTTCGAATTGAATTATGTGGAGACCACCCCACCCCCTCGACTAAAATTATACTTCCATCTAAACTTGTGGTCACGTAACTAAGTTACTTACTTGGTATCCTGTTTATAATATTTATATTGAAGTCGAGTTCTATTATTATAGATTAGCTCCTATTAAGCAGAAGATAAATATATTATACTCCGAATTCCCTATGAGCAATATAAACTGCAATGTATCGCAACTGCCAAAGTTCTACTTACTTACTTACTGTAATGAAATACTATCCAACAAAATATTCCAACCTGGTTCAGCGTGAGAAATTTGTATAAATTTTAATCAAGTCTACCAATTTTTCGAGTTTTCTTTAATTTTGTATAAAACTTATATAGGGTGTTTTTTACTGAGGTATAGAACTTTAAGTTGGCATCACTTTTTTAACTGGCGGCCATTTTGTCAGCTGTCAAGTGATTAATATTTAGTTTGGTTTGCCATTTCATCATGAACAGGTTGACAAAAGAACAACGCTTGCAAATCGTGCAAATTTATTTCAAAATTAATGGTTCAGTTCGCGAAGTTTACCGCAAGCTCCGTCCATTTTATGGTCGACATAATCGTCCATCAGAGCAATTAATTCAGTTAACCATGGATCGTTTTCGCACTACGTTTGCTCTATGTGATAATACGCATCCGCAGAGACGTCGAACAGTGCTCACCGAAGAAACAATTGCCGCTGTAGAGCAAAGTGTTGAAGAGAACCCGAATGAATCGATTCGCCACCGTGCACAGCAATTGGAGCTTTGTCCATCAACTTTATGGAAGATTTTGCGCAAAGATCTTGGCTTGCGACCTTACAAGATGCAGCTTGTGCAAGAAATAAAGCCGCGAGACCATGCAATGCGTCGTGATTTTGGTGTATGGGCCGAAAATGAGATTGATCTCGATGCTGATTTTCATCGCAAAATTTTGTTCAGTAACGAGGCTCATTTTTGGTTGAATGGCTACGTCAACAAACGAAATTGCCGCATTTGGAGTGAAGAGAATCCACATGAGACCCTTGAGACACCATTACATCCACAAAAACTGACTGTTTGGTGTGCTCTATGGGCTGGTGGAGTCATTGGGCCATACTTGTTCCGAAATAATGCTGGAGAGTCAGTTACCGTTAATGGAGACCGGTATAGAGCCATTATAACCGACTATTTTGTTCCCGAATTGGATGGCATGAATGTGGATGAGTTGTGGTTCCAACAAAACGGCGCTACATGCCACACAGCGCACGTCACAATCGATTTATTGAAGGAAACATTCGATGAGCGCATAATTTTGCGGAATGGACCTGTCAATTGGCCACCAAGATCGTGTGATTTGACACCATTGGATTATTTTCTTTGGGGATATGTGAAGTCGCTCGTCTACGCCAACAAACCAGAAACGTTAGGGGACTTGGAAGCCAACATTCGTGGCGTTATTGCCAACATACGGCCCCATATGCTCGAAAAGGTCGTTGAAAATTGGACCTGTAGAATTGGCTTTATTCGAGCTAGCCGCGGCGGCCACATGCCCGAAATCATATTTAAACATTAATGGCATAAAATTATCCTTCCAATAAAGCCAAATTGATGGACATTAAAACGATTTTCTTGTGTTTTATTTCAATTCGAAGTTCTATACCTCTAAAAAAACACCCTGTAAATAAAATAGTAAACATTGGTATCTAAAATCTGTGTGGACTTTTTCTTTTTTAAGTAAAAGTAATTTATAAGTGAAGATGTATGAGAGAACGTTTTATACATTTTGTAAAATTATATATATTTTTTTTTCGTGACTAAAAACAAAAAAGAACAAACATGTAATTGAACTGCGACAAGTTGAATAAACCTTTTAGTATCTAATGGCGTTTTCGTTTCTACAAAAATGTGTAACATTTTATTATTATATTATATAAAAATAAGATGTTATACATTCTTTTTTGATCTCGTTTTATTTTAATCGAAATTTTTAATTGTTGCTCTAAAGGATAGTCTTTTTTAAAAGGAATATTTTGTCAAGATGAGGGAGAAAAATTTATGAAAGGCAACATTTTTTGGTAGAAACGAAAACGCCATAAGTGTTTATTTTCAAAATGCGAATATTTGCAGAAACCTCATATTGAGCATACAAGATTATGGAAAGTGAATTGAACAACTTTAATTCAGTAATTTTATATTGAATTTCTTTATAAAGAAATAACGAAAATATATGTCAAATTGTTATTGGACACACTGAACACATTGTTTTTAAAAACTCACATTTATTCGAATTCGTGTTAGACCAATATATTCGGTAATCACTGAAATATTTTTCAAACTTAAAAAAAAACCAACACTTTTTGTTTTAACAATTTTTTCCCATATAATACTCGTATGGTTCAGTTTTTCTTTTTTGAAAAATTTAGAGCATAGCTTAAGGGGTAACCAATACAAGCAAACTACAAAAATAAATATAAACATTAGTGTGATATAAAACAAATTGTTGTACTAAATTGACCACAAAACGCGACCTAAATATTTTGGTTAAAAAATGACATCAAATCCACATAAACTTGACTAGAAAACGCACACATGCACGCATATACAGACACAGGAATACAAATATGTAATACACATATACTATAAACCTACAAAGAGAAGTATGTATACAACTACGCCATCATATACCCAGGAAACTAAAAACAAACACGAAAAAAAAAGATGAGAGGTGTCACATAGGAAGTCGTCCAAAAAAAAAAAATATTTTTTTTACATAAAAATTAAAGTGTGTTCAGTTGAAGCATCGCTGGGCAAAATTGATTTTCTTGACTTTTGTACGTAGGCTACAAAAAAAAAATTCAAAAATTACAATTGGTCGGTGCAACATCTATACCTTCAATACAATATTTGTAAGTTTGCTTGACAGCGATAGCAAAATAGGTTAAACTAAATGTGCAGTAATGCTAAATCAGCATTTCTGAACCGTATGCTGATTTTGTACTAAAACCTTTATCACAATTTATATTTTTTGCTTTCAATCTCATCATATTTTTAATTATCTGTTAATATCTTTTTGCTTTTATATCTTTATATTTTATATTTAACCGCCATAAATCTTTTGTAATAGTGATTTGTATAATACCAGTATTATAATCATATAAACAATTGAGAGAGTGAAATTTACGAAACTATGTATATGCTGTAGTCACCGTGGTCTAGTCGTTAGTGTGTTGGCTTACTAAGACGATATAGCCGGGTTCAAATCTCAGCTCTGACATCTTGAAAAAATAAATATGAAAAAATTATTTCTTTCGGCGACTACCTCTCAGCAGTCTTCTGGCAAAAGCTCTGGGAGTTATTGATTGCCATGAAAAAGCTTCTTAAATCTGTCGTTCGGAGTCGACTTTAAATAGTAGGTCCCGGTATTCATGTATAAGAATAACACACACAACATGAGTGCTGCGAAAAGCTAGGCCGTAACCCTGACACAGGGTTGTAATGGCCAATTATGTATGTATGTATGTATGCTGCACACAACAAAACATTCCAATCAACTGTAAGTACAATAAATTTTTGCCAAGTTACTGTTTCTTATTTGTTTGGTTATAAAAGTCCAGTTATGAGTAAGGCAGATCTAGATTTTGTTTATTTACTTAAATAGATAGATATATCACAACCCATAGATTTTTACACTTCGCCTTACTGTATTGTTTCTTTAACTCCTTATATCAAGTATAAAAAAATTAGCTTTATTTTCATCCTTCCATTGCACGTTTGGTCCTCATGGTTTGAGCGTTCCCTCTATTATATATTCAAAAATGTTGCTCCATTCTTACTTATTCACAGGACATGTATATCTAAAAGTGATTTACTATATGATTGTCAGCCTTTCGCACAAATAGTTTAGGACTCTTTCAAATTCTGTACTCGCCGCTAACCCAGAATGACTCATATATTACACGCAGAGTTTTTTAAAAACACGAACAACAGTTTTAACTTCAAGAAGCCACTCTTTTGCGTCCATCAGCACAGTTCAGTATTACTGTTCTGAATAGTGAAATTTTCGATTCGACCAATACTCAAGGGTAAGCCCCTACTCATGCAGTGCATTGAATTTGGAATTTGAAGATAGATAGATAGATAGATTTTTTAAGAGCATTTTTGTTTATTAGACAAGTTGCTGTCAATTTGACCACCCAAAGGCCAGTATTATACCTTCACCCTTGAATGATCAACAGCAATTACCCCATCTGTCGGTGGATGTTGATTGTGAATGGTGAGCGTCTTCACTAAGTAGGACTTAAGAGGTACTGTAATCAAAAGTTTATTTTAAATAAGTCTCTTATACTATTTGGCGTAGTGAGAATATGGTTACAAAGTTTAAGCAGCTCAAGCCCACAAAACACAACTTAAACTGTTTACCATTAGATGCTGAAGGCTCGGATTCGAGCCCCAGGAAAAGTGATCAATTTTTTAAATTAATTTTTGTTTTGTCAGAAACGCTTTAATTAATGTTTACCTCCAATCCAGATTTCGAAAACGTTTCTAAAGAATCAGCAGACTTAAATTATGATTTTTAGTTTAAGACTCTCATTTAAACTATTTAAACCCCAACGCAACAACGCTCAGTAAGAAACTTCATATCATTTGAAAACTATAAATAAAACCAAAATTGATTGTTTTCTGTGATTGTGTTGAGCAATAATTTTACCACATAAATAAAAAACAAGAGTAGTTACTCTTCAAGTTCTGTATGAATATGGTTGTGGTATATGTAGAAAAAATATGTGAGAGAGAGAGAGAGAGAGAGTAAGTGTGGGTGGCCGAGAATTTTAAACGAAAGCAAAAATGTTTTATTTTTTTTTTGTTGGTGGTGTTGTAAAATAGTTGAGTTGATAGTTGGTTAACATATATGTTGTTTCGGCCAACAAATTGCAATTGACAATTTACTTTTCTGTAATTCTTGTTGTTGTTTTATATTTTGTACTGCCTGCCTTTGCCAAGCAATGAAATGTAAATTTTTACATTAATGCTCCAATAAATGGTTTCTGTAATATGATATCCATTAAATGAAACCGAAAAATAACCTAAAAAAAAAATACAAATAATAGAGAGAAAATACGATATAAACACAAGGAAACAACTAGCAAATGTTAGTCTGTATTCTAATGTTGTTGTGCACTGAAGGGAACCCAACATACATTCTCTTGAGAGATATTTCACTTCTCTTGAAAAAATTGTAGTAACAGGCAGGGATCTTTACCACTGTACTGTATTTTTTCTTTTTTTTTTATTGAGACCAATACTCAGGGGAAACCCCTACTAAATGCTGTGCATTTGTATTAGAATTTTCGTGGAAAGGACAGTACATATAAGTATTATTATTAATTATTATATATTATTATTAAGCGCCTTAGGAATGAGACAAATAGCTGAGAACTGATCATTCAAAGACCAGTGTTAAATCTTCACCCTTGAATGATCAACAGCAATTTCTGTATCGTTGCATGTTGACTGTGTGGTGAGTGCCTTCGCTAAGTAGGTTTTTAGCTGTTACTTCCCTATTTTAAAATAAAATAATGAAAAGCCTCTTATCGTTAAGGTGACGGATGACGACATTTGCAAAACCTCTAATCTGCTTAAGTGAACGGAAATGTTCCAGATTCAGATAAGGCGGCAGTCCATATGCTCACTAAATCAGTACTGGAAAAATATACACGAAGAAACTAAACTTATATACACACATTCGCACATACAAGGGATCGGTTAAGAAGGTCAAATGTAGAATTTTTATTTATGTTTCGTTTATTTCATTTACATCTTGTTCTACTGGTATATAAATTTTTGGGCCTTCAGGAGTTGGACATTAAAGATGCCAGAACCTTTTTGGTCCTCTTTCTTTGTTAAAACATTTTCTCAGAAGTCTTTACTTGGTAATGGAATAAGTACAGCGCTGTTTTTTTTTATTTAAGACCAATACTCAGGGATAAACCCCTACTAAATGCTGTACATTGTATTGGAATTTTTGGAAAGGACAGTACATATATTATTATATTATTATTAAGCGCCTTAAGAATGAGACAAATTGCTGTGAATTGATCATTCAAAAGCCAGTGTTATACCTTCACCCTTGAATGATCAACAGCAATTACCTCATCGTTGCATGTTGATTGTGTGGAGCGTGTGCGCCTTCGCTAAGTAGGTTTAGCTGTTATCTGCTACTTTCCCAATAGGTGGCGCTTTTTTCCTGATCATTCGTTTTTTGTTGACATTGGTAACTTCTTATCACTGCTAGTATGTTTTACAGAAAAAAAGTGGTTAAAGCTCCTTCCAGGATATTGAATACATTGCAATACAAATGCTTTTAATTAATTAAACTTAAATTGCTAAAAAATTTTACTTAAGCTTGTCATAGCTTTCAGCAGTTGTTATATTTGTGATTTTGGCAACACGTTTTAATGAACAAATTTATAATTTATTTTTGATAATCATTTGCCCATACTTTAGGGAATTCATTTGAAAAATTTAATTTTAAATTTTAAATATTTTCGCTCTAATTCATAATGACTCCTTAATTTAGGTTTTATCCATACATTAGTTATGAGACGTTATCTGTCTTATAAGCTCAAAATAAAAAATCTTATTCATAAACCTTTCATATGAGCAAATTAACTAATAAACGATTTTAATGTCATGCTGGCAATACCATGATGTTATTTCAGTATAGTGATGCACAATAAAAGCTATCGGTTACTTCGGTAATTTTTTAATATTCATAAAAATAATGTAATAGTAACACAATTATACATAAAATAGATGTGATTGAAGTAATATTTACTGCTATTAAAAAATAACTAAAATAAACTGAAAAAAAATAAAAAATAAATTTTTTTTGTAACACATTTCATAAACTAATGTTCAAAGTAATCGAGTACTCCCTTCCGTTTATTTGTTTGTGCATCACTATTTTGCTTAAATTTTTTTTATATTAAAATTAGTGAAAAATTAATATAATTTGGTAAACATGGAATTGGAGCAGAAAAGAAAACGTTCACGAAATTGGACAGAAGAGGATAAAGTAAGTAATAATGTGTTTTATAGAATTTTTAATTTACATTCGATATTTCAACAGACACTACTGAAAGAGCTTGTAAAAGAAAGAGTTGCTACAATTGAAAACAAAAATACGGACACGAACACCAATCAGAAAAAAAAGAAATATTGGATGGATATCGAAGAAAGGTAAATATATCCCTATTTTTAAAATATGTACATACATACTTATATGTATATACACTCATACGTAATATGTTCTATTACAAAACTACTTTCAGTTTTAACAATCTGTGTACAGGCGTCAAAAGAAATGTGCAACAACTAAGGTCACAATGGACACTGATAAAAATGCAGGATAAAAAAGAAATATCTGACCAACGCAGACAAATAAACAAAACTGGGGGTGGACCGCAGCCAGAAACCAGCATACCGTCTGCAAATGATATAACTATCTGGCTGCCCAATGAATTTCTTGTTGACACAAATGAATTTGATTCAGATACGAGTCTTATTGTTTCCGAGGTATGTATGAATGAAACAAATTACAAATCAATTAAGTTGTAATTTTATTTATCGATTTTTGTTTGTAAGGCCCAAGAAAAAGAAGACGACCATAATATTGTGGACTTAACAAGTGAAAGAAAAAATGCAATAGAATCGCAAGAAATTTTAGAAGAAGTGAAGCCGAAAAGTACGTCAGAATATATACAAAAAAATAAAAAGGTGAGAAGTAATAGTTTTGAATAATAGTGATTTTCAAATTTATAAATTAATAAAAGAAAAGCCATATTGTGTTATGCATTATTTTAAATACGAATGTTTGTTTTTAAATTAATTTATTGCTTTAGAAAAAAACAGAATATAGCGAAGATGTGGCAAACGAAAAAATAACTCAGATTGCCGAGGTAGAAGCCAAATGTCGGGAGGAGCTTCATCAGCTTCAAATGAAGAACGAGAAGAAGAAAGGACGAAATCTCGATTTAGAATATGAAGTTCTACAGGAGAAATTAAAATTTTATAAAAAGAGGTTTGATAGTAAGTACAACAATGTTCAGATTTATTTAATTGTTTTTGAAGTGATGTTATTTACATATGTATTTTAAATAAACTTATATGTATTTATGTGTTTAATTGTAAGTATAATGGTTTTAAAAATGTTGTTGTATAAACGTTTTTAATACAATTGTAGCTCTTCCTTCTAGTGATTGTACATTATTTTGGGTATTATTGTTTTCTTCTAATTCATTTTGTACACAGCTTTCCATATTATATTCATCTGAAATATTTTTACAGGTAATGATTAATGGAGTTAAAGGGAAACCATCCTAATATTTTTTTTATGAATTATTTTTGTATTCATTTGCTTTTTTATTTTTTCTTTATATTTTATCTTTTGTTTGTGATATGTAATATTATTTTTTTTTATTAACATTTTGCTAATTGTTATTTGTTCTTAATTTTTCTATGACTGTATATATCTACAAATGTATCTTTTTATCTATTGGTTTATTTCAACGTATTACTAAATATATCTCATTTTTTAATTTATGTAATTATTTTTTCATAATTCAATAAAGAAAAAAATTACAAACAAAATTATGGTTTTCATTTCTTAAATATTTACTTACAAATGGTAAGTATTAAATTGAATTTTCCCAAAAACATTTTCTAAATCTAAGTGCAAAGTATTTTGGATATGTATGTTACAGTCCAATTCTTAAATACAAAAGCAAAAATAAATACAATAGATTTCTATATTTGCCTCTGCATAGGTATAAATACAGAGGGAAATACATTCTGAATATACGAGTTTGAAAAAAGAACACGTAAATTTTAATTTTTACCTGGAACTAAGTCATTTTCTTCAATAGCGATATTGTGTAGAACGGCTAGAGCTACAATTAACGTTTTTGCGTTTTCAAAATTGATTTTTAAGCCATCAAGCAAACAACGAAAACGTTGCTTCCACACTCCAAAACAACGCTCCACCGTATTTCTTGTTGCAATATGGGCAATATTATATTTGCACTCTTTATGGTTTTGGGGTCTTGACAAAGGCGTAAACAAGTAGGTTTGGAGTTTATATCCTGAGTCACCTAACAGTCGTCCTCTAAATTCACCGTTTTCAAACCGTTGTTTTATGGTAGACTCATTAAATATTCGACAGTCATGAGTACTGCCTCTCCATCTTGCCACTACATCCCTTATTAAAAGTTTTGCGTCGCAAACTACCTATAAAAATAAAGAACTTTTTTCAGATAAAACTTTTTATTTAATTCTTATCTCAAATTACCTGCACGTTTAAGGAGTAGAATCCTTTTCTATTAATATAATATTGCGCCAAGTTACCTCCTTTCTTTTTTATTTTAATGTGGGTGCCATCAATGGCACCAATAACACCAGGAAAATTCCTAATGACTTTAAAGTCTCTCATCAAGCTTTCTTCTTCTGTGAGAGATTGCGGCATTTTTATCTTACTTCTTCCGAAGCGGGCTAGTGCTCGAGCAACGCGGGAACAGATTCTGCAAACCGTGGGTTGAGTCAGACCATGAAGGTCTGCCGCATCATCTTGAGTCTAAAAACTAATTGTAATTATTGTATACGCATAAGTTTATTAGCATTTTTTTCAACTTACCTCTCTTCGACCCCAACAGCGCAAAGCTACCAAAACCTGTAAATCAGGAGAAGTTCCATAGCCCTTTTTGTTCAACTTTATTTCTGGTTCGACCATTTTTATAATTTTTCGTACCGTAGACTTGTTAAATCGATATCTTGATTTAAAAAGACCATCCGGAAGGAAAAATGGGTTAACTCTTTCTTTGTAATTTTTTGGTCGTTTAGAAATTGGATTTTGTGCAATGCTGTCTGCAATCATTTACTATTTCACGAACACTTTTAATTATATAAATTCTAGGTACTTACCGATTCTTGTAATTATTTTTATTGTATTTATTGTATTCATTGTATTATTTTTCAAAATTTTTTTATTAAATACAAAAAATAAAAAGAACAAGTCGTCTTATTGTACGGATAAAGTAGGTAGAAACCTACAATAAAAATTTCACATTTATAAATGGTTTATGACGGCGTTAAAATATTGTTTGTTGTTTATGAATACAAAATTATGAGCTTTTGCTTATAAGGCCCTTATAAGCACGTTTTATCTCATTATGAATTAGAGCGTTTGACACAAATGTTCTCTATATTTCTATCACTAATCATGGTTATTGTAAAATAGATTAATTTACTCGTATGTTGAAAATAAATGACATCATCATTTGCATTTCTATTTGTTTAACTAATAAAACATATTCCTTAAAGAGTTATAAATTATGCAATTTCGCACAAGTTGCAGAGACTGTAATTATTTAGTTTTCTCTAAGAAATTAATAATGCATTTAATATGCAAAACATGCCAGTCATTTCGTATTATTCTATTCGTAAAACGTTAATTAAGCCACTTTACAGCAAATTCTTCATACTAAAGACTGTTGCTTGACAACTTTGTATACCACATTTAATCGATACTTAATTGTGGAGCTGCTTAATAAATGTTATTAACAAATGACATATTTTTCGTATGCCCCTATTTCTGCTCCACATTTTTATGGTGGAGGCATTTTAAGAAACCTATAATTAAATATTTTCTTTCAGTGTACTTCTATTGCGTTTAAGAAAGCATGTTGTGTTTGTAAAACATGTTGTATGTACTAGTACATAGAATTTCCATTACCAGTTGATTTTAAAAAAAATCTCTGTGGTATGCGTAGCAATTACGCATTGAAGGCTGTTACGGTTACTGTGGCTGTTGTTGGTACGTTTGTATGTCATCTTTATTTCATTTTCTTTATGTTTTTGTTGTTTTTTTTTCAAAAAGTTATGATAGACATTAATTAGTGTGTTATTATTATTATTTCTTTTCATATATTTTTAATTATTTTTTACATGCAACATGTGTTTAACGGTTGTTGGGAAGATTGAAGAAAAATTCATATAAAATAGAATTTTAAATACATATTTACATAAATATTTAATATTGCTAATTTATCTAAACATCAGATTTATAAAAATGCATATTAACGACTATTCTGCTAATTCAGTGAAGAAAGTTTAATTGAAAAGTTATTAGTCAGATGTGCAAATAAAAGGTGTTTTTTTTTGCGCTTTTTATTTGTAATTTAATCAAAGCTAAAAAATCAGTGCAGGAAATATTGTCGAAACATGTTATTCATTTAAAAAAGTAACCCATTCCCTGTTTTTATGAAATATAATATTGTGCAAGTTCTTCGCCACGGATGATAAGCATATCATCGCATAAAATTAAGTCTTCATTGACCTGGTGTATGGTTAACTTGATGTATCCAAATACTGTTGCTACAGTGAATAGAGCGAATAATGCTCTTGATTTTATTAGACATTGGGCAAAGGATTTTGATGATATTGCTAAATTCTGGAATATATTTCTGTAGTTTGGAATTCGTAGTATAGTATTCAGTGGCACAAAAATATATAATTTAGAATTTCTTCTTAATGATATGGGATTGCTTCCAAAGAAAAAAGTATGAAATCTTTTCAAACTTGAAAATATAAGGAAAGCAGAACATTTATTTTCTATTTTGATAGATTCTTTCTTGCTTAGCCTCGAAATTTTCACTTGTGAAACGGGTGACTATCTTTTAAGCATAATAATGATACCAAATATAAAGCCAAGGTGAACATTAAGTGGCTATAGGTAAATAATATTAAGTTCATGGAATTGCCTCCACAATCACGGGACCTAAATCCAATAGAAAATTTACGGTGTATCTAAAAAGAATTCTACCGAGAAGTTCAGTTCAAAATAATTTTACGAATTTTAATAATTTTTCGTGGACTGTCACCATTTCACGACTATCAGTAGCTGCTTCTAGCTAGAGTTCTGCCGCAATACTTGACATACCTCTATATAATATACATATAAAATAGTGAATTCCAGCGTATTCTTTTTATTTCAAAAAATGAATTTTTTTATTTATGATATCAGCAACATATCTAACTATTGTATAACGACATTGTAGTTATGTATACATTGTACTCTTGCAATAATACAGTTTTATTTTAAAACATGATACTTTTCATTTGATACCACTATATTCTTCCGATACCTACTTGGTACTCGGTTGCAAAGTATCGATACCAGAAACAATTTTTTTATTATTTTATTTTCGTCCGGGACATTATTTTTCCAAAGTTCTTGATTCCTAGATTACTATTTTGTATTACTTTCCAGGCTTTCAGGTTCTGTAATTTTTTGTATGCTGAATTTGTTTATTCTAATTGTACTGCTGTTGATCCAATCAGAAGTTTATTTGTTAACTTAAATTGATATCCAAAAATATCTATCTAACATAATTCAGTCAAACTCGTATGATTTTGTTTCTGAACTGTTGTATATGATTCTTATTTTTAAAGTTTTATTTTAGTGTTTGCTAATTATATGTATGACTTGGAGGTATGTACATATGTACTGATTATGAAAAAATACTGGGTAGCTCTACTTTTTGAAATATATATGTGTACACATTCCGCTTGTTTTCGTAGCGCAGAAGTAGCAGTCGTCAGGATGGTTTCAAGGTTTAGGCCAAATCATAGGTGTTACGAACATTACTGCATCTCTTTTTCTACTGGGCCATAATCGTAGAAATACCACACAGTTCTGGCATACTATATGAGGAACTCACGGCAGTTATAGCAAACACAAGCAGGATTAAGCAGACGATATATTATTAACGAATCCGTATTGATAACAACAATAGTGTATATTTTAGTTTTCAATAAATAATGAAAATCTAAATAAAACTAGAATTTGAGGGCAGTTATCTATAACTTAAAACAAGAGCTGTTACGGAAAACTTGTTGATGTATTTAAAAAATACACGTCATTTTGATATAGAAACAAAAAAATCCCAAGAAACAACGAATTTTTGGTCTTTTCTTGACCAGTGTAATAATAAGTAAAGTGATAAAATGATAAAAAAAAACCTTCGCTTCCTTAAAATGATTCAGGTCATCTTTAGTTTTGGAGTAGCGTTGCTTTGCAATTAAAATAAGAAAAACTAATTTACAAAAAATCACTCTCTTTTAAATAATCAGCTATTCTTCCTATATTTCACTATCCAATGACTGTTGATGTCGCTTTAAACTTCTCTAGTAAATATTTTTAATACAATTTTAAATATTTATTTATTTAAAAAAGGAAAGGGCAAAAACCCCTTTTTGTTAGTCTTCGATTAACGTCCGGATTAGAGTTGTTGGTTTATAAAAAATTTTCAATTCAACCTGTGTTGTTAAAGGGGCAAACAAACACACACAAAAAATATCCTGAAAAGAAAGAAATACAAAAATAATATCAACAATGACACATTTGGTCAACTTTAACCCAAACATTTAAACTTTCTAGTAAATTAATAATTAATAGAATGCCACAGGCAACAGTACAACACAATGATTATAACAACAACGAACAATAACAATGTGTTTTAACCCCTTAACATATGCTTCAAAAAATATTTAAACAAACACCCTCTATTACACGCGATTTTCCTTATGACCCATAATATCCGAACTTTTTTTTAATTTCTTTAAAAGAGTATTATTCCAAATTCCAATACGCGTCTCATATTGTAAGCTATTTTTTTATATCTTCCCTGTTATTTCCCTTTTCTTCTTTAATATCTTATTTGTCTAAAGCAAATGCAAGTAAAAGTAGAGATAGAAAAACCTTAGCGTTTAATGTATGAACAAAATGTTTAAAAAAATCATAGTGTAAATCGCTTGTTTCACACACACACACATATATGTAAGCAATGCAAAAGGATATTTCAGTCTTTGTTATTTAAAATATTTCCATACAGTCAAGAATGAAAGAAGAAGAGTTGAAATGTTTACTTATAAATGTGGGTATACAAGTATGTGTGTGAATAGACAATTTTTTTAAACAAATTGTATTTGGGTCAGAAGTTTAATATAAAATAAATTAATAAAAAAATATATAAAAACAGACTATTTAACACCCTACAACAACATGTGATCTTAAAGAACTACCACTTTTTAAGGCGTTAAAAACATAAGAAAATAAGTTGCTTTTAACGCACGTATAAATATAATCTGAAAAGATTTGCGTTCGCAAAAAGCGAATTTTATATTTTGTGTAAAAAGGCTAAAAACAAACTGAATGGCTTGGGATTTGTAACACAAATTTCTGGTGAAGAGCAGCATGCGCAACAGAAGCCACGCATGTGGAAATGAATATTCATCAACAAAAATAAACAACGAATATTTCTGCTGCGGGTATTTATAAAGCACACGTATATATCTTATTTCCGACGTTCCACACATTTTTGAATTTTTTTTTTAGCTTTTAATTGAAAATTATATACCAACTTCTAAAAACATAAGTTTATTTTCTTTAAAGCCTCTATAAATCCAGATTGTTATATATTCTTTCCACACACGACTCGTTCGTGTTTTTAAATTAAATTTCGACTTATCCTGTCCACGACAAAAACATCTTAAAAACTAACCCTTACCAAAAACATCTATTTACTAAATACTACACTACGGCGGATACGAAATTGCAATTATAAGTATTTAAAATTTTGTATGCAATATTAGTTTTTTTTATTCAAAAAAAATATTTATTAAGCCAGTGTTATCATGTCGTCGTGCGGATGTGTATATGCTCTATCCGCCATTTTATATATCTTAAGTTAATGATGCAACTTTAGGTTTCGTTTTCGTCTATTTATCACCGAAACTGGACGAGATATCTGAAAACGGATTGAAGATTTAAAAAATTAGGGGTCGAAAGCTAAATTGGCATCATTAACTTGAGATATATAAAGAATATCAAATGGCTGATGGAGCACATAAACTCCCACACAGCGATATCTCTTTCAATTAATGGGTGGCGTAGTGTAGTAGTGAGAGCGCTCGCTAACAACACCAATCAGCCCGGGTTCGAGTCTCAGTACAGGAGAAAGAGAAGAACAAAAAATTTGTGCCGCATTTCAAAGTTTTAAATAAACTAAAAATATTTAAGTATATAAGTATATATGTAAGAGGTTCCCTCCATCTCCAAGAAGTGCATCCTTAAGAAAGCTGCTCACTGACATTCCACTCTATTCACCTTTGACCTCTTAAATTAATCATCAGTACCTTGAATCACTTACTTTTAACAATACAATATTAGCAAAAGTAGTCGATAATTTTTATTGTTTGCAGTAACGACTATGTGATTCACTAAGTACACTTTAACGGAAGCCGACAACTATAGTTTTCTTTATGTTTAAATTACAATAATGGGGCAACACCGTATAAAATCAGTCAGTTACTGGGTAATTGGTAATTAAAATGGATAAGAAGTAAGCAAAGTTACAAGCACACAAGAATGGTTCTTAAACAAACTAGTTAACAGCGTAGACACATTAACCTTGTCGCCTCTCTCCAAAATTTCAAAATAAAAAAATTTACGATTTTCCAACTGAATAAAAAGCGTAAAAATTTTTGTCGTTGGTTTACGACAATCAGAGTGGGCAAACAAACAAAACATTTCGCAAACGTTACAACAAAGTCATACACTTTTCAAAGTTTTTTTAATGGTATTGTACAAGAACAAAACCAAAACAAATACTTTCTAAATGAGAAAGAGCGCAAATGAAACAATTAGCTTTTCGCTCTTGTGCTTACTTTGTTATTCCGTTACATTCATATAATTTGATCTTTTTTCTCTTCTTCTTTTCTTTTTCATCTCATTCATTTTTGTTTTACCTAAGCACATTTGAGTTAGGGTATTTGTAGTGCTCAAAACAAAAACAATATACACAGCTAAATGGGACAATATCTCTCACTGTTTTTGTTTTGTTTTTGTTTTACTCATTGTAAAAAACAAATCAAATTGAGATCAAACGTTTCGTTTTGTTTATTTTCCTACTCTGCTTCTCACCTGTTTAGAAACGGTAAACGAAACCAAATCTAGGAACGGAAAACAAAATATAAATTTTCTAGTAACGGATATTTAAAAAAAAATATGATACTTGTATCCTAAATTAACCCTTTGATGTCTTTAATCATGAACTGACCAGGTGCAGTAAACTTAGAACTAAAAACTGCTCTTATTTTAAGCTAAATTGTATAGCAAACACTGCTTTTGCTTTTTTAATTTTATTAAGAACTAAACTTAGAATCTCGCTAAAGTTAAAGGATATTCTAAAATTAATTTAGAGACACTTTTACTATTTTTGTTATTTATTTTTTTAAAGATGTTATTTGGAGAACAATTAAAAAAGTTTTTTTTACTTAATACCTTAAATACTGTTTTAATTAAGAAAGTAAAAGTTTTTTCATATTAAATATTTAATTAAAAAACTAAATCTTGGGCGACAACAACAATAATAACTTTTAAATAAACTACTTTTTATAATTAGCAATTAATTATAAAAGAAACAAAAGTACGACAAAAAACAACAACGTAATGATATTCATGCTGATTTTAACTTGTCGTTTAGTTTTAACGTTTGCTGCCACTTAAGCCAGCCAAAGCAAAAAAAACGAGAGTTTAACTGGCAATAAACAGTTGACTTTAGCTGTCTAATGGTAGTAACAGTCATTCGTGGTGGTAGTCTTAGATGGCTGGTTAAAGGTTTTATAAGAAGTTTGTTTTTTTTCTCTCTTTTTTTTTTTTTTTTTGTTTTTCTTTTTTGTAAGTAATGGAGCCATAATTAATTTTCATTAACTTGCTTGGCAGCCAGTCAAAAACACTACTAACCAACATCTGAAATAAATCCCACCATAAAGCCAAAAATGCAAAACTTATAAAAAATATAAAAAAGGAATGTTTAGACAACCGTCTTGCCAAGAGAAACAACCCTCGTTAGCTAAACAAAAAAAAAAAAAAAAAGAAAAAAACAGCAAAAATCATTGACTCTGAAGGAGGTGGAAAAAAACAATTTTTGTGTGGTTTTATTGAAAGTTTTGTCAGTTCATTTACTTTCATTTTAGAAAAGGGCAAAAAAAACACTACCACTGTTACTGTTACTACTCGTAAAAACAGTTTAAACTCTTTATAAAGGACTTCTATAACAATGGCTTTGAATAACAAGTTTTTCTTCAAATATTTTCTAAAGGTTCTGCTAAACGAAATTCTGCTGTGCCATTCTCATATAGTCACTATTGAAAGTAGTGTCTCAACATTATTAATAAAAAAACAGAAACAAAAAAACTTAAAATGTTGTTAAAATTCAATGTTTAACAACAAGTTGGCGTCAACAACATCATGTCATAGAATACTTTTGTGTAAAAGACACAGAGAAAAAACAGAAAACAAACAAGTCATAATGTTGTCTTTGCTACCATTTAACAACGTGCCACACATAAAACAACACAACAGAGAAAAAAACATGTGCGATAGTTGGCGATACTTGACTCTTAATAATTTTTCTTTAATTCTTGGCTTTTGTTACTACTGTTGCTGTTGTGTTTGCCATTTTAATAATTACTTACGACAAGAGTAAAACACTTCATAAATGCCTTTTTATTCAAGTGTTTCCTTTTTTTTTTGTTTTTGTTTTTGTTTTACTTTTGTATGTGTGGGTTGCTCATGTAACAAGTATATTAGCAGCAACACTAGTAACTGTAGTAGCAGCTGTGTCATATTCAACAACATCTTCAAATACAATCAGACAACCAGCCAACCAAACAAAGCAGCCAAAAAAAAAAAAAAAAAACCTTTACTTTTCAACTACTTTTGCTGTTATTGAATTGGAAGAGACAACGACAATCGAATATTTAACAGTTGATGGCCAAAAAAACTTTTATTGTATGTCAAGCAGAGCAATTAAAGACTGCATTTAACGCGTTAATGGTATTCAGGACTTTTATTTAACTTGTCAGTGATTCAGGACATATGTATTATTACGAACATATGTATGCACTTATATGTACATTAGACCGTACCTCAAAAAAAGTTTCCCCTCTAATATAAAATATTTCTGCAAGGAGAATCCGCAAACTTTTTTTTTTTTTGCCGAACGAAGGGGTCTTCTCATCAGTTTTTTCGAAATCAAAACTTTTATTATTATTTTTTTTTTTTATTTTTTTCTAAAAAAAATCTTTTACTTGTAAAAGAAAATTGGTCATGTCAGTATTCCAAAACACATTAGAGCTTGTGTTAGGCAAGGTAGTCGCCGTGGTCTAGTGGTTAGCGTGTTGGCTTACTAAGACATGAGCCCTGGGTTCGACACCCAACTCCGACATCTTAAAAAAAATATATATGAAAAAAATATTTCTTTCGGCGACTACCTCTCAGCAGTCATCTGGCAAAAGGTCTGAGAGTAATTAATTGCCATGAACAAGCTTCTCAAGTCTGTCGTTTGGAGTCGACATTAAAAACTGTAGGTCCTGGTACTCATGAGTGCTGCGAGAAGCTAGGCGGTAATCCTGACACAGGGTTGTAAAGGCCAGTTATGTATGTATGTATGTTAGGCAAGGTTGTATTCTCTCTCCACATTGTTAATCTAAACATTATTCTCGATTGGATGTTGCAACGTGCATTATTGACTATAAGCGCTATAACTTAAGCACTAGGGTGACCAAAAAAAACCGATGTCGTAATTTTGTTCGTCTGGACCCCACAAAGCGATTCCCCTTTTTAGATATTGAGATAGCCGAATTTTAAGCTCAATTAAACGACGTTAACCCGTGCCGCTCGTTGATCAAAGATTGAAAATATCCAAATTTTTGGCCAAAATGCTGACATATGGAGCCATAACTCCAGAACCGTAAGTAATAGAAACACGATTAATATCTCAAAAGAAAGCTAATATTGTTCTTCAAAATTTATATTATATATATAATTGTTGTTATTTTAAGTCAACCCGAGTTATAACAGCCTTTAGGCCAAAAAACGTGACCTGGTACCATTAGGATCATACTTAGTATATTTTGTAATAAGGTGATAAATTTCCCTGTTTTATATCTTTAGTTTTAAAGTCTAATAAAAGACAAGCAATGCTGATAAGTCTAATGACATTTTTTATTTTAAAATTTTGGCTATCTCAATATCTGGAAAGGGGAATCGTTTTGTGGGGTCCAGACGAACAGGATTCCGAAATTTTTTTCCCCCCCATATAAGATTTGGTCACCCTATTAAGCACTTAACACAAGACTTGAAGATCTGGATTACATGCAGTACATCTGTCTCTAAAAATTGTTACAGCCAAACAAAGCTCGATTCTGTACAGTCAAAAACATATAGAATAGCCTTGTTGATAAAAATTTTCAAAACTAATATTATGCGAATCAAACTTAACCTTCATAAGGTCCTCAAAATTACTGACGTTAAAGGTCTTCGGGTCAAATTTGAGCCAAGTAGTAAATTTCTTATTTGGACAATAATTTGCTTTACTAGAGTGAATTAATATAGCTTAAAAGTTATTTTCTACAATATCCAGGAAAAACTGTATTTTTATATGCATTCATTTCAAATTTATATCAATATTACAAAATTAATGCAAGGACTTTATATATGAAATAATTAAATTTAATTTTATTATAGAAAAATTTATTACTGCGTTATTTATCATTGTATTGGGTACATAAAATAACCGTTTTAGAATGCTGCTTACATAAAAATTTTTTACAAGTAAGACACACTAATGGTGTTTTGTTATCAGTTTTGGGACATAATTGACATCGACATCTATTGGTTGCCTTTTCCACCGGTTCACTATTTCTTCGGATTGGGTTGAAGTTGGCGGTTCTTCGTTGAGTTAAATCGCGTATTTTGTTTGCAATATCTCGTGAAAATGGTACTCTTGGTAATGTTTTTCGTTTTTTCATATAAGAAGTAATAAGCTGCATACCTAAATTCTCTAAGAAGTATCGGCGTTTAGCTAAGCAGCCTTCGTTCCAGCCCTGATTAGCGGATGTAAATAAAATAAAAGCATTGTACGCTGATATATCTAATATATTACTAAATACCACTTGAGGCCATCGATTTGTCTTCATAGTATAACAAGACACAACTTTCTCCAATGTATCTATACCACCTTTGCATTGTTGTAATCTAATACTACTTGTGGCTTTTTGTCTGCGCGATTACTAACTTCTGAGCTATAATTCAAATTACTGAGTAGATTCACTGACTTGTTTTTTAGGGATATAAGACAAGAGGGTGGTGTCTTTGGTAAAACAGAAAAAACGAAGAATTTATAGGTCTGCCTTTCGTTGCCAATATTTGTGGTGGTAATTCCGGCTTGTTTTTATGTATACTTCCTACTAGTCATTTGTTTTTTTAACTTCTGCCCCAGTTCATATGATGTGCAAAAATTATTTGTCGTGACGTTATGATCTTTTTGAGTAGCTGTCAAATCGAGAACAAACCCGCATATTTTATTTACTTTCAGGCATGCCTTCTATTTCTTTGACTCTATAAGGTTGAATATTCCAGGCATAACTTCTTTTTATTGATATGGTTGCTCCAAATATCGGTCTACCTTTCTCAGAATCCCATAAACTTTCTGTAGTTTCATTATTTGATCGAAACACTCCAGTTAATAAAAGTAATCCAATAAATGCGAACATTTCGTCATCGTCAATATCACTCCAATCATTACTAAAGACACGTTTACCCTCAATATTGGTATATTCATTACGGGAGGTGAAAAAAATAATTGAAAGCTAGATATCTCTTCCTCTGTAATTCTTGAACAAAAATAATGTGTCGAACTGGTTATCATGCTGATAACATTCTCCCTCGAAACTCTTCCATATGCACTTGTACAGGGTTCCTTGCAAACTCATATATATATTTGAACATTTGTTCATGTCATTGTCGGAGCAACTGCAATGTTATCACTATCAGTAGGACTATCTGATGGTTCAGCATACTCTACATGGTCTTCGTTTTCTAAACAAGGTTCATCACCGTCTGATAATTTATTTAGCATGCTTTCTAATTCACTATCCCTCATTTTGCGACAAAGAAAATAATGAACACTAATCTTAATCTTAGACACGTATTATAAAAGTTCTTTGTTTACTCTACGATAATTTGATCTACTATCTTATTACATTCAAACCAAATGCACGGGTATTGCCCTTTTTCATACAAATTTATTTCTATCAAAGAATAAAAAAAGGTCAGTGTGATGAAATAAAAAGCGACAGATATATAGCTATGAATGTTTATTTAGAATTTACTGATGTCAAAGTTATTGTAAAAATTGATTTACGACCAATGAGCATCAGAAAAACTAACTATTTTACTTCGGGTCAAATTTGACCCGAAGACCTTGTGTGTAAAAAAATTTGTTACTGAAAAATTTTTACAAATATTCATTCAAAAACATTAAATTTCTATTTAGTTTTAAAATTAAATAAAAGTCACAAAATATCAAAAATGAGAATTACTCATTCGTAGAAAAAAATCAGTTTTTCTACTAAAATGGGTCAAATTTGACCCGAAGTCCTTATGAAGGTTAATAACACAACGTCCTTTCGAACTGTAAGCAGAGTTTTCGGAGAAGTCTCGTCTCTTTGTTTTCTCAGCAGAAATTTTACGGCGTCCCACGGTTTTAGTTCTTTGGCATATAGAATGATGATATAAGTATGGCCTGCACAGCATCTCTTCGAAAACAAAAAATGCATATATTTTGCTGGTGTATGAAGTCTACCTTCTTGTGTTGTTGCGGGTTGTGAAATACACCTGTAGGGAATATTAACTCCACTTAGGCAATTATAAACCATTGTCTACTGAGTATTCTAATAATTATTCTGCCCAGAAACAATAGCTAACCTTTCCCTATAATAAAAGAAATTTTAATAAAAAATGTTTTTAAAAATTTTGTAGAAAATCAGACTTAGCAAACCTGGCTATTAAACAAAACTTGTAGAGAAGTCCGGTTCAGATTTGGAAGTATATATATTAAGATATATGCTTCACATTTGATTTGGAGATAGAAAAGAGCTTTTAATAGGCCCTTGGGAAGAAAATATGCTATCTTTGAGGAATAATAGTATCGATAACATAATGACAATAAATTAAATTTTTATCCCCCTTTTTCTAGTTCGAAGCATCACCTAATAGTATTAGATTTGAAATTCTCGACGTGCGTCAGACTTTGGGTCATATGGGCTTTGTTGAATATACATCAAGACTAACGCGAATATAAGTGGCCCCAAACAAATTAATTGTTGCTGACTTATCAGCATTAATAGTTACTTCAGGTAGCCTTCCATACCTTCTATTTGATAATTGAGCAGAGATACCAAAACATTAAATACCTTGTACGTTCTAGTAAGTATTTCCATGTATTGATAAACTTAGCCACTGTGTACAACGACCTGCTAATATTTTATTATAAATAAAGCTGTAAATAAGCTATTAGAAATCAGCATTTAACTGTAGCTCGTTTTCAATTAATTTAAAATAGCAGGGAGTTTAGTTCATTTATGAGAAGTACCTCTCGTCCCAGTTAGAATGTTGTATTTAAAGTATTTGGTGGCAAATAAGTCCTCACTTTTCAGACCGGCAGTTTTGTCAATACGCTGAGGTAATACTTATTTAAAAAGCCGTACTTTATAGCTTAATAATTAATAGTGCTAAGCTTTTGTAGTACTTGTTTCAGTCTCTCTGTAAAAAAAAACATTGATAGTATACGATGTTTTATTAAAAACAGAGTTGGAAAATAAACAAAACGAAACGTTTGATCTCATTTTGTTTTGTTCTCTACAATGAGTAAAACAAAAACAATCAAAAAGCAGGGAGTGCGATTGTCCCATTTAGTTTTGTATATTGTTTTTTTTAGCACTACAAATACACTAACTCAAATGTGTGTGGGTACAACAAAAAATTAATGAGAAGAAAAAGAAAAGAAGAAGAGAAAAAAGAGCAAATTATACAAATGTAATAACAAAGCAAGCACAAGTGCGAAAACCCAATTGTTTCATTTGCGCACTTTCTCATTAAGAAAGTATTTGTTTTAGTTTTGCTCATGTACAATACTATTAAAAAAATTTTTAAAAGTTTATGACTTCGTGGTAACGTTTGCGAAATGTTTTGTTTGTTTGCCCACTCTGTATAAAATTAACAGACTTGTATTATTTTACAAAACTAATTATATTGTGATTGGTTAAGAATGGCTCTGTTTTTTATTTAATCTCTTAGAGAATAATTATTAATTTTTTTTTAATTTAATTTATTAAAAATGGAGACACTCTTTATTGTTTACATTCCTTTAAATATCTTTCCTATCGATAACTTGTGCTCTGCATAAATGTTTCTATTGATAGCTTTTCTCCTGACAGACCATCTCTTACTTAAGAGTCATTCAAACTGTTTATTGCCATAAACAATTTCAGGCTTAAAAAAGTTATTGCCAAACATGTACTTGAACAGTAAAATAAATATGAGTTACTTTTAAACAAAGTGAGATAAATAAAGTGATCATTTTCACAATTAGAATGTAATGAATAGAATAGTACCTTGACAAAGAAGAAGAAGTATTTTTGTTAATTTATAAATAAAAAAAAAATTCTGTTGCGCTTTTTGTTCAAATGAAACAAATAAATGAAATTAACCTTTCAATTCCGTGGCTTTGATTTCACTGCCTCTCAACTAAAATAGCAATACCGGTCTTGTCGGTAGGCATGCAGTTTTCAAAATTAAAAACAAATTGTGCCATTTCATATATACATATTTACATACCTATGTATATGTACATTCATAAATATTTATATATGTTTGATAGTCACTGATAC
Organism: Metopia argyrocephala; assembly: GCA_963576795.1. Lineage (NCBI taxonomy): Eukaryota > Metazoa > Arthropoda > Insecta > Diptera > Sarcophagidae > Metopia > Metopia argyrocephala. Next base: position 166,995,768 of record OY756208.1, on the reverse strand, counting down.
CAAACTATTAGGAGATTTGGAAAGAAGATAGCTAAAAGTAAATTTCGTATGCACCTTACACCTTATTTTTTGTAAAAAAAAAGAAAACACCACACAAACCAATAGTACAAGCAAGAAATATAACGAGCGATTTCGATTGCAATTTGAGGTCTCCATAACCAAAACATATAGTATAGTGGTTAGAACGCTAGCACAGAAACTCAAATGACCGAGTTTCAATCCCAGCGAGGGACAAAAATTATAGAATGAAATTAGCGGTTTTTCTAAAAATTATAATTTAAAAATAACGTCCTCCCTTCTAGAAGACCATCTTCAAGAAACTGCTCCTTGACATTTCCAGTCTATTCCACCAAAAACAAATGATCAGGAGTACAGCGCAGCCACCTTCTGGGAAGATAACAGCTAACCTACTGAAGACGTTCGCCACTCACATTCAACATTCACTGACAGAATGTGCAATTGCTGTTGATCCCTCAAGGGTGAAGGTATAACACTGGCCTTTGAGTAGTCAAATTGACAGAAACTTCTCTCATCAACAAAAAAGGCGCATAATAAATAAATTAAATAAAACTTATCTAAATACATATGTACTTTCAAATTCCAAACTAAGTATTGGTGTTGAAAAAAAAAAAAATATGGTGTAATGATAGATTTATTTACATGGCTTATCGGCTTAAATTTTGAATAGTAATGCCAGCTCTGCTCAATATCGTCTTAAAAGTTCGCAGGAGTGATGGGCGTTCTTTAACGGCAATATCGCCGACTTTTGCGTTGTTTCGTAATAGTAGACTGAAGCCTAAGCGGTAATAATAATAATGCTAACGTGTTTTGAAAAACACATATATTTACTACCTTCCAAAGAAACGATTAACGATGAATGAAATGAAAAGAAAAATTTTGATTACAAATTACTCCCTCAGCAGAATTTGGGTTCGAGTGACTGTTTTTTGTTTCTCAAACTCAGGTGGTACTGCCATGACAGATTTGTTTCCGAAAGATAAAATCATCGCACAGCCAACTAGCTAATCTACAGTAACAAAATTCTTTTAAATTTTTTATTTTAAAAGGGATAAAAAAAATTGGGGTATAAAAATGAGAAAAAATTATTTTTCTTTTTTTTTCAACAAGAACTGCCGTTTCTCTAAAAACCGCCATTATTCTTGTTTCTTATATTACTTTATTGATTATTATTTTGTATGTATTTTGTTTAAAAGGCCGGGCGGATTATTAATTTTCAGTTGTATTTTTAAAAAGTTTGTTCAGTGATTTGAGGGCTGTCAGCCTGTTTCATGTGGCCCATAAAAATATTTAAATATTCAAATTAAATTTATTAACACTCTAAAAGTCAATTGATAATTAAAGTAATAGAGGTTTTCATGCAATTTTAATGAAATTTGTTACAAAAGTATGTGTTGCTGTTTCGCTCAATTCTGCATGTGTTGTATTCTTTTTGTTTTATTAAAATATGTTATTTGTATGCAAATATAATTAAAATAATAACTTAAAACGAGGGTTGGCAATTAAGTTTGAATATTCATCAAATTAAAAATCAAATAATGCAAATCTTATTACAAAAAGCTTAAACGCTAAAAAACACTGAAAAGACCAACCGAATGATATATATAGGGAACTTAAATGAAGAGATCGTATGCTCAAAATGTATGAACTTCAAGCACGGTTTTTCTTGAAATTTGTGGTTTAAGAAATTAGTTCTAATAATATTAATAATATTAATAACATTGACATCCATCCCTGCACTATGTTGAAGAGAAGATAAAATCTAAAAAGAGCAAGAGCATCAGTATTTCTTTTTATTATGTACGTGTTTGACTTCGACGTAAGCAGAATTTGTTTTCTTATCACGCGTTATAGGCAAAGAGATTTCTGGACATCACTGATTTAGAGCATGGGAGGGAGCAATGAAATTTTATGTATTAAATTTTGTAGCTCTCACTGCTATCATTCTCCAGATATAAATGAATCAATACTTGATTCACATGACAGTTACCATGCTCACTTGACGCTCGATCTTTGACTCATGATTTGTAATGACTATGAAAGTATTAAGACTGAATTTACGAACTTTAATTTTAGCCATTCACCAAATAGAGAAAAATCAATATTTAGTTTGTAGAGAAGAGTGAAGTTCTGGCACCGTTATGAACACGACAGTTTAAGTTTCAATCCTGAGACATCCCATATATTCTTTACACATCAGTGAATGTAACAAAACCCTTGTGTGAGGAAGACATAATCATTAATACTCCAATTGCCTTGTATGCAGATTATTGCCGGCCACTAGAACACAGAATAGGTGAAGTTAAAACTTTTTTTAATAGTATTTAGTTTGTTTATGGGGTAGCATGCCCAGGTATCATACTGTGCTCACTTTTTAACTGATGATTTTTATTGTATGGCGTCAGACACATGGATCGAATTGAGAGATTCTTACTATTAACATTTTAAAGACATAGAAAAATAAATATTTTCTTTATATAGGCGTGGCACAGCCCAGTTCCAATTCTTAAAATATAGTTTCTACTACACATACAGTGAGATACTGTAAAAATTTGAAGAAAATCGGTCCAGCAGTTTAACTATCTACAGACTTCAAGCCCACACATAAACATTTATTTTTATAAAGTTGCAACAAAGGAAATAAACTACCAAATCATTTAACGAAAGCTACCAATATTATTATAATTGGACCAAAATTCAACTCTACTCATAACCTAAAGTTAAAAGTGAGATTGTTCTTATATTTTTACTCTCTGTTTTTAACACCCCTCGCATAAACACAGAAATTTGTATATATTTTAAATATAATTCAAATATTTGCATATTTGTGCGGATGCTTTTATATGCGTTTTTAAATAATGACTCCATCTATACCGTTTCATCTAATGAAACATTATGAAAACATTATATACATATATATACAGTACAAACTCGATTACTGCAACTAATAGAAAATTGGGCAGTTGCGATAACCGCGGTAGTTGCGTTAACCGAGTCATAAATTTTAGCCTTGTGCAAACCAGATGCGTTGGTGCAGGCTAAAAATTTAATGCGTTCCTTGCTTACTTTTCTAATACCATGACGTTTTTTAAAATTTGAGCACCATCCGTTGCTTGCATGAAAATCACAACGACTTTCATTAATTTTGTTATGTAGTCTTTGACTTTAAGATTTCAGACGAAATAGGCATATTTAATTCTTTTTGTTTTAAAAACCATTTACACAGAGCTTTTTCCATTACTCGATACTCACAGACTCTAATTACTATACGCTTTCCTGGGCCGGATTCAGCATTCGTAGCAAATTTAATTAATTTTGATTTATTTTGCTTCATTCTGGTTATTGTTGATTTATGCACATTGTATTCCTGGCATAATGCTTTGACCGATATATTTTTTTCAAGTTTATTCAAAATTTCACTCTTTTGTTGAATGGTTAATTTACTGCACTTTGTCACCTTCTCCATTTTTATGCGTTTTTAATACTGTGACTGATTGCGAAAATCTTTTCACCAAACTGATAAAAAACATCAGACACGAGTTGCTTGTCTGTTTTTATGAAAACTATTTCAAGAAATAACTTAAAATAATGCAAAAACTATACAGAGAACAAAAAAAAAATTGAGTTAAAACAAATAGTTGCGTTTATTGAGGTAAATTTTTGAAAAAGTTGCGTTGACTGAGTCTACAATGCATTTGATTCAGGTGTTGCGTTAATCGAGTTGTTGCGCATAACGAGAGTTGCAGTAATCGAGTTCGCACTGTACTTACTTATGTATAAGTATATATGTATTTATAAATATGTTTTATTTTCACCATTTAAATTTCTTGTTAATTTGCATTCATTTCATCAATTTCATCAAATTTCATTATTATGAGCATAATTATCGCCATGACTATGTTGATATTCATTAAGGTTATTGTATGAGATAATTATAATTCTTATGATTATTTTTAATATTATAATTAAAACTCATATCATTGATTGAATTATTTTATTAGTAATTTAAGCAAAAGAGTAGTTATAAAACCACGACTTAAACAAAATAGGATTTTTTGTTTGTTATTAAAAAATTTATTCATAACAACTCTTTGATTTTAAAACGACATTTCAAAATGTTATTTGATATGATTTTTAATTATTGCTTTTACTATAAGTAGAGTTTTTTTTTAATGTTTTGTTTATTTCTGAAATATTTAATTTTTAAAAAAATAATAAAAATTAATGCTGTAGAAATAAATAAAAAAGGATACTATATACATATATTAAATATTTGATGATCTTAAGTTTCTTTATGAATTTTACAGCCTGTTCACAGCAGACGAATGGTATATCCGAAAAGAATTTCAACATTTTCGAAATTCGTAGGGCATATTTATAATTTAAATTATCTTTAATCTATGAGTTATTCTGTTATTTTTTTATTGTTGCACTGGTTCTAAGTCCGGATTTATAATAAAGAAATTGAAAGGCAGCATTTTCTCAATTCTGTCAGGGTCTTGCTTAAAGCTTTTACCATGCGGAAATTAAAAGACGGACAAAAATGTTTAATCTCGTTTATTTCATATAGAGCAGTATTAAAATGACAATTAAATGAGAAAAATAATATGAAGCAATAGGCAAAAATTACGAAAAGTAGAAAAAAGGATCGAAAAATGTCCGTTACAACATACCCTTCACTTCTTCGAACCCTTTGCGGCAAGTCTCGTATGTCTGAATTTTAATTTTTATATTGTAAATGCAGAGTACAGGATAATTTTAAATTTGACCTGTATATTTCAATTTCGGTTTTCTTTTCTCAGCGTGTTTATTTGGATTTAGAGTCAAAACTAGAAAAGTAAAAAAAAAGATAAAACAAGTAAAAAAATTAACGAAAATTACGATCAACGGGAAATTTTCTTGAGGTGTGAAAACAGTTTCCACTGTTTTAAAATTCGACACTAAAAACTTAAAAAAAAAATATTCGTAACTTCATCTGGCAATGTTGCATTCCTGTAATAATGTTGCAACAGGAGGCAAATTACGGCATTCGATATCGAAGGAAATGTATATAAAAATAGTTTTTAAATTGTAGGAAATTTTGCTCAACATCGAATGCCGTAATTTGCCGCCAGTATTGCATTTTCTGTTTAAATGTTTGCGTACTTGCTTTATTTGTTTACTTCTCATTGCTCTTTAACTTAAATGTTTGCCTGGCTTTGTGCTTCTTAAGTAAAAACATTTTTACCTTTGATTTTTTCTATAGAACACCATCGCATAAAAACATTTTTATAAACAGCTGTTTTCTTTATGTGCGTATGTGCATGATTTGTCGTGCAATTTGTTTATGTTTAACTTTTCTTAGATTTTCTACAGACTGTATAGTATTCCAGTGAGAGTATGAGCCGAATTCTCTCTCTCTCGTGTGCTCTCTTTTCATGTTTTTCTTCCTAACTCTCTTGTTATGTTATTAAGGTTTTAAAAACATTTATTTGAATTACTTCCAATACGGCTTTTAAATAACCGTTAACATGTTCATAAATTCTGCAAAATAAACTGGAAATGTGAGAGAGAGAGAGAGTGAGAAGTATTAGAAGAATTTACGAAAAGTTTTAATAGCATGCAATATATTTTATTTCTGTTTGGAAAATGTTGAGTATTTAGAAAAATTAAAAACATGAGAGAAATATTTCATTAAATATTATAAAATTATATATAATGAGAGATAAAAGTTAAAAGAGTGTTTTATATTAAAAGTTGCCTACTGTCAAGGCTGTTATTGAAAATTTGTGGTACTGCTGTTGCTTTTATGCTTATTTAAAGTCCTATGATTTTTGAATTTAAAATTTTCTTCAGTTTTGTAATAAGCCTCTCTCTGACCTCCATAATCAATTTAAGCAACTCTACTGTCGTCTAAAAGTGTATGCATTCTGTTATAAAATCTGCATATAGCTTCTTTAAATATACTTACGTATTTAGTGAAAATAAAAAAAAAACAAATTTTCTCACTCTACTGTCCACATTTTAATAAATAAAAATATTCAAAGTAAAGACATAAAAATACCCAATTGGGATCTGTAGATTCTGCTTTTCAATTTCGACTATGAGTTTTGTTTTATTATAAGCGAAAACGTACTGCTCTTTTGAATGCTAGCATTTACCTGAATCATATTATAAGTATAGTTTCTTACACTCGTGTTGCTTATTTGAAAATGATGAAAATATTTGGCCCTGGGGGCATAAGCTGATAACCACTGATTTAGTTTAAGCTCTAGAGAACTTTGAGGCAGGCTTACAGTTGATCATGTTCGATCTTGTAAATTTCTTTTAAAGAAATGTATTGTGCAATGCAGCAGTTCCATAGGAGATGGTTTGTTGGTGGCATGAGAACTATCGGTATCGATTATTATGATGAGACAGCTAATCAAGTCAAACTGTGTTCATATATCTTTTTAAAAAGGTTTGCTAAGTTTGCCTTATAAATTGTTTAACGTCAAAATAACGCTTTCAAATTGTAGAAATTTACTTAGCAAATGAAAGAAAAGAATTTTACAATTAACATAATAGTCATAGATACCAAACAATTCTTTCAGTTATTAATAGTTATCGTAATAATTTTACACTTCTCCATTCAAACCCATCAACAAGACGAAGAAATTGGCGTGACAAAGACAATATTGAAGAAGCCTCCGAAGTGTTGTGTCGATAATTTTGAAAATTTTACGACCTGTAAACCACATCTGATGCAAGAGTTGAGATTATAGGATCATCTACCACATCACATTTTTGCTAATTGGGCTTACAGAGGACTGGCCGAGGAATTGCGATGATTTTATTTCTTTTTTTGACGGGCGGTGGAAATGCCTTTACGCATACCTGTAGGATCGTCATCCTCTGATTATATTGGATTCTAGTCAAAATTACATAGCAACTAAAACCACCTTCCGTCCTCAAGGGAATTTCCGCAACCCCAGAACTACTCATCGTATCACTTCAGGGTGGCTCCCTGAATTAGCCATCATGCCATCTCCTTTGCTGTGCTTCTTCAGGCCTAACTTTTATCCCAGGATCCCGTATTCTGTAGGTTGTCTTTTGTCGAGATCCTTCTTCTTCTTTCTATGTTTCTCATAATAGAACATATTATCTGTATCTCTATATCCATACATATGTACAATGTACAAAACTTCAACAAAACTTATGAAGATGGTAGGTACTGGGGCCTATATGGTTTATAATAATATTTTGTTAAAATCCGGAATCGCATGTGCGAGATAGTGATTACAGCGCGAGCACAGAAACTCAAACGACAGAAGTTCAAATCCCAGCGAAGGAGGAAAAATAAAAAAATTTATTTGCGGTTTTTCAAAAATTATATTAAAAAAAAAAAAGTAAGAGGACCCCCCCCCCCCCCCATTCAAGAATTTCATCTTCACGTAACCGCTCCCTGATATTTCCAGTCTATTCCACCAAGAAACGAATGATCAGGAGTACACCGCCACCTTCTGGGAAAAAAATAGTTAACCTACATAAAAGATGCTCACCCCTCACATTCAACATCCAGATGGGGCAATTTCTGTTGATCATTCAAAGGTGAAGGTATAACACAGGCCTTTGAGTGATCAAATTGACAGCAATTTGTACCATGGACTTAAGGCGCTTTACATCTTCACATCTATCTATCTCTATATTCAATAGTCCAATACAATTAGTAGTGGTTTACCCCTGAGTATTGGTCTTAAATAAAAAAACGTTAAGCCCCAAAGCGTCTTTAAGATGTACTTGATTTTGTATATCTTGAGAACGGTTAAAGCTAAAGTTTTTAAATTTATTCCGAATGCCACCATGGCCAATGCAAATCATCACTTAAAAAATAGGCGATATAGGACAAGTTAGCATGTTACTTCTCATATAAACTAAATATTAGTTTTGGCATATCTGGAAATGGCTTAAAAGTAAAGTTTCTGAATTTCGTCCGAGTGTCTTCATGCTCAAGACAAACATTAGTCAGAAAATGACCAGAATTTCACAATTGACAGCGGTAACTCTTATATAAGCCAAATATTGATTTTTGTAATATGTATTGGGAATGGTTAAAGTTCATTCTTTGTGCAAAATATTTTTTATATTACTTTGTCTGCCAAAGCAGGCACAGGATCCGCTAGTTCTCTAATAAAAAAATTTACCAAGAATTTATTTCTTTTTTTTTGTGAACTTCAACTTCTTAAAAATTATATTTTCTATCAATATTTAATTCAATTAATAATGGAAACACTTTTAAGTATTTAATTATGTTTCATGGATTTTTTTATTGCTTTTTTTCTCTAACATTCTTAAGAACTGATAATTGTACGCAAAGGTGCCACCGGCTGTTATATGCAGCACACAAACATTCATAAAAAAAAATTTACAAAGTCCTGAGACACACGCAAATATTATTCATTACAAAGTTCATTTACTTTTTTCTATTTATTTCTTTTAATTTTTTTGTCTTGTCTGCGTAATAATTATTGTTAAGGTGATTTTCTGCCATTAATACTAAAGTCTTCTCTCATAAGAAATTATTAAAAAAAAAAACACAATTGGAAAAAGTTTGGTTTTAAAGGTAAATAACATGCCCTTCAATGCTATGGGAATATTAGAAAATTGTGCAATAAATCTCTATAAATTTAAGCCATAAGAGGAAGGCGTTGTTAATAACTAATCGGGTTGTAGGGTATTGGTATTTCTTTTTGATAAAAATATGAAAAATAAAACTCAAGTTTTTTCTGCATTTCAGCTCATTAGTATTCAATAATTGCTTTCAGCATATTAATTGCGCGTAATAACCAATAATACGCTTCAGTTTAAGAGATGACTGACAACAAACACGATGAATATGCTTAAGACGACGCGTTTGTTCGATGATGACGCCAGCCTGGCAAGATGACAATAACGGCCAAGATGTAAATATGTCTGACTGGTACTTATATTGTTGTTATTATTGTTGTTGTTGGTGGTATATATTCCTTAACATATTCTTGCCATCATCAGTGGTTATGGGTAGTGTTGTTTTAACTGCTGCTGTTGTTAATTTTTTTTTTATTGGTTTCTGTGGTGTGGCCTCAGGCTTTCCTGGTGGTTCTTACATGTAGATCTCTGTCTGCAGACGCTTTAATCATAAAACAAAGAATTTGTATTCCTCATATTATTTAGTAACACCCATAGCCAGCCTTATTAGATTCAGTAGGAAGGAAATTTTTAATATTCATGTATTTGCATAACAAGTGATATCATACACGTACCTACTCGCTGCTTTTCCTTTATGATGATTTTGAAAAACATTTTAAATTAAAAAACTTGCATAAAATTAACTAAAACAGAGTTTATTATGAAATTAATATAAAACATTATAGACTGGAAGTTTATTAATAAAAAGGAAGGAAAAACAGGAAAAAAAAATTGAGCCATTTTTCTCCCCTATTAAGAAGCGGCAAAATTCCTTTGAAGTGTAGCAGAGAAAAAAAGGGCAACAAATAAAAATCTTTAAGGAAAAACTTTTGAAAAATAAAGTGATTAAAGTTTTAAAATACTCGTACTTTAAAAGGATGCAGAAATAAAACAGGCAGAATAATAAAATGAATAATTAAAAAAAAAAAAAATTTGTTTATTTTTTGGAGAAAATATTTTAAAGTTTTTATAAAAATTCCTTTTAAACTTTTCTTTGCAAAGAAGACATAAGAAGGAAAGAAAAGTTTTTAAATAATTGAAAAGAAATTTTAAAAATGAAAGAGTGTGTCTTGTTTCAGCCTTTTCATTGTCATACTGCACTCACTTCTTGATTGATTTCTACGATCAAAATTAGTAGATCGGAGATCAAACGGCGTATTCAAATTATTGAGATTTGCTTTAAAAATCAATTATCAATTTGCGCATTTTATAGACAACTACGTGATATTTATGGCGAGCAGACCTGAAGTCGGATCTCGTGTTAAAGTCAACGAAGATCATTATCTCAACATGATCTATAATTTGTTTGTTTAAATACGAGGACGGATCAAACAGCCTTTTTTTAAGACCAATACTCAGGGGTAAACCGCTACTCATGGAGTGCATTGTATTGGAATGTGAAGATGGTTGATAGATAGAGATTTCTTTTTTAGATATTTGTATGTTATGCGCCTTTTTTGTTGATGGGCCAAGTTGCTGTTAATTTGACGGCTCAAGGGCCAGTGTTATACTTTCACCCTTGAATGATCAACAGCAATTGCCTCATCTGTCCGTGAATGTTGAATGTGAATGCTGAGCGTCTTCAGTAGATTAGCTGTTATCTTCCCAAAAGGTGGCGCTGTACTCCTGATCATTAGTTTCTGGTGGAATTGATTCGAATTGGAAGGGAGGAGCACTTTAATTTTTTTTTTTTAAATTTAATTTTTAATTTAAATTATACAGGTTTTGTATCCCAGGCATTTGCTTAATCAACAAGTTGATCGTTGGAGCTAAATCTCTTTCCATCGAGGCATTTATTTAAGTTTGTAAATAAGAAATAATCACTGGGGGCTAAATCCGGAAAATATGGTAAAATTGCCGTTAAAAAACTCCAAACAATCCTTTGATGTTCTCACATAATCACATTTATGGTCAGTTGACAGCAAATGCAGCACCCATTTTGCAAACAGCATTTTTAAACCCCAGTAACCATTTAAAATCGAAACCACACTGCTATATGAAATGCGTATAGCAATAACGACCTCACACACTTTTACTCTTCGATCGGCCAACACCACATCGTGGATTATTGGTTTATTAACTTCAATTGGCCGTCCAGAACACGTTCAGCGATATTTGCACTAGGGAGACCACAAAAAAGTCAATAAACCTTTTTTACCTTTAAAATCGATGGTGCAGAGTAGTACTATAGTACTTATCAAGTTTTTCCTTGGTTTAATTGACGGTTTTTTTCGCAAAATATATATTTTATTAAGCATCGGAAAATATCTGAACTTATCGGTATCCGTGGAACTGGATGTCTATTCAGTCTTTAAAGGTTCTTTTTTTCCTGATATTAAACCAGAGCTAACAAATCCAAATTTGAGCCACTGGACGAATCTGGTGCCAATGAGATAGTATTTTTCTTGTTGGTGACATTATTGTGACATCATAGGCTGGGGAATACTAAATAACGGATAGTGCTTGAATTCATTTAAGGCGTTACCATAAGTTGTGTGAGCGTGGGCGTGCTTTCTAGCCTGTTAAAACTGCTTCAGCCACTGCTCTGTACTAAACAATTCCAGAAAAAACCGCCGGGGCAGTCCATTTATCAGTTGTTATACAAATATGTTTTGAATATGATAGCCTATGAAACTTGATCTGCGGATACTGTGCAACTTTGTCTAAATAATGATCATTTGTAAAGAATTCTGATTCGGTAAATATAGGCAGCTTTTCAAACCCTATGTAGACACAAAGATGTTTGTAAATTATGGTGGAAAGCAAACTGTTTTTTATAAAGAGAAACAGAATAATATTTTGAAATACCATTTTTTTTAAATATTTGTTTTCTTTTTTGAATCACTTAATACTTCATACAATTAAATTTATCTACTAATTTTCTATATGGCTTTTAAGGGTTAACGTTTATAAGTTACATACACTAAACGTATTGAAAATAATTAAACAATTAAATAAATGGTCCGCAAATATGAACAGCAATTTAGTAATTGGTGGCATCAACTACAAGTTTAACTCCAATAATACATATTTAAACCAATAAAAAAAAAAGGAAAAATAAAGCCAACCAAGAAAATTATATGAGATTTTACTTATATAATGATAAATGTCAAAACAAAAGAAAAATAGAGAAAAAATCTCTAAAAAAATAAAAATAAAAATGATAAAAAGGAAATGAATGACTTGAGAAATATAAAATGACATGATGGTCACAATAACTTTAATAATCGACCAACAGTAACAGCAATTCGCACATGGAAGGAACCCATAATTATGGCATAGCATAGGATTGTGCTAGAACGTCGTGTGGCATATATGTGTGTGTGTGTGTGTGTCCAACTTGTATCTCTGAAAGCGTTGCAATGCTCTTACGTTGAATGGAGTGGTTTCTTAATGATAAGAGACCAACCATAAAGAAAAATCTTTACAAAATTCTTAAAGCTTTTATAACTTGTCCTTGGTACTGTCATTGCTGGCAGTAGCACCAACAGTTTAGTGGAGAACCGTAAGACTCGATTGGTTTTTAGAATGTAAGTGGAATATGAAAAATTACTAAACAATTGTTCAATATTAACAAATGCCACCCATTAATAATGGTCAAACATTGGTTGAGAGAAAAAGTAGAAACGATTTTGAAATCTTGTAAAAGCATTACAATAACAAATTCGTTTGTATATATGTTTTCTTTCTTAATCAAACAAAAATCTTTAGCAATTTTTTTTAAATATCCTTTGATAACGAAGAATTGAAGTAAAAATTTTGCAGCAATAAAATATTTAAATAAGAAGTAAAATTTGGGAGTGTTTTAATTGCAAACAAAAAATTTAATAAAAATAATTAAATTTATATCCCAAAATTTTGTGGACCTCCAGTTTTGTGTAATATTTTCGATAATTGCCTGCATTCATACAAGTTTTTCAAAAGCCAAAATAGGGCTATCCTATACGTTCCACTGTTTATAGGCAGTTGTCAGTAATTATGTATTTATGAGTATAACAAACCTTAAGGAAATGCCAAAGAAATGGTGGAATTTTGTATTGCGAGCGAAGGCAAGTGTAATTTTGAAATTGTTTGAGTACCAATATTAGCCTACTTGAGTTTCGTTCTTTTCAACATTATTTTATTAAATAACTTCGGCAACGCACAGTGCTGTGTGGCATAGAGGATATATGAGTTGACCTGAAGTCCTTGCTTCGTGTGCAAAAAGAGAAAGCTAAATACGCATTTTTAGTTTTATTTTTTCTGTTGCAATAATCTTTATGACGATCTAATAATTTTTTGTAGATTTAATAAAGCTTTTAATATAAAGAAGCTGCGTTAGGAGTTATTGCTGAGTTCGTAAAACCAAATTTAGAAACAAGCCCCTATTGCTCCTATACCTCGGCAACAAAACAAAAAGTGCATCTACAAGAAACCGACCTCTGATATATAAATTTTTCCACCTTCGCCATTGGCATCAAAAAACGAATAATCAGTTGAAAACCACCACTTATTGGGGGGCGCGTGGTATAGTGGTTACAGTTCTCTCACAAAAACTCAAACCGCCCAGGTTCAAATCCCTGCAAAGGTGAAAAAAGAAAAATTTTGTTTGTGTTTTTTTTTTTTCAAAAATATATAGAGGACCATCTACAAAGAAGCCGCTCCCTGACATTCCGCTCAATTCCACCTTAACCAATGTCAACAAAAAACAGAGTAGGAAAATAAACAAAACTGAACGTTTGATCTCATTTTGTTGTATTCTTTACAATAAGTAAAACAAAAATAAAACAGAAACAGTGAGAAAGATTGTCCCATTTAATTTTGTATATTCTTTTTGTTTTGAGTACTACAAATACACTAACTCAAATGTGCGTAGGTACAACAAAAAATGAATGAGAAGAAAAAGGATAGAAGAGTAAAAGAGAAGAAGAAGAGGAAAGAAAACAACAAAAAACAAAGCAAGCACAAGAGCGAAAAGCTAATTGTTTCATTTGCGCTCTTTCTCATTTAGAAAGTATTTGTGTTTGTTTTGCTCATGTACAATACTATTAAAAAAAATTTTGAAAAGTGTATGACTTTGTTGAAACTTTTGCGAAATGTTTTATTTGTTTGCCCACTCTGACAAAAAACGAATGATCAGGAGAAAAGTGCCATCTATTGGGAAAGAGCAGATAACAGCTAAACTTACTTAGCGAAGGCACTCACCACTCAATCAACATGCAACGATGAGGGAATTGCTGTTGACCATTTAAGGGTGAAGGCCTTTGAATGACCAATTTCTCTCACTCCTATGGAGCTTAATAATATAAGAAAACAAAATATTGTATGTTCTGTCATAAATGTACTGTCCTTTCCAAAAAAAAATTCCAATACAATGCATAGCATCAGCAGGGGTTTATCCCTGAGCATTGGTCTCAATTAAAAAAAAAAGTAGTAAATAACAGCTACTTACTTAGCGAAAATCCTCACTAATTCCCTATTAACATCCAACGACAGATGGGGCAATCACTGTTGATCATTCAAGGGTAAAGGTATAACACTAATTTTAGAGTGATCAAATCAATTGGCAGCTACTTGTCCCATTCGTACGGCGCTTAATAAGAAAAAACATCTCTAACCTATCATTTACAAATTCCAATACAATGCACAGCATGCGTAGAGGTTTACTCCCTTAAGTATTGGTCCCAATAAAAAAAACTATGCGTCCAATTATGTTTTATATATAATATTTTAAATTTCAGAATGTATGGAAAGTAGACGTATCCTTCAACCGATTTTTTTTCAAAATGCCAAATTGTCCGTAACTGAAGTGTTTTGTGTAATTTTAAAACACTGTATATCTTTTCGATGGAAGAAGCAATAGAGCCTCAGAATCATGCACATCGTACTTGTCATTGGCAGTACCATACTATCCATGTCCATATGCTTGAGAATGGATTTTAGCTCAATTTTATATGATTCAGGTTGAAGACACTTCAGTTCAATCATGTTCGTCGCTTAGAAAAAAAAAACATAAAGAAGGCTTCAATTTCTGTATAAATTATTAGTTAAGGCATACTTCAAATCTTCTTTATATTATTTTATTCTTATATAAGCACAAATAGGCTGTATATGTTTGCCCTTACCCAATACTTTATAACACACATACAACATACAAAACCAAATACTTTCAGGGATTGTTAGCAAACCGTATGTGATGGGATTGTTTTAAACATTTAAGATTTTATAATTTCAAAACGGACAAAGTGCCAGTTAAATGTGCATTTAAAAGTATTATTATTGAGACTAGACGTAAAAGTCTTGTAAATTAAAATCAACTTCATATGACATGCTCGTAAGATGTTGCAGGTATAATGATGACAACACACTTCAATGCAAAAATGATTACCAATGTGACTGACTGGTCATTAAAATGAACTACGAGGCAAATATTTTCAAAAGAAGAATATTTAAAAATATTTATAACTCATCGTAGCGTATGTACCAGTATTGTTAAGGAAATACATATTTAAGAGGAAAGAAAATGAATGACAGCTTTAGAAGTTTTATTTTAATTTTTTTATTTAAAATTTTTATTTGTTTTGTGTGTAGATTTTTCTTAAATTTTATTTTTTATTTATTGTCAAGCGTGTCCATTATGACAATGAGATATTGTTTAGCGAAAAGCACAAGTTTTCGAAGTAAAATTCAACATAAAATACAAACACTTTAATGCTGCCATTAACGACAAAAATAGTCAGTTTTTCTATTTATTTTTCGTTTTTTTTTTGTTTTTTTTTCTGTTTTGGAGGACAGACAAAAAGATACTGAAATAACATAAAGACAGAGAGAGAAAGAGAGAGAGAAAGAGTGATATTTAACAAACTCACATTAATTTTTGTTGCCTGTAAAAAATGAAATGAAATGAAAAAAGAACTGACAGTGACTAGACAAACATTCGCATAATGATTCGTGATTTTAAATCTTAAAAAAAGGAATATTTTTTTTCTTTCTCTCTCTCTGAAGTTTCAATGTCTGTCCATTCACATATGTAAGTACGTCTGTCATTTTTGGCGAGTGTTGCTTTTGAGATCTTTTATATTATTTGAAGTTCCTGGTTACACTTTGGTGGCATATTCGACACAAACAAACAAAACACAAAAATAAGAAAATTGAACGCGTAATTTACATTAAAATTCTATTTCTAGTTTTTGTTTTTTTTTCTTCAAAAACCATTAATCATTATAATTATTACAGCAAATGACTGAAACTTGAGGTGGTTGTAAAAGTAAATGATCCTCTAAAAAACTTTTAAAAATCTTTTGAATTCGAATGCACAAACAGCTTCTTTTTTTCTTCAGTAATAACAACAGGCTTCTACTGTTTTTTTTTTTTTTTTTTTTTTTTTGAATTTTAGTTTGTTTTTAATTTATAATCATATGACATCAAGTTTGAAATACATCTTAATAAATTAACTTAAAATAAAAAGGATTTTTTTGTAAACTAAATTATAAATCGTTGAGTGAATTTACAAACTGCAAAGCAAAAAAAAAAAAAAAAACATTAAACTTTAACTACCGCCTGCGTGAAATATGCAAATCAATGCAATTTTAAAATAACAACAGCCTGCAACAAAAAAAATCCCAACATTTAACAAACAATACAACACGCAACTCTGCCAACTAAAAAAGGAAAACCAACAAAAACTCCACACAAAGCTACCAGCCAGCCACAAAATTTAAACAGACAGACAGAATCGTGCAACATTCAAACATGTTACAGACAATTAAAAATAAAAAAAACCAAAACAACAGAGTGTTGTTGCAACAAGAATTTTAATCAAAAGCTTAACACTTAAATGATTTCTACGCTTTTTGCATACTTTAAACTCCTATTTTTTATATTTTATTTATTCCTTTTCTCTTAAGCTGAAGCCTGGTTTCACAGTATTTGTATGCCAATGAGCCGTATAACACAATGACAGCGACCAGGTCTATGGCGTCTTTTGAGAGGCACTGTGCCAAAAATTGTACACAAACAAACAAATTTTAACAAAGAAATGCATGCAAAAACAAATCCTTTCAAATCTGGCATAAATTAACTTGCAAGTTGAGCATAAACACCAAACCATGTTTGTTTAAATTATTTTTACAAGAAAAAAAGAAAAACACCGGAGAGCAGAGTTTCTAAGTAATTGAACGTTTTTTTTTAACACAACAACTTGTATATTAAAGTTTTTAATTAACGAAAGATATAAAATTTTCGAAAGATACAAGGGTCGCCGTGGTTAGTTTGTTGGCTTACTAAGACAATAGCTCCGGGTTCAAAACTCAGCTCTGACATCTTTCAGCGACTACTTCTCAGCAGTCTGCTGGCAAAAGCTGTGGGAGTAATTGATTGCCATGAAAAAGCTTCTCAAATCTGTAGTTCGGAGCCGACTTTAAACTAGTAGGTCGCGGTACTCATGGACAAAAATTAACACACATAAGCTGAGTCCTGCGAGAAACTAGTCCGTTACCTTGAAACAGGTTTGTAATGGTCAATTATATATATGTACAAGGTGACAGTATAAGTATGATAACTTGTTTAAAATAATAATTTATTAATCGATGTTTAACTATTTTCTAGTATTGCATCGTAACATAATTATACTCTGAATTTATTTAGTAACTTGCTTACTTTTTTTAAAATTCCAATAAAACCAAAAATTTTGGCAATAAATTTAAATAAAACTGAAACGGAAACGGAAACGGAAACGAAAATATTGTGGTTCTTATAGGGAACTATCCTATAATCTGCTATTTGTACGCCAGATTAGAAAGTAGGCAAGTCCAAAAATGGTTTACCTATACTGTAATGTGCAATACATGTATTGATAAGTGTTTCTTATAGTAACTCAACTTCAAATTATAATAAAATAAAAAAATATATATTTTTAATATCAATGACCCCGGCTTTATTGAATATGTAATTTTATGACAATAATGTTTAACAACGCGGCTGGTACGTACAAGATACAATCTGAATCACCAACTTTTACAAATTTCTTGCAGCATATGCAGCCTTATTTCTCTAGAAACAAATGTTTATTTCCAGATGTTCAGATGTCTTTGATTTATCGATATCCACTTACTTAACCCTAAAGATAATTATCCAATGGGATGAATTATTCTATCAATAAAAATGTTTTTGAGTAAACCAATTGTAGAGCGTGCTGTATGTGGAACGACATGTCAGCAAGATTAGAATTTCTGATCAATTTATTGTTCACCATTGACGGTAACATTCTGACCATCATCGTTTTTGAAGACATATAGACCAATGACTCTACCAACTCAAAAACGACAATAACTTATGGATTCTCCTTAATTACAATGCAAAAAGTTTGCTTATTTACGTATCCATTCAACCGAAAACAGGCTTCGTTAGAAAATAAAATTTTCAAATGGAATTCAATATCACTATTAATTTATGGTTCAGCCGATTTGCAGAACTGACGGCACAGTCGATGGTTGGACTTAAATTTCAGCAAAGATCTTTACAAGAAATCCATCTTCACGAAACCGCTCCCTGGCATTTCCAGCCTAATCCACCAAGAAAACGAATGAACAGAAATACAGCGCCATCTTCTGGAAGAAAACGGCTAACCTACTTAGTGAAGACGCTCACCACTCACATTCAACATCCAGATGGGCAATTGCAGTTGATCATTCAAAGGTGAAGGTATAACACTGGCCTTTGAGTGACCAAATTGACAGCAATTTGTTCCATTGACATAAGGCGCTTAACATTACTTCTTCACACCTATGTATCTATGTATATCTAACTTGTATTTATTAGGGGTTTACTCCTGAGTATTGGTCTTAAATAAAAAATATAAAGAATATTACATAAATTGGAAGGACACAACCGTAGTCTTTAAGAACGATGACAAATTGATTTGGATCTTTTTCAGTGTCTTCTAGTGCAGCGGGTATAGCTTCTTTGGTGAGCATTTTTCAGTTTCTCACAGCAAAAATTGTCTTAGTCTAGCTATTAAAAGGTAGTATAGTAGTAAATAAATAATTCATTTCACCGTATTCTCATCCAGATAGTATTTACAGTAGCAATAATATGGACATCGTGTAGATTTCGAAATACTTTATACATACCGTACTCATAAATTCTAATTTTTCTCATATAGAAAGATGGTCGTTTGAAAACATCTTATAAGAAGCAAAACATTATCAGCATACCATCGTAAGAATTAAAGAACGCTCTAACTGACAAAACATTAAATGTTCACCAGAGCCAAAAAACCTGTATGAAAGTAGAACAGAGGCACTGGCATTTTTCAAATTGCAGACGGCGTAAATGAATTTTTTTTTTCATAATATAAATCTAGGACCGGGACCAATCGACGCGTATTTTTTTTTCTGATAAAATGATGCAAAAAACGTATTTTCGATTTTCTGTCAGTTACAGCGTTCTTAAATTCTTGCGACGATACATTGCAGTCTTGATGGATATCCTATTGAGCTTGAGAAAATTTATATTCGCAGCGAAGATCAGCAGAAGTGGTAAAAAGACGCCATCTAGTAAGAGTTTCTCTAGTCACAACCCTTTTAAATTGCAAATACTTTAATTAGGGTTAAGATTCCTACTCCAGATCGTGGTATCGTTCAGTTCGTTGCTCTCACAACAATCACAAGTTATGAGCATTACGTATAGAGAATATATTCACTTTATTAATTATCACTCTTAACAGTAGGATCATCATATTTTTTTTATACCAAGTAAGTCCTCACTAGTATAAAGCTGTATTAAGAAAGACCTGCTCAATTGTTCTGTCCGTTGAAGAAAGAACTCCCTAAAGATCAATGTGAAAGCGTATAGAAACTTGAGTTAAATTTTTCCATTATTATTTTACTTGGAAGCATAAGGTTTCTACACTAAGATTCAAACTAATGCCCGTATACATAAAAATTATTTTAGGCTTATTGAGGGTTCATTTGACAAGTATTGCACAGAACTATGTCAAATAAACCTCTTTTTATGAATACGGGCATAAATCTATATGTAGATATAGATTTTTTTTTTTTTTTTTTTTTGAATTTTCTATACAATTTTAATTAACTCATTGAGTATAATTTTGAGCCATGAATTTCTGGTTTGGTGTTTGGTATATTATGCGCTTAATTTCTTTCTGACGACTACTCTTGTTGTAGGCTCTTCATTATTCCCTTCTACATCGATCTATTTTTCTGATAATGGTAAAACTAAATATTTCTTTAAAAATGTTGCTAAATCGTTCGCTTAAATTAAGAATGTATAGCTCGGCGTTTTGGAATAACTGAGTTGCTCTTCCGGCGATCATAAGTCTATCTTACTTAAGTCAATTGAAGACGTCCTCATCCACGCCATTGTCAGTATAATATTTTAATATAAAGCTCAATTAAGTCAATAACCCTGCCATTACACATGAAAGTACTTTCATGAAAATTTTAAAACACTCTCAATTTTTTACTAATACATAAAAATATTTTTTAATTTTTGTTTATGTATTTTTGTTTTTTTATTTTTTATTTATAATACGTATACGGAACTTTCATGAAAGTACTTTCATGTGTAATGGCAGGGTAAAGAACAGTCCTTTAAACTACTGCTTTATTTTGTAGTTTTTTTTTAATGAAATGTTATGGTCGTCTTACGCATGCTAAGACTTAAATCTTCTAAACAGGCTTTAAGAAATAAATAATCTTCACTTCCCTATCAAACAACAGCAAAAAAATAATATTAAAAAAAAATACAAAAAAGAAACAATATTTTAATACCGGTATTTGATGAAATTCTCTTCCCCAAAGCCATAAGAATGGCACAGCAGCTCCGTTTTTCTTTTTTGTCTTCATTTTAATTTTTTCTTACGATCATTGATCATCTCTTTTCATCTGCATAAATCTGCAATAGGAAGATTTTTTTTACAATTTTATTGGCGACGACACACTCTAACCAGAGTCTGTTTTTTTTTTGTTAAGTTTTTCAATTTAAGCGGAGTACGAGTATCCATAAAACAGCATAAAACGATTGTCTGATGCTGCCAACCAACACTTTATGCATTTTGTATAATTTTGTGTGCTTGTGTTTGCATTTTTTAGTATTTGGTATTAAGAATACAACTTTTTTTTCATTTATTTATTAAAATCTTTTTTGTAATTCATTTTTTTTTTCTTTTAACTCTGTCATGTCAAATTTCCATAAGTTGTAGGTAAATTTTAAAATAAATCGTAAATTAATTTTTCTGATTTTAGTTTTTTGATCATTAATTTTGAATAGTATTCAAATGTAATATTTTATCACACAAAAGCGATTTGTTTTTGTAGGTTCACAACAAAATTAATTCCTTAATTTAGGACTCGGTGATTGTGCACAGACACCGTTTCCTGCTGATGTTGTCTTAAGTTTCTTAGAATAACATCAGTCTGGACATGGTAACTTCGTCATGAACATAAAAAATAAAAACTTCTTTCATAAATTTACAAAAAACAAGAAAAAATTTATCTGATAAATCAACTTACAATTCTTGCTTTAAGGCAATTCTGACAACCATGTGAAACAACACTTTCTTGGCTACTAATGCTGACAAAACTGTTGTCTTAATATCGTGTAAACTAACGGCCGTGCGCATAATGAAAAGTTAGCAACTCCTTAGAATATCGGACAAAAAACTGGCAAGTTTATCACCTGCTATAGACTGATATTATTAAAATGTTCAATACTTTCTAGTTAATAACTAGTCAGAAAATCCAAAAACTTTAAAAACTCGTACGCTTGAGTAAGAATTGCAGCGTACAGGAATGACAAACTTAGCCTCTGGTAAATTTTTATTATAAATAAGGCTGTTAGAGTCAACTTAGTGACGGTAAGTCAACAATGCCAAATCTTACAATATTGTAAGACAATAGCGGTAGTCACTCTTCGTTGCAACGGTTTTGGAAGTCTAGTACATCTGACTACTTTACATTGTTGCTTGACTTGGTTTTCTGTGTTTGCAAGTCTTGCTAGAGCGTTTGCAAGACTCGCAAGGATGTTTGCAATGAAGAGTGACTGTTGATATTGTCTTACAATATTGTAAGATTTGGAATTGTTAACTTGTTGATTATCACTAATATAGCAAGATTTTTATCATAGTCTAAACTCAAAGGCCCATAGGCTTCCCGAAATGTTCTTCAGTAACCTCTTAATCTTTAGCAAACATTCAAAAATATATTTCAAATTTAGAAAGAAGTAAACTCACAAGTGTAAACCTCATATAAAAGCAGATTCAACACCGTGGATAAGTTTTCGTTTTTGTTAAGCCCATTTTCAAATGTAACCTTTAGAAAAATGGTTACATTTTTTTAATGAGACCAATACTCGGGTAAACCCCTACTCATTCTGTGCAATGAGTTGGAATATGAAGATATATAGATATTTTCTCTATTAAGCGTAATAAACTAAACATGTGCGAAATATAAATAACGTAAAAGCTAAATAGCTCAGAACTACCAAAATGGAAATGTGACTTTCTTTTACAGCAGGGCTGTATAGACCACTGATGTAAGACACAGAAGTTCTGCAAGTGTAGTTTGTCTCTCCCACTCAACATGCTGATTTCCTATTGGTTGATTGATGATCAAACAAAAGAGCGTAAGTATATGTGTGAGTTTAATTTGCTGATATCGGCCACTACTGGGCATCTTTGGTATAGACCTTGAGAGGATTAAAAAGAAACTAGCTTTGATTTAATACTCTTTATAATGTCTTTATAAGAAAAAGCTCATTTACATTAGAGTATGATTTACACATGACCAGTTCAAAAGTAAAATAAAAATTCTATTTTAGAAACTAAAAATACCTTAAAACCATATAACAAAAGAAAAGTATTTCTAACATTTTCAGTTCCATACTTTTAAAGTTTTCTTTGCTTTAATATTCTTTCTTCTATTATTCAAAGTTTAAAACAACTGCATTATTTTTCTCTTTAACACTTAAACAAAAAAGTAAAAATAGAAACAAAAAAAAAAAAAACACCAACACAAATAAACAAATATTTGTAACCATTTTTCAATCGGAAGGCCTTCAAATGCCCTAAAAATGGAACATGTGTCTATAATATATGAACGAAAAGTAACAATAAAACAATTTTTCATATGAAATGAAAATCAAAAACAATCCATCACCTTTAAAAAGATATTTGAAAGGCAAACAACGAGGAAAACCATAAGACCCACTTCAGACATATGTACACTCCCCACATACAAACACATTGGATTCCTTAGAAAAAGTGCCAACAAACAGAAGCCGTATTTGGGGTTTTAAACTGAAGCAGTTAAAACAATAAAAACAGCTAACAATACCGTAAAAAATAATAAAAATCTTATGTAGACTGAATATCAATGAAGTTTAAATGCAAAACAATATCAACATCAACAACACTCATCATCATCATCATCATCATCATCATCATCACCATCACCTCCATTATCATCATACTCGAAAAACCATTCAATCAACCACAAATAAAACCATTTCAACAATTTGAATGTTTTATAAGGCAAGACAGAGTATAAAAGACGTTTGGACAGTCGGTAAGTCAAAAAATCGTAACAAAATTAAATTTTTCTCTCTTAAGAATTTCTTTTATTTTTACTTTTAAAACGGCTGAAATCGACTATTGAATGCTTTACACTAAACCCAAATTTTTGTTTAAAATCCCATTCTAAATACTACCAAATAGTTTGATTTAAAAATTAATATTTGTTATGGCTTCTCTGTATGAGTTAGAGGTACATACTACAAAACTAACTCATTTATAAAGAAAAGGTTAATTTAATGCGAACACATACCCAGCAGAAAATTTTAAAAAGTTGGAAGCAATAAATATAATTGTAAGCATTATATTGTATTTTGTACATTAAAGCTTCCAAATATGCTACAGGGTAAGGTATTATTTTTGATTTTTTGTACTATTTGCTTACTGGTTGCAATAAATTTGCACTTTTATTGCATTTTAGCGGCTCATTTCATATAAAAATTATGCATTATTGATGCGCACGAGTAAGTGATTGTTTACAATTATATACAAAATATCTTACTAGTAAGCACTATTTTCTGTTGGGTACGAGCTGTTAAGTGTTTTTAGGTAACCATAAGAAAACTCATTGCAGGTTTGCATACAGCTTCTCGCAGTATCCATGAGTATAGAGACGTACAGTTTTATGTCGACTCCAAACGACAGGCTTTAGAAGTTTGTTCATGGCAATAACGGAGTTTTTGCCAGGAGATTGCTCAGAGGTAGTCACGGAAAGAAATACTTTTTCATATTTCTTCTTTTAGGATGTCAGAGCTCTTGTCTAGTAAGACAGCATACTAACCATTAGACTACGGCGACAATATAAGTTAGCATGCGGTTCATAAACAACACTTTCAATCAGCTGTGAACAGCCAAAAATGACATGTTTTAGTTCAAACGACAAACCAGACTAAGAAAGGAAAAGGAAACAGAAGCACATGCGTTATGTTTTAATTCTTTGTTCTTGGTTTTTTGTCTATGGTTTTTAATTTTTCTTAATAATTATTCATACATTTGTCAGCTTCGACTTTGCTTGAAGTCAGCTTTTAGTGAGTTAATTCTTAAACGCCCGCAAGGTTTATATTGGATTTTTGCGTCTCAGTAAACTGGCAGATAATTCAGTCGGCAACTAATACGAGAGTCATGGATTCGCTTTCTAACTAAGACTTTCACTTAATTTATTCGCGTTAGGCTAGAACAGTTTTTCTACGCTAATGAGTTTAAGTATTGAATGTTGGGCTTCATATGCACTGATGCGAAAGAAATTTTAAGTTACAGCTGAAAGCCAGAAATTTTTTTAATCTCAACACATTTCACTGTTGTGGCAAAAAGCATTCACATTGATACCCACTTCGCTTATACGGACATTTAAGTACCAATTATTGAGGTATTAAAAACTGAAATCAAAAGTGAAATAACCTAAATTATCAGAGATGTTCTATCTTCGGAATTTTATTCGAAATCAAAATTATCTGCATTTCTTGGACGTTCTGCCTTCGATTTCCAATAATCATTTTTCGTTTAATTTCGTGTAGCTAAATGATGTTGGAATAAAACCCAATAAAATCTTTTTAAATAAAACTTATCTAAAGTGTTAAAATATCCCTTGTGATCTATAATTTGAAAGATTTTCTTTTACTTTTCATGTTATTTTAACAACTCTTTGAACTAAAATTGCTTGAATTTATGAAATTAAAATTTATTTGTAAAGGGCGCGTAAATTTGAGAATAGGAAGTAATTTTTTTAAAAACACATTTTTTTTGACAATTTCAGTTTTATTACTACCAATATCAAGTAGAAATATGAGAATTAAAAATGGTTAATGATGTCTGGCATCTTCTCTAGCACATCTGCAGACGACCGCTTTTTTTACAAAATTTTGAATCAGATTTGCAACAAAACTTCGCTTAAATTTCGGAGCGACAGTTGCTTGTAGATTATTCACGTTAACTCGGTCTTGCAAATGGTCTCAGAGAAAATAATCCAG
Organism: Metopia argyrocephala; assembly: GCA_963576795.1. NCBI lineage: Eukaryota > Metazoa > Arthropoda > Insecta > Diptera > Sarcophagidae > Metopia > Metopia argyrocephala. The sequence continues at coordinate 166,970,529 of OY756208.1, read as the reverse complement.
CAATGTTAAATCACAAAAACAAGACGGCCAATTGTCATCGCCAAATCGCGTCCAGTAAATTTCTCATTCAAAAACTGAATTGTTTGGCCTGCTGTGTGGCTGGAGGTTGCGTTGTGCTGAAAATAAAGGTGACTGATGTCAACATTAGCCAATTGTGGGTGGGTTATCATGGTTTGATAATTTCTCGCTCGCGTAATGTAAGGACTTTAATTTCAAAATAACTTTTACATAAGTCGTAAAACAGAGTGTTGATTAATTTTAACAAAACTCATAATAATATTTTGGGCTAATAAAAGTTTTATAAGAAAAAAAAAATTAAATTTCGTTTTATAAAACTGTTATAAATCGAAATTATTTTTTACGAAATCAGTCATAAATCTTTTTTGAATATGTTTTCTGGAAATTTATAAATTCCTAATTCGATTTTGTCTTATAATTTAGAAAATATTCAAAGTATTGAGCCCATTTTGTAACAATTCAAGAAGATGTTCCCTTTGTCGTAAAGGATAATTTTTTCAAAGATTTTACTATTTTTCTTCATTTTGGAATTTTGAAATTTTTAAGACTTTTATAGTAATAACCCATAATTAAAATTTCAAGCATATAACCAACCTGCATCACAAACATCATCTCAAACTAAGAATACCTCTACCACCTGCATTGCTATAGGGCATAAATGCAGAAGTGTTAAACGAGCGTAAACACCAACCTAAAAGAATACACAAACATTTGCACAAATTCTCATACAGAATGCAAACAGAACGTTATCGAAAAAGAAAAAATACAATTCAAACAATATTGAATATGAAATAAAAAAGAAAATAAATGAAAAGTTGTAGAAAATAAAAAAAAACGTTCTCGTTTTTATTTAAAATTAAAATTCTAAAAGCGTTTAACCCTCATACGTTTTTCAAGAGATAAAAATGAACTCAAACGCTGCAAAAAAACAACAACAACAACAGCAGAAACTATGAGTACAACAATTACAAACAATGAAAGTGTAGTCAAAAGGCTATAAAATATAAAAAGTGGCTGCCAGAGAAAGAAATGTAAATACAGGGTGCAGTTGCATAGAAACAAAAAACACTATTTCCATAGACTAATTTTAGCAGCTTCCATTTATTTAGTAATTCTAAGTCACTAGACCAAAAATGAAATTTTGAAATACTTCTAAGCAGAGTGGGGAAACAAACAAAACATTTCACAAAAGTTACAACAAAGTCATACACTTTTCAAAATTTTTTTAATGTTATTGTACATGAGCAAAACCAAAACAAATACTTTCTAAATAGAAAGAGCGCAAATTAAACAATGAGCTTTTCGCTCTTGTGCTAGCTTTGCTATTGCGTTACATTCATATAATTTGCTCTTGTTTCTATTCTTCTTTTCTTTTTCTCTTCTCCCATCCTTTTTCTTCTCATTCATTTTTTGTTGTATCTACGCACATTCGAGTTAGTATATTTGTAGTACTCAAAACAAAAACAATATACAAAATTAAATGGGACAATCTTTCTAACTGTTTCTGTTTTATTTTTGTTTTACTCATTGTAAAGAACACAACAAAATGAAATCAAACGTTCAGTTTTGTTTATTTTCCTACTCTGCTTCTAAGTTTATGTAAATTTTTCTAAACTGATTTCTTTCAACATTATGATGCTTCACATTATAATTCCAACCTAACTTATAGAAAGCTCCCAAAATAAAATAAATAAATTAATTTGTACTCTGGTCCATTTAAGCTATTTCTGCATATGACCACTGAATTAAAAAAAAGTTATTTTTATTTTCCGTTTTCTTTAATTTCCACACAAATTGCCACCACATTTTAAAACACCCTTTACAAAGTAGGCAGTCACTAGTGTTGGTTTTTATTTTTCATAATAATCTTTGAAAAAAAGAGAAATGAATGACTGAATGACTGACTGAATCACATGAATGCCTGCATATCTTTTTCATTTTGGCAATAACACTCCTTTGGTTTAAGCCTGCTTTTCAAAAAAAATAAAAAAAAATAAAAAAAAAATCTCATTTTCAAATTTACAGTTTAAGAACATTTTTTTCTTTTTGCTTTTTTTCAATTTCATATTTAATTTTTTCTGTTGCTGTTTCTTTCATACACTTTCGCTTGTTTATAATATGAGTATAAAAATTGTTTAACGCCATTATCATTATCCTCATCATCACCATCATCATCATTATTATTATTCTTATTGAGATATTCCATTTTATTGGTTTACAATATGTGACCTCAAATCGGAGTGTTTATGAATATTTATAATGCGCCTTGTTTGGTTTAAACAAGCATGTGTTGAAGGACTTGCATACAAAATAGAAATTGAATATTGATTTTAATGGATTTCATTTGAGATTTCTCTTTTCAATAGAGAACTTCTTAAGAAAGCAAAACTGTGTAAAAGCAAAGGGTAGGCTTAATTAAGAGAATATTTTAATCACAAGATTTTAATGTCATTGCAAATGTTAAACGAAACGAAATTTTAAATAATTATAAAGCAATTAGAGGTATATTTGCAATTATTTTTAAATGATTTATTTAACATATTGAATTACATATTTAACCAGTTTTAAACGTGTTGTTTCCATTAATCTTTTCAATAGAAAGAATCGCTTATGTGGCTTCTTACTTCCATTAAAATAATTTTTTTATACAAATTTATCGCTTTAGTAATCTTTAAAAACTCTATATTACTGATCCTTACTTTATGACTGTTTAATCCATAGATGCCCAGTAGTGGCTGATTTCAGCAAATTAAACTCACACGTATACTTACGCTCTTTTGTTTGATCGTCAATCAACCAAGAGATAATCAGCATATTGAGTGGGAGAGACAAACTACACTTGCAGAACTTCTGTGTCTTATTATATATATATATATAATATATATTATATATTGGTTGATTGACGATCAAGCAAAAGAGCGTAAGTATACGTGTGAGTTTAATTTGCTGATATCAGCCACTAATGGGCATCTATGGTTTAATCAAATCTGACTCGCTTGTGGTTATAGCTTCTCCTTTTATATATGCTCGTATATTAGCTTTATAAGAGCTGTCTCGTATTTTGAAAGGGCTCACTTTTGTTATGATTTACTTTAAGTAACTTGGTTGTAATTGTTTGACAGTGGAATCAAGTTTATCGACAAAATTTTTAAAAGCGATACCCAAATAAAGGGTATTCAAATTGGTTGTTGATATTAAAGTTGATTTTAAATAAAACATAAATTATTTAGGAAATTATTGTCATTTCTTTTTATTATAATAACTTGGTATGGTTCAGTTATGTATGGAGCAAAATATCCGCCAATTGGTAGCAGCGACCTCTACGGCACACCTCCATCCGAAGACGCTTAGGCATAATTGTGGTTCTATGCCGTTAATGTGCTGAATTATCTCATCCTTTACATCTTGAACTGTTACTGGCTTATCAACGTACACCTTTTATTTCAAACAACCCGAAAGAAAGAAGTCCAGTGGTGTCAAATCACATGATCTTGGCGGCCAATTGACACCACCACCACGTGAGATAACGCGAATTGAATTTGTGGCGCAAAAGAGCAATTGTTTCGTTAGCAGTGTGACAAGTGGCACTGTCCTGTTGAAACCACATATCGTCCACATCCATATCTTCCAATTAGAGCCATAAAAAATTCGTTATCATTTTACGATAGCGAACACCATTCACAGTAACTGCCTGACCGGCCTCATTTTGAAAAGAATACGGCCTGATGGTGCCTCCAACCCATAAACCGCAACAAACAGTCACTTTTTGTGTGTGCATTGATTTTTCGACAATCACTCTTTCTTTATCATTCGCCCAAATGCGGAAATTCTTCTTATTCACGAATCCATCGAGGTGAAAATGTGCCTTATCACTAGAGATAATATTCTTCGAAAATTGAACATCTATTGTTGCTATTTCTTGCCACCCTTCTATCTGTTGACGACGTTTAGAATTGTCAAGAGGTTTTATTTCTTATATATAATGTTCATCGACGACGAATGTGAGCTACTTGCTGCTACAGCAAATAACAAATCGTCGTGCGGGAATTTATGTGCTCTATCTGCCATTTTATATTTCTCGAGTTAATGATGCCACTTTGGGGTTTTGCCATCAAAATTATTAAAATCTGCAAAAAGTTTTCGGCTATTTTTCTCCAAAACTGGACGAGATATCTAAAAACGGATTGCAGAGTTGAAAAACTTAAGGTCGAAAACCTAAAGTGACATCATTAACTCGACATATATATAAAAAATATAAAATGGCATATAGAGCACATAAACTCCCGCTTGACGAAATGTAGATTGTGCTTGCTGGTATCAGCAACAGTAAATGCACACATAAGCACAGCATAAGGCTTACTCATGCTGTGCATTGTATTGAAATTTTGAAGATAGATAGATGGATAGAAGATGCTGTCAATTTGATCACTCAAATGCCAACAACAATTGCCCCATCTCTCGGTGAATGTTGATTGTGAGTGGTGAGCATCTTCACTAAGTAGGTTAGCTGTTATCTTCCTATTGGGGGATATATCCAAAACCTAAGATTCAAACTTTTATTAGTAAATCACTAAATCTGTGGAACAAATTGTAGACCCGGAAAGAAAGAACCAATAGATCTTATAGATCGCTGGGTCTTGCAATACTACTCGGTCTAATTTAAATAATACTCGTAATAGTATTTTTATATAACTGTCAAGTAAAATTGAATTCATTATAAGAAAGTACATATCAGTACTACGTCAGGCATACTTTTCCCCAGCTGAATCATATATACGCCAGGCTATATATAAAATATACTCAACTTTCAACCAAATGGATTTACTATTGGCAACAACACGACAAGCCACACATCTTTTCAAAATTTGCTATCCAAAATCTGTCAAAATAAAATACATTGAATTACACGTATCCTGGAATTAAATGAAGCCCTCCCAGTTCCTGCAATCAAACAACCTCCAATGCAACACTCGACTTTACTTGACCTGAAATAAAAATAAATGTTTTGATTTAAAAAAAAAATATTTTGAAATTATTTCAAAAACCGAATAAGACTATATTTTGTCACATAAATCAGTGCAGTGAATTATTTTTTTTTTTACAAAATCCTTTGCTTTATAGAACACCATATAAAAATGTTTAAACGTAATAAACGTGCTTTTACAAGGTTTTCTTAGAACAAAACAAAAAATTAATTTTCTTTTTCAATAAAATAATAGTCATGCAACCAAAGTAATAAAATTTACCAATAAACCAGCCATAAAATCATTATCATTTTATAGTTTTTTTATTTCGTTTCAATTTACCACCGTCGTCTCATCCCTAAGCTTGTGATCATGAAAAGGAAAGAAAAATTTATGAAAAGACTTAAAAAAATTGTTGACAAACACAGCTACCACAACTACTTATTGAAAACATATAAAGAAATTGCAAAGAAAAGGAAAATTCAATTAAATCTGAAGTCATAGATTAAAACATACATGGTTCTTAATTATTAAGAAAGTTTTTCTTCTATTTTTTAAAATAAAACATAAATAAAAATACCAAATTCGTTTATTTAACAAATACTTTTAGTTTTCTAAAAATTAAGGTTTTTTATTTGGCGAGTTTTCCTAAATTTTTTTTTTTTTTTTTCTTAAATTTTAGTATTGACTGTCATGTAAGTAAAATTACATTTTATTTAATTTCCATCAGTTTACTTACCTACCGTATACATACATACATATGTGTGTATGCGTTGCTTTGTTCGTTTTTATCTTTTTCACTGTTTTAATGAAAAATATCTTAAAATTAATTTTAACGCATGAATTCTTTTAATTTCCTTCTGTTTTCCTTGTCATGCAACACTGAACGTTCAGACAAACTTATGATACATCTTCATATGAAGGAGGCATCAACTGTACAAGAAACAACAGTTCTTCATATCAAAGGTACTCAGCAGAGACAAGTTTTTCGCAGCATATACGCATATGTGTGTATTAAATGAAATTTCAAGTAAAAAAAAGAAAGTGAAATAAAATTAAGAACACCCTACCAACACAAGGAAAGGACAAGGCATTATAGCAACAGAATATATATTTTGTTTTCTTATATTATTAAAGGCCCTAGGAATGATCATTCAAAGGCCAGTGTTATATCTTCACCCTTGAATGATCAACAGCAATTGGCCCATCGTTGCATGTTGATTGCGGTGTGTGCCTTCGCTAAGTAGGTTTTTAGCTATTTTCTGCCACTTCCCAAAAGGTGGCGCTTTTCTCCTGATCATTCGTTTTTCGTTGTCAAAGTTTAAGGTGGAATAGAGTGGAAGGTCAGGGTAATTTTTGGAAAATACGTTATGGGAAGGAGGAAAAAGGTAGTAGTTTTTGTGGATATGTGATATTATATCGTAATCGATAGGAAAAATATTTACGGAAATATTGTTCCAAAAATGAACTGTGCGGCTAAAGAACGAATTCTCTCTGTAGTTCATTATGCAGTGCACTGGACTGGTTGATTAACCACAAAAGGGTGTGCGCTTTGGTAAATACGAGTACTACGAGAGAATATTCGATTATCCGGAATTAATGCCCCTTATTTCATCAGAGCATCTCCCGTGGTAGTATTGATGGAATAATGAACGCAAGCCACATTGCGCCGACAGAATCGACAGAATTGAATACTCTACCGTAACTAATAAGAACATTCGCCTTTTCTTGCACGCGGTAGAGGAACCTCAAAATTAATTTTGAGGTACCGGTGCATACATTGGAGTTATAATCCATCTTATATAGAATAAAAGTATTTCTTGCACCGTTTTAAAAACCAATACACTTGAATGCTTCTTTCGACACTAGAAAAATGTGATCCTTCCAACGAACATCACAGTTGAATCTCATGTCCAGAAAACAAACAGCGTCCGCCTCCTCATAATTATTGATATATTATACATAGTCGAAGATGACAAAATTACATCATTACCACAACCCCTAAACGTGATAAAACAACATTAAGTTTTGGGCGCATTCACTTTGAATTTGTTTGCGCGACCCCACACAAGATTATCTGTAGGTCATTTTGAGTGTGTCATTCATATTCTGCCTTCCCTGAAAAGGAACTCAGTATATTTCCTTAACATATAATAACTGGGATACCCTCAATATGGCTTTTGTAAAATCTATTAGAAAAACTAAGTGGATGAAGCTGTACAATACCTTCTTTACGACCCGCTCTATGCAAACTTAAACTAAGGCTCTACTATCAAACTCGAAGGTTGAATGAAGTTAAACGCAAAAGGAATTTCATCTATGGCGATGATAAATTATTTCTACAATGTACTCAGTGCATGGGTGTGACTGATTACATTTCACCGAAAAGTGAAAGGTGTTAGGGAGACGTGGAACTTCCATGGAAATATCTTTTGCAGAATAGGGCTTCCCACCAATAGATTGAGGCTTTTACTCTAGAGATTATGTCAAGCTATGTTTTTGAAAAGTGGGTCTTTAGTTGTTAAGCATAAAAGTTTTTTATCTCCGCGTCTGTTATTTTTAGTTCATTTTTTTCTTTTTTCTTTTTCTTTTTTCTTGTATTTTTTATTCTAAATAACATGTCGTGTCAACCTATTTGATACCCTTGATGTAGTTGGAGACTTGTTTTTTTAAACTTTTTTTTAATTCTTTAAAGTTTTCTCCAACAGTTGACATACCATTTCTGCAATTAATAATGTCTACTTTCCTTTAAGTATCCATTTCATATTCATTTGAATATCTTTCTCTTTGCTTATCAATACATATATACACACTTGCTGCAGCAATATATTTAACATTATAATGACAGACAGTCTGTCCGTCAATATCATTAACATTGGCATGTCACGTTTGCATGGGAAACAAATGTGAAAATTTAATTACAAGTACAGAAACATATGTAAAGAAAAATACATGCCAGATTTAAGGTATACGTTTGCTACAAGTATTGAGACTTTAAATTAAGTAAAAAAAAAAGCATAGCAATCATGTTTTATACTTTTGTAGCTCAGTGTATGAAACTGGCTTTTTTGTAGGCCATCAATAAAGATATACTTTTATCTTTATCTTTAACATTTATTAGCAGCTGTAAGCAATTAATAAAAACAATCTATTTTTTTTTTAATTTTCCATTTTCCTCTTAGAGCCGCTTCAAATAAAAGGCTCTTGTTTATGAAATGAAACAGGCTTTAGTTTCTTTCAAGCATTATTGAAAAGAAAATTGCCGTTTTCCTTTCACTTATTTTCCTGTTTGTTTTATGAAACCTTTCACAAACTATGGGTACAAAAAAGAAAAGATAATAAAAATAAATAAATAGTTTATTCGAAATGAACTTTCTTCTTAAACGTACAAATAATTTCAATAAATAATGTTATTAAAAATAATTAAATAATTAAATAAATAAATTTTCAATTAATTATTCTTTTCACTTTTTAATTTTTTTCGTTTCCGATGTACACAAACAGGCATTTTTTGTGAGTGTCTTAATCCAGGTGCCATAACGATTAACACGTGCATAGACACCAGGATAACCAGCCTTAGCACAGCCTTCACCCCATGATACTACACCAGCCAATTGATGTTCTCGTGTACCAGGTGCCACAACATGTAAAGGACCACCACTATCACCCTGGCAACTATCTTTCTTGCCCTCTTCATAGCCAGCACACAGCATATTATCAGTTATGCGCGATGGGCCATAACGACTTTTACGACACTCATCCTGAGACATAATGGGTACTTGGACTTCCTAAATTTAAAAGTAAGTAAAAAAAGCCCGATATTAGTTTTTAATGTAAATTAATAATAAAAAAATTTTTCTTAAATGTAAAAATCAAACTTTTTTTTATTATATGGTCTAAAATTATGAAGCTGTAAAAAGTACTTTTCTTATTAAGTACCCTTTTTTATCAAAATTTACAAAAAAAAAAAGCAAAATTAAAGCAAGTAAATTAAAAAAAAGAAACTACTATGTGTTAAAAAAATTTTTTTTAAAGTACTTTTTTCTAGACGAAAAATTTTTAAAATAATGAATTTAACATGTAATATAATACTTTTTATAATTAAAAAAAATCTAGAGTGTATTATTTTTGTAATGACATCAGTTAAAGGAGAAAAATTTAATTCGAAAAATAAATTAATAAAAGAAAAATGGTCCACAATCTTACTGGAGTTCGAACTCGGTTTTCCCCATCATTAACAAAAAAAAAAGACTATTTCGGCAAGGTTTTTTTTATTTGCTTTAAAAATGCGTAACGTAAGAAAGTATATATATATTTTTTATTGTTATGAAAAAATTCAACATATTTTTTCAGAAAGTACTTTTTTGATAAAAATATTTTTGAACATAAAAGTTAATGTCTTGTCTTGAAACTCTTTTATTAAAAATGTTGTTGCAAGGTTGAGTATTATTATGATTGTACCTATATATAACTTAAAAATTCAAATCCATTAAAATGGTACTTAAAAAAATTATTTTCCAAATTTACTCTACAACTAAAATTACATACATATATATGTATGTATATTTCTTTTTGTTTAAAGCAAAATATATGCAAACCATACGGATAATTAAAGCCATAGTATAACTTAAAAAGTACTTATATTTTAACAGTTGTGTTACAAAAAATTGTGCTAAATAAACCAAATTCAATTCATATTTTTTTATATATAAAGAGCTATTTTTTATTTATAAAGATCTCTTTTTTACGACTGTATTCAATTGAATAGAAGTCCTGATAAGTGTGCGAGGAATGTTAAAAACGTACTTCTTTTCAAACTTTATTAAACAATATTTTATTAACGCAACGTGTCAAATAAATAATTTTTGATATAAAATCGTTAATATTTGTATGTTTCACAGGTCTAAATTAACTAATGTTCAGTTTGTATGTTAGGAATTCGATTCCCATGAAGTCTTAGGCTTATCATCCGCTTCTGCAGAGTCAATGTAAATATAATGATAAAGTTTTCGTATAAAAACCTGCATATAAAATTTTTCTAGAATAAAAATTATATTACATATAACATATTCACATATCATCAAATTTTAAAGGCGCATTTTGATAAAAAAAAAATTATTTCCTACATTTGATTTAAAAAAGTACTTTTTGTCCCATAACGAACTTATGTCATAGAACAATGTTTCATCATTCTTGAAAAGTATAAGAAAATGTAAGTAAAGTTTTTTTAAAATAATAATTTTTAAATAGAAAACTTAATTTGTAAAAGTACTTTTTTAAAAATGTTTTTAAATATACAAGTATGTACACCTATACCTCGTTTTACAGGATAGATAAATACCAATAATGAAAATTTTAGTACAATAATATAAAAATGTTATATAAAACATAAGAAATATAAAAATAATTTTAATTTCACTCGTTTTTGATTTACAGACCACACGAATAATTTGAAAAGTACCTAAAAATGAAACAATATTTGAGGGAGAAAAAGTACTCTGAAAGTACATATTGAAATCTAAATTACCCAATAGCACGTAGTTAAAGTAAAAATGGCTTAAAAAAAACCAACTTTAGGCCAAAGTTTAAAGGTCACATTAGAATTTTGTCATGTCGCACAAGCAACTTCTTATGTACGAGTATATCTTTTTTAAATTTATGCTTTAATAGCGCTTTTATAGTACCTCACTATAAGAAAAAGTCATGAATATTATCTAAAAATTAAATAGTAAACTACTAATAGTATTCTTATAATATATCTAAAGGTTAAAGGTTAAAAAATAGTCAAAGGCTAACAAATTTTGTAATATAGTGCAACAGATTTATTTAAAAAAAATTTATTTTAGTGTTAAACACTTTGATAATTAATAATGAATAAGAAGGCATTTAAATGTTAGTGTAGAAAAGATCAAATGTCAACACGGCATATTTTAACAATAGCTAAATATTTATCTTTTTAATAAAAGATATAAATTAAAAATTCATTACATCAAAGGTCAAAGGTCATACATATATTTACACACATTTATGTGTTTTAATGCTAAGTCCGGTTCACAAGTCCAGTATTAAAATATTGAAAATATACATGAATACAATCTATCCACTATCTATCTTTTTTTGATTGAGACAAATACTCAGAGATAAACCCCGACAAATGCTATGCAAGAAGGATATACATACATATGTATGTTTATATTAGTATATTATTATTTCTTACAAGTGCGCATTGACCTTTATTAAAGTTCATTAAATATTTTTGCAATAGCAAACCCATTTTATCCATTTCAGCCATTTTGCCCTCTTATTAGAACCAAATAAAGCAATAAAAAGTAATGAAATGAGCGGAAATTTAGAAAATTTTTCACCTATATGGGTTTATATTAAACACTTTTCCTTTGAATAAAACAATAATGTAATGAAATATAAACGCCCATCAAAAGGGGGTATCAAAGTGTATGCTATTATGTCTCTTTTATCATAAGTCTGTAATTTTTTTAAGTGAGAAAAAGATTTCATTATAAGAAAAATAACTAATTTATGACAATATGACAAATTTTGAACCCCCTAAATATTTGCATTAAAATTCGCCACTTGAAAATAATTTAAATCAAAATAGTATGAACAAAATTTGACCCTATTTTGTGTATTTTGTATACCTGTCTTAAGGTTTCTTTAAACAAATTATTAAACATTCTAGCACAAATTTAATTTACCTGTAATGTATCCGAAGTCGAACCGCCAACTTTTAAAGCACCCCAACCTGTTACAGTGCCAATTTCACCTTTAAACGATTTACCTGGTGTAGGCATACACACAGGATGCATTAACTCAGTCATTTCCACGGGTTCGTCTAATTTAACTATGGCAATATCGTTGTCATATGTACGAGCATTATATTTGGGATGAGTTATAATTTCAGCCACTTTACGATCGATTTTCAAAAAATTGGACATTTTACGATCATGTTCCAATAGACGAACACTTATACGTTCTTTGCGAAAACCGTACACACAATGGGAGGCTGTTACCAAAAATTGATCATTAATGAGAGTGGCCGCACAATAGAAACGTCCACCATATAGTAACATAGACATCCAGGGATACTGATGAACTTCAGTCTCTTGGCCACCTACTATACGTTTTTGCGTATTGGCTATGCCACAAAAACATTCACTACAATTACGTGGCGGTGTAAGATCGGGTGGTGTCAAAGGTGTAGTGGAGGGCATAACAGGTGTAGGAGAAGGTTTAGCTGTAGTAGTTGTGGTGGTTGTAGAACTCGTTGCTGTTATAGGTTCAGGTGAAGGCTGCTCTGTAGTTTTCTCCGGTTGAGCTGTGCTGGACGTTTGGCTTGGTGTAGCAGCTGTTGTAGAGGTAGCAGCAGGCCCCGTAAGACCACCTGTCAAATTCGATAAAGTCGGTCTTTGTGGCAGCAATGATAGCACCCACTGTACAAAAGTATTTTGGGATTGCCTTAAGGTCTGTTCTTGTTCTTCATTAATGGGTGTCGTCTTATAACGTACACTGTGCACATTTGCGGTAAATGTCAGAACTATTACCAACACAATTAAATATTTAAGTTTTAATAACATATTTATTATTTTTTTTATGCACTATTTTTCTTTATTTTTAATTTCTTGGCTTTCTATAACCGTTTGCTAATATTCGCGTTCGAATAACAACTGTAACTGCTGGTTGTGATTTCAATAACAGGGAGCTCGAAAGAAATAAATTTCTTTTACTTGGTTTCTTTCACTATTAATTATTAATATTAAAACACAAAATAACTGGCTAAGAGAGTTGTTTATACTCTCCGGTAGAAAAGTACACCGTTTCCAAGTATGCCAAAAAACAATATAACAAAAATTTATATATTCAATTGCGATTAAAAACTATTGCGTTGAGGACTATTAAACCATCCTAAGCAGAATTTTATATAAGTGTTATGATTATTTCTCTGCAATTTAGTTTTACATTACTAGCATCTAAGTTACTAATTCAAGAACTACTAAAAATCACTGTGCGGGAAGTCAAGTTTACAAACTCCGAACGCTTAACACTCAATTTGGGACTACAGACACATTTTTATATTTCCTCCTCGGGCAGCCGATTAGTTGGAGGTAGATAACCTGAATACAAAGTGAAAGGAGTTTTTTTACATATGGCTACTGTAAATTTGACTCAACTCTTTCTTAAGCATTCATCGTCTTAGCTCTAACCATATCTAATATAAATATTAACGAAAAAAATCTCTAGATGTTAAGAGCATAAGAATTTACAATAAAGTCCACAGCTGTAACCATATATAATATTAACGAAAAAAATTCTCTAAATGTTTAGAGCTTAGGAATCTATATTCTATATACATATATAAAAGAAAGTAGCGTTAGTTACTACGCTTATAACTCAAGAACACCTGGACCAATTCGGAATGGTCTCTGGCCAAATAAGAAGGATAGCAAAAAAAAAATTATAAAGAAAATTCATTTTCCCATACATTGTGTATTACGTGATGTCACAATGTTTGTAACAAACAAAGCATCTCCGAGATTGTCTGACCGATGCTTATAAAATTATGTTTGTATATTCCGAAGAGCTGACTGTAGACCGTATTCTATTTTTTATACATCCACGCCCACTTCAACGCCCACTTTTTCCGTGAACTAAACTCCTGTTTATGTTCTCCATAAAGCCTTTAAACATGGTACGAATGCTTCCAGCACTAGCTTTTATGATACAGCTAAATCCAAGCGGTATAAGGGCAGAGGAAGGAGTATTCCCCAGCGGGTAGAACACATTTTATTGCTCTTTTTTTAAGAATTATAACACATAAAGCTTCCAAACTTATTAGGAATACGATCTTCCTAAAATATTACCTGTACCTGATCCTATACCTGTATTTTAAATATACACTTAAACAATACTTTTCCAAGCAAAAGGATGTTTGCCGGGTCAGCTAGTTTACAATAAAGTCCACTGGTATAATTATATTTTTCCCATATCGAACGAAGCGTTCTATATTTTCTTAAACGATGCGAGAAATATTCAACTCCGATTTGAAATAAAACACAACTCTCATGTAAGAACAGATACTGAAGCTTTTAAGTTAATTTTTGAGCTAATTGGCTAAATGTCACATATACATACATATTTCAATTGAACCAACAATGAAAAGTGTGCTAAAATATGTCCAATTATGTTCACGTATTATGAATCATAATCGTCTTTACACAATTACTGGCGTATTCTCAACCGAGACTTGAGATGATGCTCATTAATGTTGTTCGTTTGATGATCGTGCTCCACCTACTTGAATGTTCCATATTTTAAAAACCGGTTGACTTAAGCCCATTTTCATTTAGCAACTGCTTTGGTCCTCGAATAAAGTTGAATTATGAACAATGAATAGAAATATGTGGTTTAGTTTTAAGAAGATCATTATAGTCGCCCAATATAGTGTCTGTGATCTCATACTACTCCAAGCAGGAATTTCGCTTCAGACTATCCTATAATTTGTTGGGGCCTAGAAAATTATAACTTTACTAGTCATAAAGCCGACCACAGTCGGAAAATCAAAAATCTGGCTCCATCTTGCCCATGTGGAGCAAATGAGCTTTAAGTATGCAAAATTTCAGTTTTTTGCGACGTCAGACGGCTTCAAAAAGCTGAGGAAAGAGAATTGGACATACATCCGGACAAACAACGAAATTATATATTGTTGTTGAAGATTATTATTATTATTATTCAATTTATATCGTACCGTTGTTCAGCAGACTTAATGCTTTGCTAATGAAACCAATTGGGTCTGGAACTCTATCAATGTTCCCACATTTACACAATATGTGTTTCGCAGTCTGTGATGTCTGTAAGCATAATCTAAAAATATCTGCATCTGTAAATGGGCTCTCACACCGGAATGACCTGTAAGAAAATCTTTCAGTTCCAGTTAATATACATACATACACATATAACTGGCCTTTACAACCCTATCAATTTTTATCCATGAGTACCGGGACCTACAGTTTAATGTCGATTTCGAACGAGAGTCTTGAGAAACTTGTTCATGCCAATTAATTACTCTCAGTCGCCGAAAGAAATATTTTTTTTTATATTTCTTTTTTTTTAACATGTCAGAGCTGGGTGTAGAACCCGGGAATCATATCGCAAATGATTGTTATATTTACATAAACAGTTTTATGTCTGTCCTGAAAATTTAAGTATTTTGAGTTGTGCCCCTTTTGTATTTAGAGTGCAATATATAAATTTTTTTTCAAACACATTCAGTAGGTGGATCGAATCGTTAAAAAAATCTAAAAAATTTTACAATTTGTAGTGGAATTTTTGAAAATCTACGTTAACTAAGGAAACAGTGTATTTCTGCTTTTTTTTCTCCTGACTTGTCCACTTTTAACAACTTGTCTTAGCATGTTTTAGTGGGAATTTCTTTATAGCGAAAACTATCAAATGCAAAAACTAGAGCCTGCCAGAGAGTTGCGCTTGCGCGTGGGTGATTTTTATTAGCCAGTCTGAAACTATACATTTTATATCAATAAATACTGGTTGTATTAACACTACTTTTTACAGTGGCGAAAGTTTTAAAACTTTATACGACTAATAAATTAATTTTATGGGATTTTCGCCATGAAATTAAAAACAAAATATGCAGACATTTGAATACAAAAAAACAAAAAAATGTAAAAAAAAAATGAATACACTGGTCATCTGTACGTGAAATGAAACTTTAATAAGTTGGATTTGTAACAATCAAACAACGACTGTGTAAATTAAATTAAACCACAAATAAATTTCTTTAAAAGAAACAGACACACACACTGTTATGTGCTCTAAGAGTACCATTTCCCTTCGCATAATCAATTCTCGTATTTCTCTGTTCATTGCGCTATCTTTTATTTCTATTTTTTTGTTTTTGGGGTATTGAATTTCATAACTTCATTATTAAATAATCGCGTCTTGTATTTGTTCGTTGTTATTATTGGCTTTTATTTTTGTTTGTTTTTATTTGCTTGTGTAGTATTGTTGCTATTGTTTTTGCCGATTTTATCAAGAATCCATATTTGGCCGCTTTCAATGCTATAACAACAACCAGCTGATTTTAGTTTTTTTGTTTTCTATTTATTTTTTTGCTGGTGTTATGAATTTTAATTGATTTATGGCAACGTTTTGTTTTTGTTTTTTTTTTTTTTTTCTTTTTCGCTATTATTTTTGGTGACTTTTTTTTGTGTTTTTTTTTTGTAAATCTTTTTTTTTATTGAGGTGGGTCTTTTAACACAGAGTCGTGCAAAACGAACAAATTTCTCATTTTATTTTAAGCCTGTGGCAAAAAACTAGGTCATTAACTTTATAGACGGAATAAGAGTATTATTTCAAGAGCAGATTAGTTTTAAACATTTAAGAGAGTTTTAAAAATCAGGTGTAAAATAAAGCTCATACTCTACAGGTGGTAAAAGTGAATTTCCAATCTGTGACATTTCAATATTTATACGTATAATAAGCTGAAGGTCCACACCATGCGTTTATACGTCTTTGCTTTTCATGCGTCTGACAAAAAAGTAGAATCAGCGGACTTGTATGTGACAAGTTAAGGTAGAAATACACAGCATGCGTTACGGCGTTAACCCTCCGTCACGCACATGTTCCGATAGTCACATACGTAGCCCATGCATCTGGTCAGATGCACTAATGTATTTCAATACATTTATATAAAAAATATGCAATTCTAGTGATAACATTTTATATAACATTATATTATTAAAACATTATTTTATATAAGTATTTTCATTTTTTTTCTTTTTTTTTTAAACAAAAAATACAACTGATGCAAATTGAAAAAAGTAAAATTTTTTTATTTGATTTCATTGCTGCGAAAGTATGTACTATGAAGAGCGTGGGGCGTAGCCAAAAATCCAAAACTTACAACAGCTACATCGACGCAAAGTACCTACAAAATTCACTTTGAGTTGATTTGAGTAAGCAAAGGCAAAATGTGATGTGTAGATGAAGAAATCCACGTAAATTGTTTTTGTTGTCTTTTTTTTAATTTTATTTTTTCAAAAAACAATAGATAACAATATTTGTAGAGGGTACCTAGAGACACAAACACCAAGCTAAATTAGAAATTTGCTTAAATCAGTGTTAAATTCGTAAAAGATCTAGCCAGATACATGCGCAGGACGTTAACTGTTAACGCATCTAAAAGTTAAAATTTGTTTAACTTCTATACGTTAGAAGAGTTCTCAATTTCGCCAATAACTTGTTTCATGAAAATTCCTTATATTAACTTTTTTTGACAGACGGGCGAAACACCTAATTTGCACAACGCATGTCATGTACTTCTAACTTTACACAGTAAAACGCATTGAATGCATAGACGAATCAATGCAACAAAGTAGGCTTACTTTCTACTTTTGTATCCGTCGCATGAGTGATGAAAAAATGTTAGCTGTTTTGATAGTCATGCAAGAGAAATTTATTTTTTGTTTTAAATGTTATCAATAAATTTGTTTGTGAGGTGGATTCTATTTAAACATTTTTTTTTTTGTTTAGAAAAGTTTTTAATAAAAGAAAAAGCGTTCATTAAAAAGGTTGCAATTACTTTTAAGAAAAAAGTACATAAAAAATAATTTTAAATAGAATTTTTATATATTATTTTCTTTTTATCGATTTGTATTCTATTTATCGAACAAATGCTATTTAAAAAACAAATGCTATGGAAGAGATGAAGTCAAAAATCACGAATTCGTGCCCCTTGTCACACAAAATATTATAAATATAAAATCAATAAATTCTATAAATTCTTTTAGAACTTGAATTTCACTTTCCATTGTGCCTAAATTGTTTTCATTTGATAAAATTATAAACACAACAGTTGATAAAAAAATATGGCGCATTGCATGTAAAGGTAGAAGTACACAGCATGCGTTACGGCGTTAACAGTAGTTACAATGTACAATGTAAGTCAGCTGTTCAACTAATAACGCATCTAAAAGTTAAAATTTTTCAACTTCTATACGTTAGACGCTTTGCCAATTTTGCCAATAACTTGTTTTGTAAAAATTCCTTATTTTAACTTTTTTTGACAGACGTGCGCAACACACAATTGGCGCAACTCATGTTATATACTTCTACCTTAACTTGAACTTAGAAACGCACAGAATGCATAAAAAGTATCATACGCATCTATGCATGAACGCATGATGTTGAACTTCACCTTTATTGATAATACTTAAGACAATAAATTAACGCGACAGTAGAAAAAACCCCTTTGTTTAGACCATATATCCATAGCCCATATTGATTAAATGGCTCTTACAACTGTTCAAGCTCTAAAGAAAAAAAATAACAGAAAAAGAATGCAAAATGGCATTTTTGAGGTATTCTCAGCAAAATATTTATGGCATAATTCTAACATAAGCGTATTGTGGAACATCTTTTAAGCAGGAGGTTAAATAAATGAAGAACGCAAGACGGCCGTGTTACAATAAAAGAGAAAAAACAAAACTTTTTGGACACCTTCTCTCGTACATGTTCTTTGCTGTAACAAACGTCAACTTTTATACGTTAACCGAAAACTTATTCATAAAAAGTTCATTTTATCCCGGCTAGAGAAAATGGATTAAATGTCTAATTGCTTGTTATACTTCGCTCACGTATTGGTATTACGTTCGGTTCAGGCGGTTCAATATGTTTCTAATTTATAACTAAATAAAACACTGTGTTTTTTTTTACCAGTAAGTTAGCATAGTATACGCATTTGATTATTTTATAATTTTTAAGTGGAGGCAGTCAAGAATATACCCTGACTTTATTGGCGGACATGCACAAATTGTCCTTATTAATACTGATTCACCTTAAAAAAACGTACTGTTTGTTTTCGTCTGTATTGTGGAAATCTATCTACATCCACTGTTATAATAGCTAACTCTTAGCAACACTGTTTTATTAATAATTAATTTCACACCTAGTAGTGCTTTTTGTTTGGTTTGCTTTGACATTTCATTATGCATAGATGTACAGCAGAGCCCAACGCTTGCAAATTTTTACCATTTCTTTTTTCTCAACATAACATTTTTATCAATGTTTGTCATACTTATTGTGAACTTCATTTATTCCATAATCGTCCTTTAGAGCTGCCGGATCGATTTCTGACCACGGCTTAGTAACTGATAATGTGCATTCCGTGAGACCATCAACAGTCCGCAATGATAGTACTGTACCCGCTTTAAAGGGAAGCATTTAAGAAGGAAAAGGTAAACATCAATTAATTTTCCACCGTTCTATCAACTGGGATTGTGTTCTTTTACATCACAATAGATAGATGGTCATCGTATTAATGACCAAGTCGGCGAAGACGCTGAAGCACAATTTGATATTAAATTTATATTCAACATTTTTTCTCGATGCAGCAAATATTTAATTTAATGGGTATGTAAACAGAATTGCTGCATTTATAGTGTATTTAGTCAAAAAACTTTTGTTGAAACACCATTACTTACACAGACGATTACTGTTTGCTGCGGTTAATGGGCTGGAGGATTTATTGGTCGATACGTCATCAAAAACGATGACGGTCAGAATACTACTGTCCATAGTGAACATACATAGGTGTATGATTATATATATTTTTGTACATGACATTTATCTTCTTGACACAGAGCGAGCTACATTTGTTTTACTCAAAGAAATTTTTAATGAAAGAATAATTTCATATAATGATCTAAGTAGTTGGGCATCATATTAGTGCTATTAAACCCCATTGGAGTCTAGATCGTTGCAACGTAAAGAACTGAATAGCTAGAAATCAACATTCGAAGAGTAATCAGTATGTTTTCTGATATTAAAAATATATTTTTTTGCTTTATTATTAACATTCACTAAAACGCCACAAGAACTAATTCCTCACTCCTACGAAATTATCACATGCTTGAATTTGTAACTGCATCTGTGCGAAACGCGTAAGCTTTATCAGACAAAAGTGGTCATTCAAAATTAAGTCGATGGTTTTTACAATCGCTTGAATTTTTATTTCTCTTTGTCAGATACTCGTATTGTATAGAGCATTTCTTTGTAATGTTACGGTTATGGAGAACTAAACTCTGTGTCCAGAAGGTTCAGCATCTTATGTGCTTATACTGCACCAAGGAAATTTATTAAGTAATTGAACCTGTGAATACAAAAATTAAACTCTTGTACCAAATGGTTACTGTCTTGGCTAATTGTTTTTCAGCTTATATCTTTTTTGTTTTTCAGCTTTGCTTTTTTTCGCATTTAATTATTGTATTGTTTCGAATAGAGGTGCATATTTGTATTGACACACGAAATTGATGTTCATGTTGTTTTTAACATATTATTGACATTATGAAAGCATTGGCAAATAATTAACAATTTAAGTTTTATTTTCACTATTTTTTATAATAAATTTAACTAAAACTATAAATATATATTTATACTGAGAAGGGATGAGCTAAAATTAAACAAAAATATCAACCATAATGCAGGTAAAATAAAACTGATACATATTACGATATAATAGACGACGGTTACGCTTCAGTTAATTTCAAGTTCAAATATAATTATCACGTTGTATTATGGCAATAGGAAAACAATTTACAACAACTACTCTGTTATAAAAAACTGCTTAAAAAAACAAAAACATTTCGTTGTTTTTTTTTTGCAAATCTATTTATTTATTCACTTTCTTTAAATTTATGTACAATTTGGTTTAAAAATATTTGGCACTGATTTTTTATTTTACTTCACCTGCATTATTCCATTTCATCACATCACTTCTTTTGTTTTGCTAAAGAAATTATGGTCTCACCAGTCTACAATTATCGACTCTTGCATATGTTTCTGTATACAAGAGATTACATATGGCAGCATTATTATCGAAATTCATTTCGGCCACTTTGAATTCCGGATTAATAGCTATTTTTAATGTATAAGAGCCAGTATTCAGTTCAGTAATATCAACCCATTGACAATCCAAATTGTATAAATAGACATCGGAACAATTGACAGAAATACCTGAAATAATTCATAAAATATGATTTTATATACAGAAATAGCATTAATTCAATAGATAAAAATATTCCATTAAACTTGGAAGCAATCATACAAGAAGGAAACAATTTATAAATTTCTTTTAGTAAGAAAGTGAGAGACAGAAAGCTTCTCGCAGCACTCATGTTGTGTGTGTGTTGATTTTTATCCATAAGTACCGGGACTTACAGTTTAAAGTCGACTCTGAGCGACAGATTTGAGAAGCTCTTTGATAGCAATCAATTATTCTCAGAGCTTTTGCCTGAAGACTGCTGCGAGGCAGTCGCCCAAAGAAATAATTTTTTCATATTTTATTTTAATATGTCAGAGCTGAGTTTTGAACCCGATAGTTTTGAAACAAATTCATTTAACTAAATAATTCGGTTAAAGCTTTGTAGCAAATCTACCTTTATGTTGAAATTTTTAGCAGGTTTGTAGAAAACCTTTTACTATAACTATTGTAATATAGAAAAAAGTTTTGCTTCAAACTTCACTGCAGCTAAAGTTACAACTGTAAGTAGTAAAGTTTTGAGACAGTTATGTTAAGAGACTGTCACAAAGTAAACAGATATGTGCTAGTCCAAAAAGGACAAAAATATAATGAGAATGAAAAATTACGAATATTGCGCTCTATAAGCGAATATATCTTTCTTAATAATAAGCCGTCTTTTTTTATGAGAATAGAATCATAGTCCTTTCTTTAGAATTGAATGGTAAATATTGGTGAATTACACAACTAGCACGAAGTTGTCTTAAAAATATTAATTTATCTGGTTAATAATTACTTGTATAGTAATAGTACGTAACGCAATGCACAAATGAACTAGTTGGGCTCCTATGGCAACCTAATGCTAAAATCTATAGCTCGTTATATGAAAAAAGGACAGATAGGTAACCAGTCTAAAGTAAAAAGTGACAAGTATACTTCTAATCACTTACTAGTTATCTTGTCTGCAAAGTTGTTAATCATTCTAAAATTAACAAAAAATTTCCTATAAAATTTAAGTCTAACTGTTGCATGGTATAATCATCACAAGTTAGTCCCAGTTTGAAGTAGCATAGAACCTAGTGGTTTTGCAACCCTGTTGTTCTTACAATTGTCTAATAAAATCAGCACTGTGGTTGACCGTTGTATACAAATAAATATATTATTGTAAATAAGTTCTTCCTCTTCTTTTTTTTTTTTTTTTTTTGTGGAAAAATTTTTTAAAAGTTGAAAATTTTACTTCCGTTCTTTAAAAAAATAGTTTATAAACAATAATATACATTTGCCCGTTGAAGAATATAATTATCCAGAGGCTACCTCATGGCGCATTGGATGGTTGCATCAACAGTAGCTCTGAATGAAAAGGTAAATTTTATTGTAAAAATTTATATTTTATTAATTTGGTAATTTGTATTAAAAAAATCATTTATATTGAGTATGTGTGTAAGTATGTATGTCGAATAATATAAATAAACTAGCTGAACCCGGTGTGCTTCGCTATCCCCTCGTTATATAAAAAAATGGTTCATAGTTATATGGCGGCGTTAACAGTATTAAGAGCAATATACTACCAAATAAAAAAAAAAAATCCGTTGGAAGGAACAAATTTATACAGAGAACAAAATACTTAAAACTTTCAAATAAAATTTTGCGTGAAAGGGGGCGTGGCGTAAAAAATGTTTATTTATACCATGCCTGGAGTATATAATGTGTATACAATTTGAACTAAATCTGTTAAAAACTACATGGGAGCAATTACATAATTTAAAAAAAGTGGGCGTGGTCGAAAAAAAGTACTCTATTAATCATGTCAGAGCCTCAGTTAAATGCTGTGAAAATTTCAGGAAGATCGGTCTAGAGGTTTGGTCTCCTATAAGGTACAAACAAACAGACATTCAATTTTATATATTTAGATAAATAAAAATATAAACGTTTTGCAATTTATATTGAAAACAAAAATTAAAAAACTAAATTTGGTATTGCATTTCATCATTTTTAATTTTAATTTCTAATTTGTTGTCAAAGAAAAAATTTTAAATTCAAACGTCAAAATAAATTAGAAAGAAGAAGAATACGATTTTGACAATCGTAAGTAAACAGTTGTAATTGTTTTGGTAAGGCGGGACTACCTTATGATAATTATACCATGAACTGTTTTATTCATAAAAATTAAAAAACTTATTGGACAAACTTCTATAAAATAATTGTCAAAAACCTTTTTATAAACATTTTATATTTTTAACGCTAATTCAAAAAAGAAAGAGAGTTTGAAAAAATTTCATAATCCAAACACATTACTACAGATTTATAGCCAAAGGTATTTTCTAAAAGAGAGTTTTTTAAAAACTATAAAAAGATTTGAATAATTTTTTCCAAACTAAGGTACGAAATTTCTTCAAAACTCTACTGTAATCATTAAACAGAGAAATTATTATGGAAAATAAAATTTTGCTAAATTGTATTCGATGTTCCGCTGCGGTTGATAAAACTGTATTCAAAGAACAACACCCACATCTAAACAAATAGTTTGATGAGTGGTCAGTCCGCGTTAAAAATGTTGTAGCGAAATTTCTTTTTAAAAATATATCTTTTTTTAAATTTTGAACCCTCACTTACCCTGATCACCAAAATTGGCACAATTGTATTTCTTAGGTATGCCAGGCAAACATTGACTGTCTTCTAAACAAAAAGAAGCCTTATGACCTTGAGCCACTTTGGCACCAGACACATCAAAAATGTCAAAGGTAGCAAACACCTCCATGCTATGATAGTGCCTACAAAAGAAAAACAAAACATACATAAATTATTTTCTTTAATTTTTAAAGTCAAGCATTTGATTTGTTCATATTCTTACATGTGACACATATGCCATTCCCATAAACTTTTATCCTTAAATGGTCTAAAATCTGTATTGCCGGCATTGAGAGCACTGGCTGTGAATTTCAGTAAACGACGTGTGGCATAACGCCAATTGGGATCATCACGTTGTATATCGTAGGCTTCATTGGCTACACAGTTCTCCTCCATTGCACACTGCATTAAAGCCATGGGACGATCTTCTAAATGCGCTGTATGCTCAATTTCATAAAAATCAACAACAAGATCTGGTGACAAGTAATCGCATATGACAACAGCCACATGATTACGTGTACCATGACAGGAGGGTGCTGCACGTAAATGATCATGATGCAAACACTGGCTGAGATGAGTTTCATTGCCATAACATTCGGTGCCACTTAAAATGGGTGCTGAAGTGTCTGAACCACCAAAGTAGTCTGTCTGCAAAGCTTCTCTAGCATAACCCAAACCCAATTGTTTGCAGACAACATTGGCTTCTAAGAGTGACCAGCCATCAGAACAAATAGTACCCCATTTGCCATTATTTAAACGCGCCTCTACACGGCCTTCTTTATGTGTTCTGCCTCCTCTTAAACGTAAATCCATTCTGTGGGTGTAGTGTATTCTAAATTTGGGTTGATAATATTCGGGTGTAACCTCAGGTTCGGGTTCTAGACCAGCCGGAGCCATGCATATTACACCGGCCGCCTCACTGGGTTCACAGTCGTGTATACCCCAACCATCAAAATGACAGTCGGTCAGTTCTTTTTCATGACCCTCACAATAAATATTATCCATCCAGAAACGCTTTTTGGCAGGACCAAAGTAACCACTGTGCGTCACTTTACGTAGTCCTGGATAACCAAGTTGTTCGCATACAATTTGACCTTCCAAAGCATCCCATTCGTCGTCGCACACCGAACCCCAACGATTGTTGTGTAAAACTTCAATGTTGCCTGAAAGAATAATAGATTATTATTAAATTGATTGCTATATTTTTACACATGACTGTTAAGTTTTACTAATTTTTTATTATTTTGCCTGCCAATTTATAAATTCTTTTTTAGTTTTTATTCTTTTTTTATTACTTTTAGGTGGCAAACAGTGATAAAATCAATTTCAAAATTGTGGTTTTCTAATTAAACGACTAATTTGGCAATATGGAACGTTTAGTTTTTGTTCTGATTTTTTTCTTTTTTTTTCTTAAATAAAAACGCGGTTTTTTTTTTCTATAAAAAAAATATGATTTTTCTAGGAAAAATAGATTTTAAGCAAACCAATGTAGATGACTTTGAAATTTAGTTTTTAGAAGAAAATTCAGTTTTTTTTTTTTTTTTCAAAAGAATAACAAAAAAATTTTGCTTATGTCTGAGAGTATGTATTTGAGATTAAACAACTGTTCTAAGTTAAAAACAATTTGAAAATCTTTAGCCTTGTAAGATAAACTCTTAAGAATCTCTTTTAAATAAAAAACAAAGTATTTCTTTGTCTGTAATGTTCATAATGGTTAGCCAGTTACGTTGCTACTTTTTCGCGGCAGCTTTCACCGTTAAGTATTTTTTCTGAGCTTTCTCAGGAACTTTATGTCTAGTAAGAGCTGCAAACTTTTCTATATAGTTTAAGGCTATGGTATTAGTCTGTTTTCTATAATTTTTTTTAAATATTTCTTGCATACCAACTGCTGTTTTACAAATGACAGCACAGCTACATTATGCCCAGCTTGTTTTAAATTATGGCAAATACGCAAAATATGAGTGATAAACCAATAAGTTGCCTGATGACAATCTCTATGTAGGGTACAGTGAACAGGGTCGATTTTAATGCAGTTGTAAAAGACACCGTTACCACTGTCGTTTGTCACTATATAGGTAATATGAACATTAGTGTGGGGGTGCTCTTAATATTCCTTGCATGATAATTATATGTGATGTCCGGTGGAATGATTAGAATTCTCGAGTTTGAATAAAACATTCGAATACAATGGGGTTGTTAAACGTTACTGGAAATATTTCACCCTTCCGATCTTCTTAATGCTTATAAAATCAGTACTAGGTTTTCTCTACCGCCTATTCCAAAAGGCCACATACATTATGCTGTTCAACTTTATTTTTTAGAATATCACAGCAGTGCTACGTGTGCTTCCTTGTTCTTTAGAAACTGCTGATAATAGTAAATATTCTGATGAAATAATGGAATTGGTCCATTTTCTTATGTAGTATCCGTATTCTTCATAGAGAACATCTGTTTGGTTATGATTGTGCAGTAAATCGTGCAGAGAATCATAGACAGAAATTATACTTTAGGCGCACAGTCCGTTTATAAAATAAATTTCTCTCTTAAGTTGTATTGAGAATTTTGATATGAACAGATTCAAATCCATTGCCCACAAACGTAACTTCTTTCTTTATCCTTTCCTATCACATCACTTGATGTCATGTGAAAGTCATATCAGTTTTGTAAGGCTGTCATCTAAATGAATTTCACAGATATCGTGTAGGAAACACTTGTAATTTAATGTCTGTATAACTATATCTTTCCCTTCTAGAGAGCTACCTTAGTGAATAATAGGTCTAAAATTGTTGCCCTTTGGGGTTAAATCAGTTGACAGCTTGAGACGTATTCCCTCAACTCACTTTCAATTCTTATATTTCTTTTAAACCGGTTTCGGCAATCCGATAACTTCGATTTCTTAGCATATCATTCAGAATCTAATAGATGTTTTTTAATCCCGCAAAATTTTTTTAATTAATGTTCAGTATTCCTTCGAATATTTTTTTTATTTAGACCAATACTTAGGGGTAAACCCCTACTAAATGCTTAAGGAATGAGACAAATTGCTGTGAAGTGATTATTCAAAGGCCAGTGTTATATCTTCACCCTTGAATGATCAACAGCAATTGCCCCATCGTTGGATGTTTATTGCGGTGAGTGTCTTCTCTATGTCGGTTTTAGCTGTTTTCTGCTACTTCGCAATAGGTGGTGCTTTTCTCCTGATTATTCGTTTTTCGTTGTCAAAAGTTAAGGAGGAATATAGTGAAATATCAGTGAGCGGTTATTTTGAAGATGGATTTTTTTTTTTTTTGAAAAACCCGCAAATTGACCATTTCATTTTCAACCTTTGCTAGAATTCGGACCTGGCCCAACTTTCGAATGTTGTGATAAATAGATAAATATTTGTAAGCTATTTTGGATGCCTAGACACGTTCAGATTGTATTGATACGTTCACAAAAGTTGTTCAGATTCACAGTGGCTACAATACTGTCATATATTGTTAGTGAAAATTTACGAGTAAATGTAAGTAAGTAAGTTATGCTGAAAAAAGTAAAAATGCTTTCTTATGATTTCGCAAAAAAGTGCAAGAAAAAATTATTTTTTGCACAAAAAATATTTTAAAATTTGTTCAGTAGGGTCTTCACTACATTATTTTCCAAGGTAATTAAGCAGTATCTTTAGGTTTGAGTTAGCCGTTGGCTAAAAACTGAGGACACATTTTTTTGAGTGATGCAGTGATTTTCAAAATCTTTTGAGGTCCATAAAAAAATTGGTAGTCAATCTAACCAAACCGAGTACAGGGTTTTATTAAGATTTGGTAGTACAATCGAACCTATACTGTGGAGTTTGTGCATTTTTCCAAAAGTCTTCATTTGTCGCATAGTGTATTGGATAAAAATTTAATTATTTGTTAGTTTTCTTGCAATTTAATTTTTTATGGGACTTAAGAAAAAACTTTTCACAACTCAAATCTATTCCAAATATCCATGGAGATCACCCGGATAAAGGCTTACTAGTTTGGTCAGTGTAAATTATTACAATTTTTGAAATATATTTAGCCCAATTTAAAATAAAAATTCCCTGGCAGTGTTTTAAACCATACTACTTTCACAATTGAATTCATATGGGAAAAATGGGAGAGGGAAAAAACTCCCGAGGAATTTTTATTTAGAACTGGGCTGATTTTTCTTTTTTTTTTTTTCATCTCATCAGAGTGGGTTTTCACTCTAGGTTTTCACTTTGGTTTTAATTCGGCTTTACAAAAAATTGTTTTCGATTGCATACAATTTTTTGGGTTTTAATTTTATAATTTTCTAAATTCTTTTTTTAAAAATTTTCATCACTTGTCTCAAGTTTTGAAATTTTAAGGCTTTTAGGAGGAAGTTTTAATATCAAAATGTGAACAATAACTGATCTGAAGTAAGGAAAACATTTTTCTGTAAATCCATTTTTAATTTGTTTTAGCAACAACCTGTTAAAGGCCAGTTACTCATATATTTTATCTTTCGTCTCCTTAACGTTCATTAGAAAATTTCAAATATTCAAGTATTCTCTGGTTTCTTAACAAGCACATTTAAATGAACGATTATTTAAATATATATTCCAAATTTTTTTATACACTTCTTAAGAGAAATTTTTTTAGATTTTTTTTTAATTTTAATTTTGGTTTTTCGACCTTTATTATTTAATGTAAAAAATTACTCAGTCTTAAGGTCTTTTTTTAAATAAAAATCGTTTATTTATTTATCGATATTTCGCTACTCCTGCGTGTAGCGTCTTCAGGAAATATTTATTTTTTTTTTTTTTTTTGATAATTTTTTTTTTGTCAAATCAATGTGCTCTAGAAGTCATTTCTGCAGCGAAGATTTAAAATTTTTGTAATTTTTTTCTTTTTATATTACTTTTTCTATTAAATTTGTGTAGAAATTTTGTTTTTTGTTGAATTTAATTAATCAGAATTTAATTGTTGATTTAATTGTTTGACACTGTAATTTTCAACGAATTTAAGTAAAACTTGTTTGTTTGAATCTTTTTTTTTTTTTCAAATTTTTGTGAATTTTTTTATGTTTGGAATGAAACACAACCATAATAATTTTTAAGAGTCACCTTTGCTTGCTTATTTTTTTTCGGCAGTGATAAGAAAATTAATGACTCTGTTTGATTTTTTTTATTTATTTTTTTTTTTTTTTTTGCTTTTAGTTTTACCTTCATATTCCACATCACCGCCTACCAAACGTATGGCACCCTCTTCTTTATTTAAAGTTTTGATATATTTTTGCACTAAACGTTGACGCTCTAGACGAGCCTCCTCTAGAGAACGATGTACCACAGCATTACAAAATGTAAAAGTTGTAAAAATTGCAATTATTTTTAAAAAATTTAAAGCAAAAAGCATTTTTTATTTATTTGCTTCTTTTGAAGATCATAAACTTAAAGGATAACAGCCTTTATTTTCTTAAAGAAAAAAACAATTTTTTTTTAATTTTTGTTCACAATTTTAAGTATTATTTTTCGTTTATTCTAAATTCACTGCCATGTACTTATTAAGACTACAATATTGAAACTAAATTGTAGATTTTGAAATTCTATTCAATGTAAAGCTTTAGCATCCAATTGCAAAAGGCTTTTTTTATTTAGTTTTTCAAAAAAAAAAAAAACACAAACTTATAATAATGAAATGATTTAATGCTTTTATAGATCTCTTTATAAAATGACAACAGCAAAACGGCAACAACACATGTGTTTTCGATAATTCGCTCATGTTTTGAGTAGATCTTCTAAAACAATTTCGAAATTTAAAAGATTTACTCAAACAAACAAACAAACTGTAGCCAATGTTCTATGAACTTCATATTGCGGAACCGATATTTGCTCTTGTTTTTCTCATGTATTTGTTGTTGTTTTTTTTAGCTTCGCTGGTGTTCGCGCTATTACTTTTGTTAGTTTTGTTGTCTATGAGCTGCTGGCTAAGCCTCTAGCTTTAGATGAATAGGGGCGATCTAGTATTGGATATTGTGATGACATGGTAACATAAATTTATTTGCTTTCATTTGCACTATAATTTTAATTCGATTTTTTGTTTTCTATATCAGGGGTAGTTGAATCTGCTTTGAATCAGTATTTTTTTTTTTTTAATTAATAAAACGATGACGTTATAGTTTTATATTGTTTTGGTTGTTGAATTAATTGTTTTGTAAATTTTTGCACTTATCGCTTAATGGTCACCATATGATGATTTGCAGGGCAATAACAATTTTCTAAATTAAGACAAATGTTTGTGTTATTAAAAAAATAAACCATAAATTTCCTGAAATTATAAGATTGTTTAAGGCTTTTCAAAATGTGCATTATTTGTAATATCCACAGCCTAAAATGTCTTTAATTTTAGGAAACGGAAATGGCAACAATAAGAGGATTTTGTTTGTGTGGTAGTTCATAGTAGTTCTTGTGTGTTATGTGATAGGATTTATTATCACTACTTAGATGGAAATCTTAGCTTTCCATTGGTAATATAGACATTTTAATCAATTGTGCGGTTTAGCCAGAGTTCATTAAACAGGGACAAGAGAGGGTGCGCTTTGTAATAATAAGTGAATTGATTGAATCCAACATGCTGTCCTACTCTTTGTAAGTGTAGGAAGGTTCGAATTGTTAGGATGTTGTAGGAGTATTGTACAGCAATTTAGTATTATATTTATTAAAAATTTTATAAATGTTCGTTAAAAGAGTGATGAAAAATTCATGTATTTTATAAAAATGTTTTTAAATTAAAATGTTTCTAAAAACCCGTTCGCTTTCGTTCAAGGCATACTTTTGCCTGACAAAATTACACCAGACTGTCGTGATCGACCACATCATACACTGGCTTTACACCATTAAAATAGCTTCCCATACATGACAAGATATTCTTAACAAACATAGGATTCATAACAAACTATCATTTAAACTATCATTTAATTTACCTAAAAGTATGCAAACATATAATATATCGCTCATTTGCGAGAGGAGTGGCATAACTAAAAAAAACCGATGCTGACATAAATGCATTAAATTTTAATTTAATCTAATATATAGGAAAAGTACAAAACACTTTTGGTAGCCACTCAGTGAAAAAAAGAAAAAAAAATACTATTTTTATATGTGTTTTAAATTACATTTCGCCTCATATTTCTGCATTATTTTGATTTATGCCACTCTTCTCGCAAATGAGCGATATAGTCAAATGTATGGCATACAACTCTTTTCTACATTCGTAAACTCCTTATTTCATACAAAATTATTAAATTGCATTAGAGCACAAACATTCGTCGTTTTTTTCTGTTTCTTTATTTTTTTTTAAGACTAAAAGTATGCCATTTAATAAAGATTATATCTCTTCTAAAAGAAATTTCTGTAAAACCATTTTATTTACAAACATTTTTCCATTAACAAATTTATTGCAGTGTCTATTTAACAATTTTATATAAAAGCACTAAACTTCAGTAAGGCGAATAATAAAAATTTCTAACAATCAAAATGTTGCCTATACGTAGGAGCAAAAATAAACAAAAAATTTTTGAGCACAAACGAATAACTAATAATTTTTTATGCTATAAGAGATATATTAAAGAAAATTTATGTGTTGGAGTTTTGTCATAAAACTTCGTTTTGTTTTTATTAATAACATATTATTGTATATCTTAAGGGGTTTTGTTTTTCTTTAATAGTGCAGAATTAAAGTCGTATATAAAAAATTCATTTTTTTAAATAAATAAGTAAATTTTAAACACTATATTTTATTAAATATATTTTTCTACCATATGGAAGTACAAATAAAAAAAAAACAAAAATAAAGCACATCCTTAGGGATAACAACGTCATAGTGCAGGCAACAGTAAATTTCAACTTAACAAGAACCAAAGGAAAACATAACGCACAATCAGTTAATTTTCATTAAAAAGCAGATGTAAATTATTTTTTTGTTGATTTAAGACGACAGTGGTATAGGAAAAAGTAAAAACATTGAAGGTGTTTTTTTTTTTATTTTTTTTTAACAATTTGTCTGAATAAGAACAATTGCATGTAGCTTTTTTAACATCTTTATTTTTAAGTATAGGTACTGGTATATGCTACATTCACTCTTTGTTACAAATTGCTGTTACGACCT
This sequence comes from Metopia argyrocephala, assembly GCA_963576795.1. NCBI lineage: Eukaryota > Metazoa > Arthropoda > Insecta > Diptera > Sarcophagidae > Metopia > Metopia argyrocephala. The sequence continues at coordinate 166,938,745 of OY756208.1, read as the reverse complement.
TTGCAGATGTAGTAAATTGGGACATGTGCTAAATTCTGTTATTATGACGTAGCAAACTGCAGCAGATAATTCAGTATTCAAAAATTTTTTTTTGTTAGAAGTTTTTAGAACAAAGTTAATCAGACGGTTCGTAGAAAACGTCAGGCTGAGTACTCTAAAAAATTGTGTATGAACTCATACGTACCGACTTAGGTTTGTATAACGCATAAGTATATTTTTCGTCCGCCTTACGATATGTGGCGCACACGTCTATATAGTGTCAACACTCAGTATTGCCATTCTCCAACATAACTTATTTTGTTTAGTTTTGTTCACATAAAATTATTATTTTCAGCACAAAAAGTGTTAATCTAATATGGCGGCAAAAAGAAAACAGCTGCTAATTGTAAACAAGCAAAATATGAAAAGAATAGAAAATTATATTTTTAGAAGGTGGTGAATATTTTTAAATTAAAAGTTAAAAAGACAATACAAAAATATGTGTACAGGTGTTCTCTATATCAGTGTAAATGGCAGAAATATTCTTTATGCTTTATTAATTTTGATAGACGAATATAAAGTTCTATTCAAATTACTATTTTTGTTTTTCACCAGAAATACGTATTACAAAAACGTAAAAAATCTGTCAGTTATATGAACGCAAATTTGCTTGAGGTTAATATTCATACAGACGTGTGCTGTGGACAATTTTTGGTCTGTATATATTAATATTATATTTTCACATTTGTCGGTGTATTTTAATAATCTCTGTTAAGTTTCAATGCAATATTTGTCGGATTTATGAAGTTGCATCCAGTGTTTATTAAAAAAAACTGTCTTTCCACCTCTTAACAGTCTACTGGCAAAAGCTCAGAGAGTATCTGATTTGCCATGAAAAAGTTTATCAATTCTGTCATTCGGGGTTGATTTTAAACTGTAGGTCCCGGTAATCATGGATAAAAAAATTGACCCACCTCAGAAGAAAATTTTTCAAATTCGGAAGCAATAAATAAAATTGTAAGCAATAATGGAAGCATTATATTGTTTTTTATACACTAAAGCTTCCAAAAATGCTACAGGGTAAGGTATTATTTTTAATTTTTTATACCATTTGCTTACTGGTTGCAATAAATGTGTAGTTCTATTGCATTTTAGCGGCTCATTTCACATAAAAATCATGCATTATTGATGCGCACGAGTAAGTGATTGTTCACAATTTCTCCCTCACAAAATAGCTTATTGGTAAGCACTAATTTCTGCTGGGACATGGGTGCTGCGAGAAGCTAGGCAGTTACTCTGAAATAGGGTGGAGATGGCCAGTTATGTATGTATGTTTATTAAAATATTAAATATTTTAATTTTAAATATAAAAATTATTGAAAACAAAATTTGTCTGATGGAATTTTATGTATGATGATATATTTTTTCGGTTGTATATATTTTTTTTATAGTTATTTTAATAATAATATTTTTTAAATATATATTTTTTTTTACATAAATATTGGTTATAAATATAAACCAAATCTAATATTTTGTCGGATGAAATTTGTTTTATTTAATAAAATGTTTTGCATTTCTTATGCAAAAGGCATAGTTTATTTTTTTTTCTCTCTGAAAAAAAAAACATCTCTTATTAACTGATTTGTATGGCAATTTAATATTTCTTAAAAAAATTATATTTTTTAAAAATATTTTATTTTTCTGTGCTAATGCTTGGATACATTTTTTGTCGGGAGTGTCTGTTTTTGTCGGTTAAAATATTTTGTGAAATTTTGCCTCGACTACTTAAGAATTTCAAAATATATGTATATAATTAGGTATTCTTAAAAAGGAAAATAAAATGTTTAATTAAAATTTTTGTCTGGTAAAATACATTAAATTAGAAACACTCAAAATTTGTAGAACACAAATTTTGTCTGATGCAAATCAGTTTCCATCGAAAAATTTAAAATTTATTTAACAAACTAATATTAATGTACTTTCTTCCGATTTGCTAAAAAATTTTAGCTGCAAAGATATTTGGCCTGATTTTGCCTGATAAATAATAAAAATGTGATCACTAAACGATGGCAATCTTTTTAAAAAAGAACACGCAAAGCCTTCTTTGTTACATTGTTTTTAGAAAAGAACTCAAAATTTCATCTTGAAGGCTAAAGCCAAAAAAATAATACGCGTTTTCCAGAAAAGAAAACGACATAAGATTTACATTTGCTGCCATTTTTGCAACAAGCTGTTGTCAATCCTGAAAAAAGCACATTTTGACAACTGACAGCTTAGGTTTAGTTAAAGTGGAATTTCATATAAATAACAACTTCTTATCATGAGTGAACGATGCTATAAAATAACAAATAAGGCGGTCATATTTCAAAGATTTTATAAAAAATATGGTAAAAATAGTATTTTAACCTCATTAACTCTAAAAATATTTATTAAAAATCTATATATCACACATCAATCGTCCACAAACAAGTCGCTCATATATCTATATTAAACATATTTATTTCGAAATTTTTGTTTCAATCAACTTTAACCTTGTTTTGTTTCGTATAAACACCACTGTATTACGTACATGTGTATATCTTGACTGTGTATGTACATACGTATGTTTTACACATACTTACATTAAATATAAACAAATGAACATGAATATGCATGCCTTAAACGTCATTGTTAAATCAACTACTGTTGTTTCAAAGGGAAGGTGAATTAATGCTGCTGGTGATGACGAAGTCGTTGATGATGTTGTCAATGGTTGAGTGATTAAATATGTAAAAATTGTATAATTTTTTTTTTAACGGATGTATGAAAATATTGACAGACATGTCAAGCAGAAAAAATCAAATACAAACGAAGCAACAAGACAAGCAATTTATGGAGGACTGCTATAAGGGGCATAAGAAGGCGTACAATTTTGTAAATAAAAGGAGTAAATTTGGTATCTTAAGGGAAATAAAAAAATGAAACTGCTTTAGCTGTTAATGAAATGAAAATTTAAAAGTTTTGTTTTCTTCATAAAGAAAATATGCATAATTTGTATACAAAAAAATAAGGAAAAAACAGAAGCATACCTTGGGGAATCATTTATCAAAATGTCATTTTTGTCTGGAAAATGAAAACAATAAACGTTTGAGTAGTCTTACGGCATTGTATGCTATATGAAATATTGTTTGCTTTCCTTTTTGTTTATAGTAAAGTACACCATTAGGCGTTTAATTTTTGTAAAATTTAGTGACATATTTCTAGGGATTTAATAGAAAAACAGCGAAAATAGTTTCGTTTTTTTTTTCAAAAGCAGTAGGGATGTGTTTTAAATTTTATTTTTAAGCATTTCCTATTTGCTTTCAGCATTTAAACTAAATAATTAAGGTTTCAAAAATATTGCCTACTTTAAGGAAACAAACTAATATGCTCAACATAATAATTTATAAAATATTTCCACTTCATTTAATTTTATACTTATGGTATATGTATATATATATGGATACATACATATGTATCAAAAAATAGTATTTTAAAGCTGCTGTACGAAATTTAGATATTAAGCGGTTGGTTGATTTTCTATTTGTTTTTATCATAAATTTTTCAAAATATAAAATTATTTTAAACAGAATACCATTTTTTTTCAATTTTATTTATTAAGAGGGGTTTAATGTTTAAATTATTTTTAAAACAATGCCAATGAAAAGAATTTTTTAAACACATGTTTTATAAAATTGCTGCTGTTTTTAAACAAACTATTGTTATTGAATTATAACAGACTACTTGTTATTTGTAATTTCTAAAATTGCCGCTTAAATGCCTTCATCATGCAACATCAATATCTTATTCGTTATGAGCACGCGCTTGCTTATATTCAGAGTCAAGTTCATACATCTGTTTATTGTATTTCAAAACGTTTAAAACATTAATTTTTGTTTAAGATTTCGAAAATGCATGAACATCAGAAAACATTAAAAATCTATATTGAATTTTTTTTTACTTTTTTATTTTTATATGCGAATTGTAGATATGGGCTAATGAGCTTACCGATTAATGTTTTATTAATAAAACAAAAAGAATTTAATGATTTTAGCAATTTTATTATTTTGTGTTTTTTCTATTTTATTTTTTATTTTTTCGTGCTTTTAACAAATAAAAGCTATCAAACAAAATATTTTTATTTTTTAATGACCATATTAAACAACAATTTTGTGACAATAGTCACGTAGTCATACCAACGTACATACATATTTGCCTTAAAATAGACTTTTAATTTAAAAAAAGAAAACTATAATTCAACATGAGTTCAGCAAGAAAAATAATTCAATAAAAGGAATTTCTAGGCCTTCTGTTAAAATTGATATCTTTTTTTTTCTTTTATTTAAATATTGTATAATGAGTCTTTTTAAATTTAGACTACTTTTCATTTAAGCCGTGTATTTCGCTTCTCATATTTAATTTAAATGAAAAAAGCATAAATAAATTAGTTGAAAATTTTTAAGAATATGTGCAGAATACGAAGAACACTGATGACACCACCGTTTTAAACATGTTCAGTTTGGCTAATGTACTATACCTTCACGGATATTATTTTCTTCTTTGATTATCAAGAAACTATTGCAAAAGTAATTCGAAATTCTTAAAAGAACTTAATTTTGATCTAATTAAAGCGTTTCTGACTAAACAAAATTGATTAAAAAAATTATCACTCTCCTTGGTATTCGAACTCGGATTGCCAAACCATACATAGAAACAAAAAATTTATTTATTTCTCATCATAACTTTCTACAAGTTCAAAACATATTTGTCGGCTATATGCAATAGCTTATATGACTGGCACCAAGCGTGTGCCAAAAGCGTCGTTTTTTTTTTTAATTTCAACACTTAAATGCTGTAATAAATTATAACAGTACTCGTATTAGCCGTCGTGGTCTAGTGGTTAATGTATTGGCTTACTAAGACATGAGGTCAGGGTGCAAGACCCAGCTCTGACATCTTAAAAAAAGAAATATGAAAACAATATTTCTTTCTTCAATTACCACTTAGCAGTCTTCTGGCTAAAGCTCTCAGAGTAACTGATTGTCATGAACAAGCCTCTCAAGTCTATCGTTCGGAGTCGATTTTAAACTGTAGTTTCCGGTACTCATGGATATAAAACTAACACACACAACATGGGTGCTGCGAGAAGATAGGCCTGATACAGGGTTGTAATGGCCAATTATGTAGTACTCAAAGTTAGTTTTTTTTACCTTTACCAAAAAATAGGTGACATGTTAAAACTTTCCTGTAACAAATTGGGAGCAATGCTACCAAAAGCGCATTAGCTTTCACTATTCGTAAAGAAGAAGTCCATCCACACAAAAAGCCTACCTGACATTCTACTCTATTTCACCTTTGGTATACGTATCAAAAAATGAATGATCAGGACAAAAGCGCCACCTACTGGAAAGTAGTTGATTGCAGCTATTTACTTAGCCAAGATCACCACCACAATCAACAACCAACGATAGATTTGGCGATTGCTATTGATCATTCAAAAGAGAATCTTATAGCTTTGAGTTATCAAATTAAGTAACAGAGAAACTTGTAATTCGTAAGGCACCTAATAAGAAGAAAAGAACTTTATCCTATAATTTACAAAATTCCAATACAATGAACAGCATGAGTAGAGGTTTACTTCTTTGATTAATGATCTCAAAAAAAAAAAAAATTGCCATGAAAACAACATTACTCATGAATGGAAAAGACACAATCGATTTGAAAAAAAAAAATTGTATATACTGCAAGAGAAAAATTGAGTATCAGATAAATGTAACTGTTGGTTTGAACCTCTGAAACAGTGATGTCCACTACTACATAAACACACTTGCGCTTGTGTATGATGCAGAGAAAAGACTCTGCTTACTTCTACCTGAAATGTAAATGTTCGAATTACTTTCTGTTTATAACTTCATAAATATTTCTTCATAACTCTGAGTAAAGTACATAATCGATTGTCCGAGAGACATGTGACCGATCTATTAAGAATAAAGGAGTACCGAGGTCAAATGATACAAAAAATATGCACTATCTATCCCTGCACTATGTTGGAGAGAAGCTAAAATCTAAAAAGAGCAAGAGTAGCAATATTTCTTTTTATTATGTACGTGTTTGACTTCGACGTAAGCAGAATTTGTTTTCCTATCACGCGTTATAGGGAAAGAGAATGTTGGACATCATTGCTCTAAAAAAAGAAGAGGCATAAAGATGTTTCCTAGAATAACATAAGCAAACAAGAGCAGACAATAGATGGCCTAACCAACCGAAAGCATAACAAGAGTCAAGCAGTCGCTGATCGAATTGGTAAGCATTTGACAATAATGCTCAGTCTCGAAAAAGAAAATTGAATTGAATTTTTTAAAAAGGTCGCTTTCGAAGATATAGGCTTCCGACTTATAGGTAATAAAAATTGACATTTGACTTTTTCAAAAACAAAATCATGTTGCATATTAAATTACAGGTAATTTAAAACCCTTTCAAATGCGAGTTTTACGAGATGCGTACCTAGAACAATTTTCAAGACAATTACAATTAAATAAGTATAACTTTGTGCATTTTTAATTGTTTTTCCGATTTTCAAGAACAAATATGTATTTATTTCACATTTGTATTTAATTTATTTCTATGATATTTCTACAAAAAATCATAAAATTCGGGGGGTGAATTGCACCCATTGGTTGATTTCACTGGGAATCTAAAGTGTAATAGAAAATAATTTACCGAATCAACAGACAGGTTTGTTGCCAATTAAAGTTTATGCAGGGAGAACCAATACACTACAGATTATACAAGTTAACAAGCAATCTATAGAAGTACGTAATCCCAGCATATAATATTCATTGAATTCAAAAAAGTCTTTACCATCATTTACCATCCCATGAAGGGCGATATAGAAAGCAATGTATTGAAAAGTAATACCACAGAAAATAATTCAAATAATTAGAGCTAAACACTTACTACCAAGGACAAAAACTGCCAACCTAATAATTCAACATTTTACTGAATAATTTCATAAAAATGTTTTGTTCTCTTGCGTACACTTTAGTATTTAAATTTTACAATTGATATTTACCTACTCTAGTATAAGGATTTTAATAATATTATTAGATTAGAATTTATTTTCCACTGGCCATTTAAAATGCTCTTAAGATAAATTAAAAATATTTAAAAAATAAAGTAGTATTCAAACTTATACTCTTTAAAAACAATTTAATCTTTTTATACTTAGTTCTCTTCTTTTTTTAAATATTGCTTTTTCCATTTTTTTCATACAATTCTTTTTTTTCATTTTGCAAACAATGGCAGCTTGAACTGCATTTCAATGCAGTTGACATTTTTATTAAAATGAAGAATATTCTACTCGGAGTTCATATGATCAGCAATACAGAGAAATCCAGCAATCAATTCCATTTTCACACACACAGACACACACACATATATACTACAGGGATGTATATGAGTGTGTGTGTATGAATCAGTCTCATACATTTCCTTTGGACCACCACAATACCCATAAGAAAAAAAAAGAGTAATTGCAATTTAATCCATAAACCATAGCATATTTTTGGGCAGAAAAAAGAATGAAATAATACGAAAGGGGAATATGTATAAGAAATATTGCAACGTAATATATATGTATGTATATATCGGTTATAAGTTAAATGGACTTTTGTTTATAACATAATATAAAATCAAATAAATTATTTGCGATAATAAAACGAAAGGTGCTATGTATGGATAAAAATATTATTTAAGGAATAATCTTTCGAGTATATGTTAAGGCGGAAAACGGTAATAACTTTATAATATTAAATGCCGACTTCAATTTTACAGTTACCACAGTGTCTTAAAACAAAAGAGGACTGAAGTTTGGTAAAATGCAAAGTATACCTTGAGGCGCATAAACTTACGTATTATAAGAAATATTAAAAAATAGAACAGCTTCTAATATTTCACAAAATGGTAACTTAAAATCAGTTTCTCTTATTTTAAATACTTCCTTACTAAAGGATGGCTGCTTTTAGTTCACATCACTTGATTATGAAAAAATAAATGTAGTTTTCTTTGTAAACTTACGGCTTTTTTTAATTTTCGACACGAAAATTTATAAGTTAAGCGTCTATGCATTTTTTTTTTTTTTTTTTTAAATAAAAAAAATTGCTGAGAACCAACAACACGATATTTGGGCAACTCTAATATCAACACAAAACTATGATAAGTGGGTATTGGTTTAGGTTTTCCAGCTCTTTTTAATTAAAATGCTGTATTTATATGCCATTAGAACATCATTTTAATTAAAAATTTTAGAAACTGCCAAAAAGTATAATCTGTTTTATATTTTTAAAGTATTTTGGAATATAATGCCTAAAATTTTATAATAAGATTTTGATTCTTAAATGTTGTTGTCAGTATCAAAAAACAAATATCTGTGATATTTAAAGATTAAATATCATATCATGCTGAGTTCACTTAAAAAATTTTACATTTCAGATAAAATTAAAATAGAAAACTAAAACTACAAAAAAAATATACTGATACCTAAATGAAAATTATATAAAAAAACACCTTCATTTGAAATCACAATATCTCTTCTTTTTCAATTTTAAAAACACAAAAAAAAAAAAATAAATAAAATCTTAAGCAAAACTTTAAAGCCTTTGGTTATGCCACATATTCTTTGTTATTAAATTTTAAACATTTGCAACTTAGAATGTAAATTATTGGTTGAATATTTTTGCATTCACTAAAATTGTAGGTTTTCTTTTACATCGAGATAAATGGTAAAACTTAAATATATATGTAGCTTAGCCTTAAAGTATGCTGCAATAATTTTTCATAACATTTTCTTTAAATATATGCTACAGATTTTGCTAGCTATTAAAACAGTATATTTTATTTTTAGACAAATATGCAAATCTTATATATCTTTTGTATTATTAAAGATTATGATTCTGCTGCTGTTACTATTTTTTTGTTGTTGTTGTTTTTGTATTTTTTGCACAAATATATTTCTATATAAGATTTCCTTTAAACATTAAACTTTTTTTTTTTTGCCATAATCTTCCTGCTCATATCTGTTTTCTTATTTGATATCATCTTCATTTTTGATTTACTAGAATTACAAAAATAAAGGGAAAATATTAAGGAAACTTAAAATAAAAATTCCAAAAGAATTTATAATAAATGATGATGAAGATGATGTTGATTGTTCTTTCCCTTTAGAAAAAAAAAAAAAACAAGGAAAAACAAGAACAACAATAAAAATAAACACAATAAATGGAAAAGATATTTTCGACACAAAAATTTCTTTCATTCCTTGATTCATTCGCACATGTGTGTACTCATATCCTGAATGTAATATATCATCAAGTGGTAAGAGCTACAATAACATAACAATTGAAAATTGCTGCTATTTCTGTTGCTCCAACTGCAACAACTATTACAGCAATAAAGACTGCATCGATATAAAATCAACAACTAGACAGCAATAATAAACGGATATCCGTCTATATACACTCTCATACTTACAGAGACTGAAAGACAACGTTGTGCTGTGTGTTCTATACAAAGCACACATGATAACTCTGTACATCCACATATGCATATACGTGTATAAAGTGAATTTAAGGCTATAAAAGAGTGATAGAAAGAGAAAGTAGAGAGGATAGGTTAAAGGGATAAATAAACACAGAGACAGAAATCATATTTTAAACAAATAAAGTTATTTGTTTAAAATATACAGAGAGAAATAATATTGACTAAATCTGTCAGCAAAGTAGATCTTTTCCATGCGTTTACCTTGTATTTTTTAAAAAAAATGTTTTAAAACCTTAGAGGAACACACCCAAGTATATAAAACAGAATTTAAAATGCAATAAATTTAATATTGCTTGATCACTATTGTTCTTGATAGGCCTTCAATTTTAAGCCATTTTCCCGAGCATTGTTGAGCGTGCAAGGGAAACGTTCTTGGCAAGATCTGTAATCCACTAAGGCATGGCGATGAGTTTCTTATTAGAACCAATTATAAGCTGCATGAGCTCCCCGGCGCTGTGGGCATTGTTCAGCGCTTTTACATCCAGCGGCTACTCTATCTCAGCCATATTGTTGGGATGGAAGACTCTTCTCCCGCAAAAAAGTTTTCGATGCGAAGGTCGCTGGACGTCGGCGCAGATGAGGACCATGTTTATGTCGAAAGGACCAGATTGATGAAGCCCTGGTACCAATGGTTGTGCCGCTAAGCAGAGGCATTTGGAAACTAGAGTTGAAGCAAGCCGAGACCAGTTAACGAGTTGTTATGTCCAGCTAAGAAGTAATTAAGTAAGTCTGTTAGCGATTGGTATCAAATAGCACGAATCCAAAGATGAACTTAACGCCAAAGTTTAATTCCAGTATGTCAGTAGTAGCGGTTTTCTTATAACATATAGAACTCAACTGAAACTACACTTTATTTGCCATTACAATCCCTTTCACTATTATGGACTAGCTCCTCACAAAACCCATGTTAAATGTGTCCATTTTACACATGAGTGCCTACAGTGAACTTACAGTTAAAAGTTGATTTAGAACTATAGATTTGAGGATCACTTTCATGGCAATTAATTACAATCAGTGCTTTTGATAGAAAACTACTAAGAGGTGGACGTCTTTTTTTTTTCAAGATATCAGAGCTGAGGCACAAACCCAGAGCTCTCTCTCTCTCTCTTACTTTCTGATTTAGAGCATCAGTCTATTCCGGACGATTTGTTAAGGTATACTGATCTTAAATATTAAAGAGTAAGGAGAGTATAATCACTTATTGGACAGTTGGCACATTTTTAATACTCCATTACATACTCTAGTTAATTACCTTAATTGTTAATGAACTTTCATATGGTTTAGATACTCCTAACCACCTTAAATATCTTCTAACCTTCGGTATATACGAATAATCTACCTTAACCCTTATAAGTGTGACTAATTGTCTGGTTAAATTATGACGATCTAAATATCGGAGAGTAATAAGAGGCTTCTGCTTATAGCAACGAATTCTCAATAACAAGAAGCTACTGGATGGCAATAGTATCAGTACTGCCTTTAACTGGTTATAGTATAAGTACTGTCATTATAAATTGTAATGCCCAGCCAAATCCCACACTTTTCAGTTAACTGTTCTTAAGATTTAGATTTAATGGACAACGAAAGAGTGTATGGTTCAAGAACACAATCACAGTATATAAGATCAAAATTAACCGCCTTGAATTATAGTAATGTATCAGAAACCTAAAATTATGCAGTAATTATTAAAAAATATAAAGCCTATAAGTAGGCACCAACAATTACAAAAATCCACATAATTCCTTAAGCCAATTTTTAACCAAAATTTCTTGCAGTACTTGAATACTTACGAAAATTGCAACAATTTATAAATTCAATACAAGACAATACAAGTTTACAATACAATGGAAATGCACAGATGCTTTAACAAAATCAAATATACTCAACCATTATATTATCCCCCATCCAAAAAAAAAAAAAAACAGAAAGGAGAAATACAGCTCACTCCGTTCAACAATATTGAAAAATATTAAATAATACAAATCAAGTTAAAATCAATGATAAATTATTTGCTTCTGTTTCAAACCATACAACCAAACACCAAAGGACCAAAGGCCATACTATATGCCATATACATACATACTTACAAAATATAAAATCCAAAATAAAAATTCTTTTTTAAATCTTCGTTATACAAAGAAACAAGCATATACATAAAAGATAAAAGATTTTCATTCACAAAATGAAATTAATATCAATTAAATGGCAATTCATTATAGCAAATGACAAATTTATTTTAAAATGAAATGCTTTTTTAAAGATAAAAAGTTTATTTCTTGACCAAATAAAACTCTTCTCTAAAGAAATTTAGGTCATCATTTTCATTATTAAATTACAAATTAAAGAAACTTATGTTGTGGTCGATACTTGAAAAAAAAAACCTTTTGTTGAAGATTAGTTTTCATTTCAAAAAAAAAAATAAGAAAACTTAATGTAGCATAACAGAAGGGTACCAAACCACATGATTTCATATGATAAGAACTGATAAAAACTAAATAATGTGTTAAATATATAAATGAAAAGAAATTGTTAATTAAATAAGTAAATTTAAATGCTGTTAATAAAATCTTAGGCCTTAAAGTAGACTTTATTGTTTATATTTATATACAAGACAAACATAACAATTTTTTTTAATAACTCTTTTACGATAACCATAATGATAATGCTCTAAACTTTTGTTTTATATTTATTTACCTTGACCCTAAAACAGGCTTTAAAATGTATATGATTATTTACCTTTAGCATATGCTTCAGCAGAATATTGCCTTTTAACTCAAGTTGTTGAAAATAGTTGCTGTTTAATGTATTTTCATATATTGTATTGCTAGTGAACGATAACGTTAGCTTTATATCAACTTGACCTTAAAAGTATGCCGTAATATTTTTGTTGTGTATATGTAGCCTATAAGTAGGCAATATAATGTTGAAAAGCTCTTAAGTAAGCAGTAGTTGAAAAAAAGAAATTAATAATAAAAAAAAAAAAAAATAAAATAAGAAAAGGTTAACTCAGTAAATTTAACAATACGTATGTATATATTTATATATAAGTATATAAACATATATTTTTAATATTTAATGGCCAATTTATAAAAAAAAATATATTATCATATAGCTATCCTAATTTAAAAGGTATCTAGACTTTCGTCTTAGGCGTAAAAGGACAATCATGTTTTAGATTTCAGTCAAACACTAGTATAAACCATAAAGTTCAGAAGTTTGATTGAAATTGGTCCACATGTTTTTCTGTGAAGCAATGACTACAATAGCATCCATATTTATATAGAGCGTTCAGAACTCAACGTCTAGCCGAATCGTAATAAAAAACGTATAAGAAACATTTGAATTGCGTAAACTGGGTTAGCAAAATCGGGTTACTTGAGAAATTTATTTTTTTAGTATGAAACTAACAAGTATTGTACCATTTGAAATTTTGATTAAATGCGCGAACTTTTGATGGCACTTGCCAAGGCACTTTTACATTTTTTTTAAAGGAAGGCCTTTTTAAATCGACAAATTTTGAAAACTTCTATTTCATAGTTTAACAAATAGTTTGAATTCTAGAAAACTTAGGGCAATTGCGTCATTATTTTTGACTGTGCTTCTATAAGTATTATATAGGGTTAGAGTTCCAAAGTTTAAATGAAGAAAAATAATAAAAATTAACCACAATAATGGAAAAATTTTTACAGTTTGACAAAATTTCTAAGTTTTTCTTAAATGCCTATAACTTTCAAACTGCATGGGATAGATTTTTTTTCTGAATTTTCTCATGAAGGTTATAATCAATACTTTTACCCCATTTCAGCTTGACGTTGAGTTCTGGGACACTTTGTATATAGATGTAGATATAGATATAATTTATTTATTAAATTTAAATAGTAATAATAACAATTTTAATATAGGGAAATGTAATAATGACTTTACTTTATAAAATTATTTCTTTGTAACAATACAATACAATAAGAATTGCACTAATATTTTTAGAAATCTTTTCATAAAAGTGAAAATATAAAATATTGTTATAGTGCTGCTGCATTTTATTCTATTGAATTAAAGTGACAAGCTATCAAATTGGCTTTTTCATAGATTTGTCAAATGATCAATAAGTGCAACCGAAATGTAACCTCCCTTAAATACAATTAAGAAGCTTTCATATCTGTACCACGTAGCAAACTCTTATTAAGGGATGTGTTTATCTTTAATTATACTCGTTACGTTTTTAGGCTATTGGGTTTCTTATTTTTTAAACTATATTGCAAATAACGTTTTGTAAAACGACTGTTTCTTATAACCTTTCGAAAACTTTTGCAAATACATATTAATTACTTTTAGACAAATATTTTTAATTTTGTTTTCCTTTTCATTATATGGCTTTTTTCAAAACACATTTGGCTCTATTTTATAATTCTCTTAAGCTAAAATGCTTAAATCTTGGGTTTTTAAAACACGCTGGGCTATAGAATATATAAAATTAAAAATTTTAGAAATAATAGGCATAAAGCTGTAAAAAGTCCCAAATCAAGTTTTCGAATTTTTAACGATATATTTTCAGCTAAGGAGAGTTACACTGCACTTTTATATTCAACTTTATTTACTACATATATTTGATATCAATAGATTAACATTGTTCTATTCTTTTGTTGTATACAATTAAAACTAAACTAAATAAATAAGTAAACTATAAATAAATAAACTAAATAACTAAACTATTTAAATAAAAAAGCTAGAAATATGCTAAAAAATGCTAAAAAAATTAAAAAAGTGCTAAAAATATGTTCACTGACTTAAAAAATAATGCTAAATTTAACATAAAAATTTTTACATTGGCAACGATGTTTTGTTTTTAAAGAAAAACTGTCTATTATCAGTAAATTTTTTGCCATTAATTTTGTGATTTTCAAGGTTATGAATTTAAACAAATTTTGGATGGAGTGTCTCATCATATAGTTTTTGAAAAAAAAAGAAAAATAAATGGTAAATAAAACAAATATTTTGTTTCGTCAGAAACGCTTTAATTAGATCAAAGTTAAAATTCCATTTAGAACTTAGATTTTTTTGCAATGATTTTTGATAACCAAAGGAGAAAATGATAGCCGTAAAGGAAATCACAATAGACTCCAACTACGATAGTTTCATCAGAATTCTTCTTTCTTATTGCAGAAAAAATCTTAATTTTTAATAGAATTTAACTTCGATTTCAATAAGGCGTTTCTGAGGAAATAAAATTATTTAAAAAATCATCTCTCTTACTGGGATTCAAACTCGGATTTCCAGATCATATAAAAGTAATATTTTACTATTTTTTTCTGGGCACAGTTTGACGATGGCTTTTATTTTGTATTTATCTGACACAATAGATTATAATTTTGGGCAGAGTCTTCTGTTATATAGAAGCTGTGTATAGAAGAAAAGTGTTTTATTATTGATTTACTCTATAAAACATAATGAATTCAAAAAAATTTTAAGTTTTTAAATTTAAAAGTTTTCAGCTACTATGAATTGTTTGCTTATTTGTTTAAACATTTTCATTTAATCTCTAACAAATTACTTTATCTTTTAAAATCATTAACTACGTATGAATGTCTTTACTAATAATGTAATAAAAATAAATTTCATTTATATGTTAATCTTATATTACAAATTTCTAAATAATGTGCAAAATTATTTAAAACATCTGCATGAAATAATCATAAATATGAGAACAGAGTAAATAAAAAAAAAACCCCATTATTCTTGGTTTCCATAATACTCGTAAAACAAGAGAAAAAAACATTAAAACTCAAAAAAGTAAAACGAATTGTCATAAAAAAAAACTATTTTGCAGCCATAAGGAAAGAAACACCCAAAAATTAATGTGTGTAGAAATAATTTAAAGAATTTGTGGTGAATTAAAACACCATATAAGAATTTATTTTTGATAGAAAAAAAAGAAGAGGGAATGGAAGTGAATAATAATTAAAATACTTGTTCAGTAACAACGAATTTTAAAAGGTACTACGAGAATGCAAATATACACATCTAGGAAATCTAGTGTGGGGCACATCTTTTACAATCTTTCCTTAATCTGTTGCCTTAAAATGAGCTTATAGGCATGGAGACTAAAATCGTAATAATTTATTTTTTTAACAAGAATATTAATCTTAATACGCAGTAATCTTCTGGCAAAAGCTCTGAGATTACTGATTGCCAAGGACAAGCTTCTCAAGTCTGTCGTTCGGTTTCGACAGTACACTGTAGATCTTGGTATTTATTAAACTAAATTTCTCTATTCAACTTTCCTCCTTATATAAATTTTTTTCTTTCAGCACTGAAATACATATTAATGTTGAAGTAACCTAATATAGGGTATTTCTCAAAGAAAAAGAAAAACAAAACAGAAAACACGGCAATAACATCCAAGGAATCTCATCATATATGCACATAAACCAAAAAGAAAAGACCACATATTCTTATAGAAAAACTTTTTTTAATATTTCGCATAAAACCCAGTTAGAAAATATTTTTGGATAAAATTTATGATCTGTGGTTAATACACAATCAGAGGGTGGAAATTAACATACCATTGTAATATGACAATATCTTTGAACACTAATTTTATAACAATGGCATCTAAACCACAATAATTTGTCGTTTTGAGCACACAAAAGATTATCTTGAAAGCAATTAATTGATTTCAGTTTTCTTGGGATCCTAAGTCGTCTACATAAGCGACTTGCGAGGAAAAGTATACTCATACGTATGACATACTGATGTTTCAAATATTGAAAAGAAAATTAGGATTATTAAATAAAATTGGACAGGAGGAGACTAAGTGAAATCAATTATCCCCAGATTATTGTTACTTATTACCTATACTATCCAAGGCTTAGAGGCACTGCGATCGCGAGCAATCCACTGTGCGAAACTTTATACTTTAATGCCCGTACTCATAAAAAATATTTTAGGTTTACACTGAGAGTTTATTTCACAAATTTATATGCAATACTTTTTAAATAAACCCTCAATAAACCTAAAATATTTTTTATGAATACGGGCATAAGACTCTTAAACCAATTTAATATATGATATGAAATGTATGCCTTTGGGGATAAGCTTATCCCCTTATTAAATGGATTTGCCAATAAGACGAAAAATATTTTTTTTAATAAAAAAAAACTTTTTGTTCTTCTATTCATTTGCTATAGACATTATGTCAACCGCTGGATAGCTTGCTGTGGTAGAACAGAGAAAAAGAATTTTAATTTTTTCAAAAACCGAAATGTATTGCTTTGTAAATGCTTTCGTTTGGTTTTTATATACTAAATGGGATATGATACTTATAATTTTGATTACCATCTTTGGGAAAAAGTCTCCTGACGAGTCTCTTAAGAAGAGACGAACAGGCCATAGAGACATGATTATCCCCATAAGAATGCATTTCCTATTATATTAAATGTATTGGCCAATAAGGCGAAAAATATTTTTTGATTTTCAAATTTAATATATTTAGAGGTTGCAAAACAAACAAAAAATCAGAACATCTAATAAAAAAACCTGATCTATAGTTTCAGTGGCACCTTAACGCAAACTGAAAACTAATTTTGTTTAAGTAGTATCTGAGTTCGTGTGCGAAGGTACACTCTAATCAGTAAAAACCGTTTATCAGGTTTTGGCCTAACTTTGGACCGCCAGTTCTGCAAAGAAGTAGAAACATTTTTTTCAATGCACCTAAATTTTATTACCTTCTTAACCTGCTCCTTCCAGCCCAATGAAAAGATATTGAAATTTTCTAATAATTTGCAAAATTCTCAGCAATTGCCTATCTCTTAAAATTTATGGTGTTTGCCTCTAAAAAAGCATAAAATCCTGGCTTTTCTTAAATTTTTCCCTTCTTAACTAAAAACTCAACCCTGTTTCCAACAATAGATATTTTCCAGTTGGTTTCTATTAGAATATGAACAGCCTGTATTTAGTTTTTGGCAAAAAAAAAAAAGCCGTCACTCGAACTAAAGCTACGCCTGTCAAATTACTCCATACCATTTATCACAATGGTTAAACAACTGCTCATTTAATATATTCGACATCCCAGACAATCGAAAAAATATTGTTGACCGATGCGAGAATAAAAGTGTTAAGTAGAGTGTTTTCAATTTTGAATGATCCCTTACTGATAGTTGACACGTGTACTCAAATAAGCCAACAAAGGCAAATGCATGACAACTTCGCCATATTGTTTGGTATTTTTCAGCAGCAGTATATAAAAATTTCTAAACCATTTTTTAACCGAAGGCGAAATATGGATCCACTACAATACACCAGATGACTAACAACTGTAATAGAGAACGCCTGAATACTGAAGTTTTTATAGTATAAAAGCAATAACAAAAAAAATTTTCTTTAATGATTTCTTTTCGTTTTTAAAGCGTCAAATTCTATAGAAACTATTACTTTCGAATCTTAAGCGATTCAGCCATTTAAACAATGTGCAGTACTACATGAGGTATGTAAAATTCGTACTTAAATGACTATGGTATGCTACAGTCTAAGCGGTAGTAGGGAGTGACATTTTTTCACTTCTCCTTAAACTAAACTCAGAAATATAAATTCTGTTGGCTAATAATTACAAAATATTTGTCAGCAAAACTAATTTATTATATCAATATTTGTGGTTTTATTTGTTCCATAACTTTGTATATTATCAGACGTCTAACGCTTTCATTGTGTTTTTATTTTCCTTTTCACTATATCTGTTTAATGTCATAATTTCTTACTCTTTAAGTTGTAGGCGTTGATATGTTCTACACATTTTCGTATTTATTTTTATTCTGCTTTACAAAAAAGAGATTGTTTGCTTCATATTAACATAAAAATCTTTTGTTTGTCAAGCAAAACATATTCTACAACTTAATATTCCAAAAGCAAAAGTTAAAAAATGAACAAATTTTAACAGCAATATGACCACATTTAGAAATTCCTTAAGAAATACAAAAAAAAAAAAACAGAAACGTATTATTTAAATATTAAGTGTTTTAATGTTCTTTTCAAAGACACTTTAAAAATTTCTTAAGCACAACACTCTACAACCTTATGTTGAAAGATTTTCAAAATCCCTTAAAAGTAAAAGTTTTTCTTGTTGTATAAGTAGCCCTGATGTGGTAAATAATTTTTGTAAAAGTATTGTAAGAAATTTAAATAAAAATATTTTGCAAAACTTTAAGTAAACTTAAGTTTTATAAAGCCTTAAAGTATGTCATAGTTTTGTAAAGTTACACAAATAGTTTTACTTTAAATGAATTTTATTTAAGGGCATAAGTACTTAGTAAATAAAATGGAAATTAAATGTTTGAAAAAGTATTTTAAAGAAAATTTTTCTAATACCTTTGCAAGGGCTAACAGGGGCAGACATGGTATAAAACTATATATATGTTGGCCTAAAACTAGGCAGTAAGTATTTAGAACTTTTACACTGAAATGTAGGCTTTAATAAACCAATAAAAATTTTATTTTGAAAACATTTAAAGAACACATATTAAAACACAAACCAATAAAAATAAATAAATAGCAAAAAATAAAGAAAAGGTTTTTAAAAGATTTTAAATTCTATTATAAAAATTTAATTTTTTAGAAATTGTTTTTAAAAATTAGAATTTTCTTAAGAGCACTTTAAGAATAACCAATCTTTTTGTAAAAAAAAATAAATATCTATGTTAGGTATGGCTTAAAATACATTTAAAGTCTATTTTTTTTATTAAAAAAAATAATATGTACAATTTGCACTGTACATATGTATTTAAAATTGTTTTACAATTAATATTTTTATATATATGGGGTATTGAAAAGGTATATATTTCTTATTATCATAGAGTTGTAACTCTTTTATTACTAAGCCGTTGGCAAATTTTCAATAACGATATGTTATAGTGTCGTATAATGCTTCATTTGTACTCGTTCTTCTTACTACTCTCAGATGTCAAATTGTTCTTTTTTTAGGCTTTTGTTTACTTTTAGATACCCTAGGTCACCACAGGTATTGACTTAGTTTTAGTTTGAATAAAATTTAAATTTTTCACTGATAATGAAATTAAACAAAACACTTATTTTATAAAGGTTTATGCATACAGTTTATAGTCGACTCCGAATGACGGACTTTAGAAGCTTGCTCATGGCAATCAGTTACTTTCAGAGTTTTTGCCAGAAAACTGCTAAGAGGTAGTCTCCAAAAGAAATATTTTTTTCGTATTTCTTTTTGGTTTTTTTAAGACGTCACAGCTGGGATTTGAACCCGGAGCTCTTGTCTTAGTAAGGTAATACACTAACCACTAGACAACGGCGACTACATATAAAGGCTTATTTCTATATTTATTTCTCAATGCATGAAATAATTTTCCCAAAAAGTTCATCAAAAACCAAAGCCAAGCCAAGCTACATTTTTTATTTTTAAAATATTTTAAGCCTAATATTCATACAAAAAAAAATTTAAATAAATATTGTATGAAATTTAATAGCCTAAGATCCTAATACTGGTATTCTTATGAGAATTAAGATCCGTTAAGGAATATGTACAAACACTGGTAGAACTGAACTAGTTTTCGACCCAGCTACGAAAGGTGTCATCATCTCATTGTGTTATACATATTCATATTTTTATATTTCTATTTAAAGCACAATCTATTGGAAATACATACATACATACATAACTGGCCTTTACATCCCTGTGTCAGGATTACGGCCTAGCTTCTCGCAGCACCCATGTTGTGTATGTAAATTTTTATCCATGAGTACCGGGACCTACAGTTTAATGTCGACTCCGAACGACAGACTTGAGAAGCTTGTTCATGGCAATTAGTTACTCTCAGAGCTTTTGCCAGAAGACTGCTAAGAGGTAGTCGCCGAAAGAAATATTTTTTTTTTCATATTTCTGTTTTTTTGAAGATGTCGGAGCTGGGTGTCGAACCCAGGGCTCATGTCTTAATAAGCCAACACACTAACCACTAGACCACGGGACTACTATTGGAAATAGATTATGTAAATTATATTTGAATGTTATTCTCACCAGTATTCTTCTTTTTGACCTAAAAATGTTTCAAAATCAACTATTTTTTTTAAGTTTATTCATTAAGGGATATTTATTCTCATAAGAATAACAGTATTAGGATCTTAGGCTATTAAATTTCATACAATAAGTATAATAAAGATCCATTAAAATATTCGAATTTAATTCGAAAATGTATAATAATTATAATTTTAAATAAATTTATAATTTATTTTGGAACAAATTGTAAAGCAAATTTTACTTCAATTTTTTGATTTTTTTATATACGGGCATAACACCTTATTTTTAAGATTTTTTTATTGATGCCAGCACTCAGGGGATGAACCCTACTCATGCAGTAAATTGTTCTGGTCTAGGAAAATATGTTATGGGAGGGAGGCAAAATGGAGTAGTGCTTGTGGATATTTAATTTAAACTTGCTAATATCGTAATTGACAGGAAAAACTTTTAAGAGAAGATTGTTCCACAAACGAATGGTAAGGCCAAAAACGAATTGTCTCTATAATACATTGTGCAATTCACTGGAAGGATGTGCCCTGAGAGAGGTGCGTGTAGTCCACAAGAATATGCGACTACGAGGATTAAATTCTCTCTGATGTCCCAATGAATCGATAGAGTTGGATACCCTACCGTCGCTGATGAGCAACTTCGCCCATTCTTATGCACGGTGGAGAAGCCCCACCATAGCCTTTGAATTACCGGCCTATACATGAGAGTTGTATCCTAATTCGTATAAAGGTTTTGTAAATATTGAAAAGGTCAGATGGAGTGAAGTATTTCTTTCACCGTTTTAAAAAACCGAGGCACTTGAAATATGTGATTACTCCTACGGACATCACAATTAATTCTCATGCCTAGAAAATCAATAGCATCCGCTTCCTCAATATTTACATTACCCATAGACACAGATGGCAGGATTAAAACATCAATAACAACGTCTATGCTCGTTATACAATTGCAATGCTAGTTTAACATTAATTTAAGAGTTAAAACTTTTAACTTCTAAAGCCCAGCAGACTATCTATATTCCCAACTGTATTTCTCTAGTATATCTATTTGACTGATTAGAGTGTTGCCATTAATTTTTTTAATTAATTTTTTATTTTTTTTTTTTTTTTTTTTTTTGTAAATAATAATCGATTTGCAACTATAGTACTCTGGCAGAAGATCATTCATCTAACCAAACTACTCAAGAAGCGGAAAAAACACAATTTTTTTAAAACTCTATTAAAATCTAAGAAATTTCTTTTTAATATTTTTAAACATATATTCTTATCTGTATAACAGTTTTTATCTTTATGCCACTGCTCATTTGTTGAAAAAACAATTTTTTTTTTCTTTTCGTTAATTCTGTCATTTTCTTTCAATTTCCACACACACTACACTCTCGCAATACACAGTGACCATTTTAGTAAAAAAAAAAAAACTTAGAATTAAGTAGAAATCATGTTGAACTAAAATCTTGCTTAAGAAGCAAAATATCAGTGAAATGTGTTGGGAAATAAAGAGAAGGACAGGGAAAGTTGCATAATAATGCGAATGCGACAAAACGACGCAACATATGAATATGTGTGCTTGAAGAAAATGCAATATTTAAATACGAAAATGTATTACACAGTGTCAACTTAAATAAATGTAAGCACAAAGAAAAAAAGAAAAATACGAGTATAATAATGAAAAAAAAAAACCGTAATATAAGCGAAAAGAAGTTAAGATTGTCAGAACAGTAAAAACTTGGGCTTTAAGAGATGTAGTAGAAAAAAATTAAAAAAGCTTACAATACGCTTAATATGCTTTAAAGCAGGACCAAATGGCTTTTATTTAAATATGGAACGAGTATTTTGTGAACTCATTTAGCCTATCAATATTTTTTGGGTAAGAAAACATTCATTACATCAAGGTTAAGGCCGAGGATACACAATGATCTATCTAATCTATCTTGCTATACAATTTAATAAATAATTTTTAAAAATTTATAAATATTCTTAAAAATTAAACATTTGTAAATATTTTAAAAATTTAAAAAAAAATCAAAACATCCATAAATACAATGAAAATTTAATTAAACTACAAAAAAAAAAATTAAAAAATTTTTAAAAAAATCACTCCAATTTCTTTTTTTTTTAAATCACTGATTTCACTTATTAATAAAGAAATGCTATTATAATTTATTTTTTTAAATATTTTTTGTTGTCTACTAAAGTTAATTAATAGATATCTATTAATATATAAATATTAAATTAATCATTAGATTTCTATAAAATATTAGCGGTCGGCTTTGTACAGATGAAATTATAAGCTCCGCATTCACTTTTGCCATGTTTATACTTCACCGCTCAGAAATCAAATAAAAATTAGAACAAGTTCTATTCCTGAACGGTGCCCCTTAGCCGCTCATTGCCTGACTACTTCAGTACTATTCCATACGTTTTAATATTTTGCTGCTCACCGCTGAGCTGCTCACCGCTCATTGGGTGGTCTCGGCCTAAGGCTGATAAATATTATGAAATGAATATTATTATGTATGCACCATCAGTTTCAATGGAAAAAAATTAGTTATTGAATTAAAGTTGCCAAACTCAAAAAATTAAATCTATTCACAATATGAAATTAATAAATCGAAGATTGTTAGGTTTTGATTTTAAGTGTTTTTAATACTCCTACAATAGAACTCAAACTTGGACTTATTTAAAAGTCAAACAATGTTTTAAATATCATTGAGTGCAGTGTTCGAAAATTTACCTTATAAAACGTACTTTAGTGTTCTGTACTGTAGAATATTAAGTACAGAAACACTAAAAGTGTTTGTGTAGGAAATTCAAAACAAACAAAAAACATTATAATATTTTTGAATTTTCTACATAACGAATATACTGTTCTTAACCTATAGAAAAAAAAAACAAATGAAAAATATTTTTTTTGTTGTAATTTTTTTTTCAATTTTTTTATTTTAAACTGATTGATAAAAAATGCAAAAAAAGAAAATATTTTGAAATTTGGGGAAAAATAACCCAAGATCACTAAACCAAAATGTATACAAACACTAAAACTGTACTGTTTTAAAACAAAAAACAGAACGACTTATTCTGGTTATGTAGAAATACACAGACACTAAAAAAATAAATACCGTTCTTGGATTTGTGAACCGTACATATAATAATGTACAGTTTATTTTCGAACACTGATTGAGTGTCCTGTTTAAGTACTTCTTTGTCATTGGGATTTTTTGGAAACGACAGTATATAAATTTTTTTCTTATATTATTATCAGACAAATTGCTGTACATTGATCATTCACAGGCCAGTGTTATACTTTCACCCTTGAATGATCAATACCAGTTGCCTCATCGTTTTGCATGTTGATTGTATGGTAGGTGCCTTCGCTAAGTAGGTTTAGCTGTTTTATCTGCTACTTCTAAATAGGTAGCGCTTTTCTCCTGACCATTCGTTTTTGTTGACATTTGTTAGGTGAAATAGAAAAGATGTCAAGGAGCGGTTTCTTTGTAGATGGACTTGTTGGAGGCGGGAGGGAGGCCCTCTTATTTTTAAATTATAATTTTGAAAAAACGCAAACTTACTTTTTCATTTTGTCACCTTGGGTGGGATTTGAACCTGGGCCGTAGGAGTTTTTATGCGAGCGCTCTAACTACTATACCACGCAGATATCCACAGAAAAAAATCTGTAGATAGCTAAATTGTTAAACCGATTTTCTAGAAATGCTTACAACATCTTTCTCTCTGCTTGGAAGGGACTATAGGATACATAAACTCCAAAAATTCTTAGCTGGACGGTGCCACGCCCATACAAAGTAAATATTAATTTCTCTATTTCTTCTAAATCTTAACAGTAACAGTCTATACATTTGGTCTCAATAGCTTCATAGTCAATACCCATTTTTAGTGAAATTCGGTGGAGTCGGATAAATCGGCAAAGCACTTTTGTATTTCTGGAAAACGATAATAGCAGAAGTTTCTAAATTTGACTCCGAGGTCACTATAAAACATAAGTTAAAAAATGCACGTATTTGAACATGTGAGCATGGTGCCATGAATAGCTTAAGAAGGAGATAAATTGAAAATATATATATGTGGCCCAAACAGCTGTATGGCCATTACACATCACCCATCATGGAGTTGGCAGACTTCGCTTAGTGGGCATATCTATAGTACCTGTCATACAAAGTAAATATCAATGAAAACGGTTAAAACAAAAGTTTCGAAATTTGGTATAAACTACCTCGTTATCATTATGCATCACCCATTAAAAATAAACCATAACTATATGGACAATTGCTCAATTTTAAAATTTCTATATAATTTTAATGAGTATAGCGCAGCATACAAGAAATTGGCTAGTGACTCTATATTTTTAAGGAAAACTAGGCCTTTATTCCTAAAAGTCCCTTCATGCAACACTTTTCTGTTTTTTAACAACAATTTATCTGCCATCTTCTCAATGTGGCTTTTATAAACTATGCTTTTAAATGTTTTTTGCCAAATCAACCAAAAAGAATCTAAAGTCTCTGCAATATGACAAAAAAAAAAAAATTGTAAAAAAAATGGTAAAAAAATTCAAATCTGCAATGAGCAAAATAAAATAAAACGTATTAAAATTTGAAATTACAACTGCTGCATATATGAATTTACGTTACGAGTAAAGTATTGCCATTGCAATGCCAACAACGCACAATTCTCATACGATTCTATGTTAAGTCCTTACAAACAGGCAAGGGGAAACAGAAAAGAATTGCAAGGCAATGAAGTTGAAACAGCAGTAGCAGCAGCAAGTGAATAAAAATGCGTTTCTTTTCGTAGATTTAATCACATGCGCAGTTTTAAGTGAATTAAACACAACTAGCAAAAACCCAAAAAAAAAAAAAAAATGTGGCATAAAACACCGTAAAAAAATACTTTTTGTACCCCAACATTTTTAAGCAGCAATATGTTTGAGCCTTAAAGTAGTTTTTCAAAGCCAAAAAGGCATGACACAGAAAGAATAAAAACTAACAACAGTGCAATACAATCCAGATCGATGTGATGTTGCAGGCAAACCAAAATCAACCGCATATGTTATAGTTAATGCTGCTGTTGTTGTTGTTGTTGCTTTAATGATGAACTTACTCGTAAAAAAAGAAAAAAAAAAACTACAAAAATGGTTCCACTTTTTTCCAACATTTAAACGCTTTAAAAGCTTTTCTTTTATTTTCTATGTTACGCTTCAATATTTCCACTATTTTTTCCCTACAATTATAGGAATACCAGTGACAATCAGTAGAAATTGACTTTTTTTAAGAGGGAAAAATTGTTAAAATTCTAGAGATAAAAAAAATTGCGTTCAATTTTTTACAACCACGTTTGGAATTAATTATTTGTATGTAACGAGATAAAACGTTTTATTTCATGCACACATACCGCGCTGGCACCACAAAAAGAAATGCACTGGTTGAAGGCGAATTTTAAGAACACTTTTGCTTAAAACAAAATCCAACCAAAATTCAAATATTGCTTACAACCAACACTCTGAGATGTCCAATACCTAGACTACTACTAGAGGGCTAACTGACATCAAACAAAGTGTCACGCTCTGCTATGATTTTTTAGAGTACACGTTGTTAATAAATTAACGCCTAAATAGTGCTGCCAAAATAATTTCATGGCGGACCTAATTTTTCATTAATTTTTGGGTTAAAAGTCTGGAGTAAAGTAAAGTAAAATATATTGGATTCCTACAGATTCCTAAATCTATAGTTCTGGTAATCGCTTCATCAAACCTCATTTTATTAAAAATAAACTAGAAATTACATTACAATCAATAAAGATCGTTACAGCACTATCACCACTAATATTTGATTTAAAAATATGGATGGTACCACTCTGGGAGATCTCAACCAAAGTTTAACAATATTGAATATTTCAAATGACCTCCAAGCTTGTGCAATTCGACACTTTCTGACTAGTAAATGTGAACCACATGAAGCCTTTGGCTTTCGCTGATAAACTACAAGCAATTGGGGTCTTACAATTCTAAAATGTTTACGGCGTATGGCCAATAATTATCGAAGAAGTCCACGAAAATTTAACGTTCAGAGAGCCAAGACTACCACCAATTTTTTGTTGGAAAATTTAATTTTTGTGGTTAAAGTTCTATTGTCTTGTTATCTTTAAAATCTGAACAAAATTTTGTTTCCACGATCATATGGACTGAGAATGTGGCTGCTCGATGTTTAGAACAACCGTTAAAAAAACAAGTGAATTGTGTAGTTTTTAGTTTTTGTTTCGTCAGAAACGCTTTAATTAGATCAAAGTTAACGGCAATGAATATTTTTGGTGGTAGTCGCCGTGGTCTAGTGGTTAGTGTGTTGGCTTACGAAGACGATAGTGCTGGGTTCAAATCTCAGCTCCGACATCTTAAAAAAAAAAAAAGAAATATGAAACAATTATTTCTTTCGGCGACTACCTCTCAGCAGTCTTCTGGCAAAAGCTCTGGGAGTAATTAATTGCCATGAAAAAGCTTCTCAAATCTGTCGTTCGGAGTCGACTTTAAACTGTAGGTCCCGGTACTCATGGATAAAAATTGACACACACAACATGAGTGCTGCGAGAAGCTAGGCCGTAATCCTGTCACAGGGTTGTAAAGGCCAGTTATGTATGTATGTATGAATATTTTTGGTAATTAAAGAAGAAATGATGTCCGTGAAGGAATAGTACACTAGCCAAACTGAACAATTGTTTTCGACTCCAGCTACTTCAGTTTGGCTAGTGTACTATTCCTTCACGGACATCATTTCTTCTTTAATTACCAAAAATATTCATTGCCGTTAACTTTGATCTAATTAAAGCGTTTCTGACGAAACAAAAATTAAATTATAAAAAAACATTGATCAGAACTTTCCCGGGGCTCGAACCTAGAGCCTCAAACACATGTGTAGTTTTTATTTTAACCGCAGGGGAGAATGAGGACTAATACTCCTTAACCACAAACCGAATAGTTTTTAATTAATTTCTTCTTATTCCAACGGATTCTTAACGAATTCTTAAATCCTTGGGTTTGGGATGTTGTAAGAGAGGCTTTGATAGCTTAGACCTCATATGCTCTAAGAAAAAAGAATTTTCGAGTTCTGACAAGAGGCTTAAGGTTTATGTGACGAGTACTAAGAGCTTTAGATATGCCAGATAGCTCTACTCGGCATTATAGTCAATATTAATAATAAAGCAGAAGAGATTTCGATAACCCTTAACGCTTGTGGTAAGAAAGGATTCGACATTCAGATTGTGTGACTCTAAATTGTACTGTCAGTTCCTGTTATGCTGGCAGATTCCTTGCATACCGGATATAAAACTCATATGCCAACTGTTTTAGAAAGTTTATATGAATGTTTCGGTCGAAATCACTGGATAATTTTTTTAAAGGCATGTTATTGTAACCAATGCTGTGAATTAATCACAGATCCAAGCCGGTATAACGACTACTCAGTTTAATGAATATACGATGTAACGAATGGCCAAATTTTTACATTACAGCGAATGACAAAAAAATAAATAACGAATGACAAAGCAAAAAACTAAGTTCGTTACAGAACCGTTACAATTTTGTGTGATATAAATAAAATTTATTGAAT
Source organism: Metopia argyrocephala (assembly GCA_963576795.1). Classification (NCBI taxonomy): domain Eukaryota; kingdom Metazoa; phylum Arthropoda; class Insecta; order Diptera; family Sarcophagidae; genus Metopia; species Metopia argyrocephala. The sequence goes on along the minus strand of OY756208.1, from coordinate 166,910,501 downwards.
AAACGTGAAAATAATAATTAAAGTTTTACTTATACACTGAATTATGCAACGTTTTTAGGCTGTTCGATATAACGAATATCTGGAAATAACGAAAAGGCTGAACATTATATCATACGTTAAATCGAGCTTTGACTGTATTTTTACTGACATATTAGCCTTCTACTTCTTGAATAGTTCTTAAGAACAAATACGGATAGTACTCAATCATAGATGTTATACATATAACCTTACGACTACTTGTACATACTATATATTCTGTTGAAGCCGTTGGAGTTTAAATTTGTATCTTTGTTTTTTTTTTTTTTTTGTTTCGTCAGAAACGCTTTAATTAGATCAAAGTTAACTGCAATGAATATTTTTGGTAATTAAAAAAGAAATGATGTCCGTGAAGGAATAGTACACTAGCCAAACTTCTTTAATTACCAAAAATATTCATTGCAGTTAACTTTGATCTAATTAAAGCGTTTCTGACAAAACAAAAATTAAATTATAAAAATATTGATCAGACCTTTCCTGGAAAAAAAAAATAAATTTGTATTGTCTAGGTCTGGGGCCTATTTCACTAAGCTACAAGTCTACAATTACAAGTGTTTTTGCCGTAAAATTGTACATTTGTAAATTATTGTGTTTCATAAAAATACAATTACAAGTTTGTAGCTACAAGTGATTTTTACAATTTACAAGTCTACAAGTCATACTTCTACAAGTCGTTTTGTTTCATCAAACTAAATTTTCACTTGTACACTTGTAGAATTGTAGAAAAAAAGCTTAGGGTCGACAGAGACTCTCAAAAAAATTTTACAAGTTACAAGTGAATGATAAATTGAATAAAAATTTGATTTTTAACTATTTTTTAATAAAAATTAGTTCAAATAAACACAAAATCAAACAATTTTAATATTAATTACCATTAATTTATTTATTTTGTTTATTTTTAATTATTTATTTTTTTATATATATGTAATAAAAAAAACTATATCACATTGTTTGCTTGTTACAAATTATCGATATTAATGTACCCATTATTGTAAAACTATTAAAAATATTCCTATGTTCAAATGCTTACAACGTCAGAACTATTTCTCCGATCTTGTTTATGGAGCACTCATTTGCTTTGTTATTGTGTTTTCTTTTAAATGGATTCAGATAATTAGAAAAAGTGCACATTGGTAATTCTTTATGTTAAATTTTTCTACATCACCAAAAGCAGTTAGACGTGAAATCAGATCACTTAAATTGAATTAAATTGGATTATGGAGGATTGGAAGATGGTCCTATTGCCGGACTAAACCAAAATTAAATTAGTTTTCCAGCAATACAATAATTTGAAATTCACGGCCAAAATAACTCAAAAGTTTTTAAATGATAGCGAACTGAAAGTAATATAATGGTCACCAGAATAGCTTGACCTCAATCTGCCTTGAGTCCTTCTGAGATGCTTAATTTATCAAAATAACTTTGTAAAAATATTTTATTTTATTTAAAAAATGTGCGAAATATTATTAAAATGTGTTACATTGCATTTTTATAGGATATTTTAGCACTTTGAGTAATAATAAATAAGAATTTTATAATTAATATCCAATATATACAAAAGAATTTGTAATTGTAGAAATTGTAGTTTACAAGTACAAAAATCTACAATTGTTATAAAAATTTTAATGAAACACAATTCATTATCACTTGTAAAAAAAAGACTTGTAATTGTAACTTGTAAACTTGTAGAATTGTAGTTTAGTGAAATAGGCCCCTGGAATCTGATTTAAGAGGAAGAGAATTTTTGAGGTCTTACCAGAGATATAATTCTGTTACCACTGTTCTCATAGTAGCAGTGGTTTGAAGCTAAACCGAAGTGAAACATTAAAACCAATTCTATGTAAATTTAGACAAGTGTAGGTATTACATCCTTTAGTACAGCTACAGACTGCAATTAGAGTTTCTCTTATTACAGAGGCCCTGTAGACACTCTCAGACGTCTTGGTTCTAAGTGTAAAACCCTTAAGCCAGAGTCATTACAGTTGAAATATTTTTAAAATCTATATTTTTTAATCATTTGTGTTCTATTATCTGTGATAATACTTTTATTTTACTAGTGCGTGAATATTAGAAACCATATATGCGACTCCAAAAATCTCTCAAATACCGCCATTTTTAAATTGATTCAACAAAAGCTGCGCATCAGTATACTTTTTACTAATCCTTACAAAAATTCATCAAGTCGTACAAGTTACCATTTCAAAAATGTAAAAAAGAAAGCAAAAACCAATACTACAATATTTTTTTGTTAAAGCTTTAAATTAAATATGAAATTATGACCTTTAAACCTTATTCCACGTCATTGATTTGTCAAAGTGAAAATAATCTGTTGCTGCACAAAAATGTTTCGTTTGTTTCTTTTTGTAGGAATATTTCCTTTCTCAGCGTTTATATATTTTCTTTACAGTACATGTTACATAAAGAGAAAAATCTAAATTTCTATGATGTGATAATTATAATTTTTTCAAAACTTAGATAAAAAGAAAAAAATTACTTATTAAAGCTGGACTTTACTTGTTTTTTTGTTTTTTGTTTTCTAAATTATCAAATGTAGAGTGCTGGACTGTGTGTTACCAACAACCAAAAACATAAAAAAAAAGAAATCCTTTAAAATGTTTTCTCTACTTCTCTACAGGGTAGGAATAACTCACACCTCCGGTATGTTGTAGCTGTTTACGGCGCTTTTATTATTTTCACATGATAGTATGACACTGGCACACACATGTATGTACATACATACACACTTATATATACCAACACGCAAGAGACAAATACTTTCATATTTAACCTACAGGCTGATAACACAAAAGGTGTAATGGTATGTGTTTAAATTAATGTTGTTTTTGTTGTTGTTCGATACTTGTTAAAATTCCAATAAAAGTTTGTAATTGACATTTGTTTTTATTGTAATTGTACAAACATTCACGCACACACACACATACATACTCACAATTAAACATGACAATAAATTTCGTACAACAATTCCAGCAATCAACAACTTTAGCATTTACAGCATACGAGTACAAACGGTGGTGGCAGTTACAACTTTTAGATGCTTAAACAATAGCAACAACAACAACAACTATAACATAACGAGTAACTAGTGTATACAAACAGTTCAAATCAGTGCTTCCTTTCATATAAGCGGCATGTAACAAAACTTGGTTAACAACAAAGGCAAATAAAAAATTTCTTTTCAAAGACATCTAAAGTTACCACAAAACATGATTAATTCTGTTCAATAATGGGTGGCTACTGGCCATAGAGTCACTGGTCAGTGGTTAGTTTGTGAAGTTTTCTTTTTTTTATAAATATTTAAAAGAAAAAAAAAACTTTATTAAATAATGTTTCCAATATTTTGTAACAGCGGCAAGGGATGTATGCTGTTGGAGAGGAATAATATTGAGTTTTTTATTACGGCAAACCAACTTCTAATATTCTTGTTTCTGAAAATCATTATGAACATTCCAAACTATTTAATAGTCTTTCAAATTCAATTTTTTTATTTGTCTTTTTATAGTTTTTGAAAAATAGGGAAATTTTGTATAGTGAAGAGCAAAAATATAGGCCATTTTATCAGCCAACGCGACAAATTTGATTATTTGGTCTACTTGGCTGTCTGCTGCGGTCATCTAGTAGTGTTTTTAGAATTTCAGAATTTCCCGCAACATTCAAATATGACGATATCCGGTATACCTAATATCAAATTAAACGGTCTGCGCACATGCATGTAGTGGCCATGGTCTAGTGGGTAGTGTTGGCTTACTAAGACAAGAGCCCGAGGTTCAAACGCCAGCTTTGCAGTCTTTTGGTAAAAGCTTTGAGACTAACAGATTACTATGAACAAGATTATCAAGTCGTTCGAAGTCGACTTTAAACTGTAGGTCCTAAGTTTTATAAAATCATGGAATTGCAATACATCCCACAGCTACAGCAGTACTCATTATATTGCTATCATGGTTTTCGCTTGTTGGTAATGGTTTCGACTATGTATACATCTCTTCTGTTCAGAGTTGGAAAATAAACAAAACTGAACATTAGTTGATGTTTGGTCTCGAATATACACAGGACACAAAGAACTCTGATGAGACTACCGTAGCTGGACTCGAAAACAATTGTTCAGTTTGGCTAGTGTACTATTCCTTCACGGACATCATTTCTTCTTTAATTACCAAAAAATATTCATTGCGGTTAACTTTGATCTAATTAAAGCGTTTTCTGATAAAAACAAAACTGAACATTTGATCTCATTTTGTTGTGTTCTTTACAATGAGTAAAACAAAAATAAAACAGAAACAGTGAGAACGATTGTCCCATTTAATTTTGTATATTGTTTTTCTTTTGAGTACTACAAATCCACTAACTCAAATGTGCGTAGGTACAACAAAAAATTAATGAGAAGAAAAAGAAAAGAAGAAGAGAAAAAAGAGCAAATTATACAAATACTTATAACGGAATAACAAAGCAAGCACAAGAGCGAAAAGCTAATTATTTCATTTGCGCTCTTTTTCATTTAGAAAGTACTTGTTTTAGTTTTGCTCATGTACAATACCATTAAAAAATTTTTAAAAGTGTATGACTTTGTTGTTTGTTTGTTTTGCCAAACAAACAAACAACTGTTGTACTGTTTACAGTACAAAGGCCAATCTTCGTAAGGTCGATTCTAATGTTGCGCAATTCGTTTTTTCGACTCCTAGTTCCTGAATTCACTGTCTTCAGTTATATATCCATAATATACCTAAATAACACTAAAAATATATCTGTCGGTGACTACAGAGAACTACAAAAAAAAATTCTACTCTTGGTAAACACCATTTCTTACTGATGTGCAAACATACATCATGAAACATGCAGGTGTATGTATAGAACAAACTGTATACCATTTGTTTTATACCAAATAGGGTAAGTTGGTCTGATGATCAATTAATTAAGTACTCGATTAACTACGCGGAGCGTTATGATACCATAAGAAGGGTTACAATGCTTCATCCAAATAAGAAATGACTTAGCTGTCTATTTAACGACTTAAAAAGAGAAAATCTAGATAATTGATTAGCAGTAAACTATTGAGAAAAAATACCCTAAAGAATATGGAACATTTCACTGCCAGATCTTGGAAATTACAAAGAAAATATCCCATAGAGTTCTTCCCAAAATGTAATGAGTTTGAAAGCTGGCAAAGTTTTTGAATGTGTTTACCGATCGCTTATACAACTTTACACCTTGAGCGTTGGGGAATCTTCAGAATATTCATCGTTCTGCCTCGGTGATTACAAGGTTTTAGAAACAGCACATGAGATTATGACACTCTATCTGTATTGTGCTTTCGTACCACGATGAAACCTGAAAATTTTCCTATCAATGATCGTCCTAATCAGTAGCCCCATATCGATTCATCCCCGAACCCAAATAAAGGAATTGAAATAGGCGTTACTGAGAAGCTCCAACTTCTATTTCGCAGATCCCATTCCATCGGCATTTTCAAAACGTGCAGAATCTCAAATACGGTAATCTAAAGGATTATGTAAAGAAAACACACCGTTCACCATATCGTATTCCATCCGTAATATCCGTACCTATACAAAAGAGTCATTCTACTAGACTAAATAGCTGCAGATAATACCTGTATATTATACAGCGGCGGATCAACACTTCCCTGACTTTTTAAACGATTTATTTTTGAATGCAGTCTTCTCTATGTTCTACATACTATGTCTAATGTTTCTCCAATATTTTTATTGTTTGTGAAGTGATCTCAGAGTCTTTTTGAAATAGTGGAAACAATAAATAATGACTTTGTGCTAAATTCAAAAAATGTATGCATGTAAGGAAACAATTCGTAGTCTTGACTAATTGTTGTTGTTGCTCTGGTGCAAAATAACTTTTTTCTTAGCCAAATGCGGTTATATTTTATAAATTCGTGTTTAATCGGCTTAATAAGTTGGCTTGATATTAATTTTTTTTTTCCTCTTTGGGGTAGTCAATGTGATTATAGAAATCTGGCTTCTATTGTGGTGTCGCTTATTTACAAAAATCCACTATTTGGACTGCTTTTGGATGTCTGATATGTTGTGAAGGACTCAAGTTTTGTCCGTAGTTACAAAACGAAGCACCAACTCGACCATTTTACGGTTTAAAATGCGAGTCTGCGAGGCACTTTGTTTTAATTTTTTTTTTTTTTTTTTGAAAAATTATATTTTAAAAGTGGAAACTATTGAAGAATGTCATTTAGTTACCCCTCTTTAATCTCTTGCAATTATAATCACTGATAGATCAACATCATACCATGAATGTTTTTTAATTTTTTAGGTTGCAAATGTATTAACCTCGTATCCAGAATGTTCGATATCTTTCTTGCCTTCTACATCCGCAACATAACTCAGTGAAACACTTTTTTACAATTTAAATTGAAGGTTCAGTACCTATCAAGCTTAGCAGGAGTTTCAGTGATGAGTTTCTTATGCAAGAAGTAGTGCTTAATGAGCACAGTGACATTTTCACTATTTCCAATATTACTGCTTTTATTCCAAACTCAACTACTTGGCTCACCAATATATTCTGAAAACAAACAAATATTTGCTTGCCAACCACTATTATAATCCCACATATGGCATTGGGGAGTATTTGCTGTCTGTCGCTTAGTCTATCAGTCTATGTGTTTTAATACAAATCAAAAACACACTACAAGCAGTCAACATTGAATTGGTTTTTAAACACATAGACCAAGAAAATAATAAAAAAAACAGTTATATTGCAAAGGATAGAAAAGGACATGTTTTATTGTTAACAGGAGATGAAAGTAAATCTTGATGCTACTGTCTCTATTCCTTTTTCGATTGTTTTCTCTTTATTTTTTTTTTTTTTTTTATTTTTTTTTTTTTTTTTTTTTTTTTGTTGTCTAGCAAAGAAACAACCAAAACAAATTGAACATGTCTGGCCAAGATTGCAATTACCAAATAACAAATAACGCTCAGTATGTGGTCAATTGTTACACAGAAAAGGGAACTTTGGTTAAACAAACACAACTTCTTTTAAACAGAAAAATAAAAATTATTAAAGCTTGAAAAGAAAAGAAAAATAAACTAAAGCATACTTTTTATTGCGTTTATATGGCTAAAACTAAAGCATGCTCGTTGGCGTATTTTTTGTATCATTTTAACAAAGTGTTTCTTTTGGAAATGATTTTTTTTTTCTCTCTCTGTTTTTGTTCAAATAATTTGTTTTTAGAGTTCTTTTTTTTCTCCGTTTTAAAGAAAAAAATAATAGTTTTTATTTTTCAATGTTATAGTACCTGGCACAACTTTACTTTCTCTGCCGTTTCTGCTTGCAGCCTTTTTCATCTTCTTAGCATGGTTGTATAGTCGTTGTTTATTTTGTGTGAAACCAGTTTAGCAGTTTTTTATTTAATTTTTCTAGCCATGGTTAATTAGCCACTATAATTAAATGTGCAAAGAAAAGCTATAAAAAATGTAAAGTATACTTTTGGGCTGCTTGTTTTGTTTTCTCTTTTTAATTTTCTGTTGTTATTAATTATAAGTTGGCAACTTAAACAAATTAATAAGCATTTTAAGTGTTGCTAATAATTAAATAGTTTGTTCTTAGTTGGTTTTAAACCAATTGGAAATATAAAATAATAAAGTGTTATATCTCTGCAGGCAACAGTTAAATTAAAAGTGTTTTTTAAATAACTCTTTATATTAGACTATAAATATATTCTTAATATAGGGTGTTTGATAAATTTGGTAGATGGCCATGTAGCATACATACAAACACAATTCGTCGTGCGGGAGTTTAAGTGCTTTATACGCCATTTTTTAAATCTCGAGTTAAAGATGCCACTTTAGGTTTTTGACACCAAAATTTTTAGAATCTGCATTCCGTTTTTGGCTATTTATCTCCGAAACTTGATGAGATATCCTAAAACGGATTACAGATTTGAAAAATTTGGGGTCGAAAACCTAAAGTGGCATCATTAACTCCAGATATATAAAAAATATGAAATGGCGGATAGAGCACTTAAACTCCCGCACGACGAATTGTCGATTATAACCCTGTTTAAGGGTTACAACCTAGCTTCTATCGGTACTCATATTGTGTCTGTCAATTTTTATTTATGAGTACCAAGACAAACAGTTTGAAGTCAACTATGAACGACAGATTTGAGAAGCTTGCTCATGGCTTTCTCAGTTCTCAGAACTTTTGCCAGGAGACTGTTAAAAAGCAATCGCCGAAAGTAATATTTTTCATATTTTTTTTCTCAAGATGTCAGAGCTGGGGTTTGAACCCGTAGTTCAACAGTAACTGTTAAAATTATGTGAAGCTTCCTCATATCTTAAAGTTACGAAGTAAAGTAAAGTAAAAAGCAAGTTACACCTTTTTTTTATTATAAAGCTTTCTATAAAAATATTAAAATTTTTTTAATAAAATAAAAAAGAATTGTTAACAATTACTAAAAGATTTCTTTGAAAATCAAATTACTTGCATCTATGGCATATATAATTTGATTTGAATAAAAAATAGAAAATGAAAGGAAAATGAAAAAATCAGCATGAAAATTTGTTCAGCTAACGAGGCAATTTTCTCTTTAATTTTACATGTGAAACCAATTTATTTATCATTTAAAAAAAAAGCACTTAAAAGAAACTCAATTTAAAACTCAATATAAGACAAGTAGTAAAACTACTAAATAGACCACAACTGGGCGCTTGCGCAAAAAATATATTGTTGATGTTGTTGTAGTCTCTTCAACGGTTATAAATGAGTAAACAAAATACGTTGTTGTATATGTAACTACAGCTGAATGCCACTTTATGCCACATACCGTACTAGATACGAGATATATACTGAAAAACAAACGTTAAAAAATTATGCGGTTATTTAAAAAACATGCAATTTGTTAACTGCAAATTATTTGAAAGAGGTTTCCAGTGTTACGGTTGGGAAGTTTTCAAGGGATTAGTTCCTTGTAGCCAAAATAGTGGGGGTTATGGAAGACATATCTATCATTTTATTATATTCAGGAATTTAAAACATATTAGACTTTAAAATAAAATAAGAACCACTTTGTTTTCTCCAGAATAATTGATTGTCATGAACAAGCTTCACAAGTCTGTCGTACGGGCTCAACGTTAAACTGTAGGTCTCTGTCTAATGGGTAAAAATTGACGCACACAATTTGTTTAAATTTTTTCAAAATAATTCGTTCGATAACAAATGTTAAAACAAACTGACTGGCTTACTTTCGGCAATGAATTATTCATCACGCACTGTGACAATGATGTTCTGTCTTAGCTTTCTTAAGTTTAAAATTTTTTAAAATATCAAATCAAATCCAAAATATATATTTTAAAACACTTTTAAGGTAAACTAGAAAAAAATAAATATTAGAATAAATAGATCCAAACCCTAAAATTTCCTAAAAACAAGTTTGGTACAAAGTAAATTACAAAAAAATAAAATAATAAAATATCTGTTACAATGGGGGGTTGGAGCGCTCACACAAAAACTCAAACGGCCCAGGTTCTAATCCCAGCAAAGGTCAAAAATGGTGAAGTTAATTTGCGGTTTTTTTCAAAACTTATAATTAAAAAACAGAACACCCCACCAAGAACACTATCTACAAAGAAACCGCTCCCCGACATTCCACTCTATTCCACCTTAACCAATGTGAACAAAAAACGAATGATCAGAAGAAAAGCGACTTCAATTGGGAAGTAGCAGATAACAGCTAAGCCTACTGAAAGCGTGTTTAGAATCCAAAGAGAAAATATTATGAAATTCCATCCGTATTTTAATAATGAGGGTAAAAATCTTACGACAGATATTTTTTGCGATTACACGGTTGGTAAAATACAAAACAAAGTAAAATGAAAACATAAAATTCACATACACATGCACACAAAATTTACATCCATTGTGAATATATTTAATATAAGCAAACAAAATCATAAAAATGCTTGAAATATTATGGTTTTTTAAAAAATTTCCAAAAACAAAGAGAGCGGTACGACTGTCAAATTTTCATCCGTATTTTCTCTCAGTGTTGTACGCTCTCATTACATGTCAAGTTTATACGATGCTATTCATTGTCTTCTACAGAAAAATGTGACATGTCGTTCGACTTATATTACAGTCTAAACCCCCCTTTAGCGAAGGCGCTCACCACACACCACACAATCAACGATGAGGCAATTGCTGTTGATCATTCAAGGATGAAGGTATAACACTGGCCTTTGAATGATCAATTCTCAGCAATTTGTCTCATTCGTAAGGAGCTTTATAATAATATAAGAAGAAATATATATGTACTGTCCTTTCCAAAAATTCCAATACAATGCACAGCATTTAGTAGGGGTTTACCCCTAAGTATTGGTTTTAAATAAAAAAAATATTGGCTACTTAAAAGACTGATAAAGTCACTAGTACTTGTGAACCAAAAATGCGAAAATAAAATGATATATAATAAGAAGCATACCTCTAAATGAATGCTAAATTTGTGTACGGGGCCTATCTTCCATTTCTTTCTATTTCTTAACAACACGTTAAACACTCATATATACTGCAGATACTAATGAATCTGTAAGCCTGTGTTTGTGAATGTGAAGACATTAACTATCACTGCAAGATATTCATACTCACTTACCATTAGTATTTTAACTAAATTGCCAGTAAATATACCAGTAATCTTACCAAGACTTACAGACAAATATAAACGCACATGCAGTACAAAATAATCTTTCAATACTCATCAGCAATAGAGGAAAAAAAATGTCATTCCAGATACTAAAGCCAATAGAAAATTACTGCAAGCAACTTGCTGCCAAACACTTGCAAGTGGTCAGAAATTTAGGAAAAGAAATGCAAGTTTTTTTCCCCTTCAAGTAATTGTTGTTTTTATTGTTATTATGCCAGTTAGAGAAGTCAATACAGTAGTAGAGAATTAAAAAGTACAGGAATTTATAGCAATATGTATGACGATAGTGTGATATTAATGCTATAGAAATAAAAATGTTTTTGAAAATGTTGACAAAAATTAGAAAAAAACAACCCTATTTGAGGGGAATTGGTGGGCCAAATGCCAAATTTACTGGCTACTAAAGTTATTCTCCGTAGAGACAGAGGCAATTTTTGTGTCAAACAAGATAAATTCAGTCAATTGCTGATATAATACTACATACATACATAACTGGCCTTTACAACCCTGTGTCAGGATTACGGCCTAGCTTCTCGCAGCACTCATGGCTTACTAAGACATGGGCCCTGGGTTCGACTCCAGGCTCTGACATCTCCAAAAAAAGGAATATGAAAAAAATATTTCTTTCGGCGACTATCTCTCAGCAGTCTTCTGGCAAAAGCTCTGAGAGTAACTAATTGTCATGAACAAGCTTCTCAAGTCTGTCGTTCGGAGTCGACATTAAACTGTAGGTCCCGGTACTCATGGATAAAAATTGACACACACAACATGAGTGCTGCGAGAAGCTAGGCCGTAATCCTGACACAGGGTTGTAAAGGCCAGTTATGTATGTATGTATGGTTACAACTGAACTTTCTAAATTTTGTCTGAATTATTTCAGGCAGTGGTAGGTCTAGCGAAGCACGCCAGGTTTTGGATAGTTATTTTATAAAAAAACGAGTATGATGTGTATATTAAGGTCTTAGACATCATACGCTCATGTAAGATTCCAGATCATTGAATTGCTATGAAAGAGGAAGCCACGGCTATTAAATGGCTGCTTGGTAACAGTGAAAGAGGAAGTATTCTGGAAATATACTTAAATATCTACTCTGATAGCTAAGTAGCCGCAAAGCTTCCGAGTAAATAACAAGTTTCCAAAGTCCCTATTACAGAAATCGCAGGGCATAGGGATATAGTTGAAAGCCAAAACAAAAATATTTAAAATTTGACTTTCTCTATACGAAGGAACGCTTACCATTTGACTTTAAATCATGATTTAATTTAAGATTTTTTTTTTATTTGTGAACGTCAACATCTCCACAAAAAATCAAATATTGAAACTTGAAAAGCAAATGCTCAAAATATTTCATTTTTGTATTTTTTTTTCTTAATTTTCTTCTTGCATTTTTAAAGAAATGTTACAAAAAACTCACTGCTAACCAAAGTTGAAAGGTAACAATACATGTATTCGTTTTTTTTTTCTGAGGATTTCACTGCAAGTAATTTAAATTTTCTAAGTGACTGAAATACGTTTAAAACTTCTTGTCAAAAACATAACATTTGCTACTGACTTTTATAATTGATAGTATATGGGTATCACTGTAAAGTTTGCCTATGACTGTGCTATTACCATATTCTCTAACAACTTTTGAATATACGAGTAAACAACAAAGACAACATCAAATTACTAAAAACTTGGTAAATGTTCCATTTATTTGGTTCAAAGAAAAATTCGTTGAAAAAAACTTTGCAAAGAGAATAAAACGTTTTACGCATTGAATGTCACAAATTTTGTAAAACGTAGAAAAAGTTAAAAAGGGAAGCATAGCCTACAGAAAAGAAAGTTTTAAACCAAGAAAGTTTCAGTCTACAAAAGTCAAGAATGGTTTTATAATAGATGATCGGCTTCCTTACTGTTGTATTCGTTGTCGAATTTCGTTATTTTTATAATTGACTAAAAAATGTTGTCTTTTGCCTTTAATTCAGAACAAAAATGTCAAAATATAAAAACGACCGTGACAAGATCAAGAAAGGCTGAACAGAAGTCGAATCACTCACCATCCGTGATACCAGATTTTAAATTCTTTGATTGAAGTCAGCTACCAGCAATCCAAGATTATATTGGTAACCAACTGTTTCATTGGTTGCATCTAAATTAAAAAGACGGAAATCCCTTCATCCAAGTTAATAGTTGAAGTTACTAGATGACTTATAACAAAAATTCTTTGAAATTTGGCCTGAGTGTAGTATTTTTAATGAGTTTTTTGTTATTTTTCGCTTTGAGTGAAAGGCAACATTCCCTTTTATTACTGCTTACACAAGCAGATCTTAAACAACTTATGGTATTCGAAGTTTCAAGTCTTTTCAGATTCTACATTTAAGAAAATGTGCGTGTATATGCAACAACAGCAACAACAACAACTACAGCATGTATGACAATAACAGTAGTAATAACAACTGCAACAACACGTTGTTGCAACTACAACATTATGTAGCACGTAATTGTATAATAAAATTGTTTTAAAAACCAACGCTTTATGTGACTTGGCATTGCGACTACAACAGCCAAACAACAGCAGCAGCAGCAGCAACAGTAACAGCAATTTAAAATTCCATTGTATTCGTAGACTCTGGCTGCCAATAGTTCTTAAGTTTTAGTCGGATTTCTCTTTTTATTTTTTGTGTTTTCCATTCTACGAGTATTTTTCGTAATTTCTACTTTCATGACCAATTTTTTATTTCTTGTCTCTTGAACGGCATAGAAGAATGTAAACGAGAAAATTGTTAAACACTTAAATGCATTCAATTGACTTCAGTTGAGTCTATTTTATGTTACTGCTGCTATTGTTGTTGTTGTTGTTGTTATTTAGTTGCAGTTAAATTGAATTAACTTTATAAATCTTAAAGTTCGTTTTAAGTCTATTAAATCCACAGAAAAAAAAAGAAAGAAATACATGAAGAATAAAATAAGTAAAATTGACGATTTAATACCAGAAATCAAATTTAATCATCAATCTTATAAATAAACGGCAAAAACTTTAGAAGTAAAAGAATTAAAAGGAAATAGTAGTCACCTTCCAAGTATGTTGCAAAATATAATTTCATTGTAGGTCGATACCCTGAAAACTTTACTTTACTTAAAAAAAATCATTTTGGTAGCTGTACCTTCGACAAAATGGTCGTTATCAGCTTTAAAATTTCAGAAGTCACTATTGGAAGACTCAATCTAATTTTTTATTTTCAAATTACTTGCTCCATCTAGAGTTATTTTATTTTATTTTTTTTTTTTTTGTTTTTTTGGCATCACAATATATTATGAAAGATTATTTTAATAAATCTAGCCTGTTCCATAACGTCATATGTTCAACACAGTGTGACATGACACCGTTTATTACAATTGCAACGGACCATCTTTGAATATTTAAAGTTAATAATTAATTACTTACATCAATAGAATTTTGGTATTTTATTAAAGGCCTTAATTTAGTTTTTTTCCATTGTACATGATTGTCCACAAGTCGGGTTACAAAAGTCCAATGTTGCTGATTAAAAAAATTAAAAATCCGAAAACGGATATCTTGAAAAATTTGTGGTCGAAAACATAAAGTGACTCGAGGTATATAAAATATCGGATGGAGCATGCAAACTCCCGCACGACGATATGCATTTACTTTTTCAAAAGCTATTGAATTTGACAGTAAGAAAATGTTAATTCCTTGGTGTAGGGTATGGGGCTTAACAAAACAAACAAAAAAATATTTATATTTTGTCGTTAACTGGCGGCAAATTGAAATTTTGGCCATTTATCGTAAATGTCTTTTACAATGTGCGGAAATTTTAAAATAAAATAATAAATAATTGACATCGTTTCATTAAAAACAATCACTTGCTAGTAAAAAATACGTGAAAGAAAAGCAATTATATAAAAAAAAATACGAAAACTTACAAGTTCATCTGTTAAAATAAAAAAAATAATTGTTTTTTTTTTAATTAATTAAAACTAAATCTAATAATTTTTCAATGGTAATTATTTGTTTTCCAATTTTTCGATACTTCTTTGATTCATAATTATTTACTGATTTAAATATGAATCGGTTATATCCGAGAATTTATTCAAATTGATGTTTTTATAAGGTCATGTCAAATAAATAATAGAATATTTAAAAATTTTAATGATTTCTGTTTTAAAATCTTGTATAATTTTAAAAATTGTGTTTCATAGTTCGCTGAGTTTTGCATATTCAGACCAGTCACTTTTAATGCAACATAATGGCCAAATGCCGTATATGTATATGTAAGCAATGAGTTGCGGCTGAATTTCTTTTTCAAAGTAACTAGAAAAAGACAAACTAAATTTAAATTCAAATCTCCTGTATTTTATTAAAAATCGATATATGTAAAGTGGATTGTTTACAAACAAAAACCATAAGCTTGAAAACCTAAAATGTTAATACAATTCAGAATTATTGTTGAAAAAAAAAATTTATTATTTTAATCAGGTAGATCATTTATTGAAATTTATATTTTAACAGTCTAATTCATAATAACTCCTTAATTTGGGTTTAATCCATACATTAGTTATGAGACATTATCTGTCTTATAAATCCAAAATAAAAAAATTTTATTCATAAACCTTTAATAAAAGGACATTAACTAAATTAGACTGTAAATATGTAGTCGCTACGGCTATAAATTACATGGTCCATTCGACTTGACTATTTACTTTTAATGAATCACAATCGACGTCTTAACATGGCCCCATAAATAGCAACACAGAGTCATTAAATCGAATGAACAGATGTGCTAGTGAACAGGTCAAATTCTAGAAAAATAAGATGC
This sequence comes from Metopia argyrocephala, assembly GCA_963576795.1. Taxonomy (NCBI): domain Eukaryota; kingdom Metazoa; phylum Arthropoda; class Insecta; order Diptera; family Sarcophagidae; genus Metopia; species Metopia argyrocephala. The sequence continues at coordinate 166,894,951 of OY756208.1, read as the reverse complement.
AATCACATCCATTGTTAAGAGCAGTCGTTTTTATTCCAAATATCACTGATATTTACTTTGTGAAAACAAACATTCAATAAGCGCTCGTCATTTACTGTAGCGGTCCTTGGTCATTTCGAAACGAATATGGTTCGTAAAACGCACCGAACAAAATAAATATTGCTTTTTCTATACAATGACTGTAAAAATTGTCAATTTTCATTTTTCTCAAAAAATATTTTTTGAAATATTCATAAATTTGTATTTTTTTTCTTCCCAGTTAAAAGAATTCCTCTTTAGAATAATACACTTGTGCCAAATCCATTTCTAATCCTCAACGCAATTTTGATTGGCATTTTTGGTATGAATTTGAGCTCTCTTAGTATCCTTTCAGGAGTTTTTTAGTTTAGGTAATAAGAGAGAGTGGTAGGGTTCAGACCTCGTCAATACTGTGACTGTGACATACATAAATACATAATTACAGAATCCTCTTCATTAAACAAAATTTCAAAATAATGCAAAAGTCATGACTGTTTTCTCACAATTCAGAATGTCGATACGGTGGTATTCTCTGAATCTTTCCTTGAGGTGATTTGACTTTTCTCCATAACAATTTCCTTCACTTTCTTAATAGTTTCATCGATTTTTGATCTTCAATCACATATCTTTCCTCGAAAATATATTTAAATAAATGAAGCACAATTTTAGATATATTTTTAAGGGCTTATTTTTAGTATAAAATTTCACTGGATTCTTTTTTCTATTTGTACCGCATTCTTTTAGACTTACAATATGAGTTATTTACAAAATATAATAAAAAACATAGAATGTCCACTGAACAATAACACGTTCGCGGACGCAAAAAATTTTAGGGAGCTGCAAAAATATACAGGCAATTATTTTTGAAACTAGTTGTAATATCCGAAATCTAATTAGACATATATTATAAGAGTAGTCAGAACATCGTATTTTAACCGTTATATACATATATATATATATACGAAAGTATCTAATGAACCAATTGGTCATTATTTTGAATGTGTATTAATTACAAAAACTTAAGATTGTATAAAATTAAATGAATAAAAATTGGCTTTAAAATTTGAATGCTATAGCATTCACGTCATTTTGCATCAGTATGAAAATGAATGCTATAACATTCACGTCCGCGAACGTGATAATAAGTGGAGGTTCACACTGTGAACGTATACAACATCGTATTAACCCTTTTTAAAAAGACTGTACCACTTGTATACAGTTCTCTGACTCAAAAATAAGAAAATACCAATACATGTTACATTTATTCTCTGTATACATTATTGTTTGACACAAAAATGTATTTAAAGTTTAAATTTGAAACGTTTATCTATTAATACATGTGTTGCAAATAAATGTTTTTTTATTAAAAATTTAATTTGAAAACATCTTCACTTTTATAATTAAAATTTATTTTTATATTTTTATTTCCTTTCTTTTCTTTCTGTATAGTTTTTTTTTTTTTATTTAAAAAAAAATTAAAATAAATTTTATTATACTCGTCGTACATCTTGGCCTAATCTGCTATAATCACTGTCACTCAATTTTCATGCTAATCAACTCATTAAAATCTCTTTCCTAAATCATACACGAATATCAAATACCCGTAAAACTCCTGCTGAGGCTGCTGTTTCTCATGCTAAATTATTTCTATACTGCAAAGGAGAAGGAAGTCCTCAACATTAATGATGAAGTTGATGAACAAGTAAAAGTGTCGTCTTGTTATTTTACGTTTTTGGTTTTTTTTTCTCTCTTTTTTGTTAATGAATGCGTTCTCTAATCAAAGAAAATGAAATAAAACTTTTGTAATGAAAAAAAAAAAAAAAAATAAGCAACAACGATGAATTGTTGTGATAAAACAGGGCATAAATTTTATTACCATTTTAAATGTATTCCTTTACTAACATGCATACACATACTACGACGCGCTCTGTGCAATTTTGGCTTTAAAATTCAGAAAAAAACAACAATTGTACTTGCAAAGCCTTACTGTTGTAATTTTTTTTTACTCTCGTCTCGTTAAAAAGGGCTTTATCTTGATTTTGGTGACAATCAATTTAAGCTCAACGACATTGTGATTTACTACTGCTCACCAAAAGATATTCAAGCAACTCAAATGGCTAAAGAAGAGATATTGGTGTACAAGAAATAAATGAATGAATGAATGAATGAATGAATAAATGAATGACTGACAGTTGAACTGACTGCATAACTAACTGACTGTGTCTGTTTTGTTGTTTTTTTTTTTTTTTAAGTTTTTGATGTTGTTGCTTAAGATTGGTTCTTTGTTTGGTTGTTGATTGTAAATGGTGTAACTGCCGCTTTTTGCTGTTGTTAATGATTTTTTTTTTCAGTTTTTTATTTTTCAAAATTTTAGTTTTATGTGTAGCAGTGGGTTACAAAAAAAAATTAAATTTGTTGTCTCTACTTTTTTTTTGGTGTAACAGTAACAACATACATCAGTTCATAAACATACATACAACTCTGGTCAAAATAACAGGTACAACTAAGTATATTTTTCAGTTATTCGGATAGTTTTTACTAACTTTTCTTAGGCTGTAAATGACAACTTTACCTCAAATTGTAAAATTTGTGATGAGAGCATTTGCTTTTCTTATTCCATATTGATTGTGACAAAAAAGTTTTTATTTTTAACATAAAATGTCTGCAGAATTCCATTTCTTTACCTTTTTAATAAGAAGTTGTGGGTACTAAATGAAAATTACTTTAACGTTCTACCATTATTTCTTGCCACTCTATATGTATGCCGAATTCACAAACTTCTGTACAGACCTCAAGCCTCGGAAATGATTTGGTTTTGAGAGGAGCTACTTTGAGTTTATCCGTAAGCAATCTACAGACTATTTTATATGCAATTTAATAACGAAAATACTCGTAAGAATATTTAATTAAAAAAATTAATTAATTGTCATTAAACTATGATGAGTTTGTCTGTCACCAGGGGGCTGCAAGTGCCAATCATTCCATACATACATACATAACTGGCCTTTACAACACTGTGTCAGGATTACGGCCTAGCTTCTCGCAGGACTCATGTTGTGTGTGTCAATTTTTTATCCATGAGTACCGGAACCTACAGTTTAATGTCGACTCCGAACGACAGACTTAAGAAGCTTGTTCATGGCAATTAATTACTCTCAGAGCTTTTTCCAGAAGACTGCTGAGAGGTAGTCGCCGAAAGAAATATTTTTTTCATATTTCTTTTTTTTTAAGATGTCGGAGCTGGGTGTAGAACCCAGGGCTCATGTCTTAGTAAGCCAACACACTAACCACTAGACCACGGCGACTACATTCCAATAAATAAATATTTGACAAACGTGTTTTTCTATTATTTTTTATAAATAACTAAACACAAGTGCCACTGACATGAATATTTCAATGGGAATACTATACGAAGAAACCACTGCGCAATGTAATGGATTAGTTGGACTAATGGTATTATCCTGCTGGAGTGGGCAAGTCAATTACTGAATTTATACGCAATTGATAACCTATGAGAACTATAAAAGCATATTTTTTCAATGGGAATGCATATATCGTCGCAAGAATTAAAGAACGCTGTAACTGACAAAAAATCAAAAATGCGTTTTTTGCATCATTTTTATCAGAAAAAATATTACGCGTCGATTCGTCCCGGTCCCGATTTATTCGATGAAAAGAAATACACTTACGCCGTCTGCGTTTTGAAAAAACCCAGTGTCTTTGTTCTACTTTCATACAGGTTTTTGGCTCTGGTGAACATTAAATGTTTTGTCAGTTACAGCGTTCTTTAATTCTTGCAACGATATGGAGTTTTGCTCAAAGAACTTGAAACAAAATTACATGAGATAAGTGACTCAAACTTATTTACAAATTACAGACAAGGATTGGAAAAGTATTCTAGTTTTAAATAAGGAAAGAAACTCTGAATACTAAAAAAAGAACGAAATTACATTGAACAAAATTTAAATTTGACGATACAGATTTTAAAAAAATTTCATATTACTTTGACATCTTTTGTTATATGCTTCTAGTTTATAAAAACTGTTCTCTTATGCTTGAAACTGTAATTGAAATTAAGCTTAATAAGTATTTTATATTAAAATTAAGTTGTTTTCTTATTATAAAAAACAAAGCATTAGCGTGTACTTATAATTTTAATCACTGGGTGTACTTTTTGTATTTCGTCTATGTTCACTGGGAATATTTCATGCTCTATATGGTTATATAGCACATGCTTAAATACTGATAATTATCTGTTATATCGGTTAAGTTCTAAATATGAAAGAAAAGATGCCAGATTGAAGAATATTTCCTTTTTTTTACAATCTTTACTGAATAACTAATTTTTTAAACTAAATTTCCAGCCTAAACCAAAAGCAAAAGGTGATAGAAATGTAAATTGTCTTCACGTACTTATGTATTTTTATCATGATACCAAAAAAATAAAAGCATTATTTGTATCGGACAGTTCAGCTATTTTTTTACTTCAATTTTTCTTTTACAATGTGAGAACCAGAAATCATATATAAGGGATGTTTTTTATAGAACTTTAAATGTAATATAACACAGATGAATGTTTGAAATTGATATGAAATTTACTTTTTTCGAAAGATAATCTTCTGACAAGGCGAAAAGCCAAGCCGTAATTTTGAAACAGGGTTGTAATGGCCAATTATGTATTTATGTAATCTTTTGACATTACAAATTAAATACAAATAGTCTACTTAGTGAAGACGATAATCATAACCAACATCCAACGATAGATGGGGCAATTGCTGTTGATTATTCAAGGGTGAAGGTATAACAAATTGACAGCAACTTGTCTCATCGGCAAAAGGCGCTTAATATATACTAAAAGAAAAAATTTATTTACGGCTGCTACGGCTACCTCAGACGTTGTATATTCAATAATAACTAGACTGTTTGTTATCCTTTAAGTAATCAATCGTTTTACACTTATCGGCGTTGACTAGCGATTTTACATATTTCAACTGAAAATATTTTAGCGGTGTTAAATCGTACAATCATGAAGGCCAATTCACGGTCTAGAGAGGTTATCATTGACCGTAACGTTTTGACCATCATCGCTTTTAAAGAGATACGGACCAAACATTCCAATAGATCCAAATGGATGTAATGGTGTCTCAACATACACTTGACGATTATCAGCACTCCAAATACGGTAGTTTTATTTGTTGACGTATCCGTTATATTTGTTGACTAATCGCCGTAGTCTAGTGGTTAGTGTGTTATCTTGCTAAGATAAGAGCTCCGGGTTCAAACCCCAGCTCTGACATCTTGAAAAAGCAATTACCACTTTAAAGTCTAGATCCCGTTTATCATGGATAAGCATGGATAAACACACAAAACATGGCCGTTACCCTGAAACAGGGTTGTAATGGCCAATTATGTATGTAAGTATGCATGTATCCATTTAAACAGAAATGAACTTCGTCGCTGAACAAACGTCGCTTATAAAATTCGGGATAAACTACAATCTTGTTTTGTGTCCATTTACAGAATGGTTGCCCTTCATCTGGCATTATTTTATTTAAAGTCTTAAACTTCTACTTATTAAAGATACGCAAATTAAGATATACATATGTGTACGTACTACATACCTATATACTTTTATATTTTATTTCAATTCTTTTTTTTTTTATTTCATTGTTGTTCTTCACAACGTATTTCGTGTTCTGTTTTATTTCTTATCTTGTGTCAGTGCCATTTTTTGGATGAATGTTAATTAACAATTTAATTGCCGTAATCTTGTACAACTAAAATTGATGAAGATGAATGAATGAATAGGAATAATGCCAACTACTACTCACAGCTAAATGAAATCCATGTGCCATATATTTAACAGAACAGAACAGAACAACACAATCAACCGACTAAGACAAAAATTCTAAATGTTCAGATAAGATAGAGAAGATGAGGCACATGAAAAAAAAAATAAAAAAACTGTTAAATTGTAAGGATTTCCAACAAATGATTTCAAATTAAGTATTAAAAAAAAAGAAACAAAATTAAGTTCTTGAGGAAATAAATTACACACTTTTTTTTCAATTTTTCTCTAAATTCATAGAGATAAAGAGAGAAAAATAAAATTTATTTCACCTTATAAAATTTGAGACTATATAAGTTATAAAATTAGGTTACTAAGTAAAGCATTTAATACTGCATTTTTCCATATGAATATATTCATTTCCTGTAAATTTAAAAACAAAAATTTTTAATACACTGACTAGTATTTTACATTTAAAAAGCATCTGAGAACTGCTCATAAAACGGTCACTTCATTGTATGTTTATGGGTTTACAGGCATTTGAGTAGTTTTAGTTCTTTTGGCCAATGAACTGTAAATGAAAATATTTCTGCATTCTCAGTAATGGATTTTTTTGATCAAAATTATGTCCCATTTTTCGCTTTTTAATACTTTCAACACTTTGTAATGAAAATTTTTTATTTTCCATGCAAATATTCCTTTAATAAAATGCTCTTTTGTTTTCACTTTATTGTTATAATTTCAGTATGTTTTTTTTTCCTTTTCTGAATTTGTTTAAGAAAAAGTATTTTCGGTTTAAGCACGATTTGTAGACGAGCATGAAAATCAGCAACAAAATATTTGATGCGGTGGCAAAATTTTAAAAATGAAATTTTTCAAATTTTTTTATTAAAAAATATATTAAACTGAAAATTAATTTAAAATATTATTCAAACAAACTTAATGGTTTTAAGTAAGTTTTCAATTTTATTTGAAAATAATTTTTAATGCCATAAATTAATTTTTAAATATTTGATCCCTGTTTTACCAGGTTGTGTTTGTTTTTAAATCCTTAGGACTTTATTTAAAACATCACAGAAGTTTTTTCTGTTCTTTGCCCTGATGTGTAATAGCATTTTTAACTTTGTCATTATATTTCAACTGCTACTTACCTTTCTATTGAAAAACTCTTTTAATTCCTTTAAAACTTTTGTTTTTAACATTAAAATACTCAAATATTGGCAATATACTCGTATACTGTTTAACGAACATTTATTTTTGGTTCAAAGTTCAAAATAATTATTAAGCAACTCAAGAGCTACAAGAAGTAGCCATACTTTGCCACTAACAGACTTACCAGTCAAACCTTAACATCCATCTTTGAAGCCAAAGAGCTGTTATAGATGCGGGTAAAGTTTTAAGAGGCAATGAAAACTTGCTAAACAAAATATTCACGCCATCGTTAAAACAATAACAAAAACGAAAAAGAAAAAGTACTTGTTGTCACCTTTTTTGGGGGGTTAATGCTGCATGAAGTAGCAAATTTTGCTGCTCAAACTGCTGTTATACACTTGTTATGATTTTGCAGAATTTCCGTTTTTAATGGCATCACTCCTCAACCCTTTTTAAAAAGTTTAAAGTTTTTAAGACAGTTTTAAGCTCTACAACAACTAAAGCCAACACAAATAATTATTTAATTTATTCTCTTCATGCTGAAGTAACAAAAACAAAAATAATAACAACAATAACAACAACAGTAAACTTAGGAGAAAAAAAAACCAGCATTAAATATTATGAAACCATTAAAAACCATTACAGTGGTATGTGGATAACAAATAATATTAAACATTTTTCTAACTATGAATATGACCCATAGTGCGTTAAAAAAATTTTAAATAATAAGAAGTAATCATTTAATGCAATCATATAAAAATAGAATAACATTCGTATAACAACGTTTTATTGAAATAAAAATTAACAAACCCATTGTGCAGGTCAAAATTACTAAATCTTTTTGGCTAAATTCTTTAATACTTTAACACAAAAGTGTTGTCGTTGATGATTGTGACAAATATGTACAGTATACAAGAAACTCTGATAAGACTTCCGTAGCTGTAGTCGAAAGCATATTCCGTTCATTATGCAGTACTCAAATTAATTTAAGTTAAATGTTTAAAATTTAGATTTTCCCATTTTTTTTTTTTTTAACTTTTGTTTTATTTTAAGTGTCCATTGAGCAGCTCAAAAATTTTAAATAATTAACGTTTAGTCTTTCAATAATAAAAATTATGGCATTGAAATAACCACAACTTAGATACACAAAAAAACTTTCGTTTTCATTTGAAAATTAAATTCTTTTGTAGCATTTCATGGTGCCGAAATAAAATTAAAAAAAAAAATATTTTAATTATTTTTTAATAAAAATATTTATTTGTAATTTAAATACTGAAATCAGCTGTTTCCCAAATACAAATAAAACATAACAACTTAGTTTTGAAAATTATTTTAAAAATTTGGATATTCAACCAGATTATGTCAGTTATCATTAGGTCAGTGAATAAGAAAAAAAAACAAAACTTGTCAAATATAAAATATATGATAATTTGAGATATCACAGTGCAACACGAAAAAAAGTCATACACGGACTCAACTCTCAGTTTTGCCCAAAGTCATGAAATTTTTTTATGATCCACCAAACATTTGGGGCCTTGGTGTCATTTTTACAAAGAAGTGATCATTTTCTCAGTCTCATGTTTTGCAAACCATTGGAAATTTTTATTTACTTTCTAAGGCAAAGTTGTAGCTCTTGTCATGGAGAACAAAAAACTTCATCTTCGAAAAAAAAAATATTTTTTATTTACGTCCATATGTCTCAAACCGTTTAAATTTATGAAAACAATGAACTACAAAAATGTAGTCGCCGTGGTCTAGTGGTTAGTGTGTTGGCTTACTAAGACGATAGTGCCGGGTTCAAATCTCAGCTCTGACATCTTGAAAAAAAAAGAAAAAAGAGAAAAAATTATTTCTTCCTCTCAGCAGTCCTCTGATAAAAGCTCTGGGAGTAAGTGATTACCATGAAAAAGCTTCTCAAATCTGACCTTTTGAGTTGACTTTAAACTGTAAGTCCTGGTACTAATGGTCATTGTGCGAAATTTTTATAAAAACTCACGAACATTTTCATTTATTTTAAAGAAATATGTTTCGCAAAATTAAATATAAAAAAAAAAGTTTTCATTTTACTGTGCAATAGTAAACAAATATTAATATGTTTATGCTTAACAAATGAAACAAAATATTGTATTTCATTACCCATATGACATAAAAGTTTCTGAATTGTAGTTTCGAAATAAGCTACTACCTTATTGCCAGCCTTGATCAATAGAAAGATTTCAATTACAAACACCTCGTATGCTTCCATAAGCGTATAATAAAATTAAAAGTAATTTTCAACTTAATTTATATTCTGAACAAACCAGGGTTGAATAAACCGCGAATTACATATAAGTTTCAGTTTGTTTTCTTAAAAAAATTAATAGCGGGTGTGTTATCTCCTGAATGAATACAAACACGTACGAATGGATTAGTAAATACCAGATAACAGCTAAACTTACTTAGCGAAGGCATTCACCACAATCAACATGCAACGATGGGGCAATTGCTGTTGACAATTCAAGGGAGAAGGTATAACACTGACCTTTAAATGATCAGTTTACAGCTATTTGCCTCATTCCTAAGGCGCTTAATAATATAAGGAATAAGAAATACTTACTGTCCTTTTCACAAAAGTTCCAATACAATGCTCAGCATTAGTAGGGGTTTACACCTGAGTATTGGTTTAATTTATGAAAATTTTACATTCGGTGACGAAAAATCTCGTGAGATTGCATTTTCACATAAGTTTTACAATAAAAGATCAAGCAAACTTATTTATCAATTTGATTGATTGAATTAATTTTCTTATCAAGCCCATGGTGCAATTCGTATAACCTCGATTTTTTTAAATGTCCAGAGTATTTATAACTTACACATTTTAATAACAAAATGTTTGGTTGCAAAGTGTTTTAAAATAAAACTCTTTAAAACTGAAGTTTGAATTCAAAAACCCTATACAGGACCCTTAAGCAAATAGTTTTAGTCTTGTATTCGTAATTATTAAATTTATTTGAGTTCTTAAATTTCTAAATAAGTCATTTGAAGACAAAGACAAAAATTAGAAAATGTACGAATTGAAATAAAGAAAATCCCAATTTCTTGTAATTAAGTAATACAAACTTATTGTTTTTAAGTATATATAACTGGCATGTATTATTATTATAACTACGATTATAATTATCACTCAACCTCAACCTAATGATTGAAGTTAACCCATTGTGCAGCTTTCTTTCCTAAAACAACATTTAAGATATTATTGAATTTAAACCAATTTATTCTACTCCCTCTACAAAGGCCCATTGTGCGACATTAGCATTTGGAAACAATTCCTACCAACAGTTGCACTCGAATGTACATATTAAAATCATATTGATGCTGATAACGTTCGCTGTTCATTTATACGCTCGTTTAAACGTTTGATTACAACCATTTATTTATACGACTCTCTCTCTCTCTATCTCTCTCTATTTGTCTCTTTCTGTTTATGTTATGAGAATAACTTGAAAAAGGTGGTGGCAGTGTATGAATTTTCTTGTTTTTCCAATTTTTGTTTTTCAAATTGGGAACAAAGGAAAAAAAAATACTTAAAAATATATAATCTTGGCATTTTACAATTATACCCTCAGCTATTCATTGCCATATAATTTAACATGAAACTTTCGTAACATATTTATAGAGCATTAAGTATGAAGAGAAATATCAGAGATGTACTTCTGTTAACGGCTTATTGTGCAACCCTTTTGCTGTTTAGCGTGTGTTTTTGATTACAATGAATTTAAACTTTAAATTGAAGTCATTTTCATTTAACCAATTACATACAGACACATATACATACACACATACCCACTTTTATAGATACGAGAAACAAAAGATAGAAATTAATAGAAGCGAGTAAAAGAATAGGGCGAGAAAATATTTATTAAAAATTTATTATTATTTATCATTAGTTTTCTTTACAGAAAAAATATATTAAATTATTATTTTCTATATATAGATTTTTTTTTCTTTGAAAAATAAATTTTTTTATAATAACAAAATTAATTAATAAACTATTCCATCTTTTGCCACTACTTTTATCCATTGTTTTGGTAGCATATAGCCGTGCGGAAGTTTATGTGCTCTATCCGCCATTTTATATATCTTAAATTAATGATGCTACTTAAGGTTTTTGACACCAACATTTTTAAAACTTGCAATTCGTTTTCGGCTATTTATTTCTGAAACTGGATGAGATATCCTAAAACGGATTGCAGATCTGAAAAACTTGAGGGTCGAAAACCTAAAGTGGCAGCATTAACTCGAGACATATAAAAAATATGAAATAGCGGATAGAGTACATAAAGTCCCGTACGACGATTTGGCTTTCGTGCCAAAAAAACTGCTCTGGTTATGAGCTAAAGAATGAATGAAACCAACTTTTGATACCCTGTTCTAAAGTGAAGCATATTTTAGTATGGGTGTTCTGCATCGATCGAAACACATGATAGTCAGTAAAACTTTTCATTTCCTGTATTCCAAAAACATTATGGTCTGGTGTCTGGTAGACTATTAATTTTTTTTTTCAGCAATCGTTAGGTTAGGAGAAAGTATATACATATTATCTCAAGATTGGGGGGTGCGTGGTATAGTTAGGTTAGAGCGCTCGCACAAAAACTCAAAGGTGAAAAATTAAAAACGTTAGTATGCGGTTTTTTTTCAAAATTATAATTTAAAGAAAAATAAGAGGTCCCCCCCCTCCCCGCCAAGAAGTCCCACAACAAAGAAACCGTTCCCTGATATTTCACTCTTTTCCACTTTAACTATCGACAACAACGACGAATGATCAGTAGAAAAGCGTCACCTATTGATTGAGTAGTAGCAGATGACATCTAAACCTACTTAGCGAAGGCACTTACCACACAATCAATATGCAACGATGAGACAATTGCTGCTGATCATTCAAAGGTGAAGGTATAACACTGGCCTTTGAATGATCAATTGACAGCAATTTGTCTCATTCCTAAGGAGCTTAGTAGTAATATAAGAAAAAAATATATATATACTTTTCCTTCCTAAAAAGTCCAATACAATGCACAGCATCAGTAGGGGTTCATCCCTGAGGGTTGGTCTCAATAAAAAAAAAACAAAACAAAAGAAAACATTATATTGTGACGAGGCTACAAAAATTAAATTATTATTTTTTTTAAAAAATTTGAAAAAAAATTTTAATAAAACTATTCCATTTTAAATATTTTTATAGAATGTTTTTGGTACCTAGACAAGAGCTACAGATTCAACCTTCAGCTCTTATATCTTAAAGAAAGAAACATGAAAAAATATTTCTTTCCAATACCTATAAGTAGTCTTCTTCAGTCAAGTCTGTCGTTCGGATTAGATATTAAACTGTAGATGCCAAAACTCATGGTTAAAAATTGATGCACACAATATGACTGCCGTAAGAGACTAGTCTTTATATGTGAATTTATATAAGCATTTTTTGATATTTTTGTTTTTAAACCTATTGATACTATTTCTTTGTACTCATCTGTTTTGCAATTCACTTCATTTAAATATTCACTTTTTACAGCTGGTTAATTAATAATGCCACCATGGATGGTATTCATAAAACACAGTCTGATTGCGTATGCCAATGTGTTTGTGTGTAAAGAAGCATGAAAAGCATTGCCTTTGTTTTATCCTGTAAAAGCTTTTAATAGCACAGTTGTTGTTGTTGTTGTTGTTATAATATTAACTACTTGCTATACATACATTCTTAATAAAATGCCAGTTGCATTATTTATTTTTTTTTTTTCGCAATTAAGCCAATTGTAGCAATTTTTAACGGTAGTTTTTCTTTAACGGTTTTGTTTTGTTTGCAAAATTATTCATTTTGATGAGTTTGAAACTGAAGTTATTCTTTTTAGGTCCCTTGAGGAGGGTGGTTATACTCGTAAATTCAAATATTTTGTTTTGTGTTAGGGAGGGCAGGTTATAAATATTTTGGGATATTTTTTATGTCTAATAATTTATTAGAGATGATAATTAAAAATGTTAAATATCATTAGAAAATTAAAAAAACTTAAATAATTTTGAAACTGAGAGTTAAATTAAGTTCATAGGAAGCTTTTAAAACTTGTTTTTTAAAACAAAAATTCTTTAAAGCAATTCTATAAGGTGTAGTCGCCGTGATCTAGTACCGGTTTCAAATCTCAGCTCTGACATCTTGAAAAAAAGAAATATGAAAAAATTATTTCTTTTGGCGACTACCTCTCAGCAGTCTTCTGGAAAAAACCTCTGGAAGTAATTGATTGCCATGAAAAAGCAATTTTTCGTTAAAAATATAGAATTTTTGGATTTTGAAAAAACTGAAAATTTAAATAAAAAATTCATTATTCATTGCAAAACTAAAGTGGTTTTATTTGCTTAAAGTAGAATACGTTTAACACGAAGTAGAGAAAAAAGTGCAGAAACTTATAAAAAAAATTAAGCATTCAAAAGATAATTTTGTATTTTTAAACAAAAATTAAGCACAAATTATTTCTTTATTTTAATTTTTTTTTTTTTAATCGGTCAAATCACTTCCTTTTCACTTAAATGTGAAAAAAATCACTATATCGTCGTAAGAATTAAAGAACGCTGTAACTGACAAAACATTAAATGTTCACCAGAGCCAAAAAACATGTATGAAAGTAGAACAAAGACACTCGTATTTCTCACAACACAGACGGCATAAGTGAATTTCTTTTCATCGTAGAAATCTGGGACCGGGACGAATCGACGCGTATTTTTTTTTTTTTTTTTTCTGATAAAAATGCTGCAAAAAACGCATTTTCGATTTTTTGTCAGTTACAGCGTTCTTTAAGCCTTGCGACGATATGTTCATTGATTTTCTGGAGATATAACGCTATTTGTTTGTAATAAAATTATCTTTACGAGGAGTTATAAAAAACTTCGAATTATTGTTGCCTTGACTTTTTATGGTCTTGAAAAGACCAAAAATTAGGATATGGTTTTGAAATTTTTTTTCGACGCTTGCTTGCGAAGAACGATTAAAAGTAAACTTTTGCAGCTTTTTCTTTCAAATCCGATAAACCCTTATCGAGTTATGAAAGATGTGTTAAAGGAGTGCAGTCAACTTGTTAAAATGGTAACATTTGCCACGCCCATTAAAGAAAATCTGGACCAGATGGAAAAATAAACCAAAAACACTGTTTTGCTCAGCACATATTATTAAATATTTTACATTTTTTCTAACTTTATTCTTGTGCTGTAAAAAAATATCAATTTTTTTCTGAAAGCAGCGTAATTATGAATTAATTTAACTGAGAATGAGATTTATCAATTTTATTTATTTGTATGTCGAAAAGAAAAATTTAATTAAATATTTTTAAATTTTAATGGCCTTTTAAGGTGCAAAAACCTTTAATTTTTTTATATTCTTTTCATTTTTCGACATTTCGTCGTGCGGGAGTTTATATACGCTATCCGACATTTCATATTTTCTATAAAGGGTGTTTTTTATTGAGGCATAGAATTTTAAATTGGCATCACTTTTTTAACTGGCGGCCATTTTGTCAGCTGTCAAGTGATTAATATTTAGTTTGGTTTGCCATTTCATCATGAACAGGTTGACAAAAGAACAACGCTTGCAAATCGTGCAAAATTTATTTCAAAAATAATGGTTCAGTTCGCGAAGTTTACCGCAAGCTCCGTCCATTTTATGGTCGACATAATCGCCCATCAGAGCAATTAATTCGGTTAACCATGGAACGTTTTCACACTACGTTTACTCTATGTGATAATACGCATCCGCAGAGACGTCGAACAGTGCGCACCGAAGAAACAATTGCCGCTGTAGAGCAAAGTGTTTAAGAGAACCCGAATGAATCGATTCGCCACCGTGCACAGCAATTGGAGCTTTGTCCATCAACTTTATGGAAGATTTTGCGCAAAGATCTTGCCTTGCGACCTTACAAGATCCAGCTTGTGCAAGAATTAAAGCCGCGAGACCATGCAATGCGTCGTGATTTTGGTGTATGGGCCGAAAATGAGATTGCTCTCGATGCTGATTTTCATCGCAAAATTTTGTTCAGTGATGAGGCTCATTTTTGGTTGAATGGCTACGTCAAAAGCAAAATGTCCGCATTTGGAGTGAAGAGAATCCACATGAGACACTTGAGACGCCATTACATCCACAAAAACTGACTGTTTGGTGTGCTCTATGGGCTGGTGGAGTCATTGGGCCATACTTCTTCCGAAATAATGCTGGAGAGTCAGTTACCGTTAATGGAGACCGGTATAGAGCCATGATAACCGACTATTTTGTTCCCGAATTGGATGGCATGAATGTGGATGAGTTGTGGTTCCAACAAGACGGCGCTACATGCCACACAGCGCACGTCACAATCGATTTATTGAAGGAAACATTCAATGAGCGCATAATTTCGCGGAATGGACCCGTCAATTGGCCACCAAGATCGTGTGATTTGACACCATTGGATTATTTTCTTTGGGGATATGTGAAGTCGCTCGTCTACGCCAACAAACCAGAAACGTTAGGGGACTTGGAAGCCAACATTCGTGGCGTTATTGCCAACATACGGCCCCATATGCTCGAAAAAGTGGTTGAAAATTGGACCTGTAGAATTGGCTTTATTCGAGCTAGCCGCGGCGGCCACATGCCCGAAATCATATTTAAACATTAATGGCATAAAATTATCCTTCCAATAAAGCCAAATTGATGGACATTAAAATGATTTTCTTGTGTTTTATTTCAATTCAAAGTTCTATACCTCTAAAAAAACACCCTGTATATCTCGAGTTAATTATGAAGCTTTAGGTTTTCGACCCCAAATTTATCAAGTCTGAAATTTTGCTGTTAAAAACCTAAAGTGGCATCATTAACTCGAGATATATAAAATGGCGGATAGAGCACATAAACTCCCGCAAGACGATATGATTTTGAATAATTCTAAAACTGTTAATATATGAATTATGAAATAAACTTTTCTCTTACTGTACTGGAAAAGAAAAATTATGAGGGGAACAGGGAAAGACAGTATGGACCTTTGATTTAAGCTTACTAATACCGTTTCTGATATCAGTCGGGAAAAAAAACAAAGTTTCTACTTTAAAAGTGACAACAGCAAGGAAATCGGTTGCTGTTGATTGATTAGTCGATCGCCAGTGTTAAACCTTCACCACTCAATAATGCAACAGCAATCAAAGCCAACAAGTATGCAAAGTTTAAATTAACGGAGGAATAAATAATAATAATGATTTTTCAGTTGATGTTGTTGTTGTTCTTCTTAATCTATTCCCTGGGATAATTCTTAGTAACTGCTCCTCAACTGCCTTTCTGTTACTGCATAACTAATGATCGTTGTTAGCACAACAAATATCTTATTAAATAGTTTTAAAAATTTGTGTAGAATTAAGGAGCTGATTTGAAACTGCCAAATCAGCCAAAAATTTGTATAAAAAAGAAAACATTTCCCAAGTTAAAAGAATTCAACAAAATACATCGGAGCTCTTAACTCGAGCTAACAAAACTAAAACCTGCCAGAGAGCTATTGTTTTCCGCCAGCTTAGCCCGTTGTAAGTCTTTGCAGTGTAAGCTTCTACACCACTGCCAGGTGATTATACCACGTAGAGGGATATAAAATTATTTATAGACAATTTTTTCTAGCATCTTTTACTGCTGTATATTGTTCATATTCCCTAAACCATTCTAGATTTATGATGATGATATAAGAGAGTATTCGCCTTACAAAGGTGAGTAGTCGTAGAGCAGTAGTTGCAATACTAAGACCATTACAAAAAATCTTGACCTGATGGAAAACCCCAAAAACGCAGTTTTGCTCAGGATATCAAATCCCTTATGTTATTATCACTTTGGTTGCTGTTAGATAAAAAAAAAAACATATTTTGTCGACCAATTTTATATATATATTTTTTTTTAATACGTATATAGTCAGGAAACCAGTAATTTATTTATTGCCTATTTTTATTTAAAAAAATGGGTTAAAAAAAAGGAACACTGCTCCTTTTTTTCGGCCCATTAATTATGCAAACAACCTCATTTCAACTGTCAATATTTATTTCCATTTTTTGATATCCTTTTAGTTTCATTTAAAAATAATTTTTCTTCTTTTCATATTTCCGTTTTTTATTTACTTTTTTATATTCCGTTTTATTTTTTTTAATTTTTTGCTTTTACTACTTCTACTTAATTTAAAATAAAAAAAAGGAAACAAAATATTCCATAACAAAACATAAAAAGGAACATAAAAAGAAGCATAAAAAGTCAAGAGGACATTTATTTATTAAAAGCTTAGCAAAATGACACAATTTCCTAAAGACCACCACAATGATTAATGAAGCAAAGAATGTCAACAATATACAAAAAAAAAAAAAAAGACAACAAAACCATTTATAACAACAACAGCAAAAATATTAATAGACATAAACAGTAAAATGGCATAAGAAAATACAAATAAAACATAAAACAAAAGACATAAAACAAAAACTGACAAAACAAATCAAGCATTCAAAGGCCATTTTATTATAAATTTTTAAAAATAAAGCAATAAAATAAAATGGATATAAAAAAAGAGAAAATGGGTTAATTAATACCTAAAAGTGGACACTAAAAATCCTGTTAATATACAAAAAAAGAAATATTAAATATATCAAACAATACTTTTTAATTGAAAAAAAAACTTATTGTGCGGCAATAAGCAAATATTTACTTGTTACTTCTCAATTACAGCCTTAAAACAATACATTTGTACTTAGGTACATTTATCACTGCCTGAGTAAAGTACCTTCTATCTTGAATAAACTCTATTTGAAACAATACTATTATTCTGTGATAAATTCACTTTTATGTTTAAATGCTTAATAATCGCTTGGTTGCTTAGTTTTTCTCCATCATAAGCTTATAATTCTAAAAACAAACCATTTATTCGCACATGTTAACCCATACTACCTTGTCATATAAGCGGCTTTTATTTGGAAAATATTTTTTTTAATTTATTTCTCAATATGTAATTCAAATAAATGGTTCTTTCTAAAGCCAGATTGCTACTCTAAAAAGCTTTTAACTGTCATACTGCACCTTTTTTATATATTTTTCATCAATACACTCATCTATTTATGGGATCTCCCTAATCTATTAATGATGATCTGATGACTAGTAAACACCAAACAGTGCTACCAAATTACTGAGATTTACTTGGGAACTTAAGAATATATCGTCGATGGAATTAAAGAACACTGTAACTGGCAAAACTTTAAATGTTCATCAGAGCCAAAAAACCTCTATGAAAGTAGAACAAAAACACTGGTATTTTTCAAAACTGAGACGGCGTAAGTGAATTTATTTTCATCGTAGAAATGTGGGACCGGGACCAATCGACGCGTATTTTCTTTTTTCTGATAAAAATGATACAAAAACGTATTCTCGATTTTTTGTCAGTTACAGCATTCTCTAATTTTTGCGACGATATAATTCTGTGGATAGAATTTGTACCACCATACCATAGAACGTATGTACATATTGACTAGAATTTCGCATTGAAAAGATACAGATTTTATCTGCTCATTGTATTCCCGTAGTCTAGTGGTTTGTTTGTTGGCTTACTAGACTTATTTACTTACTAGCTCCGCCATCTTAACAAAAGAAATATGGAAAACTATTTTTTTCGGTGACTACCTCTCAATAGACTTCTGGCAAAAGCTCTGAGAGAGTGATTTTCTTATTATGGCCAATAGAAATCGTTACTACAAGATGATTTTTAAATTTTTTTTTTTGATAAATATGAATCACATAAATTTAAAAGATAAGAGAGATAACATGTACAATATATTCAACGTGTTGTATTTTGCCCATAACTATTGATTTGTTGCAATGAAAATTTACCAATAACTCTGAATTTTGAAAACTATTCCTGTTCAAAGGTAAAGTCTTTTGGCACCTATTAATTATTTCATGTATGATTACACAGAGTTACTATTTTATGCAGCAATTGACGGAAGTTGGCTGGAAGTTGTTCGTGTTGATTGCAACATGCAGCCAAAATTGAATGTCCAGCATATGTTTCGTTTAGAACAACTGTAATAGCATTATGGCCTCAATCATTTTTAAATTAATGTTAAAATTAATTTTATGTACTGTTATTTCGTTAAAAAAAATATATATTTAAAAAAAAAATATGTTTCGCCTTATTGGCAAATACATTTAATAATATAAAATGTATGCTTTTGGGGATAAGCATGTGGTAAAACAGAGAAGCAGAATTTAAATATTGGTTTGTTTGGTTTTTATATACTAAATGAGATATAATTCGCATTTATTCTATAACTATTTGATCATAAGTATTTATAGTTTTTAATACCATCTTTGGAAAAATGTATGGTTTGCACCCGGAGGTCTTGTCAACGTTACATTGCATATATTTAAGAGAATTCATAATAAACGTGGCTCTGATAAATTTTAAAAAAATTGTGTCTTTGGTGTATAATGTACTGATCTTTCCACAAAAATTCCAATACAATGCACAATATTTAGTAGGGATTTACCCCTGAGTATTGGTACCAATAAAAAAATAGCAAAGTTCTCCTGTAAAAAATAAAAACGTGTTAATAATATTATAAATATATTCTGAAAAAATAAAAACAAATTTTAAATGTTTCTTTAAAAGGCATTTATTTTTATTAGCTGATAATATAATACATTGATAGAGCTATTTATCAACTGGATAAATAGACTTGAAAAAAAATAAACTAAAAAGAATATATTTTCTTTAGCAAGCATCCAAGAGATAAGACATTATAGAAAGTCATGACATATGTTGCATATTTTTAAAATAAAAACTCATATACAAACTCTATAACTTTGTTGCATATTTTAAGGAAGGAAAGTTAATAAAGCATAACTAAAGGGTGTTTCTTTTTACAGTTACACAATCTTAAATCACAAAAAAACAAAAAAATAAATTTTTACAATTAATGAAATGGGTTTAATTGCATACAAAACTTTGCCTTAATATGATATCTGTATGGTGGCTTTCAAAGAATATAGTTTAATTGATTTTTGAGGCCAATCAATTGGAGTATTACGTGAAATTTGTTTTTCA
Source organism: Metopia argyrocephala (assembly GCA_963576795.1). Lineage (NCBI taxonomy): Eukaryota > Metazoa > Arthropoda > Insecta > Diptera > Sarcophagidae > Metopia > Metopia argyrocephala. The sequence goes on along the minus strand of OY756208.1, from coordinate 166,874,896 downwards.
TCAAAAATTTTTTGAGTCATTGAGATTAATGCCTGTTACAAAATTTATACAACATCATCATTTTTGAGGACATATAGAGCAATAATTCCAGTGCAGTGGCTACAGCTTTTTCAGTAAGCACTGTTCAGCGTCTCTCGGGATGCAGATTATCAGTAAGAATAATCGTTGTCCTAAAACAATTCGACATACTTATTATATTTCACAAAATTAACGAAGATAAGTGTGATGTACAGAGCCATTATTTCGGTAAAAGAAAATAACTTCAACATATTACAAGTGTTGCACAGGTGTAATTCTCTTCATAATAAAATGTCAAACTACTAATCAAAAATTAACTATCAGCTGTTAAATCGGTTGTTAAATAAAGCAATGTTACGTCATACTTATTTATAAACGGAAATAAAACATTTACCATCCTAAATGGTTTGCAGAAAGGGACTGTTAGCTCTCACATTCTATTAAATTTGTTTATTTTCTATATTGAGAATGACAACATTGTAGCTTTCGCTGTTGATATCATTCTGTTTTAGTCTGATGATAAAATAGACCACGGCGAATTATGTTCACTTATTACTTTTGTTCATTTAAAGTTAAAATATATGTAAAGAATTAACGGCCGTATGTATAATTCAAAATTAGTAACTCATTAGCATATTGGACAAAAAAACTGGCAAGTTTATCACCTGCTATAGACTGATATTCTTAAAACTTTTCTTACCTTCTATTTTATAACTAGTCAGAGAATCCAAATAATTAAATACCTTGTACGTTTGAGTAAGAATATCCAGGTATAGGAATAACAAACGTTCCCATTTTATACAACGACCTGCTAATTTTGTATTATAAATAAGGCTGTAAATACATAAACATAAAAATATAAAGCAATGTTGCCAACTTTAATTTGTGCACTTAAAAAAAAAACACCCGCTATTAAAACTATCGATAAGTTAGGAAATAAAATTCTATATATGAAACTATAAATGCAGTTGTACGGTTCTTTTCGTGTTCATATTTGTATGTTATTGTAGCAGCCTTGTTGCATATTCCTATAAATTTTATTCTATTTTTTATTATTGGCTTGCAAAACAAAATAGTTTTCATTTTGCATTTGTTTTATTGTTTTATCTCTTGAAGATTGATTGCTGGCCATAAAGTTAAAGGATAATATTATTAAATTTCTATATTCCTCAATACACTCTTAGTGAGTTCCTATTTTTTATGGGTTTATTTTTTAGCTTTATTAGTGTAATTTGTTTAACGCCATGTTAAGTAATTGAAAATAATGTTTTTGTTTCTCAAATAAATTTCTATATTTGTTCAGTGACATTATATTAAATGGTGTAGGAGTAACAGATAAAGTATTGAAAATATTTATAAAGCAAAATATATAATAAAGTAGACTTGATAGAATAATTTTCCTTTGATTAAAGTTTCTTTGTTTTACAAACATAACCAGAAATCTTATGAAATGAAATACGCTTTAAAGCATATAATTTAGTAAAATTCACAATGTTGTAGGAGAAAACAAGAAATGCTTTCGTTTTTTCGTATTTTTTAGAAATTTAAAATTAAAAAAAAATATTATTCAAATACTGCTTCCACCCACTGCGTATGCTTAATATTGTTTGCAGTTTATATCAATCATACGCTCTAGAGAACTTTTAATTATTTTTAATTCCTTTAATAAATTCAAAGAAATCTTATATTTTAGTATCAATTGATGAATGTCTTGTGAAAACTAAAACTTTAAATTAAATTGTAACTGAAATCATTATTTTAAGCATAAAACTTTTTTAATTAGAAATAAAATCTATTTGAAATTCTAAATAACACGTTTATTTCTTTATATATTTTGTTTGAAACAAAGATAGAAAAAGTTTAAATTTGTTTGCTTTTTCAGGCATTTTTTTTCTTCTTCTTTATTTATCACTAAGACCTAGAAAAGCAGGATTTCGTGTAATGAATTTCTTTAAATACGAAACGAATTTTTTTTTTCTTAACTTTTTCTCTACAACCCTATTAAAATAAAGCAAAAGAAAAATTAAAAACTAAACAAATCTTAGGGAAAAACTATAAAGAATCATTAACATTAAAATGAATAGTGGAAGTATAGAAAAAATCGTAAATTTCTTAAAAAGAAGAAAAAAGAAAAAATCATTTCGTATTCCTTTTGCTTTCTACATTATTTCACCATCAAACTTTATCTCAATGGCTTTAAACGTATCTCTGTTACAATTTTTCTTTTATATCTCTGTTGAAATAAAAACCAACCAAATAATCTAAACAGATTTTAAAAAGAAAAATACACAAAAAAAATGTTTTTCATCGCCTTAATGTGTAACTCTAGTAATGGAAGGTAATCTTTAAAATTCTATTTCCTATGATGGTTACTTGTCTTCTTTCATTTTGTTAGCCACGTTCATTTATTGATGCTCATTTTATTCAATTACACCTTTGGGTGTTGTAATTTTAGGTGGTTGTAAAAACAAAACAAGAAAAAAATAAAGAAAAACAAAATGTTATAGGAGAGGTAATGATATCAGTAACAACATGACAAACTCCTCACAAAAAATAAAAATATCTAATATTTTGGAATAGGGGCAGAGAATACATAACAGATCAAAATAATAGCAAAACCTAAACTTTTTCTGTATAAAAAACTAATAAAACTAATGAAAGGTATGCAAAATCAAAGCTTATCTCAACAATTAAAGCGGAACGAAACATTATTTATTATTGGTATACTATCAGATCTAAATTGCAAAATAGGCAGAGTAAAAGTGCCATGTGTAACGACTGTCTAGACTTAAAACAAGCCAAAGGTTTATTGTATGCTTTAACTTGGATGCTTTAACTTGGAAATGTTCTCTTAGATAACAGGGAGGGCCATTAATATTTTAACCTTTAACTACTGAGGTGGTGGTAAATTTTACCCCCTCCCTAGATATATTAATTTATTTTCTTCGGTTGAGCGCTGTTGAGTCCCTGTTTTGTTATACTAAATCTTTGATTTTTTTATTTTTATAATCATATTTATATGAAAATATATTTTCTTGTTCTTTTAAAAATGAATTATTAAAAAAAAAATTTTTTTTTGACTAATTTTTTTGGTAAAACAATAGGTGGTAAAATTTACCCCACGTCAAAAACTATGAAAAAATATTTCACCTAAGTAGTTAAAGGTTAATATAGATTTTAACATTCTCTTCAATTTTTTGGCACTCGCAAATAGAAAAATTTACCACCTGTTGTCCACTAAATGATCAGGTTCAAGGATAGTTCACTAAGTACCTGGCTTTTTCATTTTTCCCCCTTCTTACTGAAAGACTGCTTCTTTTAACAGATAACTTTTACTTAACCACTGTCAAAATTTCCTGAAGCAGCATTATTTTTTGTTTTTAACAGCCAGTGAGGGGAGAAATAAGAAAGAAAAGAACTATAGGCTATGGCTCCACGCCCATTTAAAGTAAATATTTCTTTGTCTATATCTCTAAAATACTGTATCTAAATTTGGTTCAAATGATTTCGTAGATAACACAAATCATAAGTCAAAGAGTGGGTAGAATCGAATAAGTGGACATAATACCTAACTCAAAGTTTTGCTGAAACTAGCGAAGGAAAAAATACATACTAGATTAAAAAAAAGATGCTAAAAAACCAGAAAAAAAGCTTTAAAATATAAAAATATGTTTATATACAGACATACACGCGTACCCCTGAGTATTGGTCTCAAAAGAAAAAAATAGGTGCCTCTATCTATATTACTGCCTAATTGTATTCTCTAAATTCCATATCGTACATCCGATCGCTAAGAAGTTAACAGTTATATCTTCAGGAAGAATCTTCTCAGCAAATGGGCGGAATTCGATAAGTGGGCGTGATATCTCTTATACAAACTGAATACTGCTGTTGTTTATTATCGTGAGAAAGATTAAAGCTAAATGCACTACATTTGGTCTGAATGACTTCATGGTCACGACAAATATTCAGTGAGAAAGTGAGCGAAATTTGATAAGTGGGCGTGGTACTTCTAATACAAATTGAATACGGCTTCCTTTTATATCTTGATAAAGGGTTAAAGCTAAAATTAGTAAATTTGATCTGAAAAACTTTATGTTCAAGGCAAATACACGGCGAGAAAGTAAGGGTAATTGAATTAGTGTGCCGAATACCTCCCATATAAATTAAATACCGAATTTTGTATATCGTGAGAACGGCTGTAGCTAATCTTAATATATTGGGTAAGAATGCCTTCATGACCAAAGAAAGTCATCAACAAAAAAGGGGGAATTTTATAAGTGAGCATTGTACCTCCCGTACAAGTTAATATAAATGTTTGAACGTCTTGACAACAGTAGAAATAAAGCACAAGTATAGACAGAGTAGTAGTCGCCGTGGTCTACTGGTTAGTGTGTTGGCTTACTAAGACATGGGTACTGGGTTCGACTCCAGGCTCCGACATCTTAAAAAAAAGAGAAATATTAAAAAATATTTCTTTCGGCGACTACCACTCAGCAGTCTTCTGGCAAAAGCTCTGAGAGTAATTAATCGCCATGGACAAGCTTCTCAAGTCTGTCGTTCGGAGTCGACATTAAACTGTAGGTCCCGGTACTCATGGATAAAAATTGAAACACACAACATGAGTGCTGCGAGAAGCTAGGTCGTAATCCTGACACAGGGTTGTAAAGGCCAGTTATGTATGTATGTATGCATGGGGCTAGCAGATTTCCAAAAATTCAACACAGTCTACCTAAAGACTGCCGATGTATATATATTTTTTTATTTGAGACCAATACTCAGGGGTAAACTCCTACTAAATGCAGTGCATTGTATTGGAATTTTTGGAAACAACAGTACAATTATGACAGAACATAACTTTTGTTTTTCTTATATTACAAAGCGCCTTAGGAATGAGACAAATTGCTGTGAATTGATCATTCAAAGGCCAGTGTTATACCTTCAGCCTTGAATGATCAACAGAAATTGCCTCATCGTTGCATGTTGATTGTGTGGTAAGTGTCTTCGCTAAGTAGGTTTAGCTGTTATCTTCTACTTCCCAATAGGTGGCGCTTTTCTTCTGATCATTCGCTTTTTTTTTTACATTGGTTAAGGTGAAATAGAGTGGAATGGCGGGAAGCGGTTTCTTTGTAAATGGTTGCCTTGGAGGGGGGGATCTCTTATTTTTAAATTATATATTTGAAAAAACCGCAAACTAACTTTTTCATTTTTTCACTTTTGCTGGGATTTGAACTTGTATTTTTAAATATATACATAAAAGGCCTTAAGATAGGAAATAAAAAGATTATTTCTTTAAATTTTTTATTCTCTAAACAAAAGATAATAAATTATAAAAATTTTTTTTAACTTGAAAATTAGATACAGATTTATTTGACTGCTATAATTCTAAACTTAACTGTATGCTTTGTCAAATTATATTTATTTTTTATTTTTTTTAGAGTAAAACAAAATAAGAAATAAAACGTTAATGTTTGTCTGATGATGAAAGAAGGATTTTTGCAACAACAACAAAAAATAAAAAATATTAAAATAAAAAAAAAACCTGCGAACAGCTCTTTGTAAGGATTGCAGTTGGCTTTTATTTTTTCTCTTCTTTTAATAGTTACTGTAGTTCGTAATGCTTAAATACATTAGAAGTTGATAGGGAGAAAAGAAAATGTTTGTTTTTATTTCAGAAGATTTAAAAACAGCCACAAACAAGCAAACAAACCTACAAACGCAGGTAATTTTTCAAGCAAAAATAAAAACAGAAGTTTCATGTTACATTTTGAATGAAACAACAACAAATAAATGAATGAGTAAATGAAAAAATTAGCTCTGGTGGGTTGGTTAGTTGGATATGAAATAGCTGCTTGACTTCTTTGACTTTCATTCATTTATTTATTCCTTTAAGAAAATTAATATTAAAAGAAGAACAAGAAGGAAATAACTTGGAATTTTATATAAAGAACTGTAATGGATTTTTGCTAATTTGTTTTGCTGTTTTTCGTTTTGCGCGAAAATCAGTGAATTGCTTGGAGGACAGAGAGATGGTCCTTTTTTTTTTTGTTGTTTGTTTTAAATACAAGTATTACATATTTAAGTTTAGCAAATAAAATATTGCAATTCCTCTTTCTTTCTGTTTGTCTTCATCTTTGAAGAGGAAATATTTGTTTATTTGCTTAAAATGAAATTAAATTTTAAGTAGTTGTGATATCAAAGGATTTCTTTAGCTGTTAATGCTACTCTTTCTGTTTCTTTTTCCTGTCTTAATGGCTTGGGTAGGAAAATACCCAGTTATACAGACAGATAGATAGATAGATAAACAGGATGGAATTTGTTTTGGGGTTGATTTTATTTTTTGCTTTTACAAAAATTCTAAGAAGTGTTTTTTCTTGTGCCATTTGTCTGTCTATTTTGCTTTGTGCATGAGCATGTTTACAAATATTTTGGATTTTTTTTTTTGTAATATATTCATAAATGTAATGAAGAGGATATATAAAATGATACTTGTAAACTTAACAGCAACAAATTCGAGTTGATTCTTGTGCTTTTTTTTGTTCTTTTTTGCTAATTTTCTTAAAAGCCTTTAAAGACTTTGAGGTCATTAAAAACGAAATTTTTTGGAAAAATTCTTAAAGTTTATCAGAAAATAATAGAAATGTAGAATGTTTTTGCTTGGCTGCAAAAAAACTATAGGTTTAACAGCCGAGAATGGCAAACAGAGTTGACCATCCGGTTCAATAAGGTTCGAATCATTTAATGCCAGGCTTCAAAATTGTGAAAAATTATTTGGAAAAAAATAAAATTTGTTCGCGAAGTTCACTTTATCCATTTTACGACCAACATAAACGGCCTAGTAAGGGAACAATTCTTGTGTTTATTAATAGTTTTTGCACTTACCCAGCAGAAATTAGTGCTTACCAATAAGCTATTTTGTAAGGGAGAAATTGTAAACAATCACTTACTCGTGCGAATCAATAATGCATGATTTATCTATGAAATGAGCCGCTAAAATGCAATACAAACGCAAATTTATTGCAACCAGTAAGCAAATATTATACAAAATCAAGAATAATACCTTATCCTATAGCATCTTTGTAAGCTTTAAGGTATGAATAAACAATATAATGCTTCCATTATAGCTTACAATTTTAGTTATTGCTTCAAAATTTGAAAAATTTTCTGATGGGTATTTTTAATTTTCTCGATTTAAATTCAATAATCCTTGAGGATTCGAATAAAATGTCAATGGTTTGGCCTTCTCAACTTGTTGGTCTTTATTCTACGTATAAACTTTTATATGAACATCTCGGCTGATGTGTTTAGTAAGTGCAGATCGTGCAAGAATTGTAGCAAATTTCACCCATTAAAATTGCCAGAATCCATGATCTTTATTTCTTGCCAAATGTTTAAATATTATTATTAAAGTAAATTAATTTCGTACACATTAAAATAAAATTGTTGGAGAATAGGAGGAAGACGTCTATAATTGAAAAATAAAAACCCCATAAATTTAATAATTTATTCAGATGTATAGAAATAAACGAGACGATGTATAAATGTATTAAAAAAAGACAACTTACAATAGTTTAACCTTACAGAAGTGTTGTAAAATTCATCAATTCAAATAAAAATCACTTAATCCTGTTAGTTCCAAACAGGCTCATATACATCTCTCCCATAACTTTCTAAATATTCAATGCTTGTACTTCTGTATTCTGTAGACTATGTTTTTGATACTCTTGATTATTTCGAGACAATTCCTTCCTTCGTTGTGGGTTATACAGTAGAATCAGTTGTTTCTTCACAATAGCCCTCGGTTTTTGCAGTTCCGTGGTATCTAAGGGCGGCCGTGGCATAGTGGTAGAGCGCTCACACAGAAACTCACACGACCAAGGTTCAATCCCAGCGAAGGACAAAATTATAAAAATAAAAATTTGTGGTTTTCTGAAACTACAATTTATTTTAAAAATTAAATTTAATACCATCTTACGCAGGTATTCTTCTAGGGTTCGCTTAAATCTCTTTAAAATGCCATCTGACTGTGGGTGTAGTGTAATTTTTTAAAGCAAAATGATTTCATCGTAACACTGCGCATTTTATTTTTAGAGAAAATGATGAAAGACAAAATGTGTGTATAAACTGTGCCTTATATAAATGTGATTATCAAATAATCATAAATCTATCAAAAGGATAAAAAGAATACAACAAAAGATAAAAAGCGTTTTCCTACAGACAATATTCAGTATTCGTTAAGATGCACTTAAGATTCACAATGATCTTAACAATTTAATAATACAATTAAACCAAATGATTTAAAAATAAACCACAGTACTTACAACATTACATACAGAAATCTGGCCATTAGAAACCTGTTTCAGGGTTTCGGCCCAGCTTCTCGCAGCACTCTTTGCATACAAGTCAATTATTATCCATGAGTAAAGGAACATACAGCTTAACATCGACTCCGAACAACGAACTTGAGAAGCTTGTTCATGGCAATCAAAGCTTTTGTCAGAAGGCTGATAAGAATTAGTCGCAGCTCTTATATATTAAGTTAATACACTAACACTTCACTATGACGACTTCTACAACAGTAAAATTCAAAACAACAGAAAAAGTATATATTTATAAGTATGTATCTACCAATTAAAACAAAATAATAAATCGAATTTATCTTATATTCTTAAATAAAACATAATTTATTAAATTTTTTCAACATTTATTTTTAAATATTTTTACAAAACAACCTCCATTAAAAACAGAATTTCCAGATCATTATAAAAAGTAATGAAAAATACCCAACAACAACACATTTTAACACATTTATGTGCAGTGACAGTTAAAATAAAACTCGCCTAAACATCTGCAATACTTTATGTGTAAATATCTATCACAGAATATGTGTTTTTGTGTATGTGTGCCTGTTGTCCTCATATAGTCATATTTTATAATTTTGATTAACATAAATGATCACGTACACGCATGTACATATACCATTAAAGCAAAGCAAAGCAAAGACAGTTTACGAGTCTATATGAGAGTATGTGTGAATTTGTGTAAAAATAAATACGATAAACTGAACAGACTTAATCACACGCACACACACACGCATTTAAACATTTAAAAGCCTACAACCACTAACAGTGATAAAAATCAACCGCAACATAAATGCACACACTTTCACGTAACATTCATTAATAGTGTGCCTCTCCCTGTTGCTCACTTTCATCCTTTTCTATTTATAAATTTTATCACACTCGCCTACTCACACGCACACACACACATTCATATGTGTTTAAATAACTTATGTACTCATTGTAACAACTTGTACTCGTACATTTTAAACAGACCATTTGTATTAATTTTTGAATATAAACCATTTGATGATGTATGATGGTACACTGTGTGTTTATGTCTTTAGCAAAATACCAACATGCATAAAACCCATGCATACGTATAAAATACATACACGCTTATATATATGTATGTATGTATAAACGTATGTAAGTCCATTATAATTTTTAGTTGTACTCGCTCTTGTTGTTGTTGTTTTTTTACTTGTTTTAATGATAAATGTCTGTGACATGTTATGCATGAGTATTTAAAATTATAAAACGAAATCAGAGATTTTCATCAAAACTTTCTGATTATATTCGTTTGCCTGCGTGTATATTTTTATAATTGCCCAGTTGGCTCTCTCGGAAAGACATCCTAGAGGATGGGTGCATGACAATAGACTATCCTGCCCGACGTGCAGACGACAGATAAAACAATTCATCAGCTACTGGCTGAGCGACAATGCCACTGAGCTTGTCGTCGACGGCAAATTGTATGAACTATGCAATCGTAAAGTAAATATACCGTTTATCATCGACAATTTCAAGAAAATAGACTTCAAAATATCGTGCACGAACACCTCCGCGAAGTTGTCGACATACTTGACGACAATGTCGTGCACGACTATTGTGGCAACTGGGTGACTATGTGTGTGTGTTTATGTGTTTCTTTTTATATTTTAAATGCAAATCCCAGGTATTATTTTTAAGAATTTTTAACAAATTTTAAATCTTTTCTGACAGTTTTGAACAATTAAAAAGCGAGAGTTTGCTGATTATAAAAAATACATTTTTCTCGACAAATTGTACCTATAGGCGATTTTCTTTTTCTCTCTTTTTCGTGTTAGTATAGAGTAATTTTTGGCCATTTTCTGATGTTTTGGTGGTTTTCTTTTAATTAATGAGTTTTTTTATCAGCCTTACTTTTTTATTTTTTTTTAAACCAATATTTCTATAGGCGACTACCTCTCAGCAGTCTTCTGGCAAAAGCTCTGGGAGTAATTGATTGCCATGAAAAAGCTTCTTAAATCTGTCGTTCGGCGTCGACTTTAAACTGTAGGTCCCGGTACTCATGGATAAAAATTAACACACACAACATGAATGCTGCGAGAAGCTAGGCCGTAACCCTGACACAGGGTTGTAATGGCCAAATATGTATGTATGTCATACTCAGGAGTAAACCCCTACTCATGCAGTGCATTGTATTGGAATATTTAAAATAGAAGGGAGATACAAAATTTTTTTTAATTTTATTGATAGCCATATATCAATGAGACAAGTTGCTATCAGTTGATCACTCAAAGGCCAGTGTTATACCTTCACCCTTGAATGATCAACAGCAATTTCCCCATTTGTCGGTGGATGTTAGTAGTGATTGGTGACTGTCTTCACTAATTAGGTTAGCTGTTATCTTTCCAGAAGGTGGCGCTGTACTCCTAATCATTAATTTCTGGTGGAATAGACTGGATATGTCAGGGAGCGGGTTTTCTTGCTTATGGACATCCTAGAGGGGTGAGGGAACCTCTTATTTTTTAAATAATAATTTAGAAAAACCTCAAATTTTATTTTTATAATTTTTGTCCTTAGCTGGGATTGAACCTCGGTTGTTTGAGTTTCTGTGCGAACGTTCTAACCACTATGCCCCCCATTACTTTCAATCATACAATCAGTATTTAGTTATCTAGTATCTGCTTAAAGTATAGATAAAAAAAATTGAGAACAATTCAAACACCAATATACTCATTTTTTAGTCAAACGATTTTCCCAAACAATCCAAATAGTATAAAAATGGACTAAAAACTCCCATTTTAAAATCCTGGGTAATATATTAGGGTTCAGTTGATATTTTTTTAAAATTAAAAACTGTTCAAGCATAAGCGCGACTTTTTCTTGTTTTCGTTTCTATTTATATTCGCAACGTGTCTACGAGTGAAATATTTACCCATTTACTTGTATTAAAGACAAAGGTGGCTCCCGTGAAATCTGACACATTACCCGTTTTAGAGCTTTGTGGAGCGGCTTTGATGACAAATATGGTAGAATCACTATGTAGTCAAATAAATCTAGACAAGAGAAAGGTTTATATGTACGGTACGTACCGTACGCTTTAGAGCTTACAATATAAGTGATTTTACAATAATATAAAAAAGGGTAAACAGACAATAAAATAAAAAGAAAACATAGAACGTCCAATGAACAATAATTAGTGGACGTTCACACTATGCGCGTAAGCACTTTCTAAACGTGTAGTTGATTAGTCAGTTGTTGGTCTGTAAAAGTATTGGAAAAAGACTCAAAAAATAAATGTTTGAAGAAACAATCTTCCAAATGCTAGCAAGGTGTCTGTTTATATTCGTTTGGCTATGTGGTTGTGTTTGTTTCTTTTAATGTTTTAAATGTAAATGTGACATATTGTGGTTTGTAAATATATTTGATTTTACAAACTTTACTAAAGTAATCAACACGCTTTAAATTTGTTTGCGGTGTTTGTAGTTCTAAATATATTTTTAGTAGTAAAAACCAGTAGGTAGTAGACAAAGCAATAGTCAGCAGTAGCAAAAATAGCATTAAGTGGTAGCACAAAAGTTTTAGTTAAAAACAGATATTTTTATGATTATCTAGGTATAACCATTAGTAATAGGCAGTAGCAAATTGTACACTAGAACCTCCAAAAAGTTACCTGAAACATTCTGCAGGATTATGTGAAGTATCCAAGAAGACCATCTACAAAGAAACCGCTCCCCGAAATTGCACTCTATTCCACCTTAACCAATTTCAACGAAAAACGAATGATCAGGAAAAAATCGCCACCTATTGGGAAGTAGCAGATGACAGCTAAAGCTACTTAGCGAAGGCACACTCACCACATAATCAACATGCAACGATGCGGCAATTGCTGTTTATCCTTCAAGGGTGAAGGTATAGCACTGGCCTTTGAATGATGAATTCACAGCAATTTGTCTCATTCCTAAGGCGCTTAATAGTAATATGTATAAGAAAAAACAAAATGTATGTTCTGTCATAAATGTTCTATACAATGCAAAAAATTCCAATATAATGCACAGCATTTAGTAGGGGTGTACCCCTGAATATGGGTCTCAAAAAAAACAAAAAATTACTATCGATCCTTCTTGAATTTTGAAGTTTATTTCTCATTTAAGAAATAAAAAAAATTAAAAATAAACAAAACTATTTACCACCATATAGTCCAGTACATTCAATATTAAATATGAAATGTATTGCTTATGGGAATAAGCAAAAAAAAAAAAAATATTAAAAAAAAAACTCTGAGAGCAACTCATTGCCATGAAAGAGCATCTCAAGTCTGTTGACGGAGTCGACTTTACACTGTAGGTCCCGGTACTCAAGGATAAAATTAACACACACAACATGGGTACTAACAGAAGCTTGGCCGTAACCCTGAAACAGGGTTGTAGTGGCCAATTATGTATATGTGTATGTATGTAATGACGTAGGAATTATAAACATTCTTCATTTCTTTGTACCAATTAATTGTTTATAAAAAAAACAATTAAGGTAATTTTTAATTTTCTTAAACATTCACATATTTTTCCCTCTTTAATATTTCGGAATATGTGAAAACAAAAAGTTTAATTAATAACAAAATATTATTTTTATTTTGCATTCTTCCAGTGTTTAAAGTTGTAAATAACTCACGAGCAACTATTTTTTCCTTTTCTGTGGTAAATGAGTGCGAGAGAAAAAGCAACTCAGGAAAATATTCAAATCAATTCTCAAAACATGTTCAGTTAACCGCAGTTAAACATACACCAGAAAAATAAACACATATGCAAGCACAACTATGCACAAAGCTTTGATGCGAAATACTCAACAAAAACAATTGCCTGCAAAGCAAATAAAAATTACAGAAAAAAAAATTATTTATGAATGTCGACAGAGAGAAAGAAATGATAAATAGAGAGTATTTTGAACATTTTATTTATATTACAAAGCCTACTAGTTTAACACATTTTTTTAGTGTGTATGTATGCATAAGTAATTGTCAGTGTGTGTATAAAGTACTTATAAGTATATGTAAGTATGAAGCTGAAAATTCATATACTCCTTTACTTTTCCTCTTTCTCTTTCTCGATATATCCGAGAGATGCAAAAGTTGATACAATTGTATATATCTTTAGCACTACTTACAAGCCAAAATTACAAAAGTACCCCATGGACGTACTTAGTACTATTTAAAATTTTTGCTTTTTTTGTTTCGTCAGAAACATATTAATTAGATCAAAGTTAAATTCTGTAAAGAATTTCAGATGTCTTGCAATGATTTTTTGATAATCAGAGGTGAAAGTGATGTCTGTGAAGGAATCCCAGCACAAAATGTCTAAGATTTGGAAGCAATAAAAAATAAATTCGGCAAATACCTCTCAGCAGACTTCTGGCAAAGCTGGAGTTTGAACCCATCTGCTCATCCCAGCAGAAAATTTCTAAGATTTAGAAGCAATAAATAAAGCTTCCAAATATGCTACAGGATATGATATTGTTTCGATTTTTGTACTATTTGCTTACTGACTTCAATAAACTTGCATTTCTATTCCATCTTGGAGGCTTATTTCATATAAAAATCAAGCAATATTGATGCGCACGAGTAAGTGATTGTTTACAAAATCTCCCTTACAAAATAGCTTATTGGTAAGCACTATTTTCTGTTGGTAATAATACACTAGCCAAACTGAACATATTTTCGAACACAACTACGGTTCAGACTTCTTCATATTCAGTACACATTCATGACAAATACAAAATATTTAGTTCAAACTTTTTATAGATTTTATATATTGGAATTATATTTTTCCTTTTCTATGTTATTCTCTGTTTGTATTGATTTATGCCAACAATTCTCCGTTTTAAGAAGGGGTTCATGTGAATCACTTGTCTGTATTATGACGAGACCTTCGTGACCCACTTATCAGTTTTCTTTTTAAAATTATGATTACAGGTCAATCCAAGGAAATTCGAAAAAAAAGGCTAAGCCGAACTTATCCCGGTCACCGACTTAAGCCACAATTATCCCGACTACGAACCAAAAGTAAAACACTCCAAGAAACAGTCGAAGCACTAACGAATAAACTAGAGATAGATGCCGAATACCGTCAAGCAAATTAGCAGCACTAAAACAACCTGGGGCCTTATTCTGAAATTTTCTTAAGCTAAAATGCTAAAATTTCGAGTTTTTAAAAGAGGCTGGACATTAGAATATATAAAATTATAAATTTTAGAGATGAATTGTATTAAGCTTTTTACTTATAATACGCGTTCAAGAATTGTAGCCGTAACCAAAAAGTTCTAAATCAAGTTTATAAATTTTTAGCGATAGAGTTTTAGCTAAGGAGACTTACAAATAAAGCCTCTGATCATCCAAAAACATTTGTCTTATAATCCTGTCATTGTAATTAAAATATTTCATTTTAATTAAGATTATATTTGTCATCACCCAGAAGGGTATTAAAAGTATTCTTCTTATTATTAACTTAAGCTTCGTGGATCCGTAAGTAGAGTTTGGATTCGGCTGAGTGCTCTCATTAGTATATAAATAACTGTGAAACAGTTTTTTTACTGTCTAAATTCGCTGAGAAAAATAATGATTATACTTTTCAGTGATAAGTAAAGCAATTTCAGTGGGCATTTTTATTTAAGTAATATTAAAAAAAAATTAGTACAATCAGACTTAAAACAGTTCTTTTTTGTCTTAAAAATTGGTAAAAATTTTTTAATAAATTTTGCCTCCCAGCTACACCCCTTTTAAATTCATAATTTGTATGCATATTTAGTAATAGTGAGGTTATACACACAAATCTACACATTACATATGGGCTTGTGTGCTTGTGGGTGTACGCGTACATGTATTTCAATGTGTGCAAGCTGTTGTTTTAGTTTTATATTAATACGTGCTTGCGTTAGTGTTTTAATAAAAGGCTGTCTGAGTATGTATTTCAGTAGTGTAACTGTTTATTTTATTAGTGTTTGTAATGTCACATCATATTTCATTAGTTTTTATACTCAACAATACATGCATAGATACATACTCATAAAAATACTTCCATACATACATAGGCAAGCATATTTATTTCATAATATTATGCATAAACTGTCATCATGTGACATGCCAACATAAATATTAGTGAGTAATTATACAATATTAACACATGTGTGTACGTATATTTGTATCTACATGTGGCATATCAGAGTTAGCATTTGGAAGATTGCTTTTTTTCTTCAAAATCATCCTGCTGAGTGTTTTTCGAGTAAATTGTATGATTAAAAACTGTCTAATCAGCTTCTTGTTTAAAAAGGAAGACGAAAATAAGTCTCGATTTAGTTTAAAAGGTATTTATTTATTTATTAATTCAAAATACAATAAAAAACTGATTAGTGTATCCAGATGTTAAAAATTTGAATTTTTTATTTCTTTTTTTTTTAACATATTTTATTCATCCAGGACAATCAAACTCTTTGATTAAAAAAAAAGATAGTTGTGTTTAAATTGTGCTCGTTTATGATTAACAATCTTCTCTTTTTAGTACAAAATCCTATCTACTCTACTGGAGATTGGGGTGAGAAGGCAGAATATTAATGACACTCACATATGATCGAATGGGATCACAGCAACGTGGTCGAATTTAATGCGCGCATGCCTCAATGTTGGTTTTTCACGCATAGTCATGGTAATGGTGATACAATCCTTCCATCTGTGACTATGGCGTGAGAAATATTTGTGATATCCGTTGGAATGTCCACATATTTCAGGGGTCGAAAGAAGCATTCAAGTGGCTCAGTTTTTTAAAACGGTGCAAAAATACTCACCTTCTTAATATTAATAAGACCTTAATCCCTCCCAAAAATATAAAACAACTTTCATGTATGGGTCGGTCATTCAAAATCTATTTTCTGATTCTCGACTGAGTACAGCAGAGGGTTAAAACACCCGCTCTGACATCTTGAAAAGAAAATTAATTTGAATAAATATTTCTTTCAGCGCCAGCCCCTCAGTATGTCTTCTGGCAAAAGCAAGCTGCTCATGTCTGTCGTTCGTATTCGACATTAAAATTTAGGTCCCGGTTCATGTGGATAAAAATTAACGCACACAACATGGGTGCTGCGAGAAGACCGTGACCCTGCAATAGAGTTGTAATAGCCAATTATGTATGAATGTAATCGCGTAGAAGAATCAAAAAAGACTCGAATCTGATTAGTATTGCCAAAAATATGCTAACTGGGATGGTAATATATGTACATACTACACATCTTTTTTTCATTTCATTTTTGCTCTGTTAATAAACAAACTTTCACTTTCAGTAGTAAACGACAGGCTGTCGTATTTAAATAAAGCCACTTGATTTTTATTTTATAAAAGAGAAAACAAAAAGGAGAAATTAAAGATGTTGGCAATTTTAAATCAAAAATATTTTATAAGAAGTCAACCATTTTTTGGGATAAAAAATTTAAGAAAATTGTTTAAGGAAATTTAAAAAAAAAAAATCATATTTCATAAGTTCCGCGATTTACTAGAAGGTGGTATTCTAGTTTTCTATTGTGTGGTGTACAGGGCAAAATAAATTTTTGATACCTGGCTTACAATAATTGGAATTAAATTAGTTTTGAAATCTGTCGGTGTATTAAAAACCCCTATGCAAGCAAAAATCCTAACAAGAAACCCAGCAGAAATTAGTGCTTACCAATAACGTATTTTGTAAGGGAGAAATTGTGAACTATCACTTACTCGTGCGCATCAATAATGCATGATTTTTATATGAAATGAGCCGCTGAAATGCAATATTATTGCAACCAGTAAGCAAATAGTACAAAAAACAAAAAATAATACCTTATCCTATAGCATTTTTGGAAGCTTTAAGGTATGAATAAACAATATAATGCTTCCATTATTGCTTACAATTTTATTTACTGCTTCCAAATTTGAAAAATTTTCTGCTGGGAATGTATATGAAATGAAGTAGCAGTTTCTTACCCAGTTGAAAAATGGTTGCCAAAGCAATTACATATGAAAGTGTTTAAAATAAAAGAACACATTTCTTTACTAGATGGCATCAGTTTTGTTTTTAATCGATATGAAAAAAAACAGTTTGAATTTCTTACCAAAATCTGTAAATGCTGCTTAGAATTGGAATATTGATGTGGTTATCATCATTCCTTGATAGGAAACTCTAAATTTTGACGATCACAAGACATGCATCAGCACTCTCTACCATAATAGGCATTCAAATTACAATGCAATCTCTTTGCGTGTAGTCACTCTTCTTGCAGAAAACTTGAGAACCATTTAAACCTTTTTTAAACTATTTAAAGCATGGAAGAAATTTCAAATTTACATAAAGTTTTTACTTGTGGTTTAGGTTAAGCAATACCACAATCTCGAGGAGTCGAAATTTCGTTACCGGATAGAAACTGCACTTTTAGCTCTTCCAGAGAATTTATTTAAGCTGTTTGAATATTTTAAGAGAGCGCTTGTCAAACCTATAGCGTAATAAGGCACAAGAGATCTACTACAGCGCCAGTCATCGAACAACGTTTGATTTGCCGATGATCCAAAATCATGCTCAGCTCTTATGGGTGTGAGCAAACTATATTCCTGCCATCAGAATTTATTATAATCAGCCAGCTATATAGTACCTACTATCAAAACATACTTTAATTTTGCCAAAATAGTGGAGTAACATGTTTGCCTACTTCTAAGACCGTCAAATATTTAGCAATAAATGCCGAATGCACAAAATTCAATACTACCGGTACTATACTAAAAGATAAATTGAGGAAAACACAGAAACTCAAAGTTATTAAACTACTCTTGTAGTTACTGTATAACTTTATTAATTATTTCCCCTCTATAATTCAATGACAAATTAAGTACCAATTACGAGCATATGCTCGTAATGTAACGTAATAGAACACGTGGTGGAAATCTAAACAACGACCCCCATACTAGCAGATTATCACTTTTGCGTATCTCTAATTTAATTTTGTTACTTTGCTTTTCAAATATTAATAAATATAAAAATCTAAATAGAAGGAATTTAAAATGCCCTCACAAACCCACTGTTTGCTTTATACCAAAAAAAAAACAAAAATTCCACTAAAATGTTCAAGTAAATCATGTCTCATCATGTTTTCATAAATAATTTAAATGAAAAACAGCTGCTAACTTTACCACTTCAAATGTTTTAGTTGAGTTACCGAATATGTGCGACAATAGTTTTAAATATTTGTTTTTATTTTTTTTTTTTTTTTCACCCTCTTTTCCAAAACGTATCAGTGTTTCAATTTATGTCACAACACGTTCGCATTTCTTATTTAAGAAAATAGTTGCTCAGAGCAGTAGAAGGAAGTTAGAAAATTTATTTCAAATATTTGTTTTAAAAGTCTGACAACATGTTTTCATCATCAGTTGGTATGGCATTTTAAAATAATTTTGGTTTTGATTTAAACACTCATTCAAAACACGGTGATTTCTAAGGAATTTTATGGGAGAATCAAAGATATTGTGAATATACTTTTTCTTACACAAAAAAGAAAGATATTTACTCTGTTCCTTCAAAAGGGACTTCCGAAATTTTACAGTTACGAGCAATAACGGCAATCTTGTTAAAGCTAGATCTTTCAACTTAGTTGTTAATTGTTCAGTTTACTCTTCCAATTTTCTATGGATGGGTATAGCATTCAAGAACAACGTTCAAATAATAAAATTGTTTTATCAAAATGGGTGATAACTGATTCTAATTTTCATCGAAAAATTATCTTCAGCAATGAATTTGGTTAGTTACCAATCCACATGAGATTCAAGAACGTCTAGTGCATCCCGAAAAAAACTCTGTTTGGTTTAGATTTTGAGCCGACGGTGTCAACGGTCAATATTTCCTTGAGAGAGTTATTGGTCAGGCCATTAGTGTCAAGGGCGAGCACTATAGGTCGATGATTATCTACTTCGTTTCAACAAAGTTAGATGATATGAACACCCTACGTGCAATACCCCTCAGGCCACATTGGATATTCTGCACGAATCCATTGTGGTCATGATCATTTCACGTGGGGGAGATATAAACTCGCGACAAAGATCGTGTGGTTTGAACCCGTCAGACCTTTTCTTGTGAGGTTTTCTTATGTCTCAGGTGTATGACAACAAGCCATAAAGTCATCAGTCAAATTCAGTCTGACTTATATGCCAGAGTCATGGAAAATTGGGCATTTTTAATGCGATCTAGTCAAAGGCGTGGCGATCATTAAAATGAAATTAAATTCCACATATAATGGCGTCAATATATACATACATACATAATTGGCCATTACAACCCTGTGTCAGCGTTACGGCCTAGCTTTTCGCAGCACTAATGTTGTGTGTGTTAATTTTTATCCATAAGTACCGGGACTTACAGTTTAAAGTCGACTCCGAACAACAGATTTGAAAAGCTTTTTCATGGCAATCAGTTATTCGCAGAGCTTTTGCCCAAAGACAGCTGAGAGGTAGTTGCCGAAAGAAATAATTTTTTTATATTTCTTTTTTTTTCAAAATGTCAGAGCTGAGAACCCGGCACTATCGTCTTAGTAAGCAAACACTCCAACCAGTAGACCACAGCGAGTGCAATGGCATCAATAGGTCATTTTAATATTTTAAAACAGAGATAATAAGAAATTATATTTAAAATTACGTCTTAAATTTCTCCCACGAGGATATATGGAGTTCATCTACATAGCTCTATTTGGTCTGTATCTCCAAGTAGGAATAGGGCTTTTGGTTTGCAGCCGCTACTGGCGCTCTCAAGGACTGACCAGAGACGCTTTAATCTGGTACTACGGGTATCAGGTTAGCCCAAAGGCTTTTGCATGTTTTATAGGAACGTTGTGAGAGTCTTTCCTGATGCTTTGGGTACGATCCTTCGGGGAGTACTCGTAGTGGTTGTAAAAATAAGCTGGATAGTATGTAACCTCCTAAGCGGGAGAGGGTACTACTTTTTAGGCAAAAGTATCAGGATTGCTAACCCTTTTAGTATTCTTGGTGTGAGCAGCGTAGCATAGCTATGGTTGGTAGTTGGTAGTTTCTGCACTAGTTGGCACTGTTCTAACGCATAGTATTTCATCCGATGCTAGGGCACCTTGTGCCGTGTCAACGGATGATATGCACGTAAAATTAGATACAATGTTACATAAATTATTTTTCCGTATTGTCGTTTTTTCAGACCGTTGGAAATATTGCACTATTACGTTGCTATCAATAATGTATTTGCAGTTGCCGCTTGATTTATTGTTGCTGTTCCTTATATTTGTCTTGTCGGGTGAAGGCTGCAGGTGAATATACTTCTGAGGCTCCTAAACTTTAAATATTTCGACGAGTTTGAGAAGTATAGAAGGCATTTTACAGATTAGACTAATTTTTCTAATATTTGTTTTACTCAATACTTTCTATATATGTTTTTACTTTAAAAAAAACGAAAATTTAAATATATTTTTCTTAAATGTTTTCCTCATTTTCGCAAATAGAGTCTTATACTTCATTAGCATATAAATTTCTCTATGTACCACTGTTACCATGGTAATACAGGAATAAAGTGGCAAGTGCTGTCTGTAGTATGTTGCAACAAGCAATTGTAGTAAATGTGGCTGTTCAAGTAATTGTTGTTGCTGTTGTTGTTGTTATTATTATTGTTGTAGTAAGATGAGTTTAGTTAGTGATTTGACTAATAGCTTTGCAAATCTTTAGGAAAACTTTTTTGTAAAATTAATTAAAATCTTCAAGTCATGACATGAAATGGGTTTGTTTGCTCAGGCGTAACAACATGAACAGCAACAACGGCAACAAGAACAGCAGCAGCAGCCTCAGCAGCAACGACATTAACAATGATAGCAGGACATAAATAAACGACAAACTAAATGAAACAAGAAATAAGAAAACGAAAGTCTAAATTAAAATGCAAGAGCAGAAAAAATACAAAAAAAAAAAAAAAATAAATTGAAAAACAAAAAGTTTTTCCGTTATTTTAAAAAGAAGAAAATTGAAATATGATTTTTTTCTTCTTAGTTTTTCTTTTAGAAAATATTTGGAAATTTTTTTGTTCTCAATAATTTTTATGAAAATTGAAATTTTATCTTGTAAAGCATAATTTCCAAATGGATCACTGAACTGGCGCATTGCTAAAAGCCAAACTAACCAATCTTAACAGAGTATGCAGTCTATGTAAATAAGAGCTCTAACAAGAGACGGGTGTAAACCTAAAATTCAAGGCTGCAAAGGTAACGAACAAAACTACTAAATAAGTTTTGCAAGTTTAAACCACTATTCGCAAAACATCCTTTTTATATGTTTTACAGTCTAATGGTTACTCGTACAATAGGGAAAAGAACTGTTTTGATGTTTTGCTGTGAAAAAAAAAAAACCTCAAAACAAAACTGGTTACAATTTCGTTATACCAGCAGTCATTAAAAAATATATTGGATTCAGTTAAAATCAGGGCTGTGGAATAAAAAGTGGATTACAAAATTTTTTTAAATTTGTATTTTTTTAAATTTTTATTAAAACGACCAATGGTTATAAATGTAATAGAGGTCAAGCGTCAATGTGTGCAGATGGAATAAAAAAAGGACGTCTTCATATAATTAGAATGTTTCTTTTCTTTTTTATAATACATTGAGGGCAGCACTCACGGGATAACCCCTGCTCATGCAATGCTTTGTGCTGGTCTAGGAAGGGGAAAAGAGGGAGTAGTGTTTGTGAACATTTGATTTCAACCCATTGACTTCGTAATTGAAAAACTCTAGCGGGAAGATTATTCCATAAACGAAGAGTTCAGCTAAAGAACGAATACTCTCTATAATGCATTTTGCGATTCACTGGACAATCAACTACAAAAGAATTTGCTCTGGGAGAAGTTCGAGTGGAATATAAGAATTCTCGATTATTTGGAATTAATGTTCCTATTTCATCAGAGCTCTTTCCATTGTAGTACCGATAGAACAATTAAACGCACGTCACATTGCATCGATGCTCCAATGAATCGATAGAGTTTGTTACCCTACCGTCGTTTATAAGCACTTTCGCCCTTTCTTGTACTTAGAGGAGAAGCCCCATAATAGACTTTTAAACATCGGCCCATACATGACAGTTGTATGCCATTCTAAGTCGGGGCGGTGCTGGTATAGTGGTTAGAGCGCTCGTACAAAAACTCACATAGCCCAGGTTTAAATCCCAGCACAGACAAAAAATTAAAATGTTAGTTTGTGGTTTTTTCAAAATTATAATTTAAAATAAGAGGCACCCCCCCCCTACAATATTCCATATACATTGAAGCCGCTCCCTGACATTCTACTCTATTCCACCTTAACCATTGACAACAAAAAACAAATAATCAGGAGAAACAGCGCCAACTATTGGGAAGTAGTAGATAACAGCTAAAACCTACTTAGCGAGGGCACTCACCACAATCAACATGTAACAATGGGACAATTGCTGTTGATCATTTAAGGGTGAAGGTATAACACAGGCCTTTAAATTAACAATTCACAGCAATTTGTCTCACTCTTAAGGAGCTTAATACAGGGTTTTTCAACAGGGACACTACAAAAGTAGAGCTATAGAGACAGCAAGCGACGCTATATTTCTTGTCGCTCTTTTGACATTTCTCTTCAGTAAGGTTTGCCATTTCATGATGGAAAGATATACGAACCAACAATAAGTCGAAGTTATTAAAATTTACTGCCGAAATTTGGAGTCAGTGGCCTCAACGTTAAGAGCGCCATGTCCAATTTAAGGTCGTCATAATCGTTCTAGCAGATCAACAATTGAGCGTCTAGTGGAAAAATTTAAATCCACAGGCATAGTACAAAATGTTCCCGTGCCTGTGGGATAAAGAAGTGCCCGTAGTGTCGAGAATATTGCTGCAGCTGAGGCTTCAGTTTAAGAAAGCCCAAATGTGTCTCTCACACGTCGTTCTCGAGCGTTGGGCATCTCTGTGACTTCGTTCTGGCGAATTTTGCAAGAAGATCTTATCCTACATTTTTATAAGATCAAATTGACGCAAGAACTGAAGCCGCTTGACCACCAGAAGCGTCCAATGTTCGTGAATTGGGTTGAGCAACAACTTGAAAATAATTCGGATTTTCATCAAAAATTAATCTCAGCGATGAGGCTCATTTCTGGCTCAATGGCTTCGTCCATAAACAAAATATGCATTATTGGTCAGGCAGCAATCCACACATACTTCATCATTGCATACCAGAGTAGAAAAATAAACAAAACTGAACGTTTGATCTCATTTTGTTGTGTTCTTTACAATGAGTAAAACAAAAATAAAACAGAAACAGTGAGAATGATTGTCCCATTTAATTTTGTAAATTGTTTTTGTTATGAGTACTACAAATACACTACAAAAAATTAATAAGAAGAAAAAGAAAAGAAGAAGAGAAAAGAAAAGAAGAAGAGAAAAAAGAGCAAATTATACGAATGTAACGGAATAACAAAGCAAGCACAAGAGCGAAAAGCTAATTGTTTCATTTGCGCTCTTTCTCATCTCGAAAGTATTTGTTTTGATTTTGCTCATGTACAATACCTTTAAAAAAATTTTGAAAAGTGTATGACTTTATTGTAACGTTTGCGAAATGTTTTGTTTGTTTGCCCACTCTATTGCATACCGAAAAAATTACGGTTTGGTGCGGTTTATGGGCCGGCGGCGTCATTGAGCCGTACTTCTACCGAGATGAGCAAGACCGCCACATTACTGTGAATGCGAATCGCTACCGTAACTGGCGTATTCACAAAAAATAAATTGCTATTATTAAGGGTAATTTGAATCCACCCAATAATTGATAAATAAATGAGGCAATAGAGTACTTTGACCCGTAGATCTATTGTACAGTCCTCAACTTAACCAGGTCTCATTGCTCAGACGAACCTTAAACTGTCGGCCGGTAAAGCTTGAATAATTTTTATTTAATTTTTTATAATAAAATACAAAATGAATTTAATGAATCCAAATATATTTATTCACACACTTACTTGTAAAAGAAACCCCATTTAAAACATCTTGTTGTCTCACAACATTCTCAACAGAAATAATTACTCTTAAAAGCATTAAATCTGAAAGTATTTAAAAAAAAAGTACTTTTAAAGTTCAACAAAGTATCACAAAGGCATCAGAATCAATATTTTATGCAAAAAACTGAAAAAAAAGAATTGTTTTTTTTTTTTACTTTATCAATGGTTTATTAGAACTGTACAGCTTCTTTTTTTGTTGTTAATTTTTCTTTTAACACTATTTGCTACAAATAAAAGAAAATACCACACATGTATACTATAGTACTGAAATATTTAAAAAAAAAGTACTGCAAACATATACAAAAAAAAAACATTCTAAATACCACAACCAGACAAAAGGACATGCATTGTAACCATAATACAGACACACTTACGAGCGTGTATTGACAAATGTAACAGTTCAAGTTCACTAGAAAAGAAAATAAAACTAAAAAAGGGAATAAATTAAATAAAACAGAGATACTGGAAAATACAAAAAAAAATATATGTGGTGTTACAATGCTACCTTTATAGGTCTGCTTAGATGTGTGAGTTTAAAAAACTATACTATACACGTAAGGAAAGTTATAAGCCAGCATTTTACACTCACATAGAAAAACAGAGTAAGCCCATTAAAGGTGAAGATTTTCATTAAATAAAAGTAAATTTTAAGAGCCAAACTAAGCACACTCTTTGGAATAGAAAGCCTTTAATAAAATGTATAAATGCGTACATATAAAAATGTTTTTAGTTTCAACTAAATGTTATACATATTGTTCAATTACTTTTGAATAACTTGAATTTTCTATGTTTAACAATGTTTTATATTACAGAAAACAAGCAACAACAAAAATAAAAGATTGTCAACTACCTTAAGTGTGTGCAGAAAATTCAAACGTATGTGTTACATGGCATCTATGCTGGCCAGCCTACGTATCCAGCGTTTTGCATATGGTAACCATTCAGCCTTAATGGTCTCCACAATGTTACCTTTTTTAGATTTTAACGAATTTGTTTCAACACTCACAGGTCTTCTGTTTGAAACTTAGTTTTTTTTAGAGAAGTTTTACCAGGTAGTGTTTGGTTGTTTAAGTTTTTCCGTTTTTCGTTTTTTTTTTTTGTGTGCTTAAAACCTAAAAGTATTGTTTACTTACACTTACCACCATAAGTATACATACTTTTAGCTATACATGTGCATGTTTCTGAGTTTGTGTAAGTGAAAATTGTAAACATTATAATTGGCAAGTTACCACAGGAAATAACAGTTAATACACTGAAAGAAATCTGTAGTAATGAACACGAAATATAAGAGTGTCAAATAGTCTCATGAAACAGCATGGTAAGGCCCATGTTACCATGAAGGTAAAAACACGATACAATAGGGAGAATTTATATCGTCGATGGAATTAAAGACGCTGTAACTGACAAAAACCTTAAATGTTCACTAGAGCCAAAAAACCTGTACGAAAGTAGAACAAAGGCACTGGCATTTTTCAAAACAAGGACGGCGTTAGTGAATTTATTTTCATCGTAGAAATCTTAGACCAGGACCAATCGACGTGTATTTTTTTTTTCTCATAAAAATGATGCAAAAAATATATTTTCGATTTTTTGTCAGTTACAGCGTTCTTTAATTTCATCGACGATATGCTGAAGACTCAAGTTCGAGCCCCAGGCAAAGTGAACAGTTATGTTAAATTAATTATTGTTTCTTCAGAAACGCTTTAATTAGATCACAGTTAACTGCAATGAATTTTTTTGGTAATTATTTTTTTATAAAAGGCAAAGTAATGCAAGAAAAAACAAATTGGGGAATTTTTGATCGCATATATTCGCCGCTAAAAATATGAAATTATGAAAACTAAATTTAATTTTAATTCACTTGCCGTTGAACGTCGGACTGTGTGGCATTGATAAATCAATACGTAGATTGTTAGGACACAGGAAGACCTTAGACGACTACTGTGTCTGGCAAGCAGAAACTCAAACGACCAAGGTTCAATCCCAGCGAAAGACAAAAATTATAAAAAAAAAATTTGCGGTTTTTTCTAAATTATAATTTAAAAAAAAATTTAAGGTTCTTCCCCCCCTCCCCACCATCATCCATCTGTAAGAAAAACCGCTCCCTGACATATCCAGTCTATTCCACCAGAAACAAATGATCAGGAGTACAGCACCACCTTCTGTGAATATAACAGCTAACCTAATTAGTGAAGACCGTCACCCCTCACTATCAACATCCACCGACAAATGGGACAATTGCTGTTTGTCATTCAAGGGTGAAGGTATAACACTGAACTTTGAGTGATCAACTGATAGCAACTCGTCTCATTGACATATGGCGTTCAATAAAATTAAAAAAAAAATCTATCTACAATATATCTATCTTCAATATTCCAATATAATGCACTGTATGAGTAGGGGTTTACTCCTTAGTATTGGTCTTAAAAAAAAACATAAATTAATAAAATCCATTGCCTACACATTTATATACTATCGGAGTATTCTAATAGAGGAATTACCCGCTGCTGTAAATGCTCACTAGCCTAGAGTTATTCTTTGATGATGATCAGGGTACCTAAAAAACTGCTAAGGTACGCAATGGGAAGGAAATTTTGGATGGTTCTGACTTTTTAAAATTACCAGATACTGTTTCGAAATTTTTAGTTTCAATCTTAATTGTGAATACAAATTAGTTTAAAAATAAGGGGCCCAGATATTGGTGTATGTTACGGTTAAAGCGAACGTTCTTAAGCAGTCTTCTGGCAAAAGCTCTGAGAGTAACTAATTGCCATGAACAAGCTTCTCAAGTCTGTCGTTCGGAGTCGATTTTAAACTGTAAGTCCAGGTACTCATGGATAAAAATTAACACACACAACATGAGTGCTGCGAGAAGCTAGGCCGTAATTCTGAAACAGTGTGGTAATGGCCAGTTATGTATGTATGTATGTATATACGACTTCACAGTCAGTACCACAGTAAAAAACTGTGGTCGCCGTAATGTAGTATGTAGTGAGTTGGTTTACTAAGACGAGAGCCCCAACTCTGATATATTAAAAGAAAGAAATATGAAAAAATATTTCTTTTGGCGACCACCTCTTAGTAGTCTTATGGCAAAAACGATGAGAGTAGCTGATAACCATCAACACGTTTCTTAAGCCTATCGATCGGTTTCGGTGCCAGTACTCTTAAATAAAAATTGACGCACACAATATGAGTGATGTAAGTACCTAGGCTGTAACCCTGAAAGAGGGTTGTAAAGGCCAATTATGTATGTATGTTTAAGTAAATTGTAGTCTTATAAGGGTAGCGAGGCCCGACGAGTTAAACCAATATTTTTATAAACACATAATATTCAAAATGAATGGTATCCTAAAAAATTACAATTACAATTACTTATACAAACAGTAGGCACAACACGAGCTTAAAATAATGTACTTCATACTACGACTACTATAGCAACCAGGGACCGCAAATAACAGTTATTGCTTAAAAATTAAACTAAAAAAATCATCATATTAGAGTCTACAGACATTTATGATGTTATCTACCAAATTAATCGTCTTGGAGAGCTCTCACAGAATCTGTGGTGATCTTGAAAAAATGATCATTAATCAGACTTTAACTGTTACTTTTTGACGGAAAAATAAAAGGTTAGATGAAACCTTTAAAAAGAGAGTTTTATTTTTCCGTAGGTATTCAGCTATAAAAAGCAATAAAAAAAAGATACCACAAGCAATGGGATTAGATTAAAAATAAAATCTGTATTAAAAACGAGTTTTATTTTATGACAGAAAAAATAAAACTCCTAAATAGAGTTTTTTTTTTTTAACTTTTTTTTCTGTTGAAAAATAAGTTTTTCTGCTGACCTTTTTTGGAAAAACTCTCAAAATAACCATAAAAAAATAAGTTTTTCGATATAACTTATAACCGTTAAGGTCCCTGATAGCAACTGATTGACCACCATATATAAAATATCTATAAGCAAAACTATATTTTCATTTCTTAAATTAAAACTGTTTTATTAACAGTGTAGCAAAACACAAAATCTAAAGTATAGAGAAAAAAGGAAGTTTGCAATTCCAATGTCATGCTTGAGTAGAATAGTTACACAGACTGTTATAGCACGTCCATATGCACATGCACGTAAAACACATACATATACACAATATTAAATTACGTTCTCTTCCTATAAACACAATGTAATAATTTTCTCTTTCTCAATTTAGTTTTTTCTTTTTTTTTCTTGTGTTAAGGCAACTAAAACTGTTACACTTAAAACAATTTCATTAGAAGTGAACAAATATGTACAAAAAATAACAATAAATTCTCAACATTTTTATAGATCAGAGTTGGCCAAAATGAAAATCAGTGCGAATTATGTCCTTTACATACATACATAACTGGCCTTTACAACCCTGTGTCAGGATTACGGCCTAGCTTCTCGCAGCACTCATGTTGTGTGTGTCAATTTTTATCCATGAGTACCGGGACCTACAGTTTAATGTCGACTCCGAACGACAGACTTGAGAAGCTTGTTCATGGCAATTAGTTACTCTCAGAGCTTTTGCCAGAAGACCGCTGAGAGGTAGTCGCCGAAAGAAATATTTTTTCATATTTCTTTTTTTGAGGATGTCGGAGCCTGGAGTCGAACCCGGGACCCATGTCTTAGTAAGCCAACACACTAACCACTAGACCACGGCGACTACAATGTCCTTTATGGTGTATATTATAATATGTAAACCCAGCTAAAATTCAGTGCTCGAACACCAATATGAACAACACTGCAATAGATGATGATGTGTCTCTCAAATATATCCTGAGACATATTCTGTATATACTCATACATATGTATGTGGATGTGTATTACAAAATAGACAATTGGGTGCTAGTGTGTGTGTTACTATGTGTGTGAGTATATTACTGTTAGTGTAGGTGCTATTTAATAGAAAAAGAGAACTATTGGAAACTGTCTTTTGAAACAAAACTTTTTAAAAATGCCAGAAAAAGTTTAAATATTTCAAACTGTAAAAAAACAAAATATTTCAGCAATTTAAAAATGTTGTAAAAGTTTTAAACAAGCTTCCAATGATAAAATAAATTTGTGGTCAATGTTATTCACATACTTTTTCCGAAAGAATTTTAGTAAAATTAAAATTTAATAAAATAAAAATATTACAAAAGTATTCGCTGTACAATTTTAGTTATTTATTCATATAATTTATCCACCTTATTTATACATATTTGCTAAGCCCGGGCGAAGTTTGCTACTCCTATGCGTATGATGAAAGCAAAAATGCCAGTAATCTAAAATCGCTCACATTTTTACTGATGATTAGTAACTTTTTGTTAAAAAAAAATAAATAGGTAGTTTGTGTGGGAAATACTTTGTCCATTTATATACTTCCGCCAGCATTTTAACTGACTAATCATTTATATTGACCATGAAGTCATTCGAACTAAATTTAGAAGCATTCCCTTAAACCCTTTTCAAGATATAAATAAACCAATACTTACTTTGTATGTTAGGTACCACGCCCACTTATTGGATTCCTCTGACTTTTTGTCTAATGATTTGTACTGACTATCAAACTATTTTTAAAAAATAGACTCCTTTATTCCGATAATTTTCAGATACCGACAAATAAATGTTTACTCTGTATGATCCTGTCACCGGCCAGTTAGAATTTTTTTATAAGAGTATAGCCCATAGTTCAGTCCAGACAGGCAAACAGATACTGTAATCATTTAGAGGAAAATGGTTGAGCAACTAACAAACACAAATTCATTTTTATATACAACTAGTTAAACCGGCAAACGTTGTTTTGCATTATAAATTTGTTCTAGGAAACATTTTTTAGTTCAAATATATTTTATACTCTTTACCGCACTGCAAAAGTCAACATTGATATGAGCTATCAATGCGTTACTAAAAATTTTAATAAATAATTATCCGCCATTTTCGGTAATTCAGTTAGATATTTGGGGATACGGATAAATATCCCCTGTATTGCCCCCTCTGCGTAGTTCTTAAAAAAAACCTAAACCGAATATGCTCTACGGTGCGCAAATGTATTTAGTTTGAAATTTCATTGAACTCTGTTCGTTATTTAGGTGAGGCACAAATTTTAGCTTGGGGCGTATCATCTTAACATTTAGGGGTATGAAAAATAGATTTTGACCGATTCTCAGACAAACCCGATATGCACACAAAATTTCATAACAATCGGTCGACCCATTTCGGAAGAGTTTGGCAACAAACACCGCGACACAAAAATTTTATATATTAGAAGATACAAGCGATGTTTTTTAAGTTCGATAGAATTCCCTAGAACGATAAACAACTAAGCTGAAAGTTGTGTTGTAGTTGGTAGATTATTATAATAATGTACAACACAACTCAATTGTTTTTGTTTTTTCATTATGATTCGCAATTTATTTCAGTTGTCTTCGTAAAGTTATAGTCAACCGTCCCGATAATGCAGTTAAGTTGTGAATATATAAAACGCATAAAGATTTAAAAAAAAACAACACCTTAATTGAAAAAAAAAAGTTTTTTTTTATATTTATACGGCTCGAACATTTGATGCACAATTTTTAGGCATTTTTTAGCATTAGTGGCCGTATAGATTACCAGGATAAACCATATACAGTTAAACTTCGATTAACCGTTCCTCTATTAATCTGTTTCATCTATTAACCGGGATGTGGTTCTTTTTATTATTTCCCTCTATTGTGAGTGCTTGACTTCTTTTATCCGAGCTTGACATCTATTATCCGTGCAGCATTCATCTGTTTTTGTTTTTTTTTGATTTTTCATTCTCTATGACGATTTGTATGTTTTATATAAAATTATATGGTATATTTTAGTTATATAAATCGAATGTTTAAATAAAAAAAATAAGTTTCTGTTTATTATAATATAACCTCTATTAACCGTGTATTTCGATTATCTGTGCAAGTGCCGGTCCCACGAGAGCCGGATAATCGAGATTTAACTGTATATGAAATAATCGAAAGATATAAGATAACCGTCTGTCAAGCAAGACATCCTTGGCCAGACTACGAACAATTTTCAATATATAATAGCAGAAGCATAAGCATATTTATCTACTTAAACAAGTAGTCCTTTTAATCAGGGCGTCTAATAAGGTGGGGTGCGATAAAGCCATGCGAGATAACGCCATATGGCCTTATCACTCAATTCAAAGAGAGATGAAGCCATATTCACGCCAAAATTTTTATATGGCTTTATTTCCAATTTCAAAGAGCGATAAGGCCATATGGCGTTATCTCGCATGGCTTTATCTCTCATTTGATTTTCCCTTTTACGGAATATTTTCTGCTTTATATGCATTCAAGAAGGCGTAAGCATTCTGTAAAAGGGAAAAATCATTACTTTTCATTGCAAGAAGAAGAACTTATGATTTTCCCTTTTACGGAATATTTTCTACTTTATATGCATTCAAGAAGGCGTAAGCATTCTGTAAAAGGGAAAAATCATTACTTTTCATTGCAAGATGAGAAACTTATGATTTTTCTTTTTACAGAATGCTTACGCCTTCTTGAATGCATATAAAGCAGAAAATATTCCGTAAAAGGGAAAATCATATGAGAGATAAAGCCATATGGCTTTAACTCACAATTGACACAAAAAAAATATGGCATTATCTCTCAATACGAAGCGTGATAATGCCATATGGCTTTACCTCGCAATTGGGTGGGAGATAGAGCCATATGGCGTTATCTCGCATGGCTTTATCGCACCCCACCGCCTAATAATCTTGAAATAACATATTTTTTAAGACCCAAATTTTTTTCTTTTAACGCAAGTAATCACCATATGTGGCAGCTTTTTATAATAGCAAACCCCCCGCTAAGTCAAAAAGGAGCCTTATCACAGCTTTTGCATCGAATTAGTTTCCAATTAAATTTCAATCAACAAAAAAAAGAACGCAGCATATGATGGTCGCCAGGTGGAACTCTATGCACCAGCTTGATTTTAAATAGATGGAGGGCACAATCTCTACTCAAAATCGTTCAATTTTGGATCTTCCTCTATACTTTCATTCACAAATGTAATATTTTCTTTAGTACACACACTGCTTTGAAGTGTTGACGATATGGCGCCAGAGTTTGTGAAGTGAAACCTCCCTGCAGACTGAATAACTAGTTAATGATTAGAGGTACACTGCCGATCACTTGAATAGGTTTATTAATTTTTGCTCTTATATTTTAATTTTTCTTCATATAAACTTTAGGAGAATAATTTTTTTTACTTAAATTAATAGATATTATGAATAATCATATTTTAGGAAGAAAAGAATAACGGCATAATAAATTAAAATTTGTTAATTTTTGATTTTACTTAAAATGCTGCGAAAACAGGTGTAGATTTTGGGTCACTTGAATAGGTTCACTAGAAATAAAATTAGTTTGCTTTTGACCATAGACAGTATAATTAAAATTTTAAATATTTGGAAGTTACTGCAATAATTTTTTATATTTTTTATGTAAAATAGGGCGATTAACTGAAGAAGGAAGAGGTAAAATTAAAGCATTCAATGAAACTGGCTTAAGCCATAGGAATATCGACAAAATATTGGTCGCAGCCAGAATGTTGTAAGTAATTTTTTAAGAAATCTGTCCGATTAGTATAAAAACATGAAAGGGCTGACGAAAAAAGCCACAATAGAAGCGGACAGAAGAGTTATTGTAAGAGCTGCCTCAAATTTGAGCGATTCTGCTGCAAAAATTAGACAAAAATTTGGCATCACCGCTATCATAAGCACTGTAAGATGTATTATTCGACGTTCTAAACATTTAAGGAGATTAAAAATTAAAAAAACCATCTCTTATTGCTGCTCGTAAAGCGACACGGTCTCATTTTGCACGAGAACACATAAACGATAAAAATGAGTTGAATCGTGTTGCCTTCTCAGGCGAAAAAAAAGTTTAATTTGGAAGGTCCGGATGGATACAACTACTATTTCCACGACCTACATAAGGAGGAACGCTACCTTAGTCGTCTGGTCTCTGTGAGGGAAGTGTAATGGTGTGTGGGGAGATTTCATATTATGGTACTTCTGAGCTTCAATTCCTCACATCAAAAATGAACGCGAATAACTACAAAAGAGTACTTTAAAAGGTGTTTTCATATTTTTATACTATTTTTAGACCAATTCTTTGGATATTTAAACAAAATAATGCCCTGATACCTAATGCCAGGGTTGTAAAAGTGTGGATTCAAAACCAAAATGTCAGTAAGTTGAGGTGGCCACAATATTCCCCTGACTTAAATATTATAGAAAATGTATGGGGCTTGCTTTCTCGCAAAGTCTACGAGTCCGGCAGACAATACGAAACCAAATAGGCTTTCATTGGAGGATTTAAAAAAGCTTGATCCAAAAATTTCATTATCATTAATTGAAAACCTTTATAGCTCCCTCCCAAATGGTATTCCTGAAGTTATATCGAATAAAGGAGGATATACTCCTTAATAAATCATCAAACATTGTAAGAAATCTTAAAAAATTAAAAAGGTTTACAAAAAAACTCATTTTTTTCTTTAATTTTTTAAATTAATGATAGTAAACCTATTCAAATGACACAAAAAATTGTGCTGAAAATCATATTCGTTTTGGGAAAAAAATTACTAAAACTCAGTTATTAATTATTGAAACAATTTTTTTTATTGTAAACACACATAATCCAATATTTTACCATTTTAGAAAATAATATAACTAAAAACTTAATTACTTTTAGAAAAAAATTAATTTGAATGTAATGACAATAGTAAACCTATTCAAGTGAGCGGCAGTGCATACTAGTTTATTTTTAATTCAGACTAGTTGTCTATCTGTCATTTTTTCATATATTGAACTATCGATTGTAACACTAGGTTATCATAGCAGCCCAACTAGTTCATTTGTGCACTGTTACGTACCAGCACTATACCATTCATGATTTCTATTCTCTTTTTATGTTTGTATCTTTTGGACAAGTTCATATCTGTCAATTTTGCGACAGTCCTTTTACAACTAGTAACACGACTATCTCAAAACGTTGTTTAGCTGAAGGGCTATACGTAGTATGACGAATGGTTGCTTAGATGAACGATTATATGTGTCACAAAACCGCAAAGTTCTATTAAAATTTTCAGTCCTTGAAAACTGCTAGATTTGTTCAAGCTCAAATCAGAGCATACGAATATATATATTTTAACCTTTTGCAAGATCTACTCGTATTGAGCTTGAAAAATACTCTTTCACACTTACCGGACGATTTTTTTGTAACTCTCCTAAGCTAAAACTCTATCGCTAAAAAATTATAAACTTGATTTAGGACTTTTTGGCTACGAATAGAATTCTTGAACGCTTATTGTAATTTAAAAACTTCATGCCTATTACGTCCAAATTTTTAATTTTATATATTCTAACTCCCAGCCTGTTTCAAAAACCCAAAATTTTTGCATTTTAACTTAAGATAATTACAGAATAAGGCCCCTGGTGTTTTATTAATTCTCTCAGAAAAGTTTCATAAATACGAGTGGCAATAGGGAGTCCTTCGTCTGTACATAAAACAATGACCGCCATGTATTATACCCGTGAAGGCAAGGCTAAATAAAAATACAACTCGTTCGCCTAATTCAATATCTAAAAACTTTTTTTTTTAGCTGATAAAAATATTTTCAAGCCAATTATGTTTCTTTGCAATTAAAATTTTTAAAATTTTTTTTC
Source organism: Metopia argyrocephala (assembly GCA_963576795.1). Classification (NCBI taxonomy): domain Eukaryota; kingdom Metazoa; phylum Arthropoda; class Insecta; order Diptera; family Sarcophagidae; genus Metopia; species Metopia argyrocephala. The sequence continues at coordinate 166,839,770 of OY756208.1, read as the reverse complement.
ACAAATTTCCCATTAATCATTTAAGCCATAATTAACTAATTAATATTCATTGGATTCTCTTTTATTTTTCTTCTATCAACTGCAAGAAAATTATTAACTTTCTTAACACAAAAACCATCAATCATCACTTTAAACATCATTACAGTCTTTGTCACAAAAAATGTTGTTTCCAATCATCGAAAATGCTTTAAAAAAAAACAACTTTTTAATGAAAAAAAAAAGTTGAAGAATCGTTTAAAACTTTTTATGTCCATTTTTAAAACATAAAAAGGCATTTGAATTGAAGTCATAACTCATCTAAATGCTTATGTAGCCTAAGGGGGTCATTTTCATTGATATGTTGTATCGCAAGAGAAGGCAGTTAAAAAATTGGTTGCTGCTTAAATGCTGAACCATAAATTGTGTGGATTTTAGTGGTTTTTTGTTTAAAGCTGCTCACAAGAGTCAAAGTGTTGTCACAACAAAACTGCAGGCTTTTTACAAAAAAAACGAAAAAGCAAAAGAAAAAATATGCAAAATAGTTGGTTACGATAACAGAAACTAAAAAAAAGCACTAAAACGTTAAGAAAACAAGTGAAATAGAGGAAAAGAAAATAAAGAGAGGATTTTAGATGGCTACAAAGAAATATCTGCACTTAATCAACTTTTATATAAATGCCTATTCAATGATAAGAATAGATTTATAAAACAAATGAAGTCGGTTGCATAGAGTACTTTTCTATTGTACCAGTAAAAGACTTAACCCGTAAAAGGACTAGGTATTTGTGTATGTATGCATATAACTCTTATTTATAATGCTTTACATCATTATTCTAATAATTAAAATTCTTTAATTTACAAGAAAAAATAAATATGTAGTAGATTTTAAAGTGGGTCTTTAACAATCATACGTTTTAGTTACTTTAGATTGTCTTTGGTACAAAAATTAAGTCGTTTGTCTTTAACAAAAAATCAAAACATAACACTTAGGCCATAAGTTGGCTTTTTGTGCGCTTGATGTCAAAAACAAAAGTCATCTCAAGATCTTATAGTTCTTGTGTTGTAATTAGCATGTTTCGACAATATTATATTTATTATGATTTTTTTTCAAATCTCTACGAAGATCTTTAGGTTTTTCGCTTTAAATTAATTAAAATACCAAAATGAATCACAATTTCCTGAATCCTTTACGATGCATACAGTGACTTCCACAATACACACAGGGTATCATAAGTGATAAAATAACTATTGGCGGTCTTAAATAATCCTTTTGGAAATAAACATTTGTAAATTACGGGTAAAGTTACGGAGAGAAGAGAGTTAAGGTATCATAACCATGCACATACTCTGCAAGACTTCCGTCTCATAAGTATAATGTGTTGTAATTAAGGAATCATATACAAACTTCTTCAGCCTCTTCCATTCCACACGCTTAAGGGGAATTATTTAAGTCATTGAATTGTCATTCGCAAAGAAGTCGAAGCATATATGTACGTATAAATGATGGCTATTGACATAGATAGAGCTCGACTTGACATCTTTGCCGTAGGCATGCCTCAATATTGTCTCAGTGCCTTTTCAGTACACAAATCAATATTTTAAAATCCTTCTTACTAGAGCGGGCAAACTATCGATAGTCGCGCCATTCGATGTTTTCGATAGTTGGTTCAAAAACTATCGATATTATCGATAGTATCGAATTCTTTTAGAAATTTTAATTAAATTTCATGTTCCTGTTAGCACATAGACAAAAGAGTCATACAAAGAACAAACTTGTTTCATATAAAGTGACACGTTACAGTAAGCCATCCTTTTCGCTTAGAGTCCACAAGTCTGTTGTAATAGCTCAGATTTACACTTCTTTGTATTGGTTGTATTGAACAAATATACCATCATCACATTTTTCAGAGTGTTTCTTGAAGGCAACATGTAGAGGAAATTTAAGCTTTTAATAAAATCTCGGAAACATGTATTCTTTACTATACTGAATGGCTGTAAATCATTGGCGACCAAAGTCATTAAACAAGTATGTCGTAGGTTTTCCTATTCGGAATCCCTTTTATAGGTTTTACACTCTTTGACAAAATATTGGATTGAGTTTGATTGTTTCGGCAGTTGGTTATGAGATGGATGGGCACGTTTTAGTTTGTCAAATAGGTTTGATGTGTTGCTTCTAGTATTGTAAATTTTCGAACACAGCCGACATTGTGCACTTTCTTTATCTTTCGTTTGTAGAAAAAATTTCCAAACTTCCGAATTACCTCTGCGAGTTTTTTCAACTGTATAGCTCCTGTAACAACCTCAGTATTTTTGCTTTCTTTATCACGATTTTTCTTGCTTGTTTCTATAAGGAGAAGCAATTAAAAATATGTACAGTGCGAGTTAAGTTATTGCAACTTGAAAAAATCTGGCTTGTTGCAATTGTTGAAGCGATTATGATTTTAAGCTAGATAAATCTCCATAAGTCAATTAAATGCAACATTTAACGATAGTATCGCTACTGAAAAAATAACATCGATAGTATAATAAAAATAGATTTATCGATACTATCGATAGTACTATCGATTGTTTGCCAACTCTACTTCTTACACCCACTGTGTAAATTTTAACTTACTTTTTCAGCCCAATCAGTTTTGCTTCAGATTGACTACATTAAACAGACATCCTTGCCCAGCCCTTTTCATCACCGCTCACTGTCATCTCTATCCATAGTAAATGTTGAATTTTCATTTGGATAGCAACACTTCTCCTGTATAAGAACGATGCATAGACACTTATTGCCTATTGGCTATTACATTAAAGTGCCCCTGTTTGAAAGGTCATGCTATGGTCGGACAAAGGGCAACAGTGCAATACTATTTCGCTTCATAGAGAAGCTCGTGTAGCAGCTTACTCCCGAGAGTGATTGAAGTCATGTTTGGGCCGGACCAAGATTTTTTAGTCGAGAATCAATGAGCATCCATGATCTTAAGTATGGTGAGACAATTTGAAGTAACGATCTATTAATTTCATCATATTCTGCTTTTGATTTGTCACAATGGCTGCCAAACTCAGCATAGATATCCCGTGCGATGGTTCCACGCTATGTGTAAACCATACAATGCTTCTGCTATAAACTGGTGATATAATTTATAGCATCCTTTTTTGATTCCACCTTCTAGAGGTCATTTGAGGCAAGGACCCTTTTATAGGTCACTTAAGACTTTCTTGACTAAAAGCATAAAGTAATTTGTTAATGCATAAGTAGTCGTCGTTGTCATCACGTTGCTTATTCTCAAGAAGCATGTACACTAAACGTTTCGAGTAGGTTAGATTTCTTCCGATGGATGAAATATCATTTACCAGATATTTCCGGGTATATGCAACTGGTGTTTAGTGTTCTTAAAAATGTGTGCAGACGGAAAAAGATTGTTTGAACTTGCAAAAGATAATGATTCACTACTAATGATACCTCTTTCCCAGGTGCCACCTGATTCTCTCACTTGGAATATCAAATTTTTCTATCAATATGAACCTTTTATATCTCTAAGATATTCATAATCTATTCAGTCATCGCTCTTTTATTTTCTCTAGTTCCCAAGCAACGTATTCCACTAAGCTTTAGTAGTTTTCGTCCTTTTTGTAAAAAAAACAATTTTGTTCCTTTTACGTTTGTAGAATATCGACACTGATTCCAATAGCCTCTATAGCGCATCTCATTTCCAAATTTACAGTTTTTTCACAGACCTAACCAGCCTGATAAACATCATTTTTAACTGACAAAACCACACCATACCATGCCATATCAGTTATGATGATAAACGTATGAGTAAGCAGCTGCATTTTCTATTGATTTATGATGATTGCGAAAGGAATTGGTCGTACGAGTATAAATCAGTTTCAAGTGTTTAAAAAACTGATGATGTTCAGTAGAAGAAGAAGAACAGCAGCAAAAGTAATTGTAATTAAATTGCCATCATGGTTAAGGTGACATGTTTTTTAGTTTTGTAACCTATTTTTTAAGATTTTTCTTTTTTTTTACCCCGTAGTTTTCAATAGCAATAAATCATTTGCTTATTTATTTTGCCGTTTTCTTATCTGTCCATTTTCTAACATTTTCAATTACAGTCCTTATTATAATTTTTATCTATGATTTTGCTGTGATTTTTCCAAAAAGAAATAAATAAATAAAAAAAATATGTTTTTTTCTTTTTATTTATTTTCGCATTTTAGTTTTTATGAGTGTGCATAGCTATATAATATTGTATTAATATTAGATTTGGTTTTCGTTTCTGCACACAACCCAGCAAACGTTTTCTTTTTATTTTTTTTTTTATTTTGAGACCAATACTCAGAATTTTTTGGAAAGGACAGTACATTTATGACAGAACATAAATTTTTTTTCTTATATTACTATTAAACGCCTTAGGAATGAGGCAAGTTGCTGTGAATTGATCATTCAAAAACCAGTGTTATACCTTCACTCTTGAGTGATCAACAGCAATTTCCAAATGGTTGCATGTTGATTGTGTGGTGATGAGTGTCTTCGCTAAGTAGGTTTAGCTGTTATCTGCTATTTCCCAATAGCTGGCGCTTTTCTCCTGATCATTCGCTTTTTGTTGACATTAGTTAAGGTGGAATGGAGTGGTAGCGGTTTCTTTGAAGATGGTCTTCTAGGAGTTTTCTTAACCTTTAAAGATACAAGGTGTCCGCCGGGAAGGTAATAAATGTCCACCTCTGTTAGCATCTCAAATGTAAGCCCTTTTGAGCACATGTTTTATTACATTCTCACACATTTCATGCTTTATTTCACTACTTTCATTTTTCAGTGCCTAGAACCGACCACTCTGTTTATTCACACATTAATTCAAATGAAAATGTGCCACGTCACTGATTAATATGATTTTTTCATGAAAATCGGGGTTGTCATAAGCGACCTGTAGCATCCTATTGGCATATATACGGAGGCGTAAATGGTCTTCTGAAAGAAGCTCTTGTATCAACTGAACCTTAATTTGAAACAAATGCAAATCTTTGTGTAAAATTGTGGCCAGTAGTCAGAATATTTTTGATTTATAACAGGCTGATAAAATTTGTTTAATAATTCTTTTCCATAAACATGGTTTTCTTTAAATCAGAGTTTTTTGTAGCACATGCTGCGAATAATTAAAAAACTAAAAACTTATGACGTTTTCTTTTGACCCAAAACATGTATTTTCTTTTCACTTCCATCTTGCTCAAATATTTCCTTTTTTTTAATTACCCTTAAAAGTATCAGTTGGAGCAGATTAGATTAGCACAAAACGAGATCTATTTTTTGTCTAAAAAAGTAATAATATGTAACGCATTTTTGTCGAATAGAAAACGCCTTTAATTAATAGATAACTACAGCTTCTCGTTTGATTTGTCGTTTTTGCAATTTCTGTCTTTAAACACAAAACTCTTACTGGGTTGCATAAAAGTTCTCCCTCCTACGGTGTCAATATTGAATTCTTGTCTTTTTAACAAAACTATATAACCGGGTTGCATAGAAGCTCTCCTACTGTGGCTGTGTTGTGCTACACCACACCACTACTCTTCCTTATTTAGTTATGGTCTTCAAAAAACGATAAGTATAACAACAAATTTAATTTCACGCTTGACGCCCTCATTTCCATTTTTTCCAGATTATTCTCTTTTACGTTTCTTTTCTAGTTTTTAGTTCATTTCATATTTGGAGTCGTTTGTTCTTTCTCGTTGACAAAATTTCTAAATGTAGCGTAGCCAATAAATTTGTATCATTTTCTTCATCATTCTTCGCATGCATATCATTGACTAGAAGGAATAAATGAATTCTTATGTATTTCTGTTTAAAAGGAATTTACCAATAAATTATAGAGCCCAACATGTTAACAATCTTGTTTAAACAATTCAAAATTTAAATTATAACCCTTTATGCATATATAGAAAGTATAGAAAAAAAAGAAAAAACAATAAAAATTATGACAGTTTTCTTTAATATTTTAAGAGGGTAACGAAGGAAAAACATTTTAAAAATGTCATATTTTTAATACGTAATATGCCTTGAAAGGCTTCTTGAGGAAGGACATCGTTCCATTCGAAAAAGGAAAAATAAATAATACATTAAAGGAAAAGTAAAATATTTTTAATTTGGAAAAGAAGACCATTGACAAGTTAAAATATATAAAAAAAACTTAAATTTTTCAAAATATATAACTAAAAGTAAAAATTCCTTCTACGTTTTACCATGCCAATGGTCTCCTTTTCTAAATTAAATTTTTTTCTTCTAACAAATAATTCACACTAGAGCCCCGACTGGCGTCGTTAATGTAGACCGGGGAAACGCGACGCAAATCGAATCACTTTTCTCTATATAAATGCAATGAAATTTAATTTATTGGGGAAAATATTCAAAAAAGCAAAAGATTTTGTATCCTCTAAATATATAAAATTGAATGTGTGTTTGTTTGTTTGTACCTTATAGGAGACCAAACCTCTAGACCGATCGTCCTAAAATTTCACAGCATTTAACTGGGACTCTGACATGATTAATAGGATACTTTTTTTCGACCACGCCCACTTTTACGCCCAGTTTTTTTAAATTATGTAATTGCTTCCATATAGTTTTTAAAAGATTTACTTCAAATTGTATACACATTACATAGTCCAGGCGAAATATAAATAAACATTTCTTACGCCACGCCCCCTTTCATGCAAAATTTTATTTGAAAGTTTTAAACGTTTTGTTCTCTGTATAAACGGATATTTTTTTTAGTAGCATATTGCTCTTAATACTGCTAATGTCGTCATATAAGTAACTAAGAATCACGTCACCGCCTTTAATTTTATTATATAACGAGGGGGTAGCGAAGCACACCGGGTTCAGCTAGTTTTTGATAAAAAAAAACTAGTATGAATACTTTTTTATTTATTTCATTTACTTCAACAAGTGTTTATAATTAATATAAAAAACAAATAATAACAATAAATTAAGAAAAACCATAACAAAAATTAAATTCATTTAAAGAAGTAGAAGCATTAAAAATTGTAATTTATTTAATTACATTTAGCTCTCTTCAAATGATAAATCTAAATCAACAACAGTTATATTCATTTGATTGGATGGTCTTACTGTTTTTTTTAACAACAATGTCTAAAGTTTGTTGACTTTTGAAAGGTTTTTTTTTATATATATTTTTTATATATATATATTTTTTATATATATTTTGATCAACGGATGCTGCTCCGCCCGTGCTATGGTTATCGTCAGCATCGTTTTCAGAAAATATATCCAGTGCATGGGAAATTAATTGCAAAACTTTGGAAATATTTGCGATTGTTAATTTTTCTTCTTCTAATGTATCATCACTTATTATGAAATCTTCTTTTGAAACATGCTTAATATTAATGGTTAATAAATTTTCATTATCAAGCATCTCATCATGAGACAGCAAATCGAAATTAAAATGATGCAAATGGAGGCGACACAAATCGTGGTTAAAATGACGCAACTCGGATCGACGGAACTTGAAATTGCAACTACGAATATCGAATATTTCCAGTTTTTAATGAGCGACCCAAATCGGGACGAAGCATGTCGGGGCTCATGTGTATTTTTCTTTTTCTAATGATATTCTTCCTCAAGAAGGCTTTTGAGGCATACCTTATAAAAATATTCCAAAAAAATATTAAAATGAAGCAGAAAGGAAGATATGGGACAAATAGTTTTTAAGCCTATTTCAAACGACATTGGATTGTGGTATAGATCTCTTTAAGTGCTGCAATCTTTTTTCAAAGTGGGTAACTTAACTTGCATAGACTTTTATTGCAATGCTTTCCCTTATATGTAGAATTTATGAACTTTCGGATGTCTTCCAACTTCCTGGCGAATTCTGTAATGCATCAATCACATCAACACAAGGAAATTTCAATTTCTCAGTATTCTGTATTTTGGGCAATCAGACAATTTCCATTCTATTCAAATGTTTATTAGATCTATATTGTTCGGCTTAAGAGCAGGTTATCATTGTCAGCCTATACGTAAAGAGTCACTACAATAGATATCCAGCAAAACTTTAAATTCTCGCAAAATTCGTATGGTTTGATAAGAATAATTTTAAATACCTAAAATTAACATAGGCTCGGTTTGATAACATTGATGAATATCTATTGGAAATGGTATTTAGATGCTATATAAGTAGTTCACTGTAATATTTTTCAAATACTAATCGATTAAACTAAACAACGCATAGACGAAACTGGTAGGCCAATAGATTTGGAAATTGAAGATTTTTTTTGGGATAAGAAGGAATGACAAGTAAACCATCAATTATTGATTGAAATATTTCAATTTTTCGAATTTAAATTTAATTTTTAAGAAGAATTGGCATATGCTGACATCTTTCAGTTGTCAAGCCTAAAGGTTAGGGGCTTTAAAGTTTCAAAACCAAATTTTTTTCTTGATGGAGAAACCGCAAATATTGTATATTATTGCTACACAACGTAATAAAAACTATTAAACCATTATCTAATGAAAATGAAAGGGAATTTTCTACCGCCGGTATCTTCTGTACAAGATTAGGATCTAATTTCGTTGCGCGGGAGTTTATGTGCTCTATCCGCCATTTTATATTTTTTACGTTAATGATGCCACTTTAGGTTTTTAACACCAAAATTTTTAAAATATGCAATCGGTTTTCGGCTATTTATTTCTGAAGCTAGATAAAATATCCGAAAACGGATTGCAGACTTGAAAAATTTTGGGTCGAAAACCTAAAGTGGCGTCATTAACTCGAGATGTATAAAAAATATGAAATGGCGGACAGAGCACTTAAACTCCTGTACGATGATTTATTATTTTATTGTCTGCAAAATAAAGCATAACGGGATAAAAAAGCCGAACCTAAGCCCATACCGCGGTTTTTCATTTCTTCGATTTTTAACAAACTCTACAACTAAATACTTCGTACCATCTGTGCAACAACCAAAAAATCGTCAAAAAGGTAAATGTCCACCATTGGATCTTTTAATCTTCATCCAATGTCGGGGGATGGGATAATGCTTAATTATTTCCTATGCGGCCATATGAAATCACTTGTGTATGTTGATAACCCGGTAACATTTGACGTCTAAGAGCTAAACATTTTAACCAGCGAACAACAATACTTGAAAAAGTGGATAAAATTTCAGAATGTGCTTCATATGCCCGGAATAACTTTTAAATATTAATGCCATGTGTGCTCTTACTAGCAATAACCAAAAGTTTTATTGAACTTTTAAAAAGCACTATATTTCGTTGTACGAGAGTTGCATCCTTTATAACGCCCCTTCATTTATCAATTTTTATAACACCCTTAAAAGGCTATTGATATCTCTTTTTGTAAAAATAAGGCTTAGGGAAGGCTGTTAGTTGTCAACATTTTAGCATTATAATACCAGGAATTTTCGCATGAGATGTAACCCAAAAGCATATGTTAAAAGAAGCTATAAAGTAAGAAAGTTCCATGATTCTAAATGATTTTGAAGTCCTTAAGAAGTACCAAAAACAAAATACCTAAAAGTAAAATATTGCTTTTTTAAAGTTTATAAACTGATAAGTCCTTGTAATCAATAATCAACACACCCTGATGATTTCCTTAAAGGCTAAGCAGTCTATATAATTCAAGTACCTGTCATACACATTAATTGGAGCTTTTGAGTTAATTTTAGGAAGAACAAATATTACAATCTGCAGACTTGCTGTTAATACTGCTAAACAGAGTTTTAAATTCTAAATGCATCACCATTACATTAGAAAAAAAAATCTGTACAATGCTTTGTTTTCTGAAAGACTTTAATTTTCAATTGTAATTCCCATATGAATTTTAAAAAACAATTTTTTTCCAACCCTATTATTTACAATTATTTTTGTGTTTAATGGCCACCCATTAAACAATTCCTTCTTGGAATCAAAAAACATAATTGATGGGACTAAATTCAAGCAGACAGACAATATTTTAAATAATAACAAAAAGGAGATAAAGGGGGGTTTGATACTTTACTTCTTATTAATCATCACATATCAGAAGCCAACCCCTTTTCGTTCTAATATGTTTGATATTCATTACAACTTAAAAGCTGGTGTTTTTTTAAGTGTAAGTAATAGTTGGAAAGGGGTGGCTGGCAATTGCCTTATGAAAAGAATTATTAGAATAGAGGGTGTATTTGTATTTCACAATAGATTTACGTTTAAATAACTTCACAGGAAATTTTTTTATTTAAATTTCAGTTGGAAAGACGAACAAAAATTTTAAGTTAATGAGTGATTGTCTAAAAGGGATGTAATCGGGTCTTGCAGTGGAGTGAGAAAGCAAAAGCATTTTGTGTAATTGAAAATATAGGCAGGAAAGTGATGTGTTGCCATTAATCGTAAAGTAGAGCAGTAAAAGTAACAAAAAAAAAAAATTATATTTTTATTTACATGGCAATTAAGAATTTGAAATAAATGCTTAAAATGTAGGTTATAGCAGCCACCCATTTAAAAAATATTTATTTATTTGATGGGTATAAGAGGAAGAATATTTAAAAGGATTAAAAAACTGTAAACAAATTAATTTTCTTTATATTACCCAATTGCAATACAAATATTTATTGTATTATATGAACAATCATCAAAATCAAAACCTATTCTAGAACTGTATGAAAGCGCTTAGAAGTAGTAAAAAACCATTTGGGTCATACTTAGCAAAATTAACTCTTTATTCGGTCACTTTTAACGTTTTTTGGCACAAGCGTAAAAGTAACTTGTTGTTGGCTTTATAAACACAGCTAAATATAATTCTCAGAGAGAAGCAGAATGTGCTAATCTAAGCAAAATTAAGTTCAATGTTTTTACTCTTTTAAAAGCGTAGCTTAAAATTAAATTTATCGGGAATATTCTGACAAACGAATTCGAGTGATTACTTAAATTTAAAAATGCCAAAATCTTTTACAAAAATTTTTTATTCATTCTCTTATTGACCATCACTGTAACTTCTTTCTTTATCAAAACTTTAGAATAATTTCCGCAATTAGGTTTTATTTGTCTTTAAAAAAATACTCGATTTTTGTATAACTTCAGAACGGTTAAAGGTAAAATTTCTGAATTTCGTCATTGAAAATCTTCAATCAAAAAGTAAGCGGATTTGGATAAGTGGGCGTGGTATCTACCATACGAACTAAATATTTTCTGAAACAAATCAACTGGCGTTATGTTGGCGTATTCCTAAGGCATATTTTTGTAAGTCTAATACCATTGACAGACGACAGCGTTAATGTGCATTAAAAACTCACTAATGCAAATTAAAATTGTACCCTGAGAGGCGACAGTTTCTGCATTTTTATCCTAGACATACGACGACGTTAGTTTGTTTGTGAACTATTTTCATTTGCTTTTATACCCATAGAAATGAGAGGTTTATAACTTTGCTTACTTTCTATTCATTTTAATTACCAATAGTAAACAACATTGTTCAACACAAAAAAAAATACGGGGTTTTGAAGATTTTTCCTGTTAGAGGAGACTAAAAAAATATATACGTGTGTCGGCAATTTCACAGATCACATCGGAATTTTATTTTAAAGGCGGTTAAAATTTTCCAACTCTGGGCAACTCTTTCAGCATATCCGTGTATAAAACTATTTTTTCCTTACATCTGAGGAGTATGGTATGTTCAGCGACTTTGTAGAAAATATCACGACAAATATTTTCGTAGAATATATTAACCCTCTAACTCCCCCACATAACTGCGTTTTGCGGCTTTATTCTAACAAATCGTAAAAAGCACCACGAAAAAGGGGAGGGGCGGGAATGAAATGTTTCATAAAAATGTTGGCCATAAAATTTTACTATGTATGTTAAAACAAACCTAAAAATAATCAAATTTAAGATTGCCCGTTTAGGGTTAATTTAGTTTTTATTTAGAGTTAGTATTAGAAAGTCTTAGAAACATTGATATTTATCCTCTACCAGGATCAAACGTCAGAACCCCGTAACTTTCCAAAAAGTTTGAAATTGTTGTACAGTGTAATTAGCCAAAAATTGACTCATTTTATGCGATATTGCCATATTAAAAAAGCTTAATGCAGTATAAATTCAGTTTGGTTTTGTGCATTTACATTGGAGATAACGCGTAACGGCTGGTTTATATAGACTCAAAAGAATTTAAACCAAGAAATCATATTTCTATGCACACAGCAGTAACAGCAGGTGATAACTGAGGTGATATTTTGTTACAAAAATCAGTGGGGAAAAATCGACATTCAATGTCGAGCAAAATTACATACAATTTTAAAACAAGCTGTGCGCTAAAACCTAACCACATGATTTTTAGTTCTAAAAAAATTGAGGTTGAAAATAAAAAAGTATGCGGTGTTACTCAGCGTAAGCACCAACCGCATCAATAAACTTAAACTGACGGAAATCATTAAGAAACTTTATGGACATAAATCGACGGTGGTTAATTTACACAATGAAAAACGGATCTAAAATTAAAGTTATTCTGAATAATTTTAACCCCCCTTTCTAACAAAATCAAGCTGTAAAGAAGTGTTAAAGTTAAACAAAAATTATTGTATAATTTTGCCAACAAATAGTTTTTAGGAGAATTAACATCCGTTAAAAAATATGTATAATATTAGCGAAACAGAAATAAAAGAAAAGAACCATTGCTTATTATTGCTAAGGAATAATTTTTTTTTTGTTTTTGTGCTTAATATAGTGGTTAGAGCACTCGCACAAAAAGTCAAACAGCCCAGGGGCCTTATTCTGTAATTCTCTTAAGCTAAAATGCTAACATTTTGAGTTTTTGAAACAGGCTGGGCATTAGAATATATAAAAATAAAAAGTTTAGAAGTAATAGGCATGAAGTTTTTAAATTACAATAAGCGTTCAAGAATTCTATTCGTAGACAAAAAGTCCTAAATCAGGTTTTTAAATTTTTACCGATAGAGTTTTAGCTTAGGAGAGTTACAGAATAAGGCCCCAGGTTCAGCCCAGCAAAATGAAGAATAAAAATTTGCGGTTTTTCGAAATTTTAGTTTAAAAAAAATAGGAGATCCCCCTGCCCCCTTCAATAAACCCATCCTAGAGAAACCACTCACTGGCATTTGACTATATTCCACCTTTGGCATTGACATTGCCACAAATTGGGAGGTATTTTATAACAGCTACTTGTTTAGCGAAGATCCTCACCACAATCAACATCCAACGATAGATGGGGCAATTGCTGTTAATCATTCAAGGGTAAAGGTACAGCACTGGCTTTTGAGTAATTTTGATTATTGGTCTCAGTAAAAAACAAATAAGAATGTATACTATAAATTTGTATAATGGAAATCCACTAGAGATTTCAGTTTGAAATTAAGACAAATTTATAATAATTGTTAAAAAAAAATTAAATATTGCGACTGTTATCTATTTTACAAGCTCTAGCAGACAACAACAATTTTTTTTTTCTTTTTTTTTTTTGGGCTTTGGAGATAAAAATAAAATAAAAAAGCATTCTCATGCACTCATAGTTTTAATTTTAAATAAATAGTTTGCCTTAAAATTTACAAAAAAAAATTTATTTCCCAACAATAAAACAGAGTAAACAAGAATCTTAAGAAAATGTACTTACTCAGACTGTTTTTAACGAATTTGTAAATTCGAAATTAAACAATTTTATATCAAATGTTTCAAACTATTATTTCATTAATTCCAATTTATTTATTGATATTAATTTTTAAAGAGTTTATTAAACAATAATTGAATAAATATTTCTCTTACTGAGAGACATAAACTAAAAGTGTTATAGAAATTTTTAAATAATAGCCTTAACAATTTCTTTCATTTTAGCAAAATTTTAAGTGTATTTCTAAAATCTTAAATATGATGTTTATGCAACAATAAATATCCTTTATAATGGAGCAGTTAATAAAACTGACGCCACTTTTATAAGCCAGCTACTACACTATAGCCAAAAATAAAATCTTAAAAAAAACGAAATAAAAATATATTAAAACTTCAAAAATATTTTTTTATGCCTAAAGGCAAGACAACACAGAAAGGGTAGAATGAGAAAAATAAGGTTCATTAACATTTTGTTGTAAAATGCAGCCTCTTTTTTATATTCTCTTCTTTTTTCCAATATTTTAATAACTTTTTTCTATTCTTTTTTACATTTTTTCCAAGTTTGGCTTTAAGCCAAATATTTTAGTTTAGAATTAAGGGGATTTTTAATATGAAACTGCATTTTGCACACACAATTTGTTAAAAATTATACACAATACGTTATTTAGTAGTATAGGTTAGTGAACCCGTAAAAAAATCTAAAACTAAGAAACTATACAAAATGTGTTGAAAAAAATAAAAAAAAATTAAAGATCTTGAAAAAATATTCATAATTTTTAATTCGTGCTTTTCTTAAAAAAAGGCATGCCTTGTACATACTGCTGAACAATATGTTCCATATAGTGGTATTCAATTCAATAACTTAATTTATATTTAATATACTAAAAACTTTTCTGAGACCCACTTTGCTTAAAAATGCACTTTTCTTTCAATGCAGTACCTAAGACACTGCAAACGAATTTTTGCGGTGTTAGTCACACCGCAATAATATTAATAAGGTCATACCATGAAAACTGGTTAAAAAATAGCCACCGTTTGTAAAAACAAATTTTTAATAAAATCCATTTTATATGTTTTGAGCTGAACCAGATATTCAACCATATATTGTAGACTCACAAACAATTAACAAAAGAAATGTCAATCTTAACTCCCTAAATTTTTTTTAATAATCACAAATTATTACGTAGTCTAATATGTAGTGTGTGCTTCCTAAACGAGAGCTCCGGGTTCAAACTATAGCTCTAACATCTTGAAGGAAAGAAATATGATAAAATATTTCTTTCGGCGTCTACCTCTTTGCAGTCTTCTGGCAAAAGCTCTGAAAGTAACTGATTGCCATGAACAAGCTTCTTAAGTGCTTCGTTCGGAGTCGTCGTTAAACTGAAGAACCCGGTACTCATTGACAAAAATTGACAATCACAACATGGATGCTGCGTGAAGCAGCACTCTCTGAATGAGAGTTATAATGGCCAATTAGTTTTGTATGTATGTTACAGATTAAAGTCCTTTTTTATACAAAATAATTCCTAAAGAAGCTACATAAAGGAATAACTAAATATCAAAAATAATATAAATTCATATGTATATTATAAATAAAACACCTTAAAGTGTAATAATTTTAATAATAATTATTTTCTTTTTTATTATAGACTGACTAAATTATTTAAATAATTGAATATTCCCATTTCTGTTTTTTTTTTTTTTTTTTTTTTTTGTTTCTTTATTAACTGATTACTTAAGCCAGTTGTCAAAAAACCACTGACAGAGAAAAACTAAGAACCAACATATTACATAAAAACTCAAAAGCAAAACCAAAAAACCAACTTGGAAGGCCACATATACTATTACAGATAATTAATCGCATACATTAACACAATTAAATGAACATCTGGGTAGACATATGTATGTGTGTGCTTAGTGGTGAGTTTGTGTGGTAATAAAAGTGAATAATTTAAAACTATTACGGGTTTATTTACAAAAATATGTAGAATGTGCTCTCATAAAGACAGGTCTGTTACTATAAATAATCTAAAATATACGAAACTGAATTGTATAATTTATGGGATGATTATGGATGAAAACGGATTTTTGGTTGAGTTGTTAGTTGCCAATAAATGTGTCAAAAATGGCAATTTTCTATTTTTTAATTAAAAAGACAATACTGCCCCTATCAAGAGGCTGCTTTTAATCGACTTCTATTAAAATTTTAAACAAGTTTCGTTATTAAATTAGTTTTTGAGAGTTATTGACATTAGACTACCTAGTAACTTGATGATAAAATGAAAAAAGTTAATTTAATGTGCTTAAAAGCATTACATTTTTGTACAAAAGCCCATCACTATTTTCGGTTTCGGTGATCTTTGTACATACTGCGATTTTTCTGCAGAATCAATTTTAATGGAAAAAAAATAATTTTATTGCAGTCGTGCAAAAACAGGCGTTCTAAACACCTTGTTGAAGATTTTACTTTCAAATCAATAAAAAAATTTATGATATTTCGAACTGAACAATTTTAAATAAAAATGATCGCTTGTGTATAAGTAGTCGCCGTGGTCTAGAGGTTAGTGTGTTGGCTTACTAAGACGATAGCGCTGGGTTCAAATCTCAGCTCTGACATCTTGAAAAAAAGAAATATGAAAAAATTATTTCTTTCAGCGACTACCTCTCAGCAGTCTTCTGTCAAAATGTCTGGGAGTAATTAATTGCCATGAAAAAGCTTCTCAAATTGTCGTTCGGAGTCGACTTTATACTGTAGGTCCTGGTACTCATGGATAAAAACTAACACACACAACATGAATGCTGCGAGAAGCTAGGCCGTAACCCTGACACAGGGTTGTAATGGCCAATTATGTATGTATGTATGTGTATAAGAAAACTTTACTCAAAACATCAGACACAAACGCATTCCTGTGACAATTTCGCAGAGGGACTTGGTGTGATTTTTCTGTGTCATTTTGTAATTGTGGGCAACTTGGTAGCAGAAGACACAGTGAAAAAAACGATAAAGATAGGTTTGTAAGCAAATAAGGCCATAATAGTCATAAGGTTACCTTTAAAAATATAAAACAATTAATAGGAAAAATTATGTAATTTCATTGGCTCGATTTAATAAGGATTTGAGAAAACAAAACCGTATTTGGTCAAAAAATATTTTGCAGGACTTATGTGTAATAAGTGTAAAAATCTAATAATTAGGCTACTAATTTCTCTTTCATTAGCTTTATTGTCTAAATTTAGCCTTGACTGACTATTTCTTATTACCAAATAAAAAAAGAAACCATCGTCGTTGTTGGCAGAGTTTATAGTATGTTTCGAAATTTGTGGGCAGTTATTGATTCAACACCTTTTGCCATTCGTATGCAACTTGCGAAAATATATTTAATTCCTGTTCTTTTGTACGGATGTGAAATTTTTGCCAACTGCGACAGTGATGATAAACGGAAGCTAAATCTGGCATATAACAACATAGCAAGATATGTATTTTTTAAGGGGCGTAGAGACCACATTTCTCTTTATTCCTACCAGATTTTTCACTTAACATTTGAAAATGTCTTAAAAATTAAATGCTTAGTTTTTCTTCATAAAATCATTGTATCGAGACAACCTGAATATTTATTTAACAGATTACTATTTGCTAGATCTAACCGTGGTAGGAAGATTATTCAACTAAAATATAAGACCCTTTTATCACAACGGCAATTTCTTATATATACAACCAGTCTTTGGAATTCTCTACCAAACATTAGAATATTTTCATAATCATTATTATAATATGTATTATATTTTTATATTTTTCTTATTTTTTTTTTTTTTCCTATCTTTCCTCAACGGATATTTTTATTATAACTTATTATAACGTATTTTCATAGTTAAATATCTTATATTTTATTCAACATTTTTGTTTGTTTAATTAATATTTCTTTATTTAATTTGTATTAAATATTTAGTTCCTCACATAGTACTTTCACTTATAATATTTATATCTTGTTGTGCTATGATACAATCTTTTCAATAAATAAAATAAATAAATAAATAAATTATTTTGATTAAAAATTTCAAAAAAAAAAAAAACAAAAAAACACCAAATATCTATTTTGGCGATCTCAACAAATCTTATTTTTGGAAAAGATAACAAATGTGTAGGACAGAGTGTTGAGAGTTTAAAGTAATCTAAGCTGAAAATGCTATGTCGCCACAGTTGTGGCCACCGCACCTGTTCTTGTAAAAGTGTTTTCCAGATATTTATTTTGGGCAAATTTTTTATGCATATCAAGAAGAATACTGTTTCACATGACCTCACAGAAAGTAATCGATAAGCCAATTGAAATTAAAATTTCTCAAAATTATCTTATCGATGATGACGCTCTTTGTATACAAGAGAACTGGCTTCATCCTGTTAAAATCATATCTGTCTCAGATTCATATTTCTATACTAATTTTCACTGACCATAACCCTAACACCGGCTTAAGTTTTTATTGATTAAAATTGAATAAATTTCAAATCGTATTAATAGGGTGCATTTTTCGGTATATATCATAATAAAATCAAGTGTTATTATAAATAACCCATAAAACTGAAAATAATAATTCTCTTTTTCAAGCACAAATTTGGAATTGTTGATAACTGAACACTGATTTTCTAAATCACATGAATAGCGTACTTAAGACTATGAAACATAAAGTTTTTAAAATCAATGCAGTAGAAGAATTTTTTCTAAGAGTCCATCCTTTTCATAGTTCTATTGGGCTTAAATAAACACCCTCTAACTCTCAATTGTAGCTTCTTTTCCTACTAGAAAGTCACTTATCATTTGAAATAAATTAAAATAATTTTATCACATTTTAAATCCTGGAATATTATTTGGTTTCTTTTTTTTTTTTTTTGTTTTTTTGAATTGAACTTTTAAAGACAAACTTCATAACTAAAACAAAAATTGAAAAAACCTACGATATTATGTTTTGCCAAAAACAGAAAACCACATCAAGCAGAGTTATTTAAAATTTTTTTATGTTTTTTTTCTTTTGTTGCAGAAAATATATTTTGTTAAGACCACAAATTCTATATTTTTTTCTTTTTATACAAACATTGTATTCATAAAACTAAAGAAAAAAATCAGAGGTGCATAATAAATACTAACAAGAAATTGTTTTCGAATTGATTTTAACACATTGTATTTCGTTTTTTTTTTTTTTTTTTAATTTAATTTAATAGTTTTACAAAACAATTCAATCATGTGAAAGGCAAAATTTTGTTAAAAAAAATTGTAGAATATATTTCAAGTATTTTTAGTTTTTATGTAATTTGATAAAATATATTTTTTAAAGAATGCTTTGTTACAAAAGATTAGTAGAAAATATGTTTATTTATGTATATTGAATTTAGAAATGACAAAGAACCCACAGTGCGTATGAATAATATTTTGATTGAAATAATTGTTCATATAAATCATACGCCTCAGTGTGACAAACATTTGATAATTTTGTTCAAGCGTCAAGCTATTCATAATAATATACTAAGTCAGTCTTTACTGATCATAAGTAAAAAGTAAGAGTAGTATGAGAGCTCGGGTTTCAATAAAACTTCAAACATTCTATTTTCACTTTCTTCTCTTAAAATTAACTCACCTTGTCATATTCTATAGTACACATATTATTATACATGATTTTTTAAACAATTTTTAAATAAAAGCGTTTGAGCATTATCTTAAAATTGCTTTTTTTTTCTTATTTCAGGTTTTTTGCAAACTTTTGCTTCCCTATTTTTATAATTAATTATATTTTCTTCTTTTTTATTAATTTTTTCTTTATTTGTGCATATTTCTCTTACAATTATATTTTAATTACGTGTTGGCACGCCATTCTCATCATGCACGCATGTCATTTGCAAATTTCAAGCAATTTTAAGAACCCCAACACATAATAACTCATTTACAAATAATGCCAAATACAGTGTGTTGCAATAAATTACGAAAACTAATCTAATTTTTAAATATTTCTTTGGGTGTACGTTATATGTTGTTTTACTTCTGCTTGCTACTGTACTTGCACTTATATGGTGGCAAACATTTTAATTTGTTATTAATACTTATGTACACACCTTTGCTGCTATAACACGAAAATTTCAACAGTTTCGCGTTGAAAAAGACAAAAGAAATTTACTTGAGTTTTCAGTTTAATTTTGACATTTGAAAAGAAAAAATAAACATTTAAACGACATGAACACTTCTATACTATCTTAGGTTTTCAAATACAATTTAAACACTTGAAAATTAATTATTATTTTACTTCAATATTAAGCAGTATTGTTTGTTTTAAAATCATTTATTTAAGAGGTTTATTTAGTATTGTAATCTAAAATAATTTATGTTGCTGTAGAGTTTTTTAAATTCCGTTTTAAATTCATTTTTTTTTTCTCCAGAAACGAGAAGTATTTCATGTCTTAAGTTATGATTCGTGTCTTGTTGAAGTAACAACAATACCACAATATCTGCTTGCCTGTCTGGTTGCTTGCATGCAACACTATTCTCATAACACTTTTACGTGCCACTTAAAAACATTTTCTTATTAATGACACTGAAATTTATACGACTGTTGCAAAAACAACAATAATAAAAACTTAAATAAAAGGATTCGAAAAACAGAGTGAAATGTCTAAAGAGAAACATTTTAATTATGAAATATAAGGAAATATATTTTGTGTCATCAAGTAGTAAGGGAGCGATAGTAAGCATAGTAGAATTAGTTAAGGATAAATGTCTACTACTTCAAAAGTCTTGTGTTCGATTCACCCCAGAAACAAGCTCAGGATGATCTAACTTCTAACTTGCCTCCCAGAAAATTAATATAAGAAAACACTCAATTGAAATGTTTGTCATTTGTTGCAATAATGCTGTTAGTTGCTGAGGAGGGTTGTACGATATTAAAAGAAGTCGAGTAAAAAATATTGAGTAGAATAAAGTAAAGTAGAGAAAAACAGCGTAAGCAATGGAGTAGAGAAAATTCGAAAACAGTGTAAAGTGAATTAAAACAGAACACGTGAATACATCTAAGACTGTTTTTAAACGCTAGATAAGTTCCAGGAAAGATAATCTAAAAAAATTAGTATCCACTTCTATTGTTACAAACTTTTATTTTGTACGAACACATGTTAACACAACCTCACAAATTGTCCAAATTTCTGGGAACTTATCTAGCATATAAGTACAAATACACTAGAAATAACTAAATGGATTCAATATATTATCACATGTGCTGCGTTTCATCCATGACTTCTTTTAATACAGTATTCCTTGGAACATGTCTGTCAAATCATTCCTGACGAAACTACACAAAGGAGTAGTGACATATTTTTGAAAAACAATCTTAAAATGATTCTGTATTTGTAATTTTTTTTTCCAGTAAATTTTTCTTTTATCGGTAGTAGCTTACAAGCCACAATCTGTGTACCAGATCCTCTTGTGAGAATCAAATTCAAAATCCTTATAGTGCAACCTAATCTCTTTGTGTACATACAGTTTTTAATACAAAGTTCTATTATCCATATAAAAACTAAAGTCCTAACGAATTGGTTAAATAAAAGATTTTGGAAAACAAATATTTCGACCTGTTACGAAATAGCCAAAGAGGCGAGCAATAGATTTCGTTCGGATTATATTTTTGGGAAATTAAATATATTTCTTAGTTGTTATTAATAAGGTATAGATTTCGAGTAATTTATTGAAAGTAAATCACGGAATAGTCCAACAGAGCTCTTTGTTATGTCTGATATTTCTTTTTGGCTACGTGAAGCCTCTTCTAGCATTTTTCAATTATTAATTCAAAATTAGGACTGTAAACAGAAACAATTTAATCAAATTAAATGAAATGGTTTAACAAAAGTCGCCGTGGTCTAGTGGTTAGTGTGTTGGCTTACTAAGACAGCTCTGACATCTTGAAAAAAAGTAATATGAAAAAAATATTTCCTTCGGCGACTACCTCTCGGCAGTCTTCTGGCAAAAGTTCTGGGAGTAATTAATTGCCATGAAAAAGCTTCGCAAATCTTTCGTTCGGAGTCAACTTTAAACTGTAGATCTCGCTACTCATGGATAAAAATTAACACACACACAACATGAGTGCTGCGAGAAGCTATGCCGTAACCCTGACACAGGGTTGTAATGGCCAATTATGTATGTATGTATGTATGTATGGTTAACCAAAAGACCTAAAACAGTTTTTAGACTAGAATAAACTTTATTTTGTAAAACTACCCGTAAACGAATACGAACTATTTGATGATTTGAACTCAGTGACAAAAAAAAAACGTTTTTGTAAAAAGTTAATACGAAAGCAAACAATTCGGTGTTTCTAGACATTTAAATAAATGTTTTTCAATATTAATTATAAAAGAAATACGATTTACTTTTTAATTTTGTAGCACCCATTGTATTAATTAAAAAAAATCTCTTTTTAATATATAAGCTTTTAATTAAGCTTTAGGTCGATTAAATAATTATTTTTTCGATATTTCGCTACTTCTCTGCGTAGCTTCTTCAGAAAGAAGACTTATTAATACAAAAAATCTCTTTTTTGTACATTTTAAATTTAAAATTCAAAATTCTTTTAACATCAGTTTTAAATAAAATCTACTCGAAATTTTCTCATGATTTTTTAAGTTGACACAGATTCATATTGGATCGTTATACATAATTTAAAAAAAATATTTTTAATTCAATAATCATTAAGGTGTTTTTCTCTTTTTTATTTTTATGATTTTGCTCTCTCTCTCTCGAGCTCTCTCGCTCTCTCTTTCTATTCAACAAAGTGTTGATGCAAAACAAAGAAAATCTTTTCAATCTATTTTGTTTTATTTTCTTTTTTTTCTCGACACTTAGAAGCATATACGCACATACACACACTCAAAATTTTTATGAGTCAAACTCGAAAGTGTTATTAGTTTTAAGTTGTTATACCCTATATTAGGGTAACTAGACTAGATTATGTCATTGAATTAAGTTTTGAAGAGGAACGTCTAAAGATCCAAGAATGCATAAGGCCAATGAGAGATGCATGAGTTTTAAAACACTACATAATGAGTAGTAAACTCTGGATAAACATTCAAATTATATTTTTATTGGCAAGAGCAATCACTCCTGCAGCAACTGAAAGAAGAACTAAATGGAGAAATCGTTGGCTTATCTTTTTTGCAAGTGTCTGTTCTCACTTTACTTTCCTACATTAAGATATATACCAGATATGATGCAACAGCAGATACTATACAGCAACACTCCAGATGTCCTCAAATATTGTGCCAAGATTTATGGCATTAGAAAGGCACTAAGTATACATGTAAGTACACCAAGCTGTATCATCTTCTATATTTATAATTTCGTTGTTTGTCCGGATGTATATCCAATTCTCTTTCTGCAGCTTTTTGAAGCCGTCTGACGTCGCAGAAAGCTGACATTTTGCATACTAAAAACTCATTTGCTCCACATGTGCAAGACGGATTTTTTATTTTTCGACTGTGGTCGACTTTATGACTAGTACATGCATACATTCATACATAATTGGATATTGCAACTCTTTTTTAGGGTTACGGCCTAGATTTTCAAATCACCCATATTTTGTATGAGTCTATTTTTGTTAACGAGTACAGGGACCTACCGTTTAGCGTCGACTCCGACCGATAAACTTAATAAGCTTTTTCATGGCAATCACTTACTCTCAGAGTTTTTGCCAAAAGACTGCAGAGCAGTGATTGACAAAAAAATAATTGTTTTCAAATTTCTTTTCTTTAAGAAGCCAGAGCTGGGGTTTGAACCCTGGCCTCTCGTTTAGTAAGCTAACACAGACACCAGACTACGGTGAGCACAAGCCCTAAAAAAACAACACACTGTTTGAGAAAAAACTAACAAAATCTTTATGTTTTATTGAGTTTGCCGTATTTATTGCTGTTTTTTTAGCCAAATATATAAATATACAATATAGTACAGAGATTCCGATTGCGGAAATATTGGAGAAGAGAAATGACAACCATTTTGAAACCCGATACCCGTTTATTGACCTAAAGGCTGCTTTTGACAGCCTAATACTTTTTAGAATCTTTAGATTAAAATTTGGAAATTATGCCAAATGATACAAAATCATGAAAAAGGACTTCTTCGCAATTGAAAACCATGTTTGTGTTTTTTAATTTTCAAAAGTTGTTGAGGAGTTATTGAAAAGTCGATTTGTTTGAATAGACTTCTAATACATAAAAAATTTTAAACATTTCTTTCTCGAATCATAGATTATCTTTACAAAGATTTACTTTAAAATTAATTCGACATTTTCTAAAGCATTCTGAAGTAATTTTGTTTTTATGCAATTTTTCTTGAACTTTTCTCTACAGAAAAAAGTTGCAGAGAAATTAAACGCCTTTTATAAAATGCCTAAAGCAATCGAAACTGTTAGGCATTTGATTAAAATGTAAAGAGATTACTTCTATTGTGATGTATATGCCTAGAAGGAAAGGGTTTTTCATACAAATGGGGCAAAGTACCATAATAAATATATCAAAAACTTTAACTAAGTTATGCCTATACAAAGTAAAAATTCTACGAGTATATGTATCTTTAAAATGGTAACAGTAAGAGTGTCACAATTTGGTCAATAAAGCACCATAGTCAATGCAAATTATCAGCGAAAAGGTAGGCAGAGTCATATAACTGAGTACAATACGTCTCGTTTAAACTAAATTTTAATTTTATATTTATCTTGTAAACCTGCATTAAAAATTTTAAAGAATTGGTTTGGTGTAAATCCGGTATACCTTTTCAATTATCGGCTATATATTCCAGAAATTAAGTGTAAAATTTTACTTTTTTGTTATGAAAAAACAGAGTATCTTCAACCATTAAATGATATCTTAAAGCCACACATTGTCGACCTTTGACCGTTTACATTTTTTCTTTAATCTCTTTTGTTAATATTGTTGGTGTTGTTTTCCTTTTGCTAAAAATTGCAATTTTTAGTCACGTTTAACACATGTTATGCATATTTGGAATGATTACAAATACTTGTATTATAGATTGAATGAATAAATGAACGTACAAATGGATAAACGAATGAATTTTTTTAATAAAATTAAATGAAACCCATAACTATGCAAAAGCATTATCAACAACACATGCACAGACACTTAAATACATACACATGCATGCACACACACACATATATATATATTAGCATGCATGTATGCATATATTTAAATATCAAGGATATGCTTATATAAGTACATGCACTTTAAAGTCATACGTGCAAGCACCTAATTTTAACACAGGAAAATTCATAAGATTTTTTGAATACAAAAGAGGAGGATCAACCAAGAAAAAATTTTGATTTTTTTTTTTAGTTTGCAAATTTATACTTGCATGTGCAATTAGTTGCACACAAAAATTTATACAGTTTTTGTTATAAAAATTTTATAAATCAATGTTAACCCAACCACAAGCTTAAAAGTTTATAGATTTCGTTTTTTAATTCGAAACTGTGGCATAACACAAACACTTTGGAATCTTGAGTCAAAGAGATTATCTTTCATTATATCAGAGTAGGGAAATAAACACAACGAAACGTTTGATTTCATTTTGTTTTGGTCTTTATAATGAGTAAAACAAAAACAAAACAAAAACAATGAGAACGATTGTCCAATTTAGTTTTGTATATTGTTTTTGTTTGTGAACACTACAGTGTATTTGTAGAAATGTGCGTAGGAAGAAAAAAATTAATGAGACAAAATTTAAAAGTTTGAAGCAAATACGTTTGCAAATTTGTTTGCTCATTATAACTTCCTAAAATATTATATACGCTTACTTTCATCCTAAATGAAAAAAGATTTTTGCATTTAATTATGATTTTTCAAAAAAATAATAAAACATACATACAAACCAAGTGAAATGCTAAAAAAATATGTTTCTCCCAATTATTAATCAACTATACAAATGTAAAGCGAATTGCTTCGTTTGCTCTCTTTCTCATTTAAAAAGTATTTGTTTTGGTTTTGCTCACGTACAAAACAATTAAAAAAAATTTTAAAAGTTTATGACTTCGTGGAAATGTTTGCGAAATGCTTTGTTTGTTGGCCCACTCTGCATTATTATATTAATTTTTGAAAGCAAATTTACAAGTTTAATGCTTTCAAACAGACAACTTTGATATTCTGTATCAAAAATCTTCAAACAGCTTTCGAGTCATATTTAGAGTTCAGAACATTTTCAGAATATAAAAAAACAACTGGGAATCTAGTGTTTTAGCTCTTACAAGCCACTCAAAATCAAGTGATAAAAGAGATAAAAAGTATAAATTAAACCAAAATGCAGTTATACTTACCATAACAGTAAGTCTTTTTCTTTTCTCTACATTGGGCGCCCGCGGGATCCCAAGCGTTCCCGTACACAAAATTTGGGTAAATGAGAGAAATTTTGAAAGAGTAACATTCTTCTTCTTCATGCAAGAAATAGCCCGTACTTTTTCTTCGGGCTAGTTTGTACAAGTAAAATAAAGCTGTTTAAAAAATAATAGAAAAATGAAAGCTTCAAAAACTAAAAAAAAAATTTCAAAAGTTTAATTAAAAAATATTTATAAACCTGCAGTGAAAGGCTTATATATTTATACATAACTGGCCTTTACAACCCTGAGTCAGGATTACGGCCTAGCTTCTCGCAGCACTCATGTTGTGTGTGTTAATTTTTTATCCATGAGTACCGGAACCTACAGTTTAATGTCGACTCCGAACGATAGACTTGAGAAGCTTGTTCATGGCAATTAATTACTCTCAGAGCTTTTGCCAGAAGACTGCTGAGAGGTAGTCGCCGAAAAAAATTTTGTTTTATATTTCTTTTTTTTAAGATGTCGGAGATTTATATAAAAAAGTTTATCTTTGCCTTAGTTAACATGGATAAGTCGATTTATTATCGTTTATATTTGCGAAAGTACCTGTTCAGTATGCGTGTGTGTGTGACATAAAGTTGTGTTTTTTTTTATTCCTGTGTGAATGGGTAAAATATTTGCTTTTTTGAGTTCCCGTACTATTGGGTAAATTTGGCTCTTATTGAGAGAAATTACTGTTTACTTTCTATTTACCGAACTTTACCCAAAAAGTAAAGAAACACACCTAATATCATATCGGTGGTTCACAATTCTAAGTTGGCAAAACAGCCTCATTAGGTAACCGATTTTACAGTTGATAGTTGTTTTCTGATTAGTCTAGCCTGGCATTTCATCTTAAGTAGATTTGCTTTTGCAAACCACTAAAATTTTTGGAATTTGTTCGTCAGTTTGACATGCAATTTATCTATTTTATGTCATACATAACTTTCCCTCAAGAAGGCTAAATTGAATAAAAATGGATGGTTCTCGTTTACTCTTGCTGATAATGTGTATGTCGTGATATGCCAGACTAACGCCCTGAGATTTATGTAGCTGGTATAGTGGAAAAAGTCCAAATAAATCAAAATCAAAATTCAATAAAATCAGCAACTGGGGTTGTGTCCGTCTACAGTTTTTTTGGAAATATTTTTTATATTTATTTTAAATAAAGGTTACTAAAATTTTTTTTAGCTTTAATGATTAAACAGAATACGACCGCAACTTCAGGCAAAAACGACTCTCAGAGAAAACATGCCCAAAATTAAAACGACGGCCGCAACTTCACGAACGGTTATTTTTTGTTTTTACATTTCTTGTATGTAGTCGCCGTGGTCTAGTGATTAGTGTGTTGGCTCACTAAGACATGAGCCCTGGGTTCGACACCCAGCTCCGACATCTTAAAAAAAAAGAAATATGAAAAAAACAACAACAACAGCAAATGGGTTTGTTTACAAAATGTATGAAATTTAATAAAAGTGTGGTAACATTCTTGAGAGAATTTGTTTCTAAAAATGAGAGCATAAGAAAAATCGCTGTCAAAATAAAATAGATTATATTTCACGACTGCATTCTCCAGCGTTTTTATATGTCAATTTTTATGGAAGAAAACGCCATTCCCCAGTTCTGTTTAATCATTTAAGGTCTTTAAATAACACTGGTCTACAAATTTGGGGAAAAATTGACTGTAGAAACGAAGTATGTTTTTTAATTAATCTGGGTGGGCTGAATTCAAATTGGGCTATTACGTCTTGTTCATTTGTTATAAATATTTTAAAACAAATATTTTAAGTTTAAGTAATTAGTTTTCGTAGAATTTGGCAAACAGGTGTCTAAAAGAAGAAAATAAAAAAATCTGTTTTTCACAAAGCTTTAAAATGTAATTGAAAAATAAATATTTGAGCCTGAAAAATATTTTGTAATCTCTACGTTTGAACCTCAAATTTTTTTTTTTTTTGCTTTGTAACTTTTCATTTAAAAGTTGAAATACTGTTTTAAAATCCCTTTGCCAATAAAAACATTTTCACTTCCTGTCGCTGCTTTGTGTTTCACACTCTTGTTTCTTTTACCCATTTTTTTCTCCCCTTTTCAGGGTTTTGTTTCGTTGCGCGTAAATAATGTTTTACAGACACACAATCAAAACTTTTGTTTGAAATATTTCATTAAATTGCTTTTATTGTTATTGTTGTTGTTGTCTATATGGTGGATCATATTTTTGATTGCTATTACAACTAAAAAATAAAACTAAAATTCCATGTACAAATAACACTCGTTTTATAACAAAAACTTTGATTATTTTGGAAAAAATTTGAAGAGAATGAGCAAAAAGAGAATGAAAATTGAAAGTTTGTGGAAAAACTCATTTTTTGTTAGTATGGCCTAAAGAAAAATTTCCAAATTTTTGTTCAACCTTTTTATATTGAAAAGGGCAAAACGTAATATTAAGAGGGAAAACAATTTTTGGCAAGTAGTGGTGATTTTTGGTTACGTATAGACTAAAGCAATCACTACTATTTGTTGAGGCTTTTTTGATTTCAATTTTAAAATATGTTGTTGCTGTTATTATTGTTGTTAAACATTATTGTTAAACAATTGACATTGAAATACAACAATTTCAACTTGAAAAACAAACACTCGAAAAGAGGAAAGGCCGTAGACAGTCAGATGTTTAAGGCACTTCAACTTAAAGAGCGTGAGTTTGAGTCCTGTTTTGTTTTCAGGGCTAATTGAAATTGCATTTTTAAACAGTTATTTACCTTTTGTCTGACTTTGACAATAACATGAAATGGCCTCCACTTCCCAACAATAAACACTTGAAGTGTGAGTGAAAATACAAAAACTCATTTCACTTACTCACACCCACTTTCTCTTTCTCAAATTGCCTTTGGCTTTTAGTAACACAGAGAGTACAAAAATTCAAAATTTATTCATTCAGAAGTGAGAAATTAATTTGTATTTTGTATGCAATTCATATATCAGGATACGAACAGAAAAAGTACAAAACAAAAGAATTTTTGCGTATGGCCTTGAGGGAAAATGTACAAGCGCAACGTCTGAGTTATTTTTTAATGAAAATTATTTTGTGTTAATTTAAATTATTTATTGGCTAAAATAAATATTTAAACGCAAAAGAACAACCCCAATGGTGATGGAATGTTTTAAATTAAATTATGGTTTTTCATTAACATTAACAAGTAAATATACAAAAATATTTTTTTTTAATTGTCCAGACATTTGTTATCAAAAAATGATTTCACTTGATTTTAAACGAGACATATAAAATAAAAATTCAATACAAAATTTTTTTAGGAAACATTTAAAATCAAAAAAACTTCACAAAAGTAAAGTTGGGAGTAAAAAAATAATGAAATTATTGAAAAACTAAATAATAAAAATTATATGATTATATGATTTCAATAGTATAGCTTGAGTACATCTGCACTGTACTAGTATATCTCTTTGTGGATATTACAAATAATTACCTTGATTATAGCAACAGTATATTAAAAAAACAACACTTTCAAGGAAGAACAACAAGTCTCTGAGAACAACCTTCAAATAGGCTTTGACACACACCTACAGACACGCATTACAACTGTACTCATAATCTCTAATTATTTTTATTTTTCCTTTCTTTTTATAATGGACATTTAATATTCACATGCATGCTCTACACAAGTATTCACATCATCATTGTTTAAGAAAGCAAATCCTTCTTTTTTTTAATCTCTATTTTCATTGAGCTGTTGTTGCTTAAACAGAAATCACAAATCGGAAGCATCAACATTTTTTTGTATTTTTTTTTTTTAATTTGTTTTCATCATTATCAACACTAAGAGAGAATCAGTATCAGCAGAGAGCTTTAATATCAACAGTAGTATCATCATCATTATTTATATTTTATTATGTTTTCTTTATGTTGTTGTTATTCACTATTTTATTTTGTTTTGTTTTTTCTATAATCCTGTTTATATTAGAAAACATACTGTTAGAGAAAAATGTATAAAAAGAGTGAAATAGTAACAACAGTTGATCTGAGTAAGTGTAAGTGTGTGGGAGTGGTGTGCTGTTATAAAGATAAATAAGTTGTGTAATGTTTTTGTTTGTTTATGTACAATATATAAAAACTTTTTTAATATTTATACACATATGGTCAAAATTATAAGTACTCATATACGAAACGTACTACTTGTTCTCCAGATAATTTTCATTTCATGTTTTTTAGTTCACTTATAAGCCAACTTTCACTTATAAAAAAGCTGTTGCGAGGTATATAATTTTTTTTATTGAGAGCAATACCCACAAGGAAAACCCCTACTAATGCTGTGCATTGTATTGGAATTTTTGAAAAGCCCAATAGATATTTTTTTTTCTTATATTACTATTAAGCGCCTTAAGAATGAAACAAATTGCTGTGCATTAGACATTCGCAGCTGTCAAACTGTAGTTATCGAGACAGTACAGAGTGATGCAATTAATAACGAGTCTAGAAGTAAAAACTAGCACTTAAAAATAACAATATATGGATGGAAATTTTACATAATACCATATGCTTTCATTAAAACAATATTTTTTCAAAAGAACAACCCACGAAAGTACAAGTACACACGACATGATGTGAAAAATTGGTTTCAAGCACAAAAGAATCAGGCATACCAGTTTAAATAACGAACATCATTGGTCATCAGTTGGTTAAATAAACTAAGTGCGAAATTTCTTATTACTTAATAATTATGCCGACAAAAATACAGGGTGTCCCCTGGTGTAAATATAGCTTAAGCATTAGATTAACAGCTCATATTTGGTAATCGTGAAGTGGAGACGTGGAAAATAAAATATTCGGTAAACCAATTTGTTTTAATCGTTAAAACATTCTATCAGAATCAATCATCGATTACTGTAACGATGAGAAAGTTACGTGAATACTATTTATAGTGTAGTGAATGATCCTTATGTTATTCATCAGCGTGCAATTTGGCCAGAAGGAATCACTGGACCTTACTTCTTTGAAACCGAAAACGGCGTAATGGTACCTGTCAATGTGGGAGCGATATCATAGTATGATTGAAAACTTTTAATGCCTTGTATCAATAAATTTAGTTGACCTTATTATTAAGTGATATATAAACTTTTTGTTAATCTTGAGGTCAATTAAAATAATTATTATTTCGATATTTCGCTACTTCTCTGCGTAGTTTCTTCAGGAACAACAAATAAATATTTCCTGAAGAAACCACAAAGTTTATATGTATATTACATATTAATGGCACAATTCCATGCATTGGGCGGTGCCACATCGAATACAGCTAGGATTATAATGGAATTACTACGAGACCTCTTTCCACAAAAATTTATTTTAAGGAATTGTCATGTTGATTGGCCTCGACGGTCATTTGACTAATCCGGACTTCTTTTCGTAGGATATCTGAAAATCAAGGTTTTTGCAAACAAACCAGCAAAGCTAAAGCAACTCTAACAAAATATTCGTGATGAAATTAATTAAATACTGCGTGAAATGTGTGAGAATGCAATGAAAAATGTGCTCAAATGGGCTCGTATTTGTGTGGCTAACAGAGGCGGACATTTATTTGATCCCAGCAGAAATTAGTGCTACCAGTAAGCTATTTTGTAAGGGAGAAATTGTGAACAATCACTTACTCGTGCGCATTAATAATGCCTGATTTTTATATGAAATGAGCCACTTTCATAATTGCCGACATTAAATGAAATATTTATCAATATAACATCCCATCCCTTTTATTTAATCAAAAATTATAAACAAATAAAGTAGTATACCTTCCCGGCGGACACCCTGTATTAACCAAATATCAGTAGCAGAACATAATAATGTCAAGAAAAAACTTTTAGTGATGTTTACATACATACATAACTGGCCTTTACAACCCCGTGTCAGGATTACGGCCTAGCTCCTTGCAGCACTCATGTTGTGTGTTTCAATTTTTATCCATGAGTACCGGGACCTACAGTTTTAATGTCGACTCCGAACGACAGACTTGAGAAGCTTGTTCATGGCAATTAGTTACTCTCAGAGCTTTTGCCAGAAGACTGCTGAGAGGTAGTCGCCGAAAGAAATATTTTTTTTTCATGTTTCTTTTTTTGAAGATGTAGGAGCCTGGAGTCGAACCCAGGGCCCATGATGATGATTTTAGTGATGTTTACACACTATTTTTAACAGGCTTTTGTAGAAGGAATTTTTTTTTATAATAGCTGGCGGGAATTTTTTTATGCTTTTAGTTTATAAGTTCTTTTTTGGTTATGCTTTAAATTAACTTTAATAAGTATTTTAATACAGAAATTTTTTTTTTATTTTTATTTTTATTTTTTTTATTTTGTTATCAAGCAAGGGAAAACATACTTGTGCAGCTATTATTTTGACCATTGGTGTACATACTTATTATAATCCAATCTAAAGACAAACAGACAGTGGGACTAAGAAATAAAATGATATTAAATTATGAAACTATAAACTTACATCGTGCCCTTTTGAAGTCGCAAATTCTAAATTTCTGCAATATTTTCGAAATGTTAACGAGTTTGTAAGTAAGTTTACAAAAGTAATTTTTGGTTTTTCCTTTTCACTGTTTTATGTTTAACAAATCTTTTTCTGGCCACTGTTTCTAATGTTTATAATCTTACTTAAGCCATACAAAAATTACTCTTCTTACACAAATTCACATAATCATACACATAATCATACACATTAACATACACATACATGCATTTACAATAATTCTTAACCAGCAGCTCGGTCCATTATAAATAGTTTTTATTGTTTCATACATATTTGTTGTTTTCTTTAGTGTTATTGTATAACATAAACAATTTTTGTGGGTAGTAACATAGAAGAGAGAAAAAGAGAGATTGTGATTTTTTATATTACAGTTCTAACGGTATTCTTTATTATTTAAATCCTACAAAAACAACTAAAAGTAATTCATAAATAAAGGGAATTTTTAAAACAGAAATATTGCATTAAAATGTGAAGCAAAAATGAAACAAAGTAAGACAAGATTATTTATAAATACCAAAAGAGAAAGAGAGAGAGAGAGAAAGAGAGAGCAATGGATAGAATAATAGACAGGATGGTTAAGCTTATAGCAAACGTATAATTGTCATGGTAGTTATATAGTCATGGTGAAGTACCATATACATAGAACAACAAAAACTATGTAAACAATATATACAATAGCAGCAGTAGCAACAGTAGTAGTTGTAAACAAATGTAACAAAAATATTAGATTAACACTTTTTTCTTCTACATATTTTGTTGTAATTGTATGAACAAGTCCATGTGTATGTAAGTATGTATCTATGAATTTGTGTGCGTATAAAATTGTAAAATAATCTTTATTTGTATTTTTGTTTTTATATCAAAAACTATATGAAGACAGCACAAGTATTGTTGCTGTTGTTATGATTTTGTATTATACTTTGCTTTTAAACAAAAGGATAATCTGTCTGTTGTCTTCTAGTGTTGCTCTTAAAGAATTTCTTTTTCTACTAAGTTTTGCATAAAAAATAAATAAAAATTTTATTAAGAAATTTTAAATTTGAATTAAATTGTTTAGTTTTAAAGGCGTTAAAAAAATTCTTTTTAATTCTGGTTTTTAAATATTAAATTTCTTTTTTATATGTATTGCTTTTTTTTATTCCATTTTATCTGCCGAATAATATAATTTTTGTTTCTGTAGCCATCAAGGCAATTAAAATGAAATTACATGGCGATGACACATGTTTGATAACCGCAAATTTGTTATAATACAATAAGAAACGCTTTATCTTACACTCTTCCTTACTCTGTCTCACTCTCTTAGTAACAAATTTATAAAAGAAAATGTTTTTTTTTTTTTTATTTATTTTACTTCCTAACCATTTATAATTCTTTTTATTTTCTATGGTGGTCACTTTAAACAATAGAAAAGCACAGAGACACTTACAAACACTTTAAAAGAGTTTTTATTAAAAAAAAAAATAACTTCCCCACAACAGTGTAACACTAAATTGTCTGACACTGTCTACTGACAATATTATAAAATCTTTATTTTGAAAAACAAAAATGTTTACCATAAACCTGATGTAAATAATTGCTTATAATCTCAGAATACTGAAAAATTTACGAACGAATAGCTGACCAAACAGATTGTTGTCACTACCTCTCTGATGTCTCTCTTTATAATATCGTCATGGTACATTATCTGCCTATTATTGTCTTCAATACTATGGATGCATAATTAGTAGATGCTTCAAAACACTGCTTAGATTGTATTTATAGGGTATGACTCTCCCACCCATACACCAGCAATAAGATCCATGCTTACCGATTCACAGGTTTTGCACAGATTCAATAATAATTTGAAATGCAAACACTCTCACAATAAAATAAATGCATTTAAACAAGAGTAGGAAAATAAACAAAATGAAACGTTTGATCTGATTCTGCTTTGTTCTTTACAATGAGTAAAACAAAAACAAAACAAAAACAGTGAGAGCGATTGTCCCATTTAGTTTTGTATATTGTTTTTGTTTTGAGCACTACAAATACACTAACTCAAATGTGCGTAGGTACAACAAAAAATTAATGAGAAGAAAAAGAAAAAAGAGCAAATTATACGAATTTAACAGAATAACAAAGCAAGCACTTCATTTAGAAAGTATTTGTTTTGGTTTTGCTCATGTAGAATACGATTACAAAAATGTTAAAAGTTTATGACTTTGTGGTAACGTTTGCGAAATATTTTGTTTGTTTGCCCACACTGATTTAAACACAAGTGTATCTATATTTAATATTTTCTGGCCTGAGGAATAAAAATATTAAAACAATTCAAGGCTGAAGCTTTAAGAACAATTTGTGGAGAAATAGAAATATTTTATTTAAAACAATAGTCTTTTAATAATTTTAACAAAATTTTCGTAGATCCAATAACCTTTCACAAAATACATCCCTTTTTTCTCCATACTGTTAACATCACTTCTCTTATACACTTTCTTCTTTCATGTTAGTCTGTATTTGTTTCGAGCATTGTAAAATATAATTGTGTTACAATTACTCCCAGATAGTGTCAAATGCCAGACTAACATATGATACCCGTATACCCTTTTCCCTTAAATTTGCCACCGCCATAGCCACTAAACTAAATGCTACTCTAACATTTTGTCTATAAAGAATTTAAGTGTGGGATTTAAAAGAAATGGCCATTGGTCATCTTCTGTAATATTAAAACTATTAAATGCATTTATTTTATTCAAGCATATCTGGGGAATATGAAAGAGAGACTGGTAAATTAGACACAAGATTTAATATAAATGGAATTTTTAAATTAAGTATAAAAATTACAAAGAAATATGGAAAAAAGGGAATTTTATGATTAAAATAAATGATAAACTTATATTAAGACTTATGAATAATATAACAAAGAAATTAAGTATATTTCCGTAAATAAATTAAAACTTTAAAGTTCAGTTTGGAAATCTTTTTAATATAATTAAGAAATTGCTATAGAAAAAAACAAAATGTTGTATATTTTAGCCCTTTAATTAAAAAAAAAAACTAATGTTTAATTTTTGAATTTTGGTTTTTGGCTTCTTAAATTTGGGTTCAATTTAAGTTCAGCTTTTAAGCCACGTGTGTTCCAAATTTCGTTTAAATCGGTTGAGTATTTTTAAATTTCTTTTAAGTCCTAAACTGAAACTTTTCTTGTCACATGTGGCGTATGACGAATATTAATTAATTTTGAATTAAGAGGTTCAAAGCTTTGCAACTACACAACTCCCCTGAAACTACAGATAAAGACAAAATTTAAAAACATTACTAAAGTAAACATATAAAATAATATTTGTTATTTAGTAGAGAAAAAATATTTAATTTTCTACGAAAACTATCTAAATGGATAAAATAGGATTTATGAAGAAATCTAAAAGCCTTGACATAAAGGCAAAGCAATAAGAATTCAGTATTTCGCTTTCATATTAAAATCGACTCCGAAGGACAGATTTGAGAAGCTTGTTCAGAGCAATCTCAGAGCTTTTGTCAGAAGACTGCTAAGAGGTAATCGCAGAAAGAAATATTATTTTTTTCATATTTTTTTTCAAGATGTTAAAGCTGTTGTTTGAACCCGGAGCTCTTGCCTTAGTAAGCCAACACATTAACCAGGTGTAGGTTCAGAACAGTATATTTGTGGTGTCGAAATGTCAAAAATTTTCCAAATTTTTTGTTTGCTTCTTACATAAACACTATTAGTGTTACGTTTGGACTTTCTTTGAATAAATATTTGTTCTAAAAGAATATTACTTTTGATATTTGTCCCTTTTGTTTAAACATTTTAATTTTTTACTGGCTTCTTTAGAAAACTATTTTCCATTTTTACGCCCATTTGACCTTCAAGTCTTTTTGTCTTTTACATTTTCAGTACATTGAATTGTAAAATATTGTCTTTAAGACTAAATAGAAGTGCTCTTGCTTTAAATATTTTGGTTTTTATACTGGTTTAGCTCTTCTCTTAAACGACATAAAAAACGTAATAATTTATTTGCCTATTTATGCCTTCAAGTGGGCGTTATTAATGTCTGTTTCAAAATTAGAAAAAAGAAGTAGAAAAATTAAAAGGAATGAAATATAAAATAATAAATGAAAACAGTTTCTTATTTTTTTAAGTAAAAAGAAGAAAAATAATAATACTGGTATTCATAAAAAACAAAATAAATTTAAAATTTGAGTTAAAAATTTTTCATACTATTTTCTTTTAAAACAAATTTTAAATCTATTTAAATTTTTATGGGAACATATTGTAATCTATGAGGCTTAACCTGAAGACTTGGCATTATTGGACTTGAGACAAAAATCATGAATGGCAAACCCAGGAGAATTAACAACATTAGCACCGATAACATCATGATACATGGCCAACCATTGTAGTATCTGCTATCTAGATATTATAATGACAAAGAATGTCAGGCAGAAAAAGATGTAAAGATGTAAAGGCGGAAGTAATTCCAAGAACTAGAAAAGTGCAAACTTACATTAAAAATTTCGAAAATAACATCAGCAAAATGTGTAAGATTGTGTTACTTTGTGGAACTTATATGCTCACAAAGAGAGTAATGAAAAACGCAAATCTATTTAAATAAAAATCGATGTTATTCGTTGATCATCGAATCAGTTGAGAACGGCTAGACCGATTTTGGCAATTTTTCTTTCTAATGATAGTCGTGATCCATTTTAAGTTTTCATCAGGAGGAAAATTTTTTCTATTTATCTCTAAATACTGATTTTTGAATATCTTCAGAACGGTTAAAGCTAAAGTTTCGGCATTGAGTCTAAATGACGTCATGGTTAAGGCAAATCATCAGTCAGTGAGGGGGCAAAATTGGGCAAGTGGGCGTGACACCTCCCATACAAGTTAAAATTGATTTCTTTATATATACGTATCTTTAGAAGTGTTGAAGTTAAAGTTTCTAAATTTGGTGTGTTTGTTTTCGTAGTCATGAAAAGTTATCAGTAGAAAAAAGAGCGGACGAGTAGACGTGGTAGCTTCCAGACAAACTAACTATTGAATCAGTCGAAAAATGTGGACAAATGATAATGGTATAGCGAAGCATGCCGGGTTTAAGCTAATTTGTAATAAAACAAAGCGATTATAAAATACTTTCTAGCAAAATGAAAATGAAGCAACACTATATTCCAATTAGAGTTTGATTTGTGCGAACCAAATAATGCTTCAAATTCTTAACATCAAAGTCATAGCATCACTTTTCTCAGTAGCGACACCTAGCATTTATTACAAAAAGTATCATATCATACATACATACATAATTTGTCATTACAACCCTGGTTCAGGGTTACGGTCTAGCTTCTAGCAGCACTCATGTTGTGTGTGTCAATTTAATTTCGACTCCTAGCAACAGACTTGCGAAGCTTGTTCAATTAGTTACTCTTAATTACTCTTTTACCAGAAGACTGCTAAGAGGTAGTGGCCGAAAGAAATACTTTTTTCATATTTCTTTTATCAACATATCAGAGCTGGTGTTTTAAGCCGGGTCTCTTGTCTTAGTAAGCCAAAACACACCTACTAGACCACGGCGACTACTGAAACAAATATATCATATTGTCTACACTAAACTCTTGATTATATATTGAAATCTAATTCTGAAACTCTGTTATCTCGAAACTCTAAATTACCAAGGCTGTAATCCCAAAAAAAAAAAATATATAAAAAAAAAACACATTTTTTTAAAATTCTAAAATTCTGAAGTCCTGAAATTCTGACACCCTAAAGTCCTATAATTTTAATATTCTCAGATTTAAGCTCCTGAAGTGTCATAATATAAAAATGATTAATTTTAAAAATTTATTTGTGGTTTTAATTTTTCAATTTGAGAAGGCCCGAAATCTATTTTTATACATAAACAGGCCGTTTGACTATAAAAATCATGAAATCTTTAAATTAGAAAAGCTTTGTAAATTTATTCATTTCATATCTCTACATTTGTTTTAAAATCTTAAAACATTTTCACACTTTCCAAGCTGTTCCACCTTAACCATTGAAAACAAAAAACGAATTATCAGGAGAAAGGCTCCACACATTGGGAAGTAGCAGAGATAACAGCTAAACCTACTTATGGAAGGCACTCACCACACACAATCAACATTAGACTCGTGTAGTACATGAAAGAATTAGTTCAATTGAACTCCTCGCACAAGCGGCCTAACAAAGCCGGTCGTAACAGTCAGCTTTTTTAGTTCGTTAGTTCTTTAGGTCTTTCTAGTTCTTGTTCCTTTTTAAGCTTTTTATGTTTTCTAATTATTAATTTTTTTCGCAATAAATTAAATAAATTTTTCTAACACAATAAATTTTATACACTAATATACATATTTTTAAATTATATGACAGCAAAGGAGCAGTAGAACTAGATGATTAAACTAGTTCATTTTTCTTCTTTGAACTAAAAAGGGCGCTCATATAAATGAACTTTTAACACAAGACTAATCAACATGCAGCGATGAGGAAATTGCTGTTCATCATTCAAGGGTGAAGGTATAACATTGACCCTTGAATGATCATTTCACTGCAATTTGTCTCATTCCTAAAGCGCTTAATAGTAATAATAAGAAAAAATATATGTCTATATACAGTCCTTTCAAAAAAATTCCAATACAATGCACACCATCAGTAGGAGTTTACCCCTGAGTATTGGTCTCAATAAAAAAAAAGAAACATCAATTGATAATTTCTTAAACTTCAAAATCTTGAAATAATTTAAGAATAAAATCAAATATATGGCTTAATAATGCTTATAGGCGACAAAATGACGTCACTTAATAATAATTTTTTTAATTTTTCTTTAAAAATTGCACAGGATTTAAACATTATCTCTGCTAAATAAATAGTAAAATGTAAACAAAATTTGAAGGTGTTTGTTTCTTTTTTTTTTTTTAATTAACAAATTATCGTCCCATTGTTATTTCTTTATGGTCTTTTAATAAATTTATCAACCATATCTAATAAATAAATTTATTTCAAAAGAATGCGATAAAAAAAAAAATCAAAATCAAAAACAAACAAAAAGTACCACTCTTTACATTAATAAAGAACTGGTGTGTTCAGTACTTATAAAAGTGATGCTGTGACACTTAAATGTCAGTGTTTTACATGTGATTTGCTTGTTGCGAGTTGCTTGACAGGGCTTTACTTTGAAATGCTATGGTTGGCTGATTTGATGATGACTAGACCAGGCAATCAACCAAATAGACTGACAACCATCCAGTCAGTAAATAGTTATGCATTCTGTTTATACAGAAGAATAGCTAAGCTCGACAGACAGACAATTTAAACAGCGATATAGAGAAAGGGCTACTATAGATGTGTAATCATGCTTTGTTGTTCAGTTTTGTTTTTTTTTTATTTGTTTTAGTTAAAGTTGAGCAAAGGCCCACAACATTTTTATCTTTGTCAGTAACAAGACAATAGAGGAAAA
The DNA here is from genome assembly GCA_963576795.1 of Metopia argyrocephala. NCBI lineage: Eukaryota > Metazoa > Arthropoda > Insecta > Diptera > Sarcophagidae > Metopia > Metopia argyrocephala. The sequence goes on along the minus strand of OY756208.1, from coordinate 166,799,806 downwards.
TGATAATCACACTAAAACAAAACTATAATAGTGACGGGATGAAAAATTGAAACTAAAAAGAGATACAGTAGTTTAAAGCCCAAACGCACATACTCGTACTATGCTTGTACAAAAACATAAAAAAAAATTTATTTCTGCCACTCACTACTCTACTCCATGAAGGAAGGCTGAACAAATAAACCAACCAACTAGACAACTATTTTAGCCATAAACTTTAACGACTCTACAAAGTGTTGGTTAAACAACAACAACAACACTGTTATTAGAAATCTTTTTAACTGCAACGAAATGCCTTCTCTACAATAATTTTAAAGGCAAAAGATGTAGAATTTTATTGGAATATAGAATTTTTTCTATTTTTATTTTTTATTTAGAAAGAAAAAAATTGTAAATACGTTTGGATAAGACTAGAAAGTTATAGTGCCCCTTTACTTAACTCTTAGAGAGGCTCTTGGTTTCAATTCACACGAGAGATTTGGGTCTACAGCGTTTCTTTTGGAGCTTAAAGAAAAAATGCAAAATTAAATGTATAGATCAATTAACATACAGCATAAGCCACGCCAAAAAATGTAAAATGGATTTCAATTAACAATGAAAGTTTTACTCTAAAAACAAAATTAACAGTTGGTTGGCTTTGGTGCTGATCAACAACTCCAATTAGAACCCACTCGCCATTTCAAAGTTAACAGTATCAAGTAATATATGAAAATATATTTCTCTTGGCGACCACCTTTTAGAAGTATTAGGACAAAAGCTCTGAGACTTTTGCTAAGAACAAGCTTCTCAAGTCCGTCATTCGGATTCGATGTTATGCTCAAGGGCCCGAGCATATAAATTGACGCACACATTACGGGTGCCGTGAGAAGATAGGCCGTACCTCTAGAATGGATTTAATGCATAATTATGTATGTTTTCAATTAACGAATTAGTACTTTCGAGTTTTGCGACAAAAAAAAAGTCAATTAAAATTTTAATCTCATCGAACTTATGTTTTTGAATAATATAAATAAATAAATGTTTGTGCGTATGTAGATTAATAAAATTATTTGCGATAATTTACTAATACCAAATAATTGTTTAATTGAAGTTTTACAGACAAAAACTTTTAAATTTTCTAAACTAAGAGTCGTCTCTCTCAGAGCAATGATTGGTATGTTAGGAGAGGCAGTAGTACTTGGTAGTTATTGTAACTTATGAAGCCCTGATTGTTCTGATTTGTTGTTCTCAAATCTAGCGTTCGAAGTCAACTTTACACTGTAGGTCCCGGTCCCCCCGGGGATACAGTTAAGGCTGCTGATGATTACGTCCCGTCAGTGGCCTGTTTTCCCCGGGGAATATGGAGTTCACCTAGCTCTGGGTGGCCTGGCACTCGCTATAGCCAGAGATGTTGGTAGTTTATTACTGACCATCTCAGGGACTGACCAGAGACGCCTAAACTAATCTGGTACTACGGGCATCAGGGAGCCCCCGGTTAGCCTGGCCTCCCCTGTCATTCGAGAAGTGAGGCTAATCGGCCTGATGGTTTGGGTGCGGCCCTTCGAGGAGTACACGTAGTGTGTGTGGTAACGCTAGATGGTTAAAAACATCTTAACAAGGGGGGTATTACTACCCAGGCAATGGTAGCACTACTTTCTAATTCGTTGTTCATTGGCCTTCTTGTAAGGTATGGCTTCGAATGGCGGTGGTTGGACGCATTGTATTCAACCACCGTGGTTAGTCTCTCTCGGTCCCAACTTCTAAGAAAGTATGTTGACCCTATATTTGTTTCAAGACAAACGGTCAAAGTTAAAGGAATAATAGCTCTGATAGTTTCCCCAATAAGGAGCAGCCCTGAACATGGTTTTGCGTCTTTTGTAAGTGTTTTTGACATTAATAGAAGAATAGGCTTTGAAGGAGAATAATGGAGAACAAAAATTTGCTGTACCTCGATGTTTTAAATAAAAAAAAAATAAGAGGTTCCCGCTCTAAAAACCCGCCCCCTGACATTCCACCCTATCCGCCTTTGGCTTTGGCATCAAACGAATGATCAGGAGAAAGCTCCACTTACTGGGAAGTAATAGACAATAGTAAGCAAGGATCGTAACCTATCAACTTAGCAAAGATCCTCACCACTTCACAATATAATACACAATTATCATCGACAGATGGCGTCCCCTGACATTCCACCCTATCCACCTTTGGCTTTGGCATCAAACGAATGATCAGGAGAAAGCGTCCCGTACTGGGAAATACTTAATAGACAACAGTAAGCAAGGATCGTAACCTACCGACTTAGCAAAAATCCTCACCACTTCACAATATACACAATTAAAATCGACAGATGGCATAATTGCTATTGATCGTTTCAAGGGTGAAGATATAACACTGGCCTTTAAGTGATCAACTGATAGCAATTTGTCTCATTGACATAAAAAATATATCTATAAAAAATTCGATGTATCTATCTTCGACATTCCAATACAATGCACAATCATGAGTAGGGGTTTACTCCCCTGAATATTGGTCTTAACAAAAAAAAATATTTGGGGTAATCACTCTTCGTTGTCTAGCTAGTCTGGCTAGTCTTGTATATATAGCAAATCTAGAATATAAGCCCATGTTTTTGTTATTTAAAGAGAATTGCTACGTTTGCAAGACTTGTCAAGGAGTTCTCAATGAAGAGTGATTACTCGTATTGAAATCGGAACAAGACGTCAATTTAAAAATTTATGGTATATTACAACTAAACAGCTCAGACTAATTTAGACTGGTGTACAGCTTTTCAGTGTCGAATCCGGTAAAATTCAGTAGCGGCACAAGTTAGTTCTCACGAACAATACTTCTAAATCTAAATTCTATCGCGAAAAATTTAATTTTTCGCTGACATCTTTCATGAAATTGTTTTTAAAAATTACCACAAAAGTCTTCAACAGTACTGGCTCTTTCTGGCTTAGTATTTATTATTTTTTTTTTTGTTTTCTTTTTTTTTAAGAAAATAAAAAAAGAAAATCTCAAGCAAGTGATTTATATTTAAATGACGCTAATGATTAGATATGGTAGAGATGGTAACATATGCTGTAAGGATTTAAATGTTAACGATTTATCTGTATTGCTTAACAGCTCCTTTAAAAGCAAAATAGGCTCTTAAGTTTTTATAATAAAAATACAAATAAAAATAAACGAGATCTATGAAAACTCCTTTTACTGTCCCTTTATTGTGGCAATAAATTTAAACTGTTTTCTTATTTTTTGTTTTTATTTAATTTTTATATTTTCCTCATCAATTCCTACCATTTAATTTTATATCTTTCATATAAATAAAAATAAAAATAAAACAACAAAACGCTTTATTCATTATAATCATTGTTATGTGCAAAAAACAAAAACCAAAAACAAAAAAACAAAAATGACATGTTTTCATATTAAAAAGTCCGTAACCAAAAATATAAACGAAATTAATTTTCCCTTAAGAAAATGAAAAAAAAAAATAAGAAAATATTTATACAAGAAATAAAAAATGTCTGACGATAATGATGATGTTCTACCTTTTTTTATATATTTTTACAAGAATAATAAATGACCCGCCATAAACACATAATGTTGCCAACACCCATTCTAGTGTTCCCAATTGTTATGGGGTAGCGTTAAAGACTACTTCGTATGGAGGAGAAAATCATAGCAACTTAAGTGTTGTTTTGGTTTCATTACTTTCAAAAAATATTGGCGATTTATTTGAATGCAAAAATAGCGGGCCGACTTTTTCGAATTTTGTATACAGTTTGCATTGTTTCGCTACAATTGAGACTGACTTTAGATTTGTAAATCTTTTTGGGTACTAATTTCTCCTTAACTTCTTTGTGCCTTTCTTTTTTTTTATTTAAAACCAATACTCAGAGGTAAAGCTCTACTAAATGCAGTGCAATGTATTGTAATATTGAATATATAGATTAAGATAGATTGATAGATGTTAAGCACCTTATGTTAATGGGACAAATTGCAACTGTTATACTTTCACCTTTAAAAGATCAACACCCATTGCCCCATCTGGATAGGATACTTTTTTTGTGGAGAGTCAAGATTAAATGATTTTATACGCCTTTCTACGATACTATACCTATAATCTCAGTTCCACAGAGAATGAAGATATCGGTGAAACAGTTTGGCATACAAACAGAAACTTGGCGATATAAAATGAAGCTGCCATATCAAGCTTCCTGGGTAGAATTCATTGTAAGCGCTACAGTCACTTATTGTGGGAGCGACAAAAAACGCCGCCACACATTAGTGCAGATTCTCCGTATAGGTAGAAGTATTACATAACAAGTGTTGCGCCAATTGTGTATTTCGCACGTCTATCAAAAAAGAATTAAAATAGAGGATTTCCATAAAGCAAGTTACTGGCAAAATTTGCAACGCATCTAACGTATAAAAGTAGAGAAGCTTTTAACTTTTAGATGCGTTGATAGTTGAACAGTTGACTTGCATTGTATATTGTAGCCGCTATAAATGACGTAACGTACACTATGTATTTGTACCTTATCTCTATCATCTTTAGTATAGAGAAATTGAGCAAATGGTCATACTAGAACTATTCTTCTGAATACTATTTTGATAAAAGATTCGAGTTAAAAGTTCAGAAAGACCTACAAGATAAATTGTGACATTAGATCTGGTGTTTACTCAACACACAGACTTTATAATAGATCAAAAGTTTTTCGGGCAGGCATTTTGCCCAGTGTATACTATAGCCTTACGTCTTATATATCGTGTACAATTTAACGGCTCTTTTTTTAAACACATACTTCAAAATCCCGGCTAGTGAGCCTCTTTTTGTAATTTGTAGAAAAACCAAAAAGCCAACAAAGTGGCTTCTGTGGAATCATTATGTAATCCTGGATGTCATCAGGCATGGGGTCGATTCAAAGAGCTGTTTGAGAATAACAAAAAAAAAAAGCCAATTGCAAGTGAAAGACTATAATATCCTACAAAATTTTAGAGCAGACTTGCTCTTAATATGACATCAGACACACTATATTGTTCATTAATAAACAGTGGCCAATTGAAAATCATGCCTCACGACTGTCGTAAAATGTCCAGATTTTCTAAACTACCGTCGTAAATTCTTTGACGACTGTGTGTCGTCAGTGTACTTACACCACAACAAGAGCTGAGTATGTTAATTGACAGGTAAAATATCTGCGCAGTGGTCTAGTAGTTAGTGTGTTGGCTTACTAAGACATGAGCCTTGGGTTTGACACCCAGCTCCGCCATCTTAGAAAAAAAAATCAAAAAATTATTTCTTTCGGCGACTACCTCTTAGCAGTCTTTTGGTTAAAGCTCTGAGAGTAACTAATTGCCATGAACAAGCTTCTCAAGTCTGTCGTTCCTAGTCGACATTAAACTGTAGGTCCCGGTACTCATGGATAAAAATTTACACACACAACATGAGTGCTGCGAGAAGCTAGACCGTAATCCTGACACAGGGTTGTAAAGGCCAGTTATGTATGTATGTATGTATGTATGTATGTATGTATGCATGTATGTATATATACATATATGTATGTAAAATATCTGCTCATAGTTCATCTCCAATCAAGAGTAACAAAAATTTAAGCATTTTTAGGTTCCAGAACAACTGATAATTTCTGTTTGATTAAATTAAAAATTTGTGAAGAGTCCACTGTTCAATTACCATCCACTCTTGGGCTATAAATTCTTATTAACACTACGTATGTAAGTATAGAATTTTTGGTTTGTTTTCATATTTATTTATTTCTATTAATTTTCTTTTGTACTTTATTTTTATATAATCATTTAATATATTCCAGCCAGTCTCAGTACTCCCTACCTTTTCCTTTTTTTTTCATACTTTTTGATGAATTGCTCAACATAAACACCAACCAGCAAAGCATTTATTTACATGGGCCAGTAGTATTTCTATAAATTATACACAGAATACAACTTTCGTTAAAGCAGTTACAAGCCTAGTGGTATATTTTGGTTTTGTATTCCCTTAAACAACGCATTAAGAATATTTCATTTGTTTGTGTGTGTTTTGTGTTTTTTTTTTTTTTAATTTCTTTAAGTGGAATAAAGCGTGTTTGGGACTGGCAGCCCCAAATCATAAATTTCGATTGAGGCATAAATTTATTTCGGCCTACAGTAGGTCTTATAATTCGTGGTTATTTTCCAAAAAAAAAAAACTTACCATTAAAGCGGGGTAACATTTCCGTTTCCGTTTGTGTATTTTCACTTTTTTTTTTCTTTTGTAAATTATTATAACGGCAAAAACTACTCAATCAAATGTGAATGTAAGTGCATAAGTGCGTTTGGCTTGGTGTATGTGTGTGCGTTTGTTATTTGGCAAAGAGGAGTAAACATTCCAAAAACACAGCCGTCTCTCCCTGTTGTAGAATTTTTTGACAGCCTGACAAATGACCATTTGATGGTAATTATGTGTAGTTGCTGCTATTTTTTATTTTATTTTTTTAATACAAAAATAGTGCCAACATGACGACAATACCACAACGCCAGTAAGCCAAAAAATATTTTTTTCTTAACAAGAAGGTAGCGTTAATAGTTACAGCAAAATCAAATTGCATAATAAAAAAAAATTAAAGCAAAAATTTATAGGCGGTAAAATTTGATTTTTCGATCAGCCATACCATAAACCAAATGCAACCTTCAATGTCGTACATAATTATAGATGCAGGTTTTAATACTTTAAGGCAAAAATAAAAGTCTTGAATTAATTATTGCATAGTAATACGCATGACTTTTATTTTTGCCTTAAAATATTAAAGGTTAAAAAATTACTTTTATTTTTAGAGTAAAATAATAAAAGTCAAAAATAACTTTTAATTTTGCCTTAAAAAATAAAAGTCAAAATTAAAAGTTATTTTTCGACTTTTATCAAAAAAGGCACAAATTTAAAAGTCATACAAAAATTTGCATGTACATCACCTATGCATCATAATGATACCAACCAAAATTTTCTACGATCATTTTTTATGTGTGCTTTTTTGATGTAAAATTTTGAAAATAACAGTTATTTTCTGTCCCTGTTTAAAGCAAGAAATTCTAATTTAAAAAATTATTTAATTTTTTTAATAGCAAATAGTGAATCCTTTAACAAAAAAAACTCTTTATTTAAAAATGGTTGCCCTCAAATTTCCTTCTTAGTATTTATGCCCTTACATTTGCCCCTAAATGAAATAAAACTCTATAAACCTGGGGGAAATTCCTTATACTGGAAACCCTAGTTTGGTGGTTTTATTTAAACTTAAAGTTAAACTGCTGCTAATCAAATATTTGTTATTATAAACAAGTTTTTAATGTAAATCCTTTAAAACAGAATTATAAACCAGGGACCGTATCGGTTATAAGTTATGTATATCGAAAAACTTTTTTTTTATGGTTATTTTGAGAGTTTTTCCAAAAAAGGTCAGCAGAAAAAGTTATTTTTCAACGGAAAAATAAAAGTTAAAAAAAAACTGTCAAAAATTGAGTTTTATTTTCTCGTCATAAAATAAATAAATATCATTTTGTGAGTTTTATTTTTCAATCAGAAAATAACGCTCAACGGAATTTCTATTTAGGAGTTTTATTTATTTTTTCGGTCATAAAATAAAACTCGTTTTTATGAAAAAAAATTTTTTACACCTAATCCTGATTTGACACATTATCGCCTGCAAACTATTACAAATGTCATTTCTATCATATTTTGTTCCGTGCCGAACGTCGTAGGAGACGCAGTCATCGAACTCGCTTTCACCCTCCTAGTCAAATATTTGTAACATTTTTAGCAAGTTCCGGCCATTATCGGTTGTAATTGTGTAAATTTGTTTTTTTATTAATATTAAAGCACCCTAAAACTCGTTCAGCTTGAGATTTTAGGTATTCAGCTATAAAAACAATAAAACAAAGATACCACAAGCAACGGTATTAGATTAAAAATAAAATGTGTATTAAAAACGAGTTTTATTTTATGACAGAAAGAATAAAACTCCTAAATAGAGTTGACGGAAAAATAAAACTCGAAAAATAACGGTTATTTTCTGATTGAAAAATAAAACTCAAAAATAAGTTTTATTTTATGACGGAAAAATAAAACTCACTAATTTTTAAAGGTTTCATCTAACCTTTTATTTTTCCGTCCAAAAGTAAGAGTTAAAATCCGATTAATGATCATTTTTACAAGATCACTACAGATTCTGTGAGAGCTCTCCAAGACGATTAATTTGGTATATAACATCATATATGTTGTCGACTCTAATACGATGATTTTTTTAGTTAAATTTTTAAGCAATAACTGTTATTTGCGGTCCCTGTTATAAAAATAAACGAAATTAAAGTGTTTCTTAAATATGGAAAGTATTGCTTGTGGGAAAAAGTCTCCTGACGAGTCTCTTGAGCAAAAACGAAATAGCCATAAAGACATGCTTATCCCCATAATATTGACCCAATACATTGCTATATGACGACAAATATTTTTTTGGTTATTAAAAAGTTACTTTTACTTTAAATTTCCGTATTACAAAAGTTATTGTAAGCCATTTATATGAACTTTAAATATTTTTAACTCTTAAAGATTATTTATATTTATTTTATTTTACTTTAGAAAAAAAATTAATTCTTTATAAAAATTTTTGATAGGAAAATCTATTTATAAGTTTTTTTTTAACAAAAATGAAACAAACATTGTAGATACCATTTAGAAAATGTTTCTTTTAAAAAAATAATTTTTGCTGAAATTGTAATCATTGCTTTGCTTTTCCTCCCCAACAAAGTTGACCATTTATAACAAGGTTTTAGGTTTATAAAACGAAACTTAGCTTTCTTAGTATCTTCTCTAACAATTATATTACAAAACAACAACAAAAAAAGTATAACAATTTCTTGTATAACCCCCTAAAATAACATGACAGTTAAACATGTTCATAGAAACTCCCTTTAATTGTAAGTTTTTCAAAAAAAACAAACAAAAAATTCTTATGTTTGCAAGTTTTTAAAACAAAATCATAAATATGTTGAAGAAAGGGAAGGGTTAAGCAGAGGTAGATGTTTCAAGATTGAAGCAAAAACTTGCCAGTAAAACAGCAAAATAGTTTGTTGGCAAAATAAAGAAAAGTTAACAATAAAAATTGATAACCAAAGTTACCTTTTCTAAAGAAAGTTATAGAATATACAATAGAAGTACAAAAATTCAGCCATTGCCAATACCAGTTTGCTTATATGAATAGATTAGAGAGCATTGGGGTCTTTCCCTTAATTAGTATAAGCAATTCATGTCAAGTTGGCATGTAAAATTATAGCATTTTTCGATAGGTTAAGGATTTTAGCTGTAGCTAACATTTTGAGTAAATTTATTATTATTTTTTTTTTTAATGTAGCTCCTTAGTTTGTTAGTCCTTGCTAAAGAGAGCCAAAGTAACATTTTTTATCTCAATTTTAAAATTTCCGTAAATTTCCTAAATTTAAATGGAAATAACCCACATATGCTTGCCAATTTTATAAAATTTTAAACTCATAGAAAATATTTCAAATAGTTTTGTGGCTAAAGGTATAAACGAAATTAAACACAAAAGATAATAATGGATAAACACACCAAAAATTAAATAGAAAAGAAAAAAAAAACAGGAGAAACTAACAAGAGTTAAAGAAAATTACAAGAAAAACTTCCGCTTTTGCTCATTATCCACAGTTTACAGTTGCAGTTTAAAAGTTTGTTTTTTCTAAAACGACAACTTCCGTTAAACAGTAATGGTTACAAAACCAAATACTCCCTTGTGTTTTTACACTTTTACTCTGAAAAGGTAAACAAACACTCACTTATGCAATATCTTCTCAACCAGCAAAGAATTGCAAACAAACAAAAAAAAATACTCTTAAAACCACATGCTAAAGCCACAACCTAAAACAGAGAAAAAGAAATCTAACCAACACCCGCTCTAATACAAAATGCCTGGTTATTTAAGCAACTGCATATTAAAGACCAGTATAGACAACAATAGTTTTGGTAAAGTTATAATAGTATTAAAGCAAGCTCTCCTTGCCTTACCTCTATGATGTTGAAAGTACAATACAAAGAAGCAGTTATTGTTTGTCCAGTAGACCAAACTAACGAACCAAACCAAAACCCGAACCACAGACTAGCCATTGTCTTTAGCACCCTTAACCTGTAAACATATGGCACAGGTATGGCATAAGATAAACCCACTCTCTCTCTCTCTCTCAGTTGGAAATTTTAAAACAGTAATAAACGGAAGTTTTTACTTGTTAAACGGAGATGCACAAAATGTGCTTTAAAAGTTCTTGTTTTACTTGTACAACAGAGTTGAAACAACAACCATTTTAAACAGATTTTTAGAGTCAAAGAAGTAAGAGAGTTACAAAGAATAAAACAAACGATAATAGGGAAAATTGTTAACATTGCAATGTGTTTACAAATGTTTATGCAATACAATTTGTAAAAATTGGTAAAACTCATTTTAAAAAACTATTTCAAGTAGGCGTGGCAATTTATTTATTTTTTTTAATTTACTGAGGATAGTCGCCTTAGTCTAGTGGTTAATATGTTAACTTACTAGACAAGAGCTCCGTGCATCTTGAAAGACAGAAATATGAAAAATTATTTCTTTCGGCGACCACCTCTTAGCAATCTTCTGGAAAAAGCTCTGAGAGTAACTGATTGCCAAAACAAGCTTCTGAAATCTATCCTACGTATTAGAGGTTAAACTGTATGTCCCGGTACTCATGAATAAAAATTGATGCACACGACCCAGGTGCTGCGAGAAGTTAAGCCGCACAGTGTGACAGCCCCATAGTAACCGGGGCAAAAAATGGTTTTTGGCGTGTGGTCCAATTTGGATGAAATTTTCACAGTATATTAACAGGTATATGAGTAACAATTCCTTGAAATTTCAGCCTTATAACTTCATTACTTTTTGGTCTAGAGCAAGTCAAAGTTGAGGTATTACAACGCGCTTGAAATATGTTAGTTTAATATGTAATATTCAAAAGCTTATTAATAAAAAAATACATAATAAATATAACTTTAAACTATTTTTTTATGTAATTTAGTTGTTGTAGAATGAGTATACGAAAAATAAATTAAAAAAAAAAACACAAACAAAAATTTCTTAACAACAGAATTGTGGTGTAAAAATTGATCATTTTGCATTTTCAATGGACTAGGAAATATAGAGCAGCCCCTCGCCCTAGGTGCAGACTTATACCAAATGAAAGATTGAAGTCTCAGCTTTCAGTTAAAGGAAAGAACATATAGCAAAAGTTTGCAAAAGTACTTTAAACATACAAAAAACCGCAAAAAATAAGCATTCTGTCGCTATACGCATGTTAGCATGCAATAGCATGTTTACAACTTTTTACTTTTATTTTTTTTTTTAATTGTTTACAATTTTTTATATTAATTCATTTAGAATGAGAATGAAATTGAAAAAATTAGAATACCATGATGATATTAAAAAATTCTTGATAGAATGAAAAACAAAATTTTTCTTTTTTATTGCATTTCAATGGAAGGTGGGCGTAATAGTGGGCGTGTTAGTGTAATTTTTGCATGAAACATTTTATATGATATAAATTACAGTAATATCAAATTTGAAGGTTGTACCTAAAATATTTTAGAAAATATGGCACTTTTTATGTTGAGGTTGTATGGGTGGTGGGGGTAAAAGTAGGCCAAAGTTCAAAAATTTTTTCCGATAATATTTGTAACAATATGACATTCAAGTATACCAAAATTGAAAGTTATACCTAAAGTATTACGGACAATACGGCAGTTTACAAATTTCCATCGTATGAGAGGTGGGCGTAAAAGTGGGCGGATTTTCTTAATTTTTTTTTTTAAACTGGAATTGTCAAAATAATCTGTGCAAAATTTTAGAGCTCTACAATAACTCCTTGTATTTAATGCCGGCGTTGTCACACTGTGGGCCGTAGCTCCGATCCAAGGCGTTGGAAGCACTGAACAGGACAATATCTGGAACAACTTACATACATACATACATAATTTTGTTACGATCTACGGTCTCATAGCAACCAGGCTGTGAGTGTCAGATTTTTATCCATGAGTACCGGGACTTACAGTTTAAAGTCGACTCCGAAAGAAAGATGTTGTCTGCACCTGGAAAACCAGTAGTCACTAAATTTATTTTGCAAAGTTAAGCTAAAGCATGGCACGGCTCAACAGGACTCTCTAGCTTCAAACCTAGCTCGAGATGGAATTTATAGGCACATAAGCCAAAATCTTTACTTAAATTTGTCCATGTAGTCAAAAGAGGAAGATCAACATTTTGAAAACAATAAGGTATTGAAATTTCCTAGACTTTCTTTAAAATTTCGTGCAATATTGTTTTTGGTAGGCACATATATTTATTATATTGATACGTTTGAATTGAAGAGAGTAAAACTAATGCGAAAATAATCAATAACTGAAAAATTATTATTTTGACTGTAAAATAGTCAAAATCCTTTATGAATTTCATGTACATATTTTTTTAAGTAAATTTCCACAATTTGGAAGAGCTATTCTGACGTCAAACAAACCTTACAAATCAGAGTTGCCGCTACCTATAAAAACTATATGCAGCTAAAAAAACACCCTATATATTAGTTTTCATTCTTACTAATATTTTTCTTTGACTGAGTAAAAAATGTTTTGTTGTATGCAGGCAACTTGTGCATTGAAAACAATATGATTGATTAGTACAACAAATCCAAGTCCACACGAGTAAACAGTATTAAACAACAAGGCAGGCAGACATGCTACCAACAACAATTAGAACAAAAGTAACAACAACAACAACATCTAAACATGTTTTCCTTCAGCACACTGGTAAAAACATGGCAATTTAGCATTAAAAAGAAAAGCAGCCATTTATGAAGAGTTATGGAAAACAGGACATGAACTTGTTATGAAAAACGGAGGTTATGAAAAATACTATCATCCTTCCGGTCTAGCAATGGTATTATTGAGTAGTATGCCTATGAATTTAAAAAAAAAATTGTCTTTTTTTTTAATGATGATTAAAATCGTCGTAAAAAAACGTTTTAACGACATCTTCTTGCAGTAGAATTGGGTAATTGGCAATGATCCTTGTTAAGTTATAAGACTGGTTATAACGTCTTTTTTTTTCTTTCTCTCTTTGTTTGTTACAACATACAGGCATAAGGTCTTTAACAGCTTTATAATAAGCATTTACTATTACCCTATAAATATTGGAATTTTGTTTTTTAAAATATCAGTTTTCGGACTCCTTGTTTTCTTCGTTACGTTTTTATCTTGTTAAGTTATAATGCAGTGTTGAGTTTGTAACCATGACAAAATAGAATATTAAACAGGACCTTTTTCCTCTGACAGATACGTGTATGTTTGTTAGGATGGTTATGAACTTAAAATCTGATGAAATTTTAAACAAAGTCAATATTTTTTCTTGTTTTTTTTATCGTAGAAAAGTAAGCCATTTTTACTTTAAAGAAAAAAACTTTGAATTTTTTTTTTTCTTTCGTCACTTCACAAGTAGAGCCATAAATGCTTTAAGAGAAGATGTTTTTATAATCAGCTGTTATATTTTATTTAATACCGTCTTTTTGTTCAAGGCCAGTACTCAGAGGATGACGCCCACACATAAAGTGCAGTAGTATACCTAGCCTAGAAAAACAGGTTACGGTAGGGAGCAAAGAGGGAGTAAAATTGAACCTAGTGATATATTAAATATCCCGCGCAAATATCATTTCGTTAATGAACAGTACGGCTAAAGAATGAATGTATTTACTCTAATTCACAGACAAACCAAGTACAAACAGCTCTACTGTGAGAAAAACACGAATACTACCCAAGAAAATGCAGTACTTGGAAATTAATTCAGTCATTTCTCTGGAACACTTGGTATTGTAGCACCCAGAGAGCAATGAAAGACAGGGCACTTTGCGAAAATGCTTTAGTGTTATTAACGAGAACATTAACGCTTTTCTGCACTTTCTCGAATAGCTCCAAACGAGACTTATTGGTATCGGCTTTCAAATGAGAGTTATATTTCATTTAGGGTTGAGTAAACGCTTTATTAATATTAAAATCGAAGGAATTGAAGTATTTTCTTGACTGTTTTAAGAAAACAAGACAGTGGAATTCTTCTTTCGACACTCAGAAAATGTAATTGTTTCAGAAGCTATAACAGTTAATTGTCATGCGTAGAGCATCGATAGCATTTGCCTTTCTAATATTTATATTATCCTTAATCAAGAATAACTAGGCAGCATCAACACTACTGAGTTTATTTGTCAGAAAATAATATTAAATCTTGCGCTCATTCAGCTCTACATTTTTTATAGAACCCTACTCAAAAACGGTTACCAGGAAGTTCGTAATTGTGCCATTTGTGCTCATGTTTCTTGCTATCATATCAGCCAAGATTTGTGAGAAAACACGATAAAAGTAAAAACTCTAAAACGGGTAACAGGATCTTTCAAGCCAGTTCAAACACCAAAATGAGAGATAAGCTGATCCGAAAGTTCTGTAGCACTCGCCGTGCAAAGAAGTCATCAGTTGCCTGTCGCAGAAATGCCTTATCATATGTTACAGTAGTTTTAATGTGATGTAGTTTCTTTTCGTTGTCTAGAGATCAGGCGAAGAATCACACTGGCCAGCAGTTGCTACTACGGTCTCGGTAGGCAGTTTAGTAATAGACACCTCTCTCGCGCGACGAAAATAACACTCTACAAGTCGCTTATTCTTCCGGTGCTTCTCTATGGTGCGGAAGCTTGGACGCTGTCTTGTGCCGACACAGCGGTCCTAGGGTGTTCGAGAGAAAAGTTCTTCGTAAGATCTTTGGTCCTCTAAGGCATGGCGATGAGTTTCGCGTTAGAACCAACCATAAGCTGTATGAGCTCCTCGGCAATGTAGGCGTTGTTCAGCGAATTAACATCCAGCGGCTACGCTGGCTCGGCCATATTGTTCGGATGAAGAATCTGCTCCAGTGAAGAAAGGGTCTTTAGCCTGATTCAGAATAGAGTTTAAGTCGCTGCTCCTCCAATTTCTCACACCGATTTTTGAACCTCCTGGTATATGTCCTCCAACAAAAAAGTTAGAAATTTCATAAGCATATGAAGATTTTAAAATAATAAGGACTGGACTTTATTAACATATGCAACCCAATTTCTATATATCTCTCTTAGATTTAACTAAAATTTGTTAAGGGAAAATTGCTAGATTTTCCTTATTTTTTCTTTTTTAGCTTTGAACAGAAAAAGAAAAGAAGCACTTGCCTTTATATGTATTTCTCATAAAGCCATTTCTATCAAATATTCTCTTTTTTACTATAAAATTCATTGAGTTTTTAATTAACTTTTGTAACAGTGACAAATAGTCCACAAGTAAATTAATTAAAGATTTATGCAAAAAGCTTTTAACAAAACTAAACAAAAACAAATTTACGAAAATTTTCACTCAAAAGAAGGCTATTTTTATACAACAACAACGAAATGTTTCACTGGCTGAGCAAGGCAATACACGTACATACCTCACCTCAATGTAGATGAGGGCATAATAAAGCCATCATCACTTATTACTCAAAGGAAAGTTGTATTTAAAGACAGACTTATTATGAGAATATCTTTAAAATTAATATTAAAACTAAAAAAACAGTGGATATTTTTTAAAAAGGACGTAATATTTTTTATTGATTTAGTTATCCTTAAAACTCTATCTCTATTACCTCAGACACAATGATCTTAAATTGCCCTAGAGTAGAAGAAAGTTACTTGAATTAAAAAGGACTAAAAATTTTAGAAAAAGTACTTTTCATATTAAAATTTTTGTTTAGTTTTTGTTTTTTTTTTTTGTACATACAGATATAAAAAAAAAACTATATAGTCTATTGGATACAATTTTTCTTTTTAAAGTGTTTGTTATCTGTTTATTGCTGTTCTAGAGGAAAAAAACTTTTCGATTTTGTCTAAATTGCTGTCCTTGTTGTTGATGTTATTGTTGTTGCTGCTGTTACTGTTGCAACTTGTTCCATTATTGTTTTTATTGCTATTATGTTTTAGTTATTGTTGTCAATATTTATTGTTTGATAATATTAAAGAGAATGTAGAAGTAGATTTAATGCCAAAATCAAATAGGGAAATGCAACAACAATCACTACAGTAACAAATAAATGTATATAAAACAACAACAAAGCCAAACGAAACTTTTCCGAAAAAAAAACAACAACAACTAAATCAACAAAAGCTCAATAGGTTTTGACAAAGACTTTGTTAACTTACTCAAAGAGTACAATATTACACTTGAGACTCGCTTAACGCTCGGTGTTAAAAAATGTGCCAATACACAAAAAAAAAAAAATAAAACAAAAAAAGCATCGTGTACCTCAGTAGTCTAGTGGGTAGTGTGCTAGACTTCTAGTGCGACAGTTGAGGATTTGAATTCCACCAGAGACTACACTGAGCCTATGGTCTTAGTGACTCCACTTCTAATAATTAATTAGAATATAATGTAATATTGCATTGTACTTTAGAAACTATACAATAAATAATAATACGACAGACTTGAGAAACTTGTTCATGGCAATCAGTTATTCTCAGAGCTTTTGCCAGAAGACTGCTGAGAGGTTGTCGCCAAAAGAAATAATTTTTTCATATTTCTTTTTTCAAGATGTCAGAGCTGAGATTTGAACCCGGCTCTATCGTCTTAGTAAGCCAACAAACTAACTACTAGACCACGGTGACTACAACACTCAAGCCATCCTGAATTTAAAACACGAGGAACACAACTTTTAATGGGAAATCTTTATGAGTGAACCCAGAAGAAAATGTTCAAGATTTGGAAGCAATAAATGAAAGTGTAATTAATAATGGAAGCATTATATTCTTTTTTATACATTAAGGCCCTATAAATTACTTTTTGTTATTACAAGTAAACTTTAACCTAAAGGTAAGGCAATTTGCCAATAATTTTATCGGTCGCTTTAGGTTAAAGTTTACTTGTAATATCGAAGAGCAATTTATCTGTCTTATAAAATCCGACCTTAAACTATCGGCAAGCTGTAATAATGGGTCCAAAATATGCTATAGGATAAGGTTGTATTTTTAATTTTTTGTACTATTTGCATACTGGGTCCCTATTCTGTAATTCTCTTAAGCTAAAATGCTAAAATTAAGGGGTTTTTAAAACAGGCTGGTAGTAAAAATATAAAAAATTTAAAATTTTAGAGATAGTAGGCATGAAGCTTTTAAATTACAATACGCGTTTAAGAATTGTTTTCGTAGCCAAAAAGTCCTAAATAAAAATTATAAATTTTTAGCGATAAAGTTTTAGCTTAGGAGAGTTACAGAATAAGGCCTCTGATTGCAAAAATTTGCATTTCTATTGCATTTTAGCGGCTCATTTCATATTAAAATCTTGCATTATTGATGCGCAATACAAAAAACTTATTGGTAAGCACTATTTTCCAGGGACGGTAACAGTTATAAGAGAAACTACGAAACAGTCACATTTAACCATTAATGACAATGAATTTATGTAATGGTTATAATTAACCATTAACAAGAAATATATTTTATTTTGGTCATCGTAACCAATTAAAATGAGAAATATTTTTTTTTTTGGTTGAAAATAACCATTATATCAACCTAAAATTTGTTTTGGTCCTAAATAACCATTATAATAATAAAAAAATTTTTTTGGTTAAAAATAACCATTATATTAAAAAAAAAATTTTTTTGATTAAAAATAACCAATATCAAAAAAAAAAATTTTTTTTTGGTTATTACCCTACAAAATGCAACATTGTTTGTATATTTTGGATGATACAAAGGAAGCTATTGCAAGAATGATTAAAATCAATAAAAAGATTTTACAAATTCAGGATGTAACCAAAATTTTTTTTAGGTCAAATGGTTATTTCTAACCAAAAAAAAAATTTTTAATTGAAATAATGGTTATTCTTAACCAAAATATTTTTTTTGGTTGATATAATGGTTACTTATAACCAAAAAAATGTTTTTCTCATTGTAATTGCTTACGGTAACCAAAATAATATAAATGTACTGATAATGGTTAAAAATAACCAAATGCAGATAAAGGGCATTTTTGCGTAACCTTTTTTCTCAGAAAAAATAAATAACAATTATTTCCGGTCCCTGCTATTTTCTGCTGGGGAAAGGCCCACACGATACTTTTTTTATCCGTTAAAGCCTTCACTCTAATACTAAGGCGTGTGTTGTAATACTAAGTGTGTTGTCTTAGAATCGAAAATTCTATCTACGAGTATGTATGCATTATTCGTTGATGTTGTTAATTTCTCTTTTAATTTCCCTTTAAAGCGTTATACAAGTCCTTAATGTTATTAGTTTTAGTAGTTATTTATAGTTGTTGTTTTAAGCTTTTATTACAATTAAACAACAGCAAAAAAAAAATTGGTGGAGGTTTTAAACAAAAAACTGCTTGAAAATTAAGAATAAAAACAAAAAATAAACTTTTCCTGCCAGCATAGTTTATATCACATTTTTGTTATATGCTTTGTTCTCCGTATGTACACAAAATGGCATTACGATTATAAACTCATAAAGTTCGTATTGTGCAACACTTTACCACAAAAGTGCAACAAAGTGCATGCAGCAGGCAGTACAGGCACACAAACACACGCTTACGCGATAAAAGAAATTTTTATAAAAAACGAAACATTTGTTGGAACTGAAATTTATGGAAAATTCAAAAAAAAACCGGGTTGCCAGCTGTTTTTAAAGATAATCGCCTATTGAGAAAATTTTAATTTTTGTAGTTTTATGCCGCATAGCTTAACCCAATGAATTAGAAACTGTTTGCGGTTTTTGCAAACAATTAATTTTAATCTTTTAAATTCTGCATTAGAAATATAATATATATTATACGTTTTTTATAAAACGGATTTTTTGTACAATATTGCATTATATTCTAATTAGCGGAGTAATCAAGACCACAAGCTCAGTGTTGTGACGTAGACCAGGACAACTCTCACACTAGCAGTCTAGCCTACTACCGTGTACTGTGGTACACGAATTATATTTTTTTATATTATAAATTAAAATTGCCGCTAAATTTGTTGAAAATCCTTCAAAATCAATGCAAATTATTTTTATCTTCTATATCAATATTTTCTTATTCCTCGAAAATACTCGCAATTGGGCTTTTAAAACATTGAACAAAAAAGTACTTTTTTATAAGGTTAATTAACAGAACTTTTTCTATTTAGGAAATAAAAAATTCCACTATTTTTAAATTTATTTGCATGTGGTAACTCTTTATTTCCTAAGCTTTAGTTTCATCTTTGCAATGGTTTTTTAAACACCATATTGTTCTTGTGTTGGTTCTTTTTTTCTGACAGGAGAAAATAAAATTTACTGTGTTTTATAGTTCTTTTTGTTTTTGCAAATGCCATAAAAAGTGTTTTCTATTGTATTGGCCAATTGGGTTAACCCCTGGCGTTCTCTAAGGCGTTTTGTTTTAACTGCAGCTGTAAAAAATGGAGTACGCGTGGAGTAATAAAAACCAAATCCTTTGGCTTGTGGTTAAAAACTTTTCTAAAATTTTCGTATTTTTATTTTTTTGTTAGTGGTGGCCCCTTCAACTGTTATAAGAGCGCATAAGGCAACAAAAAAATAAAGCCCGAGTAAGTTACAGTTTTAGATTTAAAATGGCCAATTTTGTTCGTTTGTTTTCTAGTTTTTTTTTTATTTTTATTTTTAGAAAAAAGAAAGTATTATTGGTGGGCAATGTGAAACAGAATTTAGTTGGCAATGTTTGCTAAAGAATTGTTCAGCAATTATGTCGTGTATTACAAAAAGCAATTTTTAAAGGATTTTTGTACAGATTTATTAAAGCAATTAAAGGTTTATGAATTTGATTTTTTTTTTTTTCATTTTTATTTGTAATACATTTTTATTTGTATAGTTGTGACCTTAACTGACCTAAATTTTGCATGAGCTAGCAATAAATTCATCACTGCCTTTCAACACAAAAATTCCCCAAAAATTTATAACTGACTTAAGCAAACACAGATGGAAATCCCTCACGCAATTTGCTTTTTAGCCAGATACATACATATTACATACCACCACCTTTATATAAAATTTTTTCTTTTTTTTTTTTGTATTTTTATAAAACCTTAGTTAAGATTTAACCAGTAGATAAGCTCAACTAAACTTTAATAAGTACTCGTAGTATGGGTAGTAATTTTTGCATTGCTATAGATTAAAGCAACCATGAAATTAAAGACTTTCCACTCCAGCAACTTTCAAATACACAAACAAACAGTTGAAGACAGAAATCATAGGCAAAACCCACCAGGATTCAAAGGAAGAAAATAATACCAAAAGGAATCCACAAAGTCATTGTGTACTGCGAAGTAAAATTTTTCATACAAAATTCAAAAAGCAAATTAGCAAACAAATCTTTAAATAAGTAGAAAGAAAGAAAATAAAAACAAAAAAGACAAAATAAAAACGAAAGCAAAGAAATTTTGCATTTAATTTCAGCGTATAAGTATAAAAGCACCAGGATAAGGGTGAAGATAAACAGTGAATATGACTATGAAAGTCAGCATATGTTTCCTTTTTTAGACGGGAAAAGTTCATTTGATCTTAAGAAAACAAATTGTTAAAATTACTGCACCCAAAGGTGTAATTGAATTGGGGAGGCAAAATGCTGAAAAACTAAATATTCATTTAGATTCAACTAATTTTAATAGAAGAACATGAAAGTAAATGTCTTTACGTTAAAAGTTTTTTCTTTTTTTTTGGTTTTACGAAAGAATTTAAATTTAAAGGCCTATTTAGTTGATTAGTTTTATGTTCAAGCGAAGCTTTTTAAATTAAAATTTTTTAAATTAAAAAAAGATTTTTTTTCAAAAACTTTTCTATAAGATTTGAGAATATAAAGGCAAAAAGACAAGAAACAATTAATTATTGATAATTATAATTTTTTTATTAAATTTTTTAAGCAACACTTAAGATGACCAAAATGTACTGGCCAAACTGCGGACATGTAAACGTTAAAGCTTTACTGAAAGATTTTCAAAGGTAAGCAACAAAAAAGCTCTAATTTAATAAAATTAAGTAGGGGTTCATGGCCTGGACCATATCGCATCAAAATAATTGTAAAATCTGTTATCTTATCTCTGATTTAAATTAAATTTGGGCGGGGTTATGGCATAGTGGTTAGAGCGTTCGCACAGAAACTCAAACGACCGAGGTCCAATCCAAAAATAAGAGGTTCCCTCCCCCCCTTCAAGATGTCCATCTATAAGAAAAATCGCTCCCTGACATATCCAGTCTATTCTACCAGAAACGAATAGTCAGGAGTACAGAGCCACCTTCTGGGAAGATAACAACTAACCTAATTAGTATAGACCAGAGGTGGGGAATCTTTTTACCATTAGAGGCCACATTTAAATTAGTCAGCAATACGAGAGGCCGCATAAGCTGATTGACCTAAGAAAGTGACTTTTTCTGAAATTATTATAGTTTTTCTATAGATTTAACAATTTATTTAGAAAAAATAAATAATAATACTACAAAATTTTAAATAGAATATACATTTAGAATAATATAAAAATATTATACAAAAATACAATAAAAAATATTTCGTTATTTACTAAGTTCGTGACTTATTTGGCTTTGATTTTGTTTGACAGTAATTGTATATTTGGATCAAGCTTCGTAACACACAGCTTTAATTTGTTTTTATTTTTGACATGAGAAAAAATATTCAGGGCAATTCGGCAATACTTTCTTTATAATGTGGAATGGGACATTCTTAAATACGTGTGATGAATTATCGATAACAACTGTCATATTTTTCTCACCACAGCTTAAAATTTTATTTTTATTATTTGATTAAATAAAAATACATGTAAAAAACATAAAATTTAATACAAAAATATTTAGAAAATCTTCGTACTACCCTCAAAATATTCCCGAATGGCTATTTCAAATTTCATTAGATAATGAAGTCCTATAACTACAATAGTAAGAAGTAATTTTTACTAGAAAATACAAAAATAAGAAATAATTCAAAGAATACTTCCCATTCAGTTATTTTTTTAAGATATCCCAATTCTTTCTTTAAAGTAACGTACAGCCTGTTTATTTATATGTGATACAATAACAAAAACACTCAAATTTGTTAGTGTTTTTCATATAAAGAGACGAATGTCAAAATCCATTCGTGTTCTAAAAACAGGCTGGTAATTTTATTAGAACTCTTCTAATTGCTGCTGCAAAAAATTCGGTTGTTCAAATTTTTTTTTAGGTACTGGCTCTTTAGCAGGACTGTTATTGATATTTAAACTAACTCCTTCTTCTAATGCTTCCGGTTTTTCAAATACTCCAAGTGAATTTACATTTGAAACACCTTTCAAGGATGTTTTATAATTTAATAGTAAACACTGCCTCTTCCAAATAATTTAACGCAATGGTTTTGTTAGAACTTCACCTGTGGCCTCCATTTGCTGTTTATTTATTACCAGTTTGCTTTTTGTATTGGTCTCGCCAGACCTTAGGAATTAAATATTTTAAATTTAGGATGTGTGAGGATATTGCTATTACCCAGTTTCGAGATATGAAAAATCATTTCCAAATGGGATTTTACAGAAATTTCACAACTCATATTCACATGTAGTCGATAATTGGAAGTAGAATTTAAATTTGTGCCTTTGATTAGATCCACTTACCTTTGTCCATCCTGCTGCATCTCTAGCAGAAGGGCCATTTATATTAACATTTTGTGTAATTTCTTTCCGTAAAGCATTTTGATCTTCTGGTCGTAATATGCTGACTCATCTTCCAATGCCCTTATGTTCCATCATAAAATCAATCATCAATTTAAATTGACCTGACGTTGTTTGTCTTTTAGCCCTAAATATTGCAAAAACAATTTTCCAATAAGTTAACCAAATACTTTTTTTTAAAAAACAAATTTTTATATATTAATTTTTTATGCTTTCTTCTTAATAGATTTACTTCTAGCAAAATTCGGTAAAAAAAGCCTTTTTTTAATTATGCATGATATATTTTTTCCGATTGTTTATGTAAAACGCAGCAAACCGTTTTTTAGAATATATAGAAAATGAAAAAACGTATGTTTTCAAGTTGTTCGTTCCTAAGGTATTATAAAATTAAGAAATAAACTCTATGAGCGTATTTGAGGTGAAAGCGATAATAGGAATTGCCCTGATTGTCTCGCAAGAGTAGGTACTTCCGAAGCAGGAAAGTAAACGGCGAGCATGTTCTCGAAGACATGGATTTACATGAGATCCTTTTTAGCGTTAAAAAGGGGTGTGATGATACTATCTTCCCCTAAATCAATTAACTCCATTTGTGGTTCTGAAGGAGCCTCGGATCTATCTATTAAATGTGGTTCAAATGCCAGTTTCATAGCAGGAGTGTGCTCATCAAAATGAGAAAATCTATTAGTATACTCTTCTATTAAACAATCCAAGACATCTACATATTCATCGAATATTTTATTTTCACAAGCAATGTTTTGAAAAATGATAAATTACTTAACAGGGAAGCGTTGAGATATGCGAGTCAGAGAAGCTAAAGCAAGGTGTGACACTCAAATGGGAGATCTCAAAACGAGTTACGTTTACTTCTTAGACAAGGTAGTTAGCGCTGCTAGCGCTAATTTAATTTTTTTTTTTTTTTTGCAAACACAATCAGCTGACTATGTATGACAAATTTTGTAAATAGTGTTTTATAATTTTAATTTATTTTCAAATAAATAGTACATAGAACATTATTCATTTTTTTTAGATATGTAAATTACATAAACTTTGTGGAATTTTCAGTAAAGTGAAAAATTGTTTATTGGGATATAAAACCAACATTTCGGCAATACTCTGAAAAAATCATAATTGATTTCTGAAATTCTGAATTCTCCGAATAAATAATTTTTCATTTACCTAAAAATTCTACAATTTTGTAATTCCCAATATTCCTTCTAAATAATTTTTTCGCGCAACTATCATGGCGTTAATGTACAATAGTTGTTTGAAACGAACTCTACTATTTTGTACTAGGTGGCAAAGGGCCGCACTAGAACCTCGCGGAGGCCGCAGGTTCCCCACCAATGGTATAGACGGTCACCAGTCACTATCAACATCCACCGACAAATGGGCAATTGCTGATGATCATTCAGGGGTGAAGGTATAACACTGGCCTTTGAGTGATCATTGACAAATGGTGTTCAATAAAATTAATAAAATAAAAAATTCTATCTATATCCATCTTCTATCTCCAATATTCCAATACAATGCACTGCATGAGTAGGGGTTTACTCCTATTGCGAAATGTCCATTACTTTTCATCTTCTTGTTCATTTGATGATAAAAAGTTCATAGAATAGCATCTCGAAAAAGTTAACTCAAGGGCAATAACCATTCACGAATTATTAACATTTCTGAGAATTTTACAAAATTGAAAAAAAAAAGAAGTGAAATAAACAAAAACAAAAAAAAATAATAAATAAATTTGTATTGGCTGGTTACCAATTCAAACTCACCACTGGATACATATCGACGCGTCGATAGAATTAAAGAACGCTGTAACTGACAAAACCTTAAATGTTCACCAGAGTCAAAAAACCTGTATGAAAGTAGAACAAATCCACTGGTATTTTACAAAACGCAGACGGCGTAAGTGAATTTATTTTCATCGTAGAAATATGGGACCGGGACCAATAGACTAGTATTTTCTTCCTGATAAAAATGATGCAAAAAACGTATTTTCGATTTTTTGTCAGTTACAGCGTTTTTTAATTCTTGCGACGATATTTTCGTGAGAAAACAAAATTAATTTGTTTGGAATAGTTTAAAAAAGTAGTCGAGATTTGTTTGCTTTAAGTGTTTGTGGAATAGATTTTTGATCATTTTACGCACAAAATTTAAAAAATTTCCCAGTTGGTACACATCGATCACTGTTCCTGGGGCTCGAACTTCGGGTACCAAGCATGTTGTATAACTTTGTTATTGATTTTTTGTTTCGTCAGAAACGCTTTAATTTGATCAAAGTTAACTGCAATGAATATTTTTGGTAATCAAAGGAAAAATGATGTCCGTTAAGGAATAATGCACTAGCCATACTGAACAATTGTTTTCGACTCCATCTTTTAAATTTGTTTGTCATCATAATTGTTTATAATTATGTAAGTTCTAAAAAGTTAAATCTTTCATATAACTCTTTAATGGGGTACTATGAACTTTTCCGAGTGTTTAATTTTCACTTAAGTTAATTTATTTTAAATACTGCTGTATTTTGAAAGTTCAAAAAAAGAAGTATCTTATACGTGGGAATCTTTTTGAAAAAGTTCTACTTTCGGTAGTCGACTAAAGAAATATTTTTTTAAATTTCTTTCTTTCAAGATGTCAGAGCTGTGGCTTGAACCCCAAGCTCTTGCCTAGTAAGCCAACACACTAACCATTTGACTACGGAGACTTTAAATATTTATCGACAATAAATACGCTATCAGAAATCTAGAGGAAGTACAAAGTATGTCAAAAATTATTCATAAATTGCGTCTGCCTGTAGAGGAGATAGCAAGATATTCTACGCATACCCAGGACTTGGTTATATAGATATTGTAAGTGTGAACAAGTACAAGTGGGTCTTGTATCTGCTGATGGAGCAAAAAATGCATCTGTTACGAAACCCGGAAGTATGGTCACACACCTCAAAAGACTTATGATCCCCTACAATGATTCCTGAAGAAGCTGCAAAAATGAAGAGCAAAAGAAACCATCTAAATGAATTCTCGACAAATTTCCGATATTTAAGAACTGAAAGTTGACCTTTCCCCGATGATGAAAATTCTACAGCAATAAAATTATTACAACAGGTGACAGAATTCAGAAAAGTGGTCAAGAGTAACATAACAGAGTCAAGTTAATTGTGCTGCGGGCGGCTGTCAAACAAACCTCAACTAATCAGCAAACGAAAAATGTGTGTATGGTAGGGAAATGTAGTAAATAAAGTTGTTAAACTTTATTTTTCTGTCTTTAAAGCTTAAAAGTGTATATTTTCACCTTAAGCATTATCCTTAACTTTGCACTTGAAAAGTTGATTTCATTTTCTAAAGGAAAAAGTTCACAAAAATCAATAAAAAATATTCTAAATCGCTAAAATAAACATCAGCAACGACGACAAAAAAAACTTAAATCAGACAGAATCTTTTAATTTGAAAGGCAAACAACCGCATATGGAAAAGAAATTTTCATAAAATGATACCCACAGAGACTAGATGATGGTATCGTTATGAAAAGCAGTAGACGAAATCCAATGACATTCAACAGCCAAGTGAACAACTACCAGACGACAAACGCTTGTAAAATTCCCATAGAAACCACAAATCGAACGAAATGAATAATGATGATTATGTATCTAAATGATGTACATATTTTATATTCATATATGGTAGGTTAGTGTGGGTACCAGGTTCATATGGATAACGTGATACAGTTTTTTGATTTTCTTTTTTTAAACATACGATTTCCATATATTGTCTCTGTGTCCTAACGTCTGCGAGTACCACTTAATTTTTTTGTGATATATGAACAAATTCTTCTGCTGTTTTTTATTCATTTTTTTTTTACTTCAATTTTTTGTGATCATATTTTTCTACTTTATTTTCTATTTTTATTTTTTTTTGTTGTTGTTGTTTTGTCGTTTAGTTTAACCACAATTTCCCAAAAGCAATAAATCATTGACTTCAATTTGTAGTTATGACACCGAAATGTTTTAACTGCAGCTGTGACTGCTCGCTTTTGCTCTTCATACTCAATACTCGCTATGAAAGAAAACAATGTTTTCAAAAAAAAAATCGTCATCATGATGTCGTCATCACCGTTTTACCCTCTCACTATGCTTTATTGCCATATCCTAAAGACAAAGCAAAACCTAAATTTTGCCTGTTAAAGCTGTTGAAAAAAGTAGAATAACTGTTGACTTTATAAGTAAGAGATGCCTAAGACAAAGTGTTTATAAAAAACAAAACAGTAGCTCAAAGGACTCAAATCTTTAAATATTTAAACTTAAAATCGGTGCCATAATATGTGTGCCAGCTAACACGAAAATATTTTTTTAGTATTTAAAAAGAATATTTAACCAAATTAAAGCAGTCTATTACAGCTCTGTAACAACCATATTAAACTGGTTATATGGTTCCCTTTTGCTAACTGCTTTCGATTTTCTTTTTTTTTAATTCAGTCTTACAAATGCTGCTGCATTGCCTAAGCTATTAGTGATGATGCTCATGACTTTTGTCGGTTACCGATGTGACCATTTAAAATACTACAATGACTTATAGAAAAAACTAAGCAACATTATTAACCGCGGCAAAACACCTTAGGGAATAGACAGATATGCGAAAAAGATGACTTTTAGTCACCCCATCAGTTATTGATTATTTATCGCTGCTTTTTTGTTTTCTTACAACTACTGCGAAAGAAGAATGATGATGGTGGTGGTAGCTATTGGTGGCGAAAGCTGGTGTTAAAGCTGCCGCTGCTATTGCTGCTAAGTTTCTTTTAAACGTCATCAAGAGCAAAGGTTGCTGGAAAATAAGAAAATATAAAAAAAAATTAATTAATATTGAAAATTTTTGAATATTTAGGCAGCATTTTCATAAATTACTGTGGAAGGTAGTGTGTTGATTGTAATTCTCAATTTTTAAGGTAAAATTTGCAATAATATAATTATAAAAATGAACTATTAATTGGCATCTAAGGTCATTAGATTGTATCTTGTTAGACGACGTAAAGTAACTGGAGATAAACAAGAAGCAATTGACGTCTCCGTGTTAATGTTGCGTTTTACAAATAGCCAGAACTTCTCGAAAAATTGGTCTAAAATTGGAAATCAATCTCTCAAAAAAAAACTTTAGTAAGTCTTAAAAGTAAGACTTAAAATTCTATCGAGAGCTTAAAAAGAACAGAGAATTCTAATTAAACAATTTAATTTTCTCTGTCATTGTTCTTTGGATAAAACAAAGAAACTTCATGGCTTTGATAAACGTTTGGTGATAAAACCAAAGAAAAAAGTGAATATTGCAGTTTAGAAGCAATAAAGGCGGCATTCGCCTCCATAACTAAAGGGACAGCACTGCTACTGAAAAATGTATAAAAATAATGAAATAAAAATAGTGAAATTTTATTAATTTTTGCACATATTAAGCATAATTTTACTTCAGCCAAGGTTACGCTTGATAAATACTGCATCATTAATTTAAATGGTAAAAAGTGGTCTACAGAATTTTATTGTGGCCGTAAAACAAATGAAAAATTAGTGTTGGCCAATCGGCAATTAAAAATATGAGAGATTGTGATAACCACTAGCTTCTGACATAGTCAATCCGTTACAATTTTGACTGTTCACTTTAGTATGAGAGGGCTTTCCGCAACCTGGATGCTGTATTTGCTCATAATTAATCAACTTCGGCATTGTTCAAGTACAATATGAATGAGATTTTGCTTATTTTCATAACCTTAAACAAAATGTGCATCTACTTCGCCATAATACACGATAGAAAACACAGCAGTCAAAACAGTGGGTTTGTGAGTGTAAATCAACTTTAAAGAAGGCCAAGGTTGATTTGTCAGCCAATACAGCCAATGGCGACATATTAAGATCTTTTTAATTTTGAAAATTTATTTGAATTCATTCGAAATTTCGGAAAAAAAGTATAAAAAAGATACAAAAATATTAAAATTAGGATATGATAATTTCAATTTACATTTTTTTTTTTTGGAAAGCAATCAATGCACAATTGGGGAGTGTTGGGGCATTGCGGACAGTACGTAGTTGTCCTTTTGATATTCTTTCTTGCTTCCTTTCGATTAAAAAAAACAGACATATAAAAATAAAAAAATAGCACAAAATAAAAATAAAAACAGATATAATAAAGAATTTAAATAAATATAAAGAAAAATGCGTAAAAAGAAAAAAAAATTAAGAAGTAGAAAAAAATCGCGTCGCACATTTTGGTACGACAGTGATTTTTACGATTGCAATTCCGTCGTGCAGTGCCACGTCGTACGGAAACGTGCGACATAAAAAAACCGTTATAAAATCCAAAATAAACCACAAAATCATCCGGGATCGGCGCAGAACTGAATATTTTCTACTTTTACACCAGTTTATAGCAAAAAATGTGCTTGGCACCCGGGGAAGGTTTTCGTCAAAACCCCTTGGCACTCAATGTGTTAAATTTGAAAATCAACTTAGTCGAATACATATTCAGGCTAACATTTGAGTAATTCCTTTCCACAAAAATCTATTTTGTTGGTTATTTTTTTTTAATTTTTGTAAAATTTTCAAGAAAATCAAAACACCTGGGAGGTCTAGACTCTTCTAGAGATAATCATGTAGAAACCTCAATATTTGTTTTTGTTTTTTCTCATTAAAATTTTAATTTGGTTTTAAAAGCATATTTCAAGTTTTTGACAATATCTGTGGCATATTATGATAATACTGTTCATTTGCTAATTTGTTTGTTGGCTTTTGTGTATAAATTACACACAAAAGCCAATTTGAATAACAAGAATTGTTTGAAAAAAAAAAATATTTTTAAATTATTATGACAACAATGACAACGACAAAAACAACAACAACAATAAGAAGAAAAATATGCTAAATATCAGCCACAACAATGCAATAATAATTTGCTTTATCTCACCAATAAAATACCAGCAAAGGCACTGGCATTTTAAACAAAACATGAGCTTGAATTGAAAAGCATTGTTTGTCAAATTGAAAAAACAAAAAACAAAAAAAATATGCAAAAAAGAATTGCATTTAAACAAAAACAAAAAAAATATGCAATAGAAACAAAACAATAAAACAAAGCATAACAAAAAGAAATCAAATAAAGTTTTTATCAGTTTGTCAACGCCTTCTTACAAGTCTAAGACAAACGCCTCTTGGAAGAAAAAAAATTTTAAAATGTTTTGCTTAAAAAACAAATAAAATAGAATTTTTTTTTTCTGTCTTAACAAAAACATTTTAAAAACTTATGGCCTGGACACTGGGGCTAAAAAAATCAGTTTTAGAATTATTAACTGCCGGTTATATATAAAAAATACAAAAAAATAAACCTACTCTTAGTTGGAAATGAGCCAATTTAAAGCATTGAAATGTTTAGCATTTTAATTTTTTTTTTTTTTTTTTGACACCCTACATTAGAATAAAACATATGCGGTTTAATTGAGTCCAGAAATTAAAAATGCAGATATTCAGTAATTAAACTACGTCTTTAACCAAAGTCTATTAATACGGTAAAAATCGGTTTATAATTTTAACTTCCGACTAAGAACAGCCAATAACAAACAATTTAAAGACTTTGTTTTATAATGGTGTAGGCTTTTAAATTGTCGTCTTAAATCAATTTATTATTTCCATACTCGTTTTAACTCGAGTTATAATATTCTTTGCTTTATATTTGTCGCTTACTATGCCACTAAAACAGTAGTTGCAACAACTATTTTACGCATAAAAAACAACTTAATTTTTATGAAAGATGTTTGAAGAAAAAGAAAAACTTAAAAAATAAAAAACACATCCTACTAACGATGCATTTAAAATGAAGTTTAGAAAGAAAGTCCATGAATAAAATAAAACAAATTTACACCATTTCCTAAGAAACACGAAATAATTTTAATAGCAGGCAATATATAAGGAAATGGACAGGCTAAATTCCCTACGAATATTAAGATTCGCTAGCGTAAGGTACAAGTAGAAAGAAAAAACTATTTCTTAAGAAACTTGTTATTCTGTGTAAGCGGTGACATGTAGATGGACTTCATCATTTTTTTTTGTCTGGTTCTGTGCTGACAATTACACTTTCCTACACACACCCACACACTCAAAACAAGGGCCTACATACATAATTATCCATTACAACCCTGTGTTAGGGTTATGGCCTAGCTTCTCGCAGCACTCATATTGTGTGTGTTAAGTACTGGGACCTACAGTTTAAAGTCGTCTCCGAACGACTGACTTGAGAAGCTTATTCATGGCAATCATTTACTCTTAGAGCTTTTGCCAGAAGACTGCGAAGAGATAGTCGCCGAAAGAAATATTTTTTCATATTTCTTTCTCCAAAGATTTCAGAGCTGAGGTTTGAATCCGAAGCTCTTGTTTAGTAAGTCAGCACATGAACCACTAGGCTACGGCCACTACATAATAGTATACATTAGTGCTGTCAAATTCTGCTACTTTTTATTACTCGATAGTATTGAGTACTTCCATTTGGGTACTCAATACTTTTAACGGATTTTCTTTTTAAGAGACAACAATTTCACACAGTTTTTTTATTTTTAGACAGAATTTTGTTTTGGCCGTTAAAATTTAAATTTTCCATACAACTTAGAAGAAAAAATACAATTCTTAAAGTATTGAGTAGTTAGTTTTAGGTATTGAGTACCCAAAAATTAGTAGAAATACTCGATACTCGGTACCCATTACTCAATACTAGTATACATATTGGAAATGTACAGAATTTAATTTGAAATAAAAAAAAAATTTTAACAAATTCTGAACGTACCATTTTGGGTCATCATCATCAAAATAGTGGTATGGTGGTTAAAGCGCGTGCACAGAAACTTAAACGAGCGAGATTCAAATCCCATTGAAGGAGAAAAAATAAATTTTCGGCTTTTCAAAAATTATAATTTAAAAACTAAGAGGTCCCCCCTTCAAGAAGTCCATCTTCACGAAACCGCTTCTGATATTTCCAGTCTTTTCCATTAAGAAACCAATGATCAGGAGTACAGCGTCACCTTCTGGGAAGAAAAGAGATAATCTATTACAAGATACTCATCACTCACATTCAATATCCAGATGGTACAATTACTGTTGTTCATTCAAAGGTGAAGGTATAACACTGGCCTTTGAGAGATCAAATTGACAGCAATTTGTCCCATTGACATAAGGCGGTTAACATCTTCACATCTATCTAAGTATCTATCTATATCTATATATTCAACATTCCAATACATTTAGTAGGGGCTTTCCCCTGAGTATTGGTCTTAAATAAAAATAAAAAATATAATGGCTTCAACTGTTAACGGTTTTTTAGCATTAACTACATGAAGTAATCGAAACCTATCAAATCGCATTAACTTGCAGGCAAGTTGACAGATCCATTTTTCGAAATCAACTTATCATAGCAGGTAGCAACATCCTGTTGAAACCACATCTTAAGACGATCAATAGCATCCGTATTTTCAAACAATCACTTTTAATAGAGCGAACACGATCATCACCGACCATAACGGGTGTTCCGGATTTATATACATATGCGCATATTCCGTGCCGAAAAAGATGTGTTTTTCCTGGGCCTAATCGAATATGTTGGAAATGTTTTTGACTTCATACACGACAATTTTCCATCACTTCATCGCTAAATATAATTTGATTTTTTATAATGTTTCATGTGTTTTAATAGGTTTTTTGTATGGACTGCAATTTGGACTTCGGGTTTTAATTTAAACCATGTAACAATACCCCAAGTCCTCCACTTTCTTAGCAGTTTATGTTGGTTTAGATAGATAGGCCTCTGCTGAAATGAAAATCCATATTTTTTTGATAGGCTTCTTTGGGGCGTGGCTACTTCTTGAAAAATCCTAGAAACAAGTTTGGTTTTTTGTCCGATGTTAGTGGATTCCTGTTTTGCTATCTAATAATACAGTATTTTGTTCCTTAATATGAACTTGAAGAGGACTAACATAATAACCCTGTCAAGAGTCTTTATCACACTTAGGCATACTGATCCTCAGTATATTCACTGTTATACGAGTACGATCTTCAATATATTTTTTTTTATTCCTTGTTTTATATTATATTAAAACCCAGAAATGCTAAAAAAAAGAGATTTAAAAGAGATTTAAAAGTTATTGTTTTTTAGTTTTCCATAGAAATTTGCGCTAATTGACCACCCTCTGACGCAACTTTTCAGCCTATGCCAGTTTTACTCACCTATGTATGTTTTTTGTGGTATGCAAAATGGCTTTAAAACTATAACGCTGTATATTTCTATCGATTCAGCCGAATGTATATCGATATAAATGGGCTTATCTATTGATTTCCTGGGTGGTAAAATAATGTACCAACAAACACTTCAACATAGGAAATGTTGGGAAAACCTCTAAATAATGGGTTGATGGCGTTAGAAGCACCATAAAAAAAAATTTACAAACTTGTTCATTTCCAAAGTTGAAATAGCGGCAAAGAGCAGTTGTACTGTTATTGGCGAATTTATAAGCTTTGATTTTATGTAATAAATGTGTACATCCATACCTCCAATTAAAAATATCATCAAAACTATATATTTTATTTAATTTCTAGCTTCCCATAAGAAAAAAACTTGATTGTAAATTAAAATCAAAAAAAAGAAAAATAAACAACATCAGACCATTATTTGTCATCATCTGGATAAGAGTTTTGTCCTTTGTTTTAATTCATTTATTAATTTTTTTATAAAAACTTCATGCCCATTCATATTTGCATTTTTTATTTCTTTATAATTTTAGTTTTCTCTTCTCCTCTAAGAGCTTTAATTTTAATAAGCCAACAACACTTTAACGTTTCTTTAGTACTATTATGGGGTACTGTTCTTTTTTTTTTCTTTATTATAAACAAACACACTTGTTTTACCACTAAATGTGGATGTTCCATGGCTGTTGCTTGTAACAACAAAGAGCCAAACACAGTGCGTGTTTGCAATTCTTTTGAATTTTTTTTATTTCTCTTTCAAATGAAAAAAAGAAAACCCACTGCATGGTAGTAATATGTTGCAACTTGCTAATAAGCAACTTAACTATTCAAACCTTTGTATGTGTTATCAATAGTAATCAGTGGCACGTTTTGTTTGCATTCAGTATAAATCTTTGCATTTCAAATGAGTTTCATTTAAATTTGTTATTTATAGAATAAAACAAATACAACACACAACAAAGTTTATAAAAATAATAAAAAAAATAATTTCTTTAAAAAAAAAACTGTTTAAACCTCATAAAAAAGCGATTAAAAACTATATGAAAAGTGAAATGGCTTTTGCATTCATTGAAATCCATGTAAGCAGAAGATTCTAAATAAATGTGGGTCGTTGAAGTAAAATATTTTAAATATTTTTTAAAATAGTTTTTGTACGAGTACTTTAGATCTAAAGCCTATGCTTTATAATTTAAATATTTTTCAAAAGCATTTTTTGTTTTACTAATAAACACTTGCTGCAGTAAATTTTAAGGTAGACAGCCTCTCGTCTAAGCTAAACTATTTATACAAAGGTATTGATTATTTTTTAATACTCGTATATATGTAAGTCAAACAAAAAAAATAATAATAAGGGTACTGTAGCTGCGTTAAAATTATGCAAAATAAAATAAATACTTCGATTTCTTTGACAATTATTCAAGCGGTTGTTTTAAAATGAGCGACATTATTTCGCCAACAGTGTTTAGGTTGCCCTAGTAAACTAGAGAGTAGTGTACTAGTCCACTAGTGGGACTCGACTTACGTTAGAGTGTTGAATGTGCTTTCAAAGAAAAAAAATCTCTAAAGAACAAAATTTTTTTCATGCTAAAGTTACTCAAAAATTGTCTTAAGTTATGTAGGTTATAAGCATAGACCAAAGACTTCTTGCAACCTTTCCAATAACAATCGAGTGAGTGTACTTAGTATCGTTTATATGGTCTACTAGCAGACCTTGTACCTGCTTTGCCAGGCAAAATAAAATAAGTAATTTTCTGCATAAGGAATAAACTTTAACAGTTCTCAAGATATACAAAAATGTATATTTAGTTTTGCTCATTTTCTAACTTGAGATTTTCATTGATTGTAATATCATTCAGACTAAACCTTTAACCTTCCGAAACTTTACCTTTAACAGTTCTCAAGATATGCAAAAATCAAGGACAACTTAGAGGTGATTGAAGGCTTACTTCTCACACACATGCCATTTCGGATTTTAGGTCCCAATACCTGCCCTCTTCATAAGTTTGATTGAAATCGATTCACGCGTTTATGCGTTATGCGGCGATATACGTACGCCAATAATAGCCTCAATGTTTATATGTACACTCAGGGAGAAGGCGATAGAAAACCACCGAAATTGATACAATTTCGTCGTGCGGGAGTTTATGTGCTCTATCTGCCGTTTCATATTTTTTTATATATCTCGAGTTAATGATGCCACCTTAGGTTTTCGACCCCAAATTTTTCAAGTCTGCAATCCGTTTTCAGATATCTCGTCCAGTTTCGGGTATAAATAGCAAATTTTAAATTGCGGATTGCAGATTTTGAAAAATTTTGGTGTCAAAAACCTAAAGTGGCATCATTAACTCAACATATATAAAATGATGGATAGAGCACATAAACTCCCGCACGACGATTTGGTATTGAACTTGAGTTAAGTCCGTTGACGGATGGTAGCAACCGTTATTGTTTTGATAACACACTGTTCTCTTCTTGTTACTAATTTTTCTTATTTTAATAACGCACTGTTCGTACTTTGGCACCGTAACCGTACTTTTATCAATTTTGTTCTTTATTTGATACTCGTACAATATCGTTCATAATTCGATAACAGGTCGCTCCTAATGTAATAACAGATCGTTCTTAATTTATTAACGTGTGGTAGTTTTATAGAATTTGTTCTCGATTTGATTGCCGGTCGTTCTTGATTTATTAACTTATGGTATTTTGTGCCGTTTGTTCTTATTTTGATAAAGCATTAAGCTTGATTTGATAACGAAAGTTAACGAAATATTAACGATGTTCACAACGAACTTAGTTTGTTAATTTGTTAAAGTTAGCAACTGTGAACGACCCCCTTTTTCAAACTTTGTTAGTCTGGTAACTATCGTAGTAAACCAGCTGATTTATTGTTTCGACACAATTTATTATTCTGAAAAAATTAAACATGCCACGAGACAATTAAAAAAAAACAATTGTTTTTTTATTTTTTTTTTAGAAATGTATCACAAATGACTTTTATTATTTAGAAACTGCAACAGCTGTTTGTGAGTTATCAACTATTTTATAAGGGATGCCGTGTCGTTAATTTATTAAATGTTATTCCAGTAGTGCGATAAATATACAAAAACAAAATACGTGTAAAAAAGTAACTATTAATGACTAACAAACTAACAAGCTCGGTGTGAAAACCGCTATTGTTTCGTTCTTAATTTGATACCATTGGTTAACAATTTTAGAACTTTTTTCCCTCTGTGTAGAGAATATGATGACACAGAGAGCCTTTTTCCATGTAAATCCAATGGAGACTTGGCTTTGGTCTAGCGAGGATGTTGGATAGTTCGTTTCTTAAATAGGAACATAAGTACTCCTAGAAACTGTCCAGGTATTTAACTCTGAAAGCACGGAGCTTCAGGAAAGAATGTTACTAACCTATAATTGGATACAGGCCTTTAAAGTGTACTTACTCATGGTGTCTATGGTATAGATCTTAATCATAAAAAAGCTTTTGAATTTCTATATTGCTATTTATGCTGATATTCAAAATCTGACTGAAAGCTTATTTAACTCTATCATCAACGAATCAAGAACCCAGGGTCAGAAGTACTTAGCCAACTAAACGCTGCGAGTAAACACAGACAGTAAAAAAGTTATTTTAGCTTGAGTTTTATGTAGAGTTCTATTGCAAGAAATCGTACGTACAATCAAAATGACTTTCTCGATATAAAGAGAGAAACTTAACTCTGACAACAAGTAGTCTTGAACGCTATAATTTTATATTTTCCTACTCTATAATTGGTTATAGGAATTAGGGAAATACAAATGAAAGTCAAACTACAAATAATATTTACAAAAAAGGCCTTTCAAGTTAAGATAAAAACGTATTTCGAAATGGGAGTATAGCATAGAGGCACTGTAGCCTAGAGTTAACAGATTTAAGCATTTTAAAGACGGATAAGCACAGTAGACAGAAGAATTTTTAGACAAAGTGTGGCGTTAATGAAGCGTTCTTTGTTATTTTTAAAATGGAAATTCCGATGATGTTATAATGCCATTGACTGCAACAAACAATCAATATTTGTCTTTAAACTTGATGCTTTAACTTCAGCATAGAGCTAATTTATTAATTTCAAATACCAGTACCCTATTTATGCAAAAATTCCTTTTAATAGTAATCACAATTGTTTTATTAATTACAAATAAATTACCAATTTTTAATTATGAATTACTAGTCCCGTTGCACTTCTTAACTGATAACTCGCAATTTTATCATGTAATTAGTAATGGAATATGTAATTGGTATTTAAAAAAATAAGTCAATTTGTACGTTAAGTGATCCTACAATTACTTACAAAATGTAGTTGGTAGTGTCCAAGCGTGGTGTTTGTTTTAACCAATCAACCTGGTAATAAATTATTAATTTGTCTTTTTTTTTTAAATCAACTTTCTTTTATAGTTAAAATTGCACTATAAGTCGAAGTCAAAGCCAGTTTGCTTTTAATTGTTATTGAAAAAGCAAAATAAAAACAAAAGTTGGTCAATACATAACGCATACAAACAGGCATGCCATGAATATTAATTTAAAAAAAAGCAAAATATTCTGGTTTAAAGCCATTCCAAAGTCAGTAAAGAATTGACTTTCTTTGGTCAGTTAGTCAGTTGGCCAATGTCAGCTTAACATAAAAGACGTAAATATCACTAAAAACGGTTACTTGAAATGGAAATTTCTAAAGAATTAATTTTTTTCGTTTTGATTACAATAAGCAGAGGGTTTAATTGCCAAAACTTTACAACAGAAACCTATAGAACACCTCAGAATAGTTTTATAGAATGGCTGATTTCGATATTTCAATATTCACCGGCAACCGTATTACCGCAATATGTAACCACTCATATTACACTGCCACCACCTTTTACCACTGCCCCAACTACAGAAGCCAAAAATTGTGAGTCTTGCTCTTGTGGAGCTCCCAACATCATAAAACGTATAGTGGGCGGTGAAGAAACACAAGAAATACGTTATCCCTGGATGACTTTGTTAAAGTATAATAATCGTTTTTATTGTGGTGGTTCTTTGGTATCGGATCGTCATGTTCTAACAGCAGCTCATTGTTTAAGAGGTTTCTCACCTTCTGCTATATCGGTAAGTTTATTGGTACACGATCGCAAGGGGAATAATTCCAGGGAAATTCACAGAAAAGCCAAAAGAGTGCATGTACATGAGCGTTATAGTCCCTTTAATATAGACAACGATATAGGAATTATCCATTTAGCTGAAGCAATAGAAATGTCTAGTGTTTTAAGGCCCGTTTGCATGCCACAACCAAATGAAACATTTGAGGGTAAAACAGGCATAGCCAGTGGATGGGGAGCAACCTCGGAGGGTGGTGCCTTATCGCAAAAATTAATGGTGAGTTGGATTTTAAAGATTTCTAACGATTATTAAAACAGCCCGTTTTAAAACAATTAATAGCAAGTCAGTGTGCCCATAATAACGAATAAGGAATGCAGCCAAAAATATGGTGAAAATCGTATAACCGACAATATGTTGTGTGCTGGTGTACCAGAAGGTAATAAAGATTCGTGTCAAGGTGATAGTGGTGGTCCCTTTCATGTTCATAACGAACAGCTGGATATTTACCATTTAGCTGGTATTGTTTCATGGGGTGAGGGATGTGCTCGCCCTGATCGCCCTGGTGTTTATACGCGTGTAAACCGCTATTTAAATTGGATTGAAAAGAAAACAAAAGATTCATGTCGCTGTAATATGCCCACGAAAAAATCAGCAACAGAATTTAATTGGGAGTGAATGGTAAATGTAAGAGTTTGAAAAAAAAATTATATAAAAAAATCTAAAAGAAAATCTAAGAAATAAAATTAAAATAAAGCCAACATTTGTTTTCCTCTATCTTATTTTCATATTATTTTAAAACAAATTTTCAATTTAAATAGCAATTAAGCCCCTTCATATGCATGCCATACAAATGCCACACAATTTTCGTATAATTTTACAATCATTGGAAAAAGCGTTATAAAGCCAACATGCCTGCTAAAACACATTTAACTAAAATGACAATTTAAAACCATTTAACTTACGGCTTAATTGTTCTTTAATGTGATATGACTTGTTAAACGCTTTAATACCCTATTGCACAATAGGCTTTAATAGATAGATAGTTGTTCGTTCATGCTACGAGTTTTTAACTCATAATCGGTTTTTGAAAAGAATAAAACACGTGCGTCAGCCCATGGTTAATCTTATAAGTAATTACAATTATATTACAGGACAGAATTTTCACAAAATTGCATTTTTATAAGAGGGAACTTTTGAAAATCTTCAATATGAATAGTAGGCCTTAATCCTCATAATTTATACAAAAAGGAAAACCCCCTTTTATGTGTATTAAGAGACCTGCACTACTGAATTCGTTTCTTTCATACACAGTAAATACAGCTTAACATTGTGATGATATTTACTGCACAATATACAACAAATAAACGAATCAAATGGCAGACAGAACAATGTTTCAGTCTCCTAAACATGAATTCTCTTATAACTGATAAATAAAATAAAAAATAAAATAGTGTATTTATTAAAAAACATGATACGTAGGAGCAGTGCAAACTCACCCTAATTTTTATTACCAAATCATCTATAGCAACAAAGTCCATTTTTAGTTAACTTATAGTAAGAAAAGCTAGTAATCGGTTATAATATAGGAGCATTCAATGTACTCCCAAAAGCTTACTAAGTAATGCGGATTAAACTGACTCCTTATTAAAGAACCTTTATTTTGTAGAACAGTATAATTTTTGGACAATCAGTACTGGCGTAGAGGATAAAAGAAAAATCTAGACCAGGGTAAATTTGATGGTATCTTCAAGGTCTTTGCCTTACTTGGGTTATCAGTGCCATTGCATGCTCATATAACTTTTGTTCAGAACTAACCTAGTCAGTACACTTAATGGTATAATGTGGGTTGTGATTTAAGCCATAATCGCAGGGAGATAATTGTTGACTCTATGTGCGTTGCATTGCAATCGATTCTGCCAATAGAGCAGCGAAAGTTTAGAGATACTTCTTTAGATATATAACAGACGGGATGACAAAAGATTAAAACTGTCACCTCTCTTTTGAGAATGAAGCCTACCACCATTCTAAATTATGATAAGAGCATTAGAAGCTTTTGCATGAAAGTAGAGCCGTACATGCTTCTTCTTCTTCTCTTTTTTTATTCTATTTTCTTATTCTCTCTTTCGTTTCTGGCAGGACGATTTCAATGAATTACAGTGTCTTCGGCTAAAATGACAGTAGATTCTCTCAATTTCCAATCAAAGTAGAAATACTACATTCATACAATAATTCCGATGTCTGCTATAATGGAGTCCTCATAGAAACTAACAGAAGTTTAGTATCCATTGTTCGATGTGAAAAATAGGCTGAATTTTTCCTACTTGATGATCTGCAGTGAAAACTTGTTAAACTCTTTAAACATGTTCAACCTCTACAAACAAACAAAAATTGCTGACTTGTGAGGTACACCGACTACAGGAATTCCTTTTTTTTTAATGAAGCCAGCACTGAGGGGATGACCCCTACTCATGCAGTACATTGTGCTGGCCTAGGCAAATAGGCGGGGAAGGGGAAAAAGTGAGCGGACCTTTGGTTTAAACTTACTAATATCATATCTGATATCAGTTCGAAAAAAACAAAGGTCCTACTTTAAGAATTCTAACAGTAAGAAAATCGTTTGCTGTTGACTGATTATTCAATTTTCAGTGTTATACCTTCACTACTGAATAATCCAACAGCAATCCACCTCTGGGACCCTGTCACAGAGCTATTGCTCTCCGCCAGCTTAGCCAGTTGAGTCCTTACAGTGTAAACCTCTACACCATGACAATGTGATTATCCCACATATATACATACATAATTGGCCATTAGAACCCTCTTTCAGGGTACAGTCTATCTTCTCACAGCACCAATATTGTGTGCGTCAATTTTTAACCATGACCTACTGTTTGAACCCGGACCTCTCGTCTAGTAAGCATACATACTACATACTAGACTACGGCGGGAACAACATTAATATGCCCCATTTTTTTTTTTTTTTTTTTTGTTATTACTAAGTCCAGCACTGAAGGGAGAGCCCCTACTCATGCAGTACATTGTGCTAGTCTAGGAAAATATGTTATGGGAAGAAGGAAAGAGGAAGTAGTGTTTGTAGACACTTTCTTTAAATTTGCTGATATCGTAATTGGAAAAAATTTCATAAGTACAGTATTCCACGGATAATTGCCTCGACAAAAATGTCAAGATTTTTGGGTAATTATGCGTGGAAGGCATTTAATCGAATACGCTTAATTGCATGTATACACTGCCGTCAATACATGTGAAAAGAAAATAACTTTAGACGTATACTTATACATAAACTTGGTAGACTTTAATTGGAAGGTTGTATCAAAAAAATAGTTTGAAAGTAAATTGAATGGACATTTTATGTCTAAATAAACATAGTTGAGTTAAGCTGGAGTGTTTAGAAAATAATTATTTTTGGGTAATTAAACGAGGGAATTTTAAGGGAATTTTCTCTTTGTGGAAAATATATTTGAGGTAATTAAGCGAATAACGCAGTTAGGCGAAAGTTAATTAATCGTGGAATTATATTAGAAAATGATAAGAAAAAATATGGGAATTTAGAAATTGAGGTAAATAAGCGTGAAAAGCAATTATGCGTGGGGCAATTATCCGGGGAATACTGTAGTGCATTTTTCTTTATCAAGATAAGAAATTTAAAAGTTTTAGAATTTAAAGCAGTTTATTTTAATACAATTATTTTCATATATAAACTTTTTGTTGCTTTTCAAATTTCCAATATGATGTACTTTAAATGCACTCACACGTATGATTAATAATAATTTATTCTTTTTCTCATCCTCGTATAATATCAAAAAGGAAAAAAAAATTTTGTTTGATTATTTACCCAAATAAAACTCGTAATAATCATCGGTACGGAATACAATTTCTGATAAATTCTTTATAAATTACACACTTAAAAGGTAATTTATGTCAAAAAAAGCAAAGAAAATAAAGGCAGATTTGATATCTTTTCCTTATTTTTCATTAAAGATAATGATAATGGTCATCTATGTTATCGTCATCCTCATCATTTATGGTCATTTCTAAGCCAATTTGCCATATTTACTTTTCTTTTGAATGGACAGACACCTTTTTGGTCACCTGTACGTTTCACAACAATAAAGCCAATCAATTTTATGCTATTTTTTCTTTTCTTTTTTTCAAGGTTGCTCTATATGAGTATGTTTGTGATGATGACAAAAGAAAACCAATAATATTTTCTCGCATTACAGTTTAATATTACGAAAATTATAGAAAAAAAAGGAAAACTATTTTTCCAATTGATTACCTTTTCAAAAAGTTATAGTTTTGATAGATGATGTTGGTGTATTTAAGGCAAAAAAGAAAAAGGACATACGAGTGAGTGTGTGTTCGTTCTGATTTTATGCAGGCAAGTGCTATTTTTTTTTTATAAATTTTATATTCTTTTGAGAGAAAAACTCAACAAAATATCTTAAGGTACGTTCACATTAGGCAAATATTTGACAAAATAAAAAAAATAAACAACCAGCATTACGGGAAAACTTTTTATTTTATTTGAAGCTATTTAAGTGCAAATAATAAGAAAAGATATTTAAATATTTAAACAAATTTGAAAAAAACAAGCCCCTAACTTTTTTTAAATCCCTTTAATGTGAATACATACATACATACATAATTATCCATTACAACGCTGTGTTAGGGTTATGGCCTAGCTTCTCGCAGCACTCATGTTGTGTGTGCAAATTTTTACCCATGAGTACCGGCACCTACAGTTTAAAGTCGTCTCCGAACAACAGTTTTGAGAAACTTTTTCATGGCAATCAATTACTCCCAGAGCTTTTGCCAGAAGAGAGGTAGTCGCCGAAAGAAATAATTTTTTCATATTTCTTTTTTTCAAGATGTCAGAGCTACATTATATTTATTGTAAAATCATATGATTTTGGAAAAATAAAAAAATATAAAATTAAGAAAATATTGGAAAATTGGGGAAAATAAAAGAAATGTTTCAATAAAATAATTTTGGTAGTTGTTTCTCAAATAATTGCCTAATGTGACCGCACCTTTAGTCATTGTTAAATTCTTTTTGTGACCTGGTAGTTGATATAAGATTTTAGCAGTTTTTATTTCATATTTCAAAATTCAAAATTTTATAAAAGAAATACACAGAAAAATACCCAAGAAAAATACAAAAAAATTAAAAGAACAAAACCGCACTATTTTGGTTTAACAAACAGTCAGGTAATAAAGAAGAGAGGCATTAATTTGTATATATTTTTATCAACAGATGCCTAAAGGACCTCTTAGGGAAGATTGTTTCACAAAATGACTAAAGAATCCATAAAAAAAATTAATTCGCTATCTTCTGTACGATTTGGAAAAGCTTTAAAATAGACCGAGATTTTATAATACAAGAATCATATTTTTCACACCACAAGACTTTGTCTAATAATTCCAAAAACAAAAATATTTTTGATCTTTATTTTGATCTTTGCCTTGTTGAATTTTTTTTTTTTTGTCCAAAAACTAGAACCTTTAATGAACCTTCATAATCTTTAGAAGGTCTTGTCATGTACGTTTGTAAAAAATTTTTAACCATTTGTCATGTTTGATGCAGAATTTAACTGTTTTTAGGCTAAATTCGAAATCAATACACAGCTTTTGAACTTTAAACGCTGGAAGAAAAACTACCATGTCTGTTTTGGAATCTGTTTCTGATTATATTTCAACCATTTTAGAGAATAACCCGAACAAAAAAATAACTGTTGCTGGTGATTTCAATGTTCATTATTTGTGTTGGCTACTCTTCTCGTCATCTTTGGCCAAAATGTTGAATTGTTAACAGCCCAAAATCTTCTTGTGCGACTAGTAAAGAAACGGATTTTTCTTATTTCCAAATAAAAAGGTTACGACAATAGCCCTTTGAAAATGGAGATCGAAAGGACTAATGGATACTGACTTTGTATACAAAAATTGGTTTTAAGCCACTCTAATGAACTTAGCCATTTGGAGAATAAAATATATGTAACTAGTGCTCGAGCCTGGACCCCCTCCATTTACTCCACTTTATAGACAGCTCTGCTTGGCTGTTGTTCTTTTTCCGACTTAGATGAGTTTAGTTCGGTCCTGTAATGGTATCAAAACGGCACCTTGCGTTAATTGTAGTTGATCATGTTTTGGTTGATTAACCATCTGTCCTACATTCTTGCCTACCATCATCAATCAATGGCTAGAGGTTACTAGCCACACATCATTTAGATATATTCTCCCAACGCTTCATATTGATGTCAATGACGGACGTCTAACAATAATGTCGGTTTCAGCAGTACTGCTAAGGCAGTACGCATCTAACAAAATGTCCTCAGGATAAATCTTGCTCTAAATTGTTCTCTATTACGCTATCGCATCCCTTGGTTGCGGTATCCAGCTTAATAGTTGAATTACTTAGAATCCAGTTGGTCTTATACCGTAGACAGACGACGGCGTTAATGTGCATTAATTGAGTTAATTCAAATTAACTTGCGCATTATCTCCAATGCAAATGCACAAAACCAAATTCAATACTGCATTAAGCTTTTTTATTATGGCAACATCGCATAAAATCAGTCAGTTTTTGGCTAATTATGTACTTTTGGTAATTAAAATGGATATAAAATAAGCAAAGTTACAAACCTCTCATTGCTATGGGTATAAAACCAAATGAAAATAGTTCACAAACAAACTAACCTTGTCGTCTGTTTACGCTATAAATTCAGAAACTGTCGTCTATCAAGGTAAAATTT
The DNA here is from genome assembly GCA_963576795.1 of Metopia argyrocephala. Lineage (NCBI taxonomy): Eukaryota > Metazoa > Arthropoda > Insecta > Diptera > Sarcophagidae > Metopia > Metopia argyrocephala. The sequence continues at coordinate 166,754,899 of OY756208.1, read as the reverse complement.
TAATTTTCATTAGTAAGTTTTTAATGCAAATTAACGTTGTCGTCTGTCTACGGTATTATATTATCACTTGTAGACTACCGATTTTCGACTGGCAATCTCAAAATAAAAATCTCTTGGCAATTGATAGGAATTTCATTTGGCTTCTTGGAGTCATAATTACTTAAAAGTGTCGAAATGTATGAGTTACTCACGTCATTACAAGTGCAGAACATATTTGTAGAAGGTGAACAACAAATAAAATGTTTATGTGCTGGAGGCCCGCAGTTTGAGCCCCAGGAAGAGTGATCAATTTTTTCTATTAATTTTTGTTTCGTCAGAAACGCTTTAATTAGATCAAAGTTAGCTGCAATGAATATTTTTTGGTAATTAAAGGAGAAATGATGTCCGTGAAGGAATAGTACACTAGCCAAACTGAACAATTGTTTTCGACTCCAGCTACGGTAGTCTCATCAGAGTTCTTTGTGTCCTGTGCATATTCAAGACTAAGCATCAACTATTTAACTCATACTTTTTTGGAAATCGCATACCGAAATTATTTTCTTCCATATATGGGATATTCCAAGTCAAATCAACCAATGGTTTTAACCTACCCCCTCAGAATTTTATGATTTTTTGTAGAAATATAGTATATCATAAAACTAAATTAAATACAAAGTTTGGAAGCACTGATACATCTGGATCCGGAAATATGAGGTCTTGAAAATCGGAAAACAGTACAAAATTGCACAACGTTACACTTACTTAACTGTAATATTCTGGAAAAGTATTATAGCTAAGCATCTCCTAAAAGTCGCATTTGGAAGGGTATTAAATTACCTTTGATTTAATATGCAACATGATTTTTTCTTTCAAAAAGTCAAAGGTCAATTTTCTTTATCTATAAATCGGAAGCCTATATCTCTGAAAGCGACCTTTTTAAAAATTTGAAAAAAAATTATGCCAAAGATAATTTCATTCTCTACAGTTGTGAAAAATTTCAGAGTCAAAAAATAAGAATCAAATCGCAAAAGAATGAGATTAAAACTAGTATAATAGTGGTGGAATGGTAGACGATTTTTCGGAGACAGTCATTTAAAAAACGGCATATTTTAAGTTGAGTTGACATGGTGTAACCCATATGTATGTACATACAAAAATTAATAGTAAAAATAAATAAATAAATAAAATGGTTGAGCAGAGATATGAATTATAAAAATATGTAGAAACGTTCAAAAAATTATTAGAATACAATTCACGGTTGTTTTCTACTGTTTATATTTTTTTTTTAAACTGCAATCAATTTGAGAGAAAACAATCATTGTGTAAAAGAACAGTTAAGACTTTGATCAGAGAAAATAATTTTTAATAAAGGTTCTCAATAGACCATAGTGCCTTTGAATGACCCCCTTTGTCTATAATACAGTTTTCATTATTTATAGATATAGCGTTATTTATAGAACAGCCGTTCAAATAAAATAATTTATAGAAAATAAACTGCAATTAATTTTTATTAAGTACTTTGTAAAGTACCTTTTTGATAACTTCTGCTTATCAAAGTCATTCGTAAGAAGTGTAATTTTTCTTTTCTAACTAAAGACATGGGAATATTTATTTTTTCAGACATTCTTTTATGCGTTCATATAGTCATTCATTACTTTGTAAAAAGGTGTAGAGTTATTTAAAGCAATAAATAAAATTAAGTATCATTCTTTATGTCTGTTTTTCGAATCGCTCTCAATTATAATAAGAAATACTTTATTCACGCCTTTAGTTTTTATGTTTTTCGTTTTTGCTTTTTTTTAACGAAAATCTAATTTCACACCTTTTGCTGCTTTTCATTTAAACAATTATTTATTTATTTTTTTTTACTTTATCAATGGCAATATTTTATTTGTTTTTTTAATTTTAATTTTTTTTTATCTGAGGAAATTATTTTGCTTTTCTTCTTTCGTTACGGTTAAGTTAAGGTACTTAAAAAGTAATTTTTACTGTTTTTTTTGTTTTTGTAATATATTTGTAAAATAAATTTGTAATTTAAAATTTGTTGTTATTCTCTCCTTCTTCTACTCTATTTATATTTTTATTTTTCATCTTTCCTTTCGCTTTTTATATTGTTGGTTTTTGAGTACCTTCTTAAATTTTATATTTTTCTTTTTTTTTTTTATTTGGCAAAAAAAAAGTAAAATTTGAAATGTTTAAAAACGTTAAACAGGAAACGGAAATATTTCAACATGTTCTCTCTTTTTTCAACATATCGACAGTAATTTATGGCTTCAACAAGAAAGAAAAAAGTGAAAAGAAATTAAAAACAGAATATTTATTTATAACATCACTTGATTGTTAACGAATATAAAGTTTGTAAGAAAATGTTTGATCAAATCGTGCAAATGCTTATAAAAATAGATACACTTGAGACTTTGTTTATACGAGGCATGAAATTCAAAAATTCAAAAATTCTGATATTGGAATATACTGAAACCTAAGAAGATGCAATGTAAAAAATTTAAAATCGACTGTCTAAATTTAAAGAATATCATAAAATTTTATTAAAGTGTAATACGAGTATAAATTTATTATTTACTAGCCTATACCCAGCGTGCTTCGCTACACCTACGGCTACCATTTGTACATATTTTTCGATTGATAATTTTTAATGATCACAATTAAACCAAACTCAGAAACTTCAGCTTTAACACTTCTCAAGGTATAAAGAAATTAATATTTAAAAAAGCATGGGAGGTACCACGCCTACTTTCTGATTGGCGATATTCCTTAACCATGAAGTCATTCAGACCAAATTAAGAAAATTTAGCTTTAACAGCTCTCAAGATATAAGTTAAGCATAACATGAAAAAATTTTACATTGAATTTGTATGGAATATATAGGCAAAACTAAATGCCATATCTCCGGAACCAATGGGCCGATTTCACGCAAACTGCACATAAAGAATCTACAGACTATCTCCAACATAGCCTAGAATTTTAGCTGCAATCAATCCATCTGTTTCCGCGGTTAGTGGTGGCATCAAAATGTGCATTAATTTTTAGGTTGAAATAGTTTGGGAAGATTTTTTATAAATATCTAATTGGATTTATTATGCTGTGAAAGAGATTTACCATGTATTAGTAACGGATACATCATTATTATTAAATAAGGGCAAATAGCATAATTTTACATAATTTAATATCTGCCAAGCGAACGTTGCTGTCGCTACCATAACAATTACGAGATCGCCCGCCTTAAGGTTGGGACTAGTAGTCTTCCATTTGTAGCGCATATGTAGAGACTTTAAGTATTCCTCTTTCCATCTTAGAGGGAATTGATGGCGAATGACTTTAAGTTTTTTCCAGCGACTGATAAGGTCTATTCTTGGATTATGTTGTTCAGAAAAACTTATGATAGGGATGCCTAGAAGGAAATGCATTAGAGCTGTTATATCTAATGGATCTTCAGACAGAGCTAAAGTAGGTCAGGAGTTTAATATTAAGTAAATCGGCATGAACTCGTCACCCACATCAAATGAAATTTAAAGCTTTTCACTACCGCTTCCCAAAGATGGTCCTTATGAGGAGTGTGCAGAGGAATAAATATCCACTCGATGCCGTTTGCGATATATTTATATCATTTGATGCGAATTTCATAAATTCTTCAAACTCTCGCTTAAGCTGTCAATTTGCGCCAATGAAATTTCTTTGATGAAGTCACATGGTTAATCTCTACTTCGTCGATTTATAGCGGCGGTTGCCTTTTTCAAACAAATACGGACTAATGATGCTGCCATCCCAAAACCCATACCTAACAGTGACTTCGGAATGCATTTCGCTTAAACTCAGCAGTTTTGTTTGTTAACATACGTACTCTTTCATATAGTAGTAGGCCTTATTGATGAAATAATTTGTTTTTATAAATATTACAGTCAGTTTTTACCCATTCTACTTAATAAAACAATTCTATCATTTACCCGTGTTATTGAATGCCATATTCGTTTATGCTAATTTGGTAGCATGAACTAAATAAAAGAAAGCCCATTTGGCAGATGTAGCTTCAACAAAATGGCCGCAATCAACTGTCCAAATTTAGAAATATCTATTGAAAATCCCTGTTGTATTTCTTACACCATAATATTTGAGAACTTCTAGTGACAGCATATTAGAAAAAAAACACCTTCCAACACTATGCAACAACATCATTTTATTGTTTTTTATTTCACATACGCTCTCAATGCAGCCATACTCGTATATTAATCTCACAATTGTAGGGTACGAACTTGAAGTATGAATAGTTGATAGTTACGTATACAAATATATTTTACTCACCACATTGCTTTTATCTTTGCCAGTATTTAGGGTAAATATTTTAAATAGATTCTTATATTTACATTCCCTTTCTCTCTCTTACTTATGACTAGTTTTATGATTTTTGTCTATGTTTCTCTGTTAATATTTTAATACTTTAAAGCCTATGATTGTTAATGTATTCATAAAAATATGTATAAACCCAGTTGGCTCGGTCTTAAAGACATTCTTGAGGATAGGTGCATGACAATAGACTATCCAGCACGATGTAGAACAATTCGTCAGCGACATTTTCAAAAAAATTTCGCAAAAATCGTACACGACTGGCTGAGCGACAATGTCACTGAACTTGTCGCTGACCGCACATTGTATAAACTATGCAAACGTATCGTCAATATTCTGTTTATCATCGACAACTTCAAGAAAATAGACTACATAACCTCGTGCACAAACACTTCCACGATGCTGTCGACAACCGTTAGTGACATATCTTAAAGACATACTGGACGACAATGTCGTGCACGACGATTGTGGCAACTGGGAATATGAATGTATGTATGCAAGTGTTAAAATAACTCTAAATGTTTATTTAAAATATGCGTATCTCGTCGTTGTGTGTATTTTGACTAATTGTTGTACTAAAATCTTCTCATTATTTTGTTGTCATAATAGATTTTTGTTTTCTATCTTACGATTTAAAGCAATTAAATCTTTGCTGTTATTCTACGAGTGCCAATGACTAAATACCATATATACTCGTTAGTAAACATGAAATGGGTGTTATTTGTAACAATAACAGATATAAAGAGAGTATTTACGAGTATTTATTTACAATATTAGAAAAGTCAGTGGCGTAATTTTAGGTTTAAACAAATTCCTAAAAAGTCTTAAATGCTGTAATTTGCCATCATTTTAATTACATAACTATTGGTGAGTGTGTATTGTGTTTATATTGCTTAATATAGCCCTTTGACCCTGTTTGGTAGAGTTAAAGCCATACTTTTGGCTAGTTTTGTAAACTGTGTTAATAAAATACGTTTTACAATTTAAAAACCAATTTTATCAAACTCTATCTGTAGTAAGTACAGACTGATTTGCTCTAAAAGTCAATCATAGTCAAACGCTAAACTCGGTTCTTTTTAAAAACAACTTTAAATTAAAAACATATTTTTTCTTTTTCTAAAACTATAATGAAAATTAAAGTATATTTTAAGTTGAACCAACTTTAAGTGAGAGAAATGTATTCATATATACATACAAACATACATAATTGGCCATTACAACTCTGTGTCAGGGTTATGGCAGAGCTTCTCCCAGCACTCATGTTGTGTGGGGCAATTTTTATCCATGAGTACCAGCACCTACAGTGTAAAGACGTCTCGGAACGACAGATTTGAAAAGCCTTTTCATGGCAATCAATTACTCCCAAAACTTTTGCCAGAAGACTGCTGAGAGGTAGTGGCCGAAAGAAATTATTTTTCATATTTATTTTTTTTTCAAGATGTCAGAGTTTAGATTTGAACCCGGACCTATCGTCTTAGTAAGCCAACACACTAACCACTGAACCATGGCGACTACATGTATTCATACAATAAATATAAATACAAACCACATTGCTCTATTATTTCACGGTTTTCACGTACATATTTATGTAAGATTTGGACCGCCAATATATGGGCATATTTTTATCTGCGATTGGCTGCTTTTATCCCTGTTAAGAACTTAGGACGCAATTTTAATTGTTAAAATAATTTCATATATTTATTCTTTAGTATACTTTCATAAAAAATTTGTTTTTATGGAAATCCTTTAATTTGTTTTTGCTTTTTCTGTAAAATCTTTTATATTTGTTCGTAGCGGGGATCGAAAACTAGTTCATGTTGTTTTTGGTTTGTTATCTTTTGTATTAGATGTTCAGTGATGCCACTTGTTAGTAACTTGTTGCAGATTGTATGAATACATGCATACATAATTTTCCCTTACATCCTAATTCAGGGTTACGGCCTAGCTTTTCGCAGTACCCATATTGTGTGTGGCAATTTTGTATTCATGGTTACCGGGACCTACAGTTTAAAGTCGACTCCGAACGACAGACCTGAGAAGCTTATTCATGGCAATCAGCTCAGTTACTCTCAGAGCTTTTGTCAGAAGTCTGCTAAGAGGTAGTCACCTAACGAAATATTTGTTTATACTACTTTTTTATCAAGATGTCATAGCTGATGTCATATAAAGCCAACACACTAACCACTAGACTACGTCGAGAAAGATATCACTTGAATAAAATTGGTGTCACTGAGTTTTATGTATATCCTGCAATCTGATGACATTTTAAGTTGTTAAAAACAAAACCTCAAATAGTGCATGGATTTCTAAGGTTTTGGGTTCTTTTTCTACCATTCGAAAAAATTATTGATGGACTGTCAGTTCCTCTAATATATCTTTATTATTCCATTACTAATTACGACATCAAATACCGTGTTTAATAAAGACTGTTATAAGAAACAGTGTGCGCTAAATAGCAGTAGCGAAATACTTTTATTTATCGAATGCCCTTTCAAAATCCACTGACTGCTCGACTTTAATGAGTATAGAAGTTCATACATATATTCGGTACACGATTTGTTGCGTCTAAACCTAGCCTACTTGTTAATAAATGTTTACTAATTGAAGTGCAAAGCCTACAGTCATTAATGTTAGCAATCGATTTTTTATTAATATGTTATTAAAATATTGGAACCAAAGACCAAAAGCTTTAAGAAAATACCCAGATGTGACATGAAATTTTAGGGCTTGTAGTTTTGGATTTCAATGGTATAGAGCAGCAGGAATTACAAGCTTTAGGCTATAGATTACATATAAAACCATGAAGTTTACTTTACTATAATGAAACTATTTTGTTTTGAGCTATTTCTTTTTTTAATTTTAGGCTAATATTGTAAAATATATACATACATATTTTTTATTTTATTTTTCTTTTATTTGTAAATATTTCACAAATCTTTTATTAAAATTTTACATTTTTGTAGTGACATCAAGGAAACGCATCAACATAACAAAAAAGAAACGAGTAAAAGAATTAAAAAGCCCTTAAGCATTATTTTTGCAATTCTTTATAAAGGAAACTAATCAAAATAAAATACATATTTTTGAAATAGTAAGTAAAAATGTAAAATACAAGGAAGGCAATAGAAACCAGCTCTATATGATACACTACACCACGGCTCTTATGCTATAAACACAATTAAGACTACCGGCCGCTGACTATAAGCTGTCAAGTATAGAATATATTTGTGCTTATGATAATAATTATTTGATTTGCAGCAAAGCTACCAACTAAACGACTACGGTTGTAGTTCGTAGCTAATGTAGGCTAATTCCTATAGAGGATTAAAAAAGCTAAAACTTGAAAAAACGCGGGAAAAAGTTTTTACTTTTTGTTTCTTTCTGATTGAAGTTGATAAGTATTTAATAGATATTTATATATACATACATATTTATACTGTTTAATGTAGTCGTTAAAATAATTAGGCAAAAAAATATTGCGAAGCAGTTACTAAGAATTATCCCAGGGGCTGGATCAAGGAGAACAACAACAACATAATTTCCAATATTACTGATATTTTATTCCTCCCCTAATTTGAGCTTTACTGTGCGGGCTTCTTAGGGGGACCTACAGTTTAAAGTCGACTTTGAACGACAGATTTGAGAAGCTTTTTCATGGCAATCAATTGCTCTCAGAGCTTTTGCCAGAAGACTGCTGAAAAGTAGTCGCCGAAGAAAATAATTTTTTCATATTTCTTTTTTTTTAATATCAGAGCTGAGATATGAAGATATGAACCCAGCTGATATTAGTAAGTTTAGTAAGTTTAAATGAAAGCTTTATACCCTCTTCCCCCCGTCATATTTTCTTAGACCAGCACAAAGTACTGCATTAGTAAGGGTCATCCTCTGAGTGCTGGCCTCAATAAAAACAAAATCGAGTAGCTAGACTACTTTAGCAGTATTGTGTAATTTGCGTCTACAAATATGTATACGAGTATGTAAGAAAAAAAAATACAAATCTATTCTGAAAAATTTTAAAAGTAACCCCATACTTTTAGCAAATCCCCCCGATTTCCCATAATAAAAGGATTTCCAGGAAAAAGCAAATGAGCATGTTTTAATTGAACTGAGCCCTTTAGTATATTGTGTCAGTTTGACAGTGGCTAACATACCTGGAGGTATAGTAGTAGGGTACAAAAGAAAAAAATTACCACAAAGAAAAATTAAAAAAATACAAAAAAACTATAAAGAAAGTATATTTCAAACGCATTTGCTTGTCTTTACATTCGTTAACAAATACACAAATACTTTGACAGGCAGCATTGCCTTTTTTTTTTTTGTTTCCGTTTAAAAGAACCACAAATTTTCTATGAATGATTATGTTTCTGGTGAGTGAGTGACACATACACATGTGAGACTTTTTTTCATATACACTCTTATAAGCACACACATACACTTTTGTATAAACATAAACATACATTGCGGTTGCCTGTGTCAAGGCTTATTTCCGTCAGTAACGGATGTGTTTGTCTGTAACGCCTTCAGACATGAATTTGCAATATTATTATTTCTATTTTAGTTGTTGTTGTTGTTATAGCTATTGGTTATAACGTTATTCTGTTGTTGTTGTTGTTGTTATTATTAATATTTAGCTACACTGTGGTTAAACAGAAATGAGCGGTTTTTTTATATGCATACATACATACATAAATGTTTATACACATCGTACACCACAAATGCCTACACACATAGGAACATACAAATACATACTTTGGCACTTGCAATAAGGCTTAAAAATAGGACGCTTCACTACAGATGCGATCAAGATGTTAATGGAAATGGCAGGAGATTGGCATAGAAAACGAAAGACAACATAAATATTAAAAACGCCTTTAATTTTTCGAACTGGCGGCAGACTAAGAAGACTCTTTTTATACATACTTAATGGATCCACTTTTGCCAGGAGAGTGCTGAGAGGTAGTCGCCGAAAGAAATAATTTTTTCAAATATCTTTCTGTCAAGATGTCAGAGCTGAGATTTGAACCCGGCGCTATCGTCTTAGTAAGACAACACACTACCCACTGGACCACGGCGACTACAATGGATAATTCTAAGAAAATGTATATTGACCTACAGAGCTTGGTACTTAGATCTGGAATTTTATATACAACAAAGTACTGATACTATTCTTACCAGACAGGACTACAATTATAAGCTTTGCGGGCGACATGACCTTATCGGGTAAAATATTTTACTTTAAATATGTCGCCGTAGCCTAGTATTTAATGTGTTGGCTCACTAGACAAGAGCTCCGGGTTCAAACCAAAGCTCTGACATTCTGAAAGAGAAATGAAATATGAAAAAATATTTATTTCGGTGACTACTTTTTAGCAGTCTTCTGGCAAAAGCCATGAACAACCTTCTTAAGTCTGTTGTTCGGAGACAACTTAAAACTGTGTGACACATAAAAGATATATTATGGTACTGCGAGAAGTTAGGCTTTAATCCTGCCACAGGGTTGTAATGTCCAATTATGTATGTATAAAAATACCTATAAATATAGAAGACGAAAAGGAAAAACTTTTCTCGGGATATCGAGCTATTGCACTGATGAGTAGTAAATTTAGGACAACATACGACAATGCGACACTGGTGTTGACAAGAACAATGAAATGAGACGGATTCGCTTACATTTATTGGCTTAGACTTTCTATTCATGCATAACAATCCTAATAGCAGTTTTGTAGAGGCTTAGAATTCCATAACAAATCTAAAGGTATTTGGTTTCTATTTAAATTTTAGTAGATTTTTACAAAGCCAAGTCCTTTTTTAAATTGAATCCTTTAAAGAAACATAAATCTTAAGACAGATTTTTGATATTTTAAATCCCATGGGTTAATTAAAGTTTCTTATGCTTTTTTAAATTGAAATGTTTTTAGTAAACTTGTTAATCCTCATTTTAAACATTTTTCTAAATTTTCCCCAAACGAAAATCTTATTCACAAATACTTAAATACTCAAAAGTAGAGTGGAAAAAGTGAAAAAACAAACACAGAAAAAGCACAAAAAACATAAAAATTCAAAATACGCAAATCTTCAAATCAAGTGCTAAGAGCTCTGTTACAATAAGCGTGATACAATGAAAATAAAAAAAGAACAGAAGCAATTCCAGCCATTAAAATCCCCAAAACGTCGTTTACGATTTGAAATAGAAAACGATACGAGGAACAAACTTTGCGGAGTCAAAAACGACTCTGCGGTACTCTACACCAGTAGTATATTTTAGAATGTTTGGATTTTTATTTAAAATTTAAGGGAGAACTATTAACCAAACAAATTTATTACAGTGATTACAAGTATCTCAATCATAGAAGCTGTTATATATCTATTTCTTTAATGCACCAATTAGAACGTTCTACAGCTGATGAAGGAAGCTAAGACCACGTGATATTTTCCATATGAACATATATGATGAAAGAAATGAATTTTATGCATAATTGACATGGCAATATCGTATACAATATACAGTACTAATAGTGGTTGCACTCCTTTGTTGCAAACGGCGCCTTGCAAACAATCAGTCGTAGCATATATGCCCTTTTTTCATATTATTTGACATGGTTTGCTACTTTTGCAACACTTCCAAGAGCTTTTGTAATGAAGAGTGATTACCGCTATAATTATTTTTTTTTTTGTTACAAATTTGTATTTTTTATTCATGTACATTAGGATTGGCCTTATTTTTATAAATACTTAATTACCATGTTACTCCCCAATGTTACTTCTTCGTAGCCAAAAAAAAAAACGTTGTGGCATATTAGAGGCAGATTGCATCAGAGGAATGTGAGCCTCATTAGCCCACAAACTGCCAAATTTTTAAAATCATTATAAGATTGGCACAAATATACTTTTTTAATATTAGTTCGTGTTAAAGTATGAAATATTTTGACACAGATTTTAATGCACTTGATGAATTTGAAACCGATTACCACATAATGAAATGGATCTTGGCACCTTGACTCCCAATACCATCACGGAAGTCATGTTAGGAAACCCCGCCGCATGGAGAAGGACAGCCTTTTTTGTAAGGGGGAGCCAAAAACCTGCTAAGTGTGTAAATGTAAGTACTTTTATCATTATTTTTTTTTGGGGGGGGGAAATGCATTACACAATTAAAAAAACTACGTTTTATCATTATTTTTTTTTTTTTTACTCTAGTCCCTGTCCTACCAATTTGCGGCTCAAATCCTTCAACTTACAAATTCAGAAAGCGCGATTTGAACCTAAGTTTCTTCTTGATAAAACAAAAAGAGAAGAAAACGGTTCAGTCGTTCTTGTTCTGCATTCAGAGTGGAATGAATCCGTAAAATAATTTGGAATCAAAAAAAATTTTTTTTAAAAAAATAAAAAAAAAATTAACATAAGGATTGAATTGTAACCGTTCTCATATACAAAAAAAATATTTAATTAGTATGGGAGGTACCACGCCTATTTGTCCTACTTTCTGGCTGATGATTTACCTGGACCATGAAACTATTCAAAATAAATTCAGAAATTTTAGCTTTAACCATTCAAAAGATTTACAAAAATCAGTGTTTCGTTTGTATGGGAGGTAACAGGCCTACTTTTCCAATTCCGATGATTGAAATTGACTATGGAGTCTTTCAGACTAAAATTCAGAAACTATGCTTTTCTTTCTCAAGGGAAATCAAGGACAACTTAGATGCGTTTTAATACTTATCGCACACATGCGATTTCAAATTTTAACCAAACATTAATATAAACCCTATACATACTTATGTAGGTCCCACTACTTACTATTTTCGTAAGTTTGGTTGAAATAGGTCCACATACGTAAACCAAAAAACGCCTCGATTTCTATATTGTATGTGCTTATATATCGTCATATTAAGTGCAAAAGGACGTAACTACATAAAATTTCGAAATTGAGTTTTTTATAAATTATGGTTCGATTTATCAAAATACATGTTCCTGCAAAATGTTAGATTCCGACGATCAAAAATGGTGATTTTAATAACGAAATTCAAACCAACGTACGAGTACAAGTACGTGTATTTCTAAATACCAGAAGATATAACTACTTACATATTTATATGAAAACCTTACATACAAACTCATTTGTTGTATATAGGAATGCTAATCCTTATATCTCGATCCTAAAAATTATGATTTTCAGGATTTACAAAATTTTTGATTTTAAGGTTTTTTGCTTCACCTGTAAAAAAACAAAAAGTGTAGTTACGTTTGTTTGCATTTAATATGTACTATGTTTAATAATTATTTAAAAATAGTTGAGTGCCCGTGTTTCTACTAAGAGTGTCCTAAAGCTATATTTACACTACCTAAGTTTCTCATCTGATTATAACAGTTACAACTCAGACGACAATAATTTTGAAAGTAGAAAATGTTCTATTTTCAACTGAGCTCAGGCAAAAACAATAAAAATTGATTTAGATTTGTAATTAAAATATCTGAGTCCATCTGAGTGCGCTTCTGATATAAAACTCAGATGAGAACTTAGGTGGTGTAAATATAGCTGAAGCGAAATTAAACGAAAAACATTATTCGGAAATGAAATATTGTACAGCTTGAAAAATGCCGAATATTTCGATTTCGGATTCGATAAGATTTCGGATTTTAACCAAAAAAAAAAAAAACGGAGACATTTTATTTATAAATTATTTAGAAATAGTTGATTGGGCTGGATTATACTAACAGTTTCCTAAGCGAAATAAAACGAAAGAAAATTATTCTCAGTTGGAAAGCAGAACAGCTAGGAAATTCGGAATATTCCGATTTCGTACAAAATTTTTCTGATTCGGAATACAGCACAGCATTGAATACCTTTTATACAACTGCTTGATTTATTCCAAAATCTAGAGAGGTATTATTAGTCTTTTAGGAATTTAAATCAACAAACACACTATTATATTGGGCATGTGTTTAAAAACTAACCTCTCTCCGCTATATCCCTAAGAAATTATTAATTTTATTATCCGATTTTACATAAGAAAGTAGACAAAACAGCTCAATATAATCTATTTTAGTGACTACTTATTCCGTGAACTTTAAAGAACAGTTTCCTGATAGTTTCGTCACAATTAGACTCAAAGTGGCTGTTTGTCCAATAAATTACTGAATTTTTCGTCAATTATGAATCCTTCATATTGAATTTTGTACATTAGCACAAACAAAATATACGTTTTACATCTTTGTAGGTGGGTGTAGGGTGCAAAAAATATTGCAACAATAATCATAATAACGCAATACAAAGGCTTATAGCACAGTAATATATTTTTTTAGATATTTGGGTATCCATATTCCCATATACATGCATAAGTATGGACCATATCTGTATATAATAGCATCAAATAGCAGTCAAGGGATCTAAATAAAGAGAGCGTCAAAACTAAACTAAAAACGAAACAAAATTCTAAAACAAAGCGTAACGTGATGGTGAATTTTAAATTTATACGAAAATTCTATTTTACTCGCCCTGCATATAACAAAGCAATAAAATGCAATCGAATAACGTTTTATTCCAGGGAACTCAACAACAATAGAGGAATTTAATGGAAATTCGTTTTTTTTTTTCATTTCGATTTCTTTTCAGAATTTTTGTTATGCCATCCCTAAAACAGTAAAAGGCATTATATTGCAAATACAAAGACATAAGTAAGTATGTCATAAACCAAGATGAATATCTTCCGACTGTATAACATAAATCGTCGTGCGAGAGTTTATGTGCTCTATCCACCATTTTATATATCTCGAGTTAATGATGCCACTTTAGGTTTTTAACACCAACATTTTAAAAATCTGCAATCCGTTTTCAGCTATTTATCTCGGAAACTGGACGAGATATCCGAAAACGGATTGCAGACTTGAAAAATTTGGGGCCGAAAACCTAAAGTGACATCATTAGCTCGAGATATACAAAAAAAAATATGAAATGGCGAATAGAGCACGTAAACTCCCGCACGACGAAATGATGAAAAGAAAAAGGGAACATGGCTTGCATTAAGAATAAAATAACTCAAAAATTTGTCTGTTATTGTTTAAGTTTGTTATTCACAATTTTTAATTCTGGTTTTTCGACCTTTATTATTTAATGTAAAGAAATTGTCAAGCTCAAGGTATTTTTTTAAATAACAATCTTTTATTTAATTATCGATATTTCGCTACTCCTGCGTGTAGCGTCTTCAGGAATTATTTATTTATAAATTGTTTTCAAATTTCACTTTTATTATTTTAATAAAATTAAAAAAACAAAGACAAACATACATAAATAAAGCATTTCTTTTTTAATTACACACTTAGCTCTGTGGATCAACTTCAGTTGCAACTTCTTTTGGTTCTCCATTACTAATAGCTTCCTTTTTATTATGACTCGGCCACCATCTGATAAGGAATTCCCTTAAGCTAGACAAAGCTAAAATGGTTATTTTATCCACTTGCTGGTTAAACAACTCCTGACAGTACTGTTGCATAGAACTGCAACCCATGCCTCCATTTTCGTATATGGATTCCAAGGGTAAAACTAAAGCATCAAAATGTTTTTCAGCACAAGATAGAATTTTCTTTAATTGATCAGAAGACATGGCCAGATATTGACTGTCCTGTAGAGCCGATTTATTTAAGATATTCATTAATTTGGCAAAATTGTTAAGCGAAATTCTGGGTGACATTAGAGGCATTAGTTGTAAAATCAAACGATTTATTTCGACGACAATATAGTTGAAATTATAGAATTCCTTGGCACTGGCTTTAATGGCATACCACAAATTATTTATGATGCTTATAAGACCTTCAATAACATCGAATTGATAGAATTCGATGGTATTTATAATTGAACTTAACCAGGATATAATGCCTATGTGCTCTATCATTATCTTAGAGGAAGCAGGAATTTTAACGCAGGTGGAAAATATTGAAAGAATTTGTAGATTTAAATCCAAAGTAGACATGGTACTGCCATAGAAACTCATTAAAACCTTAAAGGTATTGGTAGAGACCAGTAAGAACAAATCGGAGCTGGATTTAATGCCATGCTTTATAACTTCAACAATAAATTGGCGAAATTGTTGATGTTCCACTTCTGCAGAATAGAAAAGCACATTGAATTCTGGTATACACTGGAAATTAAAGCTTGACTTCAGTCTCAAGTACATGGTTAGTTGTTTATACAATATATGAGTGGGATCGGTGGTTAGATTGAATGTTTTAGCCACAAATAAACTGGATATATAAGGCACTCTTGGCGTGCCTGAGTTCGATTTGTGTTTCATCCAAGACTGTCTCAGATCATTAAGACCGGATTGTATATTTTCGTAGGCTTGTATCCATAAAGGTTTTTCAAAAAACTTGCTATTCTCAAAATGTTGTCGATAACGCAATTGAACACAGCCAGAAGCCTGACGCATTTCCTTATCTTGTGATGACAAGGCCGCAAAAGTTAAAGCCAACAAACCGTTGCTGACAGGACGAGCAGTATGTGCATAAGATTCTGGAGCAAAACACATGGACATTAAAGGCACAAAAAACGAAGGATCATAACACTGTTCATAGATTTCACGACGTTTGGGACATAAACGCATTTCAGTTTCTGTTATATTGTTAATACCCAATTCCAATTTTTGTTCCAGCCTATTGGCACCAAACTGCCAGGCCTTAACAAATGGATTTTCAAATTCTTCTTCCGGTAACTGTTGTAGAGTATCCAATTTGCGCCATATGGGAAAGTTATTTATGGTATATTCACATAATTGACGGTCTACCAAAGACATAACCTGTTGTATAGAAGTTTCCAGTTGAGTTAATTTAACTCTTTCCTCATCATTGGCTCTTAAAGCATAAAAGGCTATGGCACTTTCGCCCCAAATAAAAGGACGATATTGGCTTAAACCACAGTCATAGTACTCATACAGATGTAGCAAAGCCAAACAATAACGATCGGCATCATATAGTCTGGCATGATAGGCTCCAAGTATAACGGGAATTTGAGTTTCCTTGAGGCATGAGGGTGACTTTTTAGCCATGACATATAGTAAATGTAACACCTGGGTTTTTACTTTAGAATCTGTAGATGTCGCCAAAACAATATCGTAAAATTTGGAATGCGTAAAAATCATCTCAAACAATTGGCCACATTCTAGGCTTAAAGTTGAATCTGTCATTTCATCAGTATAATCATCATACAAATTATCCGCTAAATAAGCCAGTAATTTCAAAAGTAAACCATTATATTTATCATTGGCATTCGTATCCACATCGGTGTCACTGATATGCATGCCAGTTTTTAAACAGGATTTACAAAATTGTAACCATTGTTGAGATTTTAAAAGTTTTGAAAAATCGGGTAAAAATTCTTCGGCTGCTTTTCCTTCTTCCTGCTGTTCTTTCGGGTGTTCTTTCTTATTCAGCTCCCAGCCGTATTTAAACCACATTTGTAATTGATAGCAAATCAACTCGAGTTTTTCTTCATTTAATTTTTGCATTTTTATATCTAAAGACAACATTTGTACTTTTAGCATGATAAAATTGGTGAATATATTGGACTTTTGTTTCAAATCAGCATTGATGAAAGCCTTTTCATATATCTTGTATAGAGTTCTCAGTTGATACGTTTCAATATTTTCAAATTTAAATTGTTTATTACAAAAATCTTTACACTCACTTAAGGGCATACACAATTCAATTAATTTCAAACTAGTATCCACATATTCCTTATAAATCACTCCAGCTTTTAAGGGCTTCTCGATGGTTCTCATAAAACCATTTTTATAATTCTGATAGATTTTTTGCAATAGGCTAAGATCCATGGAAAGGTTTTTCTTAAAAGCCAAATCAATTAAAGGATACATGAGTTCCTTTTTATCCATATTTTGCTCCAAGCAATTCAAAAATATTTCTGCATATTCAGCATGACGTTCAAATACCAAAGCAGCCAATTTTATACAGGACTTTGTTAGTTTTCTGTCTTTAAAGAATGTTTCGAAGAATTTGTTATCTAAGCTGGATATGAACTGGTGATTAGTAATTAGGAAATCATGGAAGGCCTCCTCCAGAGCTTCTAGATTAAAATCGCCCGTTAATTTTTTAAAGAAATTGCTGTACATCTTTGAAAACGTCTTAATGAACTCCTGACATTTTATTGATTTCTTTAATTCCGCCAAACGTTGTAACACGGCAACCATTAAGAAATAATAAACAGTTTTTTGATTACTATTACTATGTTTGTCCATAATAAAGAAATCCTTGTAACATAAATTGTTCATCAATACATCTAATATCTCCTCACAGTGAACGGTGGTTAGCTGGAAGACTTTAACTAATTGTATGAATTCCTCAAAATGCTGACTGTGTTTGTTTATCTCCTCCTTGTAATTAAAAGAAATTGCTACAGCTTTAACTAATTTTAGTTTAAAATTTTCTGCATAGATTGCAAAATTCTCCAATTTTGCACAGTGCTCGGTTAGTTTCCTGAGGAATATTAAATAATTCCTAAAGGCTGGTGTATTATTTTCCACAGAAATTAAATCATTTGATTTTAAGCTATGCAATCTTGCACCGTAAATGTATTTTAAAGTCTTGTGTATAAACAATTCCGTATCCAGACCTTCATCGTCGCTGTTAAAATATTTTTCTTCGCAAGAGGAATATTTCAAAATTAAATCCAAACATTGTTTTACTAACTCAACTGATCTCTCCGATTGTTCTTGTTTAAGTATTTGCTTTTCCTTTAAGTGTTCCACTTCAAATAACACTTGCTGTATATAGATCATTATTAATCTTGAGTTTTGTATAGATTTCGAAAATTTTTTCATTTGCCCCTTAAATTCGTACTCACAAACATCTTCTTGTGAATGACTTTCAAAAATTTGTTCAAAATCTTTAGTGCCCCATAATATTAAAGATTGCACATCCTTCAAACCAGTTATACAGCAGGCTATTTGATTAGCTTCTAAAGCCAAATGCTTCTCTCGATTGATTTCCTGGGACAGCCAATTATGCATGTACGTGGACATTTGTGTGAACTTTTGTTCATATAAATTCACAACACTTTCAGCAGAGGGATAGTAGTGATACATTAGAAACAGTACAAGCTCCAAGTAACCATCTAAAGGAGCTTCTATATCTACACCCTTAAAAATTAAAGGCATAAATTTACTAATGGTTAAGGATTCGCAATAGGCCTGTACAGACAGGCCTTTTTCGATATTATCGAAAAGTTTATGTAAATTTTCGGTATTGCTTATAACTTCCAAAGATTTTGGCATCTCAACCTCGGCTTTAGTGACCTAAAAGAATATATATTAGAAAATGAATCATTGCACACTTAATTATAAAACTAGTCTACTTACTTTTAAAACCTCATTAAACACTTGAGTCACCACATTAACTGTATTTAAATCCACAAACTTAAGAGCTTCTAACCATAAATCAATTTCCATTTCTCCCGACTCAAATATACCAGTATTTTTAAATATATTTCTTAGCAAAGAGCCAGCTTCTTGACTGAGTTCTAAATCACCATAAACAAAGGCTTTAATTAGTGATCTTAAAATGCTACTAAAGTTTTCCCTTTGCGGTTCCAAAGTCTTAGGGAATAGCAATAATATAGTTTTTATGGCTTTCATTTCCAGTTTAATATTATTCTCCGTTTCAACCACTTCCGTTATAGCTTCCTCCTCTTCTTGGGCATACAAAGGTCTTAATACCTCTAAATAGTCCAATATTACTGTGGTCTTATTGACAAAAGTACGATTTTCTTCACATAAAATCAATATCAAATCTAAAGCCACCTCCAAATGCACCAGCACTTGTACTTCTTCATCGGATTTATTTAAAATTGAAGTATTTAAAGAGTATAATATATCTTCTATAGTGGGAAAATTCATTAGCAAATGATTTAAAATATCAAACTTAAATCTTCTCAAGGAATTTGAATTTCTATTTTGTTCTCTCTGGTTAATAATCTTCATATAGTTGGTATATTGTTTATACATGGCTAAAATTAAGCGATTGGTAGCCAAACGTTGTTGAAAATTCTTATGCATTAAATGCTTATTTCCATTAATATGAACTAATGTTTCCAAAGGCAAACAGATGTCCTTAATCCAAAAAGATAAATCCGTTAGAGTCATTTTATCCAGAGCTCCTTTTAAATGACGTGGGTGACAGGTTGTTATAATCTTTGTTAAGAATTCGGTAGTTTGTGGCAAGTAGCGTTGGGTTGTACGCATAGGATTTACAATACCAGCAAAATTACGTACCGAATTACGGAATAAATCAGGACAAGACTCTAAAATTTTTATAACCAAATCCGTTTTGCGTTCATTAAGCCAGGGAAGATATAAATATCCCATAAGTTGACCTGCGAGTAAGAAACAAAAATTTTTTTTTATTTAAAATTGTTGCAATATATTGTGCTGTATTATCCGCTCATTATTCCCAGTTTTGGAATATAAATTTATAATTCCTAGTTATTCCCTATTATTATTTATTGCCTAATTTTTGTTTATTTCCTGCAACATCGATATTAATAGGATTGAATGGTTTAAAGTTTTTAAATCGAATTGTATTTTTTTTTCGATATCTTATTAAAGAATAAACATGTTCAACTTGCATTTTATGGCAAATAATCATTTCATTATTTAATTTGATTGTTCCTGCTTTACTCACTGTACTGAATTTGAACAACACACTGATGTCCTGCTTGTCATATCTTTTTTAATAAATATTTTCTGAAGAAGCTACACAAGGGAGCAGCGAAATATCGATGTTAGTTATGTATAAAGCGTTGAGGTCGAAAAATTAGATTAATCGAAACTGTTTAATATTTAATTATCTTGAAAAAAATCAGTTCTTAAATTTCATTTAAAATATGTATAAAACGTAGTGTTCTTTCAGCAATAAATATCAAAATTTCTTAAATCAAACAAAAAAATGTATTTTAGAAAACAAGCCTAAAAGCCATAGGGGGTACATAGGTATGTTTAAAAAAAAAGTTGGAGATAAAATATTAGTGAGGGTTGGTCTTACATTTTATCCCTCTAGAGACTACTCTAGGGCAGTTGTGGAGCTTTTTGTGGACTTTTACTCCTTCAACCCAACCTTTGACCCCACCCCACATCCCTCGTTGTTGACTCATGTATTTTTTTGTTGAAACTCACAAAATAAGCGATTCTAGCTAATCGAAATCGAAAAATCGTATACTATTCCACCCCTATAAGAATAGTTTTAATCTTATTCTTTTGCGATTTGATTTTTATTTCTTGATCCAAAAAGACCTACACTCTGAAATTTTTCACAACTGTAGAGAACGAAACTATGTTTGGAATAATTTTTTTTTAATTTTTAAAAAGGTCGCTTTCGGAGATATAAGCTTCCGACTTATAGGTAAAGAAAATTGACCTTTGACTTCTTCAAAAAAAAAAATCATGTTGCATATTAAATCAAAGATACATATTTTAATACTCTTTCAAATGCAACTTTTACGAGATGCATACCTATAATACTTTTTAAGAAAATTACAATTTTTTTCCGATTTTCAAGACCTCACATTTCCGGATCCAGATGTGCCAGTGCTCCCAAACTTTGTATATATTTAATTTAGTTCTATTATAGTGTACTCTCTCTTAAACGAACACCTAAGGGACTGACGAATTTGTCCCCTTATGAGAGGTGTCCGCTTATGAAAGAACATAGAAAGAATAATTAACAATCCATTATACAGCAATATTTAAACAATTTTATTTCCAAAGCAATGAAAGGAATTTTTATTAATATTATATTAATATTATTAATATATTATAATAATAATAAAGCAAAGTAAATTAAATCATCATTAATATATTTACGAATTAAAAAGAAAATAGTTCATAAGATCTGATACCAACTGGAAATTTTAGCTTAGCAAGTTTTTCCTTTAATTTCAATATCTTTCGCTTCATAGATCCCTGTGAATTAAAGGAAAAGCTTTTAATTTTCTTATGGTTAAATAAGCTTCTCACTTTCCACCTCATCTTCAGATAAGTTGGTCTGCGGTTTAGGCGATTTAGGCTCTGAACTCTATTACTCATATTGGAGAGCAGACAAGTCAGTGATAGAGGAAGCTCGTCTTATACGAATATCATCAATGTCCTTACATCGAGCCTTTACAAACCAACAAAACATGCCAATTTTAAGACGTTTGGTTTTGACATCATTGTGATTCAAGTTTATAATGAGAATCTTAAAATGTTTGCACACATTTACAATATTTTTATCGTTTCGGGATTGCTCCTTTTTTACGTATTATTGAATAATAAATATAATAAATAAAGAAAAATGTAAATGAAAAATAAATTGTGTCACCGTGTTGTAAACTGTCCGGTTAGTGGAAATTCAAATAATTTTGGGGTGGAAAAAGTGTCCGCGTCCTGTTATAAGGGGGTTGTCTGTTTAAGAGGGAAAAAAAGTATTGAAAACGCCAAAGATTTTTTTTGGGACTAAAATATGTGTCCGTTTGCCAGAGAGGTGTCCGTAAAGAGAGAGTACACTGTATATACTATATTTCTACAAAAAATCATAAAATTCGGAGGTAGTGGGTTACACCCATTGGTTGATTTGACTTGGAATATCCCATCTATCTTTTCGTGTTTTTATATATTTTGTTATTTTTGTTTTTTATAAAAAAAATTGCATTGCACTTACCTTGTATGGTGTTATGCTTTTGACGGAAATAAGTGGTAGTGTCGAATGCTATACCATGCTTTCTGGAAGTCAACAAAACCAGCAAAAATTCGTGAACGGCTTTTGAAACCGTCTCTTTTTCCTCTGCATTGACTATTTGACTGACTTCGTCGTAACTTAACTGCTTGGTCACACCAATTTTACCCGAATGCTGAGCAGCAAACACTTTAGGGCCTTTCCAATCATAAAGTTGTACAAATGATTTACAACAATCCAAATCGAAAACATGTATCTTTTTGGTTTTTGAAATTTCTATACTTTCGAGTACAAATTTCTTGATAGTGCTTAAAACGACACAAACAGTTACCGAGTCATCAAAGACAAGACCTGCAGCTAAAGCTCTTATTAAAGGACCACGATCGAGTATATTACGGGTGAGTAGAGTATTGCCATCCACCAAATACGCCAAAACGAAATGTATAAAACATTTACGTACAGTTTCGAAATCTGGGTCTCTTAGTTTGCGCTGCAGATGAACTTCAAACGGAGAATGAGAAAGAAACTGGGTAATGTTTTGAACATTTGAAAGGATGTCATAGGAAGTAAGAACTTGTCGTCCCAATTGAGGCTCTACACATACAATGGCTGTTAAAAGTTTTAAGGCTACTTTACGGTGATTCAGCTGTTTTGATTTAAGCAACAATTCTAAGAGCGAACCATGAGACTTTAAAAAATAACGCGAAGCATGTACAGCAGATTCCAAGTGATTGCGCTGATTTGTTAAAATTTCCATTATAACAAATTGCAGGGCCTCACATATATACGCAATGTGTAAAATGTTTGTTTTATCAATACGGTCTAAGGCTTCAGCAAATTCTAAAGGTTTACCACGCTTCTCTATATATTTGACTATGGTTTTGGGCCGGCTCTGGCACAAATGTAAAAAGTGTCTTAGTTCTAGAAAAATAGGTAAAAAAAAACAACGTACATTTTATAGGGAAAAACCTATTACTTTGTAAAGATATGCACCTGTTATGAAGTTATTGCCTCTCAATTTGTTGCGAAACTCCATCATCTTAAAGTCTTTGGAAAAATGTATTTCCTTTTCCTCGTCCTCAGCTTCAAATTCAGAATTCTGCTGAATTTCATTTAAAGTATCTTCATTATTTTCATTAAATTTGGATGCTTCATTTTTGGGTGTAAAAGATTTCTTGATTTGCTTTTTGGGCACAGCCTGAGCATCCTCATCATCCCTCTCGTCCGGCTTTGAGCTGGAATCATGTTTTCTCTTACGCTTATTCACTTCCACTGCCATAATTAACAAAAACTTGTCTCACACAATTAAGTCACTTTTTAACAACGAAAAATTAAAACTTTTCTTTAATTTTTAGAAATTTTCTAAATGTGCCCCACCGCACGTGTTTATTTTACTGCTTAATCTGTACTCTTATTAACTGTATTGCCGTAGTAGGGAAAAACACATTAAGTAATAACAATACCTAAAAACACAACCTTGTGTTTACATTATTTGTTTATAAACAACAGCTGTTTTTTGTATCTCTCTTCTGAGAATATATTCTTTTATAGACTACCAAGCCAATCAAAATTTCGACGGCTTTAAATTAAAGTGATTATAAGAATGAATAATATGGAAAAAGTTGGGGTAAAAAATATTAAGAAAATATTGAACATTATACTATCCAAAGCGTTTAACTAATTATGCATTAAATTTGTATTTTACTTAAAAAAAATACATATTTTAACCATATTACAAATTTTTATGGAATTTCGAGTATCAGTTTAACGCAGTTAATTCTCATTTTACCAACTTGGTTATTCATTTTGTTTGTTGTTGTTCTTATTTGCTTCACACTTTTTTGTTTACATTAAAAGATAGTTTAATTAAATCATTCTATTCATTCGCTTATTAATCGTTCTTGAATTAGACGGGCAGCAGGTGCTTTTATGTATTACTTAGATGGCTCGATTTTAATTGAAACGACGTAATCGTGAAATTATTGTATAAAGTTTCAACGAGAATCAAGAGGAAAAAACACCATATAGCCACCCACCATCGTCACAGCAGAACCTCTTCTTGCCATAAAAGCTTACCAATTTTCAACAACAGCCACCAACATTTTACTACCAGAAAATGAACTTCATAAAATTTCAAAAACTTTTTGGCAAATTCATGTTAGTCAATTTTCGTTTGCGAATTATGTTTCTACTCCTGGTTTTCCTGTGCATCATAGGCGTTATATTTACTCTATATCAAAAGCCTGATATACGTTTGTGTTTTATGGACACACATCCGCTAATGCCTAGTGTGGACAATGACAGCAGAACTGCGGAATTGGATTTGGAAAAGCTGGAAGATATTTTACTGGCTAAAATTCAGCCAACACCGGGTGAAAGTATATTTTTTCATGAAACATCCTGCCCCCAAACGCAAAGCGCCGTACATACCTCACAATTGGGTTTTGATAAGGCTCTTAAAGAGGGTTTCCATTGGAATATGGCGAAATTAAATGCTAGACAAGCGTGTGCTATAGAATCGGCCGCTTTGCATAATCCCAATACTCAAGTATTTGTATTGTTTGCTAGTCCACGCTATAAGTATGCGAATAAAAACATCAGTAGTGGTAATAGTGATGCTATACTGGATGCTATATTGTCCTATGATAATGTTCATCTAAGAAATCTAAATATATGGTCTTATGCAGCCGATACACCCATCTATGAATGGCTTAAAGATGGGGCATTATTTAAATCCAGGTAAGTCTAACTTTAGTTCTGCTGCAAAGTCTTAATTTTTGAAATATCCAAGAGTTTTGCAATCAAATGTCACCAAAATGCTCACCAGGCTGGACATAACAGTGCCACATTTATCGGAACCGTTATAATCAATTTTATTATATTTGTTTGTAAAATCTCATTATTTTAAAAAGATGGATTCAGGATTTTTCTTTTGTAGTAGTTCGCCTAGAGAGGCTTTTATGTTACCTGAATTTGAATTAAATAAATAATTAAATAAATTTTGTTTAAAAACCAAAATAACAGTTATAGAATCGCGTTAATAACTAAAAAATTTATTTGTAGTTCTGACGATTATAATGTTGTCCGTCTGGTTTAACATTTAGTTTAGTTTGGCCAAACAAAAGCATACTAAACATAGACTAAAAAAAAACAATCTGGTATGTAATGAAAATCGATTTCGATCGAGATTTAAATCGAATAAAATTTCAAGTTGCTATAACTTCCAAATCCTTTTATATTTGGAATTCCTTTTTTAATCATTAACTTACTGACTATTGCCTCTACATCCTTGATTAATAAAATTTTAAAATAATTAAAACAGATAAATTTTATATGACTTTGAAACTACAAACGATTTCAATATCGATCGATATCGTTTTTCATCACATACCCGAATAAAAAAGGCTTCATAAGAGTAAATTTCATAATAACAAAAGTTTGCGATAAATACAGCTAACAAAAAGAGCCTCGCTAAGAAGCATTGTTTTTAAGACAATTTTAATTACTTTCCATTTCAGTTACGTTCTCTCACACATATCAGATTTTCTACGCTATCTTACACTCTGGCGTTGGGGTGGCACTTATCTTGATATGGATATTGTAATGTTACGTTCTATGGAAGAATTACCACCAAATTATACCGGTGCCGAATCAAATACCCATTTAGCTGCCGGTATTATGAATTTTGATAGTGAAGGTTTTGGTCACGAAATCGCCTACCAATGCTTACAGAATTTTCAACAAACATTTGACGGCAACAATTGGGGTAATAATGGACCCGGTGTTATAACAAGAGTAATGCAAAGTATTTGTAATACTAAAAATATACAACTAATGATGGATGCTAAACGTTGTATGGGCTTTAAAGTATATCCTATAGAGGCTTTCTACGCTATACCCTGGCGACAGTGGACAGACTTTTTTGAACCCGAATTAATGGCACAAACTATCGCACGCACAAAAAATTCATATGTGGCTCACATATGGAATAAGCATTCAATTAAAAGACCTATAAAAGTAGGTACTAAATGTGCATACAGTATATTAGCTGAAATGCATTGTCCTCGTGTTTATAGAGCAGCTGGTGAATATTTTTAATGTGTAGTCATAATTTTTTATTACTTGAAGCTTCACATAAAGGCACACGCATTCCAATTTAAAAGAAAAAAAAAATATTTTAATTTTTTCGAAAATTTTCGTTTTTTTGTTAAAATTTTTACTAAATTTTTATGCATTTAATTGTGGTATTTAATCAAGTTTGTTTTTATTTAATATATTTATGTATATTGTATGTGTGAATCTCTTGCAGTTGCATTTCTTTAAATAATTAAGAATCTCTATTTATTTATTTTAAGGTTATCAAGTTATCAAATTATGTTTTTTTTTTTTACATTTTGCATTATGTCTTATCGTCCTTTATACACTAGTAGGTACATATTTACCAAAACCAAAGCAATTTTAATTGAACAACAGCTACAGCTACATTTACTATACAGTATATCCATACGTGTCTATATATTTATATATATATTTTTATATACATACTATATTAAAAGTAAAATATTGTTTTTTATTGTTTTAATTTGTAGTAATTATTGTATTTGTTTTATTTAAGTGTTCTAACAATTGTAGACAATATACTAAAAAAAACTAAAATTG
Source organism: Metopia argyrocephala (assembly GCA_963576795.1). Lineage (NCBI taxonomy): Eukaryota > Metazoa > Arthropoda > Insecta > Diptera > Sarcophagidae > Metopia > Metopia argyrocephala. The sequence continues at coordinate 166,728,190 of OY756208.1, read as the reverse complement.
TAACAATAAAACTAAATTTTTTTAATTAAGAGTTTAAAGTGAGTTTTTTAAATAGTGTATCATCCTATAAGAGCAACTAAAAAAATAATTTATACAAAATCTACTCTATTTTGTTTTCAGTAGAATAATTTTTATAGTGGAAATATTTGTTAAGAATGTTAAGGTGTTTAAGATCAATAGAACTTACAAACAGGGTTACTGTCAAATGAACGGTCATACTGTGCCCAATTTTTTAGCATATCGCACTGGATCAATAAGAGGGTATTAACTTAAAATTTTTAAAATTTCAGTAGAGGACAAAACTGTTTGTTGTTATATTTTAAAAGAATTTAACAACGAAATACATCCCCAGCAGAATATTTTTAAGATTTGGAAGCAATAAATAAAATTGTAAGCAATAATGGCAGCATTATACTGTTTTTAAAGCTAACAAATATGCTACAGGATAAAGTATTATTTTTGATTTTTTGTACTATTTACTACTTACTGGTTGCAATAAATTTACATTTCTATTGCATTTTAGCGGCTCATTTCATATAAAAATCATGCATTCTTGATGCGCACTAGTAAGTGATTGTTTACAATTTTTCCCTTACAAAATAGCTTATGGGTAAGCAGTAATTTCTGCTGGGTCGTAGCAAGAAAATTCCATTCGAAAAATTGTTTATATTGTTTTCCTTTAATTTTCAATGAAAAAGAAGACAATAAAAGGCAAGTATGCATAGGATAAAAGAAAATAATTAAAGAAAGGGCAGTTTGCAATACTTAAAAAAGAACATAAAAGGATATATTTCTGAGAATTGCATTCTGTCCTTTCTTTAATTATTTTTTTTTTCAGGGGTATATTTCTTCCTTTTTATTTTGTACTTTTTCCTTAATACTTTTTATATATGTATGTATATAATACGTATATATCAACACAATTAGGTCCTGAACAGAGCTTAAGAGCCTGGTGGGTTACTTTGTATTTCGGTTCGAATCGAAAATCTTACGAATTCGTAAATATTTACGAATTTTCGAAAAAAAATTAATTTATTATTATTGATTTTTCGAATGGGAAATTTCTTTCGAAAGCACATTCGATTCGAATCCAAATCCAAGTAACCCCCTGAAAAGGAGCGATTCTGACAAGAAAAAAATGTTCGAAAACGGAACGAGAAGAGATAACTTGAGTACTTCTCGTAAATCTAGTAAAAGAAAATTTATGGAACAAGTACCCAGGAATACCATTTTAAATAATCATGTAAAAGAAAAGCAACCTTTCCAAGCGGAGGTAATGCTCAAAAGTACAACCAAGAAAAGTAGCCACCGAATCTGAAATGTAATCACGGTATGGTATGCCATAAACAAACCTCACAATTCTGTTAATGATTAAATTTAGTGTTTGTAAATTATAAAATTGAGTGCCAGAAATAATTTAAATACAGTAATTAATGTGGGATAAGAACAGATGTTACATTCGACATACGAAACTACATCATTAGAGATTCTAATTCTGGGATAAACAACTGTCCTTTGCATTCTACGAAACATGATTGTCTTGGTCTAGCATTGATTAAAAAGGTTTTAGACACCATCCACTCATGAACTCATGTAAAATTGATGAGGGAAAGATCAGGAAAATTTCTATTTTTATCAAATTACAGCTGAATATCATCAGCTTATATAAACGGCCTCACTTGTACCAAGTCCAGACTGTCCAAAAGGTCATCTAAATATAGAAGACACAAAATGCGGCCAATAATAGATCCCTGTGCCACTACAAAATAAACATCAATAACGTCATAGATCTTATTTTGTAAATTAAAAGATTGTATCCTATTCCGTAGATAGGAATTTACATGCCATTACAGAAAAATTTTACCTTTTCTTCTTTAACTTATAAATAAGAATTCCATAATCATTACTTTTTCATGTTATTTTTTGTAATTTAAAGTTTTATTGGGTTATTAAAACATCTATTATTAATATTAGTTTTAGGCTTTTACAGGCAGTATCACTTTCTTTGTTTAATATTGATTTAACACTATTAAAGTAAATATGTACACACATAGGTTTGGCATTGTCGATCTAATATCTTTGTTTATTTTAGGTTTATTTATTAAATTTAATATGTAACAGAATAAGAATAATACCTATACATTTTGTATGTCGTTAAGAAATCGTCAAGTTAGAAACATAATAAAAAAACACTGACTTAATATTTGCATATTTTGTATTTATTTGACTTATTTTTGCATGTTTTTAGAGAAAGACAAAAAAAAAAAAAAAGACAAACAAAAATAATTTCTAGTTCACTTGTCTGTTCTGTTAATAAAATGTTAATATTTTAGGGAAGTACGCCAATTAAAAGTAATTTCTTTTAAAAACTTTATAAAGTATTCTAATTACGTTTGTACTTATAGCGTTGTAAATTCTTGTTGCTATTGCTATAATAATCTGTTCTTAAAACAGGCTTGCGATATTTTCCATCTTCACCATCGCCTGAGATAGGCACATGGTTGTTATGACCATTCCTGCTTACTTGATTATCAATTTGATAATGGTATTTATCATTATTTCCTGTATTGTAATTTTGTTGAGGAGCTTCAGATATTCTATTGTACGCATTATGTGATATTCTACTATTACCAGTACGGTACCTATTGGGTGATCTTCTACTACTATCATAACCATAGCCTGTGTCAGCTTCAGACGATTTATATTTTTTAGGATACCTGTTGGATGACCTTTCTCTACTATCATAATTATTTCTTTTGCTAGCTTGAGCTGGTTTAGATTTTCTGTCATATCTATCTCCCCTAAAATCTTCATTTCTATTTCTCCAATTGGATGGTTTAGCAGGTACTTCATCTCTAATACGCCAATTGTTAAATTTAGCAGAAATCTCGACTTCTTTGTCATCACATTTTCTTGTTTTAGTCGAAATGTCACCCCTTTTCCTCCAATTCGATGTTTGAGGAATTAATTGCATATTCGTTTCCAATAATGCTTTAACGTAATTATTTCTTTCAATTTTGTGACCTCGAGCTTTGGTGAATTCTTTAAAAATAGTTTAACCAAAGTAAAAAAAAATTAAGAATTAAATAAATTTGAATACTTACTACTAATAGCCTCATTAGGTTCAATACCCATTTCTAAAATCATGTAATTGCAAATCATATAGCCAGTACGATTTACACCATGTGTGCAGTGAACACCTATAAGTTTATCTAAAAGTTAAGAATAAAATTTATGAAACGTAAACTTTTAAAAATTATTTTTTTATTATACCATTATCTGGATTGTTTTGTAAATATTCATTAACCAGTTGTATGAATCTAAAAAAAAGCAGAAAATTAAACCACTAACTTTAAAAGACTTCCCTACAAATGATAAGCGGCAACTCAAGTGGAGTTGCTGTTCATGTTGAGCCATTAAATTACTTACCTGTCCGACAATATTTTATCGGGCGTGGCATGTCCTGGTATCATAAGCTTTTGATATTCAATACCCTTACTTGTGTAATCCTTTTTTAAAAGATATATACATTTATAAATTAACGGCAATTTATGAGACAAAATAAAAACTTACGTAGGGCTTATAATAACGTTGTGTATTAGTTAAGTCAATAATTAAGCCCAAATTTGGAATAGACTGTAGTAAAATTTTAGCATCTAAACGTAAATCTTTGTCCACCGTTTTTGATACTTGCTAAAAGCACAAGTATTATTAAAAGTATTATTAAAACACACTAAAAAAACTTTAAAGCATAATTAATAGTAAAACACAACTATATAGAAAGACGTAAATCTAAGATCTGGCTCATGGTTTAGTTAGTAAGCCGCGGGGGTTTTTTTTAAGGAAGTGCCGTGATAAATTTTATTGGTCCTGTATATGCTACAAAAAACAAGTAAATTTTTTTAGAATCAGGTGATGAATTTTTTTTTAGAGTTAGCTTTGTTCTATTAGTTCACAACAGCAGGTTAGTTTTTTGTTACGCTATTTGAAATGTTTTCAAAATTTAGGGAGTCAAATTTTCCTATATAAGCCTTTATAACTTTTGATGAGAAGTATATTTACGCAACAGATCTGCCAACAGAATTTTTTTAGTCTCTTCATACTTTCGCCACAATATCAAAAATACTAAATGGTGGTCCATATTAGCCCACCTTCCGCATATACTTATATAGAAAGAAGAATAAATTATTTCTTTCGGTGACTACCTCTCAGCAGTCTTCTGGCAAAAGCTTTGGAAGTAATTGATTGCCATTAAAAAGCTTCTCAAATCTGTCGTTCGGAGCCGACTTTACTAAACTTTAGCTCCCAGTACTCATGGATAAAAATTAACACACACAACATGACTGCTGCAAGAAGCTAGGCCGTAACCCTGACACAGGGTTGTGATGGCCAATTATCAGGAACTGGCAATAACTGGGGGGTAACTTTGTATTTCGATTCGAATCGAAAATCTTATGAATTCGTAAAAATTTATGAATTTTCGAAAAGAAATTATATTTATTATTATTGATTTTTCGAATGAGAAATTTCTTTCGAAAGCCTTTTCGATTCGAATCGAAATACAAAGTAACCCCCCAGTTATTGCTTAAACATTAAACTAAAAAAATCATTGTGCTAGAATCGACAGACATATATGATGTTATATACCAAATTGGTATGGTCTTGGAGAGCTCTCACAGAATCTGTGGTAATCTTGCAAAAATGTTCATTAATCGGATTATTACTGTTACTTTTTGACGGATATATAAAATGTTATATAAAACTTTTAAAAGGAGATTTTTATTTTTCGTCATAAAATAAAACTCATTTTGTGACGGAACTTGGCTAAATATGTTACAAATATTTGACGAAGAGGATGAAAGCGGGTTCGATTTTTGCGTCTCCTACTGACTGAAAAATAAAACTCAAAAATAAGTTTAATTTTATGATGAAAAAATAACTTTTTCTGCTGACCTTTTTTGGAAAAACTCTCAAAATAAGCATAAAAAATAAGTTTTTTTGGATATAACTTATAATCGTTACGGTCCCTGCCAATTATGTATGTATACCAAATGTTGTCACTGTTCTTAAATTTTTGACTAGCCGGCATAGGTAAAATTAAAAAATATCCAAGTGAAGTGGTGGGTTCATATTTCTTTCTTTTCTCTTTGAAACGGTTTCATTTGTTCATTCGCGCGACTATATATATTCATACCTTTTTATACGGACATTCGTTTTACGGAATTTCGCGCTTACGGCCACTCTAAATAATGAAGCACATTCGCAATACGGCACAAAAATTATTGTAATAAGCAAAAGAAAAAAACGACATTGTTATAGAATAATATAACAACTTAGTTTAAAGTCTCATTGTACAGCAGCCACCCTATGATGCTATACTATTGGGATAGCTCAAATAGTAACACTACCGCTACTATACTTGTGTATCCAACAGATGGAATTACGGTGTTTTTAAAGAAATATAACAGGTAATAAGTAAAAGCCTTGCAGTTTTTATAATTTCCTTTTTGGGGAAAATACATTCGATAAGTACAGCTTTCACCGAGTTGACAATCTATAGAATTTCATTGACACTCATGCTTTACCAAACATTGGTATAATGGTTGCTCCTTTAGGCTTTTTAAAGGTGCTATTAGTGTTTGGTACAATTTTAATTTAACAATAGCTCACCTCTTTCAAAGGAACTTTAAAAGCAACAAAACGAGTGCCTTCTATTTTTCGTCCCACAGGCTTGTAGTCAGTCCATCTGAATTACAAATATATAAATTCTTCGGTTATTTACTTAGGCGAAAAGAAAACCTACCTATCTGGTATAGCAGGTGCCATTTCTTTTTTTATTAATTTAAATATTATAAAATAGAATCTATTTAAAACAATTTTTTAAAAAAACACAATGTAATGTGAAAAGTAGACAAACCAACAATTTAGTAACAAAGAAATCGTGATTTGGTAGCACTTTAAAAAAACATGTAGACATGACGGTGTTAAGAAGACAATCCAGAAATACAGTTATTTACGACTGTTAATAAAATAGCGTTAATGATTAAACAGAAACTCATGAACTCAAAAACTCTCATAATAACTTTACATTCAAGAAATGTCAAAACAAAAAATATTTGTCGCCTTATTGGCAAATATTGTAGTCGCCGTGGTCTAGTGGTTAGTGTGTTGGCTTACTAAGACATGGGCTCTGGGTTCGACTCCAGGCTCTGACATCTTCAAAAAAAGAAATATGAAAAAAATATTTCTTTCGGCGACTGCCTTTCAGCAGTCTTCTGGCAAAAGCTCTGGGAGTAATTGATTGCCATGAAAAAGCTTCTCAAATCTGTCATTCGGAGTCGACATTAAACTGTAGGTCCCGGAACTTATGGATAAAAATTGACACACACAACATGAGTGCTGCCAGAAGCTAGGCCGTAATCCTGACACAGGGTTGTAAAGGCCAGTTATGTATGTATGTATGTATTGGCAAATACATTAAAATATGAAATGTATGCTTTTGGGGATGCATACGAGGCTTTCTGGTATACTGGAAGCCAACTCAGATCAAGACCTCAGAATGGCCCAGTGTGATTTTGAGGTAAAAACTTACCCTATTAATCCGAAAACCCATTGGAGGCTACGAAAATGCCGGGGTCCGTTGTCCCACATGTAAGAACCAAAAGGCTCGCCGCCGTTGGTTATATCCTTTAGTGAGGTCGCCAAAGGTAGTTTAATTATCGGGTTCTTGGATTAAGGGGCCCAGTATGGAAAGATCCTGAGAGACAAATGGCAACTGGTTGAAGGCGCTGTACTATCGGTCTTCTTGAAATTTGTCGAGAAGTTTCCGGGACTCATCCCTTCATGTGAAGAAGTCGGCTGGCGTCAGGGCAGCATCATGTTGATGGCCTGTTCTGATAGAAGGTCGGCGGATTGTACAAATTGGCGGTTAGCCGGCTATGTTAGATCTAACCTGGTGCTAAATTAAAGGTTGTCGATATACCGAATATTTCCTCGAGGCCGAGGGCTGACTCCCAGTCTCATCATCGGTGACTCCAGAAGAGATCGTGGGGAATATCCCCTATTGTAATCCTTTCATTCCGACAGCGAAAGTGATGAAAGTAGAGGATCCAGTGGGATCTTCGAAGCAGGTAGTGTTGATCCTTAAACGGAACTCGATCGAACCGCTGGAGGAAGCCAAAGGATTCATCCAATACGGTTTCACCAACGTTCACCTCAGAGTGGAGGTGAGAAAAAATAGGTGAAATTCGGTAGTAGTGAGGTTCTGATTGAGGATAAGTCTTAACACAGTAATGTTGACAGGTCTAACCCCGATGCATTACTCGGCAGTGATAAAGATTATATTTCTAATATGGGAGATAGCACGTCCCAACTGATGGCTGAGACACAGTTTCTGTTGTCGGACGATAATGCCGATGTCATGGTTGTAGATTATCTGAAAGAGGAGAGTCCTGCAGATAAACTTTCACCGCTCTAAGGCAGCCTCTGGTGGAGGAGATGTAGTCGTAATTCAGGAACCCTGGACTGTTGGCGATCTTGTCCACAAGAACTTCCAATCCTTTTTAACAAGATCGCTAAGGGGCCTTGCAATCATCGACAAATGCGGTACAAAACGCAGAAAGTACAAAATAAGCCCCAAACAGAGCGGAATCGACGAATTCCATAGAGGTACTCGGCATTTCGCAATTGTCGCTATGTGATTCCCGTTCAGCTGAATCGCCCAGCCCCTCACCCGATATCCAAGACAGTCAAACTCCTTGTAACAAAACTTACATTTTGCCAAGTTCAACTCAAGACCATGCCCCATCAATAACAGTAAGACCTTCCGCAGTACCACCACATGTTCGTCAATGGTACGTGTCGCAATAAATATATAATTTATATACACGACGACTTTCCCAGCATCAGTATAAATACTAGGCATTGTCACTAACACTCTTTCGAACTCGGGCAGCAGTTGAACGCTTTTCGGCAAACATGAACTGTTTGCAAATAATTCAGCTAAAAGGTATACTTTTTCAACTGGGTTTGCGAATGCTTGGTCGTTTTGTATAAGAGTTGGAATCGAAATAGCTTTATTTTTATCCTCTTAACGAAAGACCGGAAGCTCTTACTTCCCCGAGGAAAAGAAAGAACTTTATCACGAAGACGCCAATCGTGTGAAGCTTTTTCGTGTCTTTGTAATGCGGTACACGAAGATATCGCCTATTTGCGTTTCCAGTTGAAAGTCGATATAATTTGTTGAGCTCGGCAAAACAGGACTTTTCAAAATTAAACAAAAGGGCATTTCATAGCTGTGGGTTAATGAAGACTTGATAACGAAAAAAAAGGCAGAAATAGTACAATGACCCGAATTGCCGAGAAATGCCAGAACCTCAACTTTATACTTTTTAGGGTGTGAAGTGAGAAATAAGTCGAGTATATTATTTAGGTGCCAATCAACCCACGAAATGTGAGTTGGTTCATACACTAGTTGCACAAGATGACTGCGTGCGGCTCCAGAATGGTGGAACCAAGTCCAATTATAAAATCGGTAGCAACAACAATTTCACTGTTCGGATAATTCTCTAGTATTCTTGTAATAGAATCAGAAAGAGAGTCAAAGCCAGAAAATATAATCTTTCTTCCTGCGTTTGAACTTTTGCAGAGAAACCCGAAATGCAACAGATGTGTCCTGAATTTGAACTTAACCCATAGGCAGTTAAATTATGCAATAAGCATGCCATGCGGTTGCTGGCATTGGTACACAACTTTATTGCGAATATATGTAGCAAGGCCCCTGTGAAGATCAAAAAGAGGTAGCAGTTGATACCCAGGAATATGAAAATCTTGTCGATTAGCATCCTCAGAATCCTGTGTCTCACATTAGGCGAGAATATCCCGGCTATGGAGTCAAAAATTAGCGTATACAGAGAAGAAATTTGCTCTAAGTCCACGCATGTTACAGAAATCAAAGCGATAGCCCACTGCCATCACGAAACCAATCTGAAAAAACAGACGTCCTACTGGGAATTAATTGCTGCTGATTGGTTATTTAATGGCCAGTGTTATACCTTCATCATTAAATAATACAACAGCAACTAATTCCACATGCGCACACTATATGTATGTAAAAGAAACACCGTACAGACGTGTCCTCTGGACGAAGGACAAAACACTACTACTAATACTAAGTTGGCGCTATTTAGTTTAATTATGCTTTTTAATAAAAATATTTAACATTGTCGTAAAAAAAACAAAAAACAGTCAATCGGAGAGTTTATACCACCTTATATTTGCATCATGATGTAGTTCATACAGCGTAGTTGCTGTAGTGCGATATGATATATTAACGTATGGTAAGTATACGATATATTTAACCGTAAAATTAAATTTTGACATTCAATAATTTAGTTTTTTTTATGAATTTTTATTTCATTTTTTCAAATTTGTGTATTTTAGTTTTCATTTGTGTGTGTTTGTTGTTGTTTTCTTATTTTGTCAATAGATATTTTATTTTAATTATTATAATCATCTTGTAATCATGTAGCTTTTTTTTAAGTTTAATTGTATTTCTCTTTTAGCTAATTATGTAATAACGATAACTCTTTTCCCCTGTTGAAAAATATCAAAACAACTATTTTCTTCTCTCAGTGTCAGTAATAGTTAATTAAAAAAAATCATTAATTTTTAACTTACTGCTTATGACTTTAGGAAGAGAGTATACCTTATTAATAATTAGAATTCTTTTTAATGTGTTAAATTTTTCTTTAAAGAAAATAATAAATTTCTCTTTTTTAGTAAATAATCTCAAACATGACGCCTGCTACTGTTTGTTTGCAAATGTTGTTGATGGTGATGGATATTTTTAAATATACATCAGGCATCTCCGGAACCACCAACAACTACAACATTGCCCCCATTATTGTTGGGACCGCCTTTGGGAGTATAAACTGTAGCATTGGGATCTAAATTTGATCCATTAGCATTGCCAACGCCATTAGGGACTTGAGGACATGTTACTAAAACCGAAGTGGCAACAGAAACCGGTACAACACCGGCACATTGTTGCTGCTGCTGTTGTTGGTGTTGTTGCTGATGCTGTTGTTGGTGCTGTTGTTGTTGCTGCTGCTGTGAATGGCTAGTTACAACATATTCGCCTGACATTGTTTGTTGTACATAATCCGATGCCGACGCAGATACAATCACACGTCCAGTTAATTGTTGTTGGGCTTGAGCTGCACTTAGGCTGGTTAACATAGGAGAAGCTGGGCCAGGACCAGCCTGTAACGGTGGTGTGTCGTTCATGCGTAGCATAGAACTGGCACCCGTAGAACTGCAAGCCGGTAAACATAAAGTATCAGTAGGCATAACAGCTAGTAATTGTGCAATTTTAGCTTTCAGATCATGAACTTCATCTTCTTTGGAGCGACGTAGACCTGAAAAAAAACAGAAAAAAACAAGTTATTTCCATTTAATTATAAAATATCAACCAATATTCACTTTCTGATATTTCCAATTGTCGTTTTGCATCCCCCAGAGCTGAGAATAAGTCCAGCTTAACTCTCGTCTCTGCCGAGAGATTTTTTTCCAGAGTGCAATTTTTATCTTGCATAGCTGCTAATGCGTTCATTAAGACATCAGTACCTGGTTGTATCGAATCACGGTTACGTATCTCCTGTTCAAACATTCGAAGCTGAAAACATAACCAAAAATATTTTTCTTTAGCATTTTTATTCATTTCGTAAATACAAATAAGTTCTTTTTTTAAACTGACTTCTTGTTCCCATTTACGACCATGTTGCTCAGCCATTTGTTTAGCTTCTTCGGCCATTTTGAGATCACGTCTTAGCTGTTTAATATCTTCATCCATTTGCTGTTTCTTTTGTTTACACTGTGAACTGCATTCGGGTCGTGCCGCTTTCTCCTCAGCCAATTTCCGTGCCTTTTTCTCATTGTTAAGTTGAGCATCCAATGATTGCTTTTGTCGCCTTTCCTCGGCCAAACGTCGTTCTATAGTCTGCAATTGCATCATGTCATTGTGTCTGACATTGGTCAGTTCATGTAGGCGTTTTTCCAATTCATCACATTCTTTCTGTTTGGCCTGCAAACAGGATTTTGTTGTCATATTTGTGTCCAATTTTAATCTCAACTCATTTTCGATCTGTTTCATGTGACTAATTTCTGAACGATATTTTTTCACATCGGCCTCCAACTTAAGACAGGATTCGCAGATCTTTGAGACAACCTTAGAAGCTAAATGAGATATAGTAGAGGTGGTTGAATTGCCGGAAACACCCGATGATGAAGACGACGATGTTGTGGATGAGGAAGAGGATACTGATGAGGCATCCGAATTATGATGATTATTATGAGTATCTTTAGTATTTGTGTTATTATGATGATTCTCTTTATTAGAGGAAGAGTCTTTTGTGTGTGGATGATGGCTGCTGCTATTATTGTTGCTATTGTTACTGTTGGTATTATTATTACTATTGTGGTTATGATGGTGATTGTCTTTGGAAGCATTATCCTTCTTAGAACGATTGCGGCGTCCTACAAAAAATAAACAAACATGAAAAAGAAATTTAATAAAAAAAAATTTATAAATTAACAAAATGAAATTAAAAAATATTGTACCTTTAGTTTTCTCCACCGGTTCCACGCTTACAACATCATCCGTATCCAAATGCGTATTAACATTGCTATTGACATTAAATGCTGTTGACGCTGATGAGGAAGCATTTGACTTTTTATTCGATTTCGTTTGGGATTCTTTGAAAAAGAGAAAGATATACAAACTTTTAAATAAAATTTGTTAAAAATTAGATTCATTATACTCGTATCCTAGACCAACAACAATAACTTAGCACATAATGTACTTAAGAGAAACATTATTTTATATCTGAAAAAGGGTTAAAAGAGCCTTTTTGGAATTTAGATAGTTATATTTTTTAAGAACCAAACTCAGGAGTCTTAAAAAACAAAAACTCAGGGGTGTAGTCGCCGTGGTCGTGTGGTTAGTGTGTTGGCTTATTAAGACGATGGCGCCGGGTTCAAATCTCAGCTCTGACATCTTGAAAAAAAGAAATATGAAAAAATTATTTCTTTCGGCGTCTACCTCTCAGCAGTCTTCTGGCAAAACTTCTGGCAGTAATTGATTGCCATGAAAAAGCATCTCAAATCTATCGTTCAGAGACGACTTTAAACTGTAGGTCCCGGTACTCATAGATAAAAATTAACACACACATAACATGAGTGCTGCGAGAAGCTAGGCCGTAACTCTGGCACAGGGTTGTAATGGCCAATTATGTATGTATATATGTATGTAAAACTCAGGGGTGAAGCCCTACTCATGCAGTGCATTGCATTGGAATTTGAAGATACATAGATAGATTTATTTTTTATTATGCGCCTTTTTGTTGATGAGACAATTTGCTGTCATTTTCACCACTCAAAGGCCAGTGTTATACCTTCACCCTTGAATGATCAACAGCAATTGCACCATCTGCCGGTGGATGTTGAATGTACTTATATACCGTTGTTCTCTACGGCTTTTCCGAAACTATTGTGTTCATACCCTGTTAAAATTATCCCTCGACATATTTGACTGGTGATTGAAAAGAAACCGCTAGGAATCGGAAAAAAAGGGGGGGGGGGGGCGGTCAATACATGGAGAGGGCAGATTGCTAGAGAAGCTCTTTCGCATAGAACCACTTGGAGACAAAATTAAGATGGAAATTATTTGGCCCAATAATCTTCTTTTGAGCTCTAAAGGATTGAATATATAATGTGGCAAAATAAAATTTCAAAGTTGAATTACGAAGAGTTAGCGGACGGACTAAATTTTGTTATGCGTAAACTTTATGCGAATGAACCGTTAAGTTTAAACGGCATTCTAGTTAGCAGCTCATTGTATGTATGTATATAGTGTACTCGGTATTTTATTAACTAGACTAGACCACCATTAAAATTTACGTATAACAATAAATTTTGTTTACCATGTTTATCTTTGTGCTGCTGCTGTTGTTGCTGATGATAATTATTATCATATTCTGTTGATTTTTCCTTACTGCTGTTGTTGTTAATGTTATTATGATTTTGCGCTTGTTGTAATTGTTGTGTATTGCTATCATTACCCTGATTATATTGGTGATAGTTGTTGCTGTTTTTGTTGCTATTATTTTTTGTATTAATTTCATTATTATCACCAACACAAACTGTAGCTGCAGCAGGATTATTATGATTAGATATTGAAGAACTACTACCTCTATGTTTATTTTCTTTATCCATAGTGCGACGATGAGTCTTGCCCCCACCTCCGCCGCCAATATGACCATTCGATGTTACTAAAATGAGTAAGAAGATTAGATATATTGATTGATTTTATATTTAAAGAAATTAAATAAAATAGAAAATTAATTAGATAAGTACATATGTACTACTTAATATGTAGAATAAATAAAATCATGCAAAAAATATGAATATATAAAGAAAAAATAAAAAGCTATAAATTACTTGTATAATAAAATAGTTTGAAAATTGTATTTAAGACGAATTCATATAAGCTAGAGCTGGGTTTATGTTTTAGAATTAATTTAATGCTACATCGTCTTAAGGAAAATTAGAAAAAGTATATTTTATCTTTTTTATTTTGTTAATAGTAAGTTGATATACATATGTACATATGTAAGTATGTATGTACATACATACATCAGAAACTAAGAACACTGTCATTTGTAAAACTGTTTAAACCATTCAAACTATTTCCTTCAGTAGGTATGTTAAAATAAAATATTGCAGTATGTAAATTAAAGTAGTTGCTTAAAAAATATTTTTTTTTTCAATAATTTACACATAAGTATACAAAAAAGTATATATACATACTATGTATATATATAAACAAAAAAGCAAAAAATTAAAAGCACATATGTACATAGATAGTATATGTAAAAGCAAAAGCATGATTATATTGCTTCCTTATTTTTAATTTTTTAAAAATCTTTAATGCATATATACGTATAAAATTACCACCACTACCGCCACCAATTTGTACATAGCTTTTATCATCATTAGACGATGATGATATTGTTGTTGTTGTTGATGTTGTTAGCGTAGAAGATAAATATGAGGCTGACGTAGAAGATGTTGTATTACTGTTATAATTATTATTATAAGAAGTAGAGGAAATAGTAGCAAATGAGGAGGAGGAGGAGGAATTTAAATTGGCTACACCCGTTACAGTGGCAGATGAAGCTATTGAAGCGGAACCATTTGTTGTTAAACTGTTGTTGTTGTTGTTACCATTATAATTACTATTACTATGATGCTGATGTTCCTGCTGCTGTTGTTGATGATGGTTATGCTGATGCTGATGATGTTGCTGCTGTAGTGGATTTTGTGCTAAGGCCACAGAACCATTTGCTGTAGCTATTGAATTTGATATTTGTGTATGAACTGCATTAAGAGAAGCTCCTGTTGTTAAAGTCGTCGCTATTACACCATTGTGATTATGTTGACTTTGTACAGCATTATGACCAACTGGTGCTACGACAGATGTAACAATATTTGTATTGGAAGTACTTGTGGCCACTACAGTTTGTGTTTCATCAGATGGTGCAGGCTCCTCTTGCGGCAGTGCTTGTTGCAAAAGTTGCATATAAAATTCATTTTCCTTAGAAACCTCCCGTTGTTTTCGTTGACGCATACGATAGCCTACATAGCTTTTAAAGCCAAAGCCCAAAGTAACCACTGGATAGCCAATACTAAAATAAAAAAAGTGGCAAATAAATTAAAATTAAAACATCGCCAGTGTGTAGATTAAAAATTACAACTTTATTATAAAAACTTTTTTATTATTACCACCAAAAATAATATGAAAGTGGTTTATATATAATATAATTTTCACGACTTCTAAATCATTACATGAATTGAATGCATTTTAAATGCACTCTTATATTCTAACAAATAAAACATTTTTGGATATTATGAAAAATTAGCTATCAAATTAATATGAAATGATATTCAATGAAAACGTACATATTTAAATTGTTTTAGTCAACACATGAAAAAGAAATAAGTCTTTGAATGATGCATGTTGCATTAGTTCAATTAATTTAGTTTAAATCGGTATAATTCTTCTAAATTCTCACACAAACACACATGATCTTCTATAACACGCTAGTCTAAAAATTAGGCATGTTTCACCTAAATTGAACCACTTCTTCTCCATATGTTGTACTCGAGAATTCATTACATCTAAGTTATGCAATAATTCACTGGGTAAATAAATTATTAGTTAACCCTATATGTTATATACATATGTAAATATTTTTACCCAAACCAGTTTAAAATAAATTTTTACGTGCAAATTTGCATTTGAGCTTACATAAATAAAAACAAGGGCAATATATAAATATTGTATGTTGATATTCTTTCTATAAACAAATGTATCCTAGAAAAATAAAATGAGAATGGTTAAAAAAAAATTAATTTTCACGAATTAAATTCATCTAATCAATTCGTCATGCTTTGAAGCCATGATATAAAAACCTATCAAATTAGGTGTTTTGCAGTGATATTCAATGAAAACGAATTAATATTGTTCTCGTCAATACATGAAAAAACGGAAGAGGAACTTCCCAAGGTTGTGTTTTCTCAACCCTTTTATGAGTAGTATTAACCAAATTTAAATTCTTAAATATATTTGTATGATTTTCCTTGACCTTTTTATTAATTTTATTAAAATTATTATTAAATATTTAAGTTATTTATTCGACCTTAAGCTCAAATAATTTAACTAATAATTAAACTCTTAAAGATATAATTGCTTTATTAAAAATTTTTTACGAAGTTTGTTTAGAACAGCAACTATGATTATTTTCTTTTGGCAGACATCTATTTGCCGAATCCTAAAAATTAATATTTGTGTGTAACAATATTTTTAAGTTACAAGGCCTCTGTTATACATTCCATATACATACTATACATATGTATATTACGATATTTGGATAGTGATCTTTTTTTTGTTTTTTTGAATTTTTGAAATGGACTGAGTCCGCTAAAATCAAAATTTTTATATATTTCTACTTACCAATGTGCTGCAAATGGCCGACATAAATCTAAATGTGGCATGTGTCTGCTATCTTTCCATCGTATGCCAGCCTCCAGATATACAAATAACATCCACAGTATAATGGTGGGCAAGCAAATGCCTTTATCTAAATGTTAAAAAGCACGAAGAAAATAAAACATATTCAAAAAAACAACTGAATGATTTGAATAATTAATAATTAAAATACCTGTATGCCAAACATATTGTACCCAAACATATGTACTGGCGGCAAATAATAACCAATTAACTGGTATAAAGAATAAACAAACCAAATCGGAAGTTATTGCAATACAAACAAACAATACCGAAAATGCCTGTAAAAAATACAGAAAAGAAAAAAAATAAATAAAATCAAAGAATAATAACAATTATTTAACCTACCAATCCCTTATATTTAAATGAATCATGTACGGAGCGTAATAGTAACCAAAAGGGCCATAAAAATTCAAAACGGAACATAAACATAAAATCTGCAGTTATCACAATTGCCCATAGTACCAAAAATTTCATATACAATACAGTTGTGCTAAAAATAGATAAAGACAAAAAAAAAACACATTAAATCACATTACGGTAATCTAAAACAAGTTATATTTTTTTTCTTTTATGTGTTCATATATGACTACGTAAGTGACTTGTGTTTTATGGTTCTATCTACCCTGCTACTTGGTACCTCTATTATGATTGATATTAATCTTTTAGTATCAATCAGAGTTGTAAACGAATCATTCATTTTTGAATTAATTCGTGAATCATTCATGCAATGAATTGGAAAAATTTTGAATTAATTCTTTTCTCCAAAAAACGAATTGAATTAAATTTGAATCAATTCATTTGAATTAAGCGAACATGAATTGCAATTCATTTTCAATTCAAATGAATTGGTAAAAAGAATTGCAATTTATTTCCAATTCATTTGAATTGAATTGATTTTGAATTAATATAAATGAGTTAGCAAAAATGAATTGCAATTCATTCCCAATTCATTTGAATTGATTTTGAATTAATTCAAATGAGTTAAAATATGAATTGCAATTCATTTTACCAATTCATTTGAATTAACTCGAAAAATGATTTTGTTATACATTTCCAATTTACTTGAATTGAATTGATTCTGAAAAAAAGACTGTAATGCAAAAGCATCACCCTTTTTCCAAGTACTTCTATTCTGTACTTTATAATAAAAATATATCCACTACTAATAATGAATCACCCATTGTCTATTACTTTTAATCCAAGTATTTATTACTTATTTATAATAATTCTCTTAATAATATAATAATAATATAATAATTATAATAATTCTCATAAGTATTACTAAAGTGTTTGTCCTTTAATGTTCGTGCGTCACAAAATTTCATAAATTATTAATAGGTTTTAAATACTGAATGTCTTGTTATTCAGCGTATATCAAAAGCGACAAAGTAATACTTGAACAAACACCAACTTGGTCCAAACACCAAGTTTACTTTAATTGAATGCAATTCATTTTTGATTTGATAAATTTGAATTACAAGTTACTTCTCTAATTCATTTGAATTAATTCCAAATCATTTCAATTCAAATGAATTAAAAATGAATTGCGATTCTTTTTACCAATTCTTTTGAATTAAAAAATGAATTGCAATTCATTTTGCCTAATTCAAATGAATTGCAACTCATTTTGCCCAATTCATTTGAATTGGAAATGAATTGCAATTCATGTTCGCTAAATTCAAATGAATTGATTCAAATTTAATTCAATTCTTTTTTTTTGTTAAAAAGAATTAATTCAAAATTTAGCTAATTCAAATGAATTGAAATCAAAAAAGAATGATTCATTTACAACTCTGGTATCAATATACTTAATATGTTTACTTTAGTTAAATATTTATTGGCCGTTTAAATGTAAGGCCAAACGTTAAAAAAATTGTGTAAAGAGTTTGTATGTCAAATACAAGTAGGTAAATAAATATAAATAAAAACTAAAGAAATAAGTCAATACCCTAAAAGTGTTTAAACATTAGTTGATAAAGTTTGAAAATAGATTTAATAAAACAGGTAATAATTGGTAAAAGGGGAATGGATTATAAATAATATTATTTTGAAAGCATAGATTTAATTAAAAATAAATTGAATTGCTAAAAAAAATATTTATGACTTAATGCGTGTCAACAAATAAATAAAAGGGGAAATTGTAAGCGAAGTGGTTCTTAATAAAAACTATTTCACTACTGTCTCAATCAGCATGTTTATACTCCTGAAACGTATATTAATTATTAAGAGCTTTAAATTTATTTTAATAACATTAAAAAGAAAACTATTTAAAAACTTATAAGAATCATACTATAACTGAGGCATTTTAACGCACGTGACGGCTTGTGCATGATAATAAGATTTTTTGACAGTGATAAAACATTAAAAATACCCATAAGGAGATTTTGATCAATGCGGACTTTAGTCATATGTTATAATTACTTTCTGAATTATTGCGCATATAAACTTATAAGAATCATACTATAACTGAGGCATTTTGATGCACGTGGCGGCTTGTGCATGATAATAAGATTTTTTGACAGTGATAAAACTCTTCAAATATCCATAAGAAGATTTTGATCAATAGGGACTTAATCATATGTTTTAATTACTTTCTGAATGATTGCGCATATAACCAGTCGAATTTCTATTTAAAAAACTTTTTTTATTTATTAAATTACAATGCAATGTTAAATAATATTGTAATTAATTATTATGGGCAGAATGGCAAAGCCCATAAGCTCGGTGTAGTGTCGCAGACCAGGGTCTCTGGTGGTAATGGAACCCACAACCCTCGCATTAGCAGTCTAGCTCAGTACCCACTACACCACTGGGGCACCCACAAACACCCAGCAAACTATTAAAAATATTATAAAATTATGTATATCTGTAAGAATCGCAACGTGATTCAAAATTGTTTTTCCTCCGTTAAAGTTGATCAGGTTGATCAGGTAAGGAAGCGATTTGAAAAGATAAGATAAAGTTTACATTTATTGAAAGAGCTTAAGGTTTAAACCAAAAATGTTTTTCAAAAATAAGTTGGGGATTAGAAAAAGCATTGAAGAAAATGTGTTATAACAGAAGCAAAACTTTTATATTAAATGTGTCATATAAGCAATTTAAATTATGCTTACACTTGTTAGTTAATTTGTAATTTTAACTACTCTCTTCTGGTAATAACTTCAATATATTTTTAAAATTTTTATATAATTCAGAATATTGTACATGGATGAGATATCTAAGAATAACCATCATAAAGAAATATTTTTCAAAGAATTATTTTAGTTGAAAATGGAGGAACGTAAAAAACTGCTTATTTTTTTATTAACATTGGCGTAGGTCAGCAAGTAATAAACATTTTAATAATCAATTTAAGCATATATGTATGTACATACACTGATTCAAACTATTACCCGTACAATAAGCTGTCGCAAATATATTTGAATGTAGTGTCAAAAGTATCTTGTTTAATTTTTATAAGTTTATTATTTTTTTAAAGTTGAAAGGGCTTTTTACATAAATACAAACATAAAAAGGTTAAAATATTAATACATATTAATAACGGAGCAAAAATCAAAAAATACTTCATAAAACAAACTCAAAAAATTATCCGTACAATATATTATTAATAACATAAAAATTATTTTATGTGGTTTTAATAACGGGTATGATATCCCTTGGCTTTAATAACATCAGTTAACCGGTTCTTCATTGATAATACTAATTTACAAGTAATTTCGCGGCCAATATTCTGCCATTCCTCAGTAATAACGTTTTTCAGCACCTCCTTGCTAGTGATTGTATGTTGACGGATTTTTTCTCCAATATTCCCCATAGATGTTCTATGGGGTTGAGATCTGGACTCTGAGGAGGATGAGGAAGCACTTCTTTAATGTTTTCACTTAACCATTCACATACAATTTTGGACTTATGTTTTGGGTCATTGTCGTGAACGAATCGAAAATTGTCTACAATGCCTAATTTCGTGGCACTAGATGGCAAATTTTCTTTCAAAATATTCAAATAATGGTGTTTGTCCATTGTAGTTTCAACAAACACAAGATTTCCGACTCCTCCTGCTGACATTGCACCCCAAACCATCAAATTACCACCGTCATGTTTTACGGTTGCTTTTAGATTTTTCAATTCGAGAGCTGTGTTTTCTCTCCGCCACACGAATCTTCTACCGTCTGACCCAAAAATATTAAATTTACTTTCATCCGTAAATATCACAGTATTCCAGAAGTCTTCGGATTTGTTAACATAATTTTTGGCATACTCCAGACGCAGTTTAACGTTCTTTTTTGAAATAAACGGCTTCTTCCGTGGAACACATGATTTATATTGCTTCAAATGCAGAAAATTTCTTACTGTCTGTGCGTTAATAGTAACTTTCTCATATTCTTATATATTTTTGGCGATTTCCACTGCAGTAATTTTTGGATCCACTTTTACCATGCGTTCTATTTTTCGTCCTAAACGGAGATCAATAATTTTTTTACGACCTCTACCTGGTTTCATTTCTAATGTTCCTGTTTTATTGTATTTTTCAATTACATATTGAACCGAGGATCGAGGTCTAG
This sequence comes from Metopia argyrocephala, assembly GCA_963576795.1. Taxonomy (NCBI): domain Eukaryota; kingdom Metazoa; phylum Arthropoda; class Insecta; order Diptera; family Sarcophagidae; genus Metopia; species Metopia argyrocephala. The sequence goes on along the minus strand of OY756208.1, from coordinate 166,707,499 downwards.
AAACAATTTCGGAGATTTCCCGATAACTTTTACCTTCACTTTGCATTTGTATGATAAATTTTTTTATCTTAATAGGAATTTTTGTACCAGTTTTACTATTTAAACTCATTTTTAATGTTCGTGATGTAAAGTTTTTGTAAGAAAATGTTTAAATCAGTGCTGACAACATAAGAAATATAAAGTAATGTGATTTTTTAAAAATAACAGTAGTTTTGAGCTGTTTCATTCTCTCATTCATAGTTGTACGGACAATTTTTTGAGTTTGCTTTTTGCAGTTTTTCATTAATCTAAACGTTTACAACAACTTTAGGGATCGCTTGCGTTTTTTGCGTATAAAAAAATTTAAAAGACATAACAGTTTATAGTATACAAAAGTATTTCTTAAACTTCGACCAGTATTTTAAAACATATTAAAATTTATGTCCGAAGTTATATGGTGAACGGGCAATTGTTTGAGTCAGTGTATGTATGTATGTTCAATAAATTTTATACCATTAATAAATAATTAATGATAATCTTTGGTCGTCGTGTTATATTTCATAAAATGTTCTGCCGGGTAAAAAAAGAAATAAAATATAGAGACACAAAGTTCATTTCTACGATAAGCAGTGAAAGATGATCTAATTTTAATTGTTTCTTAAATAGGTTTATAAAAGTGTATAAATTATAGATATTTATAACGGTTTATACATACATACGTTTTTTTATTAATTTTCGAAATAAAGATAAGAAATTACAAATTTAATACTATTTGGATAAGTATACGTGGTAGCTCCCATACAAATTAAATACTGATTTTTGTATACCTTAAGAACGGTTAAAGCTAAAGTTACTGAATTTGGTCTGAATGACTTCATGGACAGGGCAAGAAAGTAAGTTTAACTGTACAAGTGAATGTGGTACTTCATATACAGGTAAATAAAAAAATTAAATATTTCTAAATTGAATAAAATTACACTTTTAATACAATTCAAATAAGAGTAGCGAAACACGCTGGGATATTCTAGTATATTTTATAAATTTCAATAAGAATTGTTGTGCATATCAAAGTATAAAGACAAATTTGTAGACATAGAGTCTATTTAGTTAGAAAATTTAAATTTAAATAAATTGCAGTTATTTTTTTAAAACTAAAATTTAATTGAAATGTGACAAACCCTCTTTGATTGTATTTAATTTTTCTTTTTTATATATATAAAATAAAACCTAAAAGATTTGCAATAGCGGTCTATTTAAATGTTTGCATTGTTCTTTGCCAATTTTTTTCAAACTGATGCCATAACATTTACAAAAAAAAAAATTTAAACGATTCCAAATTGATTTGATTAACAATGAAGGTAAAATATAGGTTAAAGTTCACTAGCTTACGAAAATTTAATGAATATACATAACAAAAAAAAAAATATAAATAATTTGTCGACGAATAGTTTTAGTTGGTACATCTAGGGATGTCGTAAGGCATTGATTTCGCTTGATTTAGAAGAATTTGTGTTCAACAAGCAACAATAAAAAAAATATTTCAACAAGATTTCGGGAAAGTTACGGCCATATTTTGCAAATATTTGACGAAGAAAAGTGTAACGATTATTTTTAAGAAAGATTTTATGCAAACACATTTCATTTTATCTAAACTTCTCTGTAAAACTTCTAAAAAATGAAAAACATTTCTTTAAAAATTAAGACTAAGAAACATAAACATAGTAATAAAACCTAATATACAGAATCTTAATCTATGTATCAAGTAGCATGTTACATCAGTGTAAATAAATATCTTAAACTACTGTGAAATATTTTTCGGGAATTCAAATAGAAAAAGAGAGCAGAAAGTAGTTTTAACAATTTATACTTAACACAGCACATCGTACACCTAACTATGTTTTTAAATTAACATGGTTGACAAAAATAAACTCGTCCTTACACCTTCACTGCTGTATTCAATAAATTCATTGTACGTTTATTAAGGGTTTATTTGACAAATATTGCATAGAAATTCGTCAAATAAGCCCTTAATGAATGCATTTTATTTTTTATGAACAAGCGATTTCCGCTACTTATGTACATACTTATTTATGCCTGTATACATTGCTTTTGAAGCCTGTGAAAATGGTGTACTCAATAAAATGCCTTATATATAGGCTGTATTTTTGGACGATGTTGACTGAATCATATCGTCGCAACAATTAAAGAAACCTGTAACTGATAAAGAATCGAAATTACGTTTTTTTTGCATAATTTTTAAGAGAAAAAAAAAATACGCGTCAATTGGTCCTGGTCCCAGATTTTTACGCCGCCTGCGTACAGGTTTTTTTTGGCTCTGGTGAATATTAAATGTTTTGTCAGTTACAACGTTCTTTCTTTTTTCTATTTTTAGGTAACTTCAGTTTGGTCCTGCAATGGTTTCAAAACGGCACCTTGTGCTAATTGTAGTTGATTGGATTTTCGGATTAACTGGCCATTTGACCTACCTACCTACTACCTATCTACAACGTTCTTTAATTCTTGTGACGATATATACCGTGTAAAAACAGGACTAGATGTAATATTTTTTGTAAAAGCAAACAATTTATTACAAAATTAGTATATTTTTAGAGAGTAATTAATTTTTGAAATCCCTACTTTAAAAACAAGTGTCATGTACTACAAGTGTTAGAAAATTTATTCGAATTTAATGCGGTGGATAGTAAGTATTTTATTAACGATTAAAATTTCAAGCAATTGATTATTAATTGTTTGCTATTACCTAACGAAGCTACGTAGTAGAGGCGTAGCGAAATATCGATAAATAAATAAAATATCCATATTTAGACAATACTACCTAGATATTAAATAATTATTTAAAATTTAACTAATAAAGTTCGAAAAACCAGAAAGAATAAAATAGTTTTAAATATTTTGACACACAGAAAAAAAGTAACAGTTTAAAATAGTTGTTATTATTGTTGATTTCTATGTATCAATCAATACAAATAGCACGAGACAAATTAATACTAATTAATTTACTTTTACTTATGCAGTTAACAGGGAAGGTGTGTAAAATTGTTTTCAATATAAAAAAAAGTTACACAAATAATAACTCACCTGCCATACATGCTTTCCGTTATTTTGTTACGTTTTATAGGTCTCCGTAGTTTGCCGCAATCGGCATTACGACGCTTCATTTTGAAATTTGTAATTTTTTCAATTTATAAAAATAACCGTTTTAAAAAAGAAATTGTTTTCACTTTCTTTCTTCTTCTTCTTCTTTTTTGGTGTATAAAGAACGTTGGCTGTTCTTCTATAATTGTTGTTTTTGTTATTTAATTAATTTGTTTCTTTCTTATTTTTTTCGGCTTTAAATTTCTGTAATAAACTTTTAAATTTTTTGCTGCCAAGTACAATGAGAAAATTTTTGTAGCAGCAACAGTGTAGGGGGTAATTATCTAATAATCAAATTGGCTGTGATGCTGCACTATTAGTAAGAGAGAAGATCGCGAAAATGAAAAACAAATTTTTTTAACACCTTTATTATCGAATTTTCTTCTTGTTGCTGTAGTAGTTTACAATTTCAAGATACACAGATATATTTTTGTATTTGTTTCTTGTTTATAAAGATTTTTAAGCTATTTTTACACAGAATTTAATGTTTTATTTCTGATGATTTTCGCTTTATTTTATTTTGTTGTTTTCTTCTTCAAATACTTACATAGTTTTACGTTGTTTGTGTATACCAGAGAAATTCTTTGCTTTAAAATATTTTTTATTGCTGGCGCTGTTGTTACGTTTGCTAATATTACGTTGACAGGTTTTTGTTAAATACATACTTTTTAACTTTTAATACATATTTAGTATGATTTTTTTATATCATTTCATTTATTCACTGCTGGCTATTACCCTTTGGTGAATATATTTTTCTGCTGCTGCTAAACTTGATATATTTTTATATTTGTGTTGACGTTTATATATCAGTAATATCCGTTGGTTGTGTGTAATCTTCTTGAAATTGTTTTGCTTTTTTTTACTTTTCTGCAATTTTGGTTGATTTCTTTTTATAATATTTATTCACGCTTAGATTCTAAACGTAATAATTATGTGTAGATCCAATGTTTGTGAGATTTCCAAGTAATTTTTATTTTTGTTTGTTACCTTTAAAAGAGTTTTTGTAAATATTTCTTTTCTATATTTTTCTCTTTCTTAATTTACTAGTTTGAGGGTTTCTCAGTTTTATTTGTTTATGTTTGCTTTTTCTCTATATACATATGTATGTATGTATGTCTGTAAGTATAGTAGTTGTTTATTTGATTTTTTTTTTCTACAAAACGTTGCTGTTCTTGTTGTTCTTCTATCTGTAATTAGAAAGAATGCAAATGTCTAATAAATATTTGTGTGCATATTTAAATATGTATGTATAAAAATAACATTAAGCAAAAACAAATTAAAAAAAAGCAAAAAAATATAAATAAATAAGAAAGTAAAAACATTACATAAATTTTACTTTCAAATGTCAATGCTTTTTTGTTATTTTTATTTTCTGCTCAATTATTTGCTCTTTTGTGAACGAAATTGTCCGTTAAAAAATAAATGATTTGTTTTTTGAAATTACAATGCAATACAATATATTAGTAGGATGTGATGAAAATTGATTTCGATCAAAATTAAAATCTAATAAAATATTATGTTGCTATAACTTCGAAATCTTTTTAGATTTGGAATTCTTCTTTTCCTTATTAAGTTAATAACTATTGCTAACACATCCTCCATTACTATTTTAATATTATACTTATAATTAAATGCGATAAGTTTTATATGACTTTGAAAATCGAAACGTTTGAATTTCAAACCAAATCACATTGGTATGGATTACAAGCGGATTGATTGCTCGGTGTAGTGTCACAGACCAGAGACACTGTTTGGATTTATGAAGATAGAATTTAAACTTTGAAAAAAAAGCATTTTGTGTAGATATGCATGCATGTGTTTTGGCTTTATATTTTTCTATACATTAATTAGTATTTAATGGGGCAGCATTAAAATAATATCATGCAGAAAATTATAACATTTATATAACATTATAATTGAAATTTACGTACTTAATATCATTGTTAGCATTATTTTTTATTTTAATATCAAAACAAGTTACTAAAAAAAAACTTATGTGATACTTAAAAAACAATGAAATTTGTTATTAATTTTAAACACGTTTTTTCAATAAGTTTTCTGACTCTTCCTTCCTACAGGTTTTTATGTATGTATGTTTTTAAGTTCAATTTGATTTTTTGTTTAAAGCAAATGTCAGTTTTTAAGCCTCTTTCACTTTCTTTATAAAACAAGTAATAACAAATAAAAAAAAAATTATTTTGGAATTCAATTCCTACTTAGATTGGCATTAGTTTACTAAAATTAATGAATTAATATTAAAAAAAACAGCATTACCATCAAGTGTCATCCACTATTGTTACAAAAAAATTATTATAGTGAAATGAGTATATGTATATTACATACATACATATATCGAAGAGTGTTATATTTTATTTAAATATAATTAATGAATTAATAATTGTTATTAAATAAATATGTATTTAAGCATCATCTGTCATTCACCTCAAGTTTAAAAAAAATTATCTGAACTTGATTAGATGATTAGAAAGTATTTTAAATAATAAGTAAACAAAAAATGTATGTAAATATTTAAATTAGAACCATAAACCTTCCAATATTCATATACGATATTTCGCTATTCCTCTGAGTAGTAGCTTCATCAGTAACTATTTATTCTAATAAAAAATAACAAAATTTTTTTCAATATTGAATCTTATTCTTCATTTTCAGAAATAGCGACCTATCGAAAATGAATTATTATAATTAAATAATCGTAAATTTGTTATGATTTTTAATAAGAATAAAACAGTTACAGAAATAAAAACAATCATTTTAAATGGTTACAAGCACTTAACCAAAAATAAAAAATCATTATTCAAGCTTATTAATTGTAACGTGAACGACCTTAAATAGTAATTATATACATATGTACATATAAAATTCAATGAATAATTTTTTATTTATAAATTAAAAAAATATACAAATACAATATGTAGTATACATGCATTTTCAGTATCTTATTTTTTATATATGTATGTATACTCCACTTAATTATTTACAAATTAACACAAATTGTAAAAAAAATTAAACCACTTTTATTATTATTTTTTTTTTTGCGAGTTTCCAAAATGCCTTTTCATTTTGTTTTTATCTATTTGCCTTCCATTAAAGTTACAACTTCCTGTTTCCTTCTTTTCTTTATATTATATCTATGAATATTAAAATTGTATTTTATGCCATTTAAGAATTTCTACCTTGACTAACAAAGTCGTTTAAAAGTAAATGACTGACCGGCTGCCTGCTCAAACGTACAGCCCTCATCATTAATTTAAGAAGCAACGTTGTATACACCTCAATGGTTTGTTATAAATGCATTGATTAAACAACAAACACTTAAACTACTACAATAACGCCTGTCTTTCCTTGCCTGGTCTGATCTATCTTCCTGCCTTTCTATTTATAAAAAACTTTCTTCCATATTTTGTTATAACCACATTAAAATAGATGATGTTAGTGTAACTATACTTGTGTACGAAGCAGAACTTGTTCAAATAATGTTCTTTCTTTAAGTGAAACATGTTGTTTCTACTTCAATGCCTAAAGATACTTAAAAGGAAATTGAGACATGTTGTATTGAAATGGTTTGATGTTGGTTTGGTGACAATCATATCGGCGGCATTTTGTCTTTATTATCAGAGAGCACCATCACGGCGTCATCATCACCATTGTAATTAATAATAATTGTCATATACCTATAATAGTCTGCAGGCTTCTATTTAACGTCATATACGAATCTATAGAAAAATTGCGGTAATAGTTCAGTCATTAATAAAAATCTTTTCTTTTCATTCGATCAAGTTAAAATAAATTTTATTACACTTGTAGTGAATGAAACTTGAATTTATAGTAGTTTTTTTTCCAAATATTATTATTATTATTATTTTCGTTAATTCGCTCCTTGCTCACGTTTAATGTTTTTTTCCACAATAACCCATAAGTTCTTTATAGGTTTAAAATGGGGTGACTGAGCTGGTTATTTAAATATATTATTATTTTTGTCTTAAATCTAGGACTTAACATATTTCGAAATATGTTTCGGATCATTATCGTGTGAACAATCCTTCCGGTAGGCATTTTATCTTTTGCAAACGGAAACATGAGAGTTTTAAAAATATTTGTGTAGAGGTACCGGCCTATAATCTCGCTAATTTTATACTGAGTCCCGATTCCATTGAGTGGAAAACACCCACGCATCATTAAATTCCCATCACCATGCTTGACGGTTGCAAAAAACCCTTTTTTCACTTAAAAACTGTAAAGCGAGTTTAGAATTTGTTAAGACGCATTTACTCTGGAGTGTTGAAAAATGGCAGAAAATCCACTTTTCCGATGAGTAAAAATTTAACTTGAAACGATCTAATTCAACACAAATGCGGTTTAAGACCCCCAAATAAGCAGCTAGACCCTAAATATTTCAAGGTAACTGTTAAACATGGTGGTGGAAATGTAATGCTGTGGGAGTGTTTTGCACTCAATAGAATCGGGACTCATTGAATATGATTTGCATTTTTCAGTTTAAACTTTTTTTAAAATTTTTTATGTTCTTGCTAATTTTCTATGCAATTTGTTATCAGTTAATATAAGGATAAATACTAGAATAGAGATGTGAAAATAAAAGAAGATTGAATATATTACCATTATTGCAGGCTATCTATCTCATACATTATTAATTATTGGCAGTAAATCTAATTAAAAAGGGAAAATAACGACGGGGAAAATCATTAAAAACTGAAAATACTCGCATGTACGAGTACACAACAGAAGATGGAAATGCAGTAAACACCCATACTAATAAAAAAAAAAATTAAAATAATTTAATAACAATATTATCTAAAAATATATTGATGCTTAAGCTAATAGGGAAAAAAATAAATTAAGGATGGCAACAAGAGAATTGTTAAATGACTTCAAAGTAAAAATAAACTAACAATTCCATATTTATGAATATGTACAAGTAACCCAGAAAAAAATAAAAAAAGGTACAAAGAGTTAAAAATATTTTGAGCAAAACACAAAAGGAATAGTAACAAAAAAGCACATTATAATGAAGTTCGTATAAACCACAAAAATGTCTATGTATGTGTCTGAATGAGACAGATTCGTTAGGTTATGAAAAATCATATAGAAAAACGGAAACGGATATGTTTAAATCAACGGTAACAGGCTGCTGCCAGTGCTTCTGTGTGTACTAAGTAAAGCGTCTAAATGACAAAAACACAACCCCAAACAACAGGAGAGAGTTAAAATTTTTAGTGAAAGAATAAATTACTAAGGGCCACCTTTTCAGTTTGAGATTAAAGTCAACTTTAGGGTTTAGTCAACTAATCTAAGAATTAACTTAGTCCGGTATAAATTGTGTTTTGTGTTATTGAGTAAGAGTTTTAACCTATTAGAATTCCCATACTGAATAAGAAAAATAGGATCCTCTTTTTTGCAAATGTCAAATATATTTTCACAACATTCTACTTATGTATAGCATACATCTACATTTTTACAACTATTTGTTTCTGTTATTAATGAAAAGATAATTCCGGCAAATATTTTTGAGTAAAATAAGAAATATAATATAATAATAATATAAATATAATATAAATATAATATAATAATATATAATAATTAATATAAAAGCTAAGAAGTTTAACGTGCATCGAATTTTACTTCTAGTGAAATAAACTACTGGTTAAAGTTAGTGGATAATAGAAAAAATATCATAGAGTGTAAAAAAATTATTTTTTTTTATTTAGGTTTTCATATATTTCGTGATCATTTAAATCTTCATCTTCAATGGATTATTCAACCAATTTTATTTAACTTTTAATTTTTGTGTTTTCTTCTTTCAATTAAACAGATTAATAAATAATATTTTCAACAGTTGTTTATATTACGCACGTGGAAGTTGACAGTTCTCCTTTAAGATTAAACTACCAGCATCGGTCGATTAAACCAGCAATTAGCAATAAGATTATGTCAATTCAAGAAGTAAAATCAAAGAAGAAAGTTAATTTAATCGCTAATTTCAAACGCAAAGAGTGGGCCTAAAAGTATAATGTCATAAATAGCATGGCATATGATTAAACAAATATTTTTTGGGGGTTGCATACAAAATTCAGGTTTTGTTTTTAATTTTGATTTTTAATTACCAGTTCTTTTTTTCTCAATTATTGAATTTGTACGAACTCTAAACAATTTAATTTATCTTAACAATATCAGTATTTTCATATTGTTAGAAATAAAAAAAATAATAATATGTACTATCTTATAGGATTTTACAATCAGGCCGTCCGAACTATGGGAGTTGATAAATGCTATCTTGTTGAAACCACATTTTCAAATTAGTTGCCATTTTTCTGTCTGTTTTGCCAAACGGTCATGGACGGATATAGTCTAAACAGGACGTCGTTGCATAACATACAACTTACGCCATATTAGACTTTCTGCATGAGCGATTTGAGGCATCTTCATCTTACTTGAAGTAGATGTGAAATGGCAACACGAGATTGATTTATTTATATTTATACGGATCCTTAACAAATGACTATCTAGAATTCCATTTACAAATACCTTTTACGGTAGCCTTTAAAAATGACATTATGCTATGCTAATTTATATAGAAATGGTAAGTAAATACCATTGACAATCGTTTTAAACTTTATTGATAACTGATATCGTCGCTATACAATTAATAGCGCTATAATTTTATGCTTAACAAAAAAAAAAAAACAAGATGTCAATATATTGAGCACCCGTTGCCACACACAAAAATATACTTTATTATTGCTTTGACAGTCTTCTCCATGGGACGATTTTCAATGGCTGCCTTTAATGAAAACCTACGTACATCTTATACATATTTTACTTTTATGTTTAATTGAAGCAACTTTTTTATATACTTCTGTAAATAAGCCCAACTTTTTTTTAAATAAAATCGTAATTATTTTTTCTCACCTGTACCATACGTCTGTATATTAGCAAAAAATATGTTAAAATATGTATTTATTTTATTTCCATAAAACATAGCATATTGGTCTTGTAATTCACTTGACAACTAGAATGCCTGACGTCATAATTTAGACAAAAATTACAAAAATAATAATAAATTGCACATACACTTTTTGGTTATTTCTAAACTTGGAAGAAAAGTAAGGTAAACAAGTCATAAATTATACACGCACACACAACAAACATAAACAATACTCGTGAAAATAATTTACGCATAAAATATAAAAATGAGAAAATAAAAACAGGGATTCTAATGTGGAGGTAAATATAAAATTATCAAAATTGTAAAATGATGAAATAATCATAGAAAAAACAGCATCAGCTCTAAAAAAGGAGTAAGAGAAGAATAAAAAGAGGAAGAATACCACCAAGAGATGTAAAACAGAAAGTTATTTCATGAATAAAATTGAAATACATCCTTACATACATACAATTAAAAAGTATTCATTCTTCTTATTATTCATCTTACAATTTTATAACAACAACAATATAAGCTTTTATTAAAACAATAAAAGAAGAAAGAACAGCCAAAATCAAAACGTCGGCTAAGATTATAATTACCATTCGATTGTATTATGTTTATAACCACCCACCTTCTCTTCTAAATAACTACTGTTACAACAAATATCACTCACAAGGCAAATACATATGCGTACATACAGATGTAAGTGTATAAAAGAAAAATTATGCACACCGCAGATAAAGAGTAGTGGTTAAGAGAGAAAAGTTTTTGTATAAGTGTTGTTATGCTATATTTGTAGTTTAATATTAAACATGCCTATAGCCGAAAAAATATAGAAACAACAAAAAAGTGTTACCTTTGTGGTGTAAGCAGTACAAAATTGAAATATTTTTAAGCTTAATAATATCTATAATACATTTCGTGTGAAGGCTACCACGACGATCAAATTTAAGATTGACGTCAAAACTTTAATGCAAGGTCAAAAATATAAAATAATACAATACTTTTTATTTAACAAAATTAACAGCTGTTTTAGTTGAGGGAAAGAGTGCTACAAATATACAATTGCTATTAGCCAAATTCCCTAATTTCGAATATCATTCACAGTCTGCATTCATTAGTTTGCAAATTGAATAAAGTACATTTTTATAAAATCAGAAAGATCAAGCTTTTTTAGTCCTTATAAGCAATATTAAATTCAAAGCGTCATTCCCTGAATAAATTAGTTTTGAATTTCATAAACAATAAATTCAATTGAATTCCTTTACATTAATTGGGAAAATTCAAAATTATATATTCTGCCGCAAATTCCACAACTTATTAAAGATTTACCTCCATATTCATAAAAAATTAAAATAGATTTGAAATCTATTGTAGAAACAATTTGTTATGGAAAATTTGATTTAAAACTTATTTAAATTTTTTTTATAAATACCAACATAAAGACCACTAATGAATATATATGTATAATTATTATACATTTTCGAATTAAATTCGAATATTTTAATGGATCTTTATTATACTTATTGTATGAAATTTAATAGCCTAAGATCTTTAACGGATGTTAGTTCTCATAAGAATACCAGTATTAGGATCTTATGCTATTAAATTTCATACAAGAAAATATATGTATGTAATTAGACTATATTTCGGATTCAAAAGCTCAACTCATTGGCAACCCTTACGAGCTAAACAAATTTTCAACCAACAAAGCACACATGAAAGTTGTATTAGCGCAAATGCAAAAACAGTATTCTTGTAAAACAAAAAAAAAAAAAAACAAAACAGAGGAATAAAATTGTACAAAAACGGAAAATTAGAGAACATAAGGAAAAGGGAAAATAAGGAAATGAATACCAGAGCAGAGAAAGAAAAAATCACTTATAGACCGTATTTTTTTCTTGTAACATAATAATGATGATGCTTCCAATAAAAAAAATGCCATAAAAAAGTTAGTTTTTTACGTAGATGATGCAGGATATCCTTAACACTACACACAAATATTTGTACACAATTTTTACTTTTTAAACTTTTCTGGGATTATTAAAATATAATAATACGTACAAGATTTTCTTTTTATTTACTTATTAAAACGTTTTTCACTTCTGCTATATTTTTTAGAGATTGTTTTGTGCTTTTTTTATTTCGTGGCCTACGATTTTTTTATACTTTAACTTTTTGTATGTATAACTTTTGACAAGTTTTTACATTTGCATTTATTTTAATAAATTATGCCTTTGATTTTTTGCATGTATTAAATAATATATTTCATAAACACTATTTTTACTATTAGTTTTATATGTATATTTTTGTAATTATTTCTCATTCTTTAATACAAAACAGCAGAAAATTTCTTGCTTCTTCTTGAGGATTTTCTATTCACCACTGATGTTCTTCACCTCTACTACACAAATGGTAGAAAAAAATGCTGACAAGTTATGCCAATAACATCTTGGAGAACAGGGTTGTATTTAAATAAAAATAAACTCACCACAAAGCCTAACAAAATTATTTGTTTAAAATAATAAATAAAACGATCATAAAGAATGATAGTTAAAAATAATAAAAATAAATTTTTTTGTTAGGAAACGGTGCAGAGGATAAAGAGAGGTATAAAAATATAAAACTTTTGGCTTTGATTTTTTTTCTTTTTGACGTCATTGTGTTTGTTATTTGTTATAAGTAATACATTGTTACGAATAATCCTTAATCCTGAATATATTTTTGTATATCCAAGAGTTTGTGATTTGTAAATTGAGACATCGATACTTTTCGATTTAAAGCTTTATTTACAAATAACATTTTATATACAACTCTCTTAAAGCATTAATTTGAAACTCTATAATGCTACAGTTATTCGAGAAATTTCTTTTATTCTGTTTTTATATATTGCTATTTTTTAATAGTTCTACAACAAAAATTCTATTCACGATTTTTAATTTTACACAATTTTAAACCTACATATCGTCACTGGAATTAAAGAACGCTATAACTGCCAAAAAATTGGTAATACGTTTTTTGAATCATTTTTATCAGAAAAAAAAATACGTGTCGATTGGTCCCGGTCCCAGATTTCTACGAAGAAAATAAATTCACTTACGCCGTCTGCGAAATGAAAAATACCAGTGTATTTGTTCTACTTTTATAAAAGTTTTTTGGCTCTGGTGGACATTTAAGGTTTTGTCAGTTACAGCGTTCCTTAATTCCATCATTTTGTTATTTTAACAATTTATTTATATAACTTAACTGCTTGAACAAAAAAAAACGAACAAAAACTAATATAAGGAAATGTAATAATAATTTTCTTTACAAAATTATTTCTTCGTAACAATATTTTCTTTAAAATGTTTACAAAATCGTGTATACAAAGGAAAAAGTCGTATAATTGTAAGACTTTGAAACTGTTCTTAATAGAGAATGACAAACTAATAATTAATAATAATATTAAGTCGGCTTGATTTTACATCAAAGTAGGAAATTTTAATGCATAACTGTTTAAGTTTTTTGTATAGCGGACTCCGTTTTATTTTAAAGTTTTCGCGTTACCAAATATATTCCACAAGTGCTACCAAGTTTTTATATAATGAATGTTAACTTGTCTACCCTAAAATCTCTCATCTCTTTCCTGTTGTCAAATTTTTGCAAGCAGCAAGCGTTTTAGCTGACGAACCAGATTAATTTTAAGACTTATTAGATAAATTTAATTAAGAAAATAATAAAAATGGCTTTTGGTGATGTTACTACCCCACAAGGTCTTAAGGAATTGAACAATTTCTTAGCCGACAACAGCTACATCAGTGGGTGAGTAAAAAACTAATATGATATTGTAATTGAGGTTATGTTTCATTTGCTGGCAACACACGTCGGCATTATAATTAGTGAAAACCTTTTCTAAAGATGTTCTTTTTTCTTGTTGTTGTTGCAGTTATGAGCCATCTAAGGCTGATTTATCTGTGTTCGAAGCTTTGGGCAAGGCCCCTACAGGTGATGTACCTCATGTACAACGTTGGTACCGTCATATTGCTTCTTTTGAGGCAAACGAAAAAGCTGCCTGGGGTGGTTCCCCCTTGCCACAAGCTGCCGGTGCTAAGCCCACCGTAGCTGCTCCTGCTGCCGCTGCCGCCGATGATGACGATGATGTCGATCTCTTCGGTTCCGATGAAGAAGAAGATGAGGAAGCTGCCAAAATCCGTGAGGAACGTGTAGCTGCCTATGCTGCTAAGAAATCAAAGAAACCCGCCTTAATTGCCAAATCATCTGTGTTGCTCGATGTCAAACCCTGGGATGATGAGACTGACATGAAGGAAATGGAAAATGCTGTACGCACCATCGAAATGGACGGTCTTTTGTGGGGTGCCTCCAAATTGGTGCCAGTTGGTTATGGTATCAACAAGTTGCAAATTATGTGTGTCATTGAAGACGAGAAAGTTTCTATCGATTTGTTGACTGAAAAGATTCAAGAATTCGAAGATTTTGTACAATCCGTTGATATTGCAGCTTTCAACAAGATCTAAACAAAATACGGGAATGGGAACGTAAGAGATTAATTTTAATTGTGCAGTGTAGGCAATATAAATATAATATTGCTGACGTCATCAGCACTTGTTTGTTCCACAATAAAGATTTAATATTAATTTTTTATAATTTTGAGCAGTAAATAAGTATTTTTTTTTGTATTATGAAACTTTAGTGGGTATATGTAACAAATTTCATGGAGGATTTATATTAAGTTTTTGGCACAGTGTATACTGTGATTTTACTATATTGTTAAACATATCTGGAAAGTCGTGGGAATGCTTTTAGTAAAGAGTGTCTTTAATTTATTATGAAGTTCATGTCCACACTGTCGTCCGTGCTCTGACAAGAGATACGTTATTTTGAAAAGCGCATTTAAACTTTGTTAAAATATGCGGTAAACAAACGCAAATGCAGATGTGCTGAGATGAATACTCATTGTGTTTAACTGATTTTAAGAGTTTATATTTGCATATATTAATTTTTAAAGTTTTAATTTAATACAATAGATCAAATCGCTTCAGAGCACATTAGCGATTTGAATATGCCAAATTTCAAGCGTTTTCGATTTGTGGAACACTTATCTGGCAATTACAAATCGACAACCTAAAAATTAAGCGGTTTGCGATTCTCAAAACATGGGTGTATAAAAAATTTGCTACGAAACGTTTAAATTTGTAAATAATAGAGGAGAAGCGAGTAGAAAAGTTTACTTTGCTACATACACCTCTTGTTGAGTACGTTATCACCGTATATAGAGGTCGAAACGCCAACAATAGTATTACTTCCACTTAAAAAGTAAACATAATAATTGCTGATTTTTACTTATGGAACTGTCATTTGTTTCTTCATTGCATACACTGTGTTTGTTATTTACACAAAAAGTTTAAAATAAAATATATTCAAGATGAAAAACAAAGCACTTTTGTCCGTATGTAAAAACAATTAAGTAGACTTGAAAAAGTCTTAATTTGCCATACAAATTTCCAGTTAAAGTCTACTTTTTTTTGCATACGGGCATTTATCTTTGGACACGAATACAATTTCAAAAGGGAATTGAAAGGAATTTTGTAACAAATGTTTCATAGTAAGCAAGGATTTAATGCAAACAATTTTTCTTTATAGAATAGGCTCTATTGAAAACAGCCAAATTGGCATCACTTACGTTGTTAATGTAAAAGCTTGTGCCTTAAGTCTTTTGTTTTGTATTGTTTAGTTGAGACTTGTATTTATAAAAGCTTCTCTTACGTTATAAACTTATTAATTGTATGGGAAAAAAGCTTAATTGGAGCTTTATAAGTAACTAATTCGTGTACAAATAACATCAGTATAGAAATCACTTAAATTAGTTTTAAAAAGTTTAAGCAGCAGTGAACATCTTTTTTAATTGAAACAAAACACATATTTAAAAAAAAAGAAGTGATTTTTTTAAAATTATTTTCGTTTAGAACAAACAAAAGTGGAATTATTGTTTAATTTACAAAATAAAAAAAAGCAGAAAATAATTATGGCAAACAAAATATTCTATAGCTGTGTATTGGCCACCGTATTTGCTGTGGCTATGATTGCCCTGACTCAAGCTGATATATCAGGTAATTATTTCATTTCAATACGTTTTTCAAATGTGTAGGTTTGATTTCATTCTGAGATTAAGAAAAATTCCAACAAGATTCATAGAAATAAAAATTATAACACGAAATCAGTTGAAAGTTTATTCTTAGAATTCTAATTGGTTCCGTTTTAATGATTAAATCCGTGTTCTTCTTTAATAAAAATATACATATATTTTGCTTAAAAGTTGTTTGCATGTTTTAATGTTATTATTTTTGTTTTTTAATTAATTTTATGATTTAGAAAAACTCGTTTTTTCCCCTTTTCTTATTTTTGTTTATTTCATATTAATATTCCCAATATTATTAACAATAAAGTGCAAATTAAATGGTGATTAACTGTTTGTTTAGCGAATTTTCTAAAAAATATTTTGGTTTAAAAATATGTTGTCGTATATTAAACCATCATTCCTACAGATTTGAATTTTTTTTTCCACAACGGAAATCAATTCATATTTCATTTAGTTTTTCAAAAAAACAAAATGAAATTATAAGACACAATGAGTGTCAATTCCGTTAATAAAATTAAAAATGATTTCATTCCTCAAAATGTTTTTGTTTTTAAGTTTTTTTTTTCAATAAATTATGAATTGAATTTGGTTTGGAAACGTTATGGCTGTTATTCTTTAACATTAACTTACTGCAATAGGGGCAATTTTTAATGTCTTGTTTCTGCTTTGCAAGAATTGCTACAATGTGCATAAGGCATAATAGCACACTCTGTGAATATCTCAAATGTATTATTATTACTTTCTATATTTCCCTAAGCCTTATTATTAATATTTTTTATAATTTATTTTATAAAAACTATGAAAAATATATAAAAAAATTTGATTTCAATATTTTTTCATTTTTCTTAATTTTAATTCATTTTTAAATTTCTTGTACGTTTTTTTTTTTAAACTATTTAATGCTTTGACTAAAAATCTTAAAAACAAAATGTGAATATAGAAAAGTAAATACAGTGAAACAGTGCAAATAAAAATAATAAAATTTTGCCTAAAATACTTTAAGTTTACAACCGAATTCAAGGGGCTAATGTTGGCATTCGATTTCTATAGAAATTTTATATAATTTTTAAACAATTTTTTATCAATTTATGTCCCGCAATTTGTCTATAAATTTTTGTTAATATTTTTTTTTCTTAATCAGGTACGTACTGAAAAACGACTTCTTTCGAAATTGAAATCATTTGTATTTCCAAAGTGATATAAAACTTGTCTGTTATTCTATTAAAATAATAATATTGAAAGATGTGATGCTAATAGTTAACGTAATGAGTTAAAGCGGAATTCTAAATCTAAAAAGGCTTGAATTCTAAATCTAAAAGGCGAAATTTCATTCGATTTCAATTTCGATTGATTTCCATCTTTTTATATTTAATTTGATTGTATTAAATAAATTTCAATAAATATTCAAAATTTTTTATTTAAAAAATACCTAAAAATTTACTGCTGTATTTGTAAAATAAATTTTATGGTTTATTATGGGTTTGTTTGACTAGTATTGCATAGAAATTTGTCCACTAAGCCCTTAATAAATTTATTTTATTTTTTATAAAAACGGGGGTTAATTAATAAAAGTCGAAACACCAGAATAATAAAATATTTTTTTATTCAGCCATGCCGCACTTACTTGTAATTTCATTTAAAAAAATTTAGCACTAAAATATGATTTTAAATCGTTTATTTCTTGAATTCCTACACTACCTAAGTTTCTCATCTGAGTTTTATATCAGAAGCGCACTCAGATGGACTCAGATAGTTAAATTGTAAATCTAATTTAATTTTGTTTTTAATTTTTTTTTGCATGAGCTCAGTTAAAAATAGAACATTTTCTACTTTCAAAATTATTGCCGTCTGAGTTGCAATTGTTATAATCTGTTATAATCAGATGAGAAACTTCGGTAGTGTAAATATAGCTTTATTGAATCTTTATTATATAAATCTATTTATAATTATTATATCGGTGTTAAGATCCTAAAAATGGTATTCTTAATGAGAATTAACATCCAGTTATTATGGAATATGTATAAACACTAACGGAACTAACATAGTTATCGACTCCCGCTACGAAGGTCTCATCAGAGTTCTTTGTGTTGTACATACATACATATTTATTCCTACAATAACACGAAAAAATATGATTGCTGTGAACAAATCTTCATAGTTTAGTGTGTTATTTTTCATTTCAGTCAGCTGATATAAAAAAGTAATTCATATTTACAACGGCCACTAGTGGAAAAGGGTTCAGTAGCTGCCAGTTAAATGAATTATAAAAACAACATATTTTCACTTACTTGTAAAATTTATAAAAGCAATTTTGTTGTCATTTTTTAAAATGTAATGCAAGGACATAAGAGTCATGCTTCTACGCTTCATATATCTTGACGGCGGCTTGTATATATTATCGCCTGCTAACAAATTAGATTTAAGGTAAAAGTAAGAAGTTAGTGTGTGTTTTAAGTGAGTTTTGCACGTCTGTCAACAAAAGTTAAAATGAGGAATTTTTATAAAACAAGTCGCCGTGGTCTAGTGGTTAGTGTGTTGCCTTACTAAAACAAGAGCTTTTGTTTAAGTCCCGACTCAGAAGTATTGAAGAAAAGAAAGAATAAAAAAAAATTCCTTTCGGCGACTACCTCTTATCAGACTTCTGGCAAAAGCTCTGAGAGTAACTGATTGCCATCAAAAAACTTCCCAAGGCTGATGTTCGGAGGCGACATTAAGCTGTAGGTCCCGGTACTTATGGATAAAAATTGACACACAACATATTAGTACTGCGAGCAGCTAGGCTGATACAGGTTTGTAATGGCCAGTTATGTATGCATGTATGTATGTACATATATAAGTTATTGGAAAAATTGGCAACGCATCTAACGTATAGAAGTTGAAAAATTTTAACTTCTAGATGCGTTAACAGTTGACTTACATTGTATGAGCACATTGCAACCGTTGATAACCTGGTAATGCATGTTGTGTACTACTACCTTTGGTCGTTCAACTCTGCATTTTACTGTCATAAACATAGCTTGAAAAGTTTTATTTTTTATGACTTTATTATTTTAAAATTTTATGATATTATGACAATATGACACCGTTTCAATGTGAATTATAGGTTTCTACATTTCGGATGAAAATTCTCACCAGATTTTTTTATTTGTATATTGAGTTACTTAATTTAAATTTTTACTCCTGCGTATAAAGGAATGAATAGCTGCTCATCGTTTATGCAGTATAATAATGTCGATTTTGTTTTAATTCTAAGAAAGCCAATACTGCAAGAAAGACATCCAGTTTATCAGAGTAGAAAAGAAAGAACTCGTAGTACTTGTATACGAATAATTTTAATATTTTGTAATTAAAATTTTCTTTCTTTCATATAAATGAATGACGATCTACTAATTGTTTACACTGTATAATGTCGAATTTGTGAAGTTCTAGGAAAGCCAATACTTAAAGAAAGCTACTAAGCTTGGCAGTGTAAAAATTTAGATACATATATAGGTCGGACTCCTGTATTTTAGTTTTTTTTTTGCTTCAATGTAGAGTATTTTCTATATAAGTATTTAAAATTATTTACGTTTTTTCAATACCGTTGTTTTCGTTATTAAATTAAAATATTTATTTCATAAATTATGTGTCATGCATGCAAAAATTATTATTTTTTTTTTCCAATTTTTACATATAAAAAAAAAAAAAATAGAAAACCTCAACAAAAAATGTACACAAATAAACTTAAAAAAAATAAATCCCATTGAAAGTCTCACGTCTGTAACATAAGAGGATTGCACGTTATTTAACAATAACATTTGAAAACAAGCATTGATTTTGTATTATTTAATAATACAATAAAATAATAAAAAAAAGTGATTAATAATAATAGTTTAACAAGGGTGTACGACGAGTACCCGTATATACATAGACAACATGTTCGCAATCAGCTTATCATATACAAAATATCATAATAAATGACCTATTTTTTTCTTTTCATTAATTTTGTTTTTTGTTTTTGTTTTCTTAATATTATTAAAATATTAAATTTCTTTAATGATATTAATTTTTTTTCTTTTTGATTAGGATTTTAAACGATTTCTTTAATGCAAAACGTGAATTTACAATCTGTTCTTAATGATATTTATTTTTTATTCTGCCTCCACACTTTTATATTAAAAAAAAATTAAAAAGTTCTTTAACCTTTTACTACTCGCAATTGTAAAAGTTTTATCAATAATATGATGAATTTTAATGTTAAAGGAATTGTTCGTTCGGTCTGTTCTTTAATGCAAACTTAAAAGGTAATGACAATTTTTTGTTATTTTAATATGTTTCCTGCAGCCAACTTGATACCAAATGCACTAGTTGTCAGTACGATAATTTTTGTTTTCTGTGTCAGTAGTGTAAAGCTGTCGATATCGGTTCTAGTGAATATCTCTAAACACTATCAACGAATGTAGTTGTGTTTTCATATTATAATCGGTAGTGCATTGTATTAGAATTTTTGGAAAGGATAGAACATATATTATTTTATTATTGTTAAGCGCCTTAGGAACGTGACAAACTGCTGTGAATTTTTCATTCAAAGGCCAGTGTTATACCTTCACCCTTGAATTATCGACAAAAATTGCCTCATTGTTGCATGTTGATTGTGTGGTGAGTGTTTTCGCTAAGTAGGTATAGCTGTTACTTACTACTTCCCAATTTTTGCAAAACGTTTGTGATAATTAAATTCAGTTAATCTAAGAAGTTTATAAAATAGATTTCTATAAATTATTTAAAATACGCCCAAAATTTGGAAAACATTTCTTGGGCAAATCAGCATTAAAAGCTAAACAAGCTTTAGCATCAAATCAGCATATATACGGCGTTTCAAATTGTTAGCCGACTTTAATAGTTTCATGGATTAGAATGTTTCATATGAAGGAATGGGTAAATTTAAATACATAATACCTCCTAATGGAGAGATAAGATAAACACAATTGCTGAGAGTGCCATGCTATCGACTAATCCGTATTATACGACATACTTTTACTAACAGATGCAACAAAGGTGTTCACAATGGCTTCTTAATATACGTTTTGAGTCTGATAACCACGGTGTCGTGGCGTAAAGGCTTCCACTACAAGGACTCAACTGGCGGAGAACAATAGTTCTCTGGCAGGATATCCCATGCCAGAAAAGCAGTTGAGGAGCAGTTACTAAGAATTATGAAAGGGGCTGGATAAGGGATAATAACAACAACATCATCTCCAATATCATAAGATATATCTTATTCCTCCTCTAATTTAAACTTTACTGTGCGGGCTTCTTGGGGTTAAATCTTTTGGATTAGTTGATGGTGAAGGTATAACACTGGCCATTGAATCAACAAAAACCAATTTCCTTTTTGCTGACTGATATCAGATATGATATTAGTAGGTGTAAAACCCTTTTTCCCCTTCCCTTCATATTTTCCTAGACCAACACAATGTACTGCCTGAGTAGGGTTGTCCCCTGAGTGCTGGATTACGGATCAAGATTACGGCCTAGCTTCTCGCAGCACTCATGTTGTGTGTGTAAATTTCTATCCATGAGTACCGGGACCTACAGTTTAATGTCGACTCCGAACGACAGACTTGAGAAGCTTTTTCATGGCAATTAATTACTCTCATAGCATTTGCCAGAAGACTGCTGAGAGGTAGTCGCCGAAAGAAATATTTTTTTTTTTTGAGATGTCGGAGCTGGGTGTCGAACCCAGGGCTCATGTCTTAGTAAGCCAACACACTAACCACTAGACCACGGCGACTTGAATTTTAATACTAAATTTTAAATTTAAGAGTCGAAAAGTTACTTTTTATTTGTTTAGGGGATTATGTATTTTATAAATCACTTATTTTCAATTGTTTTTGTTGCCTTAAATTGATTTTTTTTCTTTTTTAAACTGCCGTATTAAAAAAATGCCTGAATTGTTCTTTAACACAAATTTTACATATACATTATTGTGAATACGGCAGAAAAACAATTAAAAGTTTTTTATTTTCGTAATACAACAATAGGAAATACAATTTGTTTAACAAAACATTTAAAAATAGTTTGCTCAGAAACATTTACCTATTTATTCACAAATAAAATTTATTAAATAATTTTCTTATAATTATTGCATAAATATTTTTCTATTGTTAAGTTTAGCGTTATGAGTGATACTCTTCTATTGTCACGAAATATGATTTTTTTTGGCGTGTAAAGTAGGCTTTTAAATGCCTTGCACTTACAGCTGGCTTATCGTCATTAGCTGCTTCGAGTGCTGAATCTACTAAATAATCCCTCCTCCTCTGGTGAGAATACCTTCCTGGAACTGCTTTCCGCATTACTTCTGGAAAATATGTTTGTTACTACGAGGTATTTTATTTACATTTAACGAACTGACAACACAATATAACACATTGTGCCATTGTTTTAGTACATTCGTATCATGAATAAAATATTGTCTTATCGATGTACATCGACCAAGTTTATCTTATCGCTGTTGTATTAATTGTTTGACCAACTATATGTTGTAATTTTCTATTCGATAGATTTATTCTCTGAATAAAAAGAAAAAGACAATATGTATTTAGACAATATTTCTACTAATTCATGAGAACTAAATTTTTTTAGTCCCAGACGTACAGTTAAAAGATTGGTATGCTTTTCATTATACGAGTATTCAAAAGACTTGTAACCTCTGTTTTCGCAAGCACTTAATAGTGTAAAGCCGTCTTCTGGTTAATTTTTAATGGATGACTGCAACTTTTATCATTCATTCTTCACACATTTAAGTCATCATTTAAAGTGTAAATCAAATAAACTTCCTTTATAATATGAAATCCATTCTTAAAGTTTTTGCCGTTGATTGATATTTTTTTTACCAAATTTCCAGTTTTTTTTATTTTAACTTTTTTTTTCAATTACATGCTACACAATGCATGTCCTCCAGAATTTTCATTGCCGGTTGCTTGACTACATGCGTCAATATTTGCATTTTTTTACAACCAAACCAAACATTCATTCAACCTTTACAAGTTTTTCCACTATAAAAATATTAATTCATCTTTCGTTGAGTGTTGTATTAAGAAAACAGATTTAAAAATAATTATTTTTAAAAATATCTATAAATAATAAAAGTAATAAAATAAAAAAAAACTATTAAAACAACAGCATCACTTAACAAAAAAAATAAACGTTCTTGCAAAACTGGTTATCATGGAACTTCGTTGATCATCATCTTGTTTGTTTGTTTGTTCATCACACAATCAGTCAGCTGCTCTTTCAATATGAGGAACATCGTATTCATATTTCATTCATTCATATGGAAATTTTTTATACAATTTTTTTTTGGAGTTCAGGGACGTTCATTACTGTGTAGCAAAGTAACTTTAAAATGTTTAGTGTCAGCTAAAGTTAAGATGTTTCCTCTCTAGCTTTAGATTTCATGTAAATTTGTAATTGTGTTCTTGTTAGTGTATTGGTTTTGAAAAAGGCAGGAAGTGTAATTGATTTTGCAATTCATTTCTGTTTTGTAAAGAGAGGGGAAATTGTCATTAATATTGACAGTTTAAATGGTGGATGGGTATGAAAATTATTTTTAAATAATTTGGTAACGATTATCGCATACGATTAATGAATGCTTGATTGAATGGGACTTGTTAACGCGGCAAACACTTTCAATGCTTAAAAAATTATTAATTCATTTATACATTAACTTATTACTAAAGAAACATTAGGAAATATGTTTTTCTTAGCAGTCTTCTGGCAAATAACTGATTGCCATGAACAAGCTTCTAAAATCTGTCGTTCGCAATCGACGTTAAACTGTAAGTCCCGATGCTCATGGATAAAAGTTGACGCACACAATATGGTTGCTGTGAGAAGCTAGGCCGTTACTCTGAAATTGTGTTGTAATGTGTAATTATGTATGTATGGAAGTTTTTCAAAATATGGTTTCTGTTTAAAATTAATAAAGCCATTTTCTGCTGAAGTTTAAGTAGGTTTTAGTATGTTTAAGGGTTGTACCAATTTAAAAATTCACTCGTAAATAAACAGGTTTTTTTTAGTCGCATGAGGACTATCGTCATCGATAACTATGATTTGATAGCTAAGAGTGTCAAATTTTGTGGACTTTTTTGTTCAGGCTAGGGATGCTGGATGTTTATCGATGCATCACAAACATCGATGTATTGTTTTCGTGAGCTTCCCTAGTTCAGGCACTCAAAAAACTCAGACGTAGACTTCTCAGTAAAGGTTAAACATCTTATCGATCATACAATGACCCTTATAAGCTTCGTTAAATATTGACAAGGGATCATCAATAATTTCAGCGTCCTGCCCCGATCACACCAAGAAGAAAATGTCCTAAAAACAGCTCAGAAAATGAGGGGAATTCAAGTGTTCTGCTCTTTTTCGCGGAAAACCTTGATAGTCATGGGTCAGCCGATATCAGAGGAGGAAGAAACAGATTCCCTTATCGAGGAGGCGAACTAGGAAAACTCAGCCTCCCTCTTATATCCAATAATGTCGCTATGACCTAGAAATAACCATAAAAATGATTCAAGCGTCATTAAGAAGCTGTAGCTCCTTTTCACATAAACAAAGCAGAGTCGCCACTAGGCGACGTGAGGGCCTGACTATAATGGAAAACCTTATTTTCCCCCACAGAGCTCCGCTCTCTCAGTATCCTCAATGTTTTCTCAATGCAAATTCCTCTGCATGAAAGAGACTAGACTTATCTGATAAGCTTTCAGGATTCTGCAAGTTTGGTAGACTCGGGGAAAACACTAGCCCCCATGCCGGATTCCATCTTAGAACCACCCTTAAAGTCTGTAATACAAAAACCTGAACAAAACTAGCACGTTTCCTATTCTTGCCTAATAGAGAAGAATGTCTTGGCACACTCCCATAATCCAAAGACCGAAGGCTCTAAATAATATCTTCAAATGCCACAGGATGTTACTGTGGCCACCAAAAAATCTTCCCCAGAGTCATAATTTCCTCTGTATTAGCTTAAGAAGCACGAAATTTGACACTTATGCTGAAATACTTAAAGATTTTATAAGTGTAGAAAATTAGCATTATATAGTCAATAAAAGAAAAAACGAAATGTGTAATAAATAATTATCGATTTATACAGTAATTAAAATCGAAATATAGTTTTCTCTAACAACTTTATAAATATAATTATTTTATTATTAAAAAGCCGATTAAAAACGATGAAATCATTTAAAACAAATTATTAACACATAATGGAATATTTTCATTATCATTTGCTACGAGTATTGCTCTAACTTCATAATGCAATGCTGTTTTTTGTGTTGCAGGCCTACTTTAAGACCTCTCTTTAATCTTGATCTTGATTTCAGAATTCTAAAAACGTATTTAAATCATTTCATATTTTTAAAACGATTCGTCATCGATTTATTGATGCTGCTTATTTGTTTTTAACAAATATTTAATCACAAATATTTCAGGTATAATAAAATTAAACAATTTATTGCTGTTGTTAAATCAGGTTAATTTATGCATTAAATATCGTTTTAAATCATATCTAAAAAGAAATTCTACACTTTTAGAAGTGAAATAATTAAAACCTGATTTCTGAAAAAAAATATTTGTTTGAATTTATTTTTTTATTACTTTTTTAATAAAACATTATATATTAATGAATCGACATCACTGATAAAAATGTAAAAGTAGCATTTTAGGTCATTTATGATAACATTTTTTTTTAAATTAAATTATTAAAAAAAATATATATTTTTTATAAGATAACCCTCTAAAACACATATTATACGAGTATAAATAAACTATTAAAATATTAAAAAAAATATATATTTTCCAAGAAAATTTATATTTATTAGGAAATTTTTTTATTTCTTATAATTAATAAAAAAAATTATATAAAATTATTTGCATTAGAAAAAGAAATTCTCAAATATTACACAAAAATATAAATAAATAAAAGCAAAATTTAACTTCTGTACTGATAAAAAAATATTAAAGGTTTGTGAAGGGCATATTTGACAAATCTCTATGCAATACTTGCCAAATAAATCCTTAAAAAACTTGTAATATTTTTTTATTAATATAGCAGTTAAAATTTATTAAACTTAAATTCAATAAAAGACGAATTAAGTCAAATATAATTAGCATAATATGTATATTCAACTAAAGAGCAATTAACTTATATTGGGGACATATTACATATGTAATAGAATCCCACAAATTGAAATAAAATAAAGTTTCAAAATAATTTGTTATATACAAACTAGACTTTTGCCTAATAGTTCATTTATGTGAGCGCTCTTTTTAGTTCAAAGACCAAACATGAACTAGTTTGATCTTCTAGTTCAACAGCTCCTTTCTTTTTACATGCAGTTACAATGAAAATCTAATAATTCAATTCAAATAAATTTTTTAATATAGTAATTTATTTTTTGTTTTATTATATTTTATTTACTTATTTATTTATTTTTTATATTTATTTATATTAATTTTAGTTTAAATATAATAAATTTCACAATTTGTTCAAAAACCGTTCTTTTACTATTCTTTAATGCCTGACTAAATGCCCATGGTACCAATGGAAAGCTTAAAAGCTGAGATTCTTAGTTCAATAGTGATATATAATTTTCTATTATAACAAAAAGAATAGGAATAATCCTACAATTCCAGATTGTAAGATAGCGTGTAAAATTGCCGCAAAAATCCGACTTTTTGCCATTCTTTTTTAAAATATGACCAAATGGCACAACCGATTGAAGAATCTATGGTACCAATGGAAAGCTGACATAATCTGACTAGTGATGTACAGTAATGCATTATAACTGAAGTATTCTATTATTGTATATAATCGTATAACCTTTCTTGTTTAGTGATATAATAAGCTATTTTGTAAGGGAGTAATTGAACTTTCACTTACTCGTGCGCATCAATAATGCATGATTTTTATGTGAACTGAGCCGCTAAAATGCAAATTTATTGCAACCAGTTAGCAAATATTATACAAAATCAAAAATAATACCTTATCCTACAGCATTTTTGGAAGCTTTAAAGTATGAATAAACAATTACCCAATTCACAAAGTGTTATATTGTTGTAGATTATAGTTAAATGTTGTAGATTATAGTTAAATAAATAAATAAAAAAAAAGTTTTCCAACTCTGGTGTATTGATACGACATTTCGGAAACATAGGAAAAATTGTCGTACATGTTGTAGTGGTTTTTGACATGGAAATTACCAACAACATTATGCACAGTAGTTGTAGTTTGTCATAGTTTCTACCGATCTACGACAACCATAACACGTTGTGAATTGGGTAAATATAATGCTTTCATTATTTCTTACAATTTTATTTATTGTTTTCAAATTTTAAAAATTTTCTTTTTGGATGTTGGGTACAAAAAATGCCTAGTGGCACCTCGGTCTGTGCTTATTATTTGCCCATCACGAAAGTATGTATGTATTTTTATTCTTTTTACTAAGTCCAGTTCTCAGGGGATAAACCCCTACTCATGCTGTGCATTGTACTGGAATTTGTGAAAAGATAGGGGTTTATTTTTTTGTTCATTAGGTACATTACGAGTGAGACAAATTGCTGTAAATTGATCACTCAAAGGCCAGTGTTTATACCTTCACACTAGCAATTGCCACATCTGTCCATTAAATGTTTTTGTGCTGGGCTTCGCTACGTATATTTTGCTATTATATCTGCTACTTGTCAGTAGGTGACGCTGTTTCTCCTGATCATTTTTTTTAATGATTGATGGAATAGAGTGGAATATCAGGGAGCGATTTCTTCTCGATGGACTTCTTGGAGGCGGGGGAACCTCTTATTATTTTTAAATTATAAATTCGAAAAAAAAACCGCAAATTTAACTTTTCATTTTCTTCCTTTTGCTGCAATTGAACCGGGGCTGTTTGAGCTTTTGTGCGAGAGCTCTAACCACTATATCACGCACGCCCCCTTATGTATGTATTTGATAGTTGAACGAGAAGGAAATATTTTGAAAGAGATTCATGAGTGAAATATAGCCAAAAGAAACATGTACTAGAATGAAACAAAACCTAAAAAGCTTATACTGATGTAAGAAAGTTCATTGAAAAGAGCGGCTCACTTAGTTCAATTGAAAGAGTAGTACAATTGAACTAGGTCGTTTATGTACTATACAAGTCTAATAGAAATTTCTTGTATATTGCCGGCCTTCAAATAGGCGCAAGAATTATAATTACATCATTTTATATAAAATAATTTTATACAGAGAAGCCGTGTGATCAACATTCTAGAGCTTTTATAACTTGTCCAAAGTCCAGCAACATATACAAACTCTCTATATAAATTGATAATACTTTTTTCAAATGAATTTTTAAATGCAAGAATTTTTTTTGCTTATAAGAGAACACCACTCAGGGGATGACCCCTACTCCTGCAATGCATTGTACTAGTGTTAGGCAATTATGTTTTGATAAGGAGAAAAAAGTGAGCAGTTTTCGTGGACACCTGATTTGAAACTGTTCATATCATAAATGGTGGAAAAAACACTTGCGGGAAGATTGTTTCATAAACGAACTGTGCGGCTAAAGAACGAATTCTCTCTGTAGTGCATTGTGCGATTCACTGGTCAATCAACCACAAAAGGGTGTGCTCTTTTACGAGTACTACGTAAAAATATGCGATTATCTGGAATTAATGCCGTTATTTCAACAGAGCATCTCTCGTGGTAGTACCGACAGAACAATGTTAATATCACTTAATCTTTTAAAAACATTAGATTAAGGCTCGTTATTAAAACTTTGCCGTTAGTTAAAGCCAGGATTTTATCAGAACGATAAATTGCTTTTTGCGATTAATCTCTCTGATAAAATCCCGCCTTTAACTAACGTCAAGTTGTAATAATTGGACAAATGTTCAATCTTTGTAATTTTATTACTTTCATTTTTCGTTTTTCTTTGTAATTTAAATGTTCAGTCATTGTCAGTTTACTATTTTCCATTGTCATTTTCTCATATATTGAAGACATTTTCCAGCCGCCGAAGTTTCTTTGAGCTCTTTTTGATATAAAAAATAGACACTTAAATTTTTATTATCATCCAATTAACAACTACTTGTAAATTAGAAGGAGGACAAATACCACATTAAATTAATTTGCCAATTTTTCTCTTGTATTAACTTTATGAGTTAAATATTGAATTTGGAACCAGCAATTATTAAAATTGTCTTTTGGTAAAAATACTTAAAAAAAAATTTATAAAATAAAAAGAAATATACTCGTACTTGCAAATTTTTCTACCAAATTTACATTTTTACCTATTTTCGTAGTTTTATTTTTCATCCAAAAGCTACCATATTTCTATTATTACCCATAAACTAATTAGAAAATAACGCACACACCAATACATTGGGTATTAAGTATTTCATTTCGTTTTGAAACTTGTTATCTTACCATTAAGATTTTGTTTAATTTACAAATTAGGGGTGTTATTTCATTTTTGATTTGGCAACTTATTTCATGCCGCCAATAAAAATATTACAAATATGTTTTAAAAATGTATTCTCTAATGAAGTTTAAGGATTACATTGTTCATGATTTATTTTTCTTTTTCCAGAAAAACCTGTTACGGATGTCTGTTTGGGTTGTATTTGTGAGGCCATTAGTGGCTGCAATCAAACAGCCTACTGTGGTGGTGGTGTTTGTGGCTTATTCCGCATTACCTGGGCTTATTGGGCTGATGGTGGTAAATTAACCATTAACAACGAAGATCCTGCTTCTGAAAGTGGTATGTTGTTAATCTTTTAACAACGTTGTGTGTAAAATACAATATTTTAATAATTATACTTTTTCTTCTTTCAGCTTATGCCAATTGCGTGAATGACCCCTACTGTGCTGCCAATACCATACAGAATTATATGCGCAAATACTCCCAGGATTGTAATGGAGATAATGCTGTGGACTGTTATGATTATGCTGCCATTCACAAATTAGGCGCTTACGGTTGCAAGGGTGAATTGTCTTACCAGTATGGTAATGTTTTAAATACTTGTTTGAGTAACTTTGGTGGTATAAATGTGCGCTCTAATTAGGTTTCGCTTTTTTTATTTTTCATTTAATTATCTTTTGTAGTAATATTTAAAACTATAAATTAAGCCATATT
Organism: Metopia argyrocephala; assembly: GCA_963576795.1. Classification (NCBI taxonomy): domain Eukaryota; kingdom Metazoa; phylum Arthropoda; class Insecta; order Diptera; family Sarcophagidae; genus Metopia; species Metopia argyrocephala. The sequence continues at coordinate 166,677,117 of OY756208.1, read as the reverse complement.
TTATATACATTTTTATATATATTTTTTAATTATTTTATAATTATTTAAACATTTAAATTTAATAAAAAAGAATCAGTAAACTTATGTTAAATAAATAAAATAAAAAATGGTTGTGGTCTTTGCTTAGTTACACTTTAGAAAGATGGAAAGCCGCACTAATACTCGATGTGTACATATAGTATATTTTTGGAGAGCTCAGGAATTTTTATACAAGACTCCGAGAATCTCCTAATAATAATTGTTTTTCTTTAAAGAAAGATAAAACGTCTGAAATAAATAAATATGGTAGAAAGTCAGCCTATCAGTAAATTAAGTTTAATAACATCCATGAATGTATTGTACACCAGCCGAACTGAACATGTTTTCGACTCCAGCTAAGGAAGTCTCATCAGAGTACTTTGCGGTCTGTACCTATTCATACAAATCATTAACTATTTAACTGACACTTTTTATTAAAACCATATATTGGATTTATTTTTTTTTTCTAGAGCGTTGTTAAATTTTAAGGGTCGATGTTGATTTTGAATAAAACACAAATTATTTAGGATATTATTGTCATTTCTTTTTGTTATGATAACTTGGTATAGTTCAATTATATATGGAATAAAGTAACGGTCAAATGGCAGCCGCGATCTCTGTGGCACACCTTTATCGGATGGTCCAAATTTGCGATGAAGCTGAAGCATTATTGAGGTTCTATGCTGTAATGTGCCTAATTATCTCTTTCTTTAGCTCTTCAATTGTTGCTATCTTATCGGCGTACACCTTTTTTTTCAAATAACCCCAAAGAAAGAAGTCCAATGGTGTCAAATCATATGATCTTATCGGCTAATTGACATCGACACCACGTTAGATAATACGGGCATTGAGCAAAAGAGCCCTTGTTTCGTTCGCTGTGTGGCAAGTGGTACCGTCCTGTTATCGTTCACATTCATATATACCAATTCGGGCCATAAATAGTTCGTGACCAATGCAATTGTTGATCATGAAGACGTGTTGAGGTGTGCGGTTCTTCAGTCACACTATCGCGAACAGCAGCACTATTTTCTGCTGTACCAGCATGCACTGTTTTTTCACTTCTTCTACAGACCGATTCCGATTAAATTGATCGAAAAATTCACGAAGTGCACGATATGCATTTTGATTTGAACGCCCATTGTCCTAATAAGCCTGAATAACTTTAACGGGTTGCTCGATTGTGTATCTTTCCATTGTCCATATTGATTTAGTCTGAAGTTGAGAAATGTCAAATGCAATGCAGAAAAAAACTTGACGTTTAGTTGTGGCTCACATTCAACATCTGGAATTAAAATTTAATCATCCCTGTAATAAGTTAGTCAAAGACTTACTAAACACATCACATTTCTTTTCATATTCGCATAGGGCTCCATATATTGTGCGTATTTTTTTGTATGTGTGTATCGGGACCTACAGTTTAACGTCGAATCCGAATGACTGACTCGAGAAGCTTGTTTATCGTAATCATAATAAATCTCATTCATTCTACATGAACAGAGTTACAACAGTTTTTGTTATTGCTCTCGTGTTTCCATTTATCTCTCTGAGTTGTCTTTGACGACATGAAAATCATAGATCATACAGGTGGCAAGAGAGCATCGCCAGTTGAAAATACATTTTATTTTTCATAAACAAATTGTATTTCGAACAATATATATGTACAAATCGTCATGTAAAATCAAAAAGGCCGTAGGTTACAAAAGAAAAAAATTACAGGAGAAGCAAAAAACTTTTTAAGGACAAAAAAAAAAAAAAAAACGAACAGTATAAAAAAAAAACAAGAAACACAAGAGTTGAGTGCTTGTATTTATTTTTTCTCAAAGGACGTAAGTTACCTTATGGTTTATGAGTTTCTTTGCGCTTGCACTTAGTGCTTTTAGAATTTTATTCATAAATTCGTCGTTTCTAGTCGTAGAGGTGTAAACTACTGGAATATGTAATTTGATAAGGTGTCGACTTTGAATTTTTTTAACTTACGGATTTTCTGATTTCATATGACGATAAGTATATGCAAATATTATGACTTGAAAAACCCACCCTAGAATTACAAATTGATGAGACCGCAGATAATAAGTGGTATAAATTAATAAAGAATTTAGGCTCTAAGATACTTATAATATTATTTTGACTTACCGTAACGTATGATTAAAAAAAATAAGAGTTGAAGTTTTTCAAAAATGTAAGGGTTGATGATCAGTCTATGCTTCAACATAACTTATTAAAATGGAGAAAATATTTTGAGTCTCCTTAAAAAATAATAATATTCTTCAAGTTACAACGCGGTAAACTGAGACATAATTCGCTATATATGTATGTATGTATAATCCCAAAACTACTTAGAACTATAAAGACATTTTTAACTTTTTCGGACTGACATAAATTGGAAAATAAAATTTGATATTTTGAACTCCTGATATATGTAATGTTTATGCCCGTTTTAAAAACGTTTTCATTCGCTCAAACCCATAAACAGCTATAAAAACAGTTCCGAAGTTTTGAAACGTTTTCACTAAAACTGCCTTTCAAACCTGTTTGAGTCAGACCAAGCGCTTTCAAAATTGAGTATAAAAGCATACCGTCTTGAAACCTTTATGAAAATGAGCTGTATAGAACGTTCTGTCAAATTTGAAGGGGTTGCCAATTTCTTTCATTGGTTATTTTCATTATTCTATGCATATTATTAAGGAAAATATGAAAAAATTGAATTAGAATTAGCTGTTAGTTAAAGGAGTTTTAAAACTGTTATCGTTACGCGTGAAATAGTCTTGTGTCGAATTGATTTCAAAACAGGCATAGACTAAGTAACAGTTTTGCTATTACAACAGCTCACAATTTCGGTTTTGTTGCTTAATTATCCATTCTACTCGTTAAAGAATTTTTATTAAATTTGTTTTATTTAAAGAGTTGATATAGTTTTTATGTCATGTTCGAGTAATAACAAAACTTTTGAATCTCCCAATTAACCCTATAGATTAAGATGTTTATAAAATTAAACTGTATTTTATTTTAAAAGTAATTCTTTGTAACTACATATGTAAATAACAATTTTATTTATTTAAATATAATAATTTTGTTATTTTTTTTATTTATTTATATATATAATCATACACAATTAATTTTTTTATATTTTCATATTAATAAAAAACATTGCTTTTCGATTTATTTTTAAAAATGAATTTAATTTGTAACGTATTTGTATTTGAATTGATGTTTTTTTTAATTTCAAATATTATTTTAATATTTCTTTTATTTCTTTAATATTGTATAACTCCGATTCATAACACATTTTCTTGTTTTAATTTATTTTTTGTTTATATAAAAATCGATAACATTTTTGATTTTGAAAGTTTTGAAAAATTAACCCCCATATTCATAAAACATTAAAATATATTTTAAAAAAAAAACAAAATTATATGAAAAATTTTACATAAAAATCTGATAAAATTTTATAATTTTTTATGAATACGGGCATAATTTTTTAAAACTTTTAGGTGCGGTACAAATTTCTTTTAATCGAAAATGGGAACATAAAATTTCACCAGTTATCAGACAAACCCAAAAAATGTTAAGGTTGAGTGACAGTCAATGGCCATGGTTGGTTTTGACCGATAGTGTAAACATAAAACCTTTAGTTAAGGTTACTTTTTTCGTTCTGAATACATAACATTGAAAATCAAAGAATAATTCTATCAAATACAACGTTTTTCTGGGATATTTAATGCTGTCTTGTTCATCAATACTTGCCGTCAGTCAAGGGTTTGAGGATGAACATGAAGGGGAGGTCGTGGTATATCGGTTAGAGCGCTCGCACAGAAACTCAAACGATTGAGTTTTAAACCCCAGGGAAGAAGAAAAATTAAAAAATTAAATATTGTGGATTTTCGAAAAATTATAATTAAAAATAAGAAGTCTCCCCTCGCCTGCTCAAATAAGACCAGGAAACCGTACCCCGACATTTCCACTTTATTCCACCAGAAACGAATGGTCAGGAGTACAGCGTCACCTTGTGGCTTAATGAAGACGCTCACCATCAACATCCACCGACAGGTAGATGTATAACCTTTGAATGATCAAATTGATAGCAATTTATCTCATTGACATAAGGCGCTAAACATCTATATATCTGTCTATGCATTAAAAATCCAATACAATGCATTGCATAAGTAGGGGTTTTACCCCTGAGGATTGGTCTTAACAAAAAAAAAAAAAAAAAAAAAAAAAAAAAAATATTTCAGTCATTTAGGACAATCAATCCAAATAGATGAAATTCCCACTGTCACTCAAGTTCGATAGTGTGTACCGCACTTTATAAATCAAAAATATTTTTTTTATACAACAAGAATTGTAGAATTTTGTAAAGTTTTAATAGCATTTAGCATTTATTTTGTTTTTATTACTCGTATTTTTCTTGGACTTTATGAAATCTAATTTAGAATATATTTGTTTAAATTTTAGTTAGAGTTTCTTTTATAAATTAATTAAAAAAAATTTTGTCTTTTTATTTAATTTTTTTTTATATATTTTTATTAATAACAATTTATTATTTTTAACACTTTTTAAAATCTCTACTTTTAAAAACTTATAAAAAAAGAAAGGAACAAACTAATATTTATTTTAGTTTTTATTGTATTTTTTTAAAATAATTTTTAATAAAAAATATATACTTTTTCTTTATAATAATAAGAAGTTTTATGCAAATTCTAAAATATATTGTTTTTGTTTTTAATATTTTTTAAGATTGTATTTTGGTATTATATTTTCTTATTATTTTGTTATTTATTTAAATATTAAACAACCTCTTTTTATGTTTTGTAATGGAACATTAATATTTAGGAATTTAAAGAAATTAAATGTTAAAAATTAAGAAAAATATAAAAAACATAATGATTTATAAAAATTAAATTATTTATTGATAGAACAATGGAAAAAGAAGAATTATTCATTATCCATATTATCTATTACAACCCTGTTCGAGGGTTACGACCTAACCTCACGCAGCACTCAGATTGTGCGCGTCAATTTATTCCATGAGTACCTGGATCTACAGCTTAACGTCGACTCCGAACGACGACTTGAGAAGCGTGTTCATGACAATCAGTTACTCTCACAGCTGCTGAAAGGTAGTCGCCGTAAGAAATATATTTTTGCTTCAAGCTGTCAGAGCCCGGGTTTGAACCGGAGCTCTCCTTCTAGCCAACACACTAACCACTAGACCACAGCGACTACAAAAAATATTCACAATATGTGAGCAAAATGCGAAATTAACTTTGCAACTGATGTATTTTCGATTGTTACTCATTTTTATTAAAATGTGTATTTTAGTTTATTAAAAAATGCCTTCTTTATATGTTAAAAAAAAATACATAAAAAAAAGTAAAAGCGTGCCTTTTTAAGCATTTAAATTACACTTTTTCGTCAAAAACTCTCTTTCATAAGAGTTTTGCAAAAAGTTTTTAGTGTTTTTAAAACAAATGAAAATAAAAAAAAATATCTTTGGCACTTGTGTTTGTGTTTCTTGTTGTTTTTAAAAATATAAATTTTTTAAAAATTAATTTCAAAAACATAGGAAAATGTAGTGTTTTAGTGCAAGAACTTGGCTTTTAAACAGTTTTTCTTTTTTAATGTAAAATCTATATGTATATTTTATTTGTTGTTGTTGTAACAAAAACATTGAACATTTTATTTCTGTACAAATTGATAAAAAAGTGTCCAAACCTTTTTTTGATGTGAGAAAATAAGAATTTTAATAAAGACAAAATAAATTTGGAATTTGAATAAAAATCGTCCACAAAAAAAAAAAAAAAAGCCGAAAGTAAATAAATAAATAAAAAAAAAACAATCCATCCATCTTACGATGTCCATAAAAAACTGATATTTCTTAAACGTTATATCCTGCAATCGCTCAAAATTCTTATAAATATCCAACCGGTTTTTGGTTTTGACTGTTCGTTCTAAGACATCTCGTATGCTTTTCCAATGTCTACTGCTTGATGATGTCTGCTACCACACACAAAAAATATTTCTTTTCGAAAATCTCATTAGGAAGTAGCTCCGCTCCTACTTTAAATGATGGCCATGTTTACTTCAAGCTTGAACTTTTTATAATATTTATCGAATAACGATTTCTTGAATATCGCTTGTCTTAGATATAATCCGTCTCTTTCAAATATGTGTTGGGAGTTTATTAAGTGAATAATTTTAAATTCGTTTAAATTTCGGACATTATTTTGTACTCATTATTATTATCGATTTCGAAAATATTTTTAATACAAATCGAATTACATAATAACAGGTCTACTTTTATGTCGACTATTTGGGAAGTTCCGTAGTTTAGTGGTTATTTTTTTGGCTTATTAGCTAACAGTTTTAAACTACAGCATTGACATGTTGAAAGAAAGAAATTGAAAAAAATTGTTTCGGCGGTTACCTCTTAGTAGCCTTCTGGCAAAAGCTCTGAGAATAACTGTCATGTACAAGCTTCTCAAGTCTGTCTTTCGGGGCGACGTTAAACTGCAGGTCCCGTTACACATGGATAAAAATTGACGCACACAATATAGATTCTGAGAGAAGCTAAGCCGTAATCTTAAAATACTTAGGTTGGTAATGGCAATTATGTATGTATGTTTTTATTTGGCGAGTTCCAATCATTTACGTTTTATGCAATTGCATTTCTGTCGTTACGTAGTATATGTCTATCAAGCATTTCCGATAACATTAAACCTAGTGAACATGCAATGTATTTCACTTGCCCATATAACCATGTTTATTGTCCTTAAATACAATATTTTAATGTTCGTATATAAAATCCATTTATTTTCTCTTTCCAAAAAGAATTTTGATATTGAATGTTATAGAAAACGGAAGATGACTTTGTGATTTGTAGATGCCTAAACCTTCTATCTAGTAGATGATAGAAATTTATTCTTTATTTTTGAATTCTTTAAAGCCCAAGATCTTTTAAAATTCAACTTTTAAAATTGCTATGAAAATAACTTTAATCATAGGCCTATATGAAAATGTCAATATAATATTTTTAAACAGCCTTAAAATAGGCTAAAAACTTAACACAGAGTACACAAAAGGCTAAATATAAAGCTTTTTTGGAAGCTTCAGTTTTAAAATTTGTTGTTGTGATAAAAATCTAAAATTTTTAAAATAAAATTAACGGTGGCAATCAATAAGGGTACTCACAATTGAAACTGTGCAAACTAAAATAGAGCAAATTTTCTGTACAAATGGCTATAGATTGTGAGCGTCGTTTTATAATTAATTGTATATTTTTAAGTATTTTTTTGACCTGGTGCTGCCAGACTCACCGACTCAATAAAAATGTACCATCTTTTCCCTAAAATGACAAAAACACTGCGTATTAAAAAAAATAAATAAATATATTACAAATAAAGATGCCTAAATGCAATGAAAATAAAAAATAATTGATTTTATAATAAATAAAGACAAAGGAAAGCACCTGTTTTGTATATATGAAATATTATTGTTTGATATTATTGTTTGCGCGTTTTGGCTGTTATCTTGATATGCGTAAATATACATATGGCTGTAGAACTGCCAAAAGTTTTTAAGCAAAAATACAAAAATGCAAAAATGCGTTTGCACAGTTTGCAAGGCCTTTCGTGAGTACCTTTAAAATAAAACAGATAAAATTCCATCTAGTATAATTTTCTGAATAGTTAAAAGAGAGTTTTTTAAATACTCCCAACAGATTTTTCCAACAGTGTAACGACAAAAAAGAATTGAGGATATTACTCAATACTAATGAATAGACCAAATTTGGGTTTCCGTTGTTTTTGTGTTTAGATTGCCGAGAAATGAAATTCGAAGCCAAATTGATTTCAATTTATTTTTGCTTCGGCAGACGTTATATTTTCTCTCTATTTTGCAAGATTCGCACTGTACTTTCAGGGCTTCATTAAAGCGATTTTGGTTCCCAAAAAAATTAAATTATTTTTTATCAAACAATAAAATTAAAAAAATAAACAAAAATAAATAAACAAAAAATAAAAATATGTATGCCCGTATTCATAAAAAATTAAACAGGTTTATTAATTCCTTATTTGACAATTCCCCCATAGAAATATGTCAAATAAACACTCTATAAACCAATTTTAATTTTTATGAATACGGGCATTAAAGTTTAAAATTTTATCATTATCGATAAAAAAAAATTGGCATTTGAGAGAAAAAAAAGTTAAATGAGATCACATTTAAGTGTGGGTTAGATAGAGTTTTAGTAATTTTTCAATAATATTTTTTTATTTATTTATAAAATTATTTAATTATCCTTTTTTTCTTAATTTAGTAATACTAGAATATCTTCTACTTTTTGCAATTGCCATCATTGGCCAATAGCAGTTCTTTAGCCTCTTTTTTACATTTTTTCTTTTCCTTGGCAATAAGTTTGGCCAGACGTTCTTCTTCTTTCGCTAAACGTTTCTCTTCCTAAGGTTTAAATTAAATACAATAGACATATTTTATATATACATATGTATATAAAAATTTATTTCAAAAATTTTTTGAGTACATACCTTACGAGCTTCCTTTTCCGCCTTGAGTTTAAGTTTTTCCTCCTTACGCCTTTCCACTGATTCATTTTTCTTATTGTCCGATTTTTCTTCTAAAAATAAATTTATTTAAATAAAAGTTTATTATTTTAATTATTTAATAAGATGTGCAACGATTTAAAATAAAAATTAATTTTTTTATATGCTGAATGTCATTAGCGACCATATAGCTTACACCTTCCTAACCTAATGACTAAACACAAAGATATCCTTATGTATCCTTCTGTCGAGTACTTTACAAACATATGACTGCTTAATTAAAGCTGGGAAATAAAATTCTTGCATTATTAAAAACAAAATGATTTGATAATGCTACTGAGTGGAGGTTTATTGTGGCAAGCTCATAATTAAGAAGGCGTAGGGTTATATTTTCAATCAATTTTATTTATATCTAGTATCGTATAATCTAGAGGCATAATCAGGAAAAATAATAAACTTTAATGTTCGCTTTAACCCTTTCAGACCTGCCACTAAATTAATGGGAATTTTTACTGATTTTGGAATATATGGTCTCAATATCGTACGATATAATCAATGTTTAGATTTTACCATTTTTATATCCTTCAAGGATTTTCAGGACACACACACAATTGATGCACTCGTTAACCTTTTTAACAAAAACGCATATTTATTGCATCAAATGACTTCAAATGGTTTGAAACATTAAAATTTATAATTTTTTTAGTTAAAATATGCCCCAATTCACTATTTATTAGCCATTAGTACTTTTGTAGTTGTAAACACAAATTGTTAATTCCGCTCATTTTGACAAAACTGAAATCTGACACAAGATTCTCGAAATAATTTATATAATGGTAAATCGAATAGCAGAATAGTGTGAGAAACAAATATAAAGAACAATCAGCGCAATCGATGCATGTCGGTCTTTTTGATGTTGATCTAATATAAACGAAAATAGTGAGACCTAAACCCACCCGCACAATCGATGCATCACGGTCTGAAAGGGTTAAAGGAATATTTACTTATTTATTTATACAATTCTTATCTACAGATTTTTTTTAATTTGAAATAATCTCAATTAAACCGTGCCATGAAGTATTTGATAATCTTTTTATAATCGAACAAAAAAAAAAATCAGACTATTCCCCTATTATCGACATCAAATCAATCGAACACTTTTGTAATATTAAGAGGCTCTTACTATTTTCTATAACCTAGAAAATCACAACCTGCTATCGATAGTGATTATTGCCTACAATGACTAAACCAGAGGCTATCTACTGCTGTTAATGTTGACAATAATAATGCCTTACACATTTCTTTAAAATATTCACGTTAAATGCCTGTGTAGTATATCAAAAAGGCAGTGTTGTCCTACTAAAACTTCTCAACTTATTATTAATTATTCTCTCTTATCTAAAGTATTTCAATTTTTATATTCTCAACATTCATTTGGCCCTTTTATGAATGAATACATAAATTCTTTCATTTATTTCCAGCTATTAAGCCATTAAAGCCAATTTCTGTAATGCTGTTTTTTGTAGTTTTTCATCACTTTTAAATGCCTTTAAAAAAACAACAACTCAAAACAATATTATTGTTGGCTAGTTGTGGTATTTTTATTCAAAAGTTGTTAAACATGGAAATAAAAATATGAAAAAAAACAAAAACAGAATTTATTAAAAACAATTCCCTCTGTTGTTCTATTTGTTTGCTGAAGAGAAATCATAAAACTATTCTTCGTACAAAAGCTTTTGAAAACAAAAACTGAACAGAAACAAATTTTTTTTTATTCAAAAAAAGCCATAATGGAACCAATTGTAAACAACTGTTAACATTGCAGGTTTAATGCATGCATTTAAGGGGCCTTTTCAATTTTAAAATCAAAACTATTTTGGTGCTTTAACAAATTACTTACAAACATGCAAGGCGTTTAATTTTGGCACTATTTTGGTACTATTTTAAAATCTTTGAAGTTAAAATCAAAATGAATTAAAAAATCTAAAGACTGTTTTTAAAGCAGCAAATTAGAAGTTAAAATCTAGTAATGAAGATATTATTGTTTAGTACCTTTTTAAATTTAGTACTATTCTCTGTTTGGTACTAATCTGACATATCTCAAAATTCAAATTGAAATTACTTAAAAATATTTTATGTACATAAATACCTTGTATTTTAAGACGAATACTTAAAGTTACAAATTAGTAGTAGGGGGCGCATTACGTGTATCTTTTGACATTTGACAGCAGAAGCGTTTTAAAGGGAACTTTAAAGTTACCAAACTTTATTTTCAATAGATTTAAAATTATGTATGTAAAATAAAACTAATTTAAAAACTTGAAAACTTTGGTACTACGTTTCTTTTCAACAATACCTATAAAGTACTTTTAGCAATTTTGCCACTTTTTAGTGATCATTGCAAAATTAAAAAAAAAAAAAAAAATTAAAAATTTTTTAAACACGGAATTTAATTAAAATTATTAAGGATTTAAATAATTTAAAATCTTAAAAAGATTGCTTTATATTTTTTTTAACGGTAGTCATTACTATCTGTCGAATTTTTTGTACTTTTCCAGTATGTTTTTTTTTCAAAATATGGCTTAATTGGTTTAAAAATGTTTTAAATAGTTTTCTGAAACACGGTAAACTAAAACTTATATTAAGGATTAGCAATTGCCTTAATGCTTGTAAATTTTTTTTTTTTTATTTTTTTGCAAAAAGTTTCTTTAGGACAATAAAAAGGTACCAAAATGGATCTGGAAAATCGAGTCTGTTTTGTCATGCAAATTGAATTTGAACAATTTATTTTACTGTACGCACTAAAACTAGTTTTAAATTTATAGTAAAAAACAAAAACAGTTAAAAGTTATACAGAAATTCGTCAAAGCATTTAATTAAAAAACTATTTCTTTAAAAAAAAGTAGCAGTTAATAAAATGCTCTAAAATAGGGTGAGGCAACTAGTAAACAGAAGCTCATAAAATTTTAACAAAACTAAAACTCTTTAAATCCTACACTCAACATTATAACTATAACAACATTATAACTATTAAATTATAAACTATGTGGCACCCCTTAAAGTGGGCGTAAATAATAATCAATTATTAGAATGTTTTTTAAAACTGCATTTTGTATTTTTCTATAGCCTTAAACCTTTTTTTAATTCTTTTTTCCTACAACTGAACACCAAATGACTAAAACAATGGGGTTCCGAATAACAAAACGGTAAAATCGAATAAAAATGAACAAAACAAAACAAAAACAAAACAAAAAAAAAAAAAAACGCAATGTGGAAAACAAAAATAAAACAATCCACTTACTGTGATTATTGTTGCTACAAAACAATGGGAAACTTTTGCTTGTTGTAAATGATGTTGTTAAAGTTGAATTGCCCGTTGCATATGTCGTTGAGGAAGAGGTGGATGACATTGACGATGATGCACAAGCAGAAGTATTTTTCGATGTGGCTGATGAGCATGTTGCTGCTGATGATGCCGATGATTTTGATGCTGTGGCTGAACCTGAGGAGGACGTTGAAGAGGAAGATTTCATTGAAGATGTTAAAATTTTTCCATTCGTTATTTTTGTTTGGCTTAATTTTAAATTGATACTGTTTTTATTCACATCGGAGCAGGAGCTTGAAGTTTTCTTATCCTTGCCTGATGACGTTAAACTTGCATAGGCCGACTTTGTAAGGACATGTTTCGCTGAGAGGGGACTAATTTTAGTGGGCACCGCTTTTAGGGGTGGTGGAGCCAATGCATTATGGGAAGCACTTATATGAATGTTCATGGGTCTCTTGGGCGGTGAAATAAGCTGGTCTTTGCCAGTTGCTGTTGTTTTCGAAGTGGAGTTATTAATGTTGTTCTCCGGTTTCGTATAGGAAGCATAACTTTGTGTAAAAGGATAAAATTTCAAAGTTGTGAATGTTTTCTTTTTCTAATAATTTTTTTCACTTACCGAAATCTAGGATTGCTTATGTGCACCGGTGAGGGATGTGGCACTTTGGCAGGACTACGGAACTCTTTAATTGGTGGCAAACGATTTTGCAAATCTACTATACGCCCTTTAGTATGCCTTCTACCCGGATACGTGTGGGTTGTTATTGAAGTTGCCGGAAATTGATTAAAATTACTGCTGGCGCTACTACAGGAACCACTGGAAGATGAATTACTTAGCGATTTGAGTGGCTTGCGTGGTATCGCACCTGAACAACCTGTCGGACAACCACTATGATGTGAATGCGTGTGCCCTATTTCTTTAGGCGATAGTGAGCCCTGTGAGGTACCTGAACCCGAGGTAGAGGTGGGTGAGTGTGGTGATATGCTGGGTGTAGGCGGTGCCAAATGATTGTTCATTATCATGGCGGTTTGACTGTACGAACATTGTGTGGGTGAGATGGGCGAGGCAGGTGAACACAAATCGCTTGAAATGGAAGACGTTTTCGAGAAGACCGATGCGGCCGAGGACGAGCCCGTCGAGCTCATAGAATACAAGCTATCCGACTGAGAAACACGTGCATTGGGACTGCGTGGATAGCGTGAATTGCCATGCATATGAAACGCATGATGGCCACTGTGAGCATCATTCATCGAATATGAACTGGCCGAAGCGGTTACACCACCGGCTGATACTCCTACAGAAGCCCAACTTTTGGCACCCATTGAATAACTACTGGCAGACTCCTGTATACGCCAGGTCCCTGAACTGGAGGTTAAACGATTAACCCTGGCTCTGCATATAACACAGCGTAGCGGCAGCAGTCTTTGAGCAACTGCACTTTGTATAGTCTTAACAAAACAGCGCCGGCACACCACACGATGACCACAGGGTGATGTTTGCATGGTGGCTCTGGCATTAATACAAATAACACACTCATCTTCTTGGGATGTAGGTGGATCCGGTTCACTTTCTTCTAATTTGCTTAAGAGTTTATCCTACAAAAGAAAAACAACAATATATAAAACATTAAAACAATTTAATGAAAGATTTAATAATTTTTTCTATTTTAAAATCATCTTCTCTTAGCGCCATAAGTTTACACTGACATTGAATATCTACAACGTGTTCTTTTTATTAATAAGAAACAGAACCGGTAGAAGTCTAAAAACTTTATATACTTGTTAGACAGTCTTAAGAAGTTTGTAAACAGATGATGTAGCTGGTTTACCTTGACCACTAATTGCTTGTTTTTCATTTTTAACGGTCTATCACAATTTGAGTTCTTATTTACAAGCATTTGAAATAAAATATTAAATTCAAAACAATATTTTTGTGTAATTAAAGATTTATATGCCGGTATACATACAATCAATTATTCAGCCGTAACAAATAACATTCGTTTTTTTATAATAATTTTGCATATTTTTAAATAGAACTTTTAAATTAAAAGTTAAAGACATTTAAATACCCTACACAATCAGAACTAAATTCTTAAAGTGTTCAATCGAATTTGTTTACTTGAGAGGACTTATAAATGTTAATGAATTTATCTCCAAAAAATGAAAAATTTCAATAATATTTCTGGGAATATTTTTTATATATATTTTTATAATTAAAAGATCATATTTGATACCCTGAGCTGACATATATAACTTTTTCTTAAAAACTAAATAATTGGCATACTGTTCAACTTGTTCATTAAAGATAGAATTTATTTTATGCGAATAAATATTCTGTAAACTTAGTTAAGGTTTTAAAAGAAAGGTTTATAATCATTATACCATTATTATGCCCTCAGCGCTGACCTCTCTTATTAAAAACATTTCGAAAGTGCACTAGAAAGTATTTTGTATTTAGAAAGTATCATATCCTCTTTTGCATCATAAGCCGTTTATACACGGATATCACAACAGCAAAATGTATCAAATACTGTGCAAGATGTCGCACTCAACGTTTAAGCAGACTCTTTCTATATACAGTCTATAGTAACAGGTAACTAATTACACTGAGATCTGTTTTTATGTGGTGAATATGCATCTAATAATGCATTACAAAGAAAATTCGTTTTTAAGACATAAAAAAAATATAACAAATTACTTTCATTTCAAAGTGACTTTAAGCTCGAATTTTTATAAATATAGTGATAAAAAAGTTTGAAAAATTTTTACATACGATTTTAATTTAAAATATTGTTTACTTTGAAAAATTTTCTACACAAGAGTAGGTAATTACAATTTCGATTAGAGTGCTCTTACTGCGGCATCCTGGCATATTAATACTGTTGATAATATACCAACAAAAGATCATTATGTGGCAAAATTTATACGTTTTCTGTTACTGCAAAGCTTTCCAATAGAAAATATCCAATTTTATTTTGGGAGCAGATGCAGTTGATTTACAATTCAAATTATTATTTAAGTTCTGAGGTGGCACAATTTATTGACTTTATACATGAATTGTATCCAAGCTGTGTACACAATGTGCGAACTTTTACAAAAATATTTAGTGCTTTTACACCGACAAGAATACAATAGTTAATCAGGTTTCGGCGGTAATAATATTTGCAGCGAAATAACAATTAGAATGTTACAATTTTACATTTCTTTCAAATTTGTTTGCCATAATTGCAAATATCAAAGTACCTGTGTTTGTACCAGAGTTGGAAAATAAACAAAACTGAACGTTTGATTTCATTTTGTTGTATTCTTTACAATGAGTAAAACAAAAATAAAACAGAAACAGTGAGAAATATTGTTCCATTTAATTTTGTATATTGTTTTTGTTTTGAGTACTACAAATACACTAACTCAAATGTGCGTAGGTACAACAAAAAATGAATGCGAAGAAAAAGAAAAGAAGATGAGAAAAAGAAAAGAAGAAGAGAAAAAAGAGCAAATTATACAAATGTGAAAAGCTAATTGTTTCATTTGCGCTCTTTCTCATTTAGAAAGTATTTGTTTTGGTTTTGCTCATGTACAATGCCATTAAAAAAATTTTGAAAAGTATATGGCTTTGTTGTAACTTTTGCGTAATGTTTTGTTTGTTTGCCCACTCTGGTTTGTACACAACTATTACACATACAAATGATATGTATCTTCTTTGACAATCCTGACGCTATTAGTCACGCTAATTTGTATTTCAAAAGGCTATTGTTTAAAAGCCTTGGACAGAGGTATTAAGTATGTGCGACAATTTCGTATGTACATTTCGTTTCAATATCATTAGAGCCTCATTATGTTGTGTTTTTTCATAGGCTGCAGATATTACCGTGCTTGGGAATATTTTATTGAATGCATAGAAAAAGTTTTTATGGGCTTAGGAGCTCTATAAAGAGGTAATTTAATGAGTATTTGTTTTGTGTTGTGCTTATATATATGCAAGTAAATATTCAAATCTTTAAACAAAAAAATCTTAAAACAAAAATTAACGGCCGTATGTATAAAGAAAAGTTAGCAACTCGTTAGCATACATATAGTCTATAGACTGATATCATTAAAACTCTCCATACCTTCTCTTTAATAACTACCCAGTAGGAAATAGTACTTAGCAGTAATTTATTTTGTAATGGAGGAATTGTAAACAATCACTTACTTCAATAATGCACGATTTGTATATGAAGTAAGCCGATAAAATTCAATGGAAATGCAAATTTATTGCAGCTAGTAAGCAAATAAGTAGTACAAAAAATCAACCTAATACGTTATCCTGTAGCATATTTGTAACCTTTAAGTTATAAAAAACAATGTAATGCTTAAATTATTGCTTATAATTTTATTAATTGCTTTCAAATTTTAAAAATTTTTTGCTGAGTAAGAATTTCCACGTATAGAAATCACAAACTTAGCCACTGTGTACAATGACTTGCTAATTTTTTTTATTTATTTAAATTTAGGTCTATGGACAATACATCTTTACAGACTAAGGTAAAATTATATATACATACATTAATAATTAGGCAAATTAGGTATTTAAATATAAAATAATTTAACTTTTTACTACATAATTACTTTTAGCAAAGTTTATAAGATGATAACAATTATTAAAATGTACACAAATACGATGAAAGGGATCATTATCAACATAGGTTGATCTATTAAATTTTATAGTAATTAATTGAAAATTCCTAGTTTGACGGGTTGAAATACAAAAATTTATTTTACTACTCAGGAACACAGAGTCAACATCACCACGAATTAAACCAAGAAAAAAAGTAACACTTAACATAACTGGACGACTTTTTAACGTTGGTAATTTAATGAGAGCAAGCCTACTAGTATATGATGGCAATACATACGAATTCAATCCAAGACCTCGTAGACAAAACAAAAAAAAAAAAAAACTGCTTTTGTACAGCTTAAATTTTTTCTATGTAGATATTATAGTGTGGATCCCAAATGATTGATCCATACTCAAGAATGGGACGAACTAACGAAGTGTATAGTAATTTAATAATATAGGAATCTGAAAATTCCTTGGACCAACGTTTCATAAAGCCAAGGACACCATTAGCTTTGTTAACCGCTGATGTTATATGATCACGGAAATTAAGTTGTTGATCCAACAATATACAAAGATCAATAATATTATCGACTTTAAGACATTTGTTTACATTTCTTAATATTAAGTTCCATTAAATTTATGGGGGGTTTTTTAAAGTTTTAAAAATCTCTACATAATCAGCAAACATTAGTATATTCGAATATAGAATGACAGTAGGCAAGTCATTAATAAATAAAGTAAATAACATGGGACCCAGATGACTTCCTTGGGGGACACCAGAAGGAACAATAATATTTATCGATAAAGTATCTCTGAATTTTACTTGATGAGTTCTATTGGTTAAATAAGAATATAGCCATTTCAGAGTAGTAGTACTAAATCCCATACGCGATAATTTAAAGATTAATATATCATGATTTACTTTATCGAAGGCTTTGCTAAAGTCCGTATAAACAACATCAGTTTGCTTTTTATTATAAGTAAGGCTGTTAAATTCTAAACGAAATTCCTTTGAAATTAGAAATTATTAATTAAAATGTTATTTTAAAATCTTACACAGAAGTCTACTTTTTGATAAAATTATATAAAGAATTTAATTTAATGTGTGTTACCAAATTCACTGTTTTTAAGTCTAAAAATACCGACCAACATGGAAATTTAAGAAACATATAAAATTTTTCTTAAACTACTGCCTAAATCTATATGGTGGGCGTTTAATTTTGGGAGCATCGTCGTAATTTATTTTATTTATTTAATATAATATTTAATATCACGGTGCTACATATATGTTTTCATTTGATAAGTAATTTGTGGTCGTACAATGCACTTCTTTATTTTTTATTTTTTATTATGTATTTATATGTTTACTGAACTATAATACAATATTTAATTATATTCTAAATAATTATTACGAGAGGAGTGACTAAGATCATAAACCTGTCGTAGTGTCGCAGACCAGGTTCTCTGGTGGGTTTAAAACCCACAACCCTCGCAACGCACTCTACCAAACTAGCCACTAGACCATTGTAGCTTTCTCTTTTATTTAATAAATCCTTTCTATTTTGTGACTTTGTCTTAAGCTTACAAAATGACGTATGAGTTATAAAAACACATGACATTGAAAAATATTAATCATACGTTACATTCACTATAAAGGCCAGAGTAAAGGATGTAATTTAAATGATTTTTTTTTTAATATTAAAAGAATTACTCCGTCACTGATTAAATTTAATTTGAATTAAGCATTAATATAGAAAATACCTTAATGAAGGACATTTTATTTTAAATTTTATGTTTTTTTTTTGTTTTCTTTTTAATAAAATATTTCTTATTAAAAGAACCCTGTTGTTTTGTGATGCAATTTACTACTTTCTTCTTCCCTCTTTTTTTAAACAATTTTCTCATTAATTATGTTGTGCAATTTAAAATATGAAATGAGGGTTTTCTAAGAATACACAAAATAGAAGAAATTTTAAAACAAAATATGATGAAAATTTAAATGGAATAGCATTTTATTATACAAGTAAAGATAAAAGTTGTATAAGAAAATTACTGAAAAATTTAATTTTCTACATTTGTATAAAATATATAGCAGTCGCCGTGGTCTAGTGGTTAGTGTGTTGGCTTACAAAAACGATAGCGCCGGATTCAAATCTCAGCTTGGACATCTTGAAAAACAAAAAAACAAAAAAAAAAAAAAAAGAATTATGAAAAAATTATTTCTTTCGGCGACTACCTCTCAGCAGCCTTCTGGCAAAAGCTCTGGGAGTAATTAATTGCCATGAAAAAGCTTCTGAAAATCTGTCGTTTGGAGTCGACTTTAAACTGTAGGTCCCGGTACTCATGGATTAAAATTAACACACACAACATGAGTGCTGCGAGAAGCTAGGCCGTAACCCTGACACAGGGTTGTAATGGCCAATTATGTATGTATGTATGTATATAGTGAATTACGTTTTCGAATGGAATTAAACTCTGTGTGAGCTATAAGAAATATACCAATTTAGGTGTTTTATTATAAATTTTAAACATTTTTTTATTTCAAAAAAATTAAAATTTTAGTGCTTTTAGTTTGTATTTTAAGTTTTGTCTGCTGTTTTCATAAAAAATATTGTACGTTTTTCCAACACTTATTTGTCTTCACAAATATTTTGCACAATTATTTAAAAGTTTTTGCTTTTTTTTTGTAATCTTATTAAATTTATTTAAAATAATAACTGTGCATTGCCTACTAAAGTGCATTTGGAGGTTTGTCGCTTAATTTACGCATAAATTTACTCAGAAGTTCAACTTTAACTACGTTACCTTGACATTGAATGTTTATGATTCTGTTAGAAAATATTTGTATAAAAAATTAGACTTTAAAAGAGAAGAATTGTTTAGAAACTAGTGTGCAGCAAAATAGTTAAAAGTCAAGAAACTTTAAGCAAATTGCTAACAAGAAGTCTTTAAAGTAGAGTGTAAACAATCTTTAAACTGAATGGTATTGTAGGTGGTTTGCCTTGACCACGAAATCTTTTCTTTAATTCTTTTCATTGGTCTACAAGAGTTTTAATATTTATTTGTGTTATAAATAAAATATTTTTTTTCTTGTATTTTCTTTCCGTAATTCCTCAACGTTATATACCGGTATCACAACAATAAATTAATCATAACAATCTGATTGCACACCAAATATTTTTTGTTGTTGTTTAATTTACATTTTAATTAACCGTTATGATGTATCTTTAAAATGTTTAAGAGAAACTTTAATTTATTAATTTATTTATAAAAGTAAAGATTGTTATTTCATTTGCATTTTTTTTTTTTTTTTTGATTGACACTTATAAAGTTACCATGCAGCTGTCTTTGAGTTCAGTTTGAAATACAAAAATAGTTTACATACCGGTTTTTGTTAAAAATATTTTAAAGCGGCTTTTAAACTTTAGTTTTGTTTCTTTAAATACAATAAAATAAATCGCTGAAAGGTCTTAGCTTTAACGGTTATTTTGTGAAAAAGTAGAGATGTAATACATATCTATTACCAGCAGATTTTAAAGTTGACTGAGAAAAATGCCAACATATAGAAGATAAATAATTAATTATTGCTGTATGTATATATTTTGTTGGGTACCCCGGTGGTCTAGTAGTTAATGTGCTACTGCGAGGATTATGGTTCGATTCCCACCGAAGATCCTGATCTACGACATCAAATTGAGCTTATGGCCTTTGTAACTTTAATTCTTACAATTATTTAGAATATAATTTAATATTGTATTGTAATTTAGTAGATAAAAAGATAAATGTTGGTGTGATTTTGCACAGAGTGGTACGTGTTGTACATTGTCTTGCTAGAGATAGAACAACAAGAGAGCAAAGAAAAAGAACATGTTCAAAATTGCTAAAATAAAAATTTAGTGTTTCACTGAAAAAAAATTTTTTTCCTTAAAACTTATTACCATATCCATAAAAAATAAAATACATTTATTAAGAGCTTATTTGATGAATTTGTATGCAATACTTGCCAAATAAACCTATAATATTTTGTATGAATATGGCAGTTATTCTAAAAAGTAAAGCTGAGATATTCAACTCTGTTCCACCTTAACTATTGACAACATTAAAACAAATGATCAGGAGAAAAAGCGCCACCTATTGATAAGTAGCAGAAAACAGCTAAAACCTCCTTAGTGAAGGCACTCACCACAATCAACATGTAACGATTAAGCAATTGCAAAAGAAAATAAAAAATATGTTCTCTCATAAATGTCCTATTCAAAAAAATTCTAATACGATTCGTGCCAAAAAAAAAGTAAAACTATTAATGAAATAGGCCCTTGGAGCATGAATAGAAATATTGCAGGAAATTGAGCAAAAAAAAAATAAGTCTAGTTACTTATTCGAAGAAAACCAAGCAAAGATTCCCACACAATATAACAAAATATACCAGGAACACAGTCAAACCGGGCTTTACGCTCATCAAAATATGGCATTGTTTCTCATAATGTGCTGTTTGTTCAATATATTGAATTAAAAATAAAATATGCGACCCTGATGATATAAATGAATTTCACAGCTTAACACTTTCCTTTGTGCTTGAAGTAGAAGTTTTAGCTAAATAATGTTCCGAAACAGCACTTCTCCAAATTGGCAGAAGTCGGATTTTTAGTCAATAGGGTATTTCTTATGCAATAGCTTTCGATGTCATCGTAACTAAGTCCGATAGTAAAACTTTCGGGTCTGATGAAAAGGAAAATAGAATAATTCAGAAAAATATAAACAAATTGTGGGAAATAAGTCCATTAAGAGTGATTTTTTATTTTTGATAGATTCCAAGAGCCGCAGATGCAACAAAATTGTGAACAAAAACTTTTTAACAAAAATACAAAAATTTTACCTTTAAAGGCATTTATATTTTTTTAACCTTTCACATTTGATTTCTAAATCGATAAATTTCTTTTTTCTTCTCGCTTGAGTTTTATAAATTTTTGGAAATTTACTATCTTTACGTCCATCTATCTAAGAAGATTTTTTCTTTTTTCCAAATTTCCTATTCTCTTATATATTTGGGATGTAATTTTCCAACTCTATTGTTCCGCATGTAACAATTTTCAAAAATTTCTAACGAACATCTGTCCATTCTTCTGTCCAATATATTAATCCTATTTACTTTGAACGCTATTAGTTCTGTGCAATTTCTGTTATCTCCACGAAAAAAATTAAACTATTCAGAAAATCTCTAGATCGCTTATCCAGTATTATCTAGATCAGCTTTAAAATGTCTGAAATGCTTGTTCAATGTGCTGTGAAGTCTTTCGACATCCGCAATATTATTATGTTTGGGCTGCATTCTTGAATTCGTTGTAAGTTACAATCAGTCTCTGTTTTCCTGTATATTGAATTCTCATTTGATTATACATATAAAGAGCGAAATAATTAATTTTTTGTTGTATGTCCGTTGGGAGACTCAAAATAGCTGAAAGTGCCATTGTAAGTTACTAAGTTTTCATAAAGTACTCACCTTAAAGGTCTTACTAAAATTGAATGACTTAGAAATAAAAATTTTCTACTCTTTTCTTGATCGTTAGTTGAATTTTTTATTTGGTTGCCGATCATTTCACAAAATTAAACTACAAAGAGTTCGTGAACACTCTCTTATCCGTAATTTCTCACCTACAAGGTTAGCTATGACCTACACCGACAATTAGTTCCTCATCTTTCGTCTCTATTTGCTGCAAAATTAACCACTTAATTGGAATGAAAGGCATAATTATAAAAATCTCGTTAGAAGTGACAGTTATTGGGTGTATAAGTACTGTGTAACAAAAAGTAATTGCATTAGAATATCCAAAACTGTGAATACTAAACTTTTGGTAACATTATGGTTTTTAGTGTTAATTTTATTATTTTAATTATTGCTATTAAACAGAATTTTTAATTATAAGTTGACATTTAAAATGTTATTTTGTTTCTTTTTCCTTTTTTTTGTAGAAACTCCCTTCCTTTTAATTATAACTCCACAAGACTATAATTTTCTTTATGACCACAATGTCATTGTACTTCAACAAGTTTAAACCACCCTTTAATGGCCTTGTAAAATGCTAAGCCCATGTTTAAAAATATAAAAAATATAAAGTTTTAATTATATATTTCTATATTACTAAACTTGGAAATAAATATTTAAAAAAATTATATAGAAGTTCAATTAAAAGTCGTTGTGATTAAAAAAGAAAATAAAAATAAAAATAGTCAAGAGTAGTAGTTAATTTTATTTTCTAAATTTAACGTTTTTTTTTACTAAATTGTAAATAAATCTTAAAAAAAAACTTTTATTTATAGAATTCCAATTAAATGTGGTTTTAAAAAAATAATAATAATAAAAAACAAAACTGACAAGAGTACTTAATTTTAATATAAATTTAAAGTTATTGACTTTATTGAGAGTCTTAATCAGAACAAGTAAAACTTGAGATGATTTTGTTTAAGGTCTCCTCCATATGCAAAAACAAAACCTCAATCTAAACTTGAACTTCATTACTAAATGCTTGAACTTTGCAAAAATTGAAAAATTTTAAAAGAAAACTGGTTTCAGTTTAAAATAAAATTTTATTTCTTTTTATAAAAAATTATAGTTATTTTATGTATATTTATTTTAACTCTAATTTACTTTTAACAAGGTGTTACTTTTTAATTAATTATTAAAAAAAAAGATTAAACGTTTTTTTAAGCCATAGAAGTGCTAACAAGTTAGACCTTAAAATACCCTCAAGTATTAATGTGGTTACAACGTTAGAAGAATTTGTGTTTGTTTTTCATTATTTCATTTGAAAATCAATATTTAATTGGGGATTGTAAAAAAGATTGTTAAAATGCTTTTGTAAATTAAAAATGTAAACAATTAAAGTAGGCTCTTAATATATAAAAAGAATTACTTGTAACTTGTTGTCACATGAACATATTCGTGATTTAAAAAAAAAAAATATTAAACTAGAAAGATATTTTCAGGTTAAACACCGAAAAAAAATATCTTAAAAGACACTTAACTAAGTTAAGTTCAAGATATTTGGAAACTAAACTGACAAGTAAGTAAACAATTAAGTACATATGTATGTAAGTAAGAAAATAAGTATGTAAGGAACTTAGAGAGTAAAAAAAATCCTACCTAATTTTATTATTATATTGGGTGGTAAAATTTGAACGACCGATGTTGAATGTGAACCACACCTAAACGTCGAGTTTTTTTCGGCATTGCATTTCATATTCCTCAATTTCAGATTAACTCAATTTGAACCATGAAAAGATTGATAATCGAGCAAAGCGTTAAAGTTATTCATGAAAATGGACGTTCAAATCAAAATGCATATCGTGCATACAATCGGAAAAATCGTGCACAAATTTGAGTGAACTGGGTCTGTAGGTGGTAGGTAGGTCAAATGGCCAGTTAATTCAAAAACGTGATCAACTACAATTAGCACAAGGTGCCGTTTTGAAACAATTGCAGGACCAAACTGAATTAATTCAAAATAGGTAAAGAGTTACAGCTAACCAGAGCTGCCTATAAAGTGGATTAAAGCAAGGGGGTCTAGGTTCGCACATTGCGCCGTATACAACGGCGTCTTTAGGAGATGTGAAAATACCAGTGCATGCTAGTACAGCTCGTACTGCAGAAAATATTGCTGCTATTCGCGATAGTATGGCTGGAGAGCCGTCCACCTCAACTTCTTCACCATCGTGATATCGAACCTTTTATGGCCCGAATTGGAAGATATGGATGTGGGAAATATGTGGCTTCAACAGGACGGTGCCATTTGCCAAAGAGCTAACGAAATAAGGGCTCTTTTGCTCGACAAATTAAACGTTTTATCTCACGTGATAGCGATGTCATTTGGCCGCCAAGATCATGTGATTTGACATCGTTGGACAATTTTCTTTGGGGTTATTTGAAAGAAATGATGTACGTCGATAAGCCAGCAACAATGCAAAAGCTCTTGGATGAGATAATTCGTCACATTAACAGCATAGAACCTCAATTATGCCTCAGCGTCATCAAAAATTTGGACCATCGGACGGAGGTATGCCATCGACGTTGCGGCGGCCATTTGGCCGAAATTTATATAGAAACTACATTATAAAGAATTTTTTGTTTTGATGATCCCGGTATGGGAAGTTTTTACTACATGCGGCGGTAATCCATTTAAGGATTGCTTCAACAATATTCTCAAAAAGACAGGTTGGTGTTTAATTCAGTATTTAATTGTTCATCTGCTACATTTCTTAAAATTATATTTTGGTTTTTTAAAACGTTAGATAATCTAACTTGACGTAACGAATGATGCAGTGCAATGCTCAGCTTTGATTCCCAAATCAATTAACGGAGAAATGTTGTACTTTTAAATTATTTCATCGATAATGGGGCTTAAAATTTTTTATTTTTATTCAAGTCGATATATCGCTACTACTTTACATAGTTTTATTTATTAGATATTCTTAAATACGAATATTTAATATTAGTATTATTTTTATTTTAAAAGACCAACTCGTTAGCATATGAGAAAAAAACAGGCAAAGTTTATCATCCGCTATAGACTGATATTGTTAAAACTTCCCATACCTTCTATTTGATAACTAGTCAGAGAATCCAAAAATGTAAATACCTTGTACGTTTGAGTAAGAATATCCACGTACAGGAATGACAAACTTAGCCACTGTGTACAACGATTTGCTTATTTTTTATATTATAAATAATGCTGCTAAAGTTAGACAATTACTAAAATTTAATTAACCAAGCTTAAAAAACCAGAATAATAAATCCAAAGTAGAAATTAATTTTTAAACAAATACTTTTATAAACATTACAATGCACAATTGTCATCTATTTCTCTATTCCCTACATTTATTGAGTCCTCCCTAATACTGAAATGCCATGCACCTGATAAACATTTTTAATCAATTTTAATTTTTTTTCATTATTGTTTTCCCTAGTTTCACAATTTTGGCCACACACATACGGAACTAAAGATTTAATTTTCTTATAAGCTTTTACACAATGTATTTTAATCCCAGACAATCCAATTAATTATTCAACACCCACTGTTGGTGATTGAATTGCAAACTGATTAAAACTGAAAAGATAAAAAAGCACGCGTCTGGATTATAGGAAAACAATTTTTTTTATTTTCATTTTTATTTGACTCTTTAATTTAATCTCTGAATTTATAGTGGTTGTTGTAGTGTTAATTGTTGTTGTTGTTGTTTTGTTTTGTTTTTAAAACCATTAAATTCGGAAGCCTATAAAACACAACTTAAGAGTATGGTTGGTAATAATAATGACTTGATAGAATTAATTGTGAAATGGAATTTTAAAAATAGAATTTATTTTAACATTTTATAAACTTAAGTATTAATTCTAATTTAAAATCAATGCATTATATTGTTAGAGTGGATCTGCACTTGAAAATTAAAGCTAAAATGTATTCCAATGGGGAAATAAATCATCAAATCCAGTGCTTAAATTGAATTTTAAAACTGATGAAAATATAAAAAATAGTTTTTTCTCTTGAATTTGGAGGTCTATTTTATATTTTTTTTTTTTATATAACAATTAGTGATTTTCCGTATAATTGTCCTCATTCAGTTACGCAGCTGTAGATGTTAACATAGATTTGATGAAAGTAAAAAGTTATTTGTAATATCATCAAATGTGTTGAAAAATAATGCCTTACTGTGCTTGTTTTTATTTAAAATATGAACAAAACATCGACCAACGTTTGTTAAATTTAAATAAAATCAGTGATATACGACATTGAGATTTCGTCGCCAAGCCATGGAAAGGTCAAGACTGCCATATGCTCTGACGGTCTGCCCGTTGAACCCTTCAAGTATGGAGGCAATGAGCTGATTAGGTGCATGCAGCAACTTATTTGCAGTATATGGCTATAGGAAAGTATACCCGATGATTGGAATCTTAGTGACCTTTGTCTCATCCTGAAAAAGGGAGACCCGATGATATGCACCAACTACAGGGGTATTAGCCTTCTCCCTATCGCGTATAAGGTTCTTACGAACGTATTGTGTGCATAACTGAGGCCCTTCGTCATCTCACTGATTGGACCTTATCAGTGCGGTTTCAGTCCTCCATTGACCAGATATTCACACTATGCCAAATCCTGGAGAAGACCCATGAAAATCAAATCTACACACACCACCTTTATGTCGATTATAAATGAGCATTCGATAGCCCAATAAGAGATCGCGTGTACGCCGCAATGTCTGAGCTCGGTATTCCTGTAAAGTTGGTAAGACTAAGCAGAATAATGTTCAGCAACTCCTGCAGCTTCGTCAAGGTAGGAAAAAAACTCTCCGAACCTTTAATATAATACTATTCGAGATTTCAGACCTGTGACTTCTTCAAGTTCGTTATGGAGAGTGTTCTGCGAAGGGCGGGTGTGCATCGTAATTGCACTATTTTTAACGAAAGTGTTCAGCTCTTTGCGTATGCAGATGATATAGACATCATTGGGCATACCAAGCGAGATGTCACAACAGCCTTTAATGCTATTAAACAGGAGTGTGCTAAAATGCGTCTGGCGGTGAATGAGAGCAAGTATTGTAGAGGGAGTTGCTCTAATGAAATAAAGGTATTATATTCAAATAATCGCATATTCTTACGTGGTACCATATCTCCCAAAAAGCATATTCTGTGGTGTTGAAGATCTATACGATCATAAATATAAAATTACATGTGGAGTCACGAGTACTTTTTTAGATGAATCATGTTCGCCTACTGTTTATTCTATATTAAAGTGTTCTCTGTATTAAAATGAGATATGCCATGAAATATGTTCAGTCAGAGACTCGTATAAAAACTGGGAGCAAACTACGGCACCTATCATTGGGTAAAATTTCATATCATATGCAATAATTTGCTCCTATCACAGCTACTCCTGGCTGAAAATCTGTGATCTAGTTAAAGCTAAAGCATAACAGTTGCATAAAATATATTTCTCCAAACATAGTTACCAATTCGTTTCTTTCAGATGCAACTTTAAAATACCTTGAAAAAACTTAAAAGCCATTCCTAAGCTTTCTGTAGACCAAAACAAGAAATAAACTCGAACAAAAAATTGCCCGGACTTCATCTAAACAACTTCTACAACTAACCTGTTCTTTGGCATTCGTGTAAGCGTACAATATAAACAGTAGCATTCATTCATGTGGATGCTTAGTTGCGATGCCTTTAAAGATATAATTCCTGAAGAAGATACTCAATAGAGTAGGAAAATATCGAAATTAAAATTAATAACTATTTAATATTTTTAATAAAATATTTAATGCAACCCAAATAGCATTCGTGGTATATTTTTTTAATAGCCACAAGAAATTAATCCCTTTTTTTTGTTAACAAAGCATCGCAAGTATGAAAGTTAATAGCTTTAAATTTCTAAACAATAAAAACGAACAAAGACAATTTTATTAAAATCAACACTGCCTGCGAAAAACTATACATATTTGCTAATTTATTAGGACTAATTTGTCTTTTTTAAAGCATCTTTCTGAGAAATAATACAATTAAGTGATTTCAATGATGCATTAGCTCAAGGCCCATATTAACAATTGTTTTCTTTGTTTAAAAGTTTTGTCTCAAATTTAAGTCAGTGAACCTGAACCAAAATTATTTATGAAAACAAATATAGTACAAAACCACTTGAGATTATAAACATAAAATATGATTTAAAGCAATTCATATTCAAACTAATTAACATGAACATAAAAGCCGGTAGTATCCTAAAGCAAATATTTATTTAAAAAAAAAAATAAATAAATAAAAATGAAAATAAAAAAAACAAAATATACGTTTTTAATAATAATATTTAGCAAAAATTTGTTAACGAAATCTACATAGAGGAGTGTGATTTACAAAACAATTAAAAGTTCTAAAATATGAAAAAATTACATAAAATTCTCACGTTATTTACTTCTATTTTTTATAACTTCTTGTAATACTTCCCTATTTGAATTTCTGCTTTTTTTTGTGTATGGGCTATGACGTCATTACTGGTATTAGTAAACGTCATGCATAATTAATTAAAAAACGTTTTAACTCTGCATGTAAAGAGAATGAAAACGAAACCAAGTTTGTTGTCTAAGTCTTTTGTTTTAACAAGCATGTACTGCTTACTGAGCAGAAGAGGACTTACTTATCCATTCAGTATTTAAGCAGTCATTTGTTTAACATTAAATGGTTTTTGTTGTTAAACATTATGTTTTTCATAACATTTGATTTATTGTTTTACTTTTTTTTTATTTATTTTTTGTGTGTTTTAGTATTCGTAGTAGCAAATAAATTTTTGTTCTTTTTTTTAATGTTGATTTCTTGGCTATAGAGCCAAAAAAAAAACTTTTAGATTTTTGTTTTGTTTAGTTTTGTTTTTATTATTTTATTTTCTAGCAGAATTATTTCTTTTTTTTTAAATTTTTGTTAATTTTATTTTTAAATAAGTTTTATTGTTAAGTTTTTTTATTTTTATTTTTTTCTTCTTCAATTTTTGTTGTGAATTTTGTTTAACAGCGTGGTTCTGTTTTGTCATTTTGCAAGTTTTTATAGCGTTCAGTTTGATTTGAAACGCGTATAGTATCGGTTGCTTAAAGTTCTTTCAAGAATAACAAATTTTAATAATTTGAATAGAAATAAAAATGATAAAAAATTAATTTAAAGAAAAAACCAGAAATATGTTTAATTTTAATATCAAAATCTAAAATAAGAATAAACGAAATGTTTGAATAGTTGCTGCACAAAAAATAAACAAAAAAGCCACAAAAAGTAAAATATTAAAAAAGAAAAATATCAATTCATGAATATCTATGTATGAAAATTTTAATTAAAAAAATTAGTAAAAGGTTTAATATATTAAAAGCAGCATTAAAACGTAATTAGTGAATTATTTTTTAATTAAATTAATAAGTAAAAATTAGTTTTTGGAGAAAAAAAGCCAAAAATTATTAATTTTTAAGGGAAAATAAAGCAAAGGATTTTTCTTTTGTTAGAGAAATCATGGCATTACCGGCTACATCGGCTTTATGTGGAATATTTACATTTCTATTGGGTAAGCATTTCAAATTAATTTTTATTAAACAGAAATACTGGAAATCTGAGTTCCAAAAATTCTTGATTCTTGAAAGATCCAGTTCGATAATTCCAATCAGTTTTGATAATCAATTTTTTACCATGATCATAAATGTCATTAATGTTGAATAATGACAAAAAATAATAAAAGATCTGTTGTAATTCTGATCCTCTATAATATATAACAACTAAAAAAAAAATAAAATGTAATTATGGAGAGAAAAGGAAAATTAGGTTGTGATTTCTTCAACTAAATAAATTCAAAGTATGGATATAAAATAAAGCACAATTCCAATATATAATTTCTAAAAAATAAAAATTCAAGTTTGTGATAAAACAAAATTTTGATGAGGCTACTGTAGCTGGAGTCGACATCATGTTAAGTTCAGCTTGTATGGAATTCCTTCACAAATGCTATTTTCTCCCTTAATTGAGAAATCGATAATCCAAGTTGACAAAAAAATGGTATCTGTAATATGTTAGAATGAACACTTGGTATGGACTAGACGTGTATAGTACATGAATGACCTATATCAATTGTATTACTCTTTCAATTAAACTAAGTGATCCGCTTTTTTCAATAATCTTTCTTAGTTCACTATCTACCATCCCATTGGCTTAAAAATCATAGATACTTTACATATCCAGAGTGCATTCATTATTTCAATTTTGAGTAGAAAACGTTGATAAAAATAATATAACTAAGAAAGTAAGCACAAATATAAAGTCATAGGGACGTTTATACAAATATATTCAGTATTTTATAAATTGCTCCCAGAGCTTTTGCCAGAAAACTGCGGTGAGGTAATCGCCGAAATAAATAGTTTTTTCATAATTATATTTTTTCAAGATCCATCCATCTTCACAAAACCGCTCCCTGGCATTTCCAGCCTATTCCACCAAGAATACGAATGATCAGGAGTATAGCGCCATCTTCTGGGAAGATAACAGCTAACCTACATAAAAAAATGCTCACCACTCACATTCAACATCCAGATGGGGCAATTGCTGTTGATCATTTAAAGGTTGACAGCAATTTCTCCCATTGACATAAGGCGCTTAACATTACTTCTCCACATCTATGTAAATATATCTATATATTCAACATTCCAATACAATGCACTGTATTCAGTAGGGTTTACTCCTGATTATTGGTCTTTAAAAAAAAAGAAAATTAGAGCTGAAGTTTGAACCCGGCGCTATCATCTTAGTAAGCCAAAACACTAACTACTATACCTCGGCTACTACCATGCCATGAAAAAGCTTCTGAAATCTGTCTCTCGGAGTTGACTTTAAACTGTAGGTCCCGGTACTCATGGATAAAAATTAACACACACAACATGAGTGCTGCGAGAAGGTAGGCCGTAACCCTGACACAGGGTTGTAATTGCCAATTATGTATTTATGTATGTATTCAGTATTTTAATGTCAAACCTTCCCGCCATGGACGAGGGTTGATCTACATTTTTCAAAAATAACTATATTAACCCTAAATGGGCAATCTTGAATTTAATTGTTTTTAGGTCTTTGCGTTAAGTATTGGGTTTTGGTGCGTTCTAATATATATAGTAAAATTTTATGACCAACATTTTTCTAGAACACTTCATTTCCACCCCTCCCATTTTTCAGAGTGCTTTTTACGATTTGTTTGACGAAAACCGTAAAACGCAGTTATGCGGTGGGGTTAGAGGGTTAAAATGTTCTATAAAAATATTTGTTGTGAACATACCATACACCTCAGATGTAAGAAAAACTTAGTTTTATACATCGATATGCTGCAACCGTCTGCTGCTTTAACCGTCTCTAAAATAAAATTCCTATGTGATCTGTCAAAGCGCCGACATACGTATATATATATTTTTAGTCTCCTCTATCAGGATCAATTGTCAGAACTCGATAATTTTTTTTCGTGTTGAACAGTGTAATTATAATATATTTTTGATTTTTTATACTGGTTGCAATATCATATAAAACCAGGTATTGTTGATGTGCACAAGTAAGTGATTGTTTATAATTTCTCACTTAGAACATAACTATTTTCTGCTGGGTAGACTTATGAAATTAGGTACTGGGCTTCACTAGCCTAATATGTAATACTGAAAAAAATGGGTACAATTAGACCACTGCCACGCCCGCCGAATTTATATATACATATACGCTTCTGCTTCTTCTCGTATATCTTGAAGCCCATGTCTAACCATTAATAATATCAATAAGACAATTTATTTTAGGAGTTTTACCTTTTCCACAAAAATTTCCTTTCGCGAAAAAGTAAAGGTCATAATGAAGAAGTTACAAAAAAAAAAATATATGGTGGTCGTAAAAAAGCGCAAGATGTTTTTGATTTACGATGAACAAAAATTGTTGAAACAATAGAAATTTAATTCAATTACATATTCAGTTTTTCACACTGTTTTTACATTTTTCAATCGATTTTCTAGATAATCTATCATTTCTTATTTAGCAGCTCAGCTCACTGAAATGGTGTTAAAGTTACTCTGTGTGTAGAGAAAACCTAGAAACTCAAATGCATTTTTGAAGTTTTAAAAATCGCTGGACTATGTATGTTTGTATGGATATGGATATGCTAGTTTCGCATATTTTGTTGGCATAAATCTCTATTTGAAAAATTGTTGCTTAGATCTGTAAATATTGACTTATGACGACGTCTTACTGATATGTACCTATTATTACCTGTCAGTATGCCGAATTTTTTCTTTTATAAATATGATTTTAAAATTTATAGTAAAACAGATGGATTGAGTTATTTCATTAGATTTTAAAAATTATAAAAACGGCATTTTAAACATTAGGTGGAAATTAAAAAAAAAGCTGGCATTACAGCTATAATGGTACCATTTGTCAAAAACTTTACAAGCGCTCTCTGTAGGTATGAATAATTTTTTTTAATTAAAAAATCACAGCAGTATTTGCCCTCATTTGTAAATATTTTTTATTATTGGTCAATATGAAGTATTTCAATATATGTATGTATACTAATATTTTTTATGTTTAACAATATTTTTTTATATATATTAAAAAAGTGTTAATTTAATAATAAAAAAAAATAAGTGGCAAAAATTATAATCATTTCCGCATATATATATTTTTTTTTTGCTTTTTAAATACAGTGTGTGAACAAGAGCCATAAATAAAAGTTAAACAAACTAAAATGAAGAAAAAAAATATTTAAAATTTTAATTTTTAATAATGAGTACAGAGTGGTCATAAGCAATAACAAGAAACTCTAAAAGAGTTTAAATACAAGACTGCAAACAACGTCACTTAAAAAAAAAACATATTCATCTACACAACATACAAAGATACTAATGAGATGTGAAAATAATACAAAAAAAAAAAAAATACAAAAACAACTTAACATTGACAACTGTTTTTGTTATTTCTGTTGTAGTTGTTAGCAATAATCATTAGTTTTTTTCAGTGTTTTTTTTTTTAAATAAAAAATTTAAATTGATCATAAAGACATTAATTTGTTGTTGTTTGTTTTTAATAAAAAGTCTACAATAAATATTTTATTTAAATTGCCAGTTTAGTTGCAATGAATTTAAAGATAAAAACAAAACTGATAATTATATATCCCATAGACGATATATATGTAAGTTAATACCATTATTCTACGACTACCGTTTCTATTCTACTACTATAGTTTAACAATTTTACTACCGAATTAATTTAAAAAAATGTAAATCACGTTTCTTATAATATGTAAAACAAATATATAATTTGCTTTTTATAATTCATTAGTATGTGATTAAAAAAAGGGAAGGTTAGCTAAGACTAAAATATGGATATGAAAATACAAATGGAAAAATGTATATAAAAATGAATTTGTGTGTCTATCTGTACGTAATAGGTTCAAAACCCATCCACCCAATCACCGTAATAACATTGAAAATTATTAGGTTCATACATCCCCGAGAAAGTTTTTGTCAGAAGGTAGGCGGAATTAGATAAGTGGGCGTAGTACTTCCCATACAAGCAAAATACTGATGTTTGTATATATTAAGAACAGTTTAAGTTAAAGTCACTGAATATAGTGTGAATCATAAGGCAGGCCATCAATAAGAAAGTTGGCGGAATTGTAGAATTGGGGGTGGTACCTCCCATCCAAGTTAAATATTAATTTTTGTATATCTTGAGATCGGTAATAGCAAATATGTCTAAATTGATTCAACATAAACAGGGTAATGTTGCGAAGCATGCCGGATAGATCTGCAGATGAACTACAACGGACTTAGTCCGGGCAATGATAATTCTACTTTTCTTTAATAGAGTTCAAGACTTTTTAAGCATAGTTTTCTAGAATTAACAACAATTTGTAATTTTTGAAATTCAGTAATATAACACTATATTACAAAATGGACCAATTTAATACACCTTAAAATGAAGTGTAGCGCAATTTAGTGTAACTTTACCTACACATACGACATTCACAAAAGAAATCGAATATTTTTGTTGTTAAATTATAATTTTTGTGGTCAATTTACATCAACATCAGATCAACAGATAGTAAATAAAAGCTATGAAAAGCCAAATCGACAATTCTGTTGTTTACTGTTTAGAACAATGCGATTATCGTTAAAACATGTTCTGAATTCTACTACTGTTATAGATTGTAAACTTTGCTGAGTAAATTACTTTCTAATTTTTAGAATTTCGAATACATCCTCGAAAAATATGGCTTTTCACAACATCACGGACAAATTTATTTTTAATATAATTAGTTTTAGACCGATTTTAAATTTTTGCATGCTCTTAGAAAGGTCAATATTTAATGCTACTAAATATTTAGATATGCTTATTATACATTAACAAAACCCATATTAAAATATTATCCAAAATATTTCCAATTTAAGTGAATGGAGCCAGATCCTCAATAGCGATAATTATATAGACTTTTGCTAAAACGGTTAAAGGATGGAATCACAAAAAAGGGTGAAAAAAAAACTCATTTGAATATCAATTGAAACAATGGCATAATTTAATGAATAAAATTATGAATTTGTGCCCATTCTCCAATTCTGCACCCACTGAGTTTATTCTGTCTACTGGGCTTAAAAGAATCCACACTAGAAAGAAATTTAGCACTGATAAAGAGGTAATCGCCTGAAATTAGACTGAACTTGCAGCTAAATGGAAATCATATTTAAAAACTTTGCATATCGAGAAAATATACTGCTTGACGGCAATAAGTAATATGAAATACAAAAAATCGAATTTTTCCAATACAACACCTTTCAGCCCTAAATTTATAATCAATAAATTCTAGTAAAGCATATTTAATAAATTAAGACTTAAAATGATACAAAATTATCTAAATTTGTTTTTAAAATCAGAACATTGTAAAATGTTGTTTAGAGATAATGTGCCTTATCTTATTTGATTTAATGAGGTTGTTTTTAATAACAACAGTTTAGAAAGTGATTATAGATATTTCTTTAAAAATAAAGCCTATCTTACGTAAAGGGATATCTCACATATAAATATATGTATATCTTTTAATACATTTGAGATTATTCTGGGGAAGATGTGGTTTACAAAATATGGCTCATGGTGGGCATTTGTCCGAAATCACTGTTGAATTTTAACGCCCTGTGTTGATTTGTCGAATAAAAAAGTTTTTTGAATTAAACTCCTTCTATTTTTCCACAAAGTCTTCTTTGAACTACACCTGTATCCAATATATAGACAATTTTGTTTATCTCTTCCGAATATTAATATTTCTTGAGATATAATTTTATTCCTGCAGTCCAATAACTTTTTCCCGAGCCATTTCCCTTGGTTTGAAAGCAGAAAACTGTCACCCGGAACTAGCTCCAGAGCAAAATGCAGTTAATTTATAGATTTTAAATTGCCGTGATATAAAAGAATTATATTCTTGGCTAAATCCTTTGACTTCTTTTTTCAAATTCGTGATAAAATATTCCATTGTAAGTTGTATCTTTTAGTAGGTAGACATTGTGGATTACAGAGCGAGTATACTTTAAAAGGTTTATGCTCTTATTGGCTGCCAAAATTAATTCGAATGTTTTTATTTCAAAATGGCCATTATTACTAAATGTCACAAAAAGTTAAATTTTTGTGTTTAACTGTGATATTAAGTGGCGTTTATCTTGAGGAAATCTTTCTCAAGTGATCATTCAAAATTGAGACTAATGCGTCATATGAGTTGCGTATGCTTTTCATAATTTCTCGCAGATGACACTGTATTGTGAATTTTTAAACTTTTTCTTGGTGTACAAGTACAGACCACAGAACGTTCAGCATACTTCGTGTTTGTACTCCCCTACGAAATTTAGTGGATCACTATTAAAATTAAAAGTGCAGCATATGCATAGTATTTATCAAACTTAGCTTTAATTTAGGTGATGATTTTTTCTCACTTTTTTGATTTTCCTCTTAAATAATGTCATAGTTTGCTATTAATGGTCATCCGACAAGTATTAAATCAAGCTGGTTTCCAAAAGTTTAGACAGAATGCAACTAACAGATGTATTAAAACAGAAGCTGTGATGTGCTTTAAGTTAAGAGGCGGGAAATTCTAAAAGTCAAAGATTTATTAACTCATCTTCGTAGCTTTCTTTCAATTGTTACAGTATCATTGAATACTTTACTTCGACTAACTCATACAAGTGTATGTACATACATATGAAAGAATATAATTTCAGTATGCGATTTCCAAAAAAGTGTGAGTTAAATAGTTGATGTTTGGTCTTGAATATGCACAGGACACAAAGAACTCTGATGAGACTACCGTAGCTGGAGTCGAAAACAATTGTTCAGTTTGGCTAGTGTACTATTCCTTCACGGACATCATTTCTTCTTTAATTACCAAAAATATTCATTGCCGTTAACTTTGATCTAATTAAAGCGTTTCTGACGAAACAAAAATTGAATACGTTTGTTAATAATGGACAATTCCGTAAATTACTACTTTACGGGAATACCTAAATGGTTTAAAGATCTGCAATTTGATTTGCTTTATTTTTTATAAAGTTTCGTAGCAATATTTTGTTATTTGCTTGCTTTTTGCACTTTTCTATTATCTTTTAAATATAAAATGTGGCTGTTAGAATACCTTCCCTTATATGTCACTTGATTTCCATTAATGTTTTGAATTTTAATTTTAATTTCTTTGTTTTTTTCGCTTTTGCTTTAAATTGATTAAACACAATTTCTTCTATCATGTTCAAGTTCAGGGTAAAACAAAAAAAAAAAAAAAAAAAAACATTTTAATCAATTAATTTATTACTTTTAGTAAATATTTTGCCATTTTAATTAAATTTTTAATCGTTTTTATTTATCTTAGCTGGTTCTCCTATATTTTATAGTCCCACACCCAGAGGCATTTGCTCCAATTGCTGTGAGATAAAGGAACGAGATGATATTAAATTTATGTTATATACGAGGTATGTTAATAAATTGCCAGCTTTACCGTTGATATACATTTTTTAATTGGTATTTTAATTAAATTTGCTTTGGAAACAGGAAAAATCCATTTAAATTCCAATATCTGTATGTGAGCGATGAAAAACGTTTGCGCAAAAGCAATTTCAATTTCAATTATCCTTTAGCCATTTATTTACATGGCTTTTCAGAGTCAGCACTGGGCGAGAAGCAAAGTAGCCAAGAAATAAAAGATTGTAAGTAAATGTTGAAGCATGAAAAAAATAAAATTCTGGTTTGTTAAAAGTTTAAAAAGCACATAGAAAAAAAATCCCTTGCTGTTGTATTCTTTTTCTGTTTTATAAATTAATTGCATCTGTTCAATCTTTTATCTTTTGGCATTTTAATAGCTTTTCTTCAGGGCGGAAATTACAATGTCATACTCATTGATTGGAGTGCTATGACTGCTGTACCCTGGTATACCAATGCTGTGGATAATTTGCCAGTGGCATCACGTTATGTGGCAAGATTTATACGTTTTTTGGTGCAGCAAGGTTATCAAGTACAAAAGATTCATTTGATTGGTTTCAGTTTGGGAGCAGAGGTGTCAGGTTTTGTAGGCAAACAACTGCAGGAATGGGGCATTAATTTGCCACGCATAACAGGTAAGTTTTAACCAAATTTTTGGGATTTATTAAATAATATAAAATAAAATTCAATTCTTTAAATAGGCCTGGATCCTGCTTTACCTTTATTTGAAGATGGCAGTTCAAACCGCCGTTTAAATCCTAAAGATGCCCAATTTGTTGATATTATTCACACAGATGGTGGCATTTTAGGCAATCCAGAGGCTATGGGTCATGCTGATTTTTATCCTAATGGCGGTCATGCTTTACAGCCGGGTTGTGCTCGCCAGGAAATTGCCAATAATCGTTGGTTGGGCATATTAAGTGTGTGTCATAAAATTTATTTTATTTTTATCTACATCATCATCATCACCAGCATCATCATCCTTAAAAACATTAAAATTATCTTTTTGTGTTTGTGCGTTTGTTTTGTAATATTTTTCTTTTTTGTTTTTGCAGTAGGCTGCAGCCATCAACGTGCCTGGGAATATTTTATAGAATCCATACGACGGCCTTTTGCGTTTCCAGCCAACAGATGTGAACCTTCAAAATTATTTGGCACTTGTCGTGATGGCAATGGCAAGGCTTTCATGGGCATGGGAGCTGATAGGCGGTAAGTGTGTCGTTATGTGCGTGGGTGTTACTATTTCTTATGAATATTCAAAACAAGACACAAAACAAAACTAAAGAGGTTTTTTCTTCCAAACAAAAAGAAACAAATAATTGAGAAAATTAAGTTAAAAATAGAATTTTGCTTTTAGTTAAATATGAAATATTAATTATCTCGACCCCCGGCTTGCTAAAAAACTTTAATTTAAAGATTCGTGTGTATATTTTGCTTTAATATTTCTTACTTAATACCTTTAAAGTAAAATACAAGTTCAAAAAGTGATTGATATAATCATTTTAATTTAAAATATATTGACTATAAAACTATTTGTTCTAAAGGTCCCTCTTTTCCCTGTTTGAAGACATACACAGACAAGTAGGGTGTGATATAGCGTAGATAGAATTTTTTTATGTATACTGAAATCTGCTTTAAAAATACCAAGGAAATCGATTCAGCCACTTAAAAAACATCAAACAAACTTATAAACAATATAAAACTGATCTCATTACGTAGAACAGCTTGTGAAGATGGCTAGTCTGCTGGTATTTAACCGGCTCTTCAAGAAACTTTTCGTATAATTTTTAAATAAAGCTGAAAATATTTATGTAGCTGTTCAAATTTTTTTTAGGACCAATACTCAGAGGTAAACCCCTACTCATGCAGTGCATTATGTTGGAATTTGATAGATTTCTTTTACTTTTTTATTATGCGCCTTTGTTTTTGATGAGACAAGTTTCTGTCTATTTGACCATTCAAAGGCCAGTGTTATGCCTTAACCAAGAAGGTGGCGCTGTACTCCTGATCATTAGTTTTTGGTCTAATAGACTGGAAATTTCAGGGAGCGGTTTACTGAAGATGGATTTCTTGGGGGTGAGGGGGGGAGGGGACATCTTTTTTTTTTTAATTATAATTAGAAAAAAACCGCAGATTTTGTTCTTTGCTGGGATTGAACCTCGGTCGTTTGAGTTTCTGTGCGAGCACTCTAACCACTATACCTATATAAATACTTATATAGTATAGTGTTATGTATATATACTTAGCAATTTTGGAATAAAGTTGTATCAATATTCACTGGGACACTTCCTTGAAAATTTTATGGTATGTTGTGTGGTTTTAAACTAGATATACTGAATGAAGAAAAGAAATGGAATAATAGTAGGGTTTTCAAACGATTAATCGTTAATCGATTAATCGAAAAATTGTGTTAAAATAATTGTTCGAACAATTAAAAATAGTCAAATTTCGAATAACGAATAACTCGAATAATTTCCTACGATTAATCGATTAATCAATATAAAAAAATACTTTATTTATAAAAATAATAAATGGTATTAATAAACTTCCTAAGTGTTGTAAAATATTTAATAAATCTAATGAAAAACAAAAGAAATTGCAAACATATGTTATGCTGCAAGAAAAAAAAAAGAAATTCGTCTTGTGCATGATGTAAAGCATCGATGGTCGTCTTTGATTGAAAATTTTCTTCGTATTTATAAATACGTAAATTACGCTCTATCTGATTTTGGTTTCACGACTTTTACAGATATGGAAATTAAAGTTTTGTCAAATTTGAATAAAGCCCTTAAACCACTTGATGTCTCTATTAAGGAGCTGGGTAAGGATTCTGCAACATTGATAGATTTAGAAGGCATTATACAATTTGATATTAATACAATGGAAAATTTAAGCAATCCTTTTTCAAATTAGTTATTAGAAAGGCTGAAAATTTGAATAAATGAAAGACGTTTACAACTACTTAGTACACTTATTTTATATCTAAATAAATTCTGATACATTTTCACTTTTTTAAAATATTGCACAAAATCCGAAACAAAAGATTTTGCAAACAAATTGTTTTAGAGAATGTTTTTGGAAAATATGAAACAAAATGTATCAGATGATGATATGATTGCAGAAGATTTAATTGAAATAAACGAAAATAATCTATTATCACAATTCAATGAAGCAATTAAAAGTGTACAAAATTTCAAAAAACCTAAATAAAATATATATGATCTCAAATATTAAAATTAATTAATGAATTATTTATGGTTTAGTTTTTCAGTAATATGTTTGAAAGTAAGATATACGATCTCATTACATTTTCTACACTATAGTTAACTATATTTAATGAATTTTTAAAAAGTTATTACATTACTATGATTATGGTTATTATTATTTGTGTTTTTGAATAAAATGTTTTAAAAATACACAAAATTGATATGTTATTTTATATAAAACAAAATGCGATTAACCGATCAATTTTGAAATTTTATTCGATTAATCGATCATGAAAAAACCCGAATAGTTACTCACTCTATTAATTGAATACCCTAAATAATAGTCATGTATTCCTAAATCGTATGATTATTTATCATACTATAGTAAAAAAAAACCTGTATATTATATCTAATTTATCGCTGAGTGATAATATTTACACAATTTAATTCATCTCTAATTAAGCCCATTTATGACAAAATAAATTCAATTACAAATGATAACCAATTTTACTGAAATTTCAATAATATCGCATACCCCTGCCATGTTGATAAATAGGGACAAATGAGACAAAAAGTAACATATTACAAAACTGCAGTGATGGATAGAAAAAGCGAATATGATAGAATGTGTTTTGAAAAGACATTCACTAACTCATTACAAAGTATATAGAAATAATAAAATTCAAATATATGATATCTGAAGACTGTCATGAATATGTACACAACACATAAACGTCTGTTGAGACATTTATAGCAGAATTTGAAACCATTTGAACTGAAATGGTGTACAATTTCTTCACGAATGTACATATTCACTTTCCGAATTTAATTTCGATTGGTTTAAGGCATTTAATGAGAAGAATAAATCTCATTTAGTTTATATAACAAATATTTTTCAGCAGTACAACAACTCTCTTTTAAGAGAGTTTAGAAGTTATTAATTATAAAAAAAACAGTATAAATACTGGCCCCAAAAGGGATTTAATAGAATTCTAATACATACATACATACATACATAACTGGCCTTTACAACCCTGTGTCAGGATTACGGCCTAGTTTCTCGCAGCACTCATGTTGTGTGTGTCAATTTTTATCCATGAGTACCGGGACCTACAGTTTAATGTCGACTCCGAACGACAGACTTGAGAAGCTTGTTCATGGCAATTAGTTACTCTCAGAGCTTTTGCCAGAAGACTGCTGAGAGGTAGTCGCCGAAAGAAATATTTTTTTCATATTTCTTTTTTGAAGATGTCAGAGCCTGGAGTCGAACCCAGGGCCCATGTCTTAGTAAGCCAACACACTAACCACTAGACCACGGCGACTACAATAGAATAAATTGGAACCTTTTTTTTAAAATAAAAAAATAATATCTATTGCAATATGACGCGCATTCATTTATTTAAAATTTGTTTCTAAGCTCCAATAACATCTACTGAAGTCTAAATGTATGCCATTGTAATCATATCATTTGGAAAATATTAAAAAACATTTAATTGTATTATGCAATCAACATTTATTTTAATAAGTATTGTATAAAAACTAAATTTTTTAGTTTAATTTTATGCTTATTTTGACATTTTCAACGTTTTTATTTTTTAACATTTAGAACATTAAAAAAAAGAAATTCGTGCCATTTAACTTGTTCTGACATTAAACAAATTTTTGTTATTGAATTTAATTTCGTGCAATGATTTATATGTACAATATATAAATTTCTTTATTGTTGGTATGTGAACTAAATGACGTATGAGTAATAAAAATAACAAAAATATCAATCATACGCCCCATATGTCATAAAAGTCAGAATAAAGTATTCAAATTAAAGGATTTTTTATGTGTTAAATTGCTTAATTAAAGAAAAACTCTTAAAGCAAATAAAGAAATATTTAATTTTTTGTTCTTTAATAATGAATTGAAATTATTCCTAAGGTCAAAGATATAAAAGGAGTTTTTTTTCTCAGTCTTAGTAGAATAGAAAACAAAAACGTAAAAGACGTAAAAAATTTAAATAAAAACAAAACTTATAAAAAATTTTTAAGTTTTTTAAATTTATTATTTACTTTTTAAGACCTTGTCATATTAAAAGAACCCTCAGTGTTTTGTTTTTCATATATTTTCATTTTTTCTTACAATTTACCATCAATCATGAGTAGTTTTGCAACTGATAGTATGAAACAAGAACTTTGAATAAAAAAAAAAGAAAAGTAAATAAAAGTTATATAAAATATAAAATACAAATGAATTGTAAACTAGGGACCGTAACGGTTATAATTTATATACAAAAACTTATTTTTTATGGTTATTTTAAGAGTTTTTTCAATGAAGGGCAGCTGAGAAAGTTATTTTTCAATGGAAAAAAAGTTAAAAAAATTCGCAAAAAGAGAGTTTTATTTTTTCTGTCATAAAAAAATAGAATTTTATTTTTTTTCTGTCATAAAAAAACGATTTTATGAAAGATCTTAATTTAACCCTAATTCTGATTTTACACATTATCCTCTGCAAATTATTACAAATAATATTTCCATAATATTTAGTTGTTTGCAGAACGTTGTAGGATATGCAGTGATCGAACCCAATTTCATTCTCCTCGTCAAATATTTGTAACATTCTTAGCAAGTTCCAGCCCTTATCGGTTGTAATTGTTTAAATTTTCCTTTTATTAATATTAAAGCACTTTAAAACTCGTTCAATTGAGATTTCAGGTATTCAGCTATAAAAAACAATAAAACAAAAACAAGCAACAGGATGATTAATTTGGTATATAACAACATATATGTATGTCTGTCGATTCTAACACAATGATTTTTTAGTTAATTTTTACGCAATAACTGTTGCTTGCGGTCTCTGCTATGAACATGACATTTTAATATGATTTATGTTAAACAAATAATGTTATATTGTTTGTAATACTTTTCTTGTCTTGAAAAAAAATTCCGTTTAAACATTTATTATTTGTTTTTGTCTAATTTTCTATACATTTTCGTTTCCTCAGTTTGCGCGGTAAATTCTTTTTGGATACTAATGATGAATCACCCTTTGGTCGCAATAGTTTGGGTGCTGTCGTAGCAAAAATTTCTAACAAGAATAACCAAAGAAAAGCATTATTATCATCAGCTGCATATACATTGTTACCCAGTATACAGAAACAATTTCACAAGGAGGAAAAAGAAGAAGAACAACAGCAACAGGATATACAGGATAACGAGCAGCAGGGTAACAATAATGTGACAACAGAAAATATACAAGAAACTGACACAATGATTGATGTCACTGCAGCAATAAAACAACGACAAAAACTGCAACAAGATTTTAGAGAAACATCATTAACAACAACACGAACAACTTCAACTGCAACAGCAGTGACAGCAATAGAAGAAATTGCAAATGAATTGCCAACTGCTGCTGGTTGGAATAGTGTGGTGGGTCACATCGTTAGTAGTAGAACAAAACCAAATCTAGAAACGTGATAAAATTAAAACATAAATAAAGAAGAATACAAAAAATATACTAAATAAGACAAAAAACATTTTAAACAAAAACGTTATGCTTTAGTTAACAGAGACATTAATGGTTTGTCAAGCAAAAGAATAAAATAGACACATCAAGTAGTACCTGTAGGCAAATTACGACATTAGATATCAAAAGCAAAATTTTAATTCAAACAAAAATTGTGCCTACAGTTTTAATTTTTATGTATTTTTATGTAAACCGAACGAATTTTCAATGTTTAACGCTGCTGTTTTAAAACTGCCTTTGAAAACATATATTTTGAATTGTAACAGAAATTTTATATAAACCCAGTATTGTCTCGTATTAACCTTATTTAAAAATAAGTATTTCTTTAGTGAATTAAGTTTTTTATTATTTATAAGTACGCATATAATTTATTACTTGTGATAGTGTAAGAAATTTAAAAGTTTTTATAGTTCCTAAAAGGAATTTAAACAGTTTTATAATATTTATAAAAATCAAAATTATTGAAAATATTTGTTAAAAACACAAATTGTAAAATAAATACAAAGAAATAAATAGATGAACAAAATTTTATTTGTTTAAAAATGTTTACTTTTCATTTAGGACTTAATTTATCTGCCAAAGGTAAATCAACCTGGTTAATCGTCATTACTAGCATTGCTGGATTGATGATTTTTATCATATTTTTGGAGATTTTTTGATCAAAATATAATTTAATGTTTTTGTTTTTATTTATATGAAAAGTGATGAAATTATGTTTTTTAAGAATGTTAGTACAAATTTCAAAACGTATTTACTGTTTTAACTATTAACATATTTGGCTATAACAACCCGGTTTTAAGGTTCCGGTCTAACTTCTGGCAGCACACACGTTGTGTGCGTCAATTTTGATCCATGATTATCGGGACCTATAGTATAATGGCGAATCCGAACGAGCGCATTGAGAAATTTGTTCATTTCAGCCAGTTACTTTCACAGCTTTTGCCAGAAGACTGCTTAGAGGTGGTCGCTTAAAGAAATATTTTTTCTATATCTTTCTTTCAAGATGTTAGAGTTGGGGTCTGAACCTAGAGCTCTTGTCTATTCTGTGACACACAACCACTAGACTATACGACTACACTGTTTTGATTAATAGTCAATCTTTTAAAAAAAATTTTATTAAAGTTTGTTGAATATAGCGTTTCTACATGTTATATTATTTATCACTGTACATCGGGT
This sequence comes from Metopia argyrocephala, assembly GCA_963576795.1. Taxonomy (NCBI): domain Eukaryota; kingdom Metazoa; phylum Arthropoda; class Insecta; order Diptera; family Sarcophagidae; genus Metopia; species Metopia argyrocephala. The sequence goes on along the minus strand of OY756208.1, from coordinate 166,632,182 downwards.
TTAATATAAAAATACAAAAAATTTAATCATTGTGTCTGAAAAAAACTATGAAAGTTGATGACTTTAGTCAACAAAATATTGGCTCTTCTGACCCTGTGAAAATTCGTTTAAAACTGTGATGTTTTATATTTTCTATAAATGTGAACACATATTCTCTAGAGGTTGGGTTAATCTGGTATCCGCATGTTGCACGCCTCACTTGTGTCCACGAGGTTGGCATTGTGCTACCACCATTTATTCATCATGCCAGAGAACATTCAAGCCAAAAACGTAGAGTCACCTTAACCAACGCATTGACCTTATATAGGCATGGATTTTATCCATATCACACTTTGCAAGACATGTTTTGTAAATAAGTTTTCAATAAACCAGTAGCATTAACCAAATATCATCGAAACCTGTGCAATAGCAGACAGGCTGCTCTGACGACTCTTCTTCATCTTTGTCATTTTATGGGATTCTTAGCGGTTGAGTATGTTTACCAGAAATAAAATAGCCTGTTATTATTTCTTTTAGATTTATTCTGTATACATTTGACTGTACTTCCAATAATTTATTTCTAATAACTACTGCTGTTTAAATATTTGTTTTCAGAAACAAGTCAGCTAAGCATCAACGGTATTTGATATCAACAAAACGGCACAAGTTGCCACACATATTGTAATTAAAGATTTATTTGTTATAAAATAATTGCCAGATATGGTGTACATACTGGCCCTCTCAGTCGTGCGATGAATCGGTTTTAGAGTACTTCTTATGGGACTATGTTAAGACATTGATTTATGCGGGCAAACCCTAAGCAATATTTAAGTCACCATTGACGTCATACTGCCATATATATTGGCAGAAGCGCCGAAAATATTGCGGTAATCATACTGAAAAATTATAATAAACAAATTTAATTGAATCAATACTCGTTCTTTTGTCTTGTACTATCATTTTAGATTCTCTAATTCTTAGGAAACTACCCCATAGTTATTTAAAGGATTAAAATTTTGATGTCGTATAGGAATGTATTTCATAAATTGATTAACTACTCTTTTTTGATGAGAAAAAATATTTTATAAGCCATCAGAGAATTCAGAACTATTAAGGATTGGTGTTCTATCCTTTTTTTTCGAGACCAATACTCAGGTCACTCAGGTATTGGAATGTTGAATATATAGATAGATAGATAAATGTGAAGACGTTAAGCATCTTATCTCAATAGGGCAAGTTGCAGTCTATTTGATCACTCAAAGGCCAGTGTTATACCTTCACCCTTGAATTATCAATAGCAATTACCCCACCTGTCGGTTAATGTTGAATGTGAGTGGTGAGCGTCTTCACTAATTGGTTAGCTGATATCTTCCGAGAAGGTGGCGGTGTACTTCTGATGATTCGGTTCTTGGTGGAATAGACTGGAAATGCCAGTGAGCGGTTTCATGAAGACAGACATCTTGGGGAAAAAACCGCAAATTTATTTTTTAAATTTTCTTGTTCTCTGGGATCTAGTTCTCGGTCGTTTGAATTTCTGTGCGAGCACTCCAACTACATACCACAAAAGCCTTTAAATGTAGTTGTACATGTACCGATGATGCTGATTGCTCTGCAAAAAATGAGTTGTTGTTTCGAAAAACAGTAAACATTTTTACAAAATAGTTCTAAAAGACTACAAAATAATGTTGCTTGTGGTAATTGATACTTTGATTTGAAAATTTATTATTTTACATCAACAATTGGTGGTGAAAAAGTTGGTTAAAAATTAGGTGCTACTCTTTTGCTGTACTTATGTCAGAAAAATAATTCGTGTCGAAATTCAATGTACACCATGGTTAAATTAAATGAATTATATTTGAAATTATTGCTTCCTCACCCACCATTCCCAATAAATTTGATGCTCCAAAGCTACTTATTTTGCAAACACGAAGCCTCTTAGACTTAAAGGGAATAGAGAAGTTAGAGAAGTACTTAAAGTTAATGTATTACTCTTAAAAGGAAGTCTGTTGATAAAGTAGACTTAATCTACTAACAAGCACTCATATTTTAAAATTTACACCCATTTTCTTTAATACTTAAAGCATCAAAATTTCATTTCGTAAAATATAAAACAATAACCTTTTCTGACACAACGAGTATAAACCATTTATTTATAATCAATAATAATTAACAGTTTAAGGACAATGACAAAAACCGCCACAAAAACAGTAATAAAAAACAATTTTTTTTTATTAAAATTATCGCAATAACATTCATATGAAAATCGTGGCATTTGTGGTTTTATTTGTGAAACATTAATTAGAAAAAAAAGTAAATTCTCCAAAACAAAAAACTAAACAATGAACAACAAATTCAATTATAAATTGTCGCATACATTTGTATGTTAATTTTATTTATAACCCTTTCAATAAATGTCCTGTTTGTATAATAACAGACACATGTTGTCTTATGACAGCGATGGGAGGTTAGAAGAAAGGGCTTATGATTGTCAGTATACACTTGTTTTTAATTAGCAATGCATGTCAACAGGATATAAAAATATATAAAAATAAAGGGTTAAAAAATGGCATAAATTATAGCCTCTTTTACTGGGTATACCGGTAGATATACTTATAAAATAAAAATGAGGGTCTAGCAAAAATAAACTTAAATATTAGAAAATTTTTATATATTTGTTTTTTAAAAGTGTGCCATATAAAGAGTTCATAAAATATTTTTTAACAAATTACTTATCCTATAATTTATTTAACAATCTTAGAGTCTTTTATTCAAGAACATTTCAGTAGCTATTCATAGCAAATTATAATGACACTTGAAGACATTTTTATGAATTAATATGTGATTAATATGACTTGAAGAGTAAATAACTTTTGTAAATTCATATACAAATGCAAACATGTCATAAAAATATGTATTTATCAGCTTTATAATATTTGAGTATACCCTTCTGTTTATTTATTTTATATTTTTTCACTGTAATTTGAGTATCGAATATGTGTGCGAGTGAGTATCTCTCTCTCTCTCTCTTTGCATCTTTTCAAGACATTGTGTATGTCGAATGAATCAATAACAAGTGATTGATTTATAGTTTGATTACATCAGTGTAATATTGTATGACAATGGTTTATGGAAAAAAAAAAATTTAAATGTGAAATAAAAAGATTTATAGGATATTATTAATTTTATAAAAAATTAAAATTGAAAAAAAATCAAGATTAATGGTCAAAAGAAAAAAAAAATAACAATTCGTTTTAAAGTAGTTATTGTTTTTAAATAGCTTGAGACAGAATTATTGTTAAAATTAATTCTTTTTATTATAGTCTAGTAGATAATTTAAATACATTGGCCATTACAACCCTTTTTCAGAGTTACGGCCTAGCTTCTCAGAGCACCCATATTGTGTGCATAAATTTTTTTTATCCATGAGTACTGGGACCTACAGTTTAACGTCGATTGCGACAAGAGCATTGCAAAGCTTGTTCATGGCGATTAGTTACTGTCACAGCTTCTGCCAAAAGGCTGCTAAGAGGTGGTCGTTCAAAGATATATTTTTTAGTTTCGTCAGAAATTGAAAAATAAAATTGATCACACTTTTCCTGGAGCTTAAGTTCGGGCCTCCAGCACATAAAAATATATATTTTTTATATTTCTGTTTTTGAAGATGTCAGAATTGGTGTTTGAAGTCGAAGCTTTTGTCTACCCAGCAGAGAATTTTTCAAATTTGGAAGAAATAAATAAAATTGTAAGCAATAATGGAAGCATTATATTGTGTATGCATACACAGAGGGAAAAAAGACGTTCTAAAATTATTAAGCAAGGGTATCCATAGGCCGGATGTCCTCGCCTTATGTGAGACCCAGGTTTCTGGGGATGCTGATCCACAGGATTTCCAGATACCTGGTTACCACCTCCTATCCCTTTTCATGCTCCATAGGGGCCTTGCAATTTATATTCGCAATGAAGTTGTGTACCAATGCCAGCAACCGTATGGCATGCTTGATGCAGAATTTAACTGCCTCTGGGTTAAGTTCAAAATCAGGGCACATCTTTTGCATTTCGGGTTTCTTTACAGAAGTCCAAATGCAGAAAGAGAGGTTACCCTTTCTGGCTTCGACTCTCTTTCTGACTCCATTTCACGAATCCTAGAAAATTACCCGAACAGCGAAATTGTTGTTGCTGGCGATTTCAATGTTCATAATTCGTCTTGGCTTCACCATTCTGGCCGCACGACTCCAGAAGGCCAATATGTTGAGTTGTTTGCCGCACACAATCACCTTGTGCAACTAGTGAATGAACCAACTCACATTTCGTGTGTTGATGGGCACCAGAATAATACACTTGACCTCTTCCTCACTTCACACCCTAATAAGTATGAAGTTGATATTCTTGCACCTCTCGGCAATTCGGATCATTGTACCATCTCTGCCTCTTTTCCGTTATCCAGGCTTCATGAGGTTTCAACGACAGCTACGAAACGCTCAGTTTTTAACTACGGAAAAGCCCGTTGGGCTGAGCTCAACGATTTCTTTCGGCATTTTAACTGGGGACTCTGCTTCCTTGATTCAAATGTTAATGCCATGGCAGAAATGGTTGTGAATATAATAAAATTGGGGATGGATACCTATATTCCATCTAAAAATATTTCGATTAAACCAAGAGACAAATTATGGTTTAATCAGACGTGCAGATCGGCAGTCAGATCCAGAGAGGAAGCGTTCAGAAATTGGCGTAATAATAAGTGCGCACATACTGATACGCTACGCAAAAAGGCGAGATCTTCGTGTGCCGCAGTACTAAGACGCGAAAAAGCTTTACACGAGCAGCGTCTTCGTGCTAAAGTTCTTTCTTTCCCCCGGGGAAGTAAGAGCTTTTGGTCATTCGTTAAGAGGATAAGGAATAACGCTAGTTCGATTCCAACTCTTATACAGAATGACCAAGCATTCACAAACCCGGTTGAAAAAGCGAACCTTTTAGCTGAATTGTTTGCAAAAAACTCATGTTTGCCGGAGAGCGTTCAACCGCTGCCCGAGCTTGAAAGAGTATCGGTGACTATGCCTAATATATTCTTTCGAGCCCGTGCTGTCAAAAGGGTTCTTTCAGACCTCAACATCCATAAATCTTCTGGGCCGGATGGTATACCAGCACTGGTCCTGAAGCAGTGCTCTTCGACGCTTTCGCGTCCATTAGCTAAACTTTTCAGTGCGGCTTATCGTGCCGGAGTATTTCCATCTAACTGGAAAGTTGCTAATATAACGCCAATCCCCAAAAAGGGTGAGGCTACCAATCCCGAAAATTACCGCCCAATAGCAGTGTGTTCAACACTCTCCAAAGTTATGGAGAGTATGATAAATCATCACCTTATGAGGTATTTGGAGTCCAATAACTTGCTGAGCGACCGTCAGTATGGTTTTCGTAGAGGTCGCTCCACTGGTGATCTACTGGCATTACTGTCTGAGCGATGGAGTGGATCTATTCACCGTTTTGGTGAAAGCAAAGTTGTTGCTCTGGATATCTCAAAAGCGTTTGATAGAGTTTGGCACGATGCTCTTATTTCTAAACTAGCTGCTTTTGGCGTCGGTAACCATTTCTGTCGTTTCATAACGAGCTTTCTCAGAGACCGTTCTATAAGAGTGGTTATAGACGGTGTCTCTTCCAGCGAGTTCAGGCTGAATTCGGGAGTACCGCAAGGCTCTGTTCTATCTCCCACCCTATTTTTAATTTTCCTTAATGACCTTCTCCTCCTAACCTCTAATCCCATTTACTCCTTCGCAGATGACAGTAACATTTGTCACTCATATTCATTTGACCGTAGGCCGAGCCTTTTGGAGATCGGGGCGAGAAGGCAGAATATGAATGACACACTCTCAAATGACCTACAAAGAATCTCCGAGTGGGGTCTCGCGAACAGGGTCGAATTTAATGCGCGCAAGACCCAATGTTGTTTTATGACGCATAGGCGTTGTGATGATTTAATCCTGCCATCTGTGACTATGGGTAATGTAAATATTGAGGAGGCTGACGCTCTTGATGTTCTGGGCATGAGAATTAGTTGTGATGTCCGTTGGAATGATCACATATTTCGAGTGTCGAAAGAAGCATTCAAGTGCCTCGGTTTTCTAAAACGGTGCAGGAAATACTTCACTCCATCTGACCTTCTCAATATTTACAAAACCTTCATCCGGCCTAGGATGGAATACAACTCTCATGTATGGGCCGGTGCTTCCAAATCTATTTTGGGGCTTCTCGACCGCGTACAGGAAAGGGCGAAGGTGCTTATCGGCGACGGTAGGGTATCCAACTCTATCGATTCGTTGGAGCATCGGCGCAATGTGGCGTGCGTTTCATTGTTCTATCGATACTACCATAGGAGGTGCTCTGATGAGATAGGGGAACTGATTCCGGGTGGTCGCATATTCCTGCGGACTACACGTACCTCTCTCAGAGCGCACCCATTTGTGGTTGATTGTTCAGCGAATCGCACAATGCATTATAGAGAGAATTCGTTCTTTAGTCGCACCGCTCGTTTGTGGAACAATCTTCCGGCGAAAGTTTTTCCTGCCAATTACGATATCAGTAGGTTTAAATCAAATGTCCACAAACACTACTCCCTCTTTCCCCCTTCCCACAACATATTTTCCTAGACCAGCACAATGTATTGCATGAGTAGGGGCCGTCCCCTGAGTGCTGGCCTTAAAAATAAAAAAAAAAAAAAAAAAAAAAAGAACAAATCGTGAACAATACTTGGTTAACTTTCGGTACCAAATTAAGCTTAATGCGTTATTAAAATATGAACAAGTGGCACAAAATACCATAAGTTAACAAATCAAGAAAAACCAGTAGTAAAATCGTGAACAATTGTATAAAAATATTATAAGATAATAATAAAAAAAAATCGATACCAACCGTTAACGAAGTAAGCACAAACGGACTTAACTCAATTTTAATACCAAATGGTATCAATTTCGGTAGTTTTCTACCACTTTTTTTCTGAATGTACTCTAAAACTTACAAAGATGCTATAGGATAAGGTATTATTTTTGATTTTATATACTATATGCTTACTGGTTGCAATAAATGTGTAATTCTATTGCATTTTAGCGGCTCATTTCATATAAAAATCATGCATTATTGATGCGCACGTGTAAGTGATTGTTCACAATTTCTTCTTTATAAAATATCTTACTAGTAAGCACTAATTTCTGCTGGATAGTCAGCCAACTTATTATGGCGTTAACTAATTTAATGGCATTTATTTTTGAAATATGATTTCTTGCGTTTGTTTTTGAGTCTGTTGCCGCCGCGGCTTCATATGGTTCACTTGATGATTCACTAATTTTTGACTACTCCTTTCAATATACCTATCTAGTCGTACAGCTTTAATAGTGGCTTGAATAATATATCTGTACGTTTCAAGATTTGTTGGTTTATCAGCATAAACTAATACCGTAATATAAATAGTAATCTTAAGGCATCAAATTGCTCAAACGAGATAGCCTGTGAATAGAACCGCCACTGAAAAGAAAATTGTCAGCAAATTAAATTTGCCAGAAATTGGTTGCTAAGCGGACTGTATAACAAGTTAAGGCGTTCAGTTCAAATAAAAAGTTGTTAATATTTATATAATTAATTTGTGGAAACCACAATTCAGACAGCATGTGTCGTAAGCTGCCGCAATTCACAGTAACGGCGTGTCAACCACACTTGCCAGTTAACTATAACGATTGTAATGGTAGCTCGTTAACTTTCTATTTATTCTTTTTGCTTATTAAATGGCAATTTTGAATATTTACGTAGAAATTTAATCAAAAATGAGTTTCATTACTGAACACAATTCTTCGCTTAAAATTCTTCTATTCAGCCAGTCTGAAATAAACGCAATTAGCAAAATTGGTACGCAAACGATGATTATTTGGCTTCAAGTCTTGCACGATCTATTTTTTATAGGCACCTTAGCCTACAGCCGTAGGAAAAAGGGTAAAAGCCAACAAGTTGAGAACGATCAACACAACAGCAATATAAAAATGATTATCAATAGTTATGCGGCTTGCTGGTTTACTAGGCTGATTATGTTGACCGCAAAATTGACAAAGTTCTTTATGATTTTGGTAAATGGATTTCTGTTTTAAGTAAATTTGTAAAATTTGAAAATGTTGTTCTGTCGTTAAACAAACAAAAATGTCAATATTCTTGTCAATAGTTGTGACCCTCGTTAATTTTTTTAACTTTAGTTTTTATACATGAAGCAACTTAGAAATGTCTTTCCTAAGGCAAAGGTGTTTATTAACGACGATAGGGTATCCAACTCTATCGACACGTTGGAGCATCGGCGCATTGTGGCGTGCGTTTCACTTTTCTATCAGTACTATCCAGGGAGGCGATCTGATAAATAAAGGCCGGGTATTCTTATGTACTAGTCTCACTTCTGTTAGATTACTTTCTTTTGTCTTTGATTATGAAGTAAATCGCACAATTTCTTGCAGTTGTTTCATTTGTTTTTTCAATAACCTTTCTGCAAAAATTTCTACTGTAAAGTACGATATTAATAAGTTTAAATCAAATGTTCACAAGCCTCTTCCCTCTTTCCATAACAAATTTACCTGAACCAGAACAATGTATTGCATGGGTAGGGGATTATCCTAAGAGTGCTGGTCTCTGTATAAAAAAATATAATATGAAATTTTCATGGTTTTCGCAAGAACCAGTAAGTTTTTTCAACAAATTTGATCAGTTTTTTGTAGTGATTTGTCATTAAAACGATTTAGAGTATGAAAGAGAGGCGCTCCACGACACCTAAGTTATGTTCCATATTGTCCTAAAGACAGTCCCATAATATATTTGATGTACGAAAATCTTTTTTCCCTTAGTTTGAAAGTTTCTGCAATAGCCATTGCATTACAGAGTCTAGAAATTATATTTAAAGAAAAGTTGATCGAGTTCTCTCTAAAGGCGTTGTGAATATTTTATAGCTAATGATATAAAATTAACTGATTTGCAGCCTTACCAAAGACTTTTCTTCTATTAGTTTTAAAAAATTTCTAAAACAGGGTAAGAGTTACGTGCACTAATCAATAATATGAGTCCCTTTAATGCCCGCATAATTCAAAACCCTCATAAATCCAACATGCGCCAATAAAAAAATACAGTTGCGAAGATACCCCGACCATTTGTACTTTAAAAAACATAACAGTTAATTGCTGTAAATTTCTTAACTGAACATCGAAGACTAGTTTCTGTGGCATATAATTTTTTGCTAATAATTTTTTCTTGACTTGTTCAAACAGTCCAGTTGTGAGTAGAAGAAATCAGTTCTATAACAAACTCCACACAACTGTATATGCCGTCAATTCAAGCATTTGAACTGTTTGTAAAATTGTATTTGCTTTTCATTCTAAAGTTTTCATGTTAAATATTATTACTTATGCCATATGCTAAGCATGTCTATAATTTTTTAAATTAAATGCCTTTTTGCTTAAAAAGGCTTTAGAAAATACAATATGTTATCGGAATAATAAACGAAAAACATAAAATTAAAGTTGTTGTTCGGCCTTATAAAGCAGTAAATATTTTAATATTTTCAAAACTGTTGGGGGATTAAAAACAAAAAAAAAAAAAATAATTGCAATGTCAAGCAAATATATTTTAATATACTTGTTGTTGGCAAGCTATCGTTGTTAAAAATAATATAAAAACAAACTGTTCAAGGCTACTTCAAATATGTTTTATATAATAAATTCTACTAAAATATCCTTTGCAACCATCACAACTGTTCAATATTTAATTTTTGCAACATAAGCATGTTCGTTAGATTTAATAACCCAAAAATGCAGCTGCAACAGCGGCAACAACGACAAACACAACAACCCATAACATGAACAAAGCCATTGAAAAAAAAAAACAAATATCCTTCCTTATAACAACTAATTTAACTGCTGCATGAAGCCTAAACAAGTGTAAACTCTTAGAGTTCTTTAATAATAATATTCCGTTGGTGTGTAATGTGTGTTCAACTTTATAGTCTTATTTCGTTCTACTTTTTCCTTCCTCTCTGAAATATGAATAAATTTCTTTATAAAAAAAATGCAAATGTTAGCAGAAAAATTATATATTAAAAGAAGCACAGAATGTGATAAAAATATTTGTTATTGTAGACCAATAATTAAGACAAGACTGTGTATACTAAAGGAAACAGTGGAGTGCTAAAAGAAAATATTGTAATAAATTTTTAAGTCTCCTGAATCCTTCTAATGATGAGATAGAATCAATCGAGATAGAATGTAGGATAGTGTTGGCAAATGAATTTTACCTTGGCCAATGTACACCAACAACGACCATAACTCGTACTTAAGAGATGAAACTCTGTAAAATTTTTTTATCATTCCTGTGGAAAATGGACAACGTTGTTTTAAAAAATGTGGTTTAAAAAACCTGTGATCTGATATAAGTACTTGAAGAGAGAACACAGACGAGACATATTAACCATGTTTGAAGTGGCCAATTGCTGGATTCCAGACAACTGTAGTGTCCATAGAAATGAAAAGAAGATTGAAAAAGTAACCTGTAAAAGGACAGTATTATGACTTTCCCAATATTCAGAGGTTCTTATACCGCTACCTAGGCAAAAACTAAGGCACACTTTTTTACGGCAGGCCAATATTTCATATCAAGAAGGTTTTAATTCTGTCAGAAACACCGGGAAGCAATATTTTCAATCAATTTGAACTAGCCAGTTCACTTTGGATAAGCATGCAGATTTCGTTTTCATAAACGGTAACAATCGTTCCTACAGAAACTGAGAAGTAAAGCTTCTGAGTAATCGATGAAGGTCTACTGTGCAATATTAGCTAGGAACACATTAAAAATACTGGGTTTTAAACACTTCTTTCAACCACAAAACAATGCAGACATCAAACCGAAAAAAGGCATTGACTTTGTAAACCTAATGATTTGGATTAATTTACAGCACGAGTTACATTAAGGTTTGTGGTACTAAAATAATCGTAATTGTGCTGATAATACCAACAGGGTTTTCATTTGGAGTTGTCAAAGTACTAAAATGCAGACGCTGTGTTGGTTGAGACAAGCACTCCAGCTGAAAGGTTTTAAGGTAACGTCGTGGAGACGGCAAAAACAGATTAATGATCCACAGCACAGACCTGACAGCATTTGTAACGTTTCCACCACTTCTGTTAAAAGTTTTAACAAATTTTTTGGTTATTAAAATATCCATGTTTGTAAATGGTAAACCTTTTACAAAATAAATTAAACTTTAGAGAACAAATATTTAACAGTTTACAGTCTTGCCAAATTGACGATTTTAAAACCACCATGTTAACTTTCATATTTGTCTTAAATTTTTTGTTGTTTTGTCCCACTGTTTGTTAGTGTATTTGCTTCTCTCTCCTCTCTCTCGAATAGACAAACTATGATTGACTGTAAAACATTTAAGTTTTTCTTTTCATATATTTTGTCGCATAATTACAGGAAAAACTACTAAAAAAATATGCATAAAAAATACATAAAATTGTTGGCCCTGTTAACCTTTTAAAATCTAATTTTTTATTGAATCTACAAATAATCAAGCAATTAAGTAACTTTTTTTAACAAACAAGAAATTAATGAATAAAGTCTTAAGGAAAATTTATATAGAATATGAAAGATGAAAAAAAAGGAATTGCAAAAGGATATTAACTATTAAAGCCTAAAGGAAATTATAACTGCATTTCCTATGCAGTTTAATAAATTTAAAGACCCTGTTTTTGTCTGAAAAAAAAGAAAAAGAAAATGGAATTTATTTACTTTAAATAGCCAGACTTTTGCTTTTTTCTTTTTTTTCTGCTCTTTTGCAAAACCAGATTTGTGTGTGATTTACTTGACGTTTTATTTGTGCATTTCTAAGTATTCTCCCTTTTCCTATCTCTGTTTTATGAGTCTCTAAAGGCTAATTTAAAGAAACGTTTTTATAGCTATTAAAGAGTTCTCTTAGTTGGTTGTTTTTTTTTTTGTTGTTGTTTTATTTTAAAGACTTTGGTTTGAGTTTAGTAGGTTTTGGATTAGAAATTGTAAATTTTTATTTAAATGAATCATAAATTCTATTCCTGTTCTTTATTTATGGCATTCGTTAAATAAAATCTGACACGTTTCGTTTGCATGTTTGTATTGCTGCTATTAAACACGACAATCATTTCTAACTTGATGTCCAGAACAGTTCAACTTACAGTAGCAAAAAAGCTAATAATACTGAATAAATGTAGGGAATAGAATGTGTAAAAAAAATTCTACACATGGCCAAGTTACTATGTACGCTCATTCCAGCGCTTCGGGAAGGTAAGCTAAAGAGAATGTTTGCTTTAAAGAAGCTATACAGATATTTAAGCAAGCTGTGATAAAAATTTGGTCTGAAATGCCTAGATTCTCAGACACATACTTTCACTGATTGTTAAGTGACAACTCAAGTGAGTATTTCTAACCTAATTAACTGATTAAATAAAAAATGTAGTCGCCGTGATCTAGTGGTTAGTGTGTTGGCTTACCAAGACGAGAGTATCGGTTCAAGCCCCGGCTGTGACATCTTGAAACAAAGAAATATTAAAAAAAATATTTCTTTCGGTGACTACCTCTTTGCAGACTTCTGGCAAAAGCTATAAGAGTAACCGATTGCCATGAACATGGATAAAAATTGATACACACAACATGAAGCTAGGCCGTAATCCTGACACAGGGTTGTAAAGGCCAGTTATGTGTGTATGTGTATGTATATAAAATTTATGAACAATTAAACAGCTTTCATATATAATCTTTATGCAGGTCACTTTTAGTAAATAAAATGTGCTCAGGCGCTCTATTCTGCAATTCTCTTAAGCTAAAATGTTAAAATTTTGAAACAAGCTGGGCCTTAAAATTAAAATTTGAAAGATAATAGGCATAAAGCTGTTAAATAACAATACGAATGTATTCGAGCCAAAAAGTACTAAATCAAGCTTATAAACTTTTAGCGATAAAGTCAGTTTTTGACTAATTATTTACTATTGGTAATTAAAATGGATAGAAAGTAAGCAAAGTTACAAACGTCTCATTTTTATGGGTATAAAAGCAAATAAAAATAGTTCACAAACTCACTAACGTTGTCGTCTGTCTATGCTATAAATGCAAAAACTGTCGTCTATCAGGATAAAATTTTAATTTGCAATAGTAAGTTCTTAATTCAAATGAACGTTGTCGGTATTAGTTTAGAAGAGTTGCAGAATAAGGCCTCAGTTTTAATTAACTTTTACTATTTCAATAAATTTTCCAGCATGAAATCTGTAATCCTAAAATCAAGCTGTAAAATATTTCATGGAGTTTTTGCTTTGTTTTAACAATTTATTTGTAATAAATTGTTCTTCAGTGGTTTAGTAGATACTAGGTACTGTGCTAAACTGCAAGTGCGAGACTTGATTGCCACCACAGACCCTGGTCGGCGGCACTACACTTAACACTGAGTCACTCTGCTCATAATATTAATTAGAATATAATTTAATATTGTATAGCAATTTAATAAATTAATAAAAAATAAAAAAGTTTTATTTCTCTTCTTAGCATACTTTCCCTTTTTTGCTGTTGAAATGTTGGCGTCGTCTATAACATCATTCATAAAAAAACCACTCCTTAGTTTACTTGTATTTATATTTTCCCTCTTTGCTCCTATTAATTGTGGGTTCTCTGTCAGTGTCCTTATGAATGTTTACAGTATTTAAAGAATTGTGTAATACTTCATTTACAGATTTAAAACAAAATCACTGAAATATACGTGGAAATAAACTAGCCCTGCCTAAATAATAATTTTAAATGTCCTTAAATATTACATTTTATAACGTTATTTGCTTCACTTACTTCTCGTACTACTGAAAAGAGAATGTTTTTTGGCGTGTCAAATTTCATTAAAAGTAATTCTATTTCATTTTTTCTTTTTTTTTACAGAACAGATTTTGTTTAAGGCAGGAAACATGGTGAGGAATATTTTTTTATTTTAAACAAGTTTAGTGTATTTAATTTTAATTCCATTATTATTTAAAATATATAAGAAAATAATACTTAAAACAAGTAATATAAAAAAATTTTTTTTTAGTAAATTTTTATTCAGGACAACAGAGTTAAATATTTATTTTTGTACGAGTGTTTTGTTTTTCCTTCATAAAAATATCTTATTTACGATCAAGTGCCATTCAATAAAATTTAATATATACGGTGGGCATATTTGAATTTAAGCAGTACATTGGTTTACAATTTTTTTCTTAAAAATTGAATTTTATTGATACCAATGTTATACTGTAGACAGACGACGGCTTTAATGTGCATTAGATGAAATAATTAAAATTAACTTGAGCATTATCTCCAATGTAAATGCACAAAACCAAACTGAATTTATACGGCATTAAGTTTTTTTAATATGGCAACATCGCATAAAATCAGTCAGTTTTTGACTAATTATTTACTATTGGTTATTAAAATGGATAGAAACTAAGTAAAGTTACAATACTCTCATTTCTATGGATATACAAACAAATCAAAATAGTTCATAAACAAAGTAACGTTGTCGTCTGTCTACGCTATGAATGCAGACACTGTCGTCTGTCAGGGTAAAATCTTAATTTTTAATTTTGAGTTCTTAATGCAAATTAATATTATCGTCTACCTACCGTATTAGATAAAAATATGGAAATAAATACTGGAGTATGATATCTACCAAACGTCCACTTTCAGCATGTTAGCAGACATCCACTCTTTTCACATAATTTTGAATCAAATTTTGCAACAAAGCTTGGCTTATCTTGTTAATGCAGTGCGGAACTTAATTTTTCAGAGCGTCAGTTGTTTGTGGTTTGTTTGCATAAACCACAGCGAAGGTAATCTAATAGCAGTAAATCATTAAAACGAGGTGGCCAACTGACATCACTAAATAGAGAAATTACGTGACCGGGAAATTTCTCATACAACAACTGAATTGTATTGTATTGTATGAATTGCCGGCTGTGTGGCTTGAATTTTCAAGATTATCCTCTTGTGGCCACAAAAAGTAGGTAATTATGGCCTCATGACGAAAGACTCGTTATTTTAGTTCAGTTTTTTAAATAGCCAATTCGCACACGTTCAACGCAAATAATAGTAGTGTAGCGTCATGGTTAAAATGTTCCAATTAAAATTTTACTAACAGTCCGTTCAGAGGACAAAAATGGTTTTTAACATTCGTCTTTTTATATGTGAAACAACAACAAAAACCCTAAAATTTGTAAGGGTTTCTCATATAAAAAGACGAATGCCAAAAACCATTCGTACCATTCTACTAACAGGCTGTAAATAAATGCCAAAGGATGATACCTTAATTCTTGATATTTAATCATTTAATATTACTTCCTTAAATTTGCCTACCCTGTATTACGAAAATTTGTTATAGATCTCTGTACTGCTAAGCAAAACTACAATCTCCGACACCTATTTCGACCCCGCGGCGTAGTCGTCGCTCGTTTTCCATTTGATAATTTGATGTTAAACATGACAGCGTGCACATTGCTAAGAAACTTAGTGACAACTACTTATTTGACGATAGCTGGATAGAAAAAGACTCTCGATGGCTCGTTGTTAATAATTTAATCGTTCGAAGTTTTGCTGCTATGATGAATAGAATTATTTTTGAAGTGAAAAATTACGACTAGAAAAAGCGTATAAAGTACGGCATACATACATACGTATACAATAATGAAATAAAAATGATACATACATACATACATAACTGGCCTTTACAACCCTGTGTCAGGATTACGGCCTAGCTTCTCGCAGCACTCATGTTGTGTGTGTCATTTTTTATCCATGAGTACCGGGACCTACAGTTTTAATGCCGACTCCGAACGACAGACTTGAGAAGCTTGTTCATGGCAATTAGTTACTCTCAGAGCTTTTGCCAGAAGACTGCTGAGAGGTAGTCGCCGAAAGAAATATTTTTTTCATATTTCTTTTTTTGAAGATATCGGTGCTGAGATTTGAACCCGGCACTATCGTCTTAGTAAGCCAACACACTAACCACTAGACCATGGCGACTACTAAAAATGATAACATAAACATATAAATACCAAACTAAGCAAAATAATTGGGTATGTTCTGAAAAACGAAATCGAGTGAAATTAAAATCAAATATTTTTTCAAAGACAATTACGGCCGAATGTATAATAAAAAATTAGCAACTCGTTAGTACATGGGACAAAAAACTGGCAAGTTTATCACCCGCTATAGGCTAATACTATTCAAATTTTTCATAACTTCTACGCGATAACTGGTCAGATAATCCAAATAATTCAAGAACTCGCACGTCTGAGTAAGAATTACCACGTATTGGTGTAACAAACTTAGCCACTGTGTACAACGACCTGATAATTTTTTATTATACATAAGGCTGTTAGTGCTTAATTTCGTCAATTATTTAGGTTGTATTGGTTGTGTATTTGGGTAGGATTGGTTTTTTTTTTTTTTTTTTTTGTTTGTTTGCCAAAGCAAAGAATCAAAATGATCATAGAATTTATGTTAATGGTTATTTAGAGAATAAGTGAATAATTACATCAACAACTTGCCGTATTATACAATTACAGCGATTTGAAATTTTATTCGATTTCAATTTCATGTGTTTTCGGCTTACAGAACATACTCGAATGACATAAAGTAGCAAAAAACTTGGTTAGAGTTTAAAATAATTTATTTTAATCGATTACACTTTCGTGCACTAAATTATTTGAATTGTTTCTTTAGCATTAATTAGCATTTTTGTAGCGTATGAGGGTTAATAATTAATTAAAAACACTCATACGCCCTTTTCTTTCTTTTTTTTAAGTTAAGATTTCAACAAATTTGTATATATTTTTTTTAATTTAAATTATTAAATTACAAAATTTTACGGTAAATTGACTACAATTATAGTATTTAATTTCTTAATGCTCTTTCTCTTTTTGCCTTTCTTCATTTAATTCTAAAATAAAAAAAGCAAAAAAAAAGCTCCTGTCCTATCTGACTAATTATTAAAAGCAAAATATACAGCCATTATGCGATATGAATAGAGGATGTCTATTAGTTTATGGTTATTGAAATATTTTTGTCATTTATTGTCAAATTGATAATAGAAATTGTTTTACACTACTAGGGAACTGTAGACAGGATATGTTGTGGTTGTAAAATAACATTTAATAATAGGCTTTTGGAATCATGCAAATTATTAGAGGTAATTACAGTGATGGCCAAAAAACTTAAAAAAAATATATAAGCACATTAAAAAGAATCTTTTGTAGCCGGAGTCGTAAACTATGTATATATTTTTTTTTATAGTGAGTTAAATACTCAAAGTAGAAAGCCACTAGTTATGTTGTCCATGTTATTGGATTTATTTTTTTTTTTAGAAAGATAAGATAGAGTTTTCTTATTAAGAGCCTTACGAATAAGACAAGTTGTTGTCAACTTATTGATCACTCAAAGGCCAGTGTTATATTTTCATCCTGGAAAAATTAACAGCAATTGCGCCATCTGTCAGTGGAGGTTGATTGTGGTGAGGAGCTTTGCTAAGTAGATGGCCGCTATCTACCACTTCCCAGTAAGTGGAGCTTTTCTCCTGATCATTCGTTTTTTATGTCAATGTCAGTGATGGAATAGCATGGGATATTGAGGAACGGTTTCTTGTCTATGGACTTCTTGTAAGCGGGGGGGCACACTTAATTTTTTTATTCCGGTAACAAATGTAAAACGATTTCTATCGAAATTGAAATCCAATGAACTGTCAAGTTGCTATAACTTCTAAATCCTTGCATATTTGGAATTCCTTTTTAACGTATTACCTTACTGACTATTGCCACTAAAGGCTTCATTATTAACATTTTAAAATAATTTCAGCAGATATGTTTTATATGACTTTGAAAATTCAAACGGTTTTCGATCGAAATCGTTTTTTTTACATACCGGATTAATTTTAAATAAAATCTGTTTGGTGGGATTTGAACCTGGACTGTTTGAGTTTTTGTGCAGGAGTTCCAATAACTATACTACGCGCCTATGTGGTATGTGGAGAAGTTCCCAATGCTGAATTCCTATCAATATACCATGTGTTTAATAATTCGTTCGATATTAAAAATGCTTGTTTGTGCTAAAATCTAGTCTCAAAAATTTTATCTCTTAATTACAATCGAAAATATAAATTATATGTTACGTGCCGTTGCCTCTTTACCATATGCGGGTGCGTGGTATAGTGGTTAGAGCGCTCGCAGAAAAACTCAAACGGCATAGGTTGAAACTAGTAGTTAATAGCGAAAATCTACTTAGCGAAGGCACTCACTACAAACAACATGTATGGTTGGAGTAATTGCTGTTGATCTTTCAAGGCTGAAGGTATAACACTGGCCTTTGAATAATCAGTTCATAGCAATGTGTCTCATTCCTACGGCTCTTAATAGTATAAATATATGTTCTGTTGTCATAATGTACTGTCCTTTCCATAGAAAAAATTTCAATATAATGCACAGCATTAGTATGTATTAACCCTGAGTATTGGCTTCAATAAAAAAAATATGTTTTCCTATTACCAGCAATTATATTGAAAATTTAAAACCTGTCTTTATTTAATGACAGCCACTGTATTTCTATAGCAGAAGACTACCACATATTAATTCGAATAAATGTTTATGAGAATGCCTGTGTTAGTAAAGTTTTGTCCAACAGACAACTCATTTACACTTATCATGCCAAACTGTAATTAGGGAATTGTTTTACACACACACACACACACACACATACAATTTCGCATTCACATACTCGAACATTCAATTCACCATAAACAATATAGACAACAATTTCTATTTATTATTGCTAAGGCTGTATTTTTATTTTGTTGCTCCTCTTTGTAATAATAGAAGTGATAGTTGTAATAGAAGTGATAGTTGTTGGTGTGAATCACTGTTTTCAACTGTAATTGCTGAGTAATAGTATGAAAGATGTTGCTATAGAAGGGAACATAGGAGATGTGTGTGTATGCGTTTGTCTGAGAGTGTGCACATATATATAAGGAAGGTATAGAATAATGAGCCAACAAAACAATGAAGTGTGTAATGAGTAACTATTTAGTTGTTGCTATTTTCTTTAGAATGGATTTGGTTTTTTTTACTATTTTTATTTCAAAAGTGTTCTCGCTTGTGTGTTTACCGAGATAGATGTATCCAATGAACATACCAAAAGATTTATTTGTGGAAAACTGCAAAATATGGAGTGTGAAGTTAGAATTTAAGAAAATTAGCACGGAAAAAATTTAAAATCGATTTCAATTAAAAAATTTGTACTACCAATTAAATTATTTATTAGTTTTGCCCCTACAAACAATATTAATAATATCAATTAAATAATTAATAGTGTCAAACTTTTTCACAAAAAAAAATTTTTCACTTTAATTGGGACAATTAATCTTTTATTTAAAAATTCAGGCACGTTTTGATTAAATAAATTAATTGGTATAATTAAAAAAATAATTGACGCTGAAATTATAAACTGATTAGAAAATTAATTAGTAGAGCTAAAATTTTATTTGATCCCGCTGATTTAAAATGATAAAGATATTTTAAATGCAACCCCCAAATTTTCAAAAAAATTTAAAATTATATTAATTTTTTTATTAAAAATATACAACTAAAAACATAAATACGATAAATACGGAGATGAGTACATATTTAACCAATACGATAAATAAGAAATTAACCACTTATTATTATTCTTTATGCAAGTGCATATTTGATTTGTCTATTTAAAATTAAATAATAAGAGGAAATATTATTTATGTAAATATTTAATTATTGGAACTGAGGAAATTCTTGATTATAACGCACATTAATTCCTTTAAAAAATATGACCAGCGTTCATGTATTTTTCTTGCCATTTGAAACTGATTGAATATTTGTAAATATATGTATGAAGATATGTCTTCTTTATATTTTAATGTTAAACATTTATTAAAATTACGTAAATAACAATACGTATTCGAATTTAAATTCAAAAGTAATCATATATTGATTCTTTATATAACATATTACACAACACTAAGAGAAAAGAAAAAAACATACGCACAAACGTTTCTATTTTTATGCTTTTATTAAGAAATAAATTTTAATAATTAGAAATTTAATTGGACAAATTGAATTATACTTATTAATTTGTTAGTTGAAATTATTAAAAAAGAAAATTTTTTCTGTGTAGGTAAGAGCAAAAGTGATTTTAGCTAAATGGATCACTTTAGTTAGCTATTAAAGTGCAAGGGAAATAACAAAATCTAGGTAAACTTTAGATTATATTTGAGGAATATTTTTTTTTTCATAAAGTTACAAACTAATTTAATTGCTGTTTACTTCCTTTAACGTACGTTTTTCTTATTAAGTTTGTTTGTATATTTAAAATTTTTCCTTTTCGTAACATGCACAACAATACGTTTTTATTTGATTAAAATTTTTAACAAACATTCATTAAAGTTTATGTAAACGGAAACGGATGTTTTACATGGACTTCCTTGTTTAACACTATAACTGAGTATAAAGCATTTATTAAAAATTTTTCTATAAACATGAACTTTAATAATAACATAATTATTCACCCTTATTCTGCGTTTCGATTACGTTCCCGCATTCAGTTACGCTCGAATCGAAAATAGGTATTCTAAAAAAAAACCTAATCGAAAGAAAAAGAAGAAGAGAAGAGTATGTTCAAACCAGCTGCTTTATTATGAAACGTATGAAATAGAAACATAAAAATAAAAAAATTTTGTAAACAATGTAATTGCCAAACTATAAAAAATAAAATTTGATGAATAATAAATAAATAAAAATAAAATATTTTAGCTTTAGGTCGTTAAATTTTTTATTTAACAACTAATAAAGGTCAAATAAAAATTATCACATTTTTATTTAAAATAAAATATACTTAGGCTAACAGGAAAGATTGGCTGGCTCATCATCATCTTCTAATCTGAATCTAAATCACTAGATGGATGCTCCAGTTTTAACATTCGCAGCTTGATTTCTACCTTCTTTTTTAGCAATTCCTCTTTAATTTTATTGTGGCGCCGCTCTTCTTCTAACTGTTGTGCAGCAATGTCAGACTGCTTTTCTAAAGACCGATTTATGCGCTGTAAATGCGTAGACATCTCGTCATACCTTTTTAAAATGGTTACATTGAATTTCCTGACATAGTTGTGAATTTTTTTTTTGCTCTTTCAGCAAAGACGAAGTGTTTTCTTTTGTACTAAGCTGCTGACGCCTTTTTGAAGTAGTAGCTACATCAGCAAGATCTTCAGACCGAGCGGAAATATCCATTTCGGTAGGTCGCGTATCATCTGGCATCTCGCTGGCCACTCCAAAATCCACTGTACCGCTAATGCCACTTGTACTTGTTACCAAGCCCGTCAGCTGAATAACTTTTTCCTCAAGGTGGCTAATGCGCTGTAAGCGACAGTTGCCTTCTCCGGTGCTCATCATTTCCTTTTTGTTTGTTGTCAACTTGCGTTTTATATAACTTTTCTACTCAATCCACACCTTAAAAAATATTTTTAATATGCAATACATATGCAACTAAAACGTCATACTTTCTTCCATGCAGCGTCAGTTTTTATTGGTGGACCTAATGCGTTAAGTGCGCTTGCAACTTCTTCCCAGAATGCCTGTACTTCTTCCTTGGGACGCTTATGATACCCAGACGCAATATCATCCTTCGTTGCCATTAAACTCGCCAGCTTTTCATACTGCTCAGGTGTTGTGTTTTTTGACCTGAAATAAATTAAATAAAGCTTTAAGGTTAAAAAAAAACAAAATTTATTACAAAATAAATTTATAGCATTTTATACTCACATTTTATTTAATTATACACTTTTTTAACTACAAAAACAAAAATCGAAAAACTTTCCGTTAGTAAATAAACAACTTAAAAAAACGTAGCTACGATCGTAACGCAGAATACATACAATCGAAAAACAAATTGAATTGTTACGGGGAACGGAACGCAGAATACCAAATTTGCCAAACTGAGCAATTTACGATCCGAATCGAAACGCAGAATAAGGGTGATTATAAGAATGTTTTAAAACTTTCTTTCAAGATCTCAAAATGTGTAATTACAAGTAATTTAAGCAATTGACCCACATTTTTTCTAACAATGAGAATTATTTCGAGAAAAAAATAAGCAAACAAAAAGTAGACCACTTTTGCATTAGTTTTTCAGTTTTAGTTTTATGAAATGCTATTTCTTTTTGGTTTCATTATACCCCGTGGTAAAGGAAGTTTATTATTTTGCGTTACACACTTTCGTAGCCAGTAGTTTCTCTTCTGTTCTGTTCATTTCATTCTTTTTTTCTTTACTACACTCCCTTTGATGCTGCTACACTTCCGTTTCCTTTAGAATTTTTATTTTCAACTTTTCTTTTCTGCTGTCTTTAGATAAGGCTTTGCTGTAGATTTCATTTTTATTTTTTTCTAAAGCATGCATTTAAAAATTAAGAGATAAGCAGCCTCTATTGTATAGTCTGTTATGCTCTATATATTAGCGTTAGATAAAAAATAAGCCTGTTTAGACAGGCTTATATAAAAGTGTAACAATTAAGAGTGGCAGCTATTGAGGACACATACGTTTAAAATTGTTGCTATAAAAATGAAACGTTCTTTTTTTCCAACATACATTTTCTGTTTCATGTCTTTGTATTCTTTAAACTCTTAGGCCTAGAAAACTGTTACGAAAAGTTTAATTATTTTTGCAAAAAGCAAAACATCTTTAAAGCAAATTTAAGGCTTAAATAAATCCCACGAGAACTTCTGTTTGTTATACGTGGCAGCCTTTAATTAATTTTTAACTCAAATGCAACCACTAAAATAATAAAAATCAAAAGAGAAACATCATATGAAGGCCTAAGGGATTTTCAGGGTTTTTCGTTTTGTTATTTCAAAAGTCATTAAAATGTAAGAAAATAAATTTCTTTTGAACTTTTCACAAAATTTTTTTCTTCCTTATAGTTCATCTAAGCGTATACTCTTATTTATTTAATTCAGTATGCTTAGAGTGGAATATAGACCAGTAGTGCTGGCTAAAATGTTTTTTTTTTTTTTTGTAAATGTAATCACAGACTTATTCATTTTGTAGTAAATTTCCCTGACCAATTAAATAATTTATTTCCTATTATTATTTCTACTCTTTTTTATTTTCTTAAAGTTGTGGCCTTTTTTCTAAACACTTTTGTTTAGCAATTACAAATTTATTTACTATCTTTGCCACTTTGTGACATTTAATGTAATTGCATTTGGATAACAATTTGTAAAACTATACTTTAAATTAAAAAAAAAAAAACACATACAATATATACTTCTAGTTAAAACTAAATGTGTATTTGTCTTCTAAACATACAAAAACTGCTTGTAATGAACGTACTTAGACTGAAAAAAGTATGTTCGAGTATGTACTCGTATGTACATACATTTGAAGTAAATAAATTAAAAATGCAGGTTGTGTTGCAACGAAGCTATAATACTATTACAAGGTATTATAGAAAAAGGTAAGGATACTCGTATTTATTTTAAATTCGATACTTTCCTCCTTTTTAGTTTAGTTCGTCAGAGCAATAAAAAAAAACAAAAATATTATATTAGGGAATTCATTGTCAACCTTTACAATGGGCTAAAGAATAAAACGTTGAACATCTTCGTAGACAGTCAAGCTGCCTTACGGACTTTTGCTCGTGAGACATCTAAACTTGTCAAATATTGCTAAAATAGTAATAAATGAACTCAAAATATATCGCTAACATACTTAGATATCAGGCAATCAAGAAACTTACGTACAAAAAGGTGTCGTCTTGAGCTTACGAAACAACGTGTTGGTTTCAATGGACCAAATGAATTCAACAGATTACCAGAAACTATGAAAAATACTTCGGCATTATTAACATTTAAATACAAATTAAAAGAGAAATACTTCTAAGATAATAAAAATAAATATGAATCGGTGTCTTTGTAAACATATAAATACTTAGACATAAAATATTTGCTAAGCAATATAAGTAGTTGCCTTTTAGCTTCTATAAAACCAATTTGGCGCTGAGGCAATATATTAAATTGTATATCTGAAATAAATAACTGAAATAATATAGCAAAAAAAAAAAAAAAAAATTAATTAAAATTTTGAATTGTGTACCTGGATACTCCAGAATAATTGGCAATGAGGCTGCGGATACACTGGCTAGGAAGGGTTTCGTGATTCGTAGCTCTGCTGTACAAAATCGCTGTCTACTATCATTAACTTTATTATTAGCGAATATTTGGAACGCCCTAGTGTGTCCTAGACATACTAAGACTATGATTACTACAGAGTTTGAGTACAATTTGTTTTTTTAAGATCAATGCTCAGAAATGTAAATCCCTATTCATTCGTGCATTGTATTGGAATTGAGTTTTGATAGGATAGTTTTTTTGTTTTTTGTTGTAAGCGCGTTACAAATGAGAAGGAGACAATTTTTGCTGTCATTTTGATCACTCAAAAACCAGTGATCAATAGCACTTGCCTCATCTGTTGCAGCGTGTTGACTCTAGACAGCTGAGTATGTTTACTAGGCAGCTGTTATCTTCTCAGTAGGTGGCAATTTTTTCTCCTCACAATTCGTTTTTTAGATGGCAGGTAGTAGAGGGTGGAATGTCATGTGGCGGTTTACTATGGATGGACTTCTTGGTGGTTGGGGGAAGGGAACCTCTTTATTTTTTAATTTAATTTAATTTAATTTCAGACTGGCTGCTGTTCTTTAGGAAATCATTGGACCTGCTGAACGAATAGTAGCCTCGAATGGTCAGAATGGATCTTATAGGTTGTAATACCTTGTAATTGTGTGCGGTCTAAAGTGACTGAAGAAGCAAGCACATGCTTGATATTTAAGAAGAAAGGAGTCTTTATAAAAATCTTTAACATTTTTCCGTTATTAAAAAGATTTATATAATAAAAACAAAAGACTGTAAAATAAACATGTCGGGAGTTCCAACTTGAGATCTTAAATAAAAAAAAAAAAATAAAAAATAAATAAAAATTATAAAATTTTTTCTGCAAATATTAAAAAAATTATTTTTAAAATGAAATTGTTCATGTACCAGTTGCAAATTGTGAATAAATATTAAAATTTTAAATATTAATAAGCCCTATACACTTTTGGGCATATTTTTAATCATTTTGTTTTTAATTTTCTCACATGTCGTGATTAATGGAAATATTATTTTGATGAAAATGTTAATCTATAAAACCAAAAATATTGTGAAGATTTTTATTTAAATTTACTCTGTAAATGCGTTATAAATATCTTTTTGTTTCTATGTAACTAAGTTTTAGTATCTAAACCATTAGTATCGTTCAAAACGTCTTCTTTATATCTCTTATTTTATGTGTTGGGCGCTCACTAAACTAAAGTCTGGTACTCAAGTCAACTTATCAGGGGTTATGAAGGTAAACTACCTCCTTAAAGTATGTACTATGGTGTTTTTCTAAAGCCAGTCAAAAAATTTTCTTAAAAAATTTGAAATAAAAGTATTTTCAAATGATTCCGTTTTGTGTAAAAAAATCTCACCAGTTACGAACCACAAATATTTTATTAGTTTTGCCATCTAAATTCACTTTAAATCTTTAATGCTAATTTAAAACAAATTTTTTAAATCCCTTTAAAGTAGGCCGTTACAAATATACTGGCCAACTAACAATGCCTTTAAACGTGACGGTTTCTTCAGTTATATGTAGAAAATAATTTTAAAATGCCACTTACGAACTACATTAACAACTACAACTATTGCTAGATAAACACATACCTCTACTTACTATCTCTTACTCGCTCTATCTTTTAACTGAATTTTTTATAAAGTTTTTGCACAATAATTCTCAAAGTCTTATTGGCCTATAGCACACACGTGCCACAATTTGTTGTTACAGTATGGCAGTATGGCAATAACGAGCTGGCGTTTATGTTAAAGTTTAATAAAAAAGAAAACCCAAAACTGCACGGTGTGTGTCCTGTAGATAAAGCTACAACAAGAATAACTACAATATAAAATTTTTAAACATGTGACAAAACATTGTATGTCAAACACACAAATAGAAAGTAAGAGAAATTTTTATACTTCAAGTACGTGCGTTGTGATATAAATGAGCAACCATTCTGAAGTGTCAGAGTATGTGTGTTTATTGAAATATTTGTTTTTACTTTTTCTTTTTTTTCGTTTGTTAAAGTCTTGTTAAGCTGAAATTGTAATTGGCATTTAGTTAAGTTGGCTAAAACCAACATGGATAATTTAAATAAACCATGTATTATATAACAGGCAAGCTAGTATATCCTTTAATGTTTATGTGTGAAAACACAGGCCACGAAATTCGTGATAAGACATACACATATGAAAGCAACACATGCACAATTAAATTAAAACTAGAAATATCATCGTAATTTATAATTGGATGAAAAGAACTGAAACATTTTGAAATATTTATTATTGTAGAAAACTATTAAAATAATAATTAAAAATTATTTCAAATATTTTCTGAAATACTTTTTAATTATAAAATATAAAGTTTTCTTTAAAATTAATTGCGAATGCTAATGATTTGTGTAACTTGCATAAAATTTTTTCTAAAGAAAAGTATAAATGTTTAGTTATCCTTAAAATATGCTACATTTTTCTCTATTTTACTCTTTCCTTTATTACTACTTTAATAATCTCAATCCTTAACTTTTAGTATTACTTTAAAACAGGCAATAAAGTAAGAATTTTTAGGCCCCTAAAAATAGGCAAGGATTTCCGTTATTATTCTTATTGCCGTTGTAGCTGTGCTATAATCGTGTGCTTTTATAAAATCTGAAATTGTTTTTGGGGCATAGCTAAGCAGCCAAGGAAGGAACATAAAAAAGGCAAATACAAAAAAGAAATGTGGTTGGAAAATCCCAAAGGACAATAAACATCATCACAGCATTATGTGGAACATACAATATTTAAAAGAAAAGCCATCACTGCCTAAATACGGGATAGAAAATGAATATGTGAAAAGTTAAAACGTATAAACGAGTTTAAATCTCTGCAAAATCTTCTTATTCCTTTTTTTAAGCAAGTGTTTAAATATGCTTTAAATATGCCATAATTTTTTGTTTAAGGTTGTTTTGCAGCTAAAGATATCAGATACGATTAAAGTAAGTTTAAATCAAAGGTCTGCACACTCTTTCTCCTCTTCCCCTTATGTTTTTCTAGAACAGCACAATATACTCCATGACTAGAAGTGATATGCCGAGTGCTAGCTTTAAAAAAAAAAACACATTTTTGGTTGAGTAATGTTTCAAAGAATTCAATTAATATTATTGCTCCATGCCACTGGAGAGGCCGGAACAATTTTGTGGAACGGGACAGGGAGCTTGAAAGGGCAGACTGAGAAACAAATAGAACAAGGAGAGACTTTTCAAGCTTTTATTCGATAATTATGATAGGAGGATTAAAATCTCTAGAGTATATTAAGGACTCCTAACCGGTCACTGTAGATCCAATGAACACTGAAACAAAATAGAAATCCCTTCAAACGGTTATGCGGCATCTGTGACTGCAATCTAGTCATCAGGGCACATACTGGCCACTTGTGCATTATTGAGGCATAATAGGAAATGGTACCTCGGTGATTAGCAGATATCGAATAGGGAATTTGCTAAGATTGGCGCCAGTCGACGTTTTAAAATTCGTCAGAGTATAGCACTGTAATACCTCGTGTATTAATGAGTGGATGAACAAACCCCAAAAATATGCTATAACATTTTGTTTTGGGCTTTTTTGTAGACTAATATTTAGCTTTTCTCTAACTTACTTTAGTTTAGGGTTAAAAGAAATTATATTTTGTGTAGAAACTTTTATGCCGTGATAACTTTTTCCTTTGTACTCAAGTCTTATGTCTAATTTATGGCTTTTACTTCTTTTTATACAAAATAATGGAAATGCTGCATAAAAAAATGCCGTTTTATAGTTTTGGAGATCTTTTTAGCACACTGATTATTAAAATGAAAAATGGTTGAAGAATGAAAAAAAAAAAAGAAAATACTTATAAAAAATTGGCAATAAAATTAAGCTTTTGATATTAAAAAAATTCATGGTGTTACATTCAATGAACTTTAAGGTAAAACAATCTAAAAATTATCTTTAAGAATTAAAAAAAAAAAAAATTGGTTCCAGCCATAAACCTCAGTGTGTACATTTTCGAATGCCAAACATATAAATTTCTAAACTTTTAACTCATTTCGAGCAAAAGTTTGTATAAACAATTTTAGATGTA
Source organism: Metopia argyrocephala (assembly GCA_963576795.1). Lineage (NCBI taxonomy): Eukaryota > Metazoa > Arthropoda > Insecta > Diptera > Sarcophagidae > Metopia > Metopia argyrocephala. Next base: position 166,603,856 of record OY756208.1, on the reverse strand, counting down.
ATGCCATTGGGATCAGTTATTGTTACCATTTCTATGTATAAAAAAAATAAGTTTAAAATATAAGTAAAAATTCAATAATTTTTAGTTGGTTGATTTGTTTACATGACCATATTAAGCATCAACAACAACGTCTTGAGGGCCTGTGTTAACACTTAAGGTCACTTCATGAAACTGTGGAACATAAGGCCGTATGTATTAGGATATGCTATAGCGGAGACTTCGTGCTTGATAGAATCACTTTCCATCCCCTAACAATGATTAAGTAGATCAGGAAATGGTTAGTCGTAATTTTTTCTACCGCGTCAGTACTACTGTGATCATATGTTCATGGATCAATTATGTTACAGATAGAGGATCAAGATTTTTGAATTTATTGTCTTTATATCGTCGATGGAATTAAAGAACGCTGTAACTGACATAACCTTAATTGTTCACCAGAGCTAAAGAACTTTCATAAATATAGAACAAATACACTGGTATTTTTCATTTCGCAGACGGCGTAAGTGAATTTATTTTCATCGTAGAAATCTGGGACCTGGAACAATCGACGCGTATTTTTTTTTCAGATTAAAATGATGCAAAAAACGTATTTGCGATTTTTTGTCAGTTACAGCGTTCTTTAATTTCATTGACGATATATATTGTTCACTACTTTTCAGAACTAAACGTAAAACAAGACACTTCTTACAATTGTTGGAGTTTCAAAAATTCGAAGTAAAATAAAATTTGCAGAATAACTTAAGAGTTCAAAATTAATCTTTACTTAGCTTTCACACACGAAAGTGCTTTCATGAAAATTTCAACACATTCATGTGTTATGAAAAATGAATGGCAAAGTTATTGTATTTGAATAACTGTTATCATACAGTACGTATGAGTAACGTTTTTAAAATAAATATTAATCATACGCTCAGTACAACATTTGTTATGATTTCTTTTTGCTTTTGCCATTTTAATAATAAAAATTTATACAACACTAAGCAAATGCACAAAATTTTATTATTTAAGTACTTCTATAATAAACTAGCAAACTTTGTACAAAAGAAATACAACAGAAAGATTAAAAAAAATATAAAATGTTTTCTTTTTACAATATTTTGCAAAATCTATTGGTGACCCATACAAAGACTAAGAAAAAACCAACATGTGTCGGAGTAGACTTAAAGGCAAAGATTTATGGCCATAAATCAGCCAAAGGTTGGCTAAACGTACAAATCGTTGGTGGCTGCCTGCTTTGCCATTATCGTTAACTTAAAATCAAAACCAAATACTTTCAAAAAAAAACATTTATTTCAAAAGGAAAACATTTATTGGGAAAAATAAAAAATATTATATTCCTACCCTCCCATTTTATATTATTTTTTTTTTTTTTGAAAACCACCAAAAATTTAGCAAAAATAATAAAAACCGAATATGAGTTCGTCTTTGTTTCTTTTAAGCCAAATGGCAAGTAGCCACAGAAAATTTTTAAGGCAGCAAAATGTCTACGTTTTTTTGTTAAGTTGCTTGCTTTACTTAAAAATAAAAATAATAAAGTGGAAAGCAAGAAATTTTTGTAAAAATAAATAATTTCTTTATTATTTCAGTAATACTTTAATATAAAAAGTAAAAAATAAACTTTTTTTTGGCCTGAAGTCAAGGTTATTTACGTTTCACTGGTAAATCTAATTTTGAGAATTGACGTGAGACACTTATACAGACATATAGTCTTGAGTTTACCAATTGAATTACGTTAAGAAAAAAGCGAAAATATTAAAGAAATAAAAATATACGTTTTTTTCCATACAATATAACCAAGTAAATAAATTAAAATTTAGTGAAAGATAATTTTTTTTAATAATATACATCAGGTATGTAGTAATTTTTTTAAATAATTACAAACAATAGAATATTAAAAAATATTTTGTGTGCACACAGCACTGTCGATACTACAGTAGAAGGTGTTCTTATGAATTAAAAAGATTAGTGCCTACAATGGGCATATTCTTACGTAGTTGTAATCCTCTCATAGAGTAATTTTTTTTTGTAAGTGATGGTTCAGTAAAAGGCTCAATGCATTATACAGAGAATTCGTCCTTTAGCAGTACTGTACGTTTGTGAAACAATCTTTGCAAGAATGTTATTCCAGAAACCAATGATCAGGAGTACAACGCCACCTTCTGGGAAGATAACAGCTAGTCTACTGAAGACGCTAACGATTCACATTAAACATCCACCAACAGATGAGGAAATTGCTGTTTGATCATTCAAGGGTGAAGGTATAAAAATGACCCTTGAGTGGTCAAATTGACAGCAACTTGTCCCATCAACAAAAATAATAATTAATAATTACCAATAAGCTATTTTGTAAGGGACAAATTGTAAACAATCACTTACTCGTGGGCATCAATAATTCATGATTTTTATATGAAATGAGCCGCTAAAATGCAATAGAAACGCAAATTTGTTGCAACCAGTGAGCAAATATTATACAAAATCAAAAATAATACCTTACCCTATAGCATCTTTGTAAGCTTTAAGTTATGCAAATACAATATAATGCTTCCATTATTGGTTAAAATTTTATTTATTGCTTCCAAATTTGAAAAATTTTCTGCTGGGTATCTACAAAAAAAAACTCTATCTGTCAATCATCTTCACATTCCCATACAATGCACTGCATGAGTAGGGGTTTTCCCATGAGTATTGGTCTTAAAAAAAACATCATATTAAAAAGTTCGAATCAAATACCGACATTTATCCTACGTAACATAACATATTTTCTTGATACTGCACTATGCGTTAGACTCCTTCAAATGACATTCTGTAGTCACAACGGTCTAATGGTCTTTTCTTACTAAGGCATGAGCCCTGGGTTTAAACCCCAGCTCTGACATATTGACAAAAAAATATGAAAAAATATTTCTTTCGGCGACTACCTCTTAGCAGTCTTCTGGCAAAAGCTCCGAGAGTAACTGATTGCCATTAACAGGCTTCTCAAGTTGTAATGGCCAGTTATTATGTATGCATGTAGTAACTATTCCTGATATCAGAATACCAGCTTCGGTGGACCAAAATATCAAGTGCGTAAATCATATGCTTTACGCTTCTAAAGATACGTCAGAACAAACCAACACAATAGTCTCTGCAAGTGATTTTAAATACATTAGGTTTACCACTATACTCTTGCTAAATTTATGCAAAAAATTAAGCCGACTGTTTACACATCCGTATTTTAAGAAGTCTGGATAAAACAGTAGACTTTTACACTTTCCTCAATTCATAACATGACGGTATTTGTTGGTATGTGCTCCCAGACTTTACACTGCGAAATGAACAGTCTCTGCTGAATCGTTATATTAGAGTGAGACAGCAAATATATTCACTGTTTCTGTTGAAGTTAATTCTTAAGCCAATTTTGCGAGTTTAAATAGTCTTATTTTTTGTGGACGTCGTTACCATAATTTAGTTTTTTGAAGGGGGTCCATTGAATATAGTTTAACTTTACACATCGATGGCTTTGGTAGGAGCTATACTCCTAACTCTGCGTACACGCGATTTTAAATAGCCTCCAAGTTAACTGGCTGCAGGCTAATTTAAATCCTAATAAAATCTATTACCTATTTATATATATTAATTAAAAATATTATAGGTTTATAGAGGCCTTATTAAAGAGAATAAAATAAGACCTGTAATATGTTTTTTTATGAATACTGCAGTAAATTTATTTATAAAAATTTAAAAAAACTAAATAATATAGATTGTAGTCCTTAAAGTTGTTTTAGATGTCACATAATGTCAAAAGAGTGTTTTCAAAAGTTATTATATTAAGTAAGCTGAAATAAACATATAAAGCAAGATTATAGAGCGCCTTAAAATATGCAAATTTTTTAAAAGTATTTTTTTTTTGCAAATGTCCTACATAAGTAGAAATTGACTTTAAAATATTTTTTATGTAAATTATTTTTATATTATATAATTTTTATATTAAAATTAAAAAAAGTTGTTATCTTTGCGTTGGCTTTCTAATTTTAAAACAAAATTTCTTTTCCATTTCATTAAACCTCCATCTAATTTCCTTATAAGCAATAATTTCAAACAAGTACTACTTTTACGGTTACTGTTAATCACTAAAATCTATGGAAATTTCTCATTATCTTTTAGAGCGGAAAAGATATAGAAGAAAAGCTTTCTAGTTAAACACTTGAATATTATCAGCATTGTTGTTGTTTATTTTTATTTCTATTTTTATAAAATTTTCCTTTATTTTATTATCAACCAATTTCTTGTCTTTATAAAAAAAATATTTTCTTTATGTTTTATTAGGCTTTAAGAATTTAATTTTACAACACATTATGCCCACTATACAGTAGCAAAAGCAGCACAACAGCAAAACAATAACAAAAATATTATTACTGACCTTTGTCCTTAACCATACATAGGCCATCGTATGTGTGCATACCATACACATGTAGGTGTTAATAATGTTTTTATACTCGTATGTCTCTGTTATAAGAGTCTTAAAGAGGTCTGATATGTTTGTAAAACTGAGTATGTATGTGAGTATTTGAGGTGAGACAACTGCCTTTAAAAATTATTTAAAAATATACCAGAGATATATACGATATGTATAAGGTATGAGTGGTAGTTTGCTCTTTTTTGCTTTTTATTTTATTTTTCTGTTTTTTTCTGGGTTTTACTGCTAAGCTAAAAGGACACCTTTAACATCTTTTAGTGTTTTTTTTTATTCAACAATAGTAGTAAATATTTTTATCTCTCTCCAGGTCAATCCCTCATCCGTTTATTCACTATCGCTTTCTCTGTTTCTTTATAGTGTTTTTTCTTTCATTTACATACAATTTTTTTTTATTAAGGCTGCGAGACTAAGAGCCTTGTAATTTGTTTTTGTTTTTTGTTGTTGTTATTTTTGTACTCTGGAAATAAATGATGCTTATCTGTGAGGAATGAGTGTGTATTCGAGTGGCTAAGTGTCACAGAGTTCTTTTTTTATTTATGACCGTTATTTAAAAATAAATTTCAGATGAATTTTTTTTATTTTTCTTTTAAAATAATGAATTTCTCTTTACGAAAAATTTAATTATAAAAATATTTTGTGATTAATAAAGTTTACACGGCAGAAGTATAACATTTCTTAATATTTGTAAATAAAATAAATTCTAAAATATTAAAAACAATAAAAAATATAATATAACAGCATTATTAAGGCCGAAAGTTTAGTTGAAAATATCATCTGCTGTATTCGTTAAAAACTATTACAGGTTTGTAAAAGGCACAGAAATTTGCAAATTGCAAAATTTTAAATATTTTATTGAAATTTATTTCATTGTATGATTTTTGATAGTCTTAGGCCCATTTTAACAACTTGCCGACAGTTAAAGGTAATATTTTATCAGACAAAGAAATTGTATTTTGTTATTTCAAGTAAACTTTATCCTAAAGGTAAGGCAAGCTTCCCAATAACTTTATCGGTCACTTTTTAGGTAAAAGTTTATTTTTAATAACAAAGAGCTAGTTATCTGTATGATAAAATCCGGCACATTGTAATAATGGGGCTAAGACTATCAAAAATCATACAATAAAATAAATTTCAATAAGACCCTTAAGATCCTAATAAGGGTATTCTTATGAGAAGTAACATCCATACATACATATACATACATACATACATAATTGGCCATTACAACCCTGTGTTAGGGTTACGGCCTAGCTTCTCGCAGCACTCATGTTGTGTGTGTAAATTTTTATCCATGAGTTCAGGGACCTACAGTTTAATGTCGACTCTGAACGACAGATTTGAGAAACTTTTTATGGCAATCAATTACTCCCAGAGCTTTTGCCAGAAGACTGCTTAGAGGTAGTCGCCGAAAGAAATATTTTTTTCATATTTATTTTTTGATGTCAGAGCCTGGAGTCGATCCCAGCGCTCATGTCTTAGTAAGCCAACACACTAACCACTAGACCACGGTTACTGAGAGGTAGTAGCTAAAAGAAATAATAATAACATCCGCTAAGGAATATGTACAGTTCTGCTAGTGTCGGGAATTATTAGAAATCGTAATATATATATGTAGATCCAATAAATATTTCAATTTAGAATTCAAAACATTTTTAATAATTATGAAATTTATTTCAGTTATTTATACTTGAATGCCTTATAAAATAAGCACAATATTTAAGAGAAATATACTCATACAAGCAATCTTTATAACGTTTATATATGAATGGAGCACCCTGAACCACAAAAATTTTAAATTTTAAAATTTTTCATAAAAACAATGAACTTAACACTGATTAGTAAACAAAAGAAATTGAATAATCAAAATGATTTGAAATATATTATGGTAAGTTATAAAATATATGATTTATTGAGAAATACCATTTTGATTGCGGCAAACCAACAAATATTCATATGCTGCCACTTCCTGTAGAATTTTCTTATGCTGCAAAATTTTTCACAATGCTTACAGACTAATATTTTTAAAACTAGTTTTTAACAAATATTCCAGTATATGCAGCCATCCTTCTATTCCCAATTATTATAGACATTATTTCTTAAAATAGAACTTTTAATTGTTCAATGTCTATTGAAAGCCCCCGTTTTCTCTCAATTGTTCTCAAAGGAATTATCATCTAAACATGAGTCGCTTTTGAAATAGGGCGGACATGTTTTTTATCGCACTTACTATGAGTTCCGTAAATTTAAGCTGGAACTTTGTCTAGCACTCAAAATGCTTGCGAAACTGACTTCCGTTTCCTGTCTAGAAGCAGAAAGCGCTTCCTTTAAAGAGTTGCTATGCAAATTGAATTTATAGTATATTAAAAATTGAGATTCTAGAATAATAAATGTAGATGAACGTGTAAGAGAAAGCTTTGTAAATCAGTATTTGTTCCTAAATAAGTCTTTATCGAAAGAATTGGAAAGCCCTGTTTTAGTCATAGTTATCAGAAACTTTGCTTCCTTTATTGCTAGAAGCAAGGACTGTCGTAGTTAATAAATATTGAAGATCTATTATTTTTATTTAAAAAATTTCTATGTGATACTTGTCAAATAAACTCTTCAAAAAATAATAGTAAAACTATAAAAGAAAAGCAAACATGGATGTGGACGATATGTGGTTCCAACAGGATGGTGCCGCTTGATACGCAGCTAAAGGAACAATTGCTGCAAATTCAATAGCCGTGTTATCTCACGTGGTGTCGAAGTCAATTAGCCGCCAAGATCACGTGATTTGACACCGATGGACTTCTTTCTTTGAGGTTATTTGAAAGAAAAGGTGTACGTCGAAAAGCTAGCAATAATTCAAGAGCTAAAGGATGAGATAATTCGGTACATTATCAGCATAGAACCTCAATTATGCCTCAGCGACAGCGAAAATTTGAACCATTGGATGGAGGTATGCCGTCGATGTCGCAGGGATCATTTGACGGATATTTTGTTCCATACATAATTGAATCATACCAAGTTGTAATAATAAAAAGAAATGACAATAATTTCTTAAATAGTTTGTGTTTTATTCAAACTAGACATCGGCCTTCAAAATTTAACCACCATTAATTAGATCAAAGTTAACTGCAATGAATTTTTTGGTAATCAAAGAAGAAATGATGTCCGTGAAGGAATAGTACACTAGCCAAACTGAACAATTGTTTTCGACTCCAGCTACGGTAGTCTCATCAGAGTTCTTTGTGTCCTGTGTATATTCGAGACCAAACATCAACTATTTAACTCATACTTTTTTGGAAATCGCATACCGAAATTATTACCGTATGTACATACACTTGTATGAGTTAGTCGAAGTAAAGTCACACAACAGTTTCTATCATATTATCCTTTTCTTACCATCATTGCTGTTTTTGTATTTGTTGTCTTATTTGGATGAAACAGAATTACAATTAATTTTGTTTTTGCCCTTTTTATTTTACCTTATCTACGTTAGTCGACATCGATGATAAGTACGACTGTAGCCGTGGTGGTTAGAGCGCAGCGGAACAAAAATTAATTAAAAAATTGATCACTTTTCCTGGGGCTCGAACCCGAGCCTTCAGCACTTAATTTAACCACCATTTTTAATTTAATTTTAATTTTTTTTATTTAGTGCTAAATAGAATTTGTGATATATTTGTATACATAATCTGTGCATATTTCAATAAATTTGAATTAAAATAATTAAAATTAAATATTCAACTTACAATACTTACAATTTTGTGATGTAAAGCTGATAATTCACGTTCGGTAACACGACGACTGGCTGCTTCTCGGCGTCTCTGACGAAATTGACTATATTTATAGGCTAACATAACACCAGGTAAGGCCAAGGCCTCAAATGGTGATTTGCGACCAAAAGGCATATTTTTGTTTTTAGATTATTATTCTTTTGTTTTTCTTAAGCAACTTATTTGTTTATTAAAGAAATATTTAAAAATTGATAAAGTTTTTTAGTAGATTTTTGTTGTTGTTGATAATTTTCAAAATATTGCTTCAAAGGTTTTCAAATGATATTTTTTTTTTCTACTAATATTATTATTTGAGCTTTTATATTGTAAAATTTTAGTTAAGATTTTAATAAATTTTAATTAATTTGTTTTTTTTATTAATTTTATTTATTTATATTTTTTTAGTGTTTAATTGAATTACTTATTTATTATTTGAGCCTTTAGGTGATTTCATTCATTTTTTGTTGCAAAGTTTTATGTCTTGCCAACATTTTTCTCGTTTAAAACGTCTACGAGTAATTAACTTTTTTGTGTGTGTGTGTGTTTGTTTTGCTATCATTTAATCGTATGCCGGTTTTTTTAATAGCGCCTGTTTGCATGCTTTTAATTTTTATTCAATAGTCATGCTGGCTTTTTATACAATTTATTTGTAATAATTTTTATTTTCTTTTTGGTGTTTTCGTAGATAATTTTTTTATTATTAAGATATTAATGGCAGCAGTTTTTCTATTTTTTATTATTTCTTTTTATATTGAATTATGGAGCCATGCGATTGTTAGCTGTATTATATAAGATAAAAAAAAAAAAAAAATAAGTGAAAAAAGTAAAATTTTATTTTGTGGTCTTCTTCTTTAATAGATTTAATACTATTTTGACAAGAATAATACAGACATTTATTGCATTTTCATAATAATCCATGTACTGGCTAATAAACGAATATCATTTTATCTTTCTTCCTTGCTGTATTTCTGTGGCTGTGTTTTCTTTTTTCATAACACACAATGGAAACACCAATAATCCTACAAAGGTTTTGGAGGGGGTCGTGGTATAGTGGTTAAGGCGCTAGAACAAAAACACAAACGACCCAGGTTAAAATCCCAGCGAAGGAGAAAAATGAAAAAATTAAATTTTCGGTTTTTAAAAAATTATTGCATAATTTAAAAATAAGAGAACCCTTCCCTCGCTCCCTCCAAGAAGTCCATCTTGAACCAACAGAACCCTGATAATTCCAGTCTATTCCACCAGCAACGAATGATCAGGTGTATAGCGTCATCTTTTAGGAAGATAACAACTAACCTAAACTAACCCGGTGTGCAAAGTGGTTCTAATTTATGAGATTTTTTATATTATATAAAACTATTTTAATCAACCAAATTTTTTTAGTTAAGCTACGGTCACATTAGGCAAATATTTGATGAAAAAAACGTGACCAATATTTTTTTTTGGAAATATATTATGCAAATATTTCTCTTTATGCAAACATTTCTTCAAAAATTGTTTAAAAACGATATTAAAAAGAAGAAATATTTTTATATATAATTAACTAAACGTTAAAAAATGAAAAATTAAAAAATAAATATTTTCATAAAATAGTGGTTACGTTTTTTTCATCAAATATTTACACAATATGACCGTAGCTTAAGATTAATAAAGTATACATGGGTCTATTTCAAATTTACCAAATAATTGAAAAACCGTATGTTTAAGCAATTAAATTCTATTAAAATTTTTCATACCATTAAACGTATGAGTGTTATTAATTTAATAACTGAATGTGAAAACTTTAGCAGCATGTTTTTAGGAGTTCTCCGAAAAATAATAAAAACACACAATACGTGCAAAGCAACAAAAATACTGCATGACATACATACATACATACAAACATACGTAAGAGTATATTAAAATTCATCGGCAGGGAGAAAACTAGAGCGAGCACTAGAAAAGTGAGTCTCTCAACAACAAAAATGGTATTTGCATAACGTTATTTGTGTATATTTTGTATGTGCTTTAGTTTTTGTTATTGTAAATTTTATTGTACACATATTTATATGTATTTGTTAGAGTTGAAATAAAGAGTGTGTAAATAGTAATTTGCTTTGTAAGTTTTGTTAAAAGTTGCTGTTATTGAGGTATTAATGAATTTATTTGTTTTTGCTTTATTTACTTTACATGCTGTAATGTTTGTAAATGTGTCTCTTTTGTTATCAACGTATATGAAGAATTGCCTTTATTTTGGTATTTTTGTTGTTATTATTGTAATCACTCTCAAATATTTATGGTGTTGTTTTTTTATTAATTGAGTAATTCTGTTGTATGTTTTATGGTTATTGCTGTAGCTTTAATTATTCTTGTATTTGTATTCATTAGCCACTGTCTTTTTTTACCATATTTTTGCATATTTTTTAACTCACTTTTCTTTTGCTGATAATTTAAGTACGAATATAACAATTTGTAGTATTTTTTTAGTGCTATTTTCAAGAGTTAAAATATATTCGAGTAGAGTGAAGTGAAGTGCTGTTGTGTTTTAGTTTTTGCTTTATTTTTTTATTCCATTTCATTTGTTGTTTTCTTTTTTAATATTTTTTATCTTGATAGAGTAGCCAACCTTGACCCAACTCTGCTATTTTGGGAATTAATCATCATCGTGACGTTTTATTTGTCCCTTTTGTAAGGGGTTTGTACACATTTTATTTTTTTTATTTTTGTTGACTTTATTTCACTCTTTTATGTTTCTTTTTAATTTCGATTGGAATTGTTTTCTTTATTTGTATTTTCTTGCAAGTATTGTAATTTTCTTTTTGGTTATGGTTTTTGCATTGAATAGTTTAATTCCTGAATTTGTAACGAATAGTTTTGCTTTTATGATTTTTAAATTAAAAAGTGGGAGAAAAAAATGGAGTATTAAGGGTAAGGAGAAATATTGCAATTGAAATATTAAATTTTTTGTAGGAAAAACGTCTTTTTTTTAATTTGTAGGTAAAAATAGGAAACATTCTTCAAGAGTATTCCACGATCATGTACAGATAAATTCAATATCTTCTTGTGCTTATTTTACATACAGTTTTTATTTCATAAATCAAATATGTAATGTTTTCCTATTATTTAATACATTACTTGCTAGTCTTTAGAAAAAAGAAAATTATTTTCCTGTTCTGTGGGATAAACCGAGTTAACCAACATTCAAAGTTCAGCTATAATTGAAGGCGTATTTGAAGCATCGCACATGTAGCTGGAAACTTGAAATACCAGTTATCGCTTTGGTATACTTCCATTGTGATGCAGGCTCAATTTTTTATATTTTTATATTTTTTAGAAAAAAAGGTGTAATCCCCATATATAGTACATACATATATACAGATCGTCGATGGAATTAAACAACGATGTATCTGACAAAACCTCAAATGTTTACCAGAGCCAAAAAAACCTTTATGAAGGTAGAACAAAGATAATGGTATTTTTCATTTCGCAGACGGCGTAAGTGAATTTATTTTCATCGTAGAAATCTGGGACCTGGACCAATCGACGCGTATTTTTTTTTTTCTGATAAAAATAATGCAAAAAACGTATTTTCGATTTTTTGTCAGTTACAGCGTTCTTTAATTCAATTGACGATATGTACTCATAAATTGTAAATCTCAATGAGAGTCTCTTTGTAAATGACTGAACCGATTTCTTTAAAATTTGGAACATAGATAAACTGAATTAGCGAAAGTGCAGTACAGTATGTTTTTTTTTCTTTTTAAATTACACACGGGTGTGGTATCTCCCATATGAATTTAGTAATAAATTTTATATAATTTAAAAACTGTTAAAGTTAGAGTTTCTAAATTGGGTCTGAATGACTTTACAGTCAAAGCAAACCATCAGCCAGGAAATGGGCGTAGAACCTCCTAGAAGTTAAATATTGATTTTTTATATCTTTAGATCGGTTACAGCAAAATTATCTAGATTTGGTCTGAATAATTTAGTAGTCACTAAAAATTATCAGTCGAAAATAATGGACATATGATAGTTGTATGTATAGCAAAGCATGTCGGGTTTACGCTAGTAGGAGATAAATTTAACTTTTTGTTGTTACTTTCAAAAAACTAAGACTTTTTTATAAAAACAATTAATTTTAAAAAAGAATAAAAAAAGTATAATCACAATTGGCCATTACAACCTATTTTCAGAGTTACTGCTTCTCACAGATATTTTTTGAGTCAATTTTTATTCGTGAATACCAGGACGTACAGTTTAATGTTGACTCCGAACGACAAACTTGAAAAGCTTGTTAATGGCAATCAGTTACGCTCAGAATTTCAGGCAGAAAGAAATATTTTTCCATACTTTTTTTTAAGGATGTCACAGCTGAGATTTGAACCCGAAGTTCTCGTCTTCTAAGTCAACACATAACATACTACAAATCAAATAACATTTATGTCTTGACAATTCTTTTAAATTTGAACTGCACAAAAATGATAAATTTTTTTCGCCACTGGAAGGTATCAATTGGTTTCTAGAAAAGGATACACTAATTTAAAGTAATTGAAATTCAATGCGTTTTTTCAAACAAAAAGTAAAGATGAGTGTATCCTATAAAACTATAAAAAATTTAGGAGAAATGCTGAAAGCAAGATTATCATAAAAAAATATGTTTTTTCTTATAATTTTGTTGTAAAACATGCACTTTGCTGTTGTAGCCCAGTCAATTCAGAAGCGGATTTAGTGTGAAATGTATTGGTACAGGTAATGCCTGAGGCTTTTAGCATCAACTACATTATTGTTTTGAGTTATTTGTGAAAAAGAAACAGAAAAAACGCGATGTTTGAAGAGCGGTAAGAAATTTTTTGTACTGATATCTGCCGGAATGTCACCAAATCGTACCATGTATAACATGTATGGTTGACGATAAATGTTTAAGTTTAAGTTGCTATTTGCCGCCTAAAACGCAAGCTGTAACTAAAAAGAATGCTGTTCATTCGCCGACGTCTCATTTCTGAAGCGTGTTCCTTTCAGGCTAAAACGTTGTATTATAAAGGAGAAACTAAAAAGTAACTCTTGCAGGAAATAATAAAATCCCATATATACATATGAGATTTCGTTGCTATAGTATTGAAATCTATAAAACCAAAGCTATTATATCTCCTATATCTTAGTTTTTTATTTCTGGAAAAAAAAAATTTAAAAAAACCGTGTCGTTTTTTAACAAAATTTTTTGTTTTTTTTCTTTCATAAATTGATTTATTTATTATTTGTATATTGACTTTTCATCTTAAATACCTTTAAACTGTATGCTGATTTTAAGGTCTGCGATAGATTTGTTATTTCAGTACGTCACTACTCCTTTGAAGTGGCAAAATATAGATCTGAAGCTCAATATAAAGTTTAAAGTTATTTTTTAAAAACTAAAACTTAAAATAAATAAAATAACAAATCGCTTTATACGAAAAGTTTTGTATATAATTTTTGAGACATAAGTATTAACAGCAGAGATTGTAAAAGTTTTACGTCAATTTTTATGAATTTTAGAAACAGAATTAAATTTCTATATAATTTTAACGAAAATAATAAGAAATTATCTCCACATCAGAAAGAGGAGTTTGCTGACGAGTCTCCTAGGCAGATACGAAATATTCATGGAGACATGCTTATCCCCATAAACAATACATTTCAATATTAATATTATACTAATATCTTAAATAATCAAATAATTTCGATAATAAATGTATGACGGTCGCATAACTTAACATTTTAAGTTTCTGAAAATGAATCTCTTAGAGTGATATACCCTTCTTCAACAATTTTATTATTAACAAATATTTTTGAAAAATTTTCTTAAACCAAATTATGTGAGATACACCGAATATCAGTTTCGACGACCATTTGAGTTTTTGTAAAAACCCTTTTCCAAACATTTTTAAGCCTTGTTTATTTAACAAATAATCATTGTTCTACTAAAACAGTAAAGAAAGAGAAACAAAATTTGTCATAACCAAAGATGTTGTGGTCCGTTATAAACACACCAGACCAAGCTCATGACTCCAGTTGGGTGGAAATTAATGAGGCCATAACGTGATAAGCCAAATTTTCCAACTTCTGTTCACTATTTGTTTAAAACGGTTTTTGAAGTTACTTAACAAATATTTTTTTTATTTTAAACACACTTGTTTTCATACCATTTTTAAAATATTTTTAGTTGATTTTTTATTTTCACAGTTTATTGTTTTTGTAATATAAGCTTTAACGGCTGTATTTATAATGAAAAGTTAGTAGCTCGTTAGCATAAAGGAATAAAAACTGGTAAGTTTATTGCCCATTATAAGCTGATATTATTAAAACTTTCCATACCTTATATTTGATAACTGGTTGGAGAGTCCAAAAAATTAATGAACTCGTACATTCGTGTAAAAATATAAACGTAAAGAAATAACACACTTAGCTATTATGTTCAACGAGCTGCAAAATTTTATTTTTAAAGAATTAAAATTTTTTTATCCTGTAACTTGTTAGTAATATATTGCTTTTAAAATTTTTATTTTTCGCTTAATTTTATTTAAATTTTTATATATATTAAATTTTTACTATTACAGTTCTTTTTTAATAACGACGATTTAAGAATTTTAATAATATTTTATTTTATTTTTTTATTTTAATAATTTTCTATTTTTATTTATTTTATTTTTTATGATTGGTTTTTTCTTTTTTAAATGAATTTAAAATTATTATGGAGAATATAAGTAAATAATGCGACAAAAAAAGCTACAATTTTTACGTGAAATTTGTACACAGACTAGACCACTAATGACGCAGTTACCCACGCAAACGTACAAAGGAAGCGGTAGAGTTGATAGCCTCTTAAGCAACAACAACCGAATTACAACAACAGTATCATTTTCTAAATAGAAGACACTCGCACAAACACTGATAAAATGAGCAAAAAAAAAAGAAAACAGCATCCAGTTACTCTTTTAACATTAAAATGATACACAAGGCAACCCTAAGCTATGCTTTAAACTGAGAATAGAAAAGAAACAAAATGGAGTGAGAGAGAAAATTGAAGTATTAAAAATAGCGCCAACTTTATTTTTAACAAGTAATTTCCATGGCAACTAAAAGAGAAAATGCATCTCTTAACATTTTATGGCATTGAGATAAACAAAGAGCAGTAAACAAGAGTGAGTACCGATTAAAACGATTAAGGGATGATTTTCTTCTTAAATAAAAATAGAAAGAAAAACTAAAAATAACTTAAAAATAATATAAAAATTTTTTTAGAAAAATTCAAGTTTTTTTTTTCTTTTTAAAAATTTTCATTAAAAAAAAACCTTTAATTTTCAACAGCTATAACTACTTATGTATGTTGTTTAATGACTTATTTGCTGTAACATTTTTTTCTGTAACTTTTTTTTATCAAATAAGCGACGGCATTTTTCCTATTCAATAATTTCATTTTCTTTAGAATAAGTTTTTGGTGGCTTGTAATCAAATTGACTTGAATTTCATTATTGCGTGAGTAATTATTTTATATTTTTGGCATTTTCTTGTGTTATTAATTAAATTTATTTGCTTTACAAACATGTTAATCTTACAAATTATTGTTTTTTTTTCTAAAAAAAGGAAAACAACACACAAAACTTCATTTTCAAAAACACTTCTACACACACGCCACGCAAATTCGCAACAAATTCATTTAAATATTAAAATTTGACACACACGACCGCTTGTTTACAGGCAAAAACTTAAACTGAAGTATGAAATTAAAGAAAACAGAAAAACAGCAATTTTTGCAAAAACAACACAAATAAATTCGATAAGCAAACACACAAATACAACCTTAAATGTACCTGCAAATATGACAACAAAAAAATACAGGGAAATTTTTTTTCTAAACAAAAAAGAAATTACTCATACTTTTAAATATAACAGTATAAAATAAATGTAAACAGAGTGTAAAAAACAATTATTTACAAAACCAAATAAGTGAGAGAGAAAAAAAGAGAAAAACGCAGAGAGAAAAAGATTTCATAAAAACACGTTGCCTTTGGTTTTTTTTATTTCTTTTGTTTTTATTTTTTTTACTCAAGCATAAGAATGTAAACAAATAATAAACACATATTTACATACGTCTACACAGTTAGTAATCTCATCTGCACTAAACATGGCTGCTGTTACTGTAAACAAAAGTTACAGTGTTTTTTATAGGGTTGACAGTGTGCTGATATGAGATTCTTTAAAAGTTATATCTAAAATGCTATTTTCGAAAAATAACTCATAAAAATTACAAAATAAAAAAAAAAATAAAAAAAAAAAAAAAAAAATATGAATAAAGAGCTTCAAATATATTAAACGTTTTTTGGCCTGCTTTATTCCAATAACATACAGACCTACATACATACATATGTTCAAATGTATTTCTATATAAATTTAAAACTATTAGAACTGTTTTTATAAAAAAAACCAAGTACTCTAACTTTTAATATTTGAAACAATATTGTCTAAAAATAATAAAAATAATATACATATATAACAAGCAGATTTTTAAATACATGTTCCAATAAAAATACCAATTTAAAAACAAAATTTATTTAAAATTAATACATTTTTTTACGTACAAAAATTTATACCAAAAAAAATATGTATATGGTTGGTTCGTAAACCTTACCGCCCTACAAGAACGTTAATTATCATCATACGCGCCGTTTTAAAAATACAAAAAAGCATACTTTTAGACGTTCCTAATTTGTTTTGTTTATTTTAAGAAAAAAATATTTCGCAGAATATAGAGATCGATCTCTTTTGTCATACATACATACATAATTAGCCATTACAACTCTGTGTCAGGGTTACGGCCTAACTTCTCGAAGCACCCATGTAGTGTGTGTTAATTTTTAATCAATGAGTACCGCGACTTACAGTTTAAAGTCGACTCCGAACTAAAGACTTGAAAAGCTTGTTCATGCCAACCAGTTACTCTTAGAGTTTTTGTCAGAAGACGGCTAAGTGGTAGTCTTGTCATTGAGTACAAAAATCAAATAAACATAAGATGAATAAGCTGTGCGCCAGCATTGGTGTAGTTTGAAATATTAAGGTCCAACGAGTATAATCGATTGGCTAAATCGTACGTATAAGTAAGAATGCACCAGCGTAAAACTCTAAACAATTTGAATAAAAAGGTAAAATTGAAACTGATCTTCTGAAAATGGATATTGGGTATTCAAAGTACTTGCAAATATATTGCGATCAAGGCTAAATACGTTTCTAAATGAGTTACATTTGGAGGGTGCGTGGTATAGTGGTTACAGCGCTTGCACAAAAATTCAAACGACCCAGATTCAAATCCCAACAAAGGTGAAAAATGAAAAAAATTAGTTTGTTGTTTTTTCAACAATTATAACTTAAAAATAAGAGATCCCCCCTCCTTCCAAGAAGACTATATATAAAGAAACCACTCTCCGACATTTCACACTATTCCAGTTTAACCAATGGCAACAAAAAACGAATGATGAGGAGAAATGCGTCACCTATTGGGAAGTAGTAGATAACAGCTAAACCTACTTAGCGAAGGCACTAACCACACAATCAACATGCAACGATGAGACAATTCTGTTGGTCATTCAAGTGTGCAGGTATAACACTGACTTTTGAATGATCAATTCACAGCAACTTGTCTCATTCCTAAAGCACTAAATATTAATATATAGGAAAAAATATATACTGTCCTTTCAAAAAAATTCCAATGCAATGCACAGCATTTAGTAGGGGTTAGGTATTGGTCTCAAATAAAAAAAAAATTTATTGTCAAAAAATCGAAAATTTCTGTAAACTCTTCATTCAACTTTTTTACTCGTATATCAGTACCCAAAGATGTAAACATTCTCCTTATGTATAATGTACTCGTATATATATAAAGTGTCTTATTCAAGATTTTAATAGCTTATAAAATACTTTATAGTTCTATAAGCAAATACGTTATAAATTTCTTTAGCGATGTTGTAATATTTTTTAATTATTACTTTATAACTCAAAATTAAATAGGGTGCCTTAGTGTACTCGTATAATATAAAAAACTTTAATTAAACTCTGACTAAGGTCGAAAACTAGTTCAGCTCCGCTAGTAATATACATTAGGGTGTGCCGATTTTTAGCGACATAAAAAAATTGCCCAAGTAATAAGAAAAATCGTATTGTAGGGATCAAGATCAGAAACTTTTCACGAGGAAATTTAGTTTTAAAATTAATTCTAATGTTCCTTATTTTGGCCCAAAGTCAAATAATTAAAAATCCCACTTTGACCCATTTCAAGTGCCCGCATCGAGTCTAAATGTATGACCGACCACCCACTAACTTTGAAGTATAATTTTTAATTAATTTTTATAGTTAACATAAATAACAATAAGAGGGCGTATACTTTATATTTATTTTAAAACAAAAAAAATTTGGCATTGGTGTAATTTTGGAAATTTACCATATTTAACAATTTCTAGTGCCAAAAATGATGAATTTGTCAAATTTTTGTACGGTGACTCCCCAGGGAGGTTCCAGGTGGTATGCCACTAGCATGGGTGGGTCGATACTTCAAACTTAGTGTGGGTCGGTCATACATTTATGGCGTTTTTATTTTCTACCAAAAAATGTTGTCTTTCATATATTTTTCTCTCTCATCTTGGCAAAATATTCCTTATAAAAAAAATCCTTTATAGCAACAATTAAAAATTTCGGTTACAATAAACCGAGATCGAAAAAGAATGTATAGCATCCTACACTTATTTGTAGAAACGAAAACGCCATTAGGCTTGAATGGGGGATGTGAAATGGGTCAAAATTGGATTTTAAAAATTTTACCTTTGGATCAAAAGAAGGAATATAACAATTCATTTTAGAGAGGCAAAGTTTTTTTATTTTGATCCCTAGAATACAATTTTCTTATCATTCCGGAGATTTTTAAATCCACCTGCCCTAATATTCATATTCCTGAACGGATGTTAATTCTTATAAAAAAATAGCAGTTTTAGGATCTTCAGACCAACATGATAATTGTACAATAAATTTAAATTTTTATAATTCATTTCATTTTAATTTGCCCCAGATTTTTGTATTTTATTATTTGATTTAAATAATATTATGCATTTTAATTGTTAAACAGTAATGAAAAATTTAATTCGTCTTTTAAAAGGCTGAAATATTTAATGCAGCTGAACTATAAACAAACCCTCTTATCTACTTAAATAAAAACATAAATACTTAACAAGCGCTCAATGGCAATCCGTACGCAAAAATATACAAAAAACATATTTACACATACACACATACTGAAACACTCATAGACAAAGTAAAAATATCTAAAAATAAAAATTGAAACAAAAAGAAAAAATAAATGAAAACAAAAATAGATAACAAGAAATAGCAGTACACATTCATATCTAAAATATTGACAAAAGACTGAAGAATAGAAGTATAAAAATAAACAAACGCATAGACATACACACATAAGTAAGAAAAAGAAAAGCTTTAAAACAAAACATGATTTCAAGTCTATATATAAAACACAAGAAAGCACTTATACATTTAAAAATTACACACAAAATTAAACACAAGCACATACACATATGTTTACATTTCTAAATAGCCAACAACATCTATACAGAGATCAATATGCGTATAATAGAGATGTTGCAATAAGAAAATTTCTTTAAAATCTGTACTAAAATACATATACACACAAACAAATAATATACGCTTGGTAAACATTCAAAAGAAGGTATATGTATGTATGCGAGACTCGACAAGGTCACACAAACCTTCTCTAAACAAAAAAAGAAAAAAAAATGTATTATAAACACAACAGAGAATATATGTATTTTCAAACAAACAAAGCATCTCTTCGTTTAAAGGGTAGGATGCTTAGCTTAAAGTATAAACAAAAATAATAAACAAGTGTGTGTACGTCAGAAATCCTTTTCGTAACCCTCAGTAAATTTCATATATAAAACTCGTTAAGTTTAGCAGTGAAAATTGTTGTATTTGGTTTTGTTTCTTCTCTTACTTACTAAAAAATAATCAGCTGTTTAAGTATAATAATTTTTAAAGAATATGTGCTCTCTTGTTTGCTCAATTCTGATAATTCTGTTTTGTTTTATTTGTGCCGTAGTGTATGTGGCTGTGTTTTGTAAACATTTTTTTATTTCTTATTTTTTTTTATTTTGTATGTTTCTTTCTTTCCTTTCTTTTTCTGTTTAAATTTTATTTATGGCCCAATTAGTGACGTCAATAGCTATTAAGAGCATTCTCTTGTGTCGGCAATTTGTTTTGTAACTGTAGTGCAGGAATTTTTGTTTTTAATACTCGTTTATATTGAGAGAGAGAGACATAAAAATATATTTAAGAGAACTTTTGTAATTTAAGCTTTCTCTAGGGTTGGAAAAAAATTAGTGTTTCAAGATACGGAAAGTTATTTGAAAACTTATGAAGTTAAATTTATTGTTTAAAATACCGCATAAAATTAAATTAAATTAAAAAAATTTATTTTGTAAAAAAAAGTTGATAATTTTATTAAAATACAAAATAGAGTTACATCTTACAAAGAGAAGAAATATATTAGTTTTTTTTTACCATGCAATACTACTTATATATATCTGTGGCAATTTGGAAGAGTAGCTTAAGTCGAAAATTGAAGTTTTGAGATATCATCAATTTTGTGTAATTTTTATTCTGTATGTTTTTTGCGAATAATTTATGAGTTAATATATTGGTAACATGTTCATTAGAGAAGAAGGATGAATATTTTAAAAAAATATGATTTATTTTAGAAGATTTTACGCTTTTTCTACTTAAGCGATTTTTCGAAACTGAAATCTGCGTTGGACAGGTCCTTAAGTAACTTAAGCGCTTCTGTTGAAATAAAAAGTACGTATTGTGTAGTTTTAAGTAAACATAAGAGGATTTATTCAAGAACTTACATTCACTTAAGATAACTGTATACAAGAATCACATGTTATTAAAAAAACTAATGTAAATATAAGTTATATGATAAATCGAAAATCTGAATATGTAAACAAATCTATGTGTACATAAGTTGTTTTGTTAAATGCATTATTGATTTAAAAAACTTAGGCTAAAAAGTAAACGTACATAACATTGATAAAAAATAGAATTTTTCAAAACGGACTAAACACATTTAAGCGCCTTTGCTTCTGTAATGCCCCAAACGCCTTAACTCAATTCTCTCTTATGTCGACTTAAGCTACTCTTCCAAATTGCCACAGATATAAATGTTGAATGGTTTGACTTCATTTCAAAATGGTTTATTAGGCACTTATTTGAAAATACGAGTAAAAAACGTTAGATGTGACCATGAATTTTGATTGCTTAAAAATTCAATTATTACAACTAAGCTGTTTTCTCAGATTTTAAGCTGCGTAAGCGAGTTAAAATGACAGGCTTTTGAAAAAGTGCTAAGAATTGTATGTTGACGAAAAACTTGGTGGCGAAAAGGCTATTTCTCACAATAGAGGAAAGTAGCGAAGTTTTAAAGCAATAAAACCAACTTCGAAGTCGATTCGAAACTATCTGTAAGACATTTCACACTCAAAATAAATGAATACTTAATGCAGGGATTTGCAATAAAAGAATCATTTCCAATTAAGGCAAAGACAGTTTCATCTATTTACAAGAGAAGTTAAAGCCTTTTTTTGGCAGCCGCTTAAAAATGTTTTATAAATATTTCATTCTCTTAGCCGAGTCTATCATTGCCTCTTCAAAACAAAACTTTTTTTCTTGGTCCAACTAACTTGATTGTATATCCGTGTTTTAATATTTTGTGGCGTATGAGTGACATTATAGTGTAAATTAAATATCACTCATACGCTACATTACGGCTTACGGAACTTGTTATGCTTGTGAAAATAATGTTTTAAACCAGGAGCCCTTTTCTGTTGAAACAGGCTGGGCATTAGAATATATAAAATTAATATGTTTAGAGGTAATACGCATGAAACTTTTAAATTACAATAAGCGTTCAAGAATTGTATTCGTAACCAAAAAGTCCTAAATCAAGTTTATAAATTCTTAGCGATAGAGTTTAAGCTTAGTAAAGTTACAGAATTGGCTAAAAGAAATGTTTTTCATTGTATCCACGTAAAGCCGAACACACTTCGGCGCTTAAGGAGTATTGCTAACTTTTATAGATATTCTATATGTATATATTTTTTGAGGTCTAGTAGTTTGTGCGGTGGTTATGTGTTCGACTCTAGATCGTGTTGTGTTACACTAAAACGAGCATATGGTCTTAGTTACTCACCTCGACGTAGTTAGAATATTATATTTATATTATATTGCTATTTAAATAAATAAAAAATTACTAATATATAGACATTTTTCGTTTGTTTTTTCTTTGTTATTAGCAATGATTTTCTATTACTTTTAGTAGATAGTAAAAACTTTTAAAACGCACAAACCACTGAAATAAAAATCTTTATGTTGTAAAAACACCCATTATATTTTTGTAAGATTAAAAATTGCCTTTCAATGATATTTAAGTAGAATTTATCTTCTTTTTGTTTTAGGTACTGTAGAGAATGGTAAGTTTCAACAATTTTAAGTGCATTGCAATACTTTTCTTCTTTTAGTCTTTGTAATGGTATTTTTACGTAAAGAATATATTTTTTTATTCAGACCAATACTTAGGGGTAAACCTGTACTGAAGCTGTGTATTGTCTTGGAGTTTTTTTGGAAAGGACAGTTTATTTTATTTTCCTATAATACTCTATTAAGCGCCTAAGGAATGAGACAAATTGCTGTGAATTGATCATTCGAAGGCTAGTGTTATACCTTAACCTTGATTAATCAACAGAATGTAGATTATGTGTGGTGAGTGCCTTCCCTAAGTGGGTTTAACTGTTATTTCTGCTACTTCCCAATAGGTGGCGCTTTCCTCCTCATGATTTGATTTATTGTTATCAATGGTTAAGGTGGAATAGAGTGGAATGTCAGGGAGCGGTTTTTTGTATATGGACTTCTTCTTAATTATTTTTCAATTTAGAAAACTGCAAACTAACTTTTTAATTTTTTACATATGCTGGGATTTTAACCAGGGCCGTTTGAGTTTTTATGCAAGCGCTCTAACCACTATACCACGCACTTAAGATATGTGTGCTAATATATAACTAATAGCCTGTTTCCAGAAGACGAATGGTTTAAAACATTCCTCTTTTTATATGTGAAACAACAACAAACCACTCAAATTTTTGAGTGTTTTTCATATAAAAAGACGAACGTCTTTAACCATTCGTCTTCTGAAAATAGGCTATAAAATTATCAATATTGCTGTTCAAAACTAACCAGTTGTTAAGTAGGGGTTAATGAGAGCTGTGTTGTATTGTATATTCTATGTTGAAAATACAAAGCCTCATAAAGTTATCAAGCTGGTTACAGCTCGTTAATAGAATTGGCTGTAGTGATTGTTATATTTGTCATAGAAAATTTGATCACAAACTAAATTTTTATTCATACTGTTTATTTGATCGAAACACTTGATAGATATATAAAATTTGAACTAAAGAAAGTGAAAACGTTAAACCAAATTTACTTGATAAAATATTTAAAGTTATGATGAATATTAGCAAAGTTTGGCTTAAAAGAAAAATTGTCAAATAATAGATTTTTTACACCGATTCACTCTTTATAATTAAACAATAAACAAAAAATTTATTATTTTATATCACAGTTTTTTTCTTCTAGCTCTTCAGAATTTTACGTGACATTAGATTTTAATATTGAAAAAATATTTGTAATTACAAACAAGTAATTTTAACAAAGAAATGTTACTTAAGAAACAGGATGATAAGACAAATAAATGTGAAGAACAATAAAAAAGAAAATAGGTCATTATTCATCTCCCAAGGCACAATGGGAATTAATTACAAAGAATATACGAGTATACTTATATAAAAGAAAAACTCATAATAAATTAATTGTTAATAAAAACTTACAGAAAATTAATTTCGAAAATAATCAATTGTAAAGAAAATAAATTGAAATCATAATACAGAGCCCTTCTATTAAACCATTCATCTATATTAAAGATGCTTTTGTTCTGGCAAAAAATGTAATATATTTTCGCTTTGGTTCTCTACAGGCTTTTCATTGTGTTCTCTTAATAAATACAACATTAGCCAAAAAAGAAAAAAGTTGTTCTAATTAAGTGTCAAATGTTTAGGGTTTTTGTCTTTAACATTTGTAATGATTCTTAGCATTTGAAAAGGCCACATTAGGGCAGCAAAACTTATAAATATTTTTTAATATTCTTATTCAAGAAAAATATAATTAAACGAACTTTTATAATTTAGTTTCGCTGAAAAAAATGTGTAACATTTGTTTTTTTATAACTTTTTGAAACATTTAAATACGTATTTACGCTCATTTTATATGCTAACAAGTTGGTGACCCAATTTCATCAAATTTCATGTGTTAATAAATCATATGTATCCCTGGATTTTCAAAAGAGGGCAAGTGCGACAAGAAAATTATTACATACTTACACATACATTCCTATGAAATTTAAGTTTTATTCTTGTCACTCTTAAGTTATCATAAAAATGTGTTGAGATTTCAAATATCAAGAGCAGAGGGAATTCACAAAAATAATGGAAAACGTTAATCTTGGTAATGGAAAATGTTTTCATTAGAGTGTAAAAGTTAAGTATGTTGATTGATATATTTCTTGGAACAAAAAAAAAAACTAAATAAATGAAAAGTTTTTAAGAAAATTAGACAAGGAATAGATTTAATGAAAATTGACAACTAGAAATATAAATATTTAATTGAAATAGAGTAGCAAGTAATCATAAAGTATTTTTCAGGATAATAAATAAAATATCACGTTAAATGGAAAAGGAAAATCTTAAAATAAAAAAAAAAAATCTTTAAAGACAATTTCTACTCAGGCAAGCTATAAAAGAAAATTAAATTTTATTATATTGCCTATGTTATCCTGTTTTTATACGATTTCCTTTTGTATAAATTTACATTAAAACGGTTGATAATAATAAATTTGCGTTTTCTTTACAGAGTTTTGAACTCAGATTTCTAAACTATATATCAACTATGTCAATGCAACATACAATGATACAGAATTCGCTTACAAATTATGCACAAAACTGTACTGTATAGGATGTTTGTATAAGTGTATTAAAAATTATATTAATGTTTTCAGATTTTATGGAATTATAGATTTTGTTGTTTATATCCCTAAAATATACAGGTAGTCAGACGGGATGGTATACTTCTTTGTTTACTTACAATTTTTTAAATGAAAGGGATCATATTGATTAATATTTTTTTAATGTCGGCAATTATGTAAGAAATACAATATCAGATAAATGTCCGCTTCTGTTAGCCTGACAAATGCGAGCAGTTTTGAGCACATCTTTTATTACATTCTCACAAATTTCAAGTGGTTTTATTGACTTCATAACAAATATTTTTTTTTTTTGTGTTTTTGTAGCCTTTCTGGCTTGTTTGCGTAAACCTCGCTTTTCAGATATCTCAACAAAAAGGAGTCCGGAGCAGTAAAATCAGGCGACCGTGAAGGCCAATCAACATCACCGTTCCTCGAACCAACTTATTGTGGAAAGAGGTCTCGCAGTTATTCCATTGTAATCATGACTGATGCGATGTAGCACCGTCTTGTTGAAGCCATATGTCATTCAAGCCCAAAGCATGCAGTCGTGGCGTTAAAAAGTTTTCAATTATATCACCATAAAGCTCCACATTGACAGTTACCGTTTCAAAAAAGTAAGGACCAATATTTCTTCCTGACCAAATTGTACACCAGACAGTCACTTTTAATGGATGCAAAGATGACTGACAAATACCTTGAGGGTTTTCCCTTACCCAGAACTGACTATTATGTTTATTCACATATTCATTCAAATGAAAATTTGCCTCGTCACTCATTATGATTTTTTTATGAAAATCGGGCTTGTCATGGACGAGCTGTAGCATCCTATTTACATATATACGGCGGCGTAAATGGTCTTCTGGAAGAAACTCTTGTGACAACTGAATCTTAAATAGAAACAAATGCATATCTTTGTGCAAAATTGTTGCCAAAGTTGTTCTTTGAAGACCAACTTCCCGAGCACGGCATCGAATTGAAGTTGATTGATTGTTTTGAGCACCTTTTTAAACAGCAGTAATGTTTTCAGTCGATCTTACAATACGCTATGATCCATGCTTGGGCCTATCAGCTACAGTCCTTCTTTCTTCGAAATCATTTACTTCATGATAAATAGTGCGTTTTGTTGGCACCTTCTTTCTCTCAAAAATTTTAGGTAACTTTCTCATCGTCATAGTAATCGATGATTGATTTTGATAAAATATTTTAACGATTAAAACACGTTGGTTTACCACGCCTCCACTACACGACTGCCAATTATGAACTCTCAAGACTAATGTTAACCAAAATGACTACAAAACAAAGTAGTATACCTTCCTAGCGGACAGCCTGTAGTTATTGTGTCTTGTGCAAAATCTAATGATGTACAGATTTGAAAATAATTTCAAAATGTCATAGTTTTTGCTATTGAAAACCTACCAGTAATAGTTTTTCTAAAAGAGAATTTTTTAATATTTAAAATTTTATTGCTGTAGCTTAAGTAGCGTCGTAGTTGTTTCTATCTCAAATAGTGAATGAACAGGTACGCCCTTTTTTCTTTTTTGTATAGTCGATCTATCAAATTATTATATAAATTTATTATTATTATATAGCACGCCCTCTTTTACAATTCTTTTGTTTATTTTTAAGTTTAAAGTATTTTTTTTTTGTTTGTGAACCCATTTTTGATTTAAATTATAATAATTCTTAAATTCTCCTTCTCTTATCTATTGAAATTTACCCTTAAAGTAGACTATAAAATAGTTGATTCAGTTTATTTAGCCCCATTTAAACTTTTCATACATCAAACAATAGTTTGCTCCCCTTCTCTATTTTCTATCTGTCATTTGTCAAACATTCTTAAATGTTTTATGGAGGGCATTAGAAAAGTTCTTAAATTGAAGATGATGTTTTATCTTCTTCTTCGTTTTCCAATTTTCTAGTTGTTATTGTAAATGTTATAGAACTTATGGAAAGAAAAAGAAAAAAGAAATTGGTAACAACAAAATTTTATACACGTAAAATTGGTAAAATTGCCAAAGAATAGTTCTAAAGCTTAATATGAAGCACAAAATGTAATGGTGAGAATAAAGGCGGGTGCGGAGGGACAAATTGTTTGAAAATACAATAGAAAAAACAGTTATTTTTTGCGAACAAAAAAAAAAAAAAAATACAAACAGAACATAAAAGGAAAGAGTACAATGCAAACTATTGAAATTCAATTTATATGTTTAACTACCACTATAAAATATAAACTGGCATGTAAACTTACATGTAAATGTAACAAATAAATACATACACACACAGACATACTTAGTTACACACATAAATGTTTTTTCTAAGGAACAGTGTGGATAATAAAAGTAAAGATATAATTGTAGGCATTCATCTATAACTTTTTTTTACTACAGCATTTGGATAAAAAGATTTTTTTTACACATGAATAAACGGAAACGTATGAGTGATACTATTGAACGAATTACATATTACTTATACGTTCATACTCACTCTGGTACGTGAACAACGTCACATAAAATTTGTTGCCCAATGTTCTTTGAACATAATTTTGTAAAAATGAAAAACTAAAGTTCTGTATGAAAATTGTGTTCAAAACAAAAGCATTTTTTTTATTAAACAGAGAAAATGATATTTGCCAGTGGCCACTTCTAGAACTACTTCTAGAACACTTTTACCAAAACTTATGTCGATTAGTTTGCACATTCCTTGAAGACTTTCAGAGATTAGAGCTTATTAACATAGACTGGTGACTTAAAAAAAGAACATCAGAAGAAGATAAGATAGATAAAACTAGACAATGTTCAATGCTTGTGCAAATTACCTTCGTGGGCATTTAAAACATCTGCCAATACATCCCTCTGAAATTTACTTTTAGGACGTCTTTTGTTTAATACTTCTAAAATCACAGGATTTCTAGTCCTTATTCGTCAAGCTTAAAGAGAAGAAAATTACTAAGCACACAAGGCTTTGTAGCGCTCTTTGTTAACAACAATCTTTTGTATTAAAATGTTTTTTGAAAAAAATAAGTAACTATGACGCCTCCAGCTTTAATGCGATCCCACACTGTTTAATGGGGGGTTTAATGGCTCTTATGGTTCGAAAAGGGGAACTATTACCCGACGCAGATGTTAATGGATCACGGATATTTGAGAAAATATCTGCACCCAACACAAAAGTGTGACTCCCCTTTCTGCATTTACAAGGTGAAAGAAGATGTAATTGACGATGCAGAGCACACCATTTTCGACTGCCGGCACTGGCATTGCTATCGAGCGGAACTGGTGTCCGAAGTTGGAAGATAAGCGGTCGAAAATGTAGTTGATATTATGACTACAAACATGGCGAATTGGACCACCATTATAAGATACTTCGAACGTATCCTAAGACGAAAACAGAAGGACCTTGAGGCATTTGAAAGTGCGGGTCCTGGGCGCAGGACAACCCAGACGGAACTGGCAACCGTGCCAAAAAGGGGTCCACCTTGAAATAATGCGAATGTGGTTTCGAGTTGGTATTCTTCCCCTGGTGAGGAGACAAGTAGGGTTTTAAGTCGTTATACCCTTTTGGGCGAGTCCGACATATCATAAGAGGTGACGACCTCCGCGAAAGCATAAAGCTTTTGTTCCTTCAGAAACGCTTTAATTAGATCAAAGTTAATTGCAATGAATTTTTTTTGTAATCAAAGGAGAAATGATCTCCGTGAAGGAATAGTACACTAGACAAACTGTACAATTGTTTTCGACTGTAGCTACGGTAGTCTCATCAGAGTTCATTGTGTCCTGTGCATATTCAAGACCAAACATCAACTATTTAACTCACACTTTTCAAGAAATCACATACTGAAATTATTTTCTGTATGTAGATGCCTTCAGCATCTAGCATAAAGCTTTTTCCCTGTTTTGCGCACAAAAAAATGACTCTTATGGCGTTTTTTCTTTAATAAAATGAAAAAGATGGAAATGACAATAGTCTCTTTTATCTGCTTTAAATGAAATGTTGTCATAATCATGGTAAAGATTAGGTATTCCTTGAGCTTTCATTACATATTCTTGATGTTCAACAACTAGCAGCTGATACCCTATCTGTACTTTGTAAAGCAATATCTTCAAGTCTTTGACTATTATGGGTTATAAAGACAGTCAATTGATAGCCAATTAAATACTTAGGATGTGGATACTCCATGGTTTTCTGTGCCATTTTTAGGTACAGCCCAACATTTTTTTTTAGCAAAATGGCTCATGTTGTTCCTTTACCTTTTAGGCTAGAGCTAAACATTCTAGTTGATGCCCAACGACCGGGAATTCGACGTCTAAGTATTTACAACAGATTTATTTTCAAAATTTTAAATTTAATTTTAATTTGTTATGCTTTTAAGTTTAAACCACAACTATATACCATCGTTATTTCATAAATACTTTAAGATACCCAGTCGACACTTGAAGAACTGTTTCTTTTATTTTTTCAGAAACCATCTCGCCGCGTCTTCTTTGAGTGTGTTTAGTAAACAAAACTAATTTAAACAAAAAAGTCGAAAATGACTAATGGCGTTTTCGTTTCTACAAAAATGTGTAACATTTTATTATTATATTACATAAAAGTAGGATGTTATACATTCTTTTTTGATCTCGTTTTATTGTAATCGACATATTTAATTGTTGATATAAAGGATCATTTTTAAAAAACGTAATATTTTGTCAAAATGAAAGAGAAAAATATATGAAAGGCAAAAGTTTATTGGTAGAAACGAACGACATTACATTTTCGGTTAAAAAGAAATCTAAAATATTTTTGAAAATTTTACTAAAAATTTTAAATAAATCATTAGCATCAAAGCGTGCAAAACTAACTTTAAAAGGCGACAAAAATCACTCACCAAAAAGAATCGCTGATAAAATAACATTTTCTTTCTAAGAACTGGAAATTTTTTTAAAATTTCGCAAAATGCTTATTGGGAAACGGTCTGTTTGTGTGCCAGAATGTCAATGTATTTATTTTATATGAAATTTTATTGCTTGCGGTTGCATATTTGAACACATACATTTAGACACAAATACTTACATAAATTAAAAAACATGTTTCTGTAGTGGTTTTGTAATAAGTTTTTTTTTTCAATTATTTTGTTGTTATACTTATATATGCAACTTTTTTAAATACTCGTAATATTAATATTGAAATTTTAAACAGACTAGAGGTAGGTAGGAGCTGAAAGTAGTAGAAAAATTGTAAATTGTTTTAAAATAAATATTTTCTATGTATGACAATAGTTTGTGTTTGTAACAGAAGTTTTTAGGGAATATTTTTTTCTGCCAAAAAAGTTTAAATAAAAAATAAAAATACTTAAAAAAGGCAACAGAAGAAAAGAAGAATCCTATAAAAAGTAAAAACTTTTCTTTAAAATTGTATTTAATATTCAACATAAAATTACTCTTAGTTTTTATGCTCAACATTTTAATTAATTTTGTTTTTTTTTTTTTTATTTTACTGTAAAACTTAATTTTTTCTATTTTTTTGTTCCAAAAACTTTTTTTTTCGTTCCTTAAACAGGCTGCAAAGTCAGTTTTTTCTTTGGTTTCTTTCCTGGGTTTGCTTGATTCAGCATAAGTTTTAAATAATTTTAGATCTTTCAATGGGTGCAAAATAACATTCATTTACTTTTACTTTTTTTTATATTCTTTTGCAATCCTGCTAATTTAAAGGAACTTCTTTGTTATTTTGTTACTTTTTTACAACATTTTATTCTTTTTATGAACTTTCATGAACTTTTAAGGATACAAGAGTTTAAATTCAATTAATACGCCAAGTTAAGAAAATTATAAAGTTTCTTTGCTTTAAATGGCTTATCCAAAAGGAACTGACTGGATATCATACAGATAAATTTGCAGGCTGATCGCTCACTAAAGCAGGAGTCATAACTCAACCATATTTCGTGCAACAACAATGTTATGACAAAAACTTGATTTCATACATACATACATAACTGGCCTTTACAACCCTGTGTCAGGATTACGGCCTAGCTTCTCGCAGTACTCATGTTGTGTGTGTAAATTTTTATCCATGAGTACCGGGACCTACAGTTTAATGTCGACTCCGAACGACAGAATTGAGAAGCTTGTTCATGGTAATTAATAATTCTCAGAGCTTTTGCGAGAAGACTGCTAAGAGGTAGGCGCCGAAAGAAATATTTTTTTCATATTTCTTTTTTTTAAGATGTCAGAGCCTGGTATCGAACCTAGGACCCTTGTCTTAGTAAGCCAGCACACTAACCACTAGACCAAGGCGACTACAAAAAAAAACTTGATTTCGATCTAAATTAATTGGGTTCGAGAAAGGTGACAGAAAGTGCCACTCGACATACCCTATACCTAACAGGCAGGAAATGCCGTAGTATAGCAGGTAGTGTGTTGTAGTGCTGTCAAGGTAGTGTAATGGCTACCGAGTATCAAATATTTGTATTATGTTTCGGGTACTCAATACTTAAAAATAATACCCTTGACTTATATAAAATAAAAACACTACCGCTGTGGTCTGATATTGAGTGTTGGCTTACTGAGACGATAGCGCCGGGTTCAAATCTCAGCTCTGGCATCTTGAAGCAAAAGACATTTGAAAAAATTATTTCTTTCGGCGACTACCTCTCAGCAGTCTTTTGGCTTGCGCTCTGGGAGTGATTGATTGCCATGAAAAAGCTTTTCAAATCCGCTGTTCGGAGACGACTTTATACTGCAGGCCCCGGTACTCATGGATAAAAATTAACATACACAACATGAGTGCTGCGAGAAGCATAACCCTGACACAGGGTTGTAATGGCCAATTATGTATGTATGTAATACCTTAAGAGATGTATTTTTTCTCTGAAGTTATATGGAAAATTTAAATTTTAACGCCCAAAACAAAATTCTGTCTAAAAAGACAATACTTTATAAAATTCGGCATTTCTAAGCGGCTAAGCTGCGCCGCTCAGGAATAGAACTTATTTAAATTTTTAGTTTATTTCTGAGCAGCGAAGTATAAACAGAGGAAAAGTGAGTGTGGAGCTTATAATTTCATCTGTACAAAGCCGACCGCTATTACGGCAAGATAGATTACGAAATTTTAAAAATAAAAATATGGCATTTTAACAAATAACCACACTAACCGCCCTGAAATGACGCTCAAACTCACCGCTCTACCACTAATTGTGTATCCTCGTAATGAAAGATAGCAGAATTTGACATCACTCGTGTGTTGGCTTACTAGACGACAATTCCGGATTCAAACCCTAGCTCTGACATCTTGAAAGAAAAAAATATGAAAAAATGTTTCCTTCTGTAAAACGATATTTTAGTGAGATAAGAACAGACTGCAAAACGGTCAGATAAGAAACGTTATTAGAGTAGTCATCGTCTCTATTGAACATAAAGCATGTTGTTCGTTTCACCAGAAAAAACAAAAATTATGCCCACTGGGCATCCATAAACATATTGAATAGACCCTGCTTTTATATTCTTTAAAAAAAAATACCAATTATAACGTTTTCATTTTTTAACAAAACATATCCTGCTCATTATCATTATTTGTGCTGGTCTTTCTCATTGAAAAGTTTTTCAATAACAGATGCAGTAACAAATGCATTTTAAAGACCATATGACACAAGTTGATAAATTATTAAACACATATTAAAGTGGAATGTATGTACGAGTGAATGTAAAAAAGTGAGAAAAACTTTTTCTTTCCATAAAGTGTCAAAATGAATTTGTCATATTACATGTTAATGCTTTTCTGACTTTGCTGACTGACGGCGAAACAAAAACAAACTAAAGGCAAAAGTGAATCACATTTGTTTTTTAAGGGAAACTTTAGTAATTTATACCCTCATACATATGTCTATGCTTTTACAGGTAGTCAGTCATATATGAATACATTAAAGTTCCCTTTAAATGGATAAAACAAAAACCTACAGCGTTTACGTTGTTTAAAACTAAAATTAAATACATTTTTTTTTAAATTTTTTCTACGATTTTATAAATAAAATATGTATGTATGCATGCACATAAATGTATAATTTGTTTTTTATTTATACTTTTTTACTTTTTTTTCCTACTTTTCATTATAAATTTAACTGAACAAAACTTTTGTAGTTTGTAGTGAATAATTTCTGTGTTAATATTTCATTTCTTTCAACACCAGATTTCTCTTATGTGTTTGAAGGGCCGGGGTATACATTTGGTGGGATGCAGTTGTGCATGAGAGTGCTTTTGGCTTAAATGAAACATAATAATAAAAGGAAACATTCAAACGGGAAATTACTATGGCACTATGGGCTAAAAAAATTATGGTTTAAGCAATTTTTTTTCTGATTATAAAACTCTTGGGTTAAAATGCTTTATGCTAAAGGCTAAAAACTGTATCTATAAAAACATTTATTTTACATATGTAAGTTAACAAATTAAGTACATTTAGTATAGTAGTAGAGGACACGGTTAACTGATTGGGTTGTAAGATTAAAGAAAAAAATCAGAGCATTGGTAAAAATGATTAAAATATTATTTTCAGTATTCTGGTCCCTATATTATCTATTGCAACTGTACTGTTGTCTTTTAGAGATTGTGGCACCGCATAAATCTAAATATTAAAACAAAAATTTTCTGCAGCATCTTTTGCCGTTTTAGGCAGTTGAGCAGCATTTACTAAGAAATATCCCAGAGGCTGAATCAAGGAGAACAACAACAATTCATCTTCAATATCATTATGTTCTTTTATTCCTTCTCCAATTTAAAGGTTACTGTGCGGGCTTTTTGGGGTTGATTACTGTTGGAATATTTAATGGTGAAGTCATAACACTGGCCATTGAATCAATCAACAGCAATCGATTTCCTTACGGTTCGTCTTTTTTTAAGTAGGACTTTTATTTGTTTCTGATTGATATCGTTTCCCCTACCCCTCATATTTTTCTAGACCAACAAAATGTTCACTATCCCCTGAGTGAAGGCCTTAATAAAACAAGTTCTTTACGTTTTTACCACCTTTGTTTTTATGACACAAAAAAACGTTTAAATTGTCGACCAGGGTTATTATCCTTAAAAAAGAAAAATTAAGTTTCGCTGAGATCAAAAACACAGTATGCCAATGTTTGCACAAATCTACTGTGTGTTGGGACAAACTTTGATGATTTATACTTCTATTTTTTTAAGACCAATACCCCTACTCATGCAGTGCATTGTGTTGGAATTTGAAGACAGATAGATAGATTTTTCTTTTTCAATTTTCAGTAAGCGCCTTATGTCAATGAGACAAGTTGCTGTCAATTGATAACTCACCCTTGAATGATCAACAGTAATTGACCCATCTGTGGTCACCTCTGACATCTTAAAAAAAAAAGAAATATGAAAAAATTATTTCTTTATTGCATGTTCTCTGCCTTACTCTTCCTGCTTCCACTTCGGGAACCTTTACCAATTTATGTAACAAAAAATAAAAGTTAACTCCATATATGAAAATGTCATAGACTCACTCTATTAGGCTTCTGCTGTTGCATCTAATTTGATTAAATTTTATGTTCGAATTCTTTTCTTTAATTTTTCTGCTTGTGGATTTTTTTTTTTAATATTTGCTCCTACTCTCCTTAGGTAATATCGATTCAACTCGACAATAGAAAATTGTTAGTTTTAGGCAACAGATAATCACTGATGATATTCCCTTGTAATTTTCAAGGATTAAGAAAGCAGTCGCCGTGGTCTAGTGGTTAGTGTGTTGGCTTACTAAGACATGAGCCCTGGGTTCGACACCCAGCTCTGACATCTTAAAAAAAAAAGAAATATGAAAAAAATATTTCTTTCGGCGCCTACCTCTCAGCAGTCTTCTGGCAAGAGCTCTGAGAGTAATTAATTGCCATGAACAAGCTTCTCAAGTCTGTCGTTCGGAGTCGACATTAAACTGTAGGTCCCGGTACTCATAGATAAAAATTTACACACACAACGTGAGTGCTGCGAGAAGCTAGGCCGTAATCCTAACACAGGGTTGTAAAGGCCAGTTATGTATGTATGTAAGAAAACAGTAAGAGCCTATTAATAGTGGTGAATTTTTGTGTTGTCACAGGGGTGTCGTGTTGCATTGAGATCGATAACACCTTAAAGAGTAGGTGGTATTCTTTTTCCTCATTTTATTTAAAATCCGAAAAAGTTTATTAATTTCTTATGGTTTGATGAAAGTAGTGTATAAAATATAACTTTTAAGAATCATTAGTTTTATAAGCATCTTCTGTTTTTGTTTTTGAAAAAAGCCTAGACAATATAAGTTTTAGTTGCCAACTTTTGTCAATGTAATCTAATTTTTTATATTCAATAATAGTCTTTTTTATTTATTCTTTATTTTTTTATTTTGCTTTTTTATTTTCTATATTTTAATTTAATTGTATATCTTAAATATGTTTGAACATTCTTAAACATGAACATGCCATTATCATGTTCCAACATGTAAGAGTTTATGCACCATTCAAAGACAACTTAACAATGCGTGACAACTAAACAAACAGTAAAAAACGAAAAAAAAATTTTGTGAAAATATAAATATGTACTGGTATATACATATCGTCGCAAGAATTAAAGAACGCTGTAACTGACAAAACATTTAATGTTCACCAGAGCCAAAAAACCTGCATGAAAGTAGAACAAAGACACTGGTA
Organism: Metopia argyrocephala; assembly: GCA_963576795.1. Taxonomy (NCBI): domain Eukaryota; kingdom Metazoa; phylum Arthropoda; class Insecta; order Diptera; family Sarcophagidae; genus Metopia; species Metopia argyrocephala. The sequence goes on along the minus strand of OY756208.1, from coordinate 166,567,830 downwards.
TTTTTCAAAACGCAGACGGCGTAAGTGAATTTCTTTTCATCGTAGAAATCTGGGACCGAAACCAATCGACGCGTATTTTTTTTTTTTTTGATAAAAATGATGCAAAAACGTATTTTTGATTTTTTGCCAGTTACAGCGTTCTTTAATTCTTGCGACGATATATAGTACTGGTCTTTGTAATGGCATTTGCATGGAAAGTTATGGCAGTGAGGGGGAATAAATATTTGTAAAAATTTTTAAATCCTTAAAAATTGCTACAAAACATATACTTCTTCCTCACTAGTGTTGGCATGGTCCATACCACTACCATGACCAGCAGTAAAAGTTTATTGAAACTCCAAACAAATGGTTGCAATTTTCAAAAAATGCATTTTTAAATTGAAAAAGAAAAGAACAACACAAAAAGAAAAAAACCGAACAGAACAACAAAATTGATTTACGAGTATGCTTGTGTGTATGTATTGGTTTTTTTCTAAGGAAAAATAAAAAAAAACAAGAATACATGGAAAAGTTGATTGTGCATTTGGTTAGTGAACTTAACAATTATACACTTTGAAATATGTAGTAGACAAAAGTAAATGACTGAGTTTTAGCAAGACTGCCTGGCTGCAGGAATAGCACTGGCCAAGAGAAAGTAAAAAATATAAAATTCTTAACAAACTGCGAAATATTCTGTTCCCTACAAATACACGCAGATGGAACCTTTTTTTTCTTTGCATGAGCCATTAAATATATACAGTTATTGTGTGTATAAAACATGGCAAACGGATATCCGTTTGCGTGCCAAATGTCTGATTGTTTGCAAACACATACACACACATAAAGTTTTCCTTTTTAATTTGCAGTATTTTAAAAATAAAATGTCTTAACAATGTTGAAAGAGTTTTTTTTAAATAAAAATATTTTACAGGAAATTATTCGAAAACAATAAATTCTTTTTGAAAACTTTATTGTTTTTTTATTGAGAAGAAACTTTAAAATAACATTTGTTTTGTGTTAACAAAACCCTGAAGAACTTTAATTAGTTTGTTGAACCATGTTTTGAACTGTGAAAATTAGAGGGATCTGTTTTAGTGCAATTAATTAAACTACTTCTTGGGAATTATAATACCAGTAGCAGCTTACAAGGGCGGGCCTTGGATAGGTAATTAATACCCTCAAAGAAACCAAAAAAAAAAAAAATAACTCAAGATTTAAGACACGAAATTTCGTCTATTAGTATTTACATAGACAAGCTGCATTATTTAACGCTCTTAATTTCAACATAATCAAGATGAAAGGTCTTCCACACTGTATTCATGTCGAATAGCTATGAATTATATTTTTTAAGGAACCGAAGCAATACAACTACTGTTCAGTGTTATTCTTTTCTGAGAAAATATGTATATTTGCTTATTAGCTAAATCAAACAAGATAAATGATAGTTCTGGAAGACGAAACTCAGTTTGTGTTTTATCACCATTTGGAGAGCATTTAAAACGTTTAACAAGAGACAAAGGTCTTAGTGAAATTTGAATAAGCTTCCTGCAGATAAGAATATAAACCATTTGATTATTGTAGAGGAAATGCACAGGCCGATGAAATCTTTCCGCGCAACTAATCTAATCTTGATCAATTTCTTCTAATCCGTATTTATGCCGAACAGCTATAAGTTTTAATTTTTTAAGGAACCGAAGGAATAAAATTACTGTTGAGTGTTGTCCGTGTACCAAAGTCTTGTCTATAAAAATATTCAGATTTGCTTATTAGCAATATCAATAAACTTCGAATAAATTTCCTGGAGATAAGAATATAATCCACTTTGTAATTAAAGGTACTTTGGAATGCATGGTTTATCTACATTATGATTATTGTAGAGAAAGACCAAAGGTCGATATAAAACCTACCACGTAACTAATCCGTTTTATGAAATTTGACACTGACCTTTTTGATCAAATATCTGAGAAGTGAAGAGAGATTACTTACTCAAACCACTTACTATAAGTCGAGATTAGGTGATAAATTTTTTGAAAACAATTTTCCAACCACAAATACTATAAAAATAATCCGATACCAAAAAAAAATGTTATTTACTTTTTGAGCTTATTTTTTGTCAGAAAAATTAATTACGTGAGCTCTACTTTACTCTACTTCGTTATATTCCCATAGAACAGAGTAACTTTAGTTTGATGCGATGTGGGCTTGTATCGCACAAGTTTTTACAATAGATTTAAGTTAACAGTGCTCGATATCTTTTTGCAGAAAGTTTTCAATACAAGAATTTAATAATCTCCTAAGGAGTCTCTTAAGCAGAGACTAAATGGCCATAGAGACATGCCTGTCCTCATAAGCAATACTCTTCAGAAAGTTATAATTATTTTAGCCCATTAACGCCCAAGAACAATTTTTAAAATTCAATATTTATTACTAGATTAAAACAAGATTTTTTACAGTACAGTAAAAGAAAAAAACCAAAAAAAATATTCTGAGTTGTGTTTTTTCAGATGCACTAAGCTTAGTACAACAGCACTTAATATGCTATAGCTCACAAAATTCTATACGAACTAAACCGTTTTATATTGCTTTTATTATAATGTGATGTTATCAAGTAAATAAACTGCTATTTAACGTTCTTCAAAGTTAACTGATATAAAATAAACTACTAAAATGGAGATTCCTAGATAACTAGCCAAAATGGAGATTCCCATAATTGAAATTTTTCAACTATGATGTACAACAGCTACGTGGATGTTGCATGTACTCTTATTGACTGATTAAAAGCGTTTCCCGAGTAAAAAACTCCATTTTATAATTTTTACTTGAACTTTACTTTACTATATATAGTACAGCGGGCGGAAATGGGTTAAACGATTTCTAGGGAAAATAATTCTTTTTGGAATATTTTTTATAAAAATGTTTTTGCAATATTTTGTACAAAAAGTCAATTACGTACGCACGCACGAATTATTCTCTATATTTCTTTTTTTTATTAAAATATTAAAACAATTATATCTCCCTCAGTTAATTGTGGCATATTATTGTTTTTTTTTTTGTTTGCAAATATTTAATCTTTAAAATCTCATAGTTTTCCGAAAGCAAATTTAATATTGTTTGTGAGGTTCATGCCAACGAAAATTGTAGTTTTCTACTCAAAAAAAAGGGGTTTTAAAAAAAAAAAGAGAAAAGTCTTATCCTTTTTCTGCAAATGCCTATTTAATTTTTTACTTTAAAACTGTAATAAAAGAAAAATCACATTTTTTTTTAACAGAGCCAACAAATTCAATCATAAATTAAGTTTTTATGTTTGCTTAGTATTTTTTTTATTCCACAAAAATAGTGTTTTTATCTGTTTTATGCAAAAGTACATACATAATTCCATAACATAATTATATACATAAATTATATCGCATGTGTGTTTATTCATCATTTGAAGATTTTTTTCATACAAAAACGAATATTAAAGCAACAAAAAAAATAAATTAATTTGAAAGTCCCGCATAAATTAAACTGTTGTGTTAAATATAATACATCGTGATTACACTGTTTAATTTTTGAGCGCCGCCTTAATGCCTGCTAAAGTTTATTTATGTTTTGGCACAGTGATTAAGTGGTAAAAAAATTTTGTTGTTATTTCTATAACAAAATGTAATCAAGAGAAATATTTTAAAGCGCAATAGCGCAATTTTTTTATAGGACACTTTTCCACAAAAATTATTTCATAAATTTTTAATTCTGGTTTTTTGACCTTTATTATTTAATGTAAAGAAATTCTTAAGCTCAAGGTCTATTTTTAAATAAAAATCTTTTATTTTATTATCGACGCTACACGCAGAAGTAGCGAAATACCGAGTTTGGGAATTTCTTTACATTAAATAATAAAGAAAATTGTTTATTAAAAATTGTTTTTCATATTAATTATGGAAAATTTAATTTTTTAAGATATCGTATATAATTTTAAATAGAAAACTTTACGATAGCCATAACATAAGATAGAAAATTTATGGATTAACAAATTTTTCAGTAGAATTTTATATGGCAAGTTTTTGATAACAATAATTTTTAAAAGAAACCTTAAGCTATATTTACACCACCAAAGCTCTCAACTGAGTTTTATGTCATAAGCGCACTCAGATAGAGTTAGACCGTTTAATTTCAAATCTAATTTAATTTGTATTGTTTTTGCCTGATCTCAGTTGAAAATAGAACATTATCTATTTTCACAATTATTGCCGTCTAAGTTGTAACTATTATAATCTGTTATAATCAGATGAGAACTTAGGTGGTGTAAATATATAGCTTAAGCGGTAAATTCACTCGAATTCGCTTTCCGCAACATACATAAATAAATGTTTTTTAACAATTTTTCATTTACTTCAAGGCTACATAAAACAATTTTATGGAGAATATTGTAAGGAAGATAAATTTTATAAATTTTTCTTTAGAAAAGTTTTTTGTAGCAATTATTTCTATAAAAAATTTTCGATAACACTAGAGTATTATATACTGATTCTGATTTTTCCTAACAACAATTATCTTTCTAAAACTGTTTGTCGATAACACTGTTTTGAAGAAAAAAAATTTTTTTTTAATTTATTTTCTTAACCACTGTGTCTAAATTAATACATCTGTATGTGTATAGTATATTCGCAATGCCTGTGGGTCTGCCTATATATATGGATACGTATTGTAAGCGTGAGTATGAGTATGTATGTGAATACCATAAAAATCAACAAATACTGACGAGCCTCTTGACGTGTTTAGTGTGTTTTGTTTTTGTTATTTTTGTCTATGTATTGTATGTAAGTGTATGAAGTGTTTGATACATACCCCTCTCTATGACTTGGTTTTGTCTATATAATGTTGTTATTTTTTTGTATTTTTTAAATATCTGCATATGTTTGTAGAGAACACTTATATATGTAAGTAGTCTGTGTATATATTTTGGGGATATCATGTTTGAAAACATTTTCGATTGTAATGTTTGGTTATATTTATTTGTAGTGGTAGCTGTAGTTGTTATTCGTTTTTATAGTTCATTGTTGGATAAAAAGTGATATGTTGTTGTAGAGAAAACAACCACTTAAATATTCTTTTAAAAGTGGCATTTATGGTTTAATGATGCTGTTTTTTTATTTTTTTTTTTTTTTTGACATGAAATTCGTATTACGTTTTAGTTTTCGTTTTTTTTTATTTATTTATAGAGTTCTTTAAGATTTTAGAAATTGTATTGAATATTTTGAAATACAAAACAATTTACACAGAAATTATTAGAGAATGTAATGCTTTATATAAAATTTTTGAACTAAATTTAATTCCTCGTACGACAGTGAGTAATCTTTAATATTTGAGGAGGGTTTGTAATCAAAAACTCTTGAAAATTTTATAAAATAATGCCTAAACTTTGGGTAAAATAAAATTGATCCCATCAATATATATTTTGAAATATTGAATTTAAAGTTATATAATTGAAGACGGTCTAGTCCGTCTAAGTTAAAAGTGTTGGCCACATTCCTTCATTTGTTGTTTAATATACTGTGATATATATAAATGTCAAGAAAATACACACTTATACTAAGAATTATTAGTAGAGGATGTGTTCTTACATCTGTAGCCCAAATTTATTTAAAAACTTATTTGAGCACTTTTTGGCTAGATATATAGGCTGGGAAAATTTGAGGTTAGAAAGTAAATTAACTGTCAATTGATAAAATATCAAGAATTGAGCTGCCATCTTTCGACATTTTTTTTAGTAAAAAGTAGAGAAATTTTAACAATAGAACGCTACACTACCATTGTTTGCGTCGAATATTTATAAATTGGCTGTTTAAAAAATGAATGAAAAGAACGCATTTTTCGACTAACAAATCTTTGGTGATGACACCTTGATAACTGATGCTTTGTGACCACAATTGGCTAAAGTTGATATGAATGACCTTTAGTTTCAGCAGGATGGCACCATATGACACAAAACCAACCAAACAATTCATTTATTACCTTGGAAATTTCGCGTGAATTCTCGATTTGGCGATGTTAACTGGCCGTTGGATTAATTTTTTTTTTGGGCCATTGGAAAGACGGGACTTACGTGAACAAATAACTGACGCTCTGAAAGAAGAAATCCGACGCTATGGTTAAACGTTTTGTACAAAAAGCGGATGTCTGCTGACATTCTTGAGGTAGATATTTGTCAGCCAACATACTTCAGCATTGATTTCTATTGATTTGGTATTAATATATCTGAATTTGTTAAAAAAAAAGATATTTTTAAGCCTATGTACTTAAAATTTCAGGCTTGGTGACCCTTTGCCACCCCTAAGCGTGCATTTCGATTCACAGGCTTCATGCTTATTATCATTAAAATGTTTAATATGGAGTATTCTAACGAATGGATTGTTTCAAAAGCACAAAATTTTATCATTTCAGGGTTAGAGAATTACACAATATATCCCCTAACTTAATTTTCAATAGTGTTAGTTTTCGAATGAGCTTTCTAATGCTCCCGCTTTTTTCACATTTGTAAGCAGTATTACTCTGACAAATGGCATCAAAAAATGGTTGAGTAAAACAACCACAGTTTGACTGCTGACACCACAACGTGTTTTCTAAATTAACAAAAATAACTCCTAATGTCACTAAGCAAAGTACACAACAAAATATAAATTTGATCAAACAGATTAGATGACAAATTATTTTTATTTTTTGTAGTTGAAAACTTTTTAAATATAACAAATGAGGCTTTAATGTATTCGTACTTTTTAAACAATATGATCGAAATAATGTTTAAAACACGTCATCTGGGAAAAGATTAACTGACAAATGCAGGAATCATTTGTGAAGACGCTAAACACATCGGTTGACCAAAAACAAGCCGTTCAAATGTTTATACCGAAGCAGTGCGTCTTTCACAAGAATTGCAAATTTCAAGAAGATCTTTATAGCGTATAATAACAAAATATTTGGGTCTCTATGCTTAAAAAATTCAGCTATGTAACACAACAAGTGATGGTGATTTAATGCCATTAGGTTTGTACAAACCCAACAAGCCTTATTATGCGGAAATGACAAAAAAGTTGTGGTGGCCATTTTTTCATTATGTTATTCTAAAAATAAGTCTATCTTATGTACTTAATAATTCAATGAAAAAATAAAATCTGAGGACTAAAAACTCTTTTTTACATTTAATTCAAATCCTGCACCAATTTTGGGAGACCCTTTATTTATATAAAATAAAAATACTATATAAATACTACATATTTTTGTGTTGGTTTTATTAATATCAATTTTTATCTAGCTTCAGAAATACTCTGCGTATATTTCTATTCATTGTGTTGTAAAAAATAAGTTATATTGCTTTAGACTAAGAAAAAAGTTAATAAAACTTTTTAATTGGTAAATATCAATTTTGTTTTTTTCTCTTACAATTATTGATTTCTTGAACTCCTAACTGGGATCACTTATTGAATCTTCTTTATATCGGTCTTAAGATCCGTGTATTATTTCTCATAAAAGGAATACCAGTTTAAGAATTTTAAGACCGATATAATTACCTAATTCACAAAATGTTATATTGTTGTAGATTATAGTTAAATAAATAAATAAAAAAAAAACTAAAAAAAAGTTTTCCAACTCTGGTGTATAGATACGACATTTCAGAAACATAGGAAAAATTGTCGTACATGTTGTAGTAGTTTTTGACATGGAAATTACCAACAACATTATGTACAATAGTTGTAGTTTGTCATAGTTTTTACCGATCTGCGACAACTATAACATTTTGTGAATTGGGTAAATAATTATACAATAAATTTTTTTCTTGCAGTTTAGGCATCTCTTAATATTTTAACAAGATTTCGATTATAGAGTAACTTGGCGATGATGCATTTATTTAAAAGAAAAAATATATAAATGTGTATCTAGATATTTATATAGTTATATGTAGTATGTATTATAATTATATATGTTATATGTAAAGTCTTTAAATTATATAATTATTCGTTTTTACTTTAATTTTGTTTTTAGTAACTTCAAATACATTAATGTATAAAATTGTTTTTTATATTTCTTTTACACTTTTTAACTATATTTTGTATTTAATATTTTTTGTTTTTCTGTTTTTTTTTTTTTTCTTTCTTTTTTCTTTTTTACCATATAACATATTTAACTTGTATTACAATTCAATTAATTTAAATTGATTACTTTCGTTATTCATGCAATTAGTTACTCATTATTTTATATTCGTGTTATTGACAGTTATTGGCTTTTAATTCACATTCACACTCTCTTTTATATTTAAATTAATAATTTTATGACTGTTTTCACTTCAACACTTTATCACTCCACTTCATTAGAAAAAACACGTGACTACTAATGGGCTGTCTTAACAGAAAACAACAATAAAATTTGTTTTCATATTAAAAAATAAACACGTTTAAACTCTCTTACCTAATACTTTGAAAGAAAGCGGAATTAAAAATTTGTATTTCGGTAAACATACCTTCGGTAAACATAGAAGTTATACGTAAAAAAAAAAAAAATACACTCTAAACTAGACAGTTCTCATTTTCTCGCTCTTATTTAAATATACCATCTCACTAAAAATGTTTGTTTACGTTGTATTGTATCAAAAAAAAAAAAAAAAAAAAAATCTGGTCAAACTTTACTGAGTTAAAGAATTTTGTTACCGACAAAAAAAAAGAGAAAATTTTATGAGAACCGTTTTAGGGAGAATAATTTTTACGAGAAATTATGAAGCGTTACATACTATATAGTAGTTTCAGCTGAAAGCTTTAAAAATATACAAAAATCTCTTAATAGGCAAAATATTTAATATTTGTTGCGGTTTTTACTAGTACTAGCAAAAAATAACACTAAAAAATACATTAAAAACTACAAACTTTATTAAGATTGAAAAACAAACAAAAATTTATTTATCGGTATGTCATTTCATAAATATTTTTCCATTTAAATAAATACTGGCGAAATTACTTAGAATAGTAAAAAATTATCTGAAATAAATAAACATTTGAAGTTTTTAAAACAATAGAAACATTCAATTGCTTAGGTTTTTTAAAACGTTGCAAAAATACTTTACTCCACCTGACATTCTTAGTATTTACAACACCAATTTTTAATGAAAATTCACTCCTTATGATAAACGAGCACTTGTTGCTGAATGATAAATATTAATAGTGATTTTAAGGAATTTTTATTAAAATATTTTTTTAATGTTTTTTCTTAATTATTAAAACGAAAGCTTTTCAAAGTATAGTGATTTTATTTGCTTAAAGTTTGTAAGTATTCGGATTTCAAAATAAGTTTTTTAACTGATAAAAAATATAAGTTTATTAAAAGCTTTTTTATAAATATTAAACTTATAAGCAATTTCATAAATGAAAACTTTTAAATTATTTATTAATATATCAAAAGTGTATATGACTGTATAGTTTTTTATTCAAACTTAAAAAGCTCTTAATGAAAGTTGCACTATTGAGTCTTTAGAATCTCAAATTTTTCTGTATTAAGAGAATACTGAAAAAAAAAATCTAAATAAAATTCATAGAAATCAATACAAATATATAGCGCAGGTCAAAATAATACTATTTAGGAAATAAATCTGCAAGGGGAAAAAAACATTTTTCTTTTAGACTAAAAGAGAAAACAAATGCAGACACCAAAACGTAATACGTATACGACAAGTGGTTTCCTCTCACTCTTAATTATTGCCGAAAGGATAGAGTGGAATAAAATAGTGGGATTTGTTGTTTATGTGTTGAGCTAAAATAACGGTATTATAAAAGCATATGTATGTTTTGTGTTTTTTTAATAACACATTTGTTAGTTTTAGTTTGACCGATTGACTGGTTTTTGGCTGCCTAAATGGCTTCGGCGGTTTGACTTGATTTTCACTCAGTTGTGCTAACAAACATCGTGTGTACATAGTTTTTCTCTTCTGTTCTCGTACTCTCGCTTATACACAAATAAGGTGAGTGTTAATTTTTGGACTGATGCCATGTAGAGTAAAGACAACAACAACCATAAAGTATTTTTAGAGTATAGGGATGAGAAATGTGAGAGAAAAAATGTGATAACAAGCAAAGCAATACAGAGAATAATTGTTACAATAAATGTGTTTACATGCAGGCAGGCACACAGAAAAAAAATTGATGACGTCAATAATGTGCATGGCATAGAAAAATTAAAGCACACACAGAGCCACAGCCATATACACACACATACACTCATTAACATAAGCACGAGATCAGCACGTTATACTCGTAATTGTACCAAATAATGCTTTTACTTTAACAGCAAACGCTGTATTTATTTTTTATTGCTTTTTTGTTACAATATAGCCCCAATGCGATGGTGTTTTAAAATGCACCCTACAGTGCTGGAAATAATTAAACGTTGTCGATAATAAATATAAATATTTATAAACTACTAATTAAAAAAAATATATTAGTAAGAGTAGAGTACATAGTTAATATGTCGCTACTGTATTTATAGGCACATTAGATTCTTGCTGTCCGAGAACCTTAAGATCTCATTAATACTCTGAATTCCTTGTGCCTATATAAGAATTGTTTTTATTATTGGTCAGATAAAGGTCTTGTACATACATAAAAACAGAAGAACAATAAACATCATTTGCTTCTCATTAAAAACTTTAACACCCATGGACGCAAATTAGAATAAAAATTCATACTATTAAAGCATTACCACTTAAAAATTGTCACCCAATAACTGGAGGATATTTTTTTTCCTAATTTCTAAAATAAAAGTTAAAAGCTTGAGGTATACATGACTAGAAGTAAGACAACCACAAAATATCAATAAACATTAAAAATGGAGTAGGAAATAGAACACTAATACTGAATTCATTAGACGATATTATAGTAACGTTAACGCTATATAATTTGAAAGATGTGACTTAATATCGTCAATGGAATTAAAGAACGCTGTAACTGACAAAAAATCTAAAAAAAGTTTTTTGCATCATTTTTATCAGAAAAAAAAATTCGCTTTGATTGGTCCCGGTCCCAGATTTCTACGATGAATATAAATTCACTTATGCCGTCTGTGAAATGAAAAATACAAGTGTATTTGTTCTACTTTCGTATAGGTTTTTTGGCTCTGGTGAACATTTAAGGTTTTGTCAGTTACAGCGTTCTTTAATTCCAACGACGATATCAACTTCTTTTGACGCTAGTACACTACTTGGCATCTTTTGGGTTTCTAAGGGAAATTTTTTGTTTGAAGTAAACAAATTTTGTTGGCAACGCTGCTCTATTTTACAACCGGTATAACAGCTGATAGTTGCTTTTTGTTTAGTTTGGTTCGACAAAGCTTGCAAAGTGCTGAAAGTTTTTATCAAAATAATGGTTCGGTTTGTCATGCTTATCTTGCACTTCGTTTATTTCATGGTGTAGAAATAAACAGCAGCTACTGTTTGTAACCTTCTACTTTACGCAAGATTTTACAAAATGCTCTTCCCTTAAAAGCTTTAAAGTTCCAACTTGTTCAGAAAATAAAGCCAAACAAACATCATATTCTCTGCCAATTTGGCGAATGGGCTGAAGTAGACATTCAATAACATCAATCAATGAAAATGTCAATTTCAAATTTTTTTTGATAGATTATTTCACATTGTAGGTGACAATAAGTCGCTATATAACGAGACTATTATAGAATTCGTAACTCATTTTAGTATAAATTTTTTAACAATACAAAGCAAAATAATACAATATAATTGGCTGTTTAAAGTGCTGTTTTTCTTTTATTGTGACGTTCTAAACCAAAACTCTATATTTCTTATTTCACCACTCTTTTTTCTCTTGTGGTCTTATGAAATACTTTTTTATTGAGGGTAAAATTTGTACTTCTTATTATTATATTTTATTATTTTTCTACTACTAAAGTTTTGTAGGTTATTTACCTTTAATATTTTTTTTTGTATTTTTTGCTTCCTTTCATTATAAACATTTTTAAATTTTTATTTTTATTGCTGTACACAGATTTTTTTCGTTTTTTCTTTTGATTTTTTTAACTCATCACCCAAAAAGAAAATGTCTGTAAATATTTCACAACAAATGCGATAAATAAATAAAACAATATATGTTTGTATTTAAGCATTTCTTTAGTTTTGTTTTTGTTTTTTCTTTGTGCATGTAATGCAACATGAATTTCAAATTTTCTGTTTTATGTTGTTTTTGTTGTGATTTTTGTGTTTTTTTCTTGTTTGGTTACTTGAGGGTTTAGTTTCATTGTTGGTGGTATTGATACTTCATTATAAGAGGGTGTGTTTATGATGGAATACAGCTCTAGTTTATCGAATTTCTGAAATCAGGTTAACAATAACAACGTATCACTTTTTAGACATTCTTAAGCACATACAATACAAAAAAAAAAAAAAATATACAAAAATTTTAATACTTTAAGAAAAATAATTTAAGGTATAGCGTGAATTTTTAGAGACAGAAATATTGTTAGAATAAAATTTTTTGTTATAAACTGGTATTTAAAATTATTGTGGTATGAGATGGATATCGAGTTCGATCTATATTGAAATCGTATGAAAATTCAGGTTGCTTTAACTTTCAAGTTTTTTCAGATTCGGATTTTCTCTTTTACTCATTACGCTAATAACTATAGCCACTACATTCTTCATTATTATTATTTTAATATAATTAAAACAGGTAAGTTTAATATGACTTTGAAAATAAAACGATTTCAATTTCAAAGGAAATCAGTTTTCATCACATACCTGATTGTATTAATTTTTTAATCGATTTCGGGCTTATGATCGTTAGGACTATGAAATACGGGATCCATTTTTTGCCAGAAAACTGAAATGTGACATCAGTGATGCCTGTGATTTTTTAAGAGTAGCTTGTTTCTCAGCATTTATCAATGACTTCACGTTGCAGCAATAAAAGCAAATTTGAGGCGTTAAATCACACGAAAGTATGAACAGGATCCCCTCTGGAAAGAAAGTTGTTACCAAATGGCTTTTGCAATAAATTGATATTAATCGCTCTGTATGTCACGTTGCATAGTATACTTGGAATCAAATGTTGTTGATATTTAATAAACATTGCAGGATGACCTGCCGCCATAACAACATTCAACTACTTATTCAAAAGAAATATGGATTTGTGATGTTGCCTGCATGCAAACCTCACTAAACAATTTTAATAAATGTAAATGAAGATTCGTTAATTGCTTGAGGTTGTCATCGCTCTATATATGGCAATTTTGATTATTGGTGTAGCCATTTAATCAGCAATGAGGTTCCTCACTAAATAAAATTCCTCAATTCAATCAATCAATTCAGTCTCTTCTTTGCAATTTGCAAATGTTCAGGAAATCACCGACATTTTTAAAGTAAAAAAAACTATAAAATGGAAATTCAGAAAAAATAAAAAAAAACTTTACAGAAAATTAATTGATTGACATGTTAACTTATGACAATTTAAACACACAACGACATAAACAAATTTATTACAACAGTTTTTGTTTCTCCTTTTGTTTGTAGTAAATTGTAAAAATTTTCATTGATTTGTTTCTTCAATGGTACCGACCCACCTTTTTGTTGTTTTATAAATTAATAAAGCTACGGTCACATTGGGAAATTATTTGACGAAAAAAACGTAACCACTATTTTATTAAAATATTTTTTTTTAATTTTTCATTTCTTAAAGTTTAGTTAATTATATATCCAAATATTTTTTCTTATTAATATCGTTTTCTGAAAATTTTTTAAGAAATGTTTACATAAAAAGAAATATTTACATAATACTTATATTTAAAAAAAAATAGTGGTTACGTTTTTTTCGTCAAATATTTGCCTAATATGACTGTAGCTTAAGATATGCCTTTTTGTGCTTAGTAATTGATTTTGTTGTAATTATTTACTTAAAATATTAATTTGATAATGCGTAAATTTACCGTTATTCCCAACAGTTTTATAAAGGCTAATGCCCTGAAATTTATATCTGATACATACAAATATTAAACCACTTTTTTATTTTTGTCATATGGGGGCAACCACTGTACACTAGGAGTACAATCAAAATAAGGCTATATCACCATGCTGTAGCCAATGTTGTGCTGATACCGAAAAATGTTTCCTCAGGTTATTTCGGAACAAAAACGTTCCGCGTCGAAGGCGATTTCTGAAAGCCTTTTAAGATTTTTTTTTTTATTTTTTATTTTATAATTATTTAACTATTTACATTTCTTAATGTAATTATAAGATTAGAATCAAAATCTGAATCTAAAAACTATCTTTGTTAAGTGAAAATAATTTAAGAGTTCTTGCTGATTAGCATTGGGGGAAAATATCTTGTACGACTTTGATGGCGCGTTCCGCACAAATGTTGCTGCGTTGTGTTTTTGGAATTCTTGATTCATCCCAATGTCTTAGAAAGCCCGATAATGATTTGTTTACGGCTTCGAAGACATTTTTATTGTAACAATGGTCTGAAAATCAAATGTTGTTAAATTATAATATTTTGCAAATTTGCATAAGACAGGGTGGGTAAGTCGCAATATTTTATCACAATTAATTGAATTTATATAGAATAATATTTAATATTTAATGGAAAAACTTATAATTTATTTATCATTTAATGAAATTATAAAGAAAATAGTTTAATTTTTTTAGAACTTACTGATCTGATATATGTATATACTTTTATGTTCCCACCGTGGGTACTTAATGGCTTCTGGCGACCCTTCCTGCCAGGGGCCTGTACTATCGGGGTAAAGGGAGTGCATCGAATTCTGGGTGACCTGGCACTCCATATAGAAAGAAAGTAGTAGGACTGACTAGAGACACCTTAACCTGGTACTAGGGGCATAAGAAGCCCCAAAGTTGTCTGCATGACTTTGCAGGGATTCAGAAATCCTGCCTGATGATTAGGTGCGGCACTTGGGGAGCACATGTAGTAGTTTTGGTAGTGCCGAATAGTATGCACTTCCTAAGTAAGGAAGGGTGCTTATGCTCCTTTGTCATAGGGCTCTCTATGTGAGTGGCGTAGCATGCTATGTCTGGTGGCTGGGAGTACCGACATTTGGTGGCGCTGGTTTTACGCGTAGTATCTCACCCTTGCCTTGGGGCAGCGTGTGGTTTTGTCTACTGATGGCTACACCTGACTTTGAACGTACTTATATGTAGAAAAGTGCCCTCGTATGTCCCATGGCTAACAACAATTTCTATGGCCATTGTTGTACTCGTATATCAAAAAATTTTGTTGAAAGATTATTCTGAAATGCAGTTTGTCAAACTAATACAAAGATTTTAAGCCAATAATAACAAAAAAATTTCATTATTGCATGCTAGTAAATTATTGCTATTAAAAATATTTTTTATAGATTTTTTTTTGTTATTTTCAATTAAATGAAATTATCTTATAAAATATTTGTTTTTATTTATTAAGCAATTGTCAATAGTTTTAATTTGTTTATAATTTAATTACAAAAACTAAAAGCGTTATGAACTGTAGTACTCGAGCAATTAGAAAGTTGTTGTTTTTTTATTGTAAAAGTTTTCATTGTTACAACAATACCAGCAGCTGCTGTTAAAATCAAATATTTAATTTAATTAAAATAAATAAAAAATAAATAAAAATAAACTAAAAGCTCTTTTAACAAATTACACAAATAAGTTAAATTCAAATGATTTTTATCTTTTTAAAAAAAAATCATATAAAAGTGGCTTTAAGTTGATGGAAAAATTGCAGTATAAACTTGTTATTTTCAGAGCTAAAAATGTTGTGGAAATCGGAATTTTTTATAGTCATTTTCTTATTTATTGGCTTAACAAAAGCCCAAAAGAACCCCAATTTTGTGGATAATCGCAGCACTATCGTGCATTTATTCGAATGGACGTGGCCTGATATAGCAAAAGAATGTGAGGATTTCTTGGGACCTCAGGGATATGGTGGTGTACAGGTATTATTAACATTGAAAAAACAAATAAAGAAAAATATAAAAAATTTTGTCTTTGCTCTAAAATAAATTTCAGATTTCCCCTCCTAATGAGGTAATTGTTGCAAGTAGTAATCCCTGGTGGGCCCGTTATCAGCCAGTATCTTATATACTCACATCTAGATCCGGCAATGAAGACGACTTGGCTGATATGATTAAACGTTGTAATGATGTGGGTGTACGTATTTATGTGGATGTCGTTGTCAATCATATGACGGGCTATAGTGACGGTGAGACAATAGGTACTGCCGGTTCAGTGATTAACTATGGTAAACGTAGCTATCCCGCTGTACCCTATGGTCCGGAAGATTTTCATCCTGCTTGTGATATACAGGATTATCAAGAATCAGTGCAAGTGAGAAATTGCCAGTTGAGTTCTTTGGCAGATTTAAATCAAACAGTGCCTCATGTCCGTGAAATGATTGTGAATTATTTGAATAAATTGGTTGAATTGGGTGTGGCTGGTTTTCGTATGGATGCTGCCAAACATATGTGGCCTGAAGACTTGGAAGCTATCTATGCTAAAGTAAATGATTTAAATGTAGATTTTGGCTTTCCAGAGAATAGTCGGCCGTATATATATCAGGAGGTTATTGATTTGGGTCAGGAGAACATCAAAAAGTGAGTATGAGAAACAAAAAGAAAAAAACACATGTTTATAAAGTAGGGACTATTTATTTAAGAAAAGTACAATCAAAAGCCGATTTGGTTTTTGGTTTTATACATATATTTTCGTTTTTTTATATTACTGATGTCTTTAATAACTTGTGTAGCTATGAAAGACATCAATGCGAAAATTTGTGCCTTGACCTTTGGCCTCAAGGAATGTAATAAAATAATGATTCATTCAAAAAGTTTTCCCTTTATTAGTCTAGAGTAATTAAAACTCTTTAAATAATTAGATTTTAATATAAGGAATTAAATACTGACAATAAAATTTACGAGTAGCCTTTGACCTCAGACACGATTGGATCTTAATTATTAAATCAGAAATACCACTCTAGTAAATTTTTTTTAAATTTGTATTTTATACATAAAAGACCATTATAATTATATTTCAGGATTACAGCCTAACTTCTCGCAGCAACCATGTTGTGTGCATCAATTTTTATCCATGAGTACCGGGACCTACAGTTTAATGTCGACTCTGAACAACAGAATTGAGAAGTTTGTTCATGGTAAACGGTTACTCTCAGAGTTTTTGCCTGAAAACTGCTATCAGGTAGTCATCGAAAAAAATATTTTTTCTTTCAAGATATCAGAGCTGGGGTTAGAACCCGGAGCTTTTGTCTGGAAAACCAGAAATCTAATCACTACGGCTTTGTTGTTCTCTAATTATTTAAACTGTTTAGTAAATACTGACTTACCCCTTTTCAATATTTATTACAGTCATCTGTAACGAAAAACAAAAAAATTAAACATTAAAAATACTTTGTACTTAAATAAAATACATAGTACATATCTGTGGAATTTTGAAAAAACGTCTTCACTCGAAATAAGACAATTTTCCAAGATTTTTATAGTTAATATAGAATTTCCTTGTCCTTCTTTTGCTTTAATCCCCGTATTTCGACGACCTTTGGAACGTAAGATATGCAGTTGACTAAACGCCCTCTTTTAGACTTTCCCCCAATTTCAATTTGAAAAAACGACTCCTTTCAGAGAATTAAAAATAATTTAAAAAATTTTATATCTATAAAAAATTTTATTTAATTATTATTGTTATTTATTAATTATTTGCATATTGTAGGGAAAAATTGAAGTATTTTTTTTTAATGAAACCGAAATATTTTTTCCAGATCAACTTCTTTCAACATTTTTTTCATATTCCATTTCAACCCAACAACTTGTCTTGACTTAAGCGATTAAGATAATTTTCAAATTTAATCAAAAAAATTTTGACAAAACGGCTTGTATGGTGGAAGCTAATTTTTTTCTTTAAAAACTATTTAACAAAAAGTCTTAAATTAATTTTTTGTCGTTTTAAAGAAAACTATGGCTTTTAGAGGGAAAAAAGGTCGCATAATGGTCGTTAAGTATTTGTGTATAATATACAAGTTCAAAATTTCTTTAATTTTCTAAGCAATAATTTCTATTAGTCTTTTCAACTCTTTTTTTGCTCTACTGAAAAGTTGTTGATTTAGATAGAAGACGTTTTGTTAAATGTCCACAGATATATACATATGTATGTGTATATATTTTTATCGAAATTTTTATTTTTGATCTTTGACCTCGCACGTAGAAATCTTCTATTTATCAAATTATTGCAAACTTATATTGGTATAGATTTAAAAAATTATTTTATCAAAATATAATTTTTTGGAATTAAAAGTTGTGACCTTTGACCTTAAATTTGTTTGTGGTTCAGTAGGCAATGATAAAACAATATTCTGTATTCATTGTGAAACAAATTTTTATATACGGACTTGATAATAATATCCACATAATATTATTAAAAAAGTAGACCTATTGAGCTTTGACCTATCATATATCATATGTCTTTAATTAAACTATAAAATCTAGTTAATAAGCTCATTTGCTAGAATTGCAATCGTAATAATAGAAACTGACTTAAGAATTGTATTTTTTAGCCAATAATTATGTATGACCTTTAGAGTCAAATCAACATCGTGTAAAATATTAAAATATTTTTGGTTAAAATTAAATTAAAATAAATTTCAACACAAGAACTTAAAAAAATTTTCTTTATGTACTAAATTAAGGCTAGTGATCGTCGACCTTGCATATTTTTAATAGTCTTTAGAGTTTAAAAACGTTTAAAGGTCAAAGTAATCTTTGAACTTTTAAAATTTTATATCGTTCGACAACATTCAAGCTTTTTCCATAGGAAAAAGTGATTGCTGTTAGGTTCTCAAAGAATTCTAATCAAATTACCGTAGTTCGGCTGGTAAACAATTTGTCCACGGAATTTTGTGTCATTTTCTTCTTTAAATGAGATATTGTTACAGAAATAATATAATTTCATATAACGGAGTTAAGTTTTGATTTAGATAAGGTAAATAGTCGCTGTGGTCTAGTAGTTAGTGTGTTGACTTACTAAGACGATAGTGTCGGGTTCAAATCTCGGCTCTGACATCTTGAAAAAAAGAAATATAAAAAATTATTTCTTTCGTCGACTACCTCTCAGCAGTCTTCAAGCAAAAGCTCTGAGAGTAACTGATTGCCATGAAAAAGCTTCTAAAATCTGTCGTTCGGAGTCGATTTAAAACTGTAGGTCCCGCTACTCATGGTTAGAAATTAACACACACAACATGAGTGCTGCGAGAAGTTAGGCCGTAACCCTAACACAGGGTAGTAATCGCCAATTATGTTTGTATGTATGTATATACGAGTAATGATGCAACAGAATTATTTACCGTTATATTTTTAGAATACATTTTTTTTGACTGACGTAATAAAGGTTTTGCAAAGATTACTAGTTTGTGATTTCTTAATTAATATATTCCTCTTTTTTTTCTTATAGAACTGAATACAATCACATGGGCGCTGTTACTGAATTCAAATTCTCTGCTGAAATTGGCCGTTTATTCCGCAATAAAAATTCTTTAAGAAATTTTAGAAATTGGGGTCTCGAATGGGATATGCTGCCTTCTGAAGATGCCATAGTATTTGTCGACAATCATGACAATCAACGTGGTCATGGTGCTGGTGGTGAAGACATTTTAACTTTTAAAACTCCCGAACTCTATAAACTGGCTGTGGCTTTCATGTTGGCTCATCCATATGGCAAAGTTACCCGCGTTATGAGTTCTTATGATTTTACCAATACTGATCAAGGTCCTCCACAAGATGCAGAAGGCAATATTAGAAAGCCAGAGCTTCTTGAGAATGGTCTTTGTGATACCGAAACTATTGGTTGGGTATGTGAACATCGTTGGCCCGAAATCTATCAAATGGTACAGTTCCGTAACGCCATGGGAGAGAAGCCTATTCAAACCTGGTGGGAAATGGATGAAAATCAAATTGCCTTTTCAAGAGGCAATAACGATTTTGTGGCTTTTAACATGAATTTGGAGAAAGGATTACGGACTTTAATACAAACTGGCTTAAAACAGGGTGTATATTGCGATGTTATAAGCGGTCAAAAAGTAGCCAATGAATGCACAGGCTTAGTAGTTAACATAGCAGCAGATGGCTTAGCAGAAATCAAATTACCAGCAGGACCACAGGCTTTGGCTATATACGAGGGTTCCAAATTAAATTAAAAATTATAAAATGTTTGTGCATAATTGTAAATAAACAATCAAGTAGATCTTGAAAAAAAGGCCAGGGTGTACGTTTTTATTTACGTTTTCTTATCAGTTGAACAACATTTTTTTTTTATTTGAAATAAATTATTACTAAAAATGTTAAGTTATTGATTAGTCGCAAATAGGCAGTCTTTAAAGAAAGATGTTAAAATTATTACATTTGACAGCATTGCTGATGCTCTTATCTCAGGTTAAGTCACAAAAAGAGCCTCATTTCAAAGGCAATCGCACAACTATAGTGCATTTGTTCGAATGGACTTGGAGTGCTATAGCAGAAGAATGTGAAAATTTTTTAGGTCCCCAGGGTTATGCAGCAGTACAGGTAGATTTTTTAAAATTTAAACAATTATTATTATTCAAAAATCTTGTTTTTATAGATCTCACCACCCAATGAAGTACGTGTAATAGAGACCAACCCCTGGTGGGCTCGTTATCAGCCCATTTCTTATAATTTAGAATCCAAATCGGGCAATCAGTTAGAACTGCAGGATATGATAACACGTTGCCTTAAAGCAGACGTTTTTATCTATGTTGACATTGTAATGAATCATATGACGGCCTATGCTGAGGGTGATTCCATAGGCACTGGTGGTTCACGTTGTAATTATAGAAAAGGTCTTTATCCGGCAGTACCCTATGGCTCCGGAGATTTTCATACTGCCTGCAACATAACAAATTATCAAAATCCCAACGAAGTAAGAAATTGTCAATTGAATACTTTGTTAGATTTAAATCAGACAAACAGTCATGTACGCGAAATGATAGTCAATTATATGAATAAATTAGTGGATATGGGAGTGGCTGGGTTTCGTATAGATGCTGCCAAGCACATGTGGCCCCAGGATTTGGAGATTATATATGGTCGTTTGAAACCTCTCAATGACAAAATGGGGTTTCCCAAAAATACCTCGCCCTTTATATACCAAGAGGTTATAGATTTGGGAGGGGAAAGTATAAAAAAGTAGGTCTTCATTTCCTCTATGTTTTAAGTTAAATTAATTCCTACTTTGTTGTTTTTTTTTCAGAACTGAGTATACCCCTTTAGGAGCTGTTACTGAGTTTAAATATTCATTAGAAATAGGTAAACTGTTTCGTGGTAAAAATTTTATGAAATACTTAAAAAATTGGGGTCCAGAATGGTCTTTGCTACCCAGTCATGATGCCTTAGTTTTTGTTGACAACCATGACAATCAAAGAGGTCATGGTGCTGGTGGTGCTGATATTTTAACTTTCAAAGAGCTTGACTTATACAAAATGGCAAATATTTTTATGCTGGCCCACCCTTATGGCAAAGTAGTGCGCCTTATGAGCTCTTATGATTTCAATAGTACAGATCAAGGACCACCCTTAAACAGTAAAGGTTCAATAAAACCTCCCTCGTTTCTCAAAAATCATCTCTGCGATACTACTGCTTCAGGATGGGTGTGTGAACACAGATGGCCTGAGATTCATCAAATGGTAAAATTTCGTAATGCGGTAGGGCAACAGCCAATGACAAATTGGTGGGAGGATGGTGATAACCAAATAGCTTTTTCCAGAGGTAATTTAGGTTTCCTAGCTTTGAATATGGAGAAGGAAAAGGCCTTACAAGCTACTATACAGACAGGTTTAGCTGCAGGTACATATTGTGATATATTAACAGGTGTAAAGGAAAATAATGGTTGTACGGGAAACAAAATTATAGTGGATTCGAATGGCAAAGCTTTAGTAACGTTAACAAAAGGTCCTAAGGCTCTGGCAATATATGTGAAATCTAAATTATAAGAAAGTAAAAAAAAAAGTATTTTTATAAGCATTACAAGCCACAAATTTTTTTATAGAAAAGTCTGTTTTAAAAATAAATTTTACAAAACCAAAAAAAAAAAAAACATAAAACAATTAAAAAAGGAAAACAAACTTTTTTTCTAAATCAAGGCAACTTATCTAAACGGTGCGGGCAATTTTACAAAAAACTCGTTAATGAAATTACATATGATGGGAGCTGGCAATCCCAAGTCAATATACTACAATATATACTAAGCACACCTTATAGTCAATTCAGCTTGTTCTAAATATTTTGAGACCTTTCAACATTTCTGTTAAAAATTTGTTTAAACTTTAAAGTATTGTTAAGTGCTGAGGACTCGGGTTCGAGCCCCAGGAAAGGTGTGATCAATTTAATTTTGTTTTTGTCAGAAAACGCTTTAATTAGATCAAAGTTAACTGCAATGAATATTTTTTTGGTAATTAAAGAAGAAATGATGCCCGTGAAGGAATAGTACACTAGCCAAACTGAACAATTGTTTTCGACTCCAGCTACGGTAGTCTCATCAGAGTTCCTTGTGTCCTGTGTATATTCGAGACCAAACATCAACTATTTAACTCACACTTTTCTGGAAATCGCATACTGAAATTATATATTTTTTCATATGTATGTACATACACTTGTATCAGTTAGTCGAAGTAAAGTCACACAACAGTTTCTATCATATTCTCCTTTTCTTACCATCATTGCTGTTCTTGTAATTGTCATCTTATTTGGATGAAACAGAATTACAAATTTATTTTGTTTTTGCCCTTTTTAAAGTATTGTGTTTTTCTTTATCTTTAAGTTTTTTTCTTAATTTTTTAGAACAGAAAAAAAATCAAATATTTCTCTAAGTAAAAATTCTTCAAAATTGGCGACGTAATATTTTACAGATAAGTATGAGCAAATTGTTTTTCATTTATTTTGTGAGAGTTAGTTCATTCAATTATTCAAATTAATTAACACAAAAGTGAGTAAACATTTATATATTCCTTTAGAATTTGATTTATAAAGGGTGGTTAAATTTTAAGAGCCGATGTTGATTTTGCATAAAACCCAAATTATTTAGGAAATTATTGTCATTTCTTTTCATTATGATAACTTGGTATGGTTTAATTATATATTGAAAAAAATCGGCCAAATAGCCGCTGCGACCTCAGCGGCACACCTCCATCCAATGATCTAAATTTTCTATGAGGTTGAGGCGTAATTAAGATTCTATGCCCTTAATGCACCGATTCGTCTCATCTTTTAACTCCTGCTTATCGATGTACACCTTTTTTTTCAAATAACCTTAAAGAAAGAAGTCCAACGGTGACAAACCACATGATCTTGGCGGTAAATTGATATCGCCACCACGTGGCATAATACGGCCGTTGAATTTGTAGAGCAAAAGAGCCATTGTTTTGATATCGGTGTGGCAAGTGGCACCATCACAAAGAGCACAATATGCATTTTAATTTGGAAGCCCATTTTCTTAATAAGCCTAATTAACTTGAACACGTTGCTCGATTGTGTATCTTTTCATAGTTCAAATTGAGTTAGTCAGAAATTGAGAAATGTAGATCATTCTAAAAATACTGTATGAGAACGTAAAAAAGTTAGTGAATTTTTTTCGTTGTATATAAATTATTTAGTGTACTTTATAGGAATTGAATTATTAGAATTTGTGTACATGTTCATAAACATTAAAAGAGAAACGAAGAATTTTGGTACTAATGTAGTGCATGTGTTTGCATTCCTTACTCATAACAATCAGGGGGGTTACTTTGTATTTCGATTCGAATCGAAAATCTGACGACTTCGTAAAAATTTACGAATTTTCGAAAAATTTTTGTATTCATTTATTATTGATTCTTCGAATGGGAAATTTCTTTCGAAATCATTTTCGATTCGAATCGAAATACAAAATAACCCCCAGTACAGAATATAAACAGTGCGTACTTTACAGGTTTCTTTTCGAACAGTGGAGATCTGTTTAGTTAAGTTACTTTTAATATTGTTTACACAAAATGTTGTTAGTGTGAAGCGCTTAATAAGACAGAAATTTATTCCTATCAAATTTGTATTCCCTTTGAAAAGAATTTATTGTAAACTTAGAGAATGTAAAATAAAAGAGTAAAATATATAAATATTAATAGCTTATGCATAGATGAAAAATTAATTAATAAAATTTAAAATATATTCGAATAGAAAAATTAAAACTTGTTTTCTATAAAAGTTCTAATAATGAAGAGATGTATTGACATTTCATGATCGGAAATGTTGACACAACAACCCAGCAGAAATAGTGCTTACCAGTAATCTATTTTATAAGGAGAAATTGTGAACAATCGCTTACACATGCGCATGATTTTTATATGAAATGTGCCGCTAAAACGCAATAGAAATGCACATTTACTGCAACCAGTAAGCAAAGAGTATAAAAAATCAAAAATAATACCTTATACTGTACCATTTTTGGAAGCTATGAATAAACAATATAATGCTTACAATTATTGCCTACAATTTTATTTATTGCTTTCAAATTTGAGAAATTTTCTGCTGGGAAGATTGTTCTCAACAAACAGTTTCCTAAAACCGACAGCGAAGGAAACGCAAAAATGGCGGAAGCTAGTAGATTTTCATTGCAATAGCGGTCATATGGTTACATAAGTGGGCCTAGAAAGCTGTGCCATACGCAGCTGATAAATTAACATGAAGTAACCTTTTTCATTTTTTAAATCCTTAGAAAGATATCAAATACTCAAAACTTGTTAACGCCTTAAGCAGTCTTAAGATCTTTATGAAACAAAAAAACAAAAAAATTAAAATTAAAATTTGGAAAATATTTTCATAAAAGTTTTAATATTCTGACACGAAAAATAAATTTGAAATTTCATAAAGATTTGATATTATTTTTGCGGTTTCTTGGGCTAGTGAGTTATTTTACTATAAAAATGAAAAAAAATTTTTTTCGTGTCGTCTGTAATCATATGGAACACGTAAATTGTCAGTTTGATTCAAACATTTGTCCATTATTTATGTATACGATGACCCCAGTTAAACCAATTAATTTAACCTCTATGTATTGTCAAATAAACAAGACACCTTAAACTTATATGAGGGTAAATTCCATAACAAAAACTAAAAACAACAACACTTTTAAGGTTTCCCTTTTACCAGAAAATCTGAAAATGTGTTTAACAAACCACAGTTGCAGACAAGTCTCTGAACTGTGAAGACTTAAAAACGCAAAATATAGAAAAACAAAATTTCCTTTGTTTAACAAAATTTTATATTAAAAAAGGATTTTTTGTAGAGTAGAAAAATGGCGGCAGCAGCACCAGCCGCAGCAGCAGCAGGAGGAGGTCCTGCGGCACCAAAAAATCTAGTAGAAATTGCCGGTGAGGCCAACATTACCAATTATATGAAAAATCGTTTAAGACGTGGTGGCATGAAACGTAAAGGCTTACAAATAGTTAATGGGCATAAATTTGCTGTAAGATTTTTCAAACAACCCACGTATTGTGGCCATTGTAAGGATTTTATATGGTAAGAACGAAAAAACATTTATTTTTATTTATAGCAAACACTAATTAAATTAAATTAAATTTTTTTTTCAAACAGGGGCTTTGGCAAACAGGGTTACCAATGTGAAGGTGGGTGTTTTCTTAAAAAGGGAAACTTTGTATGCTTTTAAAGCACTACTTTTTTTAACCATTTTAGATTGCCGTTTTAATATTCATCAAAAGTGTGTGTCTTATGTGGTTTTTAAATGTCCCGGCACGGAAACTGATATCGATGCTGATTGTGCCAAAGTTAAGCATTCTTGGGTATCCACTACCTATTCGGCTCCCACTTTTTGTGATGACTGTGGTCTGTTACTGCATGGTGTAGCTCATCAGGGTGTCAAGTGTGATAGTAAGTAAACATTTTAAAATTAAATATGAATATGAAATGCGTTAAACAATTTCCCTTGAAAAGACTGCAACTTAAATGTGCATCATGGTTGCAAGGAAAAGGTGCCACCTCTATGCGGTTCTGATATAAGTGAAATCAGAGGCAAATTACTTTTGTATGTTGAAATGAAGGGCAATAGCTTAAAAGTTGAAAGTAAGTTTTTTGTAAAATTCTTTTTGAAACTCAAAACAAAGAAATAATTTGTCGAAACAGTTAAGGAAGCTGCTAACTTAATACCCATGGATACCAATGGTCTCAGTGATCCCTATATTGCTGTACAGTTACATCCGGATCGCAGCGGTAAAACTAAAAAGAAGACCAAAACTATTCAAAAGAATTTAAATCCTGTTTTTAATGAAACGTTTACATTGTAAGAATTATTGTTCTCGCCAAATAACAAAAAAAAAATAAACTATTTGAACAATTTTTTTTGTTCTACTAGTGATTTAACTCCACCTGATCGTGAGAAACGTCTACTCATAGAAGTTTGGGATTGGGATCGTACTTCTCGTAATGATTTCATGGGCTCCTTCTCCTTTAGCATGGAAGAGATTCAAAAGGTTAACAAGAAACTTATAAACAACAACTTTTCTTTTATTACTTAATTTAATTTTAATGTTTTAGGAACCCATTGATGGCTGGTATAAATTTCTATCTCAAGTTGAGGGTGAGCACTACAATATACCCTGCAGTGATCCTATTAATGATATTGCACGTTTGAGGGACGAAGTTCGTGTAAGTAAATATTTTGTTTATATAACTAAAGATCAGGGTTTGTATTTGTTTTGATAAGTTTGCCCTAATTTAGTACCATAGTGGCATATGTCAACAGAAATTGTTGTAATAGAAATTTTTCTTAGATAGTCTAGATAGATAGATAGATAATAGAAGTCAGAAGCTCTTATTTGAAAAGTATTTAACACGTACATGGTTTTCCTGACGTCTTTTATGATATTTAAGCGTGTGTCTATGTGGTATAAAGGCGGGTTTAGACGGTAATACAAGTCGTAGGTTAAATCAAAGAGAAAATATTATAAAATTCCATCCGTATTTTTAAAATGAGACTAAATATCAAACGACGGATATTTTTTGCTTTCAGACGGTTGGTAAAATACCAAAATAGAGTAAAATGAAAACATAAAATGCACATACACATGCACAGAAAATTTACATGAATTGTGAATACATTTAACATAAACAAAAAATAATATAAAAACGCATTCCCTGATCTAACGAAATGTGGTGGTTTTTTTTAAAAATTTCAAAACAATGTCGTAGACTCTCATTACATATCAAGTTTACACGATACTATTCATTCTCTCAAAATCTCACAAAAATTTGTCGTACGACTTGTATGTATTACCGTCTAAACCCCCCTTAAATAATAGTTTTTTCTGTTACTTGTTCTACAAAACGCTGCCATATTACTTGCTTTTATTAAGCTTTTGTTTATTTTGCGTTTTTCATAGAAATCAGATTTGCGCAATGTTGTATATGTCGTTGATGTCGACTAATCCCATAAACACATTAAAGGCTACCGACCATCGACTACAAGTTGTCAGAAACAGAAATTATGTGTGCATATGAGAATAATTATTTTAGTGGCAACACGACTACCAACCACACGACTACTTTTGTAGCCCGTAGCCAACTTAGGTTAATGCGAAAAAGATTTAAGTTGCACCACTAAAAAAAATAATCATTTGCTTACATTTTTTTTTAGTTTTCATTTACATATGTTATTTATTTACATCAGTTTTTATTTAATTTTTAGTTTATTATTTAATTATCTTTTTAGGTTTTTTAAATTTTTATTTATTTACTAGTTAACCCGGCAAGCGTTGATCTGCCATATCGTCGATGGAATTAAAGAACGCTGTAACCGACAAAACCTTAAATGTTCACCAGAGCCAAAAAACCTGTATGAAAGTAGAACAAATACACTGGTTTTTTTCATTTCGCAGACGGCGTAAGTGAGCTTATTTTCATCGTAGAAATCTGGGACCGGGACCAATCGACGCGTATTTTTTTTTCTGATAAACGTATTTTCGATTTTTTGTCAGTTACAGCGTTCTTTAATTCCATCGACGATATAAATTTGCTCTAGGAAACATTTATTTACTTAGTTCAAATATATTTGATATTCATCACCGAACTGCAAAAGTTTGCATTTATATAAGCAATCAATGTCCGCGTTACTAATAATTTTAATAAATGATTATCCGCCATTTTCAGTACTTCAGTTTGATAGTCGGGGATACGGAAAAATGTCTTCTGTATCGCCCCCTCTGAGTACTCAGATTTATCTAGTTTAAAATTTCATCGAAGTCGGTACGTTATTTTGGTGAGGCATAAATTTTCCTTTGCGGTAGGTCATCTTAACATTTAGGGGCATGAAGAATAGATTTTGACCAATTCTCAGACCTACGCAATATGCTCACAAAATTTCCTGAAAATCAGTCGAGCCATTTCGGAGGAGTTTGGCAACAAACACCGCGACATGAGAATTTTATATGTTAGATTTATTCTTTTTTTGCGTTATTAAAATAAAATTTTTATTCTGTAGCTGTAGTCGTTATTGTAATTAAGTAGCTGGTTACTTGGCTACTTTTGTAGCCAGTGAATTTTGTAGTCGTGTGTTCGGTGGTCGATAGCCTTGAATGTGTTTATAGCATAATGTGGGTAAAATGGAATAAGAGGGCAAAAATACAGTTTTAAAACACATGTCATTTTATATACGGAAATGTTTCGACGTATGTTTCATTTTTTAGAATATAATTATTAAAAAAAATAATAATTTCGGTTTCGTCATTGAAACGCCTGAATTGATCAGAAATGAATTTACATGGATTATTTTTACAATCAACTTTTAATTGAAATTCAATTCATCAACTACTTAACTCACACTAATTATCTGGAACAGATAACAATTACAAACAATTGCAATATAAGATTTACGTAGAAAAGTGTGAGTTTGTGATTGTCATGAATATGTACAGCACACAAGAACTCTGGTCAGTTTGGCTGTTATAAATTTTTCTTTTAATTTTTGTTTTTTAATTGAGAAATATTGGAAAAATAATGGCTTTTTAATGACGAAACCGAAATTATTTTGTTAAAATAAATAAATATTATCAACAATCTTACTGGGATTCGTGCTTGGATTTCCACATCATTAACTAAAAAATTAACAACAACAACAAAATTATAATCCATACCTTTATATACAAACCTGTATATAAATATTCCTTTGTAAATCTGTTTGTTTGTCGGTCAATCATACCTAAACGTTTGATACGATTTTGTCAAAATTTGGAACAGTTTGCTTCAACCATCGAAATTGCAACGTGGGCGTAGAACCTCCCATACAAACTAATTACTAATATTTGTATATCTTGAGAACGATTGAAGCTAAAGTTTTTAGTCTAAGCAACTTCACGGTCTAAGAAAAAAGTCAGTCAGAAAGAGGGCGGATTTGGACAAGTGGGCCTGGTGTTGAAGCTAAAGTGCCTGAATTTGGTATGATTGATTTCGTAGGGAATAAAAATCATTAGGAAAAAGGGAGGACAAGTAGCGTGGTATCTCCCAAACAAACTAACTAATGACTTCTGTATATCTTGAGATCAGTTACAGATCAGTTACGAGTACATAGTAAATTAATATCATCAGTCGAAAAATGTAGACAAATGGTTGTGGTAGGTGTAGCAAAGCACGTCGAGTTTAGGCTAGTGTGATTATATAGAAAATTAATTGGTCGAAAATAAATTTTTTCTTTTTTTTAATTTTAAGTTTTATTAAAAGTAAAAACTCTGGGTTATAAAATTTTATTTTTAAAAAAATCTTGGGCTTAAAATCTTTAACTCAGGCAACTTTTGTTTGACATTTTTTATAATTTTTAATATCGGTATTTTTCTCATAAGAGTTTATTTTGAATTTCAGCGTGAGAAACCCACTAATACTCGTCGTATGGACAATAAGGATATGCCACATAATATGAGCAAACGCGATATGATTAGGGCAGCTGATTTCAATTTCATTAAAGTATTGGGTAAAGGCTCTTATGGCAAAATTCTATTGGCCGAACGTCGTGGTACTGATGAATTGTATGCCGTTAAAGTATTACGTAAAGATGTCATTATACAAACTGATGATATGGAATTGCCTATGGTGGAGAAGAGTGTATTGGCTTTGTCAGGCAAATCGCCATTCTTGGTCTCATTGCACTCATGCTTTCAAACTATGGTAAGTGGAAAAAAAACTGAATGTTTTAGGCAGAGAAAACTTAAGAGGATATATTTCTACAGGACCGTTTATTCTTTGTGTTGGAATTTTGCAAAGGTGGAGATTTATTGTTTCACATGCAACAATATGGACGATTTAAGGAGTCGGTGGCTATGTAAGCATTTTAAAGCAAATATCTTAAAAAATAAAGCTCCTATCCGTTTACTTGTATAGATTTTATGCTGTTGAGGTGGCTTTGGCTTTATTCTTCTTACACGAGCGTAGAATCATTTATCGTGATTTAAAATTAGACAATATTTTATTGGATGCAGAGGGTCATGTTAAATTAACTGACTTTGGCTTGTCTAAGGATAATATAGCAGAAAATGATACTACTCATACATTCTGTGGCACCTGTTCTTATATAGCACCGGAGGTACTCGTATTTTTTAAATAATTTCTCAGAGCAGATATTAAACATTAAAAATTTTTTTTTTTAAGATTTTGAATTACGAACCCTATAACCACACTGTGGATTGGTGGGCTTTTGGT
Organism: Metopia argyrocephala; assembly: GCA_963576795.1. NCBI lineage: Eukaryota > Metazoa > Arthropoda > Insecta > Diptera > Sarcophagidae > Metopia > Metopia argyrocephala. Next base: position 166,537,089 of record OY756208.1, on the reverse strand, counting down.
GTTTTGCTGTATGAAATGATGGCTGGTCAACAGCCTTTTGAGGGTGACACCGATGATGTGATTTTCAAAAATGCCAAGGAAAAAAAAGCCGTTTTCCCTAAACATTTTACCCAGGAGTCTATGGATGTTATAACCAGTGTAAGTAGAGTTCTTGAAAAAAAACATACCATGTGACTTATTTTCACGTTATTTTTTTCTTAAGTTCTTAGCTAAGAAACCCAACAATAGATTGGGAGCTGGTAAATTTGCCAAATCGGAGATACAGACTCATCCATTTTTCAACGGTGTGGACTGGGAAGCAGCCGAACACAAGGAATGGATTGATCCACCTATTGTACCCAATATTGTAAGTCTTATTTATAAAATCAATTTTATACAGTTTCTTCAAAAGATTTTATTTATAAATTTCAGAAACATCGCAAAGATATTTGCAATTTCGATACTGAGTTTACTAAAGAGAAAACCGATTTAACACCAACCGATAAATTGTTTATGATGAATTTGGATCAAAATGATTTTATTGGTTTCTCTTATATGAATCCTGAATTTATTACAATGATATAAATGTAATATTACAATATATGTATGTGAACGAAAGAAATTAAAAATATATAAAAAAGTAGTTCACCAATAAATAAAAGTGAAAAATTGAAGCAGAAATTTACATTATTTTTAAGGGTATTGAAAAAAGGAAGGTTCACAGATAATGAATATATTCATTTATATTTATTCTTATTGGTCCTACAGAATTTAGATTTTTTTATAAACTTCACAAGAGAAGTAAAAGCGGCTTCTGACAGCTATGAGTACTCAAAATTTTTGAAACGCCTACACCCTAACAATACGAAATAAAAATTAATTTTGCGGTCCTTTTAAAGAGCAAAACTCTTTTCAAGCAGTTTCTACAGAAACTCTTTAAAGGTAAACCAATACTTGTTGAAATGTTATCTATTGCACAGCAGTGGCAGTAGATGAAACCTGTGATAGTTTTAGGTAAGCCATTGTCAAGAGGAAACAGCTTTGTGGTGCATGTCATATCTCATGATCGGTCAAAGATATCGGCTTTAGCTACAGTTTATTCCGTACCCTAGTTTAAGCTACTTCTAGTACGTCGACTTTATCCCAAAGTTCCATAAATCTGCTGCCCCATGGTCAAGATCGTTGTCATGGTCACCATCTTTTCAATTCCTACTTGTTGGCTTGAGGCATAGGTGGTGGCAGTAGTTTAAAAAAAATTATTATACTTTCTTGAATAATAGCAGCCATCTAAACATAGGTTTTATGCTTTTAGGAGCCACGTTGTTTATTACTTTTCTTTTGAATCCAACGATTACAGCGATTTATTTAACACGAAGGAAATTCATCATCGCTGTGTAAATCAATACAATATAACAATAAATATATATAACCACTACGTGATAAAGGCCCAAAAAAAGAAGACCTGTGTCTCCTAGTTTTGCCCCAAGTCATGAATTTTTTTCTTTTACGGGCTCCCAAACATTTAGGGCTTCTGTGTCATTTTTGCAAAAAGTGATCACTTTCTACGGCTTATATCTTGCAAACCGTTAGGAATTTTGGTTTACTTTCTGAGGCGAAGTTGTAGCTCTTGTTATGAAGAAGATTAATATATGAAATCAAAAAAACTTTACCCTAAAATTTTGTTCTTCATGACAAGTGTTACAACTTTGCCTCAGAAAGTAAATAAAGTTCCGAACGGTTTGCAAGATATGAGACTGAGAAAATTACCACTTTTTTGCTAAAATGTAATCAAGGCCCGAAATGTTTGGGGGCCTATAAAAAAAATTTTTTTTTTTGTCTTTTATCACGTAGTGGTGTCCGTATACGGTTATTTTTTTTTTGTGTTGCACTGTGTAATAAAACCGAACAAGATTCTACTCCTTTACTTTCGACTATATTGTAGAATATAGAGAAACAGAATTGAAATGAGGCCGCAATGGTCGACAAATTAAGGTGTCTATGCCAGAAACGGCTAAAAAGTTCTTAGGATATCAAACATTTCAAAAAGTGTTATATATCGCATACTGACAGAAAAATTCATGATGAGAAAGTTATGCGCAAGATGGGTAAAGCATTTGCTCGCTATTAAGCCAGGTAATTTCGAGGCAAGTGATATTCGGGATACGCAAGGGATAATATTTATTATTATATAAAAAAACCCCCCCCAATTCAAATTTTCTAATGAATATTTAAAAATAATATGACGATGGTAAATTGTTTATTAGAAATAATTAAGGCCAAAATAGTTCTTGCTATGAACAGAGTATCACAGAGTTAACTTGATAAACTAGAGATTTTTTTAAGAACTAAAGAACTTTCTTTTCCAACATTGCAGGGTTTTCTTTGCTAGGTTGTCTAATTTTTAGGCCGCCCTCGTACTTCATACAGCTTTAATAAATTTTTTCCACAAATTTAAAGAATTCTTACAAGAGTTTAAAGTAAAGCCCTCTATTTAGTGTAGACCTCAATCAGAGACTTTTTAATAAAAGCACAAATAGTTAAAGGCTTTTAAAAGCGTTTGTTTTTGTTCAACTGAAAAAAATTTGGTAAAGCTTTCAAATTGGTAGATATTACAGCTAAAACGAGTTAAGTTAACAGTTAAGTGTTTTTCCTTGCTATGTTATGCATTATAAAAAGCTCACTAAAAGCTTTTTTAACTATCTGTTAAGACAAGCAGAACGTTAAAAGCAGGGACCGCAAATAACAGTTATTGCTTAAAAATTAAACTAAAAAAATCATCGCATTAGAGTCGACAGACATATATGATGTTATTATTAATCGTCTTGGAGAGCTCTCACAGAATCTGTAGTAATCTTGTAAAAATAATCAATAATCGGATTTTAATTGTTACTTTTTGACGGAAAAATAAAAGGTTAGATGAAACCTTTAAAAAGAGAGTTTTATTTTTTCGTCATAAAATAAAACTGGTTTTTAATACAGATTTTATTTTTAATCTACTCCCGTTGCTTGTGGTATCCTTATTTTATTCTTTTTTAAAGCTGAATACCTAAAATCTCAAGTTGAACGAGTTTTAGGGTGCTTTAATATTAATAAAAAGCAAATTTACACAATTACAACCGATAATGGCCGGAACTTGCTAAAAATGTTACAAATATTTGACGAGGAGGATGAAATTGGGTTCGATCACTGCATCTCCTACAACGTTCTGCAAGCAACGAAATATTATAGAAATATTACTTGTAATAATTTGCAGAAGATACTGTGTAAAATCGGAATTAGGGTTAAATTAAGATCTTTCATAAAATCATTTTTTATGACAGAAAAAATAAAATTCTTAAATAGATAAAACTCTTAAATGGAGTTTTATTTTATGAGAAAAAAATAATACTCATAAAATAACTGTTATTTTATGACGAAAAAATAAAACTCTATTTATGAGAGTTTTTTTAACTTTTATTTTTTCGTTGATTTGATTATTATTTGATATGAAAAATTCTCGTGCTACCGAGTTTGAAACAAAACACCATTGACCATTAAGCAATATTTATGAAATGAAATGAAATAAAAGAAAACCAATTTTTTCATTCCCCTAAATTTTAGAGTGATTCAACCTCACATATAAAGTAAGTATTTATTTTTCTATATTTTAGTCTGGAAGATCATAACTCAAAAAGTGGTAGTAATTAGACAGATAGGCGAGCTACCACTATAATGAAACTTTTTCAACGTATATCTTGAAAACCTTTATAACTCAAGTTGCTGAATTTGGTATGAATGATTAGAGTTAAAAAAAGAATTGACGCGCACAAGTAAGCATGGTACCTCTTATCAAAAGTTATTCTTAATTTGTATAAACATATCTTCAGAATAGTAACAGCAGAAATGTCTAAATTTTAACAAAATAGCTTATTGGTCAATACAAATTATCAGTTAAAAGATAAGAAGGATTGAACAAGTGGGCTTGGTGCATGCAATGTGAATATTCATTTTTGTACATCTTGACAACAGTTAAAGCGAAAGTATATAAGTTTGGTCTAGGGTTTGACTAGTATGTACCCCTTATCAATTTTTTTGACACGACCAGCATAAAAGCGTGACAGGATTTTTTCAGTTCATTCTATTCGCAGATAAGGTATCGTAGATATAGTTGGTTATCTGTTTGTTGTCTTTATGTATGTCATGTGCGGTTTTGCTATACTTATCTGCTGATTTGGTTGTTGGTTAGTTCTGACCATTTACTACCGTCCTGGGCTAGTATGTATGAATGATCACCCAGCTCATTTAAATAAGTAGAACGCATACAACTGTCTATTACAAACGTAAACAAAACAGTTCGACTTATGACAAAAAAACCATAGAATACCAGAAAACACTGTAAACACTGCTAAAGCGCAATGTAAAAAAAACACAAACGAAATTTATTTTAATTATACTTAATTACGAACAAAAATGTATATTTATGATGTTTCACAACCAAAATTCTGTTGATTGCTTTATTAAAATCGATTGTCATTAATTATGTATGAGAAGATGCTTACAATTATGGTTAACTGATTGTTTGTATTAAAATTCTCCCGCATTTACAACTTTTAAGACCTAAACTTAAATGAATGTCAATACAAAATATCCTGGAAAATTGTTAATATTTTTTGTACTGATGTTTATGAAGAAAAATATCAGAAGGATTGTCTTGATTTGTTTTGCTTTTTCCTTGGAAATGCGAATTACAAAGTATTTAAATATTATGTAAATGTTTCCTAAAAAATAAAAACAGATACAAAAAGGTTTTGCGGTTACCCCTTAAATGTATGCCAAAATAAAAAAAACCAATAAAATGATTTTTTTTTTACTTTAAGGGAATTGGTAAAAAAGGACAAATTTTTCTTAATTGAAAGTGCATATCTAAACTAAAGTAAACCAAAAGTAAAATTATCCATACCGGGACCAACAGTTTAAAGTAGACTTCGAACGACAGACTTGAGAAGCTTGTTCATGACAATCAGTTACTCTTAGAGCTTTTGCCAGAAGGCTGCTAAGAGGTAGTCGTAGAAGGAAATATATTTTATATCTATGGACATTTGACAAAACGTCAATTAAAAAAGCTAATAGAAGTTATTGCTTAGAAAATTAAAGGAATTTTGAACTTGGATATTATACACAAACACTTAACGAACATTATGCGACCAATTATTTCCCTCTAAAAGCAATAGTTTTCTTTAAAACGACAAAAAATTAATTTAAGACTTTTTGTTAAATAGATTTTAAAGAAAAAAATTAGCTTCTACTATACAAGTCATTTTTTAAAAATTTTGTGATTAAATTTGAAAATTATCTTAATCGCTTAAGTTGTTTGGTTAAAATGGAATACGAAAAAAAGGTTGAAAGAAGTTGATCTGGAAAATATATTTCGGTTTTATTAAAAAAATACTTTTATTTTTCTCTACAATATGCAAATAATTAAAAAATAATATTAAAAATTAAATAAAATTTTTTATAGACATTCAATTTTTCAAATTATTCTTAATTTTCTGAAAGGAGTAGTTTTGTCAAATTGAAATTGGGGGAAAGTCTGAAAGACGTCGATTAGTCAACTGCATATCTTGAGATCCAAAGGTCGTAGAAATACGGGGATTAGAGCATAAGAAGGACAAGGAAATTCTATATTTACTATAAAAATCTTGGAAAATTGTCTTATTTCGAGAGAAAATGTTTTTTTAAAATTCCACATATACACAGAAAAAAATATTTTTTTGATTCAGACACGAAATTCACTGAGTTAATAAATTTTTTGTTTAATTTCGGTCCTACAAAGAAATTTGTGAATTCGAACAACAAATTTGTAATTTTTTGTTTGAAAAAAAAAATTGCGATATTTTCAATAAAAATGTTGCGATATTCAATAAACATTTTTATTGGAGTCACAAAAACGAATCAAACAAAAAATTTAATGGAAGTAGAAAAAAGTTTTATTGAATATTACGGTTCTAAGCAAACAAAAATTTTGTCAAACCAATTAATATATTTTTTGAAAAAAAATTTGTTTTTAGAGAAAAAAGTTGCCAGTTAAAAAAATAAAATGTTTAAAAATTAATGCAAAATTGAACAAATAATTATTCGAGACAACAAAATAATGTTCAGAAATTTGACAAATAATTTTTTTACAAATTTAAATTTTTTATGATAATTTTATTTTAAAAAACAAACAAAAAATATTTTTCGCCTTATTGGCAAAATACATTCAATATAATTTGAAATGTATGCTTTTGGGGATAAGCATGTCTCTATGTCTATATTATCCAATATAATTTGAAATGTATGCTTTTGGGGATAAACATGTCTCTATGGCCATTTCGTCTCTGTTTAAGAGATTCGTCAAGAGACTTTTTCCCAAAGGTGTTATTCAAAACTATAAATACTTATGTTCAAATAGTTATAAACTAAATGCGAATCATATCCCATCTAATATATAAAAACCAAACAAAAGTATTTACAAAGCAATACATTTCTTTTTTTTTTGTTTTCTTTATATCATGTTTTATCAACATTGATACTTTTAAAATACATTCAAACAAAATTTTATTAGAATCAAACAAAACTTTATTTGAAAACGAAATAAAAATTGAACAAGCGTTTGTTTGAAAATATTCCTGCAATAATTTTTTCTGTATATGCATTTCTTTTTTTTAAGATGTTGGAGCTGGAGTTTGAACCTGAAACTATTGTGTAGTAAGCCAACACACTACTCTTTGACTACGGCGACTACAAATTCGTATTTTGTTTTTAAGTTTGAAATCTATGGGTTTGTTAAGACAGTATAATTTATTTCCAATAACACTACAATTATGTAGTGCGAATATTGATGAAACTTGATAATGATCAAATGTTTGCTGCAGATGTAGAGGCAATCGTGAATAAATTAAATCCAATTTTCATTACTCAAGCTCAAACATTGAGCGATAAACCAGAAAATAAAGTAGAGCATATCGAATATTTGTTTCATTGGGTTAGATCAGAGACTAAAAGTTGCGATAAAATTTTTAAAGCCAGTGCTGGTCAAAGAGATAATAAATTTTTTTTCTTTGGCTGTATATTATTATACACACTGTATATATTGGGTGTTTTTTATTGAGGTATAGAACTTTAAGTTGGCATCACTTTTTTACCTGGCGGCCATTTTGTCAGCTGTCAAGTGATTAATATTTAGTTTGGTTTGCCATTTCATCATGAACAGGTTGACAAAAGAACAACGCTTGCAAATCGTGCAAATTTATTTCGAAAATAATGGTTCAGTTCACAAAGTTTACCGCAAGCTCCGTCCATTTTATGGTCGACATAATCGTCCATCAGAGCAATTAATTCGGTTAACCATGGATCGTTTTCGCACTACGTTTACTCTATGTGATAATACGCATCCGCAGAGACGTCGAACAGTGCGTACCGAAGAAACAATTGCCGCTGTAGAGCAAAATGTTGAAGAAAACCCGAATGAATCGATTCGCCACCGTGCACAGCAATTGGAGCTTTGTCCATCAACTTTATGGAAGATTTTGCGCAAAGATCTTGGCTTGCGACCTTACAAGATACAGCTTGTGCAAGAATTAAAGCCGCGAGACCATGCAATGCGTCGTGATTTTGGTGTATGGGCCGAAAATGAGATTGATCTCGATGCTGATTTTCATCGCAAAATTTTGTTCAGTGATGAGGCTCATTTTTGGTTGAATGGCTACGTGAAGAGAAGAGAATCCACTGTATTGTTTTGAGCTGCACCTAAAAATGAATCGGTATTATAGCAAATGATTGATGCTTGAACGTTCAAGCACATCTTCCAAATGTAATTACACTTTTTGCTATAGATATATTTTAATAATATAATAATAGAAGTGAAGTTACTTATTCTCATAAAATTGCAAAATCAAAAGTACGTCGTACCTAATTATTTATGAAAAATCCCTGATCTTATTACGGCATTCGATTTTGAGTATAATTTCTAATAAAGTAAAAACTAAAATTTTTTTCGACTTCGAATGCCGTAATTTTTCTCGTGTGTTATGTCTATGTATGTGCGGAGACAATGTCGATCCCCTAACGGTAAATTTAAAGTACAGCTCGGTGTGAATTTTTATTCAATTTCGCTACCTCCATGTGTCGAAAGTAAGTGAAACATGCTATCAAAATTATTGCTCTCAACAACAATTTAAGCTTTGTTACAACGTCTTAAATGATTGGGCTTTTTTACATTTTTTAAAGTACAATTTTTTTTTATTAGTTAAGTCAAAGCCAAGCGATTAGTTTTGCATGAATTATAGTAATAAGTGTAGGTGTCTTACAAATAATTTTTGTGATGCTGTGTTTCTTATTAACTGACGGCATTAATCGCTTTAAAATTTGTTTTCATTATTTATTTATTTGTTTTGGTAATAATTTTTCTTAATTTTCATTAAAACCTTTGACATTTTAGAAATTAAAACCATTAAAAGACCATTTTATAAAAACTTTCAACTCTGTTACTGATTCCTTAATAATCTTCATATGCACGAGTATACAAATTTTAGCTGTCTAGACGAAAGGCGGCAAAAGTAATAACTTGTAGGTTTATTTAAGAAAAAAGCATAAAAATTACTTTGAAAAATTAAAATATCATTAAAAATTAAAAAGGCAAAGGAAGAGTTACTCTTAATTGAGATTAAATGGCACTACATTTTTTTGTTTTTAACAAGAATAAGTATGGATTCGATTTACCCATAAGTTTGTTTAAAAAAAGAATCTGAGTGTATTTTTAAAGTTCTAAGAATTTAAAAAAAATAATTAAAAGAGAAATTTATACTTTTTTAAACATTTACTAAAAACTTAAAATTGATTTTATCACCAAAGATTAGTGTGACACATTTAAATATTTCTTATATTTTCTTGTTGTCCGGTATATTAATGTAATATTTTAAAAAGCTACTTACACATAAAAAATTTGTTTCGATTAACTAAATTAATTGGTTTAATTAATTTAATTTAATTGTTTTATACAACGTTCCTTTAAATACCTTTAATTAATATTACAATCAGCTTAATTGATAGCATTAATTTGTTTACTGGTGAAAAAATAAATAATTTTTTCATTGATATTACAAATTTTTTAATTGAAACACATTTTTATTTTTTACTGACGAGACACTCTCTGTTCAAACCCCAGCTCTGACATCTTGATAATATGAAAGAAATATTAAAATATTAAAAAATATTTCTTTCGGTGACCACCTCTTAGCAGTATTCTGGCAAAAGCTCTGAGAGTAACTCATTGCCAAAAACAAGCTTCTTAAATCTGTCGTTCAGATTCGACCTTAAACTGTAGGTTCCAGTACTCATGGTTAACAAATGGACGCATACAATTCGTCGTAAGGGAGTTTATGTGCTCTATTCGCCATTTTATATATCTCGAGTTAAAGATGCTACTTTGGGTTTTTGATACCAAAATTTTTAAAATCTGCAATCCGTTTTCGAATATTTATCTCTGAAACTGGACGAAATATCCGAAAACAGATTGCAGACTTAATAATTTGGGTTCGAAAACCTAAAGTATCATCATTAACTCGAGATATATAAAAAAATATGAAATGGCGGATATAGCACATAAACTCTTTCACGACGAATTATGGGCGCTGTGAGAGGCAAGGCCGTAACTTTTATAAAGTGTAGTAATTGTCAATTATGTATGTGGATGTACATATAAAAGTTTGTTTTTCCTAAAATTTTATTAAAATTTTAAACAAATTTTCTTATGTAAATAAAATAAAACATCCTTTTACAATACTCTTTATTAAGTACATGATTGCTCTGTATTAACTTTAAAATGTCAAGTTGCCAAACGAAAGTAATATTTCATGGAAACACTTTTGGCAATTTAGGTATGGAACACTACTTGCATGGTAGAATATTTTAAATCATAAAATTATGTTTCTAGGAATCAGCCTAATCGTATGGTGTTACGCTGCAAATGCCAAAAGATTTTCCAACAAAAACATTATTCTTAAAAGTAAATACATTTTGCAAGATTTATTATAAGTAAAAAAAAATTCCGAATAAAATTTCATCTGCCGTATTTCATGATTTACTTCTCATTTACATTCCTATGATTTTTAAATGATATATTTTTTAACTAATAATTAAAGAGCTAATACGAGTGGGCTTTTTTTTTGAGACCAATACTCAGGGGTAAGCCCCTACTAAATGCTATGTATTGTGTTGGAATTTTTGGAAAGGACAGTACATATATATATTTTTCTTATATTATTATTAAGTGCCTTAGGAATGAGACAAATAATACGAGTGGGCTTCTTAAAAATTAAATTAAAAAAAAAAAATTTTTTAATTTTGGTAATAACATAACATAACATGGCTAATAAAAGAAATCTTTGTGTTCTAAATGGTAATGGAGCGCATATTTTATATACAACTAAACACAACATTTCAGGCTTTTGGAAGCTGTAATCATATAGAAATATAGAATCTTTAGAAAATCCTCACCAACTTTTATTTCACTCTTTTATAAAGGGAAAGGAACTCTGTCTGTATAAAGATTAAGGAATGGCGTATAAAGTCTTCCATCTAATCGTCATCTTTCTTGTAAGCCTAGCGCTAATGGGCATTTAAAACAAAATTCCCTAAATTTGAATGAGCAAGTATTTAATTAAAAAACCATCAGCAAAATTTGAAAACATGGCGGGATCGGCAATATAAAAAATTTCCATAAAACATGCCACCGAAATATCTTATTTCAACATTCTATTTCATTATGTGAAACTAAACGAAAATGATTTAAAAACGAGACGTTGACATAGACAAACGCTTTTTACTTTGAGTTTCCTTTTGTCGATTATGATGTATGTGCGTAAATGCAGCTTAAACGCTTTAGTGCTGCTAGAGAACTATGATTATACTATGTACTCTTCTAGTCGTCTTACATTATTCTATAGACCATCTTAACCTACACTTTTAGCTGAATTTTCACATTCTGAAAATATCTCAGATATTAGTTTTTTGCTAACACAGTTTATTTTTATTATTATGTTCCTTATGTGCTGTTATTTTCTACCTCTTCATTATGGCCTAGCAGCTAAACAATGTGTATGGTGGCACTTATGGTTTAGTCAATACTATAACATCCAGCTTTACTTTGTCAGACTCCTGAACCTGATGTTATGTGATGCAATGGTCCTTATTAAAGTTTAGCTATTTGCAACACTATTATAGATTGAAGCTTTGTATTATTTATTGTATGTAGCAGCTGACACCAAAGGATAGTCATAATTCACATTAATGCACACCATGTGGACGCTTGAGCGGCGAACTGTAATCGAATTTGTACACAGTACTTTAAAGCTGATTGAAATCAAGAATACAGCCGTCATCTGTACTATCCAAAGAACTGAAATCAATCAAATGGTAATAACCGAAATATATAGGGCTTTTGATGCCTGTAATTCAAGAATAAAGTCGTTTTTCAAACCTCGAAACTTTTTTTGTCATCAATATTCTTCGATAGCTTAAACCCAAAGTGTGATAGAGTACCATGTGTCTAATTGAGACGCTTAAGGCTTGCGAATAGTTGTAATATTTTTTAGACACATTTTTAAACGATAAATAAACTTCAACCACTATTTTATCAACATTTGGTGTTTCATTTTCTTGTACTCAAAACTAAAAATTCTTATTAAATTATGCACAATTTGTAATAAATTAAAAGAGACGACCATTAAGTAAAGAAGGTTATACAAAAAGTTTTTAATCGCAGTGTTTAAATGTTGTAGAATATTATTAAGGAAGAATACCTTGACAGTGGCTAACATTTATTTATTTGAATTTTAATGGACAAACAATTTCATATTTTGCTGCTTCTTTGCTTTAATGCTTACTTTATCTTACCCCATAATTTTTTTCAAATGCTTTTTTTCTCCTACCATTTGCCATATACTTGACATATTTATGCAAATTATTATCTGGAAAATAAACCTGAATTTATTGTAAATTGAAAATATTGAAAACTTCAGTTTTTTTTATTATTTATGTGCACGTGTAAAAATGTAAAACCAAAATTCCAGAAGAAACATCTCTGTAATCAATTTTTTTTTCTTTTTTATGGCAATAAAACAAATATTTTTATGCATAATTTAAAATAAAAAAAAAGAATATAAAATACAAAATTAAATCGAAGTGAAGCAAACTTGTAAACAAATTAATAAATTTCTAATTTAAGGGGGTTTTAAATAATCGCCATCTCGAGTAAACGAGAAGACGCTGTGTGTGGTGGTATATTGCAAAAATTAAAAAAAGTTGACGTTTTTGTTTAAAATTTTTGGGATCTAATCGATTCTTTTCAAGAGCCGAAAACAACATGTTCTTTTCAAATAACAAACAGATCTACCTGATTTTTGATATTCTAACGGGCGTAACAAAAACTTATTTCTTTTGGCGACTACCTCTTAGCAGTCTTCTGGCAAAAGCCCTCCACAAGCTTTCCCAGTCTATCGTTCGGAGTCTACAACTCATGGATAAAAATAAACACACAACATGAGTGCTGCGAAGAGCTAAGACATTACTCTAAGGCAAGGTTATAATGGCCAATTATGTATGTAACTGGCGTTTTTAGTTGTATGAGAACTATCGGTATCGATATCCGTGGTTAGGTAGAATAATATCAGTCTATATTGACATTTCTGTTCAGGCAAGTTATAAAAAAATGAACCGTGAAAATTTATTAAAAAAAAGAATTACTCTGTTCACGAAGTTCGTCCATATTACGGTCAACACAAGTTGTAAACTAAACAAAGGAATATAAATACCGAAGAAAATATTGCTGCTGTGAACTAAAAAAAGACGAAACAATGTCGATTCGCCAGACGTTCGGACTTAATTTTAGTTTCTAAATGTTAATCAGTTAAACATTACCGAGATATTTGATTACCAAAATAATTCATTGCAGTTAACTTTGATCCAAATAAAGCGTTTCTGATGAAACAAAAATCACCGAGATATATTTTCAACAAGACTGTGCAGATTGGATAAGCCTTCTTAACAATCGCTCTATTGCAAAATCAAGTTTGAAACAACTTTGTTTTCAGAATTAGTCCTATACACGGAGCCCCTTTTTCTTAGGATACTACGCCTCTGGACTACTTTAAGTTTATGCCGATAGACTAATAATATTTGAAGCATAGTAATCTCGCAGTCGCTGGGTACATACTCGTACATGCATTTAAGCGTAAGTACATATACAACCAAATTGTCTAGTTACCAGATTATAATAAAAAAAAATTCATTACTACAATATTCCTGTTTTGTATTTTTTAAGTTCTCGATCTCTCGAAGAAACACCCTTTACATTTTGTTAAAATTTTTTTGTTTCTTTTTCATTGAAAAATATTTGAAAATTTTCGATTCACTTAAAAATAAAAATTAGTACTGTTCTTAAGCTAAATTAACTTTAAAATTTGGGGAAACTTACACGACCAAGGTTCTATCCCAGCGAAGGACAAAATTATAAAAATAAAAACTTGCGGTTTTCTAAAATTACAATTTAAAAATAAAAAATTAATTAAAAAAAAAAAGAGATTCCTCCCCTCCAGCAAGACCATCTGCAAGAAACCGCTCCCTGACATTTCTAATCTATTCCACCAGAAACCAATAATCAGGAGTACAGCGCCACCTTCTAGGAAGATAACAGCTAATCTACTGAAGACGGTCACCATTCACATTCAAACATCCACCGACAGATGAGGCAATTGCTGTTTGATCATTCGAAGGTGAAGGTATAACACTGACTCTTGAGTGGACAAATTGACAGCAACTTGTTTCACCAACAAAGAAAGGCGCAAAATATACAAGCATCTATGAAAAGAAAAAACTATCAACCATCTTCACATTCCAATATATGTCTTAAAAAAATAAAAATAGAAGTACTCGTAAATTTAAGTGGGTATATAATGGTCTATATTCTGGCTACAGTTTTGTATCCGTATTTTTTTTTTTTTTTTTTTTGTTGACAGGAACAAATTATTAATTTTTTTAAATCAAAAGTACTGTGCTTTTATATATTTTACTATATGTACTTAAAATTTGTTTGTAACAATAAGTTTTAACAAATTTTTGTTGCCTTATCATTATGATGACGTTAAAAATTTTATATTCTTTAGCGAAAATACGCACTATTAAAAGCAAAATGAATAGCGACGTATTAAAGTAAAAACAGTTTCATTTTAAATGTTCATAAACACACGCATAAAAATTTTTAACAACCATGCAACCTCAACGGCAATGAATTAATGAACTTGCAAATATTTAAATACACCCACCCACTTTAGCTATTATCATGCGTGCACATACACACACACAAACCAATAACTATAAACCCGTATGTGTGCTTACACATGTTTCTTAAAATTAAAAATTACAACCGCACACTTTTGTAAATTTACACAAAACACACATTTTTACCATAAAGACTCTCGCTCACTTACCTACCGTTTAACTCACCCACGATACACAATTTAAACTTTTAAATCACACCAACTACACACACAATATTTAATACACACATACTTGGATGTACACTGTTCCTATGGTTAACAGTTTAGCATCAATATTAACAAGCATTCTTTTAGATGGTACACACATCCAACGAGCATTGATTTTAGTATAGGCAAGCAGTGTGTTTAAGAGAAGAACAAAGGGAGAAAAAATTGTTGTTGAAAGTAGATTAAGACAGGCAACGGCTAAACTTAGTCACGCTTCTGTTTAAAGGCGGAGATTAGCAGTGTAGCGAAATAACCCAGCTTGCCAAAACAACAAAACCATGACAACAAATGCCGTAAAATCTACACATCGGTTTTGTGCATATAAATTTTATTACGTAGCATTAGTGTAGTGTAATGAAAGTGTGTACATGTAATGAAAGATGCAGCCCAAGACTTTTGAATTAAAATATTAAAGTGTAAAGAAAGCAAAAATTTTGACTTTTTTAAGACCTTATTTGCTTTTAGTTTAGAGACTTCGGTAATAAACCTCAATAGACAATCTCACTCTCACAACACGTGCAACTTCAAACATTAAAAGGCTTTTAGTTAAATATTTCGTTATTAAAAGAGCAGATAATATAATAAACCTTTTGGCTATTAATTAAAAATTAAACTGCAAGATAAAACGATTATATTATTGACTCTAAGTATGGATTGAGTGCTGAAAGAAACCCAATAAATGACTTTGTAATAGAAATATGTACACAAGTTTTTCAAAAACTATAGCAGTTCCATATTTATTTTTTTTAAGTACATATCCAGCAGAAATTAGTGCTTACCCGTAAGCTATTTTACACGTGCGCATCAATAGTGCATGATTTTTATATGAAATGGGCCGCTACGATGCAATAGAAATGCACATTTATTGCAACCAGTAAGCAAATAGTATAAGAAATCAAGGATAATATATTATCCTGTAGCATTTTTGGTAGCTTTAGAGTATGCATAAACAATATAATACTTTCATTATTGCTTACAATTTTATTTATTGCTTCTAAATTTAAAAAATTTTCTGCTGGGTAATTGCATATATAATTGGCTATAACAACCCTGTTTCAGGGTTACGGCCTAGCTTCTCGTTTAAGTTATAAATTTAAAAACAAATCATTTTTTCTTTATAAAGTTAGATCTGTTCTAATTTTGTTTTATTAAAATTTTCTTTTTTTTTATAAAACGGATTAATGACATCAGAAACCAAACTCTATGGTTTCGAAAAGATGAAAATGACATCCGTCATTCAATTGTACATCCTCACATTTTTTCATGTTCTATGCATATTCATTATAAACATGACATAACTCAAGCTTTTCTATAGAAATCATGCATTTGAATCATATATTTTCTATATACTTTTCACATTCTACCACATTTTCCTTTTTAGCTTTATCATTGAATTTTCTGTTTTTTAATTGTCATCCATTCTGGATAAATAGAATTACAATAGTTTTTTTATTGATCTCTTGTTCTATTTATCCCCATCAGTCAATGTCGACGATATGTACAACCATATCCGAGGTGGTTAGAGAGCAGCACTAGGGGCCTGATCTGAATTTTTTTTATTAATTTGTTTTGTCATTAAACGCTTTAACATTTGCTATCATTCTGCTATCAAGGTCCTGGCGGTGGAAGCTCTTCCTTAGTTCATTGGTGTAAAGTGGAGCTGAAGCTTCTTGGGGATGCATGGAGCATTTCCTTGGTCTGGATTCCGGGTCATAGGCATATCCTTTGGTATTAGAAGGCGGATGGGCTTGCTAGGTGTGCGCCTTTGGGTGGGGAGTACTTTACTACTAACCGAATGTTCGCTAATGACTGTAATTAAAGAGAAAATATCCAAGGTCTTCCGTGAAAAAGCATAGAACAGAAGAAATTCCATCACGTACTGTGCTGTTAATAGAACCTTTGGCTTCTGTATAACCGTGACAGGAGTCTGAAAATTTTTGAGATCACTTACCATTCTTTGTCTAAGCGTATAGCCATGTATACCGGGCCTTGGATGTTCGATAAACACTCTGGAAAGTTGGGTTTGCCTTTTAACCAGCATTGCAGAAGTTGTATGAATACTCCTGAGACAGAGACTATAGATAATTTTCTTTATAATTTTCCAGGTCAGCAGTCAGACATTTGAGTTTTTTGGTGTGCCTTCTTCTATGGTTTGGCGCAGTGTGAGAGTCTAGACCCACTCCTTATATTTCACTTTATAAACAGCTCTGGCTGGCTGTAGTTCTTTTTCCTACTTGGATAAGTTCAGTTCGGTCCAGTAATGTTGTCAAAGAAACACTTTGTTCTAATTTTAGTTGATCGCGTTTTTTAGTTGGCTAATCAATTTTTTAGTTGATTAGCCATCTGACCTACCTACCTAAACGCCTTAATTAGATCCCAAACTAAATTCTGTTTAGAATTTTGATTGTGTGCCATCTGTGAAGGAATTTCACACTAGCCCGTTAATATACTAAATCACTTCATTATAGTTCAGATTTAACTTCTTTGGATTAGAATCTATTTTCAAACTTCACAAATAAATTTAACCATAATGAAAAGGTAGAATCTGCAGTTTTTGGCTATTTTAATTGCCTTGAGTTAAAAGGAGAATATGTTGAGAAATAAAAATTTTGTTTTCAAATTTGTTGCCTTTGATGGGTTAGTTGTGCAATTTTTGCTATCGCTCTTGTAAATTGCAGGCAATACGACTGATCAGCTACAACAGTGTGACCACTATTAGCTATTGAAGTAGTACTTATTGAAAAAGCTTTTATTACTAATTTGTTATACATTTTTCTCTATTTTTTTGTATTAATTTTTCAACATCAATAAATTATTAGTTTGGTTCATGTAAGATTTAAAGACTTTGAAATAAATTATTTTCCCTTTTGGTTTTTTATTAGAGCCATTGTCATTTGTTTGAATTAACAGTCCACTTAGAAGTTAGAGTTCTAATTTTAGTTTTATTACTTTTTGCACTTGTAAAACAACATTTTATAGATTTTTCCATAAAACAAATTCTATTTACATAGAAGGCAGTTACAGTATAAAGTTACAGACTTGCCTGATGGCAACAAAAAGCATACGTTATGTACATACATACATATGTGCATACATATCGTCGATGGAATTAAAAAACGCTGTAACTGACAAAACCTTAAATGTTCACCAGAGCCAAAAAACTTTCATAAAAGTAGAACAAAACACTGGTATTTTTCATTTCGCAGACGTCGTAAGTGAATTTATTTTCATCGTAGAAATCTGGGACCGGGACCAATCGACGCGTATTTTTTTTTTTTACTGATAAAAATTATGCAAAAAACATATTTTCGATTTTTTGTCAGTTACAGCGTTTTTAATTCCATCGTCGATATGTATGTGTACGAACATATGGGTAGTTTGCATTTCCCACATTGTACGTAAGATTTTGTGTGTTTTGTATGTTTTTGTTTTTTTTTTTGTATTTTTGTTCTGGAAACAGAAAGGAACAGTTTAGCTCTGCAAATGTGTTGATTTTTTTTTTTTTTTGTTTCTTTCAAAAACATTACAATCCACTTTGCTAAACTTCTTTTGCCCAGCACACCACATATGTTACACAGTAACGACAAAAGATATTTACAAATGATTTACAATATAGATAATAAAACAGTAGGAATTTTAAGATAATATGAGAAAAAAACACACATTTCATTAAGTATGAGTTTATAAATGGCTAAAAATAAAAGACATTTTTAAAAACAGGGACTTATTATTTTAAACATATGTATGTACGAGTACATATGTGTTTCTTGGTACTACAAGAAAAAATAAATAATAATAAAAACACTACCCACTCGCTTAAAATAGGAGCACAGACATGCATAGAGTACATCCCAACTGCTTATGTAAAAGGAAATAAATGTCTTTACGTGTGTTTAGATTTAAGTGTGTTGGTGTATAATAATAGATTATCACACTTTCATACATACATACATACATAATTGGCCATTACAACCCTGTGTCAGGATTACGGCCTAGCTTCTCGCAGCACTCATGTTGTGTGTGTTAATTTTTTTCCATGAGTACCGGGACCTACAGTTTAAAGTCGACTCCGAACGACAGATTTGAGAAGCTTTTTCATGACAATTAATTACTCCCAGAGCTTTTGCCAGAAGACTGCTGAGAGGTAGTCGCCGAAAGAAATAATTGTTTCATATTTCTTTTTTTTTTTTTAAAGATGTCGGAGCTGAGATTTGAACCCAGCACTATCGTCTTCGTAAGCCAACACACTAACCCCTAGACCACGGCGACTACACTACATCTACATACATATACATAATTGGCCATTACAACCCTGTATCAGGGTTACGGCCTATATTCTTACAGCACTCATATTGTGTGTGTTAATTTTTATCCATGAGTACAAGGGCCTACAGTTTAAAGTCGACTCCGAACGACAAATTTGAGGAGCTTTTTCATGGCAATCAATTACTCCCAGAGCTTTTGACAGAAGACTGCTGAGAGGTAGTCGCCGAAAGAAATAATTTTTCATATTTCTTTTTTTTTTAAGATGTCGGAGCTGGGTGTCGAAGCCAGGGCTCATGTCTTAGTAAGCCAACACACTAACCACTAGAACATGGCGACTACAAAATCAAATTAACTTTTTTTTACGCAAATGAGTTATAAGTTGGCATTAAATTAACTCAAGTTCCGACAGAGTAAGTACACATATGTATATACCAGAGTTGGGTTTATTGCATTGAATTTATAATGCATTATCGTTTCCACTACCACTAAACCACTTAGTATTAATGTAGCAATATTGCAGCCACCACTAAATGCAGGTAGAAATAGTTAACCACTAAATAAAACCATTTTAGTGGTAGTGGAAATATAATGCAGTAAATAAAAACATTTTAGTGGTAGTGGAAATTTAATGCATTAAATAAAACGAATTTAGTGGTAGTGGAAATTTAGTGCATTAAATAAAACATATTTAGTGGTAGTGGAAATTTAGTGCATTAAATAAAAAATGCATTAAATTTCCACTACCACTAAAATGGTTTTTTTTTAATGCATTAAATTTCCACTACCACTAAATTCTTTTTATTTAATGCAATAAATTTCCACTACCACTAAATTTGTTTTATTTAATGCATTAAATTTCCACTACCACTAAATATTATAGGCGATAATGCACTATTTTTTCCACTACCACTAAATTTAGTGGAAAATTAAATCTAATGCAATAAACCCAACTCTGGTATATACACATACGCACACACTTAAATTTTTTTTTTTTTTTTTAATAAAGAAATAACCTGTTTCACTTTTTTTTCTTCAAACTGACCAATTTTTATTAGTATGTTCTTTACTTTATATAGATAAGCTTATGAGGTCAGAAGTTTTCTTGTCATGTAAATAACCTGTTACACGCTATCCAAGTCTTATAGCCTAAAAACCGAAACTGTTGTTTTAAAATTTAGGAAAAAAATCAAGAATTTGAATAAAAAAACAAACACCATCTCTTTTTCTCTCTCTCGTGCTCTCATCACATTTGTGCACCATATAGATTTATAAATTATTTTTCACCTGATTTTTTTCAAGAAATTGCTACTTCTTTCTAACAAGTTTTCTCTTTTTAACAGCAAATGAACGTTAAAGAAAATGTACTCTCTTTTTGCTCTTTAATTATTTAAAGCTATATTGTTTCCTAGCAATTGAACCCTTTTAGAGTTTTCTAAATTCCCTAAAGTTGTTAAAATCTCTCGCCCTTAACTAGAGACTTGCATTGGTGTGCGTTAACTGACAACTCTCTTTTGTTTTTATACTTGGAATTGCTTGTTAAATTACATTTGTACTTGTGTGTTGAATAGAAAGGTGGAGTTGACTTTTTTTCTTTTTGATAAAGTTTAACTTCTCTCTAATTTTGTTGAACAGGTGTGGAAAATGAGTTGCTTATGTACTGAAATACAGTGGCTAACAACTTATTCGAATGCGTCAAAACACAGTAATTTTTACACAACTTATAGCAAACTTCAAAACACAGGCTTAAGTATTAAACACATAGAGAACAGCAAGCAGCATGACAGCAAGCAGCAAATGCAGCCGGCAATATTTGCTGCCATGCTATCGGCTACATAAATATTTTGAAGGCAGCAGCAGCAAAACAATAAAAAAACAACTAAAATAATGAACATATGTTTGTTGTTGAAATAAATATTTCAGTGATACCACTTTCAAGTATACGAAATCGCTAAAATAAAATCGCTTGTTTGAAATGTAAATACATATAAATTTTTTTTTAATTTTAATTTGTTTATATTTTATTAGTATTAAAAAATTTTACAAAACTCATTAACAAAATATATTTTTTGCTAATTGTACACATACTCTTTAAAAAAAATTAAAATTTAGGTCTAATCTCAAATTTTTTGGCAATAATTGCAAAATTTTGACTTTTGCATAGCCGTTGATGTTGCCCGATGAATTCTGAAATTCTATGTATTTTTCAACTGGTACGGCTGCAAATCTCCCCAAAAAAACTCCTTGATCACAAAGATATTTTGGTGTATCACACATTTGCATATTTCTTTCAAGACATAACGTAGTTAGTTGTTTGTTTTACATTCAGCCACTACATCATTTCCCATCACATTATATATGTATTTTAAACAACAATGCGTATTTATCCTTGTGGCACACCAAACATAACGTTAAAATCTTAAATTTATTTAAATAATACCGACCTATAATGTTAAAAGGTTTTAAATTGTTATTATCTTTATTAATAAATAAATTTTTTTCTTTTTAATAAAAAATATTTTTTTATGTCGATTTTATTTAACATTTTATATTGTATTAGCATCACTAATTAGTTTTTGCTGCCTCAAAAAATAGAAATTATTCTAAGTTGGGCAGCAGCAGCAAAGGGTTTTGTCTAGGGTTTTGCTGTGCTGCCTTTAAAATAATCGTTTCCATATAAACGTGTGCATTCTAATTTTGACAACTTGCTGCCTGCTGCTTGCTGTCGTCTATGTGTTTAATGCTTTAAGAGTAATGTTTTCATTATTTTTTCATTTTTAGTATTTAAATTCATTTTTAAATTATAATTTTGAAAAATCCGCAACTAATTTTTTCATTATCACCTTTGCTGGGATTTGAACTTGGTTCGGTGGAGTTTTTGTGAGAGCGCTCTAACCACTATACCACGCACCCCGCATGAAAAATCCATGGCTAGTGAAACGAAATCTTTGAAAAGCTATCAAAAGAAGTTTGTAGCTCTTAGATTTACAATCTAAATGATCTGCTCAAATCTTCAAAACAGAAAATCTTTCAACTTGAAAGTTCGTATCTCAAATCGTTATTGTTATTACTCGTAATTACCCCGGGGGTTGTTTAAGCTTCTGACGATTCTTTCCGCCCGGGGCTATGCTCTCGGTGTATATGGAGTTCACCTCGCTCTAGGTGGCCTGGCACTCCATATAGGAAGAGAGTTGTTGGTCTGTGCAACTTACTGGCGATCTGAAAGACTAACCAGACACGCCTTAATTTGGTACTACGAGCATCAGGAGCCCCAATGCCCATGTCATTTGGGGCGAATCTTTCCTAATGTTTGGGTGCGTCCCTCCTTAGCAAAGATTGCTGCTACTATTCAGGCAATGGTAGTACCAGGATTACTAATCCTTTGTCATAGGGCTCTGGTTTGGAGCCGCTTGGCTTCAGCATGTCCGATAGTTGGCACTTACTGCATTATATATGGCGCTGGTCTGACGCGTTGTATCTCACCTCTACCCATACAACTGGATAGTGTGTGGTTGTATCTGTGTACGCGTACACATTTTAATTACTGAATTGTTGTTATTACTCGTATGCTATTAATGCACGTATACCGTCGCTCGTTCCTTTGAAAATACGTTCCATATGGTTAAGAGCTTAATTAACATGTTAACCGCCGACAGTAAAACTATTGTTCTACCCGGCTAGTAAAATTACTAATTACATACGGTTCTTATAAAGTACTGTAAAAAAGATTGTTTTTTCATTTGACTGTTTACTCTTATTTTTAAAGCCGACTACACTGCGTCGCTTGAGCCAGCCATGAAGTGAATTTTAAGTCGACTAGAAAATTTTTTTCTGTTTTGACGGTGTAGTGCTAAAAATGAAGTTTCTTTTATACTACTTATAAAGCATGTTTTTTTCTCTCTAATGCTCTTTAAATAAAGTTTAACTTTGTTTGTAATCTCTGACTTTTTTAATTTTTCTAATGTGCTTGCTTGTGTGTTGAATAAAACTTGAGGTGAATAAAGCACGAGTACACAAGAAAAAGTTTTACTTTTAATCCTTTAAAGTTGTTTTGTAACAAGGTGTTGCTTTATTTCTGTGATTTATTTGTTTTTGCATTTACTCCTTTTGCATTTGTTTACTTAAATATGTGCTCACATGTTGCTTTTTAGAAATTTATGTATTTTTTTTTATTGTATTTTCTTTTAGAAAAATTCAGGGTAATAGAGTTTGTTTTTATTTTCAACTATACCTGGGCTCTTTAAAGTTTTCAACAAGTTTGTTTTTTAGATTCTTTTCTTCTTCTTTTGTTTTGATTTTATTTGGAAAGTAAATATTACATTTATAGCTTTTATGAAAAAGATGTTTGGTTGAATGTTTCTCTTGCTTTAAAAATAAAATTGTATACCTTGAGTAGGTGTGTGTGTATGTGCGTAAGTTTCTTATACATTTTACAAATACTAAAACACTTGCAAAACTCTATGGCATTGTGTAATGATAGCAGTTTACAAATGCATATAAAAAAGGGTACAAATAGACTTTGAAAAATTTATTACCAGAAATTTTAAACAGACAGAAAGCCAATCCCGATAAGTATTACTAGATAAAAATGTATACTGATATTAGATGGAGAAATATGTTTGATTTGAAAACAAGCGTATCATTAGAGACCAGGTGTTTGTGCTAGAATTTAAATAAATTACTTGCGAATAAAAGCTTTGATTTAATGACTTTTTTATGGATAAAAGTTAGCTGAAGTATTAGTTATTAAACCGTTTTGTTTTAATACAAATTTTTATAATGGCAATGCAATTTATTAACCAATTAACCCTTTCAGCGCCAATGTTGCTTGCCGGCATCTTTAAAAGTAAGCGTGTGTGATTTATTTATTGTTTTTTTTTTTTTAATAAAATTAATAAAGATTAATCAGGTTAGATTAGGTGGCACTTTTTATTGAAGGATAATGTTCTCCTTAACCCTTTCGGTCCGGCTTTTTTTTCTAAAATACAGCTTACTTCAAAAATCTCTTTTCAAATATTGAAAAAGATATAAATATAAGATGTTCTGCATTTTTGTGTTTTCGAATATCCTTGAATTATCCTAGGACATATTATCCCATTCGGATTGGGATATTTAAGCCCAATGAATAGTCCGAATGAGACAATATATCCCAATTCAACAAATAATTAAAAAGCAACTGTATTTACAAAGAAATACAAAAGTTTTTATGCATTGATGGTTAAGACAGTTGTTACTAACAAATACAAATTTTTGCTACATTACGGTTGTGCTGCTCTATTTTATTATATATATAAGTAATATATGAGATTACCTTCACGATAACTTCTCATCAACTAAAACAAAATTCTTACAAAAAAACTTGATTTAAATTGAGTGCCGCAACATTAAACTCAGAACTACGATTTGGATATTTTAATATGATTATTTTATTATTTATTTACTTTAGAGAACAAATAGTATCATATAAACATTCTCTGGGACGTATTATCCCAATAGGACCGAAAGGGTTAAGCCAGATATTAAACCCATTGTAATACAACAAGCCATTGTTTATTAAGATTAATAACATCTAAACAAACAAAAAGTTTATAAAAATGTATTTTTAGTTAAACAAAGTTCTTAAAAGTTAACTGCCGTATTTATAATGAAAAGTTAGCAACTCGTTAGCATATATGACAAAAAACTGGCAAGTTTATCACTCGCTATAGACTGATATTAATAAAACTTTCAATAACTGGTCAGAGTGTTCAAAAAATTAAAGAACTCGTAACTTTGAGTAAGAGTGGAATGACAAAGGAATGAATTTGCTAGAAAAACCAGCTGATTGCTTAAAAAAACAATTCAAATACTAAAACAATAACTGAATGTTATCCAATTTAACGTATTTAGTCACATTGGAAATGTTAATCTAGAATTTTATAAATTTTGAAGAAATCTTCGGCAATAGCAGTTTTACAGATAGACTACGAGAACAAAGGGTATGTCATAAAAGAATATTGAGCCAATTTCGGAAGTGATTTGAAGATATTGAGAAGTGAAAACGGTAATGCAGAATTTTCAATGGTTTTACTTTCTAAAAGGTTTAAAAATGAGCCGAAAAGGCCAAAGTAGTAGCCTGTGCAAAAACTAGATTTTATTCTTGAATGCCGTAAAGTACGTAGAGGTAAACTCTATAGCCTTTGCTAAAACAGCAACAAAAATTGTTTTTTTTTTCATTTTATTCACAATACTGTTATTATAACGTCGTGCGGGAGTTTAAGTGCTCTATACGCCATTTTGAAAATCTCGAGTTAATGATGCTAATTTAGGTTTTTGACACCAAAATTTTTAAAATCTGCCCTCCGTTTTCGGCTATTTATCTTCGAAACTTGACGAGATATCCTAAAACGGATTACAGATTTGAAAAATTTGGGGTCGAAAACCTAAAGTGGCATTATTAACTCGAGATATACAAAAAATATGAATTGCGGATAGAGCACTTAAACTCTCGCAAGACGATAAGTATACGAGTACAATGAAAGTATAAAAATGAGAATCTTTATTAGAAAACTGTTTATTGTGTATCACTTTAAAAGAGTTGATACTGAAATTTTAGTAGTGGATCATAGTTAAATACTAAACTGTGTTCTTTTTCAAATCGCAGGGATTTTTGGCAGATTTTTACAATGCTTTTCGAAAAATTTTGTTTTTTATAAAGGAATTAAAGTAATTTTGCATAATTTGCTTAAGGTGGTTCTACACTATCCCACTGAGTATAACGACACGTCAAATACTCAAATATAATGAAAAAGTGTAATACTGTGAAAACAATATGTAATGAATTGTCAAAAAATACGGATAGAAACATGACTCTCATCATTATGGCATCAGTATGGCTCTCATCATTTTTAGAAATTTTTCTAAATCATTAGTTCTTCATTTTATCAGAGTTGCTCTTTTACGCAAATATAAGAAAAAATCAGGGTTGGAAAACTGGAAATTATTCACCATAATTATGCTTATTCCTTTTTTATTAATAACATTTCAAGTTCTTTCACTTTAACATAAAATAAATTACAAATATTTGTTGTAAAAAATAATTAAATATGGCTTATTTTATGAAATATTAATAAAACAAATATTGCCGTATCAACATGTCCATCATTGGAGAAAGAGAAAAACACAAACAGCTGTTGTTTCCATTTTATTTGAAATGTGATAGCGTACAAGCAAAATGTAATACAAAACATTTTACGTTTGATTTTTTGACAATCAGACCAAAAACCATTAGATTTTGTTTCGACAAAATCCAATGAAAATCATAAGACTTGTAGAATAGTGTAAAAGCACCTTTATTAAGTACAATAAATATAAGAGGAAGTAAAACAAATACAAAAAATATCATCTACTCATAATCTTTTGACAATTGCGTTTAGCTCTTAAATGTTCACCTTCAAATTTAAATTTTATATTCAAAATTCTTTATATAACTTTAGTAATTTTTTAGAACTTTTATGTATAACAGCCAGATTATTTTCTTGGTATATTTTATTCTTTTTTTTTTTTTAATTTAGAAATAAAAATCTGCAAAGATATTCAGATAGACAATAAAAACTTTTAAATTTATAAAACTTGAACACTTCACAGTTCGCATTTTTAAAATTATTTAGAGAAACACTAAAAGAACAACAATATAAAGAATGTTTAAAGTTTTAAAAATAACTGACAATGACTGCTATACATTTGAGAATAATAAATTCAATTTTAAATTCAACAATTATTTCTGTTCGACTTTTTCTTTTTTGTAAAAAAATTGTAAAAATTTAAAAAAATTTTCATAATGTAT
The DNA here is from genome assembly GCA_963576795.1 of Metopia argyrocephala. Taxonomy (NCBI): domain Eukaryota; kingdom Metazoa; phylum Arthropoda; class Insecta; order Diptera; family Sarcophagidae; genus Metopia; species Metopia argyrocephala. The sequence continues at coordinate 166,510,461 of OY756208.1, read as the reverse complement.
ATAGCGCGTTAACAAGTTTAGTGGCTTTACAACAAAGGCCTATTCAGTGAAATGTATATAAAAAGTGGTTAAATTTTAAGGGCCGACATTGATTTTAAATAAAAGACAAATTATTAAGGAAGTTATTATCATTTCTTCTCATTATGATAACTTGGTATGGTTCAATTATATAGAGAACAAAATATCACCCAAATGGCCGTCGCGGCATGGACCCTATCCGATGGTCCAAATTTTCAGTGACGCTGAGGAATAGTTGAGGTTCTATGCCATTAATGTGCCGAATTATTTCATCCTTTAGCTCTTGAATTGTTGCTGGCTTATCGACGTACACTTTTTCTTTCAAATAACACTGAAAGAAGTCCAATGGTGTCGAATCACATCGCAACCATATGATATAATACGGTCATTGATTTTGTCGCTCAAAAGAGCCATTGTTTCGTTAGCTGTGTGGTAAGTGGTACTGTCCTATTGAAACCACATATCATCCACATCCATAACTTCCAATTTAGGCCATAAAAAGTTCGTTTTCATCTCACAATAGCGAACAGCATCGTTACAGTAATTGCCTGACGGGACTCATTTAAAACAAAATTACGTCCCGATGATGCAGCCAGTCTATAAACCACACCAAACAGTCACTCTTTGTGGATGCATTGGTTTTTCGACAATCACTCTTGGATTATCGTTCTCCCAAATGCGGCAATTCTCCTTATTGACGAATCCACTGAGAGGAAAATGTGCCTCATCACTAAAGATGATTTTATTCGAAAACTGATCATCCACTGTTGCCATTTGACGACGTTTGGAATGCTCAAGAGGCTTTAGTTCTTGGGTCAAATGCACTTTGTAAGAGGGTAAATGCAAGTCTTTATGCATAATTTTCATCAAAGATTAGAGTGAGAGGTACAATTTTTGGGCACGACGACGAGTTGTGGTAGACGGTCCTTCAGCCACACTATCGCGAACAGCAGCAATATTTTCTACAGTACGACCTGTGTCGTATATAATAAGCCTGAACAAGAAAGAAATAACTAATGAAATTCACAAAAAACTTGACGTTTAGATGTGATTCGCATGTAACCACCTTGATAAATATTTGCAGAGAATTTGCATTTACTTTTCAGAAACTGAAAAGTTTCTTACAAATATTCTTAATTTTCATCTTCTAAGTCACAGTTGCGTTTCGCAAACACTGAAAAATATAATACTTAAACTCTGTTCAATTAGGAGTGGGTACTTATTGTGTGAAATTGCTACATAATACTTTTTATAAAAAAGTAAAGTTACTCGGAAATTAATTTGTGCATTTTGGCAAAAAGGCGAGAGCTCCGGGTTCATACCCAAGTTCTAACATCTTGAAAAACGGAAAGATGAACAAATAATTCTTTCGGCGACCACCTCTTAGCAGTCTTTTACCAGAAGCTCTGAGGAGAGTAACTGACTACAATGAACATACTTCTCAAGACTGCCGTTCGGATTTGAATTAAATAATTAAAGCACACTATTGTGGGTGCTGTGAGAAGAAAGGCCATAACTCTGAAAAAAAAAAGTTGTAATGGCCAAAGTATGTATTATGTATACGTATACATTGCCTATTAGATCTCAGTCCAATTGCAAAAATTTATTGTCTGTCCGGACTGTAACAGATGTTTGATTGAGTAGACTACTCTTCTTTTGAAACATTTTAGTAGTTGTTAAACAAATGAATATTTTTACATTATCGACTAATTAAAGAACTTATTGTCTGCACAAAAAAAATATTACCCAACATATCATTTTTTAAACACTTGTTAACTACCTCTCCGCAATCTTCTGGCAAAAGCTCTAGGAGTAATTGATTGCCATGAAAAAGCTTCTCAAAATGTTGTTCGAAGTCGACTTTAAATTGTAGTTCCCAGTACTCGTGGATAAAAATTAACACACACAATTAACCCTGACAGAGGGTTGTAATGGCCAATTATGTATGTATGTTGACAATGACAGAATTAAAGCCATAAATTTTAAACGATAATTTACAGTAGCTGATGACAAAAAGGTAAACAAAAGTTATTTGTAAACTTAAACAACTTATTTGAAATAATCAAACGAAAGTATTAAATTGTTGTCCTTCAAGGATTTGTAATAAAATGTATAAAACATTTTATACACGAAGAATGAACACAGACGGCTATACTTGTGTGCACATTATGATTACCTGTTGTTTTCGTACAAATCTCGTAAGATACTAAAATTCAATTAAGGCGTCCTTGACTGACTTTGACTTTTATTTTTTGTTTATTTTTTATTTGCTAAAATAACTTGTTTTCTAATTTAACAACATCTCCGTTAAAGATTACTATTTCCTACAGCATGAAACCAACAGGAAATGAAGAGTAACATACTTTCTTGATATTTTCTTTTTTCAATTCTTTAAATTTAGCTGCAGGCCTTTTCAAATTTAAAAGAATTCCAAATAAAAAAAAAAGTTATTTAACTCACACAAACAAAAACAGGATTATTGAAACCTGTTTTAGACTTTTGGCATATCATTGCCAAATGTTTTTGTATGTGTTTGTTAAGTAAAAGCTTTTCTTTGTAAACCCTTTTGACTTTCAAGGAATTCTATAGTATAACTTTGGTTTCATGATTAAAAAAAAGTATTAAATGTGGAGGTGGTTGATATTGAAGGGTTTTAAATTCAAAAGTCCTTTGTTTGTTGCTTTGCATGTATTGAAATGTTAAAAAAGGTGTTTTAAAGTGCACAAAAATCTTATAAAATATTTATGGTATAATTTAATTTTTTTTCTTTGTGGTTTGTTTTTGATCCGTAATAATCTTAAAATACCAAAGAATTTTGTTTTTTTCTTGTATTCTTATTTCTCTTGAAAGATATTTTCTTGTGTATTTATGTGTACCAAGTGTCGTATACTTAGTGGTGTTTTGTTAAGAAAAAACTTCAATATAAAATATTCATTAGACGCCCTGATGTACTTCTTCATTTAATATTAATTATACGAAACGTGCTGTCCTATTTAAAAATTCTCATTATAATTAATCTTGTTGATAAGCCTTAGTAACGATTAAATTAATTTGTTTATGAAAATTTAATTAAATGATTACAAATTGGTCATTCTGATGGTGGTTGGAGAAAACATTTTTAAGAGCAACATAATCGATGAAATTAACAAAAAAAAAAAAAAATTAAGATGACACAGCATTTAAATAAAAAAAAGCGTTTTAATTAAAATTAGGAGATTATGTTTGCCTTAGTGTACTATGTAGTGTGTTGGCTTACTAGACGAAAGGTTAGGTTCAAACTGCAGCTTTGACATCTTGAAAGATAGGAATATGAAAAAAATATTTCTTTCGGCTACTAACTCTTAGCAGTCTTCTGGCAAAGGCTCTCAGAGTAATTGATTTCCATGAACAAGTTTCTTAACTCGACATTACACTGTAACCTACGGTACTCGTAGGTATAGATTGTGAGAAACCAGGCCGTAACTCTGAAAAGAGTTGTAATGGCCAATTATGTATTATGTATGTAAAAGACTACAATCAGGTGCATCACAGAATTTTTATAAAAAAGAAAATTTTCACATTTTGTGAAAACTGAGACGGAGCTAGCTGTATAATTCCCTACAGTGCCTATTAAATATATCAAATAAAATGGTTAATGTTTTCTATTTGCTTGTTCAGCCTTCACATATTTTTATCAATCTAAAAATATTAAATTTCTTCTTCTGTTTTTAATTCACATAACATCCTTGTTAAAAAATTGGGCTTTAAACAAAAGAAAAGGGGGTCATGGCATAGTGGTAGAGCGCTTGCACAGAAACTCACACGACCAAGGTTCAATCCCAGCGAAGGACAAAATTATAAAAATAAAAATTTGCGGTTTTCTAAAATTACAATTTAAATTAAAAAAAAGAGGTTCCCCCCCCCTCCAGCAAGACCATCTGCAAGAAACCGCCCCCTGAAATTTCTAATCCATTCCACCAAAAACCAATGATCAGGAGTACAGCGCCACCTTCTGGGAAGATAACAGCTAATCTACTGAAGACGCTCACCATTCACATTCAAATATCCACTGACAGATGAGGCAATTGCTGTTTGATCATTCGAGGGTGAAAGTATAACACTGGCTCTTGAGTGGAAAAATTGTCAGCAACTTGTTTCATTAAAAAAAAAAATATGCGCAAAAATATGAAACATCTATGAAAAAAAAAAATAAAAAAAAACCTTCTATTAACAATCTTCACATTCCAATACAATGCACTGCATAGTAGGGGTTTACCCCTGAGTACATACATACATAATTGGCCTTTACAACCCTGTGTCAGGATTACGGCCTAGCTTCTCGCAGCACTCATGTTGTGTGTGTTAATTTTTATCCATGAGTACCGGGACCTACAGTTTAATGTCGACTCCGAACGACAGACTTGAGAAGCTTGTTCATGGCAATTAGTTACTCTCAGAACTTTTGCCAGAAGACTGCTGAGAGGTAGTCGTCGAAAGAAATATTTTGTTTTTCATATTTCTTTTTTTGAAGATGTCAGAGCCTGGAGTCGAACCCAGGGCCCATGTCTTAGTAAGCCAACACACTAACCACTAGACCACGGCGACTAATTACCCCTGAGTATTGGTCTTAAATAAAAAAAAAAAAAGTGAGATAATCGGACTGGTTAAAAGTACGTGGCTTCAAGGCAAAAAAAAGAAGGCAGCATTCTTAAATGTTTAAACTTTACTAAACTCAGATCCTTATAGAGTTTTAAAAAATTATAAACACAAAAGCGTTTTCTTCTTTTGGCGGTACAAAACTATTTTCGAGAAAATTAAGCAAACAATTGACGAAAACATTGCTGACTACTAAAGCGCAGTGTGCGAACATAGACCCCCTGGTTTTTCGACTCTTTATAAACAGCTCTGGCTGGCTGTAGTTCTTTTCCTATTTCAGGTGATTTCAGTTTGGTCCTGCAATGGTTTCAAAATGACACTTTGTGCTAATTGTAGTTGATCACGTTTTTGGTTGACTAGCCACTTGACATACCTACCTACCGAGATAACATTGAAAAGGATGTAATAAAAGTTTGAGCGGCAACTGAGCTTCAAATAAGTTTGAATTGGGAGAACTATAAATGTCATCAACTGAAGTACCATGTAAATATTGCATTTACTAAGATTGATGTGTGTTTGGATGAACCATCTTAAAAATAAAGAGTAGGACAAAGCTTTCTTATGAAATCATAAAAAAGAAACGTATAAAAATTTGACTGTAGCATGGCTTTTATCATTTTTCGGAAACTTCTTTACACAATTCGATTTTTCGGAGAAGTATTTTAAGAAAAGCACCAGCTACTTTTATAAAGTGGTTCTATATTGTTATCTGTTTAAAATTTGGTTAAAGATTGATTGAGAACTTATGGCAACTGCAGAAATATTGACCAAATTTTATTTTTCTTAAATTTTCATTTAAATTATAAATAAAAACAAACTCAAACGAACGAGGTTGAAATCCCAGCAAAGAAGAAAAAAAAATTAAAAAATAAATTTGCGGTTTTTCAAAAAAATTATAATTTAAAAAAAAATAAGAGGTTCCCCCCCTACAAGAAGTCCTTCTTCACGAAACCAATCCCTGACATTTCTAGTCTATTTCACCAAGAAACGAATGATCAGGAGTACAGCGCTCACCACTTACATTAAATATCCAAATAGGGCAATTGCTGTTGATCCTTCAAAGGTGAAGGTATAACACTGGCCTTTGAGGGATCAAATTGACAGCAACTTATCTTATTGACATAAGGCGCTTAACATATATTTATCTATATCTATATATTCAACATTCCAATACAATGCACTGGATTTAGTAGGGGTTTACCCCTGAGTATTGATCTTTAAAAAAAATAAAACATCTAAAAATTACTAAATTTGAAGGAAAAACTTTTATTAACCCTTAAGCTAAGATGCCACTATCGGCGCTTTGTATGGAATTTTCGGCCAGCTAATTCATGACTGTCTGTGGTAAAAGAGGAATACATTGCTTTTAAGCTTTATTGTTTGTTTTTTATATTTTAAATGGGATATAATTCTCATTTAGTGTAAATTTTTTTGAACATAAGAGTTATAGTTTTAATACCATTGTTATAAATAACTCAAACTTTCTATTTTACTTCTGTGTATTCGATTCATTTTAAAACTTTTTATGTTTTCTGAAAAAGCTGAAAGACTTTTTGTTTTCACTTTCGTACGAATGAAATTTCTGTTGAATACCCGAATATAACAAAATTGTCAAATAAACTTGGAAATTTATGACATTTAAAGCACAATTCGCCTAAATATTTCATATACAACTATATGGCTTCTCTAAGTGCTTATCCTGATCTTAGAAAGTTTATAAAAAATATTAAAACCATCAACCTTAAAGTAACTAAATTTAAAATTGAAAAACTAAAAACAAATTCTTTTAAACTTTGACATTTATCGTCCAGATGATGAATGATGAGATTTTCGTAATCACTAATCTGACACTTTATATTTATAAACTAAAAAACAACACCCACTTGTTTTGTATATTTTTTTGTTGGTTTTTAATGTTCCTTTAAGTTCAGTTTAAGATGTATCAGTCTAACAACTTTGCATATTTTAAATAAGAGCATCAATTTCAATCATGATAAAAATATAAACAGAGTTTAATTTCATATTGTTTTTTTTTTCTTGTTATTGAGAGCAAGGATATATGAGAAATTTTTTATTTTAAACAAAAATTTAATGGAAGTTATTTAAAAGCTTAACATTTTCCTAAGCTTATTTAAAGACATTTTTTAGATAATTTTTGGGAATAAACAAGTATATATTTAAAGGGTCTTATTAAAGTGTGTTTACTTGAATTAAAAATTAAAATCATTAAAAATTATTTTTACTTGAAATTTTCAATTGCTTAAAATATATCTTCATAATGGGTGATTCAAGTAGAGATACCTTTTTCAATAGCCTTTTTTTTAAAGATCACGTGTGAGTCGTGTCATGCTGTCATGTTATTTTTGTTTAAGGTAGAAGTCCATAGCATGCGTTTCGACGTTAACAGTGTACAATGTAAGTCAATTGTTCAATTGTTAACGCATCTAAAAGTTAAATTTTTTCAACTTCTATAAGTAACATGCGTTGCCAGTTTTGTCAATAACTTGTTTTATAAAAAATTACGTATTTTTCCTTTGTTTGTGACAAACGTGCGAAACACAATTGGCGCAACGCATGTTATGTACTTCTACCTTTAGTATCGTTTGGCATTTTATAATAAAAAGACTTACACCTGAACAACGTTTACAAATCGTTCAACTTTATTACGAAAATTCACGTTCTGTGAGAAATGTGTTTCGAACACTTCGCTCAACTTATGGTCGACGTAATCGGCCTACTGAGCGTACTTTTCGCAACACCTTCACCCATTTTGAGACCCAGCATTCATTATTGGATAATATTCTACCGAATAGACCACGTCCAGCACGCTGTGAAGAAAATATAGCGGTCGTAGTTGAGAGTGTACACGAAGACCGTGGAGAGTCAATTCGGCTCCTATAACGCCGATAAGCGACTATTTAATGCCTGAAATTGAAGCTCGTGATCTCGGCGACATTTTGTTTCAACAAAACGGCGCCACCTCTCACACATCGCATCAGTCAAGTGATTTATTGGGAGAACACTTCGGTGAGCATATAATTTCACGTTTTGGGCCGGTCGATTGGCCACCAAGATCGTATGATATCACACCTTTAGACTTTTGCCTGCTGGGAGGATATGTAAAGTCTAAAGTTATGGGGACAAACCCGCTTCGATTCAGGCTTTGGAGGAAAACATCACGCGTGTCATTCGCCAGTTACCAGTCGACTCAAGGGATGGCCATCTGGCCAACATTTGATAGCCATAATAGTAAAAAAACAAATGCCAAATAGTGTTTTTTCAAATGATAATAAGCATTCCCCTATACATTTGATTTATCTGTGTTTTTTTTTTTTTTTTTGCTTTAAGAAAGTAGAGAACCTCGAAATGGATCACGCTACACTTATAACTGTACATCCGTTACTAGGCATGATATGATAAATTTTTTATGACTCTGACCCATAAGTGAGACTCAATTTGACTACTCAAATATAGATAATATGGGCCCTTAACGGGGACTAATAAATGTATTATTAAGAATTTTAAAACTTTGTTAAAAAAAAAACCTAAGTTTCTGATAAAAATTTAATTCAGTTTCTACCCAGTTTTATAAAAATTAGTTGAGAAAAACAAACTGTATATAACATATCGTCATATTAAATGCAAACGGACGTAACTACACAAAATTAGGAAATTGAGTTTTTTATTAATTGTGGTTCGTTTTATCAAAATATTTTAGATTTCTACGATCAAAAATTGCGATTTTATTAACGAAATTCAAACGGACGTAACTACAAGTGCGTATATTTTTAAATGCAAAACACATACATATTTGTATGAAAACCTTACATACAAACTCATTTGTTGTATTGGCATCCCTATATTTCGATGCTGAAAATTACGATTTTGAGGATTTACAAAATTTTAGATTTTTTTTTTTTTTTTTGCTTCTTTTGTAAAAAACAAAAAGTGTAGTTACGTCCGTTTGCATTTAATATGGCGATATGTACATATCTACATATCTTAACTGTTTGCTATTGTGTAATAAAAAATTTAAGACGATTTAAATATTTTATAAAAACTAAGAAATTTTTAAATAGTAGGTAGAGAATATTTTTCATCCCTTTAAATAGGAGAAATCTGTTTTTTTAGAGCTATAACATTTCAAAGACTTTTTGCTTAAAAAGTTCTTTAACCTTGATATTTTTTACTGGCTGCCAAGAATATTCGTATTTAGAGCAGGCCCAAGTTGTGTGCTATTAAATTATGTTTTTTTTTTTTTTGTGTGTATTTCTTTTAAAGTTCGTTTTTACGTTTTCTCAAAATTAATGCCAACAAATTTTAATTTTTCCTTTCATTTACAGTACAGCACTTAATAAACATAAATTTATTATAGGCCCTTGGCCTTTCTCCCCCCGCTTTCTTACAAATTTCTTAAGCAATTTCCTACATTATTTTGTGCCCAACTAAGCGCTTAATAATAAATTTTTGCTTTTATTTTTCTCCACAACAAGTGCAAACGGCTTGCCAAAAAGTAAAAGGATATGAAAAACGGAAAAAAAATTAGATATCCTGCTGTTCAAAAAAAAAAAAAAAAAAAAAATCACAAATAAAAACAGCATTGATTTTCCTGTAAAATAATAAATAAATTCAAAAACTTATTTCTAAATGTTCCATATTAACAGCAAAACATTATTTGTTATGATTGCCAATAGAAATGTTGCTGCTCTTACCAATGTTGTTGTTCAAAAAAAAATAACAAAATAAAAATTATAAAATTATTTTATCAAGTAGCGCCTGCCAGAAAATGCAAGTTGATAGGCGGCAAAATGGAAAATAAAATTAAATTATTGCAATAGAGAGCAGGTGTTGATGTAATTTGAAACTGAATTTTTTTCCTTTCCATTTCCCCTACTCGTTTTCGTTTTTTATTTTACAAAATTTAAAATGTATGTTGTCAATATAGCAAATTAACAGTGACAGAGACAAAAAATAAAAGAAGGAATGCGTTTTATTTACAAATTAAAGTAACTGTGGACTACTGCTAAGGTGTTTGGCCCGAGTTAGTTTTATTTTACGGTACAGATTACAAGCATATAACGCTCAATATCAGCATATTTTGGTACGAACTCACCAGTCTTAAGTAAGAAGTTTTACACACTAAGCACTATATTTTATTCTATAAGTATTTCCTTCTATGAATTAAATAACAACCAAACCATGTTCACAAGAACGTTAAACATTATTTTTGATATCGACCGACTTGACGTCGCTGTTGCGATCTGCCTGAGAAGCTCAGATCGCTTCACAACAACTCAATATATCGTACTCATAATATCTTAGAAAGCTTAGACTTTCTCAACTTCTACTTGAAAACTATGATAAGCAGAGATTTGAATCATGCAATACATTGCTTTGAAATGATCTAATGGAATTGGATCTAATCGTGCACTGCAGAATCAATAGACACCTGAATAAAATAGAAATCTTTTTGATTTGTTTCTCTAGATTCTATATCGAAGGGATGGAGTCGAGAGAGTACATCCTGGTCACTTGCGATGTATTGATGCAAATTATGAAAAAAAAATACCTTGGAGATAATCAAATATCAACTAAGAAATTGTCAATATTTGCAACGGCCGACATTTTGACGTTTGTCAAAACAATGAAACTACGTGAGGTATTATAGAAACAAGTAAGTACAATAATTCTGCAGGTCGAAGTACTTAAATAACTCTTGAATAATCTCCATCAGTACGGTAACAACCACAACAACCCCACTTCTAGTACATTTTAATTAAATAATTTTAAACAAACACTTGTTGAAAATTTTTTTTTCAACTGTAAAGTTGTAAAAATTCTAAATCGATTTAAGGCGAATTTTACTTCACGCTATATTTTTATGTTTCTTTAAAGAAAATAACTAAAAAAAAGTTAGGGTTTGATGGGGTATAGTGGTTTTTGTGCCGGCATACAATATGGGGCAGACCAGGCGCGAAGTTCTTATGTCTCTTCAATAAAGACGCTCACAGTTAACTCAACAATATACAGTTGTGTTCAAAATAATAGGAGTGCCATTCATTCAAAGCCGAAGTTTAAAATTAAGTATAAAAAAAAGAAAATATTAATTTCTTTTCAGACAAAATTTATTTCTAATTCAGCTTCTAATTTTTTACCAATTAATTATTTAATTAAAATAATTAAAACAAAAATATTTAATTAAAACAAAGTTTTCTTTCAAAATTCCCTGTTCAAAATAATAGGAGTATTTATACACAACCTAGTAGTATTAAAGCTAAAGTCACAAAAGTTAAATATTATTTAAAAATAGTTTCCCCGATTTAATATTTTGTTGAATAACCTTTGTTTTTAATGACTTCAGCACATCTTCGAGGCATTTAGTCAATAAGATCCTGGCATTTCTTTAAAGGAATTTGATGCCACGCTTCGCGCACTGTGCTCCATAATTCTTCCGCATGTGATGGCTGTTTCTTTGCAACATATTTTTTAACGTCTGCCCAAAGATATTCTATGGGATTCAGGTCAGAAAACTGAGCAGGCCACGACATAATCTGAACTCCATTTACCCAAACCACTCATTTGCCAATTTACTGATGTGTTTCGGGTCGTTATCTTGTTGAAATATCCATTTAAGAGGCATATTCCACTCTGCATAAGGTAGCATTACCTCTTTCAAAATTCCAACATAAACGTTTCTATCCATTATGCCTCTAATTTCGTAAATTGGACCTACACCATTATACGAAAAGCCTCCCCATATCATTACTTTTGCACCACCATGCTTAACTGATTTTTGTGTATATTGGGCTTTATATTCTGTATTGGGCGGACGTCTAATATATTGTCTAGACCCAGTGCCACCAAATAAAACAATTTTGCTTTCGTTGGTCCAGAGTATGTTTCTCCATTTTTCTTTCGGCCAATCGATGTGTTCTTGTGCAAACTTTAAGCGTGCTACTGGCTGTTTTTTGTCGGTAGTGGCACTTTCCGTGGACTTCTTGCAAATAAATTATTTTCCATTAGGCGTCTACGAATAGTAGGACCACTTACGGCAAGATTTAGATCCTTTTGAATTTTTTTGGGAGACGCCCAAGGATTTATTTTGCTGTATTGTACAATACGACGGTCTTCAATAGTTGATGTTTTGTGTTTACGCTCACGTGTTTGAGGCTTTTTTTTAATATTTTAGAGCATTTGCAATTATTTGATCGGAGCATCCTAAGGTTTCCTTAATTTCCTTATAAGTTTTGCCTTTTTTTTCGAAGATTTTTAATTAGTTCTCTTTTTTCCTCAGAACAGGGCTTTCCTCTTCCCACTATTACAAAAATTTATGTGAAATATAATATAATCACTGTAAATAAGGTTTTCAAACCATTTTTTCAAACTTACTTTTCACTTTTTTTCTTGAATTATATGCCTTTTTAGTTTTATTTTTAAAACGTCACACGCACTCCTATTATTTTGAACAACTCAAACCAAGGGCAACCACAGAAATGAACGAATTTTATTATGAATATAAAAGTTATTATGAGTTTCTCTTCTGTATTCGATTTCTTACATACCGTTGTAACTTCGGTTAGAATATCACTTCTTTTGCAAATTGGTACACTAACAAATTTCAACTGTAGAAATATTAGATTGGTGCACTCCTATTATTTTGAACACAGCTGTATACAATTTTAACCGTATGTTCAAGCCATAAAAATTAACATCTGTATGACATTTGTGGCCCAACAAGTTTTTTACTCAAACCAGGCGACAAATAACTGTTACCTTAAAAAATATAAACAGATTCGGCACACACTTTAGAGCTAACTACACATCATTAGGAATACTTTAGAGTGGAATATTTAAGGCTGTCGCACCAGCTCTATATGCTGACCACAAATTGGGCAAAAAACCAAGGTAATAAAGAAATTTAAAAGCACGTATTTGACAAATACGAAGCGAGAGATTTAAAATGCTGTACTTCTTATAGGATGTACCGTAGCCAATATATATTTTTATTATTTTTACAATTTTAATAAATTACCGTCAGTAATATTTAATATTTTTCCATACAACAAGACAGAATAATACTCTCATGTAAGGGCTGGTGCTTAAAAGTCTATTTTGGGGCTTCTCGACCGATACAGGAAAGTCCGAAGGTGCTTATCAGCGACGGTAGGGTATACAACTCTGTCGATTTGTTGGAGCATCCGGCACAATATGACGTGCATTTCTCTCGATTCCGTATAATCGCATATTCTTACGTACTACATGTACCTCTTTTAGTGCATATCGTTGATGGAATTAAAGAACGCTGTAACTGACAAAACCTTAAATGTTCACCAGAGCCAAAAAACCTGCATGAATGTAGAACAAAGACACTGGTATTTTTCAAAATGCAGACGGTGTAAGTGAATTTTTTTTCATCGTAGAAATCTAGGACCGGGACCAATCGACGCGTATTTTTTTTCTGATAAAAATTATGCAAAAAACCTATTTTCGATTTTTTGTCAGTTACAGCGTTTTTTAATTCCATCGACGATATCCTTTTGTATTTGATTGTTGAACGAATCTTACAATGCATTCATTATAGTGAGATATCGTTCTTTCGAGAGTTTTTACTGTCATATTCGATATCACTGAGTTTAAATTGAAATTTTCACAAACACTACTCCCTCTTACCTCCGTCCCATAACATATTTTCCTAGACTAGCATAATGTATAACATGGGTAGAAGTATTCCCCTGAGAGCTCGCCTTAATATAAAAAAATAAAAACCCATTTTAAAAAATTCCCATCATTACTTAAACAGCTATATTGTTGAAAAGAAGATACGGCCATAACCATTAAAAAACGTGACTGAAATTTTTCCCTTGAAATTACAATTTCAATGTTACAATTGTTATTGAGAAGTTTGTTTTCAAAAGTCCCAATTGTTGCAATTTCAACGGGATAATTGAATTTATTTTTTTTTTTGAAGAAGCACCCACCAAGACCATAAAAAGACAAAAATAAGATTATTTCCAAAAAAAAACGAAATAAAACAAAAAAAATTAATTTTTTTTCAAACTTATACCCTAAAAATATTATAAAATCAGACATACTCGTAAAAACAATGGCATTAACAAAGACATCCAAAAACCAAAAATTGTTGGCTTTAGTTAATGCAAGACAAACAAGTTCACTCATTAGGAATGCCCTGAGGTCAGTGTAAGAAAAGAACTGTCAGAGCAAATTATAATTAAATGTATTGTTGAATATGTGCTTATAAAAGAAAATAATAAGAATAATACTAAAAGATTAAAGTTAAGCAAATGAAATCTCATAGAAGGTTTTAAATATTGTGCTGTTTAAGAAGAAAAGAGATATTTCAAATTTAATAAGAAAATATTGGAAAATTTAAAAAAAAGCATAAAAGACTTGCTTAGAAAAATATTATATACTCGTATTATATTTCTCTTTAATTTTTATTTAAAATAATTGGGATCTGCTATGCTTCGATTTCGAAATAGAGAAGTTAATTTTACTTGATACGAAAGAAATTACTAGTAATTATTACGACTAGAATTTTACCATTTACTTTTGGCAGCACTCATGTTGTGTGTGTTAATTTTTATCCATAAGTACCGCGATCTACAGTTTAAAGTCGACTCAGAACGACAAATTTTAGAAGCTTTTTCATGGCAATCAGTTACTCTTAGAGCTTTTGCTAGAAGACTGCTGAGAGGTAGTCGACGAAAGAAATAATTTTTTCATATTTCTTTTTTTCAAGATGTCAGAGCTGAGATTTGGACCCGGCGCCATTATCTTAGTAAGCCAATACACTAACCACTAGACCACAACGACTACCATATCTGCCATGTAACTCATTTAATTTGTAAAAAAATTAAAAATTTTGACTATTCTATGGGTCTCATATTACGATCTAATAAGAGTGTGGACGCCTCACTAAGTCCTTTAAAATTTGCCGTGATTTCATAAAAAAACCAAAAATTCAGTTTTGCTGAGGACATTAAATTCTTTTAAAATAATAATTAATTTAATTAGTTTTTGATAAAATAATTAAATTTTACTTTACCAAATTGTATATCTAAGCACTGAATATTTTGCTATTAAAATCTTTTGTTTAAACATACTTTCTTTTATTAAATTTTACTACAATTTAATTGTAAAAATAAAAAATGTTTTCTGCCACTTCGTCTTCCTGTTTACCCTTTTTTGCACTCTTAATTAAAATTCAATTTTCGTTTAAATACAAAACGTTTACAACACTAAACACACAACAACAAAACACATTTTTTCTCTTGTTTTCTAGTTTCCATTTCGTTGCTTTCTATTCCTGTTTAAAAGAGTCATTAAATTATAGTCTTCTTCTTTGTAAAAATACAGAGAGTTTGTTGTTGTCGTTTTAATTTCTAAAAACACTTCGTAAGAAATCCATGAATACTTTTCAATTTTTTATTTATTTTCCTCGTTTCAATTGGCTGTCCAGCACTTGTTGCTGATTGAAAGTGTGTAAAGAGCAGTGATGGAAGTTTTCTTATTGTTTAAGCTTTTTAGTAATATGGTTAAATTAGTATTGTTGTATTTTTTTTTTTTAAATCAAATGACCTTTGAATCAAAAATCAAATAAAATTTTAATGAAAAAAAAAATATTATAAACCATAGAGTAATCGACGGGTTGTTTTACTTTCTATTACACATACGTGTTAAAATAATAATTAATTATACATGTACACTAGAAAAAACCGACTGATGATGCTCTGCCTGTATTTATTTAATCGGTTGGCTCTCTATTAGAGGCATCCTCGAAAATGGGTGCTCGAAGAATGGGATATCAGCCTGTACAATATAACACTTGAGTTAGTCTGCTACATTTATTTTTATTCATATCTAAAAAAAATATTTTATTTTATTTTTAGCATAATATCGTCAATGGAATTAAAGAACGCTGTAACTGAAAAAATATCGAAAATACGTTTTTTGCATCATTTTTATCAGAAAAAAAAATACACGTCGATTGGTCCAGGTCCCAGATTTCTACGATGAAATTAAATTCATTTACGCCGTCTGCGAAATGAAAAATACCAGTGTATTTGTTTTACATATATGAAAGTTTTTTGGCTCTGTTGAACATTTAAGGTTTTGTCAGTTACAGCGATCTTTAATTCCATCGACGATATGTATTTAACAATAATTATAGTCACAGAAATGTTGTTAGAAAAGTAGTGTTGAATATAAAAATTATAGCTTTAAGAGCTCTGAGGCCTTATTTTGTAACTCACCTAAGCTAAAACTCTATCTCTAAAAATTTATAAACTTGATTTAGGACTTTTTGCCTATGAAAACAATTCTTGAACGTGTATTGTAATTGCATCTATTGTCGAACGCCTATTCTCGCGGATATCTTTAAGACGGAGCCAACTGTGAATATTTGTGAATTTATTTTACTTCTCTTTTCTTTTTTTTTTTTTTTTTGAATATTTTTCTTCTCCTGGCTCCCTCTCCCACCAAGTCACTCTCTCATTTGTGTAACTTTAAAGTTTAAATTATATTTTAATTTTAACCCTATTGATACAAAACTATTATTTAATTTGTGTTTCTTTACACCATATGCACACCTACATATCGTCATATGAAATGCAAACGGACGTAACTGCACTATTTGTTTTTTTACAGGAGAAGCAAAAAACCTAAAAATCAAAAATTTTGTAAATCCTGAAAATCATAATTTTCAGGCTCGAGATATTAAGATTGGCATCCTTGTATACAACAAATGACTTTGTATGTATGTAAGGTTTTCATATCAATATGTATGTATTATGTTTTCTTGCATTTAAAAATACACGTACTTGTAGTTACGTCCGTTTCAATTTCGTTAAAAAAATCGCCATTTGTGATCGTAGAAATCTAAAATATTTTGATAAAACGAACCATAATTAAAAAAAAACTCAATTTCGGAATTTTGTGTAGTTACGTCCGTTTGCATTTAATATGACGATATACATATATACAAAATAAAAACAGATCTCCGTTTGCTGAAGCAACAACAAACAAAATTTTAGTTTTATTTCGCATAATTTTACACAAACAAACATACCTGTGTTAACACTTACACAACAATACAAAAGCCAAACATTTGCTTTTTTAATGCAAAACAAAGTGCAAGTGCAAATAAAAGAAATGTAAAGGAGGAAAAAAACGTAAAAGCAAAAATTTTTAACAGTTAAATATTTGTTAGACACACACTTTCCTCTTATCATATTATAATTAAAATTTACTTTTATGTAGTTATTATTGAACTTTTGTGAAGTTTTTTTTTTTTTTAATCTTAATTTTAATTAATATTAAAACACCTTATGCTATTAACTTAAGTTTATTAAGCTACGGTCACATTGGGAAAATATTTGACGAAAAAAACGTAACCACTATTTTATTAAAATATTTATGTTTTAATTTTTCATTTCTTAAAGTTTAGTTAATTATATATCCAAATATTTTTTCTTATAAAATATCGATTTTAAAAAATTTTTGAAGAAATGTTTACATAAAAAGAAATATTTTCATAATATATTTAAAAAAAATTGTGGTTACGTTTTTTTCGTCAAATATTTGCCTAATGTGACCGTAGCTTTAGTATTTTAATCAAGTACAGGGGGTAAATATTTCACCAAATATGTACATAGTTTTGGTTGTTCTAGTTGCTGGTGTGTGGTTAAGTGGTGAAATTAATTGTTACTGAAGGAGTTGAGAAGCGAAGGAGTCACGTTCAATTAGAGGTACTTGTTGGTTTTTCGAAACTTTAGAATTCTTTTTTAATTTATATCAGAGACCAAAAATAACAGTTATTTTATTTTCTGAGATTGAAAAAGTTGGCCATAGAATAATAAATAACTTTTACGTTGTTAAATAATAGTTATTCATAACACAAACTTTTTTTATGTTGCTCATAACTTTTATTTTCGATTTATATTTTTTTACGTTGCCTTATAAGAGTTATTGTTAAGAAACATTTTTTTCCGTTGCTCATAACTTTTATTTTCGATTTATAAATTTTTAAGTTGCCCTGTAAAAGTTTTTCTTAAGAAACAAAATCATCAGTTAGAGAGCTTGAAGTGGATTCAACCTCAGAAGACGAGGATGAAAATACATCGTGAGAGTTACTAGCAGCCATAGCAGAAATAGA
The DNA here is from genome assembly GCA_963576795.1 of Metopia argyrocephala. NCBI lineage: Eukaryota > Metazoa > Arthropoda > Insecta > Diptera > Sarcophagidae > Metopia > Metopia argyrocephala. The sequence continues at coordinate 166,492,634 of OY756208.1, read as the reverse complement.
CAGCTTTAAACCCATGAGGCTAGAATAAGTATACTTTTCCATTTTTACGTAAATTGGATCATTTTCTCCATGCAGTGCCGGCCACGCAGGTATCTGTTGAAAGAGCATTTTCTGCATTGCGGTTTTTGTTGGCAGATAAAAGGTGCAACTTGTCGGACGAGATGCTTGCTAAAACATTATTAGTGAAATTAAATTTTTTGTGAATAACACAAAAAAACAAATGAATTATTTTATTTAAGTCTTTTTTTTAGACTTTTCATGTAAAATGCAATATATGAACGTATGTAGCTACCAATAAAATCCAAAAAATGCAATGAAAACTACTTTTTTTAAATTATAACAAAATATAAATCGAATTTAAAAGATATGAGAAACGTAAAAATTTTTGTGTTAAGAATAACTCTTATAGGGCAACGTAAAAAAATATAAATCGAAAATAAAAGTTATGGGCAACGGAAAAAAAATTTGTTATGAATAACAGTTACAGAAAACAAAAACTTTTATTAATTGAAAATAATTATTATTTAAAGAGAAAAAAATTATTTTTTTCAATATAACTGTTATGGCACATTTTTTTTAAATATATCTTATAACTGTTATGTATCTGATTTATATGGTTGAAATATGATTTTTTATATTTAAAACATGGGTTATAAAGAAAATCTTAAACTAGGGAAAAAAACTAAAACTATAAACTTTGATTCCGCCCAATTTTCGTTATAGCTTCATATTGTATCTAGAAGTTCTAAATTGTAATTGTTCTACAAATAAAAAAATTTTATAAATTAAAGATTTTTCCTAAAAATTCCCATCCTCAATCTTTATTGCCTAAGAGAATTCAATATAAAAGTAACATTATTATAAATTTATATGCGTAACTTCACAATCCAAGCTGACCTTTTCGGATGCTTCTAAAGGAGTAAATCTAGCTCCGGTCTCCATTAGTTTTGTAGCTCTTTTTTACTTTTTAAACTTTTTTCTTAATTTTATTTGATTATCAGTTTAAAGTTCTTAAATTTAGATTCTATTATATTTTATACAAAAAAACATGATTTAAAATTATAGCCACCGTATGCCTAATTTGTAAACAATTTTAACATTTTAACCTCCAGACGTATTGTACAAGCCGTCATCTAAAAAAAGATTAGAAAATAATTATTCCCATGCTTTTTTCTTCAAGTATGAAATTAGAAAGTGTGTCACATCTCAGCAACAACATATGTAAACATACAGTCCGAAGACCGGCCGGCAGTATTATGTATTTAATACTCAGAGTTTTCCTTAAAGTTGTCTGTTATGCTCTACAAGAAAATTGATAAAATTTTTTAAAGAAATCAAACTCTTATCAATTTTTTTCTTTTTCCAAATAATGATCACTCTCTCATGCTCTCGCTTAAAAGTTCTAATTCTCTCATTTACATACGCACTTTTGCTGGAATAATTTTTTTCTTTCAATTAATTTTCTCTCACTTCGCAACAAAGTCTCTATAAATTTTAAAAGAAAGAACTATTTTCAAAGGGAAGCTTTTGTTTTTTGATGATTTTATGATGAATTCAAGGTTTTCTATGTTTTATTCTATTCTATGTTTTCTTATGTTTTTTATGTTTTTTGTTCTAAAAACTATAAAAAGCCAAGACGAGCTTAAATTAATGACAGTTTTTTTAAAATTTTAAATCGTTGAACAGCACAATTAAGGAATACGGTTCGGTTAAAAATAGAAAAAGGAATTGAAAAAGTGATAAAACAGAAAATAAAATGAATTTGTATTCAGTGAAAAAACTAAAACAGGATTAAAAGTAAGAAATGATTTTTTAATTTTAATTAGAAAAAAAAAACGACAAAGAAAAAACAAAAAAATTTGCAAATTTAAGAAATAAAAATAAAACGTTTTTTGTGAAAAAGCTGAAATTGAAATGGAAAATTAAAAACTAAAAAAAAACAAACAAAAGTGTGAAAAAACAATATTCTTTTGCGCCAGAATAAATAATTTTTTACTGCGTACAAATTTGAAATGCAAGGATATCACAAGGACTGCAATAAGAAAAATGCTTAAAAAACCAAGTAACTTAAGTGTGGTGAAAGTGTTAAAAAAAACTATTTCAGCAAAGCAGGTGCCACAGTTGGGAGTGTATGGCAATCAATTTGCATTCGCAGTCAAATTATTATTATTTTTTTTTTTTTTGGTTATAAAAATAGATTGCAATCAGCAATCAAAAAACTTTATTGGGATTACTAGTTTATGGAATTACAATCAAAAAAAGATAGCTTTTAAATATTTTTTTCATCACGCATGGATTGAAATATTTTAAATTGTTATCAGTCATTGGCTGTGGAATTGTTGACAGTCATCAAAAATCAAGTTAATGTTAAAATGTTATATTTATGAAATATTTTAATTAAATTTTTACTAAAATTTTATAAAAATAATTAAAACACATTATGTTACAATCAAAAAAAGTTCCTGTATCGAAAACTTTTTCAGTACTCCAACTATGGCAGTTTACGATTTAAATTGATTATTTTAGTCTTAAAAAGTTCAATGAGACTGAGCAAACAAGATTTATAAAAAATTGAAAATCGCAATGAAATACATGAATTTGGCTGACCGTGCAAAAAAAACCGAGTTATATTTGACTTTTGCTTAAAACAAATATATCTTCTTCCCCGTCAGTTACAACGCTTTTCAGGGCATTTATGAAGAAAAAAGAGACACTTAGAAAATCGATTTTAAATAAATAATGTGGGATATCTTCTTCCTCCTGTAAATGTGATAATAAAATGGATATTTTGGTTCAGAAGGAGAAGGATAAAAATTACTTGCGGCTTTCTGTTACTCGACACTACTTCGAAGCTTCAAAATGTTAACATAATTCTCATGATGACGTTTTATTTACCTTTTCCTTAACCTCATAGACATATCCATAGTGCTATTCTAATAGATGAAAAACAATAGGCCCTACAATAAGAAAAATTACTTTCCTAAGTTTTTAGTTAAATTGGATCATGCCAAGCACATGATAGTGTAGTATTTTCATGTTACATTATTTATTATGACAGATTTCATTTGCTCGGTCCTCATTCGAAAGACCCCATCTGTCAGTGGATGTTGATTGCGAGTGGTGAGTGTCTTCACTAAGTAGGTTAGCTGTTATCTTACCAGATGGTTGCGCTGTACTCCTGATCATTCGTTTCTGGTGGAATAGACTGAAATTATCAGGGAGCCGTTTCTTGAAGATGTAGTCGCCGTTGTCTAGTGGTTAATGTGTTGGCTTACTAAGACGATAGTGCCGGATTCAAATCTTAGCTCTGACGCCTTGAAAAAAATATGAATAGATTGTTTCTTTCGGCGACTACCTCTCAGCCGTATTCTGGCAAAAGCTCTGGGAGTAATTGATTGCCATGAAAAAGCTTCTCAAATCTCTCGTTCGGAGGCGATTTTAAACTGTAGGTCCCAGTACTCATTGATAAAAATTAACACACACAATATGAGTGCTGCGAGAAGCTAGGCCGTAACCCTGACACAGGGTTGTAATGGCCAATTATGTATGTATGTATGTACTTCCCTAAGGGCCCTGACTCTGAAGCACACATGCCTAAATTACATTTAAGGCTTCCCTTCCGATTGACAACTGTAAACTGTACAATTAGCTCTACATTTTGTGATGAACTTCTCAAGTGTTAACATTTGCGACAACAGACAATAACAAAATTCTATTAACCCTAATGATGACCAGTGCATCTGGTCGAAATATTGGATTAAAAAAATAATAAAACAACAAATTAGTACTAAGTGTTTTAATTATTGTAATGAAGAACTTTGAACCAGTATTATTTTCCAAACTTCTAAAAAAATTTTTTGGTGATATGCACAAAAGCAATGCACCACATCCAGCACATATATAATGAGATCGCACAAGTTCCCCTTAAACGACAACGACCGACCGTTATCAAAATGTCATCAGGACAACCCATTACGCACACCTTTTCAACAACTATGATATTACTGTAGCTTGAGAATGCCATTGTGCATATAATTGGCTTTTTTATTTCCTTTTATTCCAATGAAATTAAATCAAATAGAATGTAATACAGATCTTATTTAATAACAAAAAATTTTGTAGATTTAAGAAAACGTAGTCAGTTGTTTAGCAACTCAGGATATTGTGCATAAAAAAATTGTTGTTTTTTTTTTAAATTTTATTTTTAACTGAGGAAAATAAAACAGCAGGGAAGTAATATTTTTATTTTTTTTTTCAAGATTCTTTTAAATATGAAAACGATAAAAAATTTAAAAAACAAATATTTTCTACAACAGGTCAGTTTGTAAGCTTGCATGTGTATGTACAGACATATTCCTTCCATCTCTTTAAAAAAAATACTGCAATTTTATAAGATTTTTTTTTCTATTTCTATCAATCTCTTTATTTATGACTTATTGTTCATAAAAAAAATAAATTAAAAAATAAATACCTAATGCCAACAGGAAATAAAATGACAAAATAATATAAAAATAAAAATAAAAAAATGTTTGTATAAGTAAAACTACTTAAGCATTTGGTTTGTCTTCTCTTGAAACTGATAAGAAATACTCCAATTATAGCATTCTTTTATACAAAAAATTAATATTTTTTATAAGATGAGGAACAAAATATATGAAATTGAAATTGAAATAATCAGACAAAACTATGCTGAACTCTAACATTTCAAATACAAATTTTAAAGAAGCGATTAGGAAATAAAAAATTAATGCGATAGAGGCGCACACAGAAGCATGTCATGAAAATCAAATTAGAAATTTGCATTCACAATTCCAGCTGCCAAAAAAAAAAAAATTGAACTTAAAGATTTAATGTTGCAAGACAAATTTGTTATAAATAATCTTTGAATTCTTTAAATTTCTAATTGAATGTCACTTAAAGTTATTAAAATCTCAAGGGATGATTGTAAGCCAAAGTTAGTATAATATAAAGACCTCAGACTTTATATTTATTGATTAAAGACTTGTAATTCAAGATATGGAATAATTGTATAATTGCCAGTCTTTTGGTTCCACATTTTGCTATGACTGTTCAGTTATAACAAGCCTGACCAAATTACTACTGTAAGTGACATATCACAACCCCTTGGTTTATAAATGAAACACAATACTACTTGTATTACTTTCCTTGACCTTTTTATTAATTTTATTATAGATTAAACTATTTCAGGTTTAAGTCGAATAAATATTTGACATATTTATTTTTCGATATTTCACTACTTTTTGCATGGTACAGGGTGTCCGCCGGGAAGGTATACTACTTTGTTTGTTTATAATTTTTGATTTTGTTAGCCTCACAACTGCGAGCCTTTTTAAGCACATTTTTCATTACATTGTCACACATTTCATGCGGTATTTTATTGATTTCATTACGAATATTTTGCTTGAGTTGCGACAGCTTTTCTGGTTTGTTTGCATAAACCTTGATTTGCAGATATCTCACAAAAAGAAGTCCGGAGCAGTCAAATTAGGCGACAGTGGAAGCCAATCAACAACACTATTTCATTAAATAACTTGTTATAGAAAAAGGTCTCTCAGTAATTCCATTGTAATCCTGACTGTATGCGATGTGGCACCGTCTTGTTGAAACCACATGTTAGTCAAACCCAAAGCATGCAGTTTTGGCGTTAAAAAGTTTTCAATCATATCACGATATCGCTCCCCATTGACAGTTATCGTTGTGCCGTTTTCAATTTCAAAGAAGTAAGGTCCAATGATTCCTCCTGACCAAATTGCACACTAGACTATCACTTTTAATAAATGCAAGTATGACTAATGAATAATTTGAGGGTTTTCCATTGCCCAGAACCGACTATTCTGTTTATTCACATATCCATCCAAATGGAAATGTGCCTCGTCACTCATTATGATTTTTTCAGGAAGATCGGAGTTATCATGGGCGAGCAGTAGCATTCTATTGGCATATGTACGGCGGCGTAAATGGTTTTCTGGAAGAAGCTCTTGGGTCAACTGAATCTTAAATGGAAACAAATGCAGATATATGTGCAAAAATGTGGCCAAAGTTGTTTTTTGAAGACCAAGCTCCTGAACACGGCATCGAATTCTTTAACAGCAGTAATGTTTTCAGCCGATCTTGGAGTACGTTGTGGTCAATGCTTGGGCCTGTCAGCTACAGTTCTTCTTTCTTCGAAATCATTCACTACACGATAAATAGTTCAACTTGTTGGCACGTTGTTTTTCCAGAAAATTTCATGGTCAACAAGCCACAAAATAGACTGTAATGCAACGGCACATAATTGAGAGTCATATTCCATTTTAAGAATTCTATTTCTTTCATTTGACTACTTCTTTGGAAACTCGAAAATTGTAATCATTTCAGCGGATATGAGAGTCGATTCTCTTGCTCAGAACATCAATAGCTTCTGCCTTTACCAAGTTTAGATTATCCATAGTCACAAATGACAATACTGCATCATTATCATCCTCTCCGTGCATTTGGAGAAGCCTGCCGATCCAGCCTAAGCTCCATTATCGGTCATGCTTTCAAATCCAAAGAAAAGAAATCACATAAACAAAACTTTCAAATATTAATTTCAATAAAAAAAAAACTCTATTCTATACTATTGCGCTCGACAAAAGCACTAAAAGCTCAGGTTCAAATCCTAGCAAAGGAGAAAAAGCGCCACGTACCGCGAATTAGTAAATAACAGCCCCTCACCACAATCAACATTCAGCAAAAGATGGGCAATTGCTGTTGATCATTAAAGGGCGAAGGTATAAACACTGGCCTTTGACTGATCAAATCAATTGACAGCAATTTGTCTCACTCGTAAGGCGCTTAATAAGAAGAAAAAAAAAATTGAATATTGCCTGCAATTAAAATCTTTTAATTGACACAATGAAAATTGTACTTAAATTTTGATAATGCTTCAAAATAAAATTAAAAAAATGTATTCATTTAAAATGTTTAATTGATTTTTTTATGTAGATAATTTTTTGTACAACTTGTTTTAATTGATTTTATTAAAAAGTTAATTAAAAATATTTTAAAATAAAATTTTTTAATTCTGGTTTTATATGAAAACAATTAAAAATTTAATTGATACTTTTAATGTTATAATTGAAATTCTTTTGTATATTTTGCTCTATTTTCCCATTCATTTAGGGCTTTGTTCTACTTTTATTTTTATATTCTTTTTTTTTTCATTATCTTCAGTTTTTGTCTTCTTGTTTCAGATTACTTCACTCAATGCTAACAATTCATAAAGTACTTAATGTTGTTGCTAAAGTGCCTGTTTTATTTTCAAATAATTTGTAAAAACAATTTAAATAAGAAATACTAAACGAAGACGAACACGAATATTACGAACGATGCGTTTAAAACCCTCAAAATATTTTTGGTTATTTCTGCTGCTCTCTATTTTAATAGAAACTGTAATTGCCGATTCCAGTGCTGTTAAAAATGGCAAAACCACTGAAAAACATGTGAAAAAAGTACGCAAAATAAGGTTGAACAAGAAGTTGCAGGAAAAGCCTCAAGCCGAGGAACCGAAACCAAATGAAGCTGAACTGGATGATATAGAAAACTATGATTATAATAATTATGATGAAGCAGGTGAGTTAAGAGAAATTTATTTATTTATTTATTAAAAAAATACTTCCGCGTAAATAATTTTCTATTGAAAATTCTATATTTTAAATATGGTTTTATTAAAAAAATAGAATTTATTGTTTTAATTGAAATTGCTGTAAATTAGGTTGAGATTTTTATAGAAATATTTATAAAAGAAAAAAAAACTATTAATTTTAATCAATTAGAAAAATGTGTCGCTGGTCAGCCAATAATGTTACCCAGATGTATTTATTTGCATATATTTTTGTTTAAAGCATATGCAATTATATGCACTGACCTTAATTTACAACATGCCTAAGCAGTTGACCCTTTTAATGCTTTTTATTGCTAAAAATAAGAAAAACTTGAAATACTTTTTTTTTTGTGAAAGAAAAAAAAATCTTTATGTGCATTCATGTCATTAATCATCATATGAGTATCATAATAATTATTACCATCATTATTCTCTTTTTCTATTATTTACGCTATTGTTTTTGTTGCCAGTTTATTGTTTTAACATATTTTTCAATTACTTTTAAATGGCGCTATCATTGTTATCATCTTTATCGTCATCATCATCATCATAATCATCAGCAGTGACAACGCCATGCATACCCCCAATTGTGTTGCTCACGAGCTCAACTGATAGTGTCTGCAGTAGCAATATTTCCCATTTTCCATATCGAGCACCTTCTCCCATCTCTTTCTGTCCATAGCCGCAAAACAATTGCTGTTGATTGTTTTTAAGCTTTCGTGTGTATATGTGTGTGTGTTTATTTTTCCCGGCTCTCGGTTAACAGAAAACAACATAAATGAAAAGCGTGAATTGTTAACTGGCAGTGTTTGTTCAACATCAATTACATAAATAATACATATTGTAAAGTAATATAGTAAAGTAAACATTTATACGTGGTGGTATTCAAAATTTCTTTAAAAAAATTTTAGTAAAAACATTAAAAATTGTTTCAAATATAATAAAGAATGTCAATAATTCTTACGGATTTTTATGATTCACAAACCATTCCGGTAAGAAATTGTATGATCTTTAGCTGGCTGAAGATCCAGTGTTTAGACCCTTTGTGATACTACAATAATCCTCACCAACCCAGGCATTAATCGTCCTTCGAAGTAAACTACCCCGACTCCAGAGAAAACCTCGCTATTGCAGTAATTCTCATTTCGGAGAGCTTAATAAAATATGGCAAAAAATAAAAGGCTAAAACCATCTGTGGTCTTCTGGCAAGGGCCTGATTCTGAGAAGATAGAAATCATTCAAAGGAATGTTAAGACAAACGGCTTGCCTCTCAAGTAAACCGTCGTCTTTGACAACTAAAGTAGTATTACAAAGCCAATTAGTTCCATTTTCGCCCATGAGAGTACAACAATATTGCACGTTCCCTCATACTTCCAGTGATACTAATACTCTTAATATGCGTCGATCGGAAAATATTTAGTCTGACTGAAACAATAGAAAGAATTATGTTAGATTCTAGTTCAAAAATTTCATTCTCAGTACCCGCTCCCGTGATTTCATCACCAACACAGATAATCACCTTGTCGTAGTGTAAAGGCTTAAATTGCAAGGACACAACTGGCTAAGCTAGCGTAGAGCAATAGCTCTCTGAGGAGCAGTAACTAAGAATTATCACATGAGCTTAATCAAAGAGACCAACAACAACATTATCTCCAATATATTATGACCTTTTTTACCTCCCCTTAATTTAAACTTTACTGTGCGGGCCTCTTGGGTCTGATTTCTTTTGGATTATTTAGTGGTGAAGTTATAATACTGGCCCTTGAATAATTAATCAACAGCAATAGATTTTCTTGCGGTTTGTATTTTTCCCCAAGTACTGCCGATATTCATGAACGAGTACAGGCTTTGAAGTGACGCTTATAATGGATCTACTCGTAGCCTGGCTAACCAAGTTAATCAGAATATTTTCAGCAAGCTGTGTAAAATGGCCATAATCTCCGCCTGAAAAAAACTATAGTAGTCAGACAGCTTACACACAAGTCTAATGTTCGGATACTTTATGTTTTATGTATGTACCACCCTTTTATAGTTAAAAATCTAACTACATCTTTAATAAGGATATTAGTTGGATAAGCAGTAGTAATTAGGGATCCTCAATATAACGAATATATGCAAAACTTTGAATCTGTTATAAAACAAGTTTTAATATTTTGTTTTCCGAAACGAAATCCTAATATACCGCTACCACAATGTAGCAGTCGTATAGTTCGATTAAATTTACCAGCTTTGAAAAGTCGCAGTATTATGTTTAATCTACATAATTTCCTAAATTTTTGCCCACTCTTCTTTTCCAAAGCTCTATAATTATTTTCTCAGTTGAGTTCTAAAATGAAGAAAGCACATGAGTACTTATCAATACACTCTCGTTATTTCCTTCATATTTGTATGAGCTTTTTGAAATCAGTATCGTTACAGATTCCTTTTGTTTTTTCATAATCGTTGCCAACAGCAAATTGACGGTCTGTTCAAACAGGGTCATTAATTGAAAAGCCATACATTATAATTTGAGCTAAGTAATGAGGACGGGGTGGTAGAAAGAAGATTCAGTACTCTAATGACCCAGTGCTAAATTGGAAAACATTTATTTTTAAAATAAATAGTGACACAAATAAATGCTGTGTGTTTTGCGTATAAATTTAATACTGAATTAATTTTTTTATTCTTTTTCTTCACTTTCTCTCGCACAGATGTGGATGCTGGCGCTGATATTGAAAATTTGGAGACCCATCAAGAAGGTACTAAAAAATTGAACCAGAAAATAATATATATTCAACAAATGAACAAAAATGTTTTTTATTTGTAGTTGTAGTAACTTCTACGCCACGTACCAGAGCTGCTGATAATGTTATTGCGGCTTTTTCTTGTCATTTTGAGGGCAATTGGTACCGTGAAAATGATGAATTCACCAGTGAACGTTATGATTGTCTGCATAATTGTGTATGTGTGGAAGGGAAAGTAATTTGTACTGCTTCTCCTAACTGTAAACGTGATGTGGAGAGTGCTAGTGTACAACCTCCAGATGAATTACCTGTCACCACAGCTAAACCCTTAACAACAACAACATCACAGCCTCAAACTCCAGCTTATAATCCCTATGATGATACTATACATGGACCTAGAGGTGAACGTGGATTTACTGGGTCCCAGGGCCCAGCAGGAGAACCTGGCTATCCTGGTAATCCCGGCAACCCTGGTGTGCCTGGTAACCCTGGCCCCCCAGGACCTATACCTGACATGAGTTATTATCATCAGCAATTGGCCGCTGAATATGCCAATTCTGATAAAGGCCCCTCAGCGCCAATGTTTGCTGCTCCTCAATTTATACAAGCCACAGCTGGTCAACCGGGACCTCGTGGTCCTCCTGGTAATTCGGGTCCTACCGGTCCTCAGGGATTCCAAGGAGTACGTGGTGAGTCGGGAGAACCAGGTTTGCAGGGACCACCAGGTCCCATGGGTCCCCGCGGTTTGCCTGGCCCTCCTGGTAAAGATGGTCTACCTGGTGAAGATGGTGAGATCGGTCCCCAAGGTTTAGCAGGTACACCAGGTCCAAGAGGTTTGCCTGGTCTGCCCGGTCAGCCTGGTTTAAAAGGTCATCGCGGTTTCCCCGGTCTTGATGGTACCAAAGGTGATCAGGGTGCTCCTGGCGAGAAGGGTTCTAGTGGTGCGATGGGTCCTGTAGGACCCATAGGCCCTACAGTAAGTTGTTGTTTTCAATAATAATTTCTTTTTGCGTGGTTATTAATTTTTGTTGCTGTCATTTTTTTGCTATTTTTAGGGTCCCGCTGGTTCTCGTGGTGAACGTGGTCGTGAAGGTGCTGCTGGTCAACCCGGAGCCAGAGGTATAGATGGAAATCCTGGTACACCTGGTCAACCTGGTTCAATCGGCAAACCTGGCCCACCCGGTTTTCCTGGAATACCAGGAGCTAAAGGCGATATGGGTCATATGGGTCCTAAAGGTGACCAGGGTTTGCAAGGTCCTCGTGGTGAAGCTGGGCGTCCTGGCACCACTGGAGAAAATGGTTTGCCTGGAGCTCCTGGCAAAGATGGTATGCCAGGTGATAAGGGTTCTCTAGGTGCTCCCGGTATGACTGGTCCTCAAGGCTTTCCAGGACCCCGCGGCCCAGACGGTCTGCCTGGTAGCCCGGGAGAGCCCGGTATAAAAGGAGCACCTGGCCAGCCTGGTGAAAGGGGTTTTAAAGGTAAACTTAGAAGAAATTTTCTAAAGAAATGATTTACTTTTCAAATTTTATTACTAGGTGATCAAGGCATTAAAGGTGAAGCTGGCCTGGCGGGTCCTAGAGGTTTACCTGGAACAGTGGGTCCTGAAGGCAAGCGCGGAAAACGTGGCATGCGTGGTCCTACTGGGCCTTCTGGTCCCACAGGTGAAAGAGGTTCTCCTGGATTGCCTGGTCTACCCGGGCCAGATGGTCCAATTGGTCCAAAAGGTGTTCCTGGTGATAGAGGTATACAGGGTCCTGTTGGTGATAAAGGTAGTCTCGGTGATATTGGTCCTCCTGGCGTTCCTGGTCTTCAAGGATTACGGGGTTTACCGGGCCGGGCAGGACCGGTTGGACGTCAAGGTGCCCCTGGAGAACGTGGCATACCAGGCGCTGATGGTAAGCCCGGTGAGCAGGGTACTCAGGGTTTACAAGGTTTGCCTGGCCCTATGGGTATGCCTGGTGACAAAGGTATTCCTGGCGAAGCTGGTAAGACTGGAGAACCAGGAGCTGTTGGTCCTCCTGGTCCTCGTGGTGATAATGGCAAAGACGGCTTACCCGGTGCACAAGGTCCTCCTGGACCTTCCGGTCAAGATGGTGAAAGAGGCGAACCAGGCCCTACCGGCTCTAGAGGTTTTCAAGGTTTGCCTGGTGTAGCTGGTAGTCCTGGTGCTCCTGGTAAAGATGGCGCTCAAGGACCTCCCGGTCCTCAGGGTCCTTTAGGTCCTGCAGGTCTGCGAGGTGAACGTGGTTATCCAGGAGAACGTGGTTCTATTGGTCAACCTGGTACCCCCGGAGAAAGAGGAGAACCTGGAAATCCTGGTATAGAAGGCCCACCCGTAAGTATTACCATTAAAGAAAAACTTGAATTAGATTTAAAAATATAACACTTACTAGGGAGTTCCTGGCCAACCCGGCGACAAAGGTCACATGGGTGCCCCTGGTATGATGGGTATTCCTGGACATAAAGGCCTACCTGGGCCTGCTGGTGTAAAAGGTGAACGTGGTAGTCCGGGTCAAGTGGGTCCTGAAGGACCTCCTGGCCGTCCGGGTGATCGTGGACCTCAAGGAAATGTTGGACCTCCTGGAGCGCCTGGCGAAACAGGAGAAAGAGGTGAGCCCGGAAATGCTGGAACTCCTGGTGAACAGGGATCACCTGGTATTCCAGGTGACAGAGGTCCCATAGGACTTGCTGGACCTCCAGGTTTTCCAGGAGCGCCAGGGTTAGCTGGACTTCCGGGAGCTAAAGGCGATCGAGGATTAATGGGCATCAAAGGTGAACAAGGCAATACAGGTTCTCAAGGCAATCCAGGTGAACAAGGTCTGCCGGGTCCAATAGGCCTGACAGGACCAAAAGGCGCTAGAGGTGAAACCGGCTTAAGAGGAGAACCTGGTTTAGTAGGTTTACCCGGCCGACCAGGAGATATTGGCGCACCTGTAAGTAGTATTAATAAAAAAATAAAGAACAAGTTTAAGCAGATGAATTTTACAGGGTCAACCTGGCGCACAAGGATTACCTGGCGTAGCTGGTATGCAGGGTCTTAAAGGCAATCCCGGTGAACCTGGTAGACCTGGCATGCCTGGAACTCCTGGTCTTCAAGGTCCACCAGGCACAGAAGGCCAAAGAGGTGAAACTGGAAATGATGGACCACCAGGCCCAGCTGGTAATCCAGGACCACAAGGTCCTCAAGGTGAAAGAGGCGTGACAGGTTTGCCTGGCCCACCTGGGGCCAACGGTTTGAGAGGTCTAAGAGGTGCGCAAGGTGACGCTGGGCAGCCAGGCAAACCCGGCAAAGAAGGTTCACCTGGACCCCAAGGTATAACCGGACCTCCTGGAAATCCCGGTCCAATAGGCGAACAAGGTCCCGAAGGACCCCCTGGCAAGCAAGGACCACCTGGTGTTGCAGGCAGAACAGGTGATAAAGGACCACCCGGTCAACAAGGAAACCAAGGTCCGGCTGGAAATCCCGGTTTGCAAGGACCACCAGGACCCATGGGTCCCATAGGTCCAGTAGGAGAACGTGGTCTCAAGGGAGAAACGGGATTACCTGGTGTAGAAGGCCCAATGGGATTAAGAGGCAAGGCAGGACCACCGGGTCCTGAAGGTCCCAAAGGTGAGGCAGGAGAACCTGGTCCTAAAGGTATTAAGGGCCACAGAGGTTTAATAGGTTTACAGGGTTTGCCTGGACAGCCTGGTATAAAAGGTGATATGGGTCTGCCGGGTGTGCCAGGAGCACCAGGTAAACCAGGTGAAATGGGAATGAGAGGACCCCAAGGTAGAGATGGAAACCCGGGAGCACCAGGCCAAACTGGTCCTCCTGGCCCTAGAGGTTACAACGGCAACGATGGCAAACCAGGCCCTATGGGATCAGCAGGGCCGCCAGGACCTCCAGGTCCCCCTGGTGAAACTTTGGGCTATGATGTGGCTGCTTTAACGGCTTTACTTAATCAAGGCCAAACAAAGGGTGTCGACATTTTGGGTGACCAGCCGATAGTTGATAAATTTACTGAAGGTCTATCAGACGAAGAAAAACATGCTTTAGTTCTAAAAGCTTTTGAACATGTTAAGGCTTCTTTTGAACGTTTGAAACGACCCAATGGCCAACAATCTGCTCCCGCCAAGACATGTCGTGATCTTTTTGCTGCCTATTCAGACTATAATTCGGGTGAATATTGGATTGATCCGAATGAGGGTGATCCGAGAGATGCTATAATGGTTTACTGTGATAAGGAAACCCGAGCCACTTGTATTAAACCACAACCCAAGGACACAAAAATAATCAGTTATAAAGGAGAAGAGCAGGAAATGTGGCTGAGTGAAATGCCAGAAGGAATGAAAATACACTACAAGATCGATTCGTATCAAATGGGTTTTCTGCAATTGCTCTCGGCCAAAGCTACTCAGCAAATTATATTCCATTGCCGTAGTACAATAGCCTATAAAGATGATGATAAAAATAGCAGCAGGTAGGTTCTAATTAAAAAAAAAATGAATAAAATTATAAAAATTAAAAAAAAAAACAATTTTTTGTTTAAAGGAATGGCTTGAAATTGCTATCCTGGAATGATGCTGAACTGACACCGAAAGGACCCAAGCGTCTGAGATATGAAGCTGAAATAGATGAGTGCAAGGTAAGTTTTATTATATTTGCAAAAGATATTCCATTCATACCGATATATTTTTATTACTAGAAACGCTCTAATACTTGGGCCAAAACAATTATCACCTACACCACTGAAAAATCGCAGAGACTACCCATTGTGGATATAGCCATTAGAGATATAGGCCAAGCTAATCAAGAATTTCGCATCGAGTTGGGACCAGCTTGTTTCTATTAAGAGGCTTTTTAGTAATATTGGCCAGCCGTTTGGCTTTTAAATACTTAAAAAACTTACTTTTCTTCTTGTTGGTTTTTTTTAAATTAGTTTTTAAGCATGTAATAAGGATACAGACTCTGTCTTTGTTCAGACACCTACTGTCGCTCTCACTCTCTCTCTCAGTTTAAGTAAGGTTAATGACTTTTTTACACCAAAAGTTTACAATTTTTAGCGATAAATGCTTGTAAATGTTGTTTTAAGTCCAATATTTTGGTTTTACAGAGACTTCGTTTTAATTTAGTTTTTAGGGTTTTTGTTTTAAGGAAAAAAAAAATTAAAATACAAACGATTATTAAATACATCTAACTACTCTTCACAGATTATTATAACGCCAGATCTTCATACGATGTTGTAAAAACAATTAAAAAAAAATCATTTGAAGTAGTTCAAAGTAATATAAAGAAAGTACTACAAATACGTTTTTCTATACGAATATGCAACTCAAGTTGTTGTCTTAAAACACGTCGGATAACTGCCTTTAATCATTTCTACCGATTGCATCAAACACTTGTTATGAAAACAGCTCAAAAAATTTTGAGCAAATATCATTTTAGTAAGAGACCATCAGAAAGTTGGAAAGAGAACCGAACGGAGTAAAAACCGCTTTGAAGAAAGTAGTTAAAATGGTAATTCAATAAATTTAAAAAGGGAGTAGAAGATTGATTACACAAAACGATAATATAAAATAAAAGCTAAACATAAAACATAAGAAAAATGAGCAAAGGAATAAAGCAGCTGGATTATTAATAAATTGGATATAAATTAAATCAATTTACCTTCTGGTTCATCAGATCACGTGATAGATGGAGGATTAAAGTCAGCACATATTTCTTCTAGTTAGACTTTTTTGTAATAGATTAAAGAAAAATTGACTTGTTTTTAAATCTATTTTAGAAACCGTCAAAATATGACAGCGACTATGCCTAACACGATAAGTGTCAATCATGGCCTTAGCTAATGGAAGACAGAGTATATGTAATCCTAAAAAATATTATTATTACAACCCTTCAAGGGTATTTATTCTTTATACGAGCAACAATAAGCATATGTTTTATAATAAAATATTAAAAAAAATATCCACAATTTTTTTAATGTAATTTAAATTAAATAAAATGTGGGTTTTTTTTTTTTTGCTTTGTGTGTTGTTTTATTTAAAGAATATATAACGGCGACTACAACAAATATGAGAGAAAACGTTTTAAAAGCAACCACAATGGTATAAAACCAGCAACAGGATCTGAAATCATAACGTTTATTAGCAACCAGCTTATAATAATACCACAACTATATATGTTTACCTAAAAAAACAACCAATACCTTAAAATAGCAACAACAAAAACTGAGAGTAAAGTTACACAAACACACACCCACATATGCATACATATGGGCAATTTCAAAATTTTTCAACATTTGTTGAAACTGAGTTCAGATGCTTATTATTTCTCCAGTTTTTCGAATTGACCAAAACGGTCAAAAGGGAATGGTAGTCCACACTAGAAAACTGGGAAATTCAAAATTTCAGACCATCAGTTCTTTATTTTTAACAGTTATGGGCACTGAAATATCGAAAAACTCAAAAAAAGGCTTGAAATTTACAAGAGTTTTTTCATATTTCATCACTTTTCTACTTTTAGTTTTAAACTTCCAATGCTCACTGATATAAAATAAAGTCACTAGACTTTGTAGATATTTACACTATAAAAGTTATGCCCATACTACTATTTGGGAAAAAGTTGTACAGCGGTTCATTTTTGAAACCAAAATTTCCCGATTTTTTTATTTTCGCAGTTTTTTCTATAGCGTTTTTGCGCCGTTCAAGAAAATTGCATTTCGTCAACAGTATTTAATAGATGGTGTAATTTGCCAAAATTAGCGCCATATCACGTCGATGTCAGGCTGCTAGTTGCTGAGAACGATGACCTCAAACTTTTAAAGAATTGGCGTAAATTTGTCAAAAATGACAGTTTTTCGCGCCTGACATTTGCAATCATATTTAAAACTGGTTTATGTATTGCGTGATCTAAACTTCTTAATAAATGGCACCTCAACGTCAAGAAGGCGTTAAAATATTCTGAAACGCAAAAATTTTATAGAGAAAATAAAACTTTTGCGAAATTTCATAATTTTTTTTCGCGTTTTTTTTAATTAATCCGTGGTTTAAAATCAATGTAAAGTATTGGAAATGAAGTGCGGCGGTGAACTAAAGATCATATATAAATACGGTTGAATTCGGTCCATATTTAGCGGGTATAGCGGCATTTTTCTTCAAACGCATTTTGCTTTGTGACATCTGCAGTTATGTATAGATTCCGCCGCGATTGACACCAAATGAAAGGTTTTTTTAAGCTTGATAATAAATCCGAATAGGCATTAAACGATTTTCATGATTTTAAATTTTACAGATAAAAAAAAAAATCCTAACCTCAAAAATAATTCTTATATAATTTTTTTATTTTGTAAATTTGTAAGTCAAAACATTGTTTTTCTGTAAATTAGTTATGCGTTATATAAACACAATCGGTGAAACATTCAAATTTTTGCAAAAATTCGCATTTTTTAATGTTAAGGAATTTTAATTATAATTGATATTTTGTTATGTATTTTATCAGTGCATTGATGAATTTGGACTGCACTGATGAATTTGAAATGAGTTTCATGCATCCATATAACATTTATTAAAATAAACCAACAAATTTAACTTAAAATTTTTTTTTTAAAGACATTTTAACATAAAACCTCCATAACTTTCGCGCCGTTTGCAATAAATGATTAACGCGAACTGTTTTGGTATGCTAAAATATCACCCTTCACGTGACCAAAGCGTCACTCGTGTCATCCAAAAAAAAAATTTGGAAAAAAAAATATCAAAATGTCGAAAATTTTTGAAATTGCCCATATATACACACATAAAACACATACATTTACAGTTATAATAACAGTTTAGAAGCTATTTAAAGGTGTATATGCCTATGAAGAGTATAAATTTATGTGAAAATGTGTTACCAAAGACATAAAAAAAATTTAATTTACAGTACGACTCAAAATAATAGCATCACTTAATCTGATTTAATTTTGGTAATTTTTATATTTTTATTTTTTTTTATTTTTAAAATTTTTATTAATTTATTTATTTAAGTGCCGAAAATAATCATTGGCTTTATTTACTATCATATTTTAAAATTTTTTAGTGATTTTGAAGTTTTAAACGCTTTCCCGATTACACTGTTCAACACGAAAATAAAACAGTGTTCTGGCGATTAATCCTGGCAGAGGAGACTAAAAAATATATACGTGTGTGTCGGCGGTGTCACATCGGAATTTTATTTTAGAGGCAGTTAAAATTTTCCATATCTGGCCAATTCTTGCAGCATATCGGTGTATAAAATTATGTTTTCCTTACATCTGAGATGTATGGTATAATCAGCAACTTTGTAGAAAATATCACGACAAATATTTTTGTAGAACATATTAACCCTCTAACTCCCCAAAAAACTGCGTTTTACGGCTTTATTTTTACAAATCGTAAAAAGCACCCAGAAAAAGGGGAGGGGAGGGGATGACATGTTCTACAAAAATATTGGCCATAAAATTTCACTATATCTGTCAGAACACACTAAAACCCAAAACTTAACGCAAACACCTAAAAACAATCAAATTCACGAAAGCATATAATTTTTGCCGTGTTTGATGATATAAATTACTTTTTTTTTATTCTAAAATTATATTCAAATAACCTTGGGTTGATTGTTGCAACTGTTTGTACATATGTACTACAGTTTTCCAAAACGCTTATATTTTTTTAGTTTTCAGAATTTAATTGTGCTTGTCCTATGGGCTGTAATGGCGGGTTGGAATTTTTCACTGAATTAGAACCTTCTGTGCTGGTTGGAAACGCCATTACAGCACGATCGCAGGACACGTAACAATATGGTTAAGAATGTCATCTAAAAAAGAAAACAATGCTATCCTATATCATGTCGTCTCAAGCATAGTGTTATGTCATGTCACACAAAGTCATCATAGTACAATATTTAACAATAACAGTACAATATTTAACAATAATTACACAGATTTTATTAGAAAAAAAGTAAATAAAAATCATTATTGCGTAATGGCCTTTGATCTAAAACATGTCTAATATATGTGCAATTTTATTTTATAGATATAATAATTCAAACACACAGTCAGAATTCATAATTTAGAACATACGTCGCATTTTTCACATGTGTTGACATGCCATGGTGCGAGAGTTTATATCTCTATCCGCCATTTCTTATTTTTTGTACATCTCGAGTTAATGATGCCACTTTAGGTTTTCGTCCCCAAATTTTTCAAGTCTACAATCCGTTTTCAGATATCTTGTCCAGTTTCGGAGATAAATAGCTGAAAACGAATTGCAGATTTTAAAAATTTTGGTGTCAAAAAACTAAAGTGGTATCATTAACTGAAGATATTTAAAATGGCGGATAGAGCACATAAACTGCCGCAAGACGATAATAATGTTGATATGTAAAAAATGAGTATAAAAACAATGCATAGATTCGATCCCATCATATCTTACATTTTCTTAATATGTCATTGACGAACATGTCATGGCAAATGCGTGATGTGAAACTTGTTACAACGAGTATGAGGTATAAAGCAATATTTCCAAGGCTTTAAAACGTACATATGGTTTAAATGACGATAAGTCCTCAAATTTGGTAGCTATAATTAGTTCAAAACTTAATGTGTTATAAAGACTTTTGCAATACTAATAATGATGCTGCTATAATTTTGACTGCAGCTATATGTATGTCAGTAAGAGTCTCTAAGTCTGTATAAACATATGTATTTATGTGGGAAAGTATATTTTTGAAAGAAATAAAAAAGCTAAATACCTTTGTGTGTGTGTGTGTATGTGTCTTTTTTTTATTTGATTAGAAAAATTATGTTTCATTAAGCGTGAAATTAAAATGAAAACAAATGAAGTATAAACAGAGTCATTATAAGCAACAGCAATTACAACAATAACAAAAACAACGACAAATAAAAACCAAAAATAAACAAAATTTCATCTCTTGGCTAAAACTGAAATTATTGATTTTCTATTCTCTAAACTTATTTCTACATTTAAAGCTGTTGTTAAAAAAACGGTTGAAAAGCAAAAAAAAAAAGAAAAATTGACCGTTTTGTGTGAAAAGGATAATTTGAATAAAAGTGTCAAACTGTCTTAGCGTGCGTTGCTTAACAATGGGGGCTAGCAATTAAAAATGTCAAGCAACTCATAGTGAATTTTCCAATTGAAAACTGCAATCGGAAACGTCTTTAAGCTGTTTCGAACAAATTGCTTTACAGAAGTGTGCTTTCAAGACACCTCTTGCTCTTTAATTACTTTCATAATGGTTTTCTTTATTTTGGTTTAAAAAACATAAACAACTATATCCCACTTTGAGTTTGTATTGACAAGGTCATGTTTTAAATATTTTTACTTTTTTTTTTTGTTCAAGCAGAAGTCTTTAGGGGAAATTCATTAATTTTATTCTTTTTTAAGACCACTGGTCAAATTTGTTTCTCTCTATTGAATAATTTTAATAAATGTTGTCTATAAATTTACATATACTCGTGCATTCTGGTAAACCTTTTCTCAATTTTTTTTTTTTTTTTTTTTTTGATTTTTTTATTGCTTCTTAAATTGTTGCTATAATGGGTCCAGGAAGAAAGGCAAAAAAAGAGAATATTAAAACTAAAATTAATTATATAAAAATTTTGCCTTCTACAGCTTAAAGAGACAAATAATAAATGATCGTTTCAATGGGCCATAATTTGAAAGAAAAACACTTAAAAACTCAAACTCTGTTCATGTAACACGACTCGTCCGTAGAGGTTTGTATATGAAAAAGATTCAAATTTATTATCTTCTACAACGTACATTGTTTAAATTAAGCTACTAAGCCCTTTTTTCCCCATTTTGGCCAGCACTCAGGGGACGACACCTACTCATGCAGTACATTGTGCTGGTGTAAGAAAATATGTTATAGGAGGAAAGAGGGAGTACTGCTTGTGGACATTTGATTTAAACTTACTGATATCGTAATTGGCAGGAAAAACGTTCTCTGGAAGCCCGTTCCTTAAACGAGTGGAATGACTAAAGAACAAATTCTCTCTATAATTCATTGTGCGATCCACTGGACAATCAACTACAAAAAGATGTGCTCTGAGAGAGGTACGAGTAGTACGAATAGATAGTTTTACATGTGCACCGTCCTTAGACATATCACATTCCGCCCATGTCCGGACGGTAGTCAGAATTTAAGCGTCCAACCAGCGCCACCCAAAGCCGGTACCCTCCAATTTCGGATATTTCCAACAAACATCGGTCAGAGGAGAGCCCATGGACATTGGGTTAACAATTTCGTCACTACCATTTCCTGGATAGCAGCAACCCCCCTTGTTTAGGATGTTAAACTACTACCCAGCATATACCACTGCCACTACGTGTACTTCCCGAAGGACCGCACCCAACCATCAGGCCGATTTACCTCACTCCCCGAATGACAGGGGAGCACAAGCGAACCGGGGCTTCCCTGATGCCCGTAGTACCAGATTAAGGCATCTCTGGTCAGTCCTTGAGAATGTTAGAAAATGCCAGCCACGCATACTTACAGAGACAAGGCCAACACCACCAGGAACAAACTGCTGTCACTCGTACAACAGCCCCCTAGACTGATGCCAATCGAGTCTCCGATAGCACACGTGACGCCATGCATCACCAACCATACTCTACCTATAGCAAGCGCCAGGCCACTCAGAGCTAGGTTGAACTCCATATTCCGCGGAGAATATAGGTCACTGATGGAGACAATCACCAGCAGCCTTTTTATGTATCGTACGAGTAGTAGGCAAAAATACGCATCCACGCGGATTCAAATCATTTATTTCATCAAAGCACCTCCCATGGTAGTGATGATAGAACAAAGAAACGCACGCCACATTGCGTCGATACTCCAACGTGTCGATAGAATTGTATACTCTGCAGTCGCTGATAAGCACTTTTGCCCTTTCCTATCCCAAGAGACTTAATATCCCCCAGAATAATGAAAAATATACAAAAATGAGTTTAATAAGGCACCAGTTGAAAAAAAATTAATTTCGTTTAAACTTTTTACAAAATATTAATGTTTTTATTAATTTAACCACAAAACAATTCATTTATTTTGTAAATGCCACGATTCCTTCAACGTAACCGTTTAATAAAAGATAAAATTCATAATTTTATTTAAAAGTTCACAATTTCTTACTGCTCTAATTTGCAAAACTACTGACCTACAATTAACATTTTGTTTCAACTTTACAAATATACACCCACATCCAAACAAATTTATAAACAGGAATTCAAGACCTTCAAAGTAAACTCATGGTTTTCATTTGGCAGTAACTTCAGTATAATACACGTACGTTCTGTGCATAATAATTTTCGAATTAAGAGCACAAAAGAAAGATAAAAATTTAAGGACAAATAAAACAGAATAGAAAACCAACAAAAAAATAAATGATATTCGTAAAAACGGAATGTACACTTAGTGTCCTTAACACAAGAAAAAAAAAATACAAAAGTTGGCAGCAACAGCAATACTTACAACAATTGCAAATCGATAGAGATAAAAATGCGGTTAAAGAAACAAGTTATTTCAAATATTTTCACTGCCAACTGCTTAGCTCTCCCAGCAAACATGAAAAAATTAAAGAATTACTCGAAATTATGTTCATCGTTACGCCTAATCGCTGGCACTAAAGGTTGTGTATGCCGAAAGCCAGTTAGAATATATCCGACTTATAGAGATCTTAAAACAATTCGAGAATAATACATATACATACATAACTGGCCTTTAAAACCCTGTGTCAGGATTACGGCCTAGCTTCTCGCAGGACTCATGTTGTGTGTGTAAATTTTTTATTCATGAGTACCGGGACCTACAGTTTAGTCGCCGAAAGAAATATTTTTTCATTTCTTTTTTTTTGAGATGTCAGAGCTGGGTGTCGAACCCAGGGCTCATGTCTTAGTAAGCCAACACACTAACCACTAGACCACGGCGACTAAATAATCTATTTTTTTTTTTTTTTTTTTTTTTTTTTTTTTTGAGACCAATACTCAGGAGTAAACCCCCTTTTTTGTAAATATTTGTATATCGTGCGCCTTTTTGTTGATGAGACAAGTTGCTGTCAATTTGTCCAGAGCCAGTGTTATACCTTCACCCTTGAATGATCAACAGCAATTGCCTCATCTGTCGGTGGATGTTGAATGTAAATGGCGAGCGTCTTCAGTAGATTAGCTGTTATCTTCCCAGAAGGTGGCGCTGTACTCCTGATCTGATGGAATATATTAGAAATGTCAGGGGGCGGTTTCTTGCAGATGGTCTTGCTGGAGGGAGGGGGGCGGGAATCTCTTATTTTATTTAAATTTTATTTTTAATTTAAATTATAATTTAAAAAAACCGCCAATTTTTATTTTTATAATTTTGTTTTTCGCTGGGATTTAACCTCGGTCGTGTTAGTTTCTGTGCGAGCGCTCAGAAGTGATGTGAAGTGTTTTTTTTTTTTTTTGTTCTAAATAAACAAAAATTACCGCTTTAAAAAAACCAACACTACGATTTTAATATGTTTTTAAACACTTCTCGTATGAAATTAAATTTCTGTGTTTGCTTGGTTAAAGGACAAATAGCTGTTGTCTGGTTTTCCCATTTTTTTTTTTTTTTTTGCTTTATGGCTTTAAATTATTTGAAAATAAGAGAAGGAAGAAAAGGTCACGAATTGTATAGAAATTCAATTTTAATGGGGAAGAAAAAACAAGATAATTTTTCAAATGATTTTTAAGCGTTTCTGATAGTTTGAAGACCTTTTAATGTCTTTTTTCTTTTAGAGAAAAAATTAAGGCATTAAGACTTAAAACGTGCTTCTCTTTTGCTTTTCTTTGCTGTGGTGGTCAAGAATTTGGGGACAAATTAATTGCTAAGAACAGGGTTCAATTATAAGTAAATGAGAGTAAAATTAAAAGAATTAAGTGTTAGAAAAACTTTTAAACAAATTGTGATTAAAAACAATACGCTGCTCTTTCCCTATTTAAAAGGAATTCAATGGAAAGTGTTTTGTATGTTTTACAGTTTATCAGACAAGGCCACATGACATTACAGAACTACAGAATATTTCATTTGAAAATGTGTTTTCTAAATTTAATAAGCGAAATGACGCACAGCAACGTCTTCTTAAAATTCTTTGAGGCCTCATTCATAACCATCATCCAGCATTTATCTCAGACTTTACCTTAGAGATCGTATATTGGAATTATAATTTCTCTGCCATCCCTAAATAAGAGCGTTTTTTAGCTATCAAAATTTCTTATGTCCATACAATTTGATGGAGCATTCCGAAATAATGCGGCGGCAACGCTTCGAAAGTGAAAAATCCAATATTGAAAGAGTATTCAATAGTAAAATTGTTTGCAAAAGGCAACTAAAATGTAAACAAATACGAAAAAAAAACTGCATTGTGATATAAACATTAGAGCATTGGTGCCCAAGGTAGTAGTATTGGTGAGAGTGACGAAATGTAAGACACAGATGTTCTGCAAGTGTAGTTTGTCTCTCCCACTCAACATGCTGATTTCCTATTGGTTGATTGACGATCAAACAAAAGAGCGTAAGTATACGTGTGAGTTTAATTTGCTGATATCAGCCACTACTGGGCATCTTTGCATTAGAGCGTCTCACCAAAAAAAGTGCTCAATGTACCCTCCTAAAAATGAACCTTGGACTTTTTTCTGATGGCATTTAAAATATTTCTGCTCAAGCTTTGACCACTTGTAAGCTGGACTCTTTCAAAAGTGGTCTATTTTTGCATGTTTTTTTTAATTTGAGAATCTGTTTCCTTACCAACATATACAATATGGGTATCGTAAGAAAGGTTTTCTTTTAAGTCGCGTCCAACTGTAAACACAATTTGTCCAGGGACGATCATTCATGTTCTTTTTTAAAGGATATTCTGTAAGTGTTTTAGTGTTTTTACAAAACGTTGTCGCCTTTGTTTAGGAATGTCTGTTCAGACACGCTGAGCGTAAGAATACGTTCCGGTTACCGCTTTTATTTTGGAATGGCTTTTGTCAAACACATCACAATTTTCTGTCTGTCTCTTTTTCTCTGCATTAGTTGCCATTAAGTTCGACCTACCAACGCCGAGATGGTTGCAGTTGATCCTCTAGACGTTGTTTTGGGCCAATTTTTGGCGGTATCTTGGGAATAACTCAATGGATGTTGGTTTTCAAATGCTTTAGTGTTAGGGGATAATGCGCATATATACGGTTTTGATATTGCCCACAAGAAAAAAAGTCTACCGACGTTAACTCACCTGATTTTGGTGTCCAACTGACGTCACTAAATCGATGAATTATGCGACAAATTTTACTTTGCATAGTTCTTCGTGGCACTTTGTTTAAATCACATATTTTCTAGTTCAGAATCTTTAAATGCAGGCCAAAAAAAGGTCGGTTATTATATGATTATAGCGCTGTGTATTGAGGGTAATTGTTGCACCAACGTAATTTCCCAATTTCGTATGCAATAACTTTTCTAGTATCACTTCCAGATTCTCTGCAACCCATATGCTACAATTATGTTTCATCGTTGAAGAATATTTTTTCGAAAAAAACAATATTGAAAGCGAATTGTTCTAGCATTCAATCAGTATATGTTAATGGTTAATCGGTTTTAATTATTGCATGAATTGACCTTTATATGATAGGGCTGCTAATCCAAGGACAAAATATCCTTTATTGAGCCGTAATATAGGCATAATTTCTAAAAACGCCGTGGTATAGACAAATCTTAATTATCCAGCACTAAAATCGTTACAGAACTACAACGGTACCAGACTCTACAAATTTTTTTTATAATCTTGACAAAGCCTTACACAGTACATAGATTACGACGATTCTTTATTGACCTCATTTGAATCCCAATTTTTGTAGTTTTAACTACATTTAGGCCACCTTTGGTAGGTTTTACTTTTTTGACACCAATTAAGTATAATCCATTACAAATAGATTTTCTTAATAATTCTTCACTTAATCCTAAATGTACAAACATTATTGCTTTCCAGCAAGCTTACATTAAAAAAAATCATAACACTGGTCTTTAAATAAATTATTTATTCTTTCAAATTAATTTTCATTACTTTTCCATAACCAAAAAAAAAAAAAAAAAAAAAAAACATTGATATTGGCTTTAGTAATTACATGCTTGATTATAATCATGATCATGATATGACAAAGTGTCATCAACATTGACGCTGTCTGTCTCATTAAATGTGCAGACATTAACAATTTACAATTTTATTTAAATTTTTACGTCATTCTTGATATTTGTTTGTTGTTTATTTTGTTTTTGTTTTTTTTATGATAATTTTTCCCTTTTCTTTATATTCGTCATTGCTAATGATTTGTTTGTATATAAATTGTTATTGAGGGTTTTGCCCAACCCCTATTCAATTGATTATTGACGCTCTGTTTGACTTTTTATTTCAAACAATTTGCATATAAAACCAGTGTCTTTAAGGGGAAAGAGGAGAGAATATAAAAAAAAAATCTTGAAAAATGTTTTAAAGTGAACAAGAACTTTTTACACGCTACATAAAGTAAAAATTGAAAAAAAAATCAAAATATTAGCGACATCACTTTCCATAACAAAGGTAGCAGCATATCGTGCAAACTTATCTGTCTACACTTTGTTGGTGTTTAGCTTAGTTCGCTACCTTTTCAAAAGCCTTTGCAGCAGTATAGTAATTACCGCTATTATGATAAATCAAAACAAACTCAATCAATCATTTTATTGATTTTAAAATGATATTTCTCTCAGAGTAACATGAAGAGTATTTAAGCTTTATAACGTTTTACGCAAAAATTAAAGTATCTATGTATGTTCTGAGAAAATTTTTTTTACACAATTTACATTATGTAGATTAGTGTATACAAACAAAAATCTTTAGTTTATATATTTTACATCATGCAAACTATTCTCTGAAATGTTAATGATTCTTAATATAAATTAAATACAAATTGAAATAAATTTTACCTTCTGTTTTATACAAATGTAATGTAAAAATACGCATAAAATTTAACTCACGTATAATATGTAAAGCATACGGGTTTTCTAATCTAAAAAAAAATGTTTAATTTACATTTTCAATATTACTTATGTGACTTAAGGCTAATAAATCGGTGAGGGTTTTAACACTGTTTATTTAAACTTAACTAAAGTTTGGATTTGATTTAAACTTAGAACCAGTAAATCAGTGAGTTATTCAGAGTTTAAAAAGTAATAGTGTGGCAATATTACGATAAATGTCAAACAAGAGTGTCTAACAATTCACAATAACTACTCCGAACGACAGATTTGAGAAGCTTTTTCATGGCAATCAATTACTCCCAGAGCTTTTGCCAGAAGACTGCTGAGAGGTAGTCGCCGAAAGAAATAATTTTTTCATATATCTTTTTTTTTCAAGATGTCAGAGCCAAGTTTTGAAACCGGCGCTATAGGCTCAGTAAGCCAAAAAAAAAATATTTATCAAAACAATGTATGCCAAATAACAAAAGAGATAATGTAAATGTTATTTCATATTGAAATGATCTAAAATTCATATTCATTTTTTAATATTTTAGGATTCCATTAAAGATTTAGAAGAGAAATTAGTAAAAATTGTTGTATTGAGAATCCCAAATGACTCATGCATATTCAAGTATTGACCGTACTAGGGAAATAAATAGATTTTTCGTTACATAAGAATCATTAAATTCCTTAGCCCAACATTTTGTGAAACATAAAACTCCATAAACTTTATTGATAGTCATTTTTATGTGGGAATTAAACCTCAGTTTTTTTTTTTGTTAAAAAGAACTCTGAGATCTGAAAAAGAGTCAACAAAGTTCAGATTAATACCATTAATATACTCGTAGTACACGTTTACAGATAAAGATTATCTGCTGTAAGTCATGGATTTAGACTTTTTATGTATAATTCCATTAGGTTTTCATTGTACCATTTATATGGTACCATTTACATAAAGTATTCAAATCCAGTGTAGTCGCCGTGGTCTGACATCTTAAAAAAAAAAATAAAAAAAATTATCTCTTTCGGCGACTACCTCTCAGCAGTCTTCTGGAAAAGAGTAGTTAATTGCCATGAACAAGCTTCTCAAGTCTGTCGTTCCGAGTCGACATTAAACTGTAGGTCCCGGTACTCATGGATAAAAATTGACACACACAACATGAATGCTGCGAGAAGCTAGGCCATAATCCTGACACAGGGTTGTAAAGGCCAGTTATGTATATATGTATTCAAATCCAGTTTGAAGATGAGTACTGTCAGAATCATTAGTAATATTTGTCAAAAGCTGGACATCATTAGCATGCATTAAAACTTTACTATACTGAATGACTTTAGGAAGATCAATTTTAAACATTAAGAAAAGTATTGGGCCAATATTGCCCAACTGTTGGAAAAACATAATAATCACAGACTTTTGAAAAAAAAAATGGATTTATTTCATATTAACTCTGGAAATACCCGAATAGAGTAAACATTCTGCGATTAAAAAAATGTACCATAAATGATTTCGTTAATTTTTTAATTAATTTTCTTCCATACAATACATATAATCACGTTATGACAGTCTTTTGTAATATTTCGAAAATTTACAATTTGTAAATAATTTGCAATTGGAAAGAAAATTCTATATACATAGATACATATTTGTCATTATAAATGAAATTTTTTACAACACAAGTGGAAAATGTAACACAATATTAGTTTTACTTTAGGTAAAATATGTAAAATACATGAATTTTTACATAATTTAAAGTAAACTTTAAATGTAGCATGTTTGCACAAACAATTTTTTCTTTTTTTTTAATAATAATATTCAAATTAGTAGTAGAACCATAAGAAAGTACGTACCCTCATTTATTATAAATTCCTTCCTTCTCAATTAGTTGGAGTCAATTGAATAGCATGTAATAAATGTAAATTATTTGTAAAAAAAAAAGAAAAAAAGTGCTTAAATAGAAAAAGAATATTTAAGGAATGAATGCAACAACAAGCTAATGAAAAAATAAAATAAAAAAAACGCAGAATTAATTTTAAGAGACTTACTTTAAAGATAAGATTTTGAACTAAATTTATAAAATTAAATTTTTAAGAAAAATAAAAAAAAAATATATTAAAGAAAATACAAAATCTATATATTATTACGTGAAGGAAAAATTGTGTACTCGTACCCCTCTTTATTTTTGAAAATTACATGGACGGAGAAATATGAAATTTAGCACAGTTATTGTTTTTAAATGAAAAAGAAGTGCAGAAAATAATTGGGTCTCACGTTGGTGCCCTAAAATTCAAAAACGAAAGCAAAAACCGTGCTTGAACTACGAGTATGACAGCATAATACATGGGACACGAATAGATAGTTTTACATGCGCACCGTCCTTAGTCATATCACATGCCGCCCGTGTCCGGACGGTAGTCGAATTTAAGCGTCCAACCAGCTCCACCCAAAGCCGGTAACTTCCAATTTCGGATATGTCTAAGAAACACCGCCCAGAGGACAGCCCATGGACATTGGATTAACATGTCAATGTACTATGCTTTTTCTGGACGAGAAGATGACTACAATTATTATTTCTATGGTATGATTAAAAGATCGCCAACAAAGCAAAGCTGGTGAAGTCTGGTGTGCTCTTACCAATAAAGCCTTGGCTCTGACATCTTGAAGCAAAGAAATATTCAAAAAAAAAATATTTTTTCGGCAAAAGCTCTAAGAGTAACTGATTGTCATAAACAATCTTCTTAAGTCTGTCGTTCGGAGTCGACATTAAACTGTATGTCCCGGTACTAATGGATAATCCTGACACGGGGTTGTAATGGCAAGTTATGTATGTACATATTTATTGAATAAAAGAGCAACTGAATTGTCTTAGATGAGCCCTAACCAATTCAAAATCAAAAAGTATTTGACTGTCAACTGTTTAGGAAGCCTTAATTTAATGTTGCACTTTCAATAAAACATTAAGTACTAGAGGTGTAACTTACCTAACGAAGGATGCGAGATGAATTAACCGGATGTCTTTTTGAACCTGAAAAAATAAGAAATGTTTATTGAATTGAAATAATTTTTGACCAAATGTAAGAAAAATAGTTAAAGATTTTAATAAATAATATGTTCAATAAAAAAATCAATTTAATTTTGTTTTATGTAATAAGTACAACAAATCAATTTACTTAACAAAAAACAATAGCAATTCAGATTAAAGAGATCATTCCTTTCAATTAGTGAGATCATTGCAGCAATAAGGCGCTGGCTAGGAAAAAAAGCCTCTATCTCCATATACAAAATCCAGTATAATGCACAGCATGTGTAGGGATTTACTCCCCTGAGTACTGGTCTCAGTATGAGGAGAATCAAAAAGTTCATTACTTTTTGAATTTTCCGTCTCCTAGCTGAAAGGGCAACACTAAATACTATTAGAACTCTGCACTACCAATTTAAAATGGAAAGAAAGTGTTTCTTTTTTTAAATATTGTTAGCTGTCCCCCTAGTATTTCAGTGTATAGTGTGTGCTAGAGTATTAGTGTGAGGGTTATGGGTTTAATTCCTTCCAGAGTCACTTCGCTTTGTATTGTATTGATATTGTATTGTAATTCAGTTAATAAATAATGAAATAATAAGTTATATTGCGGTCTTACAAACCCGTAAAATGCTAAAAAAATTTTCAATAACAACTCTACTAACTAACTAACTAACTCTCTACATTCAAAGCAATCGGAAAAAGAAATATTTTTCTTATATTAAAATAAAAATTTTGCGTTTTATAGTTTAGATTCACAGTATAATTATTAGTTAGCTAAGCAAAATGATTTAGTTAACGTTTTCTCATCCACAGCCTTTGTTTAGAACGATTAAAAACCTTATTAATCATTAGCTAACTTACGTAACTAACAACATACAGAAGTTAAGCTAAGATTAAGGAAGAGGTTTGAATAATATACCGTTACCTAAACCTCTTTAGTTAGCTAACTACACATTGTGAATCAGGGCATAAGCAAAAAATATTCACAATTTCATTACACACGTAGTAATTTTAATGTAAATTCATAGACTTGAGTTTTCTTTACTTTTTCTTGTGTTTTCAAATATATAAAAAAAAAACAAAACTCACTTACACTTAAAAGAGTAATCGCAACAAATGTCTAGTGAGTGATTTCTATCGCTTGCTGGGCGAAAAAAACATTTGTGTGCGAACAAAACGAAAAAGAAAAAGAAACGAGAAAAACGTAATGATTTTCATACAAAAATCAATTTCACAATGTCGAATGCAGCGAAGGTAAATGTCAAAATGAGTCAGTTGCCTTTTTGCTTTCGTTTGATGCAAAACACGAAATAGTTGTATACTCATATGTACAATCACCCACTATACAAAAGATATATATATAGCCAACGAAATTATGCCGATTCCAGTATAAAAAATTCCCTTGCGTAGTCATTCTGTTTTACAATACAAAAGCACACGCACATACCCAACAAACTCTTTTGTTTTGGCTTTATGTCGACATTTGTTTGTATCATTAAACAGCCAATACACGTTAAAATGACAACCTGACCAATCACTATGCAATTTCCTTAGAAGGTTGATTAATATGAGTTAAACGTTAAGATGGCAGTTGGAAGAATATTTGTAATGGATATGTACAATACTCACAAGCAAAATAGTAGTTTATTTTCTCTTTTTGAAGAAATTCTTTAAAAAAATGTTTAGCTGGCAACACACAACAAACGTGTTTTACTGTATTTTAAAAATATTGAAATTTTTACTACCGATAAATAAAACAAACAAAAAATGAAATGAAATTGCTGCTATATTAATGAGCTTCACTGTATAAAATATATATTTTTCTTTTATAGTTCTAAAGAAAAATCCAAAGAATAAATGCTTTATCTTCTTTTATATAAACAATATGTGTGTCCACCAATATATGCTCGTGTTCTTAAAAGTTTCTTCAACTATTCTCTGCTATTTGCACATACAAATGTGTTTGTGTGTGTGGCTTTGTGTACAAAATTTAGTGCAAATTTTATCATTTCTCTGCTCTCACTAACAGACTTAAGCTTTGTTTGAAATTTATTTTAAAATGCATATGTATGGGTGTATCTGTATTATATGTACAACACATATAAATACACATACTAATAAGCTTAATAAATAATTTAAGAAATTCTTAAAAGTTTTCTTTGTTATATTATTATATTCAAATGAATGCAATTCAAAAAAAAAAAAAAAAAAAAAAAGAAAGAAAAAAATACAATACAATGCATTTACTAGTCTCTTTTTTTCTCTCTCGCTCTATCCCTCTCTTTCATTCTTCTGTGTATGACAATTTTCTTTCTGAGCATTCATATTGTTTTAAAACAAATCTTTAGGAATTTAAAGAAAACTATAAGAATTCTTTAGTATTTATATTATAAAAATAACAATTCTATCTATGAGCGTATGTGTATGCATACCCAGCATACACAAAGTCAAGCTTTTGAAACGTGATTATTGGTAAAAATACTATTTTGGCAATATTAGTTATAAAATTATTTACATTTTTCTTAAACATTTTTTGCTTTTCAGACTCTTAATTGTCATTTCAGTTATATTGAAGTGCCAAGTCAGATGTCTATTTTATAGCTGTATTCGGTAACATAATTAAGTAGCTGGTTACTTGGCATCTATTGCAGCCAGCGTCTCTTTGAATCGTGTAGGGGATGGTAAATAGACTTGAATGTGTCGTTGACTTGCTAAATGCAGTTTGCAATGCCGTTCCACAGAGAAATTTGTTTATAAGGCAAAGCAATATTTTATGACAACACTGCTCTATTAAATAATGCAATGACATTTCAGTATATTTATGAACATGCGAAAGTTATGCTGATTGACACAGTTTTTAACAATTTCAAAAACTGTAAACTTTTATAAAACTGTCACAAATATGAATTAAAATAAAAAATTGTAGGGCATAAAAAAAGTAGTAAAGCATTACGAATTAAAGGAATGCACAAATTTAACAGACGTTGTGCATTGAAAAGTATTTCAATGCATTAATGAACTTGCGTTATTGCTAACACTATGTATAATGTGTTTATGAATTCTAACATTGCAGAGTTGCATTGCAAACTGCATTAATTTTTTTTTAAGACCAATACTCAGGGGTAAACCCCTAATCATGCAGTGCATTGTATTGGAATGTGAAGATGGTTAAAGAAGGTTTCTTTTTTTTCATTAATGAACTCAGCCTATAGCATTAGTAAGAACGCTGAGTTCTTCAGTTTGTTTTAAGCTAGCCTGTGTATACCTCCATGTTTGCTGGGTATACATATAAGAGTACTTGTGCATGTATATACATACTTATATGAGCTTTGGTATTAATTTCCTACTTTTTGTTATCAAACGCTTTCTCAGGCTGTGGGTATTAAACAAAAATTCTTAAAATTAAGTGCATGTATGTGTTTAAAAGTAGTCTTTTGTTAACAAAAGGTTTTTAAAAATTGTTTCACTTAAAAGTGTTTCTTTAACAGAAATGCAATAATTGGTACAATGGTACTTTTACAGTACTTTTTGCAATTCAAAGTACCACCAGACTACTGTAGTTTAAATTTTCTCAAATTAATACACTAAACGAATACATACATTCTGCAAGCAATCAATAATGCATATATCGTATTCGTTTTATTTTAATATGGCAGCTCTGGCTTAAATATCCATTGTGAATTGTTTTGCACATTTTGTCTAATTGTCTGATGTATGTAAAGCTAAGCTATTACCCTGACACAAAGATGTATGTATATGTGTACAAATTTTGTTTAAAGTTTTACAATATCTGTCAGTTTTTCCGAAAGGAAGTAAAATATCAACTGGGCGTTGCTACGCTCCTGTAAGGTTATTATTTATTTATCCTGTGTCAGGATTACGCAACACCCATGTTGTGTGTGTCAATTTTCATCCATTAGTGCCCAGATCTACAGTTTAATGTCGATTCCGAAAGACAGACTTGAGAAGCTTGTTCATGGCAATCAGTTATTCTCAGAGCTTTTGCCAGAAGCCTGCTAAGAGGCAGTTGCCAAAGAAATATTTTTTTTTTCATATTTCTTTGCTTCAAGATGTCAGAGCTGGGACTTGAACTTATCTTACAGAACTGTTCTTCCGATATCACAATCACTCAATCTGAATACATTCTGAAATTTAAGGAAACTTTTCTAGCTTCCTTAATACTTGAAATAAGCAATATGGTTCACATTTTTATCGCTGCCGTACTCCAAACACAAATCAATGAACCTTATCTACTAGAGCCACGTTATTCCGTGCTCAGTCCAAGGCCCGCCGCCAAAATATTAAAATATTGTATTGACTGCCATGCGTACAGACCAAGGAAGCAGCCATACATCAAGGATATAAATAGAACGAAAAGAATAGCTTTCTCAAATCAGAAGAAACAGTGGTCTTACTGCGCTATAGATCGCGGGAATATGTGCAATAGTGTGTTGACAGCAACAACAATTGAGGAATTTTCTTTTTCTACTCTAAGCAATCTAAGGATCTTTATAATCTCTATTTCCGGCACAGTGGTCCTAAGATACTTGATAAATCTATTTAGACAAAGCACAATGGCAATTCAAAATTCAGAGTTTATTAACAATATATATACTCGTATAATGTCTTCAAATATATATATATTTAAATCACTGTTTTTAATTCAAGTAGGCGTGGCAACCATAAGGTAATTAAAAACAAAGTGATATGATAGGGTTTATTTAGAATTGTATTTAACATAGAAAAACTTGCATTAACTTAAATAATCTTAAAAAAAAAATAATAAAAAACCACAAACCCCAAATAAGCACCTGTGAAAGTAAAATAAAACAAAAATGTAGACTTTTTTGCTGATGTTTTATTATTTTAATTGGAAAAACTAAATGGAAAACCACATACGCAACACATACTCGTAAGCCCCTTTAAGACCTCCCAATCAAACTCTTTAGTGGATAAATAGCTGTTGTGCTCTTTTTTGTATCTTTTTTTTTGCATTTGCGTAAAAGTATTTCAAATACAGCAACAAAAATAACAAGAGCACAAATGAAAACAAAAACAGCAAACATTTCTAAAAACGTTTAATAATATTTAATGACGTTTTCAATTATGAAACGTTTTAGTGTCAGTTTAGTGTCTGTAACGAAAACACATACAGTGTGAACACCACCGAAACGGAACGGGTTTCAAAAAAAAAAATAATAAAATAACCAAAGAGTCGTGTTTTTTTTTTAATTTGTGGTTTTTTTTAGTATCTAAAATTTAAACACATATTAAATGAGAAAAGGCCAGGCAGCGTTAACAACTAAAACACAATTGTTATTGTTTGTTTATACATTATTTGTGCAGTGAATTTGTGCGCTTAAACATCCATATCATAACGATTTGATGTTCATTTTTACAATAAAAAAATTTAAAAAAAAAAAAAATAAAATCTTGCTCATCATCGTCATCATATTTTAAAATCATTTTCTTGTCTTTTTCTTTTGCAATTTGTATAATCACAGCAAGAAAAATCTGATTTAAATCTACAAAATCAGCATAAAAGGCTTTTTAGTATCACGTTGTTGGTGTCAGATCAGTGTCTGTTTTAAATTGAGAGAAAAATATTTGCAAAAACTAAAAAAGCAACAATAATAATACAAAAATTAAATTAAATCAAATCAAATTAAAAGATAAATAACATTTACAATCAAATTAATTTAAATAAAAATCAATTAAAATTCTAAATAAGCGTGAAAATAAATAATTAATTAGTCCGTAAAAAAAAACAAGAAATTTTTTTCCTTGTGAATTATTTTTTGTGTTGTTTTCTTTAAATATTTATTTTCATTTGATCTCAAATCAATACTCGTTCATTAAATAAAAAAAAACAAAAAAAAAAGAACCGGTACGGTAAGACCTATATAAATACACTCACCCATATATATAGCATTCCAATTACTATCTCTGTATACAGCATTCTATGCAAAACCAAACATACTGTTACATTTGGCATTTCAAAATAATTTTCATTTTCTTGTTATTGTTGCTGATGGGTATACAAAGAGAAAAAGAAAAAAATCAAACAAAACATAAATAAATAAATAAAAACCAAAATAATATACCAATAATCTATAACTGGTATACTCTGTTCAATAAGAACAACAACCACGACTAGAACACGCATAAAAATATAAAGCCCAACAAAAACAGAACAAAACAAAGTATGTATTAATAAAAAAATTAATTTTTCAAATCAGGTGTAAAAAAGTGTTGCCATGTAGGATATTTTCTTTTTGGCCGTTAATTGAACTGAATACAGTTTATTTTAAAAGTAATGCTATTTAAACCAATTAAGCCAAATCAAATAAAAAATTATATACAGAAGTACTTATAATTAAGCAACATATAATACTTTTTTTTATTTTAAATCCCTACTTGGGAGTGTAATGAAAACAACAAATATATACATACATACATACATATGTACAAAATTGTCTTGTGTGAAAAAAAGTCGAATCTCAAAAGTTACAATTTGAAAAGATTTAACTTCTTTTTTTTTATTGAGACCAATACTCAGGGGTACACCCCTACTAAATGCTATGCATTGTTTTGAAATTTTTGTGGAAAGGCCTGACATTACAACAGAACATATATTTTGTTTTCTTATATTATTAAGCGCCTTAGGAATGAAACAAATTGCTGTGAATTGTTCATTCAAAGGCCAGTGTTATACCTTCACCCTTGAATGATCAGCAGTAATTGCCCATCGTTGCATGTTGATTGCGGTGAGTGCCCTCGCTAAGTAGGTGTTTAGTTGTTGTCTATTACTTCCCAATAGGTGGCGCTTTTCTCCTTTCTTTCTTTCTGATCATTCGTTTTTCGTTGTCAAAGGTTAGGGCGAAATAGCGTGGAATGTCAGGGAGCGGTTTTTTTTTTTTTTTTAAGACCAATACTCAGGAGTAAACCCCTACTAAATGCAGTGCATTGTATTGGAATGTTGAATATATAGATATACATAGATACATAGATGTGAAGGAGTCATGTTAAGCGCCTTATGTCAATGGGACAAATTGCTGTCAATTTTGTAGATGGTTACTTTGTAGATGGACTTTTTGAAGGGGGGGAGGGGGGGGGGGGGGGAACTCTTATTTTTAAATTATAATTTTAAAAAAACCGCAAACTAACTTTTTAATTTTTCACCTTTGCTGGGATTCGAAACTGGGCCGTTTGAGTTTTTATTTGTTAAAATTTATTTTCCGAAAAGCTCGTTAAAATGTGTATTCATTGTTACATAACATATCGATTCTGGCGATGCCTCTCTAACCAACACGACTGTAGTCATACATATCGTCGATGTCGACTAATGTGGATAAAATGGCATAAGAGGGCAAAAACAAAAATAAATTGTAATAAGATGACAATTACAAAAACTATAGTGATGGTGAGAAAAGGGCAATTTGATAGAAACTGTTGCTTTATTTCGACTAACTCATACATGTGTATGTACGTATGGAAAAAAGTAATTTCAGTATATGATTTCTTGAAAAGTTTTAGTTAAATAATTGATGTTTGGTCTTGAATTTGTACAAACAAAAAGAATTCTGATGAGACTACTGTAGCTGAAGTCGAAAACATGTTCAGTTTGGCTAGTGTACTATTCCTTTTCTCTTTTGATTGTCAAAAAGATTAGTTGCAAAAATTTAAATTCTTTATAGAATTTAATTTTAAACTAATTAAAGGGTTTCACATTAAACGGGAAACATTTAACATTTTCAAAATTCTACTAAAAATTGTTTTGTAGCAGAGTTTATTTAAAAAATTAAATCATGCAATGTACTGTACTAGTGTTAGGAAAAGGTTAAAACTGCATTTTCACAATTCGATTTTAATTGTGATTTTCAAAACTGGCGTTAACTGAATTACAACCTGCTTTTTTCTTTTTCTTTTCTCGTGATTATGTTGACATGTTATTTATTCAAACAGACGATAGGCATTTTTTTTATATAAAAAATTAAGCAGTAATAACATAGTTTATTAGAATAAAAAGCAAAAAAAAAATTGTTTGGCAAATACATTCAATATACTTAATTTGAAATATACTGGTTATGGGGATAAGCATTTCGTCTCTGCTTAAGAGACTCGTCAGGACAGTTTTTCCCAAAGAAGGTATTCAAAACTATAAATACTTCAGAAAACTAAAATTTGATTTGAATTTTTTACCTTGTAAATTCTTGTGTTTAATTTTTGTATACTAAATGGTATATGATTCTCATTTAGTGTATAAATATTTTAACAAAAGGATTTATAATTTTGAATACCATTTGGGAAAAATCAAATTACAAGTCTCTTAATTAGAGACGAAATAGCCATAGAGACATGCTTATTAATACAAACAATACATTTCATATTATATATGTACTAGCCATCAAGCCGACCACAGTCGGAAAATCAAGAATCTGGCTCCATCTTACACATGTGGAACAAATGAGCTTTATGTATGCAAAATTTCAGCTTTCTGTAACGTCAGAGGGCTTCAAAAAAATATGGAAAGATAATTAGGCATACATCCGGACAAATAACGAAATTAAATAGACAAATATAAGAATATTTAAATATTAAATATGTTTTGCCTGAAAATCAGTGTTTTTTTTTTTTTGTTGGCAGTATTAGAAAACTAATAAATAAATGCAAATTTTAACTACAGTAAATATACTGAAATAATTATCTCCACTTCTCACATTTTTAACATGATATTAATTCAGAAAATGTAAAATTACTTAAAAACTAGTTTATAAAAACTACGCAAGAACTACAAAATCAAATCAAGATTGATTTGTGAACAGTGTTGCCGTTTTGGTTATTTTTAACCAAAATTGATTACTTTTTTCTTCAATATGTACATGTGGACTTTTTCCTTATTTTGATTACTTTTTCCTCATAGAAGAAATAAAATATCTCGAGGAATAGTATTAATAAATATGAATACTACTCATAAAAAAATTATTTTTATATTAACGTTTATTATTAGGATATATCGTTATGTTAGCACTTATACACTTTTTCGATCCTTTTGTGATTAAAGTAGTATGACATATACTCGAGTTAATGATGCCATTTAAGGTTTTTGACCCCAAATTTTTTAAATCTGTAATCCGTCGCCGTGGTCTAGTGGTTAGTGTGTTGGCTTACTAAGACCTGAGCCCTGGGTTCGACACCTAGCTCCGACATTTTAAAAAAAGAAATATGAAAAAAATATTTCTTTCGGCGTCTACCACTCAGCAGTCTTCTGGCAAAAGCTCTGAGAGAAATTAATTGCCATGAACAAGCTTCTCAAGTCTGTCGTTCGGAGTCGACATTAAACTGTAGGTCCCGGTACTCATGGATAAAAATATACACACACAACATGAGTGCTGCGAGAAGCTAGGCAGTAATCCTGACACAGGGTTGTAAAGGCCAGTTATGTATGTATGTATGTAATCCGTTTTAGTATATCTCGTCAAGTTTCGGAGATAAATAGCCGAAAACGGAATGCAAATTTTAAAAATTTTGGTGTCAAAAACCTAAATTAGCATCATTAACTCGAGATATAAAAAATAGCGTATAGAGCACTTAAGTAATTTTTTACACATTCTAGCAAAACTAATTGATTTATTTTTACAGACGTTAAACTGTAAAAAGCAAAAAAATTTGCATACGAATAAATTTGATGTTTTTGGTGACTTTTTTTTAACAATTTGGTTACTTTTGTGTTGAAATTTGGTTACCAAATTTTAAAGTCTGCGGCAACACTGCTCGTGAAATTAAGCATAAATTAAAACAAAACTTTATTTGATTGTAAATACTAAAATGGATTAGTTATATAGTAATCTTTTTATACGTTTTACTTTAGTTTAACTTCACTACCGTGCAATATTAGCTTTTACAGTTTTTAGAGCAGTTCGTAGAGTAAAAAAAATTTTTTCAGTAAAATAAGCACTTGAAATACTTTTTGGTATTTTGTTGTTAGTGATTTTTTTTGACAATATATACAGAATACAATAATGTTGTAATATAAAGTTACACTATACTTATAGTATGTACAGTGTGACCACTAGAATAAAAACATAAAATATTGTAGTCTTGCAGTTAATTTTGTATGCGTGTACAAAAAAAAAAACTAATGCATTGATATATATCTATGGAGTAATTGTCAAATAAGCAATTAATAAAGCTGTTTTATTTTTTATGAATACGGGCATAAGTTTTTAAGTATAAAATCAGAGTAGGAAAATAAACAAAACTGAACGTTTGATCTCATTTTATTGTGTTCTTTACAATGAGTAAAACAAACATAAAACAGAAACAGTGAGAACGATTGTCCCATTTAATTTTGTATATTGTTTTTGCGTAGGTACAACAAAAAATTAATGAGAAGAAAAAGAAAAGAAGAAGAGAAAAAGAAAAGAAGAAGAGAAAAAAAAGCTAATATACGAATGTAACGGAATACAAAGCAAGCACAAGAGCGAAAGGCTAATTGTTTCATTTGCGCTCTTTCTCAAAGAAAGTTTTTATTCTAGTTTTGCTCATGTACAATACCATTAAAAAAATTTTGAAAAGTGTATGACTTTGTTGTAACGTTTGCGAAATGTTTTGTTTATTTGCCCACTCTGTATAAAATCTTTTAAGTGTTCTGAACATATGTATATGCATGGCAACACATATGAATGATATGAGCCATGGCGGATAGAGCACATAAACTCCCGCACGACGATATATTATTGCAATATTAGCTCTTTTATCGATGTTGATGTATTCTGTCAACATTTTCTTTTTTATTGATAGATTTTAATGGTTTTGTATATGCTTTAAAAACTACATACATTTTTTGAGATTCAAGTGGTTTTTATATTCAGATAGTTATTTCAATTTCTCTAAACAAAAAACTGAATTTTTTCTCGGGTGAGTAAAAACAACCGCAGTTTCGCACGTAAAACTTGTAACAGTTCCAACAAGTAATGAAAACACAATTTCATATTACAATCACACTATCAAAAATACGAAATGGTAGTCCACCTTACATCCCAGCGGGTAAAAATTAATTACCTTAATTTATAATCGATT
Source organism: Metopia argyrocephala (assembly GCA_963576795.1). Classification (NCBI taxonomy): domain Eukaryota; kingdom Metazoa; phylum Arthropoda; class Insecta; order Diptera; family Sarcophagidae; genus Metopia; species Metopia argyrocephala. The sequence goes on along the minus strand of OY756208.1, from coordinate 166,451,158 downwards.
AAATAATATCTGCCTTTAGGGCACTGCTACACGTTCAATAAATATTGCGATATTTGGATCGCGATCCATTTTAATTTATCGCGTCAATATTTATGTTATTTTTGTGCAGTGCAGATCAATTATTAAAAAAATGTCTTTAGCCGAAAAGTCCCACAACTCCTGGAATGCCTCCAAATTAAAAATAAAGTTTTCCAAAATAATTTTTTCGGTTGTTAATTCCGATTCGACCGGCAGAATCCACTTGCTTTCACTATCTTCTGCCATTACAATTTATTTAAACAAACTTTACACAAATGTAATAAAATTGTTTACTTTTTTCATTAACGTATTATTATTCTTATTAATGTATCGCGATACGCAATCTGGATTCCATATTTTAGGCCATTCTGCGATATGAATCGCGATCCATCAATATTGCATGCTACACGTTCAATAAATATCGTGATATTTGCAATATCGAACGTGTAGCAGTACCCTTAGAATAAATTACTTTTGGAATCCAGAAAGTACATCAGGTGGTACACAAGTAAATATTGATTACCATATGTATTCTCACATCTTAAGAAGAAAGAATTCATTGTTCTAGATTTTATTAAAACAATTTCTTATTTCTCTTTATTTCTTCAAGTTATTAAAAAAATAAAATTATACATTACAAATACTGAATTCTAATACTTATTATGGGGGGGATATTAAAAGAATTTATTACTTTCATAGGACATCATCTATGTTAAGGGTAATGGTTTCCGGAATCAATATTATATATTCCTTGCATTACCTTATCGATTCTCATTGATTACCATTTCCTGCTGGGATGAACATATCCCATAACATAAGAATGTATTTAGAGCTATCGTGTGAATGTTTTTTCTAAGAAAAGGTGTATTACAATAACAGAAAAAACTTTATTCATCAGCAAAACATGGTTCTATTTGTTCTATTGGAATTTTGTTTTATTTTTGCTTCAATTTTATCTCGTTTTACATTCACTTCAGTATTGTTTTAATACTAGTACTCGTTGTTTGTTGTTTTGCTACCATTAGAACAGTTTTTTTTTTTAAATACTTGTGTTGAAAAGTGACAGTGACAGTACTTAAAATGGGAGCTAATGGCTTGTAAAGCATTTAAATTAGGCTTGTGCAGCCGTTAAGTAGCTACTGAAAGAAGGTGTTAAAAAAAACAAAACCACTTTTATAATTTTCTTAAGGTCTCAAGAGGTTAACGTTAACAAACACCTATTGATGCATTTCTATAGTACATACATACATGCATAGACTGTTAACTGCAGTAACACTTTTGACCCAGACACAATTTTTTTTTTTTTTTTGTCTTTTTTATTGTTTTAATTTTATTGATTAAAAAACGATACAATTTCATACACATGATATTTTAATAAATAATAATAATAATAAAAACAGCAATAATGAAAAAAATAACAAGAGCACACCACATTGTATGGATTTCAAAATACAATGACTTACACAAACAGTAACAGGCAGCAATAACAACAATACAAACAATAATGACGTAAAAAAACTGTTAATTGATAGATTGTACAATATATGAAATACAGCACAAAAAGCAAAAACTAAAAAAAAAAATAGAAAGAAAAAATTAAATATTTTAAAATGCGTAAGAGAAGAGTGTTTGTTATATGTATACAGAGAGCAAGAGGTAGGCTTATTTTACAAGTACTTGTTAAACAAATGTGTGTATGCGAGTGTGTGTACTGTTAAATGTAAACAAATATTATGATACAATAAGTACAACAACAACATTAATAAATTGAAAACAGGAATATTTACAACTACATACGTGATATACAATGAATAAATAAATAATAAAAAAAAACAACAGACGGTATAAGCAAAAGAAATATAAAAAAAATCTAAAAAGAAGTGTCAAGTGCTTTTCAACACCAGTTTTAAGTGCAATCATGTAATTAATGTGTGTGTGTATGATTTATTTAGTCATTAATTAATTTTAATTAAAAGTATTTTAACTGGAAATATCTATAGAAAGAAAAAAAATCACCATATAGGTTTGTTTGTATAGACAATATTCAAAACAGAGTAAAAAAATAAAAACACTTAAAATGATTTTTTTCTTTCTTTCAGGTTTTTTTTTTTAATTTCTTACAAATAATCAGTGTCATTCTAAAGTAATAAATTTATTGTAAAAAAAACGAAATATATATGTTGTTTTTAATATATTTTTACACAATAATGTTACGATTTAAAACCGCAAAACATGTCATTAAAACTAAAAAAAAAGTTGAAATCCAAATAACAAATTAAAACCATGTAATTATTGCTTTTTTCGAATAAAAATATTAAAAAATGCAAAATAATTTGAAATCCCACCCACCCAGCTAAAAAAATATTTTTTTACATTTTTAAACAAAGTATCCGCATTCTTTTTTGTCAAAAGAACGTGTTAAAGATTTGTGATGATTAAGAAAATGATGCGAAAAAATGAATTTTTTAAATGCATACAGTGTCGGTCATAAATAATTGTACACAAGTAGGGCTAGTGAATTATTAAAATTTGGATTAAATTCTCTTTGGATGAAATCAGTACAATCTGATTTATTTGAATTCTTGATAACTCTCTTAGTAAAAACTTAAATTAGAATGATCTTATTTTTATTGATTATATTAACGATCAACTGTTTAAATGTGTTGTATGTATAGGTATATGACATTGTTGTCCATTTGGGATTTTTACTCCAGATTTGGGTGTATTTTTTTGTGAAATTTTGGGGGGGAAATTTAGGAGCAAACATTTTAGTCAGTATTAAAGTAAAAGAATACAAAGTCTGCTGACTAAGGTCGTTAAATGTAAATAGGCACAAACGATAATTTCAGAGAAAGTTCCTACGACAGGAATGAGGTTTTAGCTACATTTGAGTTGATTGTTTTCGTGGCCTGAAATTCGAACTATTTTTTTAACAAAACTTGTAAAATAATTCACATTTCATAATCACAGTTACAATTTCTCTTGGAGTAAAGTTTTTTCAAATGTCCCAAGCTAAGCAAAATATGTAATTGAAAGTAATGAAAGGAATTTGAAAAAAGGTAAATACCTTAAGTACTTATTTTTATTACTTATAATGGTATTTTTTTTATTGAGAGCAATACTCAGGGTTGAACGCCTACTAATGCTATGCATTGTTCTGGAATTTTTGTGGAAAGGAAAGTACATTATGACAGAACACATAATTTGTTTTCTTATATATTAGGCGCCTTGGGAATAAGATAAATTGCTATGAGTTGATGATTTAAAGGCCTGTTTAATATATCTTCCTTCACCCCTAAATGATCAACAGAATTTGACTCATCGTTACATGTTCAGTGTGGAGAGTGCCTTCGCTAAGTAGGTCTTAGCTTTTACTTCCCAATAGATCACGCCCATCATTCGTTTTTTTGTTGTCAATGGTTAAGGTGAAATAGAGTGGGATTTCAGGCAGCGGTTTCTTTGTAGATGGACTTAGTGGAGGAGGGGAGGGGAACCTCATTATTTTTAATCCCCAAACTAACTTTTTAATTTTTCACCTTTGCTGGGATTTAAACCTAGGCCGTTTGAGTTTTTGTGCACATAAAAATTATATTAATAAAAATTTATTTAAATTAAAAAGTAAACTGATTAAATTTGGAATTAAACACAAAATAGTTTAACAGTATCAAAATTATAATTTAAAAATAAAGAGGTCCCCCCTCCAAGAAGTACATCTACAAAGTAACCGCTCCATGACATTCTACTCCATTCTACCTTAATCAACAACAAAAACGAATGATCAGGCGAAAAAGCGTCATCTATTAGGAAGTAGCAGCCAAAACCTACATAGCGAAGGAACTCACCGCAATCAACATGTAACGATGGGGCAATTGCTGTTAATCATTCAAGGGTGAAGTTATGATACTGGCCTTTGAATGATCAATTCACAGCAATTTTTCTCATTCCTAAGGCGCTTAATAATATAAGAAAACAAAATATATGTTCTGTTGTCATAATGAACTGTCCTTTCCACAAAAATTTCAATACAATGCACAGCATTTAGTAGGGGTTTACCTCTGAGTGTTGATCTCAATAAAGAAAGTATGAACATGTTTTTTTTGGTTATTGTATTATAATTCCACAGAAATTTGGGGATTGATTTTTCTACATTTAGCGATTTTTGTTCATGAAGATAAAATGCATTTAGATATTAAAAAAATCTGCTAAATGCTTTTTTAGCCGAGTTTATTTTCGAAAAAAAAAATATAAATGATTTTGAATATTTTTTTTTCTTTATCATGGTAGAGGATGACCCATTCTTAATGTACATATTTTACTATTATGTATTTTCTACATTGTAGTCGCCGTGCTCTAGGGGTTAGTTTGTTGGCTTACTAAGACGATAGCTCCATGTTTAAACCTTAGCTCTGTTATTTAAAAAAAAATAAATATTAGAAATTATTTCTTTTGGCGACTACTTCTTAGAAGTCTTTTGACAAAAGCTCTAAAAGTAACTGATTGCCATGAATAAACTTCTCAAGTCTGTCGTTCGGAATCGACTTTAAACTGTACTGTCCCGGTACTCACGGATAAAAATTAACACCCACAACATGGGTGCTGCGAGAAGCTAGGCTGTAACAGGGGTTGTAATGGCCAACTATGTATGTATGTTAATGTGTAGCTAATGGCCTAATTGATATTTTGTCTGTAAATCCGAGTTCGAATCCCAGTAAGAGTATTCATTTTTTTTAATCAATTTTGTTTCATAAGAAACGCTTTATTTAGTTCAACGTCAAATTCTATTTTTATTTTTTTTTTTTTTTTTTTTTCAATGATTTATGGATAATCAAGCCACGGAAGTTTTTTAATCAATTAAAAAAATTATCACTCTTTCTGGGATACAAAATAGGATTTCCATTACATATCTTCACCTTTTTTCATTATATTTTCATTTCATAATATTTGAAAACCCCTTATACAATAATTTATTAAATTTTATTACCGCCACAAAATTATTTCAAATGATTAATGACGACTTGTTAAAGTTTACGGAACGGAAATGTCAACAGAGTTTTACATTCTAAGCTGACAAGCTATAGAAACAAAACCTGTTTTTAAGCAAACTTTTCTTAAAAAAATATTTGGCTTCAAACTGCTCTTTAAAAAGGTACGTTTTTTTTCATAATTCTCTTCAAATTTTTTTATAATAAAAAAAAACTCAGTTATTTTGCGAATTTATTTTTTAAACATTTTTTTTCATTGTTTACTTTCGATTGCACAATATTTGTTTGGTTTTATTTGCGTTAAAATGTGAAACTGTGTAATACTTTTTAACACGTTTTTTATTATTTTTTTTTTTTTGTGTTTCAATGAAAATGTTTCAAGTAAATAGAAACCCATGAAAAATCATTGATAATGAAAGTGAAATAATTTCATTGGACTCAAAGTAATTATATACATACATATATACATATAGAACCCGAATGAAGTTGTTTACCCGTAGTTGAGAGCTTAAAATTTCACCAAAAAAGAGAAAAAAAATGTTTTTTTTTTGTGTAATTTGATGGGTATCCCTCTTTTATAAGCTGTAGTAATAGCGGAAGACTTATAACGATTATTTAGGGTAGTACGAGTAACGATTAAAGAACTACTGTACTGTTTCTCAAGTAAGCTAAGTAGACTAAAATCATCAGTGGGCCAATGCCTCTATCAGATGATTTTGGTACATACTCGTATTTTTATCTGCTCCTAAAGTTGCTTTTCTGACACATACATACCGTCATCCCCACTTTAATTTGTAATTTCATAACTTTAAAAAATTAAATTTTGTAGGCAAAATATCTCTTAAAAATCAGAATGCTTTCTATTCGTTAAAATAAAAAAATAAATGCAAAAACTATAATTGAATGGAAGAGGAGAGAATTGAGAAGAGAGAAGAACAGAACAGAACAGAAACAATTCTTTATTTAAATAAATTATTGTTTAAATTAAACTTTTAATAGTTTTTGAAAGCAATGAAAATTTCCTTTTGTGAGAACTATTAATGAAAATTTATTTATTTATTTACAAATTGTTTCTATTGTCATAAACAAATGATTTCTAATTTACAACCATATTTGAAATGGCAACCGCCAGAACAACTTTCAATAGAAAATTACAATTTTAGGAGGTGTGTGTTTTCTTTTAGTTTTTATTTTGGTGGGGCAAATAAATATATTTCCAACAGTTTTTGATTATCAAAAAAGATTATCTTTGTCTACCGCTTGTTTAGAAAAGAAAACTGAGAGATGATTGTTTAGGTGAGGTTTGTGTGGCCAAAATATTTAATTTTGTTTCATCAAATTAAAACGACAGCTTCTGGATAAAGAAAACAAAACAAGCAAAGGGTTTTATTAAAATTTAAGTTATAAATATGTAAATGTTTAGTTCTGATAGAAGAAGAGTCAAGAAAATTTACAAATTGTTTGCCTTTGCTAAGATTTAAATTTTAGTGACATCAAGTCATCAGAGCATATATTTATTTGAATAAAACTCTCAAGCAGTATCTTCTTTTTGAGAGATTTCTGTCAGCCTACATAAATTAAATTAATAATTGGATTGTGTTGTAGGGTATCTATCTCAGCAAAGTGATTGAAAACAAAACAAATTTTGTTTTCTTATTTTAATTTCGCATTTGTTTTTAAATACCAATAAAGGATTTGTTTTTTATTTGTGTTTTAATATTAAGTAATTAAACTGATTTAAAACACGCAATTAACAATAAAATTAAAACATTTAATGGTTATTTCTCACATTTAAATATGGAAATACAAAAAAAAACGTTTTAATAAACCCGTTTGCATAATTATCAAATATGGCAATAAACACATAAATAGTCAGTAATTATACAGGGTTATCCATTTTCCCATTTTAAAAATAAACTTCAATTAAAAACACATTAAGCTTTGATTTTGATGAAACTTGGTATGAAATACAATGCCTATGAGCTGGTTGCAGCAGTCGGTCCCTTTAAAGTACTTTTCAACCACCTATTGGCACATTTCAGGCGATATCTCGGCGATAACTTGACGAATATTGGTCTTTTAACGCTGCAACATTAGATGATTATTCGTTTAGACACGAGACTGTCTTTTTGAACCCACATATTGTGCAGTTCATAATTTTCAATTATAGGCCAGCAAAAGTTGGTCATCATATGACTACAACGCTCACCAATTTCAAAATAATATGGCCCAATGATACTCTCAGAGCATAATACGCACCAAGCAGTCAATTTTTTCGTATGTAATAGCTTTTTTACACTAAGTTCTGGGTTTTCCGGGTCATAGCAAACAGAGCTTGTTAACCAAATCAAAGAGTGCAAAATAAGATCCATTGCTGAAAAGAGAACTTTCTTCAAAAAATCAGCATTGAAAAAGTTGTAAAGGTTTATCTGTCTTTAATTTTTACGTGAGTTGGAATTTTTTATTTTTTAATTATAATTTTCGAAAAACCACAAATTTAATTTTTTAATTTTTCTCCATCGCTGGGATTTGAACCTCGTTCGTTTGAGTTTATATGCGAGCGCTCTAACCACTTTACCACGACCCCCCTTGAATTCGACGAATGCGGACTATATGTCACACTTTTACTAGCAGATGCTATATTTTGGGCATTCCGTACATTGTGACAATGCACAGGTCTGACCTTATCTGTTACTCTTCTACTATTTTCCCTTTCTCAAAATCTTAACAAGTTTTCGTACACTAGTTCAGTTATGACGACCATAATTACCCTACCCATAGTGCTGGTAAATTTTCCTTGATTGAATCATCAAGTTGTAGTAATTTTTAACTATTTTTACGTGTTCTTCAGATGTTAAACAATCCATCCAATCTAAATAGCAAACCTTTTATTTAATAAATGACACTTTAGATAACAGATATTTAACAGCTGACAGCCTTGACAAATAGGCGGCTCGGAAACCACTAAATGGATAACCCGATTTAATAAACCAATAAATTTAATTTTAAATTATACAAAAAAATATATATTTTTACAACATATTTGGTGTCTTGTTTTGCAAAATAAAAGGCAGCACTGAAAGTAAACCTAAGCTTGATAGCAATTTCAATGGCAAAAAAATGTATCTACTGAAATTGGCTTACAAAGATATTGAAGGTTCTAGACACCGAAAGAATTTCAAGCATTTAAAAGACGGTATCGAGCGATAGCAGAGTAGGAAAGCGAGGTATGGTGTAAGTCATAGGTATAATTAAACTTCTTTTCAAATTTTAATGACTGGTTTTCAAGACTGATATAAATCCAGCCCTAAAGGCTCAGCCGGCACTTTCGGTAACTTTTCAAGGGCTACCTTTTTTAACTGCTAATTTAACCTTTAATTTGTAGAAGAAGATATCTATGGGTGCAACTTGTTACTACAATTTCTTTTTTTTTTTTATTTTAAACTCAGAAGTCGTCTCACAAATGCTGGAATTTGCTATAACCTGTCATAAATTATTTTTGTGTTTTTTTTTTAATAGATTGCCAACCATAAAGTTGTTTGTCGTATTTTGTATATATTTATTTCCAATTTGCAAATTAATCATTTAATTTGTAAATTTCTGGAAAAAACATTTAATATTTATTACATTTCAGAAATTTATTGTATACCAACCCACTGTTAATGTGTAAAATGTAAAGTTTGCAATGAAAAACGATAATAAAAAAAAACATTGTATAAACAAATCAAAAAACACAGTTGCACACAAATCCACACTAACAACAAACAAATAAAATAAATGATTAACGTGTTGCTTTTAATTGTATTTTTACAACGATATCATATTGTAAAAACAACAATAAGAATGTAAAGACAAACAAAAGCAAAAAAAAATAAAAAATTACGTTTACACTCTTACTCACACACACACACACACGTTTAAGGTAAGTGAGAGAAGTCAAAGTAAAAGACAAACAACTAAAAAATAAATCATTTAAAAGACAGTAAAGTAGTGGCAGTAGTTAACAACCCCCTTTTCTTTTAACTGAAAATTAGTGGAGAGAGAATATGAAACATAGAGAGAGAGAGAGAATGTGTTTACTGAGTATGTGGTTAAAGTGGCTTAAAACAAAGCTTTTTACTACCCTTAAAGCTTATTTAAACTATGAGAGAAAATACAATTTTCACCACTTTATTTAGGTTAAGCAAGCACACACATACAATTAAATTTTTCGTTTACAAGTAGAAAAAGTGAGAGAAACATATTCAACAAAGTTTCTTTTGCAAATAAACAACTAAGTTATACACTTGCCTTACACAACACTAAAGAAACTTTTCACAACGTTGCGAATTGCGGAGCCTAACGGACGTGTACGGAGGAGTAAATAGTTTAAAAATATTAAAAAAAAATTAAAGTAAAAATATAAAAAATATACATATATTTAAAAAATATATATATATACAAATGTATATATGCATAAATTAAAAGTAAAAAAATATCCAAGAAAATAAAATTTGTAGAAAAAAAAGTTTATTAAAATAAAAAGTAAATATTATTTAATAGTTTACTTATATAAATAAACAAAAACCTAAAACAAAATTCTTCAAATTGTATAAAAAATAACAATCACAAAATAAGAAATCAGTGTTTATTTCTTATAGAAAAAATTAAATAAAAATAAAAACAAACAAACAAAAAATTAAAGAAAGATTATTTAAAAAAAAATTAAAAATCAATAAAAGTATTTATGCAATATTTTGCTTTTAAAGCACAATTAACAAAAAAAAAAACAAAACTAAAATCCAGAACATTTTTAATTTTTATGTTTTCATAACCGTTAAAATTATATCAGTATCGTTTGTTAAAATTTTGAATAGAGTTGTTGTTTTTCTTTATTAAACTGTTGCATTTGTAGTGTATGCAAAACAACACACACACACAGTCACACAACCAGACAACAAAAGTTACATTTACTGACCAACAACTAAAACAGTTCTTTCTAATGCTTCAAAGAGAGAGTGAGAGAGAAAGACAAAAGTAACGGAAACAAAAGCACTAAAACAAGATTTATACGAAAAAAATTAAAATAGTTTTGCAACAACTTCAAGTATAGCATACCAATAGGAGAAGGAAACCTTCAAATAAAAAAATGCATTTTTGAAAGAGAAAAACCAAAAATTTTTTCTAAAGCTAAAAAATAGTTTAAAAACTGTTTTAGCATATTAGCTAACTTAGGAAAATATTTTAAAAATTTTAAAAGTTTTGTTTTTTAAAAAAAAGAAGAAAAATAAAATAAAAATATTGCAAAATGCGTGGTAAACATTAAATTGTTTATTTTAAGAATAATTTTTGAGTAAAATAATTTTTTTAGTATTGTATTTAAATGGAAGAGTAGACCTGGCATAGAATACAACTTTCTCTTTTGTATGCAATTGAGTATAATCCTGTAAAATTTGTGGTCCAGTTGGTAGTGTGCTGTACATTGTTAGTCTACTCCTTATATTTAATTATAATAAAATTTAAAGTTGTACTCTAATTTAGTATATAAATAATTTACTATTATAAATAAATAATTCCAAACTTGCCGTTTCAGGTATAACACAAAAGAAAAAAAAATTTTAAGGAGAATGTATTGCTTTCTTTTTTTTTTTTTGTTTTTATATACTAAATGGGATATAATTCTCATTTAGCTTATAACTTTTTGAACATAAGGGTTTATAGTTTTGATTACTATATTTGGGAAAAAGTCTCCTGACAAGTCCATTAAGCAGAGACGAAATCATAGAGATATGCTTATTCCCTATTTAATGGAGATTGTCTTATCTTAAAAACTATCCAAGCGATATATTTTCGAAACTCTAAATGTTTAATTTGGCTCAAAATAGTGCAAGTATTGCAAACTACACCTTAGATACTTTTTTAGAATTTTAAGAATTAATTTTTATGTCAAATAGTGTTTTTATATTTATTCCTACATAGGATTCAATTTTTTTTTTTGGGAAATTTTCCGGCACCGTTTCCAACAAGATTACTATTTTAGGTATTAAATCCAAGAAAGTGAAAGGCTTACAGTGTGTCAATATTGCATTTATTATAGCCAATCTTTGTTATTTTTACTCTTTGATTACTCTCGAAAGAAGCATTCAAGTGCCTCGGTTTTTTAAAACGGTGCAAGGAATACTTTACTCCATCTGACCTTTTCAATATTTACAAGACCTTTATCCAACCAAGGATGGAATACTACACTCATGTATGGGCCGGTGCTCAAAGAAAAGGGCTAAGGTGCTAATCAGTGACGGTAGGCTATATATATTCTATAATATTTCTTATGCGTTTTAAAATCAATATATCAAAAGTTTTTTCAAAACTTTGAAAACAAAACCTTTCTTTAGTCCGTGACTAATAAACACAAAAACGTGTATATAGGCTTTGGACTACTTAAAAAGTATTATTGGTGTATTTTTAAAAATCTAAAATAAAGTGTTTTTTATAAGGCTTTAAAAACACGCTATAGTATGTTTGGAAATATTTTCAAATTCAAAAATACCAAATAAATAAAAAAAATTAAAAATACAAAATTCAAATAAAAAAATATGCAGGGGTTCTGACACAGCATTTCTGTTTTGTGGAAGTCCATAGAGTACTGAAATAGTTTTACTTTTATTTGATCACTTCGTTAAGTGCCTTTTTTAATAGCAAATATAGTGAAATACCAGTATTAACGAAATTACAACTTCAAAAAATCGATTTTAAAAATTTTTTTTTAATTTGAAGATGTTAGTTTTACCTTTTAAACAAAAAAATTGTTTTTGAATCGGATATTTCAGTACTCTATGGACCTCCACAAGACAGAATTGCTATGTCAGAACCCCTACATATTTTTTTTTCTTCACTTTTGTAGCATAGTGTATTTAATAAAAACAAAAACATTTTTTTCCAAACATATATACACATTGGACAAAATAAGTAATAAATACAAGAATTAGGCAAAAAAATTTAATTCTAATATTAAAAAAACAACCCAAATTTTATTGTTCTTACACTTTAAAATATAAAAAATTAGTCTTTTGCTATGTAAGATATAAGAAATGTGAAACACTCGTTTACATTGACAACACATAACATCCACAATCAATTCAGCTCTTAATAAGACACTTATTTTTCTTACAAAATACCAATTTAAGCTAAAACAATAAAATTTAATCTATTAAGATTTGCATAGCGAATCTTAATAGATTGCAGAAAGCGGGTAGTGAAATGGAGCAAAGCAAATAAATTAAAAATAAATACATTCAATTAATTATTGTTTGAAATTCCTTGGATAAACAAAAATTGTTGAAACAGTTAAAAATTTTGTTGATTTTTTGTTTAAGCTCAGAGAGAATTGTTGTGTTGAGCAAAGTAATTATTCATTCAGTTAAAAATTAATTGATAATAACTTAAACTATATACACATCTTGAGGGGGCATATTAAGACAATGTAAAATATATTGGAGTCAAGCCTATGTATTATTTCTAAACTCATTTTATACACATAGTTAGAAATAGAAATCTTATATTTTTAGTTTCATAAAGCAAGCAACAGAAAAGTGTATAGTTTATGAACACACAAATTTTTTTTAATTAGTAACATAAACGTGTTTAATTCTTTTAAAGTTAAAATTATCTGAAGTTTTCCTACAATTTGACGGATGTCTACCTTATAGTATACTTTCTCTTACAAAACGTTACTACACATTTAATGTTTCGATTTCTTTTTGTATTCTCATCATTACTGATGTTAATACTGCTGTTGTTCTTGTTGTTATAATTCTTTATGTTAAATTCTATGACATTATCAGTGTGTATTTCATTTAATTTTTGTTTTCCTCATACTCAGTTGTTCTTTTATTATTTTTCTAGTTGTTGTAATTGTTACTATTTTACATTCCTCATGAGTGTAGTAGGAATAGCCACCATTAAACATTTTTCATTGTTATATGACAACATGTATGAGTATAGAAAAGTTAGTATGAGAGAGAGAGGGTATATGGCGCCTAATAATATCAATTAAAAAACAAAACATAACGTGAAAAAAAACTCTCCCTATTAAACTTAAGCTTGGTGCCCGTGAGCACATGTTATTCAGTAGCCAGTTCTCTTAGTAAGGTTGAGAGAAGAAAAATTCGTGTGAAATATTTAAGAAATTTAATGCACACACACATGCACACACACGCACACATTTTTATATACATATGAGTTTATTTTATTTCGCCGTTTGTTTAAATTTCTTTTCTCTTTCAGTAAAAGTTTACAATCTTTTTTACCGTTAAAGCTAGTGTTATTGTGGATGTTGTTATTTTTTTATTACTATAAAGAAAACATGCTTTCGTTGTTGTATTTGTATTTGTTATCATATGTTGGTCATAGACAAAGTGTTAAATGTTTTAAATAAAATGGTAATACCCACAATAATAACAACAATATTAAGAAAGTGGCCATAACATTTAATTACATATTTGAATGTCTTTTTTTTATGTTATTGAGCAACAATTGACATTTAAATGCAGGCAGAAAATAAACGTTTCAGAAAATATTCTGCCTAGAAACGAGTGTAACAATTATTTACAAAAGAATCATATGGGTTGGTTCTATTACAGGGTAAATAGTTCCGTTTAACCTATTACTTTTATTATGTGCATGTATGAATGTACGAATAGATTTGTATTGATATATACGAAATGAAATTAAATTTGCAGAATTGTTTTGGGACTATAGAACAAAAAAAAAAACAAATAAAAACTAATTGATGCATAGAAATGGAATTGTTTTGTTATATTTATTGAACAACAACCAATAAATAAATAGAAATTTATACAAACAATTAATAAAAATAATTTATTTCCTTCTCTTTATTGGCAACTATTAAATATTCAAAGGAAAAAAAATCAAAGACAAAGAACTTTTGTTTAAAGGAAATTAAAGCAGAAATTCCAAGAATTTTTTTTTTTTATTATTCAAACTATGTTGGAAGTTTTCTTTTCAAACTAAATTGTTTGTATAATAAAAAAAGAAATTCATAAGATATTTCGTAATTTAAATTTCATGTGGTATGCATACTAGGGTGCTCCTTGTTTAAGAAAGGATACTAAAATACCTCCCAGAAGTATTATCTGTAGACAAAAAAATGTATTGCGAAAAATGTTAGACGTATTGCATTAGGGGCAGGCGTGCCGTATCAGCCCACAAGCTATCAAAATTTGGTAAATTCCTAGAAAATTAAAAGAAATCTTACATGTCACTGATAATAAAGAACTAGTTGTTTTACAAATTCCTTAAGGTAATTAGAAAAGCTGTCAAAGGACTAGATACACTAAATGTAATAGAGCATTTGTAGACTCATGGTCCACAATATCCGAAGTTCCTGTATATATTTCTAATCATTCTCTTTTTAAAGCGTACATACGAGTGCATATACGAGTACATATACTGCCGTGTTCATAAAAAAAATTTAAGTACAGTAGAACCTGTTGTTATGCGGACTATTTTTGTGCGATTACTTTTGTTATGTGATTTATTTTATGCTGTTTTTTCTGTGCGATGTTTATTTTTACAGTAGTTTCTGGTCGCCATATGATGGTTAAATGTAATAAACACATTTATCAGAAATATACAGAATTACGAAATATTTCAGTAATCTTTTATGAAACGTATGTTGTGGACGAAAATATAGGTTTCTTTTTTTTATATCGATTACTGATATATTTTTCATCCAAATATGTATGGTACACACGATAATATGAACCATTTGGTTCACTTTCTAAACCACGATTGGAAATCCCTATGTTAAAAAAATTCGAGGTTTGCAACAAGATTAAAAATAAAGAACGATAGTTTGCTCACAAAGTGTGTATGGCAAACCTACTTACTAAACGCTTATGAGATACAACCAACGTCGCAAAAACTGATTACTTACTACCTACATGGTAAGCGAGTTGGTATTTTTCAGTAATGAAAGCCATTGTGAAGGTTAATGATTTAGTTGATTTTTGTATATAAAACAAAAACAAACCTATAAATAAATGGTCTAATTCATAATAACTCCTTAATTTAGGTTTTATCCATACATTAGTTATGAGACGTCATCTGTCTTATAAGCTCAAAATAAAAAGTCTTATTCATAAACCTTTCATATGAGCAAATTAACTAATAAACGATTTTAATGTCATGCTGGCAATACCATGATGTTATTTCAGCATAGTGATGCACAATAAAAGCTATCGGCTACTTCGGTAATTTTTTACTATTAATAAAAATAATGTAATAGTAACACAATTATACATAAAATAGATGTGATTGAAGTAATATTTACCGCTGTTAAAAAATAACTAAAATAAACTGAAAAAATACAAAAAAAAATTTTCCTTTGAAGCACATTTTTTTAATTCATGTATAAAGTAATCGAATACTACCATTCTCTTTTTGGTTTGTGCATCACTATTCTGTTTACATTTTTTTATATCAAAATTTGGTAAAATGGAATTGTAAACTGGAGAGAAAGAGAAAGAAAGATTTACATTCGTAATTTCTACAGGCACTGATGTCAGAGCCTGTAAAGGAAAGAGATGAGATATGTAATACAAAATAAAAACAATTTCTTGGCCATTTAGAAATTTTATTTTGTACAGAGACTGCAATCATTTGCTATTGTACGAAAATTTTTAATTATGTGAATTTAAATATGTACATATGTTTCTATACTTGCAACTATATAAGTTTTATTCATTGTAATACTATATTATTCCACTTTTATTTATACAATATCCAATCTAACTCACAAATGTCGTGCTATTGTACGGTTAAAGTACCTAGAAACCTACAATAAAAATTTCTTATTTATAAATGGTTTATGAGAGCGTTATGACACTGTTTCTTGTTTATGAATACAAAATTAAGAGATTTTGCTTATAAGACTCTTATAAGCACGTTTTATCTCATTATGAATTAGACAGAAAATGTTTAAAAATATCCACACGTGAACCTAATTTAATGAAATTAAAAAGTTTTGGGTTATTTTTGAGATACATCTTTTTTTATGCAGTTCCTATTGGTCGCATAAACAAAATATTTTTTATTTATATTTGTCCATTTTGTATTGCCTCTATAAATCCAAATTGTAATGATAGTGTCCAACATCTGGTTTTCTTATTGAGAAGTAACATCCGTTAAGGAATATGTGTAACAACACTAGCAGAGTTGAACTAGTTTTCGACCCAGCTACGAAAGGTCTCATCAGAGTTCTTTGTGTTATACATATTCATATTTTTATATTTATATTTATATCACAATCTATTGGAAATAGATTATGTGAATTACATATATTTAAATGTTATTCTCACCAAATATAAGAAATACAAATTTTTTTCTAGCAATACAAGAATGAAAAATGTTTTTTATTTATGTTTCGAAAACTATATTTAATAGCGTTTTGTGAAGTTTTGTGTATTTTTTATGCAATTAATTTTATGCAATTAATTTTATGCGGTCCCTATCTAACGCATAAAAATAGGTTTCTCCGTACATATTTATATGTATGTGGCAATAAATAATAATGACTTAAGTCGTAAATTTCGTGTTTTGAGATATTAAGGGTTTTCTCAAAAATAAATAATGTTTGGGTGTGTTTAAGTTACAATATAAATGCGTATATTTTTATTAATAATAATATTTTATTTTTGAAATAATTTAGCTGAGTGATGGATATTGCAGAGAATAAGATATGTAATAAAATGAAAAGGCCCTTATGTCAATTTAAGGCCTTATTATTTATTGCCACAGACCAATTTTTAGAGATATATATATTTTTATGTTTTAAATATTATTTAATATTTTTCCAGAATAACCATGAAAATCTAAATAATTTAAAAAATCATTTAAAATAATCATACAAATAAAACAAAAGTGAAACTACGTTACCACCAATTCAATAGAAAATATTAATCAAATAATTCAAAATTTACAAGCCAAAAGGAATTTTTAAATAAAAAAATATCAAAATTAAAAAAAAACTTTTAGCGAAAACATCCATAAAATACACTTAATAAAACAAAAATTAAATCTATTACATATAAAAAAAAAATAACAAAACCAATAAACAACAATATAGCAAAGAAAACCAACACGCCAACACCGAGAGACAACACCAGCCAAAACAAAAAAAAAAACAAAGAAAACCACCATTAAATAACGGCGCAAACAATAATAAGAAAACACCAAAAATCATAAACCAACACAAAAACCTTAACAGTTTAAATAACAACAAGAAAATAAAAAAAAATCTACAAGTACAACAACAACAATTAGCAAAAAAGACAGCAAAAATCTTAAAAGCTTTAAGAGCCCTTAATAATAAAAAAAAAGAACTAGTTTTTGTGTGCGTGTGAGTGGTAAATATGTCCGAGAAGAGTGACAACAATGGCGACGATCAAACTTCACAAACGGCTGAAGAAGCCGTTGGTGAAAATAAAATGAAAAGTCGTCTACGTAAGGGTGCCCTTAAGAAGAAAAACATTTTTAATGTGAAGGATCACTGTTTCATACCGCGCTTTTTCAAGCAGCCAACATTCTGCTCACACTGTAAAGATTTTATATGGTAAGTAAAGAAATAAACATTAAAAAAAAAATCACATTTTATTTTTATTAAAATTATAGTAAAAGTTTTTTTCTTTTAACAAAATATTAAAATAGAAGCGAAAAAATTTTGCCAGAAATCGAAAGCAAAAAAACAAAATTTGTAGATGAAATTTTATAAAAATTTAATAGACATTTGGTAAAAATTAGTAAAAAGTAGGTTGATTAACCGTTTGGTAGTAGTCTTTAAAGTACACAACAAATCTCATAGAAGGTAGTGTCTTCCAGTAGGCTACATCTATATTAAAAAATATTCTTTTTTTTTATTAAAACCAATACTAAGGGGTAAACCCCTACTGATGCTGTGCATTTTACTGGAATTTTAGTGGAAAGGACAGTACATTATGACAAGAGAAGATATATATTGTTTTTCTTATATTATTAAGCGCCTTAGGTATGAGACACATTGCGGTGAATTGATCAATTCAAAGGCCAGTGTTATACCTTCAGCCTTGAATGATCAGCAACAATTGCTCCATCATTACATGCTGATTGTGATGAGTGCCTTTGCTAATTGGAATTTTAATTTTACATCAATTAATACTTCCAGATCAAGAAATATAGGGAATAAGTACCAGTCACAGAACTCTATAAAATTGCATATGAAATCTGCATATAAATATTATCTACTTATTGACTTATTTGAGCGAAATTTTTAATTTTTTTTTTTATATTAATAGAAAAATTAAATATAAAGATCTACGGTTATACAAAGATACCGTTTAACACTAAACATTAAAACAAAATAGCTTACAAAAGGATCAATAAAATTTATGTTTTAAAAGCAAAAACTCCTAATATGTTACACTGCTGCTACAAAAGAGAAAGGCAAGGCCATGTTGGAAATTATTAAATCCCCAGGCTAACGCAACTGTTACTTCAACGCATATTTATTTGAAAAAATTAAATTGAAATATATTTTAAATTTTTCAATTTCATTTTCTTTAATAATCCTTTAATAGCGTAGTTAGTAAACAGCTTAGCTAAGAATTTTTAATTTCAACAAAAGTAAATATATAATTATTTTAATTATTTCTCATTATCAGTTGAATAATTTAAGCTAAAAACTACCCCAAAGCACATTTTCGTTTTTTTTTTTTTTATTAAAAAAAATTAATTAAAATATTTCTCGTGAAACAAAAATTCCTTTGAGAATATTTTCACAGAAAAAAACAGCATTTTTCTAAAACTTTGTACAAAAATTAAATAATTCAGGAGTAATACATACGAGTATGTATGTTTGTGCATATTTTTGTATTTATTTGCGTAGGAATAAATGTATTTTACGAGTATGTAACAAGAAAAAAAAAGAATTACATGTTAAATCCCTTAACATTTATAAAAAAATATTCCAATGAAATATAGAATAATGCTCTGAACTCAGTTTTATTTCTTAATATACTCGTACGATATGCAATATGTTTTCTTTATTTTGTTTTCTTTTTTTTGTGCTACAATTTTTATATAAAAACAAAAACTAATTTCTATACAACAGCTTTAGAAAAAGGAAAAAAAGCACATTAAAGCCATATTGTACTCGCATAATATATTAGTGGAACCAAATAGCAAGAAATAAAAGGAATGTATGGATTAGTGCAGTAATATATTACTTCTTTTATAGAAATTCATGCCATCTAATTCATGCGATAACCACAATTCACCATCCGTAAAATATATTCACAAGATTTGTTTTAAAATCCTCGCAATAGTTTTTAAACTCATTGAGTCATTTCCAAAATTCTAGCCATTTATTGAACAAAAATGAGACACAATTTTTCAAAGTTACCAATAGAACATGTTACCCATATACAGAGAGAAAAAAAAACGGGGACCGACCTCCGAAGAACAGATTTGAGAAGCTTGTTACTGGCAATTAGTTACTCTCAGAGCTTTTGCCAGAAGACTGCTGACAGGTAGTCGCCGAAAGAAATATTTTTTTTTCATATTTCTTTTTTTTTTAAGATGTTGGAGCTGGGTGTCAAACCCAGGGCTCATGACTTAATAATCCAACACACTATCCACTAGACCACAGCGAAAATTGTTAACCAATGGTATCAAATTAAGAAATTCCATTAGCTTTTGGTATCAAATCAAGTTCAATGCTGTATCAAAAAAAGAACAAACGGCATAAAATACCACAAACTAATAAATCAAGACTAACCAGTAGTAAAATCGTGAACATATTGTTTAAAAAATAACGATCTGTTATTACAAAAGGAACGACCTGCTTTTTTTTATTTAAGACCAATACTCATGGGTAAAGGACAGTACATATCTATTTTTTCTTATATTATTATTAAGTGTCTTAGGACTGAGTCAAATTGCTGTGAATTGATCATTCAAAGGCCAGTGTTATACCTTTACCCTTTAATGATCAGCAGCAATTGCCTTATCATTACATGTTGATTGTGTGGTGAGTGCCTTCGCTAAGTAGATATAGCTGTTATCTGCTACTTCCCAATAGGTGGCGCTTTTCTCCTGATCATTCGTTTTTTGTTAACATTGGTTAAGGTGCAATAGAGTTGAATGTCAGGGAACGGTTTCTTTTTAGATGGTCTTCTTGGAGAGAAGGAGGGGGGACCTCTTATTTTTAAATTATAATTTCGAAAAAACCGCAAACTAACTTTTTCAGTTTTTACCTTTGCTGTGATTTCAACCTTGGTCGTTGGAGTTTTTGTGCGAGCGCTCTAAGCATGAATCATTAACGATATGGTATCAAATAACTGATAAAAGTACGGTTGCGATATCAAAGTATGAACAGTGCGTTATTAAAATAAGAAAAATTAGTAACAAGAAGGAAACCCTGTCTTATCAAAACAATAAGGATTAGTAATAATGTAATACCGACTTGTTGTCGAAAAATTGATACCAACCTTTAACGAAGTAAGCACAAACGGACTGAACTCAATTTCAATACCAAATGGTTTCAATTTCGTTAGTCTTCTACTGCTGTTTTCCCTGACTGTACAAGTTGTATACAAGTCTTCTTTAGTTACATGCATATTCGGGTATTTTCTAAAGAAGTTCAGTAATACTTATAAGAGATAACAACGGAGTATTGTGAAAAATTTATTAGAAAATATCTTGCAGTGCAAAAACGAATTCGTGTAAGACAAAACCATATAAGAGGATTAGATATATAAAATAGAAGGTGGCTTTACTGAAATTCCAACGGAAGGTGTGTCTTCCAGGAACATTTTTATTTATTATTGCTTAAAAACTATTTTTCTTTTTTTTTGTTGAAAAAAAAACTATTTTTCAGCATAACTTTATTATGCAAGTAATTAGAACACTAATTTTGGAATTATACAAATTTTTTATTTTTTAATTTTGTTTCGTCTTTAAAACGGCTTATTTAGATCAGAAACTAAGTTCTATTAAGAATTTGGACTGTTTTTGCAATGATTTCTCAATCAAAGAAGAGAATGACATAACATACATACATACATAACTGGCCTTTACAACCCTGTGTCAGAATTACGGCCTAGCTTCTCGCAGCACTCATGTTGTGTGTGTAAATTTCTATCCATGAGTACCGGGACCTACAGTTTAATGTCGACTCCGAACGACAGACTTGAGAAGCTCTTTCATGGCATTTAATTACACTCAGAGCTTTTGCCAGAAGACTGCTGAGAGATAGTCGCCGAAAGAAATTTTTTTTTTATATTTCTTTTTTCAAGATGTCGGTGCTGAGATTTGAACCCGGCACTATCGTCTTAGTAAGCCAACACACTAACCACTAGACCACGGCGACTAAGAGAATGACATCCCTGAAGAAATTGTAAACCAGCAACTGCAGCTACGGAGAGTTCTTATCAGAATTCTTTGTGTTCTGTACAAATTCATGCAAATCATTAACTACTTATATGTTTTTTATAGAGTGCATCACTGCTTTTAGTTGGCATTACTGCCTTATTGGACCACCCACTTAACAGCTGATAGTTGCAGTTTGCTCAGTTTGTATTGAAATTTCAATATGAATCGACTTACACCAGAGCAACGCGTGCAAATTGTTGAAATTTTTAATCAAAATAATTATTCTATACGTTAAACTCATATAGATATCGATTTTTGAATTTCCATTCAAAATTTTATTTTCCGATGAAGCCCATTTCGGGTTAAATGGGTACGTAAATAAGCAGAATTGTCGCCTTTGGAGTGAGAAGAATCCACAAGCTTTTGTCGAAACACCATTATATCCACAGAAAATTACTGTTTGGTGCGCTATATGGGCCGGTGGAGTCATTGGCCCATATGTATTCAAAAAATTTGTTGGATATTTGTGTTCTAAATTGCACTTCTTACTCGTCAGATATTACAGAAATTATATTTAAAAATTAATTTCAAAAAATTTTCTTTTCAAAAAAGCCCTATTGTGTTGATATTAAAAATATATTTTATTGCTTTATTATGATTTAAACTTGTGTCACTCAATAAAAAACACCCTTTATTTAACTCATACCTTTTTATAAGAATCAGATATTAAAATAATGTTGTTTTATTTTCTACATATCCTGTAATGAGCACCACGGCTGTAGTCGTAGAACAAAGAGAGCATTTATAAGACTGTTGTAATTCTGTTCTGTTCGACTACTTAACTCCTTGTATGTTCTATCAAAAGCCAAAGCCTAAATATATGTTTTTATGGTTTTTTTAATGGTTTCTTCGAATTCTGATTCTGCGATTATTTGTGTAACAAAATTTTTGCACAAAGCGAGAATTGGGTGTACAGTGCACATATTATTACAGTACCACATTACTACTTAGGCGTATGAGTAATATTATTATTAAGCGAACAACTTTTGTTCTGTTCGATACACATTGGATAAATGTTAAATAGCATTAAACCTGTACGTATATATATGTATGTGTGTGTGTTGGTGATTTTGTTTTATGTGTATCTTTATCCAATATGAATTGGCTCAAACACAATACAAGAATTTAACCGTTAACAAAATAGGAAATATTCTTATTTTTTCAATGTCACCATCATGAAATATTAAATAAATTTCTAACACACGCACATAGAAATACTCACACTGTGTATGGTGACAAACATCTAAAATAAAAAATATTTACGAGTATAAAGAGCAAAGAAAAGCCATAACATATGAAGGAGTATTAATTGTAACACACAGAGGTTTACTTTTCTTTTCATTGAATATTGTAAACATGCAGTACTATTATAAAAACAGTAAAATGTTGCTGTATTTGTATATATGAAAACATATATTTGCAAAGACAATACTCTAAAGTAAATACTGTAATAAAGTGTTGTAGTACATACAGTTAATTGAAGTCTACTCTTTGTATTATTTTACGTTTCTGTACTCAAGAGAATTGTATACAGGCTGACATTACCCACATACCCAATATAAAATTCAATAAAATGTCCATTTTAAGCAAGGAACACAACAAACCACTACAAAATAACCAAAAAAACAAACTCTAATAACATACTGTAACATATATATCAACAATTCATGTTTACATGTATTAAGTAAGACTATGCTCACATTAGAAAAATATTTGACAGAACCACTATTTTTTGGAAATATTTTAAGCAAAGATATCGTTTCATGTAAAAAATTTTTAAAAAATCATTTAAAAACAATATTAATATACAAAAATAATTGGGCATTACAACCCTGTTTTAGGGTTAAAGCCTAGCTTCTTACAGCAGTCATATTGTGTGCGTCAATTATTTTATCGATGAGTACGGAGACCTACAGTTTAATGTCGACTCCGAACGACAGGCTTGAGTAGATTGGTAATGGCAATCAGTTCATTTTGTCAGAAGACTGCTGAGAGGCACACGCCAAATAAGAAATAGTTTTCATATTTATTTTTTTTTAAGGTGACAGAGCTGTGGTTAAGACCCGGAAATCTTGCTTATTAAGCCAAGACACTAAAGACTAGACTACGATGAAATAATAAAATAATTTGATATTTTATTAATGAAACATACAACAATGGAAATTTAAAAAATGGATATTTTCATAAAATAGTGGTCACGTTGTTTTCGTCAAATATTTGCCTAATATGATTGTTTTCCAAAATAACTCTATTTACTCTTTCTGTTTCACGCTTAATATTTTTAATGTTTTATTGCTTCTGTTATGGCATCAAAATAGAAACCATCATCGTCAATGGGTAGAAATAATTTTATTTATTCAGAGAAGCATAAAGCAGAGAATTCTTTTTTTGTTTTTTATTTTTTTTTTTTTTCTTATAAATTTTAGAAATAACAAAGCAAGGCAAGAAAAAACAACAATAAATACAAATTAAAACATAGAGAGGAAACTTGTCATGTCTATGACATATTGACAATGGTTGTCTTTATTATTATTTTTTCCGCATTGTTTATTACAAAAAACATATAAAATTCATATGTACACACATATTCCTTAACCAAGAAATGTAAATTTTATTTTGTGTTAAAAATAAAAGAGAAAAATATAAACAAATTAATAAATACTTAAATATGTATTCTTTTGTATGTACATAGTGGTGTTCAAAATTTAAGCAACTTTTTTTTTTGTAGTCCTATATTTTCTTTTTAAAGTTATATATTTAAAACAAACGTCATCTTTTGTAAATAGGCAATGGCTCTGAAGTTTAATTTTGTTTCATCGGAAACGCTTTAATTAGTTTAAAGTTCAATCTATTAAGAATTTTAAATTTTTTGCGATGATTTTTTGATAACACAGTGCAACAGTGAAAAAATGCCATATAGGTCCGATTGCATTACCAAAAGTTGGTACCTGTACTCGCTTTGATCAGATTGACTACCTATTTTTTTTATGGACCTTAAAAGATTTTTAAAATCACTTCATCACTCAAAAAAACGTGTCCTCAGTTTTTGGCTAGCAGCTAACTTAAACTTAAAGGTACTGCTTAACTATATATGATGCAGTGAAGACTCTACTGTAAAAATTTTAATATATTTTTTGTGCAAAAAATAATTTTTTCTTGCACTTTTTTGCAAAAATGTACGAAAAAATTTTTGCTTTTTTTATTTTTTTCAGCATAACTTACAGAGACTCGTAATTTTTCAATAGCAATGTATGACAATATTGCAGGCACTGTAAATCTGAACTACTTTCGTCAACATTTGAATACAATCTGAATATGTCTAGGCATCCAAAAATTGCTTACAAAGACCAATTTGTACCTTAACCCTAGAATAACTAAAAAACCAAACTAAATAAAAAGTAAATAAGTGTATTTTTATTAAACAGATATTCATTTCTCTTAACTACACGATTTTATTTTTCATTTTTAAAAATGTTATTTGTCACTAAAAAATATAAAACAAAAGTAAAAACTATTTTAAAAAATAGTGAAAAATAATATGAACATGTTTTCGACTCTGGCTACGGTAATCTCATCAGATTTCTCTGTGCTCTGTACATATTCATAAAAACAAAAAGTATTTAACTCACACCTTTCGCAGAAATCATATAAGTTTAAGTTTATTTTCATAGGAAAATGAGAATATGAATTAATTTCTTAGACAACTGTTCGTAATTTAAAATTTTTAATACTTCGTAAAACATAACTTATTGCTGATAACCCTTGCACATTCTTTCGCCTTAGTCTATATGAGACATTTAAGTACTGTACACCGATTTCAGTCAACTGATAGGCGTTGTGCGAACGCTGTGCTAGCCAACCTTATACGTTAATGCTATTGATCCATTTTAAACCTGTTGTTTGGATCATTTACTTGCTGAAGCAAATTTAGATGTGGTATTTTTTCAGTTGATTAATTCAAGAATGTGGTTGGCTAACATGTCTTTATGAATAAATACAAAATTTCGAATTTAAAAAATTTATATAAAAAAAGAGCAACTGTACTTGTCCAAAAACAGCTGCATTTACTTATGTCAGAAAATTTTTGGCTATTGTGGTAAAACAGAAAAATAATATTTAAATTTTTGAAAAACAGAAATTAATTGCTTTGTAAATTCGTTTGTTTGTTTTTTATATACGAAATGGGATATGATTCTCATTTAGTTTATAACTTTTCGAATGACTTGTGTATTAAAAGGAGTTGCTTAAGTTTTGGACAGTACTGTATATGTAAATAAGTACATATATACCAAGAATATAATATGGGTCAGTAAATTCAAACAAATGTTAAGAAAAAAATTTATTTTATTTTAAAAAAAATAAATTTAAATCCTTAAATTACAAATGTAATTTTTTAAATTAAAGAAGTTTATGCATGTTGGGTTATTTCAATTTCAATAGAATAAAAAACCATTGGTTGTATAACTACCTAATTTAGGTTGAAGGCCTCTTTAAAGTGATGTTTTTTTACTTAAGTAGTTACTTAATTACAATACAATATTAAATTATATTCTAATAAATTATAAGAACCAGAGTGACAAAGACCATAAGCTCGGGGTATTGTCGCATACCAGGTCTTGGGTGGAGATCGAAACCTAGCAGTCTAGCAACTACCCACTAGAGCGATGGGGTATATAAATATCGTTTTCATAGACTTTAAAACACCCTTTTATTTGAAGTTATTTTTAAAATATCTGTTTTAGGGTAGAACGAAGTACTGTACTAGTAGTTCTAACTCACACAGTTTTAATTGGATCTCAATAATTAAAACAATGTTAGAAAAGCAAAGAATTAAAGTTTCATAAGTACTCGTATGCAAGGTATAATAATTTACCTAATTTTCCAAACACAACTAGAATTTTTAAAACTCTTTTTTTCTATGGAAAGCTATTTCGTTTTTTGTTTTTTTCCTCAATTTGAGGGTGTTACTAGTTCTTTTTTTACACAATTTGTAATGTACTCAACAAAGCCAACTACCTATGTTGTGTTCCAAGTTTTTTTTCTTATTGAAGCATTGTGTTATACTTAAAAAAAAGACCTGAAAACACATACAAGTTACTTAAAACAAGTCAATATTTCTTTTATACCTTTTCTTTATTTTTAATAATCGATAGTTCTTGTTGTTACTAAACGTGTTTCTATTTATTAAAATAAAATAGGAAAACAGAAATGAGAGAGAATTAAGAAAAAGGAAATGTAAAATTTTTGATTTATGGATTTTAATTGAATCCCTCCCAGCACCAGCACTTTATCATGAATGTTAAAGAAATTGTGCACCCAATTTCTTATATTTTTGTAAAATAAAACCTATGAAGTCTTCGCAGACAACAATATGAGCAGTAAAAATAGAACAAAAATATAACGAATTTCTCGACCAGTAAATAAATGTTATTTTTAGCTCATTAGAAATGCAATTGAAGAGTATATCGTCGATGGAATTAAAGAACGATGTAACTGACAAAACCTTAAATGTTCACCAGAGCCAAAAAACTTTTATAAAAGTAGAACAAATACACTGGTATTTTTCATTTCGCAGACGGCTTAAGTGAATTTATTTTCATCGTAGAAATCTGGAAATGGGACCAATCGACGCGTATTTTTTTTTTCTGATAAAAATGATACAAAAAACGTGTTTTCGATTTTTTGTCAATTACAGCGTTCTTTAATTCCATCGACAATATCTTGTAATCCATTAATTTATTATGAAATCAAAACTTTAAGTGATGGTTAAGTGATTCAATTTAGATAAACATGCCATTAGAGCTCATATATCTGTGCGAGATACGTATTAGATTATCTTCCGGTAGTATAAATGATTAAAATGAACGAAAAAAAAACAATTCAAAATTTTTCATAAAAATCGATTAATTTATGTCCACAAGGGAGAGGCAAGTATGGACAAATAAAAAAAATTTTTTTTTTTTAATTTTTTTTTTGTCGCTTAGACAACACTTCAAATATGATCATTTATTGAAAGTCTTGTTTCTTTAAACTTTACGAATTTTAATACTTGGTCACACCCGTGACAATTTCCAGAATGTGTTTTTTTAAGAAAAATTAGTTTTTTTGCAGATAAAGGATTAGTTTAGGTTAAAATTGGCAGCTGTATCCAGGCAAAGCACACTTGGAAACTATAAGGTCCTCTTTTGATAGCACTGTCTAATCGCATTATATTTCTACAACTGTTATTGTCGTAATGCCTTTACTATTTTACTATTTTTGATAACTTTCATTGTATTTATCTATATATCTATTTACTGTCAAAACAAATAGTCTTTATATTGTCACGCTGTAAAATTATAATTTCTACTTGGTAATTGGCGTAAAAGTTACTTTACCATTGAAAGAATTGTAATGCAAACATTTGAACACGCAAGGAAGTTTGCTCTCGCTGTCTATAAGAAAAAGTTAGTAACTAACCTCTTTTTTTATCATGATAATATTTAATAATTTGTGCTTAATTAATGGTATAATGGTTAGAGCATTTGCACAAAAATTCTCTTCCAAAAAGACCCTCTACAAAGAAACCGCTCCCCGACATTCAACTCTATTCCACCTTAACCAATGTTAACAAAAAACGAATGATCAGAAGAAAAGCGCCAGCTATTGGGAAGTAGCAGATAATAGCTAAACCTACTAAACCTACTTAGCGAAGGCACTCACCACACAATCAACATGCAACGATAAGGCAATTGCTGTTGATCAGTCAAGGGAAAAGGTATAACACTGGCCTTGGAATGAACAATTAACATTAACAGCAATTTGTCTCATTCCCAAGGCACTTAATAATAATATAAGAAAAACTAGATATGTACTGTCCTGTAAAAAAAAACATTCCAATACAATGCACAGCATTTAGTAGGGGTTTACCACTGAATATTGGTCTCAAATAAAAAAAAACTATTTTTAGAAATTTTAACCTCAAGTACAAGCAAATAAACAAATAAATGAATTTATAAGCAAAATAAAATTCTTGTACTTTTTGTTCACAATCTACATTTGGATGCAAAGAGCATGAGGGCTTTTGCCGACAAGCACTATACCCATTTTACATATCTACGACTGTTGATTATTCTCCATACAAATATTTAATACAATCAAAAAATTTTTAACACTTAATTGCATCAAAATTATTGTGTGCTTACTACGAAAGTTTTATAAAATTTTAAGCATGATTTCATAGTCAATAATACCGACGCAACATAGCATGACATTATTTGTCACTCTTACCAAACAGTGCGATAAAACATAAATCATATATCAAATTACAAATTTCAAATGGTGTATGCAGCGACCATTACATACAATGATGTTGTACATGGTATAGGTAAGTATAGAAGTAGGCAGAAGCCGCTTTGTTCCTTAACGCTGACTATACTATTCCCACCAAAATAATGTATGTTATGGTTTGTATACTACATATTATCGTATGTGGCTCACTCTATTTTAACCGCGAAAACTGTAACTTTTCACAAGTGGGCAAATAATTAATTTGAATCAACTTATCCCGTGCAATACAAACCTATATACCATATACAGGCATAATGTAACGGTTGGGTAAAATTGAGGTTAGGAAGTAAATTGACTTTAAAATATATCCTTTTTTTGACAAACTCAGTTTTATTGATTCCAATGTAAAGTAGAAATATGGAAGTCAAGAATGGAATATGATGTCTGGAAAATGTCTACTCCTAACACGTCGACAGACGTCAGCTCTTTTCACAACATTTTGAATCACATTTTGCAACAAAGCTTTGTCAATGCAATACCGAATTTTATCTTTCAAAATGCCAATTGTTTTTGGTTAATACACGTAAACCCGTTCTTTCAAATGGTCTAAAGAAAATGATCCAGCGGAGTCAAATCACAAGAAATGACTGTCAAATCAGCCAAATTTTAGTATAAAAACAAGATCATACACATACATACATACATAATTGGCCATTACCACCCTGTTTCTGGGTTACGGCCTAGCTCTCGCAGCACCAATGTTGTGTATGTCAATTTTTATTCATGATTGGCGGGATAAAGTAGATTCCGAACGTTAGACTTGAGAATCTTGGTTCTGCCAATCAGTTACTCTCAGAGTTTTTGCCAGAAGACTACTAAGATGTAGTGGTCAATGAATAAAATATTTTTTAATATTTCTTTTGTTTTCAAGATATCAGAAAATTTCCAGATAAAATCTTGTAAAAGGGACATAACTAAGTTATCACTTGTGAGCTTCAAACCTGAGCAAATAAATAAAATATTCTTGCTTTATATGACGATCCCTAACTAAACCACAGAGAAATAGCAAACTAAGAAGTGAAACTTAGTTAACACCCAAAATTAAATCATCCTGTAGTGTACAAATATAAGTACATCCGCATCCAATTTATATAGAACTTGTGCCGCCATGTGAGTCTTATGGTCACAGTAGTCACAATTACCTTTAATATTTAACTTCTCAATATAAATATGTCAAATGGCTTTCCATACTTGCCGGGACTACTACAAGCAGACCTGTAACGAACTGTTTAGAATTGTATTTCAAAGTGGAAACATTTTATCCTCAACTGAGTGGCAAGCAAATTGTGTAGTCGTTATAATAATTAAATTTTTCTTTTCTTAACAATTTGCAAAATATACACAAAAGAAAGCACTTGTTGTCCATAACTGATAACTTTCCTAGTATTTAGTGTTTTAATTCCAATGAAAAATACTTGAAAATCCACACACTAATGCCAAGGCTATTGAGTTCCAAATTAAAGATATTTCTTATAAACATAAAAATTATTTAAAGCAGCAAAACCAATTGAAAACGAGCAAAATTAGAAAAAATTCTTGAATTTTCTATGTTTTTAATGATTTTTAAAAGCAAAAGACTTAAAATTGAAAGAAAATAAAATGGAAATGTGTTGCAAACAGATAAATATGTAATTGGCTTTATATAAGCAAAGATATTCCATTATGCAGTGACTTTTAGAAGACATAACAGCATCCAATTTAA
Source organism: Metopia argyrocephala (assembly GCA_963576795.1). NCBI lineage: Eukaryota > Metazoa > Arthropoda > Insecta > Diptera > Sarcophagidae > Metopia > Metopia argyrocephala. The sequence continues at coordinate 166,420,663 of OY756208.1, read as the reverse complement.
ATATAAAAGAGGAAATTAGCAATAACCATCTGAAAATAATATAACTTTCAATGACCCTATTTACTAAATGTTATGAAAAGTATTTTGTTAGTTAATAATCAATTTAAATTTTACATGTAAGTTGTTGTCTGACAATATCGTATCATTTATTTCTTTGCTTAAGTCTATGAATATAAGATTCGTACAGACCATTATACATATATACTTCATTTACACTTATAATATCAATTATTCAATGCTACTAAAATATTACGTTTTATCAAATAATAATTTAACGAAAAATCAATATAAAAATAAAGTTTATTAAAATCTCTGCAGCATCTAGTTAAGAGATCAAAGTTGGCATAATTTGTTCTAAATGTCTTTATGGAAAGCGGAGCATAACGTCGCACAGTGGGGTAGAATAGCATGTTTTCTTGGATCAAATCAGGGAAGCTATATTCGGATAATTTTTCTTTATTTTTCAGTTAATACCATTTAAATAAGTAAAACAAAATGCTTTCTTAGTATATTTCAGTAGAATTTTATTAAATAATGCCAAATATCAGTGTAGGTATATAGCGCAAGGCGTACAGTATGAGAACTTAAACACTACATTTTATACATTTTAAAGTTAATCATCAACATCATCATTACCATCATCATTATCATCATCACCATCATAATCATCATCATCCTTATCATCATAATCATTATTATCAGCAGCGTCATCATCAACAGCATCAGAAACTTCAACATCACTGAAATAGTTCTTGTTCGGAGCTGCAGGATCAATTAAACCAATTTTCTCCTCTGGCAAGCTTTGAACCTTCTTTGTAGGCAATTTTTGCATGCTTGAAATAATTGGGTCAGAGGTTATCAAAAACATATTAGAAATTTCTTAGTTTGATTTTTCGTGACTGCACTTTCGTGAATGAAACTCCCTATATTTTTTTTAAAATCTTTATTTCGAGCTTCTTACGCTTCTTCTGCTAACTTCTCAATAGGTAAAATGGCATTTGACACAATTTCGGGTCCATGGATAAAATACTTGTGCAAAGTGGGAGGCATATTGTATCAAGGATACGTTTCAACAAAAAGTCGTCCTGTATTGTGTGCATAAGACGTGCAAAAGACATTCAAAAAATCGAATCCAGCCATGAAGAATGAAAAGGCCAAATCTTAAATTGTCTACATGTACAGGTCTTTCGATCAGTAAGAAAAAAGTAACATGAAAAACAACAAAACACAACACACAACAACAGTACCAGTCGCGAGATCAATGTGATTTTTAGCTATTTGACTGCTGCAACACTTGCATTAAACAATGCATAACTTCTAAAAGGCACAAAAGGGCAGCGTAAAATTTTGCAATATAATAGCGATTTATGTCATCTTTAATATAAACTAAAAATTATGACACAAATGTGGACGAATAATAACTATATATCCATTTAAAATATAAAAATGCTAATTTTTTTGGCACTTCCAATATAAATAACTAAATCTAAAACACTTCCACACACAATTTGACACACAAGTGCTAACGAAGTATTTCCAAATTACCTGAACTTGATGTTTCCATTGAAAAATTGTTAACTTTTGCAATACTTTTAAAAATAAATAAAATTTTCCACGGGAAAGTTTTCACTTTTTTTTAGCTTTTTTTGCACAAAATTTTTTATAAAATTTGATTTTAAAGTTTCACTAGAAAAACACCAGAGCACTTTTGACATTTATTTTAACGACAAGTGATGTAGAATTTTGTATACTCTAACCGGGTACAAAAAATTTTGACGATACTTAAAATTTTTTTTTTAATTAATCCAAGAAAACAGGCTATTCTAACCCTGTGTGCGTCGTGTAGGATACTGAGGAACACCAAAAGATATATTTTCAATTAAAAATTTTGAGCTAGTATAACCATTAATTATATTTAAGACCAGCATAGCATTTAACATATGAAATAACATAGAAATAAATTTTATTTCTTACACCTTTTGCACAAAAATATATACCCTGTCCTGCTGTGGCATCGATTCAGTCCCATAAAATTATCGGCTTGAACTACTGTTTGATCTGTGGTGTGTAGCATAAATCCCCTTCCACATTGCGGTTGAATAATGTCTACCACTCCTGTATACGAAAGTTGTTAATTAAAGTTTAAACCACTCAGCCATGTAAGATCTGTATGGCTTTCGAAATCTTTCGAACTTTCGATATCTAAATGGCCAGCATGACATCGTGAGTTTTTTAACAGTTTCATGTACAGAGGCTTTAAATTGAAGTCCAGAAAGTTCATCATATTATGTGCTTGTACAGAAACTCAGCTAACTTCAGTAAACCACATGGTTCTAAAATTTATATTTTTATTGAAAAAAATAAGCGTTGATTGGTCCAGCTCCCAGATTTCTACGATGAAAATAAATTCACTTACGCCGTCTGCGAAATGAAAAATATCAGTGTATTTGTTCTACTTTCATACAAGTTTTTTGGCTCTGGTGAACATTTAAGGTTTTGTCAGTTACAAAGATCTTTAATTCCATCGACGATATCGACGTGCTGGAGTTTATGTGCTCTATCCGCCATTTTTTATATCACGAGTCAAAAAACACCATAATTTTTTAAATCTGCAATCCGTTTTCGGCTATTTATCTCCGAAACTGGACGAGATATCCGAAAACGGATTGCAGACATGAAAAATTTGAAATATAGGACAAAAAAATGGCAAGTTTATCAACCGCTGGAGACTGATATCATTAAAACTTTCCATACCTTCCATTTGATAACTGGACAGTGAATCCAAAAAATTAAAGAACTCGTAAGTTTGATTACGAATTTCTACGTTTGGGAATGACAAACTTAGCCACTCCGTACAACGAGCTGCTAACTTTTTATTATACTTATTATCATTAACTGGTTCAGACGCAGCACAAATGCAAGACAATACGACCCATAAGATCTATTGTGTCCCTTTGAGACTATTGTCTGTTCAGCAAACCAACTGCCTTCCTTATGAACACCAGCAGGTCCGAAACTTTAGTGGTGGATATGTCCACCAATGAGGCCATATGTCTCCCTAAACACCTCCATCTAAATTTATCAAGAACCCCCCACATTCACACAATATATGATCTGCCATCTCTGATGCTTGTAAGCAAAGTCTACAAGTATCTACGTCTGTGATCGCCATTCTCATCAAATGTGCTCTCACCCTACAGTGACCCATCAGGAAATCCGTTAGGATCTTCAGGTCTGGTCTTCTATATTTCAGAACATCCGACTTACCCCCAAATCGCGGACGAATGGCAGCCTTGGCATGCCTCAGACCCGATTGGGCTTTCCAATGTACCAAACACTTGCCAATTTCCCATTCACCGATTAAATTGAGAATACAGTATTCCACGGATAATTGCCTCGGCAAAAATGTCAATCTGGTTATATCTTTTTATTATAAATAAGGCTGTAAATGCTGTAAATAATGCACTTTGTACAGACTTTGCCAGGTCCCCTGGTCTGTGCCTATTGACATGTGGGAAAAGTTGCAATTATAAAAAATTAAAACAGGGGTAGCTAAGCTTTTAAAGCAGAAATAACATTTTTTCTTTGTGCATATATTTTTGGGAGTTTGTCTCATTAGCAGCACTTGTCTCGGACACTGTGTATTTGTGTCTTAGGAGGGGTATCCACGCACAACTTGACATTAACTCCTAAGGTTCTGGTATTTAACAGATTTGTGATTGAATCGGAAATGTTTTGTTATCTTACAAAAACTATTAAGAGACATCGAACCACATTTTTCATTTAAAATTCTGTTTACGAAAGGAAAATATTTAAAATTTGATAATAAAATCCAGTTACTCGTTTAAAAAAATCACAAATAAAAAAGCATTTAAATTACTGGATACAACGGCGCTTCTAGTGTTAAAACACAAAAATTGCGTGCTTCTCCTTAAATTTCAGCAATTTAACTTGCAATCGCTTTTTTATTTTCAGTCTCTTTAGTAGCGTAATATTTTATTTTTAATTTAGGAAATATCTTGCTGCCTATGTACGTGTGTGGGTAATGTATTTAAAAGATAAATTACAGATTCATTTATGCTGAGCATTAGCTTCCTACATAAATCTCTAAATGAGAGAAATAAACAATTGATGAAGAATGCTCTCAGTGAAGGAATATGCAGAGCATAGACAATCTTAGGATGGTAGAGAAAGACAAAGACATGGAACTAAAAAACAAAATTTGTTCACTTTCGTTTAGAATGCCTGTTGGTTTAACTCACTTTATTGCTATTCATTGTCCATGAAATTTACAAATATCCTTGCGTTCAATGGTTAATGTAATCAACTGGTAATTTATTGTTTGCAAAATTGAAAAATTTACTCAAAATTTATTGACATCACTTGCACATAATTGATAATTATGGGTGTCATCGTTATCGTAAATGTGTTTGTCTCACGAACAGAATTTTATTTTCTCAAAGTGTAACCCTGGAAAATTATCATATAATTTATAGATTTCTTACGGTTTCTGTGAATTTTTTTTTTACACCTTTAGGGTGTTATTTTTGTTGCTGCACGTTAGAGAAAATAGATAAACAGAAAACAAAGATATAAAAACAAAACAAAATACTTAATTAGCCTACATTTTTAATACAATGACCCCTACATAGAGGCATTGGTTTAACAAATATGTCTGTTTGTTTGTTAATGAATTGGAAACTGAATTAAAAATAGAAAATGAAAATAAAAATAGAACAACACGTCTAAATTCGACTACGTTTTGCATTGATTTTATAAAGGAAAAAAAGAAGAGTGTTTATTTAACAGCTGGGATTGCCTCAAAACAAGCGTAATAAGAAAAGAGAAAAACAATATTTGAAGAAAACAAAGATGGTAAAACAAATATTCTGCACAATTTGGTCAAACAAAACCTTATGGGCATTGATGTCCAAGGTAGTAGTATTGGTGAGATAAAAAAAATAAGACACAGAAGTTCTGCAAGTGTAGTTTGTCTCTCCCACTCAATATGCTGATTTCCTATTGGTTGATTGACGATCAAACAAAAGAGCGTAAGTACACTTGTGAGTTTAATTTGCTGATATCAGCCACTACTGGGCATCTTTGCTTATGGATCAAAACAGTCGGTCTGCAGGCTATAAAAATACAAAATGTTCTCAAAACAAGCGTAATAAGAAAAGAGAAAAACAATGTTTGAAGAAAACAAAGATGGTAAAACAAATATTCTGCACAATTTGGTCAAACAAAACCTTTTGGATCAAAACAGTCGGTCTGCAGGCTACAAAAGTACTAAATATTCAAGCTATTAAAATAGAATTGGATAACCAGAATGAGACTATTAAGCTACATAGATAAGATATGTTTTCGTTTATAATTGTTTATTATAAGCCAAAGTATAGTTCAAAACTATAATACAAAACATTATCTTAAAGAGGATTTTTAAGCAAAATTAGTCAAAGAAATCAAATAATATCAGGGACTGTAACGGTTATAAGTTATATCGAAAAACTTATTTTTTATGGTTATTTTGAGAGTTTTTCCAAAAAAGGTCAGCAGAAAAAGTTATTTTTCAACGGAAAAATAAAAGTTAAAAAAAACTCTCATAAATAGAGTTTTATTTTTTCGTCATAAAATTTCTCCTATTCCGTATCACCACAGCTGCGACAGTGATCATTGTTTTCAATACTCATCTGGGTTCATTAAGCACGCTAAAAGCATAAGACTTCCTTTTAATCCTTATTGCAGAGGTCATGGTAGTACTTCCGAGAAGAAACTATTGTATTTTTCATTTTGTCTATGATTGCTCAGGTCTGGCAAGTTCTTTGAGGAGCTTTTTTTCCCGATAGGCAGTCCGCTATCCCGCATCCCCGAACTGGTCAACTACGCTATGTAGGCATCTTAGAATGGCTGTAATTCTTCTCTCATTTTAATATTGTTGTACAACAAAAACAAGTTCATTTAGCGAACAAATTGCAAGAAAAACCATGCAAGTGGAGCTGCATAAGTACTCACCTTTATAACAAAAATTTATAAGTTAAACCAGAGATTCCTGTTCCATGCAGTATTTTGACTAAATCTAAGGAAATTACTGTTTGATTAAAAGTTGGTATTAAACCCCTCTTTCTTATTTACTCTACTTATATAAAAGAACGAACTTGAAAATATTTAGCATACTTTTGGGTGCTTTATCTCTTTATATTAATGGCCTATTTAGCAAATTTGTTAATTTTTTTAATTTGTCAAGTAATTTATTTTAAACAAAGTTTTAGCAAAAGTACAAAAAACTAATTAATATTTTTTTTAAACTTCATTCACTTCATTCACTTCAATTTCTTATTTTTTTTAACAATTTCCATCAAGACTTTCTTAATTTAATTGCCATTCATTTTGTTTTTCTTTTACTGGGAAGTGTGTTGAAATTCATTTTAATTATTTTTTATGCTTGAAAACATTTTTTACCATTTTTTTCCTTCTTTTTCACTTGTTACAAAAAAAAAAAAAAAGAATTTCAATTTTGTAAGAATAACTGAAAATAAAAACAGCCAACACGTTTTCTGTTAAATTAGTTTTTTTTTTTATTTTTTTCTTGCGTTTTCAGCAAAATTAGCTGGTATACTTAAATGTTTAGGGTTTTGTTGTAGTTTTCTTTTTTCTCATTTTTGCAAAAAAGAAAAAAATATTGTTTCTTTAGTAATTAGAACCCTGTACGGTAGACAGAGAGAGTTAGAAAATAATTTTTAACAAATAACAACAATAAATAACAGCTACATAACAACAGAAAGAAATTTTTTTTTTACATATGAAACTATTTTAGGGGGCTCCTTAAAATAGACTAGAAAACAATTTATTTTCTAGCAAAAACTTTTCTGTGGGTGCCTTTCATTTTCTACGCTCTCACAGAAAAACCTCATCATTCATTTTCACAACTACTTGTTTTACATTTAAAATTAATGCCAGTGGCAGTTTTTGTTCTTTTTTTTCCAATTCTACCATAGAAAGCCATTCAACATTATTAGCAATACCAAGTTATAACACGTCATATACACGAAATATGGGCTATAGACGAGTTTAGTTTCTTATGTTTTTAGCCAGTTTTTTTGTTAGTCAAAAGCACAAATACCGCCTTATGGCTTTAACCAAGTTTCTGCCAACCCACTGCCGAAACAAAACAGAACAGAGAACAAAAATATTTTCAGGAAATTCCAAATGCTCAAAAATGTTATAGGAATAGGGAATATGAATACACACACACAATTATACTCATACATATGTACATTACTTTTATGCTTAAATATACCCATGTATATGAAAATCTATATGCAATTTTACTGTTTGCACTATGGGCCAAGCTACTTTGGTTTTCCAAATTTGCATTAAAAAAGTATCGTATGTATCAAGTGTAATATGAAGACAATGAAAAATAGGTTTTTAAATTTTTTTTTAATTCCAAAAATGGGCTTTATAGCTTAGAAAATCGTTTAAATTATATTTTAGCACAAAGAAATTTGTAACGTTATTACGTTTTTAGGTTAAACGAGTCTAAACCCCTAAAAGCATACTAAATATTTAAATTTATAACAAAAATTATAATATTATTAAACAGATCTTTTAGTTTAATTGCACAAAACGATAGACGTATGTACGTAGAAATTCTATTAGAAATTAGAAAAATTCCTCAAGTTTTTTTTTATGTTTTAGTATTGCAGTACAAAATGTTCCTAAACTTTCGTTGAAGTCTCAAAAGTAAGGAACAACTTATTAAAAGTCTACAAATAGGCTAAATTTTATTTAATCAAAACATTTTCTTATCATTTATAACCATCCTGAATCAAATTTTAATTTCTAACCGTAAATATTTACTCTTTCAAAATAGGCTTCCGTTTTGTAAGCAGTTTCTAAAACAGACTGTATTTTACGAAAGATTCATTCGAAACTTTTAACTTAACTTTTACTTAATTTTTTTTTATACGGCAAGTTCTCTCTTTTTATGATAAAGAAAAATCTTAACTCTTACAAAATCATTTTCTAAATAAACTACAACCAGTTTAATCAGTAAAACACATTCATAAGGCAGTATTATGAACAGACCGACGTAATTTTCAGTTGCTACTAACAGTACGATTTAAAACTTCTTGGCATTCTGATGCTTACTTTTGAACTGGCAGTTATTTTATTGTTCCAGATTTTTTAATTTTTAAGGCAATTAAAAGGGATTTCGTGTTTTTGCTTATGAGGAAACAGATGTTTAGCAAGTAAGATGGAAGTTGCCTGAGTACCCTCTCCAAAATCAACTATTATCACTGGTATGCCGAGTTTTAACGCAATCCTACAAGCACTGATAACACTGAATGCTTCGTCAAACAAAATCAGACAATGTTCTCAAAAATAAAAAGGATTTTGCAAAATAGATTTCAAAGTCTGTAAAATGAAAATGTATAAGATGGTAACACTTTAAAGGTAATACACGGAGGAGAATTTACAATTTTCCATAACAATATTAGATAAATTGTTTATGAGTTTTGAATTGCACAACACTTCTTCTTCACTCACAATATTTTTATATGATTACCAGTCATCGTACTCTGTAGTTATGGCCACCCAACTATTATTGACTTTTTACAAACTGCAAAAGATGCAGCATAGTGGGGGGATCGTGGCATAGTGTTTAGAATATTCGCACAGAAACTCGAACAATCAAGGTTCAATCCCAGCAAATGACAAAAATTATCAAATTTGCCCCCAAGATGTCCATCTGCAAGAAAAACCGCTCCCTGACATATCCAGCCTATTCCACCAGAAACGAATGATCAGGAATACAGCGCCATCTTCTGGGAAGATAACAGCTAATCTACATGAAAAATAGATGATGCTCACCACTCACATACAGCAACCAGATGGGGCAATTGCTGTTGATCACTTAAAGGTGAAGGTATAACACTGACCTTTGGGTGATCAACTGATAGCAACTTGTCTCACTGACATATGGCGATCAATAAAATTAAAAAAAAAATCTATGTATCTCTCTTCTATCTTCAATGTTCCAATATAATGCACTACATGAGTAGGTGTTTACTCCTGAGTATTGGTCTTAAAAACAATATTATTTGAATTTAAAAATTTGTCAAAATCGTCAAAATTAAAACTTTTTTCTTTTAAAAAAAAATTAAAACTTTTTTCTTTTTTTCTTTTCTTCTGTAAGTAATCAACAGACATTTATATGTAAATCAGGCTATAATTTTAACTTTATTTGTAATTTTAAGTCTTAAAGGAAAAGTATTTTACAATTCATACAACATAGTGCAAAATTTTGCAATTCTTAACAATTATTTTATTTTTTCCTATAAGCTCATAAATTTACTTTTTCTCACTCCTATCTTTTATACACACACGCATACCATGAATACCATTTCAAATGCTTGTACGAGTACAAACGCAAATTAATTTAAAGCTTCTTTTTATACAAAAGATACGAAACGATAAAAAAATGAAAAATTGAGAGATTGTAATAGAATGAGTTTTTGTTTATGATGTTTTATCTCTTTTTAAACTATACAATGTATTCATAATGGTATTTTCGGTTTCATAATTATTTTTTTTTTTTTTGCGACATTTACAGTTATTTTCTTACACATCCGCATACACATACACATTAATATATGCAATAAAACCGACATGGTTTCATATGTTCACAATACATTAATTCCATATGATAGTCAAGAGAGAATATACGATTTTTATTGTTTTTCTGTCGTTATTACCCATTTTTAGCCATTTAAAGTAAGATTTTCTTTATATGGAAAGCTTAAAGATAAAATTGAAATATTCTTTGAAAAGTTTAAAAAAAAATGCACAAACTGAGCAGTAACTTCAGTACTTTTGATGTTTTAAACATGCCATAGAAAAGGTTCAAGCATAGTTTGAAAGCTTAACTAAAAAACCGCCAAAGCAAGACTTATGCCAAATGTGTTTTGTCGCTATATTTCAATATCTTTGCATACGATCTTGTATGTAAAGGGCAGAAATAGCCCGACTTTCCCTACGAATTCACCGACAACGAATCGATTTAGATCGTTTTTCGTTTTCAGTTGCAATATTTTTCAGAACGTAAATTCCTTTAAGGTATGTAGTATCAAAACTATCATGCACCATAAAAACAGTGCTGGCAAAAGCCCAACCCACCGGCTTTTATTAGCTTTTTGGTGTATTTTATAACACTCAATCAAGGCCTAATGCAATCCTTGATATTGTAGTTTTGCCTAAAATGATACGAAAAAAGCCGCAAGTATAGTGTGTGCTCGATTTTCTTAACCTACGATTTTTGCCACACTTTAATTTTAAAAAACGGGCAATTTTTTCTATACTAGTCTTTATAGCCTCAACTATTTTTAAAAACGAATCTTAGCCAAACTTCCTTTGGGATTTCTTGTTCAGATACGTACCCAGCAGAAATTAGTGCTTACCAATAAGCTATTTTGTAAGGGAGAAATTGTAAACAATCACTTACTCGTGCGCATCAATAATGCATGATTTTTATATGAAATGAGCCGCTAAAATGCAATAGAAACGCAAATTTATTGCAACCCGTAAGCACATATTATACAAAATCAAAAATAATACCTTATCCTATAGCATCTTTGGAAGCTTTAAGGTATGAATAAACAATATAATGCTTCTATTACTGCTTACAGTTTTATTTATTGCTTCCAAATTTGAAAAATTTTCTGCTGGGTAGTGTTATTCAAATAACCATATTTAGCTAAAAAATCCTATTTCCTTACCGAGTGTTTGTTTAGAGTTTTAACCGACAGTTGCTTCCTATGTAGTCTCGTTCGGCATTTCATTATAAATAGACCAAAGCATCGCTAGTAAATTGTTTTAATTGGTTTTGTTCATGAAACTTATCGTACAATTTGTCTATATTTTACAGTAGGTAATCTATTAAATATTTCAAAAAAGGGAATTAAGAGTGTTATTTCGAATGGTTCTGTTTTTTTTTAAGACCAATACTCAAGACTAAACCCATACTCATGCAGTACATTGTATTGAAATTTAAAGATAGAGAGATTTTTTTTAAAGAAGTATATATGCGCCTTTTTTTGTTGATGAGATAAATTTCTATCAATGTGACCACTCAAGGGCCAGTGTTATACCTTCACCCTTGAATGATTAACAGCATTGCCACATCTGTCGGTGGATGTTGAATGTGAGTGGTGAGCGCCTTCAGTAGGTTAGCTGTTATTTTCCCAGAAGGTCGCGCTGTACTCCTGATCATTCGATTCTGGTGGAATAGACTGGAAATGTCAGGGACCTTTAACGATTATTGCTCACTTTTAATATTGATTTAAAAGAAAATGTTATATGCTATATTTTCAGGCGGTTAAATATTTTTTACTGCTTTAAAAAACAAATATTAAGAAGAGAAGAAATTAATAACATTAGAGGACTCTGAAAACTTTTACTAAAATTTGAAAAGTTTCTTTTAAAAAGATTACTTTTTATTGTCAATACTGAACACTATGCTTCACTTATATTTAAAAAATAATTAAAAATTTCCCTAAAGCACACTTTATAATTTCTATTCAAAGAAAATGTTTGTCATTCATTTTAGAAAAGTAGATTAAAATCACAAAAATATAAAACTTTTAATTTCAAAAATAAAAAAAAATAATTTTAGTTTTATTTCTTTCCTTAAAATACAGACTTTAATTTATTTTTCCCCCAAAAATATACTTTAATTTTTTGTTTAAAAATTAAATAACTAAAATTAATTGTGTTTTATTTTGTTATACTTTAAACGTTTACTTAAATATGTGTGTCCTAAAAATAAAATTTCTGTGCAACAATTTTGTTTAAAAGAAACAGGATATGAAAACAAAGAAAACTTATTTTAATTTATGAGTATGAAAAATGACCACATTCTCACATGCAATCATGCAATCGTTACTTTCGTTACTTTCGTTATTCTATTTTCTGGTGTTTTTTTTTTTTATTTTTTATTTTTATCACACAACTTAACAATTTCACAAAACAAAAGTTGAAAAAATTTAACAGAAATGTGACTGAACAGTCACGCTAGGTTTCTATGTCAGATTATAGAAAAGAATTGGTTATTGCTGAAATTTAAAGTCACCCTACAAGTAAAATTTTAAATTGAATTATTTTAAATTACAAAAATATATAGTATTCTAAGGCAACTGTCCACGTTCTAAATAATGTAATTTCAGGCAACAATTTTTTTTTTTGGTTATTAAGATCCACAGTTGTTCTTTGGATTCCCATTGCATTAAAGTTCAACCACTTCGTTTACAACCAAACTATATTTTCATTTTCGTTTTTTTTAATGTTTTTCTTTTACTTTTTCTTCTTTTTATTTACTAAAATATACTTCCATGCAAGTTAGCCTTAAAATATGCTCTACTTTAAAGCACTGGTATTATCGCATTAAATTGTAGTTTCAGGTTGATGACACAAGCTATTTCAACAATTTAGACAATTAACTTGCGTAAACCCAAAAAAGGTAGTAAGTATTTTATCAATATACATACATGCAGCTAAAAAAAAGAGCAGGTAGAACAAAGTATTAATGTGGTAGAGCAACAACTTAAATAGGCTTTTAAAAAAGGTTTAATTTTTTTTTTTTATTGTAAACGCAAACCCTTCTTTTATTTGTTTTATAAAATTCTGTCTGTAACGCTACATTTTTATGGCATTTTTGTTATTATTAAAGAAAAAATTTCAGATTGAGGTGCCATAAATATTTAAGATATTATAAAAAATTAAATAATTTTCTTAAAAAAGGACCGACAAATAGTGTTGTTCGTACATATCATACAAGAATGTAAAAGTATGGCTGATGGTGACATTTTTAGCAATTTTGTGACCATAACAAAAATTGTTGCCTATTTTTTGGGTTTATATTGTTTAGAAATCTATAATTCTAATATTTATTGTAATACACTTTGTAAACAATTAAAAAATATCCTGTTTTTTTTTTTTGAAAAGATGGATTAATTTTAAGCTGTTGAAAACATAACTAAATGAGGCCTATTTTAGGGTGTCATATTTTTTTTATTTTTACGTAGCGTTTATGATAGTAAAAAAATCCAATATTTGGGTTTTGTTTTTTGTTTTTTAACTATTGATACGGTTGCATACTTTTAGGCTTGAATCCAAAAATCTGCACTTTTTTAAGTTCTATACTTATGTTTTTAACCTCCTTAATCTTTTATAAAATACTAAAAGCCTGGCCTGTATGTAAACTCAATGCAAATCTTTTACCAACATTAAAAGCAACAGCTAAGGAAATCTGATGGGCTTAAGAATATACTATACAATTCACTGCCTTCTTTCCCCCAAGAAATTTTCCATTTGTCCTTTAAGAACTTGTTATTATTTTTTAAGGCACAATTTTACGCCCTCTATATTTGATTAACAAAGAAAAAAAACTTTTCTACTTTCTTTCTTTTCGTTTTATTGTTCATGTTTACAACGCTAACTCCTGGTCCTGTGAAGTCTCCTGCCGCATACTTCTTCTAAACTTTTTATAATTATTGTCTATGTATGTAAAAACCACCATAAAAATACCACAAATTTGTAGCATTTAATAACAGCAATTTTGAAACATATGCTGTTCACAAAAATAAATAAAATATAAAGCCACAAAACCAAAAAAAAAAGAAAAAAAATATGTTTAAAATTTAATTATTTCCGCCTAAATGTAGGCAACTGTTAAAGTTAATTATAAAATAAGGTGCTTGAAATCTAAAAAGTTAAATTAATTTTAAAACTAATGAAATATTTACAGGAATTTTAAACTAAATTATAAAACATTTAAAAAATATACTTTCTAAAAGCAGGCAACAATTTAAGACTAAAATATGTAGTTTTATTCTTCAAATTACATTAAATTTAAATCGCTATAGAATGTTATAAATGGGAAATACATTCAAATGGGTTTTGTTCCAGTGAATTTATCAGTTACACAAATGTATTGTTTTATGAATATATTGACACAATACAACGTAAAGTCAGCAAAAATTTACGATGAAATTATTGGAGTATATATGCCCTGAACAATTAAGCAACTTTAGCCCTGTGATAGGCAACAATTTTTAAAATGTTAATTTCTGAGTGAAGTCTCAAAATTACTGTACTAACGTTTTAAGGCCATTATAAATTTGAATTTGAATGCTTTATTCTTCCATAGGCCTTTAATCTTTTATTTTGACAGATATTATATGATTATCTCTATGTAAGGCTTAAAAGCTAGAATAAGCTGCTCAAAGATAACACTGCTTTTTAATAACTCATAATAAAAATAATATATAAAAGGTGGAGAAATTTGTATATTTGTTTAATGACTGAGTATTACAGTATAATACTTAATTGATAGTGTGCATGTTTACTAGTATGGTAGTCGTAGGTTTGCTCCAAACAAAAGTTTCTGACTTTTTACTCGCTTAAGCAAAATTAGGTGCAATCAGAGAAATACAATTCTGCCGAAAAGACTGTATTGTCATAAGCCACTTAGGTATGTCAGTATAATGAAATATAGAAACTTTTTTAATTTTATAATGAATACACTATTCAGTTAAGCCTTAAAATAGGCATTAGGCTTCTTAAAACATAAGATTAAAAACATAACTCTCTATGAAATCTTTAATTGTTTTAATTTGTTTACAAAAAAATTATTCTAAAAAAAATATTCTTGTTTAGTCTTAAAAATGTTAAGCTTAAAAAAACGTTAATTTTTAATTCTACAATATTTTAAAACGTACTTATCCATTATAATCATTTGTATTTTCTTCTATTTCTATTTTCAGGTAAGTCAGCAATAATTGTTTAAATGCCATTTTACTGCCCACCATTGATAATTTTCTTGCACAATACTTTGGCTAGTATGGGTAAGCTAATTTCTAAGAATAGCAATTATTTACATAAAGCTCATAAATATATTACAGTTGCTAAGTAATAAAATAAGTAAATTCCTAAACAGCAGGTAGCATTATTACAATACAAAATTTAAAGCATAACCTTCAGGGTTTTTATAGTGGTTTTACTATTCAAAGCATATTTTAAGACATTCATGGTGGCTTTTAGGAAACCAAAAAAGAAAAAAATATTAATAAAGATAAAAATAAATGTGTTGTTGTTGTTAAGCTATTATTGCTTTTATTTGTTTAACTTATCACAACATAATATTTTCCTAAGGGCTATAATAAGCTGGCAAAATGAGAAAAACCAATACGAGGCGGTGAACAGTAGAAATAAATTGATCATAAATTTTGCTTTTGCACAAAATTCAGTAAACATGACAGTTGATTATAATTTAATTGATTCTTATTTTTAAATACAAGAATAGCATAAATGCTGAAAATTGTTGCTGGTATGCACAGATCCTTTTGAGAGGGAGATTAATACTTTCAGTCTTAATGGAAGTAACATCATAAATCTTTTAGTGAATAGTTGGTTTGAAGAGAAGGTTTACTAAAATACTGGCGCATTAAATACGATATTTATTTAAAACCGCTTTAGATTTAAGTGCCTTACACACGCTGCAAGTTTCGAATTGTTTCATTTTAAATTTCGCAAAAAACTTTCTCGAAATTTATATGTTGCGAATCACTTTAATTTTTAATACATTTAGTCCAATTAGTCCCTATGGTATCATTTATTTTTTTATGAAATGTTATTTTTTCCATTACATTTGCTACATAACCACTTTGTTATATACGCCTAATGCTGCTTTAGGTTTTTCTTCTTTTATTTTTATTTTTTTTTCTTTTTCTAAACCGAAATGTAATTTATTTGACTGATGATGTCAAAACATATTTTTTATCTTGTCTTATTCGCTCATATCTGTTATAAGATTTTTCTTCTTTTTTTTCTATTTGCCAACATTCCTAGAATTTGTTGGAGTTTAGATTTTTGTTACGTATTAATAAATGGGGGCTTGAAATTAACAAAAGCAACCGACATTATTAAAAAAAATCAAAATAATATGTATGTGTTTCATAATTGGTTTGATAGGTTTTTCGTTTACAAAATTGTATTTAAATAAGCAAAAAAAAAATATTATTTCTGACTGTGTATAAATAAGCACGACCCTTTTTGGTTTTTTTTTTCGCAAAAGTGTATCAGCTAAACGTATTTGTCATTTTAAGAGACACTCACGCAGCAGCCTGTCTCCTACTTGCCCTGACACATTTATTTAACATTTTTTTATGTTTTCTTTTCATAAATAAAAGGAATTTACCAAAACAATCTATCAATGATAGCATAACCCATAAATTACCAATAAAATGTATCTCAAAGAACAAGAAGAAATAAGAAAAAGAAAATATTAAATCATATTTTAGAACGCAATAAAAGTTTGTTACTTTTAACATACACACTGAAAGTCCCACTCCCTTACAAACTCACGTTTTCATAAAGTGTTTACAATAGGGCACATTAAAACACTAACACAAGTGCACACATATAGGCTTCCTTATAAATAATAACTCATTTGTATGGCCTTTCAGTGTATTAGTGTTACACTCTATACAGTCAAGGCTGTTTTTGAGCTATTAATTTTTTTTTTTTTTTAATATTTTTACTTGTAAAAAATGTTGTTAAGTTTGTGCGAAAACAATTTATTGTAGCTTCTCTTGATACATATCAAATACCATAATTTTTTTCATATAAATTTAACTTGACCCGTAGCAGAGCACAAAAACAGGTTTGACTGTAAGTGTATGGATTTAACTGTGTATGATTTCCTTTGTAAGTGTTTGACTTTAACTGCTATTTGTTGATAAATATGTTAAGCCACTGTTACTAATTATATGTTATTTGTCTTTTAAATATTAAAAAGAAAAAAAGGCAACCATGAATGAGAATGAATAAAAAATCAAAAGAGAAATAAATTACTTTTGTTTTGTAATCAACCAAAGGTCTTAAACCTTTTAAAAGCTATTATTCCTTTATACCAAAGTCTATAGTGGGTTGTTTAAAGCTTAAAGCCTGCCGTAGTATGAAAAAATCTTACGCCTGTAAAATATGCCGAAAAAATACTGGCCAAATATCACTACAACATGAGAGTTTTAGGACAGGAAGGTCGTGGTCTTGAAGAGATATTGTAGCCACTTTATATTGTAAAACTTTAAAAATTGTGAGTTTTTGGTTTTGTAGTTATCATTCCGAAACTTGTGAAAAAATGTCTTCGGTTGATTAGACATGAGTATGATAAATGTTAATAATTTGCTGTTAGAGTAGAAGTTTTAAAATCTTCTTTCTAATAATGCCTACGGAGGATTACAGTACATTGCAACTAAATGATTAGAACTTTTTTATCATTTACAATGGTTTATTGAGAATAAAATATTGAGAGACTTCATTATTCCAGGATAATTTTTTATAATTCTCTAACCTTTTGCCTAACAGTTGTCAAAAAAAGTCAACTGTCAAGTCTACACTTTCTTACTCCTTATTAATAGGCAGAAGAAACGTCTTCAGTAACTTGTATCAACAAGCCATTATTGTTCAATTCAAACCCTCCCACTTAAGAGATAATTTGTGTGCCTTCGTATCATACGTTCAGCAGTTTTATTGCCTTCCTAATGAATATCAGTAGCATTCTGACGCTTGTAACCGAAATCTAAAAACACCTAATTCTGTGAATGCTGTTGTTCGAAAATGCGCTCAAAAACAACTGTGAACCGTATGAAAATTTTTCTGAAGTTTTCCGCCTAACATTCTTTTCTTGAGAACATCACAATTGAGTCCATATTGTCAAAGGTCTTGGCGACTGGTTAGTTTTTGAAACACGTCGTAGCAATATTTGACAAGTTGTCATATTTCAAACCCCAGTCCTGATCACCTCTTACCGTCACAAAATTGATGGCACTCAATATGAGTGCTGTGAGGAGCTAGACCGTAATTTTGAAAAAAATGGTTGTAATGGCCAACTATGTCATACGCGGAAGGACAAGCGCGCATAAGACAGCTTGACTGTCTAACAATATATTAATTGTTTACAAAAAATTAATAAAAGTTAATCCCAAGTAGTTTTTGTGCAAATTTTTAGCTCAAATACACAGCTTAAGCTTGAACAAATCATTTTTTTTTTTTTAAACCAATACTCAGGGGTAAACCCCTACTCATGCAGTGCATTGTATTGGAATGTGAAGATGGTTGAAAGGTTTTTTTTTCATAGATGTTTGTATATTTTGCCCCTTTCTTTGTTGGTGAAACAAGTTGCTGTCAATTTGTCCACTCAAGAGCCAGTGTTATACCTTCACCCTCGAATGATCAAACAGCAATTGCCTCATCTGATGTGAATGTGAATGGTGAGCGTCGTCAGTAGATTAGCTGTTATCTTCCCAGAAGGTGGTGCTGTACTTCTGATCATTGGTTTCTGGTGGAATAGATTAGAAATGTCAGGGAACGGTTTCTTGCAGATGGTCTCGCTGGAGGGGGGGAATCTCCTATTTTTTTTTTTTTTTTTAGTTTAATTTTAATATAAATTGTAATTTTAGAAAACCGCAAATTTTTATTTTTATAATTTCGTCCTTCGCTGGGATTGAACCTTGGTCGTATGAGTTTCTGTGAACTTTCTTATCATTTACAATGTATTATAAAGTTTTTTTTGTTCCACAAATGGTTTATTGAGAATAAAATATTGATAGACTTCATTATTCCAGGATAATTGGTTATAATTCTCTAAGCTTTTGTCAATCTGTTGTCAAAAAAAGTTTATTGGCTTTCTATTTCTAATCTTACTTAATCTTCAAGAACATGAAAAAATGTAAAAAGGTAGAAAAAACGTCTTCAGTAACTTGTATCAAAAAATTATTTCTTATTATTATTAATTATTATTAATTATTACAGATCCTCTCATGTAAGAGATATATTGTGTGCCTTAGTATCTTATATTCAGCACTCTTATTGCCTTCCTAATGAATGCAAGTAGCAGTAGCACAATATGTGTTTCGCTATATCTGACGCTTGTAACCGCAATCTACAAACACCTATTTCTGTGAATGGTGTTGTTCGTAAATGTGCTCAAAAACAACTGTGAACCCTATGAAAATCTTTCTGAAGTTTTCCGCCCAACCTTCTTTTCTTAAGAACATCACAATTGAGTCCATATTATGAGCCCTGACATCTTAAACAAATAAATATAAAAAAATACTTCTTCCGGGGACCACCTCTTACCGTCTCAAAATTGATGGCATACAATATGAGTGCTGTGAGAAGCTAGGCCGTAACTTTGAAAAAAAGGGTTGTAATTACCAACTATGTATGTACATATGAATGTATGATACCACACGTGGAAGGACAAGCGGACATAAGACAGCAATAAGACAGTCTAAAAATTTACAAAAAGTTAATAAAAGATAATTGCAAGCTGTTTTTGTGCAAATTTTTAGCTCAAATACACAGCTTAAGCTTGAACTTTTGAACAAATTATTTGTTTAGTTCAATTGTAAATGTTTAGAAAAGAAATTTGTACAAGTCGTCGTGCGGGAGTTTATGTGCTATATCCACCATTTAATATATCTTGAGTTAATGATGCCACTTTAGGTTTTTGATACCAAAATTTTTAAAACCTGCAATCCGTTTTCGGCTATGTATCTCCGAAATTTGGGGTCGAAAACCTAATTTGGCATCATTAACTCGAGATATACAAAAAATATGGAATGGCGGATAGAGCACATAAACTCTAGCACGACGAAATATTAGCCCATTCGTTGCCAAGGACAATTATACTCGTAGTATCCCTTGGCAGGGTATCCCGAACTGCCATGACGAGTATACGCGGAATTACTTTATCCCCTTATCTGCTGAGACACTGTACTCGTCAATAGTGAATTTCTAAGTGTTGCCAAATTTCGCAATGTGTCTCGTTTTATTCCATTTTCTTTATTTTATCCATCTGCATGATTTATTATGCGTACTAAAACGTACGCAAACACGAAAGAGAATATCGAGTCCTTTTGCCTTCATAATGCCAACGACGAGTATACTCGTCTTTAGTTTTCTGCTTGTAAATGATTATGTATGATAATATATGTGCACTTACCAAGAAATAAGAGGGTTTTGGTAAACAATAAGACTCAAAATATAAATGGCAATGAGAATGACTTCGTTAAATTTAGGCTTGGCACCGAATGGGTTAATTTCTGTATTCAGAAAAAAATATAACAGATTTATTGAGGGCTTATTGGATAGGTAATACTTAGAAATTTGCTAAAAAAAAGCCATTAATAAATGGGTTTTATTTTGTTACGAATTTAGCAGTTGGTAAATAATATTAAAGGCACAACAATTTGTGCAACATATAATACACTTTGCTCCTAGTAAAATAACAGAATCTAATTTTTAGGTAAAACATCGACACAAAATAGGAACAAAAAAATTTCAGTTGTTTGGATCAGATCCAAAGAATTGTTCTAAAATGCTTTCGATATATTTTAATTTTATACAAGCCACTTGTGCAGTTATTTATCTAATATATAAAAACATTTCCCATTATTTCTCTGTTAATAAGTTCTCTTTACTTTCCATATAATTTGTTTCTGTTTGTATTAATTTATATGAGAATATTTCAAAGATTTTTGATTTATTATTCCCTATTAAACACATGCAAAAGTTATTAAATCATAAAGCTATTAAGAAGAAATAGAAGAAGAAGAAATTATCCATATCTTTTAAATAATAAAGTTAATTTGTTAAATATTACGGTCAGAATTATTTGAGAGAATTAGAAAAGTAATAACAAAAATAAAAGTTTGTTTTAACAAAAAGTAACACTTGACTAAGCACGTGTATATACTTATAATACTTTGCAATATAATACATAGGCAGGTTTGTTTAATCTACTAAATGTCTATCACTTTTGTATGAGATTAAGAGATACCGATAGATAGATAGAAGAAATGAATGCCTTTAATACAATATTTATTGAGTATGTTGTACATATTTCTGAATAATTCGTTTAGCATATTAAGATGGACGAAAGCATATGTACGTTTTAGCACGTAATAAGGTGGAATAACAGTGGGATATAAAACATTTTGTTATTAAGTCACCACAGAAAACAGTTCTCACAAAGATTTTAATTACACGCCTATTAATTGATTAATAGTCTAGAAAAGATGATAATTGTCAAACATTTATTGCGTTTCAATAAATTTTAAAAATTTATAAGAATGTTGCTTTGTTAGATTGCGTGTAAATAACACAAACACTTTAACCTAAAGGTAAGGCAATCTTTCCAATAACTTTATTGGTCACTTTAGGTTAAAATTTACTTGTAATATCAAAAAGCAATTTATCTGTCTCTCCTTTACCTAATGGCAAGTTGCAATAATAGGCCTTTGTTTTATAGGAAAAAGTTGAATTTTTTTTTTGTGAAAATTTATCTGATAGTCCTAAACTTCAGTTATGGATATAAATAAATCCGCTTACGTAGAAAAGGTTTTTATTTAAAATATAGAGATTGAAAATAAATTTTTAGTATTTTAAGCAATTTATTTAATAAAAATTTTTTTTTCACGAGATCAGAACTCAGGGGATGAGCTCTACCTCGTGCAGTATATTATGTTGGTCTGTGGAAATATATGTCATGGGTGCAGGAAAAGAGAGAGTATTGCTTGTGGACATTTGAATTACACTTGTTAATATCGTAATTGACAGGAAAAACTTTTGCATGAAGGTTACTCCATAAACAGACCGTGCGGCTAAGGAACTAATGCTCTCTATAATGCATTGTGCGATTCATTCAACTTTAAAAGGATGTGCTCTGTGAAAGGAACCAGTAGTCTGTCTTATATTTTTATATTAAGAAGAGACGTTCAAACGTTAACAGCTGTAAACTTTATGTAAAATGGCAGCATATGGTTCTATTTAAATATAGTTTTGGTTCTGCGCTGTTTAAATTTATTTTTCTTTTTTTACTTAAGTTTTTTTTATGTTGAATATTTTCTTTAGGTCTAGTTTTGTTAAATTGCTGTCGCTTGCAATAATTTTTTATTAAAAACCGGGTGGCTCGTAAGCAATCTAAATAATGCTTGTTTTCCCCTTTACTTTAATATTCAAAGAAGAAGAAGTCAAATTGTATTGCCTACCTGTCATCAAAAATTTATCACATCTTTAACTCTGTTGCTGTAGACCACAAATCTGTAAAATAAACCAAAAATTGTTTTTTTTTTTTTATTTTATATAAAATTAATAAATAGAGTTTAATTTTTAAGTTCTTTATAAATAGTTGTTCACTGCTCTCTACTCCTACGTTAGGAAAAGGTCAACTAAGACGTCGTTGCGTAAGGTTGGGAGGTTTACAGGAAAAATCCTTTTTTATTTCTTTACTTGAGGCCAGCAATGTGGATAGCACATCACTAGTCTGTATAGAAAATATTAATTATAAAATTCATAATCGTTGCATAAAAATTGTACGAATTACAAAAACTGAATTTAACCTTAAACTCGTCAAAAACTTTTTTGTGCAATTTTTTGTGTTAAAATGATTTAATGTATGAAAAAATTTCATTTTTATGATTCATTTCTACAAACTTAATCCACTTAATTTCTCTCATTCATCTATACTGTGAGAGTTTTTTAAGTCCGATAAAATTTTTAATATCTAAAAAATAAGGAAAAGCAATAAATTTTAGTCCAAAACAATATTTTTTTATGCGAAACAACAATGCATGGCTTTATCGTTTAAAAATTAATTCGATCATATGGCGAGTCGCCACTAATTTTCTTGACAAGAAACTTTCTGCTCAATGAATTTTGAGCCACAATAATGGCCTCCAAGACAACAATTATTGGCTATAAAATTCACAGCTCCATTTTTTATTGTTAAATAGCGACATTGTGTTGCAATAGCATCCCAGCAGAAAATTATTAAAATTTGGAAGTAATAAATAAAATTTTAAGCAGTAGTAGATTCATTATATTGTTTTTCATACCTTAAAGCTTTCAAAACTGCTACACAATAAGGCATTATTTTTGATTTTTTTTTTTTGTACTATTTGCTTACTGGTTGCAAAATCTACTACATTTAGCGGCTCATTTTATATAAAAACCATGTTAATGTGTAAGTAATTGTTCAGCATTCCTCCCTTACAAATTAGCTTATTGGTAAGCACCATTTTCTGCTGGGATATTGCTCGGACCAATATCGTCCGTAATTTCAAGTAAAAATTATTAATTACATTGTAGTACCTGAATTCGCCATAATTTAAAAAAAATAAAGACTAATGATGCCACTAGAGTAAACTTCCAAGCCACATGGAGCATTTTTCTTCATGTAATATAGTCTGTAGAGTCTGTAAAATAAGGGTTTCACACAATTTTTTTTTATCAACAAATCTTTTAGGATAACAAGGAGCCTCTTAGCTAAATACCACTTTACAATTTTACTAAATTTTAATAATTTTGTAACGCTGGTAAAGCTTAAATCGGTTTTTAACACAATCTGTGAAATGTCAATAAATAACCGCAATATGGCAATTTGCCCTCTAAAAGTTTTTCTATTTTCTTCTCTAAAAACCGAATGATTTCTTAAAAGAAACAACAACAAACTTAACAAGAAAACAAGAATGCATTTCAAGAGTCTTGGGTTTTTCTTGCAAAGCATTTAATTTTGCCTTTGAAAAGTTTCAACAACGAGAAAAGCAAATAAGTAGTTAAAAGGAAATATTAATTTAAAAACTAACAATTTAAACTGCCATTAAAAATTAATTTAAAAGCAGTTTTCAAATAAGAAAGAAAAACTGTGTAGCGCACTTTTGGGTACGAATAAGTGCATAAATAAATAAATGTTGACATGTGTGTATAAATAAGTGTGTCATCACTTGGATATATAATGTAGGTGTACTCACAAGCATTTCCCAGAATCCATAGCCTTAATTATGCATGAAAGATTTGCTAAAGGTTTGAAACAAAAGGGTGTGGCCAACTGAAAATATTGTTTGTATTTTGTTACCACACTTTAAATTATATAAAGATGGCAAAAATTTTCAATAATTTAAATAATCTCAACAAATTAAAAAAAGAACTTACATTAAGTTTGTTCCCGTATTTTTTGGATAAAGTTTGTTAAAATGAGAGTAAATATATTATTACTTCTCTCAATAAGAGACATAAAAACCCAACAGGAAACACAACTTTATGTGGCACACCTACCTATTGAACACGTACATTCACAAAAAAAGTACAATAATTGGATTTATACGTGTTAACTAAAACAAAGAAAAAAATTTTTTCTTTTAATTGAGACCAATACTTATGGGTAAAGAAAGCCCTACTAAATGCTGTGCGTTGGAAAGGACAGTACATATTTTTTTTTCTTATATTTATTAATAAGCGCCTTAGAAATGAGAAAAATTGCTGTAAATTGATCATTCAAAGGCCAGTGTTATACCTTCACCCTTGACTGATCAAAAGCTATTTGATAGATTTTGACTAACTCATACAATTTTCTCCTTTTTCAGTATATGATTTGTAGGAAAGTGTGAGTAAAATAGTTGATGTTTATCATGAATATATACAGAGCACGAAGAACTCTGATAAGACTACCATGTTCACAACTACTAACATGTTCAGTTTGGCTTGTGTACTATTCCTTCACGGGCATCATTTTCCCCTTTTATTATCAAAAAATCATTGCAAAAATTTGAAATTTTTAATAGACTTTAACTTTGATCTAATTAAAGCGTTTCTAACAAAATAAAAATTATTTTATATAAATATTTCACTACAAGTTTATAAATATTTTTTAATTTAACTTTTTTTTAATTTTTTTTAACTTTTATTTTTCCATTACATATTATTTTTTTATTTTTCAAACAGCTGATTATTTGTTCATATAAAAAAGTACGGGCTGTTTTGGACAATTAAAAAAAAGAAGAAACTAATTCTCTCATTTACCCAATTTTTACATACAGTAAAGGTTTTCGATAACATTGAGATTCCACTAGCTCCCCAATGTGGAGTAAAGGAACAAACCTACTGTGAATTAAATATTAAAAAAAATTTTTTATTAAGTTATGGAATTTTCATTTAGATTTTATTATTGATTGAATTATTTTAAATACTTATTTTATGCATACACATAGTACATTTTATTTTATGTACTTATCATCCTCGTAGTAGTGAAATATCAAAAATTATTATATAAAATATTTATTTAAAATAGTTTAATGAATGTATTTTATAGTTTAAATTGCATAATTTTCATTCATTTAAAATTATTCTTAGATGTCCTTATTAAAATGGCCTTTAAGTGTAGTTGTTGTTTGCTAGAAATTTTTGTTAATTACTTTTTAGTTTGAATACATTATGTCATGCCAGTGTTATGCAAATTCAACCAACACTCACTTACTAACAGGCAGACAAACCGACAAATAGATTGACAGACGGACTGACAGATACACGCAACAAACCCTACTAATGACTGTTGATGTACGAAAGGACATACAAACACATTTTAATTGTTATTCTTGAGTTCTAATGATGATGCAACTATGTATTCTAAATATACATCCCTGTAGGAAGTCAAACACATTATTAAGTAACTTCAAATTGGTTTTAAAATAAGCATATCTAGTTGATTTATTGACTATTTTCTTTGTCGCAAACTCACTATTTTAACATGGGCATGTCATAGGCGGTAGTCAATTGTCCACTTCTGCATGACTTTTAAATTGACTACTAACTACTTATTTTTCAACCAATTTGTAGTTAATTAAAAAATTTGCTATTAATAACCAGTTTATAATAAATTATTTCAAATCCACTTTGTAAGTAATTAATTTTTTTTAACATTGAATTTAAATTACAGTTTAAATTAAATTTAAATTTTGTTGGCGTTTTTTAGTCGGATTTCGACATTTTTGTAAAAGATTAAAGATGGATTTTATTAATTTTCTTTAATCTTGTACAAAAATGTCGAAATACGACAACGACTACGCCAACCGTTTTTTAATAACAGCTAAGGCGTTGCGTAATTCTTTGTGTGGGTCATTACAGAGAGGCCGAACCGCATCCATTAACGCTTAAAAAATTTTTTGGTTATCCTTCAAGCGTTTTTCTCCATGAGTACCATCAATATTTAAGCGAAAATCAATTCCAAAGATATAATTGTCGTTAACGTTTTGGGCCTGCAAAAAAAAAGTCGGAAAAGTTTAAAAAAAGTGATAAAAAGAGAGAAAGATAAGAACTTACATAAATTTGTAGATTTTCATCACTTATCTTGTCTTTGAGTGTTTTCAACTCCTCCATAGTGTTTATTGGAAAAACATTCTAAATTGGCACTTTGATTTTTTCCTGGCGAACAAAACTTTCGGTGACAACTTTTTGGGCAGACAATGCTGTCATTATATATCATTCTGAGCTTGAATTATCTCTTTGATCTCCTTAATTTGGGCTATAAAAGTTTATATTAAAAACATGATAATTTTTTATTTAATAAAAAATATTTTATCTTACATGTTATTTCTGCAAATTTCGTATCAAATTCCTTCAAAACTTCAAGCGAACATTGGCAACGCGCCTTATCGTCATTTTCTCTTTCATTATCTGTTAAATGACAATATAAGAATTTAGGCACACTTTTATGATAGTACAAGATACTTACTAA
Organism: Metopia argyrocephala; assembly: GCA_963576795.1. Classification (NCBI taxonomy): domain Eukaryota; kingdom Metazoa; phylum Arthropoda; class Insecta; order Diptera; family Sarcophagidae; genus Metopia; species Metopia argyrocephala. The sequence continues at coordinate 166,394,031 of OY756208.1, read as the reverse complement.
TAGTGCTCACATAGATGCGCTTCATAATTGCTGGAATTATTTTGCTTTTTTAATTTTTGATATTTTAACTAAAAAAATATATACCTACATTAATTATTTAATTTCTTTTACATTTAAAAATTATAAATTATTATTATTTCTTTTATTTTTTGTTTTTTTTTTTTCTTTTATTGATTACTGACTTGTAAGTCTATGCAATATGTTTGGTTGATATATGCACGAGATTTAAACCGGTTTGTAGTCACTTGCGAAATAGTTGATTTATAGTTAGTTATTTTATCAACCGATTATTTTATTTACTGCAGGGATATGTATGTATGTATGTATGTATGTATGTATGTATGTATATATGAATGTATGTATGTATGCATATATGTATGAATGTGGCTGTTGTCGCTATGCATTGTGCTTGTGGGTAAAGGCTGATTTAAATTTCAATATTATTACTCTCATATACTATATACTTACTTATATACACAAATCAAAGCAAATGATGATTCAAATGATTACGGATCATTAATGAAAATGTATAATATTCAAATATGTACATACGAAATACATATGTATGCCTGTATATGCACACGCATGATTAGAAAATTTGCTAATTGACAAAAGTAGTTTTAAATAAAATTTTTAGAACCACAAAAAATATATTTACAAAAAGTTAAAGAGCACAAATAGGCCACTGAAAGGAAAAGTTTGTGAAATTTCATTATTTTCAGAGATAAATTAAAAATTAATTAAACAAAATTGCAAATAGATCTTAAAAGTGAATAATAAATGTCTTGGAATATTGCTATTGGAATGGAATAAGAATTTGTGTATGAGAGCGGTTTAATAAAACTTTTATGTGCTTTGCTAATTCTTTTGTCATTTTCTAAGATGAAAATTATGATGATGATCAAAATTAGTATGTTTTTAGTTAGACGGTTTCATTCATTCTTCATATTGTTATCTTAATCAAAGAGATTATCGATTAAAATTAAAATTAAATTCTTAATCAATTTTTTAATTTATTTTACGTAACAGACATACAGGGATGTGGGAATTACAAAAGGTCGCATATATGAAAACACTCGAAGCAGTGAGGGAAAAGGTTCGCTGCGCACTGGGATAACTGTGATTAAAGAATCTCCAATAAGCACTTTTAGCTAAGTTGCTTTACTTACGCATTTTAGAGGGGTATTTTACTGTACTCTCAGGTACCACTTAGGGTGTTTGAAATCAACTTTTGTTAATTTTTTAAAAGTGACGTAAGGAAAAGCACTCTATTTGAGAATGTTCTGCACTCAGCAGGCAAATGTTACACTCTGCATATCATGTCCTAACCGCTTACATTCTGTCACAGCTGATGGTCAGATCTTCAAGATAAGTAAGATTTTGATTTCATTTTATAACTGAAGAAGAGGAATGAGTCAAGCACAACAAACTCAAGACAAAAACAAAATAAGTTTAAAGAGTACGTGAAGAAAAAAAACTTAGGACTAAAATGTTTTATCCTAATTAAAATAAATCTATACCGTAACTAACTTACAACAAAATGATCAATATATAAAAAAGAAATAAATAATAAAAGTAAAACAAAATACACCCTTGCTCCCGGGGCTCAACAGGAGCAAAAACAAAATAAAAACACAGAGTTTCTTCGTTGAAATATGCAACAAAAATAGGCTTCAGTGAGAATATGAGCAAACAGCTTATTATATCGATTTTTTTTCCAGATTGATTCTGGCTACAACGTGGTATATCAAACACTAAATACAAATATAATCTTAGTGTCAATTTTTATCTTAAAATTAAAAAATATACTGAAGATTTGGATCAAACGAAACCAAAATTTATTAAAAACAAGTAGAAATTAAATTAAACGCGTTATTTTAAACAAGAAAGTATTTTATTCATCATCAGTTCTCAATTAAACCTTATCAGTGTCAAATCACACCCAGTTTATGTCAACAGTTTTCAATGTTTTATTTTAAAAGAAATTTTATATTAAAAATACTCAAAAAATTTATCTAAACCATTTAAATATAACATTTTAACAGAATTCTTTACAAATTTTCTTGGTTTTTGTTGCTGTTTCTTTATTTTGTTTTTTATATAATTGACTTTAAAACCGCAAAGAGCCTGTTTTTAATGACCTTTTATTTTAAATCCCTCTCTATTCAATTGTGCGTGTTGAAGTGTTTTCAATTATTATTTTTGGGATTTATTTTGTAGATTTGTATGCCTGTACGCCTTAACTTATGCCAAAAAAAAAGAATAATATAAAACAGATATCACTAGAAAAGACTATCGAGATTATATATTTGTGCCCATATTGAGTTTAAATGTATTGTTTTCCATTTTAATAGCCTTAAAGCTGTCAGTGGCCAAAAAAAAAACGCCACATTTTAACAAACGACTGTTCTCAGCATGGCAATACAAAAACCGATATATAAAAAACGGACTGAAATAATGCTTTAAGGCGCTTTAAAATAAGCAAGAGAAAAATAGCAAAAAAAAAATTAAATTAAAATATTAAGCTTTGTACACAAATATAAAGAAAGTTGAAATAATGTTTAACTGCGGTTTTATTTGAAAATTCTATTTTAGTATGAACGAAAATTTATTCATCTTTTAAAATCTCTTCAAAATAATTTGAAGACAATATTCATTCAAATGAAAAGGTACTTTTTTAGCAGAGAACTTCGACTCGGTAACTATGGTTTCAAAAGTGAAAATGTTAAAGTGTGTTAGCATAAGTATTCAATAGGGTTTAGCACGTCCTCAGGAATCATATATCGTCAGCACAGCGATTCCAAATTGTGGAAATTTACTTTGAAGGAAATAAATTTGCTCACGAAGTTCATAAAGCACTTTGTACATCTTAAGGTCTACATTAATGACCATTGGGTTCAAAAATTTATGCAGTTATTGATCAATTTTTACACTAAGTTTACACTTTTCGATTTAAAACCATTACTAATGAGAATATTGCTGCTATAGCGTTAAAGTCTTTACAAAGAAGCCAAAATGTCGACTCGTCAGCGTTCTCAATATGTCGGCCTTTGTCCTACAGTCACATAACGTGCCTAGAAAAATACCTCGTACAATATTTAAAGCTATGATGAGCATTTTTAGCGAATCTATTAAATGGCTGCGTCAATATATTGAGCGAAGACAAGAATGCAATCATGAACGAATCACATCTACATTGACTATTTTGTGCAGTTTACGTGCTGACAGCTTTATTCGTCCTTATTTCTTTCTAATTGGTGATCACTAAGAGCCATAAGGACTAAATTTTCGTTTTCACAAAATTAATCAGCTAAACATTAACGATATTTGGACGGCGCACATTGGGGATTTTGAGGAAAAAAGTAAAATTTTCAACATACTCTTCATGCAAGATGCAGTGATATTTTGACATTTTAGACTAAATGGTACAATCAAATCAAAAAGAATTACTCCGATCTGACTGCGAGTTTTTTTTTATAGCCGTCTCAAACTCAGTACTTGTATGTTTTACCGAACCAACTTAATTTAAACCTAAGAATTTCAAAGCGAATATTCTTTTATTATGTGAGCTAACGTTTTTCTTTTTATTTTTACTTAAAGTAGGATATTTCAGCATACCAAAATTGGGAAAATAAACTTTGCACAGATTTAAGTTTTTTTGTGTGTTTATTTTTATGAACATATAACAAAATTCCTTTTTTTTCTCCAAACATTTGGACCTGCAATTTTAGCAATACTTCCCTACAGTTGGAAATCACTACTAATACATTGTCTTATATGTGTTTTAACATTTTTAATCAATTTCAAGTGCCACCAGGTACCACCTCTCAATTTGTTGCATTAAACAGTACAACATTTTTCAGCTGATTGATTCACGACTCAATTCTGATAAGGCTCTTTTGTTTAACATAACTCAAGAACCACTAGTCGGATTTTGCTAAAATAAATATAGAAAAATCAAGAATTACAATTACTTTCATGTTTATGTAATGTTTCGCTATCTAAGCAACAGTTTCGCAGTTATAAATAAATGTATGAAGGAAAACAAATTTTTTTTTGCCTAAAAAATTAAATTTTTTTTTTAATTCATTAAAAATCCAAAACGGTAAAAACGTATCAAGTTCTACTACTTTCGCGTAAAGTCGCATAACCTGTGAATAAAATGAGATATAAATCATGAAAATCGATGAACGCGTTTCCCTTTTATTCACAATTAAGTAAAGGTATGAACTTAAAAAATTTGCTAGAAATATGAACAAAATTCTTTTGAAAAAACATTGAGGACTTTTTATGATATGCAGAATTATCAAAAAAGTAGTGCACAAAAGATTATTTGATTTTTGTGATTACAGTAGCAAAGTAATAAGCAATAATAAATTTCACATGGGGTTTTTCGCCCGAAGTTTTTGGAGTTTGACAAAGACAGAACAAAATTAAAACAGTTTTTGCAACAATCGCACATTGGCTTAAACGAGACTAAACCATGTGAAATTTTGGATACAATATATAAAGGCTTTTACTCTAACTTCAAACAAAGATGGCAGGATTCTAATCGTGCGAAGTCGCGATTTGAAAAAAAAAAACCAAAAAAATGTAAATTGGCTTGAACGCACATTTACAATAAAGTTTACTTAGACTGAATGTCCTACCAGTTCTGCACTTGGTCGGCCACGTAAATTGTTTGAGGAGTGTACCTATGCAAAATCTGTTGATCATACTGCTAAAAGAGTCCTAGAGACCAAGTCAGTAAAGGCTCAAGAAATTCATAACAAAGACTACCAAAAATATGGCCTTAGAGACTCCAGAAAATGCATTTAGCCAGAAAGGCATACTGTTATAAGCTCTTTTAGAATAATAACTTAAAAATAGATTTAAAATAAATAATAAATTCAAAATTAAAATAATCATTTAAATTTTTTTGTTAGTTATGGCTTTTTACATTGTAGGTAACGATATATATTTCTCTAACTTTCTTTATTTTGATTCCTTTTGTGTATTACTATATAAATAAAACTAAATTTGTGATAAAATCACTACAGTTTTTGACAAATATATTTTTTTCCTCACCTCCATACAAAAATCCCCAGTGTGCGGCGCAACTTTCCATACAGCACCTCTAACAATCAATTTATTACGAAGCAAATTTGGTGTAAAAACTTATTTTCAAAAAATATATGACTTTCTCATTCGTGTCATTTTAGTTTTTATAGGCATATGTTAAATCATTGGTTTATGCCGACAAACCAGCTCTTGAAGTATTGGAAAGCACCATCGACACCATATGGCCGTTTTAACTGATCGCAGGACAATGTAATTCGTAGACGTGTAATTGCGATGAAATTATTTGTTGTAATAAAAAATATTTTACAATATTTCTGTCTTGTATTATCATTTTAAGTTCTCAAACTCTTTAGGTATGATACAATAGATCACTGCCCCAGTGGTCTAGTGGGTAATGTGCTAGGACGTTAGTGCGAGAATTGTGGTTTCGATTCCCACTAGAGGGCCTGATCATGAAGCGTATGATCATGGCCACTTTATTCGTAATAAATAATTATCATTTAATTAAATATTGTATAGTAATTAATATATAAATTAATAAATAAATAATAATATATGCCTAAAGACATGCTATAGTTTTTTTTTTTTTTTTTGTAGACTCAGGGTTTTACATATCTACCCATGCTGTGCATTGTATTGGAATGTTTTCTGACGATATAACTCATATCTAGAATTAAACTTTTAGGCGCAGACAGACGTAGGAGTCTTAATTACAACTTGATGCTTTATATACACTCTTAGCTGTCAAACATCTAGTATATTCCTAAGAGCGAATGACTGCTCTTTTATATGCTCAAATCATGGGAATTAACATTGTCTATGTAAAGGCTTATAAGTTTCAAGTTTTTGCATATTTTAAGGCTTCAAAAGAAATATAAGTTAATTCTCAAAAAATACATTTTTTTTCTGCTGGCATTTAATTTCAACAAAATCTTATTACATACATTGCTCACACAAATTGCTTGTTGTACTAAAGAGATAAAGCTTTTATGTCTTGCTTATCTGCAAACAGTTGTTAATACATTTCATTACAGTTTAATTAACTAACAAATTTACAGCCTATTTCCAGGGTTTATTATTAAGATGTCGATGTTATTATTAAAACAAGCAAAAAAACAAAATTTAAATTAAAATAACAGACAATCTGCTTTTTATAATAAACAAAATTTATTTTTTGCATTGGTTTAGCATGTAAAACATTTATTGCCTATTTTAGGGCTTAATTCATCGTCAAATGCTTTTTTACATACTTTAATGCTTATTAACTTGAATTCATAAAGTGGGAAACATTATTAATCAATATTAATGATATAAAATCTTTTGTTTTTCAAGCGCAATTTTTCTTTTTCATATCTCTGCCATTTCTTTTTTTTTTTTTTTTTTTTTTTGTTTTTTTTTATATAAAAACGAAATACTCCCAAAAGATATGCCAAAATAAGTATATAAATAATCATTATTATTACAGCTTCATCTCAAACGACTTTTTTTTTATTACAAACTTGATTAATAATGTTGTAGTTGTTGCTGTTGTTACTGGTATTGCTCTTGTTGTTGCTGGCTGAATAATGAATTATTCATCATAATGAATATCAAAAATTTATATGAAAATTTCTCTGTATTTTCATTATTTTCTCTTATTTTTTCTCTCTTTTCTTTTTGCTACAGTGGATATCAATATGGTTACCAGTGGATGTAGGTATTCGGTTTCTTGTTCTACCATTTCTTTACATTTTTGTTGTTGCCGTTGTAGTTGTTCATAGTAATTCATAAATATTAATAAAGTATTTATATATTAAATATGATGAATCATTACACAAATAAATGTGTTCTACTGGTAGGATTAATTGTTTCCTTCAATTTTGCAAAGCATACTTTAAGGATATATTAAATACTTTATTAAGCCAATGTTAAAAGAAAATTAACGTAAAAAGAAGAGTCGAAAAATTGATTGAAATATTCAATTAAAAAATGAAATTATTGCCTATCGTTAAGAGATTCAATGTTGTGCATCGGCAATAAAATTTTGCCAAAAACGTTCTGCGTGAACTGGCATTCTTCACTGAGTAATAAGATCGTAAATAAAATTTATTAATTTACAGCTGCGTAATATTTACAAAAATTTTACAACACAATAAGTAGATATGAAATTTCGAATTATGCAGAGGATTTAAATTAATGTCCACGATGAGTAAAGATGTAGGGATTAAAAAAAAAACTCAAAATATAAAAAAAGACGTAAAACATCATTGATTGTAATAATATATGGATATACTTTAACTTTGCTTAACGTTAAAAAATTTTACTTTTATACCGACCTGCAAATAAATGTAGAATGGGAGCTCATAAAATGGTACAAGTCGGGGTAATAAATAAGAAGCCTAGAAATTTAACCTTAAGAGGGATCTAAAAATACATTTAAAAAGTTTATCATAGAAAAAAATCAATACTACTCAAAATTCATATAATGTGTACGAGGTTGCTTGAAAATATATAAAATTACTAAATCTAAAATATTTTATAAAGGATGTTTTTATAAGTATAGAGTTATAGAACCTTAAAATGAAACAAAACAAAAATGAAGAGTTTTTTAATTCATTATTTGTTTTTGGCCCTTTCACTGAATCTTTTTTTTTTTTTTTTGTTTGTTGAGATCAATACTAAGGGGTAAACCCCTACTAAATGCTGTGCATTGTATTGGAATTTTTGTGAAAGGACAGTACATTATGACAAGAGAACATATATTTTGTTTCCTTATATTATTAAGCGCCTTAGGAATGAGACAAATTGTTGTGAATTGTCATTCAGGAATGATCAACACCAGTTGCCCCATTGTTGCATGTTGATTACGGTGAGTGCCTTCGCTAAGTAGGTTTTTAGCGGTTATCTGCTGCTACTTCCTAATAGGTGGCACTTTTCTCCTGATCATTCGTTCTTCGTTGTCAAGGGTTAAGGTAGAATAGAGTAGAATATCAGGGAGCGGTTACTTTGTAGATTGACTTCTTCGAGGGGAGGGGGGGGGATCTCTTATTTCTACATTATAATTTTGAAAAAATCGCAAACTAACTTTTTTATTTTTCACCTTTGCTGGCACTCGAACCTGGGCCGTTTGAGTTTTTGTGCGAGCGCTCTAACCACTATACCACGCCTTGGTTGGTGATCACTCAGTCTGTTTATGTTGAAACGGCAAACCTAACACTTAACAGCTGAAAAAATTCACGCCTGTTAAAAAGCTTAACAAGCTTTATAAATTTTAATTTTATTTAAGATTTTTTATTTTACTTGAAATATTTAAGTATTTAATATAAACGAAAATAAATACTCTTACTTCTTAAATACTTTCCCATTTTCATATTAAAAGAAATTATACTTTTGAAAAAAGTACCATTTATTAGGAAAACACAATTCTCATATTAAAAAAAGTCCTTTTTTAAGACCAATACTCAAGGCTAAAGCCCTACTGATGCACCGTATTGTATTGAAATTTTAAGATGATTGATAGATTTTTTTTGATTAAATAAAGTACTTTATTGTTTATAGTTTAGAATTTCTATTTTTATTTCTTATATTTCACAAAATTACGATCAAAATCGTTCGCTTTACAGATATAGGCATGAAGAGTTTTAGCAAAAGACACACATGCAAACCCAATTACCCTACAAAAACAATCTTTCTCAAAAAGTACTTTTGTACCACCTTTCCTTTTTTAAAGAAATTCTATGGTGGAACTAAAGAAGAACTTATTTGCAATAAAATTTTCTAAGATCTTTATCTTAATTTAAAAAAAAATATATAAAACAAACTTAACGCTTTAAAAAAAGGCCAATTTCACAATGAACTTTTGTACAATCCCCTTTAAAACACAAAAACGGTAAGAAAGTACATTTGCAACCATTTAGTTTACTTTCCTCTAGTTTGACAAAACCTTTGCTGTTTGACAAATTTTTCGTAAAATTATTCCAGAAAGAAAAAAGTACTAAAAAACTTTGTCTTTTTAAAAGATTTTTTAAGTCATATTTTATGATTGAAGTAATTTAATTTCCTTAGTACCAAGTACTGTACCATACAAATTTATTATTTAATTTTATAAAATAAAAGCTTTCTTGTTTTTTTTATTAAATTATTGAATATTAAATTATTAGCTTTCTCTGCACTAAAAGCTTTTTCTGCACTTTCATTTTTGAGCAATATTACACAAAAAATTTAAAAGATAAAAAAGTACTGTTTACTTTGTACTGTAGGGTACTGGAACATTTTGTTAAAAACAAAACATGTTATACTACTTTTAAAAAATTACTAAAATGGTACCATTTTTTAAAGTTATTAAGATTTTTTATAGTTTAATTAAAAAAGGTACCAAAAAAGGCACCAAATTTCAAAATAAATGCTTTTCAAGTGACCAAAAAGGCGAAAAGATCTAATTTATAACTTGGTAACTTTGTAACACTTAGCTTTTTTAATATATATATATTTTTTTTGTGCTTGAGATTTGATAAAAAGCACCTCATTTGGTGTAACTTATGTTTTATTTGCATTCTGAAGTTTCTATTCAAAAGCAACGCTTGCGGATGTTTCAATTTCGTGGATATGCAAAAATTACACGATATGCTTTTATAACTTTCAAAAAACACCCCACTACACTCACGGCATAACTCTATTATAGGATTTTGTAGAATAATTTTATATTCGCCGGAGTTATGTTTACACAGATAATGATTGATTGACAAATGAGGTTTTTGTTTTTTTTTTTCTATTTTTCTTTATTTCCTTATGTTCTAACTCTTTGATTTATGCATTAAAATGCAAAAAGTGTTTGCAAGTAGGTCATGAATTTATAATTTTAAATATACTCGTAGCAGAACAATGAAGAGAAAATTATGCCAAAATGAAGTTTAAAAGGAAAACATTTTAAGCCCAATAGAGAAAAAAAAGTTTGCTTTAAAGTTTGTCATAATTATCATATGTTACAAGAAAGAATGCTTTTAGTTTGATTTTCAGAGGTTAGGAATTTTTCAAAAGTTTCAGTAAATATTTAAATTTAGGTTTGACAGGTACATACATTTTTGTTTATATAAATAACATTCCTAATCAAAATTGTTGTTGCGTTTAAGAATTTTTTGAGGTACAAACGAATTATAATTAGAAATCGCAAATTAAAACTAGGTATACTGCCGTGTTCATAAAAAATATTGTACGTTAATTAAACGCTTATTTAACAAATTTTTATGCAATATTTGTCAAATAAATCATTAAGAAACCTGCAATATTCTTTATGAATACAGCAGACAATCTCAAAACATTTAAGGTTTTCACTTCAAAGTGCCTTATTTTTTTTCCATATTTATCTTCTATGTAAATGAAAATCAATGTTGTTCGTTGGTCGTCGCATCAGTTGAGAACGGCTTTACCGATTTTGACGATTTTTTCTTACTAATGATCGTCGTGACCTAGCTTAGGTTTTTAAGGAAAGAAAATTTTGCCGCTCCCACTTTTACGCCCACTTTTTTTGATTTACTTAAAATTAGAAAACGGCTCCATCGATTTGACTAATTTTTCTTTTAAATGTTTGTATTAATCCATTTTAAGCTTTCATTGAGAGAAAAATTTGCCACTCCTACTTTTACGCCCAATTTTTTCTATTTTTTCTCTAAGCGATATAAATGACTTTATGGGCAAGGCAAATCCTCAGTGAGAAAGTGGTCGAAATTGGAAAGTGGGCATGACACCATACGTTAAAAATTTATATTTTATACATACGTATCTTTAGAAGTATTGAAGCTAAAGTTTCTGAATAGTGTGTTATTGATTTCTTAGTCATTAAAAATTATCAGTAGAAAAAAGGGCGGACAAGTAGATGTGGTAGCTTCCAGACAAAGTAACTATTGAGTTCAATATATCTTGAAATCAGTAACAGTTAAAGTTTTTGAATTTGGTCTCAATTACTCCATAGTCACACAAAATCATCAGTCGAAAAATGTGGACAAATGATATTGGTAGGTGTAGCGAAGCATGCCGGGTTTAAGCTAGTTCTGAATATGTAACAATTTTAATACAAGTCTTAACTTAAACCAAATTGGTGGTGGCTATGCTTAATACCGGAGAATCACCAAATCAAAACACATTTGGCCACAATCAATTCAGTTATTGCATGAAAAATTTCCCGGTCGGTTAATTTCTCGATTTGGACATGTCAACTTCTATTTATGTCAACCATTTATGTTACAGTCGGGTTGATCGACGTGGCTTCCGGCTAGCTGCTCTATATCCAGGAAGATTCAAACCCTACTCGACGACCGCGTATCCGCATAAAAAAATCAACAAAAAAACCTGATACTGAACTTACAGCATGTTTCCAGGAGACAATTATTGTTTTTAAATTGTCAAAACAACAAACAATAATCATTTTGGGGTTCTATAAGACAAACGTAATTGTTTCACACAATCAACGTAAGACTGGCAATTTTTCTGTGTGTAAATTGGTTTCTGTATAACAAAAGTAATTGTCTTACACAATATGAAATGTCAAAAATAGACGATTAGAAAAACTCATTGTCATTGATTTGTTTGCTCTAAAAATTTGTTTTATTAAAAAAAAATTGTTTTTCATAAAATAATTAAAAATAATGGATATATCTAGTGATAATGACATTAAAAAAGATACTTGTTTATTAAAGCACTATATTCACAAAACACTATTTAGAGATACATTTGTATACTTTCATATACAAACAAAAATAATTTAACCAAACAATTGAGTACAGACAATATTTTATCAGCTGACTCATAGAGTTACCATTTTATAACATAAAAAATTATTTTTTACAAGAAAAAATGTAAACAAAAACTATAAAATAAAGTAATGGCAATAATGGTTTTGACAAAGCAAAATTGTATAACGTAAGCCAGACAAAAATATTCTGTTGTGTTACAGAAACCCAATTTGTTACGTTATTGTTAGTGTGACAATCGTTTGTATGGTATTGTAATTGTCTCCTGGAAACATGCTGTTAGTTTACACAAAAAAGCGTACTATTTGATCATGTTCTAACTGACTAGGTGTTGGTCTCCAGCCCTCCCAACCTTGTCACGGCTGAATGCACAACCTACACCCGAATGCCGCCAAACCTTCTATCACCTTATACGGCTATCATTCGTTATTGTGATTTAACGTCACTGAATTATTTTCTCTGTCGGCATATCAAATGCCTGAAGCTCTGAAAGAAAAAATTTGGCGCTGCATTGACAAGATAAGCCAACTTTGTTGTAAAATGTGGTCCAAAATTTTGTGAAAAGAGCGGACGTCTGCCGACGTGCTGGAGATTTTTATTTGCCAGATATTATATTCCCTTATTAATTCCTATATTTCTATTTTACATTGGTATCAAAAAAACTGAAATTTTTCTAAATAAAATATGTTTTTAAGCCAATTTACTTTCTAACCTCAAACTTGCCGACCTTTTATTTTGTTACTTTTTTATTCTATATTCAAGTAAATTTACGTTAAAAGATCATGTTACATTGGATATTCTGCAATTTGAGCAGTTTGAGAACATGGTTGTCAAAAGAACTGGCCACCGATATCATGCGATTTAATCCCATTGGACTTTTCTTGTAGTGTGTGTGTAAATAAGTCGCAAACCCTAGTAATTGTTAAAGCCAACATTGGTCAAAATTGGTCAAATTTAGCCTGATTTATGTGCCAAAGTCATGGAAAATTTTACATTTCGGATGCGCTTCACCCAGAGAAACAGTGATGAACATTTTTACGATGTTATATTTTACATATAATATCATCAATAGGTCCTTTTTTCACTTTCTTTTATTAAACTTTTTATAAAGGGAAACTAAAAATTCTTTTTTTTTTTCTAAATTTTAAAAAACGCAAAAAGTCTTGACCTCTTTTTAAGAATTAAATTATCAGTGCAACTGCCGATAAAGAATAAAATTCTCACAAATTTTGTTGGTTTCTAGTCCGTCTTTACTTCTAGTTCAAACAGCGATACAAATTGAAAAACCGGAGTGTTAATTGAAAATGCAGAATGACTGTTTAAATATTGTGGCAAAATGAAACATTCAACATTAAGGAAAAGTCAGTCAGTCAAAAAGGAAAATTAAGAATTAAAAATATATATGAAAAAAAACTTTGTTTTAGAAACCATAGCTGCTGTAGAATCAAAGATTTTTGTTCATAGAATTGCCACACAGATTTTGCATTTGATGGAAAATGTTTTCTTTTTAATTCTCTCTTTTTTTTGTTTGTATGTTCATGTCTTTAGTCATGGTTAAAGTTTAAATTGCATGAAATTGCTGTTGACACCCAAGTGTCAGCAAACAAACTCACCACCCACACACAACCCACCATTGATTGGTTTTTTTTTTCGTTTTCAGTCTGTTGCCTTTTTTTATTTCTTTATTTTAACCCACATTTTTTCGTTTTTTTTTTTTATTTTTTTTTTTTATTTTCATTAAAAAGTATTGATTTCAGTCATTCACTTTTACACATTTTTCATCCTGCTGTTCTCAATAAGTTTGTGTTGATAAGGATTGTAATTTTCTGCTCCAATCAACAGGATGTGATGAAGACCTACAATGGTGGCAAAATGTTGGTACTTTTGTCTACTTTCTTTTTTAAATCGGTTTAGTATTTAAAACTTACAAAAAATATATTGAAAAATGTTTGCAGGGAAAAAATCAAATAAATCTATTTTTTTGAAATTGAATATATTAAGTATGATACACGAGGGTAGATTGATAATTCTAAAATTATACAGTATAGTAAGTTTACTTTTTTTAATTAATAACGACCACTTTGAAAGCTTATGTAAATAATAAGTTAAAAAATTCAAATGGTTTAATCTCTTAGAAAAAAATGTTGCTTACTTTAGGGAGTTTTTTAATGTTTTTTTATGTTTATTAACCAAATAAAACGTAGTCAAACACATTCTCGAATGATATTTCAAGTAAACTATTTTAAAAACGAAGGATACTGTAAAAAATGCACGGTGAGGCTATTTTTTTTATTGTGATTTAATGAAACATAATGACACAGTCACTTCTAAAACCCATTGACTAAGTTGGCTTTGTAAAACTTTTAGTTATTTTTCATAGTGTTATTGCCTAATCATTACCTATGGTGAAAATCAGAAATTCTTTACTTTGGGAATAGCAGACTGGAACAACAGGTATTATTCTAATGGATTAAATAAAGCAATCAAATTATTAAAAACAGTTCTCTGGTATTTCTTTTTTTTTTTTCTTTTTTATTTAAAAAAAATTTTGCACGGAAGATATATTAATACTGTTTGAAAGTGTAGCATATTTTAAATACATGTATTGCATATACGAGTACAAAATAAGAAATTGCCTTTTTAATTTCCAAAAATGTGTTTTAAACTTTTGCTATCAAAAAGACATTAAACACTTGCCACTTTTTAGCATACTTTTAGGTATGTGAGATTAAACGGTTTTCAACAATTATTTAAACATTTGCCACATATTCCTACTTACTAAAGTAAAACACCTTGTGTCTGTTTACCACAAAAATTTATAATATCTCTTTAAAAGCTTTCAGTAAAAGTCAAAGCAAGTGGAGATATTTCAATGACGTAAACAAAATTGAAAACCAATTGGATTTAAATGTTTGCTAAAACAACCCAAACAATTATTTACGCAACAAATATTATGGTGCTTACTTGTTTTCATTCAAGAATTTTAAGCAGAGATAATAGTAGTCAAAATTTTAGTTAAATATTTAAAATCAATTAACATTTAAGTTTTGAAAAATAACAATTAAAAAACGTATTTAAATTATTTATCAAACAGCCTTAAAGTAGTCTTTTATTGTTGATGTGTAACAAAATACCATTATATTATATATTTATATAAGCAAACAGCCTTTAAATAGGCTTTAAAAATTGATAGCTTAGGACGACATATGAAAAGCTTTGTGATTTTAACATAAGCCTTTAAGTATGTTACAAGAAATTGTAACATAATTGTTGTTAGAAAAGAAATTGCCTTAAAATTGACTTAAATCAATTTATTGGACGATATGATTTTTATAGGGCTTATATTACTTATAAAAATCATACTAAAAGTATGCAAGTATTTTGTATTAAAAATATAATAATTATTTACATATTGGTTAAATTTGCATTTAATAGTGTTTATTTTTATCTTCATAATAAGAAGGACGTACGCCAATGTTTGCCTTAAATTGTGCTACAAATATTTTTTTTTTTTTTTGTTAAAAGAAAATCAGTATTTTTAAAACTATAATTAGGTGTTCTTATGCCAAATTATTTTAACTATAATATCCTATATACCAAGTTTTGCGTATTACAACTATCTAACAAATATGTTGACCAAAAAACAGGAAATTTATATAAATTTTAAAATACAACCTAAAAGTATGTTTTAGTTTTAATCAGTTCTGCAAATATTTCCTTGTTATTAATAAAGAATTAAGCAGACTTATAAACAAATTTCAAACTAAAATACATTATACATACGAGATAGCAACTATACATTTTAAGCCCAAAAGCCTAAAAGTATGCCGAATAGCTTAAGAAATAATTAATAAAGTAAATATTGGTTTAAAGCTACCAGCACGTAATAGATATTTAAAAGAAAACAAGCAATTTAATTCCACAAGATTTTATAATGATTATTATTACTCCCTTGAAAGTATGCTTTAGCTTTTTTAAATGTAGGGTATAATATGAAAACCAATTACTTTAAATTGCAATGTAATTCTGGTCTTTTTATTTAATGAATTTTAACAAATTTACTTTTAATTTATAAAACTTTTATATTAAAAGCACTTGGCCATATAGTATAAAGCTCTAGGAAAATAACTTAAAAAAATGTTTGTTTGCCAATTCAACCAGCCTGGATTTTTTATGTTTCCATGAAATATTTTATTATGAAAATATTCTCTAGTCCTACACAGGAATATTTCAAGGATTTTTTGTATTCGCTTATTCGCTTTTGTATTCGCAATATAAATAAATAACAGCGAAAGCGTCAGCCTTCTTGTAGGCAGCATTTGATTAGTCATGCAAAATATGTTATGCTGTGCTGTGCTGTGCTGTTCTGTTCTGTTCCGTACTGGTAGTTTATTTAATTGTAACGAAATGTGAAATAAGCAATGGATTTTATTAAAATATATGTGTGTACTTTTGTTTATGACAAAAAGTACGTTTTGAGTTGTATTTAATTAAATTTTCTAGAGCTATTAAAATACAACTGTTGTCGACATTTTTTATATATGCACATACCTACATATATGTTTTTATATTTTTCTTTCTAATTAAATTAACTTTTTTAAAAAGGAAAATAAGTTTTTTATTTTGTTTAATAGATTAAAACATATGTGTTTTTAGTTCAAACATTTTAAAGTTTATGCTTGAAATCAAGTTTAAGAAACCTTTTAAGAGTAACAATGAAAACTTTAAATCTTATGTATATACAAACATATATTCAGTGTTTACAAAAATTTACAGCCTATCCTAGGGCTATTTAAGCAAAACATAATATTGTTAGCATTACTGTGCTTTTTGGTAACTTAATAATGTTTTTAAATATTATCTTTACTTACTAACATTTTACAAATTTTGTTGTTATTGGATGTAATTTTTACAAGAGCATTTTTGTTATTATTTTTATGAGAAGCATACTTAAGGGCTCTTGACAGTGTAGCTTGAGATTTTTTGAAGAGATAATTTTAATTAGTTTCATTTAGAACATGTTTTTAACATATATTTAATGATTTTATGGCAAAAAACAAAAAGCACATGTATTTTATTATAAAAAATATTTTTTAAACGAATTTTCGGATTGTTATTTTGTTCATATTTCATGTACATACATTTGTATGTATGTATATGTATATCACAGGCTGCTTTTTGAAACAAACGTTTTAATTATTTATGCCGGTGTGCAAAAAAAATTACACTTGAATTTCATTCCGAACTTTTATGGCAAATAAAGAATTTAAGTTTTGCCTATGGCCATTAATGTTTAGAAGCATACTTATAGACGTTAATTTTTTAAAGCTTATTTTCTAATGCGAAACTCATCGCTAGGCATTAGACGACGTAACATCTTACGAACAACTTTTCTCTCGAATACTCCCAGGACCGCTGCATTGGCACAAGACAGCGTCCCTGCTTCCGAACCATCCCAGCAGAAATTTTTTCAAATTTGGAAGCAATTAATAAAATTGTAAGCAATAATGGAAGCATTATATTATTTATTCATACTCTTCCAAAAATGCCAAAGGAGAAGGTATTATTTTTAATTTTTTATACTATTTGCTTACTGGTTGCAATAAATGTGCATTTCTATTGTATTTTAGCGGCTCATTTCATATAAAAATCATGCATTATTGATGCGCATGTGCAAGTGATTGTTCACAATTTCTCCCTTACAAAATAGCTTACTGGGTAGGCACTAATTTCTGCTGGGATAGAGAAGCACCGGAAGAATAAGCCCTTGTAGAATGTTAATTTCGTCGCACGAGAGAGATCTCTGTAACTAAATTGCCTACCAAGACAATAGTAGCACCTGTTGGCCAGTGTGATTCTTCGCTTGATCTCTAGACTGACATCATTCTTGCTGGTAATGGCGGTGCCAAGGTAGTTGAACTCCTTGATCACATCGAATGTATATGTAGGTGCCGGCTGTAACCTGGGAGCCCATACGTTCAACGTCCCCACTCGTCGCCAGCATGTAGTTCGTCTTGCTCTAATTTACCGCCAGAAGAATTTTAGCAGGCTCTCGTTGAATAGCATTAAAGGCTGTGGTGACATATCGCTTGGTATTACCATTAAGATGCACACCCGCCTTTCGCAGAAAACTCTCCATGGCAAAATTGTAGAGGTCGCAGGATAGGGGATTGCCTTGACTGAAACCTCGCACGTTATTAAAAGGTTCGGAGAGGTCTTTTCCTACTTTTACGGAGCTGCAGGAGTTGCTCAACGTCATTCTGCATAGCCTTACCAGCTTTGCAGGAATACCGAACTCAGACATTGCGGCATATACGCAATCCCTTCTTGGGCTATCGAACGCTGCCTTATAATCAACAAAAAAGTGTTGTGTGTTGATTTGATTTTCATGGATCTTCTCCGGGATTTGACGTATCCTCGATGATGTAGGCGTTCTTCAGCGTATTAACATCCAGCAGCTACACTGGCTCGGCCATATTGTTCGAGTTTAAGAATCTGCTCCAGTGAGGAAAGTTTTCGATGTGAAGATCGGACATCGGCCCAGAGGACGACCCTGTTTACCTTGGGGGGACCAGGTTGATGAAGCCCTGTCATCGATTGTTAAGACCAACTGGAGAAGGCGCTCGCTAATCAGAAGCGCCTGGGGACTAGTGCTGAACCCGTTCACGTTTATTGTAATGTTTAACATAAATATTTAAATAAATGTTTTTCAGCACACCAATTTGTATTCGTTTTTTCCATGTTAAGGTTGTAAAACAAACACAACGGCCTTTGTATTCTCACAGACTAACAAGCTTTAAAAAAATCTTCTAACGGCTTAGCATAGTAATGTTAATAATCACTAAATTGTTTAAATACGTTTGAGTTATTTTTTAGATTATCTTTTTAATAAAAAGTACTAGCTGAACCCGGTGTGCTTCGCTAGTCCCTCGTTATATAATAAAATTAACGGCGGTGACGTGGTTCATAGTTATATGGCGACGTTAACAGTATTAAGAGCAATATACTACCAAATAAAAAAAATCCATTGGAAGGAACAAATTTATCCAGAGAACAAAACGTTTAAAACTTTCAAATAAAATTTTGCGTAAAAGGGGACGTGGCGTAAAAAATTTGTATTTCTACCTCGCCTGGAGTATAAAGTGTATACAATTTGAAGTATATCTGTTAAAAACTATATGGAAACAATTACACAATTTTAAAAAAGTGGGCGTATAAGTGTTAATCATGTCAGAGTCCCAGTTAAATACTGTGAAAATTTCAGGAAGATCGGTCTAGAGGTTTGGTCTCCTATAAGGTACAAACAAACAAACAAACACACATTCAATTTTATATATTTAGATAAAAGAAACCTCTTTTTAGGTTATACTTATATATACTAAAATATGGAGAATAAACGTTTTTTATTTTACACTTCATATTAAAAATTTCCGTTAAAATGTTTCCATTGTTAAACTTTTTTTCGCCAAATAAGAACCCTTTTTATGCCCGATTGAAATTTGAAAAGTTTGTATTTCAAAGTTTTTTTATGCAAAAATGTATTCCATATACTATATACATATATGCATACAAACAAATTCATATGAATTTTAGCAAGTTAAGGATGATGAGAGATGTTAAATGAAGGTTTTAATCACTTATTTCTCGTCTAATTTTTTTTTTTTTTATATTAAAATTTAAAAATGCATACATACATACAAAATATTTACATTAAGGTTAGAAAAAGGAAACAATATTGCATACTAAAGGGGTTATAATATGGCCTCTATTTGAAGCTTAATCAGCAATAATACTCTGCGTGTGTATAGAAAAAAAAACATGCTTTGCACACGCTAATCACTTGCAGGAAGCAGAAATACATAAACTGAAACAAGGTTACACATGGAAAACATATTCAGTAGCATATTAAACGGAGCTTTAAAAAAGAAATAATTCATAGTCCTAGCAATGCTTTAATAAACATGTGTAGCAATTTTTTTTTTATTTCAACCTTCAAAATATAAAATACAGTTATTTTACAGTTATACCTTAAATTACAGGAAAATTATTAAATGAAAATTCATTCATTGCCATTTTTAAGCAAATATAGCTTTGAAACTACCCTCACCCACAATAATCAAAACAAACAGACAGCTGTTGGGAATTACTTTTAAAAATGTTGAATGAAAGCAAATATTTTATATTTGTTTTGGTGTTTTTTAAGATTCTGTTTTCAATTTTCATTGTTTAGATGAAAAATTATTATTTGAGAAAAAAAATTGTTGTTGCTTTTTTCTCTGGTCTTTCATTAAATATTTATAAAAGAAATTTATGTTCTCAGTTGTTCCTACACAGAAATGAAAACTTTTATTTGAGAGGTTTTTTCTGCTGCAGCAGAGCCAAATAAAAGAAAATAAATTTTTAAGTATTACGTATAAAATAACAACATGTTCAAAATTCATATTTAAAACAGCCTCAAACCATTTTGTAACTTAAAAATTTAAGAAAAAAAATTATAAAAAATTTTTCTTTAACTTTCATATGTTTTTTAGGAGAAAAATTAATGTTTATACTTGTTTCCTAAAGGTATGCTAAAGGATGTGACAACATTTAGAGTTTAATAATAATTTTAAAAAGTCTAAAATTGCTTTATTGTAATGTTTTTTTAAATTTTTTCAGATTTTAATTAAATTCTAAATTCTCATCAAACGAGTGAATTTTAAGTTTGAAATAAGTTTTTTAACTGGTTGGGAGCAAATCACATCATTCGATGTCGCACGTGCACGTTCATTTAGAAACTATTTTCAATAGCCGCAATTTTTTTGGATCACAGTATTCGATTGTATTTTATATTATTAAAATATATGATATTACAAAACAAATAAGTTGCCAATTTTACAAAAAAAAAATAAAATAAAAAATGTTCAAGAAATAAAAGATCCACATTTTCTTTTTATTCATTATCAGAATAGAACGACGAAACCAATGTCGCAGTTATAAAAAGAAATATTGGAGACAAATCCAACCGTTTTTTATTGCCCGAAGTTAAGTAGGCTGTGCCATTTGAAACGAATGATTTTAACAAAAGCTTTTTTTAACATTGTTCCTTCCGAAATTAGCATTTTTGGTAATATGTCAACGGCTGTATTAGTCATATTACAACTTGTCACCACCTTAAAACTTTTAGCCAGTTTTTTATTTTTAATTCAATTAAATTCTATTCTATATTAAGTTTATATATATGTGCGTTTAATGTACATGTACAAAAAGCTATGTAAATATTAAATATCTATCCTAAAACTATGCAAAATTTTCGAGTTTTCAACAAATTTCAAAAAATATTTGCAAATATTGAATAAAGTGCTGCGAGAAGCTAGGCCGTAATCCTGACACAGGGTTGTAAAGGCCAGTTATGTATGTATGTATGTATTGAATAAAGTTTAACACTAGAGCACAATGTTAATTTTAAACAATATAAGGTTATCAGTTGGGCAACCAAAAATATGCACTAAAAAATTAGTTTTAAGCGCCTAAAATATGCATTGAAAAAACACTTTTAAGCGTTAAAGTTTTAAAATCTCGGTATTCACTAATATATTATTTAGTCTGTTTGACACAAATTGCTTGATTTTGTGCATATTCTTACGAAAATTTAATTAATTTAAGAAATAGATTTTAATTTAATTTTTTATATCATGCAATTATTGCAATTTTTCTCCAATAGGCACAACGTTGAAAAGTACGTAATTTTTAATTGAGAATTCATTATTAAGCAATTTTTTTAAACGCTAATTCCTCTTAATGTAAAATTTGTAGGCTTTGTTTTTAAATTGGTTTTTGCTTTAACATTTCTATCAAATTGACATTAACTATTGAACAATAGTTTAAAAAAGAGCTTCATTGACCAATTTTACAATGTTTAATTTTAAGCGTTTTCAAGAGTTCCCTTATTATTCAATAGATTATACCTAAGTTATGTGTGAGTAGGTTAGTCATTACTTTGAAAAACTAAAATTTGGTTATACACGTAAATTTTTCTAAATATGTAAAAATTTGTAAAATATGCCATACAAATATGAAAAAAATTTAAAAATGCTAAAGTATGCATTTATGATGAAATATGCAAAAATATGCCGTAACAAATTGGGGTTAAGTGTCGTAGTTTTTTCTAATATGAATTTTCCTTCTTTTGTCAGTAACATTCAGGAAAAAAAATGCTAATGCATATTTTTGGTTGCCCTAGTTATCAGTAAACGACCAATGTTCCCATTTGGCCAGTCATTTTATATAGTACTAGCTGAACCCGGTGTACTTCGCTACCACCTCGTTATATAATATAATTTAAAGTAGTTATATATTTTGCAGACAGTTGTGGGAGATAGAGAGTGAGGCTAACATACTATTTTAATTCAAATGTATTTTAAATTTGAGGTAAAGTCGTTAATAAACGTAGTAAAGAAGTACCAAATTTGTATATAGAACAAAAAGTTTAAAACTTTCAAACAAAATTTGGGGTGAAAAGGGGCGTGAAAGGGGGCGTGGCATAAAAAATGTGTATTTTTACCTCGCCTGGAGTACAATTTATATACAATTTGTGTGGATACAATTTATCTTTTAAAAACTATATGGAAGTAATTACATAATTTAAAAAAGTGTGCGTGGTCAAAAAAAAGTATCCTATTAATCATGCCAGAGTCCCAGTTAAATGCTGTGAAAATTTCAGGAAGATCGGTCTAGAGGTTTGGTCTCCTATAAGGTTCAAACAAACAAACAAACAAACACACATTCAATTTTATATATTTAAATATGTATATATATGTATAACTAGCTGAACCCTGTGTGCTTCGCACCCCCTCGTTATATAATTAAATTAACGGCGATGACGTGGTTCATAGTTATATGGCGACGTTAACAGTATTAAGAAGGAACAAATTTATACAGAGAACAAAAAGTTTAAAATTTTCAAATACAATTTAGCGTGAAAGGGGGCGTGGCGTAAGAAATGTTTATGTATACCTCGCCTGGAGTATAATGTGTATACAATTTGAAGTAAATCTGTTAAAAACTATATGGGAGCAATTACATAATTTTAAGAAAGTGGGCGTAAAAGTGGGCGTGGTCGAAATAAGTACCCTATTAATCATGCCAGAGTCCCAGTTAAATGCTGTGAAAATTTCAGGAAGATCGGTCCAGAGGTTTGATCTCCTATAAGCTACAAACAAACAAACAAACAAACAAACAATAAACAAACACACATTCAATTTTATATATTTAAGATATACAAAAATATATAAAGATAAATAAAAAAAATGTTTTACAAAATGACTATATTAAAAACTCACAATTTTATATTTACTGTGTTAAGTTTTACATTCTATTTTTATATAGAAAGAAAAAAACAAATCCCAGCTTTACCACTTTTCTTGGTTAAGAAATTGCTTCACTTTAATCCTCCTTAAGGTATGTTTTGCTTTTCCTAACAGCCTTAAGCTACTTTTACACGAAGAGAAAAAAAACTAAACGTATTAAGTGTGAGAGGTAAAAATATCTGAACAAATACAACATACAATTGAAACTGACATAAAATTTATTACTTGCCAGACTAACCACTTCTTGGCCACTTACTTATTTGGCCAAGAACTACAAAACCATCCTTACAAAAAAACCAAAAAAAAAAAAAAATTCAAATTAAATAATAATAGTAAGAGAGAGAAGCTTAACACTATTCATATGTCATTATTATGATGTCACAAAACGTGTAATGACATTGTCTTTGACACTAATAGTTGTATATGAACAGCATAGTATGGCCAGCGGACAAAAGAGAAATAAATTTAATGCTTCACAAAGTAACCACTATTCTTCAAACAATAGTAACCAGCAATTACAGCCGACACTTATTTGTTCTTGATATGACACATACGAGTATATATTGTTGTATAAGTGAGTATAAATGAAGATTAAAGGCACAATGTATGTAAGTAAATATGGGTGTGTTTGTGCATTTATGAATATGTCAACAAAGATATGTTCTCTACAATTCACATAACTTGACATGGACAGTGAGTTCTTACTAATAACACTTCAAATACTCATATATAGAACACAAATACTCATACATAGTAAAGTTTTAATAGAAAAAAAACTCAGTTTTTTATTGCTTACTATCTCTAAAGTTAGAAAAACTCTCTCTTTTTCCTTTTTCTCTCTCTTGTTAACTAAGAAATTAGTGCGGCACTGTTTGTTTCCGCATTTACAACACATTTTATCTCACTTTCTGTCGTTACTTTTTACGTAGTTTTATAGCGGAAGGGATATGTTATGTCTGTAATGAATGATAATGAAGAGGCCCTCCCCCTTTTTTGTTTCTTTGTAAAGTGAACAAAAGAAATCTATTTTTGAATCTAAAGATTATTTTTAGAAAATTATGTGCATGGCAATGGGAGTGAAGTGCTATCTTTGATTTCTGGCAAACTAAAATATACAGCAAATAATGACCAGTTTGCAATACAAGGTGTTTAGTTGCCACGATGTAGGGAAGTTTAAGGGAAGTTAGCAAACTATCATTATGGCACACATTCGAATCCAACGGTTGTATAGAAGCTCTGGCGTTCTTACAGTGTCTAATGTACGTTCGACATTAAAACGCTATGAATGATAATTGCTGTTGTAAGAGACTAACGGTTGCTGGAACTTCCCTACTAGGAACGGTCTGACTCCTTACTGAGTCAACGGTCTCTATCGTTGCTCAGTGACAGCATTAAATAAATCTCCCATTTCTATTTTCAAACTTTTCTTCTGTGATGGACTATAAAGAAAGCAGATGACTGACCCATTGTCAAGGTAACGAGGCGAAAAAGTTGTCTTTGCAGCAGAATTTTAAAAGTTTAAAAGAACTTTAAAAAGTCAATTTAAACAAAACTTAGAAATTGTTTGTTAAACACTTAACTACGACTTGAATATTAGGCAAAATTTTAATTTAATAATTTATTTATTTTTTAATTTAATTTTTTAATTTTTTTTTTAGACTTAAATAGCAATAGTGTGGCGATGACTGGCGAAGAATTGATTTCAAACTCACAAGTTGTAAAGTAGACTGGATAGAGAATAGAAAAATAGCTAACAAGACAATATATCTGAACAAAATTTGTGGGGAGATACACAAAGTAGTACTTATGAATTTATGAAATTCTTCCTATCAAATTATTTATGACTCTTTCAAGTATACTTTTTAATATAAATGCGAGAATTGGAACAAATCCAGTGAACTTTTTATTGGAAAAATAATTGGCAATAATGATCCCCATAACAATTTTCTTTGTGTACATCATTCCCATATTTTCACAATAGTTTCCATGTACTATCATTAATCTGCCTTTTTATCTTCACTTGATACTAAAATTTTCTAATGAAATCATCCACAACAACAGGGACATTTGAATGTCTATTGTTTAGTAGCATTAACACATGACACAAGAAAAAAATTAAGGTATTATAGTCTTAATATCAAAGAGGCTACAGTTGGCTAAGGCCATACATACTCGTATTGTGTTTATAAAAAAACAAAAAAACTTTTTCAAATAATACAATCTGGCCAAGTGTCAGTATCTAATCTCATCTACTTAGAGGACGAAATGAAAATCTCTTTAGCATGAAATATTAAAGAGATGATAAACTAGAAAATAAAATTAGAAAACAAGAGCATACGTAAAGGCTGATGATAAATAATATACGTTTTGAGTATATATATGTATTCAAGTATGAAGGATTTTTAAAGCCAGTGTTCAACTACTTTTGATTGTAGCCATCTTTGTTTTAATAAACTAGTGAGAAAAATATTATATCTAAAGATTTTTAAAGGATTTTTAATAAAAATAAAATTAGAGTAATCAAAAAATAATGCATATTTTTAAGCTTTGAGGAATATTTAGAAAACTCAAACAATAATTGTTTAATTTTTACAAAACATTGTAGCATGCTCTTAGGTAATAATTTTAAACAAATCTCACTTCTGAGAATTTTAAAAATAATTTTTAAATAAATATTTGTACCTATAAATTAAAGTGCCAGGAACAAGCATATTTTATTCCTTTGTTAAATTTTATAATTTAATTTGTTATTAAAACTTTTTTATTTTTAACAAAACAGACAGTTGCATTAACAAAATGTAACAGTTACTAAAATAATATTTACAGTTTTAAGATTTTCGTAATATTTTCTGTTTGTGAAACTAAATTTTTGGAAAAAGAGAAGTCTCAATAAAATAATAAATAACCAGCTAACTAATAGTAAACATTTGTTGGTGCATATAGGATATATGAAAATAGTATTCTTTAAAAGAAAAATTATGAAAAATTTGCAATAAACAATCAAGTCAGTCCGACTTTCAGGCAAAAAAAAAAAGATTTCTACTAGTCTAATCTATTCAAAGCCTAAATACCTAAAAATAACTTTTTAGAATTTAAGAAAATTAAATTTTAAATCAGAAAATTAATTTTAAGCATGTCTTTAGAAGAATATTAAGGTTTGAGCTACTTATAAATAAAAACTTTTCAATATATTTAATATCAGAGTTGGGTTTATTGCATTAGATTTCATTTTCCGCTAAATTTAGTGGTAGTGGAAAAAATTGTGCATTATCGCCTCTTAGATTTAGTGGTAGTGGAAATTTAATGCATTAAGTATAAAAATTTTAGTGGCGATGCAAATTTAGTGCATTAAATATATCTATTTTAGTGGTAGTGGAAATTTAGTACACTAATTTTGAATGATTAGCGGCTGGCAATATTAACAGTCCGCGTCATTAAAATCTTACCTATGGGGAACTGAATAATTTATAAGTTCAATGCAATAAACCCAACTCTGTTTAATATAACAAGTGCTCAAAGGTATATAAGGTTTAACCATCTTTTTTTATCTAAGGTCCACTTCCAGGTGCAACTTTAAGAAAATCTTTATTTTTATTATTTAAATTTAATGGCCTGTTTCTGTGTGACAAATACTAAATTTTTCAAATAATTTTTAACATTTTTCATACAAATGTTCAATCGTTTGAAATTGTTTGTCATACAGAAACAGGCCATAAATCAGAATTTAGAAAATTTAAACAAAAGGAGTTTAATTTTAGTTTTTAGGATGAAATTAAATTAGATTTTTATTACTTAGAAAGTATCTGAAAACTTAAGTTGCATTTATATTTACACAGAAATTATATGGATTAGTAAATGTAAATACGAAGAGATCCAACTGAAAAAATACAACATCACCTGTGTTTAGATTGATGATCTTTACATATTAGCAACGAAATTGTTTGTATTAAATTTAAAAACTTTCTTTTTAACCATTTTAAAGATTTATAAATGCCTACTTGTCCGATTTGGTCTGATGATTTGTAATGATGATTTGCATTGACCATTAAGCTATTTGTCTCAAATTCGTAAACTTTTACTATAATCTTTTTCAAAATATGCAAAAATCAATAATTCCTTTGTTCTATGCCGACATATCTAATTCCGCACAATTTTTCACTGATGATTTGTATTGATTACAAAGTCATTTACACTAAATTCGTAATATATACAAAAGGCTATATTTTGTATGAGAAGTAGCTTGTACACTTGTTCGATTCTGCACACTTGTTCGATTTTGTTAACTTTTTCTTTAGCCGTTCTCAAGATATACAAAACAACGTATTTCATAATTCACATATTATAAAAACTAAATAATGTAAGCAATAATTCTCTTATTCTAAAATATATATGTATATAATTAGACTCTGAATAAGAATAGACTTTTAATAGTACTCCGTACAAATGAATTCCTATAGTTATATAATCTTTTAAATTTATTTTTCTTTTTTTTTTCATTTCACCCATTTTAAAGCATACCTTAGGGGACTTTTCCTTAATTCATTTATAGCTAACTATACAAATAGGAAACAGCTGTCTTTTAGTACCTATAGAAAACTTATTTGTGAAAGTATAACAATATTTTGAATCTGCTTTTTTACAGTATACTTTAAGATGCGTTTTTATTAAAAAGAAAAAGTTTTACTTTTTAAACATTTCCTTGAGAAACAACTTTCTTTCTTTAGGTTTTTTATGCTCCATATAAAAACATTTAATGAAATAAAATAAAATGTTTTAATATTGTTTTCTTTCTTTCTTTCTTTTTATTGTCTACTTTCAGGGGTTTTGGCAAGCAAGGTTTTCAATGCCAAGGTAAAGTATAACAGCAAAAAAAAAAACGTAATAAAAACAAACCACTCACTAGTGCCGTTTTTATTTTATAAAATACAATAAAATCCAGAAAAAAAGAAAACTTTTTTATAACAGTAATACAATAAGAGAAAATGAAATAAAAGAAAAAGATTAAATAAAAACTGCAAAGAAAAGAAAAACTTTGTTAGTTTTCATTTTAACATACCCTACACCACTATGAATTGTAGGAGTGTATGGAAAGGGACATATTCTAATGTTTGGCAAGGCACACAAATGGAATGGTACAACAACTTGCACTATTCATGAGGAACATATCTAGTGAACAAAACCACTTCTGTCGCCAAATAGACTAGGCCATAAATCAACTGACCTCTTGTTGGAAGCAATATCGTTGATGTTCAGCAGGTTAATTTTTGGAAACAAAAATTCTGTTGGCTTAGCTCAATAGTGCTTGCAATGCAGCGTAACGGCAGCTTATTGTTTATTTCGAAAGATCGGCTTGTGATGCTGTTAGAATGTAAACTGCACTAAAAAGACAAGTTTAATGGAGATAAGGGTTCATTCGTTAACAGTTCAAGGATTATGGTTGTTGGCATAGTCATTTAACTAAAAATTAGCTTCATCACTAAACATAGTTCTCATGTTTGTCTAGTTTCAAACAAGCAAAACTGTGACGCAAGCTGTCGTCCTTACGAAAATTTTTCAACTAGTCGAAGGACACTGGCTAGCATGTGAAAACGAGTCGACAGTTCAGCATTTCTTCTAAGATAATGTTGTTGTAAACAAGAGTATAGTCCTATAATTAGTCGATTTTGAGCGAACAAAGTTTTCCTTCTTCTTTGAAAGTAGTTATATAAGAGTATAAAAAAGTTTTCTTTCTTTTTATTTTCTTTTCTTTTGCAACATTTTAATTTTATAAATCTTTTTTTTTCTAAATTTTTAGTCTGCTCATATGTGGTACACAAGCGTTGTCATGAATATGTCACTTTTAAATGTCCCGGAAAGGACAAAGGAATCGATTCCGTAAGTTTTCCAAATATTATTTTTCTTTTTTTTTAATTTTTTACAGTTTTCGTTTCTATGATTTAATTTAGTTAAGAATATAAGTTTTTAGCTTTTATTTTATTTAAGGTTTGGCCTGTTTGAAAAGGGCATTCTAAGAAAAAACTAAAAAGTTGTCAAATTTTATATGGTTAAATAAAAACTAAGTTAAAAGAAATAGATTTACAAATATAGAGTCTGTTTATTTTAAATTAGAATTATTACAAATAAAACTGAGAAAGAAACAATTTTTTTTCTTTCTTATTTAAAATTTTTCAAAATCTCGTACTTTGAATGCGTACATTAGAGATTTATGAACAGCAAAACCTGTAAAACCTGTAAGAGCAAGTGGTTGCTATCAAAATTGTCTCTCTTTTGATTCCATAAGAAAGTTTTTTTCTTTTTTTTTTTAGTTGATATTACTCAGTGTGGTTTTATAAAATAAAAATTAAAGGTCGTTTTTTTATCTTTAAAGAAGTTAAATTCTTGAAAGTTCTTTAACTTGAATTTTCTGTTTTTGTCCATTTTGAAATGTCATAGTCTCTCTGAAACATAAATTAACTGCTTTTAAAGCAAACATTGACCCTTTTTTAAATGTAAATTAATAAAGGGTCTTATGTCCGACTGATATTAAACAAATGTCTACATTCTTTTACATAATCTGGCTGTCAAAACTTGTCAAATTAAGGCCCTGATTATGGTTCACAATACTTGTAAATTCAATGTTTTGTTTTTAAAGTTGTAATTATGATTTACAACATCTCTGTGTTGTACCATATAATTTGACTATCGTTTACAACATATATTTTTATATGTTGAAGCTAATAAAACACAACATTTAGGTGTTGTGAACGAATCTAAACATTAGAAGATTTTTATTAAAGATTTGTAGGGTATAGTGACGGTAAATATGGGCAAAAGCATAATTACGCCCTGAAAGTATGCACTGACTATGTAGAAGAAACCTCGGTAATAAAAAATAATGTATCCTAATACCGTAGACAGACGACAACTTTAATTTGCATTAAAACTCTACTAATGCAAATAAAAATGTTACCCTCACAGACGACAGTTTCTGCATTTATAGCGTAGACAGACGACAGCCTTAGTTTGCTTGTGAACTATTTTTATTTGATTTTATACCTATAGAAATGAGAGGTTTGTAACTTTGCTTACTTTCTATCCAATTTAATTACCAATAGTAAATAATTAGGAAAAAATTCACTGGTTTTATGTGATGTTGCCATATTAAAAAATCTTAATGCAGTATAAATTCCATTTTGTTTTGTGTATTTACATTGGAGATAATGCGCAAGTTAATTTGAATTAACTTAATTAACGCATAATAACGCCGCCGTCTGTCTACAGTATAAAACTGGTATTCTTATGAGAATTAACATCCGTTAAGGAATATATTTAGCACTAGCGTAAGTGAACCCGTTTTCGACCCCCACTATATATCTATTTAATTCAAAATCTAATATAATAAGATTATAGTAAATACATATCTGTGGACTTTTGACAAAACGTCTTCTTTCTAAATCAACAACTTTTCAGTAGAGCCAAAAAACAGTTAAAAAGGCTAATAGAAGTTAATGCTTAGAAAATTAAAGAAATTTTGAGCTGTTATTTTGAGGATGTTATGCACAAACACTTAACGAACATTATACGACCTTTTTTTTCCTTCTAGAAGCATTAGTTTTCTTTAAAACGACAAAAAATTAATTTAAGACTTTTTGTTAAATAGATTTTAAATAAAAAAATTAGCTTCCACCATATAAGTCGTTTTGTCAAAATTTTTTTGATCAAATTTGAAAATTATTTTAGTCGCTTAAGTCAAGACAAGTTGTTTTGTTAAAATGGAATATGAAAAAAAAGGATGAAAGAAGTTGATCTGGAAAATATATTTCGGTTTTATTAAAAAAAATGCTTTTATTTTTCTTTACAATATGCAAATAATTAAAAAAATATTAATAAAAATTAAATAAAATTTTTAATAGACATTCAATTTTTTAAATTATTCTTAATTCTCTGAAAGAAGTCGTTTTGTCAAATTGAAATTGGGGGAGAGTCTGAAAGAGGTCGATTAGTCAACTGCATATCTTGCGTTCCAAAGGTCGTAGAAATACGGGGATTAGACCAAAAGATGGACAAGGAAATTCTATATATACTATAAAAATATTGGAAAATTGTCTTATTTCGAGAGAAGACGTTTTTTCAAAATTCCACAGATATGTTTCTTTCGATTCTAATTCCTACCAGTTCTTTTGTGTTAAATTATATTTATTTTCAACTATTTGTTGGATTTTTTAAATTCAGCATATTTTTCAGTGCAACCATTGCATCATCGAGTAATCGAGATGTACATATATCGAGAATTACATATATTTTTCTTAAAAAAAAATTATTGAACAATTTAATATCCAGGAATATCCAGTGCTCAGGCTCTTTAAGTTAAAACAAAAACTTCATTCACTAATTAAAAATGAGATAATAAAAGTTATCGATTATGTGTAAAGTATTGTATTAATGGTTTAACACAAATTGAAAGGTTTAATTCCTTAAGGATTTATCAGTTTTTTTTTTTCTCACTACTATAGACATTGGTTTTAATAATAAGCCCCTTAAGTTATTGTTTAGCCATTCTTTAAACCTTAGATATTGCAAAACAAAACTTGTGACAGTAACACTTTACTATACAAAACATCCATGAATTTTGCCATCGCGACATCACAAATATTGGAACAACGTTGTTTTCTATATCACTCTTGCTTTAAAACATTATTAAATCTGAGAAAAAAAAAACTGTCATTCACAATCGCCTACAAATTTACCCTTTTTAAGGTTACTATGTAATTTTGTTAGCCTTAAGGCGCACTTTAACTACATATATTGCATTTGTACTCCAAGAATGTCTCAGGTTTGATAACTCTTTTATTTAAAATGGCACAAAACCAGCTGGAAAAAAACTCTTTTATATTAATAAGCATTGAAACATTATTTTCGAATGCAAACAAATGCTGCAGGCACTGAAAGCGTGATTAGATTTTTCGTATCTAAAAATTGTGTACATTTCACCAGCTCATTCTCCTGAGACACCTTTTTACTCCAAACTTCCAATATCGTTACATGGATTTTATAAAAATTTCTGGTGCCATGATTTTCCTTTTCTTAACGATTTAATCGTTTGATTTCAAGTGTAAGCTGCATATCATTTTATTGGTTTGCAATGGTATAATTTTTTCTGTTTCATAAAATTAAACAGATTATCTATTTAAAAAAATTAAAAAAAAATCATAAAGACCCAGTAAAAATATTTCATACTTTGGGAAGCTCAAAGGAAGCTCAACGATTAATGATTTAGACTAAATAAAGGAAATAATTTTATACCATTGATATGATTTTTAAATTATTGTAAAGAAAACTAAATTAACTGATTTGAATTATTCCTTACATTAAAACAGTTTGTGGATAATATTTAATAAAAAAAATTATACAGCTTAATCTATACCTTTACGTGAAAGTAAATTGTAATTCAGGAACTGCTTCGAAGCAGGAAATCGCCATATAAAATCATGCTTTCCATAAGCTTTGTAAGAGGTAATTAAGGTTCTGTCCCTTACAAAACTATTTAAAACTAAAGTAAGTACAATTCTTTGCTGAGAACGTACGTACTGTTTAAAGTTTATGCAAAAATTTACAAAAGGGTAAGAATTATGTGCTCCTACATCTGCATTAAAAATAATAGCTCTGTAAACACAAAAAGCCACTGAGTTATCAAGTATTTCTAAAATTATTCAAAAAATATTTTAAGCTTATAAATCAAGTCTTATATTTAAAGTGCAAAACTTGAATAATTATAGTCTACTTTAGGGCTTATTTATCTGGAAATTACCATTTTATGGCCAACATCTTTAAATGCTTTGGTAGTATTCATTAATTTGTACTTAATTTGTTAAAAAACTTTGATAACTGACCTCTTCTGTTTGTATTGAAACACAAACAAATGGCCTTCACTCTTTTAGGCCAATTTAAAGGTTACAATAGCTTAACAACAGTTCAATGACATACAATGTCAGAAAATATGCACACACAAAAACTCAGACAAAGGAAATTGATGTGTTAAAAAAAATAAAAGAGTAAAGTCTCCAATAAATTGGCAGCAGCTAAAAATGGCAAAAAGTTTATAGAGAACCATATAAAATTTGAACTAAAAAAAGAGATGAAAACAATATTTAGCATGTTAGTGATGAAGATTTACACTTAAGGATTTTTTTGTTAATTCTTTGTTTTTAGATCTAAGGCTCATTTAAGCTTATTTTTAATAAGAATTATTTTTTTTTTCGTTTTTGTCCTTGTCTATGGAACCACTTATTTTAGTATAAAACTTTTCTTTTTATTTTTTTATTATAAATTATTTAAAAATACTGGGTTTTTATCGCAATAAAACACTTTACATTTATTTATATAAAAAAGAAAAATTAAAAAATATCAAAACTATTGTACATACTTCATTATATAATAAACAATATAATATTTATTTAATAAAAAAAATTCACAAATTGGCTGGAATGTCTCAATTAATTCAAATCTTTTTCATAAAATTAAAAAAACACAATTAAAGGATTCACCCAAAACTGTACACCATTTTGAACCATTTACATACGCAGGACCTACATTCTGCGATCATTGCGGTTCCTTATTATATGGCATTTATCATCAAGGTCTAAAATGTTCAGGTAACAAATTTAAACTACAAAAACAAAAAACAAAAATCTTACGATTTTTTTCAAAAAATGTTACGCTAAAAGAACCTTTCCACTCTTTCTCTAATTCTCTAACTCTGTCTTCTAACTCTTTTACAAAAATACTCCTACTCAAGTAGATCCAAAGCTTAAGCTCTACTCTATATAATAGAATTGAAAAAAAATGTTTTCTTAAAATAAAATTTCTTCTTTACAATACAAAATAATTGGTACGAATGTTTATGTGGCGTAAATGGTTTTAATTGTTAAAAAAAAATATTGTAAATTATTAAATTTGTTTAAAAAAAAAGTTTTTATTTTATTTAAATGTTTTATTTTAATTTGTGTTTTTGTTTTTCTTTTTTTTTTAATTTCAATAATTGTTTATCCTTTTTTAAGCAACTGTGTATTTGTTTACCTTTTTAGTGTATTTTATTAAAACACTGTACAAGTAACTGTGCTTTTGTTTATCATTTTATTTTTCTTTTTCTTTTGTTCTCTCGCTCACTCTTTCTCTCTCTCTCAGTTGCTTTTAACAATTATTATAAGCTACTGATTTCTATTATGATTTGTGTAACTCATTGCTTATAATTTTGTACATTTAAATGTAAAAGTATGTGTGTGTGCCTAAGCACAAAATGCTTTTTATTTATATGTTCATACTCGTATAATTAAAAACTGTAAAAATGTCCATAAGTAAGTATTTTTTTATACGTGTTGCCCTACGTGAGCGAGTGTGTATGTATGTGTGAGAGAGTATACATCAGTCTATATATTATAGGTTTTAGAAAATGCTTCAAAAAGGGTATAAAATGAAATTAAGTTTTAAGAAAATAACTCGAAATAAATTTAATGAAAAAAGATTTTTTGGTAAATAATCAAAATATATTATTTATGATTAAATAGAAAATTAAAAAGAGTTATTCAAATGTCTTTTATGCAGCAATTTATTGTGCAGTAACAATTTTTAATTTCAAGTAAAAGGAATAAAATTTCTATTGAAGTGGTGTTTCAATATTCTTCCGTTGTGTTATTTTCCAGACCGACCAGAGTCGTTGATAGAATTCTAGCACAGAAACCAGTACCTCTAGTCCACAGGGACTAGATATAGTTATACAACTTATGTCTTAATAGATGAAATATTTTTGAATCCTCATGTTTTCGATAGGTTTTTGTACTTAAATTTTCTTAAATTCAAATCGATTGTTGTCATATATGTACCAGCTCATATTAACTCCCCATTTTTTATGTGCTTTAAAAAAAAAAACAAACAAAAAAATTGTATATTGTCCTGTTAAAATGTACTTAGTTTAGAGTATAAGTATATTTATGTAGAAAAAAATTATATGAAATATTGTAAAATTTTTTAAATTGAGTAAGGAAAACTGTACTATAAACCTTTTTGTTTTAACACTTTTGGTATAGAAAAATAAAACAAAAATAAAAATAAATACAAAAATAAAAAGATATTTTGTCATTATACAGCCTTCCCACAATATCGAACATTTTCCTTTCTTCGCATTCACTACGAAAAACATCTGTTTTGCGTCCCAGCAACCGTCTTCAGTACGACAAATAAATTTTAACGATAACATTATATATTTCGAGGGTTATAATTTATCAATTTCGGGAATTTTTTTTAATATTTTGGTAAACTTGTTAAGCTCTTGGTTAACCAACAATGAAATCTGAACATTTTTAAATTTCTTACGTCTTAAGGCCCCACCATAATGTGCATGACTTAGCTTAAGCAAGTGTCAAAAATTAACGAAAAGTCTGTCAAAGGCATAAGTAAATTAAAGAAAACATTGAAGTGGCCATAATGTACTTCCATGAACTTAAGATAAATATAACCATTATTGCACATTTGTGCAATATTTTCTTTTTTTGCGAGTAAGTCCAATAAAAAAAGTACCTAAAATTACAGCCCTGTAATTGTTTAT
The DNA here is from genome assembly GCA_963576795.1 of Metopia argyrocephala. Lineage (NCBI taxonomy): Eukaryota > Metazoa > Arthropoda > Insecta > Diptera > Sarcophagidae > Metopia > Metopia argyrocephala. The sequence continues at coordinate 166,358,317 of OY756208.1, read as the reverse complement.
TTTATTGAATTTGCACACAAAAGGATAAAATTTGGCAAATCTTAAAATAATATATGGAAAATACGTTATCTAAATTACCTAAAACTCATGAAGTATACTCTAAATATATTATGTGCTAAGCATTTGTTCTAAAAAAATGGCTATCTTTTAATTCAGGATATTATAAACACCAATAAACAAACAAACATATCCATATGCACACATCACTTTTGCGACAGATATCTGCCATTTGTTTTCAAGCTTTATCTTTAAGATTTATGTTGAAATAATATATGCTTCTCTTGATATAAAGTCTTTTGTATTTTTTCAAATTAAATTAAAAGCTAATGTTGATCCCTCATCTATTTTAAAATTTTTTCGTTTTAATTACAATATTTTAATATTTTTATTTTAGACCAGACCGTACGGAAAATTAAGTACATTATAGTTTGTCACAAATACTTTACATATATTCGCACAGTTGCTTAAATTGACTTAAGCTGGTTCATGCATATTATAGTCGGGCCTTTAAACATAAATTCAAGAAAACAATGCATGTAAACATAGTGATACGCTCTTTGGAACAATAATAAGTGAGTTGTTTTCATTCACCGAGTCAAGTCAAGTTTTTATATGTAGTTTCCCTCAGAATATTTCCATATCATACGACTTGTTGGATAATCTAAAGTAGTGCTGACAAAGTACTGAGTACTGGGTACCGAATACTTGTATTAATTTTTGGGTACTCAATACCTAAAAGTAACTACTCAATACTTTAAGAGTTGTATTTTTTCTTTAAAGTTGCATGGGAAATTAAAATTTTAATTTCTGTCTAAAAACAGAATACTTTATGAAATTGTTTTCTGTTAAAAATAAAATCCGTTAAAAGCATTGAATAGTTTTATGTAAATAAAAGTACTCAATACTATCGAGTTATAAAAGTAAATAAAAGTAAATAAAAGTACTCAATACTATCGAGTTATGAAAGATAGCAAAATTTGACAGCACTAATCTAAACCCTTCTAGGGATGTTGTAATTCATTGGTTTGGCAAATGTGGCGAATGATGAATGTTTTATTTAATTTAAATTACTCATACGCCACTTACATAACACGCACCAAATTGAAAATAATTTAAACGCAAAGCAATTTATATAATTTCTCACATAACTGGCGTTCAGAAAATGTTTCAACACAAGCAGTGTATTTTTTTAAGTAACAAAAATAGGTTAATGGGAAGGTTTTGGTGTAGAAGGGCTAATTTCCATAATATTTCTATGCATGAAACTTTAAGAATTTTTTGCGCAAACAATTTTGTAATTTTATCTTTTTCAATAACGATATTTATTTGTTTTTCTGTTTAATTCTTTAGCTTGAAGAATAGTTTTCCACACAGTTAAAACAATTTCATTGTATTTCAAAAATAAAAGGAAAGATAGTAATAGAAGTAAATATTGAAAAACTTTTTGACAGTTTCCTAGACAGCTACAAATTGATTTCAAATGAATATATTTATTTTTCTCTGTCTCTTAGCTTATAATGAAACAAACTAAACAAGGGACACAATTTTTTCATATACTAACTTGACATACTTTTACATTTCTTTAAGGAACAAAAACAAACAAAAATAACCATATATTTAAACTAATTGAGTATTTAAAATTTATAGTTAAAGATAACATAACAAATTTCTAAACGATAAAAATAACTTTTTTCACTTTAAAACAAAGAACTCACTTTAAAGTGTTTGAAATAAAGTTACTTTATTCACAATAAAAAAATTAATTTTATAAAGTTGAATTTTTACATTTTTACATACATATTTACTTGTAGAGATTCCATTTTGAACTTTTAGCAAGTTTTAAATCGTAAATATTTATTGAAAATTTCGGTATTAATAAAGGAAATTATAAATATTTGTAAAGTTAAAAAGGGTGGTTTTAAAATAATCTTTACAAGTTTATGAGTTTATTTTTATACAAAGTAATTGATTTCAAATCATTAGAATATAAGAACAAATTCTCCATGTGATGCTTCTTTCCTATACACACAGAACATATTGGTCGGAAATTTCTCAGGGTAACAATATTTTTGTTAAGTAGAATATAAGTAAAAATTTGCATATTTTAGGGGTTTTTTTCCTTAAAGGCAAACTCAATTATTTTTAATAATTTTTCCACTTTGTTTTTCTTGATACCATTAATAAAATACATTTACAGAAGTCGGGTGGAAATGTAATGCAGTTTGTTGTTGATTCCGATAGCATTCTTCCGTTTCCCAAATCCAGTTTTTTCAAATGCTAATTCATTAATTAAGAATAATTTAAGATAGCCTGAAAATATGCAAATTTTTAACACATTATTTTGTTCATGCAATGCTAAAAAGGTAAAATAAAATATTTCTTGGTTGTCCCATGTTAGAATTGACTTAAAAAAATATGAATAAACAACTTTTTTAATTAAAAAAAAAAAAAAAATTAAATTAAAGGCACTCAGACTTTAAATAAAAAATTAAAAAGAATTTTTAAGCAACAATCGACAGCAAAAAGCATTCACAGTCTTTTTATCTTTTCTTGGTTTTCTTTTGAAATACAAATGTAAACATTTTGGCAGGCTTGTTTAAGGCTTACAGAATGATAATCTTTTTTTTTTTTACTTTAAATCTCGATTATCTTTAACGTTATTAAAATAAGGCCCAGAGAAAAAAAGAACGAGAGAGAGAACAATCATAAATGCGAATATTAAAAGCAAATAAATTTAAAATTGTAGGCTGCTTGTCATACCAGTAATTATATTGTCTTTTAGCACCACCTATCTCTCTCTCTTCTTATGGCTCGTTACAAGACCCATTATTTATTTCAAACAACAACAACATTGACATCAACTGCAAAATGAACAAATCCATGAGCAATTTCATGAACATTTTTTAAGGTTCTTCTCTGTTTCTCTGTTTTGTAGTTTTTTATGTTTGTGACTGTCAAGTGTTTTAAGTGTATATGCAAGAGGCAACTCATGCAATTTTTATTAATGTATAGCATATGTGTAGGCGTTTGTATTTTATATATTTATTGTTGGTATACCTTTTTAAATACATTTAAACTTGAACGTGATTTTTGTTTTCTTTTGTGCTTAATTTTTTTATACATCTTTTCTACTCGTTTATATTTTTCAAATCCTTGGCCTTAGACAGGGTTTTTCTTCTGTTACATTTTGAATGAGAAACTTAAGTACTAGGAAATAATAAGAAGAAGGTAAAGGACGTTTTTAATAATACAGTTTGTAAAATAAAACTAGCACAAACATTTAAAAATTATTGTGAATGCAAAAATATTTTAATTTATAAGATTATAAAACAATTATTTTTAATAGTTGCAGTAGATTATTTTATATATGTATGTAAGTATGAGGGTCAAGAGTTCGATTCATACCAGAATCTCTCAGAATGTTAACCAGAAGTATTGAAAGTTTTAATTTGTAAACGCTTAGATAGAAAGCATCACTAACCTTGGACCTTAAGCAATTTCAAAGCCTAGAAATGTCGGTATAATTTTCACAACATATATTTTTTAACCCAATTTTTTTTTTAATCCAAATGAAAGCATTGAATTAGGAAATTTTTTTGCGAAATATTAATTTCTGTAGTCGCCGTGGTCTAGTGGTTAGTGTATTGGCAACGTTGAACAAAATTCTTTACAAGCCTTCAGCAACAAGTTTACAATAGTATGCTCAAAAGCCGTATTATGTGGAAATTCATATTTTCACACACGTACTTACAAACTTAATCATAAATAACAGTAAACATAACATTTAATAACAAATACACTAAGGCTCTTCACTAACTTAGAGACAAACACCTGCTCCTTTTTTTAAAGTTTCGCTAGCAATTGATTTTCTTTCTTTTTCTTTCTCTCCCTCTTACTGTCTCTTATATTTTTTATTTCCTATAAACAACTTTACATATGACTCTTTATTTGTAAGACTTGTGAAAATAAGTGTAATTATTATTTAATAATTAGGCGCTGTGGTCTAGTGGTTAGTGTATTGGCTTACTAAGACGATAGCGCCGGGTTAAAATCTCAGCTCTGACATCTTGAAAAAAGAAATATAAAAAAATTATTTCTTTCGGCCCCTACCTCTCAGCAGTCTTCTGGCAAAAGCTCTGGGAGTAATTCATTGCCATGAAAAAGCTTCTCAATTCTGTCGTTCGGAGTCGACTTTAAACTGTAGATCCCGGTACTCATGGATAAAAATTTGCACACACAACATGAGTGCTGCGAGAAGCAAGGCCGTAACCCTGACAGAGGGTTGTAATGGCCAATTTTTAAAGAGTTTAAAGACATTCGACCACTATTGGTTGGAAAAGTAAGTAACTTGGATAATGAAAATTCTTATAGTAACGTAAATAAGAACTAAAGAGATGTATGTTTGTTAAAATTACTTTAAAAGAATTCACGTAAAAAGTATCTTGTAGGCTTTACCAGTTGGGTTAGAGTTCACTCACGAAATTATTTGAAGAATTAAATTTAATACAAAACTCAATATACAAATTTCTTATAGAAATAATGCTGTTTAAAAATATTTAAAGTATTAAGTGGACAAATCTAACATACAAAGTTATCGGTTAGAAAACAAAGGAAGTTCTTTGTTTTTTTCTCGCCTTACAAATTTAAGGAGTTTAAACTTTAAAGTTTACCCTACTGTCAAATCAAAACCATAAAAATAACTCTTAAATTATAGAAGTGATTTTTGACTATAACTAAAATTACTTATTTAGTCTGCAAAGTCTTAAAAATTGTGCAGCAGAAGTTTTTTTTTTTTTTTTTTGTTAATTCTTATATCCGATATGTTTAAGTTGTCCAGACTGCAAATCTACGTGCGGGAGTTTATGTGCTCTATCTGCCATTTTATATATCTCGAGTTAATGATGCCAGTTTAGGTTTTTGACACCAAAATTTTTAAAATCTGCAATCCGTTTTCGGCTATTTAACTCCGAAATTGGACGAGATATCCGAAAACCGATTACAGACTTGAAAAATTTGGTGTCGAAAACCTAAAGTGGCATTATTAACTCGAGATATATAGAAAATATTAAATGGGGGATAGAGCACGTAAACTCCCGCACGACGAAATGTCTTACCTATTAGTATTAAGTTAGAAAAGACAAAAATTAAACTTAAAAACTTTTCCTACGTATACTACAATTATAGTCTTATGGCCCTATTGATAGTAAATAATTTTGTTTAATAATAGGCTTAAAAACGAATTTTCATATAATTTTTTTTTATTAAACTTTTATAAACTAAAAGTATTATTATGAATAATAGGTTGTTAAAGCACTATTCATAGAGATAGAGACACATTTCGAATTTGCTGCCCAGGTGTTTAGATGGCAATGAGTCTTAACATGTCTATCAAATATTGTTTTTCTTTTTAAAAGCTCTTGTCTTTCTGACTTTCTCTTTCTGTTTATTAAACATTTTTGCTCTAATTTTTATAAAAACTAAAATCACTTTTTATACCACAATTTTGCTTCAAAAGTATGCTAAAGCATTAAACATTGTTAAACGGTATACAAAATGAAAATATTTTTATATTTTGTTTAAGCTGAGGATAATGCAAAACATAATTTCAAAAAGAAATAAAAAAAAACTTAAAATATAAAACCTGAAGATTTAAAAACAAAATGGAAGTCCTTCGCCAAAAAAAAAATAATTATTTTAAATTATGATTTTACTATCTGTGTCGCATGTTAAGGTCTAAAAGTAGTCTCTTTTAGTTTTTCATTTATTTCTTAACAAGTTAAATGATATCTGAAATTTAATAAAATAAGATTAAATATATAATTTTTAGATTTTTAAAGAGAACTCTTTAAATCATTATGTTTAATTTGATTTTGTGACAGGAATTTAAAACAGTTGTTCAAAACAATATTTTAATATTTTTGTAAAAATGCTCGTACAATACTGTACTTATCAAAAGACATTAAATTATTTATTCATATGGTTTCATATACATTGTCTTTGGAATTTGAATGGATGATTTAATTGTAAAATTTCCCACATTTGACACTAAAATTAAAATGGATTACAATGAAAAATAAAAAAAGAAACTTATTAGCAGAACTAATATAGTAATGGTGTACGTGTAAAATTCAAAGTATATTCCTTAGAAAACTTTTATTATTTGACTTTTTGTGAAAATGCCCATTCAATTTACACCTGTTGTTCAAAAAAAAAAAGGCAACTTAAACAAATACCATTAATCAGCCAGATACACACCCACTCCATTAAAAAACAAAAACTATGAAATATTGCACAAGCACATATACAGTCTTTCAAATTTAAGGCATTTCATAGGATTTCATGTTAAACAGTTGTGTTATTGTAACGAATACCACAAATTTAATTGTTTTAAATGAAAATCTGTTCCATAGGTAACATTTCCCACATTTGTGGAAAAAGTTATTGTGCTACTTTGTTCTTTTATATGAAACCCCTCATATTTGAAAATCAATCTCACAACAAATATCAATAACAAGTACACTCAATTACGGGCATACATTTTATGTCATTAAATTTTAAAGGGTACATTAACCCTTTATAGACCGAAACATGTAATCAAGGAAAGTTTTCTTTTCTTATTAAATTAACTGAAAATGTGGGCTAACGAAAGTTGTGTACAAAGTTTTGTTTTAATGTTGAGAGAGGTACCGGATTCTCTTAAAAACCGTAGGTCAACAAGGGATAAAAACCAATTTCGTTCGATTAAGTAATATGTAGATTTAATGAAGGACAAATTGTTTGAAAATGCTTTTTTAGTGCTGAAGAGTTGGAAGCTGTTATTAACAACGTTTTCGGCATGAAAAGAGCAAAAAATAGGTGCTTAGGGTTAATTTTAAGTGTTTTAAAAATTTATTTTCTTTATGTTCAAAGCAATAAATTTGCTCAACAATCAGCTGCTGAGTCTAACGAGTAGGGAGAGCAATTCCATCAAACGGAGGTAACACTTGAAAGTTAGGATTCGCTTTTAGGTGGCGTTTGTTGTAACCTACAGTAAGAAATGCTTAAAGTATAATCAATAAAAAACTGTTCAAATGTTTTTTTAATTCATACTATACTTCACATACTCTAGATAGGTATATAATATTATATAAGTAATTATATGTACGCCTAATTCTGTTTTTCGCTATAGATATGTTCCTCAGAAACTCGCATATAAAATATAGAGTATCCATATAAAAAGCATTGGTTCTACGTAAAAAACCCTTTAGCAAAATGAGAAAAATATACGTATTCATACATACTTATATAATTTGCCATTACAACCCTGTTAAAATAACCAATGACATCCCTTATAGTCTTAAATACCTCGCTGTTACGGAATTTTAAATAAACAAATTTCTATGCAAACCGTCCTAGGACAACAATACTCTCTTACATACCTATACGTGTGTCAGTGTAAAAAACCACGTATATTCTCCTTATTATTTATAAAATGGTACTTGTTAAATATTAAATAATATTTACACTTATATTCACAAGAACTTACAAATAAAGAGTCATATGTAAAATTGTGTATAGGAAGTCAAAAACCAAATATGTACGAGAGACAGTAAGAGGGAGAGAAAGAAAAAGAAAGAAAATCAATTGCTAGCGAAACTTAAAAAAAAGGAGCAGGTGTTTGTCTCTAAGTTAGTGAAGAGCTTTAGTGTGTTTGTTATTAAATGTTATGTTTACTATTGATTATGATTAAGTTTGTGTGTGCGTGTATGAAAATATGAATTACTACATAATCCCCATTCGAGCATACTATTGTAAACTTGTTGCTGAAGGCTTATAATAATTATTTCTAACTCAAATTGGTTATATTTTTCTGCAGTGTGTACATGAGGTAAAAAAAAAGCCATTCTTATTTCAACGGTTTAAATTCAAAATAATAAATTCACAATTTGTAAATAAAAACAATATGACACCAATATATCGGACACATTTTTTGTTCACTATTTTTGCGAATTTTTCTAATATATAATATTGATAATATCGACTACGAAGATAATTACTAAGGTAAACATATCGCTCATTTGCGAGAAGAGTGGCATAACTCAAAAAAAAGCGATTCTGAGATAAATGCATTTAAAGTTTTTCATTTGGCCTAACGTATAGGAAAAGTACAAGACACTTTTGGTCGCCACTCAGTGAAAAAAGAGATAAAAATATAAATTTTAGAAATGTTTTACATTACAGTTCGTCCCGCAAATGAGCGATATGTAAACTTTAAGTATAGAAATATCAAAAACCTTCATTAAAGGTAGGCGCTTATGTTTCTCTTAATTCCAATCTAGGCATTCTTCTAAAACTTATAGCAATATTTCAAAAATGGGTGTAACTACCAAATTAAGTGATTGATGCTATTTAAAAACCAAACAGATAGACAATGACTTTGTTCTCGGTTAAAAATTAAACCTATCTTTTGTACTATAATGAGTTTAGAAGATTTATATATTTTACCTTTTCTGTCATACACTCAGAAGATAAATTATATACTGACAGACAAATCTAATATACTTTGCAAAAAATTTAAATGTTATAATTGATTAAAGATAATTTTCTTCATTGATTTTATCAGAATTAAAAGTTAAAAATTTGGTTATTTTTATTCCATTTCGGTTACATTTTTGTTGAAATTTGGTTATAAAAAATTAAAAGTTGTGGCAACCCTGATTTTGTTATAGAGTGTTTTTTGTGTCCTTTTTTTCTCTCTTAGTTTATGTTATTTATAGGCATATTATATGAATGTGCTTTATATGGTCAACAGGTTATTTTAAGGATTTTTGATTTTATTATTTTTAAATGTGATTTAAGCACGTAATCAATTAATAAAAATTGTTTTTTTTTTATATCAAGTTACTAGCGTCCTGGATTTAAATTTGTTTATTTTAAATCCTTGTTTTTTTTAACATGTAAGTAGTTGTTTTTATTAAAACTTAAAATAAAAATTAAAAACTGTACTTTACATATTGCTGAACAATTTTAATATCCGAACGATGGATTCTATGTGCCACGATCTTAATGGCTTTTACTGGAGAAATTTTTGCTTATAAGAATTTGAAAGATAAATAAAAAACAGATGATTGAGAAACATTTGTATGAAAAACAGAACATTTGTGGGAATGTATGAAAAATTTCTTTTTAGTTAAAAAAAATATTTTCATATGGCTGTTGTACATCACTTTTTTATGAAAAAATATTCATCACTATAAATGGTTTTCTTGAAAAATTCATTTTTTTCGTTGAATGTTTCAAACAGCCAACTCACCAACCTTTGAAGAAAACAATGTTAGTGTATAGTTCCATAGTTAAAATTTCCCAACTGTTTACTAAATAAGTGTCAAGGGATGAAAGCTCAGTTCATGACATTTCATCCGATAACTGGAATTTCTAGCTTTCATTGTATTTAAAGTCACGAAAAAACTGTAGTGTTTTAATTTTTTTTTTTTTTATATTTTTTATTTTAGTTATAAGTTCTATTATGTAACCGCACATATTGTGCGTATTATATGGTAGAAGAATATTGAGTAACTGCTTTATCAAATAGGAATTTCGAGTATTAGAAGCCCGAGAAGAATTTGAATTTTTTTGTAAGTGACCGCGGAATGCTCCATATGAATATGAATATATTCCATGTATATTGTACAGGTTAACCAAAATTATTTTTTTTATGGTTAGGGTGTATAATAATCTTCTATGTCCGTGTACTTATATGTATGTATATATCTTTTTCTCATAAATTGGATCGTTTTTCCGGAACCAAAAAAAATATATTGGGAAAAAGAGAAGAATAGTTTTTTTTTTTTTTTGTAAAAAAATAATACTAATGCTGTGTAATCATAACAAATAAAACAGTTTTAAAATGTGTTTCAAATCAAATATTTCATACAATAATTCCAATTTTTTCACTTATGTTTTATGTATAAGTCCATTTACTCTTGAAAGAGAACAAAATCAAAATTTTTATTTTATTTTAAAAACAATTCACAGTGTTTGTCTTCAATCAACAAAAAAAAAGTTACAAAAATCATTAATGTTTTTAATTTTTCGACAAAATTTAAATTAGAAGAAAAATTACATATTCTTAAGTATTTAAAATTATTTTGCCGGTTTTTAAATTTTGTTTGTAGTTTTTGTTTTTTTTTTTTATTAAAAAATTAAAAAAAAAGAATTAAAAAACAAACAAAAAACCAAGCGAAAAAGTCTGTTAATTTTCCATTAGTTTTCTCAACTTATCCATAGGCCCATCAGCTGCCACACAAATGGCAGAACGTAACATTCGTAACACCGATGTTTTGTGATCACTGTGGTTCTCTATTGCATGGCATAACACATAAGGGTCTAAAATGTAAAGGTAAATGTCTCATATGTACTTAATGTATGTTATTGTTACTCTGTGTCTCTAACTTACAATCACTTACATATAAAAATGATCATTATAAGGCGTAAAGGAATATTGTAACGTTTTCTTTTATAGAAAGTAAGCACTACCCCCATATAACAAAAAACAAAAAACAGTTAACAGTGTTGTTAAGTAAAATTCATACACAATAAATTATAAGCGTGTCTGCGTGTATGCGTGTATGGGTGTGAGGTGTACAAAAATTATAATGTTATTGAGCGTGACTAAAAGTTTGAGTAATTGCGTGTGATTGTATGAGACCATTTTTAAAAGTGTACTAGTGTAGAGATTGTTTTTATTATAATTTTTTTATTATAATTTTCATTGTTTTTATAGCAAGAAAACTAAATTGAGAGCAAAATAAAGGGTGTTCTTTTAGAGTAAAAAAATTTTAGATTATAACAAAGTGAGAAAAAATATTTTTAATTATAATTAAACTCGCTTTAGTGGACACAACTCGTCGTGCGGGAGTTTATGTGCTCTATCCGCCATTTCATATTTTTTATATAAGTATATCGAGTTAGTGATGCCACTTTAGGTGTTTGACACCAAAATTTTTAAAATCTGTTTTCGGCTATTTAACTCAGTAACTGGACGAGATAACCGAAAACCGCTTGCAGACTTAAAATATTTGGGGTCGAAAACCTAAAGTGGCATCATTAACTTGAGATATATAAAAAATATGAAATGGTGTATAGAGCACATAAACTCCCGTACGACGAATTAACTACTCAAAGAGTATAAATATGAAATTCGTGTTGTGATTCATAGCGTACTTTACCCACATTTCTCGCCGCATTTTCAATCGTATTCAGCCAATTATTTGTTGAGTGTTAAATTATTAATTAATCCAATGACATTCGTAGCCAGTTAGTTAACAGGGCCATTGCTTAAAATTATTCGTTTATCAAAACTAGTTACTCGTAATTGTGGATCATGTATGTATAATGTGGCTGCTGTTCAAACCACGGTGAACACACTTAATGTCAAATAATTCAAGTACTCAAAACCGCCGCTCACAGTTGACAACCATATTATTTTCAAAACTAACTATTCCGTTAATGCTGTTTATGGCTTATTTATACTCCAAATGCGGTAATTTTAAATATTTACAAAATCATAAATAAGCTTTAAAGTTCACAAATTCTCGCTTATAAATCAAGATTCTTTCAAAATTCTTAGCATTTTCTAAAATTGACTTCAAATTGTGTGATGAGAGTTTTTTTCAATACATTGGTTGTACCGTGCGCACTGTTTGACATCTTAGGGAAAGTAAATTTTTATTAAACTTAAAAGTGGTTCGTTTAAGAAATAGCTTTTGACTCGATTGCTAAACAAAACAGAATTGCCTATTTAAAGTTTTGAACCTCTAAATAAAACACCCTTTATATAAAAAAAAACTGGCTTAATGGTGGGTATACATATGTATGTAATAAAAATCATTTCAAACTTAAATATTTTCAATAATAACTGCTGCTCTTTATGCTCCATTACTGACGGTTATTTTTTTTATTCTACTCACAAGTTGTAATATATGTATGAATGTATGTGTGGGTGGTGGTTTTTTCAAACTGTTATTCCTGTTAGTGGTTTGTTTGTTTTGCTGAATACCTTTAAGCTCTATGTTAAAATAAAAAAAGAGAGAAATAGTATAATAACAGGTATACGGTAATAGAGAACCTGTTATTATACTTATTTAACATTTTGGTTTTATATTTTTATGACAACAATTATTATTATTATATTGAATGTATAGTGGTTGTTGGTTTATTTTTATGTCTAAAGTAATTGTGGTATTGTAGTATGGGTTGTATTTGTTTACATATTTTGCGTATTTGTATAAGTAAATTATTATGTATGGCATGGCATCATTTAACATTATTTACATTTTTTTATAATTTAATGATCATTATGAAACCTGTTATATTTTCTTTCTGTTATTAGCATAATGAGTTCTTTATTGTTGTTTACTTTCTTGCATGCTAATGAAAGCTTTTTGTATGCTGTTGTATGTTATTGTTGTAAAAAGAGTGTAAGTGTTTAAGTCCTTAATAAAGGATTTTAATGTATGTACATATGTATGTATATCAAGTACACAGGTAAGTGTTATTATGGCAAATTTAAATTTTAAACATTTGAAGCGATGAGTTTTCGAAAAGGCAATAATGTTGAAAAAATAAAATTATTTAATAACAAATTATGGGCAAATATGAATTAGCCAACTTCCTTCTTTGGTAAAAGAAGTATATATTGTCCTATGTTTCTCAATCAGAGAACCACTCATCTAATTTACAACCAATGTATGAGTTGGAGAAGTCTACTTTCAATGAAGGTTTAAACAAAAACTGCCTGCCAAACCTAATTTAACAAGAAACTACTTAAGCTAAAATAAATTTATAGGTTATGAAAAAGGGGCGTGGCAAATAAATAAAAGCTAAATAACTCAATTAATAATAATTAGAAATGCAGACAATAATTAGGAAAATAAGGTGTGCGTCACTATAAACTGTAACACATAAAAAGTCAAATAAAAACTGACTGGAGTAAGCTAGAGTTAAAAATAAAACAGTTTTATTTTGCATTTTTATTACAGATTTATATTCTGTATTATTTTATTTAAAAATTAATTTAATTTTATAAAATTTTTTATTTTATTCATTATGCCATCCATAAGCAATGTTATAGTGTTTTCGGTGATTTTTTTGGTACCAGCTGTCCATTTATATCGAAAACTAGTTATGGTTTTGGGAACAGATGTACTCTTCTTTAGTTCTCTTTTGACCAGAGCCCAAAATCTTTCAATAGGCCGCAGCTCTGGGCAGTTTGGTGGGTTAGCCTCTTTTGGAACAAAAATAACATTATTTTTATTATATCAGTCTATTGCGCTTTTACTGTAGTGACATGTTGCCAAATCTGGCCAGAAGAATGTTGATATGTTGTGCTGTCTTAGAAATGGAAGCAACCTCTTTTGAAGACACTCTTTGATATAAATATCTGAGTTTATTGATCCCAATGTAACAAACGATGCACTTCTGTTGCCGCAGCTACAAATAGCCTGCCAAACTAGGAACTTTTTGGGAAATTTTGATAGTTTTTTAGTTCCGAACTCTTCAGAAACATTGCCTCTACTATCCGCTACATAAAACTCTTGGCCAGGAAGCTGCGCAAAGTCTGCAAAAACGTAAGTTTCATCATCCATTACACAACATTCGAACTTTTGAAAAAATTCTTTTTTGAGGAGTTTTGCTCTTTTTTTTGCTTCAATATTCTTCTTAGCATTTCTATCCGGAACTTTTTGGACTTTAAATGTTTTAAAGCCAGCTTTAGCTTTAACTCGGTGCACAAAACTTTCCGAACATTGCACGCGCCGGGCCACTTCGCGACCAGAAATGTTTGGAAGAGCCAGCAAAATCTTCTCAACCTTTTTGGCTTTCGCGTCGTTCGTTACCAGTTTTGCTTTACCTGTTCCAGGCTTTCTTTCAATTTTTAGGTCTTTGTTGAACTTTTTGACCACTCTGGAAACACATTGCCTGGTCACGTGGACTTCCCTAGCAACTTTTGTATAACTCCAATATGGTTTTTTTGAATTATTTGAATAATTTTTGTATGCACTTGTCTTTGATTATCCATTGTGAACTAACTAACAAGTCAAATTTGACAAACTGATACATTTTAAAATCTGACACATTTTTCAAAGATATTGTGATTAAGAAAAATAATTTTGATTAAAGGTGAAAAAAGTTATTAATAAAAATGGGTGTTACACTTTATAGTGACGCACACCTTACTTAATTTGGAAAATACATATATCAGTGAAATTTGCCACATTTATGAATTTATTAATGTAAAAACTTTATAGGCTACTAAGAATAGATCTTGTAGAAGGGGGCGTGGCTAATAAGTTAAAACTAAATAACTCGGTAAATTAAGTAAGCAAAGATCAACATCTGCGGGGTAAAAAACCGTCGAAAAATGTCTACGAATAAGCGTTATATGCTAAGTTTGGTGATGGCATGTTTTATCGGAATACAGGATTATTTTAGTTACTTTTTAGAAGCATAGAATTTTAACGATTTCTCTCCATCCTTAACTTTTTTTGTTTTTTTGTTTTTTTTTTGTTTTGCTGAATTTTGCTACTTCTAAAGCATCTACAACGATATCCACTACGCCAATTTTCTAGTGCCGACATCGACGTCAACTTACATGTGAGTTTTTTGAGATAAAGGTAGATTTCTATACTAATTTAATTTGGCCTTAAACCTTCTGGGCTTTATTTATACGGTTCACTTCGTTCTCTATCGAGCTTTCACTTAATTATTGTAATTATGTCACTCAGAAGAAAGATTAAATTTCTTTGAACTATTATTGTCGATGTGGTAATTGCCGCATATTTACAGTGCTGGTTCTTAAAGCTTTTGACTATACCTCAGCAGGTCTAATAGAAAGCAGGCATATATCGCTTTTGCGTAGTCAAAGTGTTCGAGGCGACTATTTAAACGCCATAATGATTCCTCTAGCTCCTATTTCATTACTTACTTAAGTTATACAAAAATGTGCATACTTTTAGGCTTTCATCATAATGTTTGCCCGTAATGTTTTTTTTTTAATTTTTGCAAGGATAAAGAACACCATTCTATTAACTTATTTGTTGTGCTCTCAGAAAATAAAATTATATCCATTATTAAATAAATAATAAAAGAAAAACTCAGTATGCACAAAAGGACTGATTTTAAAATAAATAATAGTATTAAACCTACTATTAAAGAATCTAGATTAAATAAAAAATAAAAACACACAGTTTTTTATATACCAAAAAATAAGAGAATATGTATGCAATAGAATAATTGCAAAGCATTTGCTGTGTAAGGGATTATAGAAAAATATATTTTAGCAATGCATTTAATGAACTAAGTGACTTTAAGAAAATCTATTTAAATTTAAATTAAATTTTAAAATGATGTATAACCAATTAAGTCTTAAAGTTAAAGCACATTATAAGAATGTTTACAACAATTTAACAATTTGAAGCTCCATATGATCAGACAGAAAGCATATGCAAAGCAACATTTATGAAAAACAAAAGAAAGTTTTGAAAAGGTGACATTTCCAATTATACATTTTAAAATCAAAGCGCCTGTCAAATGTGAATTGATATGAAAATGTGTCATGTTTTCCCATTGATATTTAACTAAAAAGAAAACGTTGCAAACAGCTACACAAAGCGCGTAATAAAAATGTATAAAATGAACGCTATTATATCCAATAATGGTAGTTTGGTAAAGTTTAACGGCTTAAAACCAGAGAATTTCTAACGTAATAAAATTATAAAGCAACCTGTAAAGTATGAAAAAATACTCATATTTGGAAATAATGGAACATATTTGTGTAGTTGTAATTATTTTATAGGGTCTTTAAAATTATTTCTTTAATTCATTATATAAAAATGACCGATTTCAACCACACTTATGAAGAGTGTAGATACTGAGATGTTTCGTTAAAATCCTAAATCGAAAGTTCACGGTAAATAAGCCCCAAACCGCGTTTAAGTTTTCTTTGGTTTTTGTAATATGAGAACGGTTAAGGGTAAAGTTTCTGAATTTAGTCTGAAAGACTTCATGGTCAAGATAAATCATTAGTCAGAAAGTGAACGGAACTGAACAAGTGAGCATGGTACCTCCCATATAAACCAAATATTGATTTTTGTATATCTGAAAAACGGTTAAAGTGCATTCCCCATATAAAAAAAAAAAATCTTATTTTATTTCGCTTGGCATAAATAGGCACAGGGTACGCTAGTGTTCTTTTATTATCTTGACTGCAGAGGGTATAAATTTAATCGTTTTTTTTTTTTTTTTGTATAATCTCGTTCCACTATTTTAAAAACAATTTTTTTAATACCTTTTCAAGGTTGTTTCTACTTAATTATATGGGGGTTTTTTAATATATTTTAATGCTTTTTTTCTTATTAACCTTTTGATTTTAATTTTTTAACCTTTTGAATTTTCACGAAAAATTTGGCTTGAATAAATAACATAAAGCAGCATTAACATGATGCCGTAAAAAGCATATAAAAAGATTTGAAATGACATAAAAAAACAAGGGCAACAAAAAAAAAATAGAGCAACAGAATTTTTTTAATGGTTAAAAATCTGCAGATAAATAAAGCTTTAACAATAGCAATAAAAGTATTTATTTAGACATTGAATAGAAAAACACACATACAATTAAAAACATACACATTTTAATGTTATGCTCAGACTTTCATCGCATATAAAACAAAATTTCAAGGCTACATACATACATACATATGTGTATGCCATGCATGCATACAATAGTATGTACATAGGGATATGTACACGTACACTAGTTTCAATTTTTTCTATCCCAGTTATTTTGTTTTCACGCATACATACATAGTATAGCCATACCCATATGTACATAATATAGGGTTATCCATTTCGTGGCATTAAAACCGCCAGTATAGCAAAACTGTAAGCTGCTAAATATTTTTCATCTGAAGTGTTATTTATTTAGTGAAAGATTTACGAATATGTATCGGTTAGCAACCGAAAAACTCGTAAAAATACCTAAAACTTCTTACAAAAGTGGTGCTTCGTTTGCAGCAATACGGGGTGATTATGATCATAACCGGCGTACTGTGAAAGGAATTTTTAAGATTATATTTAAAAAAAATTAGAAGCGACTGGACACATTTAAGATGTGGATGAGCGTGTTCATCACAGAAAGAACGCACTGCCGAAAATAACGTTTCCGTCAGTGGAAATGTGGCAGGTATTCCGAATTCGTCAATTCAGAGGCGTTCTGGCTAAATATGGTGTATTTTGCATTTGAATTTGAACTTCCATCCATATCAAATCTATTTTAGAAATAAGTAAAGTCGGTTGAAAACTAACCGCAATTGCAGCAATGCGAATTATGTACTAAAGCAGCGGTGTTTCAATGTTGATTTTTTTAACAAAATTTCCTTTTGCGTTAAAGCCTATATCTCACTTGGTGCACACAGGGCTTTGGGAATTACAGTTGAATGTAGAAAAGCTATTCTATTTATAAAAAGTGGTTGTTATTATACGTTATTATACGTCTAAAGAGTCATTAGTCACTATTATTCGAAAATGATACTTATGAAACTGTTACACTCTATTCAAAGTGTTATGATAACGAACATTTGTTGACCTGCAGTTAAAGACTACGAACTGAACAATAGGTCATAAGCCATATGTAGTGCCATCCCTATTATAGCATTTAATAATACTTTAAAGTGCAACTCTTCCTATTGTATAACACTTAAAATTATGATAAAAATGTATAACAGTATGTGTACAATAAAAAAGGAATAAATAAAGATCTCGCAGTCGTCGAGTGTAAGTCAAAAAGTAAAGATTGTCTTGTCTTATTTGGACGGCTCGTACAAACACAACACGATCTATTTCGGCGGTCGCATTATTTCTCGATTTAGTGATGTCAATTAGCCACTAAGCCCATGCGTTTTTGTGGGCTGCGTCAAAAACGTGTCGAGATTCGTCAAATTATCTCTGAGAAAATTGCCTCAGAAGCGGTCACTTAAAAATAATTGCATTTAGTACATGATGGCAGGGTCCAGGCATTATATTGAAGAAAAAGTTTCAAAGACATCAGGTATTTATATACGAAACCGAAAATGGATAACCCTGTACATATATCAATACAAATACAATCAAGAAACTCTTTATTTAAAAGGTTTGTGATTTGTTTAGCTGCTTATGATGAATATGACATTACTGATGCTTATATTTATCGTTGTTGTTGCCGTTCCTGCTGCTACGGTTGCTATTTGTTTTCCCCTTCTATTGTATTCAGTTTCCTACATAGTTTGTTCATAAATGTCATATTTTTTTCTATGCAAAAGTGAATATATCGCACCCTAAATACAAACCGGGTACAACTTAAAATACTTAAATTTTCAGGACAGATATAAAACTGTTTATGTAAAAATGATTGTAATATTTAAAGAAAATATTGCAATTGAAATTGAAAATTCAATATTGAAATTTTTTCATAATGGACCAATATTTTCTTTAAATATTACAATCATTTTTACATACTATGTCCGTCCTGAAAATCTAAGTATTTTGGGTTGTGCCCCTTTTGTATTTAGGGTGCGATATGTATTTGTGAGTTTTGAATATCATTATAAAAAAATATTTTTTTTTTTGGAAAATGTGTATGCATGTGTAACATGTTGGGACTAAGTTATGCATAAATAATCTACAAGAGAGAAAATGTTATTTCTATGCTCATATACGTATGTATACTTGCCAGAAAAACTATTCGTGCTCTTCAATATTCAGTTTTTTTTTATCAATTTTAAAAAATTTAATGAAATACAGAATGATTAACTAATTTAACAATGGGACAGATTCCTTTATTTTTGGCATGTTTTCCAAGTTTTGAGGTTTTATAAAAAATTTTCTTAGGAGAAAAATGTTGTGTGGAAACGTTTTGCAGCATTTCATTTCATAAGTATAAGAAAAATTATTACATTTTAGTCAAAGATCTTCTTTTACGTACCGAATACCAAACAGGCTAATGTTTATGAGATTTAAATTGTAGGCTTAAGGTGTACGAATAGTTTTTATGGCAAGTGTACCCATACATATGTATATACCTGAAAATACTTACAAATTTATTCTCTAATGTTATAGCATATTGGTATATTATGTTATATTAGTCAATACATCAATAAATCGTGAGAAAAACATTTAGATTTGTTAGGCACGACAATAGAAAACTGTGACAATGTCAGGACCGGAAATAAACGCATGCAAAATATAAAAATGTTTCAGCTGTTGTAGAAAAATGTATAAAAAAATATTTATATAACACAAACGCTCAAAAGACATTTTAAACTTATCAAATCAAATTAGCTTTAAATTATTTTCTTTAACCAAAAATACAAAATATTTAGTATAATTTGTTTTTTTAGCTGAATGAGAAATAAATATCAAGAGTGATAATTTGGGTTTGACAGTTGAGGTGTACGAATACTTCAGTCCAAGAAGATTTTCTCCAATGCACAATGAATCGTTTAATGTCACAACAACTCTTTCAAATAATAGAAAATTACTTTAAAAACAATTAACCGATGATCATAGACCAATTCGTCCTTCTACGGTTAAAATATTCGGATCATTGAGCAAAATATTAATGCAATTATTACGATGGTCGCTTTAATTTTATTCTTCGTGATTGATACCCCACAACAATCCAACATTTCCATCTGCAAGAAAAACAGCTCCCTGACATATGCAGTCCATTCCACCAGAAACGAATGATCAGGAGTACAGCGCCACCTTCTGAGAAGATAGTAGCTAGCCTAATTAGTGAAGACGGTCACCACTCACTACCAACATCTACCGATAAAGGAGCAAATGCTGTTGATCATTCAAGGTTAAAGGTATAACACTGGCCTTTGTGTGATCAACTGATAGCAACTTGTCTCATTGATATATGGCGATCAACAAAATTTAAAAAAAATCTATTTATATCTCTTCTATATTCCAATACAATGCACTGCATAAGTATTGGTCTTAAAAAAACAAGGTAAAGAAATGTGCGAGCCGAAGCCAATATTACTGCTGCAGTGACAAGTCTTAACGGGGACGTCGCAATTTCGATTTTGATTGAGTAGAAAATTGAAGAATTGAAGCTAAATTACCATCGTTAGCGTCCGTTGAACTTTGGATTCATTGAATCGTCTGTCGGAACTGTCGGAAAATGAAAAGTTTTAACCAAAAATTGTTTTCAGTGATAAAGCTCATTACTTTGTTAAGCGGTGCTATATCAATAAGCCAAATTGTCATAATAGAGTAGAGGCAAGCCTCAAGCCGTTTCCGTATAACCATTACATATAATAAAATTGATTATTCGATGCGGTTTTAGAGTAATAAATATAAATTGCACTGACGATTAAATAACTTTAAAATTACATAAAATAAGCATAAAAATAATTAATTTTAACATTAAATTTAAATATTTTTAAATTATAACTGAATAAATATCAGAGTTGGGTTTATTGCATTGAATTTATAATGCATTATCGTTTCCACTACCACTAACCCACTTAGTATTAATGCAGCAATATTGCAGCCACCACTAAATGCAGATAGAAATAGTTAACCACTAAATAAAACCATTTTAGTGGTAGTGGAAATTTAGTGCATTAAATAAAACAAATTTAGTGGTAGTGGAAATTTATTGCATTAAATAAAAAAAATTAGTGGTAGTGGAAATTTATTGCATTAAAAAAAACAAATTTAGTGGTAGTGGAAATTTATTGCATTAAAAAAAACAAATTTAGTGGTAGTGGAAATTTATTGCATTAAAAAAAACAAATTTAGTGGTAGTGGAATTTTAGTGCATTAAATAAAATAAATTTAGTGGTAGTGGAAATTTATTGCATTAAATATAAAAATTTTAGTGGCAATGGAAATTTAATGCATTAAATATATCGATTTTAGTGGTAGTGGAAATTTAGTGCACTAATTTTGAATAATTAGTGGTAATGGAATATAACTCCATTGGCACTATAGTGGAATGGAAATTTAGTTCCACTACCTCAGTTCCACTATCGTTTTAATATACCTTCATATATGCATATAATATTATTATATACATACATAGCTTAAATCAATATCAAAATAAATTGTTGTGAATGTTATTTTCTTAATTTACTGAGTCCGCCTGTATAAAGTAAATAATTGTTGTTATTGTTTTAATAAGAATTTTAGTACTTTCAAATGTAATATATTATTCAGTTCACTGTTAATATTGCCAGCCGCTAATCATTCAGAAGTAGTGCACTAAATTTCCATTACCACTAAAATCGATTCATTTAGTGCACTAAATTTGCACTACCACTAAATTTGTTTTATTCAATGCATTAAATTTCCACTACCACTAAATTTTTTTTATTTAATGCAATACATTTCCACTACCACTAATTTTTTTATTTAATGCAATAAATTTCCACTACCACTAAATTTGTTTTTTTTTTAATGCATGAAATTTCGACTACCACTAATTTTTTTTATTTAACGCAATAAATTTCCACTACCACTAAATTTGTTTTTGTAGTGCATTAAATTTCCACTATCACTAAAATGGTTTTATTTAATGCACTAAATTTCCACTACCACTAAAATGTTTTTATTTACTGCACTAAATTTCCACTACCACTAAATATTATAGGCGATAATGCACTATTTTTTCCACTACCACTAAATTTAGTGGAAAATTAAATCTAATGCAGTAAACCCAACTCTGATAAATATGAATCCTGTGCAACATAAGAAAGTTATTGTTTTAAGGGATGGTATAAAAACCTACTTCTACTGTTGTTGAGAAAAAAAGGAAATAAAATCTATCTACTTAGGGTCTTAAGAATAATTATTAATTGGATTAAATAATAATAAAAGATATATAAATTCCTATAAAATATTAACAATTTATATTCTTATGAAAATAATTTACAAAAAAATTGTTCATTTACCCTAATAGACTTACAAATGAGAAATAAGTCTTTGTTTAACATTAAGGGTTCAGTTATAGGTGTATTTTTATATTTTCACTTGAATTAATTCAATAAATCTCTTTATTTATAAAGAAAATTTCAATACAAACACGCTTTTATTTTTCCATATAAATTTCGTTTTGTTTATTAAAACCTTAACAAAACCCGGGACATTTATCTACGAAATTCTTTAACGAAATTAAAGCAAACAAAAAATGGAATCAATAAAAGATTATTGAAAAATTTTATACCGAGAAATTGTAAAGCTTCAACACCTGCAAACACACTCTCTTTTTTATTTCTTTTCGTCCACAAAAGCCATTTAAGTTTTCAATTTATTTAAAATGAAACGTAAAATTAATGAATGAACGAATGAATTATTGAAACAAAAAAGAAAATCCCCACAAATGAAATATACTCGCACATACTTGTGACGCTTAAGCAGCAGCAACTGTTACGAACCATGAAAGATTGATGAACTGCAATAGCAACTAAAAGTATGCAACAATAAATTATTAAGAACAACAAGGAAAGAGAAGAAAAAAAAAACACTAGTTTTCCTAGCTTTAAAAATAAATACAGGATAAATTACTGAATTAAAATCCCTTGGCAAAAGCCAGTGGTTGCCAACTAACAAGCTTTATAAACACAACTCATATGTACATTCATTACTGATCAACAATTTTCAGGCCTAGCTTCTGTCCCAACACTTGTGTATGTTCAGTATGACAATTTTATTCATTAGTAACGAGACCTACAAGTATATATCACTCATTTTTAAACAATTGGGAACCTCTGCTCCAAGACCGCATTTGCTTACAATAACAAATGAACAAGTAAAAACTGCAGAGTAAGATTTAATGCACACTTCTACATTTATTTAAAAAAAATTCTAATGAATGAATTGTACATAAGAAAATAAGGGAATAATAATAATACAATAAAATCAATTTATTTTTATTTTATTTACTAAATAAAAGAAACAAAGTAGAAGCGTTAAGTTTTATTAAGAAAAAAAAAAGAAAATACTCATTAAAAACGAGCTTTTAGTTGCATTAAATTGAATAGAAAAATTAGTTTTCAGAATAACAAACTTTACTGACATAAAACATGCTATTAAATGCGCTCAAAAGAGTTGAGAAATTTTATTGAAAAAGAAAACAATAAACGGAAATGGAATAACGAAACTAAGCTTAGCTTCATATACATATTATGAATACAAAATAAGGGACTATATTTTAAACAAAAAAAAATACATTTTACAATTCTTAAGCCCCTTAATGTATGCAATTGGCTTTATAAAAAAAATCTTTATTAAAAAAATATCAGCCCTTTAGAAAGCTACGAGCAAAATTAAATACATGAAACTGAACATACCAAAGTGTATAAATCCTTTTAGGAGGCAATACTTCTGATATTTTACGGAAGTAAAAATTAAATATTAAATTAACAAGGCGTTAAAAATAGTGGTTAGAGCATTCGCACAGAAACTCAAACGACCGAGGTTCAATCCCGGCAAAGGACAAAAAATTATAAAATTAAATTTGCGGTTTTTCTAAATTATAATTTTAAAAAATAAGAGGTTCTCCCCCCCATCCACGATGTCCATCTGCAGGAAAAACCGCACCTTGACATATCCAGTCTATTCCCCCAGAAACGAATGATCAGGAGTACAGCGCTACCCTCTGGGAAGATAACAGCTAACCTGCATTTACATTCAACATCCAGATGAGGCAATTGCTCTTGATCATTCAGAGGTGAAGGTGACAGCAATTTGTCCCATTGACATTAGGCGCTTAACATCTTTACATCTATCTATATATTCAACATTCCAAACAATGAACTGCATTTAGTAGGGGTTTACCCCTGAGTATTGGTCTTAAAGAAAATATATACAAATTACCTAAATGTATGCAAGACTATTTTAAATTCAAGTAGCTTTTACAAATATAAAATGTTAAGTTAGACTAGAGAAAATTATTTTAGTAGTAAATTAATTCTAAATATAGACACAGTATACTAGTTGTCAATTAAAAATACCTAAAATTATCAACCTGTAAGAATGACAAATATTTAAAGCCACCTAAAGCTTATGTACATACTTCTATTTTAAAGCTTTACGTTATACCATAAAACAACAACCACCTGAAAGCAAAAATAAATGCAAGGAAAAATAACCATTTAAACTTCTACAAATCGTTTTGTATAGTTTTGAGCTTTAAATACTAAAATTGGTATCCTTATCGTTTTATATTTTAAAAACAATGAAAGCTGTATATGGGCAATTTCAAAAATGTTCAACATTTGTTGAAACTGAGTTCAGATGCTTATTATTTCTCCAGTTTTTCGAATTGACCAAAACGGTCAAAAGGGAATGGTAGGCCACACAAGAAAACTGGGAAATTCAAAATTTCAGACCATCAGTTCTTTATCTCTAAAAGTTATGGGCACTCAAATATTGAAAAACTCAAAAACAGGCTTGAAATTTACAAGAGTTTTTTCATATTTCATCACTTTTCTACTTTTAGTTTTACACTTCCGATGCCCACTGATATAAAATAAAGTCACTAGACTTAGTAGATATTTACACTATAAAAGTTATGCCCATACTACTATTTGGGAAAAAGTTGTACAGCGGTTCATTTTTGAAACCAAAATTTTCCGATTTTTATATTTTCGCAGTTTTTTCTATAGCGTTTTTGCGCCGTTCAAGAAAATTGCATTTCGTCAACAGTATTTAATAGATGGTGTAATTTGCTAAAATTTGCGCCATATCACGTCGATGTCAGGCTGCTAGTTGCTGAGGACGATGACCTCAAACTTTTATAGAATTGGCGTAAATTTGTAATCCTATTTAAAACTGGTTTATGTATTGCGTGATCTAAACTTCTTAGTAAATGGCACCTCAACGTCAAGAAGGCGTTAAAATATTTTGAAACGCAAAAATTTTATAAAGAAAATAAAAATTTTGCGAAATTTCATGATTTTGTTTTGCGTTTTTTGTAATTAATCCGTGGTTTAAAATCAATGTAAAGTATTGGAAATGAAGTGCGGCGGTGAACTAAAGATCATATATAAATACGGTTGAATTCGGTCCATATTTAGAGGGTACAGTGGCATTTTTCTTCAAACACATTTTGCTTTGTGACATCTGCAGTTATGTATAGATTCCGCCGCGATTAACAGCAAATGATAGGTTTTTTTAAGCTTGATAATAAAACCGAATAGGCATTAAAAAATTTTCATGATTTAAAATTTTACAGATCAAAAAAAAAAATCCTAACCTCAAAAATAATTCTTATATAATTTTTTTATTTTTTAAATTTGCAAGTTAAAACATTGTTTTTCTGTAAATTAGTTATGCGTTATATAAACACGTATTATAACAATCGGTGAAACATTCACATTTTTGCAAAAATTCGCCTTTTTTAATGTTAAGAAATTTTAATTATAATTGATATTTTTTATGTATTTTATCAGTGCATTGATGAATTTTGACTGCACTGATGAATTTGAAATGAGTTTCATGCATCCATACAGCATTAATTAAAATAAACCAATAAATTTAACTTTAAATTTTTTTTTAAGAGATTTTAACTTAAAACCTCCATAACTTTCGCGCCGTTTGCAATAAATGATTAACGCGAACTGTTTTGGTATGCTAAAATATCACCCTTCACGTGACCAAAGCGTCATTCGTGTCATCCAAAAAAAAAAAATTGGAAAAAAAAAATATCAAAATGTCGAAAATTTTTGAAATTGCCCATATACAAACATACGAGTACATTCATTCATATATGAGGTACCAGAATACTTCAAATTGTAGATCTACTGTACATACATACTTGAAAGAACAACTATAAATCTTTTATCATATAGGCAACAAGTTCATACATTCCAGTGCATAAAATAGTGGTAGCAAAATATTGCGATAAGAATAGAACCGCTAATAAATATTTGGATTTTACAGAAATCTACTATTTATTATTTCTTTATTTAATGCATAGAATTAAAAAAAAGGACTTAAAAAAACGATAAAAAATTAAATTAAAAAAAATGTCAACGAAAAACACATTTTTTTTTAAGTGTTAACTTCCCTTTAAAAAATTGCTACGATTTTCTTTTTTTTTTTTATAATTGTTCTACATGGCATTTTTATTAATTTTCAATTTAAAGAACGGAAATTAAAGCACATATGTATTTGCTTTCGTTTTTTCATGGTTTGCAAGCTATGCTGGAAAAAAATTTTTACCAAAAGCTGTTGCCTACTTAAGGCTGTTAAGCAATTAAGCATTTCTTTTTGTATGCCACGTGTACCCACAGAAAAGGTTAATTTTACGTTTCCTAACGAGAAAAACCTTAAATTTAAATTATTTTTAAAAGAAAAAAGACAACAACACTATACGACTATTAACTCATAATGTTAGCGTAATTGATTACGAAATTTAATTGAAAATTGAATTAAAATCAATTTTAATTACGCCTTTACTAGTGAGCAAAATTGATGATAAACATGGAAAATAATTACACTCGCCCATACATATGTATATGTACATATATGTATAAATGTACAAATGTATGGATTTACTCATATTTTACGTTATGCTTTGCTTAGCTATAAGCTAAACATTGTGGTATTTATATTAAATAGTAGGGTAAGACAAATTAATAAATGATAATTATATAGCATACCTTAAGGCTGAATATATTACATGCATTGACAACTAAGTGCCGGGCTACTATATTTTATTTTAACTATGCTTTGTTAATATACACATGCATACACATGTATGTATGTAGGATTGGATGTACATGACTGGCATACATTTTTAATACATACTTACATATGTATGTATGCATAACTACGTGTCTATATCCCATAATTAGTTTTTGCATTATTCGCTCTTTTGAAAAATTATTGCTTAATCATGTGATGTGTATGTGACAAAAACTACAATATATATTTTTATAAATACATACTTTTTTCATTCTATTTTTGCTATTTTGTTTTCACGTTTTATTATAAATTTTTAATTTTTATAAGTATTATAGAGTAATATGAGTTTCATAAATATTTATGCATGTTTAAAATATTTAATCAATACATTGTGGTTACAAAAAGAAAGAATATGTATATTTTACATTGTAATCGTTACAGAGAAACAATAAAAATAGGATTTATTTAATTAGTGACGTGTTGTCATACTGACAGTTTGTAAGTCAGACAATTTGTTTTTATTATATATTCCATGTATCATGAAATCTATTAATAGGATATCTGTTTACAAGACCATTTTAAATTGAAACTGCCATGTGTTGCTTTAATATTTATATGCTGCAGTTAATGTCGTTTAAATGATTAAAGCTTAATTGTTTTACACTATCAATTAAGTGATTAAGCATTAAATTAAATGAGAAAACTGTCTTTATTATAAAATTATATCTTAGCCTTAAGTTATACTACAAATTTTTAATTAACACTAATGAAAAATCAAAATAGACTGATACGAGTTAGAAATTGTATTAAAAAACAATGATAATATATTTCTATCATTTGGTGAATAGCACAGTAAAAATTTGTAAAAATACCACAATAAATACGAGAGTAATTGTTTAATTATTTCAAAATAGATGCAATTTCAGTTCTGTACAGGACTATTCGAAACCTAAACAAGTTTTTTAATACAGAAATCGGCTCCCTATATATTTATTTTAAATTCATAAAATGAAAACCGAACACTATTGTTTTTAATTACACAATACTCTGACTATCTAATAATATTTAATAACAAAAGTTTAATTTTGTTTCCTTACAAAAAGAAATAAGAATATAATTAAAGTTTATTTCTTACATATAATACATATATTCTACTATTCCCACACAAATTTTAACCACGTGTGACTTAATCTGTTAATTTTTCAAAAATAAAACAAAAGAAATATATAACTCCTATAACTAAATATGATATTAACAAAAAGATTTCAGGTAACCTTTAGAGAAAACAAAACAAAATCGGTAACAATTTTATGTCAGCCTATTAGTTAAAATCACCCAAAAGCATGCAACTATTTATTCAAATGTATAAATATACAAAACTAGAGGCCCCTGTACCTGCTTTGCCAGGCAAAATAAAATACTAAGACGCCTCCTTGTCTAATTCCACTCACTTTCTGACTGCTGATTTGCTTTGACTATGAAATCATCCAGACTAAATTCAGAAACTTTAGCTTTCACCTTTCAGTTATACTACACCGCAAGTAAAACATCTAGCACCTAAATATAGGCAATATTTAACAACAAAACTATAAAAAGTAAATCTGAACTTTCATTAAACACCGCTAATATACATACAAGCATAAATTTTTATTAATAAGTAAGTATTAACAATCATAGTAGTAATTTAATGCTGAAACTAAAATCTTCGTACCATAGCTTAGAGTATATGCTTTAATTATTTTCTCTGATTTTATTAAAAGCTGCCTGCTTATATGCTACAATATTTAATATATGTACATAGATTACATTTAACCAATCAATGCGAAATGAAATGAAAAAAAAAAACAATTTTATCTCAGTAGTACTGCCTTAAATTTGCAATTTCCGTTTCAATCTTTCCTTTAATGTTGTCGCTGTCCAAAAGCTTAAAATTCTTGAAACGAAATTTCTTGTTTTCACTCTATCAGTCAGTCCATTCATTCATTTCATACACTTCATTTAATCGTTTGCCACATAAAAGAAATATTTGTTTTTTTTTAGAAAATGAAAGGAAGAGCATAAAAATATTGAAAAAAAATTAACTTCAATATACTTCTTTCAAGCAATCGTTCTATTTGGCTTTAGACAAACCAAATTATGTAGAAAATTGTGTTGGGCTCTATTTTATTTTTGTTAAATTATATTATGCATCTTAGCTGCTTTTTTAGTTTTCTTTTTTTTTCTGATTTCTCCTTTGTACCTATTATTATAAAATACTAGTTTATGTACTATAATTCTTAAACAAAATCAATGAAATTCTTGTTCAGCCCACATACTTCAGCTACACCATCTGCTGACCAGATGACCCTCTCAACGCAGCAATATACTCGTATGTGTGGAAGTTGTGTTAAAAAGAAAAGAAAAAACGGAGTTGTTGAAAATATATAGTATGTACAATGTACATACATATGTATGTATGGGGTTTAGTTTTCATTCAAAATGAAAAAAAGAAAAATTTAATTTGTTGCCTTAAGAGAAAGAGTTTAAGGGTCATAATGATATGGCTTTATTTAGGAAGAAAATTATTATTAAAATTATATATTATTATTTTTGTCAAAAGCTTCTTAATATAATGAAGTATGCATAGTAAAAGGAATCTTTTTATATATCATAAATGGGTTTTTACATAAGATTTGAGGATTTTGTTAAGCCGTAGGAGCCTTAGGAGCCGATAGAAAAAACAAAAGTAATGCCTATATAAGAGGATTTATATATGTAATCTAATTAAACATTTTGCCTTAAAGAGAGAAGGGTCAAACATCATAATGTAACAATTTTTTTTTAGAATAAAAATTAAAACTATTATTATGATTTTTGTAAAAACTTTCTCTAGAAATAAAATTTTCATAAATCGGTTTCTGCAAACATTTTAAGGACTTTTTAAAAGCAAACATAGCCTAAAAACCAAAAGAAAGTCACTTTACTTGTTTATATAAAAATTATTACCGCCTTATTATCTTACAAATCTTTATGGCGACCCTAGCTGCTAATTCATTGCTTATGTGAGGAGAAAAATTAAAAAAAAACATGCTTTGTTGATTTTCTTAAAGCAGTGATAAATATTTAGCATTTATAGGGGTGCCTCACTAGACCAGTGAGTACTCACTAACTTTTTCGAGATTCTACTGTATATGTATATGTTGTATGTATAGTATATGTGCATATAATATTGTACTAACATATAACCAATTTAGTGAAAAAACTTGAAAAACTGGTGGATGGGAGGTATTTGGCATAGTTCAAAATCATATTCTCGTTATAGTCAATAATGTCTATCAGAATAATAGTATCACCACCATTTTATATCAAACTATCAGCAAACTATTAGCTATTAAAAGTAAAAGTCATAAAAGTATATGAAACCATCATATACCTGCTCATATTCTCCTTATATTTAGATAACACAAACATATTTCTGTATATTAGTAAATGGGAAACAATATAACAGCAGCTTAAGTCTAATTAAGATATCCTTACACATGCATGTGTAGATACTTTTTCATATTTATTTCATTATTAAAAGAGTTACATAAACCTCTAAAAAACTTTTTCGTAACATTTATTACCACCATATGTATACGTATACAAATTCAGATTATGGTGTTGCAAAATTTTATATATATTGCCTACTTCGGGGCTCTTTTTAAAAATATATAGTATATATTGCCTACTTCGAGGCTCTATTTAAGGAGAAAAATTAAAAAAAAACATGCTTTGTTGATTTTCTTAAAGCAGTGATAAATATTTAACATTTATAGGGGTGCCTCACTACACCAGTGAGTACTCACTGACTTTTTCGAGATTCTACTGTATATATGTTGTATGTATAGTATATGTACATATAATATTGTACTAACATATTACCAATTTAGTGAAAAAACTTGAAAAACTGGCGGGTGGGAGGTATTTGGCATAGTTCAAAATCATATTCTCGTTATACTCAACAATGTCTATCAGAATAATAGTATCACCACCATTTTACTTCAAACTATCAGCAAACTATCAGCTATTAAAAGTAAAAGTCATAAAGGTATATGAAACCATCATATACCTGCTCATATTCTCCTTATATTCAAATAACACAAACATATTTCTGTATATTAGTAAATGGGAAGCAAAATAACAGCAGCTTAAGTCTAATTAAGATATCTTTACACATACATGTGTAGATACTTTTTCATATTTATTTCATTATTAAAACAGTTACAAAAACCTCTAAAAAACTTTTTCGTAACACTTATTACCACCATATGTATACGTTTACAAATTCAGATTATGGTGTTGCAAAATTTTATATATATTGCCTACTTCGGGGCTCTTTTTAAAAATATATAGTATATATTGCCTACTTCGAGGCTCTATTTAAGGAGAAAAATTAAAAAAAAAACATGCTTTGTTGATTTTCTTAAAGCAGTGATAAATATTTAACATTTATAGGGGTGCCTCACTACACCAGTGAGTACTCACTGACTTTTTCGAGATTCTACTGTATATATGTTGTATGTATAGTATATGTACATATAATATTGTACTAACATATTACCAATTTAGTGAAAAAACTTGAAAAACTGGCGGGTGGGAGGTATTTGGCATAGTTCAAAATCATATTCTCGTTATACTCAACAATGTCTATCAGAATAATAGTATCACCACCATTTTACTTCAAACTATCAGCAAACTATCAGCTATTAAAAGTAAAAGTCATAAAGGTATATGAAACCATCATATACCTGCTCATATTCTCCTTATATTCAAATAACACAAACATATTTCTGTATATTAGTAAATGGGAAGCAAAATAACAGCAGCTTAAGTCTAATTAAGATATCTTTACACATACATGTGTAGATACTTTTTCATATTTATTTCATTATTAAAACAGTTACAAAAACCTCTAAAAAACTTTTTCGTAACACTTATTACCACCATATGTATACGTTTACAAATTCAGATTATGGTATTGCAAAATTTTATGTACATTGCCTACTTCGGGGCTCTATTTAAAAATATATATATATTGCCTACTTCAAGGCTCTATTTAAATAATATATTTGAGTAATTTAAACATTTAACAATAAATAAAGCGATGCAACGTTTGGGAGCAAACAAAATATTAATAGGAGCTCATTAATTAAATATAAAATTCTGTTTTCAAATTTCTAACCTTTTTATAAAATTTTATACCAAAAGCCTTTTCAGAATATTTTTTATGACTACATTAATAGAGGACTTTTTCAATGATAAATATTAAAGTGTACTTAGGATTTTTTTAAATAAATCCTATTTAATTAAATAAATTTACTTTCCTGAATATGCGAAAAAAAATGGCAAAGGTTAAATCAAATAAAAATAAACTTTATTAAGGTCAGCACGCAAAACAAAAATCAAAACATATTTTTAACTGTTGTATACTTTGAATTTGTAATAAATTCTAATGAAATTATTAAATATTAAAAAGGTAAGTAAAAGATTAATTTTGTTTTATAGAGTATTTTCCAAATATCAGGTAAGTAAATATATACAAATTAAAATTAAATTTTAAAATTTTAAATTTCTAAAAGTAGTAAAAAATGTGTTTTTTAAGGTTTAAGTGTATATGTATGTATGTGTGTCTGTATAACTGGTGTGAAAGTGTTTTTCCTTATGTACATTTCACTTAAAAACTTAACCCTTTTTCATTTCGTACTCTAAAATATTTTCTAACAGAAGTTTCCATTTAAGTGCTTTTATTTCATAACCAAAAAATTGCTACCTTTAAAAAAATTCTGTATCATTTTGTTTAGTGGTTTATTTATGCATATGAATTAAATTTTTTTTTCTTTTTATTTAATAAACATTTAAAAAAAAACCTAAATGTTTTACAAAATATAGCATGTGACATGAACGTACATGCACGTTGCAAAGAGAACGTGCCCAGCTTATGCGGATGTGATCACACTGAACGACGTGGACGCATTTTATTGGAATTAGCTGTTAAGGAAAATACTCTTACCGTGCAGAGTAAGTAGCGAAAAATTACAAAATTTATAGACTTTTTATCTATTTTCCTATTCTTTGTTTATTTATTTTTTTCTTTTTCAATTACAATTAACAAGACACACATCATAGTGTTAATAAGTGAAAATAATAAAAGAGAGAATAGAAACAGAAAAACTATAGCATACATTTTAGCTGCTAAGCTGAAAGTCGTTAAAATTTAAGTTTAATTAAATATAATGATGTCATGACGTTCACACTCTACACTTCTAGCCAATAAAAATGTAATTTATTAAGCGTAGTTACTTCTACAGTGAAGGGGGCAAATTAACCGTTTGAGTGCAGCGAAGCGCTATCGCGCTTCGCTTGTTATATGCTAAAAATGCGGAGGAGCGCGATCGCGCTTCTCTTGTCCAGCCAAGAATGCGGAGACGCGTGACCACACCGCTGTTCGTTAGTATACTTTTCGTATTAATTGAGATCAGTTGTATTTATATTTATTGCATTTATTATTAATTTCGTTTAATTGTTGTTTTTAATTATATAAAAATTAAAATAAAACACAGTGGTAAAATTTAGTAGAGCTGTGGATAATGGTACGGTAGAAAAAATGAGCCAATGTAATAAGATAGTTAGATTTCGACTTTAATTTTTTTAATTATTTTATTTAATATTTAATTACTTGTTTTATAATAATTAAAACTATTTTTATTATTTTCCAAAAAAATAATTACGCATTTCATTCCGCACTTTTAGCATATACGTAAAAAAATTCTTCCGCACTCAAACGGTTAAAGATACCTTAAGGAAAACGTACATAATTGTCATTTCAACAATTAAGCCTTTTTATTAATTTTAATATAAAATAATTGACGAAACGTTTAACTCGTAATTATAAAAAAAAATTTTATTACTTTATGTATTATTGTCACAAAATAAGTAATATAATCAATGTTTTACAGCAGACTAAACTTCGTTTGCATTCATAGAATGATTTTCTAAAGAGGGTTTTTAAGTATGTAAAAAATTTAGAGAGAAGTACACAAAAAAAAATTAAAAAATTTCTAAAATGCTTTTAAAAAAAGTCCAACATTTTAGTGGTATTTTCTCACACAATAAATATTTATATCAAATAGACTTTAACTAAGTAGTTTGCTTTAAATGAAATTTTATCTAATAACCAAAATTGGTGTGCACTTCTTTATATTTAAATTTCCAAGCAAATAACAAACACAACAAAGCCTAGGCTTATCTAATTAGAGAAGTGAGCCTAGATAGGTTAGAATACTGTTTGTGAAAATGATTGATCTCTTTAATCTCAAAAATCCATACAAAATGCCAAAGTCAATACTTAAACTTGGTGGATTGCAGTTGGATTAAAATTTGTACTTTTAGTATTCTTCTTTTATTTAAAACATGGGACAAGACTCTCAGCTGTTAAATATTTATAATCTGAAGTGTCATTTAAGGCGGGTTTAGACGGTAATAGAAGTCGTACGTAAAATCAAAGAGAAAATATTATTAAATTCCATCCGTATTTTAAAAATGAGAGTAAAGATCTTACGACAGATATTTTTTGCGTTTACAAGGTTGGTAAAATACAAAAACAAAGTAAAATAAAAACATAAAATGCACAAAATTTGATATGTCGTACAACTTGTATTGTCTAAACCCCACTTTATTAAATAAAGGGTTTACCATGGTGAAGTTACTTACAAGGTGGTGTTGCCAATGCAGCTGGTGTTTTTGGTCATACCTCTTGTGTCAAGAGTTTTTTTATATTTATGTTTTGTTTATATTTTGCTTTGCTTGTATTTGTGTTGTAGTCGCCGTGGTCTAGTAGTTAGTGTGTTGGCTTACTAAGATATGAGCCCTGGGTTGGACACCCAGCTCTGACATCTAAAAAAAAAATTCTTTCGGCGACTAACTCTCAGCAGTCTTCTGGCAAAAGCTCTGAGAGTAACTAATTGCCATAAACAAGCTTCTCGCGTCTGTCGTTCGGAGTCGACATTAAACTGTAGGTTCCGGTACTCATGGATAAAAATTGACACACACAGCATGAGTGCTGCGAGAAGCTAGGCCGTAATCCTGACACAGGGTTGTAAAGGCCAGTTATGAGAAAGGAGAAATTGTATTCGTATTTTTATTTTGGTTTTGAGACATACATATATATTGTTAAAAATACACACACACACACTTCTGACATCTGCTTTTTTAAAACAAATTCCCTGTTGTTTTTGTTTTTTTTTTGACCTGCCACCACCTTCTATAATTTCACCATGTGGTCTACTAAGAACGCTTTATATTAGTTGAAATTTACTATAAAAGTGATGATACCGACATGGTCACTTTTCGAGCTTTATGCGGTGATTATATTCGTCATAATGGACAGTTCAAGGAATGTCAAGATTATAAAGAAATTTGAAGAGACTGCTAGCCTTACAGATGTGTTCAGGATTGTGCATTATCGCAATGTATGCACTTGCAAAAATAACACTTCTGGCGCATAAACCAAACTTTTCGATTCCATGACATTCTTAGCAATTGGGTTTCTATTGTAGCTTATAATGGACCTATATATAAAATTTAACTCACGTCGTAACTAAAAACAGCTGACCATTCACAACGCTTCAAATATCCTGATTGAAGGATAGAGGAATTGGCTTTGATAGTTGATTCTCCGTAAAACATTTTTTTCGTTACGCCAACCTCAAAATTACCTTACATGGAATTAGGAGAACCTAGGAGGGATTGTTTTAAATATATTGCATTCAAAAAAGTAACCCTTGGGTACGTATTACGGTCTAGATATGTTATTGGACCATAGTTTTTCGAAAATGTCATTGTAGGAACCGTTACCGTGAATTCAGGATATGATCTCAGTATAACTGGCTTTTTTGTTTGTCTGCAATTGAAGATTATGACAAGATGGTGTCACGAGCGGCACAACAGTAACGATTTTAGTTTTATTGCATTAAAATTTTCAAGTCGCATAATTTGGCGACGTTAATTCGCACCCGAGACCATGCGATTTGACGCTGTTAAACATTTTTATGGCGATTTGCTTAATTTAATAAAATACATACTTACATATGTATTCCTTGCAACCAAATTTCTTAATTGAGCATAAGCCTATAAAGCATGCTATTTATTTTCGTAGTACATATATCATTTTAGACATGTAGCATGTATATTTCTCACACATAGACATACGAGTATATCATATTTATCAGTTAATTTCCAATATATACGAGTATATAGTAAAACACTAAAGGGTTTATTACATGAAATGTGTTCAAAAATACTTTTCATAGTTTTACTGCAGAATTGTGTTGTGCCTGTTTGCATACCCTTTAGAAGAAAAACGAGTGCCATAAAATTTATACTCTGGGGATTAAACATAAAAGCAACAAATTGAAAGTTTTATTGTATATGAAAGAAAATACATTTTTTTATTGCAAATCTCTATAGATGTTTTTATCTCTTTACTTTGTAAATAAAAAACAAAAAAAGATAAACTTTTTTTTTGTCTACAAAATGGTTTAAATTTCTGTATTGTTTTTCTTTTTCTTTTTTCTATTTCATTTATTCTCTGTTTATATTTGCTGTTAACAGTCAAAGAAGGTCGTAATCTCATTCCAATGGATCCTAATGGTTTAAGTGATCCATATGTTAAAGTCAAACTAATACCCGATGAGCATGATAAAGGCAAAAAGAAAACACGCACTATAAAGGCATCATTGAATCCCATATGGAATGAAACAATAACATAGTAAGTACAGTTTTTACTACATATTTTTAATATACATATAAATATGTTCATACTTATATATAGAGTTCAGTTTAATCAAAAATTGGCTTTAGTTAGGATATCTGATATTTACTCTTACGTTTAATTGCGCTTCTAGATCTATTCTGTAATGACCAAGGCATATAGAATCTATCATTAGTCATACGTTAACTTTTTCAACTGACAGCTAAGTTAAAATACATGCTTTCTTACTAGCGAGCATTGTTATTACCAATATGTCGCCGTCATTGCAAAGTACAAAGTTAATCAATTTTGAACGTACGTTGTGTACAATCACAGCTACTGTTCTCATTTTGTTGTGTTCTTTCCAAAAATTAAAGGAAAAATATAAATAATAAAAATTATATAAGTAAATAAAATAAAAAATGTAAAATAAATTAATCGAGGCTGTACAAATGTAAATATATATTTAGAAAAAAATTATTTTGCAAAAACACATAAGAAAAAAAACATGATATCAACATACTATGATTTAATATCCACCATCATCTGTTGAGAAAGTCAACGTATGAAGGATCCTATGTGTCTCGACCTTAAAAAAAATCGTTTATAACCGTCTAGATATTTATATTGAAAGTAAAAATAAACGAAATTTGTTTTTATTTTAAATATAAATGTTTAAAAATGCTGAAAAGTTATTTTTACAGGAACGAAAGAAATTATACCGCGGTAAGACTTAGTTTTCGAGAAATGGGCCTATAAGATCCAACTATTTACCCGACTAAGTTTTGGAATTTTTTACCTGTTACTTCATTATAATCTGGGTGTATATTGTACGCCAGATTTTAGTCTAACTGTTTAAATCTAGATTCACGCTAGTCTAAGTCTAGTTTATATCTACTTCAAATTCTGGACTAGTTAGTATAGTTCTACCTAGACTAATCTGATTCGATTTCCAGTCTTACTTTAGTTTGTTTCTGTTTTAAACCTACACTAAGTATAGCTTGAATACAGTCTCATTCTAACCAAGCTTAAGTGTAATTCATACCTTATCTGACGAGTTGTATTGGTGTACTAGAAATACATTTTAGCCTAAAGTCCGGTCTGTCTGCTTAAGTCTAGTTTAATTCTAGTCTTAATCTAATCTGAGTGATTTCTATTTCAGTTTCTAGTCTAGTTTTATTTTTTTTTTTCAATACAGCCTTAATCTAGTTCTAGTCAATCCTAAGTATCCAAGTAGGAAAATAAACAAAACTGAACGTTTGATCTCATTTTACTTTGTTCTTTACAATGAGTAAAATAAAAACAAAACAGAAACAGTGAGAACGATTGTCCCATTTAATTTTGTACATTGTTTTTGTTTTGAGCACAACAAATGCACTAACTCAAATGTGCGTAGGTACAACAAAAAATGAATGAGAAGAAAAAGAAAAGAAGATGAGAAAAAAGAGTAAATTATACGAATGTAACGGAACGACAAAGCAAATACAAGAGCGAAAAGCTAATTGTTTCATTTGCGCTCTTTCTCATTTAGAAAGTATTTGTTTTGGTTTTGCTCATGTACAACATCTATAAAAAAAATTTGAGAAGTTTATGACTTTGTGGTAACGTTTGCGAAATATTTTGTTTGTTTGCCCACTCTGCTAAGTATAGTCCAAATCTTATCTGAGTAGTTTTATATCGGTCTTAAGGCCGTATCAGATAAAACTTCTTGCTTTGCGTGACGTTTAAATTTTTGACAAAAAAGCATAAAATAAAAGGTATGTGAGACAATAAAAACTTGAAAAGTAACGTTGTTTTTTATCTTCTTTTTTAATGCTCTCAATAATTCCCAACATAAATTTACTTTTATATTTTTCAAAAACAAAACTTTAAAGCGTAACTAAGCATAAAAAACTTAAAACTACAAATTTTCAAAAATATTGAGAGAAAACAGCAGATTGTCAAAGATGAAAGTTGCCTAACTTTTTACTTTACGTTGCATTAAAAGAACTTTATGCGACAGTGGGCATATAAGCATTTACATTTTATCTTAAATATCCAAGTGAATTTGTAACGCAACCAGAAATAGAAGTTTTATTTGACTTGAAAGAGAGTCTAAGCCAAGCTTCATTCTATTTTCTGTCTTTTGTAAGTCTGATTTCTTAATTTTATCTTAAATTAAGTTTATACTTAGCCTAATAAAAGGACTTTTACTAACACCTGTGTAAGTGTATTCAAAATTAGTCTATATTTATAGGAAAACTTTTACGGCCGTATTTATAATTAATAATTTTTGGTTATAACAGGCTTATAAAACGAATTTTCGTATCAAACGTATTTCATAAACCTTTTATAAACCAACAATATTGTTATAAATAAGGGGATTAATTTTTTCTACTTCGTTTTAGTGATCTTAAACCAGAGGATAAGGATCGTCGTGTGCTAATCGAAGTATGGGATTGGGATCGTACTTCACGTAATGATTTTATGGGTGCTTTATCATTTGGTATATCAGAAATTATAAAGGTATTTATAAGCAAATGAGAATTTATTTTTTTTAAAAACTTAATAGTAATTTTGTTTATTTGAAAAGAATCCTGCAAATGGCTGGTTTAAATTGCTTACCCAGGAGGAAGGTGAATATTACAATGTGCCATGTGCTGATGCCACACAAGATTTAATCAAACTTAAATCACAAATGAGAGTGAGTTTTGTTTTTCTAAATTTTATTAAATGTTAAACTTTTTTAAGACTAATTAATGGCATATCCTTAGAAATCTTCACAAAGAAAGCCAATGGTTATGCGCTCGGAGACAAATCAAAATGCCAGCAAAACGGATATGATTAGAGCTTCAGATTTTAATTTTATTAAGGTTTTAGGCAAAGGTTCATTTGGCAAAGTAATTTAACTTTTTTTAATTTTCTTTTTTTTTTGCTATTAAAAAATTATATAAAATTTTGAATTTGTAACAGGTTTTATTGGCGGAACGCAAAGGCACTGAAGAATTGTATGCCATTAAGATATTAAAAAAGGATGTGATTATACAGGACGATGATGTTGAATGTACTATGATAGAGAAAAGGGTATTGGCTTTGGGTGATAAGCCACCATTTTTAGTACAATTACATTCCTGCTTCCAAACCATGGATCGTTTATTTTTTGTTATGGAATATGTGAATGGCGGTGATTTAATGTTTCAAATACAACAATTTGGCAAATTTAAAGAACCAGTGGCCGTGTAGGTTTCTTTCTAATTTGTCTTAAAGTCTTTTTATTAAAACCTATTAATCGGTATTTCACATTTAGATTCTATGCTGCTGAAATAGCTGCTGGTTTATTTTTCTTACACAGCAAAGGTATATTGTATAGAGATCTAAAATTGGATAATGTTTTATTAGATTCAGATGGTCATGTTAAAATAGCTGATTTTGGCATGTGCAAGGAGAACATTTTAGGTGATAAGACCACAAAAACATTTTGTGGTACACCTGATTATATAGCGCCAGAGGTGTGATATAATTTTCTTTATTATTTCGTTAACAAAAAAATAACACAAAATTGTTTAAATATTCTATTGAGCAGATAATTTTATATCAACCGTATGGCAAATCTGTAGATTGGTGGGCTTATGGTGTTTTATTATATGAAATGTTAGTGGGTCAACCGCCTTTCGATGGTGAAGATGAAGAAGAACTTTTTGCCGCCATTACTGATCATAATGTTTCCTACCCCAAAAGTTTAAGTAAAGAGGCTAAAGAGGCTTGTAAAGGCGTAAGTTTTATTCTTCATAAAAATTAAGAAAAAGAAATTAACAAAAAGTTTATCTATTTATTTTTTTAGTTTTTAACTAAACAACCAGCCAAACGTTTAGGGTGTGGCCCAACCGGTGAAGAGGATGTACGTTTACATCCATTTTTCAGACGTATAGACTGGGAGAAAATAGAAAATCGTGAAGTACAGCCACCATTTAAGCCAAAAATTGTAAGTATTTGAAAAAAAAATTGTCATAACAAAAAAGTTTAATTGCCGTATTCAAAAAGGATTACAATTGACTTGCAGCATACTTTAAGGAAAATTTTAATAGATTATTTGACTAAAGGAACACATGAAGCATACTTAATTTATTCTCAGCTTTAATACTAATAAAATTATAAAGTCTTGCTGTCAGTTGTCATTTGTAATATCTTTTTCGACTTTTGGCAACTTTGTCATCCAAAGTTTGGTTATCATACCTATTTAATCCATAAAAGTTGTATTTATGCTTTAAATTTAGAGATTATAGGTATTTAAAATAAAGTAAAACTAAACATTTTTAAACATTTTTTGTGTACATAAAATATTTAAAATCATTTGAAAGCTCTATGAAGGAATTCTTTTTAAAAAGCAAACGATATGCTGAAGCGATAATTTCGTCGTGCGGGAGTTTAAGTGCTCTATACGCCATTTTATATTTTTTATATATTTCGAGTTAATGATGCCACTTTAGGTTTACGACCCCAAATTTTTCAAGTTTGCAATTTGTTTTCGGATATCTCGTCCAATTTCGAAGATAAATAGCCAAAAACGGATTGCAGATTTTAAAAATTTTGGTGTCAAAAACCTAAAGTGCAATCATTAACTCGAGAAATATAAAATGGCGTATAGAGCACTTAAACTCCCGCACGGCGATTTTTTAAGGCTCTTTACTACTTATTTGCACAATTTTATTTTCCGTTTTTATTACAGAAACACCGTAAAGATGTCTCCAATTTCGATAAGCAATTCACATCAGAAAAAACCGATTTAACGCCCACAGATAAAGTATTTATGATGAATTTAGATCAAACAGAGTTTGTTGGTTTCTCCTATATGAATCCCGATTATGTAGTAGTGCAGTAAGCCTGTGATTCGAAAGCAAAACTCCCAATGAAACGTTAAAATGACAAAAGCTTTAGGTACAAAAGTAAAGTTCGAGAAAAAAAAACAAATAAGACCAATTTTTTTTTTTAAATTAAAAGAAAATTATTACAAAAAAAGAAAACTATACGAACTTAAATGGGATATTATTGGTCCTTCCAAGAATCAAATTGCAAAATGTTTAAAATCTACAAAATTCATATTGTTTGTTAATAAATTAAGTATAAATTTATAATTTTAAGTAAAACATTATTTACTAACTATAATTTGTACAATTTTTAACAAAAATAATTCGAAATTACAAAAAAGACAAAGCAATATTATTTAAGTTTTAAGTTAAACAATAACACTAAATAAAATTATTTAAAGTTACATTAGAATAAAACAAAATAAAATATTGAAAATAAAAATGTATTTCCTAAAAATTACTTTTCTTTTTATTAAAAAAAAATATATTTATTTGTATTTTATTTAACTTACTTTTCTTTTACAGATTATTTATACAATTTCCTATTTTTTGTGTTGCTTTAAATCAAAGGCCTTAATTCACTATTTACTTTTCTTTACCAAAAACAAATAAATTTCTATTAAAACTTTTGATATACTGCAAACCAAGCTTTAATAATTTAACAGTTTAACTTAACTACTCCTTCTACAACAAGATATACCGGTATGTGATGAAAAACGATTTCGATCAAGATTGAAATCAAATGAAATTTCAAATTGCTGCAACTTCCAAATCTTTGCATATTTGGATTTTCTTTTTTTTCATTACCTTATTGACTATTGCCACTAAATCCGCGATTATTAAAATTTTAAAATAATTAAATCATATAAGTTTTATATGACTTTAAAAGTACAAACGATTTCACTGTCGATCGAAATCGTTTTTCATCACATACCGGATAATAACAAACAAACAAATTGGGTTTTCAGAGTTTTGTTCACGAAATTAGTACTGGTCTAGTCAAATTTCACCGATTAAAAATATTGAAAGTACAGCGAGTTCATGGAAGGCGAATGGTTTGAGACGTTCGTCTTTTTATAAACACTAAAAAATTAGGACGAATGTCTTAAACCATTCGACTTCTATAAACAGGTGGATAGTCTAAAATTGGAAACTAAGACCATTTGAATGTTAATAATAATAAATAATATTTTTTTTAATTCAGAGATATTTTTGCGCAATATTTTACATAGTAACCCCGATATTTCACAATTAGCTTAAAAATTACGTTTAATAATGATTAAAAATAAAATTGATTTTAAGAAAACCTTTAGAAATTTTTGCCTGTATTCATAAAAAATATTTTAGGTTTATTGAGGGTTTATTTGACAAGTATTGCATAGTAATTTAAATAGTAATTTGTCAAATAAACCCTCAATACACCTAAAAATTTTTTAAAAATACAGGCAAAAATTTCTAACAGTTTTTTTCAAAATCAATAAACCTAAAATATTTTTTACGAATACAGGTATTTGTTTTTTTTTTTTTTTTTTCAACAAAAATTTTTCTTAGATTAATTACAATTTGCAAAATATATGATTTTATATATTCATAAATGGATTTTCATAATTTTTTTCATTAGAAACACAATTTATTTAATAGAAAAATCTTTATTCAAGTTTCATATTTATAAGAAAAATTAGATTTTAATTAACGATCACCTTAAAAGCAAACACTTCCTACAAACATTAATATGAGTAAACGACTAATGAGGAAATACTAAAAGCATAAACATAAAATAAACGCACACACACACACACACATACATTTTAGCAAGAGAGTGTGACACTTGTTTAGAACAAAGTTAAATAGAACAAATATGAAATTACGAGTATTATTATTGTCTTTAATAATTCAAAGGTATTACTTTTTAATTCATATTCAGCCTAAATCTAAATTAAAATTCCCTGGGTATTTTTTCCCTCTACCATTTTTTCAATATAAATTAGATTGTAAAAAAAAGGGTCTGCGCCTTAATGGTATTCCCTATAGAGAAGATGAAAAGCTTTCCGAAATTTTTGACACCATATGTAAAACAATTATTGTTACTACTCCCGCCACCAAGTCTATATATCGTTTACGCAATATAAATAATTTTAAAAAGCAGTACTCTCGACGCAGTTATTATCGCAAAGCTTTTTTCGGCTTATGAGAAGAATCGCTTTTTGATATCCTTGGGTCTCTATAAAAACATAGGAAATACAACATCACACTGAATCTACTCGGCTTTGAATCGTCTAAATTGATTAACCTGAAGGAAAATCTTTCACACACATACTCTGATAAAAAAGACTTCCTTCACTTAGCAGATACCTTTCATGGTTTTGTATATGTAAAACGGAAAAAGGATGATAAACCCGTCTGCATAGAGCATATGGATGAATAATAAATAAAAATAAATAATAAAACTCCCGGCGAATTTTTATTTATTTGATTATGTATTGTATGTATTACTCAGAAACTCAAACGACCGAGATTCAAATCCCAGCGAAGGAGAAAAATAGAAAAAAAATTTAATTTAAAAAAATATAAGAGGTTCCCCCCCCACTCCCCCTTCCAAGAAGTTCATCTTCACGAAACCGCTCTCTGTATTTTCCAGTCTATTCCACCAAGAAACGAATGATCAGGAGTACAGCGCCACCTTCTGGGAAGATAACAGCTAAAATATACATATGTACAAGTATTTTTGGATTTAAGAATGAACAATTACTTGCCACTTCATGGCATCGAGGCATTGTTGAAAAGATATATGCTGATTCCAACGGTAATGTTCGCGTAGCTGATATTCGAACTAAAAACGGGATCGTAAAACATCCAATAACTAAACTTGTCCTACTAACAAACAATTTCAAATTATTAATACTAGT
The DNA here is from genome assembly GCA_963576795.1 of Metopia argyrocephala. Lineage (NCBI taxonomy): Eukaryota > Metazoa > Arthropoda > Insecta > Diptera > Sarcophagidae > Metopia > Metopia argyrocephala. The sequence goes on along the minus strand of OY756208.1, from coordinate 166,314,086 downwards.
TTTCTCCTAGAATAACGGATGCAGTAGCTTCTTTATTTGTGAAATACACACGAGTGCGTTTTAAGTTTGCTTAATATAGAAACTTTGGTCTACAATCGAGCCTTTTGATCGCAACAGGAGTCCGTTATGACTTACATAAAATATTTATATTCAACAGGAGTCCTTCATGACTCAAATGCTGCCTCTACGTTTTTTTTATTTATACCGTCCACAGGAGTCTTTACTGGCCCTTTATGGCTACTCATATAGTGTATTATTAACTGCAACGTTTTAATTGTTGCAAGGTGGTCGGCATTTATAGTACATTATATATAATAAATATATAAATATATCGTTGTCGCCGTGGTCTAGTGTGTTGGCTTACTAAGACGATAGCGCCGGGTTCAAATCTCAGCTCTGACATCTTGAACAAAAAGAAATATGAAAAAATTATTTCTTTCGGCGACTACCTCTCAGCAGTCTTCTGGCAAAGGCTCTGGCAGTAATTGATTGCCATGAAAAAGCTTCTCAAATCTGTCGTTCGGAGTCGACTTTAAACTGTAGGTCCTGGTACTCATGGATAAAAATTAACACACACAACATGAGTGCTGCGAGAAGCTAGGCAGTAATTCTGACACAGGGTTGTAATGGCCAATTATGTATGTATGTATGTATAAATATATAAAGACTTTATCGTTTTCTAAGTTTAAAAAGAAACTTAAGCCTATAAGAAGGGTTTTATACTGATTTAACATTTACAAAAACTTTGAAAAATTTAATGTATTGTTTTGTAAAAACAAAAAGTTTGCAATCATTAAAGGTACTGACGACTGAATCTGTGCAAATTAAAATTAAGCCAATTTGCTGTACAAAAGCCTATAGATCGTGAGCGTCCTTTTATAATTAATTGTATTTTTTTAAATATTTATTTGGCCTGGTGCTGACGGATTTACCGAATTAAAAAAAATTGCCATCTCTTCCCTAAAATGTAAAAAAACATCTCGTATTCCTTGAAACTAATAAGTGAATTACAAATAAAAATGCCTAAAAGCAGAGGAAAGAGAAAAGAATTTGATTTTGCATCGTTTGCATAGTTTGCAATACCCTTCGTGAGTATCCTTATTGTTTAATATGGTTAGCTACGTTTGCAAGGCTTGCAAGAGCGTATGCAACTGCAACGAAGAGTGTGGTACCCCAATATAATTCGAGAGAAATTCAAATTGAGTGTTTTTTAACGGCAAATATAACACAATTGACCAGGTTATTTTATACTTTTAATATTCACAGAAGTTACCTTGCTGATCTTTATGTAAGAGATTAAAAAAAAGTATTAAAAGATTTACAGGTTTTAAATTTAAAGCAATTTGATTTCAATATCACTCGAATTCGTTTAATTATATATATAATTTAATTAAGCTTTTAATTTATTATATAAGCCTTTCTTTCTGTACTATATACAGATACTCGTACATATATTTTTAACATTTATCACAAAAGGTCACATAGTTTGAAATCATAAAAACTAAATACTTACTTCATTTAATAATCATTAAATAGTTACAAAAAGGCATACAGCTAAAAAACTATAGTAATTTTGTATGTATATTAATAAATTTAATTCAAATTAAATTAAATATATGTACTTACATATAATAAACTGTATTTACTTTAAAACCCAAAGCAATATACGCTACAACGTATAAAATTAAACTCAAAATGTATAGCAATAAGAAATGAAAAAAAATATTATAAGATATTCATAAATTAAATCTTGATCTTGATTAATCCATTAAACCATTAAAAAGCATTGTGTAAACGTAAATTTTTTTTTTAGTAAATTAAAATAAATATTAAAATTCCATTACAAGCCGCTATATAGAACAGAATCAAATACATATCTTTTTGCGAACATCATTTGAATAAAATTAAAAAGAAAAATATATTTGCTGATTAACAAAATAAAATCTACTTCCATATAATAATAAAAATTGAAAATAAAATAGAAAAAAATTCTTAAGCAACTAACCAACAAAACTAAAATGTTAGCGTACTTTTTTTATAACTAAAATCTAATGCCCGTATTTATAAAAAAAATATTTTCGGTTTATTGAGGCCTTATTTGACAAATTTCTATGAAATACTTGTCATATAAACCCTCAATAAATCTCAAATATTTTTTATGAATATGGTCATAAAACTGGAATATTAAAGATATTAAAAGTTCTCAAGCAAAGCTCATAGCTTTAAAATTAACTCTTAAAGTCTTTATACTACATATTCTACAAACTCTCTTTAATAATTTTGTGATTAAAACAAAAATATTGAATAGAGAAAATCGGGATTTATAACCTTCTTAAAGCGATAACAAATGAGAGTTAAAGCTACAAATTTCCATAACTTAAGTACATAAATTCCTAATCTATTATTCCCTTTAATTCTACCATTTATATAAAAAAAATATTTTCCTAAATTTTTAAAATACCAAAAAGTAAAGAGCTAAGCTAAAAGCATTAAACACAATCGCTGACTCGTTTATAATGTTTGCCCCTGCATTATAAAATATGAGTATTTAAAAGAAAAATGAAAAACAAAACGAAAAAAAAAATATTTTAAAAAATAAGATTAATTAATAAATAAAGGAAATCATAAATATGCGCAAACCAACACATTTTTATTAATAATTTTGGTGTTCTTTTTTTTAGCAATAATTAAAATTTAATATAATAGGAGTCTACAAGTACCACAATACATTAGAACATATTTTAAGATAATAAAATTGATTCAAGAAAATTGCAAATAAATATTAAAATTGACACTTGAAAATTGAAAGAAAAAAAAATTAAATTATATTATATTTTTAAATTAGTAATAAATACCTATTTAAACATACATATATGGCCTATTTTAGTATGTTTAACTAAAACTAACAATAAAAAAACGTAAAAAACGTAGATTAAAATAATACTACATACATATACTCGTATAGTCATACTTAAAGCCTTACAAAATTACATAAAATTTATAAAAAGATAAATAAATCACCTCATTTGTAAGTGCTAAAAGCCTAAAATGTTTTAAAGTTAAACGCTATGCAAATTTATTTATCTTTAGGAATTTGGCAAAATATTTAAGCAAAATAATTTATTAAAGATTATTTTAAGAATTATGTAAAAAAAAAGACTTTTGAAAATATACGTTACTCTTATAAACTACGCAAAATTTACTCTTTACAAAAAAAAAATTATTAAAAAAAAAGTGGTAAAATTTTTTAAATATTTCCATTTAAAACACACTTTCAAAGTGTAAAGCCTATTTTAAGTAAAATGTTTTACTATTTCTAGTTTTTGTCTGGTTTGTTTTGCAAAATCTGCTTTAAAACTCAAAAATGTCAAACCTTTTGATCTTTTTTTTAAACTTTTATAAATTAAAAATGAACAAAAAATATTTTAAGTGCAAATTATAATTACAAAGTGAACCTGGATAAAAGAGTATATTTTTTTGAAACATATGTATGTTTAGGCCAAAGCAAGTTCATTATAAGATGCGGTGGTATAATCATCATAGGTAGTCTTAGTTTGAAATCGCATGCAGCCCTGTTTCGCTGCCGATTGTCATATGAATGCAACACTGTTGTTGACTATTGTAAACAAATAAATATATTATTGTTAACAAGTTCTTCCTCTTCTCTCTTTGTGTGAAAAGTTTTTTTCAATGTTGAAGTTTTATTACAGAACGGTGTATTTTCGAGGTCAATTTCAATGATGTGGAAACGTGTAACCAGAATTTCGGCATTCTATTATAGAAGGACAACAGAGTAATACAGTATTCCACGGATAATTGCATCGACAAAAATGTCAACATTTTTGGGCAATTATGCCTGGAAGGCATTTAAACTAATACGGTTAATTGCCTTTTTGAGGTAATTAAACAAATATGCTTAATTGCCTCTATACACTGCCATCAATACATATGAAAAGCAAGTAACTTTATACTTATACATAAACTTGGTAGACCTTAATTGGAAGGCAGTATCAAAACAGTAGTTTGAAAGTAAATTTAACGGACATTTTATGCCTATATAAACATAGTTGCAGTTTTTAGAAAATAATTAGTTTGGGTAATTAAACGAGGGAAATGAAATTTCTCTTGGGGAAAATATATTTGAAGTAATTAAGCGAATAACACAGTTAAGCGAAAATTAATTAACCGTGGAATTTTATTAGAAAATGGTAAGAAAAAATATGGGGATTTAGAAATTGGTGTAAATAAGCGTGAAAGGCAATTAAGCGTGGGGCAAATATCTGGGAAATACTGTATCCAGAACGGTGTATTTGAGAGGTCAATTTCAATGATGTAGAGACGTGTAACCAGAATTTCGACTCTACTATTATAGAGGAACACTATAGATAACAAAAGTTTTAATATATATATAGCTGCGAATTAGATTTCCAGAAGGTTAAATTCTTTATAAAGAAAATCTGTCCTTTCTTGTTTTGTTTAAAAAACGTTTAACGTCAAAATAAGTAAGGAAGAAGACAAAACAAGATTTTTATAATCGCAAGTAAACAGCTGTTATCGTTTTAGTAAAGCGAGACTACCTTATGATGATTGTGTGATGGTTAAAGCTGTAAAAATGCACTGCATTGTATGGATATGGAAGCTTTCAAAATGTAATTCATTATTGTGTTTATTTCAAATTTGCCCACACTTTACAATCAATTCGCCTTGATCCGGCCATCGTTGATAAAACAATTATTCGAACAACTATGTGCTACCATCAACTGTCATTTCTAACTTGACGCCATTTTTTTATATTTGCAACCGCAGAAATAAACGTAATGCACTTGATGAAAAATTTTAAATTCTGATTTGGTGAACCATACGTAGTCACCATACACACTAATTAGAACAAAATTTTGACATTTACGCTGTCGACGTTTTGTTCATAATATACCAAATCGATGGCTCGTATAGACATGGAATTAGAAAATAATACACAAAGATGCCACAAACACTTTCACACAAAAAGTAAAAGTATGAAAGTACTAGCAGCTAACATAGAAACAAAGAAAAAACATTGGCTTATATTCAGTCAAGCATTTTCAATAGTTAAACAATCGTCGTGTAAATTATATCTACCAAAGTTAAAAGGTCCCAGTATAATACAGAGCCTCTAATACTGGGTACTTACACTGTAGATGGCCCACTGATAATATATAAATACTTATGTGTTATTAATTCCGTAACAATTTACATGTTTCCCAATGGCCAACATATTTGCCTTGAAATAAATGTGGTAAGGGGTTGTGTATACTAAAAATAGATTAAAACTCTCCACTCTCGAGTCAGCATATCTGCCACTCCGTTTCCTTTAGTATCATATTTTTCACAAACCAAAAGCAGTGTTACACGTATACTCCTTATTATGGGCTTAAGCCTGTATTATTCGATATCAAGCTCCATATTGATATTAAGCCGCATAAACTTTCGTCTGAAAACCCCTCTCGTGCTCCAAAAGTTGGTAAAAACCCGCTGAGTTAAAATTGCTGACAACTGTATTGGAACCCACATTAAAAACATTGGAGTTAAAATGAATTTCTGCACTGTTGTACTCTTTTCAATTTCTCCTAAATATCAGATAAAACGACACCACTTAAACTAACCGACTAAATAACTGTCATAAAATAAAGTCTTCAAATTCTTTTAACCTGTTTATTTGCAAACATTTAAAAACCAATTTCACAACCAATTAAGCTACAGTCACTTGTTTTAACCTTTTACAACAAATATTTTATACTGCCTCAACATATTTTTAAATCTGGTCCACTTTGACTGACCCCTGCTAAAGTTCTATCTTTATAGCAGTCGAAGTTGTATAGTAAACAAAAGAAACGGGAAAAACTATAAAAAACACTTACCTCGGTTTCAGAGACTTTTTAAGGATCTTTTTGTTTTTTAACCCAGTGAAAGGATATTTTCAATAACACCATTGTCTTGTTTTGATAAAGATACAATGGCCCAAAATATGTATTTTAATTTTATATGTATGACTACTACTTTGACAATCTAAAATAAATAAAAAAAGAAAAATAATAATTAAAATTAAAAATTTTAGAATACAAAAATAAAATCAGACAACATGCATATACTCGTATATAAATTTTTCTAAAATATTAAATGTATTTTAAGATTTTAAATGGAATTAATTATTATGGTAGAACACTTTTCGAACTTTAAAATACATAATTGTAAAAACTTTTCCAAATTTTTTCGAACATTACAAAAAAAACAAAAACGATTAACAGCATTAAGATCTAGCCTCGGAGTTTGATTTATAAATATTATTTAAAAATTACATCTTAAACACCTACAGCCAAATGCAAAAAAACAACTAGACTTGCGAGTTTTTATTTTCCATACAAATATTGAAATAAATTCAACTTCAAGTTTTTTGCAAAAGGGCGCTAAGCTTTTTCTTTTTTACTCTTGTAAAAAATGGTTTTCTTTTTGTTTTGTAAAAGGCTTAATAAAAAACTCGTTTCGTTAAGTAAATTGTCTGCAATCATTTTATTTTTATTATTCCTAATTGCTATCAATTATTGGATCTTTATTATGTAAAAAAAATGGCCGAATTCACAAGACCCTTGTATCGTTGTTTCGTTGTTGTAGACTATAACAGTGTATTCTGTACACCCATATAATTGTTTCTTATATGTTTTAAAAAAGTTGTATTGATTTTTATGCTATTAATGTAAAGTAAATGCCTATTATGGTTAGTGTGTTGGCTTACTAAGACAGTAGCGCCGGGTTCAAATCTCAGCTCTGACATCTTAAAAAAAAGAAATATGAAAAATTATTTCTTTCGGCGACTTCCTCTCAGCAGCCTTCTGGCAAATGCCATGAACAAATTTCTCAAGTCAGTCTTTCGGAGTCGACATTAAGCTGTAGGTCCCCGTACTCATGGATAAAAATTGACACACACAACATATGAGTGGTGCGAGAAGTTAGGCCGTAACCCTGACACAGGGTTGTAATGGCCAATTATGTATGTATGTATGAATGCTTATTATGACAAAGAAGAATAAAAATACAAAAAAAATGTATTCATTGTCAGAAGCAAATGTATTTAAAAGAAAAAGATAACGAAGTAGTGTATATAAATACAGAAATTTAATTAATTTATTCATTTGTGAATAGTGGTTTTCTTCTTATGTGATTTTCGACGTTTTCGATACAACATGAATACAATGATACATTAGGTGTTCACAATCAAGTAAGCAAAAAATGTTTTCAATTATCTATATAACGATACAGAACCTTGTGAATTCGGCATATTTATTTATAATTATTGTGTAGGTCTTCAGATCCTAAACCTGTTATTCTTTATGAGTATTAACATCCGTTAAGGATATTATAAATAAAAGCAACTTAATACAAAAAAAACTGGTGAGAATTTTTATTCGTATGAGTAAAAACTTATAAAACAAATAATCTAATTTCAATAGATGGTGAGTTAAATCGATAATGTAAAAATGAATGTGTACAACATAAAGAACTCTGAAGAGACCTTCACAGCGGTGTTCGAAAACTAGTTAAGTTTCGCAACTGTTTATATGTATTTCTTAACGGATGTTAATTCTTATAAAGAATACCAGTTTTAGGATCTCAAGACCAATCTAATAATTATAAGTAAATTGTCTGCTTTAAATTTTTTTCCATTTAAAAAAATAAATACACCAAGACCTCGCTTTGCGTCCTTTCGTTTACGTTTTTTCGAAAATGCGTCGCTTCTTAATTAGTACGAAGTTGCGTTGTTTTGGGTTTGAATCTTTATTTTTTTTATTTAAGTTTTTGAAATAATTTTTTTTTCTGAAAAATGGCACGACTTTTGTTTCTAATGGAGCCGAGCCATTAAAACTCGAGGATTCACTTGCTAAAGGCCATGATCCACTATCATACACAGTCGTACGATTCATTCACAAGAAAATATTCTCAATTTCTGTCACACTTTTAAAAGTCGCATCAAAATGGCAACATTAGTGCTACACCATCATACAAAATAAGATGCAAAGCATATGCAGAGTTGCTTTTTGCTAATATCTTATAAAATGCAACCCTGATGGCATGGAGAAAAAAATGTTTATGAATTTTTTTGACAAATCGTACGACTCGAGAGGATAGTATATCACGGCCTTAACTGATATCAACGCAATTTAAATACAGTTATATTTTGACTATGCTTTGCTAATTTTAGGGACAAGTTTCAGCTAGGGTGTTAAGTTTTTCTTGTTTTTTATCAATTAAGTAAATATTTTATCAAAAAATGTTTTTTGTGTTTTTTTTTATATATGTATATAGTATGTATGTATGTAATAAAATTGTATATTATTTCGTTCTTTTTTAATGTTTAGGTAGGTAGGTAGGTCAAATGGCCAGTTAATCAAAACCGTGATCAACTACAATTAGCACAAGGTGCCGTTTGAAACCATTACAGGACCAAACTGAAATCATTTAAAATAGGAAAAGAACTACTGCGTATAAAGTGGAGTAAAGCAAGAGGGTCCAGGTTTGCACATTGCGCCAAGCCATCGAAAAAGGGCACACCAAAACACTTCAAACGTCTAACTGCCAGACCTGGGCAATCACAAAGAAAACGATCCACAGTCTCCCACTCACAAGAATTCCCGCAACTTCTGCAGTGCGGATTAAAGGAAGGCCCAATCCCTCTGCATGTCAGCCAGTGACCCGTATACATCGCTATAAGTTTGGACAAGGACTGACGAGAAATCCATCACAGCACAGGTAGTGATGGAATTCCACCTGCTCTGTGCTTTCCCAAGGAAAAAGGTAGTCACAGAACTTCCCTTTCCTATTTAAATGTTTACTTTGTTAAACTTTTTTTCTCAAAACTAGTATTTTCGTAACCCTGGAACCCATCTTCGATCTTTACATGATATGCTATAGAAAATCATCATTCACTTTGCGTCGTTTCAATTTGCATCGTGTTTTTTTTTTTTTTTTTTTTTTTTTGGAACGTAATCACGACGCAAAGTGAGGTCTTGGTGTATGAATCTTTAAAAGCATCTTAAGAGTGTTATTTGATACATTTTTGGTGCTTGAAGAAAAAAAAAATTTTTTTTTAGTTTTATATACTTACTTAAATGTATATATTAAAAATTGTTCTAAAAAACTAAAAACATTTACATACTTTAAGAACATCATTAAGCTTAAAAATCATATTAAAAAATATTTACATATTTTATAACTTACTTTATTAATATTAAAAAAAAATTATATATAGAAAATAAACTTTAACTAGTAGCAAAGCTATATTTATATTACTAAATATTTTTATTTAATATAAAATATTAAACTATAAAATAAATCTCGGAGCATTAGTACCTACAACCTTGTATATTAAGTTTAAGCCAAAGAGAACTAAATATTTTCTTCTTAAATAAAAGGTAAATTAAATTAAAATGTTAAAAAATAAATACATAAATATATGTATACGTATGTATGTATGTATGCAAATGAAAACATATATATATTATAGACTTTAAATATTCGAAAACTTTATATACATCTAAATATTATTAATAACTACTATTATTATTAATAGAGAGAAAAAAGGGTACCAAATATTTCAAAATGTTACAACAAATAGCATAAAAAGAAATTATAGTACTCTACTCGTAGAATAATTATACAAAAATACATTTGCTCTTAAATTATACATAAAAGTATATACATACATATATAAAAAATAAAAATAAAATGTTTACACTGTTTATTTAAGACTAAAAATAATTATATAAAAAATGTATTTATTTTTTTTTAGTATATTGTACGTACATATTTAATAGTTAAATATTTTTCTAAGTAAACTGATGCTTTTCTCAATTTTTTAAATACAATTATAACAGAAAATTGTTCATAGTTTTTGAATTATAAAAAATAGACCCTATTTTCATTAGTAAAAATCACGTAAAACTTAAAGAAACATATTTTTTCCAACTCGAAATAGTAATAAGTTTTGAAATTTATCATACTCGTATAGTCATAAAGAAATTCAAATAAAAAAAACAGAAATGTTTATTTCAATAATACAAATCTAAGTGTAATGCTCATTTAAACTATAAATAAAGAAAAAATAAATACATACACATTAAATAAATGCCTAAAAGAATTGTACGATTTAATTATATTAATAAAATTAAAATAAAACCAAAAGCAAACATCAACAACAACAACAAATAATTAAAAGAAATCTAAAATTGTACTACATATTTGAAAAATAAAAATATTCAAAGAGAAAAAATTTCTTGAAATCGTAACCTAAAAATGTTTTTCTCATTAAAGAATATTGGAGTCTTTCCTTGTCTTTCTTACTCTTTGTACTGGAGCCCCCTTAGGGAGTGATAACAGGGGGTAGGTATGTTTTAAAAATTAGTTGGGGGTATAACATTAGTTAGGGTCGGTCTTACATTTTACCCCTCTAGGGACTACTTCAGGGCAGTTGTGGAGCTTTTTAGGAAGGAGACTATCTTTGGCATAATTTTTTTTTTTCAAATTGTTAAAAAAGTCGCTTTCGGAGATATAGGCTTCTGACTTATAAGTAAAGAAAATTGACCTTTGACTTTTTCAGAAAAAAAATTATGTTGCATGTTAAATCAAAAGTAATTTAATACTCTTTCAAATACGACTTATACGAGATACGTACCTAAGTATAATACTTTTTAAGAAAATTACTATTAAGTAAGTGTAACTTTGTGTATTTTTCTATTTTTTCTGATTTTCAAGACCTCATATTTCCGGATCCAGATGTGTCAGTGCCCCCAAACTTTGTATTTAATTTAGTTCTATGATATACATACTATATTTCTACAAAAAAATCATAAAATTCGGGGGAGGTGGGTTACACCCATTAGTTGATTTGACTTGGAATGTCCCATATAACTTAAATGTTACAAAATAATAACAAAAATTAATATAAAGGAAAAAAATACAAATATAAAACATAAAAAATACAAGGTGCTACAATTGGCTCTCCAGCCAAAAAAAAAAAACAAAAATATAAGATACGATAGTCCTAGAGCAGTGGCTATAGAAGCAAATTAGAAGGAAGTAATAACAAAATGTTAGTAACAGAAGCATACAAAAAATAGATAAAAGAAACCACGGATAAAACAAATCAATTAGTAAAATGACCAGAGTGTGTAACAAGTTTCAAGCAAAAAGAATTGTTGGAATGAGAAAAAAATTATTTCTTCGTTGTAATATTTAAACACCACATACATATATTGTTATTCTTTTTACTTCCAATTATTCTCTATAAATGCCCTGGAACATGTATCGTACGTTATATTTCCTCGGGCTAGTGGCAGAATACTGAATACTATGTCATCGGCTGTTAAAACATCTTCGGTTGACAGGTAAAACTTACTAAGTTCAGGTTTAAGCCACTACACTTAGTGAGTTTTGCTTATCAACCGACGATATTATCTTTAATGTAAAACAATAATAAGTTCAGTATGGACAATTCCAATTTCAATTCTTTTTTGTTCCTGCCTATAACTTTTACAATGTAGAACTTAGAAGACAAACAGAATAGGCAAAAATTACGAAAAGTATAAAAGAAAAGGGAAAAATGTCCGGTACAAACATTCGTGTACCACATTCTTCACATTTTCGTCCTCATTTCTACAATTTTCATCTGTCTGTCTTTCAATTTCTACATTGTAAAGCGGAGAAAAAAAAACCCAACTGCTTTTATGAGGCTACCAGTTAGTCTTATACCATGGTTTAATAAACATATTTTAAAATATTTGTTTTCTGTGTTAAAAATAATTCTCCTTTCATTATTGGATTTTGTCGGTTTTTTTATTGAGAGCAATAAGAAATTGCTTTTTTTAAATGCAGTGAAAACAGTGAATACGCTTTTTCTTAATAATCATTATAACAAAGTTTTAATATACGAGTAACATCATAAAATGTCAAAATAGGAAATATAAATAAAAAAAATTTATAGTAAATTAATTCTAATGAAAAGGAATGGATAAATTTTTCTTTTGTTTCCAATTATTCTAAACTTAAGCTAAACTTAATCTTTGGTTTATTTATAAAATTCAAATAGACTTGAAGCTTATGTAAAACACTTGCCATTTATTGCAGATTTGCCTATCTTATGTCTATTCCTTTTTAAATCGAACTCATACAAAGCCAAACCAAACTGATGGACAAATGAAGAAAATTGTTTACTTATATATGAAAAGCTTAACTCTGGTTCTTGTTCTAATGCACAGTAACCTTTTAGATTATCGTTAGACAATCTTGGTGGCTCTAAAATGCCTGGATTTCTACCCAGAAATTGTGGAAATGCTTCCGTTGACAGATGGGGGTAGAAAACTCGCTTGAGATCATAATTTAGATAAGTCGAATTGCTCTGTTCTAATATATAGCCGAGATCATCAATTAAAGCGGTTGGAATGGCTAAGAAAACTCGATATCTTATTTTTTTAGTTTCTTTTTTTATTTCATTGTTAGTTATGATAAGTTTAAGTTTTGCAACAACTTGTTTTAAATCCAAGCTACCATATTCATAGACATAAAAATCTTGTTGCCTTTTATAACGTTGTTTGTTATGACGGTTAAAGTGTACTACATGTGAACTCGGTATATTAACAAAAGATAAAGGTAACATATACGTATGAGAGGTAATCAAATGAAAATGTTGATCAGGCGATTTTAGTTTTACAGCTTGCTCAAAATATTGCGTCAAGGGAAATATGCCTGCTTGATGAATAAAACCAAAGAATACGGCTAAAGCTATATTTGAAATATACCACAACTTTAAAACTGGTACAGCGGAAGCTTTAGTACAAAGAAAATTATTGTACAAAAGCCTTAGCCAAGGATGTTCCACACGAAATGGATAATTACCAGAAAAGCCGGTTACAAGTTTTGGTCCATGTAGTAAAATTATGGGAAATGTAAAAGGTATTAAAAATCTAGGCTCTTGGTGATTAATTAAAGATAAAAAGAATAGCGGTATGAATATAGCACCAGACATAAGGCCTACTATACTTTGGGCTCTGGGTAAGCCCTGATATTCAGCTCTAAAGAATCTTATCATCATATGGGCAAACGAAACCATAGCTATTATACCCAAAATCCCATAAAGTAGGGGTATATTTACAAAGAGGTGTATGTATTTTGGATGTAAGCCATGTTCTGCAGTTTTTTTAGAGTCTATATTATATTTTATGAAATTCCAAGGCGTAAAAACAAAATTATCTATGCCTATATTCATGGTTTGTATTTCACCGGCCGTTAAATGTTGATAATATATTGAATCACATAAAATAAAGAATAAAGTGCAAGGTATAGCACTTAAACAAAATAATATCATGCGAAAATGAAAATCCGTAAAGGTAACAGTCTTTGTACCCAGACCCCGTAGCAGCCAATAAAATACCATAGGCGATCCAAAAAGTAAAAAGGTAGGACGATTAAATACACCCGCCACACATATAGAAGACATGGCAAAGAGCCTATTAAAATTATGTGCCGGTAAAGCATTTTTTAACTTCCAAATCTTAACACGCTCCCCTATAGAAGAAGCCTTGTCGTATTTTTCTTCTAAAAACTCTTTTTTATAAACTACGGTGTTAGTTGTTATCATACATTCTGCTACTAAATATAGTAACAAAGAGCAAAAACACATTTCCAAGGTATTGGAAAAGGTATGAGTGCCAAATACCAATACAACCCAACTGCTACCCAAGGCCATCAGTCGTACCTCATATCTTAAGCTATACAAACAGCAGACACGGTACAGCGACCAATCATTGATATAGGATAATATACAGTAGATAAATCTAGGAAACACTAAGTAAGTATAACTGACCAGTATGTCTATGCTTAGGTATTCCTTAAGGTAAACGGCTGCAAACTCTAGAAAACTCCATGGTACTCTTAACAAGAGAAATGGCAAAGTAATGCTGCGCACCGGCATAGTGTTATTGAATTCCCAAGTTCTAACATGTTCCAAACGGAAGTGATCACCTTAAAAGGCAAATTGTTTAAAATAAATAAACTTTAAAAGTACATTTGATCTTACCGTTCATAACTTCCACAGTTTGGAAAAATTCATCTGGGTGCACATAGCCCTTTTGTGGTATAAATACAAGAACTATACGCAGCACAGCAAAAAATAAATAAGTACATAAGTTTTCATCATTATTTGTACGTTTTTTTGACCACAATTGATTGATATTTGTGGCCAAGTTCATTTTATTTATTTATTTTCTTTTAATTCTCTAAAATTCTAAAAATATTTCTAACAAAACAGAACATTATTTTGAAAATTACTATTAGTAACTCAGCACAGCTGTTACAAACACTGAGAGAAGTACTTAGAGTAAGTATAAAGTGTAGTTATCAATGAAATGAGAAATCCTTTAAATAATCCCGTATTGTTCTTTATTTATTTGAAAATATTATAATTCAAGTAATATAAAAAGCCCTTCAAGGCCAATAAGTATACAGTATATTGCAAAAGAAAAATCCTAAATGTACAAACGTGAAAGTATATGGAAAAAAGTACAAATAATAACCGTTAAATAAATAATTATAAATAAAACAATTTGCTATAACATCTTGCAAGTTGGCTCCCCAGCCACAAATTAAGAAAAAAGGAATATAAAATAATGATATGTATGTATGTGCAATTGTATTTCCATGCCGCACTAAAACTTGATTTGTTTACTTGTGCTTAAAAAAATTATTATTTTCAACGCTAAAAGTCTAATCTTAATATAGAGAGAAATAGCTGGTAATTATAAACAACAAAAAATAACAAATAAATAGAATTTCATAGTACAATATTAGTAATGATTGTACCATGTTACATTTTTAAAAGTTGGCGAATATTGTTTAATTAAATGCTAAGAAGAAAATACAAAAATGTGTGTATCGGTGAAGAAAACATACTATGTATGTGTTCATTATATTAGTGTATATAGGGAAAATATTCCTTCTATTTTATTTAATTTTTTTTTTCTTCGCATTGCTTTCACTGTTTTTCACACGAAATTCGTGTTACCAAAACCATAACAATCTGTACAATTTTTTACACAAAAAAATTGCATTCGCTTTCTACGAACGCAAGTTTGTTTGAGGTTAGTGTTTAGATATATGTATGGTTGACTGGTACTATCGTTGCCGCCTACGACCGCTCGTCCCTTACATTAGGGGTTTTTAATTATTCATATTTTTGTATGTGCAGTTTTTTTTTTTTTTGCAACTTTGGCTGACCCTTAAATAAATCAACAATATTAATAATTCCATGCATGTATTATTTTTAATAATTCGTACATACATACATATGTATATTTTTAATTTTTCAAACTTTTTTACAATTTTGTAGAAGCACCAATATCAGCTAATAAAATGTGGTCCTTAACCCTTAATTGTATGAAATTTTTTATTTTTCTAAAATAAACCGTTCATTCAAAATATTATGAAAAATATTTAAAAATATTTTATTATATTGTAAATATCTGAAACTACAGTCCAATCGGTATAATCTAATGCCGAAATATTTCAGCAGCGACCAATTTACACTAAAGTTTTTGTACATTTCTTTTTTTTTTATTCAATAAAATTTATGATGAAAATATCCATCACAATGCAGTTAAGTGTGGACGATTATATTTAGTTGTTAAAACATTTGGTAGGATGCGTTTTGAATACAATTGTGAAAGAAAATTAAAAATAAGCTGTGTTGAGTAATCAGACTATTATAAATCCCGTGAAATGTTTGTGTCAAGTATTTGTTAACATTGTCAACTTCACACAACAACTATTATTTTTCTCTCCGTATTCTTTCTTCAAATGTCAAGTTGAGGTTATGTCATAACAGCTGTTTATAGTATTTTGATTTTCGTGTAAAAACCAAAAAGTAATGTCTTTGGGTAATTTTGGTAAAATCGCTTTGGGTTGGTACGATTTAGTCGTAGGATAAATTTACATTAAAGCATCAATTAAAAATTGAGTATTAATAATTATTCTTATATTATTTTTCTATAAAAGGACTGTTATAACTGTTGTTGGTGTATATTCGTTTGTGCTATCTAAGAATTCTGTGGATAAGAGACGTTACGAGGATATGCAAATACGGGAACGTATGAAGAAAGCTAATATTGGAGAATACGAAGCAGTAAGCACTAGACGTTTCAGTGCTTAATATAAAAAAAGCAAAAGAAAGGAATATTTAACAACTTCCTACAAAGCAACATTGAACAATATCCTCTAAATTTAAGGAACATTTTATACAGAATACACGTGCATTTTATTATCAACATACAATATGGCTTTACCGCAGATAAGTCCAGCCGAACAGGCAAAATTACAAATGATGCAGGAAATGGAAATTGAAATGATGTCTGATTTATATAATCGCATGACTAACGCTTGCCACAAAAAATGTATACCACCTCGTTATGGAGAAGCTGAATTGGGTAAGGGTAACTACAAATTATAAGTATTAAAGAGATTTCCAAAGAGTAACTTTGTTTTGCATAGAAATAGCATTTGAGGTATATCTTAAATAATTTTATTTTTTCTTTTTTTTTTATCTCAAAAATTAAAAAAAAACTGCACTAAAATAATACTTCATTTTGGTTTTTTAACGCTTTTCCAAAACAAAGTCTGTTTTAAAATACTAAATGTCTCTTTATTAAAAAGCATATAAGTATAATCTGTACTAAAAGGTCGTTAGAATTTGTCCGGTTATATCCCATATTTAGCTCTAAACAGCAGTGCAAGTTTAACACCATAATATAAAATTAACACTACGGATATACAATTTGCTAAGTTTTACTTGATAATGACAAAATGCTTTTATTGCTAGCAGGTAGTTTTGATTTCATAACATATGGTATACATTTTTGTGTTGTAAAAGAAAACGTACTACTTAATGATGAAATAATAGAAAACCCTGTGAATTTGATCTAATTAAGGCGTTTCTGATGAAACACATCAATTAAAAAAAAATTATATCATATTTGAATGTTGTTATGAATTTTCCAAGTAGCTATGATAAATATCAACGCATAAATTTGAAAATATGTAAATAAATAACCTAAACTGGGGGGTTACATTGTATTTCGATTCGAATCGAAAATGCTTTCGAAAAAAATTTCCCATTCGAAAAATCAATAATAAATGAATACAAAATTTTTTCGAAAATTCGTAAATTTTTACGAATTCGTAAGGTATTCGATTCGAATCGAAATACAAACTAACCCCCCTGGTATTTTCAATTGATTTACTATTAACACCGTGATTTATTTACTTTTAAACACCAAAAATAATCATGTTTCTCTATTTATTTTAGGCAAAGGTGAAATGGTTTGCATTGATCGTTGCGTAGCTAAATATTTGGATATACACGAGAAGATTGGTAAGAAGCTCACAGCGATGTCTGTTCAAGATGAAGAGCTAATGAAGAAAATGTCCAATTAAAATTAGTTGTTTGGTTCTTTTTATTATTAATACAATGCACATATTTAATTTTTAATGTAAATAGAAATATTTGCTTATATTCCTTTCGTTGTTTAACGTTCTCTCAGAAATGAGAAATGTGTTTTATTAAATGAAAATGTTGTAACATAAAATAAAAGGATATGTAAATATCTCACTACACAATGTTGCCATCGATAATTTAATTACTCTTTTACAAACTAACTAAAATTTGTAATATAACGTGACAGTTCTGGTATTAAAATAGAGATGTCCTTGAATAGAAAAGACGTGAAATGTATTATTCCTTGCAAATATTAAATTACCAATTCGCTTCCTTACCTCTACGTCATTTTCTGGACAACTTTCGTCTGTTGTATCAAGATCACTAGTTTCAATACTGTTTTCCCAATCGGATGTATCGTCTTCTTCATCGTCGTTATTATCATTATCGTCTAAAAAGTCTTCAATATTGGAAGCATTTGTTTGCCCTTTTGTATCACAGAGAATATTAACATGTTCCTAAAATTATCATATAAATGGGCTTAAGTTAAGCTCTATAAACTCACCACATTAGGTCGGATTATAAATATGTAAATGGTACACATAAATGTATTCTAAATAATATTAAAAGAAACATTGAACGTTACTTTTTACACGCAAATAACTATTTTACTGTAAGTTGACAAGAGGTAGTTACATTCACCAGCAGAATTAATTTTATTAATTAGGTAAAACCAAACCTTTAAAGATGTTTTCTCATCATCAATGAAGGGAGAAAATGTTCCTAATAACATAAATTATCGCCCATGTTCTGAAAATTGCAAAACGCTTGAATTTGGCGTTTTCGATTTGAAATCGCCAAATAGGTGTTCTGCAAAACGAAAACGCTAAAACTTTGGCGATTTCAAATCGCTAATGTACCCTGACGCGTTTTGGTCGATTGTATTAATTAAAAAATTATACAATATATAAATTTAATATGATTTCTTTTAATTTAAAGGAATCTTGTACGTTTTCTTTTAAAATTTTTATTAAAAATGTATAATTTAAAAATTTGCTTTTTTAATACCACTTGGCTGTTTCAATTGCTTACTTATTTATGATCAACTGAATACACAATTTTGTACTAATTCACAAAGAAAACTCTTAAAAGGAGTTCAAAAACACTTTTAAAGATGGATATTCATAGCCAAACATCGCCATTTGCGTTTATTTAGTTAATATTTCCATTTGTGTTAAAATCGAAAAAATGCAAATCGCGCGTTTGTCAGAATATGCTCAAATGCATTTGGGTTTTCAAAATGAAATGCGTTTTTCTGAACACGGTATCTATTCTGAACATTAGGTATCTATGCGCTAGGTACATAATATATCTATGTGCAATTGAAATATATATTTGCCTGTTGTTAGATGCTTACCTTTAGCTGTAATTTTACAGATTCTAAAGTGCAAATGGGATTATCACATATATTGACCATACGTATAAATTCCAATTCCTTTAGTAACTCATCTGTTGCTGGGTGATCAATGCGATTGCAGTTAAGAAAAACAAATTGTAATTTTTTCATGTGTCTGAGACAGGACGGTATGGCAGTCAAATGATTGCTTTTCAGGTTGAAATGTATAAGATTTCTCAAGTCGCCCAGTGTTTCGTCTATTACTGTAATTTGATTATTTTCCAAGGTTAGCCAACGTAGTTTGCGCAAACGTTTCAAGGACATGGGTAAATTCTTCAATTGATTGCCACGAGCACCCAAAGTCTCCAGACATTCACAGTTGCCAATCTCTTCAGGCAACTGTTGCAAGCCAGTATTATTACACCAAAAGGTTTCCAATTGTGTCAATTGGCCAAATTCGCGTGGCAATGCGGAAATACTATTGCAACTTATGTTTAATACTTTTAGATTTGTTAATTGGCAAATTACTATAGGAAATTCCGAAAGCTTATTAAAGTCCAAAGTTAGAATTTGTAAACGGGTCAATTGCCTAACAAACCCTGGTAACTGGAAAAATAATTGTAACGAAAAACAAAAATTTAATATTTAACTTAAAAAGGAGATAGAGAGCTTACACTAGTCAAATGATTATGATTAAGAAATAATTTAAATATAATATCACATTTCTCCACCAATTCTGGCACTTCAGGCATTTCAAAGCGTGATAAATTTAAGGTGAAAGATTTTTTGCACAAGACGTCCTCACATATGGCCAAAATATGATTATTACGAAAGAATTCATACACAATATTCATGTTATATCGTTAAATTTTTATACTAAATTTATTGCACGAAATTAATTTTATTATATATATTTGTAATATTATTATTTATTTATTTATTTTTAAGTTTATTCACATTTATTTCCCAATTAATATTCAACATTTGAACAGTTGTTGCAAATTGCAACAATTTTACTTTTGCAAATATTTCTTTTGTTTGTTTTTATTTAAATTATCTTTCACCTGTATTCTCTTGCAAGACTCGGTTCACACCATGAAATTTTTAGCATTTAAGCATAATTACACTCAAACAAACGGGGAATAAATACATTCATTTATTTTATAAACCCAAATGAATTTGGTCATGGATGACTATAACAGGAAAAGCGAATTAAAAATTTGTGTCCCTAGTCTTTGTTACCCATTTTGAATAAGATGTGTAACATATAACGTACAAATAAGTACATGTAATGGAGGATGTTGTTACTTTGTATTTCGATTCGAAAATCTTACGAATTCGTAAAAATGTACGAATTTTTAAAAAGTTTTTGTATTTATTATTATTGGTTTTTGGAATGGAAAATTTCTTTCGAAAGCATTCTCGCTTCGAGTCGAAAGACAAAGTAACCCCTCTGGGCAGCTTAGTTAGATTATTTTGCAAGACTGATCACTGGCTACTGTCTCGTCGGTGAGGAGATTCATTTTTATACTGCACCCAAACCCATTTAGCTACACGAATAAATTTTAAATTTCTAAGCCTGCCAAAAAAAAAATTTAAAAGTGATTAAAATGATACATACATACATATGGACAGAAAAGGAAAAACCGAAAGCAATCGTGACCAACTGGAGGAAGACCGCGAGTAAACGCCAGTATTAAATGATGATTTTAATCCCCAGACCTTATGGACCCTATTATTTTGCCCTCCCATCCGTGATTACATGTTTAAATGTTCGTAGTCCCATACTCACATTACAATTCACTTAATCATATATTCGGGAGAGATACAGTAAAAAAAAGAATTAGCAAACTAGTTTAAATAAACTACGGTCAGATTTAGCTTAATGGTCCAAATAATCTAAAACCAGTTTGAATAAGAAGTAGAAAATAAGAACAAATTGAGATATCAGATAAATTAGTGGTTGTACATGAATATCACTAATTTTAATAATAAACAAATTCCCCGTAAAATAAAAGATATCCATAAAATCCAGATAATTTAAATAAAATTAAGTAATATAACGAACTTCTCTTAGAACTAAAAACAGCGGTAACCAAATGAATGTGGATCAAAATGATTCTTTAATTTGGTTAATTAATTAAGTCTTTTCAGGCCCCACGTTAGGCGCCAAGCATTTATATAATGTAGCATATAATGTACAAATAAGTTCATGTAATGATGAATGTTATCCTGGACAGCTTAGGTTACTGTGCACGATTGATCTCGGCTACTGTCTCTTCGGTGGGGAGGTTCGTTTTCGTACTGCACCAAAACCCATTTAGCTACATTATATAAATTTTTGACGCCTAACGTGGGAGGGCTTTAATGATGTTTACGGGTGAAATGTAAACAATAACGATTTCCAAATCGAGACTTCCAGTACGTATCGAGACTTCCAGTACGTATCGAGATGCTCATGACTTCTATGTATGAGCCGAGAGTTGGTGGGACAGAAGGGATAGTTAATCTGAAACCGATGTTTCATACAATTATGAACGCGATTCCACCACCATGATCTCTATTTCTATCCATCCGTATGATGTTGTACTTCCCGGTAATCACTGGTGAGCTTAGACTCCTTTATTGCAGTTATGGGTATGTTGTTATCATGCATAAATTTCGTGATCTCTGAAATTTTATTTCTCAGCACATAAGAATTTAATTGCATTCCCGTATACTGTTTTATGCCAGCTCTAATTAATAAAATGTTGAGGAAAATTTTTGACATATTTGGCTCACCTGTGGAAAAACTTCCTTTAGATACAGCTTTTGAAGATTTGACAATCCTTTGGCTTACTGAGAGTCCGGCTATTCCGGAGCGTAGATCCCATTGTCGCTCAAACGGGTTCCGGTAAGTTGGAGATGAAGTATCTAAAGAATTTACGTATAGGTCTCCAAATGAATAAATGAAAAGTTAACAAATATTTTGTATTTGAAGTTATGATGATTATTTATTACAAATTAACTAATAAAACTTATCATATAAATAAGACTCATTATTACATAATTATTTTTTTATTATACATATGATGTATATAATGTATGAACGTGTGCTTGATCTTATAAAGTTTATTTAGATTGTTTTTAGAAAATTTTTTTAAAATTAACCTTAAACGATGTAAAGCTATAATGTTCTATCAAACGTGCCAAGAGTAAATTGTTGACCATAAAGAAAAATGCACTCTGAGCGCCTATCCAATAATACGTATTCCATGTTTTAAATTCTAAAAGATAGGCTGGCAATAGAAAAAGACCTTGTGCTACTATCCATAAGGTAAAATAAGCAGCGCCTTGAAGATACGTTATTGATTGTAAATTGTTTAAACATAAAGGCAGTAAAGCCAAATACCAAACAAAGTACTGTGAAGTGACCACTGAATTAAAAGTAACCATGACAAACGCCACAGAAAAGATGCAAAACGGCAGAGTTTGACGAAATTGACCAAACCCAAAGCTTAAATATAAAATTAATATAAACTGTGGCAACATTATGAGGGACTTCTCTAACAAAGATGTTTCAGTAGCGCTACCGCTTAAATATTGCATAAGAAAATATAAAGAAAAGTTGTGACGGGCGTCTTTTCGTACAAAGTGATACAAATAGGCTTCATATATATATTGCCAGCCGTAGAGACAATAAAAGAAACCAGTAATTATAAATAAACTAAAAACCGTACCAAATATAAGTAATAATTGTTTGCTAGAGGGAAATAGTACAATACGTAAAAATTCTTTTAAAGAATGTACCAAACGTTCCGATAAACTAAGATAGTAAGCTAAACTAAACAATAAAGGATATAAACGTAAATGTATGGCAAAACCATGAGCGAGTCCAGCTAACAAAATAAAACAATTACGTGTACTTTTTTTGCTACAGTCTTCAGATTTTGATAAAAGATATATAGTGAGTATAACAAAGAAACTAGAAAAGCTATCGCCATTGCCACGTGTTGATATAACAGCTGTTAAAGGATTATACAACCAAAAGCAAGCGGACATTTTGGCTATCATAGCTGGACGATTACGTTCATCCTTATCACCATAATTTGCATTTGCTGTAGCTCTAGAGGATTTTCTGTATTTGGTTAAGAGATATTGTACGGCCTTGTTACATTGCGATTGCAATTCGGAGCGTACAATGGCATAAATTAATACAGCTACCAAAAGGTCGAAGCAGGCATAAATAATTTTACCTATACTAGGATGCAAAACTACATTTGGTATCTGCATGTAAGCCAATATAGGACTATAGCGATATGTGTGTCTATTGAAAGGAGTACGGCCTTTAAGTATCTGTCTGGCACCATCCGTAACAACTTTATAATCTATATCAGTATAGGGTACTTCTGAATGCATGTCATGTATTTGACTGTAACATATTAAACATAAACGTATACATATGGATATGATAATGTGAAAACGAAATGATAAATTTTGTAGGTTGTCTTGAAAAGTTTGAATTTTTGCTAGTTTGGCCATTTTTATTAATTATCTGCAATGGTTCTATTTTTATTGTTATTGGGCTTTTATATTACTCGTGGTTTTATAATTTATAATTTTGTTTTCATTTCTCTAGCTGCCTTTTGTAAACACTCTTTGAATAGTTTAAACTCTTTTTCGCATGATTTATGCTGTACGTTTAAATCCCGACTTACACACACTGCATATATCTTAGCTGACTCGGCACATTTTCCCAATAATAAAGGATAATTTCGCATACGTTGTTTAGCTTTACGAACTGATTCCATTACTTGCGCTTCTCAAATTGAATTGGATTTCCAACGGCTGGAAAAGATTCTTCAAAAAAAATGTCGTACAGTGGTCGTGAAAATAGTACCAATAATGATGTCGTTATAAAAGTTATTTGAAATGTTCGAGGATTTCTTTGTATCCAATTACGTTTAGGCAACTGTGCTGTACGTTTACGTTGCTCCGCTTGTTTATCTAAAATATCCTGAAGTTCCTTTGGGGGTTTATATGGCGGTATGGAAGGATTTGGCATTATTTTAGATTATTCTGAAAAATACGTAAAAGATTTTACACAAAGTTAACATTTTTTATAAATAACTGTACTTAGAATAGAATCAAACTCCAAGCTCTAGAATCTTGAAAAAAAGAAAAATATGAAATATTATTTCTTTCGGCGACGACTACCTATTAGCATTTTTCTGGCAAAATCTCTGAGAGTACTAATTGCCATAAACTGTAGGTCCCGGTATTCATGGATAAAAACTGACACACACAAAATGGATGCTGCGAGAAGTTAGGCCGTAATCCTGAAACTGGATTGTAATGGCCAATTGTGGGTGTGTACTTAGAAATACAAAATTTATTTTATCACGTGAATGTAACCTTTTCATATATTTACTATCTTATCCATAACTTGAATAATAGATTTCTATGCAAAATTTTATTATAAGTGTGTCTCAGAGACATCAAATTAACTTAGAATATATTCTCTGTTTTTTAAGTAGTAATGGTTAATGGCAATCAAACCGCTTCTTACAAAAAAAAAAAAAATAAAGAAAAACCGCTTTACTTTGACTATTTTCACAGAACTAGTCAAAGGTTTCTGCCTGTAAATTTTACACTTGGACGTTCTTCACAAATATGTATATGCATACCTATACTGCTTACTCATGTATCTACTCCTATTTGACTTTTTTAACTAACCTGACTGATATAGGTAATGCCACTGGAATTATTATTTTTTTTGTGTATCCCACTACTGACCCTTCGAGTTTAAAATTCGACTTTTTTCTTTGTTCCGTTTAATATTTTTCTTTTACTTTATTTTCAGTTGACCTATCATCTGCTATATATGGTCGCTCCAAATTAATGCCTGAACAACATAAAGACTTTTTATGCCACTTTAGGCAGCATTGACGCATCTGTTCTAAGACTTCCAAACACTTGTCTTCTTGATAGTTGTTCTCTGTAGTCGAAGAAAAATTATATAAGAAACAAAAAACATGCCAAATGCTTACTTAACTTATTTATTTATTTTTTATTATTTACCTTTTAGGCAGGTTTGAATTCTACAGGCATTGACTTTGCAAGGATCCTTTTTTGTGTTATACTTGGACATCAATTTGATCAAATACAAATTAAGGAAAAATTTTAGATATTTCCACTATATAAAAAACACAGGCTGTGATAAAAAATTACTGCATTATTAAATGCACAGACTAGATACAGACGCGACAGAAATGACAGATCAAAAAGACGAAAATCAGCTGTGATTACCAGGTTCTTTGAAGGGAGAGAAAAAATGTAAAAGGGGTTGCCAACCGCAAGTACTAGAAGAAACGGCTACAACATTGTTATTGACCATATGTTAAGAAATTTGTAAGAAAAATAAATATGAAAATAAAACAAATTTTTTAGCGCAAAATTGTAAAAAAAGTAAATAAATTAGTTTTGTTGAATTAAAAGTGTTACAAAATAATATATTTAAATGTGGAAAATGTGCCGAAGAAAGTGTTGTATAGCAAAGTGTAAAAATAATGACAATATTGCTATAAACAACAAAATAAAAGCAAAATAAAATTTGATGGCCATCGAAGGAGTTGCTTGTAATTGTAAAAAAAAGTGAATAAATTAGTTTTGTTAAGTTAAAAATGTAAAAAAATTATATATTTAAATGTGGAAATTGTGCCGAAGAAAGAGTTGTATAGCAAAGTGTAAAAATAATGATGATATTGCTATAAAACCACAAAATAAAACCCATATATAATACAATGGCCATCGGTTTCTGTGGTTTTGTGGAGTAAAACAAAGGAAGTATGTATGTTAAAATCCAAGGTAAGTATGAAATGCATTTAATTAAAAGAAAATAAATCCTGTGGCCAAAATTGGTGTATGAAAAGAAGGCAAATACTCAACGTGTGGAGAATTAAGTAATTGTATCCATTAACGTTTCTTGTGATTCTCAAAAAGCCCACCTGCTCCAAGTAAATATCATTTACAATTTGATATTAAGCAAAGGGTCCTTTTTAGGACCACAAAAACTTTTAAAAAGAGTTAATATTTTTGTATGATTTGCTTATGTTACAAAAGAAACTATAAAAAACGCAACGCAACCACTATGTGATTTACAAAATAAGCCCACAATTATCTCCAGACAAGTTACAATAACTTGACAAGAAGCTGGCTTTTTCAAATATACCACTATTATATATATAATACAACATACATACATACCTTGTAGCATCCGTTGGAAAAATGTGAAGGCTAGATCCTGGTGTGCAACCCAAAACACACTTGCGATTCCTGTAAAAAAATAATATATGTATATTATAACCAAAGTTTTAACTTTTTGTATTTTAATTTCTACTTACATGATGTTTATTGCTGTTGTCTTCCTTTGGAATACTGCCCGGTCAGCGTTTTACCTGATAAACAAATTATATTATTAAAAATAACAAAATTAAGTTACTTTTTTCCGTGGATCACGGAAAAAAAGAACTATTAAATTTTGTGCCACAGAAAAAAATTAAATCAATGTGAATGTGGCAAAATCAAGTATTGCCGGGCCACTTTTCACTTCAATTATTTTATATTTTATTATTTAAATAATTTCGACACAAAAACCACAAAATTATATTAAAAAACACACAGAAAATTTCCGCCAAAATTATATTTATGAAAAATAAAAATTTGTCAAAGTAATAGGTTCGTGCGAGAGGGATAGCAAATCATAAAAACTGTTGTCCCTCTCGCACGAACCTGGTATTTGTTTTGACAACAAATTTGCCCGTGACGCTTCTGTGTTATTCTGTGATTAAATGACAGTCAAAAAAGGAGAGAGGGATACAAAGACCGTGTGTCAAATTAGCGTTGAAATAGTGTTGAAAAGGTTTTTTTGAAATTGGGTAGTGGGAATTGTGAATGGAAAAAATAGGAATTATTTAATTTAAGTTTTTTTTTAATAAATTAATTATGGTGTTTTTTTTCGATATCTATAAACGCATTACTCACAATTGTTATAAAAAGAAATGTAATTATTTTGTTAAAAATAAATCAAACAATATTAAAATAATAACACTCCTTCGCCTCAGCCATATTTGCAATGTATATTCTTTTTTATTTTATAAAATGTCATAGAATTTTAAAAAGAAATCGTCAAGATAAAACAACCCAACTTGACTTCATTGTTATATGTGCTTAATTATAAATTGCTTTTAAAATTAACCGCTTATATAAACAGAAATTTGTAGGGAATTTTTATATTCGGGTAAAAAAAAACACAACTATAATTAATTTATTTAAAAAAACCATATTTAATAATTCCTATTTTTTCACTCACTCTTTCCAGTTCCCAATTTCAAAAAAGCGTTTTCGGCACTAACTTGGCTCACGTAGAGAAAGTCAGCAGAATTGAGATCAGCAGTACTTTCCAACATTACAGCCTGTTTCTAGAACACGAATGGTGTTTGACATTCGTCTTTTTATATGGGAAACACTAACAAATTTAAGTGTTTTTGTTAGTGTTTTATATATAAAAGACGAATGTCAAAAACCATTCGTGTTCAGAAACAGGCTGTTAGTTTAAGATTTAATGTGCCATTTATTTTCAAATACATATGTATTTAAATATATTCTTAGCAAGGAAATTCAAGACTAGATACTGAAAATGAACAGCTTTATATAACATTAAAGATTTGAACTACTAAAAACATATTTTTAGTTAACGAGCATATATTCATTTACGGTTACCCACTTGCGTTATTTAACTACTCTTGTGGCTGTCATTTATCCAATATAATTTTTTTTTGTATGGCATCTTCAATTAAGCACGCCAAGTCAGATTTTTTCTATCAGTTCTATACGTGAAAAAAAGTAGAAAATCATTTTTTTCTTATTATATTAAATTTAAAGCGAGTTTAATCAAATATTTCAAATAATTAAATAAATATTTATTAAACGAATCTTAATTTGTTATGTAAATAGTGTTAAAAAACCTTGAATATTTATTAAAAAATAAAAAAAGTGTAATAGAGACAAGCAAAAGCCAACTTTTGCAACTGTCATAGACTTTATATTTGAGAACACAACAACACAAAGCGTTTAGGCGATAATAAAAGAAATATTTAGGAAAACTTTGAGAAAAAGTGAATTGTGCGAAAAATTTTCGTTAGGCAATAAAAAAAGTAATTGCAAAAGAATGCCTTCAAAAAAGAAAAAATATAATGCACGTTTTCCAGCGGTAAGTTTATTTCTTCAGAATTTTAATGAGCAAGAAGAAGAATTAATAAAACAAACAAAAGTAAAAAAAAAAAAATAATTTATTAAGTAGTGGTGGCACAATACAGTGATAAACATACATATGAACATCAATAAAAACGACAGTATTTCATAAACAAATTTAGTAATAACATACAAGTCCAGAAAAAACTGTTATACATGCCCGCTGTTATCTCTATCCTCTTGCTGTAAATATTTTTGAGCAAAAACCTAATAAGAAATTTTAATAACAGAGTTAACTATTAAACTGATTAATAACAGAACAATGGATCCTATTAAGTGTTATATAAATGTTATTTTTGTTTTCTTACAGGGACGTATCAAACGAATCATGCAAAGTGATGAGGAGGTTGGAAAAGTTGCCAAAGCAGTACCAATTATAATTTATATCCTTTTTTAATTAAAAACTTTAAAATTATATGTTTATATATAAAAGACAGTATATCTATACAGAAAAATGGTTGGTTTTAACAAAGTACTTAAGAGATGAGACTAACTACAGTTCTCCTGGCAAAAGGAAATTTAGTCAAGAGTTTGCAATATTAAAACAATCTATTGTTTTTCCTTATAATTTTTTAAAATATCCAGCTATATTACATAGTCCATTCGGGAAAAAAAACAACGAAATCTTTTTTAAATTAATTATTTTAATATTTATAATGGCCAGTGGGGCAAATTTTAATTCAATTCCATTTCAATTTACCTTGTTTTCTGTTTAGATAACATACCAAATTAACGGAATTGATATTTCCTGTGCCTGAAAATTTGCTTCGTTTTTAAAGTGCAAAAATAGAAATTGAATTCCGTTTCTAAAAGGAATTTAAATGTGTGACATAGCTGATTATTGGAGCATGATTTTAATTTTTGTTTTTTTAGTTACTGAGAGTAGTTTAGTCTATTAACCTAGGAATAAAAGAAAATGAGGTCTTCACTCATAGACCTATCCGTCTATAGAAGAAAAGGAAATATAAAAAAAGAAAGAGGGAGGAGATGAGATTTTTATGTCAGTGATTTTCTTTAGCCTGTTTAGAGTATGGCTACGCAACCATCTCATTTTATAAGGTATACGTTCTATCGACTCTTGCTATTCCACATCCTATAAAAAGTATGTCGTGTCAGTAATCAGGGAGTCATCATTATTACATTTATATTAATTCTATTCTACCTAAAATACACTTCGAGTTTGTCAGTTTCATTCTATCCTATGTCCACTCCCTTCTGGCTCTAAAATAGAGCCCAACTTCGACCAAATAATTGTTCATATCTCTGTGTGGACAGATAATAAATAAACTCAAGCAAGGCTCTGTTGTAGTCTACATGGAGAAGGGGTACAAAAGTCTTATATATTTTAATAGTAATGCTTAAAATATAGGTTATTTACTTTAAAATTTAGGCTAATTCGAATTATCAATTAATCATCCTCTACTGCACAAATATTTGTTTTAAAAGGCTATGAAAATACTAAATGTTCATAATTTAAACCATCGGTTAACGTTTTAGAATACTTAGTTTTTATTTTAACATTTTTTTATAATATATTTAATACATGTAAATTCCTTAACTGCATATCTTAAATGGGATCCTTTGTCCCTGAACTATGTGTGTTTTTCCATCTTTACCTAGGACACTAGAACTTTTCGTTGAATCACTTTTAACAAAAAGTCTTGAAATTACATATTCTCGAAATGCCAAGACAATGTCTACATCTCATATGAAACAATGCATAATGTCAGAGCAACGATTTGATTTTCTACGCGAACTGGTGAGAAATATACCGGATATTAGTGTGGCTGAAGAAGCTGCTAACTATAATGAAGATGATAATCTAAGTTCTCCCGAGGAACAGTACCCCGATTCCGATACACCTTATGATTTGAGTATGCCGTCAACATCGATAAGAGCTAAACAACAACAGCAGATGCAAATTGCTTCTAATGGTCATAACAATAACAACAACAATGGCAAAGCCCAGTATGATTTTCAAAGAAATAATGTAAAGAGATCGATTAGTTCAAATCCTGGATCAATTATAAGACATACAGCAGTATCCTTGTCGCATGCAAATGCACCCGATTGTTTACCATTAAAACTAGCACGTTCTGATTCAACACCAGTTCCTCAACGCCACATGTCACCAATAACAGCAACAGTACAACAACAGCAACCACGACTGAAGCATCAATCATACTCAATGCCAACGACAACTTTTGATGACAATTGCAACAGAACAAATACTGACTGTCCTTCGACAAAAAAGTTGCGATTATCAACACAACCGACTGCCATACCTGCGCCTATTGTTAGCATTGATTATTGCAATAAGCCAGTAGTTAAAATAGATTATAGTAATATACCTATAACTGAAATCTCTAGCACTGCGCCAGCAAGTGCACCTGCCAACATATCTAGTATGACTAATAATAATTCAACTTTTAATTTCTCAACCGAACCAGTCATCAGCATAGATCTTTCCAATATTGTTAACACTGCAACTGGTGTAACTACACCAAATTTAACACCCAATGTGGCCACTGTAAGTATTGGTACACCACCACCAGCCACATCACTACCATCATCACCACCTTTTAGAACAATTAATAGTAATAATAATAAAACAAAAACAACACCAAGTGCTGTTGTTGAAGAACAATCTCAAAATTCCAAAGTTAAAATGGCAGATAAATTAAATTCGTCGTCATCATCACTAACAGCCAAGGCAAATGTCTTTGCTGTTGCAGCAGCTGCCTCTGAAACCATGACAAAAGCGAAACCCAATAATAGTGATTCATATTTGGAAATGGATGAAGATTATGACAATATTTAAATTGTATAGCATAATACAATACTACTAACAAACAATTATATTAAAATAACATACATACGTAGTTTATAAAGTAATCATATGAACCCAAGGTAATATTAAGTTTAATTGAACTATTCTATCTTATTTTTCTATTTTACATATTAATTAAGTTATAATTACAGACCTAAGTTCTCAAGATTTGATTTTTTCTTTACAAATTTTATTGTTTTGTTTTTTCACAACTTTCCTAATTTTTAAAATTATTCTTATATATATTTATAAGATTTAAATAATTTTAAATTATGTACGTTATTTAAATATTGTAAAAAGAAAGATGAAAATAAACTAAAATTTTAATTTTCGTTTGCAAATTGAATTTGAAAAGAAAATAGGTATTTGTTGTTGTTATTGTTGGAATTGTAAAATATGTTGACTAATATGAAACTCATTATTATTATTTTCGATTACGTCTTTGCAATAAATTACGTTGAACTAAAAAAATAAATTCAAGAGGCAAAAATATTTTTAATATCAGTTTTTTCACTGTGGCAAAGGAATAGAAATAAAAAAAAACAGAAACTTATATTTAAATTCAACAATTAAAACAAAAAACTTATGGCTTTAAAAAATAAGAATTAACTCGCAATAATTTTCTTTGGCTAACTAAATATTTAAAAAAACACCTTAAACTCTTTAATTATGATCAATATCTTCTTTTACTGACATTGAATGTGTCTGTTTTTCGTATTACGCGGCTTTTGTTATTTTTGACGTGGAATCGAATCGAAACGCAAAATACAAACGCTGTTAAACTGAAAAAATATACAAAACTTAACTTTGCAGAAAAATTATTTATTCTTCGAATGACACTTTAAACACATATTTCCTCCTCCGACCAAAATAAAACAGTCCATTTTATAATTTTTTAGTATATTATATTTAAAATTAAACTGCAAATAAAAAATGAATACCACCAAGTTTTAGCAAATTCAACTCTGTATTCCATTCGAACGAATTAGAAAATACCATATTACTTATGAATCGAAAATTGGTTTCGAAATTCTTTTTCTTTCGAATCGAATTACAGAATAACCCCCCAGTATTTTTTTTTAAACTTTTATTGAAACAAAGCAGGGACCGTAAATAATGATTATTGTTCGTTTTTTTAAATAAAAAAATCAATCACTTAGAACAGACATAAATAAAAATTTTTGCACCGTTATTATTACTTTTTAACAATCTTTGCATATCCGTCATGATTTTTAAATTTTTGATTTTTAAGGTTTTCTTCAACGGTAATGATTATTTTTAAGTAATATTAATAAAAATCAGCCATAATCATTATTTTTGAGCAAAAGAAATAAAACTCAAAAATAATCATTATTTATGATTTTTATTTTTTTCGCTCAAAATAAAACTCACTTTTAATTTACTTTATATATTATATATGAAAAAAAATAGTTTTTGTGCAAAAAAATGATATTTTATATAACAAAATGAACAAGCATGTCTTAATATTTTTTCTTTTATTAGTTCTGACCAAATTTTTATATGTAGAAAACCTCAAAAAAAAGTCATAAATTGAAAGTGAGTTTTATTTTGAGCGAAAAAAATAAAAATCATAAATAATGATTATTTTTGAGTTTTATTTCTTTTGCTCAAAAATAATGATTATGGCTGATTTTTATTAATATTGCTCAAAAATAATCATTACCATTGAAGAAAATCTTTAAAACTCACAATATAATCATTACTGTGTAATTTTTATTATAAAACTCATAATGATTACGGTCCCTGAAACAAAGACATTTATTATTATATTTATTTTTGAAAGGTTAAAAGTATACGTTTTTTAGATGTTTTAGATACATGTATTTCCCAGAAACTTTTTAATTTTAAGGTTTGCTGTCGGTACCCATTTTTCTTTTTCGAAGATCTAGTTATGGCTGTTTTGTCCAAAATGTATTGTGCGTATTGGTTGGTTTCTTTGACAATTAAATCAATGATATCATTGTCTACAATAACAAATATGTATCCAAACAGGAAATGTCTGATGAAATATTTTGCTGGATACCATATTTTCCAGTAAATGTAAAGTTCTTTTGACGTGATGAAAATTAAGCCCAATTGAATTCGGTATTCCACATTTCCGCGTCTGGGAAAATTCGAAAATTTTTACGAATTCATAAGATTTTTGATTCGAACCGAATTATAAAGTAACCAACCCCCTGCTGTTAATCTGTCTTCTTCTGCTTCGTCTTCGGTATTGATGCTGTCTTCGAACAACATGTCATCAATTCCCCCAGGATCTATGTCAGGCTCAGAGCCAGAATCTGAAAATCATCATTAGAAAAATGTTAATCACTCTCCGTCAAGGCTTCCAATATTTCCTCTTTTCTTAACGATCGTTTTGTCATTTTAGGTACTTGCTTTTTATTTTAGTATATTTTTATTTTACCTAAAGAAAACAAACAAGAAAAAAGCGTCGTACGTTTTTGTACGAGAGCGACTTTTACAAATACATACCCGTCATGCAGTGCCACGTCGTACAAAAATGTGCGACACAAAGAAGCCTATATAGTATAAAAAGTAAGGGGTAGAATGGACTAGGGATATCTCAGAAATCGTTTTTTATCACATACACTCATTTAAAAAAAAAAAAAATTTTTTTTTGGCCTCCTTAAGGTTTTCGACAAAACCGCTTGACACTTAATATGTTAAAAGCAACTAATTTTGATTGTTCAATAAAATACTCGTAGGGTCACCAAATTTGATGGCCTAAGAAAAATTTTCTTTATTAATTTAACTAAATTAATCCTTTCAATTACCGTTTATTTACCATTGTACTTAGTGCAATTACTCTTATTTTTAATAAGGTATAAGGAGAGTTTTGGCATTAGGTCCACAAGTGTTTAACACGTTTCGATTGGAATGTTCTTCCAGACATCAATAACAAATTCCCAAAACTGGTTCTTATTGAAAGGATTTCATCCTCAAAAGATCGCTTTAACAATTTGCAATAAACTCTCAATAGGATTTAAGTCTAGAAACTTTGTAGATCAACTTAAAACCTTGACGCCATTATTTTGAAATCAACCTTTTGCTCGCTTTCATATGTGTTTCGGGTCGTTATTTTGTTGAAAAACCCATTGAATTAAAATTTCGTATCCAGCATAAGACATCATGATGCATTGTAGTTTCAATTCTAATAGAATTTTCAAACACATATCGTCGTGCGGGAGTTTATGTGCTCTATTCGCCATTTCATATTTTTTATATATGTATGTATCTCGGGTTAATGATGCCACTTTATGTTTTCGACCCCAAATTTTTCAAGTCTGTAATCCGTTTTCGGATATCTCGTTCAGTTTCGGAGATAAATAGCCGAAAACGGATTGCAGATTTTAAAAATTTTGGTCTCATTTGTTTAATTTAGATTAATTCATAAAAAAGCATTATTTAACTTATCAGGGTTAAAAATCCACGATTCAACTATATTACGTCGAACCCCCTTCCCGACTCGATTAGCAGTAGTCTTATCATAATACGTAATGTCAGAAGCACAAATTCAATATTCAAGAATATTTTTAAACCTACGCTTTCTTAAAAGCGTATTAACAATATTAGCACGAACAGTATTGGAATTATAGAATTCATAAAATTTATTTTCAATAGGTATGTAAACTGTAGGCGATACGAAAATTTAGAAATTCTGGACATTTATTTTTTATTTATTTCAAGAATAGGATAAGAGGAAGTGGCAGTTTTGTACTAACAAGGCACTCTAGAGCACGCATAGCGGCCTATTGTGATACCACATGATGTAGGGAGCCCTGATAGCCAGAGTATCCACACAAGATGCACTACTTCCCCAGAAAAGTATGCTGGAAACCAGTCAGAGAGCCTAATGAATTTGGCAATTGATCCAATGTCCAGGATCGATACGTCAGTCAAGATAGAAAAGGAGATCCTGGCAACTATAGTGAACTACTCCTCTTCCTCAGCCGACCCACAGCCACGACAGAAGTCATTCGCGGGTAAGCGCAGTCTTTCTGCATGCCTGCCTATCACGCAGTGGCATGTGAGGATAGATACTACTGAAGAGATAGAGAGTAAAACGTAAACAATATAATAACTAGGAAATAGTCTAGCAGCAGAGAAACAGAATTACACCGTCTATAAAAATAAATGGAAATATATTTATAAAGAGGAGTCACGGATTTTGCAGAGTCAAATCTTAGTATATTTGTCACTCGTCTAATCCTCGAAAGAAATGAAATATCCATGAGGAATGTAAACAACTTTAACCAGAATTTTACAATTCATATAATAAACATTCAACTACACCGTAATGATGTCCCTTACATTCTATCCTTTGCTTAATATTACTTGAAATATAAAGGACTACTACCCCACTACCTGTCATATTTTACCGATCACTTCTATAACGAACATAACCAGGAATATCATTAACACTATCAGAAACTGACTGACTGACTAATTCATAATTTTAAAAAGTATATATATTTTTTTTTTCATTGATTCGTATAGCGATTTCAAATAGTCAAAATAGAGATATTTTCCCCCATGTAGCTTTTTTCATTCAATTACCTCCTCTTAGATCCAGTATTTCCTCGTTAGTATATCTTACAGGCCGCCAATTTAGGGTCTGAATATCGCATTTTTCTACTACAATACAAAATTAGACAACCTTTTTTATACATACGAGTATATATTTTTTCTAATTTTCTTTATTTAGTGAATTTTTTTTTTATCTTTTTTAAAAAAATATATGATTTCTTCAATGTCCTTAAATTTTGTTTTTTAAATACATAAATATATTTTAGGGCATCTTTTTTTTTTCTTCTTTTAAAACATATTGAGCGATTTTTTTGCGGGCATTATTAAAAGTTTGTGTGTAATTGGCGGTGTGGCCTTTTTTAAATATAAAATTTCTAAAACAAAAAAATTCTAACAAAATACATTGAATATAATAAATATATAAAGATTTTTTTTATAAAGTCTGAAATAAAATAATCATTACTTAAAAGGATTAAACATTTAAAATGGTAAACTTTTGTTTTCTCACGGTTCGGTGTCAGTTTGTACTTTGTACTTCATTTTTTTATATTTTTTTTTTTTTTTTGAATTTTTTTGTTTGCTTTTGTAAAAACGACGGTATTATTTTGTTTCTCATTAAATGATTTGTAATTCATATTAAATGCTGCTATTGACATACAAGATATCATCATAATTTTCAATCCTCCGGTACTTTCCATTGTAGTTGTTTGCCACGATCGTAAAGATTTTTCAAAGCGGCAGTGAATTTCTTTTCATTTTGTAACTGTAAGTAATGTTTGTACAACTGCAGCGTAGTGCGAGCATCTTCTACCGAATCATGTGTCTCAGATTGAATTTTTGTGCCAAGAAAATGCCAAGCTAAGAATCTTAAAGAGACCATACGATGATGTGGTAAATGGAATAAATGTACGGTATCAATAATTTGCTCAGAAGGTACATAAATATT
Organism: Metopia argyrocephala; assembly: GCA_963576795.1. NCBI lineage: Eukaryota > Metazoa > Arthropoda > Insecta > Diptera > Sarcophagidae > Metopia > Metopia argyrocephala. The sequence goes on along the minus strand of OY756208.1, from coordinate 166,277,563 downwards.
AATAACGCTGTAGTATCACATCGTGAATATTGGAAAATATACATATATATTATTTTTTATTTATTCAAGGTTGGCAGTAATATAAATAACGTACCGAAAATCATTTTTTAAGCCATGACCCACAAATAAGACACCCACATCTACTAAATATTTAAGTTTTTGATATGAATATTTAAGGGCTGTCAAACGTTTGCTACTAAAATTAGCATCCAAATCGCCTGGTTTAATGCCCGAAAATTGCGTTAAATAATCGACAACTTTTTCTTGAGTTGATATGTAGTCATCCATAAAGGGTATGCCTTCATCGGGACCTTGTCTAAAAATTTTATTTTATATAAAAAAAAGATAATAAAAACAGCAAAAACAGTAGAAACATATTAACTTCATGTGAAGAACTACAAAATAATTTACTTTGAACTTTAAAGTATCTTACCCACGTATACAAGAAATACGCGCAACGCTCATGTGACATGGTTTTATGGTTGCTGTTTTGCCATCTGGGCGTATTTCATTTTCTTCGGGATTTAAGGTGACAAATTCAGCATCCATAGCAACCAAATCACCAGCCTGCGGCATTTCATTCGCTTGCAATGGTTTAAATAATGTATCGCCAGGATTAAGCGGATGTACAGGATTAACAATATCCTGAAAAAGATATTTTTTATACATTATTTAAACTCATTCTATGGTCCAAGTAAAAATTAAATGCCGAGAAATGCAAAAGAAAAATAGACATAAAGAATTTTACTTTTATAAAGGGGTTGTAGAGAGGTTGTGGTTCATTGTGTGGTAATTCATAGTTTTCGGTAAATATACCCTCATACTCATATTTATCTGAATTTATGCTTCTGTAAAATAGCACACAAGGCACTTTCCAATCTAAAGTAAACCAAACAGATTCTTGATTTGATACTGGAGAAATGCTGGAAGCAAGTATTACGATGTTATTGGAAAATGTTCACAAAAATAAATTTTTTTTAATTAATTACCTGAAATCATTGAATATATACCACTGTTCCTGATCTTCACTAAAGCCAAGATTGCGTGCTTTCATTGTATGATACTTTTTGCTAACATTTATCAGTGAAACAAGATTTTTTTGGTTTCCATCATCTATTTGGCAAACAACCGCATGCAAAGCATATTCACGAAACGACTCGGTAATATGATTTGTAGCTGAAATCACAAAGTTTCACACTAATAAATGTTATTTTATTTTATTATTTGTACTTACGATTACTATTAAAGCCATGTTCCGTGACTATGTTTTGTGCCAACATTGAAGAGTTTTCAGAATTTTTTGAATAATCATTCTTGGTATTGCTGTTCTCTGTTTGAACACTTAATTCTCCATGTTCATTTATAGCTATAGAAAAGTTAAGAGGAAACCAGGAATTTTGCCGTCCACTCGGTGAATTATTCGGGTTTTGATTAGTTGAAGTAGCGGATGGGGACTTGCGATCCGGATGAACAAAATGACAATCGCTACGTGAACAATTTATGCCATAACGGCATGGTTTGTTTGTATTTAATGTCGCCGGAGACTCAGTCATTGTATTGCGATTTAACTGTTTACGTAAGAAATTTAAGTCTTTTTCATTATTTAGACCACAATTAATTGTAAGCAACTGAGGCAGACCAGTAACCTTAAAAGTTAATAAGAAAAACAGTGCACTTTTTAAAACATTCTCATTTTTAAAAAGCCTAAGTATATACACACCTTGGCGATTTGTTTGGTGGGAGAAAACTTTTTACATTTTTCACAAAAGGCTTGTATGCTCTTCTCACAGCCTAAAGAACTTTTTAGAATTGTGCCAAAATTCATGTACTCCAATGTTTCTTTTGTAGATGTTGGATACATTAAATTGCAGGTTAATAATATACTATGTTTTGATTTTTCCTCATTACATTTTAGGCAACGATTAATAGTGATTTGTTTGATACCAAAGAGACGGGTTATTTCAGTTTCCTCATTTATTTTACTACGTTCACGTTCATCATCTAATATAGTTTTTATTAATTAACCAAATAATTAAAACAATTTTAGAAATATTTAATAATTACCCTGTTTTACATCAATTGCTTGAAATATTTCACCGCCTGTTTTATTTAAATCTGAATGCAAGTCTTCTGTATAAGAGGCATATTGTTGTTTTCCTAAATTGAATAAAGTAGTACATATTAAATTATGATGAAATATCCGTTTCGTAATATTTAAGTATATATGTATGTAGTATGTACGTATATGTTTTGTACACAATAAAAAAAATAATATTTACCATAACTATGACCCATATATTGTACACCACAAATAAGATTATTTTTATTGGAATCTAAAATTTCATAATGAATTTGATGCAAAATAAAACGATTCCAATTCTAGAAAATATAGTAAGTAATAAAATTAATTATCTACATTATTTATTATACGGAAGGTATTAAAAACCCACTTGAATTAAACCAATCAAATTCACATTAGATATTCTGTCGGATAAAATAAGTCCTAAAGCAGCCGCCTCTGGCACAGTACGAAAAGATCTTAAAAAATTGCTTGCTTGGCAAGGTGTAGAAGCTATAAAAAAGCCAGCCATTCAAATTGATGTTAGTTTAAATCATAAATTGTGGTAAAGCATAGAAATAATACTCACCAGTACTTTTGTCCAACATGTGAAATAGAAAACCTAATTCACACGATAGACAAAACTCTTTAGCGCAAGTGTGGGTTGATAATTTCTGGCGTAGTGGCTCAATAAAGTATAAAATTTGCAGCATAGCATTGCAATACGAGTTCGGCAAAGTCGCCTCCAAGCCGGCAAACACAGTTTGGTTATGTTGTTCGAAATCAAAATCTTGTGTACCCAATTTACTGTATTTCAACTCTACTTTGCGGTAACGTCTTGGTATGATTTTTACACCCATTTCCGATGATTTGACGGCACTTGTTAAACTATTGCTACCACCCGCAGCAATACCAGTTGCACTTTCTAGTATATAGGGTATTTGGTTTCTTCTTAAAGTGCGCGGATTTGGAGAATAACCTATAGGTCCTTGCATTTTCATATTGTTTAAAACTTCTTGTTCAATTGGTTTCGGTCGACGATATTGATAACTTAATAATTCGGCTGGCCAATCGGAAAGCCAACGGGAGCCTGTTACCAAATGGGGCAATGCAATAGACGACAAGGGGAATGTGGTATCTGTTATGGGTACTATAGGCAGTTGAGACACCGGGTCGGCAAATTCTGTATCTCTAGAGAAGCTATTAAATTGTAGCTGCGGTACATTAACTGCCCCAATAACACTTATATGACCCGATTGATCGCCAAAAGCCATAACTTGTGAGGTAGAACTCACGTCAAAACTTAGCACACATTGATTGCTTGTACTATTTATTTGATACATAGAAACACGTGGTTCACTCAATTCTACTGTATCGACCAACTGTACCTCACCATAGTTGGAAACTACAACCAAACGCGATGCTTGAGATGGTAAAAACTTCAACAACTGAGGATCGGTTGAAACTTGTATAGGTGATACCAAACGTAACATGCGTAAATCGTACACCATAAGAAAACGATCAGCGGTAAGTGTACCTTGTCGATCACTATAACCGCAGGTTATTAAATAATTTCCTTGTACATCGAAATCTGATAAACTGCCAGTATGAGTTTTTATGGTATGCTCGGTTTGTAACGTATTTAAGTCCCGCAAAGTAACATCGCCATATGGACCGCCAGCAAAGAGTAAACGAGAGTTTTGACGTAATACTGTACAACCATCTTGACCGACATGTTTCTTTATTAAAATTTAATACAAATTTAATTATTTTTTATTAAATAGTTCTGGTTTTGTAAAGAATTTAAATTTTATATATTTTTAATATTCTTTATATGCAAAAAGAAAAATTCTAGTAGACTTTAACTAAAAATTTGTTTAGCAAATAAAGACTTCAAGTCTACTTAATTTTTTTTTTTTTTTCATATGGCCGGAAATGTTTGAATTGGTGATTAATGTATCATGTGTACTGAAAAGCTTAGCAACTATTCTGTTAATAAACATTTTATTTACAAAATAAGGCTTTACTCTGCGAAATTGTATATGAAAAATCTTATTAATAAATGAAAAATATGATATACATATTTATGAAATTCGCCGAATTCTTTTTTATTTTTAAACCACGTTTAACAAACTTACCAGATTTGTTTCCTTTAAAGTTATTAAATCAAAATCGATCATTTCATTCTGTAAACCAGCTAGAATTAAACGTTGCGGTGAAACCTGTTGCATGCATACCATTTCTGACATATTTTTTGACTTGTGTGTGAATCTGGGTATGCCTCGTCTTATTTGATGCCTAAGAGATGTCTGAGTCAGTGCTAAAATGCCAGAGTCGATAGTTAATATTTGTCGAACAATATCTGAAGGATGAACCTGAAAGGACGTATACTTTTGCAAACTGCTGCTGAAGTATGAAGTAACGTGTCCCTTTTCAAAAACAAAAAACTGTGAAAAACCTATATATTTTTTTATGAAGTAATTATACCCCTTGATTGCCCATCCATAGCAATTCTTCAAAGTTATCGAAAGCCAATGCAGAGACACCAAAATTTTCACCGCCATCTGCTACAATTGGTACTAATTCCATGTACTCTGGCTCGCCAGTGCCTATATTAAAACCGCTAAAATTAGGGGAATAATGAGCTGTATTACGTGGGCCACCACCATCATAAACATCTGGAAATATTATTTATATAAATTCAAATCGTTTGCAAAAGTACTATTACAATTACATACTGAGCAGTTCATCTGTGGGTGGCCCTATGGTATCACCAACACAATAACCATAATCCATAACGTTATTTTTCCACCAGCTACGTAAATCCTTCTTATTTGAGGAATTATTGTAACGTACTGTATTTTTGTTAAATTTATTACTTTTATATATTTATGATGATTTTTAGATTCATGGAGAATTCTTTGTTTGTTTGTGTCGCAATTTTTCTTGGATTTCTTTTATTACTTGCATTCGTATTATGGTAACTTTCCCTTGGCTTTGTTGGTGTATATTTGTGTTGATTGTGCTTTTATTGGCTGCAGCTTTGTTTTCGTGACCTTTTTTTTCTTATTGTTTACGATTTCCTATTGGAAATATTTTATATTAATTTTCCTTTATAATTTCCAGTATATTTCAACTTTTTTACATACAGTTAATTACAGTTTTGATATAAGTTTAAAATGTACATATTAAAATTATTTATTATTTTCCTATTATTTGCCTTTTTTAAGTATTTATTGTAAAGAGAATTTTCTTTTCGTACGCGTATTATTGCCAAGCAAAACCTTTTTGTACTTATGTACGCATTATTGCCATTTCTTTCTTATAAATAAGCATTGCCATGTTAATTCATTTTCAAACTTTTTTTCTAAATCAATATCGAATTAGTATCTGGAGGTAGACGAATTATTTACTTTTTATTTGATTAATATATGGTGAAATAGCCAGTGCATGGCGTATTATAAAAGTTGGTGGCACCATAAAATAACACAAAAATAAGAGGGCATTTTGGTTTTTTTATATTGAGTCACAAATGTCAAAAGAAGGTATGGTAAATTAAAATTATAGATGTTAAAAGTCTATGGAATATAAATAAACAAGACGAAAATGGGCACATTACTTTAAGCTCATATGATACTACTTGTAATATACTTTAATGGCCATTAAGCTACATATATTACATTTTGAATACATAAAAATAAATAAATAAATAAAAGAAAAAATTCTTTTTTAATACTTTGATTGATATATAGCATTTTCAGTTTAAATTAAACCTTTTTCAAAATAAATGAAACCTTTTACAAAATAAATGAAACCTTTTTCAGAATGAACGCAACCTTTTTCAAATTAAACGAAACTCTTTTCAAAATAAATGAAACTTTATTCAAAATAAATGAAACTTTATTCAAATTCAGTTAAACATTTTTCAAATTAAATTAAACCAGTTATAGAATTTAACAGAAAACAAAAAAATAAAACAATAATTTTTAATTATGGATAATGCCAGAATCCATAAAACCCAGGAAATTCGAAATATGGTGGATATATAATAGCGACTGTAAGCTTAAATTTTTACCACCTTATTCTCTCATGTTGAACCCGATAGGGAAAATATTTTCTAAGATAAAATTTCACGCCCGATCATTATTAAAGTGACATTACCACAGAACACAACATAGTAAGTGTATATAATTGAGGAAAGTGTCGCACAAACTAATCAAAATGATTGTGCGAACTATGTTATGGATATGATCATGTTAATTCCTAAAGCGGTCAGTGGACAAATTCTTCATTAATTTTAACAAGTATTATATTAAAAAGGAATATGATTAATATGTTTTATTTTTTTTTCTATTAAATTCTATGACTTGTTTAATTTAATTTGAAAAATGTTTAAATGAATTTGAATAAAGTTTCATTTATTTTGAATAAAGTTTCATTTATTTTGAAAAAAGTTTCGTTTTATTTGAAAAAGGTTTCGCTTAATTTGAAAAAGGTTGCGTTCATATTGAAAAAGGTTTCATTTATTTTGAAAAAGGTTTAATTTAAACTGAAAATGCTATAAATAAATAAAATTATATGTTAGGACAGAAAAAAACAGCACCTTGTATGTAATTTCACCATTGCAATTATTTCAACAAATTTTTTTCACCAAAACTTATCGTTAAATTTATAAACACATTTTATTTCACCCTGTTAATAAATATTGACATTAATAACTTTTTAGCAACATTTTTGTAGTAAACTTGAGTCATTTACTCTTTGGAGAAAAATAAAATTTATACATTCATATATAAGAAAATGCCTTGTATTCAAGAAAATACGAAGGAAATCGATGTGGCCTTGCAAATTCTGGATGTGGTGACTCCACGTCTTAATGAGCTAGATCCATCCGTAGTGCGAGAAACTACACAAACTGATCATTTGAACAAAAGGTTATTGACCACATTCCTAGAACGTTTAAATGTTATGGCAGATAAACCAACAACAAACAATAACTTCGAAGACAAAGATAACTCGCAAGAATTCGACGATTAATCAATGGTTTTGTATTTAACTTAAGTATTATTTTTATTCAAATAAAAAAGAACAAATTAAAATGTAGTTTTATATAATGTTAAGAGTGTTTAAAACACGATTTTTTTTAACTGGTTATGTGTGGATATGAAGGGTTAGTGGTGTAATAATATTTAACGCAAAATTTAAATGCGTCGTCGTTTATTGCTTTGTATAGGAGGCGGCGTAGTTGAAGGACTGCTCGATTCTAAAGACATAGAACCTCGTGTACGTTTGGGTGTGCGCTTCGGAGCATCCGTCAACTTGGTAGTTAGGCGTTTATCCAAATCTTTTGTGCTGACCACGTTTGCTAAAGCTGTCTTTATTTGTAAATTGGTGGAAGTTTTATCTACGTGATTAAAACAATTCAGGTTAAATTAGGTTTTTTGTTTTTGTATATATGCATACCTTTGGTAGTATTATCTGTTATTACTGCTATAATTGAAGGCGGTCCCTCCGTGCTTTGTTTGCTTTCTTCGCTGGCGGCACGTTTTTTTGATAACAGCGAAGAAAACTCAGCTTCTGGCAATGAAAATTCTCTTTCTTCATTTGGAAATGGTAAAGGTTCTATTTCGTCTAAGGCTTCTAAGTTGAACATACTTCTCAGATGAACCCATATACTCTCAGTGGTGTAGTCACGATTAAGACTTCTGGACAGACGATCCGTTATACACGCAATATAAAAATGTTTGTTAACTCCAACCGGCTTAAGTCCACCCATTGCATAGAAAAGTTGTATTTCTTCCTCGACAGTCCATTCATGGTCCACGGAAGCTAGTAGACTTTTTTCTCTGACAGTCATGGTCATGTTGGAAACAAAAGGAAAAACCATGCAGACAAAACGCGCTTACAATGTAAAATATTATATATGTATGTACACTGAATGTAAGAAATGCAAAATAATATGAAAACAGGGCAACTCGAATTTTATTTTTACATTTAAAGCAGCCCGGCCTCCCGTCAAATTGCTGCTTCAAATTCATATTTTTGTGATTGCGTTTGTAAAATATAAACTCACACGAACAGGATGGTGTGAGTTTGTATAAAATCAAAATAATTTAGATTTTTACTACCGTCGCAGCAGAATGAAAATAAAAATAAAGTAATTTTGCCAGTGTTTCTGACATGTATTGCATGTAGGCCTGGTAAACCCCTGATATATATAATGTCCCTACATCAGGGGTTACCAAAAATTTTTTGGTTGTATATTAGTGAGTAAGAGAGAAAAAAGAAGTGCAAAAGCGCTTTCCCTTAATTTTTAGGCATATAAATAACATTTTTGATATATAATTAATTTTTAATATTAATATATGTAATAAATAAAATTATACTCGTCTTTTTTGACCTTTTTTATGTGCTTTATTTTTGTATTGTTGTGTTTTTGTTTGTTCTTTCCTTGTTGCATATTTTTGACGTCTTGGGAGATAAATATACAGTGTTGTATCCGATTTCAACTTTGTTTATCTTGTAAATGATTTTACAATTATCAAAATTATATTATCGATACACCCTGTTACAATTTTATTGTTTGTTTTTTATGTGACAGCAATTCTTGTATCATAAAAACACTTTCCTCACTCAGAGATGGCTTTAGAAGAACAGCACGTGTTGGGTTTTTCACCAAATGGAAAACTATTTGCCCTTATCAATGACCAAGGGATTTTACGGATTTGGGATACTGATACAAATGAGTTAAAACAGGAATACACACCAAATTTACATTTGTCTGGGCCTTGTTCCGCCTTAGTATGGATATCAGTTGCAGAAAAATCAGACAAGAAGGTAGGTTACACGTTTTATAAATTTTTTCTCTTTTTTTTTTTATTTAATTTTTCTTTATACATCTTTTAAAAAGCATAAAAAAGAAAAGAGAACGTCAACCGTCAAAGAAACTTTATATATTTGTTTGGGTACCAGTAAAGGCAAGGTATCATTATATTCCTATGCGGAAGCTAAGGTTGGTTCTACCCCAGTGTTAAATTTTAAATGAAAATCATACATCTTCCTTTTTTGCAATTATACTCTAGATTGAACGCAATTTAAAAGGTGATGGTCATAATGGTAAAATCACTGGCATTGTGCGTGATAAAGAAGGCAGACTTTATACTTGTGGTGAGGATTGTCGTGTTGTTGTATGGTCTATTTCTGAAGAGAAAGAGTTAACATCTTGGCATGTTGGTCCAGAAAAACCATACAGTATATCTTACATGCCTGTATCTAGGTCTTTGGTTGTAGGCTCTCGCCAGATCAGAGTATATTCAGTCGACACTCAGGAATTATTACAAGAATTTACTGGCCATATGTCTAAAATTAATTATATGGAACAAGTTGTAATCAATGGTAAAATAGAATATGCCTTAACTACTTCACGCATGGAACGTATTATTTGTATGTGGAAAATTGGAAAAAAAGGTCGCAATAAGCCAGCATCTTGTACCCTACTTATGGAGGATATAGCCCATTGTCTAAGCTGTCAACTGCAGGAAGAAGATAATAAATTAAAGGTTTCCAGTGTTACACGTAGTGGTGTTATCCATATATATGTTATAGATTTGGACAGGTAAGATTAATCTATATTAAAAATATTACAACTTTTTAAAGTAAAAACAAAAAAAAAATTTTTTGCAGCATTACAGCTGATAAGCCCATTAAACCGAAATTAACTATAAGTATAGCATCAGATAGTGCAAGCGTTATAGAACCAATAACAGCTATAGCATCATCATTGCATCATGCTGCTAAACCAGATGAATTACTTTTTGCTTATGGCGACAAGAATGTTTTGCTATTTGAACATTTAAAGCCAAACTTCAATGAAAAACTTCTAGTTTTGATTAGAAAGGATCCAAAGAATTTTATTAAAGAAAAAATTGGTGGCAAAAGTAATAAGAATACAGATGCAGCTTCAAAAACCTTAACACCAATTATTAAAAAACAAAATGTAGATTACAAGTCAGCAGTAACGGTGGGAAAGAAAAAAGTAACTTCGCTCGACATACCCATGGAATCAAGACTTCATAATTTAAATTTAAATGCTCCCGAGGGTAAAATCGTGCCTCAATCACAAAGTAAAGTGCAATTGCTGGTACAATCACTTCACAGTAAAGATGCAACGTAAGTAAAAACAATTTTTTTTTTACTAATTTAATTCTCTAATATTCAATTTTTAGTTTATTACGTTCAGTTTTATATACAAAAGATATAAAAACTATACAACTTACCTTACAAAAATTACCCGTACAATATGTGGGTACTTTGGTGAATGAATTAACTTTGCTTATGCAAAAGAAACATACTAGGTAAGTTTTCCTTTTTGCTATCAAATGTACAATTTTGTTATTTATTTTTGTATTGCTTCTGTTCTTTTTTAGTGTTCTATTTGCTATGAATTGGTTAAAAATTTTAGCCCAAACCCATTCCAGTCAATTAATGGCGTTAGGAGCTGAGGACTTGCTTAATAAATTTGGTCCCTGTATTGGTATTATTGAACAACGATTTAATTGCTTAAAAGAGTTATCCAAGTAAGTTTGATATGATTGGTTAAAATTCTATAAGTTCAAAAATTGTTGGCATAAATTAAGCATAGATTTTATTGTAAAAGTGATCATCAAAACATCATTTTAGTGTGATTTAAAGTTGATCCAGTGAAAATTTGTAAAAGTAAAAATTAAAATTCAGTGAGTAGGAGTAGTACAGAATATCAAAGAAAAAGATGGCTGTGTTAAAAAAATAAATAATTTGTCTCGTAGCAAAGCATTACATTGATGAATGTTTCTAACGCCAGTCTAAAACTTCGACGATGTTTAATGTTTAGTCATACATGGCTGACTTCCAAATTGTATCAATACAAAGTTTGCATGCGGCGGTTATGCTATTTACGGTATGTAAATTATGTACATAAATATTCATTCAATGCAATTATGTACATACTTTGTTCTGCCAGGCAAAAAACCTTTCTAGGCCAATTAATATATATTACAAAAGAAAATTTCTGAATACAACTAAAGAAATATTTAACTTATTAAGTGAAATGAACAATCTTATATACTTTTTTTCATTAATAGCTACGGAACCATGCGCCTACTTTGTCAGACAAACTAAAATAAGAAAATTTCTACCTAAAGGCCTCGTTACTCAAACGTAAACGTAAACCTTGCGGAACAGCTGTTTAGTTTTGTTTATCAAGCCTATGTGTAAATGATTACTCATACGTAAACGTAACTGTATAGTGATTTTACATGCGCACCTGTCCGTAGACTTAATCACATGCCGCCCGTTGTCGGGAACGGTAGTTGAGTTCAATGCGCCCAACCACCGCCACCCGATGCCGGTACCCTCTAATCTTACCATACCCGAAGGCATAGCGCTCAAAAGAGAGCCCATAACACCGAGTTGGCAATATGATATCACCACTGTCTGGGTGATGATACCCCCCTTGCTGAGGGGTATCTATCTAGGTACTTCTACAACCACTACGTGTACCTCCCGAGGGAGGACCTCACCAATCATCAGGCCGGACATTACTTCCCGAATGACTGAGAGTTATCTGTACCGGGGGCTCCTGATGCCCGTAGTACCAGATTAAGGCATCTCTCGTCAGTCCGTGAGAACACCAGAAATGCCTGCCACGCGTACTAGGTACGCGTGACAAACGACTATGCACCAAACACAATCGCCATAAATGGCGTTCTCTGCCTATATTGAGCGCCAGACCACTCAGGGCTAGGTCGAACCCAATATACCCCGGGGAAAACATACTACTGACGGGGACGCTCGTCAGCAGCCCTTAAATGTATCCCCGGGGGGGGACGTAAACGTAACGTTGCGTTGCGGGCGAATCCAATAAATTTAAAATTTTTCTTCGTTTTTACGTATCAGCTGTTTAAAAATTGTAAACCTATTCTAAGCCATTCGCTGAACTCGGCCGCAACGTTTACGTTTGAGTAACGAGGCCCTAAGGAATGAGCTTTAACCATTCTCAAGATATACAAAAATCAATATTTAGTTTGTGTGGGAAGAAACACACCCCCTTGTCTAATTCCGCCTAATTTTTAAGGGATGATTTGCATTGCGTGTGGAGACTTTCGGAGTAAATTTCAGAAGTTTTACTTTTGACAGTTCTCAAGATATACAAAAATCAATACATATTTAGTTTGTACAGGCGGTATCACGCCGACTTGTCCAATTCCGCCTAACTTTTAGGTAATGATTCAATTTAGTCTGTCAGACTTAATTTAGAAGCTTTAATCGTTATCAAGATATATATACAAAAATAGAGGCGACTTGTGGATTATTTATCGCGCACATACGATATTTTCTTAATTTTTCATACCCGTATATAAAATTTTAATAAAATGTTATCAATAAACCATCGAATATGTAAGATCTATGTTTTTTTTTTATTAAAAAATATAAAAATATATATGTACATACAGAAATTATAAAGACAAAACCAAACAAAAATTTATTGACAAAAAATTTTGCACATCCTAAATAATAAATAACATTTTAACGTCTACGTCTACGAGTACTACGACGGCGACGACTTGAAGAACATTTTGATCGTCCACTTCTTCTACGACTACGACTACGGGATCTACACAGACCACGTCTACCACAACAATCTGCTTCTTCTTGTTGGGTGTTAATATAATCTCCAGCATCATCTTCACTAGAACTATATTCATATTTATGTTTTTCGGGCATATTATATTTATTTTTTGCAACAATTCTTTTGGTTTTATTTTTAACAATTTTAGCTGGTACTTTGGCATTATCATCCTGCTGAGAATCAGTCTCACAAATGTCAGCCTTATCAGCTATAGTGTCCTGCGTATCAGAATTATTATCCCGATTATTTAAATTTATTGCTTGGTATTTGCCGTCATCATCTTTTTTGACAAAACCAAATTCTACACCAGCCTCTAAAGTCGTTTTGACAATTTCATTTAATTTGGTCTTGCTATCCTGAGAATTTGGATGTACATAATCCACAATCTCATTAATAGTCGCAGGATTTTTTAATTGATTTAATACATTAATAATATCTTTCACTTGAATTTGCGACATTTTGTTTTTTTATTTTATTCAGACAAATTATAAAATTAGAAACACAAACAAATTTTTTTTTCAAATAAGCTTGATTAACAGACTAGAAATTTGTTTTGAAATAAAAATTTTGATTTAAATTTCGAAGCAAATTTTGTTAGTAAAAGTTTTTCACAACATAAAGTTTATTTTGGAGTGATGTCAGTGATAATACAATAGTTTGTGATACATCAAGCTAAGAAGACGTCTCGCAGGAATGCTCTATATACCCTTTTAGAATACATGCAGTGCTATACACTCTGTTTACCTTAAAAAAGGTGAAAATTAAGCTGATATTTGTTATTGATTTGATGTAATAAAAGACCCTATCTAGCAAAGACAAAAAGTTATGGAAAAGCTGCACTCAATACTTTCTATCTTTAAGGAGATTTCAAGAGACAAATCTTTTCCTAAAAAAATAAAAATAAATAACTGTCAATCAAACAACCCTTTACAAAGAAACAATATTTGACCATATTAAAGGTATTTTGGCAGATTTAAATTTTCAATTTGGCCCAAAACAAAAGAAGTCTAACAGCCTGTTCATAGAAGACGAATGGTTTGAAACATTTGTCTTTTATTATGAAAAACACTAACAAATTTGAGTGTTTTTGTTGTTGTTTCACATATAAAAAGACAAATGTCTTAAAACATCCGTCTTCTATGAACAGGCTTTCATGGCAATCAGTTACTCTCAGAGCTTTTGCCAGAAGACTGTTAGAAGGTAGTCGCCAAAAGAAATATATTTTCATGTTAAGAGCCGAAGACTCGGGTTCGAATCTCCGGAGAGGTGTGATCAATTTAATTTTTGGTTTTTATCAGAAAACGCTTTAATTAGATCAAATTTAACTGCAATGTTATTTTTTTGGTAATTAACCTTTTCGCTGCGCAATTCGTTTTGAGATTTTGTGCCTGTTGTGCGCATTTATTTTAGTAGTTTCATCTTTATTCGTGTTGAGCAGTTTGACCATTTAAACGCTGCGAATTAATTCGTGTTGAGCTGTTTAAAGAAATTAAGTATTGCGAGTTTATTCGTGTAGAGTTTTTTATATTGTGCAGGTTTAGACAAGTTCGTAATTGTTATTATAATTTTTATAGCGAGAATACTCGTCTGGAGCAGCGTACGAAAATAAAATTAGAGCGAGAATATCCGTGTAGAGCAGTTAACGCAGTAACATTGGTAGCGTTAAATACGTATTAAACAGCAAAAATAATCGTATAGAGCAGAAAACATGAATAATACATAGTAAAAATAGTCGTATTGAGCAGCTAACTAATTTAAAACTAAGCGCGAAAATATTCGTCGGGAGCGTATGATACACAAGTTTTTTTTGCGAATATATACGTGTGGAGCAGCGAAAGGGTTAAAGAAGAAATGATGTCCGTGAAGGAATAGTACACTAGCCAAACTGAACAATTGTTTTCGACTCCAGCTACGGTAGTCTCATCAGAGTTCTTTGTGTCCTGTGCATATTCAAGACCAAACATCAACTATTTAACTCACACTTTTTTTTTTTGGAAATCGCATACTGAAATTATTACTGTATGTACATACATTTGTATGAGTTAGTCGAAGTAAAGTCACACAACAGTTTATATCATATTCTCCTTTTCTTACCATCATTGCTGTTCTTTAAGGTAGAATAAAGGGCAAAACAAAATAAATTTGTAATTCTGTTTCATCCAAATAAGATGACAATTACAAGAACAGCAATGATGGTAAGAAAAGGAGAATATGATATAAACTGTTGTGTGACTTTACTTCGACTAACTCATACAAATGTATGTACATACAGTAATAATTTCAGTATGCGATTTCCAAAAAAAAAAAAAAGTGTGAGTTAAATAGTTGATGTTTGGTCTTGAATATGCACAGGACACAAAGAACTCTGATGAGACTACCGTAGCTGGAGTCGAAAACAATTGTTCAGTTTGGCTAGTGTACTATTCCTTCACGGACATCATTTCTTCTTTAATTACCAAAAAAATAACATTGCAGTTAAATTTGATCTAATTAAAGCGTTTTCTGATAGAAATATATTTTCATTTCTTTTTTTTTAAGTTGTCTGAAACGGGTTTTGAACCCTGAGCTCTTGTCTAGTAAGCCAACACACTAACCACTAGACTACGGCGGCGACTATAAGTATTGTAATACTAAAAATTAATATTAATCTATTTAAAGCTCTTAATTCTTTTACAAACTGCATGTTCACCATTTTTTGTTGTTGCTGCAACAACAATTATAGCTGTGGGAATACCCAGTAAACCGAAATTTAAAAAAAAGATCTTATTTTCTTACAATTTAACAAGTACACCTATAACGCGACAAGAATTTACAATTTATTTTATTAATTAAAATCCGAAATGGTATGTGTGCGATAAGTAAGCCCGAAATTGCCTCTAAGTTGTCTTTGGTTTTTGTATATCTTGAGAACGGTTAAAGGTAGAGTTTTTGAATTTGGTCTAGTCAAGGCAAATATTTAATCAGACAATGAGCGAAATTGCAAAAGTGAGTGTAGTACCTCCCATACAAACTAAGTATTGATTTTTGTAATCTTGAGAACGGTTAAAGCTAAAGCTTCATGGTCATGGCAAATCATCGGTCGGAAAGTAATGGGAATTGAACAAGTCCTACAGAAATTAAATATTGTTTTCTGTATATCTTGAAAAACGTACAAATTCATTCCTTATGCAGAAAATTTCTAATATTATTTTGATTGGCAACACAGGTTAATATATACGTATGTATATCTGTGGCAATGTTAAGGGTTTTTTCTAAAATAAATAGGGTTTGAGTATATTTAAGTTAAAACATATATGCGTATATTTTAACTAATAATTAAAATTTTTTTTTAAATTTATATGAATGATATATCTTGAAGAAGAGAATAAGAATATATACTAAAATGATAAACTTAAGCCATTATGTATTATTTATTACCACAGATATGTATGTATGTATATGCATATTGTAAAATTTTTGTATAGCGTCCTTTCAAATACA
Organism: Metopia argyrocephala; assembly: GCA_963576795.1. Taxonomy (NCBI): domain Eukaryota; kingdom Metazoa; phylum Arthropoda; class Insecta; order Diptera; family Sarcophagidae; genus Metopia; species Metopia argyrocephala. The sequence goes on along the minus strand of OY756208.1, from coordinate 166,261,358 downwards.
AAGTAATTAACACTTTGGAAGTCAGCACATCACTCTCTTACAATTGCTACACACACATAAACATGTTTTTCTGTTATTAAACTAATTACTTGTAACAATTCTTTCTCCAGACTTAGTGGTCGTCTCAATCTATTGGTTAGTCAAATAAAACGCAATGCCGAACAAGAGAACGATAACCTTAATATTGACAATGTTTTAGTATTTGAAGACAACGATGGTATGTTCCTATGCTCTATTAAAAATTTCCTTTAAATTAAATTACACAAATTAAAATTTCTTTAGATTCATCAAATTCAGATATAGATGATGCTGCTAATAAATCTGCTTCAGATGATGAGTGGGAAGAAGCCGAAGAGGATGAGGAACATAGAATTGGTAATGGAAATATGGATCACGATAATGATGATGATGATGAAGATATGGAAATGTAGTTTTAAGTTCTGTTCGTGTCTGCGTTATTCGTTTAGTGTAAAGTATATAAATAAAATTACCTTTTATTATAAGTTATATTCAATGGTCATGGCTTATAGATTTTTATTGTGCTGTGATAAAAACTGAATAAAAGAAAAGTTTGTCGTATTTTTTTATAACATCTAACAAATATGCTTTATTTTTTCTACGTTTATTTTTATTTTTTTATTACATATTTATATTACAACAACAACAAAGATTAACAACAGCAAAATGGGTTTTTAAATAAATTGTAAACACATTAAGCCGATTATTATTGTATTATACACTTACTAATGTATTGTGATTTTTGTTTATATGTAATCCACATACACATATATAATTAGTGAGATTTTTACCGATAATTAAACCTAAAGGGAATTTTAGTATTTATTTTAATGAACAATAATCTAAATAATAGGTAAAAAGCATTTCATTTAAAATTGATATTTAGTGACGGATACATAAAAAAACTAAATTGCACTGGACAATTTAAATACGTTTAAGTTAATAGAGATTTGTATTTATGTTAAAAAAATAACGTATCAAACAAATGTTTCTTTTTTTGCACACGGCGGTCTATTTTAATATATGTTATGATGTATTAAGTGAGTAGTGGGTAGGCTAAGAAATCTTTGGATCCGTTTAAGACCAATTTGATTTAATGAAATTAATAAGACCATTAGTAGAAGCATCATGACTTGTAACAACATCCTTATTAGCCAATTCGGGTTCAATTGCCTTGGCCAATTGCTTGCCCAACTCAACACCCCATTGATCGAAAGAATTAATATCCCAAATAATGCCCTGGGTGAAGATTTTATGTTCATACATAGCTTTAAAGAAAAAAAATGTTTTTACATTACTGTAGTATTGACAAAATTAATAAAATTACCAATTAAAGCTCCTAGAGTGAAAGGTGTTACTTTTTTCACCACAATTGAGTTGGTGGGTCGATTACCAGTGAAGACTTTATGAGGCAACAACTGTTCCAATTTTTCGCCAGACAAGCCTGACTTTTCAAGTTCAGCTTTAGCTTGTTCAGGCGTTTTGCCAGCCATCAAAGCTTCAGTTTGTGCCAAAAAATTGGCTAACAAGATCTTGTGGTGGGCACCACCGGCAATGGGATTATGAGTTTCAGCTGGTGCAATGAAATCACAGGGAATCAAACGTGTACCCTGGTGGATTAATTGATAGAAAGCATGTTGGCCATTAGTTCCTGGTTCACCCCAAACGATGGGTCCGGTATTGTAGTCAACCACCTTGGAACCAGATTTAGTAACAAATTTACCGTTACTCTCCATATCACCTTGTTGAAAATAGGCAGCAAAACGGTGCAAATATTGATCATAGGGCAGTAAGGCGTGTGTCTCAGCGTTATAGAAATTGGAATACCAAATACCCAAAAGTGCCAAAATAACAGGTGCCTAAAAGAAAAAGAAAAAATAATACAAATAAATTGAAAATATGCTTTTAAAAAGTATAAAATTAAATTAATTTACATTTTTTTCAAATGGTGCATCTTTGAAGTGATTGTCCATAAAATGGGCACCTTCCAAGAGTTGTTCGAAATTTTCAAAACCAATCGACAAACAAATGGAAAGACCAATAGCAGACCATAAAGAATACCGACCACCAACCCAATCCCAAAATCCAAACATATTTTTACTATCAATACCGAATTCAGTTACTTTAGCCTTGTTTGTGGATAAAGCTACAAAATGTTTGGCAACAGCAGCAGGCTAAAAAGAAAAAAAGTTTAAGGAAGTGATTAACAAGTCAAGGTGGATTATAGTGAAAACTTACATCTTTAGTGTGTTCTAACAACCAATTTTTAGCTGAAGTAGCATTGGTAATAGTTTCTTGTGTGGTAAAAGTTTTTGAGGCAATAATGAATAGAGTGGTCTCATAATTAACCTTTTTCAAAACTTCAGCCATGTGAGTACCGTCGATATTGGACACAAAATGTGAATGTAAACCCTTGCAATAAGGTTTCAAGGCTTCGGTGACCATAAGGGGTCCTAAGTCTGAACCACCAATGCCAATGTTTACAACATCGGTAATTTGTTTCCCGGTGAATCCACGCCATACACCAGATATCACTTGATTGGTAAATTCTTTCATATGGGCCAATTCGGCACGTACATCGGGCATAACATTTTTGCCATCAACTAATATTTCATTATCTTTACGATTACGCAAAGCAATATGAAGGACAGCACGATTTTCAGTGATATTTATTGGTACACCAGACATCATGGCATCACGAGCCTCAGCTACACGTCTGACTTTGGCCAATTCTAATAGAATGTTCCATACTTCGGGAGTAATGCGATTTTTTGAGTAGTCAATTAATATATCTCCATCTTTGGGTGTGCTAATACGTAAGCTGAAAAAATATTTACAAATTAAAATGATTTTTAAGTTTTTCCTTAATGAAATTAACAAAAATCAATTACGTAATTTCCACCTTTTTTTTCTTTAACTTTTAGTCTTAACTATTTATTATACGAAGAAGTAGTATATGTTTTACTATTGTTTTAAATACATAGACAAAACGTCTATAATGCATTTTTAATTACTATTTTTGATTTATGGATATGGGATGGATGGGATACTTCGGACAAGGCAAAGTCTCTGATCGGGGTCAACCTGGCGGCCTCCAGTACGATCCTTGTTCCCGTTGTATTCAAGTCGACATACAGCCTCCACGCGGCCCTCCTGGATAACATTCTAGCACCCGCTAGCTTGTTAACTAATGTATGCGGCGATTGTCCAATCCCCTGGACTTTAAATTTGGGTTGTGCGTAGGGCTTGAAACCCACCACGTAAAAACATAATTTCAATGAAAACTTCAGCAAAAGCCTCTAAACGGACCCCCTTTTATGTTGACGACCATGGCAAACGTTTTAAGGACTATGATTTAAGGATATGCACCTGGAACATGAGAACCCTTTATAGGGAAGGTGCCTCTATCCAATTGGCGGATGCTCTCAAAAAATGTAGGGCTGACATCACCGCCATCCAGGAAATGCGATGGATAGGACAGGGTTGTACAAGGCAAGCAACATGTGACATCTACTACAGCTGCCATGATAACAGACGTGAATTTGGCTGCGGATTCGTAGTTAGCAAGAGACTTCGCCACCTTGTCTCAGAGTTCACCCCCGTGAACGAAAGAATAGCTACGATCCGGATGAAGGCGAAATTTTATAACATCAGCCTCATTTGCGCTCACGCCCCGACGGAAGAGAAGGATGATGCGGTCAAAGATGCTTTCTACGCAAAGCTCGAGGATGTATACGATAAGTGTCCGGCACATGACGCCAAAATTGTCCTCGGCGATTTCAATGCGAAAGTTGGACGTGAAGGTATCTTTGGCCCCACTGTCGGGCAGTTCAGTCTCCATTCTTCCACCTCGCCGAACGGCATGAGACTGATCGATTTCGCCGCGGCGCGAAACATGGTAGTTTGTAGCACCAGGTTCCAGCATCTCGATATCCATAAGGCCACCTGGCTCTCTCCCGATCGATCAACTACCAACCAGATCGATCACATTGTGATTGATGGAAGGCATGTATCCAGTATACTAGACGTGCGCACATTTAGAGGTCCGAATGTCGACTCGGACCATTATCTTGTCGCAGCCAAGATGCGATTGCGCATATGCGCAGCGAATATGGCACGTTCTAGTGTTCGAGGGAAGCTGGACATCAAAAAGCTGCGATCACAAGAGACAGCCAGGTCGTTCTCCGATCGTCTTTCTAATGAGCTCCATTGTATCCCGTCCTCTCTCGAAAGTATTGGTGGACAGTGGTCTCACATTGCTCACTCTCTGCGCAACGCTGCCGAAACAGTCCTTGGTTTTGAGCGTCCTCCCCGCAGAAACCAATGGTACGATGAAGAGTGTCGTGAGGCCACTGCGGCAAAAAATGCTGCCTACAGAAGAACGTTGCAGTCCACCACTACAAGAGCAACTGTGGAGGTGTACAGAGAGAAGAGGAGGGAAGAGAGACGCCTATTTAGAAGAATGAAAAGGGAGCAAGAAAGGCGTGATCGTGAGGAAATCGAGATGTGCAGGAGTAGACATGATGCTCGAAATTTTTATAAGAAGATAAGGCGTCTTACTACTGGTTTTAAACCCGGAGCAACCTCCTGCAGAGACGAACATGGTAATCTGGTTACAGATGCACATGGTGCACTGAGATTATGGAGACAGCATTTCTGTAATCTACTGCAAAGCGATGATGATACAAATTCCGCTACTAGAGATGCTGTGCCGGACCCAATCAATGATGACGTTGTGATCCCGTCCCCCAGCCATGAAGAGGTCAAGGTTGCCATATGGCGACTGAAGAACAACAAAGCAGCCGGACCTGACGGTCTGCCCGCTGAACTCTTCAAGTATGGAGGCGATGAGCTGGTTAGGTGCATGCACCAGCTCATTTGCAGAATATGGCTGGAGGAAAGTATGCCCGATGATTGGAATCTCAGTGCCCTCTGTCCGATCCTGAAAAAGGGAGACCCCACAATATGCACCAACTACAGGGGTATAAGCCTTCTCCCTATCGCATATAAGGTTCTTACGAGCGTATTGTGTGAACGACTGAAGCCATTCGCCATCTCACTGATTGGACCTTATCAGTGCGGCTTCAGACCTGGTAAGTCCACCATTGACCAGATATTCACACTGCGCCAAATCCTGGAGAAGACCCATGAAAGTCAAGTCGACACACACCACCTCTTTGTCGACTATAAGGCAGCGTTCGATAGCCCGATAAGGGATCGAGTATATGCAGCAATGTCTGAGCTCGGTATTCCTGCAAAATTGATAAGACTGTGCAGAATGACGTTGAGCAATTCCTGCAGCTCCGTCAAGGTAGGAAGAGACCTTTAATACCGTGCGAGGTTTCAGACAGGGCGATCCCTTATCCTGCGACCTCTTCAATTTCGTCATGGAGAGTGTTTTGCGAAAGGCGGGTGTCCATCGTAATGGCACTATTTTTAACAAAAGTGTCCAGCTCCTTGCGTATGCAGACGATATAGACATCATTGGGCATACCAAGCGAGATGTCACCGCAGCCTTTAATGCTATTGAACGAGAGTCTGCTAAAATGGGTCTGGCGGTAAATGAGAGCAAGACGAAGTACATGTTGTCGACGAGTAGGGATGTTGATCGTATCGGCTCCCAGGTTACAGCCGGCAACTATACATTCGATGTGGTCAAGGAATTCATCTATCTTGGCACCGCCATTACCAGCAAAAATGATGTCAGTCTAGAGATCAGGCGAAGAATCACACTGGCCAACAGGTGCTACTACGGTCTCGGTAGGCAGTTTAGTAATAGAGACCTCTCTCGTGCGACGAAATTAACACTCTACAAGTCGCTTATTCTCCCGGTGCTTCTCTATGGTGCGGAAGCATGGACGCTGTCTTGTGCCGATGCAGCGGTCCTCGGGGTGTTCGAGAGAAAAGTTCTTCGTAAGATCTTTGGTCCTCTAAGGCATGGCGATGAGTTTCGCATTAGAACCAACCATGAGCTGTATGAGCTCCTCGGCGATGTAGGTGTTGTCCAGCGTATTAACATCCAGCGGCTACGCTGGCTCGACCACATTGTTCGGATGGAAGAATCTGCTCCAGCGAAGAAAGTTTTCGATGCGAAGGTCACTGGACGTCGGCGTAGAGGACGACCCTGTTTACGTTGGAAGGACCAGGTTGATGAAGCCCTGTCATCGATTGGTGTGACCAACTGGAGAAGGCGCGCGCTAAGCAGAAGCGCCTGGAGACTAGTGCTAAAGCAGGCCGAAACCCGTTAACGGGTTGTTATGGCCAGCTAAGTAAGTAAGTAAGTAAGTATTTTTGATTTATTTCATTAAAATTTAAGTAATATAAAAGCCTTTATAGGCCAATTAATATACGTATACTAGTTAACCCGGCAAACGTTGTTTTGAAATATAAATTTACTCTAGGAAACATTTTTTTAGTTCAAATACTTTTGATACTCTTCACCGAACTGCAAAAGTCAACATCGATATGGGCAATCAATATAGGTATGCGTTACTAATAATATTAATAAATGAATATCCGCCATTTTCGATACGCCAGTTTGATAGTTGGGGATAGGGAGAAATATCCCTGTATCGCCCCCTCTGTATACTTAAAAAAAAAACGTAAACCATATCGTCGTGCGGGAGTTAAAGTGCTCTATACGCCATTTTATATTTCTCGAGTTAATGATGCCACTTTAGGTTTTTGACACCAACATTTTTAAAATCTTCAATCCGCTTTTGGATATTTAAATCCGAAACTGCACGAGATATCCGGAAACAAATTACAAACTTGAAAAATTTGGTGTCGAAAACCTAAAGTGGCATCATTAACTCGAGATATATAAAAAATATAAAATGGCGTATAGAGCACTTAAACTCCCGCACGACGATATATGCCCTACGGTACGCAGATCTATCTAGTTAAAAATTTCATCGAAGTCGGTACGTTATTTAGGTGAGGCATAAATTTTCCCTTGGGACGGGTCACCTTCATATTTAGGGGCATGCAAAACAGATGTTGATCGATTCTCAGACCTACCCGATATGCATACAAAATTTGATGTAAATCGGTCGAGCCATTTCGGAGGAGTTTGGCAACAAACACCGCGACATGAGAATTTTATATATTAGAAGATTTCAAAAGAAAATTTCTGAATACAACTAAAGAAAAAATTAACTTATTAAGTAAAATGAACAATCTTGCGGACCTTGTGTCACCTTTGCCGCGCAAAATAAAATAAGAAATTTTCTACCTAAGGAATGAAATTTAACCGTTCTTAAAAGGTCTTCGCCATAAAGTCATTCAGACCAAAGTCAGACATTTTATCTTTAACCTTTCTCCAGATACGCAATAATTAATATTTAGTTTGCATGGAAAGTACCACGGCCCCTTGTCCAATTGTGATCAATTCGTAAGTGATGATTTAAATTGGATATGGAGTCTTTCAGACAAAAATTCAGAAACTTTGCCTCTAACCTCTCTCAAGATATACAATTATGAAAGACAACTTAGGAGGCGATTTGTGGTTAACTTATCGCACACATGTTATTTCAGATTTTAACTAAACAATAATATAAACCAAATAGGTTTCAATTCATAATTTTGATTTAATAGGGCGACATACGTAAGCCAAAAATCGCCTCAATTTTTATATAACTATATACATAGATATATATATTTAATTATACACAATTAATACGATGCTTTTTTGTATCCTAATAATCTATTGGTCTGAAAAAAATGGGACATATTAACTACACTTTTTGTTGTTTTACAGGAGAAGCAAAAAACCTTAAAATCAAAAATTTTGTAAATCCTGAAAATCATAATTTTTAGGAACGAGATATAAGGACTAGCATCTCTATATACAACAAATGAGTTTGTATGTAAGGTTTCCATATACATACATAAATATGTATGTAGTTATATCTTCTGGCATTTAGAACTACACGCATTTGTAGTTACGTCGATTTGAATTTCGTTATTAAAATCGCCATTTTTGATCGTAGGAATCTAAAATTTTGCACGAACATGTATATTAATAAAACGAACCATAATTTATAAGAAACTCAATGTTGAAATTTTGTGTAGTTAAGTCCCTTTGTAAACAAGGCTATAAAAGGGAATCAAAGGATCGATTAAAAAAATAGCTACATGTAATAAGAACATTAAGATTTATCGACAAATGAATAATAACAAGAAATGCATGTATGAAATACTATTGGAAAAATCTTTTAAAAAATGGAAAGTCAAATAGGTATGTACCCCTATATTCATAATTAAATAAAATAACTAACAAATCAAAAAATAGTATATAATTTAATAACTTTTCTGTTTCGGCATCCAAAATTTGTATCTTTTATACTCTTTAAAAGGGATTTCTTTGACTTTAAAATTGTAGAAACTGTGGATTTATTCAATTCATTTTTCTTGCATAGATCTTTTACTCGCAAATCATTCCGGTGGTCATCGATGATTTTTATTTTGTCTTTCAAAAACAATCTTTTTCTTCTACCCATTTTACTGTTTATACGACAAATTAATGCACAAATCTAACTGAATATAGTAACTTGAAAAAAAGAGTTGAAAATAACGGTAAATTTGTTTCTACTCTCGATGGTTGTTGCAACTGATGTTCTACTAATATGTAAATTTTTTTTTGTTTTTAAATAAAATTTTTGTTTTATTTGTTCGTTAAACTGAATAAATATTTTCTGTTTGCTATACCTATAAGGTACTCAATAGAAAAAATTCAATTGTTCGTTAAATGCGGCGTTCGTTAAACCGCAAAACTACTGTACTTTAATATTTCCAAAATGAACTTTTTATGCAATGTAATTTATTCTATTAATTTTAATAAATTGTACTAAATTCCTCATAAATATATATGTAACTATTTTTCTCTGTTTTAATGTTATTGTGTATTCTAAGGCCTTTAGTAATAGATTTTCAGAAAAAAACAAAAAAAAAATTGGACCTACGGAACATTTGACTTAAAACTTATTTTAAATTTATTTTATTTTTTTATAAATAGGAGCAGTAGAATGTGTGTATATTCAAAAAATGTAGTAAATGTTGTTTTTTCCTACATATATTTTGCATATTTAAAGTATTTTAAAAATAAGTTTCCATATATGTATGTATGCATATGCATTAATTTACATAGTATGTATTCATGCGTGAGTGTCAATATTTGATTTAATTCGTTACATATTAGAAAGTGAAAGTCATATATGTATGTAACAACAACAACTAATAATCAATGATATTAGTTGTTACATTTTGTTTATCATCAGCGGAGGATACAGAATGTAAATATGTACATATATATGTATATGTATGTATATACAAACATATATAAGTATGTATCCTTTCTTTTTTTATTTTATAGTTATACACAAATATTTATTAATAATTCCAACATATGACAGCGATACGGCGGCAACTTCAATATTCATATGACCTTGACAGTAACCCCTAGAGTAATTTAAAACTTTATTTCTTTTTACTAAATTACATATTCTATTAAAAACCTTTAAGCTGAGTAAATAAATTTAATACCTACTAATACTCTGATTACACAAATGATAACACTTTAAATACAACACTAAATAAAAATGCAATAAAAAAACACCGGTACTAAACATTATTTACTGAATGACGGGTATGTAATACTTGTCTTCTATGGGTGTCAGGGGGTAATTAATTTAGCTTTGCTTTTTACTTGAGACAATATTTTTTGGATACATACCTGAATTTATTGAAACGTTCAGCATCTTGGGCAAATAAATCCTTAATATTAATTTTATTGCCATTAGCTTGATAATATTCCTGCAATTTCTTATAAACTGCTTCAGTGGTAAGCAAAGGTAGTGGGCCAGCCATAGTTGTTTTAATGCTAATTTGTTTTTGGTTTATTTTTTATTAAATAAGTACACAAATATAATAAAACAAGGTTATTAATTAAAATACAGATATTACTTAGGCAGCGTACACTTGCAATATGATTGATAAATTAATTGAAATTGTAATTTTGTATTTAAAATATTAAATATTCCAGCTACTTTAAACATACCACTTCAATGTCAAATGAAAAACAAAAGCAAGCAGTGGTGTCAAAAAAATTTATCGTAAAAAACGTATATTAATGCTTCATCAGCAGATAAACGTCAATTTGTACAAACCAGAACCGTTAGCAATTAAAAACATTCAAAAGAAAATTTATAAATTTTTATTATGCCTTGTTTAACACTTACATATACGAATTACTTTAAAATAAGAAACATATATACAATGTATATATATTTTTGTATAATTTTGCACTTAATAAAATATTCATAGTCTATATAAAATTTCACAATTACTCTTCTTTCTAACAGTTAAAAGTTTAGTGCTACATACAAAAGTAATAACAAACTTAATTGATAGTACAGTGCATATCGTGTCATTACAGTTTATTAAAAGTTCTGCCTAGTTTTTTATTTTTCTATAACACAACTCTGTAAATGTCAAGTAGGGCAAAAATAAAGCAAGATGGCGACGCGTAATAAGTGTAATTAAGAAGTCGAAAATCAAGTGAAGGAATTGTTCAGATATTTTATTTATTTTACAATTAAAAACTACATTTAAAAAAATTATTAAAGTGCTTAAAATATCTACAATAAAAGTTTAATTGAAAAGTTTGTTGCAACGTAAATGGATATGCTATTTGTGAAAGAAATGTATACAAACAACAAATGCTGGCCAGAATAATATAGAAAAACATAAAAAACAAAAATAGTGTTAGTGTCACTTTAAAAGGTAAATAAAAATATTGAAAGTGCAGAGGAATTTTAGCCAACAAATTAAGAAAATAATTGTAAATGAACAATAGTATTGTAAAAAAAAACAAAATGTGTGAATATACCAAAGTGCTACCTTAAAGTAACTCCGCCTAAACAAAATGCACACGTAACCTTGTGAATGCGTAGCACAGTAGCACCTTTGTCCAATAGCATCATATTAGAGTTGCTTTTTCTATATACAATCATAAAAAGCTCTAAAGCATTGCTTAAGAAAAGTAATGGAAAACAAAATATATGAAATGTTTATAAATATTAATGAAATTTTTATTGTTTTTTCTAAAATTCTGTTGCAGATAACAGACTGCAGCGGTGTTTGAAATTTCTTACAATAACTTATAAATATTGACAAGCGCAGGTACGCTTTATACCATAATGTCTAATTCACCAGACCAAAATCAAAGGCAACAGAATAAGGCGTTTGGCATAACTAACGTTATGCCTATTTCAGTGACAAATTTGAATAACAATAACAACAGCAGTATAATAACTAACACAATTAATTCAAATTCCAATTGTATTATAAATAACAATGCCAACAACAATACAGAACAGCCACAAACAAAAAGACAAAAAATTGAAAAATTTGATATTCCTAACGGCAATAAAATCAAACATTCTTCTACGATTGCATCGTTGGCGCCTCCACCTGATATTATAGATACGGGTGAGTTGAAAAATATAAGTTCTTCTCTTTCTTCGTCGGCACATTCCATAACGTCTCCATCAACATCATGCTCTTCAGAAACATCTCCAAGTTCGACACCCTCATCATCGAGAGCAGCCTCTTTAACACAACTTTTAAATGTACAAAATTTAAACCACATGTCCCCATTAACAAATGGCCATGGACATCACCACCATCACCAAATTGAGAACAATATTATGTCTTCAAGAATAACAAAAAATAGCAATTCTTCCTCTATTTTATCAAACGATGAAGTGGATCGCAGCAGCTTACCTGATCTTTTACCATCAAATAGCACAGTCATAACAGCAAACGTAAACTACAGTAAATTGAGGCATAGTTTACATGTAAGCCCTAATTTGACGGCCTCTTCTATAAATCCGCATCAACAGCAGCAACAGTTAGATGAATTAGCGGCTTCACAAGATATGCGTGAGTTTGAGGAATCTTTAAGCAGACAATGTCTATGTGGTGTTTCAGAACGTATGCTAAGAAAACCTTTTCAATCACACTATTCCCTAGATGCTAATGGTCAGAAAAGGGCAGCAAATCTAAGTGAATGGCCTACTAATAAGTTGTTGCAGTTTCTTTCAAATCTCCAACTTTTGTTTGATATATATTTAAAGCAAAATTCGAAAGGTTTTATTTGTGCCCGCATAATGGATGTTTGTGATGCTTTAATACGCAATGATCACAATTTAATAGATGAGATTATTGTTTTAGCTGGTTATAGCAATGCTTTTGTGCAATTTTTGGCTGGTCGTGTATTGGCTTCATTTTTGGTCATAGCTAAACAGGAAATGGACGACGATTGGCTCAAGAAACTGGTAGACAATCTCTTTAATTTTGATCGTCTGGATGATAAAGCCGTACAGAAAATACATTTCAGTTTGGAAATTATTAAGAGAATAGTAGAATGGAAGGATTTAGATTTGCATCCTCTAGAGGAAGAAATTGCGGACACCCAAACATTTGACGATAATATGCCATCATCGTCTAATACTTTGTTTCATGCAACAAGTAATAGTTCTACAATAGATGAAGTAAGATTGGGTTGTTTACATTTTCAAGCACAACAACCTTCTCTGGAATCCAACTATTTTGCTGTACATTATCGTTCTAATGAGAGCTTAAATGATCCTTCATCTTCTACATCGACAGCTCATTATAATCACAATTCTTCTGCCAATCAACACTATAATATTTTAACAAATTCAAACTATCAATTACCACAACACCATATAGCGTCACATCATCAACTTCACAATACGTCGATTGAACACCAACAAGGTTGCCATTTGATTACTTTAACGGATTCAGAAAGTTTCGATACAACTCATCTTAAGTGTATAACAATTAAAATACTCGAAAACAAGTGGCCAGCTTTGGTAAACAACATGTCCTCCCTGATTTCCAATCACTTAGTTATAGAAAATGCCGAAAATTGCATATTAAATTTTCTACAATTATGGGAGAATATTATATCCGTCAAAGCCAATCTGTCAATTGTGGAAACTTTACCCTTTTATTCAATTCCATTTAAATTACTTCTTAATCAAAATCTCTCTTGTACGGTGTATAAGCAAATGTTATGCTTATTTAATGAAGCCTTGTGTTACGGTTCTACATTGGCTTTGCAAGATATGTTACCCGATGAAACCTGTATGCTGGCCCATCAAATTGTAAGACACGTGAAAGATAATCGTATTTTAGAATCTCTACCTCGTTGGCAGCCTGAAAATGTAGTGGGTCTCTTAGGTTTCAAAAGGAAGCCTGTTACATATGGCCATAATTTAATGAAACATCAATTAGATCACATAAATGATGATACGGAAAATGCCTTAAATTCTGGTGAGGTCATTAAAATGGATAAGACTATATTACAAAAAATAGTGCTTTTGGTGCTCAAATCTGTAGCTGTAACTGTTAAAGAAATACGCAGTGATTCTTCAGATTCTTCGATAGATTCCACCGATTATGATGCCTCCCAAGATATGGTGCTCATTGAAAGATCCATACGTGATGTTTTACGTAAATTGGAGTCTTTTATTAAACATACACTTGAATTCCATCCGGAGTGTCATTTTAGTAAAATATTAATACATCTATTTAATGATCAAGATGATCATCTCATAGAAGCCATGGTATGTACGCTGGACGTTACTTCTGGTATTTCATTTCATAATAATGCTTTCCCCGAATTGGTATCTATGCTAAATCCTGTCTATACATTTCTCGAGTTCCTAAAAATAATATCGAATAGTTCTGATTTATTATTGGATCTGTTGGTGAGCAACGAGACATGTTTTCTTTTGTATCTATTGCGTTTTCTCAAATATATATTGAGAAATTGGCCAATGTTTGTACAAAGTTGCCACGATTTCGGCGTCGACCTTGGTCTTCGAACTACCTTGGATGAGGCAATGAGTGTGCTTATACGATTACGTTTACAAATATCACGTCTAGTGTCGCGACAGCTATATCCATATGATATATCACCGGTGTTACGTTTACTGGAGAGTTGTGAGAGTCTCTATGAAGGTAATGAACTAAGTTAGCTAGTTAATTAGTTAGCTATGTAGTTAATTAGATATTGTATTGTAGTTAGTTTTTATAATTCTTTATTCATGTTATTTATATATTATTATAAGATAGTAAAAACAATCACAAACGCCCACACATATTAAAATAATATAGAATGGACATTTTATTTTGTTATTATTAAAAGATAACAAAATCATTAGAGATCAAAGGCATTGCTGAGCCTGAATAGTATACAAAAGCTTTTTTCAATCTAAAACAACAACATAACCTACACCATCTTTGTCTATAATTGTTATTTTATTTCATATTTGCAATCAAAATATCTTTTTTAATTTTGATTTAAAAAAAGGGTTATCACTTGTTAAATAATTTTAAAATTATGTATACTCGTCAAAGATCAACTTTTAAAATAAAAAAAAAAAACAAAGAAAAAATGTCTTCCAATCCAAACATAAACATATGCTCTCATACTTTTTAGTAGCGAGCTTCTTTTCTATACAAAGCCTGAATATATTTTCATATAAGATAAAACTTAACATACATATATATCTTGCCTTATATTTGTTTAAATAGAATAAGAAATTTTAATTACTAAAGACTTCTTTACAAATAAAAATTATAACGATATATGTATTTAGACAGCTTTTTTAATTTATACGTGTAAAAAGTCTGGATGAATTATTGTTCCAATTTTTTTTAACTATTTTCAATTAAAATTGAAGGTAAAGATTTTTGAACTAATGAAATAAGAAACTAACAAATATTTTGTAATTTTGTTTCATAAATATTTTTTTTATTAACATATAATTTAAATTAGTAAATATAGTGTGTAAATAATGTTTAAAAAAAATACATATTTACAATAAGTTTTTTTATACATATATATTGTATATATGTATATATACATATATTTAAAAATAGATATAAATTAACGCTTTTTTAAGTTATACATTCTTTCTACTACTATAGGAACAAAAGTAAAACTAAAAATTGTAACCATTTATTCTACTATACATTTAGATTCAGAAAAAAAATACGAAAAACCTATTTAACATTAATTCCATCTTATTACGAATAAAAATTTCTACTTTTTTTGTAAAACTGTTTTATAATTAAATTCAAGTTTGTTTTATTGCAAAACATAATATATAAAAATTACTGATATTTTTTTTAAATACTATAAGGAAAGTTTACAATAAGATTTATTTACTTTAACATTTCCAAAAAAAAGTATATTTAGAAAAAATTTATTAATTTTAAATGTAAATAATTTTTTATCAGTGGTCATTAGCGGCCGTATGTATAATTAAAAGTTAGCAACTCGTTGGTATATGGGACAAAAAATTGGCAAGTTTATCACCCGCTATAGACTGATATTATTAAAACTTTCCATACCTTCTATTTAATAACTAGTCAGAGAATCCAAAAAATTAAATACCCTGTACGTTTGAGTAAGAATTTCCACGTATAGGAATGACAAACTTGGCCACTGTGTACAACGACCTGCTAATTTTTTATTATAAATAGTGTATTTTTTATTTATAGATAATTGATTGGGTAAAAAGTTTGATTCATTGTGAAAACAAACTTTTTCTTTTTTTCGTCACAAAATTGAATAGAGTATTAGAGTAAAAATAATTGGACTAAACAAATTTACATTTACAAAATAATTTTTTTAATTATATTTTAGAGCAGTGCAGTTTAAAGCTCTATTGATTTCTATGGTATTTCTTCAATTTGTAAGACAACTGGGTAGGTATTTGTTATGAAAAAAAACAATGTAGGTATGTAGTTAGGAAATCCCTACTAAAATAACATGAAAAATACAACAATTTTACTAACACTTAAAATGAGATAGCACGTACAACTATATTTGTTGTTATTACGTGGTACAGATTTTGACAGTTGCCACTATTTCGTCAGCTGATCGATTGATTCGCCTTGTTTTAAAAGTTAGAATAAATTCCACATATTCTTAAACTTTCATTTATAAATCACTATTGGTTTATATATATTCCAACTGGAATAAGGCCGAATGTTTATATATAGGGTGAGTTCCAAAACATCAAAACAATCAACCGTGTTGTTTACTTTGTAAGAAGGACACATTGCATTGATTTTACTTTAAGAAACACTTGCAATGACTTTTTTTAAAATGGAGAAGTCAGTAATAAAAAATATTCGCCCTTATTTCAGTTGCGACGTCATAGTCGTCTGACGACATTTTTGTAGCAGAATAAAGAAAATATGTTTCTGTTGCCTTTAATCTATTACAAAAATGTCGTTACGCAATGACGACGTCGCCAGTTGGAATACGGCCTATTATTTCAAAAAATTTCTTGTAAAGAGAATCTGCTTCCACTCAAAAATTAATTTTTTTCCACTAAAAATAAATTAAATGTAATTAAATAAAAAAAAAAACAATTTAAATATTTTGTTTGCTTTCATCAGCCATGTTAAATTTGTACTTTGTTTATAGGGCATGTACACACAAAGCATCAACAAAATTAGTAATGGGAAGTTTGCTTTTTGTTTGCGCATTCATAACTTTTGTTATACATTTAGGAATGTGTTACATTGTCAAAGTTTGCACGGTTGCATTAAGGTATGCATGACAGTGTTTGGTTGCATTGCAAATGACGTTTTCGAACTCACCCATACAATTTTTGTTTATATTTAAGGCCCGTACGTACCATGCCTGTTGTTTTTGTAAAAACAGTTTCTATCCTCCAGTTTGCGTTTTGAACAGTACAGTCAAAATATACAATCTAATACACCATAATATACATATATACAAATACAATTTGTAACATATTTTATTATGATAGAAAAAAGTGTGCAAAGTATGTATATTACTTTTTATATTTTGCATCTAATGTCTATTTATCATACGTACACGGCGTTTTGTTTCTGGTAAAAAACTGTCACCAGAATCCATTGATAAGGGTAAAGGTGATGTAATTGAGGTGCGTCTACTTAAGGAAACATTAATATTATGATCACTAACTGTACTTAAGGGTGATGCTGATAACTTTTGCCTTTGATAACTTAAAGCAACAGGTACCGAACAACGTCTGGCCATCAAAGTTGATGTATGTTCTTAAAAGAAATTAAAATTTAAATAATTCAAAATTTTTCTACATTTTATAGAAAATACCTTTATTGTCGAAACCACCACTACAGCCGCCAACAGTATTTGCCAACAAATCAGATCTATCTAAAGATTGTGTGGTGGTGTGATGTCTTAATATTTCCCAGTTCCTGGAATATGTCATTTTATAACGTATTGGTGAGTTCGGTTTAGTTGTATCATGTGGTTTTGAGTCTTCAGGTAAAACATCCAAAACATTTTGTTGGGTATGAATTTGGGGATAATGATATTGTTGATCTTGGCTTAAGGATTGTGATAAAGATTTTAAACGCTGCTGTTGTTGTTGTTGTTTTTGCTTCAAAGCCAATTCTAATGTTGTTATATATAAGTATACATACGTAAGTATGTTCGATAAAAGGATATTAAAAAGGATAATTACTGTAATATAGTATGTATCTAATATTAATTTTATAAGACGTTTGACAAATATAGAAAATATAGTAAAACTTTATAAAATTCTGTATGGTAATAAAGTAAAAAATAAAAATAAAAAGCAGAAATGTATGCAAATGCTTGTGACATTTATAAAAAAATATGTATATGGTGACTAGGCGTATTGTTGGGATGGTAGTTGAGTATTTGAAGAAATTCAAAAGATAACACAAACACCACATGTATACAGAATATTAGAAAATACAACGAGTGTTAGGGAATTAACAACCAGTTTATAAAGCAAAAGAAAGTTACGTTACAAAATGAAAATTCATAATACGAGTAGCAAATAGAGTTTTAAAACGTTCTTAATAATTTTTATTTAATTTAAATACAGTTTAAATTTATACAATTTACATTAGGATCACACACTTAGCATAAAGAGTTATTCATATATTCCATATGTATTAAGTTATTAACTACAGTATATATTGGTCTACAAAAGTTTGTGTATAATAAATAGTATTGTATCAAGATATAGACATAAAAAATACCATCAAGGATAGACAAAGATATCAGTATAGGTGTTGTGGAAATAGAAAACAAGTGTTTAAATATATTAAGTGTTAGACAAGTACATATTAAAGTAGATGAAATTATTTAAAAAATGTGTATATTTTTAACACTAAAATAAACGTGTTACTATGCATTGACGTGACCAGGCATTCCACTTTTTTAGAGGCGAGGCCATTTAAAACTTCTATTTCGGCTATTTATTGAAAATGTTTTTATGATAACTAACTCAATATACTACATACATACATATGTATGTAGGTACGAGTATATATAAATTAGTGTTTTTAATAATATTTTATTTTAATTTTTTATTAATTTTTATTATTAAACTTGAGATCTATTTTAAATAAATACTTTACTTCTTTGTGGAACATCGATAGAAATTAATTAATTGTATTTTAGATAATATATGTGAAAAGTATATTAAAAGAAACAAATCAAAAGTTGCATATGTGCTTAGTTAAATACGAATACAGTTTTTAAATTCTCAGACATTTGTTGCTTTTATGTATAAAATTTAATAATTTTGTTTGTAATATGTAATCGTATGTCTTGTATTTTTTGTTTTTAAATTTAACATTTCTAACGAACATTTCCATTTTGGTTTAGAACCTTCTGGTGACTTCAGGTATTGCAAGCAGAGTTTTTTTTCTGTTTTTATATACATATATATTTTTTTATTTTAGTGTTAAATATAAATTTTTTATTTCATATTTTTTTTTTTTAATAATTATCACAACATATAAACATTCATAGAAGTTTTGATATAAATAAAAATGATACACATAAGCTACGATATACAATTTTCTATAAATAAATATGGTTGAAAGTTCATTTTGTTAAAATATAAGATATTCTCTTATTTGGTTTGTTAAAGCTATTAGGTTTTATTCCTTTCATAAAAGTGTTATTTTAATATATTATATATTTTTTCTATATGTTTTTAAGTTTTAGTATTTTCTAAAGTCAAAAATTTTAATTTGAAATTAAAAATTTTTTTAATAATTGAAAACATTTTAGTAAAGTTTTTGTTTTTAAAAGTTTAGTATTTTTAAATGCTATAGTTGACATTGATTATCATTGATTTAGAATTTCGGCAAACTTTTAGCTGAAATACCTTTTGAAGCTCTACGATCCGGTCGATGGGTTTGGGCATAGGATTGTAAAGAACAACGTCGTAAACGTTTGTCATTTTTATTTTGCTGAAAATCATAAATAAAATCATAATACATTAATGCATAAAAATAATTTCATACATATGTAGTTATTGAAAACTAATTATAGCACAAATTTAAAAAATTGTTTAAAATGGTTTTAATTTATACAAAAGATTCTTTTAATAGGTTGGAAATAGTCTCTATTTTATAATTACAATAGTCTTCGATCGTAGACATTTTATGCCTTTCTCCTTTATCCACATAAGACGTTTTCAAAGTAGTGCTGTCAAATTCTGCTACTTTTCATCACTCGATAGTATGGAGTAATTTCATTTGGGTACCCAAAACTACTCAATACTTTTAACGGATTTTATTTTTAATTTTGTTTGGCTGTTAAAATTTAAATTTTCCATACAACTTTGAAGAAAAGACACAACTCTTAAGGCCTCGTTACTCAAACGTAAACGTTGCGGCCGAGCTCAGCGAATGGTTTAGAATTGGTTTACAATTTTTAAACAGCTGATACGTAAAAACGAAGAAAAATTTTAAATTTATTGGATTCGCCCGCGACGCAACGTTACGTTTACGTATGAGTAATCATTTACACATAGGCTTGAGAAGCAAAACTGAACAGCTGTTCCGCAACGTTTACGTTTACGTTTGAGTAACGAGACCTTTAAAGTATTGAGTAGTTACTTTTAAGTATTGAGTACCCAAAAATTAGTACAAATACTCGATACTCGTTACCCATTACTCAATACTTTGTCAGCACTATTTCAAAGTCAAACTACTGTCGCAAATTATTGGTGCAGCTTTACAGTAAAACCAAAAATTTTACAATATTATTTTACATCAAAACTACTCTAATGGCGTTTTTTTTTTCTGGAAAAATATACAATTTTTTTTGCCTTTAGCTCCTACAATGAAATTTTGTGTTCTTTTCTTATAACAATGTAACAAAAATAGTGGTTTGACCAATGTCAAAAACCATTCGTGTTCTAGGAACAGGCTATTAAAATAAATTAAATTTAAATTTTTGTGATTACTTTTTTTCGCTTTAATAGGGTGAGGGCAACGCTTTTAAATTGTTACTTTTATTAAAGACTGCTCATAGGATGGTCATAAAGGAGAGGATCTTCTTTAAGAAGTCCATCCTTAAGAAAGCCGCCCCTGAAATTCCACCTTATCCACCTTTGAATTATAAAACGAATGATCAGGAGAAAGCGCCACCTATTGGCAAGTAGTAATAGACAGAATTAATTAAGGATTAAAAAAAACTGTTATTCGGCTTAATAAAGATACTTACCACTTCACAACAGACAAAAGATTAAACACCAACAAATGGGGCATTTGCTGTTGATTATTTCAAGGGTGAAGGTATAACACTGGCCTTTGAATGATCAAATGACAGCAACTAGTCCCATTGACACAAGTTGCTTATAATGTAACTGTATCTTCAAACATTCCCAGCATGAGTAGGGGTGAAAACCCCTGAGTATTGATCTTACCCATACCCGTTGGCTTCTATATGTTAGCTCAAGCTCATAGCGCTGTATACAAAATATTGGATACGCATCGGTACGAACGTTGAAAGATTGGGTCTACTCTTTAACCCTTACTGCAAAAGTTGCGGCATTACTTTTTAAAGAGAGACATTTTCTCTTTGAACTAAAAAACTAAAGTAGTTGTAGTAGTATCTAAATTTACCTTGTGTTTTGCAACAATAGACAACCCAGACAAAAACATGTACATTGGTAATATATAATCCTATTTGTTCTATTTGAATTCTGCTTTAATTCGGCTATATCTTGATTTTAATTTGACTTCACTTTTGCTTTAATTTATTTGTATTCTATGGGTATTTTATTTATTGCAGATGTAAGCAAATAATATCGCAGAACATCTGAACATGATAACATGATTGAAGTTATACTTGTGCAATCATCTAATATCTATCATGGATTTTGATTAATCTATATAAACAAAAATTTATTTATACTTACCGATTTATAGTGCTGATTTATGTCTGAGGCAGCTTTTAAAAGTAAATAGATAAATACTAAAGCAAAGAGATAAATAATTGGTTCTGCTGTAGAGTTCTTTTTATTGAGATTCAATTCCTTTTTATTAATATTTTTATTATATTTGGCTTTAGAAGATTTATTGTATTTATTGAAACCATTTTTAGTTTTTGGAGAAGATTTTATAGCATATTTTGATTTTTTATTTTTATTCCGAGGATCCTTAAGGCAACTTCCGCTACCACTATAACCACTAACATCATTGTTGTCTGTATCAAAACTACTAGCATCTTCACCATCGCGGATGGCCTTAAGTTGCTTTAATATTTCATATGTTGATTTTTTATTATCTGCATCTTCCCTTGGCAAATTTTTATTCTTTGTGAAAATTTCCAAATCTTTGCATATGTCCTTATATTCCAATAATCTTTCTAGAATAATAGAATTTTCTTTATATGTTGGTTTATATAAATCGGTAAACAGTTCTTGTTCCTTTACAATGTTTTCTTCTACACAATTGACTAGACATTTTTGTACACTCGTCATGCCCAGATATATGGTCAATAAAAGAATTATGACACCCGCTGGCACCACATGATGATTATTGTTAATTTTGCTATTTGTATTATATATTTGATTTCTTCCACTTTCATTGCAGTTTTCAACCAACTTAGAGTCACTTGAGGAGTCTGCTTGTTTTGTTTCCCTATTGTTG
This sequence comes from Metopia argyrocephala, assembly GCA_963576795.1. Taxonomy (NCBI): domain Eukaryota; kingdom Metazoa; phylum Arthropoda; class Insecta; order Diptera; family Sarcophagidae; genus Metopia; species Metopia argyrocephala. The sequence continues at coordinate 166,239,293 of OY756208.1, read as the reverse complement.
CAGTCCTCAAAAATTTCACTTGATTCTCCGATTTCGCTCATTAATTCCATTTTATTTTGAAATACCTTTTTGGAATACTTTTTATATTTTTTCTATATTTGTAATATTCATTTATAGCGATAAAGTCTTAACATTTGTTGCAATGTATTCGTTTTTCTTCAACAGCTATTGGTTTTTATTTGGGTATAATAAATGCAATATGGAAAAATCGATATACCAGAAGTGTTTTAATATTTAAATTATCCATAACAACATTTGTTATATACGATTTTTTGTTTAAATTAAAAACTTAATACATAATTTTACTATTACTATGTATATTTTAGTTATATATGTATGTATATATTATTCGCTTTTAATTAAAAATTAAAAACAAAAACAATATATATATATTTATGTTTTACTAGTGAACGTCTTATACCGTTATACTAACTATTTTCATAGAAGTAACATATATTTGACATATACAGCGGATTAATACATATCGTCATATTAAATGCAAACGGACCAAACTACACTTTTTGTTTTTTTACAGGAGAAGCAAAAAACCATAAAATCTAAATTTTTGTAAATCCTCAAAATCATAATTTTCAGGATCGAGATATAGGGATTGGCATTCCTATATACAACAAATGAGTTTGTATGTAAGGTTTTCATATAAATATGTATGTATTATGTCTCCTTGCATTTAAAAATACACGTCCGCTTGAATTTCGTTAATAAAATCGTCATTTTTGATCGTAGGAATTTAAAATTTTGCACGAACATGTATTTTGATAAAACGAACCATAACTAATAAAAAGTTCAATTTCGAATTACGTCCGTTTGCATTTAATATGACGATATATACATACATTTAATACATCGTACATAATCCATTTAGACGAAGAGTATAAATATGTACGTACCAAAATAACAACCGTGTTAGATTAGCTAGACAGTAAAAAAAGTTTTTTTGTTTTAAATATAATTATTTTCTTCTTTTTTTGTTTTATTTATTTATTATTATTTTTTTTTTTCTAATTTCTAAAGCTACGGTCACATTGGGTAAATATTTGACGAAAAAAACGTAACCAATATTTGTTTTGAAAAATATTATGCAAATATTTCTTTTTATGTAAAAATGTCTTCAAAAATTGCTTAAAAACGGTTTAATTAAAAAAATATATCTTGATATACTATAATTAACTATACTTTAAGAAATGAAAAATTAAAAGATAAATATTTACATAAAATAGTGGTTACGTTTTTTTCGTCAAATATTTACCCAATGTGACCGTAGCTTAAGTCTTTTGCGTTTTTACAATATTTTTCAGTTTGATCTTTAGTACACTCAACTAATTTTTACACTAACTGATTGTACGTTATTCAAAAAGTTCTCCGAACAGTTAAAAATTATTGAAAAATATTTATTATATAAGCAAATTTATTTTTTGAATGAAATTCTGTGACACTGCACCGAGTAAAAAGTCTTAATCACTAGTCTCGGATTAATTAAATATAATATTAATATTGTATTCTAATTTAAACATAAACAAAAAATAAATGAATCTTTATATTTAATTCGAATAAATGAATTTTTTTAACGGAAAGTTTTTTCATTCGGTTGTATACTTTTATATGTACAACCGATTGCTCTTCGACCCTTTAGTGTCCACATGGCCAGCCAATATACTTAAAAAATATTCATGCAGTAAATATAAAGCGTGATCCATTTCGAGGTTCCTTACTTTTTTAAAGAAGAAAAAACACAGAAAATTCAAATTTAATGGGGCCCGAACCCGAGTCTTCAGCACTTAGCATTAATGGGGAATGTTTATTATCATTTGAAAGAACATTCTTTGGCATTTATTTTTTGAAGATTATGTCTATCAAGTATTGGCCATTGATAAGTTGCAGATGGTCCATCCGTTGAATCCAATTTGCGATAACTCGTTCGAGCATTTCGAGTGGTTACTGGCGAATGACACGCGTGATGATTTCCTCCAAGGCCAGAATCGAAGCGGGTTTGTCGGTATAAACTTTAGACTTTACATATCACCACAGGAAAAAGTCTAACGGTGTGATATCACACGATCTTGTTGGCCAATCGACCGGCCCAAAACGTGAAATGATGTGCTCACCGAAGTATTTTCTCAATAAATCTATTGATTGAATGCTGGGTCTCAAAATGGGTGATGGTGTTGCTAATAGTACGTTCAGTAGGTCGATTATGTTGACCATAAGTTGAGCGAAGTGCACGAAACACATTCCTCACAGAACGTGAATTTTAGTAATAAAATTGAACGATTTGTAAAGTTGTTCAGGCGTAAGTCTTTCCATTATGAAATGCCAAGCAATACAAAATAAAAATAACATGACACATGACACGACTCACACGTGATCTGTCAAAAAAAGGCTATTGAAAAAAGTGTCTCTGCTTGAATTGCCCTTTACTACAAAATTAGTATATAAAGTTTGGTAAAAAAAGTTCACTTTGTTTTCTAAATTTTAGTTTATAACTAATAATTCAATTAAGCTTTAGGCCTAGTATTATTTCGCTACTCCTTGGCGTAACCTCGTCTGAAATTATTTTCTTTTATAAAATGTTAAAAATTTAATTTAAATAATAAGGTGATAATACAAATTAGTAATTATAAATAAATAATTCCTGAAGACGCTAAACTCAGAAGTAGCGAAATATCAATAATTAAATAAGAGATTTTTATTTAAAAATAGACCTTGAGGTCGAAAAACCAGAATTAAAAATTATTTGTAATAAATTTTTATAATTTATTATAGTTCGAGTGATTGCTTAACAGTTGGAATATTTATAACTGAGATTTCTATATTACTTTTATTACTATACACACTAACCGCACATTCTTGAGGGCTAGTTTGCCAAAGGACATTATTACTATCAGCACACTGGGCTGCTTGATAATCATTCACTCTCGTTGGCTTATCACTGACACATTCGGAGTTTTTATGTTTCTTTTTCTTTGTACGTCTTGAGCCACCACAATATTTACGCCAACAACTGCTTAAAGCCATAATACCCGTAAAACGAAAACACACATCTGAGGCGCCTTTTAAACAGCTAAAGAATTCAGGCATAAAGCAAGGATTTATCACTGCATAAACGATAATATTCATACTAAGCTGTATGGAATTTAAAGTGATGCAAATAACTTCTAACCGTTGCATTGTTTTAAAATCCACTCGGGTAACATCACCGCCATATAAAAGATTTACAGCACTTTTACGTGACGTTAAATGGGCTGGTAGTTCACCCACAAGGTATAAAGTTATGACAATGATTATGGTGACTGTTAGTTTCATTTGATGCTAAAAAACGTGGATAAAAGTTATTATTTTATTTAAATAAAAACAAACTTATTAATTTTATATATATACACCTCGTACCTTATAACGATTTTGTGCACTTTTATTGTTGACATTGGAACAATGGCTTTGACATTTTTTACTTTGTTTAGACCACCTGCAAAAAGCAATTAATATGGCAGTATTTCCTACTAAAAGGAAAATTGCTGGCAGAATGGTTAAAAGTATAAAAGTAAACCAGTTATGGATCATATAGTATCTGGAAAGAAATTTAAAACTTTCTTCGTAAGAATAAAAAATATTATTTTAAATGCTTTTAACATTTAAAACATAGTTGGCATGCAAAGTTTTTATTTGTAATTATTTTTAATTTAGTTTTTTTAACTAAAAATCCTTGAAGAAAATAGAATACATTTCATTTTCGAAATTGAATATGTATGTGTGTGTAAGACATATACTCTTTATATCGTTATTTAAAACAGTATTAAACGTCACCGATTAGTAGCGATAAAGATTAATGATTTTCAAATGCACACACATTTTTGATTTTATTCAATTGCGGAACATGTGCGTGGAATTGTGCAATGTATTTGAAAAGTGTTGCCAGGTTCTGTATCATATTCTAGATATGAGTCAAAATTTTTCAAATATTTTAAATTTCGTTTTTTCGTATTCTATCTATCTCAGCAGTCTTGTGACAAAAAATCTGAGTAACTGATTGCCATGAACACGCTTCTCAAGTCTGTTGTTCGGAGTTGACGTTAAAATGTAGGTACCAGTACTTATGGGTAAAAATTGACACACTCAACATGGATGCTACAAGAAGTTTGGCCGTAACCCTGAAACAAAGTTGTACTGATCAATTATTTATTTATGGCATTGGTTCGATTCATTAACTTCAAATTAACTCACAAGCTTAATTCAGCATGCTTCATTGAATCGCCTTGTAATGGCATAACATTTTTGCCATGGGTATTTATCAGTGTTCGAAAATGTACCTTATAAAATGTATTTTAGTGTTCCGTAATGTTTAAATATTACGTACAGAAGCACTAAACGTTTTTGTGTAGAAAATTCAAAACAAAGAAAAATCATTTTAATATTTTTGAATATTCTACACAACGAATAATACTGTTCTGAACCTACGTACACAAAAAAAAAACCAAAACATTTACCCAATCGGTAGAAACTATGACAAACTACAACTATTGTACATAATTTTGTTCGTAATTTCCATGTCAAAAACTACTACAACATGTATGACAATTTTTCCTATATTTCCGAAATGTCGTATCAATACACCAGAGTTGGAAACTTTTTTTTGTTTTTTTTTTGTTTTATTTATTTAATTATAATCTACAACATTTAACTATAATCTACAACAATATAACATTTTGTGAATTGGGTAATTATATTGTGTTTTGTTTTTTCCATAACTTTGAAACAAAGAAAAAATATTTTTTCTTTGTAATTTTGTCATTTTAATTTTTGTATTTTAAATTGATTGATAAAAAAATTCAATAAAATAGAACATAGATACATACATAATTGGCCATTATAACCCTGTGTTACGGCCTAGCTTCTCTACAGTTTAAAGTCGACTCCGAACGACAGATTTAAGAAGCTTTTTCATGGCAATCAATTAATCCCAAAGCTTTTGCCAGAAGACTGCTGAGAGGTAGTCGCCGAAAGAAATATTTCTTTCATATTCCTTTTTTTCAAGATTTCAGAGCTGAGATTTACACCCGGCGGTATCGTCTTAGTAAGCCAACACACTAAAACTATATTTACACTGCCTGAGTTTCTCATCTGAGTTTTATATCAGAAGTCCAGTCAGATAGACTCAGATAGTTTAATTGCAAATCTAATTTAATATTTATTGTTTTGCCTGAGCTCAGTTAAAAATAGAACATTTTCAACTTTCAAAATTATCGCCGTCTGTTATAATCAGAAGAGAAACTTAGGTAGTGTAAATACAGCTTAACCACTAGACCACGGCGACTACTACACTATTTCGCAGTAGCGAGTTCCAGTAAAATAGAAAGTATTTTAAAATTTTGGAAAAAATAACTCAAAAACAGTGAAACATAATGTACACAAACACTAAAACTGTACGGTTTTAAAACAAAAAAGAACAGAACACACAATGTTTTTTACAAATAAAAAAAATGTTTTTGTATTTTATTTTGATTGTGTAGAAATACACAAACACTAAAAAAATAGATATCGTTATTGGATTTGTGAACCGTAAGTAAAATAATGTAAAATTTATTTTCGAACACTAGTATTTATTATTCAAAAACCTTTACAAATAATTTTAATTATAACCTGACAACTCTGCTCATATCTCATCAAACATTAAAAGGGAATTACATTAATTTATAACGGTAGTAAATTTTTCACACTACAAAATCGTATTATTATCGTTACAAATACAAAAACAAAATTGTTATCTTTTAAAAACATAAGGTATACGAATCCTTTGTTAGCCGTTTCGCATTTAGAATAATAATTGAGTAAAAATAATGTACTATCTTAATTTATCTTTTTTTTATTGTAATGTACTTACGTGGAAAAATAAAATTTAGTTGTTTTAAAGGTACCATCATCATTGACTACAAACACGCAAAAATATGGCACGTTAACTAAAATAGCCAATAAAATCACAGCCATAATCATATTTCTAGCAACTATACGTCTACAAAACTTGGGTGTGCCATTGGGTATGCCCCAACGCAAATAAATAAAACGATCTAAACTTACGCAGGCTAAAATGAGATTTGCTGCCCCTGTTGTAATGCCAAATAAAGGTGTATGCCATTGAAAATCATAGGCCATCCAAAATGTACTAGAATACAAAAAACTTCTGGAGAAGGCTGTTAGAGTTATAAGCAGACATGATATACAGTCCAACCATGAAAGAGCTGCCAAATAACTAAAAGCTGATGGAGTCATTTTGGGACGCATAAAGACAATAGCGTTTATGAAATTAGCACATAGGCCGAAAAATGCCAATGAAGGCACTACAAAAGCATAAATAACAAATTCTAAGGCACTTAACTGACTGCGACGCCATACGCATTTTGTTACCTCCTGCGACTCTTCACTAAGGGAATCTATTTCATTTATATCCACCGAATAATTAATTGAATTTGTGCTATTCGTTGTAGACAATATGTTAACGATTATTGTGGCTGAAGTAGAAAATGTTTTCGTGCTCTCTATGCATTGCATACTTTAGTGCTTTTAAATACAAAATATTTTTTTTATATCCGTTTTCCGTTTACGCTTTGCTTTAACCTTTACTTAGTCAAGTCTATCTATCAACTAAAAATGTTTGTATTTAAGTATGTCAGTGAATGTCATGTTTTTATTTAACCGAAAAACCGTTACACTTGTTGCCGTTACTCTTTTTCGTTGGTTTTGTGGCGTTAGGTAATGAATGAGGGTGTCTATAAATTGTCTCTTATGAAAGATAAGGTAAATATTTTTACTTTTATTCATTCGTAAAACGTGAACTATACTAGTAATAAAGAAAAAAATTTATATTTTAAATAAGTAAAACAGAATACCTGTACATGAACTCATTATATGGTAATTTATGACAAAATTACGATGATAATGATATCTGATGGGTAAACAATTAAAAAACTAAATATGTACGAGTATTGTTATTAATAATTTTCTATATTGCTTGTATTATACGTTTTAGCATTACGATTTGTAAAGTTTTGAAAGACTATGTATAAATAATAAAAACCTGTTTATTTTTTATTTTTAATAAAAAGGCATGTTTTTCTACTAAAAGTAAAGAAATTGTAATTAATAACATATAAAATACAAAATTGCTTATTTATTTACTTTTGTTTCTTTACAGAGTCTCCGTTTTAATATATACCGGTATGTTCCGTAAGTAGTCGCCGTGTTCTAGTGGTTAGTGTGTTGGCTTACTAAGACATGAGCCCTGGGTTCGACACCCAGCAACGACATCTTAAAAAATATATCTTTCGGCGACTACCTCTCAGCAGTCTTCTGGCAAAAGCTCTGAGAGTAATTAATTGCCATGAACAAGCTTCTCAAGTCTGTCGTTCGGAGTCGACATTAAACTGTAGGTCCCGGTACTCATGGATAAAAATCAACACACACAACATGAGTGCTGCGAGAAGCTAGGCCGTAATCCTGACACAGGGTTGTAAAGGTTATGTATGTATGTTCCGTAAAATGTAAATTCGAGTGAAATTTAAATCGAAAGAAACCTGATATTTCTGCAATTTGAAAACATGAAAAGCTTTATATACTTTTTTTTTTATTCAGTCACTTAATGTAGCTTCTTTGAATATCGAAACTATTTAATATTTGCTCAATAAAGTTTTATTTATCTTTGAAGAAACCCTTGATTTTAATTTAAATTGTATTTGTTTTCCAGAACATACCCGATAATGTTGGATTATTTTTTTTTTATCTTCAATAAACATTTTTTATAAATACACATGTAACTGATTTTTTATATGAACACAAACGCTGATGATATACCAGTTTTGTCTAACCCAAGCTCATAACAAATTAATTCCGACATTTTTCGGTTCATGCTATGAGTTTATTATTAAACTTTGTTAAAACCAATATTAAAATTCTTTTTAACAGTTTTTTATGATTTTAATATATATATTTTTTCATGCTAAATTTTAAACATTAATTTATTTAATTAACGAAAATAAACAACATAATATAAATTAAAACAAAACAATAAAAAAATGCAACTGTATAACAATTTTTTTTTTAATTTTTAAATACAAAATATGCTTTTTCTTTTGAAAAGAGATCATTATAAATATAATTTTTTTTTTAAATTTGGTATATAAATATTATAAAAATATATTTAATAGTTTAATTAAAGCATTATCATTAAGTAATACCTAAAAAAAAACGGAAAAATAAAAAAAAAATCAAATTCGAAAATATATAGTAGGTAATAAACAATCTGGTACATATATTAACTAGTTGGTGGTATTGAAAAGGCTTTTTGACCACTGCCATGTTGGGGTTTTGTACCAAACCAGCTCATTTTCCAATTTAAAGTGTCATGTAAAAGTTTTTCTTCCTCTTTGCTTAGTTTGAGTAAAGTAGCCACAGCACGTATTAAATGGCGCGCTTCCACCTACATTAAATTTTAAAAATGTACTTATATGTATAAAAATTTTATTATTAAAAAGGGAGAACAATTGTTTACCTCTCGACTGGTAAGAAACTTAACAATGACATGCTTTAAATATTTAAAATTAACCTCATCCATTATAATACTATTTTTAATTATACAACCACAAGTTTGACAAAGCTTATTATTATCATGCACATAAATTGCTGGAGTTTTCGGTATTTCACTGGCCGTTGTTGGTGATGTAGATTCTTCGTTTAGACATTTTGCTGAAGAAAATTCCTTTTGTAAAGTTTTTTTTAAATCGGTTAAACGTTGATTTAAAACTTTTATAGTCTTTAAGATAAAATAAAAATTAGTTATTAACTTTATTGTAGCTAATATGGTCTTTACCTTATTCTTCTCATTAATATCACTTTGTAAATCATCGTAGTTTTTAATTCTTATGTTACTTTCGTTAAATTCCTTTTCCATAGCCTCTAATTTCAGTTTATATTCTGCTATTTCTAATTGTTTGCTTTTAATTTCTGCCTGCAATGCCGTATTCTTCTCGTTAACTTCATTCGTCTCATCTCGTTCATCGCGTAATTCCTTTTTTAATAATTCTTCTTTTTGAGAAATTTCTGCATTTTTTAAAAGTGCTGTTAATTTTTCCTCTTTTTCGCTTTCCAATATTGTTTGGGTGTCGGTTAATTGCTGTTGTAAAGCGTTTACCTGTTGTCTTAAGGTTTGTGAAACATTTGCTGCATCGGCAGCGTAGTGTCCGAAACGTTCATCTGCCGCCTCTAAACGATTTTTCAAATCACGATTTTCAACTTCTAAAGATTCCTGTTATATATAAATTATTACATATACATATATATTCTTTTACAAACTCGTTTTTTAGGTTTAATTACAAAGGAAATAAAATGAAATTCTTTTCAATTTTTTTTTTGAGGATGTTTTGGGGAATAAAATTTTGTATTTATTTAAAATAAAATTTAAATAGTCATAAAAAATAAAATTAACACAAACATAACATAAAATAGTCTTTGGATTATGAATTTTGGTATAAATTATTAGTCAAAAAGTGCTTTTTTTAAGTTATAAGCTAAGGTGTGGCTTTGTTTTATTCATTAAAAAGTTATTAACAAGCATGGTTAGTTAAATATCCCATTGCAAATCGTCTACATCAGTAGAAATACTCACGGATTTATTCCGCTCATAAATTATTTGCTGTTCATTTTCTTCGCGGCACTCTTTTAATGCCAAATTTAGTTCATCGATTTCTTCTTCCAAAAGTTTAATCTGTTTAAAAATAAATATATATAATAAATAAAAAAAAAAAACAAAAAATTCAACTAATTTCATATATTAACTATTACTCACCTTATCATCTCTTTGTTTAATTTCATCTTTGGCTTTCAGTAATTCAAATTCTATATGCTTTATGCGTTCGTTTAGATCATCTTTTGCTTTTAGAATTTTTCTTTTTTCGGTGGTTTCTTCAGCTACTTGTTGGGATAAACGACTGACTTGAGTTTCTAAAGCTAAATTTTGTCCACTCCATGAACTTTTAATATCAGATAGCTGTAGATGGGCTTCTTCTAAATGCTGTTCTAACATTTTGCGTTCCTGTATTAGAGCCTGTATTTTCTCATCTCCAATAAGAGTGTTTAAAGCATCAATTCGTGTTTTTTCCACTATTTGTAGCCGCATTTTTAAATGCCTATTTTCTTCTTCTATGGCCGCCAAAGTGGTGGTTAAATTATTTTTGTCTTGCTGTGAAGAATGGCGTAGTTGTTGAAGCTCGTCCTGATAAAAAAAATAGATTGTTTAAAACTTCAATAATTACATGAATAAAAAGGGTTTAATTTTTTCATACGTCAAAAATTACTTGTTAAATTTCATAATTTTAGAAATTTACAAATATTATGTCCTTATTTGCTTTAGAATTAAAACTTTGTTTCGGCCTAAGCCCTTAGCATACAATATGTAAATTTATTCGAAATACCTATTAATATATAAGTACGTATGTATTTCATTACCTTGAGGTCTTCAACTTCAGTTTCATAATGTTTAAATCTTTCCAATTCTGATGTTAAATTTTCAACTTGTTGTTGATGCTGACGCATAGCATTCAAGCGATCAACGGCTTCTTGCTCGCGAAACGATAATAAGCTGCGTAATTTATCAATTTCGCTTTGTTGTATATTTTGTATTTTTTCTTGCTCCTCACAGTAGATATCCTTTTGGGTCTGAGCCACTTTAACTGTTTCCAATAGGATTTCATTTGTCTTTTCTACACGCAATTTTTCTTCTTGTAATTGACTGATACGATTTTGTAATTCGGAAGTTTTTAAAGAGAGTTCCTGGCACTGCTGTCGTAAGTTGGAGACAGTTTCGGACTTTAAGAAATATTAACAAATAATTGTTTTAATTGTATTAAATTTTATATTTTAATGTTTTACCTGTGCACTATCGTCGTTTGAATTAACACTAATGGTGGAGGAAAAACGACTTTTAAGACGATTATTATTGTTTGCTGTATGATTCATTATTGCGGCTGTCGTTGTACGCTGATGTGGCTGCAAATTAGCCAAGCCTGATCCAGCCACTTCAGAGCCCGTCTCTTCTTTAATCTTATTTTTTAAAGACGCAAACATTTTCGACTACAATAACTTATTTTAGAAATTTTACCGCACTAGTTATTTATTGATTCAGTCTAATATTACATCTATTAATTAAGGATATGAATGATTATTATTCCTTTGCTAAGAACACTTTTCTTGTCAAGTACAAAATTTTCTTTTAATCTTAAGCCATTTGGAATGTGTAAGAGTTATTACTTTAACTAATGGAATGTTGTTTTTCTTTAATTTACACTTCGCTTAACATGTGCTAAATTTTAAAACATTTTTTTTATCAAAAATTGTAGTTCTTTTCGTAGTTTTCGAGGATTTTTATCAAGTAATTATGCAAATTTTCCTACTTTTTTATTTGTGTTTCCCAATAAGAAAAAGAATTTGACAATTTGTTTTTATTCATTAGCAATTTGAAAATGGCAATGCTTTTGAGTAATAATATATCGATAACTTGGGAAAAAAATAGAGCAGTCTGAAAATTAAACATTAGACTATATGTATAAAATTTATAAGTAAAGACATATAAAACACAGAATGTCTGTATCTAGTCTGTGATATAAAAAGTTATTTTATAAAAATAATGTTTTCTTTCTGATAAACCCTTTAGCAGGATTTACACATCCCGTTGAGTATAAATTATTGAAACAATATGGCACCGCATGCGAATAATAATTTTCTCAAGCATTTATTTTGTGCTATCAAATATGATTTGCTGTAGTAGAAGAAGAAGAAGCAATATATTCCAAGGAGTGCGCGGTTAAAAGTTAAAACTTAAAGGTGTTTTCTAATTGTGTAATATTTGTTCAGAACGAGTTATTTTTTGCTAAAGTGTTACAAAAATATACTTGTGTGACTTATTTCTTGTGTTAATTAAAAAAAATTGTTATTTTGTGTGAATCGGTATTGCAACAATGAATAATTCTAAGAACAATCCAGACTCTGGCTCTTTAGAAAATAAGCCTGATGCCTCATCGTATGTAGAATATGAGTTAATATGTAATATGACCAGCTTTTTAGAGGACAATGGCGGCGAAGATGTGGATAAGAAAGTGTTAAAAAATATGGCTACTGCTTTGACTAAACATTTAAATGAGTAAGTGCATTTTTTTTTGTTCTTAAGCTTAGAATAAATCTTTAATTAAAATTATTACTGCTAAACATTTCCACTATTGGAAATATTTGATTTTAAAAACTACTTTATTATTTTATTTATTATAAAAAATATTTATTTATATGTTCACAAATGCCTAAAATAAATAATATTAGCTAGGTACATTATTTATATTTAATTTTAATATAAAGCCTGTCTAAGAACCGAATAGCCATGCGGCATACTGCTTTTTCTTACAGCCATGTCTTGAAACTCAATTCCGATCGATTCAGTACGATTTAGTTTTTGAGAACAGTACATTTTTCGTACTGAAAGTAATACCGTTATATTCATAACAAAAATATGCATATTTATGTGTTTTTTTTTTTTTAAACTTTAATTTATGCTGAAAATATAGCGGCTGGGAACCCTTCTTTCTTGGTTTTTTTTTCCTGTTTTTTTTCTTTACTATAAACTTTATATATATGTACATATGTATATCGTAATATTAAATGCAAAAGGTTGTAATTACATATTTTGCTTTTTTACATGAGCAGCAAAAAACCTTAAAATCAAAAATTTTGTAAATCATGAAAATTATAATTTTCAGGATCGAGATATAAGGATTAGCATCCCTATATCAAATCAAATGAGTTGTTACAATTTCTTTGTAATATGTTTTATGGCCTATGTGTCTCGATATTACTATGATGAATTAATAAATAAATAAATATACCTATAAATACTAGTTTGAGCATTTAAGATGATGTTATTTGGAAGAAATATTTAATTTTTTAAAAATTCAATTTTCGGTATTGAAACCACTTTTGGACGGGAATTGAGTTCCATGATAGGCTGTTAATTATACAATACTTTTTGGAATGGAATGAGATTAATAAAAAAGGTTGATATTAAAAGAAACCACAATCACATCCGAATATTTCACTATTTCCCATTATGAAGTCACTTTCGTAACATTTATTTTTAAAGAAATTCGATGTGCTTAACACGATTTGTTCGATTATAATCTAAATTCTATATTAACGTGCATGAAGGTTAATTGTTTGGAAACAAATCCGGACAAAAATAAAGCAATGAGTTTTCACATAGGAATACGAATATTCCAATATTCCAGGCACAATAAAATACGAATTTTTTACAGAAAGAATGAACTTTAACCATTCTTAAGATATACAAAAATTAATTTGGTATGTGATGAAATCGTCTATACTTTCAAAGTCATATAAAACTTATCTGTTTTAATTTTTTTAAATTTGAATAATCACGGAAGCAGTTTTAATATTTCTTTAAGTAGTTAGTAAAAAAGGAATTCCAAATCTTTGCAGATTTGGAAGTTATGGCAACTTAAAATTTCCGTGGATTTCAATTTCGATCAAAATCGTTTTCCATCGCATACGAGTACCAGATTATAAATGTTTTTTAAAATTTAAATTAATAATTTTTTATATTTTTTGTTAATGCTTAATAATGCGTAATTATTGAATTAATATTTAAACAACTATTTTAATATTTTATTAGAGATGGAAAAATTTGCTGCCTATTTCTGTAAGACAAGAAATTTATATGAAAAATACTTAATTTTAAAATATTCTGAGTAATTTTCATATAAGTTTACAATCGTATGATATTGCTTGTCTTACGGAATCAGACAATTAAGTAAGACCTACCTACATACATATGTATGTATGTATGTATGTGAACTAATATTCGGAATTTAAAAACCAAATAAATTGTTCAATTTTAGTCAATAACGCTGTCTGGATATATAGAAAAACTGCATGCCGCTTTGATGTCTGGTTATTAAATTGAGCCAATGTATTTTTCTTTATGCAGTTTTTATTATATTTTCTCTCTCAAATAAATAATTATGACTTTCTTAAAGCATAAATATACATTTATATGAATATATGACCCTTATATAGAATCTATTTTCCACCCTAATTTCTAGTTTTTATTTTTTAATAGCTCATTTAATGTTTGAGTTTACTTCAAAAAAAGATTTTTAAAGTATATACACCTCAAGTAAACTTTTCTTCTTATTTTGAAGTTTTCTTTTAAACTTTGTCAACTAACACAAATAAAAGAATTCAATTTCTTAAACTAGCCGTGATTTTGATTTTTCTTATATTTCTGCTATTCATTCTATTTTGCACGACTAAATTGACGTTTGGCACACTACAAAAAAAAAAAAAAAAAAAAAATAAAGAAGTATTATATATACATATATACATACATATGTACACATAGATGTTTATTTTGGGGTTTACTATATGCAACGAGCATGCCCACCTTTCTTAAGATATAGTATGTGTGTACATATAGTAATTGTGTGTATATGAAAAGTGTCTATGCCTAGCGTCACAGAACTCGTTGTGTCTAATATAAAAACTATTGACAAAATGTTTAAAATAAAAATATTTAAAAGACTACAAATAAAATAGACCTCTGTGACAAAATGACGCCACATTGAGAAAACTCCTCACTTCTTGTATTTGTACTTGTAATATGCATTATGCGAGTAATGAATTAATTACAAATTTATTCATTTAAAATATAAACTATGGGCACCGGGTGTAAAACAAACAAACAAATAAAGAGGCCAACGAACTATCTATTCGTCACCACCTTTTAAGATTTACATTAGTATATACATACATAAGTATATTTTTTTAATTGTCTTATCTATAAATAAAAAAGGGGAAAATAGATCAGTCAATCAGCTTAGTACAGAAAAAGAATAATGAATTATCAGTGATTTATATCAAAAGCATGCAAATTGAAATGAATGGAGTCAACATACATATACATATGTACACACATAAATACATCCATACATGAAAAAGAATATAAATGGTTTGCCTTATTGATTCTATGGTTCAGTGTATAATATTTCGGATTGTGTGAGAAAACAGAATACACGACAAATACTGAAAAGGAATTCCGATTCTATCATGACAATGACCAATAACATAAATCAGATATAATGCAGTCATGGCTCCTTTTATTTTTTGTGCACTGGATTCAACCGCCACCAGAATCACCTGATTTAAATAAAAATTCATGGGCAATTCTAGATCAAAACGTACGAAAACATAAGGGGGAAAATTACGACATTCGATATCGATCGAAATTTGTAGGAAAATTTTTTTAGAATTGTATTCAATTTCGCTCGATATCGAATGCCGTAATTTGCACTCAGATATCGAAGCTGAACACCTCGAATTACATAAAATTTGGTAAAATCGATGCCAACAAGACTTCAATATGCATTTGAGCAAAAACAGGTCATACTAAATTTTTAAATAAATAAACAAAAATATTTAAAAATATATTCATATTTATTATATTAGATGAATTGTATTTCATATGTAAAAACTACAGGCGATAAGCTCAAGTTTTATATAAATTTAAAAAATTAAAGCATATGTACGTAAATATCTTTAAATAATTAAAAAAAAAAATTAAGTATCATTAAGTATGTACATATTAAATTTCATTTAAATATACATACATATGTATATACATATCTGTGGACTTTTGACAAAACGTCTTCTCTCTAAATCAACAACTTTTCAGTAGAGCCAAAAAACAGTTAAAAATTCTAAAAGAAGTTATTGCTTAGAAAATTAAAGAAATTTTGAACTTGGATATTATACACAAACACTTGACGAACATTATGCGATCTTTTTTTTCCTTCTAGAAGCAATAGTTTTCTTTAAAACGACAAAAAAATAATTTAAGACTTTTTGTTAAATAGATTTTAAATAAAAAAAATTAGCTTCCACCATATAAGTCGTTTTGTCAAAATTTTTTTGATTAAATTTGTAAATTATTTTAGTCGCTTAAGTCAAAACAAGTTGTCTTGTTAAAATGGAATATGAAAAAAAGGATGAAAGAAGTTGATCTGGATCTTTTATTAAAAAAAAAATACTTTTATTTTTCTCTACAATATGCAAATAATTAAAAAAATATTAATAAAAATTAAATAAAATTTTTAATAGACATTCAATTTTTCAAATTATTCTTAATTCTCTGAAAGAAGTCGTTTTGTCAAATTGAAATTGGGGGAAAGTCTGAAAGAGGTCGATTAGTCAACTGCATATCTTGCGTTCCAAAGGTCGTAGAAATTCGGGGATTAGAGCAAAAGAAGGACAAGGAAATTCTATATATACTATAAAAATATTGGAAAATTGTCTTCTTTCGAGAGAAGACGTTTTTTCAAAATTCCACAGATATGTACACGTATGTACATTGTTTTTTAATCTATTTCAGTTTATTGTTTAAACCTTTTTCGTTTTATTTCTATATAAGTAGGTATTGACTTTTTCACCTATTAACACAGTTTTTTATTATTTTATATTTATCTAAATAAAAATGTATGTTGGCTACAAATTTAGCAGTAGAGCAATAATGCTTTTTGATTACATCGTCTGTCGTTGTCTTTAAAGACAATATCGTCACGGCTTTGTGATTGTGTTTACACACCCTATAGAGCTGAGAAATTAAGTCAAGCTTGACATTAATCAATTTATTTTGATTTTTTTTTCTAATTTTTATTATATAAGCTCTGATTATTAGTTTTCTTTCTGTTTTACATTTATTATTGTTTTCCCACAATTTGTCAGTTAAATTGTTTTGCAAAAAGTAAAGAAAATTGTCTTTTTAGGTAAAATATCATAAAAACAATTGTTATTTCTTTTTTTCTACAACAATATAATGAAAAGGCATTTTATGCTCTCTATGAGTCGCATACAATGAGTCTAAGTCCCATTTCTCGTTAAAACAGTACTTTTCTTCTTGTTTCTGGTAACAAGCTAGATAGGGCTGGATCAACGCTGTTAGAAATTTTTACAGTATTTTTGCTTTTTCTTATATCATATGTTGTTGCTTACTAGTTGACCCGGCAAACGTTGTTTTGCCATATAAATTATTTCTAAGAAGTATTATTTTAGTTGAAATATATTTGACTAAGCACTGAATGTTTTGCTCAGCAGAAGTGAACATACCACCCAACGATTATCAACGTCAATGTCTGCGTTACTGATTGTTTTAATGAACGATTGTCCGTCGTTTTCGGTATTTAAAAAATAAATTCCCATGGCCTTATATCTCGATAATACATATGTATGTATGTCTATTTAACTTTGCTTATATTTGACATCAATTGGAACATGCCTCTTTAATTTTTTGATACCATTTTTATAATAAAATTTATTCTTATACTCTAAATATTGACTGAGTTTTGACGATTACCTTTTTATCAGCAATGGATATCTTTTAAATAAAAATTTTTTAAGGTTTGTAAAGAAAGTCATTGTGGGTAATTTGAATAATGTTACCGCTGATTGCGAACGATTGTGAACATGCACGGCACCCATATATATTTTGTAGACTGTTTCTGCATGTTGTTTTAAAAATTTCAAGTTAGGTACAACACGTTTTATTGATACATATATTTAGAATCTCAGATAACTCGATAATTTTCGCTTTGCGATGGTGATAGCTAAACTGAAAACTGTTATAGTTATTTACTTAAGGCGGGTTTAGACGGTAATACAAGTCGTACGTAAAATCAAAGAGAAAATATTATGAAATTCCATCCGTATTTAAAAAATGAAAGTAAAAATCTTACGACAGATACTTTTTGCGTTTACACGGTTGGTAAAATACTAAAACAGAATAAAATGAAAACATAAAATACACATACACATGCACACAAAATTTACATGCATTGTGATTAGATTTAACACAAACAAACAAAAAGATAAAAATGCATCCCTGATCTAATGAAATGTGATGGTTTTTTAAAAAATTTCAAAAAACAAAGAGAGCCGTACGACTGTCAAATTTTCATCCGTATTTTCTCTCAATGTCGTACGCTCTCATTACATATCAAGTTTACACGATACTATTCATTCTCTTCTATACAAAAATTTGACATGTCGTACGACTTGTATTACCGTCTAAACCCCCCTTTAGTGAATTTAGAATTATCCGATTTTAATATTAATAAAACTTTGCGAATAAGGATGTTTCGAAAATTAAAAAATACTAGATAATAGCAATGGATCAAACTTTTAAAATTTAAAATTTAATGTTTTTTTTCTTTAACTTAAAAAAAAAAAATTTATTTTTATTGATACATATATGTATGTATGTATGTATATTAAATAAAATTAGATGCAACATTTGTGTTTTGTAAAACATTTGTTGCATTTTATATAAAATTTATTGCAATACTTAAAAAAAAACTCGGCAAAGAGAAGAATAAATAAAAGAGTAGAGGAATACGTATGAGATTCGATGCATAATTCTACTACGAAATGTGCATCAAAGCTTTATCATTCAAAATTGTATTTTTTAGACTTTTTCGAAGTGTTTATCAATAGCAGCAGCTTATTTGAGACGTACATTGCATGTGTTGGCTTTCATGCTCATTTTAACTCTCAGTGGTAGACCGTTTGCAGAAACCGGTTCCCGGTTTCTTTGGAAATTACCAATGTGCTATAAAATGCTTTTAGTTAAGTTTTTGTAAAATAGCCCGTAAAACGGTTACGGTTTATTCTTTATAAAATAACCGGCTTACAGGTTTTATTTGAAAGATATTAAAACGCCAAACAAATTTGAGGGAAGTAGAACATAAAATCAATTTTTTCTTGATACACTTCTTTCATTAAAGTTGATAAAAAAACCTATACATTTAAAGAAATTGTTTACAAAGTTTTTAGTGGTTTTTGTATATAAGATGAGATTTATAAAATCGGGTATTCGGTGAAAGAACAACGGTTTATTCAATATTCGAAAAATAAAGTTTTTAAAAAAACGATAACCGACATATCAAAAAAAAAAGCTCCCGAAACCATTTACTAAAAACCGTGTCAATAATTTTGTTTTCGCCAAAAAGCAATGCTTAATTAACATGTAAACTAATTCTATTTTGTACATATATACATATGTGTATGTATGCATATGTGTCACTCTATAGGAACCAGGTTTTGATTTTATACCATTAGTTTCTTAACGAAATTTGCTATACACTTTATAACAAAAACAATTTAAAAATATTGTATATAATTTAGTCTAATTACAATAATAAAGAATTCAAAGGCAAGTACTTGTATCCTTATCTTAAGAAAAAAAAATAATCGAACAATTTCTAAAAATAAATAAAATCCCATATGAAGGACACATTTCAATATTTGTTTTAAAAGTACTATCAAATAACATCTGTATATTTAACCAATCAACTAAATAAACAACATTATTGTTTTATTGAAAAATCAATTTAAATAACAACAATACATATTCTATTCCTCACCAGTTCTTACATTTATTATTCATGGTCTCAGACGTTCATGTGATAAACATATGCAGGCAGTAAGATCAAATCTATTATCTATCATATACATATACGTATATATACATATACAACACATATGTATATTGCTGGCTAAATGTCTGATGCTTCGCACTCTAAAAGGTCATATCTTACTTTAGTTAAATAAATGGCATTTGAAATTGTATTTTTATGATTGCCTATATTTAATTGTTATGTGCGAATAACAAAAATACCATAAACATAAAATGAAAAACACATTTTTCTTACAATTAATGTCCCGTTCAAAATACACATGTCTATACATGTTTAAATACAATATATAATTTCGAAATATGTGATATCAGTACAAAGTTTCCTTATTTACTTGTAAGTATGTATGTAGTACATATGTTTGTTTGTTTGGCGTCTGTAACGTGTTTACAAAATTTTGATATTATAAAGGACAAATTGACAAACTACCTGTTGTTATTGTGGTTAGAATTCATGTGCCTACATTTGCAGGATAAATAATACCTATATTGCAAAGAAATACGTAATTAACAATAAACTATTTTCGAATTCCTAATGATAATTTTTCTAATGCTAAAGTGAAATCATTTATATTTAATACTCGTAATAATTGTTGGCTAAATGATTATTGTTTTTAATGCTCATAAATTGATACTTAATTATGATAATTAAATATTTAATTGCAGAACTAAGAAATTTATTTAATTTACTTTAACCATGTTTCTTATAAACTCAATATCTATTTAATAAATTATTTTTCTGGTCTTCATCAAATTCAAAGTAAATAAGCGCTTCTGTTTTTATTTTCTCCTCCGCTGTCCGGATATTAATAATAGTACAATTTTATGTTCATAAATATATTCATACACTTTATAGTTTGATATATATATATACATATATATAAATAAAGCTGCGAAAATTTCCTTTAAAATAAGCCCTCTTCCAGCGTTACAGGTCAACTATTCACCAATTGCAATGAGTACTTCCAAAAAATAGCATTATTTTCGGATGACCTGAGCACCAAATTTTCTCTTAAAAAACCGGAAGCTCGATTTTGATTTTAGAACCATGGTTTCTTTGGGAAATGTTCTTAGAATTTCTCGTAGATTACGACTTTGCTATACGCTTTGTCATGTTTTTCGGTCCCGAACAAATTGACCCACCCTAGTGTCCGTACATGGTTAGTTTATTCGTGTTGCATTGTGTATTTCATCATTGAAGACTGGCAGTCTTTTATGATATTTATGGAGATTGTCGATATATCCACATTTCGACGGCTTTCAATTTCTTTAATCCGGGCTTTTCTCACGTATTTTCTGAATTAAAATTATGATTCTTCCATAGCAGCTTCGTATTCGGTATACATCCTTTTGTGAATTATATTTAGAATTAGTTTTAATGCATGAGCCGTCAGTTTAATTAGCTTGTGTTCATTTCTTTCCATTATTTTTTTTTTCGCTATGTCGATGAATTTGATTTAATCCAAACTTTTAGCGGGCATATTTATATTGAAAAGTTAGTAACCCGTTAGCATATAGGACAAAAGACTTGCAAGTTTATCACCCGCTATAGAATGATATTATTAAAACTTTTAATATCTTGTTTTTGATAACTGGTCAGAGATTACAAAAAATTAAAGAACTCGTACGTTTGAGAAGGAATTTCCACGTAAAGACATGACAAACTTAGCCACTACCTACAACGAGCTGCTACATTTTTATTATAAATAAGGCTGTAGATAAATACCTATGCCGCATATGTAAGTGAATACTTTGACTAGAAATTGTGTTGTTGCCGTCTATTAGTTTTAAAATTTCAGTGGTCATTTCGTATACACCTGTTGGTTATTTGCCTTTTAAAGATTTGATAGCATATTCCAATTCATTCGTTGTTATTGGTGCTCCTGTCATTGGGCTATCTATCCATGTTAAGTTCCAACACCGATATTCAATTTTCATTGAAAAGTTTTGCTATTTAGTCTTATACATAGATATATATTTTCATCGACTAAAACAGCAGTCTATATTTTTCTATACATCCCGCCGGCTTCTTTTAGTTTTTTGTGAATGTTGAAGTCGTCGTGTATATGTTGCAATATTTCATTTTTCTTGACATTTTCGATTCAAAACATTGTTCTTTGCACCCCGTGTTGATACCAGTATTTCTTCGTTCAACTCCCAGTATTTCTCATAATTCTTATTTTTACTTTTACTTCTTTCCGTACCTCTAGAACCTCGTTTGTAATCTATTTGTCGGCAATTTGTTTCCTTTGGTATTTTGCGTTGTTGTGTTTATAATATATAGGGTTATAACCAATTCGAATATTATGCGTTATTAAGTCATAATACATTTTTCCATTGCAGATCTAACTTATATTAAACATAGGCCCCTCTTATAGTTCAAAACACCTAAATGTTGTGTTCAACATATAAAAATAAATGTTGTAAACCATAGTAAAAAATCGAGTGATGTACAGTATCAGAGACTTTGGGGGTAGTTAAGCAAGATTAAAAAGTTTAAGTGGTTAAAAAGGATATTAAGGCAGTTATGTTTGGGCCTGAAATCAGATTGCCTCTCATTCATCGAGCTATTTCTCTGTCTGTAAGTACTCTTTAATATGGAATTAGCTATTTGTTGAATAACCGTTTTTTTATAATAATTAATTAACTTTATTATATCACAATACAAATTTTCACACATTTGCAATCGTCTGTGTAGGAACAGTGAATATTATAAAATATTGTAACAAACAAATCAAAATATTGAATGTAGTTGTTCCATGTTTGCTGTTTTGCATTTGTATTAATTTGATATGTTTTTGTAGTTTAAGTTTTGCGGTAAGATTTCAATTACAAGTTACCTTGAAAAATAAAACAAAACTGTCCGAAACAAGTTTCAGCTTTATATCTCGTTATTCCTCTATCCCAACTAAGAAAAGGCTTTAATTATTTTATTTAATTAATTTTGAATTCTTTTCCTTAAAAATACTAGTATGAAAAAACTGCAGTATAGCTACAAATTTTTCGGAGTTGAACTTTCTAAAACCGCATTTTTAGCTTTTTCGTATTGTAATTTCTTTGCACGAACTGAACAGATTATTATTAATATATTTTTATAGTGTTTATAGTGATCATTTTAAGCGCGTAGGTTGAAATTTTTTTAGACGCTATAGAATTAGAAATAATTTTATAGGAAGCGTCCTGGTTTACGATTGATACACGTTTTGGGTTTTCGATGAATTCAAAAGCTTTGTAATGAGTCTATAAACACAAAAAGGAAGAATATTTGCAGTATTTTTTCATTATTATTAAATACATGTCTATTTGTATATATGTATGTACGAATAAATAAGTAAAAATACCTATGACGGGTTAGAAATTATCGCCTAGTGTCCCTATAATTTTTGTGGGGCTATGAAATAATTTTTGAACTATGTATTAGTATGAAAGTGTTTTTTGGAGACTAAAATTGTTAATTGTATGTATTATCGTTATATATGTGTTGTATTGTAAGGTGGTCCCCCCATTAAATGAACAATGCACAAGAGTAAATTAATAAAAACAACGGTCTTATTTAGAGACTGAAAAAGAAAGTAAGAAAGAGAATAAAAAGTGCGATAATTGAGAGAAAGATGGGAAAACTCACCCCACTTTTTGAAAGAAAATGAAAAAAAACTAATAATCACAAACAATATCTGAGAACAAACACATACATACATAAAAAAGCATTTGTCAGAGCCAATAAATATCAAAAACAAAATTGAATTCATTGCAATAGCAACAACTATGTATGTATGTATGCATAAAGATACAATAACACATCTGCCTTATGGCGTGTGTAAAAGTATATGTTTTCAACTCGGATGCCAGTCCAACACAATAGCAAACGATTTGTACTTCTACTCAACACTTTTGTTCTACACTACAACAGTGTATGATTAAATAATTCATTTTCAGTTATGTTCTTGCTTTCGGTTTAATTACACACATATTTTGTTAATTTTGCTGCTGGCTGATAAAAATAAAAAAACTGCGTTTAGATTTGCTTATTTGCTTATTTCAAAAACACATAGAAGTAAAATTATAAATACTTTTTTATAATTTTTAAAAATCGTTTAAATAACATCAAATGAACTGTGTGCCCGAGCTGTTTTTTTCTGTTTTTTTTTTTTTAAAGAAAATATTCTATTCGCCTTCACATTTGATTTGAAATGTATGCAATAAACAAAAAGTTGATAGGAGAATATGTGTGAAAGAAGAATATAAATTATAAAAAAAAACATTTAAAAATTTTTAATATGTTGTAATAAAAAAAGTGCGCGGAAGAAAGAAAATATAAAGGAATCTTACAGAACAGTTCAGGAAACACTTTTTGTAAAGTTATTTTTCTTTAAAATAATTTAAAAATCAATTCTTTATGCAAAAAGAAAAATGAAAGATTTTAATAAAAGCTTCTTAATTTTCAAGAATTTGTGTATAATTAAAAAAATAGAATTTTTTTTATAAAAAAAGGAATACCTACCCATAAACATTTTTCAGTGCTTTAATTTCTGTTCATTTAACTTTATTAAAATTGAATAAAGAATAAAAATATAACACAACAACAACAAAATCATCACATAAACCCAGCATCCAGAGTAGCGTGGTGTATCATTTTATCAACAACACCACCACCCTCTCTTATATTTACTAAATATACTCTCTCAACAAAAAGTTTACACTAAAAGAAAAATGATAGTGTTTATTATGTATTAAACAAAAACAAAGAATTTTTATTTATAAAAAAATGTAAGTTAAAAAAATATATTGTTTATACATATTTCATAAAAACAACGTTCTTTTTTGCTTATTTTCTGTTGAGAAACAAAAACCAAAAGTTTGTAGCCTGTGTATTAAATAGATTTTATGAGTATTTTCAATTCAGTTGTTTACTTTTCTACTTGGAACTATTTACGAATAATATTACATTGTTGTAGTCGGTTTTTTCACCCCTTATTTTGTTACAGTAGCGAGAGCGGCAATTCTAATTTTTAACATCTGTTGTAAACTATGGGTATTTATTTTATTATATTTTTCATCCCTTACAAGTTTTATCCTCTTTCATCTTATTACGAGTATCAAACACCATCTCTTTATGTTTTTTTTTTTTTTATATTTTTTCGTCCCTCTTTTTGAAGGATTCTAATGCTAACAATTAGTTTTATGTATGAATCATCATTTTAATTGAACTGTTTTATTTTTCGGTCAACAAGTTAAAGAAAATAAATTATTAATCACACTTTGTAATAAAAGCACTAAACTCTTTGGAACAGTAATATTTAGAAAAAAATTAATTTGAAAAAAAAAAGATTAAAATGAAATGATATAACATTAAAAATATGTTAGTTCGTTTTATTTTAATATTCTTTAGACAAATTTACAAGTTAAATAAAATATCTTGTAAAGTAAATTCCTACGTAAGACATCAATAACACATTTTATTTGATTTTATCACTTTGCACATCTTATCCTACATTTTAATTAAACACGGTAGCCAAAAATAAACTTGTCACTACACTTTTATACTCTTTTTGCATTTACTACAAGTGATTTCATATGCATTTTCCACAACTTATCTAAAATTATGAACAACTTGTTATATTTATATTAAAATTTAAATTCTATTTTTTGTATTCTACGGAACTACCTATATATTTTTTAAATCCATTGTATTTGGAGTCTTTTTTGATTTTTCCTAGAATGCACCTACCCTGTAAAAATGGGATTAGGGATGGTTGGATAACTGGTTAAATTTTCTGCTCTATACGAGCGTCAATTAGCATCAATCGACGCCGTTTTGAAAAATATCTCAGCTCCCGTGACTACGGTCAGAATGTCTCTCATAACTAGTTACTCAGGTATTTGAGGATCTCTCCCGAATCAATAGAAGATATCTCCACGATGTCTTATTAACCCTATGAAGACGTCTTAAGAGGGCTGGTCAATTGCCAAGGAAGTGTCCAACTGTTTTCTCCTCCTCTGCATAACCCCATCCGGCGGGCATGGTTTCCACCACTGTCCTTTAAAAAATTTTCGCTATTGTGATACAATAGCCATCTAGTACGACCAATGTTCATAGCAGGCCAATTCAGCCTCGTGTTTCTGCAGGAGTCAATTACCATCCACCCTGAAATTGCCTGCCTATAGAAAAGCTGGGGGTACCTGTCTTCAAACACCCTATTGGCGGTGATACAGGGGAAAGAAGGGATATCTTTGAATTCTAGGCCGAACATTCCTGAGCTAATTCATTCGCCCGCTCCTTTCCCTCAAATTCTCGATGCTTCAGAATACAAAATACAGTCGTCACAGGGGGAAGACACAGAGTGTTCAGTGCATCTCTGCACTCCTCCACTAGATGATCCAATAGCATGGAGAACCGTCTGGCAAATCCGAATTATTACGCATAAAAGTATATTTTAGTATATTTTTAGGAATTTCTAAAAATATTTTTAAATAATTATTTTTTTCTTGAATTCCTAATTGGAATTACTTTGGATCTTTATTTCTATAAATCTATATTTGTTATATCGTTCTTGAGATCCTAAAACTAGTTTTCTTAACAAGAATTAACATCCGTTAAGGAATATAAGGAACACTAACGGAACTGAACTAGATTTCTACCCCCACTACGAAGGTCTCATCTGTTATTTGTGTTGTAAATACATATTCAATATTACATTATCTATTTAACTCACAATCTATTGGAAATATATTTTGTGAATTATAATATTTTTACTCGAATGCAAATTCTAATCAGTTTTTTTTGTGTTGCATTACTTTTATTTACAACTATGTGTTGAAAGCTTTTTTGTAAAGTCAACTTTTATTTCAGTGTAACCATTACAACATCTAGTAACGAGAAAATACACATAATTTCTTAAATTATCCATTTGCAATTTTTAATCAATAATATGCTTTTTGTGCCGTGACCAGCATTTTTAAAATAATTTATTTCTTGAATTCCTAATTGGAATCACTTTGGATCTTTATTTCTATAAATCTATAATTATTATATCGGTCTTGAGATCTTAAAACTGGTTTTCTCTATAAGAATTAACATCCGTTATATAATATCAGTTCTACTAGTGTTTATACGTATTCCTTAACGGATGTTAATTCTTATAAAGAAAATCAGTTAGGATCTCAAGACCGATATAATAATTATAGATTTTTAAACAATTTTTTAACCTACAATTAAATAATTAATATTTAAAAAACCTATTGAAACATCAATTGTCATCCATTATTCTCCTTTTGTAACACTGATTCTATTATTTAACAATAAACATAGTAGACATTTTTGCAATGTAATTTATTACGTTTACAGATTGGATCGTCTACCCAAATCGGTATTGATTATTCTAAACTAGATCTGTTACTACGTTTTATCGTAAATTAATATATACTTATGAAGCGTAAAAAAATACCATCCCCTCATCTATTAGTGTGATTCTAATATGTATGTACGTACGAGTATATAAATGAAAATTTTTATTTTCCCACACAATTTACGTTCTAGGCTGAACTTGTTCGTGAAAATACAATATGGCTTTTTTTAAAAACACACAAATATTTAAATGACGTTTATGCAACTAAACGTTGTTAAAAAAAAAAATTACACTGTTGGTTTTATTTCAAAATGCTTGTTTAATGTCATTGCACAAATAATTAAAGCTTTAAAATACGTTTCTATTTAATATAAATGAGCTTGACCGAACGATGTTTACGGCTACAAAACCAATAATTAATGGACGCTTAAGCCGGTTGTTGTATAAATAAATTGTATTGTGGAGCCTGTAAAACACCTTTAATGGCATTTAATTAACAATTTATTAAATTGAGATTTTCATCATAAATGGAAAGTGTGTTTGTTTTTTAATTGGGAATAGTTTATTTGTTACGAATTTTCAAACTTCTATTAAATACTTTTATTTAAAAAAAAAATTAATTGATGCCAAGTATTTATTTGTAGTACTTGTGAATGTAATCTAATGCATTGATAAACAAAGCTGTTCGCTTAATGATTTCCTTTATAGTTTTATTTATTTTATTCTTATAAACTAGCAATTTAAATATATGTATGAATATGTATATAAATAAATTAAATTAAGCTGTGGCTTTCCTAAATGGAAGTGTAACTTTAGAGTTAAATTAAATGTTATAAATAAATTTTGTTCTACAAGTAACTGATAACTATTTAATAAATATAAGTATATAATATAAAAACTACTGACTTAAACTATTTTTTAATCTACATACTACTACATACTACTACTTCAGAAATTTCATTTTTCTTTTAATAGAAATTAATTAAATCAGATTTAATAGAAATTAAGAGTAACAGTAACAGACAGTAATATTCTCACCATTATTTTTTTAAGAATTATATACGGATTTTCTGTGGAATTAATGGTGTTTCGATCAAAAGTTTGTGGATTATTCTCAGTCCAAAAGCGGCAATTTTGCTTATTTACATACTCATTCAACCAAAAAAGATCATCGGAGAATAAAATTTTAAATGGAAATTCAATATAAATATTGGTAATTTGGCTTTAATTTCTGCACAAGTTGAATTTTGAAACCTTTTCAGCCAAGATCCTTTCGTAAAATACTCCAAAATGTTATATATTTTTTCGAATTAAATTTTCATCGTGAGTTCTAAATATAAAACGTATACACTAATGGTCAGGAAGCCAATGATACATAATCAGTTAAAGCTTTGGTTACACTGCTAAAATTATAAATAAATAGTCTCTCGCTTTATTTCAAACCAGCTCTAATACCAATTCTTTACAAAGGCTTGCACCCAATCTTTGAGTGAAAACCTATACCGTGCTACCAAAATCTCCATACGATTTATCTTTTTCAGTTCAAGTTTTTGTTACACTTTTGCATATCAAACTCTTTCGACTTTATTAATTTCATTCAGTTGTAAAAATGACGCCTGATCCAATGTGATGCGAGTCTAAACTGAATACAGAATAAAATAAGTATTGATATGTATTGCAATGAAAAAGTTTCTCAAATCAGTCGTTCGGAGTCGACTTTAAACTGTAGGTCGCGGTACTCATGGATAAAAATTAAAAGGCTAGAAAAGCTAGGCCGTAACCCTGACACAGGGTTGTAATGGCCAATTATGTATGTATGTGTGTATTGAAATGTATTTTAAGTCAGAATTTCTAAAGAAATATTTTTTTTATTTTAATTTTTAAATATGGCGGTTAAATATTATTTCGTATTTGGTTTTAACAAAAAAAAAAAAAAGGAAAAATACCTTTACATAATAAGGATCCGTTCTTGGAATTTTCAGAACACCCCCAAAATCTTGATTTATGGGTAAAAAAACCTGTTTTGTATATTTTTTTTTCACTAAATTGTTAATTACTTGGACAGATGTCGACAAATTTCAAATTTTTAAACGTTATCTAAAATAGTAGTCTCAGGCCTTTTAAGTGATATATGTATATCTTTTTAAGTTAAATATGAAAAAGCTGTACTCTTTTCTACACAAAAACAAATTTTGTCGTGTTTTTTCAAAATTTTTCAAATTCAAATATGTTTTGGAACTGTATCATTTTTAATTTATTAAAAAACATTTTTATAAAGATTAAAAGCTGACCTTAGTTTTAAAAATCGGTTGAAAGATAAGTAAGTTATTAAAGTTTTTATTAAAATAAATTTTTTTCAGAAACACAATTTAGAACCGAAACGACCAAAAACGTTTTTTGTTCGCTTTTTTCTTTAATTTGTTTCATTGGTATCTCTACGAAGTGACAATCAGTATTTTGAAATCATTGTTTTTTTTTTTATTTTTTCCTTCAACACGTTTTTTCGTATTAGCCATTTCTTGATGAAAATTCAAGATTTTTAGATTTCTTATGGGGCCATTTCAAATCAAAGATCTATGTCAACAAACCCACAACCACATGTGAGGAAATTAAAGGTTACGTAAACAAAATTAAGCCACGACTATAGTTCTTAATAATATTCGAAGAAAGGGTATGTACATATGGTATCCAGCAAAGCCGTGGATACCATTTGCCCATAAGCAAACCTATTCTAAAATCTAAAAACGTACTCTTGTTAAAATATATTGAGGTCTTGTGTTAATTTTGGGACACGCTTTATAATAAAAGACTTTATAATAGATTCTTGGTTTACTTTTAATTTCAATTAAAATACTCAGGGATTAAATGTATTTTTATTTATCAATATGGCTTTAAAGAGTAGGGAAAACAACAATAATAGAATTTATTATTTAAACATATAAATGTAATCACCTGTGGTATTTGAGTTCTCAAAAGCATTCATTATTTGTTAGCAACCTAAATTTGATAAGAAATATTATATATCTACAATATTTTATACACAAGAAACAATAAAAAAACTTCTACGTAATAATTGTTTCGTATACGAGTAATATTAAATGATTAATTTATTTCCATATATATAATACGAGTAGTACTGGTATGCATATTGTTTAAACAATTAATACATCTGCCCATCTGTTTGTATGTTTGCCTATAGACTTTAATTATGTTCATTTTTGTTGTTGCAGTTATACTTAGTAGGGACATAAATATTGTCACTGCTTTGAACATACTCATTAGAATAGTAAAATTGATCATACCCTTTTATTATCACATGTTTTCTGAAAGGTAACCTCTATATCGTTAGTCAGTTACCGGAATGGAGTGGTCAGATAAAGAAAACCGCATGGCAGTTAGAAAAACATGATATTTTCAAAACGCTCCGCCGCTCGGCATTAGTCGCATAGTCTTTTTGTTATAGACTTGGACTTTCCAACATGATTCTGCACCAGCTCATAAGGCTAAAGCGACACAGACCAGGCTTCGAAATAATTTGCCTTTTTTATATGTTCTGAAGATTGGCCATATGGCAGCCCTGATTCGAATCTTTTGGATTAAAAATTGTGAACGGTTTTAGAGGATATGGTCTCCCACAAAAGATACCATAACATTGATTCTATTAAGAAAGCTCTGGTTCGTGCTGTATCCAATTTTCCAATGTATAAGGTGCGTGCTGCTATTGATGACAGGCCAATGCGACTTACTACGTGTGTGAAGGCCAAGGGCGGACATTTTGAATAAAACTAAGATTTTTGTATACAGGACATATCAATAAGTATATAAAAAATTTGTTCTAAAACCATTCGTTAGTTTTTGTTTTATAGCCCAACATATTAGTAACAGTATTTATGTCCCTACTAAAAATATACATACATATACATACTCGTATATGTACGTCTGTACTTATGTACATTTATCACTTTTTCCCTTCGTAATGTAATCAATATGTATAGAATTGAATCAATAACATTATTATCTCTAAAAGAAAGTATTAACGTAAATAAATACACAACTTTGCTTAATATGCTGCAAGTATTTCATACATTTTGTCATTCTTGTGACTGATAAGACGCGTTGGAACAGTACACTAAGCATTTACGACTTAAAAGGGAAAAGGGAAACACATGCATGCGTAGTAACATACATACATACTTCTATATATTATAACTTACATGTATAAGTAAGATAAACAATAAAAACTTTTAATGCAGATTATGTTTTTTTGTTATTTATTTATTTAATAATTTTAATTCTGGTTTTTCGACCTTTATTATTTAATGTAAAGAATTACTCAAGCTTAAGGTCTTTTTTTAATAAAAATCGTTTATTTATTTATCGATATTTCGCTATTTCGATATTTTTTGAAAAAAAAAAAATAAATATTACCTGAAGACGCTACACGCAGGAGTAGCGAAATATCGATAAATAAATAAACGATTTTTATTACAAAAAGACCTTAAGCTTGAGTAATTCTTTACATTTATTTATTTATATATTAAAGCCTAAAAACTAATTTTACTCAGAAATTATTAAAAAAAATTCAAAATAAAGATCAAATACAGGCTTAACTACTTACAGGAATTATAGTATTCCTTTTAATTTTATTGAAAGTTAAAGAAAAGTGATTAAAATTTAAGCAAATTTTTCTCAGTGAATCAGCATTGATGTACAGTAAAAATTCGCAATTATGTCATCGTGTTTGAGACACTCAGTAATGTCATCAAAATTTGCAAAATAATAAAAAAAAATTAAATAAAATTTTGGTGGCAAAATTTTTCTATAATCGAAAAACCCAAGAAAACCCCAATTCTCGAAACAGTAAGCAATTTTTAACACTTTCCCTTACTATTCCTTCTAAAACGTTAATATAGTTTTTGCGCCCCTTTTCCGAATCGTGATTTAACAAGTGGATAACCTCGTAGTGATAAAGGTGTTTAAAATTATTAATTATTACCTTATTCAAAAGATTTCAGTCGATGTTGCGTTTGGCGGTAAAAGTTTGAATTTAATTGATTTAAAATCCAAGCTTTTTTGCTCAATTTTTAAAACACCTTGGTTAATTGATTTTCTGATTAAAAGCAATTTTCTCTTCTTAGTACCTATACTATTAACGGTAAGTAATGTAGTCAATCTTGTTTTGCTGTGTTTTAAAAATATTGTGCCGCTGATATTCTGTCATCAAACTTCCTAACAATGCTTTCTAATCAGAACAAACTTGATTATTTGCCCTGGCACTTTCTCCACTCATTTTTCGAAATCGGATATCATTGCACTTGTTAGAATTTTCAAGCCAACCGTTACTAGTTTTAACATCTTCGTGCCCTAAACTTGCTACAAACTTTTTGTCAGCGGATCGCTAATTTTTACTCGTACTCATTCGAGTATTTGCTAGTTATTAGGAAGGAAATAAGAAAATCCTAATTCATTATATTCCTTATTAAGGAAACAGAAAAAAAAATATTCGGCCTTATTCCAGTTGGGACGTCGTTGTCGTCTGACGACATTTTTGTAGCAGAATAAAGAAAAAATGATTCTCTTGCCTTTAATCTATAATAAAAATGTAGTTGTAATTTCAGTTGTAATAAAATGTAAAAAAAACCAATTTTAAACAGAATATCTGTTACTTAATGTTATCGCGAATTTATGCCTCCTCATCTATCATTTAAATGGTAATTTTTTTTTGAAATGTTTAAACATGATTTTCAATGAAAGAAATTATGTGGATTATTTAATAATTTTTGTATACAGGATGTCTCAATCATTTATAAACAAACGTTTTCAAAATAAAATCTCATTTTTTATTATAGTATACACGAGCAAAATAAGAGGGCGTATTGGAAAATGCAATTTATATTGTAACTTTGTTGAAAGATGGTCCAGGGTGTACAAAAAAAAATTGTTTATTTATATTGAGGCATTAAATGATTTTAATATTTAAAAAAAAGTCCTGTTGAAAACAGTAAAATATAGGCTACAAGTGGTAAACTTTGAAAATGTTAAATGTAATGATATATGAATGCATGCATGTAAATGTTTATTGTCGGTATTGTTTTTTTTTTTTCGTTTTTGTATACGGGTGTTAAAAGAAATATGTCTGATTTTAGGCGTAATTTTATTTCTTTTATCTTATTATTCTATTATATAAAAATTCTAGACGTAAATTTTAGTCTGAGTAAATTTAATATGTAATGCATAGCAAATGCAATGTGTAATATATGTATATAATAAAATAGATGCAAGATTTTCTACACGTTGCAAGTATGCTTCTTATTTGTATGTCTGTTTCCTTTGATTATAAATGAGGTGATAAGCACAAAAAAACTATATATGAAATAAAATGCCGCAGTGGTTATAATTCAATTATACCCAACAACCCACACACCACAAAATCAAGTAATATAAAATAAATATCAAATATTTATTTTTTTGTTACTTAACAAAAAGAAAATACATATTTAGACTAACTTTAACACATAAAAGTGCATTCCGAAGAACAACTTTCTCTTCTAAACAGGGTTTTTTGAGAAAGGATGAAAGAGTTGATACAATTCCAGTACAAACAAACTTTATTATAAAAAATTTTGCATTATGGCAAAGCATCTACTGATTCTTTATTAGGTTAATAGCATTGCTTACTATAAATTAATTTAGAGGACAATTGACCTAACACGTAACAAGTCCATGATCGAGATAATTTATATAAATATGTAATGCTTTATAATAATGCTAGCATTCTTGCTCCCCTATTTCTTACACGACAATATATGTGGTAAATTTTTCTCTTCACTCGAAACACAACACAGAGGTGTATAAAAACCCCTGCGAACTTTACAGATACAGTTCAATTTCGAAAAAGTTAAACACTCGGATAAGTAACCAAAAAAGTTAACTAAAGGGTTAACATTTTAGAGCGTAAGATTTTTTTAAATAACAAGTTAACGGCCATAAATGAGAAAATTAACATCAGCATTGTTGACACCGAAAATTGGAAAAATCAAAATTTAGAATAAAGATAATTTGGAAAGCGATAATAATGTATCAATTGTTGAACAAGATATACAGAAATAATGTGAGCATCTCCAAGGGCCTTGAAAATATATCAAAACAATAATGATGTAATCAGATGGCAAACCTTTTTAACCAATCTGCACAAATAAATATTGTTTGTGAATGAAAGTATGGATTCAAGGCTGACTATGAACTTTTAACCTGCTAGTACAAATTAAATCTAATTTTTCTATTTTGTTGGGATAAAAAATAAATCATTTTATGTCTAAAATATTTAGGTTTATTATTTTTATTTCTTTTAACTTTGAAAAATGCTTAGGAAAGTTAATATTTTGGAGAAGCTGATTACCCTTGGAATACTTCGATAAACTTTTTCGAGATTCTATAGTAAATATTTTTGTAATTCTCATTTACTTCTACGTATCTCTGATCAGCCATTTTTATTTACTTCTATAATATCTACTAGATAAGTACTTGTGTTTTTTTGTTGTTGTTGTTTAAAAAAATAAATTCACGCACGTGCCTAATGGGAACTATTAAGATCTTTAACCGACATTTTATATATATGATTTTCCGCAGGTAGGTTTCAGCCAACAATCCAGACTGAAGTCTTTAGTTAAGATTTCTACTCTACCTATTAGTCTATTATGGTATCCAAGAAATAAAGTTAAACTAAAGAAAGAGACAAAACACAAAAAAGCCTGGGTTAATAAGTCGAGATGTAAAAGTCGTGTTACCGGCTATAAATAATTGTGGAACTCTATAGGTTATAATGGCACGCCACTATACATCGTCGTCAATCTTTGCCCAACCCTATAGCGGGTATTGCATTATCGGTTAACACGTTGAAAGTTTAGGTCTGCCTTTTATTACTCACTGCAGATGTTGCGAAAAAAACTTGTAAGAGGTAGACTATTGGTAATTTTCTTTGTGATTGCTCATTTATTTATGGCATTCAGACGTTTGAAATTTTCTGGGTGCATATTTTCAGAAGCTACTACTCCACTTTATAGACAGCTCTGATTGGTTGTGGTTATTTTTCGTTGTTGGGTGAATTCAGTTAACTTTTGCAGAACCTGAAAATAAACAATTCTAGGTTTTTGAAAAAAGTGTAGGCTTATTTTATGTATTAAATAATAAAACAATAAAACCATAGTTTAAAGAAAATTATACCTTAAGATATAATAATTTGAATTCGTCCGTTTTACATAAAAATAACATAATAGCATTTTTCAATAAAACACCTCTTTTTGAATTCTTCTTTACATATTTATTTTAGTGAAAATTCTTTAAACAGATATACATACATATACACTTTCAAAAAATACTTTCCTTTTAATACACATGTTTAAGAATAGGCGTCATTTAGACGCTGTCTAAAAGAAAAATTTTTTTTTTCAAAATATCGCTCAAGTTTCTTACGTATGTCTTTAATTTTGTCAAATATTTTGTATAAAGTTTAAAGAACTACAAATCAATAGTTCAATAAAATATTTAGCAAATTTAGTATAATGGAGTACACTGAGCAAAGAGTTATTGAATGTATTGCAATCAATTTTATTTGAAGTCGAGTTTGCTATCGCAATTAATCGAATTTTTTGATTGATTTTGAATTGCATCATTGATTGAAACATTTTTAACAGCACTCCAACATCGAATTAAATTAAAGCTACTGAAATTAAATTAGAATAAGACTTGTAAAATATATTGTGATTTTAGGATATTTTACCCGAGAGTAATTAATGGGTTAAGCTCTCTGAACAAAAAACTAATCAGGCTAATATCTTTCATTTAAAATTGAAGCAAATTAATTTCATGTTGCAATCAAATGATTGCACGAAAAAGAGTTTCAGTCAATAAAAAATTGAGTTTTTTTAATCGAATCATTTATTTTGATAGGAGAATTTCTTTAATATTTTCCGATTTTGTTAGCATTTTTCAAAATAATTATTACATTCAGGTCTACAGTTTTCTAATTGTGTAAACCATTTATTTAAAATAGCCCTCTGTTTTAAAAAGAAAACAAGAATTATTAACAAATAAATTAAAACAGAGGTGGTGCTAAACAAACAGCTGATTTGTTTCTATTTAAGCCACAAGACTAGAAAGCGTATTCTTTTTCATAGGTTTTGCCGTGATTTTTTTTTTATTATGCTATTTTATATTTTTTTATTTTTCATATCCTTTTGTCAGCTGTTTTTGACATTACGGGTGCTAAAAAAGAAAAATTTTTGTTTTTGTATTGTTATATTTTGCCACCATTTTACAATGCATTAGTTTATCATGTTCATAATTAATATGATTTTCTTAACAAATTCCATTAAATGTATTTTTTTTTGTTGGCAATCGTCATAAAAATATTCTTTAATTTCTAACAAAATAAATTCCTCCAATAAATGTTCTCATATTTGTTTTCCCTTATTTGTTTATTTACTATTTTTCTGTACTTGTTGCTCAGCTTATTTTGTATTTTGTTTACAACAGATTTGCATTGACATTTAACCATTATTTTTGAGGTTGTTTTTTTTTTTGTTGTTTTTAATACTCCTGTAACCATGACTAAGAAGTGTTGACACAACAAAGCCTCTATATTTCTTTTCTTCAAGAGGTCTTAAATAAATTTCAGTAATAAATCATTGAAATTGCAGAAAATAACACAAGTGCTCTCTTTTCATTAAAAAAAATATTTTGTTTATTTGTGCCAACGAAAAAAATTTGTACGTATCTTTTCCTAATTTTGATATTTTGCTAATTTCCTAAAATAAATACTGTATGCCTATGTTTGGGAGGCCCTGCAAAAAACACAACAACAATTGAAAAAAATTAACATAAAATGCAATAACAACAACTACAATACTAAGAGTAAGTGCTAAAAAACTTATATACAAGTTGTTATTTTGGCAAGAAACATTTTTTTGTTTGTTTTTGGCTGAACATCTTAGAACAGTCTGCTCTAGTTTTTGATACTACATATTCTCATGTTATTATTTGTTATTGTTGTTGGTGTCATTGTTTATTATGCTTTAGCTATGCAATAATTTTTATTTTTTGTCATCATATTCTTACAAGTAAAAAAGAAAAAAAAACCTATTTATCTATAAGTATAGAGGTATGTGTTAGTAAAATCTAATAAATAACAAAGTGGCCTGCATGCTTAAGTAGTATGTTTTTTGCCCACCATTCTACACTTTTTTTTACTATTTTCTACTCCTTTGAATGCATGCATATGTATGTATGAGAGTATGTGTTTTAAATGCATTTTAATTAATAATTTGTTGTTATATTTTTTCATGCAATTTTTCTTTAATATTGTTTTTTTTTCGTAACTTATCGTGACTTTCTTCAAAGCGCTGTAAAATTTAAAATGTTGACATGATTTTTGTATGTTCGTTCAGTTCATAAATAAATGTGTGAAAATTTGTTTCTTTATGAATTTTTTTAATATTTGTTTTTTTTAATGAACACTTAAAACATAACACAAACTGTGACTAGAGTGTGTGTTAATTATAAGTATAACAGGAGATGATAGTGAATGAAGAAAGTGGGAGGAGGTTGCGTATAAGTGTGTTGCCAGACAATGTTGTGATGATGTTAGTTTTTATTTGAAAATACATAAATTAAATTATATTAATTTAAATATTTTAATTTTAATGAAATAATTTTTTTAATGAAACTAGAACAAAAGTGATTGATATGCTGGTAAAAAGATTTAATTTTCTTATTTTGGTTTGGTATACATTCATATATATTTATTGTATAGTTATGTACATAAATACATACATACATATGCTCCCAAAATAATAAAATGTTTTTTATATTTTCTACCTTCTTCATACTTACGATATGATTTCTACAAAAAGTGTGAGTTAAAAAGTTGATGTTTGTCACGAATATGTACAAACCACGTTAGCTCCGGGAGCAAGGGCGCCTTCTTTTTAATGTTTTTATAACTTTCTATATCTTTCTAATCTATAGCTAAGTTTGGTACTGTTAATTTAACACACTTGTTTTTAAGACAATACATTAAAATCTTAAATGTTCTCTATTTAAATAATTTTGTAATGTATCTTTTATTGTTTAAAAAAGGCTCAATGAATTAAATTGAAATTGAAAAAATGTACAAACCACAAATAACTCTTATGAGACTACCGTAGCTGGAGTCGAAAACTTGTTCATTTTGGCTTGTGTACAATTCCTTCACGGGCATCATTTTCTCCTTTGATTATCAAAAAAATCATTGCAAACAATCTAAATTCTTAATAGATTTTAACTTTGATCTAATTAAAGCGTTTCTGACGATACAAAATGTTGTTAAAAATTATTTTTGTACACGAATTAATGGAAATACTATCGCAAAATTTACTGTATTTTAATAAATACTACTAAATAAAGAAGTAATAATAATAAAACTTAGTTGTTTCTTGCACTATTGACCTCTACTCCAGCTCTTGAAGTTTGGTTCTAATAGTCCGACTCGTAACTGGTACAAATAAACTACATTTTAACTCTTCAGATAATAAGAAAGGTTTTTCCTTGCATATGCCAACTAAAGCTTTGACGAATCTATCTGATGTTTTGTACTTCTTGTCTCATATTTTAGTGCTTTTATATGTGAAAAGCATGAAAAACTGTTGGTTTTGAACGCTACATGAAGTTGGCTACTTCACACATAGATTTGCATTATTTTCAAAATTTTAAAATAATATACTACTTCTCAATTGAAACGGAATGCTTCTTGTTTTCATGGCATTTTTTTATCACTTTATTTTTTAACTGAACTAATAATAAACCTTAATTAATATTAAACAATATTGGATGTAATTTACGTACATGTGCTGTATTTACTTTTTGCTAAATAACTTGGGCCGGTTTTGAATTTTATAATATAAAACTATACATATTCGTATTTCGTTATTATTTTTTTCAACTATATGTAATCTTACGAGTTTTAGAAGTAATATTTTGATTTGTAACATTAGTTATATGTAAATATATAATTGTAATATGTAATGATTTACCGTAATATACTTACATATACATACATATGTATGCATATTTCGAATATAAGCTTGTGGAAAGATATAAAACAGATCATTCGTATTTATTATTTAACACTGTGTATGTATGTATTTGCATGTTAATATGTATGTTCCACCACAGGAGGTGGTGGAGGTACATATATTGTTTTTATATTCATGTAAGCGAATATGGTTTTTTAGAACACCGATAAATTTTAAATTGTCTGGCCATACAATTTTGTAATTAAAGGGTAAAGATCACTATTTCAAATTATGTGAAAAAATTATTTCAATATAATTTATGTTAATCTATGCTATATATAGTATACATACATAACTAGCCTTTACAACCAACCCTGTGTCAGGATTACGGCCTAGCTTCTCGCAGCACTCATGTTGTGTGTGTCAATTTTTATCCATGAGTACCGGGACCTACAGTTTAATGTCGACTCCGAACGACAGACTCGAGAAGCTTGTTCATGGCAATTTGTTACTCTCAGTGCTTTTGCCAGAAGACTGCTGAGAGGTAGTCGCCGAAAGAAATATTTTTTATATACTATATATAAAATCCAAGTTGGCTCTGTCTTCAAGACATCCTCGAGGATAGGTGCACAACAATAGACATCCTGCACGACGCATATACGACAGACAGAACAATTCGTCAACATTTTCAAACAAATGTCGTAAAAATCGTGGACGACTGGCTGAGCGACAATGTCACTGAGGTTGTCGTCAACCGCACATTGTATGAACTATGCAAGCATGTTGTAATTTTTCTATTTATCGTCGACAACTTTAAGGAAATAGTCCACTAAATATCGTGCACCAACTCTTCCATCCTTGACGACAATACAAATATTTTACTATCTTCCGAAAGAGCATTTTCTTAAGGTTACAAAAATAGCACGGTTTAATGTGTTGTGAAGACCTCTTTAGGGGGAAATATAAAAAGTAATATTTATTATTTTTTCGAAAATTGTATTAATAAGTTTAGTTGACCTTATTATTGATTAAAATATAAGCTTTTAATTAAGCTTTAGGTCGATTAAATAATTATTTTTTCGATATTTCGCTACTTCTCTGCGTAGCTTCTTCAGAAAATTTTCGAAAATTCGTAAAATTTTACGAATTCGAATTTTCGAATCGAATCGGAATACAAAATAACGGCCCTGCTCCTATATAAGGAATAACAGTAAGCAGTTAATTAAGTTTTGCTTACAATAATTGAAAATGAATTTTTTTTTTCTGTAGTTAAGTAGTTAAGTTCCTTTTGAGCTTCCAAATGTATGAAATATTTTTGTTGGAATGTTAAAACCGGTATATGTATGTGACCACTTTTCTTAACGTTTTTAAGTCATTTGCATTTGAAAATGATATCTAAAAAAATCTAAAAGCAAAAATTCTTTCACGGCTCTGAATTTGCTCTTGTGTCAATTTTGGAGTTTTGGTTTTTTCTTAGGCTGGAGGTACAGTGTTCAAAAATACGTTAAGATAATGCAAAATTTGATTTTAGCTGATACAAAACCAAAAACAGACTTAATAACTTTGCATTTCATTAACAAATAAGCCATGTAAAGTTAGTGCAAATACATAGGTGTTTTATGACTTATTCATAATCAGTACTAACCGCTGTACAAATACCATGATACTTTTTTTTTGGCAAACAAGTATTAACAAACTAGAATAAACATTTTATAAACTGCTATGTTCTGAAAACCGAATTAGAGTGAAATTAATATTTGTCGTTTTTGTCAAACAAAACTTAATTGCGTAAATTGTTCAGTTTTGATATGGTCAATTTGCGAATGAATAAAAAGTTTTAAAAGATATTCACATTTTAAAATTATAGCAGTTTGAAATTTCTCGAATTTTTTTACAGAATATACTCGGTTATTTATTGATCACAGATTCAGCTATTGCAACTAAAAGTTAACATATTTTTGAGTGGACAGTGTTAGCAATTAGAGAAGAAATTTATCGCAAAGAAACTTAGTTGTGTTTATGTGAAAATTTTAACCACTGTTGAAAGTTTGTTGAATTTATAAATTCCGTTTCGCATAAATAGGCTTTCTAGCTTTTTGTTTTAGTTTTATTATATTCCTTTCGTATGACGTAATTTTATTCAATATAACCTCTGTTTTAGAAAAAAAAAAAACACTGAAATTTAAATTGGCATTGACAATTGTCTCCTAGAACTCACACTGCGATTTTCTATTTAAATTTAGCAGTTTGTTTTAAAATCCATCGAAAATTAAATGGGTGTGAATAAACTCGTGAAAGAGAAAAAAGAGAAAAATAGGAAAAAAATTCGACAGATTTACTGCCAAAAAACCTAAACGTATTCGCAATCGACAACAAACAGAAAATAAGCAAAAGAACACCGCCAGGCAATTAAAACAAATTAAATTTTATTTTTCTTTAAAAAAACATAAAAACTATTTCTAATTCTAGATCAAAAACAAACTAAGTAAAATAAAAATAAAAAAAAAACACTTCGTACGACAACGATTCAATGGTGAGGTGGTCCCTTTAAAGGTCTTGCGTCTGAGTAGAGGCATTACTACTCCACAATCACAAAAAAAGCAACAAATGCTTGTTGTGTGGAGCAGCGAGCATTCACTTACTTGCCGTGTTGCTGCGTGTGTGATCAAATTTTTAAAGTGACTCATGCTGCTGCATCATCATTTTATGCCTGCAACAAAACAAAAACAACAACAAATTTATTTAATTAGATTAAAATATAAAATTCTAATTGAAATTTTAACAACAACAACCAAAAAACGTAAAAAAAGAAAAACAAACTCAGAAAACGAGAATTTCAAATTCTTAAAATATTAAAAAAGAATTTAAACCAAAGATATTTAACTAAAAGTATAACAAGGAAAAGAAGTTATTTAAAGTTAGTAAAAAAACCAAAGAGTCTGAAAATACACTAAAAAATCCAACAAAAGCTTTACAAACCAAAAAAACAACAACAACAAAAATCTACATAAGAAAAAGTATTAAAATACTTTTTATTATTTTAATAATAGATTTAGTTTTACTTATATTTTTAATGACGTAAATATGTCGGGTATATTTCGCAGTAATTCAACAACGAATCATACAAATGATTCAACGCCCAATAAACGGTTTTCTTTCAGTGCATTTTGGTAAGAGCTTTTTCCAATTTATTTTTATTTTATTAACCTCTTTAATAACTTTTATAAAAATTTTATGAAACATTTATTTTTAGCGAATTGTTTTAATCATACATATTTATAAATATTTATTATTAACCATAATTTTGATTAATAAACTAATCGCTATGATATTTTCTCTCCTAATACGCAAACTAGTTCAATCTAATCAAACACTTAACTGAACTTCAATTGCCAATAAGCCAGTCTTTGAAGTCGTTTCTATAGGTTCACCAGTTTTTGACCTGGATTTTTGCCTCTATTATTCTAGTATCAGGTGTTTTCTTATCTAAATAGTAACAAAAAACTTTTTGAATAAAATATTAAAAAGTTCGCCTTTATTAGTGTATAAATTTCGTAGCATTTAATGTTCTCGGTTCAATTTTCCGACGAATGTTGATTTCGAATGGTCCCCCACAAAATACAGTCCAAAGGTGTCAAATCACACGAGCGAGTTCAAATTTCAGTTGATTCTCAGGCCAGATTTACTGAACACACGACGCAACTGATGTTCCGCTGGTATCAGTTGATTCTTATATGGATATAAGCCAATACCTTTCCTCTAGACTTTTCAAATAGTGGGCAGGTTGAACCGGGTAGTCAAAAAAGGTGTCGGGTCGATAAATTCTATTTCTTTGTTATAGTCTCGTGTACAGAAGCAATGGTTTTTTCTGCTCGTACAGTCCGAACTCGTTTTGAATGAATATCATCTAAGAGAGTAAACGTGGTTATGAATCGATTCATCGTATTTCATATTATCTGCTTGGATGAACTATTATGCGTATCAGAAACTTGGCGAATAGACAGCGAATTTTGAAAATAAGTTTTTATAATTTGTAAATGTTGTGGTTAAAGTACACACATGATGATTTTCCAAAGTAGATATATTGAAAATAAAAATCAAACTAATCAAATCCGTATCACAGACGATTTTTTTAACTAACCGTAATTCAAGGCAATCAAATATCTTTGGCTTTACTCATATAACACTCAAATATCCGATCAGCTATGAGTACATATTCCGTAATTATACCTTAAAACTTGCAAGACACCCCACTTTGCTTAAACAGTTGCATTTTTTTTTATTATTTATTTTAAATGATAAATATGAAATTCGTTTTAGAAAATAAATTCATTTATTATTCAACGCCAATTGATATATTTTTAATACATTCTGAGTGAAACTGTTTAAGATAACATTGTTTACATTCATTTGTTATTTTTATTTTTATAAATTTATTTATATGTTGACTACGACATTAATGCAATAGACGCGAAAGACCAGAACGTCAACGA
Source organism: Metopia argyrocephala (assembly GCA_963576795.1). Taxonomy (NCBI): domain Eukaryota; kingdom Metazoa; phylum Arthropoda; class Insecta; order Diptera; family Sarcophagidae; genus Metopia; species Metopia argyrocephala. The sequence continues at coordinate 166,195,822 of OY756208.1, read as the reverse complement.
ATAATCATTTTCTAAAAAAATACTAATCAACAACTGTTGATAAAAAATTATTTAACCCTTAACTACACAGTGTTGGAGTATTGCGTTTTTTTTAAATCAAAATAAGCTCGTATAAATATAGACACGCTTAGTCTCCTAATTTAAATTTTTTATTTGTCTACAAAACAAATAGTGTTTCTTTTAAGAGCTTAAGAACTTAAAATAATAGTTCAAGACAGAAATATAGTGGGAATGACTTTTTTATAGTAATTTGAACTTATTTCTTAAATATGCTCCTATACAATAAATCTGAAAGTATGGCGTAAATAGTGATTTGAATATTAGGTTCCAATTCCACAAGATTTGCTGTTTTAAACAGCATAAATCAATGACTAGACATAGCCTCCATAAAAAGTTATTTAGAACTTTTAAATCCTACGAATAAGAATACCAGTGTGCAGAACTTAATTTTTTTTAATTACGCGGAGAGCTGGTCTAGGAAAGAGAGAGTAGTGCTTGTGGACATTTGATTTAAACTGCTAATATCGTAACTGGCAGGAAAAACGTTTGCGGGGAGATTGCTTCACAAACGAACATTGCGACCAAAGAACGAATTCTCTTTATATTGCGTTGTTGTGTGATTCACTGAGCAATCAAATACAACAGGATACGCTTTGAGAGAGGTACGTGAAGTCCACAAGAATATTCGATTATTGGGAATGAAATTCTTTATTTCATCAGAGCACCTCCCATGGTAGAATCGATAGAACAACGAAACGCACGTAACATTGCGCTTATGCTCCAACGAATCGATAGAGTTGGATAGCCTACCATCGCTGATAAGCACCTTCGCCCTTTCCTGTACGCCGTCGAGAAGCTACAAAATAGATTTTGAAACACCGGCCCATACATGAGAGTTATATATCTGGTATAGGTCTTGTAAATATTAAGAAGGTCAAAAAAAAAAAAATAAATAAAAACGGAGGCACTTAAACGCTTCTTTTGACACTCGTAATATGTGATCATTCCAATGAACATCACAATTAATTCTCATACCCAGAGCATCAAGAGCACCTGCCTCCTCAATATTGTCACAGATAACAGGATTAAATCATCACAACGCCTAGGCGTGATAAAACAACATTGGGTGTTGCGCGCATTTAATTCGAATCTGTTCGCGAGACCCCACTCGGAGATTTTTTGTAGTTCATTTGAGAGTGTGTCACTCATATTCTGATTCCTCCCCGTTCTTCAAAAGGCTCGGTCTGCGATCAAATAAATATGAGTGACAAAAATACTGTCATCCGCGAAGATGTAGGGGATTCAAAGTTGAAAGGAGAAAGTCATTACGGAAAATTAAAAATAGGGTAGGAAGAAAAAGTTGTCACAAATTGATTTTGGTAAAAATGAAATGTAAAACAAAAAACTACGGCCAATTCTAAAGCTACGGCCACATAATGAAATTATTTATTTTTAAAATATTTGTTAATATGTATATAAACTTTTATTTAAGCTTTAGGTCGATTAAATAATTATTTTTTCGATATTTCGCTACTTCTCTGCGTAGCTTCTTCAGGACGAAATATGGAAAAAATAATTATTTAATCGACCTAAAGCTTAAATAAAATTGTATATATTAATCAATAATAAGGTCAACTAAACTTATTTATACAATTTTAAAATATTTGTTTATATTTGCCTTTTACTTTCAAAATAATTTTTTCTAAAGGTCACACTACAATTTAATATTTGAAAAATTTTGTGTTTCAAAATAATAGTAAAACAGAGTAAAATACAAACACTCCGTCAATCATGTTTTATCTGCGGTTACATTAAGAAGAAATATTTGTTATATGTATGTATCTAGCATTCTATTAAGTGAAATAGTCAAAACCTACAAATCTGTTTTCCCACAACAATTGAGTAATTTAATTATATCAGCACAAGTGTGCTTTCAAAGTAGGTGCCCAGTATTCCCTTTTATCTGCTTCCCACAGTGTGTTTTTCTAACCCCAGCACAAGCATTACATGAACAAGGGCCTTATTCCACATAAGATGATAACATAACTAATTATATACAGTCATAAAATGGATATAAAAACTTTACCAGCTTAAGGTTTGCAAGGAACTGAAGTTCAGTGTATTTTTTTTATTACAGACCATTGACCACAGGTATTAATAAACTCGATATACTTATACAGTTTTTGTTTATAAGAACAAACATTTTGTTTAAATATTGAATTGCATTTAATGAAATATCCGTATGTGTATAGAAGTACTTTAAAACATTCGCCACAAGCAGTCTTAAATATAAAATTTTAGGGCGAGTGACCCCAATAATTTCAAAGTGTTTTGATAATGCAATTGACGTTTTGTTTTTCTTATATATACATATGTATGTACATACATTTTATTCATAATTTGTTTTTAACAAAAAACCCGCTCCTTAATTATCAATTCGTTTTTATTTCTGAAAAAATTGTATATATTGCCTGGCGGCCGACAACTAATCGATTTCTTAACTGTTTGAGGATGCATAAACATTAGAATTTTTCCAAACAAATCAACTTTATCGGTCAAGTATTTATTTGTTTACGTTTTGTTTTGCTGATGCTACTTTCCTGTAGAAGGGAGGTAGTTTAAAAAATTCTGATAACAAAACGACATGAATACACACAATAAAAAATGCACTTCAGTAGAAAGTTATAAATGTAAACACAATGAAAACGATAAACTGCAGGCGTAATTTGTAATGATTAAATTAATATATTTATAAATAAATGAAAAGACAAAAAAACCTAAATCTATAAGTACATGCTACTAAGGGCTTAATAGAAAATTTTTCACTTAAAAATCTTAAAAATTTTATGTAATGGATTGATTAGGAAATGAATGTGGTTTAGATTAAGATTAGTTAAGAAATTAATTCTTTAAATAAAAAGTGAGATACGTTGAGATTTTTTTAATTTTATATTTCAGAATAAAAATTAAACATTTTTGTTTTTATTAGAAATAAGTAACTCTTTAAATACATTAGGCTATATACATTTGTGATGTTATTCAATGCTGTTTTGCTAGACTGTCCTTACTGAAATTAAACCAATTATCGCCGACATATTTACCACAATATTGACATAAATTTTTAACAGTTTTTTTAAAACTTCTCCAATGATGCGATAATTAAATGATACATTATTATTATCATTTAAAGTTAAAGGTTATTAAGATTTTATTGTAAAGGCGATTATTTCTAAAAAAAACTTACAGATTTTGTTAAAGCCGCCCAGTAGCATTTGTGTATAAAATGTTCTCTTATAAGTGAAATTAATATACATATGTATGTACTTATCGATGACAATCGGGATATGCCGAATCCCGGGATTTTGAAAAACTTGTCCCGGGATTTCGGGATTATGAATTTACATATGTATACTTATATTTCTTTTAGGAAACATATATATTTTAGTATTTTCATTTACAATTTTAGTAGGAATCAAATTTCGTTCCTTTTTTATTAGTGTACCAAACAAGCATAGTCTAATAACACATGCGGCAGCATGGAGAAATAGTGTAAGTAAACAACGATGATAGGAAGAAACACTCTTATTTTATTACATTTGAATGTAAGCAAGTGCAATATAGGAGTATAAAGTAAAGGTGGCACGCTCTAATGCATATATTTATGTGTATATGGGCATATGTTTGTGGGTATTATTATATATTCGTCTTGAATAAATGAAAAACATTAAAAATATAGACAATTTACTAATTATCATTATTATTATCATTTCACTAATTAACATAAAATCCCGGAATTTTTTAAAATCAATTCCGTTCGTCATCCCTAGTATGTACACATGTATGTATGTATGTGTATGTGCACGAATATTTTTAAAATGTTTAACATGCAAAACATGTGTGTAACCCGCGAGATAAATATATAAATAATGAAGATACATAATAAATGTGTGTAACTTTAGATAAAAATCTATCCTTTTACGGAACCGAATAATCGATTTTATCAGTTAATTGAGGTAAAATTCTGTACTCTTTTTTTGTATAAATGTTAACTTTTGTTTATGTAATTATGTATATAAAAATATCATTTAATTTTCTCCCTTGAACGATAGATTTGAATTTTACATATCTATCTTGTTCTGCATTGTATGAAAATGCAAAATTTTCCAAAAAGTTATCTAAAGTGGGATTTAAAAAGGATCTAAAAATTCCAAAATCTCGAAACGACGGGAATTTTTTAAAACCCCAGAATTTATGTCTAAAAATTGTTACCTATTGGCATCCCAGTGCTTTGTTTTTGTAATTTTTTTTAGTAAAATATTTGAAGAAATATTTTCCTATTGTAAGCGTAACTCCTTAAGTCTTTCTAATAATTTGCTAAGTGCAACAAAAAAGTATAAATTAGATGTCGTCAGTATAACACCAGTCACGCTTAAAAATTTGTTAATAATTAAATGTTCACCAGATATAAAATACCTATAATTATAATACATAGTTACTTTATTAAAAAAATTTCTTTTATTTTTATAATTTGCATTGTAATTTTATATTTATTTAATATATATTTGTACTTAGAAATTTACTTAAAACATTGTTCAATATCACTTAAACTAGTGGTTGTCTCATTACAATAGACACCAAAAACTGACCAGGCAGACCAACCCTGTTGTTTCTGTATAATACGTGCACATCTTACAGCTGGCGTAATATCATCCAATAATAATTCATTACAATCAATGTTACACTCATTAAATGAATAAACATTCGTAGATTTATTTTGTGTTTGACACCAAAATTTATTATTAATTTGAAATATGCCATAATCGTAAGAACCATCTAAATTACTTTTACCTATAACATCTGTATTGAAACGACTCTCGTATTCTGCTATACATGACCAAAGTGGTAATTCTATTTTTGGTATATCCAGTATATATAATTGACCTGCAAATTCACATGGTTGTAGACGACGCGTCTGCGCAATATGAATAAAATTTAAAAACGTCACAATATTCGTAAATAATATACAAATATGGTATACGACAAGTGCTCTTGTCGCTTTTGGGTTTCCATTTGCATTTGATAATGTTAAACGCCTATTACTGTGATTACTATTAGAATATTGATTTGTTTGTACGACTTTAAACATTTTTTTTTGCACAAAAATATTGAGTAAAATGTAGAAACTGTTTTGTGTAGCAGAGGTTACAACAGAATGATTAGAAATGTACATATTTTTTAAAGTTTTTTTTTTAATTCTCTTGCGCTCATATTTTATATAATAAACATTAAGTTTTAATAAAAATTGTAATTTTATTTTTAGTATATAATAAATAATAAAACAATAGCTTTTATTGTTAGAATAACTTTCAAGTAAAATGCAAGCAGTTAATTTAAATAATTGTTTTCTTTTTTTATTTTTGATATTTAAAATATTTTTTTTTTGTTGCAAACTTATGACAAGCAACCGGTTTTAAATTTCATCGCAGCATAACAAAAAATATTTAGTTTTAATTGCTTTTTTAATTCTTAATCCATAAAGTGCCCCTGTAGACTAAAGGCTAATGTACAAGTCTCTTAAATACTCGTAGAGGTTTTGTGGGTGCGATTCTCGTTAAAGATTTTTGGTAGGAGTTAAAAAAAAACAGTCAGACTTACAACTATATTATTTGTATTAACTTTTCTAAGTAAGCGGATTAATCCAATGAACGCTATAGGCGATACTTTTTCCTCCATTTAATATAGGTATATGTATGTATGTTTGAGTATAAAGCATAAGATTATATTTTAATTTATTTTCGCAATATACAATATTATACTTATATGTTTTGTTTTAATATTTCACAAAATTTTAAATTTGTTGGATTCGCCCGCAACGCAACGTTACGTTTATGTATGAGTAATCATTTACACATAGGCTTGATAAGCCAAACAGAACAGCTGTTCCGCAACGTTTACGTTTACGTTAGAGTAACGAGACCTTAACTTTGAAATATTTATAATCTAGTACAAGTATTTTATGGCAAGCTAATTCGGATGAAATTTTAGAAGTTGGAACAAATAGGAATCGGTTGCCTTTCATTTGACCCGTCTAAGTATATGGTAGTAGCTGTGTGGGCCTATTGTTTACAGTTTCATAAGAATTCTAGTCTTTATATGAAAGCCCCCTGAAAAAATTGAGATAATGCTGGTTCAAAACAAATGTAGGGTAAAAAAATTAATGGGGTATTGTAAAACATTCCATCACTTTATAAGTAATAGAATTTTATTTGTAACCTTTTTCAATTTTGCCCTAGTTTTTTTAAAACAATTCTTTATTGCGCTGACGTTTTCAATTTAGCCAGTTCTTTCTTTCCACCTAAACCTTGCGTTATGAGCTGATTGTAAAATGAAAACTATGTGAATATGAAGGAATGGATGAGGATGACATCAGTCATCTTATATGACAAATTTCTATGCAAAAATTGTCAAATAAGCCCTTAGTACTCGTAAACCAATAATGTTTTTTTTTTATAAATAAGTTAAGAATTAATTTGAATATGTTTTTTTTTTAATAAATTTAATTTCTCATCACTAGAACACTGTGCAACAAACACTTATATCTGTCATATTTGTCTTTAATAGCAATCATAAATAATATTGTTTTGGTTTTTTTTCTCAAATTTAGTGTGTTGTTCTAAAACTAGTTTTTTTAGTTTTATCTTTTAAAGAAAAACAGAATTAAACATGTTCTTGTTGGTGTTGTTGCTGTTCTTGGTTAAACATTTGAAAAATTATAGGCTTTAAACAACACAAACCAAATTATGCATTCTTAGTACAAAAATTGAAATTTAAAAACACACACCTTGAGAGAAGATTTATTCATCAAAGTAAATGTTTTTATATTACATTTGGAAAATTAAAATATTCTATGGAATTTTGGCATTATTTAACTACAGCATTAGTTTGGCAATATGCGAGGCACGCATTTTAAAACGTTGTGAATTGGCACGAGAAATGTTACGTTTAGGCACAGCCAAAGTTGAACTTGCCACTTGGTGTTGTATAGCTCAATTCGAAAGTAAATTTAATACCTCAGCAGTGGGCGAATTGAATGGCAATTGGTCTAATGATTATGGTATTTTTCAAGTCAGCGATCGTTATTGGTGCCAATCGAGAGAGTCAAGACCCTCAGCAAATTTATGTCAGATAGATTGTCAACGACTATTAAGTGACAATATTGAAGAAGCGGTTAAGTGTGCTCACTATGTGAAAAAACGTCAAGGTTGGAAAGCCTGGGCCGCATATAATGGTAGATGCAATAAAATAAAACAGTTACCAGCTGTAGAAGAGTGTTTTTAGAATTTGTGGCATTAATTAAGAAGAATAAAATACAAACAAACCAGATCATTTTACTTTCTTTCGCAAGTAAACAAGTGTTTTATTAAAATATAAAGTAGAATAACAAAAAACATATAAATACATATAAAATTAAAGGGAACTACTGTTAAAGTTAAAGCCCAGAAATACAAGGCAAAATGTGTGCATATGTTAATCAAATGGAATTCATAGTTCTGCTGTTTTGTAAAGCATGATAAATTAAGACAGTTTTATCTTTCAAAAACAAAAGAAAATGAAAGAACTTTGTACATTCAATACAAAGTTTTTTTATCACTAAAATAAGCTTCTTTTTATTTAATTTTTTTTTTTGTATACAATTCTCGAGAATCTTTTTCAATTCATTGATGCCTTTAACTTGCATTTTACACAGCCCTCAAGCATGAAGTATAATTTTTTATTTTTTTTTTTCGTTTGTGCGAACTGAAATGTTTCATATTTCCTTTAACTGTATGTACCATATTTTACAATATTATCGTAAATTTTCTTTAAATTTAGGCCATTTAATTTATAGATTTTTTAATATTTTTCTTTTCATTTCTTATATAAATTACAATTGCAACATTTTATTGTGAAAATTTATGTATATTTTTCTCACAATTGCATTCATTTTTTTGAATGGTTTATGAAAATGATCATTGAGTACCATAAAAATATGTAATTGGAAAGTATTTGGCAAATTAAAATTTTAAAATTTTTTATTAAAAATGAGAAAAAAATAAACTATAAAGAGGAAAAAATTTTATTAATTCTGTGATTTTTGGGTAAGTTCTGGAAATAGAATTCGAGTGAAATTGAAATCGAGTATATATGTACAATATATAATTTTAAAGTTTTGCCAATAAAAGAAGTTATGTTAATGGTCATTAAGCGTACGATTAAAAAATTTAGTAAAAATCTTGTCAGATTTTAAAATTAAAAATTTAAATACACAGAACATAGGGAATCAGCATAGCATAGACTCTTTTTCTTTAACGTTCAATATATTTATCGCAGCTTTATGTGGGCTTTTTTATTTCATTAAAATTTAAACCCAAAGAAATTCATGGGTATTCTACAGAAAAATATTCCAGGTTACCGATACTGCAAATGACACATGGAAAGCCTTTTTTGTATATAAAAAGTGTATCTTTTCGAAAGATATTTTGTATGATTTTGAAACCATTTTCCTCCTGGGGGGTTACGTTGTAGAAGTTTATAATTTAAACAAGTTAAGATAAAAAAGTAGTCAAAAATGTAGTGAATGATGAACTGAGTATTCCCATTGTATGCTTTTCAATTTTTTTTTTCGCATTTAAAGAACATGCCTTTCAATTCTAAATTTATTGCAAAATAAAATATCAATTTTCCATAGTTTGTTTGCTTTTCATTTATCAAAAGTGGCAAATATTTTTTGTTGGAGAAAATTTTACATCTCCATGATCTTAAACAGCAGTTTCTGCAACCAGCCATTTAACATAAGTTGAATATTCCATGCATGGCCATTGTTTTTCTCGTTTTATTTTATTTTCTGTTTGTTTTCTAGGGAATTAGACAAGTTACTCGGTCGAAATTTTTTTTAATCTATTTTTAAGAAAATAAAACGAAATACAGGCACATAAAAAATTAAAAAAATAATGGATGATATTTTCGAAATCTACATGTGGCCATTTGTGATGAACTATAGAAACTATAAAACCTTGAGACTAATAAGTAGGAAAGTTTTGAAAAAAATATAAAATAAAAACCATAATGATTGTACGAAAAGCGTAAGGTGACCAGATGGGACTTTATTTTTATAGTGTAGTATTAAAAACACGCTGCTGTAATTGGCAAAAAAGTAGACAGTATAAGATGTTAGACTTTGGTACTTTTGAGAATGGTTTTTAAATTGTCAAAAGTAGCAATTAAAATGAATTTGAATCTAATTTTTGTTTTTCTTTTTTTTTTAAGTTCAATACATTTAGGCGCATAGAAAAATATATGTATATAATGATAATATCAGTCTGCATTTTGTTAATGTTGAAAAGACTTGTAGGGCCTGTGTAGATTGGTGTTGTTAAGAAATAAAAATTTGATTAATTTTCAAAGTAAATCTGTTGCCTTTTTCTGCAATTCTCCTAATTTAAATTACTAGCATTTAAGCGCTTTTTTGTTACGAATTTAATTCATGTGATAAACGAGCTTCATGCCTATTATTACTAAAATGTTTAATATTGTTTGAAAAAAATTTTATTTTAACATTTTCGCCTAGGAGAATAGCAGAATAGGCCCCTTGAATAATTTGATGGCGGTGTTCTAACGTCAAACAATTTATGATAATTTGACACAATACACTGATCATAAGTGTCAAGAAGTAAACACAGTATGACAATTCATATTATGATTCATTATTAAGTATAGAGACTATGATAAGACAAATGTGTGCAACTGTGGTTTTAATCTCTCCAAATTATGCAATAATACACAATACTAACTGGTCACCCCTTTTTAGGGCAAAATTAGGAATCATTTTCCATGAACGCCTTATTGTCTGCAAGAAAATTGCGTGTGATACGAAGGCGGATCAAGAATTTTGTAGTCGCGGTAGACTAGTGGTTAGTGTGTCGGCTTGCTAGACAAGAGCGCTCCGGGTTCAAACCTCAGCTCTGACATCTTGAAAAAAAGAAATTTGAATAAATATTTCTTTCGGCGACTACCTCTGAATAGTCTACTCGCAAATGGTCTGAGAGTAACTGATTGCCATGAAAAAACTTCTCTAGTCTGTGGTTCGTAGTTACTTTACACTGTAGGTCCCGGTACTCATGATAAAAACTAATGCACACAACATGGTTGCTCTGAGAAGCTAGGCCGTAAAAGCTTTATTTTAATGCAAAAAAAAAAAGTGTTTTACTGACTTTCGTTGTGATCGTACAAGTAGAAATGACGCTAAACCTTCTGGATGGCCAATTAAGATCAATACACCCACAACATGGTGTTGGGTGTTCGAAGAGCAAAAGTGCATGCGATTGTTGATGCTATAGCATGTCATATGGCAGTATGGTTTCAATTTTAAATAATCATGTGGGCTTAAAAAAGCTGTCTGCTGGATGAAACATGGACTCTGTACAACACTCCGGAGACCAAACAGCAATCTAAACAAAGGGTTTATCTGGGTGAACGGCCTTCGGAGAAGTTCAAAGTAAGTTTGTAGGCCAATAATGTGATGGCAACTGTTTTTCTGGGATGCGCGCGGGTTAATCCACATCGATTACCTTCAAAAGGGAAAAACAACAAATGGCGAATACAATACTAGTATTAAAAAAAACTACCCCATATGGCTAAGAAAAGTATTTTTCATCAAGGCAATGCATGGGTGCCCGCGTGTGCAGTGTCAATGGCAAAATTACATATTTTCCGGATTTAGCCCCCAGTAATTATTTCTAAACCGAAAGAAATAGCTCGTTGGAAAGAGATTAGATCTAACGATGAAATTATTAATCTATTAAATGCCTAATTTTTGGACCTCGAAAAATCATATTTTTTGGAAGGTATACAAAAATTGGAGAAATGTTGGACTACAGGCAGACTATATTAAAAAATTAAGTTTTTTTTTGAAAAAAGATTTTTCATTCAAAAGTCATAGACTTATTTATCAGCCCTCGTATACATATACTATATTTTTTAAGGGAAAAAATATGTTTTTAATTAAATTTAACTCTTATGCAAAATTTTCTTTTAAATAATAATAAAATATGATTTCAAAATATTTTTAAATTACTGAACAATAAAATCATGAGATACAATCGCTGATATTGTATTAAAAGATTCTTTTGTATTCGGACTTTTATGGCAAATATTCATTTCTTAAATGCGTGTGTAACGCTCTTTCTTCTTTGCTCCTATTTTGCAGCATTTTTTAAGTACGATATACGAGTACATATGAGAGAGTGTGCAAAAACACTTTATGGATGTTAATATTTGTGATCTAAACGACATCATCTTTTAAAGTTGGGGGTTAGTGCTCAATTTAAATAATTGTCAAATGAGGTCATTTTGACAAAAAAAAAAGACAATATATTAATTTTTTTGTTCATCTGTAGGGTATATACATATGTATGTACATACATACACTTATATCTAAATTAAAACTGTAATTAAATTTTGTACATTTTCTTTTTATTATTTCTTAATAGCTTAATTGTTCCTGCAATTTAAATGATAATAATAATGAATAATTTCTTATTTGCCCTTTAAGACTTTCATTGTGTATTTATGGAAATCATTAATTTATAATATGCAACTTTTATTCTTTTTCTTTTCAGTACTAGTCCGAGTACTCTACAAGATGTAACAATGGACAATCCATGTAAGTTGTTTTCTATATCTGTTCTATTCTATTTACTTTTTTCTTTCTGTAAATCTTTTAAGCATTTTTCCACTTGAGTAACTTGTGTTTGTTTATCTTTAAAAGAATAAAAACAGCATCAGTCAAGAAAAATTAAAAAGTCTGTCAGGAGAAAAAAATAAACTCATGGCTACAAAAAAAATATATATGTATATATAGTCTTTGGCTAATGTTCAATAAAATATGAATGATAAGAGGGAGGTTATAAAAGGGCCATTACTTTGCAATAGTTAATAAACGAATTTTAAGTGATTGCTATTAAATGTTTGATTTTACAATTGGCATAAGCAATGATGCCAAGTGCAAGAATATTTCACTTTTTGTAGGGATTTTTTGTGAAAAATTTAACATGTAGTTAAAAAGGAACGATATTTTTTGAATGGTGGAGTTTTTTCACAAATGCTGTTTTCCTTTCCTTTCCTTGTAGTCGCCGTGGTCTAGTGGTTAGTGTGTTGGCTTACTAAGACATGGGTCCCGGGTTCGATTCCAGGCTCCGACATCTTCAAAAAAAGGAAATATGAAAAAAATATTTCTTTCGGCGACTACCTCTCAGCAGTCTTCTGGCAAAAGCTCTGAGAGTAATTAATTGCCATGAACAAGCTTCTCAAGTCTGTCGTTCGGAGTCGACATTAAACTGTAGGTCCCGGTACTCATGGATAAAAATTGACACACACAATATGAGTGCTGCGAGAAGCTAGGCCGTAATCCTGACACAGGGTTGTAAAGGCCAGTTATGTATGTATGTATGTATGCTGTTTTCCTTAAAATATATGTATATGTATGTATGTACATATAGAGTATGTATAAATGTTATTTTAAGTGCATCTTATTAAAAATTCGTAAATCTAGTAATACTTCTATAATATGTGGCATCTTTATGTAGTTTTGCAATACATTTTTTTATGTATGCACGTCAGTTTTGAGGGTCTCTACAATACAAAAAATCAAGTTGTGTTTAAATCAAAACATAAATAATTTTATGAAAATGTCCGATTCGTCTTCCGATGACGGTAAAACTACTCCAAAAACATAATAAAAACAAGAATTCTGCTCAAACTGGTTTAGAGACGAGAAGAAAATGGGGTGATTGGAACCGATCTATTTATCTCGTCAATTCAGTGACGAACTTTATCTTTCAGATTGTAAGTTGTTTGTGGCTTGTTTACGTACACTCGGTCATTCAAATGTTCGCTGAGAAAATATTCTAGCGGAGTTAAATCACAAGAAAGAGGCTACCAATTGACATCGCCTAATCGCGACAGGTAAATTCCGCATGCAGTAACTGAATTGCTGCAGTCCGTGTGGCTTGTGGCGCCGTCCTGCTGAAAGCAAAGTTCACTAATGTCAACATTAGTCAATTGTAGTCACAAAAAATCGGTTATCATGGTTTCATCACTAAGAACGATTTTGTTGAAAAATGTGTTGTTTTCGTTCAGTTTTTCCAACAGGCAATTCACATACTTTCGACGCATATAAATGTAGTATAGTGTTGTATGGTAAAAATTTCCCAACTTTTTACTTAATTAATGTCCTAACCCCTAATTTTCCCACCCTGTATGTTATATTTATGTCTAGAGGTATTATTTAAAAGCACATAATAATATGAAGTGTTATTAAGATAATTAAACAAGTTTAAATCAATAAATCATAAAAAAATGTTTCTATAAAGTAGGGCTTATGCTTTTCCGTCAAATGTTTGTTTGACTATAACCGCGAGTACTTCTGTTTCTCCCACTTTTCTTTACACTCTTCTCCATAAAATAAGATATGTTAAAATAGCTACCACGGTAAGACACCGTGTAAATTGGTTAAATATCAAAGTTGCAAGCTATAGGATTTGAAAATTATGAAAGTCAAAACTTGAATTTATTTTACTCAATAATTCAAAATATTTTATTTGTATTGCAAATATCACGATATTTATTGAACGTGTAGCATGCAATATTAATGGATCGCGATCCATATCGCAGAATGGCCTAAAATATGGAATCCAGATCGCGGATCGCGATACGTTAATAAGAAGTGAAATAAAACATAAAATAAAAGACGCATTGCAAATAATTTAACAAATAAAAAGTAAAAAATTTTATTACATTTGTGTAAAGTTTGTTTTAATAAATTGTAATGGCAGAAGATAGTGAAAGCGAGTGGGTTCTGCCGGTCGAATCGGAATTAACAACCGAAAAAATTATTTTGAAAAACTTTATTTTTAATTTGGAGGCATTCCAGAAACTCTGGGACTCCTCGGCTAAAGACATTTTTTTAATAACCGATCTGCACTGCACAAAAATAACGTAAATACTGACGCGATAAATATTGAACGTGTAGCATACGCTCTGATCCATCAATCCATTAAAATGGATCGCGATTTAAATATCACGATATTTATTGAACGTGTAGCAGTGCCTTAAGCCTTTCATCACTTTTTATTTTAGATTTGTGCAAAAAACTCTTGGTTCTCTTTGAAAGTAAAGTTGGACATTTAGTTGGTATCGTCCTACCATTTTACCAAAAGCAAAGTTTCAACAGTTTTGCAGGAAGATCTCTATTCGATTTCTAATCAGAAAAATTTTATTTGAGATCGAGGTGTACCTTATTTGTTAGCTGTTCAGTATTCCGTTTTAGAATAATTTATTTCTTTTGTTGGAATCAAAAATTATTTTGTGGTTTTTATTATCGATATTTTTAAAACAAGAAACTTTAGTAGTTTCAAATTCACCCTAATTAAAATTTTTGGAATTCGAAATATAATTCCAAATATCATAAGCACTTGCCTATATTTCTATTAATAAAAATACTTTGAAATTTTATTTTAAATTTATTTTTAAAAGCCCTTTAAATTTCTTCTATTAACAAACATGCTCTATTGATGTCATAATATGTTTGCGTTGTTGATGTCGAACATTATGCTCGTAAATTTTATACGTTCTTTATTTCCCTTTTTCCTATTAATTCTTATCTTTTTTAATATAAAACATCGTCCCCTATTTTTAATATCCATAAAGAAAATATATTTTGTGGTATTCTTTTATTACACAAATTCTCTATAAAATAGAAATAATTTTTAAAAAAATTTTTTAAATTACCTTGAAAATATATTTTAAAAAATTTATGTATAAAGAAAACGTTGAAAATATAGGCAAAAAAAAAAAAAAAAAATTAAAATAAAAATAAACACTGATACATTTAATAAGTAAAAACAAAATTTTGCAAATATTCTATTTTTCTTTTCAATTTTTTTTTTCAAATACAATTGTGTTGATAAAGAAAACTTAATTTGGCGGAAATCATATAAAACTGTTTTTTTTTATTATTCTATTGAACCATTTCTTATGTTGAAATAATCTCAGCTGTGTAGTTCTATAATGGCCAATAAAATGCCTAAGAGTACTATAAAATCAAATCATGTCAATGCTAGTAATGAAACCTCTTTAGCTTTAAATAAGAAAGATGATGATGATGATGATAAAAATAAAGAAAGCAACATAAATGCCATGTTCGAAGAGAAGAATATTCCAATAATCTATAGTGATTTTGATATACCTGATGGTGGTGGTGAGATTTTAATAGATATTTTGTATGATATTGTAACTTTTTAACAATATTTCAATATATCAGACTGCAGAGACATGAAAAGTAATTTTATTTAATCAGCTAGAGTATGCCATACAGGAAATAAATTATATTTGATCAAAACCATTTTGCTATGCTAACAAATTTTAAATTCGAACTGAGATAGAAAACTTCCCCGCTATAAAAATAATAAATAAATTCTTATGGAAGATATAACAGAAACCCTTTCTTTTCATCGTTACATTAATTTCTATTAAAATATTCTATTAATAATAAGTGTCGAATATCATTCCGAATCGGCAAACAAAATAAGACATCATTAAAAATAAATTATACCTAACTTCACAATATTTTATATTTATATTGTTTCAGCCACAAACATATATAATCTTCATATGTAACGTAGATCACATTACGCAGCTCAAGCGCTCATATAGCCAGAATTGGTCTAATTTACAATTTATTTTTAATTCTTACAGTTTCGTAAGACAAATGAAAAAGAAAGAATGGAGAAAATCAGAACTAATTGTTTCGATTTTAGCATCATAATCTCATGATTTTGACAAATTTTGTATAAAATGAAGGAAAAAATAAAATATGATATTTTCAACATAAAATACAAAAAAATTAAAAATATTTTTGCGAAATTTTATTAAAATTTTTTTCTTAGTAATTCGCTTAATAACCATAACTAGAATATGATATATATAAACGTTAAAGTAATAGAAACAATTAAATTTTATTTGACCTAGAAAATGTGATCGATTTTAATTTTACTTGAATTTGATTTCCAGAACACATTCGATTTCCAGAACATATATGTATGTACATATTTTAAAAATTATTTATTTGAAAATTTCCAGTTGATAAAAAAAATCCTTTTTTGAAGCTCAGGGAAATTTAATCCGATTTTGATTTGCAGAACATAATTTCAGATTACTTTATATTAACTTTATTTTTTATATATATTTACAGATGGCGTCGGTTATCGCTCGCCTTGCGTTAGCCTACAACCCTATCAAGGTTCTACTTCTCCTGCGGGCCAGGGCCGTTCCGTACGTGAATTCGAAGAGCAAATGGCTAATTTGCGCAAAGAAAATTTCAACTTAAAATTGCGCCTTTACTTTATTGAAGAGAGTATACCAGGCTATAAGCAAACCAACAGCTCTTCGGAAGAAACGCTAATGAAACAACTAATCGATTCAAAAGTCGAAATGGAAATGCTGCGCAAAGAAATACAAGAAAAACAGGAGATACTTAAAGAAGCAGCTCAGGCTATGAATCAAATGGAAAAGATACAAAAAGAAACTGAAACCAAATATCAACAAATAGTTGAGGACTTGAATCAAAAGATACAATATATGGAAATGGAAAGAGATATGGAAAAATCACATATCAATTGCAGTGGAGATAACAGTGCTTTTGTCAGTGAATTTGTTGAACAGCCGAATATGACGGAAAACCTAAATGCCTTACAAAAAGTTTGTATATTTTTAATAAACTTTTTATTACGCTTATTGTAAATGTCCAACAAATTTAAAAACAACAATAAAATATTTAAATGAAACTTATATTTTTATTTTTTATTTTCCATATTTTTTTGTATTATTAGATTCACGAACTGGAAGGTTTAATAAAACAGTCTGATGAAAAGCTTGTAAATTTCCAACAACAGATCTACAGTTTAGAAGAGATTTTAGCAAAACGTGATGAGGCCATTAAGGAATATGAGGAAAAAGTTAAAGAACTTGCCTTCCAAAATGCTGAACTTATTGAAACCATTGATAATAAGGATAAGGAAATTGCTAATAATGAGGTATGAGTCTTAATCTAAAAAATTAATTATCTGTTTTTTTTATATATATAAAATGCAAAAACAATTTGCTTTCAACCCATTCTTTATGTACGTAAATTGATTTTTTGTTTTTAAATAATTAAAACAAAGCGTTTCATAAGAGGTCTTCGTTCTAAGAATACAGATCTTAGAGCCGATAATGAAAAACTTATGACTGCCTTCAAACATAATCAAGATAATTTTTGCAAAGAAATATCGAATATGAAAACGTATGAAAGGCAAATGCGTGAACAGCAAGATGCTTTATCAAGAATGCAAGTAAGTTTTTTTTTTATTTTTTGGGTTCCTAAAGGTTTATGGTTTATTGATTGCTTTTGCTTATACGAGTATAACGGTAACATTAAACAGCCAAGTTCTTTGTTTATTTGCATTAAGATATCAGAACCTTAAAGGTAATAATTTTTTTAATTTTGTATGATAAAATATGTATGTATTACGTTATTAGTATTATTGAAAGAAAATAATGTGAGATTTTTTATTTAATTTAAATACATATATATATTTTTTTTCAAATGATCTAGTCAGTCTTCTTGTAGATTATGACTGTTTCCTACTATCAGATTTTTCGAGCAAAATTATTTCTTTAAGTTAGCTTGCTCTTTGACCATCGTTGTTCTAATTTAATATCCCTTCCATTCTGGTATGTGATGGAAACGATTTTGATAGAAACTTAAAATCTGAAAAGATTTTGAATACGTTTTTAAAACATCACCTTAACGACTATTGCCACTACTTTGTTTACTATTTAAATTTTAAAATAATTAAAACAGATAAGTTTTATATGACTTTGATAGTACCAATCAATTTCGAGCGAAATCGTTTTTCATCACATACTAAATTTTAAATAATATTTTAATTTTTTGAAATTATAAACTAATATATTTTGTTTTTATTATTTTTCAACGAAATACTTTCCATTTAGTTGATAAAATTTTTAACATAGGAATCTATAGTTGAGCATAAAGCTACCCATCCATACATTTGTGATTTGTGACTGTGATTTGTTCGGTTTTCATTTCTCCACACACTATAAAAAATCACAATAAGTTTAAACGTCAACAACAAGACATCACTTTTACTATTCTAAATGGCATTTTCATTTTGTAAAATTTCAATGAATTCTACCAAAAACTGGTTGCTAGCCATCTTCGCAACCACAAAAAATATTTTCACTTTTCGTATTTTTATTTTAATTCTACCCAAATGAATATTTTGGCGTTTTATTGTGAACTAATTTAAAAAATTTTTCAAATGTTCGCGCACAACCCCATACACTTTGTTACAAATCACAATAAATTGAAAAATTTCAAATTTTTGTGATTTGTTGTCATACAGCCCCATTAACATGTAAAAAGACGTCGAACACAACAAATCATAGTCACAAATCACTAGTGTGTGGCCTCCTTAAGCCAAATGGGTATCGAGACAAGTTTATCCCTATAAACAATTTATTTTAAAATATATTTGGAAATTATTATATGAAGAGTAAAACATTAAATTTTAATTAAAATATTTTTTTTTGTTGATTTTTCATAGATCACGTTCCTTTAAAAATCATATTTGTTGGATGCATTGGCTTAAAAAAATTCATCAATTTATCACTTTATTTCATCATTTTTGTTGTTGTTGTTGTAATTATACATGAAGGCGGCATTGCTTTTGAGTTTTAGCATTTTATTTCTATTGCGTTCTTTTTATTTTTTCAAATTTACTTTTCGAAAAAATTAAATACATTCTGATTTTTTAAGAATACATTAATTTCAAATTCTGCTTCCTTATAATTAAGCATACATACATACTTATGTTTAAAAAACATTTCTTTTTAATGTATTTCTTATTATTTTTTCTATATATCATATGGTATTAAATATAAATAGTCTACAATATCAATTAAAACTGAAAACACGGCTCGTTTGTTAGAACGCATACAGGAATACGAAAAAATGGTGACCAAAATGAATATTGAACGTAATATTGTTAAAAGAGAAAATCGTTTTTTTAGAAGCATTATAAATAAATTACAAACAAATTCTGCGAATAAGGAATGCTATACATTTGCCAAAGAGGAAATTTTCCACAAATATGAGAATGGACAACTGGAAAGTGGACGAAATGCCAAAAAATATGCCACATCTAGAAACTCCAAAGATGTAAAATTTAAAAAGGATTACTGTAGTCAACATACACAAGCCACAATAAGAGAGCCAACATCGCAAGCAGCCGGTGCTTATAGATTAAAGCAAAGATTCTGTGTTAACATATGCAATAATGCTTGTAATAGTTCTGTACCAAAAACATGTGATACTTGCACTTCTAGTTTGAGAAGAGATTTAAATGGTATTGAAACATTAACACCTTCGCTTGGTATGGATGATTATTTAAATAATTGCAATTTGAACTTGATTAATAACTATGAACCAGAGGAAATACCTATACGTTACACAATTAGTGACAATAGTTTATTCAATAATAATAGTGATTGTTGTTCAAATTTGCCAAGATCTCTTAGCAGTGAAAATTCTTTAACATCTACATTTTCCCCAAGTCTCTTATATTCCCATAGTGATGTCGTAAGTTCTTGTAATTCCTTTAGAGAATTGGGGAAAACGTCAAATTCTTTTTTAAAGGTGAGAAAGTGGTTTAATACTTGTGCTTCCACTATTTAGGGGTATAAATTTAATCATTTGTTTATGTATTAAAGGATTTTCAACACCAAGATTATCAGCGCAAAACAAAACAGATAAATTTTGGCAAATTCACCACTGTGGACGGCATACGCTATGTTTATTCAAAATTTGGAAAATTTCCCTAATGCTTGTAAAAGAAATATTCACAGTTTTGTATATACAAAATAGGTTTTGAAACTGCAAAAATACATGTATATTTTTATATCTTTTTTTTATTATTTTATTTCCTGTTAAGTATTATTTTTTTTTATTTTTTGGTCATTTAAATGTATGTATTTTTATAGTGTGTGTTTTGAATTGTCCAATGACTTGTATGTATATATTTTTTTTTAATTTTATTTAACTCAGGAGCGCTTTTTAAAGCAAAATACATATAAATTTTTTAATAAACACATATTTCATTTCATTAAATTCGGTCACACGTGCTAATACTTTATAACTGTTCATAATTACATTAATGGGTTGAAGGAGATTGATTTTTGGCCATTGTAAATTGTTTTTATATATATATATATATATATATATATATTATCTTTACATTTTAAATACTATTAAAATAGTCTCAGCAATTGCGTGAAGAAATATATAAACTTAAAGTTGATCTGGCCGACAAAATTTGTATAGCTCAGGATTTGGAGGAGAAACTTAAAAATCGTGATGAACTTTATGACAAGGCCCGTCTAACAATACAGAAGCTAATGATGACAATTAAAACGCAGCAGACTGAAAACAGTCATTTGAAAAATTCTATTCAGTCTTCAAATATCTCAAATAATGATAGAGAGGTAAAAATTACAATAAAAATAAAGTCTTTCCTTTAAAAATTTATTTATTTCTTTAATTTATTAAGCATACTACTAGTGGTGTTAATGGCTTAGAGTGTACTGGTTTTTGTCGCTCTTTTAGCGATTCAGAGGCTTTAAATGATTTAACTTCATTGCAAAAACAAAAATATGATCAAATTATTGAACAACAGGAGACGGCTATAAAAATTCTTAAGGCTGAAGTTAAAAAGAAAACTGCCGATTTGCAGGTAATTAAATTAACAAAATTTTTATACAATTAATCAATAACCATGATTTCCTTTCCCTCCTAAATTGTGTCCACAGAATCTCGTTAATAAGGAACTTTGGGAGAAAAACCGTGAAATTGAACGCCTCAATAAAATGCTTAATAAAACGTGTGCTTCCCCCAATTCACCCAGTCAAAGTGAGGTTACCGGTGAATTACAGCAGTCCTTTTCGGATGTGGAGTACAATAAGGCTTTACAACGCAATAAATTATTGCAACGCAAAGTAGATGTCCTTATACAACGTTTAGGTTCGGAGCGTCAAAATGATGCTTTAATAGCGCAGCTAAAGACAGAACTAAATCAAGCTCGTTTGGATGCTGACACAGCCGATAAGTGGCGTCGCCAATGTGCTGATTTGTGTGTCACTCTTTCTACCCGTCTTAAAGAATTGGCTGGTTTTCTTAACTCTTTACTTCATCATAAAGATGTTTTGGGTGTATTGGCGGTAGATAAACGAAAGGCCATGCGTCGTGCCGTTGATCGTAGTTTGGATCTTTCCAAGAGTTTGAATATGACTTTATCTGTATCCGGTATTTCGATGATTGATCAAAGTTTAGCTGAACTACATAATCTTTCCGATATTTTGGGTGAAGTAGAAGCGGATTTAGAAAATAAAACGTTCGATTCACATGAAGACGTACATCATGGTCAGTGCATAGAAATTCTTAAGGCCGAAAATAAAGCTTTAAAAAAAGAGCTCGATAAACGTCGTACCGCCGATTCGAAAAAAGAAAGGCGTTCGTTGCCATTACCCATGATGGCTGAAAACCGAGAGAGTGAATCAGAGGCTTGGTCTGAACCAGATCGTAAAGTTTCTTTGGCTCGTATAGGCCTAGAAGATCATTCGTCTTTCTTAATGGCTAAGGAACAAACGTTAGCGGTGCAAAATAAAAACGAAACTGACAGTGATTATAGCGAGTCAAATAGCCGTTCCTTTAAAGCACGTACCCAAGAACGTATTAGTCAGTTAGAACAACAAATACAACAACGTGATAACCGTATAATAGAAATACAATGCCAACTGGTAGATGCCGATAATCGTTTGAAAAAAGAAAATTTGAAATTATTAGAAGTGAACCGAGAATTAAATCAAGTAAAGCAGCGTAATGAAGAATTACACAATGATTTAATAGCCATTGGGTCCCAGGAACCAAGTAATATACACAATGAATCTATTTTGTTACAACAAATCGATGAAAAGTCACGTTCTTTGGAAAAACTACAAGAAGAACGAGATCGTCTCTTGGTGGAATCCAAACTGGCTGAAATGCAAATCAATTCCATGAAAGCTGACATGGAAATAGTTAAACAAACGTATGAAGAAATTTTACAGCAGGCAGCTGAGAAAGAAAAGCAACAACTTAGCTCTCTTAAACAAGAACTGGATAGCAAATTACAACAAGCTCTATTAGAGCAAGAGAAAAAACACCAAGAATGTCTACAAAGGGATTATATTGCCAAGCAGCTGTATGAAGAATGCTGTCAACAATTAACTGAACTACAGAAACAATATATAGAGGCTCAAAGATCAATAGATTGCTTGCAGGAGAACGAACTAGAGCTTAAACAAACTCTGGTTGAAACTGAGCTTACTTCACGTAATCTACAAAAACAAATCGATGAGAGCACTTTGAGAGCCTCTAAAGCAGCTATGGAACGTGTCAAAGCTCTAAATGACAAATTGCAATTGGAAAAACGTGTAGAGGAATTATCACTTGAGCTTAATAAACACGAAGAAGAACGTTTAAATATGCAACACCAAATAAAGCATTTAGAACAGAAACATCAAGCACTTTTAGGACATATAACTGTGCTGCAATCCAAGCAAAAATCACCTGCTAAAAATGATGATAATCAATCTGGTTATACCTCCGAAGAAGTGCCCATGTGTAATGCCTCTGGAACACAAGCAAACCAAAGTTTTGTGGCTCAGCAGCGTTTGGGTGAACAACGCATACAAAACTCATCTCCAGATTTAGGTATTGAAAGTGATGCCGGCCGTGTAAGCAGTGTAGATTTAAATAATATACAACGTCCTCTATTAAAAACAGTAGAAATGAGTCCAAAAACAAAGAATAGCGGCAATGAGTCGGATGATAAAGAGGGTAATTAATAAATTAATTAGTTTTTAGTTTTGTTTTCGATTTAAAATATTTGTTGTACTTTTAAACAGGCTTTAATGACAGTAGTACGGAAAACATAAAACCTACCAATGTGCCGGAAGCTAACAGTCCCAGTCAACAGCTATTAAGCAAGAAGCATGATTGTCTTAAGGTAGAACAAGAAAACGCTGAATTGCGTCGCAAATTATTACGCACAAAACGTGCCTTTGAAGACACTTACGAAAAACTACGCAATGCTAATCAACGCAAGGCACAAATTGAAAAAGATATTAAAAATCAAATACTCAAAACACACAATGTTCTTAAAAACGTACGTTCCAATATGGAAAATGAATTGTAACGTACGTTTCTCAATTAACAGTTTTTAATGAAAACGAAATGAAACAACCATCCATTTTCTACTCATACTTATATACACATAGTACACATTCATAATACACTTTTTTCTTTTTGCCACATATTCCATATACAAACACGCACTTTTGATTCAGTTTTTATTAACTATTTAGAGATTAAACAAATATATGGAATGTGTTATCGTTTATTTTATTAATTTATTTTAAAATTCTTTTGTATTTTTTTATTATATTTAATTGTGTTATTGATTTGTTTAATTAATATTAATAATATTAATTAATTTTGTCATCACTACATAAATTTTTAATGCATTTTTTGTTTGTTTTTAATTAATGATAATCTAGTTTATAAGTTTGCAAATTTAATTTAAGCCTGAATCATAGAACGAAACGACATAATGAACATCTAAACAACTCATAAAAATATGCCAACACTTTAAAATATCATATTATAACTGATTAATAATCAAAAAGACTTTAGTGTTAATTAAAAATTCTAAGATAAAGGGGCCTTTTAATTAACTCTTTCTCTAAAACATAATTTTAAAATTCAAACTCATGCCATAATATAATGACTGCTTTCGGTTTAAATAAATTTTAATCCATTTTTTTTTTACTTTAAATATTAACTTAGTCTATGTATGTATGTATGTTATGTGTCATTTTAGTATTTTAATTTGTAATTTTAATAAGACTTATTTTCTTAATTATTTAATATAAATCCTTAGTATATCAATCATTCATATTGAATGAAAGAAGCTAAAACAACTACAATTCCACTTCTCCTATACAATTTAATAATTTTTTGTTTGTTTTGATTTTTCTTATTTCTATTTATTAAAACCAATTATTTTTTATATTTCTTTTTTATTTTGCTTGTTCTGCGCTGTTAACACTTTATTTTAGCCCGCTTCCATCCAAGAAGATATTGAAGTTATGCTGTGAAAAAAAAAATATTCAAAATTTGTTTAAGCAATATAATGATTAGCTTTCAATTTAAAAAGATTTAAACCCTGCACAATTCTATTTTGAATATTGAGTTTAGGCTTGGATTAGCTTGTTTTTTTTTTATTTTTTACAAAATTCTACGAAATTTTTACGAATTTTCGAACGATATGAAAACATATATATTTTATATATATATTCTCTTTTTATTTTTGCTGTACTAAACTTGTAATTTATGTAAAATTGTAAACCTGGAAAAAAAAGAAACTTAAATATAACATTGTACATAAGTTTAGTTTTTAATTAATTTAAAAGAAACAAAAAATAAAATTAAAAAAAAAATAAATTTGTTATTAAATTAGTCGTGGATAACGTGAATGGGAGTATTCTGAATAAATTTCTATTAATGGGATATCAATATTAAAAAAACTTAAATTTTAAGTTAAAATGTTAAGCTTAAGTACGAACTATTTTTAATATGACGACAAAATAAATTAATAAAACGAAGAAATGTTGATTAAAATTTTCAAGTTGTTTTCCTATATTGATAATGAATCTACGCCTCCAGTTTATAGTCAAACTGTTATGATATGAATCAAACTATGCAATGATTTTTGAATTAAGAGTTGTTTATGGTTAAGCTTGGAAATTATTATTTCAGGCTTATTTGAAAATTATGGAAAGTTATCTGATGAGATGCTTGAACATCAGCAAAGTGACCATTGATACATATTTTTCCAACAATCTTTCTCACATTGAATATTGGTATGGAATTAAACAATTTTAAAGTGTTTTTTTTTTTATTCTGTACCAACGTCAATTAAACAGGATAGTTAAAATTGGCCCTTGTGTAGTCATTTCTATTTTCTTAGCTTTAAAGACTAGTATTATTGATCAATTGTTATTCACTACACAACGAGCAATTCTGTGGTGCAGTGTTCAATTGATGTTTTACAGAATAGGTTGAATTATAGGATATTACTTATTTTAAATTGGTAATACATATCGTCATATTAAATGCAAACAGACGTAAATACACAAAATTTTGAAATTGAGTTTTTTTATTAATTATGGTTCGGCTAGTTTAAGAAATTCAATTCTTTTAGTTGTGTTAAGTAACAAAATTTAAAAGAAAACTTTAAAAATATTTTTTTGACGTAAACTCAAGCATTAAATGAGCTATTAAAAGATAAAAACTACAAATTAGGATGGAAAATAGATTCTATATAAGGATTATATATTCATATACATACTTACATACATATTTAAACTTTCAGAATAATCGTAATAATATATTTGAGAGAAAATATATAGGCTCAATTAAATAATCGGACATCAAAGCGGCATGCAGTTTTTCTTTACATACAGACAGCGTTATTGACTAAAATTGATCATTTCATTTGGTTTTTAAATTTCGGATATTAGTCCACATCAACGTTGTCACTATTGACAGCATTCTCCGAAACTTGGTAAAAAATTTTTCGTTTGGTAGGATGGCAGGCTGAATATGATTTTGGTAGATTTTAAAATTTAGTTTAAAATTTTATAAAAGTGAGCGAGGTCAAAATCAACTGGTTAGGAATGCGGAATTGATACTTATAATATTTTGCATAACGAATAATTTTCCATTCTTGCGTATGGACTACTTACCAGATTTATTGACACAATGTTGTCCGGATTCAAATATTGACAAGCTTATTAAATGTGGCAGAATAAAATCTGTTAAAATAACCGAATGCATTGCAAAACAGGCAAAAGAAAATACAATATTCACTTTAAAAGAGAAAAAGTCCTCTTTAATTGTGGACGAGACCACGGATTTCCCTGCAAAAAGTGCGACTACTCCATGCACGTGTGTAAAATGTACTCCATCCCTGCAAAAGGTGCGACTACTCCATGCACGTGTGTAAAATGTATTCCATGATGGACCATGACTAGTAACATCCTTAACCCATTATGCATGTAAAAAAGTGACCCATTTTACATTGCGATGTCCTAGGAGAGGACCAGGTCCAACCAAATGTAACATAAGAGTAACCTCAAAACTACTCCGTGAGGTTAGATTCATAACTACTTCATGTATATACTCCATGGATAATCTTTTGTAGTTATTTTGGTAACTACTTTATGTCATTAATTCATGGACTACTAACAGAACACTATTTCCTACAAACCCTTAAAATTATAAATCAAGTTTTAATTATATTTTTTTAACACTTTTTAAGCCCTAATATATTTTATGACTTTACATTTGTATATACATATACAAAATTTGAGAAAAACTTAACATGGACGACGCCAGCGTTACCATTCAGAAATTTTTTAACTTAAATGTGTCGCCAGTGTTACCCAATTGTAAATTTTACTTCAAACATACAAAAAAGTACACAATTTAATTACATAGGACTATTCGGGTAACTACTCATCTGGGTTATGTAGTCCAATTTTTTTTACAGGGTTATCTTTAAAAAAATTTTTCGTTTTGATTTGATCATGGAAGTTATGTGAAGGACAGATTTTTGGCGTTATTGGAGCTTACAAAGGCAAATGCAACTTAAATTTTTTTTGCTAGTAAAAGAATTTTTTTCCATTAAGAATATACCTTAAACAAATTTGATTGGAATGGCAACAGACGGCGCCAATGTTATGGCAGGCAATATTACCGAGTTTAAAACTTTGCTTACCACTAAAGTAGATTTGTTTTACTTAAAGTGTACATGTCACTCTCTTCATCTTTGCTCTAGCTATGCTTGGAAAAAATTTTAAAAGAGTTTTGAGATTTTGTGATGCAATTGAATTGTGGAATTAAAAGAATGTCAAATATACTGTTCAATAAAAACCCATAAAATTTTATATGTATGTGTGCGGACGAGCGTTGCCACAGAAAAAATTTTTTCTTACCAAAAAATTGCAAAAAACCTACATCTGCAGCCTACCAAAGCTCAATAATTTAAAAAATTGTAAAATAGTAATAATAATTTAAGTATCAGCTCTTAATAAAATTTTTTAGCCACCTATATCTCCAGCCAAAACATAAGCCCCATCTGTGGCCAGAGTCTGGATAACATTCAGCAGTTAATTCGTTGTAGATAATGCAAAACATTATAAAAGTTAATTCAGCACGCCATACTTGCTTTTAAATGGTGTACCGACTTGTGTAATACTTGATTGGTTTCTTCCTTGGTATTAATTTTTACTATAGCATTTTGATGATTTTTAAGGCTCCTTTTCCTGGAGCCAACCAAAAACATTTAGCTACTCGGCTCTAAATTTTATTTTGTTAAATTCTTGTTTTCATCACTGAAAGTAGAATATTATGTAGAAGCTTTTAGAAACAAGCTGTAATTGTTTCTTTCTACCTGGGTGTCGGAATATCGTCCTCTAAATTTTAAGTTTTCGCGACACGAGAAGATATAGGTATACACACTAGAGCTGCAAAACTATCGATAGTCGGCCCCATCGATAGTTTCGATAGTTTAAAAAAAACAATCGATACTATCGGTTTTTTTTAATAAAAGTGTCCAGCTCCTTGCGTATGCCGACGACATAGACATCATTGGGCATACCAAGCGAGATGTCACCGCAGCCTTTAATGCTATTGAACGAGAGTCTGCTAAAATGGGTCTGGCGGTAAATGAGAGCAAGACGAAGTACATGCTGTCGACGAGTAGGGATGCTGATCGCATCGGTTCCCAGGTTACAGCCGACAACTATACATTCGATGTGGTCAAGGAGTTCATCTACCTTGGCACCGCCATTACCAGCAAGAATGATGTCAGTCTGGAGATCAAGCGAAGAATTACACTGGCCAACAGGTGCTACTACGGTCTCGGTAGGCAGTTTAGTAACAGAGACCTCTCTCGTGCGACGAAGTTAACACTCTACAAGTCGCTTATTCTTCCGGTGCTTCTCTATGGTGCGGAAGCATGGACGCTGTCTTGTGCCGATGCAGCGGTCCTGGGAGTGTTTGAGAGAAAAATTCTTCGCAAGATCTTTGGTCCACTGAAGCAAGGCGATGAGTTTCGCATAAGGACCAACTATGAGCTGTATGAGCTCCTCGGCGACGTAGATGTTGTCCAGCGCATTAACATCCAGCGGCTGCGCTGGCTCGGCCATGTTGTTCGGATGGAAGAATCTGCTCCAGCGAAAAAGGTTTTCGATGCGAAGGTCACTGGACGTCGGCGTAGAGGACGTCCATGTTTACGTTGGAAAGACCAGGTAGATGGAGCCCTGTCATCAATTGGTGTGACCAACTGGAGAAGGCGTGCGCTTAGCAGAGACGCCTGGAGACTAGTGTTGAGGCAGGCCGAAACCCGTTAACGGGTTGTTATGGCCAGCTAAGTAAGTAAGTACTATCGGTTTTCTATTTTTCTGAGAAAACTAGAATATCAATACGAATTTTTGGGTATATTTTTACTAGGTTCTTCTAAAATCTAGTGGATGAGTAGAATTCAATTTGTATCGGAAGTTCAGTAAGTAAAACTCTATTAAAATATAGCAAGTACCATGTATGTATATGGGTTATTATTCGCTTTCAACTGTCTTTCATAATAAATATATTAATTTAAATAAAAGACATACATATGTATGTATACTATTGTAATATAAATTTCAATTTTATTACAAAATAACAAAAAAACTCAAATTATTTGCCAAACAAAAAAAAAAAATTAATTAAAGCTGTTAGTTTGAGATAATTTTTTTAAATTAACGTTAACCGTAAAAGGTTTTAACGTTCAAAACGTAAAACATACATTCTACATATCGACGATGGAATTAAAGAACGCTGTAACTGACAAAACCTTAAATGTTCACCAGAGCCAAAAAACTTTCATAAAAGTAGAACAAATACACTGGTATTTTTCATTTCGCAGACGGCGTAAGTGAACTTATTTTCATCGTAAAAATCTGGGACTTGGACCAATCGACGCGTATTTCTGCTGATAAAAATGATGAAAAAAACGTATTTTCGATTTTTTGTCAGTTACAGCGTTCTTTATTTCCATCGTCGATATGTAAATATCAAAATTCTAATTAAAAGGGATTATAAAAAACAATTCATAAATAAAATTAGATACAGAAGCGTTAAATTTAGGTATTTATAAGTTATACCAGGTTTACCCAATAATTTTTGTTAATGAACAGGAGTTTTTCGACCGTTTTTGGTCTATGGTCGTAATTGGCTTTTCCGCTTCTCTGAAACTAGGGTGCGAACGTTTAAGGTGATCTAATAAATATGTAGTATTGCCGCTAGTTTTATAATATTTGCCACATAAACGGCATTTAGCACAATTTTTATCTTTGGCTATTTCAAAATGAGTCCAAACATCTGAATACGTCCTACGTATCTTTTTTTGAATACCCTCTTCATCATTGTTGTCTACCTCAATGTTTTCGTTGCCATATTCTATTAAACACAGACAGACATACACACTCCTATGGATGTGTCCATTGGACACATATGTACATACATTTAAATAGTATTGTAATAATACTTCCTTTCTGATAATTGTAGGGATCTCCCCATTTTTTAAAACTGTTTTTTATTTCAATATTTTTTATTCTTTCAGAAATACTATTTATAATACCAGAAACTTTTACTTTAAAACTTCTTTGTATTATTTTTGTGCCCTCAATAATTCGCCGCTGTCGTTATATTAATTTAATAGGATAACACTTTTTTAAAATATTGACTCTATTTTATTTTACATTAAATAAATGTAAATATATTATTTTTATTGAAAAATTAGAACATAAGTACATAAAAAAATTTACCGGCGGCAAAAAAACCTGTGTTGAAAAAGTTTACTTTTAAAATTTTTCGATAGTATCGCTACCGATAGTGAAACCATCGATAGTCGGCCAAAAATGAAACTATCGATACTATCAATAGTACTATCGATTGTTTTGCAGCTCTAATACACACATGCATATGTATGTATAATTTCTAAAACATTGAGGACTTACTTATTTCATAATGATATGAGATAAAGATTTAATGGACTACAAGTAAGCCAAAATGAAATCAAATAAGTGTGTAAGTTTTCCAGATTCCAGCATAGTGAGCACACGGCATTGTAGCGTTAAACACTTTTCTGTAGAAGAGTTTGTAATTAATGCGCCCATTCGAAAGCCTACAATATACAATAATTTTCTATACAAAACAATTTTACACAGCAAAATAACTAACAAAATGATATATTTCATATGAAATAAATTAGTTTCCATGGCCTTGTATCTCGATAATAAACATGTCTACTTAATTTTGCTTATAGTTGACATCAATTGGAGCATGCGTCTTTGATTTTTAAATAGGACTAAGTTTTGACGATTTCCTTTTCAGCAGAGATATATGTATATCTTTTCTATAAGCATTTTTTAAGGTATGCAAACAGGAGAAAGTTATTGTGGATAATTTGTAGCCTTAATGAAATAGTACTTCAAATAGGCCTGGTTTTTTGTGATTTCCTGTTTTAAGTATACCGCTATTTCCGAAC
This sequence comes from Metopia argyrocephala, assembly GCA_963576795.1. Lineage (NCBI taxonomy): Eukaryota > Metazoa > Arthropoda > Insecta > Diptera > Sarcophagidae > Metopia > Metopia argyrocephala. The sequence continues at coordinate 166,164,974 of OY756208.1, read as the reverse complement.
GCATGTTCTTATAAAAATGCACTTTACATATAACATGTTTAATTGCTATATTTATAATCTTAGATAACTCGATAATTTCCACTTTACGATAGTGATGGCCACAATAAAAACTGTAGTAGTTGTTTACAAAAATTCGAAAAAAATAAAAATCCCGATTTTAATAAAATTTTACGAATAAGGATGTTTCGAATCTTAAAAATACTAGATAACAGCAATGGGGCAAACTGTTTAAATTTAAGAATTTATCTTTTTGTTTTTTTTTCTTTAACTTAAAAAATTGATATCACAAGCCAGTTGGCACAATCGTCGTGCACGACATTGTCGTCAAGTATGTGTTTAAGACGCTATATCACTAATGGTTGACGACAACTTCGGGGAGATATTCGTGCATGATATTTTATAGTCGGTGACAAACGGAATATTGGCGACATGATTGCATAGTTCATAGAATGTGCGGTCGATGACAAGCTCAGTGACATTGTCGCTCAGCCAGTCGTGCACGATTTTTGCTACATTTGTTTGAAAATGTCGCTGATGACTTGTTCTGGCTGTCGTGTATTTGTCAGGCAGGATAGTCTATTGTCGTTCACCCATCCTCCCTGTTTTCATTAAGACAGAACCAGCTGGGATAGTTACAAAATTATACTTTTTGAAAATTTCCGGACCTATTTTTCGATTTTCTTGTAGACTTTGATGCAGCAATTTTAAATCCAGTAGCCTTTTGTTTTATCAGCTTTTGTTTTTTGTATATAGCATTTTTGTATTTAAGTGATTAGAAGTATTTTTTCGAATCATTCCTAGGAAATTTATAAATTTGTTTATTGAGATCATAGGTAAGTTTTTGTAGTTAATTGCTTTCTTATATTGGTATTTATTTTTGTAACAGCAAGTATCTCAAAGTTGAATTAAAAAATTTTTGGGAAATTTTTCTTTTGCGGCTACCTGAGCGCTACCTGAACGGTGTTAGGAATCATTCCTACGAAGTTCATATGCTTTATAAGGTAGTTTTTTAAAATCTTAAGTGAATTTTCATAGTTCATTGTTTCCTTAAATTGATATTTGTTTTTGTAATAGATATCATAGTACACGTATCTCAATGTTGAACTAAAGAAAAAAGAAATTAAATTAAAAAATTTTTGGGAAATTTTTCTATTGCGGCTACCTAAGCGCTACCTGAACGGTGTTAAGAATCATTCCTACGAAGTTCATATGCTTTATAAGGTTGTTTATTAACATCTTAGTTAAGTTTTTGTAGTTCATAGTTTCATTAAATTTTGAACAGTTTGCTACCAACAGACCTAAACAGGAGGAAAAAAAGATTTTTGCGATTTTGATCTTGAAGGTAAAGTTTTTTTGATTTTATATGTTCACAATTTTTGTTCTTTAGACAAGAGCTACAACTCTGCCTCAGAAAGTAAATTAAAATTCCAAACGCTTTGCAAGATATGAGCCGGAGAAAATGATCAGTTTTTTGCAAAAATGACACCGAGAACCCAAATGTTTTTGGGCTCAAAGAAAAATATCATGACTTTGGGCAAAACTAGGAGACATGGGTCTTTTTATTTTTTTTTAATATTTTATCACGTCGTGGTGTCCGTATATGTTGAATTAAAAAATTCTCGGAAAACTTTTACTTTTGCGGCTACCTGAGCGCTACCTGAACGGTGTTAAGAATCATTGCTACGAAGTTCATATGCTTTATAAGGTAGTTTTTTAAAATCTTAAGTAAATTTTCATAGTTCATTGTTTCCTTAAATTATATTATTCTTTGTGTGTATTCGTGTTTTTGTTTTGGTGTTAATGGGCCTTGATTCTAGAAACATTGAAATTTAAATAAAAGGCGAAGCAGAGATTGAGAAAATGGCAGTTTTGTATACTGAATACAATGTGATTTAGCTACGACAGAGTAAAGATCAAAGTAAATTAACAGTGAGTCCTAAGATGTGGTATTGTTTAATAGTGTATATCTTGTGAATGGAATTAAGTTCAAATAAAGTAAATTAGTAAATAAACAGTTAAATCAAGTGTTTTTATTGCAATTAAGAATCCAGGTAAAAATTATTTCTATAAAAATAAACATTTTTAAAAGAAAAACGTAGCAATATGTTATAATAAAATAGTGTGTTGATGTTTATTTAATGTGTTATAAATATAAAGTTATTTAATTGTCATTTCAATTAAAACATATATTATTTATGCAAAAAGAAAAATTAAAGATTTTAATAAAAGCTTCTTTATTTTCAAGAATTTGTGTTTAATTACAAAAAATATAATTTTTTTTTATTAAAAAAAAGAAATACCCATAAACATAATTTCTGTTCATTAAAGATTAATAAAATTGAATAAAGAATAAAAATATAACACAACAACAACAAAATCATCACATAAACCCAGCATACGGAGGAGCGTAGTGTATCATTTTATCAACAATAATACCACTCTATCCGATATTTAAAAGTTTACACTGAAAGTAAATGATAGTGTTTGTTATATATTAAACAAAAAAGTAAACAGTAATTCAACAATGAATCATACAAATGATTCAACGCCCAATTAACCTTTTCCTTACAGTGCATTTTTTTCCATTTTATTTTTATTTTATTAACCTCGTTACTAACTTTTATTACGATTTTAATTTGGCGCCGTGGTCTAGTGGTTAGTGTGTTGGCTTACTAAGACATGAGCCCTGGGTTCGACCCCAGGCTCTGACATCTTCAAAAAAAGAAATATGAAAATGTTATTTCTTTCGGCGTCTACCTCTCAGCAGTTTTCTGGCAAAAGCTCTGAGTGCTGCGAGAAGCTAGGCCGTAATCCTGACACAGGGTTGTAAAGGCCAGTTATGTATGTATGATAGGATTATTAACCACAATTTTGATTAATAAACCAATCGCTGTGATATTATCTCTTCCTATACGCAAACTTTATATTTTATAAAGAAAGTAGTAAATTGTTTCGTTTACTTGTAATTTTGAGAGATTTTTATAAAATTTTTAAAAATTCAAATCGATTACTATTCTACCATTCTATCTACCTAATACAAGGTAGCTAGGTAGGTAAAATGGCCAGTTAATCAAAAACGTGATAAACTACATTAGCACAAGGTGCCATTTTAAAACCATTGCAGGGCAAAACTGAAATCACCCAAAAATAGGAAAATAACTACAGCCAACCAGAGCTTCCTATAAAGTGGAGTAAAGCAAGGGGTCCAGATTCGCACATTGCGCCAAGCTATCGAAAAAATGCAACCCAAAAAACTTCACATGCCTGACTGCCAGACCTGGGCAATCACAAAGAAAATGATCCCCAGTCTCCTTTTTAGAAGACTTCCCGCAACTTCTGCAGTGCTGATTAAAGGAAAGGCCCAACCTCTCTGAGTGTTTACCGATCAGACAGTGACCCGTATACACCGCTATAAGTTTAGATAAGGACTGACGAGGAATCCCAGAGATTCCTGGAGTCTTTCCCCTGTTATACCGAGGCCAAAGTGTCCCAGAAACAGCATATAAAGTGACGGAATTCCACCTGCTCTGTGCTTTTCGAAGGAAAAACTTGGGTATCCTTTCCTTAAGGATATCCAAGTAGTGAACACCTGAGTAGGAAGAAACAGTCTCCGGCAGAGGCTCTCTTAGCAAGCTCATCCGCCTTCTCATTTTTCATGATATCCCTATGACCAGGAACCGAGACCAAGGATGTGCCACAAGCGTCCCAAAGGGGCTTCAGCTCCTCTTTACAGCGAAGAACGAGGGAAGAGTTTCCCATGGGCGAGGCCAAGGCTCTGATAACAACCTAGCTATCAGAAAAACCCTTACCTCACCCCCGATCCTCAAGACTTGCATAATCGCAAATACTTCAGCCTGAAAAACACTGCACGTGTACGGCAATCTAAAAGACTCTGTCAGTTTGGCAGACTCGAAGAAAATACCAGCTCCCACTAAGGATTCCATCTTAGAACCATCCATAAAGAGTGGAACACTGGGACCCATATCAATTCTTGCCGATGGCCATTCTTTTCTACTGGCGAAGAAAACCCTAGCACACCCTCCAAAATCCAACTTCCGGAGGGCCAGGTCTGTAAGTAATTCTCTTACGAGGGGAGGGAGTAGCCCTAGAATATTACTATGGGCACCTGAAAATCGTCCCCAGAGGCCCAGCTCTCTCAATCTGGTCTGTAAGTAATTCTCTTACGAGGGGAGGGAGTAGCCCTAGAATATTACTATGGGCACCTGAAAATCGTCCCCAGAGGCCCAGCTCTCTCAATCTGATCGCACTCTGAGTAGAAATCGACATAGCATGAAGATTGACAGGCAGTAGGTGCATAATGACGTATAGAGTAGCATTAGGGCAAGTCCTGCAGGCCCCAGTCATGACTATCGAAGCAGTCCTCTGCACTATCTCCAGTTTAGTGACAATATAGCCCTTGCAAAGGGCCATCCACCACACTAAGCAACCCAAGGTTACAATTGGCAAGACCACCTGGTTGTACAACCAGAGCACCATATGTGGTCTGAGTCCCCATATTCGGTCAAACATAGATATACAAGAGTAAAAAGCCACCCATGCCCTCTTCACCCGCTCCTCTACATGCAGCCTCCAATAGAGCTTGGGGTCCAGTATTACAGCCCCCGCTAGCACCACATTAATTTCCCTGCTTCCTAGCAGAGATGCCACTCAAAGATCGATATACCGTTCCACCCCTAAGTCGCTCAAAGCATTAGTTATGAGCACAGTCCTTACATTGTTGAAGGCACCTTCAATATCAATAAAGGCAGCCAGAGTGAACTGCTTACACTCCACTGAACCCACCACCTCATGTAGCGCCGTCTCAGTGGACTTCTCCCTCACATAGGCATGCTGGGCAGCCTAGAGCTTACTCTCCAGGTACTGACGGAGGTGACTATTTATCACCCTTTCCAGTACCTTAAGAACAAAGAAGGTAAGACCAATTGGCCTGAAATTATTTGCCATAACATCTCCACTTCCACCCGCCTTGGGAATGAAGACCACCTTGTTCCTCCTCCAATTAGTGGGTACGTAGTTAAGGGTCAAACATGTCGAGAAAATCATTAGCAGAATAGAGATCACAGTTCCCTGCGTCTTCTGCAACATTATCGGCGTTATACCATACAAATCCGGTGACATGAAAGGATAGAAGCTTTCCTTTATATATATGTATACATAATGTACATTTTCTTTTTATTATTTCTTAATACTTAGCTTAATTGTTCCTGCAATTTAAATGATAATAATAATGAATAATTTCTTATTTACCCTTTAAGACTTTCACTGTGTATTTATGGAAATCATTAATTTATAATATGCAATTTTTATTCTTTTTCTTTTCAGTGCTAGTCCGAGTACTCTACAAGAAGTAACAATGAACCATCCATGTAAGTTGTTTTCTATATCTGTTCTGTTCTATTTTATTTTTTTTTTTCTTTCTGTAAATCTTTTAAGCATTTTTCCACTTGAATAACTTGTATTTGTTCATCTTTAAAAGAATAAAAACAGCCTCAGTCAAGAAAAATTAAAAAGTTTGTCAGGAAAAGAAATAAACTAATGGGTAAAAAAACAAATATCTTTGGCTAATGTTCAAAAAAATATAAAGGATAGGACGGGGAATATAAAAGGGCCATTACTTTGCAATAGTTAATAAACGAATTTTAAGTGATCGCTATTAAATGTTTGTTTTTACAATTGATATAAGGTAGGAAGGCGGTTTTGCAATTCAGCGACAATTTTTAGTTGTTCATAATTATGAAAAACAGATTTTAGTGTATTTGGGGACTGTGATGTGTATGATTAAATAAGAGACTCTTTTAGTTAAGAGACATAGCAATACTGAATGTTTATTAAGTACATGTTTGTTAATTACATGCTAGGGAGTCCACACTATAAATTTGAACGCTAGATAGCAGTGGACTAAATTTCATGACATCGTTCAAATAAATTGTCACTTTAAAAATAGTCAGTAAAATCTATATAATAATTTTGTTTCGTCAGAAACGCTTGAATTATATTAAAGTTAAATTCTATAAAGAATTTATATTTTGGCAATGAATTTTTTTTTGAAAATTCAAGGAAAAAATGATGCCCGTGAAGGAATAGTACACTAACCAAACTGAACATGTTTTCGACTTCAGCTTTTGCACCAACATAATAAGTTTTGATTATCATGCCGAACCGACAAGCAAGATAAGACATCACATTAAAAAAACTATACCTGCCTTCACAATGTTTTATAAAGGGTGTTTTTTATTGAGGTATAGAACTTTAAGTTGGCATCACTTGTTTAACTGGCGGCCATTTTGTCAGCTGTCAAGTGATTAATATTTAGTTTGGTTTGCCATTTCACCATGAACAGGTTGACAAAAGAACAACGCTTGCAAATAGTGCAAATTTATTTCGAAAAAAATGGCTCAGTTCGCAAAGTTTACCGCAAGCTCCATCCATTTTATGGTCGACATAATCGTCCATCAGAGCAATTAATTCGGTTAACCATGGATCGTTTTCGCACTACGTTTACTCTATGTGATAATACGCATCCGCAGAGACGTCGAACAGTGCGCACCGAAGAAACAATTGCCGCTGTAGAGCAAAGTGTTGAAGAGAACCCGAATGAATCGATTCGCCACCGTGCACAGCAATTGGAGCTTTGTCCATCAACTTTATGGAAGATTTTGCGCAAAGATCTTGGCATGCGACCTTACAAGATCCAGCTTGTGCAAGAATTAAAGCCACGAGACCATGCAATGCGTCGTGATTTTGGTGTATGGGCCGAAAATGAGATTGATCTCGATGCTGATTTTCATCGCAAAAATTTGTTCAGTGATGAGGCTCATTTTTGGTTGAATGGCTACGTCAACAAGCAATATTGCCGCATTTGGAGTGAAGAGAATCCACATGAGACCCTTGAGACGCCATTACATCCACAAAAACTGACTGTTTGGTGTGCTCTATGGGCTGGTGGAGTCATTGGGCCATACTTCTTCCGAAATAATGCTGGAGAGTCAGTTACCGTTAATGGAGACCGATATAGAGCCATGATAACCGACTATTTTGTTCCCGAATTGGAAGGCATGAATGTGGATGAGTTGTGGTTCCAACAAGACGGCGCTACATGCCACACAGCGCACGTCACAATCGATTTATTGAAGGAAACATTCGATGAGCGCATAATTTCGCGGAATGGACCTGTCAATTGGCCACCAAGATCGTGTGATTTGACACCATTGGATTATTTTCTTTGGGGATATGTGAAGTCGCTCGTCTACGCCAACAAACCAGAAACTTTAGGGGACTTGGAAGCCAACATTCGTGGCGTTATTGCCAACATACGGCCCCATATGCTCGAAAAAGTGGTTGAAAATTGGACCTGTAGAATTGGCTTTATTCGAGCTAGCCGCGGCGGACACATGCCCGAAATCATATTTAAACATTAATGGCATAAAATTATCCTTCCAATAAAGCCAAATTGATGGACATTAAAACGATTTTCTTGTGTTTTATTTCAATTCGAAGTTCTATACCCCTAAAAAAACACCCTATATTTGTATTGTTTCGATAACCTCATTTGCAAGCAGCCTACTTTAGATAGAATAATAGAAGGAAAACTAAAAATAAAGCAGTATGTTTCCAACTTAAGCCATTATCAGCTACAGAAATACTTATAACCTTATTTGTAACGTAGATTGCATTCGCCGTACAAGCGCCCGCATAGCTAGAATTGGTCTAAATTAGGGATGCTCGATGTTTTTAATTCGATGCGTCGATATATTTTTTCGATGCATCGAAAACCATACTTTTAGTTTTGAGGTCTTCTTACCCGACAGCCCTGCTTGAACGCTGCTTATAATTGTGTATTATATTCATGATTTACTTGTAAATGTAAGTTGACGATGCTACCATATAAATTTTTTATAGTACACAATAAGGATTTCCATTTAAGGGGGGTTTAGACGGTAATACAAGTCGTACGACATGTCAAGTTTTTGTGTAGAAGAGAATGAATAGTATCGTGTAAACTTGATATGTATGTAATGAGAGCGTACGACATGAAGAGAAAATACGGAATAAAATTTGACAGTCGTACGGCTCTCTTTGTTTTTTGAAATTTTTTAAAAACCATCACATTTCATTAGATCAGGGATGCATTTTATCTTTTTGTTTGTTTTATGTTAAATGTATTCACAAGGTCTGTAAATTTTGTGTGCATGTGTATGTAAATTTTATGTTTTCATTTTACTTTGTTTTAGTATTTTACCAACCGTGTAAACGCAAAAAATATCTGTCGTATGATTTTTACTCTCATTTTAAAAATACGGATGGAATTTCATAATATTTACTCTTTGATTTTACGTACGACTTGTATTACCGTCTAAAGTTTAGACTCTAAACCCGCCTTTATCGATACTATTTGCAAATCACAAACAAATTGGACAAAGTGATAACATTTTATGTAGATAATTATATGTGTATTTGAAAATAGTACATCAGGCTAGATTTTCACTTAGGAAAATTCAAAGACAGATATTTTTTTGATTTTTCTATTGGATCCACGCTTTAGAAAAATACATTTGCTTGTTAAAAAGCCGTTGGAAAAATTAAATATATGAAAGCAAAGGAGTTAACAGACGAATCGGGCTCTGTTATCTCAGAGAACGTAACAGACGACTTCAGTCTTTGGAGTGATCATCACAAATTAGAAATGAAAAAAGGCCTGTATGACGAGCTGTAAGTCGATTTAATGAAAACCCTTTAGAAACCCTAAAATTGTAAAATGTAGCGTACAAACACTTAGCAATGGTTACCAGTTCCGTGTCAGCTGAAAAGCTTTTTTCAAAAGCTTCAGCAGTTTTGGCACAGTAGAGTGCAGTCTAAAAGGGTTAATAAAACTAAAATATTATTTTTTACCAACTCTAGACAAAAAATATTGGGACTTATTAAATTGTACTAAATTTTGGTAAAACAAAATGTTTATTTTTATTCAAATTTCTATATTTTTCTTTATTTTTCTATTATATAAAAATTTGATACGATTTATTGAAAACATCGATGTTTTTATTCGATACATCGCAAAACATTATGCTATAAACACAACAAAGGCTACCGACCATCGACTACAAGCTGTCAAAAATAGAATGCATGTGTGCATATGAGAATAATTATTTTAACGGCTACACGACTACCGAACACACGACTACTTTTGTAGCCCGTAGCCAACTTAGGCTAATTTCTATTTTTCTTGGCGACAATAAACAGTTTAGTGCTGCCAATACAATAAGATGCATGAAAAAGGTATTTAAAAAACGCAATATATGAAATATATGCATTAAAAATGCGAAAAAAATTTGAGTTGCACCACTGAAAATAAATAATCATTTGTTTACATTTTTTGTTTAGTTTTCATTTACTTATTTCATTTATATACATCAGTTTTTATTTTGTTTTTAATTTATTATTTAATTGCCTGTTTAGTTTTTTAAAGTTTTATAAGTTTTTTTCAGACATTTCTTGTTTTTCATTTCCTCACAATTTCACTTACAAAAAATATATTTTGTTTAGGTTATGTTCAATGTGTCAAAACAGATGTTTATTTTGTAGCTGTAGTCGTTATTATAATTAAGTAGCTGGCTACTTGGCTACTTTCGTAGCCAGCGATTTTTGTAGTCGTGTGTTCGGTGTTCGATAGCCTTTGTTGTGTTTATAGCATTAATGTACATAAGTTCATGAAAAAACGATGTATTTTTTTCGTGAGCATCTCTAGTCTAAATAACAATTTATTTTTAATTCTTACAATTTCTGATTAACTTCGTATTTTAACATCATAATCAGTTCTCATGATATTGAAAAATTTTGTATAAAAAGAAGAAAAAAGGAAAAAAAAAAAAAAACAAAAATATATGCAATTTTCAACATAAAATACAAGAAATTTAAAAATATTTTCTGCGAAATTTTATTAAATTTTTTTTCTTATTAATCCGCTTAATAACCATAATTATAATACGAGATATACATATAAACGTTAAAGTAATAAATAATAAACGGCTCAGGTTCAAATCCCAGCAAAGGTGAAAAATTAAAAACAAAGTTAGTATGTATACGGTTTTTTCAAATTTATAATAATATAAAAATAAGAGGTCCCCCCCTCACCCTCCAAGAAGTCCCTCAACAAAGAAACCGCTCCCTGACATTCCGCTCTATTCCACCTAAACCATCGACAACAAAGACGAATGATCAGAAGACGAGCGCTACCTATTGGGAAGTAGTAGTTGACAGCTAAAACGACTTAGTGAAGGCACTCACCACACAATCAACATGCAACGATGAGACAATTGCTGTTGATCATTCAAAGATGAAGGTATAACACTGGCCTTTGAATGATCAATTCCTAAGGCGCTTAATAATAATAATATAATATAAGAGAATATTTACTGTCCTTCCAAAAAAAAAAAAAAAAAAAAAAATTCCAATACAATGCACAGCATCAGTAGAGGTTTACCCCTGAATATTGGGCTCAATAAAAAAATACAAAAAAAAAAAACAATTTAATTTTTCTTTGACTTAGAAAATGTACTCGATTTCAATTTGAATCGAATTCGATTTCCAGAACATAAATACATAATATGTACATATGTATTTTAAAAGTTACTTATTTGAAATTTTCCAGTTAATAAAAAATTACTATTACTGGCAAACTACCTTATATTAACTTTTTTGTTTTATATATATTTACAGATGGCCTACAACCCTATCAGGTTTCTAGTTCTCCTGCGGGCCAAGGCAGTTCCGTACGTGAATTTGAAGAATTTGCTAATTTGGTCAACGAAAATTTGAATTTAAAATTGCGCCTCTATATAAATGAAGAGAATATACCAGACTATAAGCAAACCAACAGCTCATCGGAAGCAACGCAAAAACAAAAATATGATAAAATTATTAAACAACAAGAGACCACTATAAAAATTCTTAAAAAGAAAACTGCCGATTTACAGGTAAATTTTATATATATGTATATAATAATATTATTACAATAACCATGATTTCCTTTCCCTCCTAAATTGTGTTCACAGAATCTCGTTAATAAGGAACTTTGGGAGAAAAACCGTGAAATTGAACGCCTCAATAAAATGCTTAATAAAACGTGTGCTTCCCCCAATTCACCCAGTCAAAGTGAGGTTACCGGTGAATTACAGCAGTCCTTTTCGGATGTGGAGCAACGCAAAGTAGGTGTCCTTATACAACGTTTGGGTTCGGAGCGTCAAAATGATGCTTTAATAGCGCAGCTAAAGACAGAACTAAATCAAGCTCGTTTGGATGCTGACACAGCCGATAAGCGGCGTCGCCAATGTGCTGATTTGTGTGCCACTCTTTCTACCCGTCTCAAAGAATTGGCTGGTTTTCTTAACTCTTTACTTCATCATAAAGATGTTTTGGGTGTATTGGCGGTAGATAAACGAAAGGCCATGCATCGTGCCGTTGATCGTAGTTTGGATCTTTCCAAGAGTTTGAATATGACTTTATCTGTTTCCGGTATTTCGATGATCGATCAAAATTTAGCTGAACTACATAATCTTTCCGATATTTTGGGTGAAGTAGCGGTGCAAAATAAAAACGAAACTGACAGTGATTATAGCGAGTCAAATAGCCGTTCCTTTAAAGCACGTACTCAAGAACGTATTAGTCAGTTAGAACAACAAATACAACAACGTGATAACCGTATAATAGAAATACAAAGCCAACTATTAGATGCCGATAATCGTTTGAAAAAAGAAAAATTAAAATTATTAGAAGTGAACCGAGAATTAAATCAAGTAAAGCAGCGTAATGAAGAATTACACAATGATTTAATAGCCATTGGGACCCAGGAACCAAGTAATATACACAATGAATCTATTTTGTTACAACAAATCGATGAAAAGTCTCGTTCTTTGGAAAAACTACAAGAAGAACGAGTTCGTCTCTTGGTGGAATCCAAATTGGCTGAAATGCAAATCAATTCCATGAAAGCTGACATGGAAATAGTTAAGCAAACGAATAAAGAAATCTTACAGCAGGCAGCTGAGAAAGTAAAGCAACAGCTTAGCTCTCTTAAACAAGAACTGGATAGCAAATTCCAAGAACTGGATAGCAAATTACAACAAGCTCTATTAGACCAAAAGAAAAAACACCAAGAATTCCTACAAAGGGATTATATTGCCAAGCCGCTGTATGAAGAATGCTGTCAACAATTAACTGAACTACAAAAACAATATATAGAGGCTCAAAGATCAATAGATCGCTTGCAGGAGAACGAACTAGAGCTTAAACAAACTCTAGTTGAAACTGAGCTTACTTCACGTATTCTACAAAAACAAATCGATGAGAGCACTTTGAGAACCTCTAAAGCAGCTGTGGAACGTGTCAAAGCTATAATTGACGCATTGCAAATTACAAAGGAATTATCACTTAAGCTTAATAAATACGAAGAAGAACGTTTAAATATGCAACACCAAATAAAGTATTTAGAACAGAAACAACAAGCACTTTTAGGACATATAACTATGCTGCAATCCAAACAAAAATCACCTGCTAAAAATGATGATAATCAATCTGGTTATACCTCCGAAGAAGTGCCCATATGTAATGCCTCTGGAACACAAGCAAACCAAAGTTTTGTGGCTCAGCAGCGTTTGGGTGAACAACGCATACAAAACTCATCTCCAGATTTAGGTATTGAAAGTGATGCCGGCCGTGTAAGCAGTGTAGATTTAAATAATATACAACGCCCTCTATTAAAAACAGTAGAAATGAGTCCAAAAACAAAGCATAGCGGCAATGAGTCGGATGATAAAGAGGGTAATTAATATATTAATTAGTTTTTAGTTTAGTTTTCGATTTAATATATTTGTTGTACTTTTAAACAGGCTTCAATGACAGTAGTACGGAAAACATAAAACCTACCAATGTGCCGGAAGCTAACAGTCCCAGTCAACAGCTATTAAGCAAGAAACATGATTGTCTTAAGGTAGAACAAGAAAACGCTGAATTGCGTCGCAAATTATTACGCACAAAACGTACCTTTGAAGACACTTACGAAAAACTACGCAATGCTTTCCCAATTAACAACTTTTAATGAAAAAGAAAATGAGACAACCATCCATTTTCTACTCATACTTATATACACATACATAGTACACATTCATAATATACTTTTTTCTTTTTTCCACATATTCCATATACAAACACGCACTTTTGATTCAGTTTTTATTAATTATTTAGAGATTAAACAAATACAGTGGTGGAAAATAATAGAAACAAATATATTTTAACAAATTTTTTAAAAAGTTTTTATTTTGATACATACTTTCCCGGAAATTCAAATGTTGTTTTATAATTTATTATGTTTTAAAAAGAAAAAAGTAACAATTATATACAAAAACTTAATTCAAACCAAAAATTGTATTCATTTTTAAAAAAAGGGTTGGAAAAAATAATAGAAACAAACTTCGCAAATTTATTACTTCGAATTTTAACCAAAAGAAAATAAGTTAAACTTATTAATATTTAATATTTTGTTGATCCCCCTTTATTACGTATTACTTCTTTGCACCTTCGTTGCATAGAACTCACCAAATTCTCACACATTTCCTGTGGTATCGAATACCATTCACTCTTAATTTTTTCCCACATTTCCATTTTATTTCGTGGTCGAAAGTCTCCTATACGTTTTTTTAAGATTCCCCATAGATGTTCTATAGGGTTTAGGTCGGGGGACTGGGATGGCCACTCCAAAACCTTCACCCTATTTTCTCTGAGCCAATTCTTCACCAGGCTGGAAGAGTGTTTGGGGTCATTGTCGTGCATGAACTCCCATCTCAGAGGCATCTCTTCTTTAGCAAATGGCAGCATTGTCGTCTGTAGAATATTAAGGTAGTCGGATGCGCACATTTTGCCTTCTATCTTGTAAATTGGACCCACACCATTTGATGAAAAACAACCCCAAATCATGACTGAGCCACCACCATGTTTAACAGTCTTTTTTGTAAACTTTGCAACACATGCAGCATTTATTGGACGGCGTACATAAGTTCTACCATCAGAACCAAATAAATTTATTTTGGTCTCGTCTGACCACAAAATGTTTTTCCAATGCGAACGATCTCTGCTTTTTTTTAGCAAATGACAGTCTATTTCTAATGTTTATTTTAGAAAGCATTGGAACTTTTCTTGGACATCTTGCAATTAGCTTTGCTTCCTTAAGCCTGTTTCTAACTGTTCGGCTTGTGACGTTGACATTAATTTCGCTTTTTAGCTCCTCAGAAGTCTTAAAAGGATTATTTTTGCAAAGCCGCACTAATAACCTGTCTTCTTTTTGCGTTGTTTTTCGCTTTCGATCTCTTGTTTCAGATCTGTTCTTGGCATGGATCGCGCTAAAAACTTTTTTTTCGGAGCACTTCATAATATTTGCAATCTCTTTCATTGTTTTCCCTTCTTTACGAAGGGTTTTTATTACACCTTTCTCCGCTTCACTTGAGTGTTTTCCACGACCCATTCTAATTTTTTTTATCTATTTTAGTAGAAGAAAAATGCTTTAAATATTGATATTTTGTTTTTAACTAACCAGAACTTTTCACACAAAGCTGTTTTAAACTTTAACTTACCACAAAACCCTACAAAATATATTTGTTTCTATTATTTTTTCCAAACACAGAACTTACCTATTTAAGTAAAACAATTATAAAATGTGAATCAGTTGAAAAAGAGAACAAAATAAAATAGCTGTAAAATGTACCGTTAAATACAATCAAATAACAACGATGCTTAACAAAATAGAACATGTAGTTATGGAAAAATGACGATATCAATTTAATTTTTTGTGTGTTTCTATTATTTTTTCCACCACTGTATATGTATATATGGAATGTGTTATCGCTTATTTTATTAATTTATTTTAAAATTCTTTTGTATTTTTTTATTATATTTAATTGTGTTATTGATTTGTTTAATTAATATTATTAATATTAATTAATTTTGTCATCACTATATAAATTTTTAATGCATTTTTTGTTTGTTTCTAATTAATGATAATCTAGTTTATAAGTTTGCAAATTTAATTTAAGCCTGAATCATAGAACGAAACGAAACATGAACATCTAAACAACTCATAAAAATATGCCAACACTTTAAAATATCATAATATTATAAATGATTAATAATCAAAAAGACTAGTGTTAATTAAAAATTCTAAGATAAAGGGGCCTTTTAATTAATTCTTTCTCTAAAACCTAATTTTAAAATTCAAACTCATGCCATAATATAATGACTGCTTTCGGTTTAAATAAATTTTAATCCATTTTTTTTACTTTAAATATTAACTTAGTCAGTCTATGTATGTATGTATGTTATGTGTCATTTTAGTTTTTTAATTTGTAATTTTAATAAGACTTATTTTCTTAATTATTTAATATAAATCCTTAGTATATCAATCATTCATATTGAATGAAAGAAGCTAAAACAACTACAATTCCACTTCTCCTATACAATTTAATAATTTTTTGTTTGTTTTGATTTTTCTTATTTCTATTTATTAAAACCAATTATTTTTTATATTTCTTTTTTATTTTGCTTGTTCTGCGCTGTTAACACTTTATTTTAGCCCGCTTCCATCCAAGAAGATATTGAAGTTATGCTGTGAAAAAAAAAAATATTCAAAATTTGTTTCAGCAATATAATGATTAGCTTTCAATTTAAAAAGATTTAAACCCTGCACAATTCTATTTTGAATATTGAGTTTAGGCTTGGATTAGCTTGTTTTTTTTTATTTTTTACAAAATTCTACGAATTTTTTACGAATTTTCGAACGATATGAAAACATATATATTTTATATATATATTCTCTTTTTATTTTTGCTGTACTAAACTTGTAATTTATGTAAAATTGTAAACCTGAAAAAAAAGAAACTTAAATATAACATTGTACATACATAAGTTTAGTTTTTAATTAATTTAAAAGAAACAAAAAATAAAATTAAAAAAAAAAAAAAAAATAAATTTGTTATTAAATTAGTCGTGGATAACGTGAATGGGAGTATTCTGAATAAATTTCTATTAATGGGATATCAATATTAAAAAAACTTAAATTTTAAGTTAAAATGTTAAGCTTAAGTACGAACTATTTTTAATATGATGAAAAAATAAATTAATAAAACGAAGAAATGTTGATTAAAATTTTCAAGTTGTTTTCCTATATTGATAATGAATCTACGCCTCCAGTTTATAGTCAAACTGTTCTGATATGAATCAAACTATGCAATGATTTTTGAATTAAGAGCAATAGAGAGCTGTTTATGGTTAAGCTTGGAAATTATTATTTCAGGCTTACAGTGAACTCGCGGAAACGTGAACTAATTTTTACCAAGGGTGTTCACATTTTCAAATTTGTTCACCTTTTCGATCGGTAAGATTTTAGAACAAAAATAGAATTTTAGCAATAGATATTGGCTAAAACTCAATCAGATTTTGAAATTTTATTAAAAAAAAATATATAAAATTTTATTCAAACTTTTTTGCCATTTTTTACATTTTCGTCAATATGAAACAAACAAAAAAAAATGGAATTAATACGAATTGTATACATACATATAAAGTTTCTATAATTAAAAAAAAAAATAGAACACAAAAAAGGGTTAGGAATACTTATATGGGTGTAGCAAAAGAATTCAGTCTTCAATAAACTCCTTTTAAAAGACGGATTTTTTCCTAAATAGTACTTTTATTGGAAGAAATCACTTATCTTTTTTTTGAGATGTGTATTTTTTTCAACCATCTTAAGTATGGCTTTTTCCTTAAGATTTCTTAACTACACATGTGCATGTTTTTTTGAAATATTGTAGATAGCTAAATATGTAATTATGTTGTCTTATGCTGGGATTCCCCAAATTTAAACGAATTCAAGAAAGAAAACGAAAAAAATTTAGAAAACAATTAAAAAAAATTGTTCACGTTTTAGAGCTATTTCACCTTGTTCACGTTTTAGAGTAGTCAATGCAAATATAAAAGTGTTCACGTTTCCGAGTCGTTCATGCTTCCGGGTATTCACGTTTTCGCGAGTTCACTGTATTTGAAAATTATGGAAAGTTATCTGATGAGATGCTTGAACATCAGCAAAGTGACCATTGATACATATTTTTCCAACAATCTTTCTCACATTGAATATTGGTATGGAATTAAACAATTTTAAAGTGTTTTTTTTTATTCTGTACCAACGTCAATTAAACAGGATAGTTAAAATTGGCCCTTGTGTAGTCATTTCTATTTTCTTAGCTTTAAAGACTAGTATTATTGATCAATTGTTATTCACTACACAACGAGCAATTCTGTGGTGCAGTGTTCAATTGATGTTTTATAGAATAGGTTGAATTATAGGATATTACTTATTTTAAATTGGTAATATATATCGTCATATTAAATGCAAACAGACGTAAATACACAAAATTTCGAAATTGAGTTTTTTTTTATTAATTATGGTTCGGCTAGTTTATAATTTACCATTCTTGTGTATGGACTACTTCCCAGCTTTACTGACAGAATCTTGTCTGGATTCAAATATTGACAAGCTTATTAAATGTGGTAGAATAAAATCTGTTAAAATAACCGAATGCATTGCAAAACAGGCAAAAGAAAATACAATATTCATTTTAAAAGAGAAAAAGTCCTCTTTAATTGTGGACGAGACCACGGATTTATCTTTAAAAAAATTTTTCGTTTTGATTAGATGATGGAAGTTATGTGAATGGTCAACGACAAGCTCAGTGACATTGTCGTTCAGCCAGTCGTGCACGATTTTTGCTACATTTCTTTGAAAATGTCGCTGATGACTTGTTCTGGCTGTCGTGTATGTGTCGTGCACTCATCTTCGCTGTTGTCATTAAGACAGAACCAAGTGGGATGGTTGCAAAATTAGACTTTTTGAAAATTTCCGGGCCTGTTTTTCGATTTTATTTTAGACTTTGATGCAGCAATTTTAAATCCAGTAGCCTTTTGTTTTATCAGCTTTTGTTTTTTGTATATAGCATTTTTGTATTTAAGTGATTAGAAGTACTTTTTCGAATCATTCCTAGGAAATTTATAAATTTGTTTATTGATATCATAGGTAAGTTTTTATAGTTAATTGCTTATTAAATTGGTATTTATTTTTGTAACAGATAGCAAGTATCTCAATGTTGAATTAAAAAATTCACGGGAAATTTTTCTTTTGCGGCTACCTAAGCGCTACCTGAACGGTGTTGAGAATCATTCCTACGAAGTTCATATGCTTTATAAGGTAGTTTTTTAAAATCTTAAGTAAATTTTCATAGATCATTGTTTCCTTAAATTATATTATGCTTTGTGTAAAGAGTAAAGATCAAAGTAAATTAACAGTGAGTCCTAAGATGTGGCCTAGTAGCTCTAATGTATCTGCTCTAGATGAGGACATCCGAGTTGGTTGGGGATATTTTCATCGGTTTTTTAATTCATCATACCTGCTTTTGACATTAAAGAGCTGAAAAACAAAAACTAATTCTTTGTTGTTTTTGTACTATATTCACCTGCCACCACCTTGTAAGTAATTTCACCATGGTATTGTCTAAACGCCGGAGATAGTTCAAAGAAGAATAAACCAAAATCTTAAAAAGAAGAATCTCTACGTGTGAACGCAGACTTACAAAAAAAGAGTAGGATAAATGTAGTCACAAGCATGATTTAAATTGAAATAACCCACTTTTATTTTTGTTAAATTTCAAAAATTGATTGTATTTTTATTTGTTTTTCTTTGTATTATTATTTTAAAGTTGATTTGTATAATTTATATTTTTGCATTTTATTTTATTAAGTAGAGATCGTTTAGATTTGTTGCTGTTAATTTTTAATTTGATTTTTATTTAATTTTTTTTTTTTGGCAAAAATTTAATAATATAAACTATAAAATAATTTATAATTTATACACATAAGCGTTGATATTTGTTGTAAGAGATAATTTTTTAGTTTTCTTTTTTTTTTTGTTAAAATTTATTATAAGTATGTATGTAGATGCTTTAATTAAAGAGCATAATTTAATGTTTTCATTAAGTTAATTTTTGTAATTTAATATTTTTTAAATTATTTTTTACTATTTTTTTTTCAAATATTAAAAAGCTAAAATGCTAAAATTAGGTACAATCTACAATATGTTTCATGTTGAGAATTTTAAAAATGATTTTATGATTTTAGGGTATGATTTTTGTTTTAAGTTTGCTTCTTATTTTAATTATTAAATTTATTATGTTGGTGTATATATGAGTATTGTAAATATATTTTATATTTTTATTTCTATAACTTTATCTTCATAGAGAATTGCACTTTTGTTTTGTTTTCGGTTTTTTTTTTGTTTTTTGTTTAGTTGTTGTTAAATTTGAAATTTTAGAGCTAGATGTTTAAGTAAAATAAGCTTTAAAACTACAACTGAATATTCCTTTTAATATATGCTTTTAGTATATGCTACAAATTACATTAGCTGTGCGTTAAAATTTAACAAGAAATAAATATAATGCTATATTAAATCTAATTCTTGAAAATAGAAGAAAGTTTTTCGTTTCGTTTTTATGTGGGTGGTATACAAATTGCAAATATTTAAAATTTTAATTTTATAAATTACAAAAAAAAAAGATGAACTTTTCTGATTTGATACTCAATATACCAATGGTAAATAAACGTAATTTTGTTCAAAATTTTTAACAAATCCAAATGCATAGAAAATAAATAAAATAACACTTGTTTCAATTTTCACTAATTTTATGTATTTTATATACTAAATTCCCCATTTTACCCTATAAAGCGATCAAACTCACACTAAGCCATTAATCTATTTAACATAATTTTTAAGTTTAAAATAGAACGGCTGCAAAAATTAAACAAGTGGTTCTAAATTGTCTGTAGATCAAAAAAAAAAAAAAAGTTTAAGGATTACAAAGCGATATATATAAATGTACCACAACTCTCTCAGAATTTGGCTGATAGACTAATGAAGTAGTCTGAAATTAAAAACAAAATGTTTTCTTTTAAACTTTTCCACTTTTTTACTTTACTTGTTTTTTGTTTTGCATATTTCATAAACAAAAATATTTAAACATTAAAGAGCGAAATTTTGTGTTATCAAATGACTTGGAAAATTAGTATGATTTGTTTGATTTAAAAATTTAGTGCTGATTGTTAAAATAAACCAAAGTTTCATTTTCAAGCACTCCCTCTTTATCTAATTAACTTTAATTATGATAGATTTACATCATTTGAAGAAATAAATCAAAACAGTATTCTTTTTTGAAATTTTGCTTTTTTTTTTTGTAACAGTATTTCACATTTTCTGTTATAAGACTTAATCATTTAGAAAAATTAAAAAAAAAAAAAAAATAAATAAAAAGTTGTACACAAAAAGATAAAAATAAATATTTTCGAAACAAACTATCGACTACTATAGAACTGATTAATGCCTAAAACATGTTTTTCTTCATGATATTTTTGCAGGATATGTGTTATAACAGAAGTGGTATCATTATCACCACCCCAAACACGTATGGTTTGTTCATTTTCCAATATAGCTAAAAAGGCTGTTTTGCAAAAAATCAAAATTACAAATAAGCTTATTTTTACAAGGAAAAAATTTAAAAGAAAAAGAAAAAATTTACTTACCCAATAATATTTTGGGATTGCTAAGACTCAATTGTACTTGAGGCAATTCGAGTATTGTTTTCAATATGGGCGAATCTTGAGATAAGCCTTCACGTAATTCTACCAAACTACCACTACGATTACCACACAACCATTCACAAGCAGCCGCTTTATTATTACAAGTCTTTTTTAAGGCTTCAATAACGTCCGTTTCTTGAAAACCCATTTCCACTAAATTTTGTATGATCTCAGGACTCGGTGGAATATCACGATGGCTATAAATACGTACGATTTCCAGTAAAGCGGCTACATTATCAATAGGACCCTATCATTAAAGCAAATGAAATATTTGATTTAAATATTTTGTTTAATAGATATAAAACTTACATCATTTGATATGATGCCTGAGGGCGAGGCTATTGAATTAGTTCTGGGTAAACCCATAACAGTTTCCTCAATGCCCATTTCTTCTGACTGCCGTTGTATTAACCACTCCAAAGCATTTGAGTAAACATTGCTAAATATAACATCAGATTTGAATTATTTTAAATTTATTCTTGATAATTTTTTTTAACATACTTATGTATTTTTAAAGCGTATTCAGCCTTTTCTTTTTTAAACCCCATTTCCACAAGGCACTGCAATGTATCATTTTGATAGTTTCGCTTATTGACTAATTTTTGTTTAAGCATGGCTATCAAACGGCTAGCATAAGGACCAGAGCCAATTACAACAGATGATGCTTGGGCCAAAGAAATTAGAACTTTACGTACATCGAATTGTAACTAAAAATTTAATTAATAAAAAATGTGTTAAATGCATAATTTTCTTTATATGCCTGTCTATAAACTCACATTTGACTGTTGAAATATTTCATTAATGTCGACCATTGGTATTTCACTTGTATGCACTGGCAGGTTACGTGTGGCCATTTCTATTTCAACTTCTGGTGGTGTTCTAGTCTCACGTGTTTGTGTCATTAGATTTTGCAAATAATTACGTTTGGCAACCAAAACTAATGTATCATTATTCACAATTTCTAATTGAGCCAAAGATAAAGTCTCATTTAGTTCCGAACCCTGATAGTCAGCCTTTAATAAACGAAACCGTGGCCCCAATGAACGGGGATCCGTAGCAAATAGTGGCATTGAACCCATATCGTCTTTAAGTTCTAATAAAATTTCATTTTTTAACTCTAATAAACGCTTATTCACATCTGTTTGAAAAGCTAACACTCGCGCCGAGGGACAAATAACGCGAACTTTAATACGTTCCTTGATGGAGGGACCCTTAAGGACTTCTTCGGAATTATTACACGAATTTATGGACGAAGTGGCAGCTAAATTACGACGAGAACTTCTTCTGTAAAAATAGACAATTTAAATACACAATAAATATTAAACATTAAACAAAAATCTTACTTAGAAAATAAGTTTTTTAATTTTTGCATTTTTTTTTTTAACAAATAATTTTAAAAATATCTAATAAATATAAAAAATAAATATTTTTTGTATACTTATGAATTTTTTAAACAAACTTGACTTTTTACTTCGTTTCAATTAAATTTGATTTTCTTTATAAGTTATATCTTGTTTAAAATGAATGATCTGTTGCGTATTTCTTTATAGGCAAACTGAACAAATTGTTCGACAATTTTCGAGAAAACATAACCTCTGGCTAAGATAAATTGTAAATTGGTAATTATGGAATAGCAAATTCATACGAATGTGATATTCCAGCACATACTTTTAAATATCTGAAATTCTACATCGAACAGTATATTATTTTCAACTTAAAAAAATAGGTATTAATTCAGCAGGGACATTTTAACGTCGTTTAGGAAAAAAGATGCAATATGTAATTGAAAATGATGAAGACAAATTACATTTTATTTAACTTAATATTAGTAGACGTTGAGTTGCTCAAGGAACATGAAGATAAATGGTGATGATGATGACAGTGGGCTATAGTTGATGATGGTCCTCTTATTGCTCTATGGGCGGCTTGCGGTGTTCGACTTGCACTAGCTGTAGCCACTGTTACAGCGGCGGTAGCTGCAAATGAATTATTAACAGTTTCCTCTGGATTATCTTGCAGACGATGTAGTCGAGGTGCTATATCACTGGTGCTTGTAGACGAATTATCATCTTCGTCTTCACTTTTATTAGCGGAACGTTTATTACGATTCGCCAGCCATTTGGCACGACGTTCTGCGAATTTTTCTCGCACCCATGGAATCATTACTATATTACAATGATTCCAAAAAATACACACTATTCACAACTATTATTAGAGCTTAATTTTTTAAATCATGTCATCACATATTGGGTAAAATTTGTCATTTTAATATTAAAATTTCATCCCTTTCTTAAAGAAAATAGAGTTGAAAATTTTTTTTCAATTATCTTCTCCTGTCGTATAATTTAGAAAAACAACTATAGTAATTCCACCATTATTGTTTTTTACATTATGCTTTCATTGCATATTCTTACTGAAATAAAGTCACCACAACGTGCTTTACAAATGATGTTAAAAAAGTGACGCCAAGTCTATAAAAAAAACTTCCTAACCTAGATTCGTATTTTTTCTTTATGCGACGTTTATTTTAAAAAAATTTCACTGAAATTTTATTTGTTTTGTATCTCTTCAATTACGTCTTTGAGCTTGGGAAACTGCATTTTGTTGTCAAGCCAATTAAAAGTCTTACATTTTTTATTTTACTTTAAGAGTTGTCCAAAATATTTTAGCATTGACATCATGAGTGGGTGGCAAGTGATATAGAAATAGAAAGAGTAAAAGTGAACAAAAAAGTTTCAGAAAGCAAAATTCTTGACTTTTTCCAACCTCTCTGCCTTTTTTAATTTCTTCTTCAACAACCGAAAAACCCTATGAAAAGCTGCCTTCAGTTTTATTTGTTTCCAAATTCGGTGAACAAGTTTGTAATAAATAATCACTCCAGAGTTTAAAATTGTCCATTGTTTTGTCTGGCTGATGCCAAAAATTTACTATTACATACATACATACATACATAACTGGCCTTTACAACCCTGTGTCAGGATTACGGCCTAGCTTCTCGCAGCACTCATGTTGTGTGTGTAAATTTCTATCCATGAGTACCGGGACCTACAGTTTAATGTCGACTCCGAACGACAGACTTGAGAAGCTCTTTCATGGCAATTAATTACTCTCAGAGCTTTTGCCAGAAGACTGCTGAGAGGTAGTCGCCGAAAGAAATATTTTTTTCATATTTCTTTTTTCAAGATGTCGGTGCTGAGATTTGAACCCGGCACTATCGTCTTAGTAAGCCAACACACTAACCACTAGACCACGGAGAAATTTAAAACTTATAATTATAAATAGCAAAATGAGTTAAATAAAGAAATAATAAATAAAAAATTAAAACTTTTCTTTTAAAGCTATGATCAAAATAAATATCAAATATTTGACCAAAAATATATAAACATTATTTTATGGCAACATGTATTTTTAATTTTTAATTGCTTCAATTTTGATTAATTTTACATAGTATATCTAAATATTGTTTATAATTATTACACGTTTTTAAACAATTTTTAAAGAAAAGTTTACCTAACACAAATATTTAAAGAAAACATTTCTATGTCATAGTTATTACGTTATTTTAGTCAAATATTTAACTGTGCCGATAGCATTATATCTCCTCTTCTACATTTCTTTTAATTATTATTTGTACCATCATATTATGCGTATGTTCACCACATTAAATGTATACCAATGCTGCCAAGTCGATACGGTAGAATTTCTGGTATGTGTATTTTCTATTCTCTCCTTATCGTGTTTTTTTACTTTTCTGCCAACGAAAAAGAAGCGTTTCATGTAATTTACGTGATTTTTATTATTAAATTATCATCCATAAAATTGTTTAATTTTTAATTGAATTTATTAAAAACATGTAATTGGGAGTTTGTTGTTTACTTAATAATATAATTAAAGTGTTGAATTTATCAATTTGTAATAAAAATCATCAAGTGAAAAATCCCATCAAAGGACTGGAGAACATAAAAGAATATTAAAATAAAAAAAAACCAGTGGCTTGACAAAAAAGAAAAAGAAGCAACAAAAAGAAAGAAATTAAATGCGTGCAAATGAAGGAAAGGAAAATAAAAAGTAAAGTAAATCGCATTGTAGTGTTTATGGAGGCTATATAAAAATAACAAGGAAAATTAGGCATTGGCATTGTAAAAAATTATTAAAAAAAAAACATAAATACAACAACAATACATTCATTCATACTATAATTAAAATAAAAAGCAAAGAAAAGGTAAACAAAAATATCTAGAAAATAAATTTCTCTTTTACCTCATCAAATTAGATGTCTATTCTTGTGTTGTCTGTAATATTACAATTTTGTCTTATAACAACAACACAGATTTCAATTTTATTTAAATTATTTATGCCCATTTTAATATAAGGGGGTTGAAAATTGGTATATAGAAGTGGAGCCACTCTTCTATTCAAAAGCAGGTGTAGGCATATGCTATTTTTATATTCCCATTGTTTTTCCTCTCTTATGCGGTCTGCATAAACAGGAAGTTGGAAGTTTTTGAAAACTTTAACGTGAGTGGCATCAAACAAATATAAATAGCATACATAGGCATAGGCGAATGTGTGTGAATGTGTATAAGATTTGTTAAGTACACAAACCTGCTATCGTGTGTTTTTCTCTGTTCTTTTGCTGTGTTGTGTTATATTATTTGTACATTCTTATAAGGTAAATAAACCAATAAAGAGAATTGATTATAAACAATTGTATTGAGGGATACACACAAAAAAGTCCTCTTTTTACAAATAATCTTAACAACCAGATCCTAAGGAAATAGAAAATTGTTTAAAATTAGTTTAAACATATTGGGTATTCTCCGATGACTCATTTGTTTTTGTTGGGAATTTTAGGGAAAAATTTATATGTCTGATAACGAATCTCCCCTAGTCGAAGATTTTCAAGATTTATTCTTTAAAATATCTTTCTTTTCCTAATAAGTAGTATACATCATATAACTACAACAATCTTTACTAGTGTTTTATTTCCCGGCTTGAAAATAAGTTTTTCATACACTATTTATAGGTACATATTAAATTCTTTATAGTACTGGACATTTAAGCAATAATATTAAATATATTGTATAAACTTTGCCAAGAATTTAGAAGATGCGCCAATAATAGATTTTGTTGTGGACAATTCATCAAGTCAACAAATAATGGAAACTTAAATATGTCGTACTAGTAATGCTTAAAGGTATTCAAGAAATGCATGTTTGATTAAAAGTTAATAACTGATGAAGAAATATGGGCTCATACATACATCGTTATAACATGGGACACAAAGCTTAAAAAAACCAATAAAAGAACCCAGAAATGAAAAAAATTTAATAAAACACAGGAATTTTATTGAAATTTTATTATTTTGTTATATATACTTTTTAAATAATCAAACAGGTTAAATACATCTGTACTTCCATGCTTTTATTGTTTATAAGGTGTACTAGCTATAATGTTAAAGTTATTTGCAATAAGTAATTAGCAAAGGCAAATGAAAAGAGTAATCCCGTCCTGCCCAAAGAGATAACTATAAATATTGTTTTTTATAAGCATACATAAATAGTTCGGTGCATGAACGTCCACATGGTCAGCCATGTTTTAATCAAAATATAAACTATCATCTACATTTTTCTATTCCAAAAATAAAATACATCGCTAAAATTATATCGACTAACACGATATCAATCGATGTATTTAGATATGTATTTTATCCAATTTTATAAAGCAGTAATTTTAAGTTTTAAACATTTTTTAAAACAAGCTAATGGATGATTTCAGTCTCTGGAGTCTGTACTACAAAATAGTTCAATGAATTTGGAAAACAAATAAAATAAAATTAAAGCAAGAATGAATTGACTAAATAATTTATAGCTAATATTTATAACTTTTAAAGATTACGTTTATAAGTTGAATTTATATAGTTATTCAGTTAAAGGAGTGATAAAAAATAGTTAATTTTCCCTAATATCGATGATTTATTTTCGTGGGTAACCTCTGACTCTTCAAAATATATTATCTTTTTTTATTGGTTCAATACGAAATGTTTTGATTGATGTGTCCTTCAGACAAGAACCAACCAACGTTTTTGGAACCAACTAACGGAGAATCTGAATTATTTTTCATACCCACATGCTGCTTGTAGACAAAACTTCTGGAGTTTTTTTTAATAATAATAATCAGGTGGGTTTATTCTCTAAACCGAAAACGAGTGACAATGAAATCGAATAAAATTTCAAATCGCTATAATTTGTAATAATTTGTCAAATACGACAGAGGGCGAATTACGGCATTCGATATCGAGCGAAATTTCATATAATTTTAATAGAATTTACATAGAAATTTCGTTCGATATTGAATGCCGTAATTTGGCCTAAGATTGTTGATATATTTTTTTTATTTTTTCTCTAAATTACCATTAACATAACTTCTATGATCATCAAAAGTTTTAAATACTTTGTGAAGTTAGGCATTAATTGTCTTTGTAAAAACACATGATTTCGATTTCAGTCGATTTCGTTTTTCAGAACATACCCAAATAATTAGCTTTGAGTAAAAACTGGTAATTTTATTATCATCTGGTTAAAGGTGGACCTTTTAGGTGGTTTAGCTTTATAATTTATATGGCTAGGATGACACTGATAATCTAATCAATTCATATTATGATAATAATATGTATAATTGGGCATTAGGGCTCTTCTTGTATGTATATAGAATAATAAATAATTAAAATTGAAATTATATTTTATTTATTTATATACATACATACATACATACAAATATGAAGTTTATAGTGCAGAGATGCGTATACTCTACAACTTATTTAAAGTTAATTTCGTAAAACCATATATTATAATTCTTGATAAGTTTTATCTTTTCTAATTTGACTTATTTATACATTTTCAGCTATTAAAGCAACATCAACTATAATATACAATTCTAAGAACTGATGGGAAAACTTTAAAGCAGAAGAAGAAAAAAAGAAAATTAAGGAAACGCATTAAATTTAAAAACTGAGCAGAATAAGTAAAAGATAGCAGTAATATTTTTAATTTTTTTCTATAAAAAGTAAATGTAGATAACAGAAATTACTTTGCAAACAACAATAGCCAAACTTACAAGTAAGTTATAAAAAAGAAAATTAATATTTATTTAAAATGTATTTCATAAAAATATTGCTTTTCTCTTTCTGCAGTTTTTAATAGCAAAAATAAATAAATAACGCAAACATGTGGAATTCAGAAGTACGACAGCAGCAGCAAAATGGTGTAACTACCTCAACTTCGAACACAATACTCAGTTCGTCTACGCAAAATAATGGCAATAATATAAAAGGATCTGGACGACAACAGCAGCCCGCTAAGCAGTTGGGCATGACTTCGGCCATAAGTTTGGCAGGCCCTCGACCTGAAGATTTGCAAAAAACTGAAGAGTTGCGAAAAGCATTAGAACCCTATAAAGTGTTCGAAACGGAAGAAGAATTAAACCATCGCATGGAAATACTTGCCAAATTAAATACTCTTGTTAAGCAGTGGGTTAAAGAGATATCACTTGCCAAGAACATGCCTGAAGCGGCTGCTGAAAAGTTAGGTGGAAAAATCTATACATTTGGTTCATATCGTTTAGGTGTACATCATAAGGGTGCTGATATTGACGCATTGTGTGTGGCACCACGCAATATAGAACGTGCTGATTATTTTACTTCCTTTTTTGAATTATTAAAAAAGCAAACTGAAGTAACAGAATGCCGAGCAGTGGAGGAGGCCTTTGTACCAGTTATTAAAATGAATTTTGATGGTATTGAAATTGATTTACTATTTGCTCGTTTATCTCTAAAAGAGATACCAGACGATTTTGATTTACGCGATGACAACCTGTTGAAAAACTTGGATCCACGTTCGGTTCGTAGTTTAAACGGTTGTCGTGTAACAGATGAAATTTTATCACTAGTACCGAATATAGAGAATTTTCGTTTAGCGTTGCGCTCAATTAAACTATGGGCTAAAAGTGAGTACATATATATGGTAATATGGCTAAAAATGTTTAATCTAGTGGAATTTATATATTATTTAATGTTTTTATAAAATACATACATACTCTATATATATTTTTTTAGTTATATAAGGTCTTTTATTGTCTTTTCATACTTTTAGAACATGGCATTTATTCAAATTCATTGGGTTATTTCGGTGGTGTGACATGGGCAATGCTAGTGGCTCGTACCTGTCAACTGTATCCAAATGCTACCGCTTCTACTTTGGTACACAAATTCTTTTTAGTGTTTTCACGTTGGAAGTGGCCAAATCCAGTTCTACTTAAACATCCCGATAATGTTAATTTAAGATTTCCGGTAATTTTGTGATTTTCAAATTAATTTATGCTGTATATGTCTATAACTCTAATTATTTATTATTTAAAAGGTATGGGATCCGCGTGTTAATGCCTCAGATCGTTATCATTTGATGCCAATAATAACGCCTGCATATCCACAACAAAATTCAACATTTAATGTATCAGAATCTACAAAAAAGGTTATATTGATGGAATTCAATCGTGGCATGTCCACTACAGATGAAATAATGTTGGGTCGGGCATCATGGGACCGCTTATTTGAAGCACCTAGTTTTTTTTACAGGCAAGTGTCTTACTTAATAAAAATAAATAAAAACATTTTTGTTTTTATGTAATCATGTAATTCACTTTATTATTTTTAGATATCGGCATTTTATTGTTTTATTGGTTAACTCGCAAACCGCTGATGATCATTTGGAATGGTGTGGTTTAGTCGAGTCTAAAATTCGTCTTTTAATTGGCAATTTGGAACGTAATCAACACATTTCTTTGGCTCATGTCAATCCCAAATGCTTTGATCATAAGAAAGGCAACAACATTAATAGTAATTCAAGTTCACAGAATAATAGCAGTGGCACTGAAGAAGATAAATCCCAAAATACTACAGCAGCCATAGGCGCCAATGCTCCTGGACAGACGACATTAACCTCATCACCATTCTGTTCAATGTGGTTTATTGGTTTAGAATTTGAGCGTACCGAAAATCTGAATGTAGATTTAACTGAAAGTATACAGAATTTTACAGAGCATGTTATACAGCATGGTGTACGTATAAAATAGAAGAATTAATTTTTTTTTTACTCTTAATTTAGCAAAAAAAAAAAAAAATCGCTACTTGATTTCAAATAACTTTTTTTTTGTATTTTAATTCAGGTAAATATTAAAATGTTAAAGGAGGGCATGTCCATTGAAGCCCGCCACGTTAAACGCAAGCAGTTGTCACAATATTTGGATGCTGATTTCTTGAAGCGTGAACGTAAATCTATGGACAGTCACAACAGCTTCAATAACGCGATTATAGCCCATCGCAAGCGGCTCTCCAATGAGATGTTACAAAAGGATAACAGTAATAACAACAGTACCAAGCGTTCACGCGTTAGTGAATCGGTGAGTATTGTTTGCGCAACACTATTTCAAATAATAAAAATATTTTTGTTCAACTTAGCAGGAAGATAATTCTAATGCTTCAAGCAATGATGGTGGTGGTAATACTACACCGACCACACCTAATACACAACAACAAACGGCACCAACATTTAATAACTCTACTAACCAACATCCATCGACGACGACAACAATGCAACAGCAAGATGATGGTTCTGATGTTAGCAATGGAGCAACTAACAGTAATAACACCAACAGTAACAATGCAGGTTCAACACAACCAGCAACTGAAGTGGCTTGTTCGTGACCGCCGCCAACTTTAACGCCGGCCTCTTTACCCCATTCACATTTATATCCTCCAACACATACGCTGCTGACCCATGCCTCTGTATCACATCATAATACACAAAAGTTTCGTAAAAATAATAATGCTGCTGCAGCTGCCAATTCCAATAGCATTTTTTGTCAACGTTTAACATCCTCTTCTTCTGGCTCCTCTACTTCGTCACCATCGTCGTCATCTTCAACGTCGTCGTCGTCTTGCAACGCAACGCAATTGTATGGCCGTATGCCTAGACGTTTGTCAGCTACATATAATAATCATCATAATAGTAATCATTTGTATCATACAGCACACCATCAGCAACCACAGCAGCATAATCAACATCATCTGCATCATACGAATTCTTTTTTAACAACTTTAAACACACACAATAAACATAACAGTAACAACAGCAATCAGAATCAGAACAACGGCAGCAGCAACAACAATACTAATATTAACCATAATACGAGTAATCAAAACCACAATAGCAACAACAGCAGCAACAACACCAACAATAATATAGTTGATCTTGTTAATGATGATGATGTTGATGAATTATTAACAACTGGAACTACAGCTACAACAACCACAACCATAACTTGTAAGTTTTTATATAAACCAGATTTTTATTATCACCTCAATATTATTTTCTCCTCTCTCTCTCTCTCCCTCTCCTCTCCACTATCCTAGTACTATACCCTTCAGACTAATTTTTGTATTCTTAAACACACTTCTATATTTTCTAGCTTTCATTCTTAAAAAAAAAAATTCCAACTCAATCTTGTTTAAAAAACAAACAAAAACATAATAGTTTATATTAAACAACACCTGCATCTAACAAAATTTAGGGCAATATTTAGAAGAACATTCGTAATTAAAGTCTAAATAAAAATCATTATAAGGTTTTAAAAATTATAGTATTTTATAGAAAGGAATATTTTTATTGTGTTCTATTAAATATGCCTTAATGCTTCCATTTTAAAACAAATATCTTATTTTTATTATTTTATTATTATTTTTAAACTTTATAATTACTATTTTAAACAAATCTTTTTAGGACAACATTTTTATATTTCTTATATTAAAAATGAGTTTTCTTTATTTTCTCAAAAAAAAAAAAAAAAAAAAAAAAATAAAAAATAAAAAAAAATAAAAAATAAATAAAAAAAAAAATTAATAAATTAAAAAAAAAATACAAAAAAATAAAAATAAAATAAAAAAAGTACAAACATTTTTACAAACTAATACAAGAAATTATACAAAATTTTATTATATTTTAATAAAAAAAAAATTAAATAAAAAAAAAAAATATTAAAAAAAAAAAAAAATAGAAAAATAATAAATTCAAAACTAATTCCAATTTTTTTATATTTTTATTTTCTTTTTATAATAATTTTTGTTAAATTATTTTCTATCCTACAATTCTACATTGAGAGGTTTGGTGGTTTAAGGTTTTACTTTAAGATTTTCTGTAGACTTTTTTTTGTGAATTCTTAATAGTCAATGATTTTGGAATTTTAGAAATTTTCTAAAAAACTTGTCGTAAATACATTATTACAACTTACCAATAGTTAAAAGTATGATATTATCGGACAGATAATTTGCTTTTTGTTGTTACAAGTAAAAGCTGACTTCCTAAACGCATGGTGCTTTGTACATATTAAAAACATTGAAGTGTTTTTGTAAATGCAACCCAACAAATTTTGACAATATTTCCCTTGTTCAGCATTGTTGTAGTTAATACGCAAGAAAACGCAAGAAGAAGTTAGACGCAAAATAAATACAACACACAGTCCTAAGTTGGCGCAGGAAGATAAGAAAGCGCTTTTTTTTTCTTATAATTTGAAATGTATCTAACTTATTAGTTTCTTTATTTATTTACAATAAAAAATTGACACATAATTAATGCAAGAATAGAAATGAAAAAAAAAACTCTTTGTACTATGAGAACGCGCTTTGCCAAATATTAAGTCCACAGATAATACATTATTACTGGACGATATATACCGGAGATGGAGCTTCCTTGTTCGCGCATATCCAAAAAATTTTGCATTGAAATATGCTCTTCCGTCATTTTTCGCTTTATTATTATTGATTGTTAGAATGCATATAAAGGTTCCTAAAAGATTACAGAGTTGCAAAGTCTTAGTATGCAACGCATTAAAACAGTAACAATACAATGCATCAACTTCGTTTTAATACTGTTCGTTTTGATACATTGTAAATATACATTTAGGAAGTCAGCCAAACTTAAACTTAAAAATGACCGAAAAGGTTATACGAAAGATTGTCTTACTTTTAAGAGAGATATTTAAACGTTTAAGCTTTCCAATTTTTTGTTCGCTGCATTAATAACAAAAATATTTCGTTAAAGAAATAAATTAAATAAAAATGGAAAGTATGTAAATCACGTTTATATATTGTTAACTTTTTTAGCGCACAAAATGTGAAATTTTGTTATTTGATTATTTGAAGAGGCTTATTGTTGCCACTTGATGTCTTCAAACCTCTCATTTAATGTCAAAAGTAATTGGTTATTGTTTTGGTAAAAATATAATTTTTATTTTAAAGGTAAGTTGTAATAACGAAAATCATTTAAGGGTCAATTTATTCTTCTTATTAATGAAAGTTAACTTTTACTATCGGAAACTTTATAGGCAGAGTATAATAATGGGAGTAAACATAATAAAAAATATAATGAAATATATATTTTTCGAATAAAATTATGTATCGAATAATAATAATCAAATAATAGTATTTGAAATATAACATTTTTAGGAATTTTTTAAAATTTTTGTTTTATTTCTTTGTTGAACCTTGCTTTCTGTCTGAATTAGAAATTTTGATAGATCTGATTTTTTTTGTACTTCCCGGCAATAATTCTTATAATTTGATTTCATGATCAGTCCGTCTTTTATTGATTTTTTATTCATTTATTCGTTTAAGGTTGCTGCTGTTAGTGCTTTTTTTATAGCTTAAAAGTACGTCAAATTAATGTTGCTGCTGAAAAAACAATGCCTTGTGTTTTTTTGTAATGGTATATATATATATTGTGGTCGCCGTGGTGTTGTCTTACTAAGACGAGAGCTCCGGTTCAAGCCCCGGCTCTGACATTTTTAAGTAAAGAAATATGAAAAAATACATATTTCTTTCGGCGAATACCTCTTAGCAGACTTCTGGCAAAAGCTGTGAGAGTAACTGATTGCCATGAACAAGCTTCTCAAGTCTGTCGTTTGGAGTCGACATTAAACTGTAGGTCCCAGTACTCATGGATATAAATTGACACACACAACATGGGTGCTGCGAGAAGCTAGGCCGTAATCCTGACACAGGGTTGTAAAGGCCAATTATTGTAATCTATCTATATTAACAGCCGAGTTTACTTACTACTGTTTTGCGTATTTACTATAGCTTAGTAAATATGTGTTTTGTACATTATGTTGTGGAATTGTAAATAGTAGTATTTACACTATATAGGCATATACAATGTCTATTATTCTTAAAGTTGTATATATTATTAATATAAATATAAAGGGAAAAAAATTCAAGTCTAAAAAACGATGTATTCCCCCCATTTTTCCCCTCTCATTTACAACCTTGATACTTTCTAAAGTAAATTTCTTTAATGAAAGAGAGAGGGGGTCCTATAAAGCATATAGATAATATCATGCATTGCCAGTCGATTAATAATGTACAGGCTTGTGGTGTGATTTTAGCAGCAGTAATATAACGACCAAATATATAACAGACACCCATGAAAATAAAAATGTCACGTACTGTGTATGGAAATGCCCATACGTGTGTATAAAAACATTGAAAATGAAAAAGTGTGCTTATTAATTAAAATAAAAGCAAGGCTTATTCTCATGACTACATAATTTGCCATTACAACCTATTTTCTGAGTTACGGTCCAGCTTCTCACAGCACACATATTGTGTGCCTCAATTGTTACCCATGAGTACCTAAAGTTTCACTCCGAATTCGAACGATAGACTTCAGAAGCAAAAGCTCTGACAGTAACTGATTGTAATGAACAAGCTTCTCAAATCTGTCGTTCGGGGTCGACGTTAAACTGTAGACCCCGTGCTGCCATAAACTAGTCTGTAACCCTAAAACAGTCTTATAATAGCCAATTATGTATGTATTGCTCTCAAAAATAATTTTGAAGTATAATATTGAACAAAAAAATATATACCATGTTCTGAAAATCGCAAAACGCTTGAATTTTGCGTTTTCGATTTGAAATCGCCAAATAGTTGTTCTGCAAAACGAAAACGCTAAAACTTTGGCGATTTTAAATCTCTAATGTACCCTAAAGTGTTGCATTAAATGTACATTTTAAAAAATTAAACAAAATTATACAATATATAAATTTAATAGGATTTCTTTTAATTTTAAGGAATCTTGTACGTTTTCTTTTAAGATTTTTGTTAAAAATTTATAATTTAAAAATTTGGTTTTTTAATGCCACTCATCTGTTTCAATTGCTTACTTATTTATGATCAACTGAATACACAATTTTGTACTAATTCACAAAAAAAAAAACTTAAAAGGAGTTCAAAAACAATTTTAAAGATGAGTATTCATATCCAAACATCTCCATTTACGTTTGTTTAGCTAATATTCCCATTTGTGTTAAAATCGAAAAAAAGCAAATGTGTTTTGCTTTAATTGCGTTTTTAAAGTGAAATGCGTTTTGAATACGTAGCGTTTTTCAGAACATGGGCGATAGTATACTATTTATTGTTTGCAACTGTCATAGCTACAAATGATCATAGGTAATAGAAAGTTATGTGTTTCAGTCGATTATAGAAGGCAAACAAATTGTAGTCGTGTTGTAACCTAACAATCAGAAACGTGTAGTTGGCGAAAGGAATTGTCATAAAGTGATTATTATTATTTCCAACACTTAAAATCCCTTGCAGCATAAGTTTTCAGCATTTTGAAGAGTCAAACGAGCTTAAAATGTGCAATAATTTTTAGAAAATGTCAACATTTATAAGGAAATATCAAAAGAAGATTATTAACAAATTTTAAGTCTATATTAGCAGCAACAAATTCTAATATATGGATTAAAGCATTGTTTATATTTTTCTTTGTGTCTCTTACGGACTACGTTAATTTTGAATTCAAAATTCAACAGCCTAATTGATTTACTCTTTGCTTTAAAGGTGTTTTTAGATCCACTTAATGCAGTTTTCTTGTCTTATTTCTAAGTAATGTATCGCATGTTTTAAATTGTTAATTTTGGTCCACATTTTTATAAGCAATTGTAAGTTTTTACATTTAAGTAAATTAGTTTTACACTTAAAAAACTAAGTTTACAAATTATTTAAAATTTTTTTTACTAATGTAAAAATGTTTGTGTTTTTTCTTTCTCTTCTTTTATTTTATCTTTTCTCTGTGGCATTTTCTTCTGAACAGTGTAATAAGGCCTATCCAATAACCCCCCACAAAATAGAATAAGGATATAGATGTAAGGACTAATGGTTCAAAGCCATTTTATTATTAACAAAACAAACAAACAAACAAAAAAAAAATGAAACATTTAACAAAAAGAACAAAAAAAAAAAAAACCAGAAAGTAAAATTGGAAAACATTTTAAACAAAAGGTAATTAATTGATACAATACTCGTATAATCTGTTTAAAAAATTATTTCTTTGTGGGCATAAACACACACATGTACATACATATACATACATATGTATGTACATTAGGGTAATAACTTTTTGCATTTTTTGCAAATATCAAATCTCCCCAGACAAAATCGTGTACGGCATGGACAAATATTAAGAACTGCGTTTTTAGTTTTTCACTATCGTTAAAAAACGTTACGCACCAAACGCGTTAAAGGTTTGAATCAAACAAAGTTAAAAAAAAAACTTTTTTTGATGCCTTAACGTCTGACCATCACATCTATATAATTAAGGCATGCTGATTTCAATAGTCAAGTCCGTTTTCGAGTCAATGGAATAGTTTTCTTCCAAATTTGCTTTTAATTTCCGCTATTTTTTTGCAGTTTTTTATATAAAAGAAATCTGTTTTCACATATTTTATTAAATTTTGTTTTCTAATAAAAATGATTTTGAACGGTTTAACAAGTCATTAATAAATTTTACGAAAGCCCACGACATTGGGTACCTACACCATCTACAATTCCAAATCAACAACGCAGTAATATTTGTGCGGAACGTGAAATAAAAATAGTACAAGATATATATCCGCTTTGCAAAATATCGCGTACTTTAAACCTAAAGTTTATATCTTACAATACCTACTTTTAATCATTTATTGTTATTATTTGTTGACATACTTACATATGTATAAACCATCTTTTAAAAAATTGTTATTAAAAAAAATTTTAAAAAAATATATTAAAGGCATTTTAGAAATCGCTGTCGGTGCGTAAGGTTTTTTTACCAAATTGAACTGAAATAGTTTTTTTTTATCATTAACACAATATTTGCCATTAGAAAACCCCTGGGGTGAATATTGTCCAAAAAAAGTTATCACCCTAATGTACATATTTATGTCTTCTAACTGTTTTTATAAAACTAAAAAAAAAAAATATTTCTTTAAATTAATTGAAAAAAGTGATCACTTTTACTGGGATTCGAACTCGGATTTTCAGACCATATAAAAAAAATTACCTCTGTTTTACATTTTAAATTTAATAAATTGTATGCTGTAATACAATACTATATACAGTGAAACTCAATATAACGAACATTTGCCAGGTCCCCTTAAGACAACTATAGCAAAGAAATTCATTCGAAAGCCTATATACATACAAAGAATTTGGAACAAAAAAAGTTATTTTTAAGCAAAAAGAAAAAGTCCCACTTTAAAAACAATGAAGACTATACGCGATTGAACAGAATAACAGCTGCACAATATTTTTCATGATGGCAAAATTGAGCGAACAATGGCGTTTAAATCTGAGAACTGCCACGGTGGAAAACATACTCGTACCTTTACTATTCATAGTAAAGGCTCTGAGAAGAGAAAATTGATTATAAACGGAAAATCAACTAACCCAAGGTGTTTTAAAAACCA
Organism: Metopia argyrocephala; assembly: GCA_963576795.1. Taxonomy (NCBI): domain Eukaryota; kingdom Metazoa; phylum Arthropoda; class Insecta; order Diptera; family Sarcophagidae; genus Metopia; species Metopia argyrocephala. Next base: position 166,127,399 of record OY756208.1, on the reverse strand, counting down.
GTGGACTATGCTCCAAAAAAAGCTTGGATGATCAGCGGTATAGGTTTGATTATTTGCAAAAATGTAACATTGACATTTAAAAACATATCTGGAGTCACAGAATTCTACATTCGATAGCTTAGCCTCTCAAAAAAAAAAAAAAAAAAAAAAAAAAAGTCCACAATAAATAAAAACTAAAAACCAATTACTTGGAAAACACAATGTATGAATGGTCAAAGACGTCGTATGAAATTCGGAGTACCTATGCTGTGGAAAGAACAAGAAAATCAGTTAGATGACTGCTACTTTTGTTGTATTAAATTATGTGGAATTAACCCAAAAAAAAAAAATTATTTATCCAGTCGTAGAATCAGCCAGAAGACCTCTGCCATATTCCAGGAAGTATCCGTTCCAAAATTATGTTCTATAAATGAACCCCTGTTTGAAGAAGTTCTTGAAAAAATAAGCAGCGATAGTGATTTTGAAAAAATACCGTCTACAAACCCCAAACCGTTTAAATAAGAGGAATTAAATGATATGGTAAAAGATCTTGAATTACCACAATAGTTTGCAGAGGTGTTGGCTTCTAGACTAAAAGAAAAAAACTTGTTGGCCTCACATACATAAGTGACATACTATCGTAAAAAAAGAGCAATGTAATCAGTATTAAGTCCTAGCTTAAAAAATATATACAGTTCCGTGGCACCAAAACTAGTGTGGACTTGTGTAATTAGTACATATTTTTATACCAAAAAAAAAAAAAAAATAAAATACTTTAGTTATATAGCATTTTCAGTTTAAATTAAACCTTTTTCAAAATAAATGAAACCTTTTTCAAAATGAACGCAACCTTTTTCAAATTAAACGAAACTCTTTTCAAAATAAATGAAACTTTATTTAAAATAAATGAAACTTTATTCAAATTCATTTAAACATTTTTTTAAATTAAATTAAACCAGTTATAGAATTTAATAGAAAACAAAAGAAAAAAAAAACATATTAAACATATTCATTTTTATATACTACTTGTTAAAATTAATGAAGAATTTGTCCACTGACCGCTTTAGGAATTAACATGATCATATCCATAACGTAGTTCGCACAATTATTTTGATTAATTTGTGCGACACTTTCCTCAATTATATATACACTTACTATGTTATGTTCTGTGGTAATGTCACTTTAATAATGATCGGGCGTGGAATTTTATCTTAGAAAATGTTTTCTCTATCGGGTTCAACATAGGAGAATAAGGTGGTAAAAATTTAAGCGTACAGTCACTATTATCCACAATATTTCGAATTTCCAGGGTGTTATGGATTCTGGCATTATCTATAATTAAAAATGATTGTTTTATTTTTTTTCTTTTGTTTTCTATTAAATTCTATAACTGGTTTAATTTAATTTGAGAAATGGTTAAATGAATTTAAATAAAGTTTCATTTAATTTGAAAAAGGTTGCGTTTATTTCGAAAAAGGTTTCATTTATTTTGAAAAAGGTTTAATTTAAACTGAAAATGCTATAATTATAATTTCTGTCGTGTTTCTTAAACTTTCGTTATACCAAGTTTTCAGTGATACATATCTATAACGAAACAATTGCTTTAACGAAGTATTTTTCAATCCCCCTCAGATTAGTTATATCGAAGTTTCACTGTATTGTAATATTTGGTAAAATTTTTGTAGAAAGAAAAATGTCAATAAAAGTATATAATTATTGAAAACTACAGGCTTCAGATTTTGAAACCTTTAGTATTTTATTTGTAAAGTTTTATAAAAACAGGCGAAATTTTTTAATGCAATAAAAAATTATTAAAAGGTTTTTATTTAAAAAATTTTTTTTTCAAAATTTTTTATTTTCTATATTACAGAATTAAAAATTTTATTCATATGTGCACTCACAACAAAAATCACTGGTCTTATTAAAAAAAAAGGAGTTTTGAAAATATTATTCAACCACAAATACAGAAAAGAAAACAAACAAAAGTGTTCAAATTGACATTTTCTAGCAGAAAAAAGTTACAAAATTGAAGCAGAATGAATTGTATTAGAAATACTACAACTACATCCAACAGCAACAACAACAATAATAACAATGGTAAAATAAATTGTTATTAAAATATTTATTTTTACAGCTTTTAAGGCTTTTTTCCCTCAAACCTTCGTCATTATTTATAAATTAAAACTGAATAAAAGATATAAGAATTTGTCCTGAGATCGATGCTACGGAAACAACAAAAGCAAAACAATTGGATTTTTTTTTAATTTAGCTAATTGTCACCCTACATACCACTACAACAGCAATAAAAACAACGAGTGACGGAATTCTTAAAAAGAATATTGAAAAACAAAAAAAAAAAAATAATTCTTTTCTATTATTCTTAATGCCCTCCCTACTTTGACCTCAACATCATTAAAGTTAATTCAGATTAAATTTGTGTTCTTTATTTAAATTTTTTTTTTGATGTTTCAATATCAGGTTCATAATTTTATTTGGAAACAAGAAAAACAAGAAAACTGAAGAAAGGTAAATTTGTTTATATATAAATATACATATATACTATAATAAAAATAATCAAACTTTTCTTTTAAAATTAAAAAAAAAAAAAAATAAAGTGAAAAATTTCTATACAAAACTGGGTTATTTCTTTTACTGCTAACGGATATGTACTGTAAAACGCAATTGAGTGTTTTTTTTTTTAAAGGCAATAAAATCTTAGTTGTGTTATTTATTCTAAAGTTTTAAAGGGCGAAGAAGTTGTAATAAAGCAAATCACTAAACAATATTAAGAAATTGTCACATTTTAAACAGCAATTTGAAATTTTACTCGATTTCATTTTACAGCACATACTCGTATATTTTTGAGTTCATTTTTATACACACTCCACTTACATACATATATTATAAGTTTATTGTAATTTTATATAAAATAATCTAAAAGAACTGCTTTAATATTCAGGGGCATCATAGAACTCAATAATGTTGGAATTCGATTTGAAAACGACAAGAGAAATTTTAATTTGGTATCATGAAATTCAATACTATCCAATAATGGTATCAACTAAAATTAGTTATAATTTTAAGTTAAAATTGAAAACATGGACTTTTAAAATATTGTCTATAGTTGTTGTTGTTTTTTATTGTTTCCAAATCCAATTTCCACAATATGTATTGGAATCTATGACACCCTACATTATCTATTTATAAAAAGTTTATAAAACAAGCTTTCCTGAGGAAAATTCCTTTGTTAGGCTAGAGAGCATTTTGCAAGTATGTTATGCTCCGTTGTGCTTGCCACTAAAAATCGACTTGTGACTTTGACCGAAACTTTAGCTTTAACCGTTCTGAAGATATGCAAAAATCAGTATTTAGAGATAAATAGAAAAAAGTGGGCGTAAAAGTAGGCGTTGCAAATTTTTCTATCAATGAAAACTTTAGATGGATAAATACAAACCAGAGTGGGCAAACAAACAAAACATTTCGCAAACTTTACCACAAAGTCATAAACTTTTAAAATTTTTTTTTAAAGGTATTGTACGTGAGCAAAACCAAAACAAATACTTTTTAAATGAGAAAAATCGCAAACGAAACAATTCGCTTTTCGCTCTTCTGCTTGCTTTGTTATTCCTTTACATTCGTGTAATTTGCTCTTTTTTCTCTTTTTTTCTTTTTCTTCTCATTCATTTTGTGTTCTACCTACGCACATTTCAGTAGTGCTCAAAACAAAAACAATATACAAAACTAAGTGGGACAATCGCTCTCACTGTTTTTGTTTTGTTTTTGTTTTACTCCTTGTAAAGAACAAAACAAAATGAGATCAAACGTTTCGTTTTGTTTATTTTCCTACTCTGATACAAACATTTTTAAGAATAACTAGCTGTACCCGGTGTGCTTCGCTACCCCCTCGTTATATAATAAAATTAACGTCGGTGACGTGGTTCATAGTTATATGGCGACGTTAACAGTATTAAGAGCAATATACTACTAAATAAAAAAAAATCCGTTGGAAGGAACAAATTTGTACAGAGAACAAAAAGTTTAAAACTTTCAAATACAGTTAAGCGTGAAAGGGGCGTGGCGTAAGAAATGTTTATTTATACCTCGCCTGTAGTATAATGTGTATAAAATTTGAAGTAAATCTGTTAAAAACTATATGGGAGCAATTACATAATTTTAAAAAAGTGGGCGTAAAAGTGGGCGTGGTCGAAAAAAGTACCCTATTAATCATACCGGAGTCCCAGTTAAATGCTGTGAAAATTTCAGAAAGATCAGTCTAGAGGTTTGGTCTCCTATTAGGTACAAACAAACAAACAAATAAACAAACAAACAAATAAACAAACACACATTCAATTTTATATATTTAGATTAGTCAAATCGATGGAGCCGTTTTCTGATTTTAGGTAAATAAAAAAAAGTGGGCGGCGAAAAATTTTCGTTCCGTAAAAACCTTAGATCAGGACGATCATTAGAAAGAAAAAATCGTCAAAATTGGTCTAGCCGTTCTCATGTAATGACCTACAAACAACATTGATTTTTACGGACGAAGTTTGTAGAAATGGGGACGAAAATGTGAAGAATGTAGTACACGAATGTTTGTATCGGACATTTGACGTTTTTCTTTCCTACTTTTCGTAATTTTTACGTATTCTGTCTGCTTGTCTTTTTAGTTCTACATTGTTATAGTTTTACGCAAGACCAAAAGAGAATTGAAAAATGTATACCTTTCAATTTCTACATTGTAAATGCCGACTATGTATGTATTTAAAGAGAGGTAAGACAAAAACTAAAATTCAAACGTGCGATCAGTATAGTAGAACGTGTACTAGTGTAAGGATTCTGTTTCCACTAAAGATTTTGATATAAAGCGTGGGTGTTGTAATCCATCACCGATAATGAAAAATACGATGAAGGGTTAATGGGTTATTATAAGCTGCTTATGTAAATACGTGAATATACAGTTAGGGCTAAAAGTATTAGCACAATCAATATAAATACTGTATCTATGTACATATGTGCATATTAAACTAATTTAAAACGTTTAAATTGTATTTTAAAGTGCAAATTCAGTTTTATTTTAAAAATTATTTTATTTATGGGTCTATTTACGAAAACCGAGGTTAATTTAGTTTGCCACTTGCCAACAAAGTGCTACTGGTGGGCAACTGGAAACAAAAACAAATTTTGTTAAGCAACTGACATACGGCTGGCATTCCTAAATAACCCATTAATTAAAAAAATATCTCGGGGGGGTAGACAGTAGACAGTATACACTTACATTTATTTTTATACATTTGTTTCGCTACAATAGCAATTTTCTTCTTAGGCAAGTCATTAAAACGTTGCACAACATCTTTCATAAACTTTAAAGAAATATTCTGTACTTTTTATAAAAAAAAAATGTTACAAATCCCTCAAATATAAAAGTGTAGTGACTTACTTACAATATTATAAATAATAGCAATATTAAAAAACGAAATTCTATTTTTCCTGTTCACCACAGTCAGCCTACAATTAGTCGGCACAAAAACCTGTAGCGAATATTGGAAAAAACGAAAATATTTTTATTTAAAAACAAAAAATATATTTCACCATATAGGCAAATATACATATATGTATATTAAATGTATTTGCCTATAATAGCAATATTAGTAAACAAAAGTATTGTCTTCAGGGGTTGCTTAGAGATCTGTTTTATAAACCTTTTATTTCTCTTCTGAATAAAACCTTTAGTTTATAATTTTATTTTAATGTAAAATTCTGTAACAAAGTTAGTTTTTACTAAAAGCCTTCTATGTGACCTACTAAGGGACCGTAACTGTTATGACTTTTATCGAAAAAGTCAAGAAAAAAAAGTTATTTTTTAACTTTTATGTTTTAAGGCAAAAATTTAAAGTTAATTTTGTCCTTTATTATTTTACTCAATAAATTAAAGTTATTTTTTAACTTTTAATACTTTAAGGCAAAAATAAAAGTCTTGAATTAAGTATTGCATAGTAATACGGTAGTTTTATTGCCTTCAATTTATAGGTAATAATAATTTAATACATGACTTTTATTTTTGCCTTAAAATGTTCGAGGTTAAAAAATGACTTATTTTTTGAGTAAAATAATAAAAATCAAAAATAACTTTTAATTTTGCCTTAAAAAATAAAAGTCAAAATTAAAAGTTATTTTTCGACTTTTATCAAAAAAGTCACATATTTAAAAATCATAAAAAAATTTGCATGTACATCATGCATCATAATGATACCAACCCAAATTTTCTACCATCATTTTTTATGTGTGCTTTTTTGATGTAAAATTTTAAAAATAACTGTTATTTGCTGTCCCTGGACCTACTACATACCCAGCTAGCATTTGGAAGATTGTTTTTTCAAAAGTCACCATTAATTAATCATTCAGGAGTTTAAAATGTGAGTGTTTAGTCTGTACTTTTATTTTCTTTATCACATTTTTTTCGTTAAATCTGCATATAGGCGTTCAAATTTTGCTCTGCATTTTATTATCACATTTTGAGCTGGTAGATGATTAAATACTAAGGCCCATTATTACAACTTTCAGTTAGTTAAGGGTAAGATTTTATCAGACCGATAAATTGCTTTTTACAAGTTAACTTTAACCTAAAGGTAAAGCAAACTTCCCAATAAATTTATCGGTCTGTTTAGGTTAAAATTTATTTTTAATAACAAAAAGCGATTTATCTCAGGGACCGTAAATAATGATTATTGTTCGTTTTTTTAAATCAAAAAATCAATCACTTAGAACAGACATAAACAAAAATTTTTTGCACCATTATTGTTATTTTTTAACAATCTTTGCATATCCGTCATGATTTTTAAATTTTTGATTTTTGCAGTTTTCTTCAATGGTAATGATTATTTTTGAGTAATATTAATAAAAATCAGCCATAATCATTATTTTTGAGCAAAAGAAATAAAACTCAAAAATAATCATTATTTATGATTTTTATTTTTTTCGCTCAAAATTAAACTCACTTTTAATTTACGACTTTATATATGATGTATGAAAAAAATTAATTATATAATTTTTGTGCAAGAAAATGATATTTTATATAACAAAATGAACAAGAATTTCTTAATATTTTTTTTATTAGTTCTGACCAAATTTTTATATGTAAAAAACCTCAAAAAAAAGTCATAAATTTAAAGTGAGTTTTATTTTGAGCGAAAAAAATAAAAATCATAAATAATGATTATTTTTGAGTTTTATTTCTTTTGCTCAAATATAATGATTATGGCTGATTTTTATTAATATTACTCAAAAATAATCACTACCATTGAAGAAAATGTTTAAAACTCATAATATAATCATTATTGTGTAATTTTTATTATAAAACTCATAATGATTACGGTCCCTGATTTATCTCTCTGATGAAATCCTGCCTTTAACTAACGGCAAGTTGTAATAATGGGGTAAGTGTAATGATTCACAATTTTTATCTAAAAATAAATACTCAGTAAACATTGCGTGGTGTTTATCACTACCAGTTCTATGATTAAGGGTTTGAATCAATGGAGTCTGAATTTTTTACATGTACGAGTGTAATTAAAAAGAAAAATATAAATCTTGCAAAAAAAAAAAAAAAAATCAAAAACCTATAATAAGCGATAAAATAAAGCCATAAAATGATATTTTTTTAAAAAACCTAATGAATGATCACTAATGAAATTAAAAATTACTGTTTTTTAAAAAGAAAAATAAATCATAAAAGGCTCTCTGTTAGGGTACAATTTTCTTCCGACAAAAGTTTCATAGGATCAAAAAATAAACGTAAATTCATAAGATGCAGGCTGGGTATATATACGTATATAGTATATATGGGCAATTTCAAAAATTTTCGACATTTTGATATTTTTTTTTTCGAAATTTTTTTTTTGGATGACACGAATGACGCTTTGGTCACGTGAAGGGTGATATTTTAGCATACCAAAACAGTTCGCGTTAATCATTTATTGCAAACGGCGCGAAAGTTATGGAGGTTTTAAGTTAAAATCTTTTTAAAAAAAATTTAAAGTTAAATTTCTTGGTTTATTTTAATAAATGTTGTACGGATGCATGAAACTCATTTCAAATTCATCAATGCAGTCCAATGCATCAATGCACTGATAAAATACATAAAAAATATCAATTATAATAAAAAATCCCTAACATTAAAAAACGCGAATTTTTGCAAAAATATGAATGTATCACCGATTGTTATAATATGTGTTTATATAACGCATAATTAATTTATAGAAAAACAATGTTTTAACTTGCAAATTTAAAAAATAAAAAAAATTATATAAGAATTATTTTTGAGGTTAGAATTTGTTTTTTTGATCTGTAAAATTTAAAATCATGAAAATTTTTTAATGCCTATTCGGTTTTCTTATCAAACTTAAAAAAACCTTACGTTTGATGTTAATCGCGGCGGAATCTATACATAACTGCAGATGTCACAAAGCAAAATGTGTTTGAAGAAAAATGCCGCTATACCCGCTAAATATGGACCGAATTCAACCGTATTTATATATGATCTTTAGTTCACCTCCGCACTTTATTTCCAATACTTTAAGTTCATTTTAAACCACTGATTAACTAAAAAAACGCGAAACAAATTCATGAAATTTCGCAAAATTTTTATTTTCTTTATAAAATTTTTGCGTTTCAAAATATTTTAACGCCTTCTTGACGTTGAGGTGCCATTTACTAAGAAGTTTAGATCACGCAATACATAAACCAGTTTTAAATAAGATTGCAAATGTCAGGCGCGAAAAACTGTAATTTTTGAAAAATTTACGCCAATTCTATAAAAGTTTGAGGTCATAGTTCTCAGCAACTAGCAGCCTGACATCGACGTGATATGGCGCAAATTTTAGCAAATTACACCATCTAATAAATACTGTTGACGAAATGCAATTTTCTTGAACGGCGCAAAAACGCTATAGAAAAAACTGCGAAAATTAAAAAATCGGAAAATTTTGGTTTCAAAAATGAACCGCTGTACAACTTTTTCCGAAATAGTAGTATGGGCATAACTTTTATAATGTAAATATCTACAAAGTCTAGTGACTTTATTTTATATCAGTGAGCATCGGAAGTTTGAAACTAAAAGTAGGAAAGTGATGAAATATGAAAAAACTCTTGTAAATTTCAAGCCTGTTTTTGAGTTTTTCGATATTTGAGTGCCCATAACTTTTAAAAATAAAGAACTGATGGTCTGAAATTTTGAATTTCTCAGTTTTCTAGTGTGTCCTACCATTCCCTTTTGACCGTTTTGGTCAATTCGAAAAACTGAAGAAATAATAAGCATCTGAACTCAGTTTCATCAAATGTTGAAAATTTTTGAAATTGCCCATATATACATACATATACATACTATGTATGTACCCAGCAGATAATTTTTAAGATTTGGAAGCAATAAATAAAATGCTATGCAATAATGGAAGCATTATATTGTTTTTTATACATTCAACCTTCTAAATATGTTACAGGTTATTCGTTTATTTTTGATTTTTTGTACTATTTGCTTACTGGTTGCAATAAATTTGCCTTTCTATTGCATTTTAGCCGCTCATTTTATATAAAAATCATGCCTTGATTGTTTACCATTTTTCCCTTACAAAATAACTTACTGGTATGCACTTGTTTCTGCTGGGTATACGCATTTTTCTTTAAACTTTTTTTTTTTGAAGAATTTTTCTTACAATTAATTTATTTAATGTATGACAACCCTTAAGAATGTTTAGCTTACATTTTTTTTGTTTTAATATTTAGATTTTTCGTAGGCACTTTAAAATTTAACGATCTTAAAAATTAAGAAAAAAAAAACTTGTAGCAATTCAATTATTATGTTTTTACTTAAAAAAATTATTGACTAAAGGTTATTATTAAATTTGCTTTTTTTTAAGTAGTTTTTATTTTATTATAAATATTTGGCTAATTTATATGTATATACAGACATTGTATATAAAATTTAAAACCACTTTTAGGTTTATATATCAAAAATAATATATATTTTATTTCAAATACATAAAACGAACTTTTTATTATTTTCCTATACAAACAGATCATCTTTAATTCCAAAAGTTAATTGCATAAATTTAATTTCTATTTTAAATAAAAAACTTTAAAAAAATGTTTAGAAAAAAGTGTAAAATTTCTACAGTTTCAAATTATTCAATAAAGATGATCGACAAAAAAAAAATATTGACTGGTTTCAAATATAAAACCAGTTCAATTCGTATAATTTGGCATTTTTATTTTAGAATGAAAATTAAGAAAAATAGGTGGGTATAAACATTTTAAAGAAGTTTTTTTTTATATATACATATATTTAAGACCAATACTCAGGAGTAAACCATTACTAAATGCAGTGCATTGTATTGGAATGTTGAATACATAGATACATAGATGTTAAGCGCCTTATGTCAGTGGGACAAATTGTTGTCAGTTTGATCACCTTTACATGATCAACAGCAATTGCCCCATGTGGATGTTGAATGTGAGTGGTGAGCATCTTTTTTAGGTAGGTTAGTTATTATCTTCCCATAAGATGGCGCTGTACTCCTGATCATTCGTTTTCTTGGTGGAATAGGCTGGAAATGCCAGGAAGCGGTTTCGTGAAGATGGATTTCTTGGTGGTGGGGGGGGGGGGGAACCTCTTATTTTTTTGTTAATTATAATTTTTGGAAAAACCGCAAATTAATTTTTATTTTTCTCCTTCGCTGGGATTTGAACCTCGGTCCTTTGAGTTTCTGTGCACGCGCTCAACCACTATGCCACGACCCGATTTGGTTTTTGAAATCGAACGATACACGGTTTTTAAAAAAGAAGTCTACTTAGATTTAAACCAGGGACCGTAAATAATGATTATTGTTCATTTTTTTAAATAAAAAAATCAATCACTTAGAACAGACATAAATAAAAATTTTTTGCACCATTATTATTACTTTTTAACAATCTTTGCATATCCGTCATGATTTTTAAATTTTTGATTTTTAAAGTTTTCTTCAATGGTAATGATTATTTTTGAGTAATATTAATAAAAATCAGCCATAATCATTATTTTTGAGCAAAAGAAATAAAACTCAAAAATAATCATTATTTATGATTTTTATTTTTTTCGTTCAAAATAAAACTCACTTTTAATTTACTTTATATATGATGTATGAAAAAAAATAATTTTTGTGCAAAAAAATGATATTTTATATAACAAAATGAACAAGCATGTCTTAATATTTTTTCTTTTATTAGTTCTGACCAAATTTTTATATGTAAAAAACCTCAAAAAAAGTCATAAATTGAAAGTGAGTTTTATTTTGAGCGAAAAAAATAAAAATCATAAATAATGATTATTTTTGAGTTTTATTTCTTTTGCTCAAAAATAATGATTATGGCTGATTTTTATTAATATTGCTCAAAAATAATCATTACCATTGAAGAAAATCTTTAAAACTCACAATACAATCATTATTGTGTAATTTTTATTATAAAACTCATAATGATTACGGTCCCTGATTTAAACCCGATAAAAATTTTCTTGATTACAAAAATTTGCTTAAAAGAATTTTTAATTTAATTTTTTCAATTATACTTGAGATCAGAAGTCAGTTTTTTTAGCCGAGAGTTTGCTATCCAGATACTGACGAAGGTGACTATCTATTACCCTTTCCAGAACCTTAAGAACAAAGGAGGTAAGACTAATTGGCCTAAAATCATTAGCCATTACGTGCCCTCTTCTACCCACCTTGAGAATGAAGACCACCTTGGTCCTCCTCCAACTACTAGGCACGTAGATAAGGGTCAAGCAAGCCGAGAAAATCATTTGCAGAATAGAGATCACAGATCCCTGCGTCTTCTGCAACATTATCGGCATTATACCATCCAAGCCCGGTGACTTGAAAGGAGAGAAGCTGTTGATAGCCCAGGAAATCTTTTTCGGCGAAAGAACGGATTCCTGAGAAGTAACACACATCTTCCCCTGCCCTACCGGCTCATCAACCCCACAGGTATTCTCCATTGACGACTCCGCCCACGTCCTGTCAGCTCTCCTAATTAGAGTCTTGCAGGAGTGGTCCTTAGATAGGATCTTGCCGAGTCTCGCAGAGTTTTCAATGGATTCGCAATACTTCCTCCAGGTATCACGTTTCGCAACTCTGATGGCTTTCTTGTATTCCTTCAAGCACTCCTTATATGCCTGAAAGTCCCTAGCCGAATAGCAAGCATTGAAGACCGCTCTGACCCTCTTTCTCAATACGGAAAAGTCCTTACTTTACCAAGGAGGATAGGTCTTCTTACAGAAAGTAATAGGACAAGACACCCCGAAGGCCGAGTCTCGCAGAGTTTTTAATGGATTCGCAATACTTCCTCCAGGTATCACGTTTCGCAACTCTGATGGCTTTCTTGTATTCCTTCAAGCACTCCTTATATGCCTGAAAGTCCCTAGCCGAATAGCAAGCATTGAAGACCGCTCTGACCCTCTTTCTCAATACGGAAAAGTCCTTACTTTACCAAGGAGGATAGGTCTTCTTACAGAAAGTAATAGGACATGACACCCCGAAGGCCGACTGATAGGACTTTTCAAGGACTTCGACCTCTCTGTCCAAATCACATGCGGAAGAAATATGAGATACTAGCCCATCCACTTTCCCATTGAAAACCCTATTAAACAGATCCCATTCCGTATTACCCGGATCTCTTCGGGGTGAGGGGGAATTCTGTCTGGACTCAATTTGGTACCAGATCATCCTGTGATCCGAAAAAGAGTCACTACAAGAGACCCTCCAGTTTTCAACGTTAAAGCAACGGGTCGAGAGATTAATATCAAGGACCTCCTCCCAAACATTTGACGCTACCGATCCAGGGAAGACAAAGGTGGGGATGTTGCTCCTGTTGCAAATAGATAAATCATGGCTAATAAAATCGAAGAGACTCACCTCGTTCGTTAATATCGCTGCTGCATCGCAGCCGAAAAGTATGTTCTCTTTTTCGGGTAAAAGAGACTCCGTCAGTCGCTGCACTGTCGTGAGCCATATAAGCGGAGACCAAGAAAAAGCAACGGCTTCCTGATGGTTCCACTCTAACAACCGCTACATTGGGAGAGCTGAAATTAGACAAGAAGGCATTAGTAGTTCTTTTATCAAGAACATAGGCCCTAGGCCTATCTGCATGTTGAACGTAAAACAGGTTAAAGGATCCATCTTGCAGACCCATAATTTTAGACTGTTAGATCCATAGCTCCTGAATTAGGCAGATATCGATGTCTTTCTCACGGAAGACGACACGGAGGTTATCACTGGCTAATTTGGTGTGCCTTAAATTAGCTTGAGCCACCTTCGTCATCGTCGGAGTAAACTAAGTGCAAACTTACCTTGGATTGCCCAAGGGACTACAAGTTTCCGTCCTTCCCAGACAGACGGAGAGCGTTCCCAGTACACTCTTTTTTTGTAATCTGTTCATCTATATATCTTCTACGAGTATGCACGGAAGGGGTGGTCTACCCCGGCATAGCGGGGTAAGGCACTTAATACAACCGACCTTGCCCGGGCGTCGGGGGGACCTTTAGGGACCTATAGACACTACCAGCTCTCGGCACAGGTGCCGCAACACCTTAGCTTAGTCTTAGTCTGACATCTCACTGATGCTCTCAAGCCCTTCCACTATTTGTTGCTACTTTTAAAGTTGCAAAGAGTGGCTTAAAATTATCTTGCTTTAAAACTTTAATTGTAAGACTTTCCATTCTTACCAATTTTTATTAAAGATGACTTCAAAAATTTATGATGATGTCAGCTAATCACGTTTATGAAACTCAACTAGTATGTTGGCCATTATAGATGGTTTCACACTCCTGGCAAGTTGCTCGATGGTAGTATGTATTGCACACATAATCTGCCTTTGTCATTTTTGGTAGTTTTAAATGAAATATTCTCACTTTTTTCAAGTAAAGAAAATATCTGCACCGCGTGCCATAAAAATAAATGCGATCAACATTTTACCTGTGAAACCTTTAAATTTGTCACCGCTTAATACGTTTTATTTTGTCTTCCACAGAAGAGCGGTCAATTTACAAACCTCGCTTCAACCGTAAATATACTTTGTCTTAATCCCGTTGTAAATACAACCTGAAAATATAAAACAAAAGACAATTCGTTTTAATCCATATCATAAAATATAAGCAAGAAAACAATAAAATCTTTCTGCTGTATAAAACAAGAAAAAGGACTTTTATGATGAATGTACGCACGCATTAGTAAAGAAGGATATTGCAAGGTTTTAGGTTGTCAAAATTAAAATTCAATATAAATATTTTGTCTTTTACGCGGAATAATTTTTTTTTTTAGAATTGAAATTTTGGAAAGCGGTCAGTAGGAAAATTTCACAATTTAAATCCATCAAACAGAAACTCCACTCAAGGACAGCCATATTCTGGATTGAAGTCGTCGCACCCGAAATCGTCTTTATCGAAATTATTATATTTTGATACGATTCGGTACCTGCCTTTTCAGCCTAATCTCCAAACGGCTTGAATTATGATCAAATGAATATTAAAAACAAATTTTGAGGATTATAGATTTACAAAGTGTTTACGACCGAATTATATCTCAAGTTACTACCTTTTAACATTAATTTTAAAAGACAATATAGGTTTTTAGGTTGGATTGAAAAATGTAAAGACCTAATTATGTCTTTAAGGACTGAAACAACCTTATGTCTCATTTCCTACAAGGTTTTTCCATCGTTTTTAAAATAACACTGTTTAACACTCGCTTATACCACGAAAATAATGTTTCTTTGTTGTTTTTTGTTTAAAATCTTAATACTTCAAAATGGTTTGAAACCTTTCAACACCTTTCAAGCAGTGTTGCCAAAAGTTCAAATTTTGCTCTTTTAAACAGACGATTTGAAGATTTAAAAATTTTTGCTCCAGATTTCGACTAGATATTGATCTAGCTATTTTAGATAAGAAAAAAATTACAACTGAATAAAAATAAAACACAACGACAAAAATTAATTTGTTTAAAACTACTTATATCTAATATATAAAAATTAATGTACATTTTGATGTCACCACTAACCACGGAAATGGATGGATTGAATTTAGCCAAAATTCCAGTGTACGTTAGGGATATTCTATAGATTGTTTATGTGAAGCTTACGCGAAGTCAGCCTATTAGTTCCGGAAATGTGGCACTTACATCTTTTCATATATATTTCCATCCAAATTTAATGCAAAATTTTTTCATATTATGCTTACCTTATAGCTTGAGAGCTGTTAAATCTAAATTTTCTAAATTTGATCTGAACGACTTCATTGTCAAGGAAAATCGTCAATCATCATGCATGTTAAATATTAATTTCTTTATATCTTGAGAAGTTTGGTGTAATTGATTTCGTAGTCATTAAAAATCACCAGTCGAAAAATGTATACAAACGGTAGCGAAGCACGCCAGGTTTAGGCTAGTAAAATATAAACACTACCATTTTGAATTTGAAAAATTTTATCTCAGACTCAAAATCAACAACTTCAATGGCTCCCGTTTAACGATTTTCTTCAACATCTGCACAACACAATATGTCAAAAAGTCTTGTCACTCAAATTTTATGTCACAAAAAAATGTCACAACACATTACTCTTCATATCGTCGCAAGAATTAAAGAACGCTGTAACTGACAAAACATTTAATGTTCACAAGAGTCAAAAAACCTGTATGAAAGTAGAATAAAGACACTGGTATTTTTCAAAACGCAGACGGCTTAAGTGAATTTATTTTCATCATAGAAATCTGGGACCGGGACCAATCGACGCGTATTTTTTTTTTTTTTTGATAAAAATGATGCAAGATTTTTTACAGTTACTAACTGTGTTCTTTAATTCTTTAATTTTTCTTTTTATATTTCGCGAATTTTACTGAGTATTCTCTTGTTTGGCCGTAGACCAATCCGAATTGCAAATCCAGGAAATCTGTCCAGGCGCTCTTGAGTTATTAGCGAAGTAACTAACCTCATTATCTTTTATACATATATCTGTGGCATTTTGACAAAACATCTTAAGTCAAATTTAAAAAGTTGAAAAAAATGTTGGTAATGATACGAAGTTTTAATTAAAAAAACATTTTTGTGTACCTTTTTGAAATTTTGTATTATAGAAGAAATTTTTTTTTAATTTTGGATTATTTTATTTTTTAATAAAAATGATTTTTTCCCCGAGCTTTTTTTCTTGAACTTTTTTGCTATCTTATCTGTTTTGTCAAAATGCCACAGATATGTACAATATGAACTCGTATATAGACGATTGTAGTCGGAATGTGTGCGATATGCATTTTGTAGGCGAACTAATGTCACAAACAATGACATGGAAATGAAGATTTACCGATTTTGGAAAATCTTTTTTTTTTGTAAATATAACACAATTTGTGGTATTTATTCTCAAAAATTCTGGCAACACTGCACTCAAGGTTAACTGCTATGGTTTTAACAATAGCTGTGTTCTGTCACGAAAATACAAAAACCTTTTAATTTATGATCACTATGTTAAGTAAATATTGGCCGTTTTCTTATTAACACTAAAATTTTTTCCAAGAAAATTCCCAGTGACCAGCTGAGTTCCGTCAAGTTTTAGTCTGAGAATGTAAACTTAGTCTCTACTAAGGAAAACATTTTTTTCTTTTCTTTTAGCTTACAATGTATGTATGTTTTAAATCCTTTTTGTTTTATGGCCGTTTATTTAAAATACTCGTATATAAATATTTTTATAGTAGGGATCTATGGTGTTATTAAATTAGGAACGGATGTATCGTTGTATTGTTTGGGTTGTTTTATTGGAAACAAAAAGAAAACCCAAAATTTCTAAATGTATTTTCAAGTAAACAGGTCAATAGACTTATAACACTTAAACTATATTTGAAAATTCTTAAATTCTTAACTCTGTTGGCTTACTAAGACTATAGCTCCGGGTTCAAACCTCAGCTCTGACATCTTAAAAAGAAGAAGTATGAAAAACTATTTCTTTCAGCGACTACTTCTTAGCAGTGTTCGGGCAAAAGCTCTGAGAGTAATTGATTGCCATTAAAAAGCTTCTCAAGTCTGTCCTTCGGAGTCGACTTTTAATTGTAGGTCCCGGTACTTATGGATGAAAATTGACATACACAACATGAGTTCTGTGGGAAGCTAGGTCGTAACTCTGAAACAGGGTGGTAATGGCCAATTATGTACATATGTATAGAAATTCTTAAAATGTTTAACTTTTTTTGTTTAAAAGCGTTACGCGAAATTTTAAAAGCCAACTTTTTGGTGTAGATTTTAAAGTGCTATACAATCAATTCGCTGTCAAAATGATACTCTAATTATACACATATCGTCGTGCAGGAGTTTAAGTGGTCTATACGCCATTTTTTAAATCTCGAGTTAATGATGCTAATTTCAGCTATTTATCTCCGAAACTTGACGAGATATCCTTAAACGGATTACAGATTTGAAAACCTAAAGTGACATCATTAACTCGAGATATATAAAAAATATGAAATGGCGGATAGAGCACTTAAGCTCCCGCACGACGATATGTACGCATAATATTGAGATACTAAAACATAAAGGAAAATTAAATTCCTCTAGAGGAGGGAAACAAAATCAGTTTATCGACACTATTAAGGAAATTTATAATTCTAAAAGAAGTTACAGTTATACATTGAATAACCTTATAATATATTCTAGATTTTCTCGAATTTATGCCTCTCCTATTTAAGAGTAAATAATAATCTAATGCGCGCGCCATCATCCAAACATCTTTGCTGTTAATACCCCGTCAATTTTTTTTTTTTTTTTTTTTTTGGCGAGAGGGGAAATGCATTTACTCACTTAGGTGGTTTTTGCCACCCGTCGTGCCGGACTCCACGCAATTATTGCGTGCCTACCGGCTCAAACCCCTCTCTATATCACCAGGCTCCATCCTGCGACCGTCAAATTATGACATTACTTCAGGATGGACCCTTATATTCCGGTCCATTTGGACCCTACGGTGCCACCGACCTTGCAAGGTCTCTCTCCTTCCGACGAAGGATCCCCCTCGCAAAAAAGGCGATCCTTCTCCATGCAAATACCCCGTCTATACGAGCCGTAGATTTGGTATATCATTAAAAAATGTTTGGTGAATCATCGACTAGGCTCGTGTAGACTCTCTAAATCAATGTCATGTTCTTTCTCGACCATCGTTGGTGAAACAATTGTTCGAAGAACTATGTGCAACCATCAACTATCGTTTTTAGTTTGACGCCATCTTTTTTACATTCTCAACCGCAGAAATAAACTAAATGCACTTGATGAAAAATTATAAATTATGATTTGGTAAACCACCACCACCTACACAAATTAGAACAAAATATTGACATTTGCGCTGCCGATGTTTTGTTAATGATATACCAAATCTATGGCTCGTATAGACGGGGTGCAAAGAACCTCTAACATGATTTAGGAATGCACAACTGTAGCATCCCTTTCTGATTGATGGAGGGCGCAATACAATTTGTCAAAATCAATTTAATATATCGTCGGAAGAATTAAAGAACGCTGTAACTGACAAAAAATCTAAAATACGTTTTTTGCATCACTTTTATCAGAAAAAAAAATTTTAAAATCGATTGGTCCCGGTCCCAGATTTTTATGATGAAAAGAAATTCACTTACCCCGTCTGCGTTTTGAAAAATACCAGTGTCTTTATTCTACTTTCATACTACTTTCTACTTTTTTCCACTAATCGATGAAGAATAAAAACGCGTAGAACAAAAAAGCGCGAATACGACCTTTGCCATGAATTAAAAACTAAACAGACTAAACCATCTTTGATTCAACTGTTGACAAATTCAGACTTCCGCGTTATAAAAACGAGCTTTTGATCTGTCCTATGAACCAAATATTGTACTTTTTCGGAAAGGGGAGAAAAAATAAAAATACACGTGTATCGGCGATTTTCATGTTCACGTCAGAATTTTTTTTTAAGCATAACGTATAAAGCTCGTAAAAAATAGATTTTTATCAATTCTTAGATTTTCCTGAATTTTATTTTTTTAATGGTTATCGGTTTTTTTGTAACGGTTTCAGTTCGTTAAAAAACCGATTTTTTTTATTAATTTTGTTATATTAAAATTAAAATTTGTTCCATTAAAAATTTCAATGCTTTTAAAGAAACTTAGGCCTTTTATTTTTGCGTTTGTAAGCATTTGTATCAGCATCGCGACAAATACATAGACCAACAGTATTCGCCAAGAATATGCGTAATGTCTTGTCCTTTAAAGCGCTTTTTAATAGCCTCAATGTTCTGATAGAGCCTTTCGCCATGCTCATCACTACAAGCTCCTAAATCATCAGGGAAAAAATCTAAATGATTGTGAAAGAAATGGATTTTTAGCGACATTAATATGCCCATTTCGCTATATGCCGAAATAATTTCTGCAAGAATATTTTTATAATTGGCAGCTCGTTTGTTGCCAAAAAACTTCTCAATAACGGCAACTGTACCTTTCCATGCACGTTTTTTTAATGTTTATTTATTTAAATTATTACATATAGTATTCGAACTTAAAATAAACAAAAGTATTAAATAACAAAATCAAAAATACGCTATCCCCGTTTGGGCTCTCAAGCATATATAATATTTAAAGATTTCAATACAATATTATAAGGTTTGTTTTAAAGTCTATTAAGTATAGATCAGTATAAGTATTTTTGTAATGAAAAAATTAATGTAAAAAAAACATTACCTATTGATAGAAAGGATAAAAACACAATGTCAAAGAGTAAAAGAGTGCGAAAAGCTTAGCTTATCTTACAAGCCACCAATATTTTCGATGTTCCAAAACAGGATACACCTTACTATTTGAGATATGCATGCTGCTATCAAATCTTTTATTATCGGTCGTTATGCGATTGCTAGATATGGTCTTGTTAGTAGCTCTGCGGTGAATATGATAGAACACCGGCATGCCCCTTTCATTTTGGATGAATCCATGTTCTCTCCATGCACGTTGTTCGATAGCATTCAATTTTGATGAAAATTCATAACTTTCAACTGTTTTTTATCTGCGGACCATTGAAAACACCTTAAATCATACACATCATTTTCTGAAACGAATTAATAATTCGTAATATTTTTCAAATTTTTACTTTTACAAAGAAAACAAAAGTTATTTCGAGTCGGGCACTGCATTTTTTCGCAGATGAAATATATAGAAATACGATGGATGGATCGAAAAACAAATTTTTTTTTGAACGCTTTAGTAGTTTAAAAATTTGGAGTCCCCTCAAGTTATGCTGAAAACAGTGGAAAAAATCTGAGAATTGCTAAAAATCTATTTTTTTTAAAATTTCACGTGATACAGACATTTCTACAAGTCTTCATGCAAAAATTCAACTCGATTGGATCATGGAAAAGAGGTTAAAAATTGATCCAAAGCCTTTCACGCAGGCAGACAGACGGATACTACGAGCTTTATACTTTATACATAAAAAAAAAATTCTGACGTGTACATGAAAATCGCCGATACACGTGTATTTTTATTTTTTCTCCCCTTTCAGAAAAAGTATATTTTGTTCATAGAATAGAATGTGTGTAACGCGGTGTTATTATTAATAGCTATCCATGAGAAGATATGTAAATTGATCGCATTTCAGTAGACGTCAGAGTACTGAGACGGATAAATATAACGAGTGTACACTTAATAGACTACCACCGCTTACACAACTCGACTTATCCAAAGAGCGCTTGATTGCAGTTGCAACATATTACTCAGTGCTTGAAAAACTATTTAAAAAAAATTTTTTTTTCTAAATAACAATAATAAAAATTTTTAAAATTAATCAACATTAAGGCGAAGGACGTTCTAGCTAAGGTAAAGAATGCTGTCTCCGGTATAACAAACATTGTAATCTCTTTATAAAAATTAGTATTTAAAAACGGACAAAGAGTATAAGAATAATAATTCTAAGAAAATTCAGGTGCATGTGTATTTATTTCAGAATTTTGTCATTAAATAAAAGTACCTACTAAATGGAAAATTTTAGTATAAATACTGTAGGAAGTTTTAAGATACTGTTAGTGGTTTAAAAGCCACTCTCAGTGTTAAGTTGCGTTCGAATATTATATAAAAAAGAAGTAAACACTACTGTACGAAAACCTATTATTTCAAAGCTAATAATCTGAATATTATTTCAGATGTTTTTTTTTTGTTTTTGCATAAAATTTTTACCCACTGTGATTGTATCTTTCGGATAAGTTTTGTGAGTTTGTTGTGTGAATAAATTTTATTTTATTTTTTTTTTTGGTTTAAAAATGAGTTTTAAATTATACGACAAAATTCGCCTAGATACATCAGTGATGCTGTATTTAAACATCACTGGGTGAAGTTTGTCTTATAATAATACAAAAATAAAGCACAGTATTTAACTAAGTGAGTGTCGATGAAATATTTGTAAAACTTTGCGGGTTTTGTGATCCAGAAAGTGAACAATAAAAAAAAGGCAAAGAAAAGTGATATAGAACAGTGATGTAGAACTGTAAGAGAATTTTAAGCAAAAAAACCAACATAAAATTCGGTGTAAAATTTGCTATCTTTGTTGATGATATTTTAAACCACTGTTGGTAAAAGAAATTCTTAAATTGTACTAAAAAGCTATACTTTGTGGATACAAATTATACTAATTTTTTTTTTTTAAATTTATATTTTGTTATATGAAAAATATTATTTAAAGAAAAAAAGTTAGTGTTGTTACATAAAAGCTATAAAAAATGAAATTCAAAGTATTTACAAGTTTAAAATTAAATTTTAAATTTAGTATTACAGTTTTGAAAACAGATCATTAAAAAAAAGCTAATAAACTAAACAAGGTAAAAGAAGATTTCACGATTTCACTTATAACGAAAACTTCATATGCGTTTATGAGTATATAAATTTTAATAAATACGAACAAATTGACAAAGACTATTAATCTTTTTGTAGTGAAACAGACTAGAATCTCTGGTGGGGATCGAGTCGACGACCCTCGCCCTACTACCAACTATACTACTAGGTCAGCCTTCTAAACACAAAAATTAATTTTTTTCCTTTAAAAAACTAACAGAATTATTTATAATAAAAAAATTAGCAGGTCGTTGAACACAGTAGCTAAGTTTGTCATTTCTATACGTAGAAATTCTTACTCAAACGTACAAAGTATGTAATTTTTTGGATTCTCTGACTAGTTATCAAATAGAAGGTATGGCGAGTTTTGATAATATCAGTCTCTAGTGGATGATAAACTTGCCAGTTTTTTTGTTCCATATGCTAACGAATTGCTAACTTTTCATTCTACTTACGGCCGTAATATTTTAGTACTTCGACGTCGGCAAAATATTTGCATTTTTATTAATTCTATTTAGTAGATCACCCTAAGAATCTTTTGTGTTTTACTTTGCTAAAAAATGATGTGCCGTATGTTTACCCCCCACTCAATCAGTACTAAGCCAATCGCAGAATATGCCCGTTTAACCATAATTGTCCAGCAGTACCATACAGTTCAATTGTTTCTCATATAAAATGAATGAAGTTGATTGAATCTCCGATCGCTACTGGATCCAGTTGAATATCTGTAAGGTAGTTTTAGTCAGTGACACATATTTCCACAGAATGTGTTCTGTGATCTCATCTTCTTCAAAACAGAACTTGCATACTATCTCATTCAGGAGACGTAATTTGGAAAGATAACAGCTAACGTACTGAAGACGTTCGCCACTCACATTCAACATCCACTGACAGCAATTGTCTCATCAAAAAAAAAAAAAAAATCTATAAAGATGATATCTGAGGTAGGAGTTTCTTGATAGGAAATCCACTATCTTACTTAAACTCGATCTTCGTAGTCTATTATTAAACTCTTGTTCGTACTAAAAAGCCTTCACCAACCGTTTGGCCTTGACATATTTTTAAAGTGTTCACCCAACGCGCGTTTTTAAGAGAGTGTTTTTAGTAATCCACAATAGGGTTTTGTGGTATACACAACTGAATATGGAGAGTTACACGTTCATGTTTTAAAACATATTTCCTATTGCTAAAAATGTGACTGTAGTTGTTAGCAGCATGTGTTTAAAAAAAAAAAAATAATGTGTATCTGCTTTGCCGTTTTGGTCTGATCGAACCAAAATTGGTATTTTTTTCTCTGTTGAAAAACAATTTGGTAGTTTGGTTGGTTTGTTTCAATTTTCTTACATGTTTGGTGGATTTTTTTGTTTAAAACACTATACAAAATTGTAGAAGACTGTAAACAGTAATTTTTAATAATGTTAAAACTGTTTTAATAAAATCTATAGATTTATCAACTTTGTCTACATTCTCAATCACGTTTGTTTATTGTTTTAAGAAATCTTCAGAACATATAATGATATCATTGGTTCAAGTCAAGATAAAGTGGCTCATTAAAAGGAAAAAACAAAATTGTGGTCCAATAATAGCAAAGAATACCTTGCAAGCTCTCAACTTTGATAATGATTTTTAGTGGCTAAAATTGAACTCAAGTTTTATTTTCATGACATTTAAGCAGTTGTTACAGATGCGAATTTTCTTGATATTCAATTATGTCCACAGAAATTAATTTAAATTGAATTAAGATTTAATATTTATTACATTCTATTAATAAGTAAATTTTTTTTTAAACCATATATATCATTTGTGTATGATATATGTATATATATATTATTTCATCACCCAAGTAGATACAAACAATCTAAAGTTTTTGTTTTTAAAAATATACATTTAGGGGGAAATAAATTTAGGTGGTTCAATGAATTTCATTCACTTAAAAAAATGATGTTACGTGTACTTTAACAACATCCATCTAAAACCCAAAAGTAACTTTGAAGACGAAAGATACAGATGTTGAAATAAAAAATACAATTTACACAATCAAAAGATAATTTTCACATTTTTAGCACTGAATTTTGGTAGGCTACGAACTTTGTTGGTAGATATTTTCCACATTTTTGGTAGAAATA
Source organism: Metopia argyrocephala (assembly GCA_963576795.1). NCBI lineage: Eukaryota > Metazoa > Arthropoda > Insecta > Diptera > Sarcophagidae > Metopia > Metopia argyrocephala. The sequence continues at coordinate 166,103,404 of OY756208.1, read as the reverse complement.
AAATTTAAAAAATTAAGCAAGTTGTTCCAAAATCATAACATTTTAAGTATTTTTTTTTTATAAATTCTGTCTGCTAGACAGCTAGTGAATAAATTAATAAAAAAAAATAATAATAACAAACAAATAAAACATTGCCTTTTTAACTTCTGAGTATATTGAAAGAATGCCATACTCTATAATTGCTGATCAATAATTTAAATGTAATTATTCACTCCTTACAAAAGTGGAAAGAACATTGTTGGCTAATTTTGAATTGCTAAACACACATTTGTGTATAATTGCTAGTGACTTCATTCTAAAATTAAGGTGAGAGAAAAGTTGAAAGAAATTGGTACAAATACTTAAGGGATAGGTGCAAGCGAAAATAAAATAATTTGAAATGCAGTCAGGCCTTTAAGGCTTCTGAGAGCTGAAGTTTAATTGCTTGGATAATCCCATTTCCCACTATGAAATAAATTTATGTAAGAGTATGAGTTTAGACACCCAGAAATATGTATTTATCCAAACAATGAAGTCGTTTCATGCATAATTCTTCATAAAATCCGTGAAAAACAATGACAAATTTCGTTTGTAAAATGAAATCTTCCACTCTCAAGTTTAATTTTTCATTCCATTGATGAAATTTTATATTTTTGCAACAAATGCACAGCATTTAGTAGGGGTTTACCCCTGGGTATTGGTCTCAATAAAAGAAAAAAATTAAAATTGATTATATTTAAATACATTTTTATTGCTAATATTTTATTACTATTACCAGCTTTCTTAGGTTTCTAACAAAAGAATATATACTAAATATAGTTAGCTAAAATGCAACATGCCGTAACTAACAAAAAATTCAAAATTGATCATAAAAATTCTTTTACTAGGGCAACCAAAAATATGCATTAGCATTTTTTTTCTGGATATTACTGAGATAACAAGCAAAATATTAATTCATTTTAGGAAAAACTACTACGTTTAACCCCTATTGGTACAGCATATTTTTTGCATATTTCGCCATAAATGCATACTTTTACATTTTTAAATTTTTTTCATATTTGTATAGCATATTTTTAAAATTTTTACATACGAGTATGTTTGAAGAATTTACATGTATTCCCAATTTTTATTTTTTCAAAATCTATTAAATAATAACAAAAAAATAGCAAAACTAACATTTGTAAAATCGAAATTTTAAATTTCTGTTTTTTCAATAAGCCAGTGTCAGCAAAGAAAATATTTACCTTTAAACAATATCTCGGAAGTCAAAAACATATTTAGCTCAACGCAAAAAATGAAACTAGCAAACGTTTGCTTTTAAATTTGCACCAATTACTCCCGTCGTAGTCGAAAGAAGTTCCTTGATGTAAAAGAGCGTTTTACCATCAAACAGACAAAGCTTCCTGTTTTAAAATTTGTCATTTATTGTAGTAATAATTTAAATTATTTTATTAGTCTTTTGTTTTGTATCCGTGTTAGTCTGAATTTTTTTATTTTTGCCTAATTTTGGAATTAAAATACATATACATACATATGTATGTAAATATAAAGGAATATAATTTTACTTGGTTGGTGGCTAAATTTATTTGTTACTCTTTATGTTTTCAAATTTTTGCGAAAAAGTAAACGTAATTTTATATCAACATTTGTATGCATTGTGAGTTTTATAGAGCATATTTTTAACGCTTGAAACTGTTTTTTCAACTAATTTTTTAGAGCATATTTTTGGTTGCCCTATAATTATTAGGAATGCCATTAAACTATGTCTTGACGATTTTATAATTTTCTATGAAAAATTTTTTTGCTTCTCCTGCAAAATGATATTTTTGTTAGTTAAGCCTTTTTGCATTGAGGCTAACGATATGTGTGTTTTCTTTACACCCCTTACTACCAATTAATTTTTGTCATTCTATTTTGTCTATTTTTGCCACGTTCGCTGTTCGATACACATCATGTATGTATAAGGTGCCCAGATTTTAGATCAGCAAAGGTAACAACTATGAAGGAGGGCGGGGGTATTAAGAAAAATTTTAATACAGAATAAAAATAATATCGGAATATTTTTTATTTTTAACAAAAGTACAATTTATAAATATAAAAATTGTATATCTAAGTATAATATTTTATTCCTTGACATGTTTTTTATTTGAGTGCATTTGTTTTAGTAGATTGTTGTAATTATTTAAAATTTTGTAAAAATCTTCACAAGAATTTGTCAAATTATACTGGACACCAACCAGCGTTGCCTCCGAAGAAATTTTTTTCCTATCAAAAACTTTCAAAAAACCCACCAAAATCCTCTGCAGCCTACCAAAGCTCAATGATATAAAAAATTGTAAAATAGTAATAATAATTTCAGTATCGGCTCTTAATAAAATTTTTAAGGCACCAACATCTCCAGCCATAACATTAGCCCCATCTATGGCCAGCCCTGATAACAATTTGTGGCCAGAGTCTGCATAACTTTCAGCAGTTAATTCATTAAAATAAAAAACTAAAACTTAAAAATTGTTCAACTTCTATTCGTTAAATAATTCGCAAATTTTTCCAGTAATTTGCGTTCTGAAAATTCACTATTTTAACTTTTTTTTGACAGAAAATCAGACAATTGCCGCAATTGTAATATAATGCAGTATATGTTTTAATCATAGCTGCCCCACTTGTGAAAATGTTTAAACAGTGTTAACAGTAATGCAAATTGCATGTTTTCAACATGACGGGTTGTTATGGCCAGCTAAGTAAGTAAGTAAGTTTTCAACATGAAAATCTACCAAAAACCTAGAAAAGTTGCAACAAGCCAACCAAACTACCAAATTGTTTTAAAAAAAAATGAAGAACTACCAAATTTGGCGCGATCAGAACAAAACGGCAACACTGCTTGACACATTAAAAGATTTCAACAAAGTTTCAACATTTAAGTTTGATTTTTCTGATGTCCACACTTGATTAACTGTAAAAAAAAGTCGCAGTCGCAGCGTTAGTTCCTGGTAAAGATAGTGCATATTCCAAAATTTTAAGAAAATCTACGTATTTATTTATTTATACCTATACTTACAAATAAATCACTTACCTTAATATTTTATGGCAAGTAGTAGATTTGTAATATTTATTTGTTTAATTAGCTTGCTAGCACGCAATACAAACACGAAGTGTATCATCTGAGAGACAAATATAATGTTACTGGGTAGCAAAAGCAATATGTTAGTCGTCGTAGCCTGTAGGATTTTTAGAACGCAAAACTATGATCGTCTTAAAATTTTAAAATTTAATTTAATTCTAAAATTCGGGACTTTAGGAAAACGTCGCTAGACGCGGGACAAATTGTGTAACATCAGTAGTGGCTGGTCACCTTATGTGTGCATGTATGCATTTTTGTTTTTACCTACACACGATTTTCATACTAACACAAAGTACCACGCTTTTTCTCATTTGTTTTTTTTTAAAGAGTCGCCCAAGATGTTTTATATTAAGCGTCTTTACTAGTATCCTTCTTTATTACCTTTTCTTTATTACCTTTTAATCCTCTTTATATTCTTATTCATATAAAGAAATTGCAAGATATAGAAAGACCAACAATTTCACAGAAATTATAATATGAATCGCGTGTTGGACAAATTTCTTTTGTTAAAATGAATGCATGATTGTAAACATTTTTTTAATTAGGCACGAATAATACACAGTCGAGTATGTTTCGTTTAATATATGTAGTATGTATGATCGAGCGAAAAAAGAAATATTTTAACAATGAAATAAAATTAATTGAGTTAATGAAACTATGTAAATACGAGTAGTTAAGCCAATGAAAAAATTAGTAAACATTTTTAACGAGGTTAAATCGTCATTTCTTTTATAAAAAAAGTTCTTGAAATAGATGATTAATTTCATTTTATCGATGAAACAATTTCATAATGGATCAGAAAATAATTTCATATGTTTATTAATCGATTAATTACAAGCTAATATTAAAAATACTTCTAGTGATAAATCTGAGCTTGTTGTTTTTTGATAATATCATTTATATTTGGTCGTAAAAATTATACAGTATTCCACGGATAATTGTCCCACCCTTAATTGCCTTTTATTGCCTTATTTACTTCAATTTCTAAATCCCCATATTTTTTCTTACGATTTTCTAATAAAATTCCACGGTTAATTAACTTTCGCTTAATTGCGTTATACAAATATATTTTCCCCAAAGAGAAGTTTCACTTGAAATTCCCTCGTTTAACCCAAAATTATTATTTTCTAAAAACCGCAGCTTAACTCAACTATGTTTGTATAGACATAAAATGTCCGATAAATTTACTTTCAAACTATTTCTTTGATACCAACTTGCAATTAAAGTCTACCAAGTTTATAAAAGTAAAGTTACTTGCTTTTCAAATTTGTTTGCGGCACTGTATACAGGCAATTAAGCGTATTCACTTAATTACCTCAAAGAGGCACTTAACCGTATTCGTTTAAATGCCTTCCACGCATAATTACCCAAAAATCTTGATATTTTTGTCGAGGCTATTATCCGTGGAATACTGTAATGCTAATCTCATATCGTCATCTACATTTAACAATCTTGACATTTTTTAGTCTTAGTGTTGGTTAATGCTGAAAATCCGAATTCGTACAAATAAGATGTGGAAAATTGTAGTATGTTTAAATCTTTTTTGGCTATCCTTGGATAATAGCATCTTATGTTAATCCAAAATGAATTAACTGATTGTTCTGAATGTTTTAAAAATAAATCTCGATTATTGGAAAGCAAAATGAGAAGTGTCCGTTATGAGAAATGGACTACGAACCCAATTAAAATTTCTTTATATCTAATTTTGGGAAATAATGAGTAATTTTCTGCTCTAATTTTGTCAAATGGTCAATAATAATTATTTTAATAGTTTTAATAGTATTTTGGTACTGACTCAAACTTGTCTAAATTGCATTTCTGAGCTTTATTCTTTCATAAAGTTATTGGTTTTTGGAATCCCACCAGCTTATCGATTCAGTTTAAGATATTTTCATACATACCTGGCCTTTACAACCCTGTGTCAGGATTACGGCCTAGCTTCTCGCAGCACTAATTGTGTGTGTCAATTTTTATCCATGAGTACCGGGACCTACAGTTTAATGTCGACTCCGAACGACAGACTTGAGAAGCTTGTTCATGGCAATTAGTTACTCTCAGAGCTTTTGCCAGAAGACTGCTAAGAGGTAGTCGCCGAAAGATATATTTTTTTCATATTTCTTTTTTTGAAGGTGTCAGAGCCTGGAGTCGGACCCAGGGCCCATGTCTTAGTAAGCCAACACACTAACCACTAGACCACGGCGACTACTAGGCTCTTGTATACTTGAATTTATGTTATTAAAAATAAAATAAAAATGTCTGATAAGTAAGCCAATTTAGTACAGCATATTTTATCTTTCAAAAAAAATTTTCATTTCGTCTTTTAATGCCAGCACACGATGTAACACTTTGTTTTCTTTTTGGAGGCATATTTCTGAAATTTTGCGGCATACAAAAGTGCCGCGACACATTGGTTTCATTCCTGCTATTATCAAATTCATGCCTGATATTAAGGTTTTTCTTTCAATGTAGAGGAATGTTGAAATATATGTATGTAATTTTCCTCTATCTTTCACCCCACAAGCTTAAGAGTATCTTTTTACCTGAAATTAAATATTTATTTCTGCAGTTTTATTTTAGTTACTTTTTATAATTGCTTGTGTAAAATTTAAATAGTACAATTCCTGATGTAAAATTGTTCACGGATACCATTTTCTCTTTTGATTGAGAAATTCTTGCAAAAAAACAATCTAAATTCATTTAATAGAATTTACTTTCTGATCTGATTAATGTATTTTATGACGAAACAAAACTAGAATGTATAAAAAACACTGGATCGGGTTCAACACTTATAATCGAAAAACACGGTTAACAGATGCTGCTTAAACACACAAAAAAAAAATAACAAAAACATAAATTTTTGAAAAACATTTTTTCCCTCGAAATATTTTCCCTTTTAACATAATCGCAATCGTAAATAACTGTTTCCTTACATTTTGTTCACTTTCTTTGATAATTCAATGTGGAATGATATCCATAACAAAATTTCACTTTCAAACATAATTCCCCTAATCGTAAATATTTTTCCCTCCAAATATTTTCATTTATCCCATTGATTTCCTCTCTTGATTTTAGTTAGCGAACTAAAAAAAAATTTTATATTTGAGTTAGTTTTGCTTATAAGTTATATATTTTAATTTTCTATATTTTATTTTAAGGGTATACAAGTAAAAACGTAGTTCAAATTGTTTTTATTTAAAAAGAAAAATGCAGATTACTGCCGGCATTGTTAAATTTAATGGGCGAAAAAATTTGACAAATTTTCCTTCAATGGCCCTTGCTATACAGCAATTTCACCTTTTTGTATTTTTTGTGCCATTTGAGGAACTTAATAGGATGCAAAACAACCGACATGCGGTTTTGTAAAGATTATCAAAGATGTGGTGGACTAATTTTAGAGTTTCTTTAACCTTATAGAAGAACTTATTACTGCTGGACATCTTATGAAGAGTCCAAAAATTAAGATCTTTTATCTTAAACGCCGCACATAGTAATAGTCAAATTATGCCGCTAGTTTGAGAAATTTAACAGGGAACGGGTGGTGGACCAAACCGAACAATGGACAAATTTTAAACATATCCACTAGAATTCTTAAAAACACAACTTAAAAGACATACTAAAACATATTTAGTTCAACCCAGAAATCAATGTTTTATTTCTATTTTACAATAACTCTTAAATTTTATTGAATTGTATTTTAACTTTATCTTTATTCTACATTCACTAAGCATTGACAACAGAACAAAAGTTCACATAAAATTTATGATAGCAAATTTCCCTTCATGGCGAATGAAAATTTGAAGGGAATAAATTTCTCCCATGTTATTGACGACAGGGGTGATTAAGATTTCTTCGTAATATGAAAAATGCAAATAGTATAGATAAAAACATACTTACATACAAAATGTCTATGCGATCATTTTAATAATATTAAATTTTGTTAAAAGCTAATAAAAGAACAATTTATGATCTGGTTATTAACATTTAAATACCATAACAGATACATACAAAACAAAGTGAACATAATGCGGGTAATAAAGTCCTGGATAATCAAGGTTCAGGTGTATTTGAAAACTAGCTTCTTCAATTTCTTCTTTTGTGATGAATATGCACCGCATTAATTATAAATAATTTTAAATTTACTAAAATTTTCTTACAGTGTAGTTTTTATTCGCTCACCAGCTCAACTGCAATTTTCGTTTTCAACATCACTGAAATAAACGTTCATTAGTATTAGTGATATTGTAAGTAATAAAGAAAATGAGAGTTAAATAAAGAGAGCATTAGAATGTTGTAAAAAAGGGATACAATGAGTGCCTATATATGTGTGTGTGCTTGTGTGAATATTTAATAGTTTTCCAGTACTTTGACTTTATTGAGATGCATTTTGCTCAGTATGTTGTTAGTACTCTTGCTTTACGCACACAACACTGGACAAAGTGTGTCTGAAGAAGGATCAAACAATCATTCATCATTTACAATATATTTAAACAAAGGTAATAACTAAGTGAATTAGAAATTAAGCATTTTTTTAATTGTTTGCAATACAAAAAAAAAATAAAAATATTTTTGTATTTTAAAATTATATAGCGATTGTCGGTATGGTCTCTTTAAAAATTGATGCTAAAGTACTAAGTGACTAGACCGAACACTCGTGTTATAATTTTAAAATAGTCAACAGTCAACCATAATGATTTTAACAAAATAGGTAACAAAGAAACAGTGTTTGAAAGTGTTTTGAAAAATTAATAACAATTAATTTCGATGGTATGTTTAAGCTTTAATGATGTTTTTTAGTCGCACATACCTTATTTCATAAAGCTTATTTACCATTGAAAATTCATTGTTTTACAGCAACAAAATTATACAAAAAAAAAAGTAAAAGAATTCTTTTTAGAGCTGTTTTAGTGATTACAAAGAATATAAAAGAAAAATATAGTAGAAAAACTCATTACTACAATTAAAGGAACGGTCGTTGTGATATGAGTTTTTATATAAACATATCACAGTGATTTTCCTTTATATTGCAGTAATTTCCAATATCACCATAAAATGGAAAAACGAAAAAAATTAACAAAAAATTCTCAACTTTTCATTTCAAGCCATATTCTAGGCTTCATAGCCTAACACACATACATACATACATGCATGCATTAATCAAAATGGTGCAGTTTATCGTTTGGTAGCAAAAAAAACAAGCGCATTTAAAGAAATTCATCTTTTCAGTTTTTAAATTAAGAAATAAAATGAAGTTTGTAATGAATTTTTGTTTAAATAATTTTTTTGTTTTAGTTTTTACAAACGTTTCCTTGAAAGTATTTTTGCTAAATAAAAAGTATGCAAACATTTTAACAAAACTTCTAGTTTTAAAAATGGCTGCTTGAGTGCTCTTTTATATAGCAAAAAATAAAAATTGTAAAATTTTAAAAACTTTATAAAAAGAAAAAAAAAATTCAACATTTCAAGTGCTGGGAATGGTAGCTGTGATGTATTTCTTGTAATAAAAAAAAAAAACTCAAAAATTATATCACAGTCGCTGTTCTTTTTACTTTTAATGTCTTGGCCTCATATTTTACTTTATTTTTTCTTTGATTAATATCTATAATACAACATTTGTTTCCTTACAAATATGTCAAGCAATTGCTTAATTAAAGGGAACTGTCACTTGTGATATATTTCTTTTGGTTTTTATAATAAAAACTATATCACAGTGGCTGTTCTTTTTTATTTTGCAATCATTAAAAGGAATATAAAATTATACTCAACAAATAATTCGTTTGCAAACCATTTCTTAATAATTTCTTTGAAAAAAAAAACACTTTTACTGCCTTTTAATTACAAAAAGAAACAAAGAAAGATAGTAAAAAGGAAAATCATATAAAAAAAATCTTGTAAGACTTGTTTTAAATTGAAGAGAGTACAGTTACTGTGATGTATTTTTTGTTTTCTTATTTTCCTTTATACATGCATTAAAAAAAAAAAGAAAACAAAATGCTCAAAATTGTATATCACAGTGGCTGTTCTTTTTTTGGTTTTAACTGCAGCAACAAAGAACAACAACAAAAACTACCATTTAATTGTTAAATAAAAATATTATACATACATATGTGCATCCGCACATACACACACACACATACACACACACGCTTTGTATAAAAATAAAAATCTTGGAAAAACATTTTCCTCTAATCCTTAAAACTCTATATTACTCTGTCTCTCTCTCTTTCCCACACACTTTCCCTTTTTTTGCTAGCGCTTGTCTACTTCGCAATATCGCTTTCTCCCTCGCCGACATCACTTTGTTTTACTCTCAAATTTTATGTATGCGTGTAATAGTGTTGTAAAACGTGTTTTTTTTTTTCATTAAATTTTATTTTCCTAATTGTGTCACTGTGTTTTGCTTGTTTGTGTTATAAATCAAATTTCGAATGCAACCAAAGAGTGTAAACATGACTTTTTAATCAAAACTCTTTTAAAAAAGAGTTTATCTGTAAAAAGTGTAGAATATCTACACACAGTCTTATACAAATATTGTTGCATGTTTTTAATTTTTATTTTTAATATAGGGTGTATTTGTATTTATTGTAAAACTTTCTTTTAATGCGAAACAGAAAACAAATAAAATTTGTGTTAATTTAAGTTTTGCTGTTATTAAAATGACTACAAGTTGTTACTTTGCTAAGGCTAACAAAACAGAGCCGTATTTCAAATAAAAGTTACCAATATTGGAATTAAGAAATAATATCGCACAGAAGAGGGAAAAAAGAAAAGTAATAGAGATGAAATCATTGCTCCAGATTATAAAGTTCTGCTCGATTACAATAATTTATTTATTTTCCGATACATAACTCTATATCTTAAAATTTTTACATTTAAAAGCGAAAATGGTATAGTTTCAGAGCTCAACTGAAATGGCTGTTAATGTCTCAAAAAACAGTCGCATACAATTTGACCTATTCTTTGTTATGGAAACTAAAAATACAGTCTTAACATATTTACCAAGAGAGGGATGAAAGCCATTCGTCTTATGTTGAGTTTCTCAACAGATGTTATCGTATTAAAGGATGATGTAAGTACAACGTATACTTTGTTGGCGGATATTAAATCAGATGATTTTTCTCACGTGGTCTTGCAAACAAAAAAAATTAATTTTAAATGTCTTTTTACATTTGTACGGCTTCGATTAATTTTTTTTAAATTTTTTTTATAATTCATACCATTTATAAATTTAATTCCTTTAATTTTGGAAAGAAGACAATACCATAACAACAAATAACACAATAAAATTCGAACAAAATGTACATTGATATGTACACTACGTACAGTAAAACTTGCTCAAATTTATACTTTAATGTTTTAAAGCATTTCAAGATATTTCTTAAAAAAACAACGACCAAAAACACATTAAAACACATTATTGTCTATGTCAAAGCTATAGCCGACAATTTGCCGGTTTCTTAAACCCCAATTTCCACTAAGCAGAAAACGAAAGCCAGCAGAAAAGATAAGCCAGAAGTAGTAAGTACATACATACATACATACATAATGGCCAATTACAACTCTGTGTCAGGTTTACGGACTAAGTAGCTTCTCGCAGCACTCATGTTGTGTGTGTTAATTTTTATTCATGAGTATCGGGACCTACAATTTAAAGCCGACTCCGAACGACAGATTTGAAAAACTTTTTCATGGCAATCAATTACTCCCATAGCTTTTGCCAGAAGACTTTTGAGGGGTAGTCGCCGAAAGAAATAATTTTTTCATATTTCCTTTTTCAAGATGTCAGACCTGAGATTTGAAGCCAGCGCTAACGTCTTACTAAGCCACCACACTAACCACTAGTAGTAAGTACTCGTAAAAAAAGAATTCAACATTTCTTGCATATAAAATTTATTTTTGCTTTGTCTATTATCCAGAATTCAACACCGTTAATCGTACCAGAGTTACAACTTTGTAACGAGCTTAAGGGTATTCAAACCTTGATGGAGTCTAAAGGCTTACATCTATAAGTAATTCATCATATCTATCAACACAAGTTGCTAGAGCTTAAGCTGTTTAATACGTAAAACTTTGTTTTCCTGTAAGATTTTGAAAAGTCTTTAAACCTTATTTGCTATTAGACAGACTGCAAAGGTTTAAATAGCTGCTATCTATGCATCTGATATCTATGGAACACAAGACCACCGAGATTATTTCCAACTCTTTTTTGTGCAACAATTTTAGGCTACGCTGGAGTTGAATAATATCTAAACATTTACTTTTACGTTCGAGGGAAGGGTTTTTAGTCAAATCCCTAAAATATTTGATTCCAGAGTATGGAAACAGTAGGCTTCTGAAAGTAAGAGGTTCAGTTGTCTACTGAGAACAGGATATTGCTGTAAAGAACTTATTTTTTCCTATAGGTCATTAATATATTGACAATAACAATAATTTGACTACAAGATGTTCAAGAGGAAATACAGTAATCCCTCGAACTGCGCGGTTTCGGACTTGCGCGTTTTTATTTTTGCCACCAAAATTTCGCACTGCGCGTTTTTTTTTGCGTACATATTACATATTTCGTGCAAAATATGATATGATATGAAGATCTTTCTGTTGAAGAAATAATAACATATTTTGCAAATAATAATAGTGATGAAAATGACGATAGTGAAGATGCAGAAATTTTTGAAAAAAACAAATTTAGTAGCAAAGCACTGGCAGAAATTTTGAAGCGTGGCAATTAACTTGGTGGAGAAGCTATTGACCTAGACACTGATTTAGAGCGTGCTTTAAAATTCCGTATACGTTTGACGGAAGCTTTAGCGCCGTATAAAGAACTTTACAGATCAAGAGATACTATTAAACAATCACTATTAACAAGTTTTTTCACGAAACCATTGAAGGAAAGTAGAACAAATTCATCAGAAGATGAAAATTAACTTATTTAAAGATTTTTTTAATTACATATTTTCATTTTAATTATGTACAATGAACTGATTTCAAGATTTTTTTTTGTTTGTTTAATTTTTATGAATTAATTTATAATTTTTATTTTTTTTTGTTTATGTTAATGTTTAACTTTATGTTAATATTGAATAAAGTCTTTTTTTTAGTTATCTACATGGTTTAAATTTAAAATTTTCATGATAACTTTAGGATTTGGAACGTATCCTTCTAATTTCATACAAAATAGGGTTCACAGTGAGAACAGAACGTATCTACCGCGCAGTTCGAGGGATTACTGTACAACAGTGTAAGCAAGTTATAAGTAGCAGCACATAAATGGCCAGCAGATCAGTTAACAATAAATTAAAGAAAATGCCAATTGTACTTAAAGGGGATTTAGACGGTAATACAATACAAGTCGTATGTAAAACCAAAGAGATAATCATATGAAATTACCTCTGTATTTTTAAAATGACAGTAAAAATTTTACGACAAATTTTTCTGCGTTTACACCATTGGTAAAACACCAAAACAAAATAAAATGAAAACATAAAATGCACGTACAGGTGCACGCAAAATTAACATACATTGTGAATACATTTAACAGAAATAAAAATTACATAAAAATACATCCCTGATCTAATGATGTGTAATGGAGTTTGAAAAATTTAAAAAAACGATGAGAGCCGTACGACTGTCAAATAATTTCATATGGTTTCATTACATATTAAGTTTAGACGATACCATCCGTAAATCCCTTTTTACTCGCATCTTGTGAGCCCCCATTAGCATTTTTTCTTTCGCCTGCATAGTATTATATTCTTTAAAAAAAACTTTAATCGTCTAAAATTTACCACACGCTAGCAAAGTGGAAAACATTTTATACTTCAATATAATTTTTACTACGCCCCTGCTTTTGTTATGTAATTCATCACAAAATTAATATTTAAAATTATCGTTGCATTTTAAAACCGCTTATGCATGTGCAAAGAGCCATAAAAAGTAAAAGTATTTGCTTTTCCTTTTTTTTAAGTTTTTCCTTCACAAAAATTTTTATTTTATAAGCAGTACAGTTTAGTTGAGTTCAAGAAAAACTGTAATTAAAAATATAAAAAAATAAATAAAAAAAAAATGTAAAAAATAAATAAAATTGTCAATGTTTGTCAGCAAAAATTCCAAAAGAAATTCAAGAAGATTTTATTTATTTAAGAAGCGTTTTTCATAAAAGAATATAGAGTGTGTATGTGTGTGCGTATAAAAGGACAATAAATTTTTTCAATTCCAGTACACCCAGGAACATAAAAATGGAAGGTATGCTTTAAAAAAGACACGTTTATTTTTTTAATGCATACACATGCATTCATATATATGTACATGCAAAGGTATGTATGTATGTAGGTGTACATATCGCACATTAAATCATAAAGAGTTACAACTCAAATTTAACTAATGTTTGGGAGAAGTAAAGAAGCCAATTTAATTTTAACAAAAAAGAAATAAAAAAAATAACAGTCATTTTGTTATTGTGTGGCGCATGATGTTGTCTTGCTGCCTTTATTGAAATGAAGATTAAAACTTATGATAAAAAATTATGACACTGTTAAACGCAACGACCAATCAACTAATTTACGAGTACAATTATGCAATTGCTTGCATTCAAATCAACTTAAGAATATAGTTGACCTTGGAATTGAGAAGCAACAAGAAATTGTATCGTCAAAATTTTAGTAATTCTATATACAAATTGATTTTCACAGTAACGCAAATCCTGATAGAAGATTCGTTTCGAGGCGCATTGGTTCTAAAAAGTGGCTAGTCAATCAGCTGTCTATACATTGTTGCTGGTTGCAGTTGTTGGAATATATTACAGTATATAGAGGTAGAACTTCATTATTGTATTTGTTGTAAAATTGCCCGCATTATAGAATCAATTAGCCTTGATTTATTTTTTTAAATGTAGTGTAGCATTTTTTTTATAATAAGCAAAGGTGAAAAATGAAAAGGTTAGCTCCAAGCAGTCCATCTACAAAGTAGCCGATCCCTGACATTCCACTCTATTCCACCTTAACCTTTGACAACGAAAAACGAATGATCAGGAGAAAAGCGCCACCTATTGGGTAGTAGCAGATAGCAGCTAAAAGCCTACTTAGCGAAGGCACTCACCGCAATCAACATGCAACGATGGGGCAATTGCTGTTGATTATTCAAGAGTGAAGGTATAACACTGGCCTTTGAATCATCAATTCTCAGCAATTTGTCTCATTCCTAAGGCGCTTAATAATATAAGAAAATAATATATATGTTCTGTCATAATGTGTACTGTCCTTTCCACAAAAAAAATCCAATACAATGAACAGCATTTATTAGGGGTTTACCCCTGTATTGAGTTATTTCTAACTACTGTTAGAAATTAAACATATAATAGTACTCCTTAAAGTTGGGACTAACTATCTTTAATAGCAGTAAGATTGTGCCACACTGTCATACAAAAAAGATGTAAAAATATATGTTTTGAAATTTTTCTCTAGAACTACACACATACATAATTGGCCATTATAACCGGAGTACGGACTTGTGTGCATGAATTTTTATTTATGAATACCGGGACCTAAAATTTAACGTCGAATCAGAAGGACAAAATTGAGAAGCTTGTTCATTGCAGTCAGTTTCTCTCAGAGCATTTTCCAGAATACTGCTAAGAGATAGTTGCTAAAAAAATATTTTTTTTTATATTTCTTTCTTTCAAGATGTCAGAGCTAGAGTTTGAACTCGGAGCTTTCATCTAGTAAGCCACCACACTACATACTAGAGTACGGTGGCCACAAAAAGCAACTCTGATCGTACAGAATGTATTATTTTATGAAAATGTTCAAACATTATCAAACCATATAATCTTTCCAATATATCTGTCACATACGGGCATATGCACATTTTTGTCACACTTTCTAACCACACATAGGATATCTGACATATTGAACTATTTAATCTGATAGCAATATGTATAAGCCTGTTGATGCAAATGAAATTTTCTCATAAAAGATTTGTTAATGAGACACTTTTTTTTTATTTACTTCAAAGTCAATTCCTATTTTTTTATAAGTGTACTTCTTTCACCTATTATTCCTGTTTCTATACGGTTTTCTTTTACACGGTTGACAAAAATAAACTTATCTCTACACGTCTAGTTTTATTTTTACACTGTATGTACATCATGTGATATTTTACAAAACTTTTCTACACTCGATGTTCCTTAAAACGTATTTATTAAGGTATACTATTGCTTGTAATATACTATAACATTAGCATATTTTTAGGCGTTTCAAGAAAATATGTTTAAATGGTTATTACAGCAGAATTAATGAATTAATATTTGACAAAAATATTTCAATATCAATTGTCATCCATTACAAGTGTAATAAAATTCATTTCAACTCGATTGGATATTTATACGAGTATAGAACAGAATTGAAAAAAAAAGAAAATTTCTGACAAGTTTTATATTCTTTAGCTTATATTTATAATTCAAAGTGCGATATGTACTCGTACATAAGTATTGATTTACAATAAAAAATATATATAAAAAATTAACATAGACCCTGTTTAATAAATGAATGATTGAATTGAATTATTGAGTGAATGAATGAATAATGAAGGATGCGTGTCAAATTTTCTTTTTGAAATGCGTGCTGTGTTCGTGTTATTTATATGAAAACTATTTTCTCTGAGAAATTGTTTAATAAATCCAAAACGTATTTCTATTTTGCTACAATATTCACAAAATAAGCTTTTAATGCCTGTATTGAGTTTAGAGAAAATTATATGAGTTTTTAAATGTTCATCAATATATTAAGGCATATCACAGTTTTGAAGAAAAGGTTAGAAATTATTGCAAAATTTAAAAACTATAGCCGAAATGTTATACTAATGACCGAAATGACTTCCATGGATTTTTTAAAATTTCATAATTCTTTAACACTCGTTGAAGAGTACACTGATAAATCACTAGTAAAGGGAATGAACATTTTCGTTAAATTTTTAAATTTAAGTGGCCGTTTCCAACTATAAAATCTTTTCACATATTTTAATACACATCATACTGTCGATAAACAAAATTTTAAATCTTTCTTTTTTAATGGAATTATATTTAGCTTTGAGGGGATTAAAGTGTTGCCCTTTATTTAGCTTGAAAAGACAAAAGAAAAAACAGAAAATAAAAACCGTGAATAAGTTATATTTGACTTTCCTTTCCTAAGTTCTCAAAGATTTGTATGGAAATTTGATTATAAATAATTCCAGTTTTAAAATAATATTTGGTTCTTGTCATATAATTTTCGTTTTTAGTAGAAAAACCAATACAATACTCAAAACATATTGATGTTAAAAGGGTCACAACTCCAGACGAACGATTAGTAACCACAGCCTAAATTTTTAAAGAGCTGATGTAATCAACACTAAAGGGTTTTTTTTTTGTTCGAAAATCTTTCATAAAATTAATAAATTTGATGAAACTATGGTTTCAGCAGCACAATGAAAGCAACTGTTCATCCATTGTCTTTCATTATTTAATTGTTAGCAAAAGCTAACTTGTTCAACATATTTAACCAATAAACTTGAATCGAAATTCACACTTAGACCGATTGAAATAATAAAAAGTAATCTGCTATGTTTAATTTAAAATAAAGTAAAACATGCCTTTATGAGAACTAATAAAATAAATCTGTAGTGCATTTCAGTAACAGTTTGTTTTCTGTTAAAATTTAAAACTGCTTTTGTTGTTTCCTCTAACTATAGTGCGATTCCTCGTAGTTAAAAACAGAAATCAAGTGGCATATATATGAATAGAAATATAACTTAACGAAAAACAGTATGCAAAGTCAGACTTCCTACACCCTCATTTAATCATATTTTCGAAGAATTATGATTAAAAAACATTTTTGCTCATTTTATTCAACATTATTTTTTAATTTTATTTTTATTATTAATTCTACAACAAAGTGATAATTTTAGGATAAATACTTTTTTTAATATGTATGTGTGAATACGCATTTGGCATACTGCAATTTTACATTAAATTTAATATTTTATAAAGTTTTTTGTAATCAATACAAATATATGAAATGTATTGCTATGAGGATAAGCATGACTTTTTCCCAAAGGTGGTAATAAAGACTGCAAATACTTATGTATGTTCAAAATTTTATAAACTAAATGAGAATAATATCCCATCCAGTATATATAAAAATCATACAAAAGCAATACATTTCAGTTTTTCAAAAATTCAAATTCTCCTGACGAGTCTCTTATGCAGGCACGAAATGGCGAAAAATATTTTTTTTATTCTTTGTAATCCTTTTAGTTTTGGGAAAATTATAAATGAAATGTGTATGTTAATGAAATGTCATATTTAATTATTAATACTATTAATTCTAGATTTTCTACTAACATTATAATATATAAAATAAAATGCTGGCTTTAATTTTGTATTTATTTTAATAATTCAAATAAAATTATCATTTAGATAATGCTTTAGTAAAACGAAAGTGGTTAAAAATTTCTACTGATTATTAAATTGTTTATTTTGCTGTTAAAAATTCGTTAAAATTCGTAGTGGATTATATTATTATTTTTAAATTTGTATAACGGCTGAATAAATCAATTTTAATGAAGTTTCATGCATTAACCTAATTAATAATAGTACTTTTTTATTAAAATAAAGGTAGGTGGGGTAAGACCCTACCATTTCACATGGAAGTATTTTCATGCAAGTTCCGTGGGGGTTACTAAGCCCGTAACAAGTATACGTCTGTTATCCATTTATTAATAGAAATATTGTAGAAACTATTTCTTTGTCATCAGCTGTGATATGCCCTAATGTAAAATACTATTTTGTAGGAAATTATGTTTCAATATGAATTTTATTATCAAAACAATTTGTTTTTTAGTTGTTCTTTATAAGTTAAGATAGAAAGTCGGAAGAGGTGATATGTTTGTAAAAAAATTATCAAAAGAAGAAAGAATAAAGTTACGTTTGCAACGCCAAGAAAGTCAATTGATACGTTCCAGGGCAAACCAGAGAAGTAAGAATTTGAAAAATAAAGTTTAATTTTGGGAAAATTAAAAAAAATCTTAAGTGCAGAAGGTTCTGGGTTCGAGCCCCAGGAAAGGTGTGATCAATTTAATTTTAATTTTTGTTTCGTCAGAAACGCTTTAATAAGATCAAAGTTAACTGCAATTAATATTTTTTGGTAATTAAAGAAGAAATGATGTCCGTGAAGGAATAGTTCACTAGTCAAAATGAACAATTGTTTTCGACTCCAGCTACGATAGTCTCATCAGAGTTCTTTGTGTCCTGTGTATATTCGAGACCAAACATCAACTATTTAACTTATACTTTTCAGGAAATCGCATACTGAAATTATTATCGTATGCACATACACTTGTATGAGTTAGTCGAAGTAAAGTCACACAACAGTTTCTATCATATTCTCCTTTTCTTACCATCATTGTTGTTCCTGTAATTGTCATCTTATTTGGATGAAACAGAATTACAATTTATTTTGTTTTTGCCCTTTTATTCCACCCTATCTACATTATTCGACATGAATGATATGTACGACTGTAGCCGTGGTGGTTAGAGCGAAGCGCGTTTCTGACGAAACAAAAATAAAAAAAATCGTATTTTAATTAATTTACAAGTATTAAGAAGCCAGAAAACATGGTATTACTTTGGAAATATTAGAACAAAATAAAAAACTAAAAATAAAAGAGAATTTCAAAAACAAAGAATTTTAATATCTAATTTCGAGATCAAAGATCCTGTGAAAGTCAGCAATATTATATATGTGCTAATTATAAAATTAAAATACTAAGGCCTATTATTACATCTTACCGATAGTTAAAGGTATGATATTATCGGATAGTTAAATTGGTTTTTGTTATTAAAGTTTAACCTAAAAGTTATTGGGAAGATTGTTTTAACGTTTGAGCTTATCATATTTTATTGAGATTGCCATATATTGATTTTTTTTATTGAGACCAATACTCAGGAGTAAACCAATACTGATGCTCTGCATTGTATTGGAATTTTTGGGAAAGAGACAGTATATTTATGACAAAACATTTATTTTGTTTTCTTATATTACTTTTCATGCCTTAGGAATGAGACAAATTGCTGTGAATTGATCATTCACCTTCACCCTTAAATGATCAACAGCAATTTCCTCAACGTTGCATGTTGATTGTGTGGTGAGTACCTTCGCTAAATAGATTTAGCTGTTATCTGCTACTTCCCAATAGGTGGCGCTTTTCTTCTGATCATTCATTAGAGTAGAATTTCAGGGAGCGGTTTACTTGTAGATGGCCTTTTTGGAGGGGTTGGGGGGACCTCTTATTTTTAAATTACAATTTTTGAAAAAAGTAGCTTTTTCATTTTTCAACTTTTGCTGGGATTTGAACCTAGGCCGTTTGAGTTTTTGTGGGAGCGCTCTAACCAGTATACCACGCACCTCCCTTATGCCATATATGTTTTTTTCGCTGAATTATTAACAAAAATATTTTGTCAAACAAAGAAATAAATCAAATAAAAATTTCCTGGGGCTCGAACTTCCAACACATTAAAAATGTTTCATTTGATTTTTTTGATTATTTATTTGGCTTCTTTAAAACTAATTTAATGCAGAAAACCATCGGTTTCTGTTCTGGTATTGCCGTATTTTAAAAACTATTACTTTTAATTCAAAGGTTAGTTGTAATAACGAAAAACATTTAAAAGTTATTTTATTCCTCTCATTAACGAAAGTTAACTCTTACCATTGGACACTTTAATTAAATTAAAACAAATTTTGGGTTTCAATACAAGCCACCTACTTAAGGCTTTACCAGTAAAAAAATATATAAAAAAAGATCAAATAAAAAGTTCAAAAGTTTATTCATTACACAGAATGCCTGAATTACTTGTTTAATGAATAAATACTTTTATATCTCAGGCTTTGTCTATGTCGTTAATCCACCTGTAATACCACGTGTGGCCTTTGGCTCCGGTATGGAACGTGAAACTTTGCCTTTAAGAGGACCAAATTTGTCATCATTCATGCGTAAACATCAGGGTGATGTTTTTCTTAGCCCGGGGCCTACTGCCAGAGTTGATGAGAGAGATCATATTGAAATCAAAGTGAGTTTGAGTTTTAAAACGTTACATTTTCAATAATAAATGAATATTTTTATTACCAGTATCCCTCTAGCCAGGGTTATTCAGCGTTTGCCAGCAAACTTTTACGTTTACCGCCAACCGAAACATCTAGTACTCCCTGTGTGGGCACCTATGATGTTGATATTAAGAAAAGTGATAGAAAGGCTTATAAACCGTTTAATGTAGGCTCTAAAAGAGCTGAAATTGTTAAATTTTTAACACCCGGGTAATTATTAAAAATAAAATTATTGGAAAATACGTATTTAATTTCAATACTTAAAAATAATTTATCCTTATTGTCAGCCCAAGTACCTATAATTTCGATAAGCCACGCCCACAACTACAGATAACAACAGCCTTTGGAAAACAGCGCAAAATTACACCCGCAGTAAAGATCATGTGCACTCCTTTAAATACAGTCCTATGCTATAAGTGTGAACAAAAGCCCATTGGAGATTATTGGCATAATTTCGAAGATAATTTAGATCTCTGCCGAAGCTGTATGCATAAAATCGATAATCAGATAAGAAGTTGCTCAGCCAATGAATTACAACGTTTACGTTTACGTCGTGAAATATTACCCTATAAATTGGTACGTTACTGTGGTTTTTTTCATGATCACAATGGCACTACTGCTGCCACACAATTAATACCCACGCAAACGTTAAAATTTAAAATTAAAAAAGAAAATTATCTCTCATTATATATGTAGAATTTATGGTTGGAATCATTATTACCTTTTTAATTTGTGACAAGCGTATGGCAAATAAATACTTCACCATAATGTTTATATGTTCGCTTGTTTTAAATGTTTTTTTGGCCGCGTATCCGATTCTCTATTTGACATTCTTTAGACATAAATATTAAATGTGCATATCATTAGCTAAAACAACAATAACATACGCAAATATTTATGTATGTGATGGAATTTTCGTTATTGCGTTGGAAAATTCACATATAATTTTAGTTCATACTCGAATTAACACATACGACTATGATATGTGCGATAATAAAATATGAGAATGTGAAACAGTGGCTTCGGAGAATTCTATTTTGTAAAAAAAAATTTTCCTCTTTTCTAAAAATCTAATTTATCTATAGTATTTTTAAAAATATCATGAAGTGGTATGAAAACTTCAGAAGGGAATTTTTTTAATTCTGTTACTTTTATTTCTTACAAGTCATATTTTAGAAAAGAAGACCAAAATTCAGTTGCGTGATAAGCTGACAATGCTTACAACTGCTGCCAAAATTTTAATGTGTGGTTCTAAAAGGTGATTTTTGGTTCATGTGCATTAATAAGGAATGTTATACAATTCGATTGTTGCCTTAACTAGAATTGAATTCAAGAATTGTTTTTTACCAAAAATAATCCCACCAGCTGGTAACTTTTAGATTCACGTTGTTTATTAAAATTTTTCTTTAAGGCTGTTTATTATATGCGCAAACGAAGAACGTCGTTGAGTGTTTTTCAGGCTGAAATCCTGACCATAACCGTATGTGCTGAGATTAACCTGAATATCGGGCTCAAGGGCAAGGCATTTCTGTGGCATTTTCACAAAACATCTTAAATCAAATTTAAAAAGTTGAAAAAAATGTTGTTAATAATACGAATTTTTATTCAAAAAAATTTTTGTGTACGTTTTTAAAATTTTGTATTATAGAAGAAATTTTTCTTTAATTTCGGTTTATTTTATTTTTTAATTAAAATGATTTTTTCCCCGAGTTTTTTTTTTTGAAAAATTTTTTGCTATCCTATCTCGACTTAAGGTGTTTTGTCAAAATGCCACATATTTAATAGATAGTCAGGCTGCCTTAAAGGCGCTTGACTCTCATTGTATAACATCTATGCTTGTCAAATATTGTTACGACACGTTGCAAAGATTATCGCTTAGAAACAGAGTGCAGCTGTTCTGGATACCTAGACACTGTGGTATAAGCGGAAACGAGGAAGTGGATGCATTAGCTAGGAGGGGATCTGCGACACCTTATATTGGTCCGGAGCTCTGTCTCAATTTAATTGCTAAGTGGAAAACTGGCAAATGTTTGCAAGATTGGAACGTCCAGTCGCGTCTTGGGCTCGTCAAGGCTGTGCTTCGTTTGTGATTTAGGAGTAAGTCTGATGTTCTCAAGTACAGAAGGCCAGGCCTGAAAATCCTTACGGATTTTCTTACGGGCCGCTGTAGTGTGAGAGCGCTTATAATTAGACTGGCGACCACAGATGTAGATGTTTGTAGACTATGCTCACAAGCATCAGAGACAGCAGAGCACATATTATGTGAATGCTCGGCTCTTAATAGATTTAGATAGATGTGCTTAGGTAGACATATCGTCGTGGGGGAGTTTAAGTGCTCTATACGCTATTTTATATTTCTCGAGTTAATGATGCCACTTTAGATTTTTGACACCAAAATTCTTAAAATCTGCAATCCGTTTTTGGCTATATATCTTCGAAGCTGGACGAGATATCCGAAAACAAATTGCAGACTTGAAAAATTTGGGGTCGAAAACCTAAAGTGGCATCATTAACTCAAGATATATAAAAAATATAAAATGGCGTATAGAGCACTTAATCTCCCGCACGACGATATGGTCTCACTGACTAACTCATTGGCTAACCCCACCACTAAAGTTTTGGACCTGCTGGTGGTAAGCACGTGGTACATGTAATTTAAAATAATAATAAATATCTCTTTAAAAGAATATTTGGCTTTTTATACACAACATTACACAAAAATTTTATATAAATTTTGGGCTAATACATTGCTGCGATCGTTTAAAATTTTGATTTTTTCACAACACTGTTCCATTCATTAATAAAACTGTTGACACAGCCTCTACTATTTCAATTTTGCTAAAGAATATTTGCACCAAAATTTATTCATCATTAAATTATTAAAATATAACTGAGAAATTTTAACAAAACCAGAATTTATACGCCATAAAATTATATAAGAAAAAATACCAATATGTATAGATTATGTTTTATTTTATAAAAGCAAAACGATTTTATGATAAAAATTTATTTCAGAATAGATTTTCTATTCAAATAAACAAAACGCTATATTGGATTCTGTAATACGCTCAATTATAATATAGCCTTCAATTATTAAAAAAGAATTTATCCACTTTTTTGATATGTCAACATGCTGTGCACAGTGTAGGATTTTGCTAATCTAGCTGGACAAAAGTAGTTTTTTTTTGAGGTGCAATTTAAATAAATGTTATATTATTTATTATTTTTTTTATATTAATAATACCAGGCTTTTTCGGTCATCAAATAAAAATAAAACAAATTATTATTTATATTGTTTTTTATCCGACGTTTCGTTGGACAATCCCAACTTCCTCAGGAAAAAGCCTGGTGTTATTAATATAAAAAAATAATAAATAATTAAATAAAGGTCGATACAAAGTAAGAACATTGAATTAAATAAATATTTTTGTCAAATGTGAAAGAGCACTAGTTATACAATAAGACGATGCAAAAAATTTGCCTAACTTGTCAATAATACACAATATAACGGCACCTTGAACTTGAATATTTTTGAGAGAACTAAAAACATCAAAAGCACATACTTGAAATTGCTCATTTTTAAAAGCGTGTAACTTATTACTGGAGTGGAATTTTTTAATGAAGAATTTAAGAAAATAATATCATATATATGTAAATTTTTGCAGTTGTATCGGAGGTGGGCGTGGCCATTTTTCTAACAGTGGTACCAAAATTGTACCAAAATTCTTAATTCTAGCTTCATTCTTTTCCAAGATATTTAATTTTGTCTCTCTAGGATGGCTAAATCTTACACTGTGCTGTGCTTGCTGTAATGTCATTCAAATTATAGAAAAACATGTATTTTACCATAAATGTAGCATATTTTTAGGCACTGTCAATCTTTATTTCCTGTTTAACACTTTTTGTCTCACTCTCTTTCTCTCTCTCTCTCTTTCTCAACAAACAGTGCTATACTTAATATACATATATTTCCAAAACTAAAAGCTATTGTTGCTTTCCAGAGAATGCCTGCGGTCTAATACTGTGGCCTGAGGAAGTATTTTTGTTTTTTTCTTTTTTGTGTTTCATCATTATCTTATTGAGTGAGTGAGAGGTTACAATTTAATGAAATGTAAAATAGCAAATGATGTCTCTGCCTGTCGGTGCATCTAAAAGCGGCAACAATTGCAACACCACCGACTACAATAGCGACGACAACAACAGCAACTACAAAAAAGCAATAAAATTAGAGCCACAACTTGCATATGTTTGGTAAATTAATGGTTATTGTGGTGTAAATGGTGAATATGTAAGAAAGTATGTGTGCTTCTTTGTAATCGAGAGAATACAAGAGAGGCAGTTGTCTGTTATATTCTTGTATTATCACACATACATATATATTGGGTGAAGAGCAAATGAATAAATTTGGTAAAAATGTTTGCAGGTATTTAAGGTTTTAAAGGAATAATGGTGAGCAGTTTTTACTGTGAAAGCTTTATTGCAAAGACAAAAAAAAAAGAAAAATTTTGAAAATAGGAAATCATACAAGATTACGCTCTAACCCTGCAGAAAATAGTGCTTACCAGTAAGTTATTTTGTAAGGGAGAAATTGTAAACAATCACTTACTCGTGCTCATCAATAATGCATGTTTTTCATATGAAATGAGACGCTAAAATGCAATAGAAATGCAAATTTATTGCAACCAGTAAGCAAATAGTACAAAAAAAAATTTTTAATTGAAATAAATTTTTGTTCATTTTTATTTCTTAAATATTATTTTTTATTACATTTCTATTATTTAATATTAAAAATTTCAGAAGTTTTATAATTTCCCTCATACATTGTTAGCACTGTTACATCCCAGTGTTGTATATTACAGGTTGAAATTGTTCATTTATATTTAATGTACATGGAAGTAGTATATATGTATTCCTAACATTCCTGTAGTCAGGCTACATGCTGACAACAAATGAGTTTTTGATGCGATTGTGCATAATAAATTCAAAGAAATATTTTTTAAGCCCTGCACTCCATATTATGTAACGAGTTCGGTTTGCTTTGTAAACCAAGCAAACTTGGCTTGAATAAAAATAGAAGATTAAATAAAAAAAACAAGAAATAGAAAAAAAAAATTATCTGTTGGCATTATTGGGGAATTTTTTGGGTGTCAACAACAACCACACTTATAAGCATTAAAATGCATTCCCTGCAAACATTATTATTATTTGTTTTTAAAAAAGGTAAAATTTTTGCTCACCTCAATTAGTAAATAATTCCTTGACGGATGTTTGAGGGTCCTAATTTTAATTGTCAGAAGTTGTACTTTTGTAAAATCTTGTCTTAATGAAAATCTTAATAATTAACAATTTTATTTTAATTTTTAATGAATTTAATTAACAAATTTATTAATTTTACTTACTTAGTAGTATACTCGACTCGAACGATCAAGAAAAGAATATCTCTTCCCAGATATATTCTATTGTCACACTATGTTATTTTCAATTTTTCATTAATTTAATTTGATTTTAATATCAACACATAAAAACATCATAATTCAAGGTTTTTTTTCTTCTAATTGACTTCGTGTTCGCTGGGTTTATAGTAACAATCTTGCTTATGATTGTGTGTGTTTGTGTTTATATATCCGCTTTAAAGGATGTTCAGCCATTGTTGTTTTGATTTTAGTTAACGGAAGCGGATGTATTTTTTTTTTTTTTTTTGTTGGAAATTACTAAGAAAAAATATGAACCAAAACCACAATAATGTCAGTTTTTGTATTCTCTTAACTTTTTTTTTATGGATTTTCGTTAAGAATCCATAACGTTTCTGTACGAAAAGTACTTACCTAAAATAAAAATAATAAACAATTGGTTATACTTGAAGCTTTGGAGACTAGAGTTTTAAATAAATAAAATTAAAAAAAAATCATAAACAATCTAAAACTTTAAAGCAAAAATACAGATTTTTTTAATAAGTAAGCTCTGTAAATTAAAAAAGTAGAAAAAATATCATCGTGCGGGAGTTTATGTGCTCTATCCGCCACTTTATATATCTCGAGTTAATGATGCCACTTTAAGTTTTTGACACCAAGATTTTCAAAATCTGCAATCCGATTTTGGCTATTTATCTCTGAAACTGGACGATATATCCGAAACCGGATTGCAGACTTGAAAATTTTGGGGTAACCATCTGGCTGAATGGCTTTGTCAATAAACAAAATATGCGTAATTGGCCAGGCAGCAATCCACACGTACTCCATGAGTTATTATTGCATCCCGAAAAAATTACAGTTTGGTGCGGTTTATGGGCCGGCGGCGTCATTGGGCCGTACTTCTTCTGTGATGATCAAGACCGGCACGTTACTGTGAATGGGAATCGCTACCGTTCAATGATAACCAAATATTTTGGGCCCCAATTCGATGATATGAACTTGGAGGACATGTGGTTCCAACAGCACGGCTCCACAAGCCACACAGCGAATGTCACAATCAATTTATTGGAAACCAGGTTTGGAGAACGTGTTATCTCACGAAATAGTCTAGTCGATTGGCCGCCTCGGTCGTATGATTTGATCTCGTTAGACTATTTCCTGTGGGGCTACGTCAAGTCTATGGTCTATGCCAGCAACGATGAAAACCGTCGAAAATTGGGTTCAGTGTCTGAACTTCTGCAAGCGTGCCCGTGTTGGCCATGCAAAATAAGTCGAGTTCCATATATAATGGCATCAAATGTACTTTTACAGGAATAAAGAATTTCATTGACATCCAAAACCGTTTTTGCTTTAATTAAAAAAAACTTTTGCAGCGCTCTTATTGAAAAACCCGATACATATATTTGAGCTATATTTACACCACCTAAGTTCTCATTTAATTACAACAGATTATTAAAGTTACTACTCAGACGACAATAACTTTCAAAATAGAAAATGTTCTATTTTCAATTGAGCTCAGGCAAAAACAATAAAAATTATATTAGATTTGTACTATCTGAGTCTATTTGAGTGCGCTTCTGATGAAAACTTAGCTGGTGTAAAAATAGCTTTATTTATACATCAAATGATTTAATTCGTATGATGTAATCTAAGGATGATAAAAAAAAAATCTGCCTAATAGACATACCTGCATATGTACAGTTTATGTAACAAACAAAAAAGCAAACGGAAATATATATCCAAGGTGTACCAATTAAATTATTTCTTATTCGTAAACCAATTTAAATACCAAAACAATCAACTTGTTGTTGTTGTTTTTTGCTTTTTTCATAATGGCATGCATGTATTGAATAAATCTCGTTTGGGTTACATTCATATTCAACTTTTTCTCTTACGAATACTGTTTCGTAACAATTGCTTTAATTGCTACCAGTTGGTATTGTGTTGGTTTTATTGTTCTTTCTCCAGCCAACATACGAACAGAAGTGCATGGTAGGAGCATTGGTACTTGTACTCTTGAATTGATTGCATGTAAATTGGAATTGGCATTACTTTAGATAAAGTCATGTTACTGAAGTAATCTTATACCGATTTTTGTTGGTACTTTCATTTTGCCGGATGTGATAAACCGGAAATGTAACAATAATAGCAAAATAAACAAAAAAGCCAAAAAAACAAAAAGAAGAATATTTTCAAAATGGTCAGAGATGGTCAATTGAAAAGTAAAAAGAAACAAGTAAAGGAATAGTTTTTTTGTTTACATATTCAAAGTTTTTACATTTTCATATTAAAAGAAAACTGCCTCGAACTTCATTCGAAGGGAATTTTTGAGCTCAAAAAAAATTTAAACTTCAAAAACGTACAAGGTGACGAGAACTGAAGACTAGTGCGTCACTTGAAGACTAAAATAAGTAATCAGTATCTCATCAAAAATTATATATACTTTTTCAAAACAGCAGCGGACCAATGATTCCACTAGCTCATAAAGAACAGAGAGTTTTTCTGGATGTAAAGAATGTACACTTAAGGTCTTATAAAAATCTAGTTTTAGGCCCATACATAGAATCTATGCCTTATTATGCAGACCTTAAGGTAGAATAAGTCTTGACGTTCTGTTACGTCCAATATAAGCTGTTTCTGTTTGTGTTTTGTGCATGAAAAATATGTATAAATCCTTAGTTTTTCTGTGTTCTTCTGTTCTGTTTCGGACCAAAACAAAATCTCGTTAAGAATTTCTAATTGGGCCAATTTACATCCGTTTAATATTTAAGCGAACAATTTTTCTGGCATAAAATGTGTACGTATACAAAGCTTTGTATGTGTTAGTGATTTTTATTTAATTGGACGCCTAATGAAAAAAATACATGTAATTCGAATATCTTAAACCTACGACGTTCGATAAACGACAAAATAAACGTTTGACATCAAAGTAAACTTAGTTTGACAAAAACTGGTACAGCGTTAAATAAAGAATTTCTTATGCCAACAGTTAAACACAGTAGAGAAAGCAAAGTAGTTTGAATGCCTTTAGAATCTATGATGGGTTATATTGGATCTCGAAACATTTGAAAGTATAATTGGAACTGGAACACTAAAAAATTTAGTATTGGGAAGCACTTTTCGTTTCAACAGCACAATGATATTAAACATCCCACACAAAGTCTTGCTTGTTCTACCATTCTGTTAGTCAATTGGTCTTAATTAAAGTGAGCATTTGTGAGATTAACTGGAGCACAGTGTCTGCAAACACAAAATAATTTAAAAATAACTTATGCGTGAGACAAAATAAGTGAAGACAATACATTTAAGTTGGTGAAATCAATGTCAAATCTACTCCCAGAAGTAATTAAGCATGAAGTATATCTGACAAATTATTAACTCTAGTAAGAATTTGTTTTTATAAAGTAGTTTTTTTTTTTTTTGCCCAAATATTTTAATTTACAATACAATACGTTTTCTTTGAAAATTTTTTAAGTTTTTTATTTCTATTATTTTTTTTATAAAATACTAGTTGACCAGCAAACGTTGTTTTGCCATATAAATTTGCTCTAGGAAACATTTTTTATTTCAAATATATTTGATAATCTTCACGGAACTGCAAAAGTCAACCTTGATATGAGCAATCAATGTCTGCGTTACTAATAATTTTAATAAATGATTATCCGCCATTTTCGGTACTTCAGTTTGATAGTTAGCTATAGGGAGAAATATACCCTGTATTGCCCCCTCTGAGTACCACTTAATAAAGGAAAACCTAAACCACATATATGTTCTACAGTATGCAGATATATATTATCTAGCTTAAAATTTCATCGACGTTATTTAGGTAAGGCATAAATTTATCTTTGGGGCGGGTACCTTCACATTTAGGGGTATAAAAATCGAAGTGAAAATTTACATTTGCTAATCTAAAGTTGTGTTAAGACACCAATAAAATTTATTCAAAATTAGTTTATTAGTTGAGGATAGGAAAAAGTAGCCCTTGCATCGCCTCCGTTGAGTACTTAAAAAAAACGTAAACCATTTATGCTCTACAGTGCGCTGATCTATCTAGTTTAAAATTTCATTGAAGTCTGTACGTTATTTAGGTGAGGCATAAATTTTCGCTTGGAGCGGGTCAGCTTAATATTTACGGGTATGAAAAATAGATGTTGGCCGATTCTCAGATCTATCTACCCGATATGCACACAAAATTTCATGAAAATCGGTAGAGTAACTTCGGAGGAGTTTGGCAACAAACACCGCGACACGAGAATTTTATATATTAGATTAAACAAGAAATTGAGTCTAAAATTAACAAATAAATGCCTTGATAGTTTTTAAACTATATGTAGTCGCCGTGGTCTAGTGGTTAGTATCTTGGCTTACTAAGACGATAGCGCCGGGTTCAAACCCCAGCTCTGACATCTTGAAAAAAAAAATAAATATGAAATAATTATTTCTTTCGGTGACTACCTCTCAGCAGTCTTCTGCCAAAAGGTCTGGGAGTAATTGATTACCACAAAAAAGCTTCTCAAATCTGTCGTTCGGAGTCGACTTTAAACTGTAGGTCCCGGTACTCATGAGTAAAAATTAACACACACAACATGAGTGCTGCAAGAAGCTAGGATGTAACCCTGACACAGGGTTGTAATGGCCAATTATATATGTATGTATGTATTATGTAACACAGGTCATAACTTTTGTTTAAGTAAAATCTATTACTTAAGTTCATTTGTAATAGACGAAATCATAATTATGCCTTTACCAGCCAGCATATTACAAAGCCAAAGAGGAGTATTGCTGAAAATCAAAGCTCACTGCTTTTCCAAGAAGTATATACAATACTTTTTTAAGGTTTATAATTTTAAAAGGTAATAAAAACATTAAAATAAAACGAAAAGCCCGGTTTTATACTTGACCATCTCTATTAGTAAAATAAAAAGTTGTGCTTTTTCCCTTTGGTTTTTCCTTTTGTGTATTGTTTGTTGTAGAAAACCCCCAAATATAAGTTTAGTTTTTACCACTTTAACTCAGAAAACCTTTTACGTTTGTAAAAAAAAGTGGTTGATTTACAAAATTCGTACGTAACCGCACACATGTTTAAAGTAAGAGGTCATTAAGTAAAGTAAGCGGTCGAGAAGGGAGGCAAAAGTGGCCCTATTCAAACGACACATTGTTAATACTGGAGCACAAACATGTATGTTCATGCATTAAAAATAAAAAATACAAGACATCTTTAGATTACTTTTTAGGTGAAATAAAAAAAAAAAAAACATTTGTTATCGTTTGTTCAAAAATTTAAACGATTAAAGATTTTTAAAGAAAACAAATATATTTTTTTTTTTTTTCTTAAAACTTAACTGTTCATTGTATTACTTAAGAAAGTACCAAAAATAATTTAATGTCTTTCATTAATATTTTATTTATGCAAATTAAGGCATTAACACGTTGAGAACATAAAAATGAAAATTATTTACACATAAACAGGTGCTGCCGCAATTACTACGTGAGTACAAGACAGTCTTTATACAGTTTGTGCTTGAAAAGAGGCGGTTATTTTTACAAACAATATTCAAATGATATGATTTTAAGGTGGTCAAGATAAAAATTTCCCCAAAATACCATCGAATCGTGAATCATAGATGGATTGTGACAAAGCCTGCAGGATCAGCTATACGATTTTGCCAAATGAAGTTCTCAGAAGAATCTCTACTTTGTTGAGCATAAAACGTACGAGAAAATAATCACAGCGATGATTTGGGCTTTCGGGGAGAAGACAGCCAGGTTGTGCATTTTTTGCATTAACGTTGTAATTTGCTCGAGAAAAGGAAAATATAATATTTGAAATACATATCTAAACACATAATTTCATTTCCTCTGTAAAAAACCCCGCTTTGTGGAAGGGGAGCCAACTCTAAGAAAACTGCTGTTTTGTTGGACAGTTTTGAGGGCATTAAAAGACTAAAATCTTCAGAAAAAATATAAAAGGTGTACCATACAGTTTGTAAAAATAACCATTTAGAAATGTTTCAAGGCCTTTTTAACAAATTTTGTCATTATTATTATCAATTGTATATTAATCCATGAAGAAATAGTATTACTCGCCGTAGTTTAGTGGTTATTGTGTTGGCTTACTAGACAAGAGCTCCAGATTTAAACCCCAGTTATGAGATCTTGAAAAAAAACCAGAAAATCGAAAAAAGTATTTCTTTCGGCGACAACCTCTTGACAGTTTTGTCGTAAAATCTCTGGGATTAACTGATTGCCAGGAACAAGCTTCTCAAGTCTGTCGTTCGGAGTAGACTTTAAACTGTAGGTCCCGGTACCCATGGAAGCTATGCTGTAACCCCGAAACAGGGTGTTAATGGTCAAATATATATATGTGTTATGGAATGCCGACAAATTGTTCGTCTTGGTGAAAGCAAAAAAAAAAAAAAAAAAATTCCAGGTGTGGCCAATTACAAAAACGATTCTCTATTGGTGATACGATTTGCATAAACTTTTATTTTGTATTTTTACACATTGCATACATAAGACAAACGTCAAATATTAACAATAATAATGAAATGTCGATTAGAGTATTAGGAACGGCATAAAACTAAACGACTTTTACCAAAAATTATTATTTAGTGATCGCCATAGTCTAGTATTTAGTATCTTAGCTTACTAGACAAGAAAAAAAAATTGCCATGAAGAAGCTTCTAAAGTCTGTTGTTCTGAGTCGACTTTAAACTCTAGGTCTCGGTTCTCATGAATAAAAATTGACACACACAACATGGCTGCTACGAGAAGCTAGGCTGTAACCCCGAAACACGGCTGTAATGTCCAAATATGTATGTGTGTTATGGAATACCGACAAAATTTTCGTCCTGGTGAAAGCGGAAGAAAAAATAAAAGAGAATTTCAGATGTATTACGTCCATATGTTCTCTCGTTTAAATACGGACTATGCAATTCTTGTTAAATAAATCCTTAATAAATCCATAATACTTTTTATGAATACAGTAGTAATTGTTTTCTAATAGTGAACTCTTTTTGTGAACAAACTGTGTAATGTAATTGAAATCCTTTTGTTTTTTTTTTGTTTTTCTTTCTATTCCTTTAAACTTTTGAATTTCTAATTGAGTTTAATTAAGTTGCGCTACAAATTAATCGCAAAAACTTAAAGGTTTACACATTCGGTTAAAATATTCTTTTACTTATGAAAACATAATAACTTTTAATTACACATTTACACCTGCTGTATGTTTAGTTGTGTGGGAAAGAAAAGGACTGTTTTTACATTCTTATTATTTACATAGAAGATTTTAAATAACAACTGATTTGCATATAAATGAGTTAATTATATCATAATTCTTACGTTAATTCTGAAATGTTTTAACTAAAACTTACACAAAAATAAGAAAATATTATCATCGTGTAAATCATCATACTTAACGAGCCTACATAATAATGAAACTTATACCATAATGCGTGCTAAAAGTACAGTGTAGTTTAGTTATTAAACCATCTTTAATTACTTAATCGGCATAAAATAAATTTTAAAATCAGACAAGAAAAGAAAAATAAAAACAGTCTACAATTACAAATAAAAAATTATTTGTTCTGAATGTGTGATATTCCTAAAGAAAAATATATGAGTACACACTCGTTCATATGTATATTAAGAGCCATACTGGTGGTATACGTATTATTGATTAGACTTCTTGCTGTGAGTTCGTACTACAGGTGGTATGAGTGTTATGAAATTTCATTAATTTATTAAACAGTGTGAATTTTTATTTTTTTAATTATTTACAGTTATGGACAAGAAAATAGGACCACTAATATTATTTCTACGTACATATCTTCATATTGTATGCAATTTGTAAATAAGAGTGTCAACAGTTTTGGGAGATATTAATGTTAATATATCGTCCCAAGAATTAAAGAACGCTGTACCTGACAAAAATCGAAAATACGTTTTTTGCATCACTTTTATCAGAAAAAAAATACGTGACGATTGGTCCCGGTCCCAGATTTCAATGCTGAAAAGAAATTCACTTACGCCGTCTGCGTTTTGAAAAATACCAGTGTCTTTATTTTACTTTTATACAGGTTTTTTGGCTCTGACGAGCATTAAATGTTTTGTCAGTTACAGCGTTCTTTAATTCTTGCGACGATATCTGTAAAAATATATTGAATTCTTTAAATTTCCCTAATTGTAGTAAGTTTTGAATGGGAAGCTGACAGACAAAACAATAAACGAGTTAATAGGAAAAACAAAAAGTACATGAAAATATTTTTTTTATTTTATTTATTTGTATATTTATTTTTTTTATTTAAAAAAAGTGTATAACATTTATAAAATATATGCTCTGGTAAATACTGTGTTAAGGAAGAAAGATTAATAATATAATAATAATAATATATTAATAATAATAATTAAGTATTAATTAATAAAATTAAGGAAAATGGCGAAATCTAGTAGATGGCGTAAGAATTTTGTTTATAATGTTCTGTTACTTGCAAACCAGCACTTGCTAATGCATAGACCAAAGAAGAATTAAAGCTAAAATAGATGATGTCGAAATCGAGTAATTATCCCAAAGGCTATTTAAAATCGTATTGTTCCTGCTTTTTTGAATGGATTTAAATCATCATTTCAGTCAATTCACTTGGAAAGGAGAGTAAAACATAAAATAATATTATACACCAAATCCTGTTTTTACACGGTACATACGTTCCAAAAAATACCATACAAAAAAAAAAAAAAAAAAAAATTTACATACATGCATATGTATATATTTGTCTTACTGTATTAAATTCATTCAATTCCCTTTTAAGGTCCAAAATGAAATGATAATATCATAAATATTTTTGTGCCAATTTTACCTTCTTCAATGTTATTTAGTTTTATTATTCGTTTTTAACAGACAAAATAAAAATTAAATCCACACTTGTACTTAAAATAATAATAAAAAATAGTTTATAATTTTTCCTAAAATAAATCATATTCTTAAGAATCAGCATCAGTTTCTGATATCAAGCACATTCTTTTGGGCTGCGGTGGTTCAATATATGTGTAGTCGGAAGATATGTCTAGTACGTCTATATTTTCATCTTCGCTGTCAATATCTGCTTCAGTTACAACTGGCTTAATTATTTTAAATGCGAATTCAGCTATGGAACACTGTGATTCCACTTTAGAGATCTCTTTATACAGCTCCTTGTACCGAGCCATACACGATTGCAGGTCCCTTTGAAATCTTTTAGCTCTTTCGTGCTCATGATCTTTTACCAAAAAATGTTCCGGTAATTTATTCGTCATTTGAAGGCTATCCAGTATTGAACTGGCGGTTATTTAAGGCTGAATTATGACGAATTATGCTACCACATAACAAGATTTTTAAAAGTTTATTTTATCCGTCATCTAATGTATGTATGTGGCAGCACTCGTCTACAAATTTATGCACCTGATAATTTCTCTAATATGTCTTTATTCGTGTAAAAAAGTCGTGTAAAAACAAGATAAATTTTTTTTAAATCGTGTTATTTCAAAATCTTGCAAAAAAGACCGTGTAAGAACAGGATTGGGTGTACAACTAAAAAATTTAAGCATTGAGGAGGTAACATACAACTGGCATAGTATTGGACTATTATTTTGGATAAAAAGTATTGTGGACTAATATCTGTATATTGAAATTCTTAATGAAATAATGCAGCATGAGAAATTTTACTTAAGGGACAGTTTCAATAGAATAATGGCCTGAAATATATTTCGGGCTTTTCAGATAACGGAATCAATGTAAAGTCTTTATGAAGAAATTGTTAAACAAAGAACTAAGCCAATAACATTTTAAAGGTTCTTAACCAAATTTGTCAAGACTTGGTGTCTTCACAGCAAAATGATGTAAGACACTGCTTTTCATTAATGAACATGCTACCAAATAGTAAGATTAAAGCATACTTTTCAGCGTCTTCTAAAAGATTTTAAAATGTCTGCTAAATAATCCAATTTTTTTTCAATAAATTTATTGAATTCTCTTTAATTATAACCTACTCGTATATTGCAAATGATATAATAAAAAGATTAAAACAATAATTTATTTGTTTTATGTTTTGTTTTTTATATTTATTTGTAATAAGCATCCCTATTTTTTGTCTGTAACTATATATTTTCACATACTTTTGAAACAAATCCATTTTAAATTGCAGTTTCAATTCAGAAACGAGTGTAAATTTAAATGAAAGAAATTTTTTATTCCCTCTCTAAAAACAAAAAAAATTTCAAAGCTGTTGTATTATGTGTGTTATTATTTTATTTAGACGAAGGGAGAACACATTTCTAATCAAGAAAAATTGCTTATCTTTACACAAAATACTTTAAAAATCAAAAACTCTTATTAAGCAACAATACAGGACAACACAAAAGAAGGGTAAAAACATTAAAAGCTGAGAAGCAACTGTAGGATAATAAATGGTGGTCCACGATAAAGGCAAGTGTAATAGAGCTTATTTGGCAAAGTGCATACAGACACAGAAACAGAATTATAGGTGAATATGTATTTTACTATTTTACTTTATTGCGTATTAACACAGAATGTGATTGAAAGGGGAAGTGTAAAGGGGAAAGAGGTTTTAAATGCAGATTATGGTAGAATATAAATTGCACTTTATCATGAATTTATTTGTACGTTACACTTGTGTGGTTGGTTGGTTAGTTAGTGTTATGACCACTATACATACATACATTTATTTATCCATTCATTTTTGTATATGTATTTCGTATACATATGTATATAAATATACAAACTCACGTACATACCCTGCAGGGAATGTCTATAGTCAAATTGTAGTGATTTACTAGTGACATTGTCATCGGTACTAGTGACCAAGTGTAGACCAATCAATGTAATCGCCTATTGACAAATAACATAGGCTTGTCATTGAAAATCTACCAGTAGACTTTAGCACTATTGATGAGCTAGTTCTTTTGGTCTTGGTCTACAATTTTACTTTTTTTTTTAATTTAAAAATCCCATTTAAAATTTTAAAAATAATCAGCCCTGCTACAAAAAATTAAAACAGACTTTAAAATGGATTTTGGTTATAAACTTAAAAATTTTGGTTTCAGTATGTATTGATTTGGTTTGAATTTAAGACTTTTGAAAAGTGGAATGTCATCAATGTTTATGTTCAATACTACCTCGTCATAGTTTTCCAGAACGATGTCAACTTTTCTTCCACATTTTCAATATCACAGTTTTCCTGCTCACCTTGCAAACTTCTGTTTTTGAATTACATTCTTTGTTTTTTAACGAGTCTTTTATAATTCCGTTTACTAATTTTTGTATAAAAAGCAATTTAAAGCACTTTTCTTTATTTAGAATACACAAATTTTAATATTTAATTAAGCACAAAACAATTTTTTTTCAAAACACCTGTTTCTCGTACAAAAAAAAACCTGATGCAATAAAAAGAAACAATGGAAAACAGAAATCTCTGCACAGCGCAATAAAAAAACTGTTGACGCGTTTGTTGACAATGTCACCAGAAATACACTAGTACGGTTATCTCTAACGTATCTCTACTCGTGCTTAAAAGGGAAGCAGGTGACATTTTAACTAGTGCAATTGTCGTTAGGGAAAGTGTACTGACAAAGAGACATATGGTTGTTAGGCTGACTACAGGGTATTTACAGTCTATTATAACTTTTACGTTGTACTTTTTGGCTGTTGTATGGCATATTCAATTTTTTTAAAGCTTTTCTTTGTTATATTCTATTAACGCAAGCTGTGGGTTGGTGGCAAAATTTTTAAAAGTGCAACCGACACAAACCGCGACCTGTGGTTATAATAAAAAGGGATGGAACTCAATTTTCGGTAATGTTACAAGTAAAAGAAGAATGCTAATAAAACCCTTAAAATGGTACATATAATAAAGGTAATCACTCTTCGTGGTCATTTTGTAGTCGCCGTAGTCTAGTGGTTAGTTTGTTGGATAACTAAGACATTAGCCCACGGTTCAAACCCCAGCTCTGACATCTTGAAAAAAGAAATATGACAAAAAATATTTCTTTCGGCGACTATCTTTTAGCAGTTTTCTGGCAAAAGTTTTGAGAGTAACTGATTGCCTTGAACAAGCTTGTCAAGTTTGTCATTCGGAGACGGCTTCAAACTGTAGGTCCCGGTAGTCATGGATAAAAATTAACTCACACAACATGTTTGTTGCGAGAAGCTAGGTCATAATCCTGACACAGGGTTGTAATGGCCAATTATGTATGTATCTAATCACTCTTCGTTGCAAACGCTCTTGCAAGCTTTACAAGCAAGCGGTAGTTGCATATCTGCCTACATGTTGGTATTGTTTTACATGATTTGCTACGTTTGCAACACTTGCAAGAGTGAGTGATTTGCAACAAAGAGTGAGAGAGAGCTAATAATTTAGAAAAGGAAACGCAAATGCAATAGTTTTCAACTTTTTTAAACCAACCAACCAATCCTTACGTATCTAAAAGATTTAGTTCGTTATCAAAAATTAGAGTTCGCAGATACTCGTAACTATCTTCCTACTAACTATTTATTAATTTAACTAAAGCACAATAATATTACTCCCTAACTCTTATCTCAGTATCATGTTTAGTAAATAGAATGGGATCTTGGGTTTGATATCGGGCGAAATTTTAATTTTGAAACAATATGCTCAAATTCGTTATCGCAAGCTGGGAAGAGCTCTCAGTCTATGATTACTACATAAACGGCTAATACACAAATTTTATATATAAAAAATATATACATACTACCTATGTTTATGATTTATTTTTAAAAAATAGGATAAGTTACAGGGTTAGACATATGTTTTCAATTCGAAAGTGAAGTTAAATAAATCGTACGTAAAGCTATGTTTTCGAAAATACTTTTATCTTATCACAATTTTTGGACATTCTTCCATTTTTAGTTGTCAAGCGATTTATAAAGGTAAATGCCAAAGCCGTCATTAAATAAATCACATTTCAAATGACAGATATATAACAGCTGCCCGACTGACGGCTTTCAGGCCATTAAATACTAAACACAGTATTTCAAGCCATGGCGCCTCTCGTGTTTTTTTTAGATTTTTTTTTTCAAATTGTTCTCTGGTTAAAGATAAATTGTTGCTGGTGACTAACGCACTTACCTTTTGCGTGTGCAACAGAATTATTTTTTATTTTTTTTTTTAATTTATTTTTTTAGTATAATTTTTTTCCTCTTTTGTTGAATGCTTTTATTATTATTATTGTTATTATTACAGTAGATGTTTTCTTTAGTTAAATTAACAATATATGGTTAGCATTTGTGTTGCATCCGTTTCCGTTTAAAAAGCTGTTGTTGGCTACTACTGTTGCCAGTGCGTATTAACAAGTGTATGTTTGTATAAATGTGTTCATATATGTATATGTGAGAACAATACAATGCATTTATGTATTTCGCCCACCCTTTTTATTTCCTTTTTTTATACTTTTGACAGTGTGTACGTGCATCATTTTTTAACGGTTATTTTTTTCTCTCTTTTAGTTGGCACTCATGGTTTTGACCATCGTCGTCTTGCACAAACAATTGTGCAAATTAAGCAAAAATTTAATAACGTTCACAGCAAACGTAAGTGCAAATAGATAGAAAAAAAAAGAAAATAAAAAAGAAAAAAGAGAAAAAACGAAATCAGGAAAATTGAAGAATGTGTTCTGCTCTCTGACTCTTGAAATCATGAATCTACTTGTGAAGATTTCCTTTTTTTCGCTTAGTGAATAACTCTTTTTCAAACGAAAGCTTAAGCGTGTGTCGTTTTTATGTGTTGTAAACTATAATATAAGCCCACGCATTCACGCATTTTTACGCTGACCATAAATGACATTCATGTACAGTGGAATCGCAATAGAGTGAACTAATTCGTGCAATGCCAGTTCACTCTATTGGAAATGTTCACTCTAAAGAGTCTATAAAAAAATCTATACTTATTAAATATTATTATTTAATTACAAAGAAGTAAAGTAAATTTCAAGAGATTTTTTGCTTTGTACAAGCATTTTTAGCTTTTTTCACCGCTAGATCGCGGAATTTATGCAAAACTAAAATATTTTCGTAATTGTTTGTGTTATTTTCTGCCGAGTCAATAGCTTTTTCAAAAACCTGCACGGTCTGCGTTGCTGTAATGTCTGGTTTTACTACTGGTACTGTACTGCATTAAAACCGCCCCTTTTTTCCAACATTTAATGATATATTTTAGGTTTTTATCTCAACATTTCTCTCTTACTGGCAGATTTTTGGCTCGTTGTAAGAGCTTTTTCAACACGTGGGTATTCTGTTTTTTTAACGACTTTTCATATTTCTTCGCAAGAACTGTAGCACCCACACCTTTGGATAGTTCTTTAATTATTTTTTGCTTTATTCCAATAGAAAAAAATGTTTTACATTTATTAGAACTCATTTTATAACTTTTTGTCTGCACATAACTAACACAAGAAGAAAACAAAAATCGCTAAAGTAATCTAGCTCACACTTTTGAAAAATCTTAAAAAAAAGACAAGAAAACAAAAATGTTTCCAAATTCAACGGAAATCTAACGGTTTCATAAGACAATATGTAACTTCTGTGTTTTTATCAACGATAACTTTGGTGTCTTTGTCAATTTTGTATAAGAAAAACAAAAGTTCACTCTACTGAGTTGGGCATTGTTCACTCTATAGAGTAACTAATGAAAAAAAAACGGGAGTTCGTAATATCGAGTAGTTCATATTACCAAGTGTTCACTCTATTGCGATTACACTGTAATAGATAAAAGAAGAAAAATATTTTCTTTACAAAATTTAAAAACAAATATATTTTATTTAAAAAATAATTTCATGTTTCAGAGTGTCAGTTGTTTTTGGTTTGTTCACCAAAACACAGTCTATCAAATGGCCCTAGAAAAAAAAATCCAGCGGCGTTAATTTACAAGTACGAGGCGGCTAAATGCCAAATCGCGACGGAGAAATTTGTCATGCAATAATTGAATTATTTCGCCGCCTAGCAAATTGCGGCCACCAAAAATCTCTAATTAAGAGAGCAGATGGGACGTGGGCGAAGTCGTCGATGGAGTCCTTGAATATGCTTGTAGACACACATTTTCCGGAGAATACCGCAGAAGTTGATGAGCTGGGAGTGCAGGGAGAGATGGGTGTTACTTCCTAGGTTCTCAACAGCATCCCTCCTTTCAAGTCATCGGGTTTGGATTGTATAATGCCGGTAATGTTGCAGCAAATGCAGAGATCTGTGATCCATATTCTACAAATGATTTTTTCAACTTGTTTAACCCTTCACTACATACCTAGTAGTTGGAGAAGCACCAAAGTGGACTTCATTCCTAAGGTGGGTAAAAGACGGCACGTAATCTTAGGCCAATTAGCCTTACCTCCTTTGTTCTTAAGGTACTGGAGAGGGTGATAAATAGTCCCCTCCGTCAGGGTATTCTTTCCTAGTAGGAAAGAATTGGAATTGGGCAGTGTATGTATAGATTTCAGTACTACAGTCTTTGCGGATGGTTCTAAGATGGAATCCGACGTGGGGACTGGTGTTTTCTCCGAGTTTGCCAAATTTTCAGAGTCATTTAGATGGCCGGACACGTGTAATGTTTTTCAGGCTGAGGTATTTACAATTATGCAAGCTTTGAGGATACTTAGGGAGCCATGCTTTGAGGGTGAAATTAGGGTATTTTCTGATAGTCGGGCTGCTATCAGGCCCTTACCGTCGCCAATTGGCAACTCTTCTTTGGTTCTTCGCTGTAAAGACGAACCGAAGTTTCTTTGTGACACTTGTAGCATTTCCTTGGTTTGGGTTGCGGGTCATAGGGATATCATGAAAAATGAGAAGGCGGATGGGCTTGCTAGGAGCGCCTCTTCGGAAGGGGAGTCTGATACTTCCTACTCGTCTGTTCTCTGCCCTATGACCGTCATTAAGGATAAGATATCAAGCTTTTTACGTAAAATAGCACAGAACAAAAGGAGTTCCCTTATTTCTTGCTCTTTTTCTAAGACTCTTTAGTCTCAATATAATCGGTGCAGAACTATGAAAATTTTGACGATCCCTCGTCAATCTTTGTCTAAGGTTATAGCAGTGTACACGGGTCATTGGATGATTGGTAAGCATGCTGAAAGGTTGGGTCTGCCCTTTAACTCGCACTGCAGAAGATGTGGGAATACTTCGAAGAGGAAGACAATAGATCATTTCCTTTGTGATTGCCCTGGTCGGACAGTCAGACGTTTGAAGTTTTTTGGGGTGCCTTTTATTGATAGCTTGGTACAGTGCTCATGCTTCTATCCCCTCGTTTTACTCCTCTTTATAGACAGTTCTTGTCTGCTGCTACAGTTCGGTCCTGTAATGGTTGAAAACGGCACCTTGGGCTAATTGTAGTTGATAACAGTTTGGTTAACCAGCCATCTGACCTACCTACCTTATTAAATAAATGTTAAAGGATGACAGCTCAATTATTGATATTTCATCAATTTCTTCCTAACCTTAAATTTGCGCACCCTGTACAATACAAATTGTCTTATTTTTAATTCATTAAAAGTAAAAAAAAAATTTACAAATTGATAAAAAGGTGAAGGAGCTTGTAAAATAGAAAATAATATTATTAAAATAACTAAAATTTGCAAATTCATTTAAGTTTGAATGCCTATTCAAACTCTTCAATTTCAAGTATAGCTGCCTCTTTGACCTCTAATTAAACTACTTAATACAATTAAAATTTCGAAAAACTTATTAAAAATCATAAGACATTTTTCTCACAATCTAAAATCTCTTTATAGGTTTTTCTAATTATTATTCTATACTTTTTATCATTCATGTACTCAGTAAAAAAAGAAAAATAAATAAATTTAATTGTGTCGTAATACTTATGTGACATTTTAAATGTCTTCCATTGCAAAATACCTTTTTAAAAAATGTTTCTTTTTTTTCTTTTGCCTGAATACTAATTTATGCCGTTTAAGCATTTTTATGCAACAGCCTCTACTTCAACATCCACTTTTAAATGAAAATTATCATCAACTTTAGTGTTCTGTATGCTGCCTTCTGACTTCTGTCTTATTTTATAACACAGAATTTTCTCAAACTCATAACAGATTTCATAATGTTGGAGGAATACCTTCGGGTT
This sequence comes from Metopia argyrocephala, assembly GCA_963576795.1. Classification (NCBI taxonomy): domain Eukaryota; kingdom Metazoa; phylum Arthropoda; class Insecta; order Diptera; family Sarcophagidae; genus Metopia; species Metopia argyrocephala. Next base: position 166,060,635 of record OY756208.1, on the reverse strand, counting down.
CCTTAAGAAAAGAAAAATGCTCTTAAACTTGTGTCACTTGCAACCAACACAAAATTAAAAGCAGAGATTAACTCTGATTTAAAGAAAACGTAAAAAAAACTAAAATTTTAAAATATGGCAGAAATATGCAGCTGAAACTGAGGAAAAATGAAAACATTAAATAATGCTGGTGAAAAATGTTTAAATTAATTTAAAATCTAATGAATTTATACAAAATTATATGAAAATTATTTGAGTGCTTTATTAAATATTCCACTTAAATTGAAAGTAAAAAAGAAATAAAAAGTTTAATTTAAAATGATTTAATTTTTCAGTTTACAATAATGTAATCAGCATATGCAATTCAAAAAACTAGAGAAGGTAAATGATATTAAAAAAATATTATTTAAAAACTAAAGTAAATGGATACAAAATTTAAAATTTAATTGAATAAATATAAGAAAAAAAGGATTGGCAATCAGAGAATTCTATATTTTATTCTTACAGCTAAGACGTATTGTATACTGCAATACGCCTTGGCCGTTTCAATCAGCAACATAAGAATATATAGCTGATTTTCATTCAGAATAAACATATTGTCACAATTGGGATTACACCGTTCTAATAGATATATAAAAGCTTTCAATACATCGCGAAAAATCATTGCTTGTTATGAATTTAATTTTATGTTATGCATACGAGTACTAATTTGGAAATGAAGACGATCACTTTTTTGGCTTAAGTTAAATGATAAGAACATTGTCTAAATATGGTTTTAAAAGAACAGAGCTATGTGGACTGCATCTATTTGAAATCACCGGCCACATTTTACAAGAGTGATTTAAAAGCATTTTTTACAATTTGAAGACTGTTTAGCTTCTTTTTTAGGGTTTACAAGTCAACAGCAACAAATAAACACTTAGAACTAACTCTTGCCACTGATTAATTCAACGTGAGGATATAAACAATTAGACAAATTGGATATTGACATGAACATAAACTTACTTTTGTTTACATAGGGTGAGCCTTTTAAAAGTTTAAATTTAAATCTCCAATAAAATAGAAACAGTTTGAAATTTCGCAAATTAATTTTTTGTTTTGAAGTAAAAATGCTGCAGCTAGAAATGGAATATTATTTCATTCAAATGACTGCAACGACTGGCTTCACAGTACGCTATAAGATTGGAGCGATTTTCAAGCACTCTTCCGAATGTTTTGGGTCGTATCTCAATAATATAATACTAGTCTTACACGGCGCCCCACAGAAAATAGTCCAACGGTATTGAATCACAGCTTCCTGGCGGCCAATTGACATCACCATTTCGGCTAATTAAACAGCTAACAAATGCTTGGTGCATGTTGCAAGTTGCACTATCCTGTTGAAACCAAACATTGTTCACATCAATACCATAAAGAGCTACTACTATTGAAAATAATGAGCCAATGGTACCTCCACTATGGGTTCAAAACGATTTTTTGTAAGAAAATTTTAAAAGTGAATTAATTTTTTAATGGCAGCACTCAAAACCATCAATAAAATACGTTGAAAGAAAGCAGTTGGGACCACTGCCGGTTTGCAGGGCTTTCAAAGTTAGAAGTTAAAACACGTGTTCTTAAATAAGTTTTAAAATACCATTACAATTGGATAACGAGCAAAACTTTAAAAATAAAGTTATAAAGTATTTTATATATATAAAATATATATATATATATATATACATAAATATATGTAAAAAGTAAAATAACGTAGTTTTATGATATACTCATATTTTCGAATTTTATTTTTATTGAATGCTTGTCTTCTTTTTGATATTTTTGTTGGGTATATAAAACCTATAAGTTTCCTGGACCAAAAGTTGTGTTTGGGCATAAATTTGCATGGAGGTTTAAATGGAGAAGTGTTCGTCAAAGTCTGTATTTTAAGTGGATATTCATATCTCGCCAGCATTTTTCAGCAAACTCCAACAATTATCATTTTATTTCAACACAATTTCCTAATTGCTTTCGGTTTGGAAAGCAAACGGGCACAAAGAATTTTCATAAATAGAATGGGTTCTTCAAATATTAATATCATCTTTTTAATTTGAAAGAAATTATATCCTTTAGCAGGCGTACAGTATGGGCGTGGACAAATTTCCTATTTTCTTTTTTAATTTATTTATAGTCCATGGCTATAATATGAGAAAAAATTAAGGCTCTGACACAATAGTTTTAATTTATGCCAAAAAATATCGTTTTGAAACCATAGTACACTCCACAAACCGCACTAAACAGTCACTCGTAATGGGTGAATTAGCTTCTATAAGATCATGGGTCTGGTTTATGAGCTCAAATACTGAAATTTTGCTCATTAACGTACCTTCGGAAATGAACATTGCATTTTAGTGCAATTTCCGACCAATTGTGTTTGTTTTAAAAATAAATAAAATTTCCAGTAAATATCAGCGTTGCTCAAGCGTAAATCGATTCTGTTCGTTTAGTGGAGATAATATTCTGAATTTTTTGACAGAATATAATGAAATATGTATTGTCGGTTTCGAAATCAACGTTGGTTCAAATGATAAATGGCTCACCCGATGTTTTAAACTATTTTTTCACTAACGGTGCAGATTAGGGTGGGTCAATTTTTTTGCCTACTAAGCGTATAGCAAAATCGTAATCTACGGGAAATTCTAAGAACTTTTCCCAAAGAAACCATGGTCCTAAAATCAAAATCGAGCTTCCGGTTTTTTACGAGAAAATTTGGTGCTCAGGTCATCCGAAAATAATGCTATTTTTTTGGAAATATTCATTGCAATTGGTGAATAGTTGACCTGTAACGCTGGAAGAGGGCTTATTTTAAAGGAAATTTTCTCAGCTTTCTATATCTGTGCTCATTTATAGAAAATTTTTTACCCAAATAATGGTTTTGGAGGTTTATGTCACAATAATAATAGTTTTAGGTTTTTAACAGTTTGACTATTATTATTTTGACATAAACCTCCAAAACCATTATTTGGGTAAATAATTTTCTATAAATGAGCACAGATATAGAAAGCTGAGAAAATTTCCTTTAAAATAAGCCCTCTTCCAACGTTACAGGTCAACTATTCACCAATCAATGGGGAAAAAAGCCGGTGGATTATGCGCTTTTCCAATGTAAGAAATTGTTAATTTAACTTAATTTTTTATATTTTTTATGCATCTTTTATGCCTTTTCTTTGATTTACTAATTTTAGAAGCAATAAAAGCAAACTTAATTTTAATTTTTATTATTTTTTTTTTTAAAGAAAACATGCAAATAATTTTTCATAAATTAATGCCTATTTACTGAGTTTTAAATAATAAAAGTAATACTATTAAAAGCCTATTTATTCTACAGTTTGATTTCCACCAGAGAGTCCGGTCTGCGATACTACACCGTGCATATCGTCGAAAGAATTAAAGAACGCTGTAACTGACTAAACATTTAATGTTCTCTAGAGCCAAAAAATCTGTATGAAAGTAGAACAAAGACACTGGTATTTATCAAAACGCAGACGGCGTAAGTGAATTTCTTTTCATCATAGAAATCTGGGACCGGGACTAAACGACGAGTATTTTTTTTCTGATAAAAATGATGCAAAAAACGTATATTCGATTTTTTGTCAGTTACAGCATTCTTTAATTTTTGCAACGGTGTAATCTTAGTCCCTCCTCTCATAATTACCATAAGAATATAATTTAATATTATATTGTAATTTAATAAATAAATAAATGAAAAAATATTTATATATAATAAAAAATGTTGAGTTTTTTTCGTATTAAAAAGTCTATTTGAATAATATCGACCCGATATAAAAATATGAATTTGAATAAAATTAAAACTATAGGTATGTTGTTTAAAAGAAAAAAGAAAATATTATAAACCCTAATTTAAACTACTTTTTTTCTGTTATTATTTATTCCATTAAGGGCCTATTTCTATTATTTTCTTAAGTGCTTTAAGCGCTTAAAGTTAAATCATTACTATTTACTACGAAGACTAATTAAACTCATTAACGTTTTGAATATTAAACAGTAACTCATTAAAAATCATGATGAACAAACACAAAAGTCATTCATTCTATACTCAACCTTCCAAATCTTTGTTTACAATAAAAAAAAAGAGAAAAAAAAAAAAAAAACAAAACAAAACAATTTTTGTCCCTATAAATACCGTTTAACAGTTTTATGCTCAGTTGAGTATCATTACAACCTTTTTGGCTATCCAATCAACTGCAAGTTTAAACATGAAGAAAATCCTTTTACTGGCATTTATAGGCTTCAGTTTGCATGCCATTATGCCAAGTGCTGCATCAATGAATTCTACAAGAGGATGTGACATCAGATTGCCAGTTCATACCGGAAATTATGATTTGGCGTTTATATTTAATTTTACACGCTATTTGCATGGCATTTATCGTTTTCGTAGTTTTATTGCCTTTAGCGAGAAACGTGAATACAATAGAGCAAAACATGTCATTGTACGGCCTTTGGAAAAGGCCTTAATGGAGGAATTTCATAGACCTGTTGTAGTCTGGGGCCAGCATCGTGTGGCTAAACTACGTTACACTATTGGTTTAAACAATTTGATTTTTGTTTACATTAGCAGTGTCCATGATGCCATTTTAACAGTGGTTAGTAAATCCTTGGAGGGTATACATTATATGCCCATGATTTTCATATATAAACGTAAAAATAATCAAAAACTTTCTGCCTCAGAGCTACGCATTTTCTTTGAATGGTGTTGGCAGGAGAATATTTTAAATGTGGCCTTAACTTATCAAATTATACGTCGGGAAAGGCGACATAAACAGACGATTATAAATGTACACAATGAGATCTTTAATTATAGACCATTTCCGACTATGAAAATTTTAAATGTGACTTCTTCGGTTTTAAAGAATAGAGGAACATTTTTAAGAGACAATATAAACGATGTTTATGGTTATTATTTCAGCACGCCCATGTTTATAGATACGCCTACTGTATTTTTGGTAAGTTTAAGAAAAAAATAAATAAATTTTGTTTATAAAAAATAATACATACGACACGGCATGGGAATAGAGGTTTACAAATAACAAATAGAGTTTTTAAATTATATTTTAAACTTTAAAATAGTATTTGAGCTTTTCTGATCTTTTTTCAATCTGTATGGAATATATCGTTAAGCCAATGCATTATTATTTGAATTTATGTATATGGTATATCGGGTCTACCTTTTAAATTTAATTAAAACTGTGTGTGAGATATCATCGAAAATTGTTAGTCGTTTGGAAGACCTTCTGATGCCATTTTGTGTGGAATATAACATCGTTCAAATGTCCACAACGGCCTCCTTTGTAGATTATTGAGATACACCTGAGACTTTAGAAATCCACATAGCAAAAAGTCTAAGGGGGTCAAATCGTGATATGAGGGATCACCTATACGTGAGGTGACAATACCCTCAAATCGCTTAGGCAAAATATTTAATGTGGCATGAGCTGTGAAATCAGATTATCCAATTCAGGGCAAAAGAAGTTGGTATTCATAGACCTATAGCACTCGCCGTTGACAGTGAAGCCCTAACCAACATTTTTCTCAAAGATATATGAACGGATGCTGACACCAGCCCAAAATAAACACTAACCGTGACTTTCTGGAATGCAATACACGCTCTAGAATTTCATGTGGACTAGTGTCGTCGCAAATTCGATAATTTTGTTTTTGTTCAAGAACACATTCATCGAGAAATGGGCATCATCTCTGAAGATAATTTTTCAATAAAAAATTTTTTACGTTTTTCGAACAAAACAAAAGGGCTAACTCTCAAGCGAACTGCCATAATGCGTCAACTTTTTGACATTTTTGATTAATATACTCTATACTTTACTACATTTACTATACTCCGTAGTCGCCGTGGTCTAGTGGTTAGTGTGTTGGCTTACTAAGACATGAGCCCTGGGTTCGACACCCAGCTCCGACATTTAAAAAAAAAAGAAATATGAAAAAAATATTTCTTTCGGCGACTACCTCTCAGCAGTCTTCTGGCAAAAGCTCTGAGAGTAATTAATTACTATAAACAAGCTTCTCAAGTCTGTCGTTCGGAGTCGACATTAAAACTGTAGGTCCCGGTACACAAGGATAAAAATTTACACACACAACATGAGTGCTGCGAGAAGCTAGGCCGTAATCCTGACAAAGGGTTGTAAAGGCCAGTTATGTTATGTATGTATGTATGATTACTATACTCTGGCAAATTATCACGAATAAATTGGCGCTTAAACAAAAATAGGAAAGTATACTATTTTCTTTCGAAAATACTTAATTAATGCTTTCAGCTTTTTTGTAGAGTTGCATTGACCTTATATATAAGCCTTTAGCTTTTGTTTTAATAAATTTATTATTTTTATTTCATCATATTTTACTTTCTGTTTTTTTTTTTTTTGCAGACCGACTATGAAAGCCACTGTGGCAATCGTGTTATGGATTTTGTTGCTGGCACTGCCGGACGTATTTACCACGAATATGTGCATTTCGTTAATGGCTCTATCTACCTAAAGCCCACACATACTCTCAGCTATTATCACTTTCAAAAGGAAACTCTCACCTATGCAGCAGAACGTAAAATCGATATTGGCATACATCCCTACTCATCTCTACTGTCCAATGCCCATCTTACCGAGGGTAGTTACCCTATAGGATTAACAAATGCTTGTATTATAGTGCCAGTAATACCAGAAATTTCCCAGGCCCATTATATTATACGTACCATGCCTTTATTTGTCTGGTTATTAGTGGTTTTGGAAATTTTAAGTCTATTCATAATAGAATGTATTCACTTGGGTAGACTGGATATAGGCGGTGGCATTTTGTATTCCTTTAGAACAGTCATGTCTCAACCTTTAAATGTACATCAATTTGAAAAAAGACGATGCCTATTAAGATCACTTCACCTCTTTGTGATTATTTTAAGTGTTTTGGTGAATTCAGGCTTTAGCGCTTCTCTAACATCCATTCTAAGTACCACTCTAGTGGGTAAACAAATTTATACGGTGGATGATCTTTTAAAATCGGGTTTGAAAATAATGCTTAGTAACTATGAAAAGGAGGTCTATTTCGATCAAGAATTTCTACCTAAAAGACTAGAAGCTATTTTGCTGGTGGTCAATGAATCAGTGGTGGCGGACTATAAAGATGATTTAAATACCTCATATGCCTATGTGGTAACCTCTGAGGAATGGGGCAAATATGATTTTCAGCAGCAGCTGTTGTGGCAACCAAAATTTCGTATAGCTCATACAAAAAATTTGTGCACTGTGACTCAATTCCTCAGATTTCCATTACAATGGGATTCGCCCTTTATTAAAAGTTTGGAATGGTTCATTATCATAACCATGGATACAGGTTTAAGAAAAGTCTGGCAGGATTGGAGCATTTATCAGGCCACACGCATGAAATTAATGAGAATGTTTAAGCCTGTAGAAGAGAAGGATTATAGGCCTTTTACTATCAGCCATTTCTTAACAATAATTTTTGCTTATTGTGTTTGTATGGTAATGGCTATAACGGTTTTTAACGGAGAATTGTTGTGGTTTCATAGGAAGAAGATTATTGAAAAGTTAAAGTACCGAAAAATCTAAAAAAAATTAAATATGTGTGGAAAAATAATAAAATAATATAATAAAATATCGTTAGAAACAGAGTTGGGTTTATTGCATTGAATTTATAATGCATTATCGCTTCCACTACCACTAAACGACTTAGTATTAATGCAGCAATATTCCAGCCACCACTAAATGCTGATGAAAATAATTAACCACTAAATAAAACTATTTTAGTGGTAGTGGAAATTTAATGCATTAAATAAAACGAATTTAGTGGTAGTGGAAATTTAGTGCATTGAATAAAATAAATTTAGTGGTAGTGGAAATTTATTGCATTAAAAAAAACAAATTTAGTGGTAGTGGAAATTTATTGCATTAAAAAAAACAAATTTAGTGGTAGTGGAAATTTATTGCATTAAAAAAAAACAAATTTAGTGGTAGTGGAAATTTATTGCATTAAAAAAAATTAATTTAGTGGTAGTGGAAATTTATTGCATTAAAAAAAATTAATTTAGTGGTAGTGGAAATTTATTGCATTAAAAAAAACAAATTTAGTGGTAGTGGAAATTTATTGCATTAAAAAAAACAAATTTAGTGGTAGTGGAAATTTATTGCATTAAAAAAAATTAATTTAGTGGTAGTGGAAATTTATTGCATTAAAAAAAACAAATTTAGTGGTAGTGGAAATTTATTGCATTAAAAAAAACAAATTTAGTGGTAGTGGAAATTTAGTGCACTAAATGAATCGATTTTAGTGGTAATGGAAATTTAGTGCACTAATTCTGAATGATTAGCGGCTGGCAATATTGACAGTCCGCGCCATTAAAATCTTACCTATGGCGAACTGAATAATTTATTACATTTGAAAGTACTAAAATTCTTATTAAAACAATAACAACAATTATTTACTTTATACAGGCGGACTTAGTAAATTAAGAAAATAACATTCACTACAATTTATTTTGACATTGATTTAAGCTATGTATGCATATATTAATTTTATATTCATATATGAAGGTATATTAAAACGATAGTGTAACTGAGGTAGTGGAACTAAATTTCCATTCCACTATAGTGCCAATGGAGTTATATTCCATTACCATTAATTATTCAAAATTAGTGCACTAAATTTCCACTACCACTAAAATCGATATATTTAATGCACTAAATTTCCATTACCACTAAAATTTTTATATTTAATGCACTAAATTTCCACTACCACTAAATTTGTTTTTTTTAATGCAATAAATTTCCACTACCACTAAATTAATTTTTTTTAATGCAATAAATTTCCACTACCACTAAATTTGTTTTTTTTAATGCAATAAATTTCCACTACCACTAAATTTTTTTTTTTAATGCAATAAATTTCCACTACCACTAAATTTGTTTTTTTTAATGCAATAAATTTCCACTACCACTAAATTCGTTTTTTTTAATGCAATAAATTTCCACTACCACTAAATTCGTTTTTTTTAATGCAATAAATTTCCACTACCACTAAATTTGTTTTTTTTAATGCAATAAATTTCCACTACCACTAAATTTATTTTATTCAATGCACTAAATTTCCACTACCACTAAATTCGTTTTATTTAATGCATTAAATTTCCACTACCACTAAATATAAGAGGCGATAATGCACTATTTTTATCACTACCACTAAATTTAGTGGAAAATTAAATCTAATGCAATAAACCCAACTCTGGTTAGAAATGTCGAAAAAAACTTATTTAAAAGGAATTTCAACAAAAGAGATGGTATGGACTGTAAGGCAGGGAAAGTAAATTTTTTCAACGTTTTCTGTTTAAATAATTTTTCAATTGTCGTGCATCATATGGCAAAGCCTTGTCATTGCAGGATATTACAGCTTCATACCCTTTTCTTATATTACCGATTTCAGCATTTTATTATAGATGGTATTAGAGTAACATTTTAAATATTACTTCTAGTCTTCCCTAAATGTAGTTTTTTAGTACTAAAATTTTCGGTTTTTGTGTTGAATTGGCTTGCTGGCCGCGTCTTATATTTAATTTTTATCACCAGTAATAATTGAATAGAAAAATCACTTCTTTCATTATCGACATCCAAAACTATGTTTTAAAACCTATCGTCTTCAACTCGCCAGGTACCCAATTTCCTTACCTTTAATTTTCTGATGCTATTAAGAAACCCTTAAAACAACTGCTGGAAAGCTTTACAATCTTAACCCTTATTTGTTCGACAAAAAAAAAACTACATATCTTGTACTACCTTCATACAAATCCCATAGAACACAAAACATTTTGGACAAAAATTTAGGGTATTCCTTGTGTTTTAAAATGAATCAAACGTGGCAGTTAAAGCCGTCAGATCATGAAGAGTGTAGTATAAAAATATTCTAGACTTTTGATTCCTTGAACTCCTATCCCTTGCATGGTCAGTTGTATACTAGAAAACTAGCAAAATGTGACCGTCAGACAAATATCGTTGCAGATCTTGTTAATCCTTACAAAACTTCAGGAAGAATTGTTACAATTGATAATCTAGCTGCAATAATGTTATCTAGCATGCATTTTAAAACATCTGTAAATAGCACTTTGACAGCTAAGCCAGAAATTATAACCCATTATATTCGATAACTTTCATAGACGACAACATAGACAAGGTACTAAATGAATATATTTACAAGTGCAGGACAACTCGGTTGCCGCTGTCCTTATTTTTCAACGCCATAGATTTAGCAGCATTGTCGTCATATATTATTTATATGGAACACAATGCTCAATTTACAGTCAATTTATCAATTGGAAACATAAAGCAAAACAACATGCTAAAAATTCAGAGTTTATGGCAAAAACTTGCACTCAGACAGAGTTTATCCTTGATAAAGCGTCTGAAACAAGTGTAAAACCAGATACCTCCAATGAACGTAGAATACATATGGCCGTACCACAATAGCAGGAAGTTGCAGGATCTGTTCAAAACTTTATGAAATAATGAAACCCAAGGAAAGTTTGTAGCAGTGCTTCCATACCAATTTCAAGCTCAATTTTTTTTTAACACCAATACTCAGGAGTAAACCCCTACTTATGCAGTGCATTGTATTGGAATGGTGAAGATAGAAGAGAGATACATATATTTTTTTTTGTAATTTTATTGACCGCCATATATCAATGAGATAAGTTGCTATCAGTTGATCACTCAAAGTGTTATACCTTCACCCTTGAATGATCAACAGTAATTGCCCCAATTGTCGGTGGATGAATAAAGTATCGAGCTCTCAAAAAGTTTCAAGTACGATGGTTATCAATTTCAACAAAAAAAAAAAAAACAGTTTTAAAGCGCAATAGGTATCCAGGTACCTTGTCGAACACATAAGGGTTAAACGTCCTTATAAACTTTTCATTTTCTTAAAACGTTTTGGACTGGCCTATGCAATTATCGTGCTCCAAAAAAACACAAAAAATTTTTACATTTAAAGCAGATTTGGGTATTTATACAATTTCTAAGACCCTTATTTTTAAAGTGAGTTAAGGTTTATACAGAGTATTTCTAATTTTCAACCTATTATTCCTTCCTATTAAATGGTTTTATATTTTTAAAGAAACTTTAAAAATTTTGCTGAACTGACCTTTCAACTTTCATTACAAGGAACTTGTTATTAGTAGTAATTATATTATAAGTTGTAAAACATTTAGTTTTTAACTGATTTGTATTTTTTTGCTAAGTAACCTTTGACGTTTACTTTTAATAGATTAGAAAATATTACATATTATATTACAATCTTAGAAATTTTTTAGGTAATATTAATGGCCTTCATCTTTTTCTATTTATGTACATATGCGGCTATTAAAACTTGACACATTTTATCTTAAGTGATTTATAAATGACTTAAAATATTAATTAGGCCTGGTGTCAAGTAATGGCCTTCATATTACAATTTTAATAAAAAAAAATTTTATATTTTATGACAACACACTGTTATTTATGAGGTTTTCCATATTGCCATTTTACTTAAACGTCCTGTGACCTATATTAAATTAAACAAAAGCTTCAAGATTTCAACATTTTATTAAGAAAATATGGGTAAAAAAGGCCAATTTGACCTTTCATTAAGAAAATATTTATTAAAATGTATGCAAAGCAGTTCAACTTCTTATATAACAATTAATTTCCCAAATAAATATTTAACAAAATTTTCACCAGCTCTTTAATTTTTACAAAAATATTTACTTGAACTCATACCTTCTGTGTAATAAAATAGGGTTAATAAAACAATTTTAAAATATTAATTTTAAAATTTAGCAGTCTGTAAAATTTTTATGTAACAGATAAAAAATATAAAAATATAAAATATAAATGAAAATTGTCATATTTCAGATAATTAATTGTACTTTAACCTTTAATAAAAGTTCCAAAATTATTTAAGATTCCTTTATAAAATCTACATATTTTTTAATTTGTTTTGACAAATCGTGTATACTCAAAAATGTATTTTTGATTGACATAACCTTTGACCTTTCCTAAAAATAATCTAATATCTTTAAATAAGTTTTAAGGAATTTTTTAAATTTTAGTTTAGATGTCTTTTTTTTTATTAAGTTTCAGAAACTCATAAATCTTTTAAGTAACCTTTGACCTTTACTACTTAAATTTTCAATGTCAAGGCATTTTAATAAGAAAAAAATTTTTGTAAATATATTAAACTGTAATAAATTTTTAAAAGACCATTTAATTGGAGTAAGTGACCTATGACCTTTTAGAATATAATTTATCTATAATAATTTTTGTAAATTCTAAAGCCGTTTTATTTTGCATGTATTTTTTTTTCTTTCTATCCACTTCAATAATGTATGCACTTTATCTTTAAATTCCTTAAATTGTTTTTCTAACTCTTGTCTGAAAATGTTTAAGACTATTTCTTATATTTGCTAATCATGTTGTATTGAAAACTAAAAACTAAAACCTAAAAACTATTTTTTTTTTATAATATTTTTTAAGCAGATTTTCTTTTATATTCCTACGCTGCTGCTCTAAATGAAATTTAATTTATCATTTTGCAAGGCAGAGAAGAAGTTCAATGTTTATTTTATACTTTAGAGATTTTGCCTCATGAATGTTAAGATTGTTTTCTTATCGAAACTCTCTACATAAGTATGTATGTACATATATACTATATTCCTATTATTCCTATTGCTGTTATAGCCTGGCAAGAGAAAAAAAGACGACTTAATGCAAAAGTTTTGGCTCAGAATATGGAAAAAAAATACTCAAAAAAAAAAAAAAAATATTCCAAAATGATATACAAAATATGTGTATGTCATTCAATATTGTTAAATACAGTATGGTAAAAAAGTTAATATACTACGCATTGTGAATACATACCAGAAGTATTCAAAAAAATATTTAAATTAAAATGTTGAAATTAACTAAATTTGTAAAAAATAAAAATATTTTGGTCATTAAAGCCCTTCATGAGCTTTTTTATAACCCATGGGAGTATTCAATGTTTGTTATCATCATGGATAAGAATTGCTGAATTCCATTTGCTGTCCAAAATGTCATATATGATTAAAGTTTATTTTGTCTTGTAGGCGTCCTCGTATTAGTGAGTCTTAACAGACAATATCTACGAAATAGTGAATTTTTACACAATGTGTTGCCGACGCAGTGACATTTTGAAAGAAAGAAATATAAAAAAAATATTTTTTTGGGGGACAAAAGGTCTGAGAGTAAGTGATTACCATGAACAAACTTCTCAAGCCTGTTGTTCGGTTTCGACATTAAACAAACACAATATGGGAGCTGTGAAAAGCCAACTATGTACGTAAGTATGTATGATTTAAACTCGAAATGGAGTCATTCGAACAAAATTCAGACACTTTAGCTTAAACCGTTCCCAAGATACACAAAAATCGAAGACAACTTAGAAGCGATTTGGGGCTTACTTATCTTACCTTTAGATACTTATTACATGTATCAGATTTTAACCAATTATTAATCTTCCACTTTACAACAAAGAATTAAATTCAACAGATGTGGAATTGCTGTTGATTAATACTGGCCTTTGAGTGATCAACTGACAACATCTTGTCCCCATTCAAACATTCCAATACAATGCATGCATTAGTGCATAAGAAGGGGTGTAAACCCCTGAGTATTGGTCTTACACAAAAAAAAAAAAAAAAAAATTTAGGTTCCAGTATCAACCCTCTTGACTCTTTGATTGCAATCGGTGCAAGCGTTAAAACATCATACGGTGAAATACGTAAGTCAAAAATCCTCTCCATTTTTATATATAAAGAGGTGCACCCATAATTTTTCTAATTTTTCTGTATTTATATGTGAATGGAACAAAAAAATCTATTTTCGCTTAAACTATTCTTTTATTTATTAGCTAAATTAGCTCTTAACATATGCTCTTAAAGAATTATTTTTTCTTTTTATTTTTAATTACAGAAATATTAGTTTTGATCTTTTGTATTTTTAATAGAACACTTATTAAAATTTTAAATAATTTTCTACTTTTCCCACCCACTTTATAATTCTTAACCGTAAGGCAGCACATTCTTACACTCAGTTATGTATATGGAGAAAATCGTTACAAACATTTGGCCAAAAATACAATTTGAGTTACATTTCACTTGTCACATTAAGAATTCATAAAGAATATACAAAAGGATATACAAAGCAACAGACAACAACAACTAAATATCATTTGTAAAGTGGCAAACTGAAGATGCAACAACTATTTAAATCCACAGCCATACTCGTATACACCCCAAAAAGTAAGAAAGACCCTTACAAACTATACTACTTTAACTGAAATTATAGCACTTTTCTTATTGCCTTATTCAGTACATATACTTACAGGTTTCTGTTGTTATTGCATAGTAAACTCAGAAGGATTTTAAAAATAAAATCGTATTGATTCTTAAGCCTTATGCAACAACAACAGTAACAGCAACAGCTAGAGTATCAAGTATATCACTGAAGATGCCAAAAGTGGCATAAGAAATGCAATATGCCTCAAATAACGAATACAGAGCATACATTAGAAGGGTACAAGAAAATGAAAAGGTAAGTAAGTTGCTTAAAGTTTAATATGTAAAGCCTTAGGGCCTATAAGATAGCTGTATAAAAAGTTTTTTAATGTAAGTGAAAAAGAGAGAGGGAAAGCAAATAAAATTTGTATTGGTAACATGAGCAATTTAGACTTAAAAGATACTCGAGTTCTACGAGATAGAAATCATGTGGAAAATTCAAAACTTTGAAATACAAATTGCAGCCATTTTCCAAGCGAATACCTAAGCACAATGCTTAGAAGATAATGCAACGGAATGTTTAGCAAAATGAAAAGCATTAGGGAGGTAAAACTTATAAAAAAAAACCAATTGGAACAAAATTTGAAGAAAAATAAAACCCTCTTCCGTAAATTAAATTAATTATAGATATGATCTAACAGAAAAAATATATATATTTTACAAATTTTAAAACACAAACAAAGATTAGTAATGAATTAATAATTAACCTCTGGGTTCTTATGAAAAATTTTTAATAAGAAAACAAGTTAACAAGTTATTTAAAAATTAAGCAGTTGTCGTGTCGGTCTCTATCCTTCAACTGAACTCACTTAAAAATATTTCTGAATATCGTTATTTTAACCCTGTCGATACGATAGACAGGGTTTCCATCCTACATATATAACAACAACTGTAAATCGCATCAAACAAACTATGCACACCTACAATTTAATACAAATTTTAAAGATGATAAATATAAACTGTGACCTTTTTCAACAGCTTTAAGATGTTAAACGTGGAGCTAAACATTTTATTTATAAAATATAAAATATAATATGTATGTATACTAAACTGACATTTGACCTTTTATTGAATTTGTGTTTATGGTGTGGTTTTAAGCAACGTAACAGACATATTTGGTAACAAACATGTTTGAAAAGCTTAAATTAAAATATATAAAAAAATTCTAAGATTTTCACCATAAGGCCTTTGAACTTATAAAAAGACACACACAAAACTTAGCTTATATACATATATGTATGTAAGTGACCTCTTATGGAAATACGATTTCTTATATTATTTAAAAATTTTGCTAAATAATAGTTTGTGTCTTTATACTTATATAAATTTTTTTTCTATAACAATAAATTAAAAAAAAACATAAAAAATATCGTACATATATAATTAGCCATTACAAATATTTTTCGGTTACGACTTAGCTTCTAGGTGCCTCAATTTGTATCCCATCACCGTTTAACGTCGACTCCTAACGACAGACTTAAGAAGCTTATCACTGCCGAAATAATACAAAGAGATGGTCACCAAAAGAAATATGTTTTTTACTATTTTGTTCTATTGTTTTAAAAACATTTCTATAATGAATTTAAATTTTTATTTTGGGTAGCATACAACTCCAAAAAAAAAAAAAAAAAAATTAGGAATAAAAATTTTGCGGTTGTTCTAGATTTCAATTAAAAATAAAGGTTCCTCTCCCCTCCTCCCAAAACTCCATCCACTCCACCTTTGGAATAAAAAACGGAAGATCAGGAAAATAGCTCCACCTACTGGGAAGATAACAGCTACCTATTTAGCGAAGATGCTCACCACTTTATAATCAACATCTAACGACAGATGGGTCAATTACTGTTGATCATTCAAGGGTGCAGGTATAGCCGGTATATGTATATTCAAATTGACATCAACTATTCTCATTCGTAAGACGCTTAATACGACAAAAAACCTTTCTATCCTATCAAAAATTCCAATACAATGCACAGCATGAGTAGGGGTTACACTATTGAGTATTGATCACGGTAAAAAAGAAATCTTTCAAAACATAATGCTTTTTAATCTTTTAAAAAATTGAGCCATAACCTTTCATAAAAATATTTTAGAATTTATATAAATTTTATTTATTAAAATATATTTTTTCACAAAAAATATAAAAATAAGTGTTTTTTATTTTAGTGACCTTGGCCGTTTCACGAAAACTATAGCGGTAAACACACTTCGTTCCCAAAGCCCTTGCAAGACTTGCAAACGTACTAAGCCTAAAATATATACTTACTTATATTTGCCTACATTTTGTTGTTGTTTGACTTGGTTTGCTTTGCTACGTTTGCAATACTTGCAAGGACGTTTGTAATGTAGAGTGATTGATTATCGCGTATTTTCTTTTTAAGATTTACACATTGCTGATATAACTCTTACCACTTAAAAAAAAATAACTAATTGAATTTAATACTCTACTGGGATTTTTTTTTTTCATATTAAACTTTCTTTTAACATGTGATCTACATATCGTCACAAGAATTAAAGGACGCTATAACTGACAAAAAATCGAAAATACGTTTTTTTGCATCATTTTTATCAGAAAAAAAAAAATACGCGTCGATTGGTCCCGGTTCCACATTTCTACAATGAAAATAAATTCACTTACGCCGTCCACTTTTTGAAAAATACCAGTGTCTTTGTTCTACTTTCATACATGTTTTTTGGCTCTGGTGAACATTTAAGGTTTTGTCAGTTACAGCGTTCTTTAATTCCATCGACGATATGTACACCCTAATTTTTAATGGTTTAATATCTTTTAATTTAATACTGTACACATTTGTAGTCGACAATTGCATTTATCGTTGACTATTTTAAGTTTTAATTTACTATTCTCTATTACTAAAAGCGAATGCAATTGCCTTTTGATGAAGTTGTTTTACAAGGGCTCAATGGAAAAAGTCGTGTTATTTACGAAAAATGATTTGGATGAATAAGAAAATTTGTTTTCAAAGAACAAATAATATATTATTAAATTAACACACCTTTTTAACATTAAAATTATACACCAAAACAATTAAAAAGTGTAATGCATTTTAAA
Organism: Metopia argyrocephala; assembly: GCA_963576795.1. Taxonomy (NCBI): domain Eukaryota; kingdom Metazoa; phylum Arthropoda; class Insecta; order Diptera; family Sarcophagidae; genus Metopia; species Metopia argyrocephala. Next base: position 166,043,191 of record OY756208.1, on the reverse strand, counting down.
TAGCTTTAGAGAAGATATTATTTCATCAGAATAAATTAATTTTGAAATTCGTTACATGACAGTGCTATTATGGCACGTTATGTAAACAGTGTTTAATAGCGGGTATAATATTTATGTATGTAAATTTGGGGAGTTTTGTGACTTTTTGTGTGTGATCTTCTTGGCAGTGTGCTAAACTGCTAGTGTGAGGTTTGTGGATTCGATTACCACAAGTTAATAGACTAAACGCCGCGCCGTATTCATACAAATTATTATAGGTTTATTATTTAAAAATACGCCAGTATTTCTAGAACGTCAATTTTATTTAAGAAAACATGTTTTTATAAATTTCTTTTTATTTCATAATCAGGGGTGCCAACGTTGTTCGAATTTGATATTTTTGGTATCATAAAAGCCAATATTATGTATTTTATGTATACGTATATTCCAAATTCCAGCTGATCAACATGATTCAACATCGTATTCTAAATATGTTGAAGAAACTTTCATTTTTCTTCAAAAACAAGAAAAAAAAAATATTTTAAAAAATATTTTAATTACTCAATATGGTTTCTTTTAAAGAGAAGATTTTTTGCTCGTAGGTTTCTATTTTTTTTATTTATAAGACCAAAAGTGCCCATGGCCGGTCAGCAACTGCGTGAGATAGTAATCTACCTCATCGTGCTGACCGTAAGTCCACCTTCCGCCTGTCTCAGTATCCCACTGTAACTGCAGTCACGGAGGGACCGAGACCTTGCCACAGATTGGGCGCCTTCCCTTCCAATTTCGCCCTTGTGTTAGTGGACGAATTGTTGCTCCTTGACGAGGAGGACGATGGCTATGACTCCCGAGAACACCACGACAGCCGGCGCCCATTCCGTGCGGTAGGAGCATACTATGCGGAGCTCTGCTCTCCATTGCACTGCCGCCATACGCCTTCGGTTCTTTTCGACCCCGAGCGCGTCAGTCCAGACTTCAGCTCCATACAACATCACAGACTCGGCGGTGCTCAGCAACACACGTCTTTTACAGGGAATAGGACCACCAATGTTAGCAGCGTTGCATTGAAAGTAATAAAGCTGCTGATACTAAAAGTCATAATAAAATCCAAGTGCATTTGATATTCTTGAAGTTGGTTTGGTTTGATATGGTTGAAGTTGGGGGGTCGTGGCATAGTGGTAGAGCGCTCGCACAGAAACTCACACGACCCAGGTTCGATCCCAGCGAAGGACAAAATTATAAAAATAAAAATTTGCGGTTTTCTAAAAATTACAAATTAAATTAAAAATTAAATTTAAGAAAAAAAGAGGTCCCCCCCCTCCAGCAAGACCATCTGCAAGAAACCGCCCCCTGACATTTCTAATCCATTCCACCAAAAACCAATGATCAGGAGTACAGCGCCACCTTCTGGGAAGATAACAGCTAATCTACTGAAGACGCTCACCATTCACATTAAACATCCACCGACAGATGAGGTAATTGTTGTTTGATCATTCGAGGGTGAAGGTATAACACTGGCTCTTGAGTGGACAAATTTACAGCAACTTGTTTCATCAACAATAAAAGGCGCAAAATATACAAAAACACCTTTGAAAAAAAAAAAAAAAAACCTATCAACCATCTTCACATTCCAATACAATTCACTGCATGAGTTTGCCTCTGAGTATTGGTCTTAATAAAAAAAAAACAAAAAGTAACTATTATGAAACTAGTTAAGTAACTAATCATTTAGAGCCAATAAAGTGTATAGAAACAATAAAATAGTTTAAACATTCACTTCTTCTTTTCCCCATGATCTATGATATGAATCTATCCCCTTAATTTTTCGATTTATATTATCATAATACCAATTACATACTCCCATACAATTCCATTTATAGGTATGACTATGAAGACATTTTCAAAATATTACAGATGAAAACATTACGACAGGTGCAAAATTATAAAGATGATTGCTTTACTTGTTTTGTAGCTTATGAAGGAGGACTCTAAGGATTTAAAGGAAACATATGGAGAAAAGCATGAAAATGTGCTCATACAAGCATATGTACGTATTACACAATCATTTGCTGATATTCATATTGCCTTGAAATTGTCAGAAAATTTTAGTTAAGCCATGGATGGTACTTATATTTCAATAATAATTTGTTTATTTTTTATTGTCAAAATGTCATTTCTTTTAGGATAACACGTAATGATACTGGATACTTTTTGAAAATGTAGTCTCATTGCAATGACATGTTTAACAAAAAAGCTCTATTTTTGCATTGAGCTTTAAATTTTTTATAATGATGCTGCTTGGAAAAAAATAAATTGATAATTTTATAAAAGTAAATGGCTGACTATACGAAAAAGACAAAAAAAAAATAATTACCCTTCCTTATGCTACGAGTATTTAAAATATTACCTTTCTACACTCGTTATGTATGTACAAATATCTGTTTTAAAATTTTGCAAAACAATATTTGCATCTCATCCTTTGTTTAGCCACGTTCATTCATCTATATTCCCTTTTTTTCAAGTTCTAATCCCATCCATTTTTAGGTGATTCCAAAATAATTGATATGGAAACGAAAAAAAAAATGCTAAAAGTAGCGTTCAAAATACAGTCTCAAGCATTAAACTGTTAACCCATTAGATACAGCAAAGATATCAAGGAATATGTAAATAAATACGTATAACAATGAATATACAAACGTATCTTATTAATTTTATAAAAAAGCTTGTAGAGTAATTTGAAAAAAGTTATTTCATCAATTTCAAATATTTAAAAAAAACATTGCAAACTCTAATACTCGTAGATATTTCGAAATAGACATACAAACTTATTTAATTATAATATTAAAGAAATTAAATACTATTATTTATTTATTTACTAAATTACCATACGGTATTATAAATTATATTCTTCTTATTATTACGAGCGGAGTAACTAAGACCATATGCTCGGCGTAATGCGCAGGATTTCTAATGGAAATCGTTCGCACAACCCTCGCACTAGCAGTCTAGTGGACTTTTTTTGTTTGCCCTTATTCCATTAAAGTATCATGCGGCTAAATAACGAATTATCTCTGTAATGAATTGTGAAATTCGCTGGACAACAACTGTATGAGTTTAACGTGCGTACCTGTCATGAGATTCACCACACGCCGCCCGTTGCCGGGGCGGTAGTTGAAATCAATGCATCCAACCACCACCACCCGATGCCGATACTCTCTAATCTTGTTCATGCACGAGGGCACGGCGCTCAAAAGAGAGCCCATCGCACCGAGTTAGCAATTTAGCAGTGATACCCTTTGATGATGCCTGGGTAGTGATACCCCCTTGTTGAGGGGTTTCTATCCAGCACTACCACAGCCACTAGGTGTAGTCCCCGAAGGGCCGCACCCAAACCATCAGGCCAGTTTGCCTCTCTACCCGAATGACAGGGAAGCCTATGCATAACCGGGGGCTCCCTGATGTCCGTAGTACCAGATTAAGGCATCTCTGGTCAGTCCTTGAGAACGCCAGAAAATGCCTGCCACGCACACTTACAGAAACAAATCTCCGATAGCATGCGTGGCACAATGTCCATGCACCACGCATTACCAACCATTCTCTACCTACAGCGAGCGCCAGGCCACTCAGAGCTAGGTTGAACTTCATATTCCCCGGAAAAAACAGGCCACTGACGGGACATAATCATCAGCAGCTTTTCTGTATCCCCGGGGGGATTCGCTGGACAATCAAAAGAGAACATGTGTGCATTTTGAGAGAAACGGGTAGTACATAAGATAAGGAAATGCACGCCATATTGCGCCGATGTATCCCCAATACATTACATTACCCATAGTTACTGAGGACAAGTATGCATCATCATCAACGCATATATGCGTGGAAGAGCAAAATTTAACCTTGTGCGCATTAAATTCGAACCTGTTTACGCGAAACTACTGGGAGATTGTAAGCAGGTTGTTTGTGACTTTGCTATTCGTTTGCTTTCTCACCTCATACTTCAAAAGGCTCTGCCTTGATGAAATAATAAAGGTGGTGGCAAGATACAACAGTACAAAAAGGCATTCTGTTTTTGCTTTTGAACATTATAATTTTAAAAATCTATATGAAAACCCAAATAAAAAGAAAAAAATAAAAAGAAAAACAAAGTTATAGAAAAGCAAAGCAATTTTGATACAACAAGGCTTAATAGGCTGCTTGTTTAGCACCACCTTTGTTATTTCACTATAGACTTAGTCAACGATCAAATAAATATGAGTGGCACATATTGCTGTCATATGTGAAAGGATATGTAAGATCAAGATGATGTTAGAAAGAGAAGAAACATACAAATAGAGTAGGAACACTGCGGTACTCCTAAATACGTTGAAAGACACACGAGAATATCCGATATAATACAAGAGAAATGATTACCGATATGTAGCGAATAAATATTAAGTGCTTATAAAACTTTCTTTTCGAGCAAAAACCTATTTGTTCAGTTAAAAACCTTTGAGGGCATAATTTGTCTGATTTCACTAGAAATTCCATTTAAAGTATTTTTATGTAAAAAACAATTATTTTACATACTATTTGGGAGCCCTACTTACAAAGCAGATACAAGTTTGAAATTTACTCACCAATGCTGTTAATCACATTGAATTCCTTTAAAAATGTTAACTTATCTTTTGGTTACGAATGCATTTGTTTTTTCCGAATAGATATTTCGCGATGGCCAATCATCCATTGTTGTATCAGTACTACGCCATTAAAAGCATGGCCATTATTTTACTTTCAGATTCAATATTTGCAGTTTTGCTATTTTTTCTATTTTTTCTTGAATGCTTGTGTCGTACCAGTTTTAACAAGAATGACGGTCATTTATTCATTTTTGGTCCATTAATTTGTTGAATAAACTTTGTCCATGTGACGGTGAATGACACTGATTTGTTAGAAAACATTTAAAAGCTGAATGAGAGAGAAAATAAAAAAAAATGTTTTTTTTTAGATGATAGTTGGGGGCGGTATAATATGGAAATTACTCGTTAATGGAAATAATGCAACATTTAATCACAAAAGAGCCATGTTTTTGTCATAATTAAAAAAAAGAAAAAATATTAATAATGTTTGCCACTCTGTAAGCATCGTTGATAGCGTTCACAATAAAATGACTGCAACTATGAATTTTTATTACAAGGATAATTATATACAGTGGGACAAAATATGGTTTTTTATAGAAAGATATATAATTTATACATATTATACAGATGTATTTTATAGATATGTATATGTTTGTATATATATTTAATTTTTTATATGTACAAAAATCTGTTCTATTCATGCGATGAAGTTAAACGAAATTTTATTTTCTTATAGCGGATGACAAATGATGCCAAAATAATAAGCATTTACAGTATTTTTAAGACCACCTAAAAATATGCTAATTATGTATTATATTTTTCTTAGTTATGTAGCAGGCAACACTCCATAAAAAATCGTGCAAAAAATGCATTACACTGATAACACCACTTTGAAATTCTCGAGAAGAATTATAATTATGTAAGATATATTGCAAAAACAATAATTTGAATTTTATTACTTATGAACATGACATACATACATAACTGGCCTTTACAACCCTGTGTCAGGATTACGGCCTAGCTTCTCGCAACACTCATGTTGTGTGTGTCAATTTTTATCCATGAGTACCGGGACCTACAGTTTAATGTCGACTCCGAACGACAGACTTGAGAAGCTTGTTCATGGCAATTAGTTACTCTCAGAGCTTTTGCCAGAAGACTGCTGAGAGGTAGTCGCCGAAAGAAATATTTTTTTTTCATATTTCTTTTTTTGAAGATGTCTGAGCCTGGAGTCGAACCCAGGGCCCATGTCTTAGTAAGCCAACACACTAATCACTAGACCACGGCGACTACAACATGACACATTTTCCATAATCTAGACAAGTTGTAGGAAATGTTTGATGTATATGACACCACTTGCCATTCCTGGAGAAGAATAGGCATGTAAGGACAAGTCTATTTTTTTATAAGTGTGTATTCTTAATCGTGAATGTTAAGAGTTTTTTTTATAGAGTGAAGTTACAGGGATTTCATGGGGAATGAGAAAGCTTATGGGTCTATGCTAGGAACACATCTGCGGGAGGGGAGTCTGCTATTTCCTACTCGGATGTTAATGGTCCAATTAATTTCATTAAGGAGAAGATATTCAGGTTTTTTCATCACTTTCTGTGCTGTTTTTAAGACACTTTAGACTAGATATAATCGGGGTAGGGTTCTGAAAATGTTGGGGAACCCTAGTCAGTTTTTGTCCAAGCCTATAGCGGTGCATACGGATCATTGGGTGATCGGTAAACACATTGAAAGGTGTGGAATACCCTTTAACCCCCAATGCAGAAGTTGTGGGAATACTTCAGGGAGGGAGACAATAGGTCACTTTCTTTGTGATGTTCAGGTCTATCAGTCAGACCTTTGAAGTTTTTTGGGTAGGTGAAAAATTAAAAAGTTAGTTCGCGTTTTTTTTCAAAATTATCATTAAAAAAATAAGAGGTCCTCCCCCCACCAAGAAATCCATCTACAAGGAAACCGCTCCTGACATTCCACTCTATTCCACCTTAACCATTGACAACAACAAAAAACGAATAATGCGGAAAAAAGTGCCATCTATTGGGGAGTAGCAGATAACAGATAAAACGTACTTAGCGAAGGCACTCACCACAATCAACATGTAACGATGAGGCAATTGCTGTTGATCATTCAAGGGTGAAAGTATAACACTGGCCTTTGAATGATCAATTCAAGAAAAACAAAATATATCGACGCAAGAATTAAAGAACGCTGTAACTGCCAAACATTAAATGTTCACCAGAGCCAAAAAACCTGTACGAAAATAGAACAAACAGACGTCGTAAGTGAATTTCTTTTCATCATAGAAATCCGGGACCGGGACCGATTAACGCGTATTTTTTTCTGATAAAAATGATGAAAAAAACGTATTTAAGATTTTTTGTCAGTTATAGAGTTCTTTAAATCTTACGACGATATATTCTATCATAAATATACTGTCCTTTCCACAAAAATTCCAATACAATGCACAGCATTTAGTAGAGGTTTACTCCTGAGTATTGATCTCAATAATAAAAAAATTTCTATTTAATTTCCAAAAAGTTTGTAATAATTTTTAGCATATTTCTTTTACAAAATGTTTTCACAAAAACGAAATATTATAAATATTTCTATTGAAAAAAGTACTTATTTTGTATAAATTTAAAGTAAATTTGCAATACTTTTTAAATCATGATTATATGCTTCCCTTTTAGAAGTAATACATCCATCCACTGTAACTTAATCAGGGTTATTAATTTCATAAAAATTAATTTAACAAATGTAATATTTTTTATTCTATTAATTTCATTTCCTTTTCTCCCCAGGTCTTTATTTTTGCCCAGACCTATTTTGATATTTTACAGCCATTAAATGCAGTCGTTTCTTGCAATTATTAAGCTTTTATAGCATACTAACAGTGTGTATTGCTATGAATATTTTCTTGCATATTTTTAGGTGCATTTACTTTTTATACGCTTATAAGAGAATATTTTCCTCATGCTTCTGTAGCTTTTTGTGAAGTCATAAATTAAACACATTTGTTGCTATTTTCCATAAACTTTTTTGTATTATTATTTTAGTATGACTTTTTTTTTTCTTCGTATTTGTCTTCTCCCGTTCGTTGTATGGCCTCCCACTTAGCATCATTTTAAAACGTTCATTATCACAACAAGTTGCAGCCATGCATGCAACAAACTGTTCTCCCTTTTACCATTAACAACAACAGGACACTTTGTGGCTTCTTTTTTTTTTTTTTTGAAGTACAAAAGCAACAAGAGGGTCTGGGGAGAAGGAAAAAAATGAGTATCACATCTCGAACGAACAACAGTTTCTAATGTCGTTAAAATGTTGTTTTCTTTTATTGTTTTGGTGTTGGCAATGGTACTACTGATGCTGCTGATACCTCTTTTTGCATCATGGCTTTAAAATTGTAACAACATTTTTCTACATTTTCTAGTTTTTATTTTTTTGTTTGTTTTGATACGGAATGTTCTGCTGCATGTGTATTTCCTAAGAAGCTATTTTACTTCAAAGAACTCTATAGCATCATAGCATAGCAAAGTGCTATAAAATGTTTGAAGTACTTAATGATTTTTATGGTGAAGCGTTTACACTGGAAAATAATATTGTTTTCATTAAAAAAAAATTCTCTGTCAGCATTAATAATGAAAAATAACGCCTAAAGCATTAAACACAATAGCGGCAGCAAGCTGTAAGTATTAGATTACACAACATTTATATGTCGAGGATTATATTCAAAGCAGCACTCCAAAACCCCAGATTAAAACTTTGGTTGCTACTGCTCATCTAAGGCTGGTTTCTAAATCTACGAGGCCTCAAAAACCCTTATCCCCTTATGCCCTTACGTGGGATAATCACCTTTCCGTGGTGTAGAGGCTTACACTGTAAGAACTCAACTGGCTAATTCGACGGAGAGCAAGAGTTCTCTGGCAGGGTCTCCCATGCCAGAAAGCGAATTGAGGAGCAGTTACTAAGAATTATCTCAGGGGCTGGATCAAAGACAACAGAACATCATTATCAATACTATCTACGAACAAGAATGAATACCAGGGGTAAAAACAACAACAGCCGTTGGCTTTACAAATGTCATAGTCGTTTAAACGAAAACTTGGGACAGCTGGTAGAGCCATATTTGGGGCTATTATGGTACTATTAGCGGTAATTATTTGTTTTTTTTAGAATTTTAATTGTTGTTGGATTATTTACTGGTGAAGGTATAACACTGGCCATTGAATAATCAAACAACAGCAACCGATTTTTCGATTTCCGATTTTTTATGTCAAATATACTTGTAATTCTACAACCACTTTAAAAGGATATTTATTTATATCATACATATATTTATATACATAAAGGCCTGTTTGTTTTAAAACATGTTTAATGAAAGTCTTCATTAATATGTGTTGATTTGTAGCTTTCTTCATATATTCTGCTCTTAAAAGTGGGTATAATATAAAATATACTTTGTTTTTAAATTTTAAAAACAAGCACTTATTTAAATTTATTTTACAATTTAAAAGAAAACCAAGAATTTTCCTTTTTGCAAATTATGTTTTCCATAAAATTTGTCACAAATGCTTCCACTTTTGTACTCAGCTAGTGTGCCTTTACTTTTAATGGTTTTCAGTTTTTACAGAAAAAACAAGAAAAGATAATTTTTTCTTTATAGAAAAAAAAAAAATTGGGAAAAAAGTGTGCCTATAAGTGTATTTAAGAGCAAAAGTGGTTGTAATCTCAAACACCATTTATAGTTAGTTAAAGATACAGAGAAATAATAGCAGCAACAGCAACAGCACATGATAATAAAATACAACAATAACAACAGCAAGAGCAACTGCAAACGGTGATAACAACAAACATTTTGTTGGCATCATCAAATCCACTTAAACATGGTATCGTATGAAAGAAAAAACAAAGGGACTAAGTTTTTAACTATGAGTACCATCCATATCGAAACCTAAACAATATATGGGCAGTTTTATTTAAAAAAATAAGGTAAAACGTTTAAAAAACATTAGTACTTGTATTAACTTAAGTTACAGGAATATCTTTTTAAGTCCAATTATGTGTATGGGTGTATTACTCCGGGCGCTCATACATATTAGCCCAGTTATTTATAAATAGTTCGCAGCTTTTAAAAATCTTCAAGAAATTAACCATTTTTGTAAAATTAACTTCAGAATAAAAAAAAATAAAAATTTCTACATAGAACAAAAAGTTTTAAAATGTCAAACAAAATTTTGGTGTGATAGGGGCGTGAAAGAGGGCGTGTAGTAATAAATTATTATTTATACTTCGCCTGGAGTATAATGTGCATACAATTTGAAGTAAATCTTTTAAAAACTATATGGGGGCAATTACATAATTTAAAAAAGTGGGCATAAAAGTAGGCGTGGTTGAAAAAAAGTACCCTATTAATCATGTCAGAGTCCCAGTTAAATGCTGTGAAAATATCAGGAAGATCGGTCCAGAGGTTTGGTCTCCTATATGGTACAAACAAACAAACAAACAAACAAACAAACAAACAAACAAACAAACAAACAAACAAACAAACAAACAAACAAACAAACAAACAAACAAACAAACAAACAAACAAACAAACAAACAAACAAACAAACAAACAAACAAACAAACAAACAAACAAACAAACAAACAAACAAACAAACAAACAAACAAACAAACAAACAAACAAACAAACAAACAAACAAACAAACAAACAAACAAACAAACAAACAAACAAACAAATAAACAAACACACATTCAATTTTATATATTTAGATTATTTCCTTAAGTTACTACAAATTTCACTTGATATTGAATACGAGATTATAACCTACTGATTAATAAAAAAAAATTATTTTATGGGGGGCGTGGTATAGCTGTTAGAGCTCGTGCACAGAAACTTAAACGATCGAGGTTCAAATCCCAGCGAAGGATTAAAAAAAAAATTAAAAAATAAATATGCGGTTTTTCAAAAATAATAACTTAAAAAATAAGATGTTCCCCCCACCCTCCAAGAAGTCAGGAGTAGGTGGAAGCCCCACCTTCTGGGAAGATAAGAGCTAAAGTGCTCACCACTCACATTCAACATCCAGATGGGGCAATTGTTGGGCTTTACCGCTGAGTATTGGTCTTAAATAAGTTGAGTTGCCAGTTGTCCAGCAAGATATTACAATAGCCAATGTTTTAAAGTTTTGTTTAAAAATACAATAATCTATTAACGGCCAACAACTGGCAACATAATCTAATTTCTGTTACTATTGAAACATTCTTTTACATTTAATTTTAAAATAAAATGACCCCTATATGCTAAAACGATTATTTAAAATTTTTATCTTAAGTACTCGTTTGTCGAATATATGTGTTTTACGCATTTTTTTTAAACATCATTTTTTCTTTTTATTGGCTTCAACAACCACATCTTTAATGTTTTTTTTTTCATTTTCATTTTACAAGTCAGAAAACATTAAAAGGGTTTATTTCAAAATTTATAGAAAAAAATAACACACAATTGCAAGTTTTTATTAAAAGATTTTCCAATTTGACCTCGTTAGTAAGACAAATTGGTTTATTAATGGGATTTATAACGAAACAAAAAAGCGACAAAAATTGTTCTGCTCAAATTTCTGACACTCTTTATAAAAGTTCAGAGAATATAAATGACAGTTAACTTCCAAAAACATTAAATGAAATGAAAAGAAAAGAAAAAAACAACAAGTTTATCCTAAAAATATGCCAAATTAATTTTGTAGAATCTTTTAAGGGGTTCTTTTTGTGCAATAAAAATGATTACTTGGTATTTTTCGGAGAAAATAAAGTAATGATATCCTTTAGAGTTATGACAGTTTCTTAATAAAAAAATTTTAAGTATTACCAATGCTGAAGTTTAAGAAACCACAAGAAACATGACTTTGTTTTCTTTACCTGTATGTCCACTAATTAGAGACAGTCTTATTGAACGCTGTAGATAAATATAGAAAAAATAATAATCAGATCGGCCTAGTCGTAATGCTTGCATTTGTTCACTTCTGTCCGTCACAAGAAATTCCTCTTAATTGTTAATCACCAATGGCTGTTATCTTTACAATAGACGACATCGTTACCAAACTACATACATGCATACATACATAATTGGTCATTACAACCCTGTGTCAGAGTTACGACCTTGTTTCTCGCAGCCCTCATGTTGTGTGTGTTAATTTTTATCCATTAGTAGCGGGCCCTACAGTTTAAAGTCGACTCCGAACGACAGATTTGAGAAGGTTTTTCATTGCAATCAATTACTCACAGAGCTTTTGCCAGAAGACTGCTGAGAGGTAGTCGCCGAAGAAAATAATTTTTTCATATTTCTTTTTTTCAAGATATCAGAGCTGAGATTTAAATATGTCTTAGTAAGCTAACACATTAACAACTACCCTGGATTATGTGTCAGGTTAACAACTTATTAATGCGGGAGCCTTTCGTTACCAAACTGGTGCAAGAATATTAAATTATTCAAAATAATCTGGAACATATCTTATTTACTTAATTGACACAAAGATATGTCAATGAAAAAGAACTCCACCGAAAGGGTTTTTATCATTTTGTTTATTTGATTAATTTTTGAAAACAATAACTTAGTATGATTTGATAGCTCTCGCCATTCATCTTAAGGACGTTCCATATAAGGCAATTTTTCTTAATGATGTCGCCATTTAATCAGACATCAACTTCACTACTAATAGCAATTTTTTAACAATAATGCTCCCCGTAGACCATGCGCTCAATCCGTAAAAAGGCTACGCAAACGACGATCACTTGCCTTTAATTCTTGTAGGAAATGTATATGGCCAAGATTTTCGAGACAAATTTTACAAATAGCGGAAGGACAAAGACCAACAACTTAATTTTAATTTAAATTAATTTTTTTACAATAGTTGTCGTAAATTTTTCAAATAAAGCAATAAATTTAGAAACAACTGCGCCGAGTTAAACAAAAATTTGTTTTTGTGCTGTTTTTTCTTTCATTATAATTTAGTCAAAAATGGTATTTCTCTACAAGGTGAGTTTTATATATTCATTATCCAAACAAAATTACAAAAAATCTAAACAAAAAAATCTAGATCTTTAGCTCTCAAAGTGGTTCTCTTGGAGGGAATAATAATAATTTTCATACCATTTCAAATAACTCAACTTAAATAATATCAAGAAAAAATTTAAAGGTTTATATATCCATATATACGTCTTATTGGATCTCTGTTGGTTTTATTTTCAATATTATTAATTAAATATAAAGAAGTTGTTGTCGGGGAATCTGCCCAGCTCCCAGTGATTACCATAGATTACAAATACAGAAATATTTTGTATTTATTCTAATCCAAATTGATTTATTTATTCAAAGAAATTCAATTTAATAAAGTTACATATATTTCTAATGTTAAAAATTCTTTTTGGTGTAATCAGCAAGAGCGTTTTTCTTGTAAATTTTTATAAGAAATGACTTACGAACTTGCGGTTAAGCTATATTTATAGGACAAAATCTTTGGAAATTCCGCGTGGAAAATTATTAGCTGACTTATAAATAATAAAATTATAAACACTAATACACCTACATATTTAATAAAATGAATGAGAGTTGGTAGAGATGTATTTTGTAATAATTGGGTATTAGATAGTTTTAATTGATATGGTAAGTTTATAATTAAAATGGTTAAAATAAGAGTGGCGGTAACAAAGAAGTAGTTGGTTTCATTTTCAATATTATTATTAAAATATAAAGAAGTAACCAAGTTTAGATACTATTGAAAATGATGTTAAATTTACCTTGGCATTTCTCAACCAAATCCCTCCACCGAGAAAATAATATACAGTTAATAAAAGATAAAACTAGTATAATTACTGAACGTTTTAAATTATTTTGCAGTCTTTCGGACAATACACTTATATCCAATCTTTACGCATAAGTAAAAATAAAAAATAAGTGAAATTAAATCAGAGGTTTTCGTATTAATTTTCCTCTGAAGTCAATTAAATTTTTCTCTAAAACTTTATTCTTTGTTCTAAAGATTTTCTGGACGAAAAGTTGGCAAACTGAAACTAAAACTCTGTAAATTGTGTGATAACATTTAGGTTAAGGAATACATATTTTAAATAAAAAAAAAACAAGTTTAGATAATCTTCATAGATTTGACCTATAATGAAAAACATATGCTATAATATTGTTATTAAAATTTAAAGTATAGCTTCAGGTATAATTTATAGTTTTCACGTTTGAAAATCTTAACTTAAATATTTACTTTAAATTTATAGAAATTTTAACTTCAAATCGCTTACACTTTATTTTTTGACAATTTTACTTTTATATAAAGATGTTTAAGCATCATTTAAATTTATTTATAAAAAAAAGTTTCTTCTAAAAGTATGCTATAATAATGTTGAAAAAAGAAAAAGAAATTGTTCTCTCTTAACAAATTTGTTATATCCGCCCTTTTGACATTCTCTTTAAAGGAACCAAAGCAAAAGCAAAAAGAGCAGCAGGATATAAAAATAAAACTTGATACTGTCGAAGTTTCTTTTGTGCAAAACTATTACGGTCCAAGATATTGATGGCTAAACATTAAATAAAAGGAAGAATTTTATAATACACCCATATACACACTTCTAACCACACACACTCACATAACACATACGTATGTATATACTTATGCAATACAACATATTGAAGTATAATAAAAATAATATTTTTTATATTTCGGAATATGTGTTTAAGGCCCAGTTGACAAAATTATTTTAAAACGTTAAAAAAATCTTAAGCCATAACATTATCGGAATCTATGTTAACGCTATTTTGTTACCTCATAATGTTGCTGACAATATGAGCGACCATGTCCTGCATATATTCCTTAATTAAGGCGTGTAAAGCATAAATATTTTGGAAGAGTTTTACATGAATGTTAAGAGACGAGGTCACCTTTAGCTAAAATATCAATTAACTTCTTGAATACAAACTAAGAGATAAAGTACGATTATCGTATTAAGTATCCGCTTACAACCACACTTGACAAGAAAAAGTCAATGCGGATCTTTAGTGTGAAAAATGTCAACAAAATTTTTACCTGAATTATTTTTTACAATATTTTTCCTTATTTTTACTTAACCAAATAAATTTTAAGAAACTCTAGCAAGGAGTAAACAAAAACAAAAACTTGCAAAACACTGTGGCCTATAAAATCCATTTTGTCCTTTTTAATTTACTGTTTGTTCTCCGAATTATTTGTAATAAGTGTGCTCGTTTTGGAGCGTAAACGCAAATGGCAACAACGCAACGATATGGAGTCTCAAACTACTGATAAGAATTTACAGCGGCAAAGCATGCAGATATGGCAGGAGATATGGCAAAGCGAATGGTATGGCAGGCTTTTACCGACCATAGACACGTGGTTAGACAGAGAATTTGGAGAGATAAACTATTACCTTACGCAACTCCTCTCGGGACACGGGTACTTTAAGAAGTACCTGTATAGAATGTAAAGGCCATCAGTTTAGGATGTTTATACGGAGAATCCAACGAGGATGAAGCAGAACATACGTTTGTTAATCCTGTAGATGGCAGGACCTAAGAATAGAATTCGAACAACATTCTGAACCTTTGACGGCCGAAAACGTAATATGCATAATTTTATCTATATCCTTTAGAAGTTTCAGGTTCAGCTTTCTATGCTTAAGAATATCATGTTTGGGTACAAATTGTAGACTGTTCACCACATAAACATTTCACTTTTTGAAGCAAGCCCGACTTCCTTTTATTATGGAAATTAAATAGATTTACAAATAAAATATCATTTCAAAGAGATTTCATATTCAAAATAGCTTAAATTATTTATAAAGTATAAAGAAAAGGCGAAGATAATTATATAAATAGATATAAAAATATTTATAGAGGACAAAGCAATGGACTTTGTCTTCTACAAAGAATTCAATGACAACATGAAGGAAATTGTTATAGAAGATACGGTGTTTGACATGATGTGTGTGATTAGAAATTTGTATTTGCATTGGTATGTGATAAGTTCTTTAAAGGTTTAATTTCATGATGATCTTTTTTGTTTTTTTTTTTTTGGTTTCTTGATAATGTGACCAACCATTAAACAAATTCTTTTTATTTTATTTCGGTATTTTCTTTCTCCTTTTTTTCGGTTTTGTTTGAGCAGAACATTCCTGATAACAATTTGTTACATAAAAACATTTCAAAATTTATTACATCTTTTATTCGTTTAAATTTCATTTTTAGTTTTTGGTTTTTATTTGTTCATGTTTTTAATGCAACGAGCGAATTTCAATCACTTTAGTCATTGAATATTGATGAAATGGAAAATATCTCATTAAATTTCTATGAAATTAAAGTGATTTTTCATATCGAACGATTTTGTATTTATTTGAAGGTTTGCAAAATAAAAAAAAGAGAAATACAAAAATATGTATAAAAAATAAAATAAATACCTACACAAATGGAAATATCTTTTTTTAAATACGAAAAAAAAAAGAAAAAAATGTCAACCATTTCTCTTCGCTTTAAAATAAAATTAACAAATAAAATGTGGGGGAATAATGTTTTTTCCTGATATTATCAGAAGCAAGTAAACCGTACATACTTATTGTCAATTTGGAGATCTTATTTTCAAGTAAAAAGCATTTTTTTCAGTTTTTTACCCCCATTTTAAATGGGATCCAATTTATACTGACTTTAGTTAGGCTTTTGATAAGGCAAATCATAGGCTCCTGTTAGTGAAGTTGAACTTTTTAGATTGCTTACGGGCTTAATGCATCAATAAACGAGACCATTTTCTGAGGGTATGTAAGCAAGTACTCTTCACCCAGAGTATGAGCATATTTTAACCAGTATCTTCTGTATTTCCAATGTTCGCACAGATAGTAATCAAGTACTTTTTTGACTCCTATTTTTAATATAAGAACATGTTGGTTTTAGTGTTTTTTTTTTATTCGGACCAATACTCTGGGGTAAACCCCTTCTAAATGCTGTGCATTGTATTGGAATTTTCGTGGAAACGACAGTAGATTATGACAACAGAACATATATTTTTGTATTCTTATATTATTAAGCGCCTTAGAAGTGAGACAAATTGCTGTGAATTGATCATTAAAAGGCCAGTGTTATACCTTCACCTTTGAATGATCAACAGAAATTGCCTCGTCGTTACATGTTGATTGCGGTGAGTATCTTCGCTAAATACGTTTTTAGCTGTTATCTGCTACTTCCCAATAGGTGGCGCTTTTCTCCTGATCATTCGTTGCCAAAGGTTAAGGTGGAATAGAGCGGAACGTCAGGGAGCGATTACTTTGTAGCTGGACTTCTTGGAGAGGGAGACCTCTTATTTTTAAATTATAATTTTTGAAAAAATCGCAAACTAACTTTTTCATATTTCACCTTTGCTGGGATTCGAACCTGGGCCGCTCGAGTTTTTATTTAAAGATATACCCAATCTTTAAAGATAATAATGGCAGACTTAGTGACCTGTGAATGACTCCCGTAAGACTGCTTTTTTTCCTATCCAGTTTTAGAGTATAGTGTGCGCTCTCCACGAGTCTTAAGTGTAAATATTTTATTCTTGTTATTTAAATTTTATTTACAAATTATTATTTAAGTTTAAGTTACTTTTATTAAATTTTTATATGCATATTATATGCATGTAGTCGCCGTGGTCTAGTGGTTAGTGTGTTGGGTTACATTCGACACCCAGCTCCGACATCTTAAAACAAAAATATGGCAAAAGCTTTGGGAGTAATTGATTGCCATGAAAATGCTTCTCAAATCTGTCGTTCGGAGTCGGCATAAAACTGTAGGTCCCGGTACTCATGGATAAAAATTTACACACACAACATGAGTGCTGCGAGAAGCTAGGCCGTAATCCTGACACAGGGTTGTAAAGGCCAGTTATGTATGTATGTATATTAGCCCTGCATTATAATTATAAGCCTAAGTCTTGTTATGCAGGGAGCAAAAATGAAATAAATAAATATAGATATTTTTATTTGTGGCAAACAACTTTGAAAGCCCTTACATTTTTACATTAACTACTCATTGTAGTCGCCGTGGTCTAGTGGTTAGTGTGTTGGCTTACTAAGACGATAGTGCCGGGTTCAAATCTCAGCTCTGACATCTTGAAAAAAAATAAAATATATGAAAAAATTATTTCTTTATTTCTTTCGGCAGCAGTCTTTTGGCAAAAGCTCTGGGAGTAATTGAAACTACTTTAAAACTGTGGGTCCGGTACTCAGGGATAAAAATTAACACACACAACATGAGTGCTGCGAGAAGCTAGGCCGTAACCCTGCCATAGGGTTGTAATGGCCAATTATGTATGTATATATGTATGTGCTCATTGTTGTTTGTTTGCTTAGTAAGCTTAGTAACCGACAACTGATTTGTTTCGTCGGCGTGAAAGCCCAAACCTCTATTGTAATATGTTGCATATTCTACGGATGGCTTGGCAATTACTGGTTTTCATACTTATATCTAGATTCCGAAGATGTGTAAATATAAATGTAAATAGATTTTTTCCTTTCTTTACAATAAATAAATTAAAATAAAAATTTTTTTGCTCTTTGCTTATTAAAGAATTTATTTAGTAAGTAAACTACACACGCGTGAAGCCTATTAATTTCATTTAAAGTTTCTGTTTTAAATAATAGATTAATGCGTGTTATGCAAACTTCTATTTCGAACGTAGCAGGTTTGAAACCCACCATACTCCGAAAATATAACAATAAACGAAAACTGCTGGTTAAAGACACCAAGGGGTTGTGACAAGCCATCTTTGTAGTATGTAGTAATAAAACTTTCTTGCACGCTTGTAAGACAAATAGTACCTTAAAAATAAAATAACATGGCTGATCGTTTACTTTTATGTTGTTTTCACTTTATAGAAGAAAATTTGTTTATGCCCAGTAAACCCTTATGCGCTTGAATGAATTTTTTAACACTCTTTAAGTCACTTAAATATACTCAAGTGCAACATCTTCACATTTAGGCCACATAGAAAAACAAATTTTTTTCAGAGAAATATTTTTTTTTAACGAAATCGTATGCGTATGTTGCTTTAAAATAAACAACCAATCTGTAGATGTTAACAACATTCCCAGCAGTAAGAATTTTTTCACAGCAGATTATATTTCCTTAAAGACAACGTTTGCTTTGGTTTGGCAAGAGTGTTTTTATCATAAACTGACTTTGTAAAATGTTTAATAAAACAAAAAACAAAAAAAAGAAGCAAAAGGAGAAATAGAATATCTTTAACGTATACCTACATACATACTCCTGCTATAGTAGCGAAAAGATAATAAAAAGACTGGCACTGAGAGAGAAAAAGGAGCAAGAAAGTGATAAAATAATAATAAATAATATTTATGTTATTTGATAAAATATTTAAGCAATCTTTCCATGTGCATTTAAATACTTATGTATGCATGTACGTGTGTCTGTAAGTTGGTGTGAGTGTGTAAAGTGTGTAAACAGGGAAATTCTTTTTATATCATTTTTTCTTTTTCTTTATAATGGTAAAGGAAACTGTATTAATGCTTTAACCCACAAGCATAATAGTACACATTCCTACATACATATTTCCGTACGCCCCCTAATAACATATCACTGTGTGAAAGCATGTCTTCCTTGTAGCGGAAGTTTTGCATATGAAACCAACAGAAGGAACTAAAAAAAAAAAGAACGAGAAACCGTAACCAGTCAGTGCAAAAGTAGAAAACAAGTGATAAAATATTTCACTTCCTTAGCAGCAATATTTTTTCCACTTGTTTATTTTCCCCCTTTGCCTGAGCCGTTAACAATTTATTATATATTTCTCTTTTTATTTTTTCAAGTAATTTTTTATTTATTTGTTTTTTTTTTTATTCGTTTTTATTACTTTTCGTTGTAGACCTACAGGTATTCGAAAGAAAAATTTTAGAAAAAACTGTAACGTCATAAAGTTTAAAGCAAGTAATACTTTCAAAATGATATTCTTTTAAAGTTGCACTTAAAAATTAAGCAGCAAGAGGTGTCGTGCTGGAAATACAGCATTCTCTTTATAGATTATTTTTGTACTGCAGAGAAATTTAAATAAATACAGCACCGTTTAAGGACTTTAATTTTTAAACCATTTACATTTCTTCTAAGCGACTCTCTCTTAAACGATATGAAACGACGAAAATTATTGCCTTTCACTTTAAATCATAAAAGTTTTAATTGCTGGCAGTAATGTCAAGTTTAAAAGTTTTAGCCGAAATTGTTCTTTAAATAAAAGATAATCTCTAGCATCGCTGAGAAATTGCTAATTTTTTCCTAAATCTGCCTACTAAGATTGAAATAATTAGCCTTAACAGCTGTTCATATAGCATCGTGCCGGAGTTTATGTGCTCTATCCGCCATTTTATATATCTCCCCTTTAGGTTTTTACACCAAAATTTTTAAAATCTGCATTCCGTTTTAGGCTATTTATCTCCGAAACTGAATACGATATCAGAAAACAGATTGCATACTTGAAAAATTTGGGGTCGAAAACCTAAAGTGGCATCATGAACTCGAGATATATAAAAATACGAAATGGCGGATAGAGCACAAAAGCCCTGCTTACACTCGCTTGTTTTTTTTTTTTGAGGCTAAGTAAAAATGTCTCCCTGATAAATTCAAGGCTTGAAAAAGAAAAGCGGCTCAAATTATATTTGCAGTACCTGCCACGTAAATAAGCGTCGAGAGGGTCTTTATAGCATTTAAAAAAGTAAGCTTGAAAAATTTATTACTAAACGAAAATACATAAATAAATTTCATTTCGCAGTAGTCTAGTGTGTAGTGTTTTGGCTTACTAAAACGAGAGCTCGGAGTTTAAACCCCAGCTCTAACATTTTGAAAGAATGAAATATGAATAAATATATCTTTTGGCGACCACCTCTTAGTAATCTTCTGGGAAAATCTCTGAGAATAACTGATTGCCCATGAACAAGCTTCTCGAGTGTGTCGTTCGGATCCGAAGTTAATAGGAGTGCTGTGAGAAGCTCTTCCGTAACTCTCAAAAATAATTGTAATGGCAAATTATGTATGTATGTATCAATGAAAAAACTTTTGTATTTTTAAATATGAACTCAATAAGAATCTTGAACCTACCCCGAGACCGAAACTGAACCTTTTTTTCGAGGTTCCAGTCTCTGATTTGAATAGATAAATATTTTAGTTCATTTCTTAGCTACATATTATTACAGTTTTTCATAATTGAAACATCTACTTACGAAATACTTTGTTTAAATTTGCACAAATGTTTGAACGTATTTTCATACAAGCCATAGATAAAGCACTAAATAAGAATTCATTTTTATTTTTAATTAAAATTTGCACAAAATTGCAATTCTCTGTTCAAGCATTTATAAAATTTTTTATTTTTTTAAATTGATTTATGTTTCGTTTTATGTTCACCGTGAGTTATAATGTTCTGTTAGCATTCTTTAATTGCAAGCATTGTCTTATGGAATTTCTTCAAGAAACAAATTCTGGTTTTTCGTTTTGTTTTTATATTTCTGTTAAAATATTCACGTGACTTCCTTTGCTTATACGCTGTTATGAATATTTAAAGAAATTGTTTTCAAACAATTTGAACATAAATTTTACAAATAAAACAGAACTTTATTTCATTTAAGCACATAATTTATTTTAAAAAAATAACAGGGAATATGTTAAATAATTAAAAGACAAAATTACATTTTTTATTACAGGTTTTCTGTCTTTTTTTTAAACCAGAAAATTTATGTTTTTTTCATACTTTATTATCTTTCTTTATTTTGCTTAAATTTCAGTCAAATTTTAAAGCAAACCTTTAAAAATATAACGCCATTTATTTGCATTGAATTTCACATGCTTTTGGAAGTAGCAAAAGCCCTTTATTTGACGTAAATGTTTTGTGGCCTTTTCAACAGACAGTCGTCAGTTAGAACAAACAAGCGTAGGAACGAACCATTAAAAGACCACATAATTTAAATGTTTTCAGCGTAAAGTACCTTTTTTAGACACACACACACCCATAAACACATATAAATTTTGTCTTATAATTTTCTAAATACAACACTTGTCCACGTACACGAACCGAAACACACACACAGACACAGCTACGCATTATCCCAAACACTGACTTTTTAGTATTTACATATACACATGTATGTATACGTATATACTCGAGATGCTTTCATGTAAACACCGTTTAAATTCAAATTAATGCAAAAACAAAACACTTAAACAAGTTTAAGCATAACACACATACTCGTACGTAAGAGCAATGACAGAGAGCCTATTTATAAAAGTGCAGGTGAGTAAATATGTATGTATGTGTGTATTCTAAAGTAAACATTAGGAGATATGTTCATATACATACATATATAAGTATGTGTAAGAGCATAAAGTTTTGGTTAAACATGTGTTTCAAGTGGTTGCACACATGTGAGCGCTTAAAAACAATTAAACAGACACATACGAAAATTTTCAAAATATTTCACACACACAGTTATGTTTCGAGTATCCCAGCTAACAAGGATTTTAATCTACTTACATACATATTTATGTACATATAAATTTGAGAGGCTGTTTGTTCTATTTTTATACTCGTACATAAATGTAAGTTGTTTGTCCATCTGTCTGCTCGTCCGACGTAAGCTATCTTTTAAACCGCTTAACTTTTACTATAATTTTTGATATGTTCATGTACGTTTTTATGGCCAAGGTTTGTGAGTATATTAATAATAGGCGTTGCTGAAAGAGGCGTGGCACATTAATTAAAACTAAATAATTCGATGAATATGTTAAAGAAATATAATTTGTGAGGTATATACTTGGAATAGTTTTCGATACTTCTAGAAAATAGAGGCGCGACACCTCGCCCAGTTTGATAGGCACATATAACTGGGAAACTATTTGAGCTTCAACAATAAAATTTGCACTTTTATATAAATATTTTTTTGTAAATAATCTTTACAGATTAATAAAAATAAGCTTGGTGTAAGGGGGCGGTCAAGTTATTAAAAACTAAACCACTCTGTAAATAATAATAAACGAGTATAATTTAGGGGGTGTATAAATAATTGTCGATAATTGTAAAAAAAAAATGTGCCGTCTTAAAGGGGCACATGCCATTAGAAAAATGTTCAAGTTACATCGAAGAAAGTTTTCATGTGAAAAATCTTTATAGGTTACTAAAAATGAGCGTAGTAGAAAAGGAAGTATTAAATAAATGAAAACCACATAAACGAAAAACAAATAAATTAAATGAGAAAATGTTAATAAAAGTTTGCCGATTTTAGCCAAATTTATATAATTTATAAATAAATTTAGTTTGTCAAAATGTTGGCTGGGCTATTTGCGTATATACGTACATTTGAATGTGTTTGTTTATTTTTATTATTTTACTATTTCCTTTAAATTGTTCGTTTTTAATGTAATTATTTTTCAAAACTTAATTACTACTGTTGCAGTGAGTATATTGTATTGCTTGCAACAAAAATCGCATATTTTAGTTTAAAAATGCTTTAAAAAACAACCAGAAAATCTTTAGCATTTACTTAGAAACACAATAAGCATATTTTCAAAACATGTATATATAAAATAACATTGATTCTGAAGGTGAAGACATGCCACGTCTTAATAATGTAAGATGTTTAGCTAAACCAAGACGTGTTTAACTACAATTAGAACTTAGTGTTGTTTAATTAAAATAACCAGATCACATATGTATATTCTTTCAGAACAGAGGAAACAGCTATCCTGTTTATACATATAGTTGAGTAGAGCATGGTAGTCGTCGTGGTTTAGTGGTTAGCGTGTTGGCTTACTAAGACGATAGCGCCGGGTTCAAGTCTCATCTCTGACATCTTGAAAAAAAGAAATATGAAAAAATTATTTCTTTCGGCGACTACCTCTCAGCAGTCTTCTGGCAAAAGCTCTGGGAGTAATTGATTGCCATTAAAAAGCTTCTCAAATCTGTCGTTGGGAGTCGATTTTAAACACAGGGTACAACCCTGGCCAATTATGTATGTATGTATGAGTAGGGTAAGAGGAACTAGACTAGCGAACTATGTCATACCACTTTAAAAAAATATTACAATCAAAACGGTATAATAACAGAAAAAGTGACGAATAGTTGGGGAGACCCAATTTTTCCGTCCCCTTCACTGAGTTAAGACAAAAAGTGACGGAAGATCTTCAAAATCTTCAGCGAATTACCTAGGTAACACCGAGGTTAAAAAATCAGAAAGCATGTATCATGTGCTTTCTGACAGAAACATCTGAAGACTTCCTTCCCCCTTGATTATCAGAGTAACAGGTAATAAATTGCACACCCTCAGAGACCCTCTTGACTCTTCTTCTGCCAAATATTTGCCAATCTGAGCACAGATTTAATATAGATATTTTTTATAATTTATATCGAAGTAGTAAGAGTAGTAGTTTTAATAATAAAATAAAATGAAAATAACATTTAAAGCAAGATATTTACCCTATAGACAAAAAAAGGTTATATTTTAATTGTAATAAAAAGAATTGCATTTTATTATGGTGCTTGTTTATAGCAAATAGGTTATAGCTTTAGTATAGTGAAAAAAGTCGACTTTTTTATTCAGAAAATAAACGAGTTTGCACAAACGTTTATACAAGCCATGCTGTCATCTTGTATAACCGAAAATGCTCTAAAACGTACAAAAATTTGATGTGGTTTAACAAAATATCTTGTAGCATTTATTTTTAGAGCAAGAGAGAAAAATGCCGCCTAATCTAAATCATACTGACGAACTCCATATGATATTCCTTTCAATGGAATGAAGGTCTTTAATTTATTATTGCAAAGGTGAACAGAGTCTGAACTATACAAAGTTTTTTTTTATTTTCAATTTGTAACTTAACTCTTTTTTCTTTCTATTGCAACGTAATCTGTCATTAATTATGTTACAAATATGTATACTTACACAATTTGTTTATTTGCAACGTGCAACATTATAAACATTTGTAAACACAAAAATAAGCGATGCAAACAAATATATGTGAGATTGCAAGTATTAAATGCATATGCACGCATTTTGCATATGTATGTACGTATATGCTTCTAGATGTGTAGTGTACGTGTGTGTGGGTGTTTGTATTAGTGTGTTGAATATCCCTTAAGTACTTAATGGTATGTTAGTAATTTAATTAATTGTTTGTAATTTTAAATTCTAATTTGCCACAAGTGCATTTCGTTTACCAACAAAACCACATACAATAACACTTAATACAGAACAGTGGGACAAGACAAATAAGAAAGCAGAATGATAGATTTTGATTAAGATTCTAAATGCAGATCAAGATATTTATGCTGACCTAAAAACATATTTAAAAAAAGAAATTAATTGGTTTAAGCAATCTAGTATATTTTAAACATTTTTATAATCTCAGGTTTAACAGCAAATAAGCCGAAATAATAATCTGGCCTTGGCTGGGTAGTTATAATGAACCTCTAAGCTTGCCAAGTTAATTGCCTGATTTATACTAGCTTTCGGGTCTGAAAAAGTCTAGTGATAATAAAAAATAGGTCAATTTAAAAGCCTACTAAATCGCTTGATGAAATTTGTGAAAAAATAACAACAAGAACATTAAGGGGGTACCAGAAGGCCCTTTACTTGAAATTTATTATAACAACCACATATGGTTTCTGACGAAATGATACATACATACATACATAATTGGCCATTTCAACCCTGTATCAGGGTAAAGGCCTAGCTTCTCGCAGCACTAATTTTGTGTGTGTCAATTTTTATCCATAAGTCCCGGAATATACAGTTTAAAGTCGACTCCGAACGACAGATTGAGAAGCTTTTTCATGGCAATCAATTACTCTCAGAGTTTTTGCCAGAAGACTGCTGAGAGGTAGTCGCCGAAAGAAATATTTTTTTAAGATTTCTTTTTTTGAAGATGTCAGAGCCTGGAGTCGAACCCAGAGCCTATGTCTTAGTAAGCCAACACACTAACCACTAAACCACGGCGATTACCTGACGAAATGATGAAAAACGAAAAATTTGTAAAGAAAAAAGCGGCAAACAAATGCAGGTCGTAAAATAAATTGCACAGAGGAAAATTACATGATAATAAAAGCAAGCCGTTAATATTATTTGGAACCATTTTTCTTTCTAAATTAATAATCCGTCGAAGATGTGGTTTCAAGAGAATGGACCTGTGTACTTTGCCGCTTAATTAATTTCCAGAAAATAATCTGTCAATTGAGCTTTAACGCCCTATATTTATGAGCAAACAG
This sequence comes from Metopia argyrocephala, assembly GCA_963576795.1. Lineage (NCBI taxonomy): Eukaryota > Metazoa > Arthropoda > Insecta > Diptera > Sarcophagidae > Metopia > Metopia argyrocephala. Next base: position 166,017,291 of record OY756208.1, on the reverse strand, counting down.
GAATAATTGTCGTCTTGAAAACCAATATTATCTGTGTTGGTACTTTACATTACAGAATGTGATTTCCTTTTTAAAGGTCACGGCCTTATATTGACATTTTTTGTTTAAAATTAAATTTTTTGTAATTTTTTTTTTAGAATTTAAAAATGTATCGGACTTTAAAAAATTACTGTTGGATTAAATTGATTCTCAATGAAAAATGAAATTTAAAAATTAATATTAAGCATCGCATATACATATATACACACGTCATATAGCATATAGCACTTTTATTTAAAAAAAAACGAATAAACAATTGCTTTCTGGTGAATTGAAAATAAAACATTTTAACACACAAATGCCAAGAAAGAAAATAAAAATGAAATTCAAGAGAAGTTGTAATTTTCTTGTAAAAGCAAAAATGCCTGAGACATGACACAGATTTTTCTCAAGAAAAGACGGAAAAAGAAAGCATAAAAAACAATATAAAAAAACTATAAAAGAACTGAAAACAATAGAGAAACGAAGAAACAAAATAAGAAAACTTAATCAATGATAATGAATAATTGATAGTTTTATTGAATGAAGACGTCTGGGGTAGGGGGATAAATGCCATAAGGCCTTTTATATATACATCTACTTATATATTTATATAAATATTTGTAATTGCTATAAATATACCACAAACAAAATGTGTAATTGTATACTATAAGGTATAATCAAGGATATAAATATTAAACATTAAACACTAAAAGAGCAAACATTATTCTCCATAATGTTTCATACATGCACACAGGAAAACGGAAATGGTATTAAAAATATCTACGTTATACAACAAAAGTAACATTAACAACACAAAAGGAGCATATTCTATGTATGTGAGTGAGTACATATTTATTTGTGTGTGTATTGCCTACATTTCGGAAAACCTTATAAATAAATTCACTTATTGTATGCCATAACACTCACACGCTTTATATGATCATTCAATATGAAATGAAACAAATGAAGAAAAACTAAAGGATTTCCGTTTTGGGAAATATTTTCTTTATTTCCAAAAAACAAAAAATGTTTTAACAGTTTTAAAGAAAGTTTCTGCAATTTGTAATAAAAAACGACATAGTCCTCTTCTGATTAAGGGATTTTCTATAAATAACACAAATGTATCAAGCAATGATGACTGAGCTTTAAGGTTTAGCAAAAACAATTTAGAAATATATACATATGCATGTGTAAATAATACTTATTCAATATGTAGAAAAATTTTACTCCACCTGTACAAAAAAAAAATTTCATCACTCAATGTCTTGTGGTTACATTTTGGTAACAAATTTAAACTAGTTTTAAAATAATATTAGGGGTATTCAAGTTATATTGTAGTAAAAGCGGTAATCACTCTTGGCTAAAAACGCCTTTATAAGTTTTGCAAACATATCTAGCCTAGCATAACTGTCTACATTTTGTTGTTGTTTGACTTTGCTTGCTACGTTTGCAAGACTTACAGGGGCGTTTCCTACCGAGACTGATTCCCGTTAACGTCATAATACATTATATTAGTGTAAAAATTTGTTGTTGGCCTGTAAATAAAACAAAGTTAAAGTATAAAAAGACTTGTATTGTTGTATTGTTGTATCGTCTTATTGTTGTATTGTTGTATAGTTGTATCATCGTTTTATCGTATAATTGTATAATTGTATAATCGTATTGTTGTATCACCGTATCGTTATTTTTTTTTTTTATTTTTATTTAAGACCAATACTCAGGAGTAAACCCCTACTAAATTTAGTGCATTGTATTGGAATGTTGAATATATAGATATACATAGATACATAGATGTGAAGAAGTAATGTTAAGCGCCTTATGTCAATGGGACAAATTGCTGTCAATTTGATCACTCAAAGGCCAGTGTTATACCTTCACCTTTGAATGATCAACAGCAATTGCCCCATCTGGATGTTGAATGTGAGTGGTGAGCATCTTTTTTATGTAGGTTAGCTGTTATCTTCCCAGAAGATGGCGCTGTACTTCTGATCAATCGTTTTTTTGGTGGAATAGGCTGGAAATGCCAGGGAGCGGTTTCATGAATATGGATTTCTTAGAGGTGGGGGGGAACCTCTTATTTTTTTAAGTTATAATTGTTGGAAAAACCGCTCAACCACTATGCCACTATACGATGACGTATCATCGTATCGTTTTGTCATTGTATTATTGTATAGTCGCCGAAAGAAATATTTTTTTTTCAAATTTCTTTATTTTTATGATGTCAGAGCTAACGTTTGAACCCGTAGCTCTTGTCTAGAAAGCCGACACACTAACCACTAAACCACTGTGATTACACTTTGAACATATTGTGTTATTTCTGGAGCGTTCGTTGCAAACATATTTCGTACATCTAGAATCTCCTTTACGGGTTTTTCTTTATCTTACTCGTAACTACGAACAAGAAACCCATCTACAAAGAAACCACTCCCCGACATTTCACTCTATTCCACCTTAACCAATGTCAACAAAAAAACGAATGATCAGGAGAAAAGCACCAACTATTGGGAAGTAGCAGATAACAGCTAAACCTACTTAGCGAAGACACTCACCACACAATCAACATGCAACGATGAGGCAGTTGCTGTTGATTATTCAAGGGTGAAGGCCTTTGAAAGATCAATTCACAGCAATTTCGCTCATTAATAAAGCGCTAAATAATATAAGAAAACAAAATATATGTTCTGTTGTCATAATGTACTGTTCTTTCTACGAAAATGCCAATGCAATGCACAGTATTTAGTAGGGGTTTACCCCTAAATATTGGTCTTAAATAAAAAAACAAAAAAACTACGAACATATGTACATAACAATGTCCTACTATCAAAGTACGACCGCTTTTATCTTTTTTTGTAAACCGGAAGCATGGGTGAATATTTGTTAGAAGTCGTTTCAAGTACACTCTTTATTGAAGTTGTAACAGATTACTTGTAAATAATTGTCGGACATTTATATCCGCTTTATGCTTTACGTTTTCCCTGTATAGTTCAAAACTTAATTCCTTTAAAAGTTTTCTACGACGGTCTGTAGATTTATACTGTGAATCGTTTTCCACAAATATAATATGATTTGTGAACACTCGCAAAATAACAATTCCAAATAAGAACATCCAACTCTTCTTCTCTAAAGGGCTCAAATGTTATTTCGGTTGACAAAATACTTTTGAAAATTTGTTCACTGGTATAGAACTTGAATTTTTGAGCTGCATCGCCAAGTACATAATCGTAAAATATTTTTTCCTATTGGTTGTGATGCAGAAAATTGATTATTTTGCCAATACATTCCATCTTTAGTACAAAATTCACCATTCATATTGTAATTCTGATGTTATAATAATCGAGGGGGCTATACATGCCTTCTGTGAATTTATTTAAAAAAGCAAATATTTTTAATTCTATAATACGAGTAATTTTATAACTCTATAGTATACTACCGTTCAGCATTATTCTAAATAGCTTTAGCCATTTAACTCTGCACTCTAAGTACTTATGCTGCCAATTTATTACATACATACATAATTGGCCTTTACAACCCTGTGTCAGGATTACAGTTTAGCTTCTCGCAGCGCCCATGTTGTTTTCAGTTTAATGTCTACTCCGAACGACAGACTTGAGAAGCTTTTTTATGGCAATTAATTACTCCCAGAGCTTTTGCCAGAAGACTGCTAAGAGGTGGTCGCTGAAAAAAATATTTTTTCATATTTCTTTCTTTCAAGATGTCATAGATGTGATTTGAACCCATAGCTTTCGTCTTAGTAAACCAACGCACTACATACTAGACATTCTAGTTTCTTTTTATATTTCTGTTGGTTGTTAAACTTCCCTCTTAATATCTTTCTCTTATTACTTATCTTTTAATACTTAAATGCCAATATATGTATGCATTGCTTTATTAAATTCTATGTTTCTTTTAAAGCTTTCCGTTTCCTTTAAATTCCCATTTTTTATTATAAATTTTTTATTTCACGTATCCTTTTATATAGTCATGATTTGCCAATATTTTAATATTGTGTTCGTTGTTGTTTTGGGTGCTATTTCACACGTAGCAAGGATCCCCTTAAACCACTCCATTTGTTTGTTTCCAATCTCCTTCTCCTATTTTTATTTATTTTTTTTATTTTTCGTACAACCAACACTCAAACAAAATCAAATATTTATAAAGATTAATAAATACGAATATAAATATTAGTTCCGTTCGTTTGTTTGTTCGTTAAAATTTTCCTTATCTCTCATAGAATTTTTAGAAGCAAAAAAAAAAAAAAAATCAACAAAAACTAGTGTTGTTTCAAACTAAAAATATATTCAGATTCCCTGTATTGTTTGCCTGTCCATTTATTCAAATCTAAGCAGCAGCAGCAGCATCATTGTTTGCGTGTTATTGCTGCTACCGCTGTTGCAGGCTTTTAATGCTGTTGCTGTTGTTGATTCAATAAAGAAAACAATTGAATTCTCTTTTTCCGCTGTTCGATTTTTTTCTTTGTTTTGTTGTAAAAGATGTTGTTGTTATTATTGTCGCTTTTGCATATCTAAATATGGGGGATTCTAAATGGCTGTTTCAATGTAAACAAACACACACACACACACACACTAAGCAATATTTGAAGAGAAATAAATATTTTGTTGGAGAGGGTTACGCCAAATGTGGTGTTTGCTACAGAAAATCTGACTTTTAAACTTTTGTGCGAACAGAACTTAGAGAAATATTTGAATTTTCCCAAATTTTTCTAAATTTTTGTAGAAAAACACAATTACTATCTATAAAACAACGTATAAAGTTTTAAAAAATAATTACATACACGTTGTTCTGATGCATGTTACTTTAAGATTTGCTTTTGTAAGTGTAATATTAATATTAAGTCGTAGGTTAAAGTTGTAAGGACAAGCTTATTGCTTTAAAAATTTTTTAAAAAGCTTTATTTTTAACTATTTTAAGAAAACTTTAAAAAAATAAACGACTAAATTTACACGGGAAATATTTTTGGTAATAATAAAAAGGAATTTAACTTTTTTTTTTATTTAAGACCAATACTCAGGAGTAAACCCCTACTAAATGCTGGAAGTAGATATATATTTTTTCTTATATTATTATTAATTAAGCACTGAGATTATGGAGACAGCATTTCTGTAATCTACTGCAAAGCGATGATGATACAAATTCCGCTGCTAGAGATGCTGTGCCGGACCCAATCAATGATGACGTTGTGATCCCGTCCCCCAGCCATGAAGAGGTCAAAGTTGCCATATGGCGACTGAAGAGCAACAAAGCAGCCGGACCTGACGGTCCGCCCGCTGAACTCTTCAAGTATGGAGGCGATGAGCTGGTTAGGTGCATGCACCAGCTCATTTGCAGAATATGGCTGGAAGAAAGTATGCCCGATGATTGGAATCTCAGTGCCCTCTGTCCGATCCTGAAAAAGGGAGACCCCACTATATGCACCAACTACAGGGGTATAAGCCTTCTCCCTATCGCATATAAGGTTCTTACGAGCGTATTGTGTGAACGACTGAAGCCATTCGCCATCTCAATGATTGGACCTTATCAGTGCGGCTTCAGACCTGGTAAGTCCACCATTGACCAGATATTCACACTGCGCCAAATCCTGGAGAAGACCCATGAAAGTCAAGTCGACACACACCACCTCTTTGTCGACTATAAGGCAGCGTTCGATAGCCCGATAAGGGATCGCGTATATGCCGCAATGTCTGAGCTCGGTATTCCTGCAAAGCTGATAAGACTGTGCAGAATGACGTTGAGCAACTCCTGCAGCTCCGTCAAGGTAGGAAAAGACCTCTCCGAACCATTTAATACCGTGCGAGGTTTCAGACAGGGCGATCCCTTATCCTGCGACCTCTTCAATTTCGTCATGGAGTGTGTTTTGCGAAAGGCGGGTGTACATCGAAATGGCACTATATTTAACAAAAGTGTCCAGCTCCTTGCGTATGCACACGACATAGACATCATTGGGCATACCAAGCGAGATGTCACCGCAGCCTTTAATGCTATTGAACGAGAGTCTGCAAAAATGGGTCTGGCGGTAAATGAGAGCAAGACGAAGTACATGTTGTCGACGAGTAGGGATGTTGATCGCATCGGCTCCCAGGTTACAGCCGGCAACTATACATTCGATGTGGTCAAGGAGTTCATCTACCTTGGCACCGCCATTACCAGCAAGAATGATGTCAGTCTGGAGATCAAACGAAGAATCACACTGGCCAACAGGTGCTACTACGGTCTCAGTAGGCAGTTTAGTAATAGAGACCTCTCTCGTGCGACGAAATTAACACTCTATAGGTCGCTTATTCTTCCGGTGCTTCTCTATGGTGCGGAAGCATGGACGCTGTCTTGTGCCGATGCAGCGGTCTTGGGAGTATTCGAGAGAAAAGTTCTTCGTAAGATATTTGGTCCTCTAAGGCATGGCGATGATTTTCGCATTAGAACCAACCATGAGCTGTATGAGCTCCTCGGCGATGTGGGCATTGTTCAGCGCATTAACATCCAGCGGCTACGCTGGCTCGGCCATATTGTTCGGATGGATGAATCTGCTCCAGCGAGAAAAGTTTTCGATGCGAAGGTCACTGGACGTCGGCGTAGAGGACGACCGTGTTTACGTTGGAAGGACCAAGTTGATGAAGCCCTGTCGTTAATTGGTGTGACCAACTGGAGAAGGCGCGCGCTTAGCAGAGACGCCTGGAGACTAGTGTTAAGGCAGGCCGAAACCCGTTAACGGGTTGTTATGGCCATCTAAGTAAATAAGTAAGTAAGCGCCTTAGGAATGAGACAAATTGCTGTGAATTGATATATACCTTCACCCTTTACTGATCAACAGCAATTGCCTCATCGTTGCATATTGATTGTGTGGTGATTACCTTCGCTAAGTAGGTTTAGAAGGCTTAGCAGTTATCAGCTACTTCCCAATAGATGGCGCTTTTCTTCTGATCATTCGATTTTTTGTTGACAGTGGTTAAGGTGGAATAGAGTGGAATGTCGGGAAGCGGTTTCTTTATACATAGCTGGTCTTCTTGGAGGAACAGGGGAACCTCTTATTTTTAAATTATAATTTTGAAAAAACCGCAAATTAACTTTTTTATTTTTCACCTTTAATGAGATTTGAACCTAGGCCACTTGAGTTGTTGTGCGAGCGTTCTAAAAACTATACCACACACACCCCCTCTATCTGTCCGATAAATCCGTACCTTTTACTATCCGTAACATGTAACGGCCGTAAAAGTTTGAATTTAAAACTATAAAAACTAAAAAAAACTATAGTTTTTTAAAAACTGTTATATTTTCTCCTATTGTTTTAACCTTTAAATATTTTGAGAGGATATTTGTAAATCAATCCGCTCCGTCCGTACACTTTTTTTTTTGGTTTTTGTTTGAAATTTAAAAAAATAAACAAAATCCAAAGTGTGTGTGAGTTTTAAATGTTTTTGCGGATACCGTATGAATATGTACGAGTTGGTTTATGGACGTGTTCTACCCCAGGGAGAGTTTTAGAAAACATTTAATTGAAATAGTAAAGATTTGGTAGAGATAGAATTCATGCTGTTGTCTATAATCGAATACAGAATACACATGCACACACGCACATACATGCATATATTCAAACACGTTTATAATAATCGCAACACTGTTAGATGTATTTTATTGTAAAGGGAAAATGGATAACGAAAATAGGATATCATATCAGTAACTGGTACTGTGTTGTTACATTTACGGAAACACTCATACTCGTATACTTTAACGATCTCGTATTTGAACGATTTAAAGTTTCTTTTTTTATTATTTATATTGTATTTTGGGGTTTTTGTATTTGAAATACATTTTTTATATTACAATTCAATAAATCCAACAGCAATTTAACAAATACTGCTACAATAGAAACTAAACTATATTCTTTATATTTTAAGCGGAGCTTGGGGTGAAAAAACGAAAGAACTGAGAAAGGGGAAGAGAATTTGTTATTCATGCAATATGAATATTTAAGCAAACAAACTAAGAAACTAAATAAAGAGTAACTAAAATAAGAAGAAAAATAAATTTTATTGTGTTTGACTAAAAGCGTTGTCATGTTAGTTTTCAGCTCTACTTAATTATTGGTTTTAAAATTGAAAAAAAACCAAATTGAAAAATATAGAAAGAGATTATAAAATGAATTCAAAAAAATCATCAAGCTTTTTCAATTCCTGTGCCCTACACTTCTACAATGGCCAGTTGTGTGGAAGTAACCTTTTTTGGCATTTTAACAGACTTTTATTGATGTTTGTTTAATCAATAAAATTTGCTTGCAGCAATTTATGTGACACCTGAATGTACATAAATTGTTGGCGCTCAAATAGTTTCCCAATTGCAAAATTCAAAACAATTTTTCAATAACTCAACATCTAGAAGAAGATGCATTTCTTATATCGAAATTTTCCCAACATTCTTAAGCTTCTCTAAAGCTTGGTTCCGGCGTCCATTCCTAGCTTTTTGATCGTATAACAAACAAAATTTTGACATTTTTTTGTAGCATTTTTTCTCTTTTTTCAAATCGATCCACTTTTTCAAGAGCTGTTTTCACCAAATGTATAATAATAAAGTTAGCTTTTAAAGCACTCATTCATTTAATAAGATTTTATAAAGGACTTGGTATTTAACACTACCTAGAGACTCAGCTTAACAAGAATAAAGTTTTAGTTTTAACTACAACATGCAATTAAGTAATACAGAACTGAGGAACAACAAAACTGTTGTCTTTAAAAAGCAGTACTAAGTGTTGGCAAAAAGAAATATGAAAAAATATTTCTTTCAGCGACTACCTCTGAGCAGTTTTTGGCAAAAGCTGTGGTCTAGTGGTTAGTGTGTTGACTTACTAAGACATAGGCTCTGGGTTCGACTCCAGGCTCTGACATCTTCAAAAAAAGAAATATTAAAAAAATATTTCTTTCGGCGACTACCTCTCAGCAGTCTTCTGGCAAAAGCTCTGAGAGTAACTTGTTTACGCGCATAGTGTGAACGTCCACTAATTATTGTTCAGTGGACGTTCTATTTTTTTTGTTTATTTATTGTTTCTTTTTGTTTACTTTTTTATCTTTGTAACAACACTTACATTGTAATATCCAAACCGTACGGTACGTAACAACCCCGTGAATTATTTATTATATATTAATAAACCCCGTAATTTAATAGAAAACTAATATTGTGTTTTTTTTTTTCCTTCTGAAATATATTTTCGAGGAAAATCTTTCGAGGAAACATTTTGTTCCTTCGAGCCGGATATTTACCGCCCCGGGTTCCTTGAAAAATTTTCTAAGAAAATATTTTATTTTCAGACCCCGTATTCTGGAGTTTTTGGCCGATCCCAGTGTCAAACCCCATCCATCCCATTTTATCTATATACATACATATATTTTTTTCCTCATAAAAAAGGTATTTATTTGATTGAATTCTTGTTTTGTGATAAAAGTGAAATAAAAGAGAGAAAAGTGAAAAAGTGTGAGCGACAATAAAAATAAAAGTGAATTTATCAGTGTTTTTTATAAAACCCACCCCTAATTTGAAACGAAAATCAACAACAACGACAGTGCATATAAAGTTAATTTGCCGTCGGCAAAACAAAATATAAAATTAAAAATTTCCCCCCGTGCCTTCACTATTTGATCGTGATATTTTTTAACTCAGTGCATAATTTTTATTTTTTGATAAATATAGTGATTTAAATTTGAATATATTAAAATTATTTTAATATTTCTTGGAATATATTTGTTGCTTTTTTAACATTTTTGAAATAATATTCCTTGTATTTTATTTTATACCTTTAAATATATGTACATACTTACGCACATATATTCATACATACATACATATGTGTTGCTGCTTGTTTTCAAAACAGAAATTGTTACAAGGTTACAAGTGCATTGACCTGTTTTTGTAAATAACAAGATCGATTTGATTTACCCAGTGTTTTTGTTGCTTTTCTTTTTTTTCTACCCCGTTTTTTTATATTGTCGCTCGCCAAATTATTAACATTAGTGCTGCAATTTTAATTATTCGAATAAGTCGAGTACTATTTGATTTAAAGTGACAAATAAATATATTTTTTCATCCCCCTTTTATTTATAATTTTTAATTAAGTTTTTTCATAAACGAATTTAATTAATTATTATTTATTTTGTTGCTTTAAATTAAAATAACTTTTGACAAAAGTTATTTATTTTTCTTCATACCCGAAGTGAATACTCGTATTTATTTTAGAGCAGTACTAGTGTTTTGTGCAATTTTTATATATTTTTTTTGACAAAGTGTTTTATATTGTAATTGGTCGATAAATAGTGTTCTTGGTCTGGCCAATTCTAATTTTTATAAGTATAAACACGCTTTGAATTTTATTAACCCTTAATATTTTTAATTTTATTTAACCCATATTTTTAATAAATTTTTTTAACCCCTTTGAGAATATATCGCGGTAGTGAAATATTTTTTATACGCACGTATATTATATTTTCCTTATCGTTTCTTGTGTGACGCATTTACGAACTGTTTTTCGTGTACCCTATATCCCTGATAAGTTGATCGGTTATTTTTTCATATCAATTGATTAATTTTCTAACCCCGTGCTCATTTATCTATTGTCAACATTAGTCCTTATAAATTGCGATCGACAATGGATATGACTGCATTTATTCGTAACGCGGATCGTTTGGCCGATTTTGAGGCTTATGTCGCAAATATCCCAGTAGCGGACCATCGCATCGGTTCGCTGAGTAGTCATCAGAAAGAACTAGATCGTTTATGGGAAGCTGTTCGGTCAACATACGACTCATTGTTGATTGAGGCCGATAAGGTTAAAAATCCTCAAATAATAGAGGTAAAAGCGCGCTATATGGCTTCTTATGCCACATACACTAGGGGAATTTCTTTGATCACAACCCAAATGGATCATTTGAAATCGGCTGCTCAAGTGGAGAAGTCGAGAGAATTTCATATAAATTCAGCCCCCGTAATAAATTTACCCCCTTGTGATACCCCTATATTTTATGGCGATTATAAGAATTGGCCATCGTTTCGAGATATGTTCTCAGCGTTGTATGGTAATAACCCCCATATAACCCCAGTACAAAAATTGTATTATTTACTGCAGAAGACTGCTAAGGAAGCTCGTGACATCATACAAACTGTCCCGTTGACCCATGAGGGCTATGCAATTGCATGGAAAAGATTGGTAGACACTTATGAGAACAAAAGCGCCCTTATTAACGAACAGCTTCGAACCCTTTTGAATATTAAACCCATTACTCATGAATCTGGCCCCAATATTAAAAATCTTCAACGCACCATAAACGATTGCGTAACAAATTTGTCCTTACTTGAGGTGACACCTGAAGTTTTTTATCACGTGATATTAGTTTATATTTGCGCCACAAAGTTGCCGGAGCATACTCTAAGTCTCTGGGAGCAATCGAAAATCCATTTACAACAGTCTCCGACGTGGGAGGATATGGACGCCTTCCTAACTGCTCATTTTAAAACCCTTGAATCGATTGCTGATATAAGACAATCTCAAGCCCAACCCTGTCGAAACCAGGAAAAGAATTTTGCCCCTGTCAGCACAAAAAGGAATTTTAATTTTGGCCCCCCGAGGAAATCACTCAATGATTCAGGAAATGTTCAAAGTTTTACCACAAGGACTGACACATTACGGTCAACTTGTCGTTGTTTTCTCTGCCAGGGAACTCACCCCATAAGACTTTGTCCTATCTTTTTAGGCCAAAATGTTGAAGACAGATTGTCGACTGTAAGGAGACTTAAGTGCTGCACGAATTGTCTGGCAACATCTCACTCTTTTAAAAATTGTAAAAGTATTTATGTTTGTTCATTATGTAAAATGAAGCATCACTCTTTGCTTCATAGAGATGCTGGATCAAATGGCTCAGCCAGTAATGCACACCAGCGTCCGACGGATTCTGGTGTAAACAGATCTAGATCTCCCAGTTTTTACCCGAGTCAAACACAACCCCCGTTGAATTTAAACCCTTCGACCTCCGCAGCAGCCCGTAATCTTCACACCTACTCTACACATGTAAAAGCGACCCCTAATTCTACGATTCTTCTGGGCTCGGTAAATTGTGTAGTGCACGTTGGTGATAATAGATGTACGGCTCGGGCGCTGGTGGACCCTGGTTCGCAAGGCACCTTTGTCTCAAGGAAACTACAGAAGATGCTTGCTATACCCACATTTTCAGTGCCTTCGACTAAGGTGACTGGCATGATGGATTGTTTGGCTGTAACATCCTCTACCATGTATGTTTTTACGATAGGTTCTTCGATCGATCCTAATTTCAAATTGACAATTTGCGCATATGTAGTGGATGAAATAACCGATCGGTTGCCCTCGTGTTCTATAACGGAAATGACAAACTCTAGTTTTCCCGATATTACAATGACCGACGTCATGTGTACCCGCATGGATATATTTTTTGGAGCAAATGTATATCCCAAAATTTTGACTCCGGATGTAAAAATACATCCCACTGGCAACCTGATCGCCCAGAGAACCGTTTTTGGTTGGATATTTACTGGTGAAGTTTTTTCGTCTCAACCCCTGCATTCTCTTGCATCATTTTATACCCGTGTTGAATTAGACAATCAACTGGCCCGTTTTTCGGAGCTCGAAGAAGTTCCAAAAGTCACTCGACTTTCTGAAGGTGAGACAATTTGTGCAGAACTTTGCCAAAGTATCAATTATAAATATCCCGATAGCCGTTATGTTTTTAAAACAGATATCGGAAAAAATGTATCGTCATAATTTTAATTCGTCCTGATCGAACCCAGTATCAGCGTATTTTGTATCGACAAGACCCTGAAGATGAAGTGAAGGACTATGAGCTTAATACGGTCCCGTTTGAAGTGAACTGTGCGCTGCCGTATTTAGCGATTCGAACCCTTTTACAATTGGCAAACGATTGTAAACCCCTGAGTCCGGCGGCATCCGAAATATTGAAACCCCAAATGTATGTCGACGACGTACTAGCTGGCTCTTATGAGCTAGAAGACGCTTTGAAGAGGCATAATGAGTTAGTCCAGGTTCTTAGCTCGGCTGGTTTCGTGCTGAGAAAATGGACTGAGAATCATTTGCGTCTCTTGGAAGATTTACCCCGTGAGAATCTGCTTGATGCAGATTTCTCAGAGTTTTCAGATGCCAGCACTACTAAAACCCTAGGCTTGCGATGGAATGCTGAAAAAGATAGCTTCTATTTTAAACTTGTATCGCAGCCACGCCGGGATCTTGTTATTAAACGCGCTGTCTTGTCTGAAATAGCAAAGCTATTTGAACCCGCCGATTGGCTCTCACCTAAGATAATTGTGGCAAAAATTATAATGCAACAAATTTGAAAGGACAAGACCGATTGGGACGAAAGCTTGAAACCCCTGATTCGTTTGCAATGGCGATCATGCAAGGCAAAGGTGGCTTCCGTGAAGTCTAAAACATTACCCGGTTTAGAGCTTTGTGGAGCGGCTTTGATGGCAAATATGGTAGAATCACTATGTGGTCAAATAAATCTAGACAAGAGAAAGATTTATATGTGGACAGATTCTACTATTAATTTATCTTGGCTAAATAAACCCCCGTGCCATTGGCTGACCTTTGTCAAGAGTTGCGGAATTGAACTACTACTACTACCGTTTTGACATACATGAACGTTTTTCAGATTTACCCCGTGCGATGCGATTAATTTCGTATTGCTTCAGGTGTTTACAGTATTTCATAACCCGAAAATGCTTGTATAATACCCTAGATTTATCCCAATCGGATGTGAAATTCACCCGATATAGCCTGAAACTTGTATGTCAACGTATTTTTATTCCTAAATATGATCGATGTAATGGACGATTATCTCGGTCAGCTGGTTTTGTCATGTTCTGAAAAATACCCATGTGGAGCCCGATACAAGAGTCGTTTCGGCAGATGTGAGAACGGCTTCTGGCATTTTTACCCGCCCGATAGTGAAGCTTGTTCTCATACCTAGTTCGGAAAACTACTAATTAAATTTTATTTTTCGTTTTTTTTTACTTTTATTTTATCCTACATTAGCATGTGAAGCGCACCCTGTAAGTTGGACGTGTATTGAAGACGACTTGAGGCATCAATATCCATCAACTTGAACATCCATCATCATCCTATTTTCTAATTATTGTTCAGTGGACGTTCTATTTTTTTTGTTTATTTATTGTTTCTTTTTGTTTACTTTTTTTTATCTTTGTAACAACACTTACATTGTAATATCCAAACCGTACGGTACGTAACAACCCCGTGAATTATTTATTATATATTAATAAACCCCGTAATTTAATAGAAAACTAATATTGTGTTTTTTTTTTTTCCTTCTGAAATATATTTTCGAGGAAAATCTTTCGAGGAAACATAACTGATTGCCATGAACAAGCTTCTCAAGTCTGTCGTTCGGAGTCGTCATTAAACTGTAGGTCCCGGTACTCATGAATATAAATTGACACACACAACATGAGTGCTGCGAGAAGCTAGGCCGTAATCCTGACACAGGGTTGTAAAGGCCAGTTATGTTATGTTATGAGAGTAACTGATTGCCATTAACAAGCTTTTCAAATCTTTCGGTCGGAGTCAAATGTAAACTGTAGATCCCGGTACTCATGGATACAAATTGACACACACAATATGGTCGCTATGAGAAGCTAGGCCGTAATCCAAAAATATGATTATAATGGGCAAATATGCATACATGTATGTATGTAATAAAATTTTTTAAGAAGAACTTTGTCGTTTCTGACACAGATAGAAAAAAAAAGATAGTTCGTATTAGACTTTTATTTAAATTGTAAAATATTCTCTAAAATGCACTGGAATGCACTAACCTTTCGACCAAAGTATTCGCAGGTTATTCGTCAGATAGCGATATTCTAAACAGTCGAATGATATAGCAGGGGCTTCTAAGACTTAAGCAGTAACACCTTAAGTTTTTAGACGCATTATAGTTTGCCAATATAAATGTAAAACCCTTTTAGATTTAATAGCAGACTGAACATGTTGAAAAGGCTTTTTAGATAAAACTTTAGTTGAAACCAAAACTACCATTGTTGGAATGCCATGTTATTTGTAGAATATTATTTTCTATTAACTTTATAATTGAATATCAGTTGGGTAATAATTACATTAAAAAGATAATTCAAAATTTTGAGGTAAAAAAGTGCAACTGCTATATTTCGGTCCAGCCTTAAACTTGTGTCCAGAATTTCGAGAGTAAAAAAAGCAGACCCTGGGAAGACAGACCTAGTGTGCTGAATTAAAGTTATAAATATTTGAGTAACATTGCAATGTGCCAGTACAGAAAATTGTAGGGTACTTTTTTTATACAAACTGGTAACTTGTATTTAAAATTATATTGTTTTGATAGAATGATGACTTTAATAACTTCATAATCTTTTATATTAACGCTGGTCATATGCTCAAATAACTGAGAGCCATTACTCTTACTTACGGTGTTACTGGGAGGCTTAATGGATTTCTTTTTTTTTTTAATAAATTTAAAAGGACATTTTTTCAACTACATACTACTTACTCCCTTTAAGTAATTTCATATTTCCTACTTTAAGAAAAATCTCTCTACGAACTTTGCACACTTCATTCCATGAGAAATGCTGTTTTTCTTTTAATGACCATAAACTATTGCCAAAATAAAATACACTCGATTTGTTTATTTTTATTAACAGCAGCATCATTAGCAACATTAATATTGTCAGCAACGTTATTATCCCTGGTCATATGTCATTGCTTTTAATAACAACAAATATTTGCAATTGACTCTTCAAAACTGTTGCAATCATACATTCATACAATTACTATACCCACTCAGCCAAGTATACGAGTAAATGTCTCACTCGCATTATCATCAGAGTAGTTCGGGTAAATCATATCCTTATGAAATATGAAATCAAGTTAAGCACTCATATGAGGTTGAATAGTAATTTCAAGTGAGACAACAAATACAGTTGTGCTCGATATATTAGAAATGGTAATGGGAAAAATAAATGGAGAAAAACTGTCATTCGGATTTAGTACAAGTGGTTTTACTTGCATAATTCAGTAGTAGATTATGCTGTGTTCACAGTATTAAAAAATCAGAAAGCGTTCGACGGTTACCCTTTTTTTTTGATGTTATTATCTATACATTACAGTTTTTGACGGTTGCTTTTTGCGCATTGATAACTTTTGTTCAAAGTAAAATTGTATTGTTTGGTAGCGTTGTTTAAGCTTCAATCTATTAATGTTACTTCAACTCATATTAGCTCATGTTTCAAACAATTTTTTTTTATTAATTGCTTTCTTTTAACTTCGTATTACATATAAACAAATAGACCAAAAATAGTCAAAATTTTTTTAATTTCACTTCTATTTTTTTTAACACAACTGTATATAAAATTGACTGTCTTTTCAAATGACATTCATTAGTTTCTGTTTTCGTTTAACAACTACAACAACGGAAACAATATTATCCAATCCCATCTAAAGATAGTGAGTGATGTGAAAGATAATATTCATAATGACTGTGAAATATGGCAGATGACTTTAAATGAATGAATAGAAAAAGAGCAAGAAATGAAAGTCAATATTTTTAAATGTTAAGAATAGATTCCATTGATTTGGTCAGTATTTTGAAATGCCAGCACATAAGTATAAGTACATATTTACATACATACATGCATACATACGTTGTAAGTACTTTTTATATACATACATACATGAGAAGAGAAAGAGAGAGAGAGAGAGAGAGAGAGAGAAGAATACAAACACTTTTTTTAAAAGGTCACACATGAAATTTAATATTAAGTTGAAAAAATTAAGTTTAAAATTTTGATAAATTATTTAAAAAGGAAAATGTTGAATAAAAAATCCTTCGCAGGTTGTTTTTCACAGTTTTTATACTTGAAATGAGTAGTAGGAAATAAGTTTGCAAGGTAGATTGTTACGCTAGAAACATAAGAAATTGTAAAGCAGATGAAATAATTTATTTACAAAAAAATGTTCCGAGGAATGTTATTCTCTGTTCCAATGGCAAGCTATTTTTAAACGAACCGTCTCAAGTGGTTCAAGTCTCTAAGGAAGGTGGGCATACGTAGTTTGCTTAGCTATACTCATCAAAATTAATATGAATGTCTGTGTTTACGCTATTTAAGGGTCAAGTAGGGTAAAATTATAGAAAAAAATTAACAAGGATAATAGTATTATAATTTATTTATCAAAAATGTGAGTCATTAATTAAAGAAAAAATAATAGAAAACAATAAATTTTGTAACGCCAATTTAACACAACATTTTTACATTATTTTCAAAAACTTAACATACTTAAGACCTCAGGTGATAGCATAGAATTCTTCTTTTGTGGTAATTTATGCAAAGAAGAAATTAACGGGTCGGAATTTAGAAGAAGTCTATGCAAAAGATCAGTGTTAGTAGCAACACGAGACACTTTTCGCGTGTTGTTTCGTCTGAATTGCTTAAATAATTTATTACAAGATTCAGCGACTAATGTTAGTGTAAAAAACAACTAATTGTAAATCTTTTTGCATGTTTTAGTAGTGCCACTAATAGTAAGTATTAGAATAAACTAACGGTGAAAAAATCGAACATCGTGATTTGAACCCTATGTCCTACTACTGAACCACTGTGCGTCTTTATAAGAGCTGGCGAATAGGGGGTAGAGAACAAAATCCACTCTTGTAAAGGAGACGTTTGTAATTACATTTGTTTTGAGATGCAAATATAATTTAAAAGTTAATTTTATGAATTTGAACGGAAGGGAAGAGAAGATTAATAATACCTATAGATCGATATTTGTGAGGCATTATTTCAAACTTTAATGTAATATGGGTACAATCAACTAATTGTAATCATTTTAAGACGGCCCTTCATTCCCGACAATGTTCTATGGAAAACCAAAGGCCTTTCTATTGGCCACTTACGCAAGTATTTCCTGATTGCTTCAGTCAAACTGTTAAATTTTGACCGATCATGATTAGATATGATTCTTACGCCAACTTGTAGCAGCTTCAAATAGATAATTTTTTTATATGATAGCAATTCAGGATTTTTTGAGTATCCCCACATATTATGATAATGAATTATTTCACTTAATATTCTCGTACATAAAAAATTTTTCAAAGACTCTACGAAAATAATTTGTATTTTGAAGCATTCTGGTGATGGATAATAAATGGTGATATCGTCAAGAACACCAATCACTGAAACTCGTCAGTGCGACAAAGTCTAGCAGTAGCGCGATTCAGTAACAGATTTTTACAATAATCGTATTGTTTTCGACAGTAAATTATTCATTCATTATCTTTTGTTTATGATAGTGGTAATAGCTATTGGCGTAAACTAAAGACAAACATTTTTATGCTGTTTATTCAGTTGAAAAATCGTAAATTTTCTATTTTGAAATTTTGTAGAGAGATGTGTCTACGCTATTAACTAGTTTGTTTGAGAACCATTTTTGTGTGCTTTTATACCTAAAGAAACTAGAAGTTCGTAGCTTTGCTAACTTTCTATCCATTTTAAGTAAGTACCAGCTACTCAAAAACTGACTGATTTTATACGGTGCTGCCCCCCTATTGTAATTTAAACATAAAGAAAACTAGAGTTGTCGGCTGTTGATAAAGTATCCTTAGTGAATCACATAATCGTTACTGCAAACAATAAAAATTGTAGACTTCTTTTTCTAATATCGTATTGTTAAAAGTTACTGAATCGCGGTACAGGACATTGTAGGAAATTTCATACTAATTTCGTAGGAGAAATAAAATATTTGAGGTCAGCCAAGTTGTAGATATTTAGTGCTTCCATCAGCTTAAAAATTTCATTAATTTTTTCAGTAAACTGCTGTCCAAATGAGATTTATTTGTAGCATAGAAAGTTCGGGAAATAGTCTGTGGCTAAGCCAAAACCTTTCTGATCAACAAATTTATATATATATGTATTTGGCTCGAGTTTGCAAATCTTTTCTCCTTCTCATATCATAATAAGAAATAATTTTTGGTAAAATATCACCTGCAACGTCTGTCATCTCTTGTTCGCTTAACACAAACGAATTAGTATTGTTCCATCTATAGGCATCAACATCATTTAGGAACACAAAAACAGTGAATATTTTTTATATGCTTCACAAAAATTTATAATTCAATTGAATGAAGACCAATAAAAATGATTCCAGCACATTTTAAGCTACCTTGACATACAATAAAATAAATAAATATTTCTTTAACATCTTGACCTTTTTGCCCTAATTCCAAGAGTTGCATTAATATTTTTTTTTATGGTTTCAAGAAAACCAAGGGAACAGCAACAAGCATTAGCCCAGTTAAGAAGGAGAAAAATTCAAACAATCTGCAATATTTTCCCACATAAACTTATGAATTTAAGAAAAATAAGAAAAAAAAAACCATTTTATATATTCTTGAACATGCTCTTACATGAGTAGGGTTGGGAATGTTAAACCAATAATCATTATTATTTATTGTGAAAGAAAAATATACAGAATCAAATCAAGCACCACCAACTATTACACTAATGCGTAGGCAGTTTAATAATTTTCTTGAAGCTTTTTTTTTCCTAGATGCAATCAGACTTCTTTTATCAACCAGTTACTTTTCAAATTTCGAAACAGAATATAAATGTAAGAGCTAAATTCATAGATTGTGCTCCACGTCAGCATTTTTGGGGTATAAAATATTTTGCTGTTACCTAGTTCACATCAATTTTTACTTCAAATAAACAACAATTGTATCCGTTTCAAGATTATCACTATAAATTTTTAACCCACTAATATTCTCTGTCTAATGCCTCTGTGTATTTTAAATTGTGTAATAATTAACCCAGAACCAGTTGAAAAACTTACGTCTATCTAATGCCATATCCAACAGAGGATATTAAGGTTATGCCGAAGTGAGAGAAATAGGAATACCCAGCAGCCAAATAAGTGTTTATCCAAAATTTGATTCCAGCCCACATATTTGCATGCTCGTGCAATTTTGTTCAAATATTTTATAATTTTCTCCTCCTACCAGATTTTTTTTTAACCGACTTTTGATATGTTTTGTATTGACTCAACGGATACTGAACTCAGTAAACCAGTTTAAAATCACCTTAGCAGCCTCACTGATTTTTATTCTTAGCTCGTGTAATTTTGTTTCATGGACTTTATCGCCAAAATTTGGCTTGGCGCCCCAATTGTTTAAACATCTTTAACGTTAAGAGCCTTTTGATCCAGAACAACCGCAACTCAGCAACCCAACTTGAAACCATTGAAATTGATTTTGTGAACGATTCATAATACGAATTATCCCTATTTATTATAAAGCAGTAACTCTAGAGAGTTCATAACATTTCAAAGATTTTACAATTGTAGTCGCCGTGGTCTAGTGGTTAGTGTGTTGGCTTACTAAGACGATATTGCCGGGTTCAAATCTCAGCTCTGACATCTTAAAAAAATTAAATATGAAAAAATTATTTCTTTCGGCGACTACCTCTCAGCAATCTTCTGGCAAAAGCTATCAGGGTAACTTATTGTCATAAAAAAGCTTCTCAAATCTGTCGTTCAGAGTCGATTTTAAACTGTAGGACCCGGTACTCATGAATAGAAATTAACACACACAACATGACTGCTGCGAGAAGCTAGGCCGTAACCCTGTCACAGGGTTGTAATGGCCAATTATATATGTATGTTCCAATTAATGGTACGCAGTCTTAAGAAAATTGAATCATTTTTATAAAATTTATTAACCTTTACAAAAATAGTCAGTCGAAGTTGATTCGCCCTGCATAAGGGGTATTAACTATATGCATTGAAATTTTCAAATTGCTCTCGTAATAGAAAACATTAGAAAATGATACCAACAACCCTTCAACTTAAAAGCTCGCATTTAGTTTCGTAACAAAAAAATAAAAAAAAGTATTAAATTTAATTAAAATAAAATACATACATAAAGAGAAGGGGAGAGAGAGAGCTAAAGAAAATCATAGCAGGGAGAGACAGAATAGGAAAATAAGAAAAACTTTTGAAAATACATATACTTATACATATACATTCATATGTACCCACGCATTATTAAAAAATGGTTGATTGGTTAAGGGCGGTGAGTGGCTTGTTAGTGATAGCAAGTGTTTCTAAGGCACACACTTGGTTTTAATTTTGGTGGCATTTGTTTGGTTTGTTCGATAAATCTGAAATGGGATTTTTTAATAAAAATTGCAATATGGGAGGACAACAACTATAATTTGCCACAATATGTTGCATTAAACCAAAAAAAAGAAGAAAAAAACAAGACACACATCCCCACATATATGTAAATGCAAATTAAAAAATGCACACAAAACGTATTAAAATGAAATTTTATTACAAAAAACACTGAAAAATATATGTATTTTTGAAGGATACTCAAAAGTTTAAAGTACAGAAGTTTAAGTAGAAAACTTTTGAATAAAAAATTATTTCGAACATTAAAATGGGCCGAAACATAACAAAACTGGGTAGAATAAGTAAATGATTAGGTTATTGTGTAAAGTACGCTGATATCACAATGAATTTTCATTTGAATTCAATAAAAAGAGATGATTGGACCGTAATAACTAAAAAATACACCAAATTGAGAACAACAGATAGTCACTGAAATATAGAAGAATAATCAAAAAAATAAGCAAACAACGTTTCATATCCAAAAAGGAAAAAACTTATAAATGACCTTTTTATAGATTAATAATCTGGCTATACTTCACACAATAATTACTACGGCAAAACCCGTTGCTATCTCCAACAAAATAGTCTATAAGTTTTAAAATTTATATTGAGCTCTTCACAAAAGACTACTGAAGTGTTCTACGTTGAACAGAAATAAAAAAGGTAATTTTTTAAAGCAGGCCATTGAATAATAAGTAAAAAGTGTATTTTGTCCTGCTTCGGCTTTGTTGACAGACGCTCATTTTAAAATCGGTGGACACTTCCCTCTTGTTGTATAATACTAAAAATATAGGACAACTATCTACAAAAATAGCAATACTCGTAAGTCTTTTAAGTTAACGCATTTGACCAATAGTTTTCATATGAAATATCGATCAGATTTAATTTATAGTGCATGAATAGCTAGAAATTATAACGTGCTACAAACCATTACCATGCGCTTCATAGGACAACTCGCTTGCAGTAGCTTCGCTGTCATCCTGTCAAATTTTTAGCAAATACATAAAAAACCTTATGCAATGGTTTGTCTGATACACTAATAGTACGAATTCCAACCCCGGCAACACTCCTAGATCACGTATACGCTTCTTGCAAATTACCCAGTCCTCAACCTATTCATGTCAGGCCATTGAATGAATCGTACTTTGACAATTCAGAATAGTAGAGCATCTGCTTAGAGCGAATTGCTAATTATAAGTAAAAAAGTCTTTAATATAATAACAGTACAATGCCGTCTTTCATAAAGCTGTTGGAAATCAACTTTTCTAAATAAGCTGTCCTAAATCCTAAGCCATCTATATCCACATTTATATGATTTCATGCCATCTGGCATTGCTTAAGCACCATCGATGTAATAAGCACACTTGTAAGTTTTCCTACTATGCGGTAATTCTTTCTCCTGCCGGAAAGATATTGCGTTGATACAAAATCGTACAAGATATGAGAGTGTAAAATTCTTCTCTTCCAACATTATGCCATGAATACGAAATGGGCAACGCTGAAATCCTGTATCGTTATAGAATAATCGAGAAAAACTGGAATACAATGTATAATCTTAAACTTCACATACTAATTATTTAACTATAACAGCATTCTAACTTTAGACTATAGCAAAAGATATATTAGTAGTATAAAATTTCTTTTGTTCGTTAAATGTTAAACCCCAGCCCTGACATCTTAAAAATAGAAATATGAAAATTTATTAGTTTCCGAGACCACCTCTTAGCAGTCTTCTGGCAAAAGCTCTGGGCGAAACTTATTGCCATGAACAAGCTTTTCAGGTTTGTCGGAGAAGCTTACTTGGATTCGACGTTAAGCTACTCAATATTGGAAATAGTAAGTAAGTATCTGATTCAAATAAAGACATAAATAAAAGAGAAAATATCAGTTAATTGCTGCTAATGTTGAGTTAAAGCATGGTCTTAAAAAAACCAAAACTCAGGAACTAATTTACGATTCTGAATATGTCCTTATACCAGTTTTGGAGTTTTGGCACTCGTAATTGTATTTCTTACGAGGGTATAATATCCTCATGCTGACACAAAACACCCAACATTCTGGCTACTTAGAAACAGAATTCTTTGGTCTGAGTGATAGGTTATAAAGGAAATTATTTGATGATCATATCTTCCAAAAGAGGCTCTCAGAGATAATTTTAGTGAGCCCACTGCATCTTTTGTTTTTAGAAGAGTTCTACTGAAAAAGGAAATGAAGAAACAATGAACATTTATTGAAAAAATTATAATAATGGGCTTTAATATTAAAAAAAAAATTTCAGTGACACTAAAAGTGCCTTATGCGCCATTTTATATATCTCGAGTTAATAATTTGACATCAAAATTTTTAAGATCTGCAATCCATTTTAGACTATTTATCTCCAAAACTGAACAAGATACCCGAAAACGGATTGCAGACTTGAAAAATTTGGGGTCGAAAACCTATATAACTCGAGATATATAAAAAATATGAAATGGCGGAGAGAGCACATAAACCCCGCATGAAGATATAGGTCTCTATATCTGTAATGTGTTTAGTTGCACAGTACGGATATATCCAGCCTTAGATACCTGCATAGTCTACTGTGAGGAAGCGTGTTGATGGAGAACTTGACCACTACCACTAGCCACCACCACTGGGATAGGAACTTGCTGGTACTCCTCTTGCAAAAGTTGATATTGTTCCTTGACTTTTTAAGCTATTAAACGGCGAGAAGAATCCCAATATATTAAAAGTGTTTGCAGTGTAAAAGCTTGTCATAAGCCGAACTGTTACTTTCCTAACAACATCCGACAAAATGTTACGTTTTTCGTAAAAAGTAAAATTTTTGATTGTGGCCATACCCATATATATGTATGTATGTATGTATGTATTTTATGATATCTAACACCTATTCTAAGGGAAAATTACTTTAAAGTTAAAAAATTTGTAAAAAAAGTATATAAAACTAAAAAAAATATTTTTTTGTTTCCAATTTTTTATATATTTCATTTAATTTGTATTATTTAATTCTTTTTTTCTGTTTTTTATGCTAGAATAGCCATTTTTATTTGTGGATTTTATTTATTTTTAATTTTTATTTCTGTTGGCCACAATTTCGCATATTAAACAAATGTGGTAAATGGCTGATATTTTGTGTGGGTTTCTATTAAAAATATATATGTACATACGTACATAAATATTCGTATATATGTATGTATGTATATATAAAAATAAAATCACACAAAAAAATTATAATTATTTTAAATAGGCCACACCCATATGAAACCAAAAGAAAGAAAAATACAAAAACAAATTAATTTATTTTTTAAATAAATTGTCATTTAGCTTTACAATTTAAGAAAAAGCAACAACAACAAAATAATTAAAATAAAATATGTAAAAACGTGCAGATTTAAGAGATTGTAAAAATCATTTTTATTTACATTTTTTTATAACAATTGTATAAAAAAATTTTATACAATTTATTTAATATTTAAATAATTTTGTTTTTCTTTTTTGTTTTTATAAAATAGAGCAAAACCGTCTTTATAAATATTAAATCATTTCATCACAAGTATACTTTTTGTTTGTCTAAAGCCTAGAGGCAGTTATGGGTACCACTAAATTGGATTTATAAATGAAAGGTACACATAAACTATTTAAATTTAAACCCTGTGTTTGCTATAGGCTTGCCAAGTTTTAATTATATTTTTCAAAATCAAACGCAGTTCTTGGTCATACATACATATGTTAGAAAGATAGTAGGACACATATTTTGCATTAAATCTGAAAACTAATGGTCTGGCATCTGGTTTATTTTGCTTATTTCAATTACGTGGGATAATCACAGACTTACACGGCTAAACTGGCAGAGAGTAATAGTTCTTTGGCAGGGTCTCCCATGCCAGAAAGGCAGCTAGACCAAGGACAACAACAACACCATCATCTTCAATATTATTGTCATCCATAAACACAAATGACCACCAGGAGGAACAACAGCATCAGCCATTGGCTTTACAAAAGTCGAATTCGTTTAAACGAAAACGTGGGACAAATGGTTGTGCTTAATTTTGGGCTCTTATGGCACCATTAGCAGTACATTTTTGTTTTCTTATTCCCCCCATAATTTAGACTTTACTGTGGGGGTTTCTTGGGGTTGATTGCTGTTGGATTATTTGGTCCTTACGGTTCGCATTTTTAAAGTAGAATCTTTATTTATTTTTGGCTGATATCAGATAGGATATTAGTAAGCTGAAATCAAATGTCTACATACTATGTATTTCTCTCTTCTCCTCATATTTTCCTACACCAGCACAATGTACTGCATGAGTAGGGGTCATCCCCTGAGTGAGGTAAATCTCGAAATATTTCTTTTGACAATCTTTAAAGAAAACTTAATATAAACATGTATCTCTCCCAATGCCTATGCGACTGTTAGTTAATAAAATTACAAAAAAAGAAAATAACATATTTAAAATTTTAAAATGCAAACATTTAATTTACATATATTTTAATTTTTCAATTTTTCAGCTCAACACACCTCAAATCCTTTGCACAAACAATTCAATTTTTTGTCTTAAAAACTTTCCATTTATCATTTTTTTTTACTTCTCTCACTTTTAAATCAATTTATTATCATTTGTTATTGAGCTTATTTTTAAACTGCTTTAAATAGATCATCATCATCATCAAACAACGCTATTATCCTTGCATATCCTTTTCATTTACTCGTGCCCCTGTTTGATCTCTCTCTCTCGAACTCATACGTTTCTTTTCACAGTTTTTTATTCACTTCTTTTGCATTTTTATACTGTTTGTACGTTTTTCTTGCAAATTTCTTTACACTTGACTGGCCCATAATATCCTCAGGATTCGTAGAGTAACAATGATGACACAAACAAACGAAACAGAGAAAACAACACACACACAAAAAATTGCTGTGTAATTGAAATGACATTCAGTAAAAGGATATTAAAGGACGAAATCAATAGAATTATTAAAAATACAAAAAAAAAAAACAATTGCTAAAAAATGAAAAAAAAAACGTACTCAAGTTAAAAAGGTAGGAAACATTGTAATAGGATTTATTATTTAAGGGGAAGGATAACTAAAAAACAATTAGGTTTGCAAAGAAAAGAATTAAAAAAATTTGTTTAATTATATTATTAAACTAGAGATCAAGAGTCAAGTTTAACTATCAATTGTTGCACATTTATAAATAAAAATTAATAATTAATTTAAAATTATTATACATTTTCGAATTAAATTCGAATATTTTTTTAATGGATCTTTATTATACTTATTGTATGAAATTTAATATTCCTTAACGGATGTTAATTCTCATAAGAATACCAGTATTAGGATCTTAGGCTATTAAATTTCATACAATAATTAATTTAAAATATAACGAGATACCTTAAAAAATATATATATTTTATAAAACTCAAATAAGTTAAAAAAATCAAGTTTTTTTTTCAAAGAGGCCCACCGTTAAGAGACGATTCCTACTAATGCACTGCATTGCTGTGATCTAGGAAAATATGGTATATAAAAGGGGAAAGATAGAGTAGTGTAGACATTTAATTCAGATTTAGTAATTGACAGGAAGAACTTTGCAAGAAGGTTATTTCAAAAACAAACCGACCGGCTAAAGAATGAATTCTCTCTATACAGACTTGAAATGGTGCCACAACGATACTTTTTAATTAACAACTAAATAGGTGGCGACACTTTTCTAGCAAAACCGATTAAAATAAAAGTATCGATACTTATTTGGTTTTGAATTAAAAATGGTAAAATGGTAAAAACATATCTTAAAATTGTATTTTTATCTCTTTTTTTCATTGAGTAGCGACCAAAAGTGTCTTGTACTTTTCCTATCAGTTATGTTAAAGGATTGCAGCCATACCAAGTATAGCATGAGATCAGAAATTAAAGATTATTTAAACAATTTAAGAGAAAAGTCTACATACATGCTTCCTCCTAAAAATAATAATTGTTTCAAAGTGTTTACCGGGAAAAGCGGTTTTTTTTTTTTGCTGTGACTGCCAACTTTTGAAGACATTCTTTTAGATACATGGCACAGATGTTCTAACAATATGTAAGTTACTTACTTACTTAGATGGCAATAACAACCCGTTAACAGGTTTCGGCCTGCCTTAACACTAATCTCCAGGCGTCTCTGCTAAGCGCGCGCCTTCTTCTTTTTAAAAAATAAAAAAAATCTTTTAGGTACTTTTGATATATGTATGTGTAAAGTACTTTTCCCAAAGAGATTAAATCCTTAACTTTTAAGAAATTATTGTATTAAGAAAACATAAATGTCTTTAAGGAATACTTATAGTTTTTGTTTTTTTAATTTTGTGTATTAAAAAAACTTTGAATTTTAAAAACTAATTAAAAGGTACTATTTTTCGAAAAGCTACTTTAGCCGAATTTTGTTACATTTTTTTTAAGATACTTTTTTTTACCAATTCTTGTTAGTAGGTAATGCTCATAGGAAAACCACAAAACTATTTTAAAAAATCTATGGATTGACTAATTCTTATAAAAAATTAGTCACCGGCTAAAAATGTTGATTTTTACAATAACAAAAAAGACAATATATAAATAAACGGTGAATAGAAAATATGTGTCTTATTGTCAATTTATTTGTTCATGGTTGAAATATTTAGATTCTTAAAAATAATTCTTTCTTTCTGATTTTTTTTTTTGTGTTTGTCTTCTTAAAATTTATTTCATTTAGTTCGGCATATATTTTCTTTATAAAAAATTTATTTTAAATCGAAATTATTCTTATTTTTCATTAAAATATCATTTAAACAGTAGTATGCATTTGGGTTTTTTGCAGAGAGACTGCAAAAGAAAAGAGGCGTTAAGCAAAAAAAAAGGGGGAAGGGCCACACTAGTTTTACAGGCGCACACAGATGCGATTCTTCATTTTATTCACGTTGATTAAATATTTAAGAACTTAAAAAAATGTATCAATGCCTACTAAGTATATATACAAACATACATATGTATGGATGTGTATTTTATACCTATATGTGAACATACATACATATATGTAAATGTAAAATAAGTATACAACAGTATGTGTAGGAATGTGTGTGTGTATTTTTGTGTATTTGATTATTTTGTGATATTTTAAAATGCATTCTATTGAGTTATTTTTGGCAAACATCAAACAAAGACCAGAATATAAAACCTACAACAAAGATATAGACAGTAGAACAACAATAGCAACAACAACGACTACACTACTGAATTGTAAAGTAGAGAAAATTATACAAAGAAAAATAAAAACAATAAAAGTACCAAATCGTAGCAGAACAACAAAAAGTTACAACAACAAAAACTAAACTACAATCAAATAGAAAATCATCAAATTCTTGGCATTTAAGCACAAGCAAGTTAAGATTTATACGCTTGAATGCATGACAGTGTAACGCAACCAATATAAAATTCGTAATGAAAATTTCTTAAATTTAAAATTTAAAACACACAAAGCAAAAAACTGTTTTAAAAACTTGTTAGAAATATTAAAAATCTCTCACAATCCAAAAAATTTTGACTTTTTAGTAGTAGGACACCAAATGGTGCATATTAGAAAACTAATAATAATACAATATAAGCAAAAACAATAATTTTATTTATATATAAAATTAAGAATGTATATTTTTTTGAATAAGAACAAAGCTCTTCTTTTTCGGCATAGTGTAAAGTAGATATTATATGATCACACTTGGCTTGACAGCAGGGCTTGATGAGAGTGTTTTGCTGTTACACTATTTGTCATAGACTTCAATGTATATTTTTTCAATGCGCGCTCTTATCAGGCCATCTTTACTGTTTGCATAGAAAAACAGAAATGAAATTTACACTGTGTTTGAAAGATCCACCATTATACGCGTTTGATGGCCTCATGCGACACAAAATATCAAAAATTTGTTTAATTCATCAAGCCAGTAGAGCGGTTCACTACGAAATTTTAATGACAATTGTTTTGTTGAATATTTTTAACAGCAAAATAAACGATTTTGTTGCTATTCAGTAAAATTTTTTAACAAATTTTCCTATCGTTAAGCGTTTTCTTAACCACTGTTCTATTTGTGTTGCTATAATAGATACAAAATAAAAATAAGCATTTTATGTTCTATATTACAATATTACTAGAATATCTGAAATTTAATCAGGTTGTTTAATTGACATACACATCTCATTAATAATTTTCCAAACAATCAAAATAAATTTCAAATATTTTCAGAAAAATATTAAATTTAATGTGAAAATACAATATGCAAGATCCGTATTCATACACATTTTAAAAAACCATTTTTTTTTCAAACCACTACTTTGTTATAGAATAAATAGTAAAAATTATAAAAAAATTGGATATATGACAAAATTCAAGTGAATAGTTTCAAAGTTTGTAAGAAAACTGACGTTGCATACTGTTTTTTCGAAAAGTTTTTTTTCTTCGTTCTTATACTTTTGTAACTTGATTTATATTTTTAACTACAAGCGTTAACGAGGAATTACTAAATTTTAACAAAAAAAAAATCATTACATTACAGGTTGACAAACACGAATTTTGTCAGGCCAACAGCCCGTTCATAGAACACGAATGGTTTTTGATAGGCTACGAGTTTGGTAGTTTAATGTACCCTTAGTGAAACAACTAAAACAAAAAAATTTTTTTCAATTTTTATCCATGAGTAACGAGACCTACACTTCAATGTCGAATCGGAACGACAGACTCAAGAAGCTTGTTCATGGCAATCAGTTACTCTCAGATCTTTTACCAGAAGACTACTAAAATGTAGTTGCCGAAAGTCACTCTTTTACTTATCTTTTTTTCAAGATATCAAAACTGGGGTTTAAACCTGGACCTCTTGTCTAGAAAGCCAATATACTAAACTACGGCGACCACAAAAAAGGAATGCACAAAGAAATATTTTAGTGGACAGTGTAACGCACTAAAAATAAATTTAAATTGCATATAAATATTAAGACATTGGTTATGAAAAATAAAAAATTAAATAAATAAAGAAGTACTTTTATAAATTTTTTAAAAACATTTTAGAAAAAAAATTTATTTTTATTTCTTTACCTTTAAGTATTTTTTAATTAAGCTCTTTGTTGGTTTTATTTTTTCTTAAAAAAAATGTTCTACAAAAACGTATCGTAGTTTTTTCTAAAAAGTGTGTCCTCAGAAAGTATAAAAAATGCCTAAGAAGTGTGCAATGATCCTAGAAAGCTTCATATTTTATTGGAAGTTTAAAACAATTAAAAAAACTAGTCTTTTAAATATAAAGCACTTTTTTAAAATTTCTTTAAAAAATTATCAGAAAAGGCAAACAAAATAATGGTGTTTTGTTTTCTAGTTTCAAATATATTTTTCGTTTTTATGTATTTTTAAATTTAAAAAAATAATGATGGCTTTTCATTGAGTGCTGTTACATTTTCTGCAGTATTAGAGGCACAAACGTTCAAAAGGACAACTGTTTTAGTATTTTAAAATATTTTAAACAAATGAAGAGTAAATTTATAATATGCTACATTTAATAATAAAATAAAAAATAATTGTAATAAAATAATAACATTTCCAATGAAATTATGTGTTAAACGTTACACGGTGTTACAATAAAACATACTGTAATACGTTCATTACATGCAAATAATGCATAAAAAAGTAAATACAACTGCCGAAATAGAATTAAAAACAAATACAACAATTACAAATGAAAGCAAAAAGTATATTTAAGAGCGTGTAGTACAAGATGTCTGTCTGATAAAAGAAAAAAAAAACTTCTTTTTCTCGTTCCTTCTTTACATCTCATGTAACTTCACGTTACAATAACCCTGTAATTTTCAAACAATATGTTGAATTTCACATACAATGTGTTAAAAATAATTTCAAAAAGATATTTTAGATATTCTAGGAACACTATTATAAAGACATTGATGAAGTCAGCCCAATCATTAGGGCACACAGCGAACAATGTCTGTCCATTCGTCTGGTTGGCTGGCTGACGTTTTGGTTGTTATAGAAGTAATTTTATATTTTAATTGAATTGTACGCGTTTAAAAGACAATTTATTT
The DNA here is from genome assembly GCA_963576795.1 of Metopia argyrocephala. Taxonomy (NCBI): domain Eukaryota; kingdom Metazoa; phylum Arthropoda; class Insecta; order Diptera; family Sarcophagidae; genus Metopia; species Metopia argyrocephala. Next base: position 165,985,943 of record OY756208.1, on the reverse strand, counting down.
TTGAACATATTGTCACAACTACTACATTCTCACTTACATATTTCCTTATTGTATGTATGTAAGTACATACCACCTATTGTCACTTGGCGTATGTAAGTCTATAATTTAACTCTCTAGAGTTTTTATTAATGGCCAAAGCCAAGTGAGTGACAAATGGCGAGTTATATATCAACAACAGCTACAGAAACAGCAGCTAAATTTAAAGAGTTTTAAAGTTTTACTATACCACAGCATAATTGAACATTTTTTTTATAAATTTTCTTATCCTATAAAATTTTAAAAATTACAAGTAAAAAAAACAGTTCTCCAACAATGAAATTTATAGAAAAGAAAAACTTTTCATACTATTTGTCAACACAGCAACCGCAAATTAACGCATTGTTTTTAAATCATACTGACCATAGCATTTTAAAAAATGACAAACTGCCACCCTTCTCCTCTTATTATCAGTCAAGCCTACATGCCTTTTAAGAAATTCCCAAAAAAAACTGCATAATTGTCTGCAATTGTTCTTAAAAGCCACAGTGCGTAACACAAGAGAACCAGTAAAAATATAAAATAGGCATTTATTCTGCATAGGCATTAAAGAACGAGAAAGAGAGAGAGAGAGAAAGTGACAGACTAAGAGAGCGAAAGAGAAAGAAAAAAAATAATATAAATTCACTTACTGTCACACATCAATCATGATAACGCATCCAAGACAGTCGTGCTTTATGCTTTATTAATATAAAAAAAACGGCAAAAAATATTTTCATTATTCTTCACGTATGCCATAATGGCATAAATATATTGCAATATAGCAATATATTATAAAGCATACATATAGGCTTTTAAGCTGTTAGAGAGGAAAAACACCAATGAAATATTTACAATTAATTCGATTTAATGGCGCATTCACACTAGTTTGAGGGTCAATTTCTACTTGTGATTGGCCAGTGGCATCAAAAAAAAAAAAAAAAAAACAAACAAAAATTTATAACTCCGCTCGTTAGTAGAATATAATGATTAATTAAATGATAATTCAAGAAATATTTTTTCTAAAAATTTTGTCCTCATAAACAGAACTAAAATTGGTATTTTTTCGCTGTTGAAAAGCAATTTGGGAGTTTTCTTTTTTTTCAGACCAATATTCAGGAGTAAACCCCTACTCATGCAGTGCATTGTACTGAAATGTGAAAGTACGTAGATACATTTTTATCATTAAGCGTCTTTTTTGTCGAGGAGACATGTCGCTGGCATTTGATCACTCAAAGGCCAGTGTTATGCCTTCACCTTTGAATGATTAACAGCAATTATTAACAGTCGTTGGATATCAATTATAAGTGGTGAGGGTCTCCACTAAGCTGCTATCTTCCAGAAGGTGGTGCTGTATTCCTGATCATTCATTTTTAATGCCTGCCAAAGGTGGAATAGAGTGGAAATGCCAGGAAGCAGTTTCTTGGTGATAAATGTAAATACTATATATAAATTATTTGCTAAGCAATATAAATAGTTGCCTTTTAGCCTCTATAAAGCCAATTTGGCGCTGAGGCAATATATTAAATTGTATATCTGAATAAATACCTGAAATAAAGTTATATTAAAAAAAAAAAAAAAAAATGGGAGGTTCCGCAACTTAAAAACTCTTTAGAACATATAATAATATTTCGGTTTAAGCCACGACAAACTGGCTCAATTTAAAAAAAATGCAGTTCAATGTTAGCAATCATTAAAAATTACTTTAAATAACAAATATTTTTGTTGGAATAAAAAGATAATTTCCTTTAATTTTGGAAGGCTACGGCCGTTTTTGGTACAGTTATTGAACATTCAGCCGAATTATATAAGTCGTTGTAGTACAATCGGTATTATGGAAGTCAATTGCGGTATTTATCGATTACTGTTGTCGAGTATTTGGTATTGCGTAAGCCGCATGACGCCGACATGTAGCCAAAATAAGACGTTAATTTCTCGACACACTCTTTGGGGACGACTTTAACATGTTATACATACAAACTTGCCTTTAATATTTTTTAAGTGATAATTAGCAAAGTAACGCAAAGCAAAATAAAAAAAATAAGAAGTAAGTAACAATTCAAAAAATTAATTGAGGAACTTGAAAATAACCTCGGTTTAGCCAAATTTGAACAATTTTAAAATATACTGGGAAAATATCATATTCAAATTGAATTTAATTGGGACCATTAGTAAGAGATATTGATGGTTGGTAAAAACTACATTTAAAAAGTTTTGAAGCAGACATTTTTTAGTTTGAAAATTTATTATCAGGTTTGGTGAGATTTCAACTGGAAAGTTAAAAAGAAATTCACGCAACTGGTGGCGGGAGTTACAAACAGCAACATCTTTCTACTTTGGAGATGCTGCAGTCGGTTTAAAGCGGTATGAAAAACAATTGAATCTGCTAAGTGTAGCCAAAGGCATTCAATCTTTTTCCAGTGATGCTGTAAGGGAATATTGCAACATATGGCAGACGTTTTTTTTACCTGCTATCCTTACAATTTTTCTTTGTATTCTTTATATGTTTTTCATCAGAACTTTCACTGGATTCCTAGATAAAAACATTTTTTATTAAAATTTTATAATTAGACAGTGTCACACAACTGACAAAATATTTAGGGATGACATTCATTATGATTTTTTCTCATTAAGGCCAGCACTCAGAGGACGGCCCCACTCATGCAGTACATTGTGTTGGTCTAGGAAAATATGTTATGGGAGGGGGGAAGAAGGAAGTAGTGCCTGTGGACATTTAATTTAAACTTACTGATATCGTAATTGGCAGGAAAAACGTTCGCCGAAAACCCGTTCCATAAACGAGCGGTACGACCAAATAGCGAATTCTCTCTAAAATGCATTGTGCGATTCATTGGACAATCAACGACAAAAGAATGTACTCTAAGAGAGGTACGAATAGTGCGCAAAAATATGCGACCATGCGGGATCAAGTCCTTTATTTCATCAGAGCACCTCCCATGGTAGTACCGATAGAACAAAGAAACGCACGCCACATTGCGCCGATGCTCCAACGTATCGATAGAATTGGATATCCTACCGTCGCTGATAACACTCGATATAGACTCGATGCCGACACAGCTGTCTTACATAATACCATTTCGGTGTCGGAGTGATAGTGGTGAGCATGTCGATGGCGACAGGATTTTTGGTACACAGAAAAAACTAGATTGTAAATACAACAAATTTTTTTGTATATACAATTAAAATATTATTCAATTTTGCGCTAACAATGGTTTTTGTAAATACAAATACGACAATTGTAAGTTTCCTTAAGAAAAGAAAAAAAAAAATGCAACGGTACCATGTTTTTTCAATTATTGTGGTTAACAAACTATTTTTTGATAAGATTACAAGACTTTCAGTAAATGTTTTTGTTGCACTATTTTATCAATCTTTTTTTTTAAATTAAATCGTCTTCGTTTTCTCCTTTGCTGGGATTTGAACCTGGGCTGTTGTGTGTTATATGCAAGCGCTCTAACCATTACACCATCACTCCTAATTTTTATAATGTTGTTTTTGTACTAAATATGCGCAACTAACCTAAAGCAAAGAATTCAACAAAAAATTTAATAATAATTTATTTTATTTTTTTGTCAAAGTTTACTTTGAAAAAAGAAAAAAATGTAACGGTACCATCTTTTTTCAACAATTGTGGTTAGCAACCCAATTGTTGGAATAATTTCAACACTTTCAATAAATATTTTTGTTAAACTTCCTTATAAATCTCATATGTTTTTGTTGTTTTTTTATAACTAAGTCTTCTTGTTTTTGAAAATATTGCTTAAATAATAACAACAATTTTAATTAGCATAATTTGTTGAAAATAAATCCTAATATTTGTAATATCAAAAAAATATTTGATTGTATTTATAAAACACATATTGAAAATAAAATTTTACATTAACAACCCACTTTGTTGATTGAATTTTGGTGATATTTTTTTCTGTATAGGAACAAAGTTTCTGGCGTGTGAGCGCTGCACTTAGAAAGCTTTATATTGTATATAAAATTAAAAAAAAATTTTAAATTTCTTTAAAACATTATCAGAAAAGGCAAAAAAATTATGGTGTTTTATTTTCTTCTAATTTTTTGGTTTTTTGTTTCATTTGTTTAATATATAAACATTTAATTAAGCTTTAGGTCGATTAAATAATTATTTTTTCGATATTTCGCTACTTATTAATCGACCTAAATCTTAATTTAAAGTTTATATATTAATCAATAATAAGGTCAACTAAACTTATTGATACAGTTTCATTTGTTTTTTTTTTAATTTAATAAAAATAATTATAATTCATTTGCAAAAGGATGTTTCTTGTTTTAAAGTGGTGGCTGAGGAGTTAGATATTTGAGCTCTGAACTGAACAGCTACGAGTATTCTAAGTTTCAAAAGATGTAATAACAATAGAGGTCAATAATGAAAATGTAAATTAAAATTCCAAACAAAACTCTTGTTTATTAAGCAGTTACAGTCAAACTTGTTTTTGTGCGACTTATAGGAATTTCACAAAACGTGAGAACGTATAAGAAGTAATGAATGTTCGTAATTTTGAAATTGGGAAAAAAATATATTTTAAATCTATGCTTTTTAAAATATTACAAACATTTCAGCAAAATTATTACAATATACAATTTCATAACCTATTTTAGTATAGCGTATAAAAAGCTATAAAAATGCTTTTATGCGGCAACTGAAGCAAAAAAAATATAGGGATTTAATTGAAAAAAAAGCAATTAAAAAATTCATTAAATATAGATTTTTTATAAAAGTCATTCATACTTCATCTATAACTTCCACGTTATTAACATATTTAATGTTCTACAAAATTTTATCTTTCAAAATGAAAAATACTGTTTTCCCCCTTAAAGAAATAAATACACTTTTAAGCGATACTAAAAATTTATTACGCAACGCATTTTATAACTTCAGCTACAAACAGACTGTAACAACTTTGAGCTTTTTTTTATAAGTTCATTATCTCTTAAACATCCTGTTTCCGTCAAACATGCATGCATACACACATACTTCTAATAAAAATAGAGAAGTTATAAAATAATAAAAAAATGATTTGGAAATATGAGTAAAACATAAATTTCTCTCATGTTACTTAATGTTTTTGTGGAAAAATACTTATACGCCATAATGATAGGTCTTTATTCTACTAAATTTTTAAAATTTTTAAACTTTTTTTTAAATAATTCAATATTTACTTTGAAATAAAGTTTATAAAGAGTTGTCCTTTAATTGGTTTCAAACTGTCGGTCTGGTAAGGCTGTCAGCTGTTCAATATCTACTACTACTACATTTAGGAATATGGATCTCGTAACAACCAAGTAACGGACCTGTGCAAATAAATAAAAGTTACTATAACAATAGTGATTCAATCGTTGCTAATTTTCGGTCATTACGGGGTGTTTATGGGCGTCATAATCGATCCACTGTGCAACTACTTCGCAAGATGTAAGAAAATCTAAAGACACTGGCAGTGTTTCAGTAGTTTTCATGCGTGAGTATCATCGCAATGCCGAAAATAAGTTTTCTGCCATTTTTCGATCATCATTTATGGGCATCATAATCGATCCGCTGTGCAAGAACTTACAAGATGTAAGAAAATGTTACAGTAGTTGTCAGGCGTGTGCATCATCGAAAATGCCGAAAAAAAGTTTTCTGTTAGTGAAAGTGTGGCGGCTAATCTCAATTTATTGATTTCACGTCGTTATCAGTAATTGGGCCTATCTTAAGGCTTATTATGCACTTGCATTTGCATTTACATCCCCTTTAAAGTCCAACTCACGCAACAAATAAAACCGCCTGACCATTCAAAATGCAATAGGCAAGTTTAATGGGTGTTAGAGCAAGAAGCTTTCAATGCCGATTTTTCAAACCAAATGTGTATTATGGTCAGAAGGTAATATTGGGACATATTTTTTCGAAAATTATTCGGGAAGAAACGTTACCGTCAATACAGAGCACTATAATCTATGGCCTACAATGGAAATTTATAAACTGGACAATATGTGTTTTCAACAAGATAATTAGAAAAAACAAATTTTTTGCGAGCCTAAGCCACATCAAAAACCGTATCTACGTGGATAGAAATAATGTAGCATTTGAAAACCAAAATTCTTCAAGTTATCATTGGGATATCGCCTGAAATGTTTATCGAAGGGGAAATGCAGTTATGCACTTAAGTGGTCCAAGACCACCCGTCGTGCTGCACTACCGCATTACACGGTCTACCGGATAAAACACCCCGCCACAACACGAGGCTTCATCTCGGAACCTTTATGGAGTGTCATTACTTCGAGATGAAGCCTTATTTAAAGATCCTTTTGGACACTTCCATCTTTATGCCCTTGGCATGTCAATCTCTGAGTTCGTAAATAATGGCAAGGTCTAAGCTTTATAATCAAATAAAAGTTTTTACGAAATTATGACTGTATGTGTGTTTTATTTAATTTTACTCTTGAAACCTGAAAATGAATAACCCTGTATGGCGATAGTTTTTCTATTAAACACACTGTTAGCATTTTATTTTCAATTGGCTGTATGTGTTTGAAAACTTTATTTTTGAACTCATAATCATCCTAATAAAAGAAAGCATTAAAGCCTTAAAGCACTCAAAAGAAAAAAAAATTGTTTAATGAATATGTGCAAGTGCTGTAAGGGAGTAGCAATTGTTCACCTGAAGAAATTAACGACTTTTGTATGGATGATGGTGTGGTACGTATAAGCTTAACGTTATAAAAAATCTCTGACTCTCATTTACTATTAATAATACACACACAACATACGCTAATACTGATTACTGTTTTATTAAAACCCCATCTTACTACATATGCATAAACACCAATACAAACCCGAATGGAAATTTATGTAAACACACTCACATATGTATATTAGTGTGTCCCAAAAAAAAATTTTTTTTGTTCCCCCACCTTTTTTTGAAAGCTTATAGGGTAAAGTATTTTTGTGATTTTTTTCAGATTTTTCGGAAGAGGTTTAGAGGTCGCTAAAATCGAATTTAACCAAAAAATCGGGTTTGCTCGACTTTTTTTGAATTTTGCGCATTACTCGGCCCATTAGCACGATAATCTTTGTTACTAAGTCAATTTTTTAAAGAAAACTGTTCAAACTTTACTTCTCTGTGCAGATATTATAAGTTTCGGTAATATTTTTGCTCATTTGATTACCCTTTAAGTCATTTTTCTGTAAATTTAGCATAAATTTTAAAAATAATGCCTTGTAACTTTTAAAATTTCTATTGAAGTTAAAAAAACTAATGATGCAGTTTAAAATGTGGATAAATTCTGAGTCATTTAAAAAAATAAATATTGAATTTGCACTTACCGTTCCAAAGTTATGCCCAAAAAATCTAGGCAGATTAATTCTCATACCCAAAAAAAAAATTAAAAAATTATTTTGTTTATTAGCTTTCAGTTACACTCGTTTACAGCCAAAAAATACTAAGAACGCCACATGCCTAGATAAGTTAATTGGGACCTCCTGAGCACGAAAAACGCTGTCATGATTTTTTCCTAAGTACCGTTTTTTAGATAACGGTACTTTTGTGTTTTTCGGTGTATGGCCCCACTCAAACCCTTGTGGAGTCCAACCAAAAAGTTCGATCGAGATAAATGGCATATCGATGGAAAGGTAATTGAATGCCTTTTCCGTCGATATGCTGGAAAATTCTATCTGAGAAGAAATCGCTGAGATATGGCACCTCAAAATTCAAAATTTTCCTATTTTTTACGTTTTTTTCAAAATTTTTCATTTTCATTTCAATATTTTCCTACGTTATATTGAATATCTGGAATGTTTTATTCTTTTACCAAATAGCTTATCTAATAACCAATATTTTAAGCGTATTTTGAAAAAAAGCGGATGAAAAATAAAGTTTTTATTAAGAATTTTGTGGAACGACAATATTTTCATTTTCATTGCTCACACAGTATATTCGTGATTTTAATTTAAATTTTTTACGTCGAATATACTGTGTGAGCAATGAAAATGAAAATATTGTCGTTCCACAAAATTCTTAATAAAAACTTTATTTTTCATCCGCTTTTTTTCAAAATACGCTTAAAATATTGGTTATTAGATAAGCTATTTGGTAAAAGAATAAAACATTCCAGATATTCAATATAACGTAGGAAAATATTGAAATGAAAATGAAAAATTTTGAAAAAAACTTAAAAAATAGGAAAATTTTGAATTTTGAGGTGCCATATCTCAGCGATTTCTTCTCAGATAGAATTTTCCAGCATATCGACGGAAAAGGCATTCAATTACCTTTCCATCGATATGCCATTTATCTCGATCGAACTTTTTGGTTGGACTCCACAAGGGTTTGAGTGGGGCCATACACCGAAAAACACAAAAGTACCGTTATCTAAAAAACGGTACTTAGGAAAAAATCATGACAGCGTTTTTCGTGCTCAGGAGGTCCCAATTAACTTATCTAGGCATGTGGCGTTCTTAGTATTTTTTGGCTGTAAACGAGTGTAACTGAAAGCTAATAAACAAAATAATTTTTTAATTTTTTTTTTGGGTATGAGAATTAATCTGCCTAGATTTTTTGGGCATAACTTTGGAACGGTAAGTGCAAATTCAATATTTATTTTTTTAAATGACTCAGAATTTATCCACATTTTAAACTGCATCATTAGTTTTTTTAACTTCAATAGAAATTTTAAAAGTTACAAAGCATTATTTTTAAAATTTATGCTAAATTTACAGAAAAATGACTTAAAGGGTACTCAAATGAGCAAAAATATTACCGAAACTTATAATATCTGCACAGAGAAGTAGAGTTTGAACAGTTTTCTTTAAAAAAATTGACAAATTAACAAAGATTATCGTGCTAATGGGCCGAGTAATGCGCAAAATTCAAAAAAAGTCGAACAACCCCGATTTTTTGGTTAAATTCGATTTTAGCGACCTCTAAACCTCTTCCGAAAAATCTGAAAAAAATCACAAAAATACTTTACCCTATAAGCTTTCAAAAAATGCTGGGGGACCTATAAAAATCGAAAAAAAATTTTTTTTTGGGACACACTAATGTATATGCATATGCTTTATAGAGACCCAGTTGGCAAAATCATCGTTAACTATATCGTTGGTAATGAATTTCTTTTAAAAACTCACTGACGTTCCTTTAACGATAATTTTGTGGAAATCTTAATCTATTTTTGGTTGTCAATTAATAAAATAAATATTCTTTCAAAGTGTGGTGAACGACAACACTTAAAATATCGTTCATTATATTGGCGATATTTGTTTGCAAAAGTCGTTAATTTTTTTTTTTTCATAGATGTTTTTGTATATTTTGCGCCTTTTATTGTTGATGAAACAAGTTGCTGTAAATTTGTCCACTCAAGAGCCAGTGTTAAACCTTCACCCTCGAATGATCAAACAGCAATTGCCCCATCTGTCGGTGGATGTTTAATGTGAATGGTGAGCGTCTTCAGTAGGTTAGCTGTTATCTTCCCAGAAGGTGGCGCTGTACTCCTGATCATTGGTTTTTGGTGGAATGGATTAGAAATGTCAGATGGTCTTGCTGGAGGGGGGGGGGGAGGGGGGAACCTCACTTTTTCTTAAATTTAATTTTTAATTTAATTTGTAATTTTTAGAAAACCGCAAATTTTTATTTTTATAATTTTGTCCTTCGCTGGGATCGAACCTGGGTCGTGTGAGTTTCTGTGCGAGCGCTCTACCACTATGCCACGACCCCCCCAAAAGTCGTTAATGATCTGCCTTAAGTGTCTACTATGTTTCGTTGGGAATGTTCTATTGTTATGCAGACATCGTCGAGTATTTCCTAAATAAAAGGCCAACTGGGGTATTAAAAGCATTAATTGTTTACAACTCTTCAAAACAAATGCATAAATAATAATAAGAGATGTGTATACCCTACTCAACCCTGGAATATAAAGTGTTAGTATATGCAAAATCTCATCAGATTCAAATAATTGTTTTGGCTAATTAAACAATCGTTTATGTACGTATTTTGGTAATGAAAAGCTGAAAGTTTTGACTTACAAACAACATAAATACAGGGTGCGAAAATTTTAGGTTATGAAGTAAATTAGCTTTCAAATTATGAAATGTCAAGAATTGAGCTGTCATTCTTTGACATTTATACAAAAAAAAATTAGTTTCTTAGAGTTGGTGTGAATTCTTTAAAGATTAAAAATAATTTTTTATGAAATTCCTTATTCCCGGTACTCATGGATAAAAATTAACTCACACAACATGAGTGCTGCGAGAAACTAGGCCGTAACCCTGACACAGAGTTGTAATGGCCAATTACGTACGTATTTATGTATGCGATTCTCAAGCTCAAGGCGATTTGTTTATAAGTTGTGGGCAATGTTACAAAAAACATAATAATGAAATACATATTGACAACTCCCACATCCATATACTGAAATACGTTTGGACATCTTTAACCAGCAACAAACGATTAGACTTCTAATTGACTGACCGCACCGTAGAATCAATTCGCCTTGCTCAAGCATTTGAATTAAATAGTAAATTATGGACATATTATCTTCTCTACCTGTGCATACACCAGGTGGAAGCAGTTACTGCGTTAGTTATGAATTATAAATAAGATCTGTTAGCTATTTTTTTGCTGCCTTTATCTATGATTTATGGGACACCATAGATCTTATAGATCGCAGTGTCTTGCATTAGTGCTGGGTCTGAATCGAATTTATGATTTATAGATATACGCCATGAATATAGCAAAATTTTGTATTCAGCTGTTTTATAGTTTTTTTAATGCTGCTGCGGCTGCTTTTAAAATATTGTATATGCTGTCCGCAATATTTGCTGCTTGTTATCGTCTATGGGTTTAATGTATTCCACTTCAAATAAAATACTTTTGATTGATACTTTTTGGTGTGCACTAGCAGGAGGTAACTCACTCTGCCCAGCTGAATAAAAAATTCACTTCTCGATTTTAGTAGTTATGAGTTTGTATTAAGCTTTAACGTTTTTATATTTCGCACCTTTAAAGTTTTAGTATCAGTGATAAGTAACGCTTTATGTTGTTTAGTCATTTGGGTTTTTAAAAAAAATTCAAAATTCAGAACCAGATTTGGAGTTTCTTTCTTAGGAGAGCAGTATTGTCGTTCAACTTCATATAACACTTTTAGAAATTGTTTATTTTGCTAATTGAACTAAAAACTAAACTGTAGGGCATGTAATAGCTTAACTTGACTTTTCTTTTTTGTGGTTTCCTATTTAAATATGTGGTAATATGACAGGATGTTAATAGATAAGTGAAAGTGTATACGCTTTTATGTGTCTGTGTGTTGTATTTACTGTGTCATTATTAGCTAAAATTTTAATGTGTAACAGCTCTATAAAATAACAATAAGAGAGGGAGTAAATATTCATTTAACCGTTACCTGTTTAATGAGCGAAAAAACGGAGCAATAATCAGAAATCAATATGAAATTTAATGCGTTATTAATCTCTTTCACATGCATATATGCACACAAACATACACACACCTACTCTATTAAAGATTAATAAATATTAAAGCATCATCAGGCATCACCGTATGCTTTAATTTATTTATTTTTTAAGTTTTCTAAGAGAAGAAAAAACAAAAAATATTTTTGGAGGACTGAATAAGAAAACCTACATATTATTTAGATACATACATATACTTTACTTTATAGTTTTAAAAATTTCCACGTATTAATATTTCGCACTTGATCAACAATAAATAATGTTTTAACTCAGGGGTGAGCAACCTTTTTAATCAACGGGCAACTTATAAATTTTAAAATTTTTTGGCGGGCCGCAAATAAATACTAATAATTTACAAAACTCTATTTATAATAAAAATTAGAATAAAAAAATATAAAATTTAATGCCAAAAAAAAAAAAGTATTTGCTTAAAATTTTTAATGAGAAATTTGGCACTGTTTTTTCGATACAACCTGATCAATATCAGCCGGAATTGATGAGGTAGGTACACATACACAAGTTTCTAATCGTGGATTACTCAGTCTTGATCGGTGGTAATTGGTCGGTGGTCGGATTTATAAACATTCTCGATGTTTACTGAGAGAAATGCATTTTTTACATCAGTATTATTCTGCATGTCCATCACTTCCCTTTGAAAGTCTTCGGGAACTGTATCCACATCGATAATTAATGGTTAGGAAAACATTTTCATGGAAACTGCTCTCTTCTCAGTTTCTTCGTAATTGAAATTCGTTGATTAATGTGTCTATATATTATGTGTATTTTTGAGAAGCAGCAACATTTGTTTGGCGGGCCGCATAAATAAGTTGAAAGAGCCGCAAGCGGCCCGCGGGCCGCGTGTTGCTCATCCCTGTTTTAACTGATCATTTTTTAAATTTCACTTTTTGCAAAAACTCTACTAATAAAATAATAAAATTTTTATTTTATTTAAATTTGGTTGTATTTTGAGTGGATAGATACTGTTTTGTCGATAAAAGAATATAAAAATAATATTGAGATATTTTAGAGATATTGACTTTTTATGCAATAATTGCATAAATTAAAGGAAAAACAATGTATTCGGATTTTCAAACTCTTTAACCACAAACAATTTTTGGCCTCTACTGAAATTTTAAAAATTTTGAGGTGTGATATGTGTGAACATTTTAAAACTTTAAATATTAGTGATTATTTTTGAATAGAGAATAGGTATCTTTTTTAATAATTTATTTTGTACTTTGATTTTTTTCAACAATTTGCATGGTTTTCTGTTATTGTTTTATATTGTGGAATTAAAAACTTTTGGTTTTCTTTTCAAAAGCTCTTTATTTAATAAAAATTTTAATAAATTTGTAGGTATAGTTCTAATTTTTTTATAAAAAAAAATTCCGAAAAATCTTGTGTTCCTTAAAAATCCCGGTTTCTTGTAATATCCCAAGAAGCCTAAAAATCCAAACTTTTGAATCCCGGGATTGGAGAAAACCTTTCCCATTTGCCATCCCCTTAATTCTAGAAACAGTGCTACCAAAATGTTTAAATTATTTAACACACACATGCAACAAAAAACAAAACAAATAGGTACTATACCCAAAAAAAATTTGGTGCATTCGTGTTTCATGCTACAGTAGTTTCACACATTTATACCCCCAAGGTATGCTATATTGCCAAACATTAGCCATCACACTACAAATACCAACAAATTGCATTTTTCTAACACTCTACAAACACACACACACCAAACCATGAATAAATTGAATTGACAAACTTTGAAGTTTTAGAGTGGTTTAATCTCCCCTAAAACAATAAAAAAAAACTCCTGGAACAAAACAAAATTTACAACTCCCTTTCACAGGTTGAATAAAAGGGAAACGTGAACATATTATATTAATAAATGTATGTACATATGTATGTAGGACTAGTTACAAAAACTTAAAAAACACATTCATACATACATACTTTTTCAGCCAAATCAAAAACAATCTAATAAGAAAAACTAGATTTTTTAATTTATCCGTTTTCGTTTAAATTTGATTTGTTGTTTTAGCTTGACATGGCGTTAAATTACTTGATAACAAAACTAACAATAATCAAAAAAAAAACTTTAATTTTAAAAACAACACACTTTTAATAACAAAAAAGCTTTTTAACAAAAAGCTTTTACTGTTAAGCAAAAGCTTGTTGTAAGACTGGTTCGATTTTTTATGTTTATAAGTATTTCCTAAAAACTGCATTTTTAAAAACAATAATGGCTTTAAACTGCAGCTGCAACAAGAATTATTGTTTATTAAGGAAAAATCAAATTTTGTTGTTATTGTAACAATGAGGCGTGAGAAAAATTATTAATAAACAATCATTAAAAAAATAAAATACAATTGAATTCGCCTTAAGAAATTTAAGAGCTTAATTTAAAAGTTCCCTTAAAAATTTGCTCTTCTCATACTCTCTCTTATAAACTAAACTAACTGTACTTCAATGCAAAAGGCCATATGCAATTTGTTTTTGCATTCAGCGCATGCTTTGTTTATTTACTTATTATTTTTGTTGTTGTAATCGTTTATTGTTTCTGTTTTCTTTTATTAATTCTTTCTTTTTCTGTCTTTTAATGTTGTTTGTTATGCTTACCTTGTTTTATTTATTTTTTGTTTTTTTCTGATTGGATTATTTCTTACTACATAGCGGTGGTTGTTGTTTTTGTTTTTAATGCATTTAATACATGTTACTCTCGCAATTACACTCATTTACTCTTACAATTTCTCACGCTCTTTTAAAAAATTACAAATGTTTTGAGGAATGTATATACATATAGACACACATACACACATTAGCACTCTTTTAAGCTTATTTTGTTGTTTATCACTAGTGTCTGCTTATATTTACAGCGCTTTATTGCTGCTGCTATGTTTTGTTTGGCGTCCGCTGTTGACGTTAATGTTTTTTATATAAAAAAAAACAATTTAGAGGTTTTTTTTCTACAGCTTTAAGTTGTATGTAAAAAATAGAGGAAAACAAAAAATATTTTTACACATTCACTGTTTTATTAAGATTTTCGTATTATTTTTTTTACTTCACTTGTTTCTTATCTTTAATTTTATTAAACTTCTTTGGTTTTTTAACTATGCGCACGCGATTAACCCATTTTCTCGTACTTAACCTCTGCGCTTCACTACTCACTATGCAATTAAACACTCACTCACATTATTGTGTATTCATTGCAGTGTTGTCAGAACGTCGAATTTCCAATAGATTTGCAAATTTTTTTATATTAAAAGTGGCACAATTGTAAAATAAATCGCTAAGTGGTTTTCCAACTTTTTTATTGAATAAATATAGGGATATACATATTTAGGTATGTATATTGCACATAAGAGCATAAATTGTTTTATATTTTTTGGTAGTATTACCATTCATTCATTAACTAGGTACGAGATGCATGGTAATACACTTTCTTTGCGATTTCTTTACTGAAATCTTGTGATTTGCACTAATCACACTTTTTCTTTAAAATTTAAGTTCTTCAACATTTTGGCTCGAGTTTTTAAAATGTACTGGTAAAAAACAGCCGGATTAGTTTACCAAAGAAGTAGTGACACAATTGTGTTTCACTATTCACCAATATTTCTACATACTTACATACCTATGTATGTAATATATGTATTACAACCCTGCACATGTTGATCTATACAACGTAGTAACAAGTCTTACGTCATGCAATTGCCATGACATATGGCGTTCAAACATGTTCGATAATGTAAAATATGTTGAAGTCAAACCCTTGCATTGTAGTTATATTTTATAATTATATTATAAGATTTTTTTTATTTTGAAATTGATTTAAAGCTCAAAAATAGGAACTTTGGTTAATTTACCATTATATGATTGATTTATTTATTTAATTTATTCTCATTAAATTTGGGCTTCGTCGAAATTTGAAATGTTTGGATAACGTTTTCAAAATCTATTGCATATCTATCCATATTTGGAACAAATTTAGATCACCAGGTGACTGATTTATTTTTCGAATTTGTAGATGATTAAGTCTTAAAAATGATAAAACGAACTTCAGTATAATCTTAAAGTTACGTTCTAAAATGTTAACCGAAGAGTTAATCACCTAAAGAGACCAATGTGGTTGACTATTTTCATTCAAAATTAATCATTAATTGGTGCTTTTGTGGCAATTCTATGAATCCACCTTTAATTTTTTTCAAATTTAAATAACTCTTAGGAGAGTTAATACGCATGTTCTTCGGAAAATATATGAATATTTCTTCTATTGTATTTGAATTTATAAGCAGTTTTCTAGATATTGGCCTATTAGATTCAACAATTAACGGGTTAATTACTGTCTTACATAGCAAACACCAAGCTTTAATACTCAAAATTCTTAGAATTTCTGAATTATTTACTTCTATTCACTTTTATTTATATACATATACCTGAGCCCATTTTTTATTAATGCATTCATATAGATAAGAAATATTCTGGAAATCAATCAGCAAATGGTTATAAGCGGTTTTTAATATGGGTTGGTATTCGTAACGAGATTCTGGCAACACTGGTTGTTTTAAAAACAGACTGCAATTCGCCTGTAAAGCTTAAGAGCATGTGCATTTGAGTTTGCTTGGCTGTGTGTATATGCAATTGCAGTTGCATTTGATTATTATATACATATGTAGGATAAATGTAATTGGGTACAGTGGTTATGCGGTAGTTATAAAACCTTTTCTACAAAGTTGCCAGAATGGTTATTTTTTATGTACGTAATTAATATGTCAAATTAAATTTTTTAGGCCAATAACAATTTACTAATAAGAATTGGTTTTTCGACAGTCTTATTCATAACCAAAATTTAATATACATAAATAAATTTAATAATTTTCCTTCTAAAACGGCGTATTGTGAAGAAACTAATTGCAAAGGCACATGTAGTATATGAATGTGTACTAATTTGTACACAAACTAATAATATCATTAAAAGATACTTAAAGAATTGGCTTACGATATATTATTTAAAAGTATGTATGTATATGTAAAATGTATAACACTATTGTCAATAGGGGTCAGAAATATGACATTCTTATCCGCCTGATCAATTTTTTTATAAGCGAACTTAAATCTTTAACATCGCTAAGATATTTTTAATGCTTTAGCACCACTTTTAACAATACTAAACTCACAAATACAGGAATATTTGCATGCACTTTAAGTGATAAAAAAAACAATTTTTAAACAATTGTATCAACAACGCACTACCATTGAATTGATATGAATAAAGGCGAATTCGCAATAAATAAAATAAAACAATTAAAACAAACACAATCACTCGAAAAATAGTCAAGAAAATGCCAACACATGCTCATACCCCACAACAAAACAGAGAAAAATTATACATTATTGTTGTTAATTATTAAG
Source organism: Metopia argyrocephala (assembly GCA_963576795.1). Lineage (NCBI taxonomy): Eukaryota > Metazoa > Arthropoda > Insecta > Diptera > Sarcophagidae > Metopia > Metopia argyrocephala. The sequence goes on along the minus strand of OY756208.1, from coordinate 165,969,028 downwards.
AGTAAAGAGAAATAGTACTTGAATAACACATATATGTACATACATACGCATGTACTCCACATTATGTAGCGGTAATTGCATAAAGAGAAAATGTCGCAACCTGCGTTAACGTGTTTGAAGACGTTAACGTCAAAATTAATGCTGTAGCTGCTTTTTTATTTTTATTGTTAAAATGTGTGCGCATAAAAGCAAAAATTTTCTCTTTTACGTATTTTTTTCGTACACAAATGAAATTGTTCAGTACGTCTTGTACTTTGAAGCGAAACGGAGGTATTAAAACGGATCTAAAATTGTAAAAGTTTAAAATAGTGGAATAAAAAAGTAAAAAAAAGTATTTGCAAATATCTAATAAGAGAATGAAAAAATTAAAATAAGAAAGCTAAAATCTAATTGGAAATTTTAGAAAGGTAAAGTGTAATACAAAAATTAAAGCAAGAAAAGAAAGAATTGGTATTAAATTTATTAAAGAAAATTACAAGTACAACAACTTAAAACAGAGAAAATAGCCATCTTGATTTATGCATAAAATATATTTTATATATGTAACTACTGTAAGTGTTCAATAAGGGTGACAAGACAAAACATGTTTTAGTGAATTACTACATTCGTTTCGTGAAAAACAACGGTGTAAATGGTTTATAAAAAAGGTGTTTAAAAGTAATGATGGAAATGTAAAATTTTCATAAAAGAAAAAATATTAATGAAAATATCCAAAAGTCTAATAAGAAACTTAACAAGTAAAACTTTTTATTGCACTTTTTTGTGTCTGGAATATCTTATACGAAAAAGAGTCAACAAAAAACGACCCACGCTTACATGTGTTTTTTTGTTGTAATAAAACAACACAGCTAAATCATAATCAACCATCTTTTTTTTTGTAAGAAAAAAAAATTGTAACAACGGCAACAACGAAGTGAAAGTGTGAAAATTTTTTTAATAAAATAACGCAAAAAAAAGGAAGAAACAAAAAACAAGAGCGAAAATTATAAAAGAAAGCGAAAAAAAAAACAATAATATAACAATAACCAGCCATAACGTAAATTATTACTAAAAAAGGGAGTTTTTGATTTTAATCTTCCTCTCAGCTTTTATTAAATAAAAAACCACATACATACATAATAAATGGTAATTTTGTTTTAATTTTTATTTTTTTTGTCAAGTGTAATTGTGTTACAATTTTAATAACGCTTCTATGAGTCAATAAGTGTGTACTTTTTTACTGGCATTGTTGTAAGACGCTAAAGAATGCGAAAGCAAAAACAAAACGAAGAAAAAGTAGTCAACCATTTGGTTTTTTTTTTAATTTAAATTTTTTTCATTATTTTTTTTTGCATTGGAAAAACTTGTTTGCATGTATTTGTTGTTGTTGTGTCTACTGTTTTCGCGGATGTGTGTGTGTATGCATTATATTTTTGCTCAGGTTTCTCTCTACTTGTATTTTCTAGTTAAAATTGAAAAAAAAAATAGTAAGAAAAAGTGCTGCCAGAGTAAAATATTTCTTTTTATCTCTCAAGACAGGGAAAGGATTTTTACCGCAATTTCTGTAGAAATATTTAAGGTAATAAACCCAAAAAATTAAGTACTTTTTGTAGCTATCCAGGAGTGAATTTACAACAAAATTTGTGATTAAGTAACAGTCAGCCATAGTCACACAATTATTTTTATTATAAAAGCACAGTTGGGATTATTTATTTGTAGTGTTAAATATTGGAAGTTCGATATAAACGTGAATTGGTTTAGTTGCTAAAGCTACGTTCACATTTAGCAAATATTTGATGAAAAAAGCGTAACCACTATTTTATGAAAACATTTTATACAAAAATGTTCTTTTGTGTAAACATTTCTTAAAAAATTATTTTAAACATGATAATAAGAAGAACTAATATTTTCATTTTTTATAGATTAAATTCAAAAAAGTAAACACTCAAAAAACTAAAAGCTCCAATTGAATAGTGGTTACGCTTTTTCCATCAAATATTTGACAAATGTGAACGTACCTTAAGTCTGATTGTTTGTTTTGGTGTGTTTTTTTACGAAAATTAAAATAGTTTCAATGCTCTTTACCTTAGAATAAATTAGAGGAAGGGAAAAAAGCCGAGTTTGATATGTATGCGCCTAAATTTGTCACATCAAACAATTTTTTGACGAGCCTTTCAACAGCACAACCCTTTCTTCACAAAGTTGAAAAAAATCATAATTTTAGATTCCTTACCTCAAAACTGAAAGTTATACATTTTGATGTATAAAGCATACATTTATCAAAATTAAATAAAAAAAAAATGTTGAAAAATAATTTGATGTATAGAACAGATTTGATTAGTGTTACAAATTGTCTACGCATTTTCTGCGAATTAAATTTTAGTCCCTTATGGTTTCTAAATAAAATGCGTTGTAATATGTTAATCAGATACGAAGATATCCGTTTGATCCTACTTCTTATTTCATGATGAATATTTTAACATTAACATATATGCTGTTCCTGTAAAAGTGAAGCCAATGTGATTAGCCGTAGTAGTGTTTTTGAGAGCAGTATTATACACCGACACATCAAACTACATATAACTATCAGTTTAGATATCATAATTTATAGGTACGTGCATTTTTTTAGTACTTGATATTTATTACTATCCTTTCTTTCCCTGATAAAATATAACTAAATATCTACCGGAAAATTTATTCTTTTTGATTAATTTTAATAAAAAATTTTGATATGAAATTTTTACTGAATTATTTCTCTCATAGAAAATACATCAAAATAAGAACAAATGATAACTAATTGCCCTAATCTGCCAAAATAAAAAATTTTTAACGCACAAACATTAAACTATCTCTAAATGTCTTCCTCAAGAATAGTGTAAAGCTATGGTCCCATTAGACAAATATTCTAATTTTCTATTGCTTCAAGTTTAATTTACTAAATAACGAAATAATTTTTTATTAAAATCTATAATTTTTAGAAAAACGTCCGCACAAAATGATGCTTTCCATTATACATATATTTCTAATAAAAATAGTGGTTACCAAAAAATATTCATTGCAGTTAACTTTGATCTTATTAAAGTGTTTCTGACGAAACAAATTTAGTGGTTACAATTTTTCGTCAAATATTTGCCTAAAGCTTAACATTAGTGGTGTTTTTTTCGAAACCTATAGCCGTTTAGATAAACTGCTTTGAAAAAAACGCATAAGTGCTTAAGAAATTAAATTGGGCATTACTTACAATTTTTATAAAACAAATATGTAATTATTTTTTTAAAAACAAATCCAAAAATATAAAAATAATTACATTCCTTCGTCACAGCCATATTTACAACATTTATTCTTTTATTAAATTATAAAAAGTCATAAAATTTTAACAAGATAACGTCAAGATAAATAAAAGTCTAACTTAAAATTAACCGCTTATATAAGCGGATATAAACAAAAATTTGTATGGAATATTTATATTCGGTTCGAAAAAAACACCACTATTGTTTACAAAAAGCAACTACTAACATACACCAGAAATATGATTTTGATACGAATTTGATCAAATTAAAATTTGGCCATGTTGCCAACAGAATGAATTTTGGTGAGACTTTCGTAGGAGGATCAAAAATACATAGTTTAGTGTGCCACTAATGTTATAGGTACGGAACTTTAATGCAAGTACTTTCATGTGTTTATTACAGGGTAAGCCTAACAAAAATTATACAAAAAATTTTGTGTTTTTTAAAATAACACAACTTTTTTTTCATCCGCCTTGACCAAAATATTTTCCAATTCTAATCGCAGTAACTTTTTCTTTTCATGTTAAATAGTTTTCAAGAAATTTTTATTAAAATACAAAAAAAGTATTAAAAAGTATTTTTAAAGCAAAAAATTATTTATTTAAAAACAAATATTGTGTAATAAAAAGGAAATTAATTCCTGTCCAATTGCAAAAAAAAAGTGAAATCTAAAGTAGCAACTGAAGCTGATTTTCAGCCTTTACTCTTAATATTTGCAAGCTTCTTAAGCAAGAAAATATAAAAAAATGTAAATATTTTTGTTATTGTTATTCATATATTTTTGTTTCTTATTTTGTGTATTTTTTTTTTATTCCAATTGTGTATTGTAAATATTAATGCAAAGACCACAAAAAAAAAAGTGAAAGTAGGTATCTGTAAAAAATTACAATAAAACGTCTCTTGTTTTTATTTTGCATTTAATCTTTGCATTCATAAAACCAAATGAATTTGTTTTTTAATTGCATATGCTCCGCATATCGGTTGTAATCAGATTTCTTACAAAAATTTTCAATTTAATCTTTATTTGTAAATCTTTCGTAATAAAACATTTCTACATTCTGAAAGATTTTATTATTTATTCTGGAATTCCATTTGTAGTTTACTGGCCCTTAATTGTTTGTACTTATAATATATGCATATATTCGTTGCCTTTTGGTTTTAGAATTTAACAATAATTTATTCTTGGAATTTTTTGAAATATGTAACTTGCCGGTATAAATAAATAAATCTATTACTTCTAATTACATGCTTTGAAAGTCAAATTCGATTGCGCGATTATAAAGACAGTATATGCTTTTATTTTCTTATCATAAAAGATACATTTGTAGGGTGTATTTTATATATCTTTACAGGGGATTTATTTCCTTGTTAGTATTATTTTCTTTTTTGGTGATTCCTATGCGAGTAAATTATCACACGCAGCCGAAATGATTATCTAGTTGAGTTTCTTTTATGGTTTATTCGATGGTTTCCTAACATCATTGGTTTTTGCAAAATTCGATACCACGATCATCGGACTGGCAGAATTGAACACTACGCGTATGCCCGCCTGACCGTTCATTTGCTTTTAAATAAAAAATGTCTGTTTTATTAATAATCAATCATTACAATCAGTATTTAATTATCTACATTCATACATAATTGGCCTTTACAACCCGGTTTCAGGATTACGGCCTAGCTTCTCGCAGCACTAAAAGGCCTATTAGACGGGCATACTTGTCTGCATACATGTACGATGGCATACCAAATCTCACTGTCTAATAGTATGTAGTTCGAGTATGTCAGACATGTACGTTGGTTTTCAAAAATTTTTGATTTTCTGAGTCTGTCGCATACCAACATACTCGTCTAATAACGTGTCCGTCGTACTTTATATATAAAAAAAAATTCAGTTTGCTTGTTGTCGCTGCTGTATGTACGTCGGAAATTTAAAAAAAAATTTAAAAAATGTAAAATGTGTAATATTATTTTCTGGGCAAATAAAATCAGATTTGTACGACAACAAACAATTGAAAATTCATGCATACAATGCATTAAAAGAAAAATTAAGTGTAAACATATTTCATTTATAACTAAAGCCGCTACAACCTTCCGTTTCATTGACATGTTTTCCCTTCAAACATTTCTGTGTACTGAAGTACGACGGCAGCGTTCGATAGTGTAATAGCAAAACCCAAAGTATGCCATCGTACATGTATGCAGACAAGTCTGCCCGTCTAATAGGCCTTTAATGTTGTGTGTGTATATTTTTTATCCATGAGGACCCACAGTTTAATGTCGACTCCGAACGACAGACTTGAGAAGCTTGTTCATGGCAATTAGTTACTCTCAGAGCTTTTGCCAGATGACTGCTGAGAGGTAGTCGCCGAAAGAAATATTTTTTTTCATATTTCTTTTTTTGAAGATGTCAGAGCACGGAGTCGAACCCAGTGCCCATGTCTCAGTAAGCCAACACACTAGCCACTAGACCACGGCGACTACACCTCTCACCCTCTCACCTTAGGTACCTAATTATTTGAATTTTACTTTTGTTCGATTTAAAATTTTTCTAATTGCTCGATTAATCGGGTAAAGTCGAACAATATTTTTCCGAAAATACCTGTAATCTTAAAAAATAAAATCAATCGTGGTATAATCATGATAATACCATGTTCACACGAATAGCAAAAATCGAGATTCGCTCTCTCATTCGCGGTTCGCGACCGAATCTTGTATGAAACAAGTAGATTCGCCAATCGATTCGATACTCTACTCTCAGCGATAAACACATATGTAGGTTATTTTCTTAAACGCAAGTTGCTTTGCAGGGTGACAATGTCATGTATTCTTAAACACAACCACATACATTTTGATAAAGTATGTACAATATCATTCCTAAATTCATTTGTTTTTCAGTTGATACGCAAACAAAAGAAACTTAGGCATAATTTAAATTGACAATGCTTTTTATACACAATGCATTTGATTTACAATGTAGTAGAGTATGTATAATTGCTTGATTTAAACACTGGACGATCCATACAGATCGTTTGGTTTGGTTTGTCATGATCAATTTCCTTTTCGTTTTAATAGATTACATTTTGCTATAAAATGAGTTCCAGAAAAAATAAAAAAGAAACAAAAAAAAAATCGAACTAAATTTTATTTTTGATTTTTTAAAATTAATTCTAAAATATAGCTGCTGTGTTTAACAATGTATTAATAAATTTGTTAGCTTCTGTATAAAAGTTAAATGTGTACTTACAGCCTTTTAGATTTTAGGTGATATTTAGCATTATAGGATTGATTTATTAATTTAATTTATTCTCACTAAATTTGAAATGTTGTTTGGATAACGTTTCCAAAATCTATTACATATCTATCCATATTTGGAACGAATTTACATAGACAGGTGACTGATTTGTTTTTCGATTTTGTAGATGATTCAGCCTTAAAAATGATACAACGAACTTCAGTATAATCTTAAAATTACGTTCTAAAATGTTAACCGAAGAGTCTTAGAATTAATGAATTATTTACACCTATTCACTTCTATTTATATACATATACCTGAGCCCATTTTTTATTAATGCATACGTATACGATATAATAATGCAAGCAAAATAAGAAATATAAAATGTAGTCAACGTGAAACAAAGTAACCAATTAATAAATGCATGAACGAGGACTTCGCAAAAATGAGCACATAATAAACAAAAAATTAACTTTTTTTACAGCTCTTCTAAAATGAAGCAATTTTTAGTACATTCGACGAGTTATTATATATTATGGTACAGTTTTAGAAATTCACTTTTATTTCGGGTTTTAGCCAATTCATGAGCTCCTATTTAATAGAAAAGAGACGCATTCGGCCTATTAGGATTTTGCCTGAGGATTTTGCGGGCAAATATTTTAAACCAACATCAGCGGTTATTTGTGAATTTCTATTACTGAACAGATTAGAATTAGAATTACATCTTTGTAACAATATAATGATTTCCGGATGATTATTATTATATCGTGATTTCATGTAAGGACGGATGTAATCAAATTGGTAGAATATTTTTTTTTTAATTCTTCCCGACTAAGAACTTCTGAAAATGCCTTAATTACCTATAATTTGTGATTAGCTGTTTACACTTATCGTAAAATTGCCAAACGTATGAAAAGGTAAAATTGAAAGCCATCTCCTATTCTTCAATTTTAAAAGTGTATGGGCCATTATTACAACTTGCCTATAAAGTGTCCGACAGTTAAAGATAACTTTCGTTAACGAGAGGAATAAAGTGTCCTTTAAATGCTTTTCGTTATTACAACCTACAAAAATTATAAATTGTGCCCTAAAAAGTTTAACAATAAAGAATTGTGTTTTACTATAGATTTTTATTGAACTTACTTCTTTGTTGATAAAATTAGCAAATTATAAATATATAAAAAAATAAAAAAATTTTTGTTAATAATTACACGAACAAAAAATGTCTCAATAATATATGGTAAGCTCAAAACTTTAAACCTCATGTTAAGAGTTAAAGATAAGGCAATCTTCCCAATAACTTTATCGGTTAATGTTTAGTTGTAATAATCAAAAGCAAGTTATCTGTCCGATAACATCTTACCATTAACTAAAGGCAAGTTGTAATAATGGGCCTAAATGTGGTAGAATTTGGAAAGAATTGAAAGGTAAAGATTGAAAGCTTGTCTCGAGTAAATTAAATTAGAGCTGCAACGTAATGTTACGAACTGTACTGTTCACTTGATTAAAATAACCTGCTACAAATAGGTAATATTTTGTTATTTTCCTTTAAGCAATAAGAATTGCACTTATGCAGGTACTTAAAAAAATTATTACAGTAGCATTACAACCAACATCAACTTAATGCGTTTCCAAAATTCGATTTTGAGAATGGAATTTTTATATGGAAATGGAAATTTGTGACAGTTAAAGAAACCTTAACGCTTTGATTTAGGTTGCACTGTTGTTGTATTAAAAAAAAATACTTCAGCGTCTGGCATCCTTTCGAAATAAAATATATTTTACCTCTCATTTCGTTTACCATATTTTCTAACTAGAAAATGGCAACAAATTGCTGTCATTGTTGCCTAACAGGTCTTGTTGTTGGTTACTTGATTTCTGTCATTTACAAGTAACGAGTTGCAAAATAGAAGTGGAAGTTTTTAAAGAAAATAGGAAAAAAATAAAAAAATTAAAAGGCAACAAAATTACCTATAGATTCATATTAAAAATTGTAGACAGGTATTTACAAATACCTAAAATCTATAAAATTTAAAAATACACCTACATGTGTATGTATGTATACTCGTATTATACCTATAAAAACGTAAATCAAAGAAATCAAAGTGTAATGGCATGAAGCAAGAAAATTTAACAGTAAATATTCAAGAATATAAAATATATAGTGAGAAAGGGAGAGAGAGAAAGAGAAGAGATATGTGTGAAAAAGTAAAAATAAGTAAATAAAATAGAGAGAACAGTTAAGATTTAATTTACAAGTGGTAAGTTCATAAGAAGAACATACCTATTATGTTTTACCCAGCCACCATTAAACTTATTGTTTGGATATGTAAAATGTTAAAAAATGTGTGATTGTGTGCCTGGGAGTATGGTGAGAAAGTTAAAACATTAAATGAAAAGCTTAGAAAGCCAAAAAAGAAAATTTTATTGGTATGGTTGTGTGTATAATAAAATATTTCGGTTTATTTAGCAAAAGAGCATAAGGGTTTGTTTTTACGCATAATGAGCAAATTTTATAGAGAGAGAATATTTTGTATTACCTACCACTTAACCTACCCCTATTAACGATATCCCCAATTTTAATTAAACAGCAAAAAGCACCCACTCACCATTTAAAATTCTTGTGTTTAAATTCACCACTAAAATTTTTTTCTTTGCCAAGTTTTAGTTAAATGTTTTCTGTCATATCTCACATTGTGACTGTATTTGACATTTGATAAACTGACGTTCAACATTAGAATTACGCACATATTGTTGTTGTTTTTAAAAGTATATCTTACTATTAACACATACATATACGCGTGTGAGTTACACTTCCATATAATAAACCATTTTTTTTCTTAAAGAAAGCAGGAAAATATAAAAAACTGTTTAGAATTTTAATTAATTTTGTATAAAAAAGAACACTTGTTTTTCGGCAAAAGAAACAAAAACAATTATTAAATATAAAAAAAAGATTAAAGAAAATATATATTTTTTGTGTCAAACAACAATTACTCAACATTGAAAAATTTATCATTTTCGTTGTATGTTTTCGTTTGCCATTCTATATCTGTTCTTAAGGGTGTATAAGAATAAAAAAAGAAATTTTACTGTTAAAGTCAAGTGAAATTAAAAAAAAAAAATATATATATATATTTTTTGCATAAATTTTTGACAAATTCATAAAACATCTTTAAAGGTTGATTGTGTTCGTTTTAGTGTTTTGGAAAGAAACAAAAATTATCAATACAATTTCATATAAAAATCAAAGAACAACAAAGTAATTGAAAAATAACAGTGGTTAACAAAACATTACTTAACTTTCTACTTTTTTACAGTTATTTTAATATCTCTTTGCAAGAATTCAACCCTGATTTACATAAGCTCTCTCACGTTCTCTGGGCATTACACATACACACTCCTTTTTTATATACTTTTTTTGTAATTCTGTTATTCCACATTTGAATTTTCCTTGTTTATATTCTATTGTTTTATTTTGGAGTTGGGTTTGTTCTCTATACGAAGTATTTGTATGTGTGCAGATGTCTATTTTAAGGGTTGTCAAAGTCTCATAAATAAAACTTTTTCTTCTATGAGTTTTAATACTTTGGACCCCTATATTAAAAATCAACTTTAAAACTAGGACTTCCAAGAGCGAATAATCATGAAATTTTAAAAAAGGATCTGAAGTTCCATTCTTTTAAAATTCAAATTGTTCAAGAACTAAAAGAAAGTGAAATTGACTTACGTAAAAATATTATAAAAATATGACTTATAAAAATATTTCGCATCAAGCAGAACTGCATTTACTGGCCTTCAAGAACCCGCAACCCCCGATTGAAACATCAAAAAACATTGCATTGCTCCAGGGTTTGGTTTGCCTTAAGCTACCCATACATTAGTGATTTGTGACTATGATTTGTTCGGTTGTCATTTCTCCACACACTATAAAAAATCACAATAAGTTTAAATTTCAACAACAAGACATCACTTTTACTTTTCCAAATGGCATTTTCATTTTGTAAGATTTCAATGAATTCTAACAAAAATTGGTTGCTAGCCATCTCCGCAACCACAAAAAATATTTTCACTTTTCGTATTTTTATTTTAATTCTACCGAAATGAATATTTTGGCGTTTTATTGTGAACTAATTTAAAAATTTTTTCAAATGTTCGCGCACAACCCCATACACTTTGTTACAAATCACAATAAATTGAAAAATTTCAAATTATTGGGATTGTTGTCATACAGGCCCATTAACATATAAAAAGACATCGAACACAACAAATCATAGCCACAAATCACTAGTGTGTGGCCACCTTTATATACGACGAATGTTAAGGGTGAACATTATCGACGGATGATTACGGAATTCTATTTGCCAAACCTGCGAGCTCATCCATCGTACTCAACATACCAGGAGAATGGGGCGACTGCACACTCAGCCAGAGCTCCGATGAATTTGCTTCAGGAAAATTTCCCCCAAAAACTGATCAGTCGCTTTGAGGACATCCCATGGCCACCGAGGTTGCCGGATGTATGTCCAATTCTCTTTCCGCAGCTTATTGAAGCAGTCTGACGCCCCAGAAAGCTGAAATTTTGCATACTTAAAGCTCATTTGCTCCACATGTGCCAGACGGAGTCAGATTTTTGATTTTCCGAATCTGGTCGGCTTTATGACTAGTATTCTAATAAACACGAAAACTAATCTAAGAAAAAAACCGTCTTTTCTTCTTTTGTTTGACTACAGAGATGTATCTAATTTAAGTAAAATGTTTAATAAACTGTTCTTACCAAAAGCCCTTGCAAACTAGCAGTCGTATCACATAAACCTACATTTTGTTATTGTCTTACATGGAATGCTACGTTTGCAACACTTGCAAGGGTATTTCCATATTTCCGAATATTCCAATAGGTTTTCTATGTATACATATAATTTTTTTATTTAAAAGTATTGTGTACATAAATATAAATATTGTAAATACCTTATGCTTAATTAAGATTTTGTAAATTTAGCTGTAATAAAAAAAAAAAAATTTTAATGCTATTTTTAATTTTTTGACGATTTTATGTTTAATTTATTTGGTAGCAAATACCTATGCTCCAGACATCTTCGAATATCTTTTAATAATTCACTGCAATTGACTGAGATATTTTAAACGTAAAGCCCAGACATTTGCTTTGCAAGTATACGATATTTGCTTTTATAAAATTACACCTGTTCCTTTTATATTTTTCCAAAGAAATTCCTATGTAAACATGTGTTTTGTGTAATGTTGTAATTTTTATTTATTATTTATTGAATGGAGGCTATAACTGTTTTGTTTACTTTAATTGATTTTATAAACAAACAAAACAAAAAAAAAAAACGTCTTAGGTAACTCTAATGTTATGCTGATTTTTATAAAAGACATGCTTCTCACTCACTCTCTGTTGCTCTCTCTTTATTCATTTCCTCATTGACTTGAAATTTACCGTAAATGAAAAAGAAAATCAAAACAAAAGAATCATAAAACCACTGGATTTTTAGAAAAACATTTTCAGATTTCTTTGGGTGAGTACACATACATATTTCTGTACATACTATGTGTGTGTGTGTTAAAAAAAGAAATCAATTAATTTTCTTTTTTTCCATTCTTTTTAATTGCTTTTCAATGTTTTTTTTAATATATTTTCCCCATATTTTATAACATTAACCCTAAATTATAGTGTTTATTATATCTACTATCTCGCAATATGAATTATTTCGTAATTGTTAGACGCAAAGACGTTATTGTTGTTTTAATTTGTTTATTTTAGAAGAATTATAGTTCATATTGGCCTTAAGAAAATTAACATTTCTCAGAAATATTTTTTTTTGTAATTTACCAACAGCATAATATTAAGAAATTAAAGACAAACATATTTTTTAATATATACCTATTTTTTCCTTTTTATTTTTCTATCTAAAACACAGCTGATAATTTGAAAATAAAAAAACCGTGAAAAGGCCAAAACTAAAAAGGAAAGCAGTCAACCAGCAAGACTTATAAAACCAATAAATCTAAAAATAAAAAATAAATAAACAAAAGAAGAAAGAATAAATGTCAGAAGAAGCGGCATAAAACACAAAAATTAATTGCCACAACATCTAAAATAACATAAAAAAATAAATTCGAAGAAATTCACAAAAATCGTAAAGTATAGAGGAAGTAAAAAAACCGCTTAGAAAATTGAATTCTTAATAATTAGAGAGTATAATCGGATCTGATCGTGTGTGGCTGTGTGTGTGTGTAACGTAAAAAACAGACTTAAACGCGTTTATATACGTGTTTAAAACAAACTCTCGCGAGTACTTAATTTAGAAAAAGAACTAATTTTTTTGTGTTGTAAACGCGCGTTTTTACGCAAGAAAACCGCCAAAATAATTCACCAACAAACAATTACCGAATTAAACTTCGCAACGGCGACCACAATGCCATATAACGGGGCAACTAATGGCAGTGGTGGTGGTGGCGGCGGCGGTGGTTTAATAGTCAGTGATGGACCGCAGAATAAAAAAATACGCACCGGTGTCCAGCAAACAAGCGAAGGGGATGCTCATATGCATGCAAGGGTAAGTAAACAAGGGAATTTATCAGTTGTTACATACATTCATGAATAAATTAAAAGTCTTTTAATAATAAATGATTTTCCATTCTGTGTATGTTTGGGTTGGTATCTGTATTCATGTCTAGTCGAAACTTATTACTCTCTGATTATTTATGAAAATGACAGTTTGATTACATACATACATATGTACATATGTATTTACTTCACTTTGCTATTCGCCTTAAATAAACTTGAATTATTATATTGTTATTATTGTTTATTGTTGTCTAAATTTTGTTTTATTCTATTGTACTTCTTGCTCTCTTTGAAAACTTCCTCCCATTCAAATGAAATAGGGTTGTTGGGAAAAATCGATTTTCTCCAAAATAAAACGATAAGAGAAACAAAATAAAAATGTTATTAAAAAATAACTACACCAACAACAATTAACAGTAACTGCTTCAGAAACAAGTACTATAATGACTATAAACATATACATACATATGCTCTAGTGTGTACATAAATACAACACGAACTTATTATGTGTACATATAGTACATACATACATACATATACACCCGCCACAATGCCTATTATGGCTTGATTTTCTTTCTTAATTGTATGGCTATAAAAAAAATGAGAAATTAAATCTGGTTTTTAAGGGTTCTCTCTTTTATGTTTGTATGTAATTTAATAAAATTAATGTGATTATCATTTTAATTATATTAAACAAATACAAAAACACTTGGGATTTAATATTAACAGCGACTTCATAGGTACAATAAAATAAAATTATTTTCTAAAGAAAAAAAAAAAAAAAACAATAAATAATAATCTTTTTTGGCAAACAAGTGATAACTAAGAAATGTTGTATAGGAAACAAAATGTACATATTATGTTTAATTTTAACCATGATTTGGGGGGGTCGTGGCATACTGGTAGAGCGCTTGCACAGAAACTTATACGACCAAGGTTCAATTCCAGCGGAAGGACAAAATTATAAAAATAAATATTTGCGGTTTTCTAAAATTATAATTTAAATTAAAAATTAAATTTAAATAAAATAAGAGGTTCCCCCCCCCCCTCCAGCAGGACCATCTGCAAGAAACCGCCCCCTGACATTTCTAATCTATTCCACCAGAAACCAATGATCAGGAGTACAGCGCCACCTTCTGGGAAGATAACAGCTAATCTACTGAAGACGCTCACCATTCACATGTAAACATCCACCGACAGATGAGGCCATTGCTGTTTGATAATTTGAGGGTGAAGGTATAACACTGGCTCTTGAGTGGACAAATTACCAGCAACTTGTTTCATCAACAAATAAAGGCGCAAAAATACAAAATCTATGAAAAAAAAAAAAAAAAAATTCTATCAACCATCTTCACATTCCAATACAATGCACACTGCATGAGTAGGGGTTTACCCCTGAGTATTGGTCTTAAAAAAAAAAAAAAAAAAAAAAAATGATTATTATTATTATTATTCATTCTTTATTAGTATTAAAATACTTTATAAATTTTCTTAACAATTTTAAATCTCATATAATAAATTAAATTAATAATTAATTAAAAAATTAAATTAAAAAAAAATTAAATTAAATTAAATTATTAAAAATTAAATAAATTAATTATAAATAAACAATATAGATATACATAATAAGTTTTATATTACATTGTTTTTAACAAGTATTACAACATTCTTTCTAAATACATTTGTGTTATGCTCATTTTTTACATTATTAGGCAGTTCGTTATATAATTGTAGTCCCTTGTAGAAAAGCGAACGTTGCATTGCCGCCGAAACTGTCCTTTCAATTCTAAAATCGTTGTTATTTCTTAAATGATACGGTTGCATTTCTCCGACGTATGCTATTTGATCTTTTATATATTGTGGTGCGTTTCCATTTTTTGTTTTGTTAATGAAGTTTAGGGTATTTAGTTTTAGACGCTGTTTAACATTAAGCCATTTTAGAGATTCAAGCATATAGTTTATGGAGGTGTATCTGTTGCATTTAAGTATGACGCGCATTGCCTTATTCTGGAGTTTCTGCAGCCTTTCAATTTGTTGATTTGTGCAACATGAGTACATAATTGTTGAACCGTATTCAAAATGAGGTTTAATCATCGTGTTATAAATATTTATTGCTGTTAGAACAGTTGTATTTTTTCTTAATCTTTTAAAAAAACCAATTTTCTTTCCCAATTTTTTGCATATGTATTCAATGTGACTTTTTAAGTTAAGGTTGTTGTCTATAATAAATCCCAAGTATTTAATCTGATTAATTTTTTCAATTTTTTCGTTATTAATTTCAAAATTTATATTGCTGCTAGTTTTTATTTCCATAATTTTAGTTTTATTTTCATTTAATTTTAGTTTATTAATTTTTAGCCATGTATTCACATTATCAATATCTGTCTTAAGTTTATCGTAACATTGTTCTACAGTATTTGCTTCAACGTATATAAGTGTATCGTCTGCATATAATATTATCTCGCAATCATTTAATACATTTGGCATATCATTGATGTATATAATAAATAGTAGAGCTCCTAAGATTGAACCTTGCGGCACACCATATTCATTATATTCTGATGTCGATATAACATTGTTGACTTTTGTAATTTGTCTTCTATTTGTTAGATATGACTCAAACCACTTTAATTCAATCCCTTGAATGCCGTAATTATAAAGTTTCTGTAGCAGTATACCTCTGTCTATCGTTTCGAACGCTCTTTTAAAGTCTAAAAAGATTGCTATAACTTTCTTATTTTTCTCCGTTTTTTTCCATCTGTTCATAATGTAATTAACAGCTGTCTCGCATGAAAAATTCTTTCTAAATCCAGATTGGTACTTATGCAGTAATGCGTTTGCTTCCATGTACTGTTCCAGTTGGGTTTTAACTACTTTCTCTATTATTCTTTCGCATGTTTTCAATGTATTAATTGGGCGACACTCTTCGCATAGTTTTGTCTTTGCAATCTTTTGAATTGGAGTTATCATTGACTCTTTCCAATTGTCTGGAAAGATTCCCGTTGTTATTGATTCATTCACTATATCTAGCAATGTTCTTCCTATCACGTTCCAGCTATTAAGTATGATCTTGCTTGATATTCTATTAAAATCTGGCTTGTTATTCATATCTTTACATAATCATTTTAATTCATCCAGTGTTATTGCGCGAAACTTAAATCTAGAGTTTATCACAGGTATGTAGTTGGAATATTGTACATTTGGTATGGTGTCTCTTATGGATCTAATACTATCAATAAAAAATTTATTAAATTTATCCGCTATTTGTAGATTTTCCTTACATTCTAATTGGTTAAATATCACAGATTTGATTGCATTTTGGTCTCTCTTCAGTATTAGATTTTTTATTTCCCTCCACATCTCTTTTTGGTCCTTTGCATTATTAATCCTGTTAGTTATAAACTTTTTCTTTTCATTTTCAATTTGAACTTTATAATAATTCCTGATGGCCTTGTATCTTGCCCACGCAACGCTGTTATTTCCTAAAATTGCTACTTGGTACATATTAATTTTCTCCCTTTTTATTCTTCTCAAGTCATTATTAAACCATCTGTTGAGGTTGGTTTCCTTCACAAATTTCTTAATAGTCATGCTTCTAACTGCATTTTCTAAATAATTATCAAAAAGTCGAACATTGCTATCCAAATTATTCGTTTTGTCAATCGCTGTTATTTCACATATTCTTCTACTAAACTGGATATTATTATATTTAAATAACTCTATTTGTTTTGTTTCTTTACCAGACTTTATGGTTGTATTATTTGTTCTGATTATTATCTGGATTGTTTCATGATCTGATATTTTATTCGTGTTATTGATTTTGGCTGTGATATTTCTATTATTAGTTATTATGTAATCAATTATTGTCTTTGAGTTTTGTGTTATCCTGGTGAATTCTGTCATTATTTGTTCAAGTCCATGATCATTTATAACACTTTGTATCTTATCTTTGTAAAAACCATGTCTGTTCCAATCTATATTAATGTCACCTGCTATAACTATATCACAGTTTCTTTCGGTTATCTCCTCTAAAATTTCTTCAAATGCTACGATAAATTCAGATTCTGCACTGCTTGGTGATCTATATATAGCCGTTACAATAAATCCATAATTCCAAATTTTCGATTCGATAATTTTCTCAGCTAATTTTCTAACATCCCACTTTTTTTCAAAATATACTATTACTCCTCCTGTTCTTGATGAATTTGATAGCGTTGCGTATTGATTGTAATTTCTAAGCATTATTTCTCGTTCTACAATTTTATCTGTTAAATGGGTTTCCGAAAGAATAATAAATTGAAGTTTTTCATTCATGGCTATTATTTCTAATTGGCTGAAATTGTTTATTAGTCCCTGTATATTTGTGTATATACCATGTATTTGCTCTAGTTGTTATGCCGCTAAGCCTATACTTCTCTTTTTGGCATTCAATTTGTTCCTATAGACTGGACATTCTCTGCTTAATGTCATATGGTTTTCATCCAGGTCCATGTTCAATCTTTGATTCATATGGATACAATTTATGCATTTGTTTATTATTTCTTTATTGCAATCATCAGATCTGTGTTCACCGTGACATTTATAACATATATCTTTATTTCTACATTCTGACGATTTGTGATTATATCCTCGGCATTTAAAACACTGTATGATATCAGTGCCATCGAATATTCTGCACTTTTCCCATCCGATATTAACTTTTTCTTCTTTCATTATTTTGATGTATGAGTCATTATCTATTTTCAAAATTGCATTATAAAACACATGTCCATTTCTTTTATATTCGTAAGCTTTCAATATATTTAAATCACTATTTTTTAACATTTTATTTTGCTTCTTCAGTTTCTCAATAATTTCTTCTTCCGAGAACTTAAATGACATGCCAATGATTTTTATTTTCATTTTAGGTTGATTCAGTGCCTTTATTTCGTATTTTTCACTCATTTCTGTTTGTACCGCTTGCTTAATTTTTTCTCGTTCTTCGTTGCTCTCACTTTGAATAATTACAGTTCCATTTTTTCTTTTTTCAACATCCACGATTTTAAAGTTGGCTGGGTCTACTTTTTTATTAAGGTCTTCTTTAGTTTTATTAATACCTTGTTTCTGTTTTGGTTTGATTATAAGCGGGTTTTGTTTGTTTCTATCTGGCATCACTGTTTTACTTTTTACTGCATCTGTGTATGTCATTTGTTTGTGTATATTCGATGTTTTGACATTTACCTCCGTAATTGCTTTTTTTATTTCTTTGCACATCATTTTGTTTTTCTCCTCTATTGTATTACACATTTCTTTATTTTTGATTTTGTGATCATTTATTATACCGTAAAGTTTTCTAATTTCTGTTACGTTTGTTTCGCATGATTTTTGTGCTTCATCAATTTTCTTCATTCTCTCCTCATATCTCTTTTCTATTGCTCGCAGTAGTTGCCTTATTTCGTTTTCATTTTGTTTTAATGCTGTTTCAAATTCACCTTTATACTCAATCATATACTATTAACCATACAAGATAAAGCACCCTCTTAAATTTAGGAATTTAGAACACCTAAAGCTATGCTTTACTTTCACTATATACACTCTTAATATCTATTGGGTTGTTCGGAAAGTAATTTCGTTTTTTTCCCGTCAGAGGACTTAATTACGTTTTTTCGAAACCAACTTCACATTTAAGCCGCATAACCATTATAAGATGTGCGTCACTATAAACTGTAACACATCAAAAGTCAAATAAAAACTGACTGGAGTAAGCTAGAGTTAAAAATAAAACAGTTTTATTTTGCATTTTTATTACAGATTTATATTCTGTATTATTTTATTTAAAAATTAATTTAATTTTATAAAATTTTTTATTTTATTCATTATGCCATCCATAAGCAATGTTATAGTGTTTTCGGTGATTTTTTTGGTAACAGCTGTCCATTTATATTGAAAACTAGTAATGGTTTTGGGAACAGATGTACTCTTCTTTAGTTCTCTTTTGACCAGAGCCCAATATCTTTCAATAGGCCGCAGCTCTGGGCAGTTTGGTGGGTTAGCCTCTTTTGGAACAAAAATAACATTATTTTTATTATACCAGTCTATTGCGCTTTTACTGTAGTGATGTGTTGCCAAATCTGGCCAGAAGAATGTTGATATGTTGTGCTTTCTTAGAAATGGGAGCAACCTCTTTTGAAGACACTCTTTGATATAAATATCTGAGTTTATTGATCCCAATGTAACAAACGATGCACTTCTGTTGCCGCAGCTACAAATAGCCTGCCAAACTAGGAACTTTTTGGGAAATTTTGATAGTTTTTTAGTTCGGAACTCTTCAGAAACATTGCCTCTACTATCCGCTACATAAAACTCTTGGCCAGGAAGCTGCGCAAAGTCTGCAAAAACGTAAGTTTCATCACCCATTACACAACATTCGAACTTTTAAAAAAATTCTTTTTTGAGGAGTTTTGCTCTTTTTTTTGCTTCAATATTCTTCTTAGCATTTCTATCCGGAACTTTTTGGACTTTAAATGTTTTAAGGCCAGCTTTAGCTTTAACTCGGCGCACAAAACTTTCCGAACATTGCACGCGCCGGGCCACTTCGCGACCAGAAATGTTTGGAAGAGCCAGCAAAAGCTTCTCAACCTTTTTGGCTTTCGCGTCGTTCGTTACCAGTTTTGCTTTACCTGTTCCAGGCTTTCTTTCAATTTTTAGGTCTTTGTTGAACTTTTTGACCACTCTGGAAACACATTGCCTGGTCACGTGGACTTCCCTAGCAACTTTTGTATAACTCCAATATGGTTTTTTTTGAATTATTTGAATAATTTTTGTATGCACTTGTCTTTGATTATCCATTATGAACTAACTAACAAGTCAAATTTGACAAACTGATACATTTTAAAATCTGACACATTTTTCAAAGATATTGTGATTAAGAAAAATAATTTTGATTAAAGGTGAAAAAAGTTATTAAGAAAAATGGGTGTTACACTTTATAGTGACGCACATCTTATGTCTTGAGAGCTGATATTGCAAGGCTTGTGTGTGAAAAAGTTCTATTAATTCTACACAGTAGTTTTTGGTTGGTGCCCTTTTAAATATGGAGAGCAATAAGCAGCATTTTCGTCATATTTTACTTTTTTACTTCAGAAAAGGTAAAAATGCTGTCCAAGCGAGAAAAAAATTGACGGATGTGTATGGAGAAGGTGTGTTAACAGTACGCCAGTGCCAGAACTGGTTTGCAAAATTTCGATCCGGCAATTTTGATGTCGAAGATGCACCACGTCTGGAAGGCCGGTCGAAGCTGACAAAGATGCGATAAAGGCATATTGATCTCATTTTATTATATATGATATAAGTATTCTTTAACCACTTGTATTTTACATATTATCACTCAATTTTTACTTGTAATATTTTATATTGGCCTTAAGGCCACATGTATTACTGAATTGAAATAAATAAATAAAATAAATAGTTGATGCAAATCGGCGAATAACCAGACGAGAGATCGGTGAGAGATTAAATTTGTCGAATTTAATAAAATATTTATTCATTATCCGAAAACTGTCTTTAATGTTCCCCAAAAAAAACGAAATGACTTTCCGAACAACCCAATATATTTTTCTATGCAAAATAAAAACATATACATATCAGTGATTATAATCTTTATAATAATTAATTATTAATAAGAAGTATTTAAAATCAATAGAAATTTATTAGAAAATTTTAAGAAAAAAGAAATTTACGAGCAAAATTTATAATTTTAACACTATAATTTCGCATAAAAATACAAATGAGGGAGAAAGGCAAACAAATACCAATTTATTATGGTTTTTACTGTTTAATTTTAACCATGATTTACTATTAACCATACAAGATAAGGCACCCTCTTATATTTAGGAATTTAGAACACCTCAAGGTATGCATTACTTTCACTCTATACACTCTTTATTCATATATCAGTGATTTTAATCTTTATAACACTATGTTTTGTAATAGTATAAATACTGTTACTCTCTATTCTATATACATACATATGTATGTACTATGTACAAAGGAAATATTTCTCTCTCTTTGTCTCTCTCTCTCTCTTTCTTTTTCTATATCTTTTTTTATGTTATTTATATCTTTGTACTCAGACTTCATTATCTTCTTGAGTTACTTGATTAAAAAGCATACTTGGCACGTTTTTTCTTTAGTTTCTTATTCCCTATCTCGTTGCTTTATTGTCTTCTTAAATTTGTTTTATTACAAAGAACAGAAAGGGGAAGGTGGTGATGATGTGTTAAGAAAAAACGGCATTATAAACGCCTGTTTATATGCAACAGTCAGAAGTCATATAAGCCAACAGCAAGTCAAGCCAAACAGCCACTCAACCACATAAATGAGTGGCTCATGACTTAAACGTTGCAAAAAAAAAAAAAAAAAATGTTTAAAAATAACAACAAACTATACATGTATGTTTGTGCATGTGCTTTTATTACAATTTATAATTTTTTTATTTTTCTGCCTCTTGTTGTACTTACTGAGTGAGACTATGCATGTTTATGCATATACTACATGTTGTTAATGTTTTTGCTGTTGTTCAATTTTAAATGACATTTAAGCCAAAGAGCACGTATGTACATACATACGTACATACATTAAAATAAAGAATGCTTCTCTTCATTTTACATATTCCTTCTCCATGATTTTTAATCATTAAACACTATTTAATAAGATAATTCTCTTTAAAAAGATGTCAGTAAGTGTAACTACAAAAAAAAAAAAATATGTTTTTAAGAAGTTACTGGATTATGTCAAGAAACAATTTAGTCTTATTTTTTTTCAAAGTTGAAATATAGTATTAAAAATTTGTTCTACTAATATATACATATATTTACGAGGTATGTACATACATACTTATAAATATCTTTAATTTAAAAAGTCCTTGGTAAGACTAATACATTTTAATAGGTTTTTGAAAAAAGTCTAATAATGACTTATTCAAATTATTCAATTCTCCCGTATTTGCTTCTCATGTTGCAAAATATCTCTCATGGAAAGAGGACTGATTAATTTTGATGTTATTTGAAACTAGCTTAAACCCCGCGTACTTCGCTACACCTACCACTATCATTTGTCCGCATTTTTCGACTAATGATTTTCCGTGATTTCAAGGTATACTGAACTCAATAGTTAGTTTGTCTAGAAGCTACCGCGTCTACTTGTCCGCCCTCTTTTCTACTGATAATTTTTAATGACTACGAAATCAATCACACCAAAATCAGAAATTTTAGCTTCAACACTTCTAAAGATACGTATGTACATATGCATAAAGAAATCTATTTTTAACTTGGTGTCACGCTCACTTGCTTTGCCCATGAAGTTATTCAGACCCAATTCTGAAGCTTTAGCTTTAACCGTTCTGAAGACATAAATAATAAATAGAAAAAAGTAGGCGTGGCAATTTCTTCTAGCCATGAAAACTTAACATGGATTAATACAAACATTTGAAAGAAAAATTAGTCAAATCGATGGAGCCGATTTTGATTTTATGTAATCAAAAAAAGTGGGAACCTAAATTGGATCACGACGATCATTAGAAAGAAAAAATCGCCAAAATCGGTCTAGCCGTTCTCAACTGATGCGATGACCAACGAACAACATTGATTTTTATTTATATAGATTTGGTGTTTTTCTTTATTTTTTATTTTTTTTATTTTCTTTGCTTTCTTTTAAAAAAATTAATTTTATTGGGTTCTTTTATATACATGCATGTGTATTTCCACATTTCTTAATTACAAAAAAAAAAAGTAAAATTGTTTTAAAAAATTGAAGTTTTAAAATTAAATCAAAGGCTTTTAATTTGAGTTCCGAATATGGCAGCAAAAAAATTTTTTATGTGTGAGTATGTAATTGTTTATATTATAACACAATACATAACATATGCGTGTATGTGAATATGTTATATCTCTATCGCTACTTCAATTACCTTTCTTTTTTATGAAAACGAATGCCTGTTGTAAGAGCAGCAGTATTCCATTCAATATATTGTAATAAAAATATTAAAAGTGGTGGTTCAGTGATTTCAAGCGCGATTTTCACTGTTTTCATTTCGAATCCATTATGCTTTTAAATTAAAAATATTGCTCTGGTTCAGAGAGAAAAGAAAAATAAAAAATAACTCCCTGTACTGACAATGGCTGTTTTAGCTACAGTAGTGCCTTTTGCCCAATGAATCATTTATGATTCCGTGCAATGGATTAATTATTGAATTTAAGCCAGTGATGTACAGCAGCCTACTTCGGTCATAGTGAGTCAGCGAGCATAAAAGATATGGTTTAGAGGAGTATGGTATGAGTATGTAGTGTGTGTATGTAATTGGATTTGACATGTGAGCGGTAGTGGAGTATGATTAAAATCATTCAGTGACTTTAATATGCACTTTTTGCAGCAGCAGATTAACCCTTTTTTCTGATATGGAAAATTTGTTGCTAGTGTTATTTTTTCAAATTTATAAAATTTTGCATGTATGTACTCTAAAGTTACCACCTATGACAACCGCCCTCTTGTTTATTGTTGAAATTGATACCGTATGCTGTTACTGCTGATGCACATTTTATGTGTTGTTGCCAACTCGACGGCGTACATAACATCCTTCTTTATTCTCGCTGAATGATTTCATTGTTTTGAAATTGGGGAAGATGATTTTTGTTATTGTCCATTTGCTCTGTTACCCGTATACCACTGCAACTGCAGCAGAGTGTCTAGTATAGACAATGCAAGCCTTAAGAGGATGGCAGTGTTTGCACTATAAACGAAAAGAGGCTAGAGGCTAGAGATCATGACTTGTTTATACGAGTATATTACATACTTATTTTTTATCTACAGAGGTGAAATACTGACAGTTGGGTTACTGTAAGCGCTTTGTGCTTTAAAACAGATGGTTGTAATTCCTAGTGTCGCTCCTTTTAACTCACCGTATAAAAGAAATATTATAAATTTTCTACATTCCAAATTATAAATAAAGTGTTTGTTTGTTTTTACTAAATCATGTAAAATCCCCAAATTCCTATTAGTCCCGGGATATTTGGGTTTTCTGGATTGGGATTTATAAAGTCCAGAATCCAATAAAATCAACATTTTGTTCAGTTATTAATTACGCTTCATTTTCGCAACATGTTGAGGCAACATTTTCAATTAAGGAAAATAAAAACAAAAATACCTATTTGAAATCCCGTTATAAGTTCAATACACACTGTTAAGCTGTTTTTTTTAACATCTTCACCTTTTTTTTTTCTCTTTTTTCACGATAACTTTTTTCTCAATGAATTTTATTTCTGGTTTCTAAGGATTAAAAAGTAAACAAGTGTGGCTTATAAATGTGCATGTGTGTGTGCATTTTTGTGTACTTATTGTTTATACTTTGCACCAAAAAATTATAACTGTAAAAATTTCTTATAAGAAAGAAAATTTAAAACGAGTAAAAAACACAACCAACTTGAAAAAGTTCAATAACCTGTGACCATTTGTGCTCACACACACATATACATCAAATACTACATTTCGCATAACAACCAAGAAAAAAAATTGGATAAAAAAACACACTTTTGCACCACCATAAATAACAAATACAACAACAATATAAACAAAAATATAAAAAACAAAAAACACACTACAAATGAAGGCAAAAAAGAAGAAAAAAAAAAAATCATAATGAAAACAAACCAAATATTAAAAAGAGTGATTGAAAAACGAAAAGAAAAAAACAAAACACCGGCAAAAAATTACTTATGCTTACGATGATGAAGATGGGATATGTTACTCTTGTTGTTGCTGTTATTATTGGTTGACAAGCTATAGCAGGGCTCAATTCGTCTGCTGCCGCCGCTTTAAGTTCTTACATAACAGCACACACACACACATACTACGCAAATTTCTTTGTTTGAAACAACAACAAACGTAACAAATAAAAAAACTATGGCAACAATAATATTTCATACATTCACACACAATATATCTCAGTTCCATATGTTTTTACTGTTATCGAACTTTAACGAATTATGTACGACTGCCAACGAGTAGGATTTGCAAACACAAACAAAAACATAAGGCATGGCATGCACAAGACCAGATTAAATACAAAGGAAAGTAATACACAGACATTTAAAGAATGCAATCTTTTAGTATAATTGAAATACAACAAATCCCATTAATTAATGAATATAAATCAGTGCTGGCTAAAGAAGGAATGAAAGAAGTTCTGTTTATTCGGTTATTTAAAACTGAAAAATTTAATATTGAACTT
Organism: Metopia argyrocephala; assembly: GCA_963576795.1. NCBI lineage: Eukaryota > Metazoa > Arthropoda > Insecta > Diptera > Sarcophagidae > Metopia > Metopia argyrocephala. The sequence continues at coordinate 165,943,676 of OY756208.1, read as the reverse complement.
TTTTTTTATAATGGAGCAATATTTTCTTTAAATATTACCATCCTTTTTACATAAACAGTTTTATGTCTGTCCTGAAAATTTAAGTATTTTGAGTTGTGCCCCTTATTTAGGGCGCGATATGTATCTATACAAAAGCCCACATGGCCAGCCATGGATACATACGACAGAAGTAAGAAAATTCGAGATTAAGCCAAGAACAAAGGGAAGGCTTTGCGCATCATTGACACACATTTCGGTAGGTCTCTGTGTTTTGTTCAAAATGAATTAAAGTTCTACAATTGCTGTAAGAAGTTAAGATTTTTACTGCTGTATTCAAAAAAATACCTATAAGTTTATGAAAAGCTTATTTGACAAATTTCTACGCAATACCTGTCAAATAAACCTTTTTATGAATGCAGCTGTTTATTTATAAATAGGTACTTTCTTTTTATATTTAAAAATGTTAATTTTAGAAAAAGTTAAAAATACACTTGTGCACATTGAATTGCAATCCTCGGAATATGCCTTCATACTGCCTATTTTTAAATTAAGTGTGTTGTTTATATTAAATGCTGTTAGAAGCGACATGTGCTCGTGATTTTTGATCTAATACATGTTAATTCATAATTATAGTCTTACTTAATGTTTTCTTTTTTCTTACATTGCTTTGTATTTTATTTTTGTATTTATCTTTAATAAATATCTGCAAGGATAAAATCTATAGACAAAGTTAAATAGATAAGTTTATGTATATAAAGATGTTGCTTCATTTTGCATAGACAATTGAATTGAAAAATATTTTTGATTTAATTTGTATAGCTGTTTGCACAATTAACTGTACAAGCGGCTTGTACAAAAAAAGCTATCATTACAAAGGCATTTTTTTATACGTTATGGAAATGATTAAAAAAAGAAAAGAAAACATCTATTGTAGTGTTTGTGTGTTGATTTGTGCTTTCTTGGTTTTTTTCCATTTTGGTAAGCACTTGTATTTACAAATCAATGACAAAACTAAAAAACCACCAACTTAAATGTGTTCTAAAAGCTTTTTTATTACTATTGTTTTTTAATTTTTTTTCTTATTGCTCCTTTTAAAGAAATACAAACAAACAACCAATCTTCATACATTATTTCGAGAGAGAGAAAGAGAGAAAGGGATAAAAAACAAAATCATAAAAAAACCGCTACTCGCTTATTATTGTATTTGTCGTTAACAAACCGGAAGAATTACATACAAACTACAGCTATGCACATACTTATATATGAATATGGTTAAAACAACCCAACAACTTACCATGGCATTCATTTCTTTTTGTTAGTCCAGAGAAAAAGAGTAGAAAAAAATATTTTTGTTTCTTTATGTTTGTAGATTTTGTTTCATAAAGCCATCATTTAATTTTTATGATTTACTTGCAACATTTACCAAAAAATTCGTTGAAATGCTGTCAATTTTTTTTCTTTCGGTTTAAAGGATGTGGGAAAGAGATGTATTTTATGTATTGTGAACCGTTTTTTATTTTGTTTGGTTTGGTTAAAAGCAACTGCATTTCTAAAAATTTTCCATTAACCCAATAACAATAATAATAACAATAACATGGAGGAATAGGTATGTATGTATGTATGTATGATATGTAAATGTCCACTGCAGCAGAACAGCTCATATATGTAATAATGTATACGTTTTCTTGAAAGGAACTACATACAGTCTTGGTACTTATTATTTAAAATATTTTTATTAAAAACTTAAAGTTTGGATAATTTGTTTTATAAAAAATACCTTTTGATTGAGTTACAGCGCCAAACAGGCAAAATGTTCAAGTATTACAATCTGCAAACTAATAAATATTTATTTAGTCAAATTATGACGAAATAATGCTTGAACACTGATAGCAAATTAAAAATCAGAGAACTTTAGACGCCGTGTTTAACAAATTTAATTTGAAACGTATAAACTCTTCCAAACATTTTTCTTTTTCACGACACATCCCTTGTAATATTTTGCCATTGAACTATGCCAGAAAGTATTACATACCATAGATGGGCATTTTTCAGTACCAGTACTTTTTCAGTATTTTCTTTTTTTACTGATTATTGAAAAAAAAAATCAGTATTCAGTAAATTTTACTGTTTACTGAAAAGAAAAATCAGTATTCAGTAAAAAGTACTGATTACTGAAAAGAGAAATCAGTATTCAGTAAATTTTACTGTTTACTGAAAAGAAAAATCAGTATTCAGTAAAAAGTACTGTTTACTGAAAACAGAAATCAGTATTCAGTAAAAAGTACTGATTACTGAAAAGAAAAATCAGTATTCAGTAAATTTTACTGATTACTGAAAAGAGAAATCAGTATTCAGTAAAAAGTACTGATTACTGAAAAGAAAAATCAGTATTCAGTAAAAAGTACTGATTACTGAAAAGTGATATCAGTATTCAGTAAAAAGTACTGATTTGTGTAAAAAAATTCAGTAAACATTAAGTGAAATCAGTATTCAGTAAAAAGTACTGATTTGTGTAAAAAAATTCAGTAAACATTAAATGACTGATAGTAGGTAGATACTGTGTGTTTTAAAAATGATATGTACGCATTGCTCAATTACATTAATAGTGGCATAACTGAAAAACTGCATTTCGAGAAAAATGTAAAAGAAAATAATTTTTTCAATTCTTAATTTATTTTCGGTTTTAAGATGATGTGTTATATGCTGTTTGCTTTTCTCAGCACAAGCATTACAAAATTTTTATCGCTTAGGTTTTGTCTTCTAGAGCGATTCACAATCCCTGCAAAACAAAACAGTCTTTCTACATGTGCAAATGAGGGTAATGGGGTATTGTATTTCATAAAAACGTTTTTTATGGCATTGTGCTTATGCAGGCTATTTATTGTTGTATCCCGTTCGGCCAAGTATAAAATTGTTTCCTGGAGATATGTTCCCACACCCAATTGGACTGTACATTAACATCTGGTTATGAAAATTGGATAATCAAATATACATATTAATATAAATACTCAACGGAAAATAAGGTTCAAAAATTACCACTACCTTCTTCTCCAAAATCTAGAAATGAATTTTGCGGCGTTTGAAGCACAAGTTGAATTGTAGAAGGATTGCCTTATGGTATGTTGGGTAACAACACATGATCAACGTTGCCACTATTGGTAGAATTATATCAAAATTGGTAGAAAAATTTTCGTTTGGTAGGATGGTAGGCTAAATATGATTTTGGTAGATTTTAGCAGGAGCTAAAAAAAGCTGTATTGCCCATTATAAATAATCTTTATAAGAAACTTCAGTCGGAAAGTTTAAGATTGCCGTATTTATATTAACCAACATTAACATGAATAACTACATGTACAATAAATTATACATACTTATGTAAATAAAAAAATATTTGTAAAAATATTAAATTTTTGATGATTATTATTACATACATGCATACATACATATATTTTATGTAGTACATAAATAAAAATTTTAAAATAACATTTTAAATTTCTATACCTACATACGCATTTAGATTATTTTTGAAAAATCGATTTCTTTTCTTCATATTTCTTTTATTACTTTATGTATTTTCGATTTTATTGTTAAGAAATTTAATTCTTTTCGCCATATTTTTTATTTTTGGTTATTTATATGTACCAATACATGTAAATATGTTAACAAAAATGTGTTCTTAAATCGTTTGTAAATAAAAATGGTTTTTTGTAGATTTTGAAATTAAAATTTTTCAGTGGCAACACTGCACATGATTAACATTCCCAAAAATGAGAATTGGTTTTTTTCTGCTCACCACATACTTGTCCCCCGCTTTTGAAGATATACAAAATTTTTGTCAAACAATTCAATTTATATACAGTAAATAATTTCGTAAAATTAATACATATTCATATATTCCGAATACGACAACCCACTACACAATTCTTAAAACCGAAAAGCTTCTATAAATTAAGAATTGAAAAAATTATTTTCTTTTACATTTTTCAGTATATTTTTTGAATTTGAAGTCTCAGCTATATAAATAAATTTTTATTTACCCAATAACACCTTTAGTAATTAAAAAAAGTAAAATAAAATAAACAAAAAAGCCAATTTTTCTCGAAATGCAGTACAATGTCTACATATCATTTTTAAAAGACACAGTCATTTAATGATTACTGCATTTTTTTACACAAATCAGTAAAATTTACTGAATACTGATTTCTTTTTTCAGTAATCAGTAAAATTTACTGGATACTGATTTTTTTTTTCAGTAATCAGTACTTTTTACTGAATACTGCTTTCTTTTTTCAGTAAACAGTACTTTTTACTGAATACTGATTTCTCTTTTCAGTAAACAGTACTTTTTACTGAATACTGATTTCTTTTTTCAGTAAACAGTACTTTTTACTGAATACTGATTTTTCTTTTCAGTAAACAGTAAAATTTACTGAATACTGATTTATTTTTTCAGTAAACAGTACTTTTTACTGAATACTGAAACACGTAATGCAGTAAAAAAGTAATGCAGTATGCCCATGTATGTTACATACATACAAACATAATTTGGCATTACAACCTTGTTTCTGGGTTACGGTCTAGTTTCTCGCAGCACTCATTTTGTGTGCCTCAGTTTTTATTCATTTATTTATTTACTTGGGTAGCTTGTTCATAGGAATCAGTTGCTCTCAGAACTTTTGCCAGAAAACTGCTAGGAGGTGATCGCCGAAAGAACTTTTTTTTCATATTTCTTTCTTTTTCAAGATGGCAGAGCTGTGGTTTTTATGGATCTTTTGTTCGTACAAACGCAAATTTTTCGGGATATGTAAACGCTATTGTATCTCATGTGGATTGTTGTCGTCTCAAACAATACAGTTTTATGCATAATTAAATTAATTATAATTATGTTATAGTTTTGATATTCAAAGAAGTTTGTTCTTACCATTAGATGTTGCATGTAAAAGGCTTAAAGGGATACTTAAATCCTAAGTGAAATTTACGAAGTTGTGCTCTATAAAATGAACAAACAAAGCACTACGGAATATAAGAAAAACTCACTTAATTTGAAAATGTTCTTGGAGAATTCATATAAATAAAATTAAACAGATTCATTACAAACTTTGCTTATCAATCCGTTTTAAAATATACTTTAACCTCTTTTTTATTGTTTTTCATCAACATTTTATTGCTTTAATCAAACAGGCCAAAAAGAAAAACACACAGTTTTTTTTTGATACAAACATTTCAGTAAAAATTGTAATTAATACAGCAATTAAAAGAATTTTTTTTAATTTCACATACTGAGTTCTGCGAATAAAAGGTTAGAAGAGGCGGCAAGAGAGGAGTAATTACTTATAAAAACTAGAAAGTTTTTTTCACATTGTCTACACATTCTTTTATATGACAAACGAATTAAAAACCAAATTAATAAAAAAAGTATAAAAAAATAAAAACAATTCGTTATTGTAATACAAACCTGAATACTACAATACTTTTCTTTTTGTTCTTCATTTCGATAGACTTAACTAGAAACAAATGTGTTTAAATATATTAGAAAATAGTAACTTAAAAAAAGACCACACTAACCGTAAAGCTCAGAGAGGAAGAGGTAGAGAAGAAGGAATATTCTCATAAAATAAAAGATAGAAAGTTAAAAATAATAAACCATGAACTGTTAAATATTGTAACGCAATGCCTTAGCCGCCGCGAAGGTAATTATTGGCATTGTTGAATTGGCTTTTACAAGTACAACTCGTACTTTTCAACTACGAATATTTCGAATAATTTTACAAATTTGTATATCAAAAGCAAAACCAACTCTCACATGTTGTATTTGATGTGAGTAATTGAAGGTATTTGCTGTCTGTATGTCTGTCTGCGTTTATGAGTCTTTAGTAGGGAATAGTAGTTAAACATTAAAAAAAAAAAAAGAAAAAATTATGGGGGGCGTGATTGGAATAAATATTTCTTGCTTTGTCTTTAAAAACACCAATTTACTACTTGTCTTAGTAAAAGTAAAATAAAAATAAAAAAAACCAAAAACTTTTAAAAGTTAAAATTGACTAAAAACGTAATAAAATGAAATGATTTTACAACAAAAATTATTTTATTATTTATTTTCGATAATTTTCATCATTCTTTTTTGATTGATAGCTCCTAAGGGACTGCCTTAAAATTGTTATTAAAAAAGTTCAGCCACTTCAGCAACTCTAAACAAATATCCAAAACAGAAGTGTGACTGAGAAAAGTAACGACACAAGAGACGAATTTGTCATTTTAAGACAATAACAATGTAAACTTTACTAGCGTTTTTTTTCTTTTTAAATACTATAAGAATACTCAAGAAGTCAAAAAAAACTATAGCACTCTCGTGTAATAAAAAGTAAATTTTTTCTAAAAAATTGGTTCAGGCCAGGTTTTTTAATTTTCTACTTTTAACTGTTAGGGCAATACTGCCTGCTTCTATCTGCGGTAGTTTTTCGTCAATGAACTCCTACCCAAACTTTGTCAAACAGCGGCATGTAGCTTGTGTTGGACAAACTTTCAATCCAGACTATTTTAAGAATTAGCTCATAAGGTATTATATTTCCGAAAAAAAGAAAAAAAAAAACCATAAAACTTGATAAGTAGCATTGCAAATAAATTTTGTTGTCGCTGTACAAGCTGTACGAACGCTTGCGGTCTTTACGCTCGAATCCATTGTAAAACTTTATTATAAGATGGCCCATCGGATATTAAAAATGCGAGAAATTATGGAAATCATATTAACATGAGCGCGGTATAGCTTTCACCATCAACACATTCTAAATGTTCTTTTAATAAGATAGGAAAGGAAAATAAATTTCATAAAAAAGAAATAATCAGCAGAGGTCTATCGGTTTCCGAAAGAGTCCGTGCCTTTTTCACTTTGAGGCAAGAGGATAGGATAGCGTGCCATTTAACTTATAATACATTTTACACCAGCAAGTTGAAAGTTATTGTTATTAGACTTTCCAAAGTGGCAGGTCCAAGTGAATAAGCCGCAAACCACAATAGTAAACGTAAAGCCAATGTAAACCATATCATGTTGTTTATTTGCACAGATTTAGGTACCAGAGTTATGGAAAATTGTACAATTCGGAGGTTAGTCTTCCAATAAGCATATGCACGATGTTGGATATGCATAGAGGACATCGATACATAATGACATCGACAAAAAAACAATAATATATTACAATATTACACATAGTTTTTTTATTTAAATTAAAAATGAATATCATAAACGGCTAACCAAAGTAAATGTGGAAATAAATGCTTTCGATTGCAATTCTTTTTCAACATTAATTTCCCTTTAACAAACGTTTATTTCTTGGGCATTGTGCTGACATGTTTTAAAATTAATATTCAACAGAGAAAACTTTTTTGACAATTTCATCATTCATAGCATCACTAAAGGCCACGTTGTACTACATTGGAGTGCATTTTTGTTTTGTTTTGTTACTTTTGTTCACTATACGTACATACATATTTTGTTAAAAGTTTAAAGCGGTGGAAAACAAAAACTAGCCGAAGGGGAAGGAAACAAACATTTTATAAACAAATTTTCATGTAATTACATTTATTGTTATTACATGGTTTTTACATTTCCTTCTTTATTTTTCTCCACTTATTTTCCCTTTTTATTTTTACTGGAAAATGTCATTGCGCGGTTTTGACACTTCGATGTCAGTGTCATATTATTTGACAGTTGAAAACAAAAATTAAAAGAAATGCAGCAAGAAAAATTGTTTCATTGCACAATCTTTATTTATTTTTATCTTACCAACAAATATATAAAACCATGCAATGAATGACTGACACGAAAACGCCAACAAATGAGCCCAAGACAGACTGTTTATGAACACAAGAGACCACCAAAATGACAGTTAAAAACAAAATAAAAAACAAAAGAAATTAATTTCTTTTTTTTGTGTAAAGAAATATTAAATTAAATATTAAGAGTACAAGAAAGAAAATGAACTTTTTTCTTTTGGCACGAAGGCCTATCCAAATATCCTCTCTATCCTCATACATTGTGAGGGCAATTACTATTGCCGTATATTTGGCCAGTCATTGGAAAGAGAATAACAGCGAAACGGTGACATGCCGTGACCAGGTACTTTGTTTTTTTTCGTCTTTTTGAACGAATAACGGAAGTTGCACATGAATTTGTAAGAAATTGTTTAAAATTTGTATCTGACAATAACGTGTTTGTATTTAATTTGTGTCAAATCATTAATTTTATAGCGACTACGAATGATGTTTTCGAAAATACTCATTTTCACGTTTAAAATATTTTAATTCAACTAAACAGAAAAGTAAAATTACATGAGCAAACACACCCAATATAACTTCAAATATATGACATTTTGATTAAGCCTATGCTGCAAGGTTGCAGCATTTATAGTCCGCCTTTAGTAAAGACATTCACCATATTTCACTTCAAGCAAGAAAGAGAGCTCAGTGTGTCATTGCTTCATTAAAAAAACAAAAATAATTTAATTGAACTTTCATCAGTTAAGCAAAGCCGAACTATAAAGCTAAATAAAGAAAATCATTATTAAACTGCTTTTAGAACTCACAAACAATATTGTCGGCGGTAGTCTAGTGGTTACTGTGTTAACTACTATACAAGAGCTCTAGGTTCAAACCCCAGCTCTGATAACTTAAAAAAAAAGAAATATACAGAAAAAATATATCTTTGGGCGACTACTTCTCAGCAATCTGCTGGCAAAAACTCTGAGAGAAACTGAACGCGCACCTCAAGTCTGTCGTTCGTAGTAGATTGTAAACTGTACGTTCCAGTACTCATGCAAAAAAATTTACACACAAAACATGAATCTCAAAGCAGGGGGGTTACTTTGTATTGCGATTTGAATGGATATCTTACGAATTGGTAAAAATGTACGAATTTTCGAAAAAATTTTGTATTCTTTATTTTTGATTTTTTAAACGCGGAATTTCTTTAGAAAGCATTTTCAATCCGAGTCGGAATACAAAGTAACCCCCCAGTTGACCGATAATGTATTAAAGATGTTTAGCTTTTCTATATTTTTAACTTTTTTTAAGTTTTTTTAAAATTCACCCGCTTTAGATAGTTGAATATCTTATTCGATAAGTGAACCCTCATTATTATTCTATATTATTCTTCGAAAATTTAATCATTAACATACTTTTGACTTATCCGAGTTTTTTTAAATTTTACACGAGTTTACGTTTTTCAGTTTACTATCTTACTGACAACCCAAGACAGACACTGGAAATAATTTCGACAAGTTTTTATTTGTTAATAAAGAACAAAAAAAATATATGTCGAATTCTTTTTTAAATCGTTAAAATACGTTGTCGTTATGGTATCCCTTTAATTATTTTATTTTTATGTTTCGAACCTTTTTATTCACTCTTCACTCTTCTTAAGCGGGACATCAGGCTTCTTTAAAACAAAAGAAATATCTGTAGGAATATTTAAATATTTTTTTTTCGTTATTTTTTATTTTCTTCAGCTTTTTATGCCATTTGCAATAACAACAAAATGTCCATTTATTTTCTGGTTCACCTTCAACAATAACGCGAAACAAAACAAATAAGAAAATAAAAAGAAAAATCCATAGTCAGGCAGTTACAACACAATTACACCAGCAAGCGAACAAGCAAGCAATCTAAACCAGATAAACAACACCAGACAACGAAAGTACACATTCTACACTTTTTGGCTTTAAATAAAAAACCTCCTCATCCGCACTCGATCTCTTTTCTCGCCCAGTTAGTTTTGAAGTTTATTAGTAAAAGCCCAACCAACCATATGTTGCCGCTGTACAGAATACTACTTGCATACATAAAACAACAGCAACAACAATAAACAGTAGCACAAAATCACGTTGTTTTTTTTTATTACACTGTAGTTGTAAGCAAAGCAACAAATGCATTTTAAATTTAATGTTTTTATTATTGTTTTCGTTGGTTTTTCTCTTTTCTTTGTTAATTTCTTTGTTTGAGAGAACTTAAAAAGCAAATCTACATTATCAGCAGTGTTGCCTCAGCTTTCGATTTTTTGTAACCAATTTTCAGTAAAAATGTAATCAAAATGATATAAAAATAACCCAATTTTGATGATATAATTCTGATAGAAACAATTTCGGAATTTTTCTTTAACCAATTCTAACTATTAGTTCTTTTTGTAATATGATGTACTTGTAATATGTATACTTCTGAAAGCCTTGGGTGAAAAAAAGTAAAATATATGTAGATGATTTACTTTATTTATATAATTTTTTACATTTTAATTTCCTTCATTTAAATAAGTCATCTTCCCAAGACCAATATCAACCAAAGTTTTTGCGTAGGCACATATTACATGCTGAACTTTACAAAAATTTAGTACAGAATCAGAGGTTAGCACAACTAATAATAATAAAATTACGCATTGAAATTCCACATGTACACGTCGCAGCAAAAAAATTTACAAGTTTTGATTAGAAATAATAAAAAACGGCAACACTAATTTCCAGTTTCTTTTTTGGAATGTAAAACTACAGTTTTGTAATACTCCTATACTAGTTGTAAAACTCTTTTTTTTTTCTCTTTCCCTCTGCCTTATACATAAGAGAAACCTTTTCTTAATAATGGCTTCTTTAATTGTGTTGTTGTTTGTTATTCAAAATCCTTTGCACCAATGCTAATAAAAGATGGAACAAACAGAAAATGGTGTATGGAATAATACATACTTAAAAAGGAAAAGAAATGTGTCGGTACATATTAAATAAACATGGCAGTTTTACAACGGCATATACATACATAAGATTAGAAATTTATATACTATAGGCTCTCTTATAACAAAGAAATTTTTACATAAAGCAAAACTTTTGCATTAAATACATATTTCCAAAAGATATGGGTTTCGTTTTTTCGTCAAATATCATATTTGTCTAATGTGGCCGCTTTACACTACAGTCAGCGTCATTAATAGTTATTTGATTTTTACTTACAAGAAAAAATTAAAATTTTTTATTCATAAAAAAGCAAAATATTAAAAATTATATAAATACAGTGCACTCGCGGTAACGTGAACACCGTCCAACGTGAACAAGCTCAGAAAGCTCTATAACGTTTTTTTATTGCATATGACTCTGATATCACAACTAAAGCATTGCTTTACTAACTTTAATGGTATGCTTAGCTTTCTAATGTTTCTTGTGTTGATGATAACACTGAAATCCATGACATTTGGCAAAAAATAAAAAAGGTAATTAAATTACTCGTGATCTCGTTTTGGTTTAGTTTTATATTTTAATAATTCAAATAATAAAATAATTTCACTTTCACGCGTGTAAAACACAGGTTTATATTGTAAAATTTGTATACTTTTGTCATGAAATTCAACAATCGCTAAAGTGAACAATTTCGCTAACATGAACACCCTTGGTTTTAATTAGTTCACGTTACCGCGAGTGCATTGTATGTATTTTAGGTAACACAATATGTCACCTATTAAAAAAACTTGGTTTTGACAAGTAACGAAAAACTTATTTAAATTACTTTGAGACATACGTTTTTGGGAAAACCTTTTTGGTGAATAATTTCACTAAAACGGTTTGACATGTTTTTGACTGTGCTAGCTAAAATTCCACCATTTTTTCTCACTTCAGGTTTTAAAGTTATTTGTTTCTACAGTTGCACCATTTCAGCACATTTAAGGAAGAAGATGTTTTTTTGTTTAAACACTAAATGAGTGATTTTTGTCTACAAAATTTCACGTTACTTAAGGCTAAGGGCACGAACATACAATGATTTCTGTGGTGTATGAGTGCTTCCTACACTCAAAGTAATTTTTGATTTTCAATTGGTTTTAAGCAGTGCTGGCCAAAGAGCGAATAAAATACGTAATTTTTTTTAATTCAACTCCATATGTATGTATGTATGTCTGTATATACACACAAATCCGTCTACAGTTGGGCGATCAAGCGCCCACTCATCCAGCACAGTTTTTAAGCTTACGAAAAATTTTTTAAATTAGATGTTTTTATGCCAATGTACCGCTATTATGTGTATTTTGGTGTGATTTTTTAACGACAAACTGATATTTTTTGCTCATTATTATTAGCAAAATTTTTTTTAGTAATTAATTCCAATTATTGTTCATCCAATAATTTGTTCATCACAATTAAAGTCGGAACTAATAAAACGCAAACGAAAAAATAGTTCATAGACGTAATTTATAAGGATACCTCACGCAGCAAACTCTTTCAGCTGGTATATGAAATGCAACTCTGCATATTGGCATCCATAGTATTTGATATGCCGATAATATTCTAAACGATATATGCTGTAATTCAAAAGCTAAGAGATCTGCTAAAAACAAAATTTGTTCTTTAAAAACTGCATACAAATTCTAAAAAATAATTTTTTTTGTTTATAATGCTTATGACGTTTTCTGTACATTATTTAAAATAACATTAAACACATTTCTTCTTTATTTTTATTTTGTGTGAATGTTTTGTTAGGACACAGTAGGAATGGAAATACGACATCATTTTCTTTTACAATTTTTTTTTCCCATTTCTTTAGTCTTTTATTATCACATAAAAGTTGTTTTACTTTTCAAATGGAGTATGAAATTTAAACATATTAAATTAAATCAATCAGCTGTTTTATTGAATGTGTTAGGTAGTGTTGTCAAATAGTTACAGCTTTACCCATCATAAAGTAAACCTTATTGAGAGTAACGATATGTGAATAATAGTGATTATTTCTCAATATGCGCAATTTTTTTCCAAATGTCTCTCATTTTATTCACTCTGTATTTATTCGTGTGTAAGGAATACCATCCATTACGATTTAGCCAGTGCACTTAAAATTGTCTTTGGGGTAGCCAAGAAGAAAACAGATAAAAAAAAAACAAAAAAGGCACGTAAAAATACAACAACAATAAAATATAAGTAATGAATTTCGCTGACCTACTAAAAATGAAAAACTTGGGCAATAACAACGAAATAAAAAACAAACATACACATATACACACACACATGCATACATACATGTGTACAAACACTTGCCTAAGTAAAATTCTAAGTGACTAACTGATTTAAAGAGAATTAAAGCAAGAGAATGGGAGTTAAATTTTTAAGCAATATTTTGAAAGGCATACAAAATATTCAACGTACATACATTTCATTTAGTTGTGCAACATATGTATGTATATAGACCAGTGTTGCCAGATAATAATGAGAGAATACTAAATCAGTAAAAAAATTCTGCTAACATGTTCTACAGAAGAAAAGTAAAATATTAGATTTAGATTCATACCATTTTCAATAAAATTATTCAAAGTAATGAACTACTTATGAAGCACACTGCTAAACCAGAGCTATTTGCTATTTGAGTTTTTCAACAATATTCAACCATGTCGAACAGTAATAAAATGTAGGCATAGTATCTGCTACGACTCCTCGTCGTTTGCAACAAAGAATGATTACCAATAATTGTGCCCATAATTATGAAAGTGGTTTAAGTCATATATTTCATGTTTCGAGATAATTAATGATTTACATTTGAATAAATTAAAAAATCTGTTTACATTATATGACATTTTAATTAATAATTTTATTAGTCTTAATTAATGGAAATTTATTACGAATATGAAATTTAGTGTGAATTTAATTCGATAATATTGTGTTCAAAGTTTGAATTGACTTAGACCATTTTGAAAATTAACTGAATGTCCTATAAATGACTTAAAGCAATAAAGAACTTTGAGTTTTATTTAAAACAATTTAACTGAACATTTGTTAATTATTTTTCAACATTAATCCATTTCTATCAATATTGCGAGTATTTAAGCTTCTTAAAATGTTCCTGAAAAACTGGAAACATGTACGGTAGTAAACTCAAAATATCTTTATGTTTTTTTTCCGATACTGGTCTAATGATGCTGCATAATGGAAGTAATTTAATATTTCCGTATGTTTTTGGTCATTCGGCAGAAAGGAATGATCCGATACCAAAAATTTGTGGTCTAATTTTTGAGTTAGACCACTTTCATAATTAACACTAAATGAATTTCATATAATGTTGAAATTAGAAACACTATCTAATGGTTAATTTTTGACAATTTCGTAAAAATTACATTGAATAAATTTAGTTTAAAATAATGTGGTATGAAATAACTAATAAACTAATTTTTTTTTTTAAATTTTGACTTAGACCACTTTCATAATTATGGGCACAATTATAAAAAGTATTTTCTAATTACATTTAACAACGTTCCGGCAATTAATAATAAAAAACATTAATATCCATAAAATAGTGGTTAACAACATCGAAAAAAGTCGTTTAAGTGTGCAAAGTTAATATTAAAATTTAAAGATTTTTTAATTATAATTAAATTGATTGGCTTTTTTGTCTTTGAAAATGACCCGTTTTAAGTTTTATCAGAACATAAATAACATTTTTTTATCGCAAAATCGTTACAAACAATTTCGATAACCAAAACGAATTACACTGTTTTTGTTTTGTTTTTATTTCACACTTTCTTTTAACGCCACAATAAAGCCAAAAAAAAAAACGTCGTTTGTAAACAATTTTGTTTCGATAGGCCCTTCTCTCCCTATCAGCCAAATGGAAACTTGTTATCAGTAAACACGTCACCCATTTATTTATTTAATTTAAAAAAAAAGAAGATAAAAATAAAAAAATTGCGAAAGCGTTGTGTAGTAAAGTAAATACCGTGTTGAAAAAAATAATGACGATAAAACACATGGGGGAGAATTTGAACTTTAATTTTTAGCAGGCTAAACCAATAATTGTTTGAAAATGTGCTATTGACCCCCACAAGAAAAAAGATAGAAAAATATTTGCGCTCTTTTTTTGGTCTATATGGGGCAACACCATTTGTACAGTTAAACGAGTATAACTCTGGCGTGTGAGGTAGAGGTTCTGTAAATTGATGTCGAATGAAAATTTAAATTACTGTAATTCTAAAATGTCAGCTTACATATAATTACTATTCATTCGCTCTATAATTTCTTTAATTAGTAAAACTTGAAAATTATTGACGTAATTAAGATTTATTTTCTTTTGAAAAAAAAAAACACTCGATTTTAATTTGACTTGGTTTTGGTTTAATTCTGTGAAATGAATTCGAGTGAAATTGAAATCGAAAGAAATTTGAAACTTATAATTTTATAATATTATAATTTTTTACAATTCTTTTTTATTCATTCGCTTAATGACCAAAGCCATAACATCTTACCTTATCAAAACTATAGAAAAATTTTGCGCAATTAAACTTTATTTGTCTTTGAAAAAAGACTCGTTTTTAATTTCACTCGAATTCGTTTTTCAAAACATACACTATCTTTTAATATCCGGCTGTTGGAAAAAGACGGATCAATCAATTCGTGTGCTTGTGAATTAATGCAGCAGCAATATTACTCCTGATCTTAGACATACATATGTATGTCAGTCGACGTATAAAAGTGAGCTTCGAATACTCAATAAGAATTATTTTTAGAAAGAAACACACTTAATCAAGCCAGGGCTAGGCTTGATAAATACTGTTAATACGTTTAATTTCAATAAAGGAAAGTGGTATACTGAAACGCCAGCATACGTTTAAAACATTTAGGATTTGGTGTTAGCTGTCGATAATAGATTGACAGTGCGAGAGATTTTGGAAGTAACAGGCATCTTAGATAGTTCAATAGTTTTATATTGAATGATCAATTGGTTATAAGAAACTTTTTTGCTAGACGTGGTCCGCTTTTGCTCATAATCGACCACCTACGTGTGTGCATTGTCAATGACAAATATCCATGAATATAAGGCTACGAGTGTAGCCCAACTCTTCTCGGCATTTACAGTCTTAGACAATATTTATTGTTTTCAAAATTAAACACGAATAGAGAAAAAAAATTAGAGAAATATTGCACGAATTTTTTTTTTTGGTTAGAGGAGACTGCGTTGAAAAATCAACAAGATTTTATCCAAAAACAAGTGTTTCATTCAAAAAGTTAAGGGTTTATTGACTTGCCTTTGTAACTGAGTAAATAAGCTATTTGAGAGCCTTAATTTTTATATATATTAAACGTTGAGGAAGACTACAAAAACGTGTCGAAAAATTGTGAATTATAATAGGGAAGACTGGTGGTAATCTACAAAATCAGAGATACACCTTGTATTGGTCGTATAGGAAAAATAAAAACAATGTTGTCTACAACTAAAAAATGTTTTTGTTTTAAGAAATATACATATATGTACATATTAATAGTATATGATCTTTATAAAAAATATTTAAAAATATCTTCTTTTCTCTATTTTCAGGTAAGTTTTCTTGGACGTGTTCTTTATTGATGCTATTAAACTATTGAAAACTTGTCGGTGTAAGTTAAAGGGTTTTTTTTTGTTTTTAAACGTGCTTTATGAAATGTAATTCAAGTAAACAATAATTAGTGTAGAATTGTTTAATTTTTATTTTTGGAGCCGCACCGCTATAACTCAGGAGTTTTAATTCAAGTATTAAACACACATCAAACGGTTGCATCAAATATTGCTTATGTGTTGGTAATATTTTATTTGCTTAGCACAGCAACACATCAAATTTATACCTTCAAATTTAATTTCAGACACATTGTGATAAAGAAAGGAGACGACGTTTGTTTTTTAGTCGCAAAATATTTCTTTTAAATTTTTTGTTCCATAAAATTATTTTTCTTTAAAATGTAAAGGGTTTTCTTATTAAATATGACCAAAATTGATGATTTTTAAATAGCAATTGCACTAGCGTAGTAGTCTAGTGGTTAGTGTGTTGGCTTACTAAGACGATAGTGCCGGGTTCAAATCTCACATCTTAAAAAAAAAAATATGAAAAAATTATTTCTTTCGGCGACTACCTCTCAGCAGTCTTCTGGCAAAAGCTCTGGAAGTATTTGATTGCCCTGAAAAAGCTTCTCAGATCTGTCGTTCGGAGTCGACTTTAAACTGTAGGTCCCAGTACTTATGGGTAAAAAGTAACACACACAACATGGGTGCTGTGAGAAGCTAGGCCGCAACCCTGACACAAGGTTGTAATGGCCAATTATTATGGATGTATGTATGTATTGCACTAGCGCAAGTAATTAGAAAAACAAATTTTAAGCGTATTTGGATGACAGAGTAGTTTAAAAAAAGAAAAGCTGCTCAGTAACTTAAATTGAGTTTACCAAGTGAGTTTTAAATTGTTTACCTATGGAGGAAGATACATACGAGTATGAGGAACTTTTAACTTTAGTTTTTTGTTTTCCACTTTTCATTTCTATTTCCCTGTACGGAAACCAAAACAATCACAAAAATGTGAATTTAAAGCAGTTTAATTTGTGAACGGGTTGCTTAAAAGATTACAGGTTACCGACTATATCATGTCAAAAATAGAATACCCGTGAGCATAGTTATAGATATAAAGGTTATTATTTTCACAAAAGCTCGCTTGCAAGTAGTTTTTCATCTCATTTTCATTTTACAAGAGTTATTAGATTATTCATGCATACAAATTAATTAATGTAAAGGATGCAATAATTTACATTATTTTGGCATATTATTTTTTGGCACAAACAACTGTCTCAATTGCATTAACAGAACTTATACTCGGTTATTGATCTTGTTAAGAAACAGGGTTTGTTGTTGCTTTAATTTCCATTCTTATCACTAAAGGAGAATAGACAGCTTACAAATCAAACTTTTATTTTGTTGCTCATAATTCACTAGCTAACTACTACCCCCTACTTGAAGAAATTTGCCGCAAGTTGCATTTGTAGTGGTGGTGTATTAGATGGCCTAAAGTGTTTAATGTATTTTAAGTATTGTAGTTCACTTACTACTCCTCCTTTTGTTAGCTTTTTTCGTATTTATTTTTCTTTCAGTGTATACTTGTTGTATGGATTGGTTTTTTGTTTGTTTCATGAACCCCCTAGCCGAATTCTTTGTTAAAATAATGATCGTTCCTTACACATGGCCTATTTTCATTTTGTTGTTGTTGCTTCAAATAATGATAATAATGTTAAACTTAATAATATGATACTGAGGATGTTTGTATTTCTTCATTCTTTTTTTCTTACTTTTTCTCGTTCTCTCTCTGTTTTCTTAAGGTGCTTTTTTAGTTTTGTTTTAAGTGCACAACTGATTTAAAGCCTGTTTTTTTCTCATGTGCCAGTAAGTGTTGTTGTAGTTTTTTTGTTGTTGTTGTTTTATTTTAAGTTTTGGTGATTTGACCTAATTTTTAGAATACAAACAAGGAAGAGTTTGTTGCTTCTGCTTTTGTTTTTTTAGTGAATTTTTAAAGAGTGTGTCAAATACAAGCGCATTCATTTGCTCATATATACTTGCATACGTCTTACATGCATTCAAAGAGTTTTTCGTATATTTTATAACGGCAGTTGGAATAAAACTTTAAAATTGTGTTTTTTCTTTTCTTTTCTCACTTATGCATGTAAGTTCGTTAGTCGTTTAAAAGGAGTAATTCTTTTTCTAATACAAGTAGAGTTGTTTATTTTTTCAGTGCAGTAGTGGTAAAGTAAACAGTAGAAAGAAGAAAACTGGAGTGAGTGAAGTGGTGTAGTTTTTAAAGGACTTTTTTTGTTTTTAGGTAAGATTTGGTTTAATTCTTATTTTTGTGTGGACAATTTATTTTCATTTGTTGCATTTTACTGTATAAAATGCAAGCTGGCCAGCTTTTTCCTTGTACTCTTCTCTCTCTCTTTTGTTGTGTTTAAATTTTGGTATAGGTATGATTTTTTTATATAAATTGCGAATTTTTTTTTCGGTGTGCGTGTGTTTATTTAGTCTTCTATACAAAAATTATGTGAAGAAAAAAAAAAAACAGAATTTGAAAACAATGAATTGCAGATGTCAACAAAAATTTCCAAATGTCGTTCAACTTTAAAAAAACGAAAACAGCCTGAAAAAAGAACACGTTAGCTGACTACACAACGTGTAATGACTGTATTTCTTTCTTGTATTTATTTTTTGTTCTGTTTTGAATATCTGGATAATTTAATTTTTATTAAAAACGTTTTTGTTTTTCATTTTCCTTAATTTCGTATTTAATAAGCAAATTGTTATCAGGCAAAAATAAAAAAAAGAACGATTGCAGATATTTAAATGTATTTAATTAAACTTTTAAAGAAATATTAAGTGAGCATTTAACGAGGTACCTACGTATTAGACAATTTAACAATTAATAATGGCCCACCTTGTCAAAGATACATCGGTCAAATTAGTTGTTGTTTGTTTAGCCTGTTTTGAAAAAGCATAATGGGAGAATATACATATGTATGCATACATAGCAATTACCAACACGCACAAATAATGATATCCAATAGATATCCTACCCACACAGACACATCCTGGTTGACATTTGGGCGATGTATATAACATAATCATGTTATAGCACTCATAATGGCACAATAGGTCTCTCAAAAACATAAAACTTTCGATGATATCTCAAACACACTTTGTTTCCATTAAATCATAGATGCCCAGTTGTGGCTGATATCAGCAAAATAAACTCACACGTATACTTACGCTCTTTTGTTTGATCGTTTGCAATCATACAATATTTGTTTATATTATATGTTATTTACATATCAAATCGTATTTAAATGTCATGCATATGTACATATGTATGTACATACTCGTACATACATCTTCTTTGCATTATGTTGCATTTATAATGCGATTCGCTTGGTGCAAAAATCAGTCAAAATCACAAATGTTTTTTTCTTCATAGAACAAAAATAGCAGTAGAGAAAGACAGCGAATCACGAATCATGTCATACAACATATTAGTAAATAAATATGTCAACTTTCTTTTATTCTTAAGCTAAGCCAACATACATACATTCAAAGTTTATGGAAACATTAACTCAGTTTTGCACCATACTGTATATACACTTGTATTTTTGTAATTAAACATTTATTTCAGAATACATTTTATAGGGGACGTACGTTTTTGGTTGTACATACTGCATACACACATACATATGTAATGCATGCATTTGTTTGATGTAATGTGTAACCCGCAGTATAATTTTACAATCTTTTTAAAGTTTACACTTCTTTTGTTACTCTATAGTTGCATCCGTAATTACTGCTCTCATTACAAAGGCGTTAAGTTAACAATCATTATAACTTGCAATACATAACTACACAAATAAATTTGCTAAAGTATTGATGCCAATAATTTCATTTCAATGAATAATGTGCTTACGTTTTTTTTGTTGTTGTTGTTGTTGATATCTTTATTATTTTAAAATTAACAAAAGCATGAATAACATAAACAATATATTTATTTACTTTAGTTTTATAATTAAAAATAAAACTTTTAATTAAATTTTGTTTTGCTTTCCTATAACACAGTTGTTGTAGGTAAATAGTAAAAACAAAGCAAAAAAAAAATAAAAAATATTCACGAGTATCATTTACCTTAAACGAGATTACGAACATACACAAACTCATAATTATAACTACCCTGTAGGACTTTTAATAACTATAAATGACTGAAAGCAAACTTAAAACTTATTCAGATATACATGTGTATGTACATTACATGCACCAACCCTTACAAGGAAAATAAAAGTGTCCCTGTACCGCCTCTAATATAAAGTATTTTTGCAAGGAGGTTTCGAATAAATATTTTTTTTGTTGCCAAACGTGGGGCCGCCGTTTTGTCTTTTCGTTATATCTTAGGCATTTACAGTCCGATATTAAAGTATGATATGTCAATGTTTTTGGTCTTCCGAAGACAAACACTATGTTAATAAGTTGCTTTATCTCACCTCGGTTTAATACTTGTTAACTATAAGGTAAGGTAGCTTTAACGTAACACAAGTCTGGACAGGGTAATAACTTCTACTCTTAAACAAAAATAAACACCTAAAGCAAGAAAGAGAACAAAATACATACAGACAGCACCATAAAGAAATACTATTCATTGAATAGTTAAAATAACCATAACGTATAAGAGAAATGTATTCAGTGTTGCCCTTTTCGTTACATACCTATGCATGCATACAGTACAGTTTTTATAGGTATATTTCAAAGTCTAAGGAAATTACTTCCATTTTTTAAGGAATAACTCATTTTAATTATACTTTTAATAATTTTAAATCATGGTATTTTTTTTAAATATATAAAATTATAAAAATCACTGATTAGAGACACAAACAAGCACATTTTTTATTTAAAATTTTTGCAATTTTTCCTTTACCTGTTGCATTAGTAATATCACTTTGTTCAAATATAAATTTCATTATGGATTGATTAAATGAGTAAAGCTATTATCCCTATCCCCCTGTTAGCAGGTTTAATTGGTTGCGGAAGAAAAGTGCTGATCGAAACATTAAATTTTGTGTAGAAAAACCGGGTTGGTCGAAAATAATTATAGGTCATAGTCATTTATTCATATCTTTAACCAACACACATATTTAGTAAAACGTTTAAACCGCATTACCACAGTCTGTACTTTTTTATTACCGAAAAATTCAATAAAAAATTTAAAGAAAAATTAGTATCGTTATTGCTTTTAACTGCTTCTAGAAGAACAGTTTATATAGCTGAATAAATAAATTGTTACGTCATTATCATTAAGGGATGTTTGCTGATCATTACTATTATCTTTCATGAGCAGAAAAACAATTGATAAAAAAGTTAACCTTTTAGCTAGAACGGCCCGCTAATTGTAAAATACTGTTAATTTATCCAAGTGCTGACATTTTATGCGAGTTAATATTATCGAGATTCCAATGTAGCTGTTTGTTATTGTTTACAATTCATAAAACAGATTTTTTTATTGTGTTTTTTTATTTTATATTTAAAACAAAATTATTAATTATACACATAGTGTGATTACATGATATTCTGTTCACTTTTCCAGATATTTTCATGATATTTTTGGTTTTATCGTAAACAAATTTAAATAAAAAATTTCGTAGGCTTTAAGATTAAAACCTACCCTATGCTGGAATTTAATTTTTTCGTTTTAATTTATCATGAAAAATTCGAAATGGCGCAAAAAAGTTTACAAATATTTAAACAAATCGTATATAGGTGACAAAAAAAAAATTGTTTTTTTTTGCATATTATTTTTTAAAATCTAATAATACTGTTCTGTTTGAAAATTTCGTCATAGAAAACTTCAATTCAAGTGACATAAATTTCGTTAAACGATAACTGTTTCTTGTATCTCATTTATATTTATTTAGTGGTGTTTCAGCTTTAGTTCTGGATTGAACTAAAATTCTACAAAAGCGTATATAAAAATAAGAAAACTATTTGGGCGTGGCAAATCTTCAGACAATTTTTTTTAATTTTATTTTAATTTAATTTTTTAATTTTTTGGTATGAAGCCATACCACTGTGGAGAGTGGACACAGAGGCGTGTCCAATTCTGATGCAACTTTGCTCTAGAAGGTGTAGGTAGGTATCAAATCTAAAGACTTTTGGCATGGATAGAAAAAATAAATGTATGAAAACCAATTTGGACTGTATGGGTTGTCGGCGAAGGAAGTGACAAAATTTGGGTTAATTTTTTTTTCTACTCCGGGTTCAAACCCTAGCTTTTCTCTTACATCTTGAAAGAGAGAAATATGAAAAAATAGTTTTTTCGGCTACCACCTGTTAGCAGTCTTTTGTTAAATGCTCTGAGAGTAAATGAATGCCATGAACAAGTTTCTGTTTTTGTTGTTCGGAGCCGACGTTAAACAGTAGGTATCGGTACTCATGGATAAAAACTGATGAACGCAATATGGGTGCTGTGAGAAGTTAGGCCGTAATTTTGAAAAAGGGTTGTAATGGCTAATTATGGCTGTTTATTTGAATAGAAATAATTTGTATGCGAAAAAATCAGTTCAGATTGTATGGACGATAGGCGAAGGGCGTGACCAATTTGTTGAAGTTTCTTTTACCTGGATTTTGTAAAAGTTAAATATTTTCTAACAATGTTTTGGTTACATAGTGCCAATTTTTATTACTATAACCTGTAAAAATTTCTATAACTTATTTTTTACATTAAAATGGCTTTCAAATTTTTTACACATATTTTTATTGCATAATTTGCTACGAATACATTGAATCTTTGCTATTATTTTTTGTCACCAATATTTTTTTTTGTCGTCATTAGTGTCATTATTTTGAAAGAGGGGCGTCAAATTTCTTCTGTTGATTATTTTCATTTGGTTTAGTGAGTGAATATTTTTGTTTATTTTTTTATTTTTATTTTTATTATTTTTACTTTGAAACATCAATGTTACAGTTGTTTGTTTTGGCATTGATTTTAAAACCTGATAAAAGTTTTAAAACATGTTTTTCGTTTGTGTGTTTTAACTGAAAAGCGTAACAGTAGCTACATGTGTTTGTATGTAATCATAACGGTGTTGATAGCGTTTTTTTTTAATTCTTTGATAAGCACGTACATATGCTAGTTTCTGGTTAAATTTTAAAACGTTTTTCAAGCCATAAGAATTCAATTTTAATACGAATTGAATGCTCCATTTAAACAGATTTTTTAATGCTTTCCTATAACATGTTAGAGAAAAAAAAAGATATTTTATTTTATTACCTTTAAAATTTATTTGTTCAAATATTTCAATTAAAATATTGTTTATGACTAATAAAAATAATTTCCACCATCGAATATATTTTTGTACTTTTGTTTTATTTTTACGTTTTCTAAAGCATTAATGAAATTGAAATTTATTTTTGTTTATGAAAAAATAATTTTTTTCTGGTTTTCACTCCCTCATACACTACTCAGTGACTTTGAACCAATTTTTCATATTTTTTTTTTCTTAAAAATTTTCCTCTTTTTTTAATTTTCCCTCTTTTTTTCTGCTTGGTATCAATAATTATTTCTTGTGGCCACGTTTTTTTTCTTCTGTATGTTTTTAACATTTTACTCTCGTGTTTTATTAGTGTTTTTTTATATTTAAGTGTTGTGGTAAATGACAGGTTTTTCTTTTTATTTTAATTAAATAAAAAAGAAAATATTTTTTTTCACTACAACAGAAAACAAATCGCTGGGAAGGAGGTAAAGCAGTAAATAGGAAGGCAACACATTATATACTCGTATGTACATTAGGGGGGGTCGATTTGTATGGAAGGAAAAAAGTCAACAAAGCGTATAGCAAAAACGAAATCTAGGGAAAATTCTAAGAAAATTTCTCAAAGAAACCATGGGTCTAAAATAAATTCGTAGCTCCCAAAAATCGATTTGAAAATTTTATGTCACGTTTTACACAAAAAATCATTTAGTTTTTGAATATCTGAGAGATAAATTCTTATTTGTTTTATTTGTTTATTATTATATAAATTATGTATACAATGGTGGCATGTATTACTTATTATAGTGTTATTCAATTATAATATAATACGATTTATGTATTATAATCGATCGGTTGTCCGTTTGGTCATACTTTAAAAAATAATTGCAAAAAGTAGTGTTTTTACGACAATTTTACACGCTGTCTTACCCTTTGGAATTATAGGAAAACTCTAATTAATGGTTTTTAATAGAAAATTGTATGCCACCGTTTAGCTTGGAATCTAAGTTTTCTTTTTATTGCTCTTAGGCTCTGCAAGAACCACTGAGTGCGATTCTTTTACAATTCTCGGATGATATCTACCATTTGCTTCTTCCCTCGTCAGAGAGTTGTTGTTTCTGAAATCAAATGAGAATGCTACTAAATCATAATCATTGCGTTGCTTTCTATGAAAAGCATCCCTACACTTTTCTTTTTTTCACGTGAAAGCTTAGATTTGCCCATAATTATTGGTCCCCATTTTCTTCGTTAAAACCAATGTTTTTGAAAAGTGATGTGGCTAAAAGCTTATTCCCGATACCAAACCTATCGCACGCCATAGCAAAATGGGGTGTATCGTACCTTTTTGTATGAAATCTTTTTTACGACGAACTTAGCTGTCCAGCAGTTTGTATGGAAAACTCCAGTTCAGACTCAATATCCATATGTGATGGACCAGGATTAAAAGTTGGATCGCGACTAGCTGGTGGCAGTGATGATTATTGGTCAACAGTAATCGCATCAAATTCGGGAATGGTTAGCTTTCTTCTACTGTGCTGATCAATCATAAACTCTTGGAGGTCAATGGTTATCAAGCCACAGCAGCAAAACTATGTTTTTTGCGCACTGACATTTCCCAATATAAAAAACACGTCATCAATAGTGTGCAGAAATGTTAAAGACTTGCCGGAATTTGCTTGACATTTTATTTGATATTGATGTATAGTTAGTTATGTTATTAGTTTTTTCGAGACATTTTTTTCATGAATTAACGGAATAGCTTTAGCTTATTCCAAATTTCAAACAAAATTTTGCCACTTGTGGAGTATGAAAACAAATAGTCTAAAAACAAATAGTATTTCAATACGTCACGATTATTTGGTAGATTAAATCACTGGGCAAGCCAATGTTCAGACTGGGTAGAACACAAGACCCAGAGTTCATTGAATTTGTATCAATCTCTGAATTGGTGTAATCAACGCACATTACAGACGTTTCAATTATAATTTAATAATTAAAAACTATTTAAAAGTTGAAAAAAGTAATTTGGAATACACACTGGTTATTAAACGCAGACAGACTATCTGACATTTACGAATCACTCCCACACTTCTAGTGAAGGCGAATTGTGCCAAATGTGACAAAAGCACTGCATTGATAATGGCATGCTATTGTTTTTAAATTATTGTAAACAAAAATGCTAGTAGGTTTTAGAGAACAATTTAATATAACATCATAACTTGAAATCGATTTTTGGGAGCTACGAATTTCTTTTAGACCCATTGTTTCTTAGAATAATTTTCTTAGAATTTTCCGTAGATTTCGATTGTGCTATACGCTTTGTCCGAAAAAAAAAACGACCCCCCCTAATGTACATATGTATGCCTGAATGAAATACATGTATTTTCAAACCAATAATTCTAAATTTAAATCAAAAACACAAGAAAATAAAAAAGTTACAATGACAGGTCACTTAAATGCATTTAAATGCCTTTTTTCTATCTAAAAACTTCATGTCAAAAATAATGACAAGCTGTCAATAAAGCCTCTTTGCTTTGAACTTCTGTAAAAAAAAAATAAAATGTCAGGCAATAATTACAATCTATCACTTATTTACTTAAAGGTTTTTCAAAAATTATCTGCATTGAAATTTTTAACCTTAAACCTAAGATGCGTGTGTATTGAAGTGTCAAATACAATGACTAACTGTCACTATAATGTTTAGAACGCTTCTGTATTTTGAACTTGTTTTAAAAAGACCTGTAAAAAAGGGATTAAAATATAAATTAAATATACATTTATTTCTTTGTGAATAGTGCTTTTCTTCTTCTTATGTGATTTTTGACGTTTTCGATGCAACGTCTATGAATACAATGTTAGACTAGGAGTTCGCAAGCAAATAAACAAAAACTGTTTTCAGTACAGCAATACAACGATACAGAAGCTTGTGAATTCGGCAATTGTGTTATCGTTTTGTGTCATTCTTAAGAGAAATGCTTTTTGTCATACTGCTTGTAATTCTGTCACATGTTCTTAAAATATGAAATTTTGCCTTTAACAATTAACATTTTTTTTATTTATTGCATTTGTTATTTGAAGAATTTTTGTTTGCAGTGCAATAAAAGCTGTTTATTATTGTTTTTAATATTTTTGTCACAACTCATGACATTTTGCTTCGAAGATTTTTAAAAATTACATACATAACATAACTGGCCTTTACAACTCTGTGTCAGGATTACGGCCTAGCTTTTTAAAAATTAACTTTTTTTTAATATATTCTTCGAGTATGGTCACCTATTTTTTTGGGATTGAATTGAATCAACAGTTTTGTTTTTGGGGGATTTTTGCGGTTAATTCTCTTTTTCTATTGGTTTTTAATGTTTTGCTATTGAATTGGGAAACTGTGTTTCGGCGTTTTTGGCCTATTTCGTTATTAATCATTAGCTGACGTAGTTTCCTGAATTTGTTGTTGCTTTTAAGGTATTTCTGTTTTATAAATAAATTGAATATGTTTCATAAAAAAAAACAAAAAAATTATTGCTAAATAAAATATAAATATACGAGTAATAGATATAGTCATATGCTTTGTACGAAACTTCTGCTTTTTAAAGGCAAACAGAGCACCAACATTTTTATATGAAATCCCATACACTTCTACTACCAATTCTTTTTTCATATATTTTTTTTTGTTTGTTTAAAAGCATTTTACAATCTTATCTAATTCTAATGAAAGATGCCTTTTAACAATTCAATCAATTGCTCTTTAAGTATTTCGAATTTAATCAGCATTTGGTTTCAAAATGAAAAGCAAAACATTTGTTTTTCGTCAAATGGAGAGAGAGAAAGAAACAAAAAAAAAAAAACATTTCTAAAAAAAAATTTAATTTCAAAAATTTTTATTTTGTAATTTTGTAATTTTAGGCTAAACGTCCGTCTGTCTTACTATACCAGAAACAATATTCCTTACATACTGATGAGACCTTTAAATATTAAGAAAAAATTCTTTTTAAGCATCCCAGGCTGTCATTATTGCATTTGTACGTATTCTTCGTAGAAATAAAAAAAAAAAATACGTTTTGATGGATGTCTAACTTCAAGAGACGACCTATCTCTTTAGTTTTTGTATCAATTTAAAGGAATGCGGAAAGAATATAGTGTTTAAATTTAATTAAACTTTAATACTAACAGGGTATTAATTTAATTTTATATTAAATTATACATTTAAATACATATCGTCGTACGAGAGTTTATGTGCTCTCTCCACCATTTTATATATCTCGAGTTAATGATGCCACTTTAAATTTTTATACAAAAATTTTTAAAATCTGCAATCCGTTTTCGGCTATTTATCTCCGAAACTAGATGAGATATCCGAAAACAGATTGCAGACTTTTAAAATTTGGAGTCGAAAACCTAAAGTGACTCAAGATATATAAAATGATGGAGAGACGATATATTTATTATATCTGCATATAAATATAGTATTTATATATGTATATGTATATGTACATATGAGCCGTTTATTTTGAAACTGGTTTAAGTTTAAGTAATTAATGATAGCAATAATCACAATCCTATATAATCTTTTTTTTTATAAACAATTTATTTTTCAGTATGTAAAAAATTCTTTTTGAGTATTTTGTTCAATATTATTGTGAAACTAAGGTATTTTTTTCGCTAATCAACCCCATGTAATAATTATATTGGAATTATATAAACGTAGTGGAGTAACTTTAATTGAAAAGTTAACTTATAATTATATTAAGCGAAGAACACAAAGTGGATTTATTCCTTTTCACAAACAAAAAGTCATTTATTAAATTTGAAAGTGGTTTAAGTCCATTTAGGCTCTGAAAATCAGCTTATTTTTCTAGTAAAGTTTACAAAATGTATTACGTTATATATTCTAACATGTTTAACGTCACAAAGCCATAAAAACATATTAATACCAGTTAACAATATTTTTGAATCAATTCAAACTCAAACCCTTAAATACATCAACATATGAAAAAATGGACTTGAACCACTTACAAAATAAACGGCTCATATGTATGTATGTATCTATATTCATACGTAACATCTGTGACACAAAATTACCAGGGGCACATAACACTTGCTGACTTCACAAATGCAGTTTACAATGCAACACTGCAACGTTAAGTGTTTAAGAACACTAGACACTTGCGCAAGTTCATTAATGCATGGCAATACTTTTCCATGCCCAACATCTATTAAGTTTGTGCACTGTTTTCATTTACAACTAGTTACACCCGGTGTGCTTCGCTACCCCCTCGTTATAAAATAAAATTAAAAGTATTAATATATTTTGCAGACAGTTGTGGGAGAAAGAGAATGAAAAGCCGTTAATAAACGTAATAAAGAAATAGGTGCACAAGTGTGCATGGTCGAA
Organism: Metopia argyrocephala; assembly: GCA_963576795.1. Taxonomy (NCBI): domain Eukaryota; kingdom Metazoa; phylum Arthropoda; class Insecta; order Diptera; family Sarcophagidae; genus Metopia; species Metopia argyrocephala. The sequence continues at coordinate 165,914,747 of OY756208.1, read as the reverse complement.
AAATATTATCACGTAATAAGTATTCCTGAGTCAAAGCTGAACGCTGTATATCACAAACAAAGGGGCGTGCTCCGTCTACTTTCCTTTTGGTACGTATTTCTATTCATGCCAATACCATATATAGCAAATACTGCCGCCGTTGTTCAAAAATTGCCCAAGATATGACAATTTTACATGTTGGGTTGTATAGGCGGTGCCACGCCCCTTTGTCCAGTCAAAACTTTACATATGCTTTGGTCAATTGAAATACTTTTCATTAATCCTTTTTTTTTTATTCCTGGCTTTATTCTTAAAGACGTCGGTGTGGTCTAGTGGTTAGTGTGTTGGCTTACTAGACAAGAGGTCGTGGGTCATGGTTCAAACCCCAGCTCTGACATCTTAAAAATATATAAATATGATAAAAATATTTCTTTCGGCGTCTACTTCTTATATCCGTCTTCTGGCAAAAGCTCTGAGACTAACTAATTGCCATGAAAAAGCTTCTCAAATCTGTCGTTCAAAGTTGACTTTAAACTGTAGGTCCCGGTACTCATGGATATAAATTGACACACACAACATGGGTGCTGTCAGAAGCTAGGCCGTAACCCTAAAACAGGGTTGTAACGGCCTACTATGTACTACGTATGCTTACTATTAAATCCCACGACATCACGTGATGTTAGAAAGTTTATTTTAATGAATTTGTCTTCAAAATATTTTTGTAATTAATGAGAGCATGCAAAAGATTAAGATTTATAAATATAATTTGTGTGGCTTTGTTTTAAATTAAATTGATTTGTAAGTATACATACATACTTAATTACACATGTTTATTGATGTGTCATATGACCTGACAGCATGTAAGATTTTTATAATATTTATTATAATATTATAATTTTCTCTTATTATTTTACATACATTTTTATTATTCAGTCAGTTTTGATGACAAAAAAAATTATTTCAATTGAACATATTTTACTAAAAAACTTAATTTTTGTGCCATTTTTCTAAGCTGTTACTTGTGGTAATTTGATTTCGTATTCAATCTTAAACCGCTAATATGTCATTGACTACCTACCTTTCTGGGATAAGAACTTTAAATGTATTTTTGTCTTTTTGTTGTTGTTGTTTTATTTGAATTAAACAACATTGTATGTATGTAGCTACTCAAATAACAAGTTATAACGTTTGCAAAAACCAACTCAAGTCTCTGTTTATTAAGACATGATATACAAAAAAAGGCAAAATATTTATTGTGATAGAAATGATAGATAGCGGTAAAAGGGTTTGCTGGCAAGTGTAAAATAACACAGAAATTAACATAAAAACATGACCACTAATTGGATCACAAAAATAGCGATTTCAGCAAAAATAAATTACAAGTAAATTTCTAGACTTTCGATTTACCGTTCCGCTTCATCTTCTTCTACCCCCTTCGTTTTACTTTTTGTTTGTTTCTGTTTTGCCTACCATTTAAGACATGCATTTTCTTCATTATTTTATTTATATTTGAGTGTATGCATATATGCAAGTATGTGTGTGTGAAAATCTTTAAAGGGCAGCAACAAATGTTGCAATTTGTAATACGTAGAGCAGACAACGCATAGATTTTTTACACAATTTAAAATAAATAAAATAAAAAAGAAATTAAACAGAAATACAAATTTCAGCGAAAATAGAAATCGGTCTGCAATAGAATGTCTTTTGCTTTAAATGTGTGCCTCCTCTCTATTAAATTGACTGCCAGCAGGCCCTGATGGTTGGCTGGCTGGCTGGCTGGCTGGCTAGCAGTGTATGCTATGTTTTTAGTCTATTAATGCGTTCGATTACAATTTGTTTTTGTTTTTTTTTTTTTTGGCAACATTTTTAAAAAACATTGTGAATAATTTAAAATGTGTACGGCGCGATGTTATAGTACATGTTGTTGCATTAATAGACAAAATTTGCTGTTTTATACCAACAATGACAAAAACATACACTAACAACGACTATGATGACGGTGATTTGTGTTGTGTATGCCGTTTTTAATTTGACTTAAATACATCAAGTAAATGTTTGTAATTTTCTTTTTTCTCAATTTGTTTTTCCAATATTTTTAAACTAAATAAAAAAAAAAATAAAAAAACATGACACGAGAAAATATTTCTAAATTTTATATAAAAATACTTGTAGTGTTGTTTAAGGGAAAAAATAGTTTCTGCCTTATAAGATTTTAATACGTAAGTGACTATGATAGCTTAGTAACTTTTTAAACCATGGTGGTTCAATAAGACCAAGCCTCGTACAAAAATATATACATACGCGTATATTTATGTATATACATATAAAAAAGATTTTATTTTGCAATGTAGTCTTCTTCCATTACTTTACTCTTGCAAAAGAAAAGAAACAAAAGATATACTAGAGTTATCGAGCCCATCAAATCCAATTCCATAATTGAAGTCAAATTGTTATCCCAAACAATATATAGACATTCATGGTTTTGAAGTTATCAATTTTGCGTGTTTAGTTTTTCTCGTATGTGTCAGGCTTACGGCTTAGCTTCTCACAGCACTCATGTTGTGTGTGGGACAGTACAGTTTAAAGTCGACTCCGAACGACAGACTTGAGAAGTTTATTCATGGTAATCAGTTACTACCAGAGTTTTTGTCAGAAGGCTGCTGAAAGGTAGTCGCCGAAAGAAATAATTTTTTCATATTTTTTTTTTCAAGATGTCAGAGCTAAGATTTGAACCCGGCGCTATTATCTTAGTAAGCCAACATATCATATAGTATGTACATAAGTGTACAAATATGCCAAATATTTGTGTTAAACGATTGTAAAATACAATATGAGTGAAAGATTTAAGTTTTTGCTTTTAAAATTTTATATCTTTGAAATATGTTTCTTCCACTAAGAAGTTTGATTGCTGATGACAACGTGACATTTCATATATGATTTGTTTTCCTAGTTCAAAGACTCAAAAATATATTACTTTTCATATTTGCCTTTGTTTTTTGTACATTGTCAACATTTTCTTACTTTGCTTATCCTTCCACAATATGATTGTTCTTTAAAATTATATTTAAATCTAATCTATTACTGTTCTTTTATTTGTGATTTTGGCTACAAGTGCATATATATTGCAATTTATTTTATAATAGATGACAAACAATGACAAGCCGCTGAATTGTCAGTTATGATTGATGATAACCTAATGAGTTTTTTCTATTATTAAATTATATTCTTAATATTAAAATCTATTGTATTAAATGTATGTCTGCCGTTGTTTTTATTCTTTAGAGCGTGAAAAAAGTAGTTTTCATTATGTGAGGCAACACCAACCATAAAGAAATGCCTGCCATTCAAGTGACAAGTTATGCCATTAACAACTAAAGCAATTTTTCATATAAGGAAGGCAGGTGATATTTAGTTATACTTAAAATTTGGAGTCTATTTTTGTAGGGTTATAGAAACAATAAAATAATGAATTGTAAGATTTTTACATGTAACAGTGACATATAAATGTAATATATAGTCGAAATGAAAGATTGTTAAATGTTGGGATTTCACTATCGAAAGCCAAAAATTTTGAATCAGAAGTTTGTTGTCTTTAAGAATAAAAATTATAGAACTTAATGAGAATTATACAGTAAATCAAATCAATATTGTGTACAAAAAAACAAAAAAAAAATTTTAAGATTCAGTTCAGTTTGAGCGTAAAAGTTGTTAAATTGTAAAACTTACAGATGAGAACAACATGGAAAAAGCGTAGAAATATGTAATATATATGACATTTTTCTTAACTCTACAGAAAGGTATATTTTTAAAATAAAATTTGCAGGTTTTGTGAAGTGTTATTGTTATTAACTTGTCACTTTAGTGACAAACTAAACATTTTTATATTTGCCTTATTTGTAACAACTTGGTAATCGACAGATCGCAATACATTTTCTTTTGCATTAAAATACAGCGTTTTTAATCACAAATTTGTTTGAGCTTTTTTTGGCATCTAATATATATAAAAATTAATGTACATTTTGGTGTCACCACTAAGCGCGGAAACGGATGGATCGATTTCAGCCAAAATTCCAGGGGACGTTGTGGATAGTCTGTATATTGTTTATTTTTGTGCGAAATCTGCCCATTTATTCCGGAGATATGGCATACAAATTCAATGTAAAATTGTTTCATATTATGCTTAACTTATGTCTTGAGAGCTGTTAAATTTTCTACATTTGGTCTGAACGACTTCATGGGTAAGGAAAATTATAAATCAGAAAGTAGGCGTGGTACCTCCCATGCAAGTTTAGTAATAATTTCTTTATATCTTGAGAAGGGTTAAAGCTGAAGTTTCTGAGTTTCGTGTCGAAAAATGGAGGTTCGTCACTAAGTACACTGCTAATAACAGTGATTATGTATGTAGATATGTATGACATTTTGACGAAAATACTAATGATGATGTTAATATTATTTTTTTCCCTATATAAATTCCTTTTTATTTTAAATATTAATATTAGTGTGTTGGATTACTAAGACATGAGCCCTGGGTTTGACACCCAGCTCCGACATCTTAAAAAAAGGAAATGTCAAAAAGAATATTTCTTTCTTATTACTAAAGAAATAAGTTGGTGATTTTATTAATTTTATAAGTGTTACTTCAGTGGCAAAAAATTGTTATTTTTCTTTAATTCTTGTAAGTTTTTGACAGAAAATATTGAATTTTTGTTGGAAATGTTTTAAGAAATTACTTGAACCCTACACCAATATTACTTTTCACCTAATGAAAAGGACCATTTTAGTTGTTTTGTTAAATGCGTCTAAAAATGTTTTTTTTTTTGTTTTGTTTTTTTATTTTTTGAAAATATTTATACATTAAAATCGTAATCCTAATCGAATAGAAGAAAATATACGAATAGAAAAAGCACAACGAAATTTCATTACAGGCAGAAATATTTCTTAAATTTTCTTGTAAGAGTTAAAAGCGCTCAAACTGACAACAGAATGTGCATTTAAGAAGAGCAATGAAAGAAGGACAAAACAAATAGTTGTACACGGTTGGCATTAAATGCAATTCATCTTCTTTTCAGTGCGGTTCAACATGAGTGATATGAAAGCATTTTATTTTCTCTGTTTTTTGTTTGCTCGTCAAATAGTTTTTGAACGTCTGCAACCAATACTTGATGCTGTTGAATAGTTTCCTTTTGACATGATTTTAAATTAAAAAACGTATTTTACTTATATAGCTTTTAAAGCAAAAATATTACAAATTGAAGTATGGAGTTTTTTTTTCTGTACAAAATTTAAATATTAAAATTTTAGAGCAACATTTTGAAAAACGTTCTTCTTTGCTTTCTATTGTAAACTGGTTTTAAGCTTTAAGGACTCTTTGAAATATATTTTTAAGGCCTACCCTACCAAACCAATTATCAGTTTAATTGCATTGTGAAAATGTTCTTGTTTTTTTTTTGTTTTTTCTTTAACTATTGTTGTTGTTGTTTTTGTTCTGAATTTTCAATTTAAATTACATTTTCCAACGACAACATGATGATGTCTGTCAGTGAGTGAAAAAATCATTTTTAGATAAAAGAAACGAAAAAAAAAACTGAAAAAATTTAAAAATAAATTACAATAGAAACGGCGGCAGCAGCTACAGCGCATACAAAAGTAAAGCAAGTGAATGATGTTGGAGGATCAAAAGAGAACCATTAAATCACGAGCCAGGAAAAAATAAAAAAAGAAGGAAAAACTCATCCATTTTAATTTATTTCTCTATTTTTTTTCTCAATGGCTTTTATTTTGGTCAAGAGTTTTATTGTGCCTAACCGTTCGTTCGTCTTGTGGCCAAAATCACAATAACAATGAAAATAAAGAAAATAAAAGTTTTCTTTTTCTGTTTTTTTTTTCAACGAAATTCTTCTACAACAGCTTAAGATACTTGATAAATTAAATATTCAAGAAAGAAATGTATTTTGTTTGTTGTCAGCTTGTAGAATTAAAAACTATTTACAGAAATAAATAAAAATAAAATGAAATTTATTTGTAAGCTTTAAAAATTTTGCAAAAAAAAAAATCTTAAATTAAAGAGAGACTTAAATTTGTACTGAGAACTACACTGTGCTTAAAGATACTGCACTGAAGGAAAGTACAGACATACATACATAATTGGGCATTACAGCACTTAGAGTTACGGTAGAGCTTCTCACAGCACCCATATTGTGTGTGTCAATTTTTATCTATGATGGTTACCGGTGCTTACAGTTTAACATCGAATCCGAACAACAGCCTTCAAAAGCTTGTTTATGGCAATCAGTTACTCTCAAAGCTTTTGCCTGAAAAATGAAAATGTTCAGCTAACATGGATTAATTAGTCTTCACGAAATATAGGTTTTATTTTATTTCAAAATAAAAGGTCAACAAAACTAAATATGTGTAATTAAAAATGTGATCACTTTCCCTTGTAATTATTGCTATTTCAATATTTCTTTTTCGCACAGAGCAATCGATTTCAAACCAATTACTTTTTTACATTTCGTTTTTCTCACTACATTTTACCGAAAATACTAGAACAACAACAAGAAGAACACGTGTATTCTTTTATTTATTATTATTTATAATTTTTGTGCAGTTGTTTTTGTGCTATTCTTTAGATGTAAATAAACAAATCGAGCAATTTTATTACAAAAAAAAAAAAAAAAAACAATAAAAACAGCTCAACACAAATTTCTTGCATTAAAAATTAAAATGAACTTCTACATTATGTAGTACTTGTGTACCCTCCACCAATGGCCAATATTTTATTCTTAAGTGGGGCCCTGTCGCAGTATTTAATTTTTAAACGATTTTTTATTAATATTTTGATTTTAAATTTTATTTCATTAACAATTTCTTGTCTTCTCTTTTTTTTATTTTTTTTTGTTGGAAAGAAAATTTATTTTTAAATTGCTTTTGACTGTGATTAATTGTTAAAAGAGGGAAGTATAGCTACCACCCATTTCTCTTTTCTGCATAAAACACATGTTTTATGTGTAGTTTAAAGGCAGCGATAATTTCTGGTGGGTGTCTTTTTTTCCTCGTCTTTGTCACAGACATTTAACAACTTCAAGCAGTAACACTCCATGCATTTGTGCTTTTGTTTTTCAGTCTGTTTGTCATACTGTCATTATGTTTTCCGCCACATCGTAATGAGTTTTTATCAGTTTTTTTTTTTTGCTATATATTTTTCAAAGCGTAATAGAGTATGCCTTCCTGCACACTGGGTTGAATTGATATAAAAATCACAAACAAGTTATGTTTTTTAAGTAAAATAACGGATATAAATTAAAGTGGAAAACTGTGAGTGGTATATACCGGTTTATCTAAAAATTTAAAAAGAGAAGTTTTATAATTATTCTTTGATTGATTTCATACAGCGTTATTGTAATTTCTTGTTTATTCCTTAAAATCAACAAACTATTAGAGGCCTCTACTTATAATTTGGCTTCGATATGTAAACTGATTTACCAGATTTTATAACCGTTGCAAGTGGCTCAAGTTTATATTGAAATGTAGGCTAAATCTGGCAGTAGTTTCTACAGGTAACCCTCCCACAAGGCGGTAGATAGGTTCATAAAAAATACCACGTTATTCCATATACAACATCCACCGATAAATGGAGCAATTGCTGCTGATCATTCAAGGGTAAAGGTATAACAGTGGCCTTAGAGTGATCAATATTCCAATATAATGCACTGCATGAGTAGGGGTTTACTCCTGAGTATTGTAAAAAAAAAACAAAATTCCAAATCGCAAAATAATTCCTATATTACGAGTATACATATACACTTTACAATATTTATTTATTAAAAGATAACATACGAGTATAATTCGCTTATATGTACACCCATCCCCCGATTTGCACGGAAGATCGGTTCCTGCAAAAATCGAAATCAAATTTTTTGTATGAAAAATCGTGTAAAACGAAAAAAGTCTAAAATAAGTAAATTAAAATTAGTTTTTTAATTAAATTAATTTTTCTTTTATTTATAAATTTTTTCATTTATTTTTCTTTCATTTACGTTAAATAAAAATAAAATATACACCTAATAAAGAAACAAAATATCCATTTAGTTTTGTAATAACAAATATGTACATGTAAAAAAGAATTACATATTTTTAAAAAATTTAGAAAATTACAAAAAATATATCAAAGATTTGAGCAAATTTAATGACTATCGATGACTCTTGACCTTTTTTCTTGATTGGTGACATGTCACTTTCATCACTTGATATTATTTGAGGCGATTTTCTAGCTGATGGATTGGTACCAGTTTTAGATGGGAAAGATTTGGTAAGAAAATCCGTAATTAAAATTTGTTTGCCTTTGGTTAAATCCTTATAGATATCTTCATATTAAGCTAAAGATTTATTGACATCTCGCTGGAACCGGAGAGCCCTTTCAACATTAGGGTCATGGTGTTAAAATATAACTTTTTATGGATTGTACTCAGGCTGTCGTTTTACAAACTTGGGATGTAGTGTTTGAAATAAAAAAAGGTGTAGCAAAATAACACAAATTTTTGTTTTTAAAAGTTTTTTGTAAAATTCGTTCAGTGTAAAAATCGTGAAAAAGCGAAAAATAACGTTTTAATCGGGGGAGAGATCTTGAAAAAAATCGTGTAAAAAAAAGTAACGTGTAAATCGGGGGATAGGTGTACTTTAATTATATCAACAAAATAAAAATGCAATTTCAAATCTACGTAAAATATTTTAATTCAAAGATTTTATAAATCAAAATAAAAATAAAACCACAAATTTCTGCTAACCTAACATTTTGTGTGCAGTCGTTCTATTTCAAAATCAGAACTGAATCAACTATTAGATTCGAACACCGGCTTTCGACGATTACTGGCTTTAAAAAAATCTTTTATTGAAGTCGTTATATGAAGTCTTGTTTCGTTAATCTTTATAAATTTCTTGATAGTGCGATAAGTTATTTTAATAATTTCTTGCTTGTAGCGAAATCGCGTTATAAAAGTACCGCATTTTTGGATCTTTTGCCAGATTTATTTCTAATAAAACCCATCTTACTTCTTCTTGCTGAAGACACTTATGACTAAATTGTAAAATATTGTTTTTGTGTCTGATTTTTTTTCTCTTTAAACCACTGTGCCTATCTATGATCTATTAGTTGCTTATATGTTCCTGGTTCATAACGTAAATTATGATTCCCCTGCGGCTTTATCTTCCTCGTTATTGAGCCTTTAATTTATATTTTTCTCTTAAATTTTTCCCTCTCTCTCTTGCTCTCCTTTTTTGCCCCTTCGCTCTCCCTAGTTTTCTCTTTTACCAAATGCTATAAATTATGAATTTTTAAATAATTTTTCCGATTTAAATTTGCATGTGTGTGGCTTTTCCTACACTGATCACTTATGACAGTGGTAAGCGTTTTAGCTGTTCATCCATAATTTATGGCAAAAACGTTTTTCTATGAACAAATTTTTCTTGAGTGCAAATCAAGGCAGTGTATTTGGGGTAGATAGTTGAAGCGAGACGAGAGGAAAAGTATTTGAAAAATTTTGATTGGCGTAAATTTAGAAATTTTTTATTTTTTCAGATTGTGTATGTACGAGTATTTTAAGTTTAATTTTATTCTTAATCTTCTTCTATAATGTCTGTCCGTCCGTCTGTCTAACTGGCTAGCCTTTAGTATGATAATCTGTGTGTTTAAATTCATGAAATTAATGCGGTATCAAGTGGATTTTTATTTCTATTTTATAAAGAATTTCAATAATTTATTAAAAAAAAAATTCACTAAATTTCTTATTTTTATCGAGTGTCTGTGTCCGTGTATTTATTTTGGTTGCTGTTTTAATTTTTATTTTGAATTTAATTTGTAAACAGTCGTAACAGAAACGTTTAAAATATGCTCGTATATGTACGAGTATGTGTGTACATACCTCTAAACTATACAGTTTTTTAGAATATAAAACATATTGCAAGGGAGAACCATAAAAAAAAAATTAAAAATAATTAATTAATTGAACATGAAAGTTTTATTTTTGATTCATTTGCCTGAGAAAACAAAAGAAAAAAGAAATATTTTTAAATTCTTCTTTGGCAAAGAAAATTTCTTAATTAAAATATAGAAGAAGAAACAGCCAGAGCGCTCTTAAAAACGGCTGGCAAATATTTGTATTACAACTTTTATTATTTTGTGTTTAATTGCAATTTTTGAGTCAATTTGAAAAAAAAACACAATTTCGCTACTGCTGAAAACTAAAAGTTTCGAATTTCATCTTGCAGTTGGCACGGCAGCATCTTCAAAAATTTTGTATCCATGATCTTGAGTTGATATTTAATTATTCAAAATGTGTATTTAATCAATGGTGTAGCGTTACTATCGAGACCTCGTTTTTTGACGGGAAATTTAGCATAATTTCACATGTAATATTCACTATATAAAATAAAACTAATGACCAATTAGCCATTTATCAACAATTTTGTTTTTTAGGGGTACAGTATTCCACGGATAATTGCCTCGACAAAAATGTCAAGATTTTTGGATTATTATGCGTATTATTATTTATACTTATATTTATACATGAACTTGGTAGACTTAAATTGCAAGGTTGTATCAAAAAAATAGTTTGAGAGTAAATTTAACGGACATTTTATGCCTATATAAACATACGAGTAATTGAGTTAAGCTGCAGTTTTTAGAAAATAATTATTTTGGGTAATTAAACGAGGGAATTTCAAGTGAAACTTCTCTTTGGGAAAAATATATTTTAAGTAATTAAGCGACTAACGCAATTATGCGAAAGTTAATTAACCGTGGAATCTTATTAGAAAATGATAAGAAAAAATATGGCGATTCGTAAATTGAGGTAAATAAGCGTGAAATGCAATTAAGCGAGCGGCAATTATCCGTGGAATACTGTATAGACCATTGAAAGGGAATAAAAGAAAGATGATTATGGGGACTAAGAAACTGAGGTAAATAAGCCTGAAAGGCAATTAAGCGTGGGGCAATTATCCATGTGTGTGAAGATAAATACGTATTTAACTAGCACAGACAAAAACCTTTTATTTTAGCAGAGCTAAATATGCCAAAAGCACTGTTGATTCTAAACTTTTTCACTCTTTTGTAATTGTTATTGTGAAAAACTAGGACTTCTACAGATATAGGGCTATATGTGCGTGGTAGTCCTAAGGGTCCTCTATCCACCTGGAATAGTGGCATATCTGAAATAATTTTGGGAGTTGATATATTTGGTTTCAAAAATGATCTATTTTCAAAAATGTCAAAATTTCTGGAGAAGATTCGGGGTCATTATGGAAAATCTAGGACTTCTTTATATATAGGGCTATATGTGCGTGGTAGTCCCAAGTGTCCTCTATCCATCTGGAATAGTGGCGTATCTGAAATAATTTTGAGAGGTGATATATTTGGGTTCAAAAATGATCTATTTTCAAAAATGTCAAAATTTCTGGAGAAGATTTAGGGTCATGATGGAAAATCTAGGACTTCTACAGATATAGTGCTATATGTGCGTGGTAGTCGCAAGGGTCCTCTATCCATCTGGAATAGTGGCATATCTGAAATAATTTTGGGAGTTGATATATTGGGGTTCAAAAAATGATTTATTTTGAAAAATGTGAAAATTTCTGGAGAAGATTCGAGGTCATTATGGAAAATCTAGGACTTCTACAGATATAGGGCTATATCTGCGTGGTAGTCCCAAGGGTCCTCTATCCATCTGGAATAGTGGCATATTTGAAATAATTTTGGGAGTTGATATATTTCGATTCAAAAAATGATCTATTTTGAAAAATGTCAAAATTTCTGGAGAAGATTCGGGGTCATTATGGAAAATCTAGGACTTCTACAGATATAGGGCTATACGTGCGTGATAGTCCTAAGGGTCCTCTATCCACCTGGAATAGTGGCATATCTGAAAAAATTTTGGGAGTTGATATATTGGCGTTCAAAAGATGATCTATTTTGAAAAATGTGAAAATTTCTGGAGAAGATTCGGGGTCATTATGGAAAATCTAGGACTTCTACAGATATAGGGCTATATCTGCGTGGTAGTCCCAAGGGTCCTCTATCCATCTGGAATAGTGGCATATTTGAAATAATTTTGGGAGTTGATATATTGGGGTTCAAAAAATGATCTATTTTGAAAAATGTCAAAATTTCTGGAGAAGATTCGGGGTCATTATGGAAAATCTAGGACTTCTACAGATATAGGGCTATACGTGCGTGGTAGTCCTAAGGGTCCTCTATCCACCTGGAATAGTGGTATATCTGAAATAAATTTGGGGATATATTTCGGTTCAAAAATGATCTATTTTGAAAAATATCTAAATTTCTGGAGAAGATTCGGGGTCATTATGGAAAATCTAGGACTTCTACAGATATAGGTCTATATGTGCGTGGTAGTCCTAAGGGTCCTCTATCCACCTGGAATAGTGGCATATCTGAAATAAATTTGGGAGTTGATATATTGGGGTTCAAAAATTGATCTATTTTGAAAAATGTCAAAATTTCTGCAGAAGATTCGGGGTCATTATGGAAAATCTAGGACTTCTACATATATAGGGCTATATGTGCGTGGTAGTCCCAAGGGTCCCCTATCCATCTGGAATAGTTGCATATCTGAAATAATTTTGGGAGTTGATATATTGAGGTTCAAAAAATGATTTATTTTGAAAAATGTGAAAATTTCAGGAGAAGATTCGGGGTCATTATGGAAAATCTAGGACTTCTTCAGATATAGGGCTATATCTGCGTCATAGTCCCAAGGGTCCTCTATCCATCTGGAATAGTGGCATATTTGAAATAATTTTGGGAGTTGATATATTTCGGTTCAAAAAATGATCTATTTTGAAAAATGTCAAAATTTCTGCAGAAGATTCGGGGTCATTATGGAAAATCTAGGACTTCTACAGATATAGGGCTATACGTGCGTGGTAGTCCTAAGGGTCCTCTATCCACCTGGAATAGTGGCATATCTGAAATAATTTTGGGAGTTGATATATTGGGGTTCAAAAAATCATCTATTTTGAAAAATGTGAAAATTTCTGGAGAAGATTCGGGGTCATTATGGAAAATCTAGGACTTCTTTATATATAGGGCTATATGTGCGTGGTAGTCCTAGGGGTCCTCTATCCACCTGGAATAGTGGCATATCTGAAATAATTTTGGGAGTTGATATTTTTCGGTTCAAAAATGATCTATTTTCAAAAATGTCAAAATTTCTGCAGAAGATTCGGGGTCATTATGGAAAATCTAGGACTTCTACAGATATAGGGCTGTACGTGCGTGGTAGTCCTAGGGGTCCTCTATCCACCTGGAATAGTGGCATATCTGAAATAATTTTGGGAGTTGATATATTTCGGTTCAAAAATGATCTATTTTCAAAAATGTCAAAATTTCTGGAGAAGATTCGGTGTCATTATGGAAAATCTAGGACTTCTTTATATATAGGGCTATATGTGCGTGGTAGTCCCAAGGGTCCCCTATCCATCTGGAATAGTTGCATATCTGAAATAATTTTGGGAGTTGATATATTGGGGTTCAAAAAATGATTTATTTTGAAAAATGTGAAAATTTCTGGAGAAGATTCGGGGTCATTATGGAAAATCTAGGACTTCTACAGATATAGGGCTATATCTGCGTGGTAGTCCCAAGGGTCCTCTATCCATCTGGAATAGTGGCATATTTGAAATAATTTTGGGAGTTGATATATTTCGGTTCAAAAAATGATCTATTTTGAAAAATGTCAAAATTTCTGCAGAAGATTCGGGGTCATTATGGAAAATCTAGGACTTCTACAGAAATAGGGCTATATCTGCGTGGTAGTCCCAAGGGTCCTCTATCCATCTGGAATAGTGGCATATTTGAAATAATTTTGGGAGTTGATATATTTCGGTTCAAAAATGATCTATTTTCAACAATGTCAAAATTTCTGGAGAAGATTCGGGGTCATTATGGAAAATCTAGGACTTCTTTATATATAGGGCTATATGTGCGTGGTAGTCCCAAGGGTCCCCTATCCATCTGGAATAGTTGCATATCTGAAATAATTTTGGGAGTTGATATATTGGGGTTCAAAAAATGATCTATTTTGAAAAATGTCAAAATTTCTGGAGAAGATTCGGTCATTATGGAAAATCTAGGACTTCTACAGATATAAGGCTATATGTGCGTGGTAGTCCTAAGGGTCCTCTATCCATCTGGAATAGTGGCATATCTGAAATAATTTTGGGAGTTGATATATTGGGGTTCAAAAAATGATCTATTTTGAAAAATGTCAAAATTTCTGGAGAAGATTCGGTCATTATGGAAAATCTAGGACTTCTACATATATAGGGCTATATGTGCCTGGTAGTCCTAAGGTCCTCTATCCACCTGGAATAGTGGCATATCTGAAATAATTTTGGGAGTCGATATATTTCGGTTAAAAAAATGATCTATTTTGAAAAATGAAAGACTGGGAATTAAAAATAGGGGAATCGCAGTTTTATTACTGGTTCATGTTTGTTTACATGTAGTTGTGCCTTGTTATTTAATTTTAAAAATGTTAAAAGGCAATTTTCAGTATTGCTAGAGTAAAAGTATTTTTACTACCAAAAACACTGTTTATGTTATCCATCGAAAAGTGATGAAAAGAATTAAACTGGCGAAATAATTTTAGTTGTTGGAACATAGTGTTTTGTACCACCAAATACTTATTTACTTAATGATTAAACAGAATACAACCGACCGCAACTTCAGGCAAAACGACTCTCAGAGAAATCATGCCCACAATTAAAATGTTTTTCGATTTTCTCTTGTTCATATCGTTGGTCTCAGGTAGAAAGGCCCTAACTCAAATAATTTAAAATTTACAGGAGGCGGTAAAAATACAACAGATACTGTAATTATTAATATATAACTTTTTATTAAATGCTGTACAATTGCTTGTAATAACGTTATTTTTAATAATATTGTAAACATTCTTTGTGAGGAGCGGAATATTTCTAAAATGCATTGGATTTACTGAAAAAAAGTAAGTTTTGAAAAAATGCGAGTTAGGGCCTTTCTACCTGAGACCAACGATATTTTTCTTTTCACCAACAACAAAAAACAAAAGGGTTTGTTTACAAAATGTATGAAATTTAATAAAAGTGTGGTAATATTGTTGAGAGAATTTGTTTCTAAATATGAGAGCATAAGAAAAAACGCTGTCAAAATAAAATAGATTCTATTTCACAACTACATTCTCCAGCGTTTTTATATGTCAATTTGTATGGAAAAAAAACGTCATGCCCCAGTTCTGTTTAATCATTTATTCTCATGTCAAATTAATGGTTTACGTATTTAACAATTTTTAATTTGTGCGTTAAATAAATTTTTAAATCGCCGCATTTGACAACAAACTACAACACATGGCAACTCTTTGTGTTTTTATCTTATTGAAAATTACTAGAACTTAGTGATAAAAAGCTTAATTAAGGTAACATTTTATTAGACATAACAATTTACAGATATGCCAAAATTATTTCATATACGCCACTATTCCAGATGGATAGAGGACCCTTAGGACTACCACGCACATATAGCCCTATATCTGTAGAAGTCCTAGATTTTCAATAATGACCCCGAATCTTCTCCAGAAATTTTCACATTTTTCAAAATAAATCATTTTTTGAACCCCAATATATCAACTCCCAAAATTATTTCAGATATGCAACTATTCCAGATGGATAGGGGACCCTTGGGACTACCACGCACATATAGCCCTATATATGTAGAAGTCCTAGATTTTCCATAATGACCCCGAATCTTCTGCAGAAATTTTGACATTTTTCAAAATAGATCATTTTTTGAACCGAAATATATCAACTCTCAAAATTATTTCAAATATGCCACTATTCCAGATGGATAGAGGACCCTTGGTACTAC
Source organism: Metopia argyrocephala (assembly GCA_963576795.1). NCBI lineage: Eukaryota > Metazoa > Arthropoda > Insecta > Diptera > Sarcophagidae > Metopia > Metopia argyrocephala. Next base: position 165,898,855 of record OY756208.1, on the reverse strand, counting down.
CACGCAGATATAGCCCTATATCTGTAGAAGTCCTAGATTTTCCATAATGACCCCGAATCTTCTCCAGAAATTTTGACATTTTTCAAAATAGATCATTCCCAAAATTATTTCAGATATGCCACTATTCCAGGTGGATAGAGGACCCCTAGGACTACCACGCACATATAGCCCTATATATAAAGAAGTCCTAGATTTTCCATAATGACCCCGAATCTTCTCCAGAAATTTTCACATTTTTCAAAATAGATGATTTTTTGAACCCCAATATATCAACTCCCAAAATTATTTCAGATATGCCACTATTCCAGGTGGATAGAGGACCCTTAGGACTACCACGCACGTATAGCCCTATATCTGTAGAAGTCCTAGATTTTCCATAATGACCCCGAATCTTCTGCAGAAATTTTGACATTTTTCAAAATAGATCATTTTTTGAACCGAAATATATCAACTCCCAAAATTATTTCAAATATGCCACTATTCCAGATGGATAGAGGACCCTTGGGACTATGACGCAGATATAGCTCTATATCTGAAGAAGTCCTAGATTTTCCATAATGACCCCGAATCTTCTCCTGAAATTTTCACATTTTTCAAAATAAATCATTTTTTGAACCTCAATATATCAACTCCCAAAATTATTTCAGATATGCAACTATTCCAGATGGATAGGGGACCCTTGGGACTACCACGCACATATAGCCCTATATATGTAGAAGACCTAGATTTTCCATAATGACCCCGAATCTTCTGCAGAAATTTTGACATTTTTCAAAATAGATCAATTTTTAAACCCCAATATATCAACTCCCAAATTTATTTCAGATATGCCACTATTCCAGGTGGATAGAGGACCCTTAGGACTACCACGCACGTATAGCCCTATATCTGTAGAAGTCCTAGATTTTCCATAATGACCCCGAATCTTCTGCAGAAATTTTGATATTTTTCAAAATAGATCATTTTTTGAACCGAAATATATCCCCAAATTTATTTCAGATATACCACTATTCCAGGTGGATAGAGGACCCTTAGGACTACCACGCACGTATATCCCTATATCTGTAGAAGTCCTAGATTTTCCATAATGACCCCGAATCTTCTCCAGAAATTTTGACATTTTTCAAAATAGATCATTTTTTGAACCCCAATATATCAACTCCCAAAATTATTTCAAATATGCCACTATTCCAGATGGATAGAGGACCCTTGGGACTACCACGCACATATAGCCCTATATCTGTAGAAGTCCTACATTTTCCATTATGACCCCGAATCTTCTCCAGAAATTTTGACATTTTTCAAAATAGATCATTTTTTGAACCGAAATATATCAACTCCCAAAATTATTTCAGATACGCCACTATTCCAGATGGATAGAGGACACTTGGGACTACCACGCACGTATAGCACTATATCTGTAGAAGTCTTAGATTTTCCATAATGACCCTGAATCTTCTCCAGAAATTTTGACATTTTTGAAAATAGATCATTTTTGAACCCAAATATATCACCTCCCAAAATTATTTCAGATACGCCACTATTCCAGATGGATAGAGGACACTTGGGACTACCACGCACATATAGCCCTATATCTGTAGAAGTCCTAGATTTTCCATAATGACCCCGAATCTTCTCCAGAAATTTTCACATTTTTCAAAATAGATCATTTTTTGAACCGAAATATATCAACTCCCAAAATTATTTCAGATATGCCACTATTCCAGGTTGATAGAGGATCCTTAGGACTACCACGCACATATAGCCCCATATCTGTAGAAGTCATAGATTTTCCATAATAACAATTATAAAAGAGTGGAAAAGTTCACAATCAACAGTGCTTTTGGCATATTTAGCTCTGCTAAAATAAAAGGTTTTTGTCTGCGCTAGTTAAATACGTATTTATCTTCACACACATCAATTATCCGTGGAATACTCTATAGAACTTTGAAAGGGAACAACAACAAAAAAAACAGATTTTTTTTAATATTGTTTGCCTAGTAGCCAATTGTGTCGGACTTATTGGCGTAGACTAGCAACTTCAGTTAATGAACGCAAGAGTCTGTAATCATGGCTTTTTAGCAGACACTAGCTCATCAGTTACGTTTTTAAAGAAATGCGGACCAATGATTCTACCAGCTCATAAAGCTCACCAATGTTTTGTTTTCGTATGTCTTGTTTGCATTGTATTTGTATGGCGAACAGCAGCAATATTTTCTGCAGTACGAGCTGTATGAGCATGCACTGGTGTTTTCATGTCGCCTATAGACCCGGTTTGCTAAAATTTTTGGCACGATTTTTCCGACTGTATGCATATTTGGATGAATAAATTGACCGAAAAATTGACCGAAGTGCACGATATGCCTTTTGATTTGAACGCTCATTTTCATAATAAATAAGCCTGACGACAAATTACGGCATTCATATGAAGACGAGTACAGACTCTGTTTTGAGGAGAAAGAGACGGCAGAGCACATTCTGTGCAACTGCGAGGTACTGAGTAGAACTAGATCACAGATCATCGGATCAGATCTAGTTCAATCAGAATTTTACTTGAATTCGTTCGTAGGGCGGGAAAGTCGTTGTTGGAGCACGGCTTTAAGCCTGCTCATTTATATTATGAGTAACGATTAGGCTGGATGGTATCGGTGGCCGAAATTGTTGACCGGGTATCCTCGCCGATCGGCTAGGACCTGACATTGAGCAGGGGTAATCATCAGGGTCATCTTCCGTGAACGGAGTAGGGCACAAAAGATCCTTTGGGTCGCAGTGTCTTCCTTTGGGCATGGTTACTCCTTGATAGTAGTAATAATAATAATATTAATAATAATTATGCACCTTGTTGTTGATAAGACAAGTTGCTGTTAATTTAACCACTCAAAGGCCACTTTTATACCTTCACTCTTGAATAGTCAACAGCAATTGCCCCATCTGTCGGTTGATGTTGAATATGAGTGGTGAGCGCCTATACTAAGTAGGTTAGCTGTTATCTGCCCAGAAGGTGGCGCTGTACTTCTATCATTTGTTCTGTTGGTGGAATAGACTGGAATGTCAGGGAGTGGTTTCTTAAAGATGGACTTTTTGGACTTGCTTATTGAATTATTCCTCATATTTTGTCCGTAAATATCACATCTATCGCGTCTATCTTCTGTTTATACATTGTTTTGTTAACTTGTGCTATTTTCCCCAACTTGTCTGTTATGTTTTTTAATTTTATTTGAAAACTTGTTTAAATTAAACGAAGTAGTATTACATATTTTTATTTGTTTTTTTTTTCTTCATCACAACAACTAAATACAATGAAAAATATTTTGAAAGATTCCCTTTTTTACGCTTTCAATATTGTGTGGTATTTAAAAAAAATAAACGATGCACTTGTTACAATGCAACAGAAAACCAATTTTGTAAAAGATGCTGTTTTTTTATTCGGCAATTGTTTACAAAGTGGCTGTAATATTTTGCAAAAACCCTATAGAGACCAGACATAATTGTGTCTGCCATACCATATAAAAGCTGTTGATACAATTTTTATATGTACTACCTCTTCAAATTATTTAAATCTCTCTACTAGTAATCTTTAGATTATATATTCTTTTTTACTTTTAAGTTATTTAATAAAATCTCATAAATTATATTCTATAGTTTCGTTTAATAAATCAAATTTCTGTTGAAAAGTAAATGAATTTGTTGCCTTTTTTCTGCTTTCTATTCATAGTGCTTGAAAAGATTTTTACTTTTTGTTTTCTTTATTTTCTGTTTTTTTCGAAATTATTTAATTTTTCTTTTTATCCACTTTTGTTTAATATTAAATTGCAATTTTACAATTCAAAAGGCATATAAAATTGTAAAACATCGTTGCTATATACAAGGGGAAGGGAGGGGGATTTCAAATAGTCTGTGTGAAGTATAGTAAAGAGAATAGACGGACGACGTTGTGATATCATCTATTCATTAGATTTTCATGTAAACACTAGTATTTAGCCAAAAGGGCTTTTCTTTTTTAAAGTCTTTTTCTTAAATAGACAAAAAAAAAAAAAAATTAAACGAAACGAACCTGATGCTGCAACTAACTACTACCCGAACATATACTACTACAGGCTGCTGCAAGAATAAAAGTGAACACAAGTAGTGAAGAATCATAAGTAGATAGAGAGACAAAGAATTTATTCGACCACAAATAATTCATTTGAAATTTTTTAAGTGTAAAAAAACAACAACAACTTAGACAAAGAGGCCAGTCAGACACATAGATAGACAGACAAATTTCTTTACAAAATGCCATCAAAACACAACAAACCAAAACAAAATTGTTTATCGTTTCCCAAAAACTTACAAAACATAAAAAAGAAACAGATTGATAGGGGTATACGAGGACAGCTTATAAGTACATATGTATGTACATGCTAGGACTTGTTGTATTTGTTGTTGTTGTATTAATAATTGATTAGAACAGAAAAATGCCGTAGTGTAAAAAGCCCAACGAATTTGTAAAATCTAGACTCTGATCGCCGTAGTATTGGCTTATTAAGACGAGAGCTGCGGCTTCAAACCCCAACTCTGAGAGCAACTGATTGCCATGAAGAAGCTTCTCAAGCCTGTCGTTCGAAGTCGACGTTAAAATGTAAATCCCAGTATCCATTGATAACATTTGACGCACACAATATGGGTGTTGTGAAAAGCTAGGTCATAACTCTGAAAAGGGATTATAATAGCCAATTATGTAGTATGTCTTTACGTACATATGTAACTGTCAAACAGATTGTTGTATTGCGCTCGTTTTTAGCCATGCATGATCAGTTTATTTTAACTCTTCAACAAATTCTACGCAAAATTGTGTCAGCGATAGTGTTTATATTTGCTTTAACTGGTTTGTTAGGAAACAAAAGTTATTCACGATTTCAATTATGGGAAACGAGAAATTATTTCAAGGAAGGTTGCTGACAAGACAATTGTATTCAAAAAGCTAAAAAACCGCATAATAAAGGTGGATTGTTTCAGAGCTATAGGAAAGTTAAAAAAACATAAAATACAGAAAAAATAATGAAATCTTTATTTGAATCGATAGTACGGTCCATATAATTTAATGTTTGAAGATTATTTCATGCAAATGTTGACCGTGACTGCGACTCAAACGGTCCATCCGCTTAGTCCAATTTTGGCATATTCTTTCTAAAATTTCGGCCGGTATCTCACGAATAAATGCTTCAAAGTTGTCTTCCAATGCGTCAATTGAAGCGGTCTTGGCTGTATAGACATGAGCTTTAACATAGCCCCACAAAAAATAGTCTAAAGGCGTTAAATCGCATGATTTAGGCGGTCAATTGACCGGTTTCGAACGTGAAATAAAATGTTCACCGAACTCGCCTCTCAATAAGTCCATTGTTACGTGTTGCAGTAGATCGTTCGGCTTCAATTCTTGCACTAGCTGTATTTTGAAGGCTGCACACCTAAATCCTTCCGCAAAATTTTCCACGTCGTTGAGTAAGAGAGGCCCAATTGCTGCGAACGGCGACGAATCGATAATTGATGGTCATCATTATCACTGGCCGATACAGCTGCGGTATTTTTTTCATTTCGCACTGTACGTAAGAGTGTTGGTGGTTTAATGTTCAACTGACCATAAAATGGAAGAAGCGCGCGATGAACTTTCTTAACAGCACGCATTTTGATAATAAAATTCAATAATTTGCAAGCATTGTTCGTTTGTAAAACGATTCATGGTTAAATTATAGACCAACCTGAAGATGTTTGACAGTGAAACAAAACACGAAACGTGCGTCAGCTGTTTAAACCAGTGTTGCCAAAAAGGTAATAGCTAAAAAAATTACCCTTTATAATTGATCCTGCAGCCAGACTATAACTGAGATGACGTCTAAAAATTTATTACCAAAGTTAATTAAGCACTAGGAATTTCAGGTGAAATTCTTAAGACCACAAAGAAAAAACTGAAAGTACAACAGATTTCTAGTACAAGAACGGTTGCCGAAAATGCAATGATCCTGACTGATAAGCGATATATTTTTCACAAAACCAGTACTCAGGGAATGACCCATACTTATGCGTTAGGAAAATATATTATGAGGAAGGGGGAAAAGGGAGTAATGTTTGTGAAGATTTGATCTGTTCATATCGAAATTGGTAGAAAAACATTCGCTAGAAGATTGCTCTATAAACGATCAGTGTGGCTAAAGAATGAATTCCTCTATAATGCAGTATAACCTAGTTAGTTACGATAAAGCAGATTTAAAAGTTAAGACGCAGACATGCACTGGATATAGACAAAATATAGATTCGATTTTTTGTTTTATATTTGAATAGCATGTTGGAATTTCTGTATATTATACTTGAAAATTTCACCTGCTAGAGTGTTGACTGTCTTGTGGCATTGGTTGGCTGTCTAATGGCATTGAAAAACTCATAATTTCTCTTTTTTATGGAAATCTTGTTTCGTTTATGCCTCAATGAATAGTAAATACAACTGCTCTGATTGTATCTCTCTCTCGAAATTATGAGCCAGACAAACTCAAGACAAAAAGCTGGTGATGTGTGTCTGTGGCCATTTGATTTTCAATTTTCCGGTAATGGAAAACAACAGTAGCAGTAGCGGTAGCAGCATTCTGCTGCCGTATCAATGCTTTTGTTTTACTCTTATGTTTGTGATGTCTTCAGTGTTTCCATTTTCATTTTCAGTAGTTTATTTTATTACGAGTTTGTGTCTGTTTCTTTCATGTTTAAACAAATTGTCTAGAAAGACAATTTAATTAAGACGTTAATGAAAGAGTTTAAAATAAAAATAAAAAAAAAACACTTTTTTGTTTGAGAAGAAGTGAATTATAAAAAACTCAATTATGTTTTTAATTGTTTCAACTTTTCTTCGTAAACTTAAAATTGGAGTGTAGGCGTTCTCCAGCTTTAATAATTTTTTCTTTATGCAAATATTTATATTTAGATTTTTTTATCTTACATATTAGATATTGCAAAAATAAGTGAAGCCTTGAACTAATTCTAATAAATATTTTTGTTTCCCTCTTCTCTACGTTGTTTCCTTAGAAGGCCCTTTGTCATTAACAAACGAAACGACCTCATTATTAGTGGCCAAAAATATTTTTCACTTATTTTAATGTTGTTCAAATGCAATGCTGTCAACTTGTCATTTTATTTACTTAACGGTCAACAAAAATTAGCTGCAAAAATAAAAAAAAAAGTATAAAAATGTTTTGCACCTTAACATGCTCTGGTTCTGTCTTTTTGACTGGCTATAAGAATCTTAAAACAAAAACTGACAATTATTTCAATTTAAAGGGGTACGGACATACAGATATACATACATCTGTTGTTAAAACATTTTGTAGTTTTAAAGCAGTTAGACCGTATATGAGCGATACAAGTGTATGTCAGACATATACATACACAAATATTTTAAATAATATTAGAAATTATTTTTGAATATGAATCATAAATTCATATAATTTTGCATGCCTTAAGGTAAAGATAAAGTGGCTGCTAGAAACGAAGCGAGGATGGGAGGAGGCTAGAAGGTGTTAAAGTGATATCCAGACCATACAATTCAAGCCGAAAGATGTTAGTAATCATCAACCTAAAGCGCTCGCGGTTGAAAGTGATGGCCTGGCCAATGTTGTTTTTAAAGAAATAAGAGCCGATTACACAATTACCGATTTATTTTGCTTATATTAATTTTTCCTTCTTTTTATAAGTACTTTTGCATGAAAGATGTATTCTGTCATGTCAATTAATACCTTCAATACATTAAAAGAGTTGAACAAGTTTCTTTTATATTGTTTAATTTTTATTTTTAATTTAATACAAAAAATCTTTGATACAAATAAGCTATAACAGAAGAAGAAGATGGGAAAACCTACATCGTGCTGGAAACAATTTCACAAACAGCTGACATCATTTTAGCAAAGTCATAAGGGAAATACAAGCACTGGTTTCTAGTGTCATGTAGCGCTATCTTATATTATAGCTTATAGCGGTCTTTCTGACATCAGCCTTAAACTGAAATTATAACCGACAAAAATGTCTGTCAGACATTGTATTACAAATATTTTACTGAACATCTATCTGCTTTGATATAGAATTATGCGCAGTGCTTAATAAACACAGGCGAGCAGGATGTGAATTTTGGAGTTTTGGTTTGTTTTTGAAATTTATTTGAAAAGTAAACATTTTTTAAATTATATGCAATGATAGTCGTTTTAAATTATTGCAGAAGTACATAACATGCGTTGCTTCAATTGTGTGTTTCGCACGTCTGTTAAAAAAAGTTAAAATTTTGTATTTTCATAAAGGAAATTACTCGGAAAATTGGCAGCGTAACTAACATATTGAAGTTGGGCAAATTTTAACTTCTAGATGCGTTGACACTTGACCTAAATTGTACATTGTAACCTCTGTATTCACGTAACGCATGCTGTGAGCTAGAAATATTGCTGAAATGCTTAAATGTTAATTAAAAATTAGATGTTTATCAGTCTCAATATTGGAACACTCAATACAACAAATAAAAAAATTAAAACTAATACTGATATTTTACTTGGCAACACGAGCATAACTGTACATGACATCGTCTCCCCAAATATTTTCCTGGTAGTCGAAGATAATTAGAAATCTTTTCATGTGAAAACTTTCTGTTTGCGTATTTAAAACCTCTTTGAGTATACGTAGTTGACTTCATATTAGCAAAATTTTTTGAGAGACTTAGCACTATTAATGTATACAAATCAGTGACCGTCTGTCTGTAAAACGTTCACGTTGATTTAGTTTTAAACATTAGCATGATGCAGTGCATTTTGCTGTTACTAACAGAATGCTAAAAAGTTCAATTTTTAAAGGAATTTCTTTTTCGTACCATATTTTACAATTTTCTTATTGTAAATATAAGAAAAATTTGCAGTAGCGATGATTTGTTTTTGTCGAATGCTTGTCTCAATGCTAAATTAAAATTCGTTCCACTCTTTCGGCTGCAATCGAATGTTGAATGCAACTCATAATAAAAGCCATTATGTTTGAATCTTTAAATCATTGTTTAAAATTCGAATTATTCTTTCTACTTTATTGATTAGTGCTTTAAGTTTTTGAAGTTGAATATCTTATGCTTGATAATATGTAGCGATGAAAATGTCTGACAGACAATATTTTGTAATTATTTTGTTAAATTCGAATTTATTTTGTAATTTAATTTAAAATAATTTCTAATTAAACACGTTTTTAAGTTATTTGATGTATGCCAAATTCAAAATATGACCGACAAAAATGTATGTCAGACCTTATGTTTAAAGTATTGTTTAAAATTTGATATATTTTTTAAAAAATAACGCTTAACAATATACAATTGTGCTGTAAGTTTTTAAGTTACTTGAATATCTTCACCTTAAGATAAGAACAGACAAAAATGTCTGTCAGATATTTTGTTTGTTTTTTTATGTGGTTTTATTTGACTGCCTCTTATTGTAAGGCAAACAGTATCACATAATTGAAAATTTGTATGAATACTACTCAGTTTTGTAAATATTTTTAAGTTCTACAGTCGAACTTCCATTACTCGAATAGCAATTATCAATGAAAAAAAACTTGGAGTTACGGAGACATTGACCTATAGAACTTTTTTAAAGAAAAAAAAAATACTGAAAATGGTTTTTTTCCCTATTATTTTCGGTATAAAATGACTTAATTTGAAAGTTTGCAAAAAATTTTCTACTTCATTTTTAGAAGACTGATTAATAGTTTCTTCCACCGACACTTCACCATCACTATCTCTTCCACTTAAGGCTGTATCCTCTGATTTAGGGCACTAATGCTTAACAATGCAAACATCTGTAAGAAAGCCAGTTGTGCAAAACTCATTACCTACTTCAATATAATCTTGAACTGTAGTTTTACTACTTCTTTTGTTCACTTTTGTCCAGGCTTGGTAATCAGCCTCAAATACAATTTAATTTTAATAAAATACATGATGTACTAGAAGGAATTTCCCCCAAATGAAAGAGTACAAAGTATACAAGCCATGTAAATAGGAAAAAACAAAGCAAAATAAACAAACCAAAACAAAATCAACAAACCAAACAAGCAAAATACTTCGAGTAAATGAATTCCATACATATATTTTGTATGAGTTATGGAGAACATTGACTTATGGACGTTCGAGTTGGGGAAGGATAACTTATTAGTTCGACTTAGAAAAAAAACGAGTTAGAGACGTTCGAGTTATGGAAGTTTGACCGTATAACTTTAGCCTAAAATATAATCCGACAGAATAGAATATCCGACATTTTTTATTTTGCTTTCTAAGAAAATAACTGAAATTGCATTAATTGTCAAAATTTAAAGTTATTTGTTTCCTCGCCATAAGTATTTTTGTTCTATGATATAAATTTTAGCTACAAATATGTTTGCCAGAGCAACACATTTTCTGTCATTTTTATATTTTCTGTTTTTGATAATAAAATGCACTTCATTTTTTTAACACTTTTACCCTAAAAACCTTAAAATCATGAAAATTAAACCTACATTTTGATACATAATTTTTATAATTATTATGTCAACACCTGTAAATACTTATATTATCTCATTAGTGATTCTCTTTTGCCATAGAAAAAGACGAAAATTCATTATAACGGTTGTTTTTGGATTTTCTTAAGACGCAACATTTTCTATTACATGTAATTAAGATGAAAATCATATACATACGTATGTATGTATTCATATTCTTTACCTTCTTAATTGTAAAATTATAGAGCCAACCACAGAGGGAGAGAGAGAGAGGTAGAGAGAGAGAGAGAGAATATTTAAAGAATTATCGTCTTAACAACAGTTTTAGCAGGCAGCAGCAACTGCATCAATTATGGCCCATTTTCTAACAGAAATTATAACATAATAAGAGTGCAAATGTTTGTCATCATGATAATTTCATATTTTATTTTAGCTGCCTGCCACTTCTTTTTTGTTTTGCTGACTTATTTTCTAATATGTTCACATCATTATAATTATTTGGACAAGTGGTCATTAAAACTTAAAAAAGAAAAACACGCGCCGAAGTCTGCTAAAAAAACATTTTTACATAATTTTTTTCAGTTTAAAAAAAAAATAAAAAAAAAATTTTTTTGTTTTTTAATTATAAAGTCTTTTAAATTTTGAAGCAGCAAAGGCATGAAATATATTTTTTTTTCTTCAAACTTAAAACTAAACAATGTTTTGTTGGTCAAGTCTTTTGTTTTGTTTGTTTCTATTGTTTTGTGTTTAATTTCTTGACAAATTAAAGACATTTAATTGACTTCCGTTAGCCAACATCTTTGTTATTGTTTTAATTGTTATGACAATAATGAGAACGTTATTAAAATTATTAAGATATTTTGATGAAGTGCCAACGGAAACGGATATGGTATAGAAAAATTAAAAACGTGGTCAATGGTCAGTTTTAAAAAATTTAAAATTATAATTAAAATTAAGGAATATATTAAAAAAAAAGAAAAATGTCCAACATAAGTTGGCTAGCATTTACGAATAAATATCGGTTTACTTATGTATTGATCAGTAAAATCGCCGGCTTGCAAAGGATGCCCTTTACGAATATGCATCGTTAAACAATTGAAAAACACGCAATTTTAGTTAAAAGTTACTAAACAAAAGTACTAATGCCAACGTAACCCCTTCCAAGGCATTACGGAAAGATAATAGTCGTCATAAAGGGGACCTAGGTAGGTAGGTAGGTAGGTCAAATGGCCAGTTGATCCCAGACCCTGATCAACTACAATTAGCACAAGGTGCCGTTTTGATGCCATCGCAGGACCAAACTAAAGATACCTAAAAGTAGAAAAAGAGGAAAAACTAACTACAGCCAACCAGCGCTGTCTATAAAGTGAAGTAAAGCGAGGGGGTCTAAGTTCGCACATTGCGTCAAGCCGTCGAAAAAGGGCACCCCATAAAGGGGACCTACTGTGTAAGGAATTCGAAGAGGCTGGTGCCGCGATAAACAAGGTAAGGCGGGTGCTTCATCGAAATGTGTACGCATTGCCGAAAATATCGCTGCTGTTAGTGAAAGTATAGCTGATAATTCGGATTTGGCCTATATTACGGCTCGTTATGGCGTATTTTACATTTGGATTTGCACCTCTATCCCTTTAAAATTAAACTTACGCCACAAATAAAACCGGCGAAGTATTCACAATGCCAAAAACATATCTGCTGACTGGGATTTAGGAAGTTATTAGAACTGTTTGTGGAAAAGTCATTGCTTTGGAAAACATAATTGATTAGTGTGCAGTATAGCCTGGCGATGTAATTTAACAAATTCTACGAGAATGTTACTGGAAAAAGTTTATGTGCTTAAGACAACCATCTGTAATTAAAAATTATAAAATGTGGACAATATATGGTTTCAACTAAGTGGTGTCGCGAACCACACAACCACACAACACCATCGACTGTAAGTGCCTAAGACCTAACAACTGAAAAAACAACCCCTACGTTCGGCTAAAAAATTTTTTTTTTCGAAATCTCCTTGCAAAAATACTTTATGTTAGACACAGTACTTTACTTTTCATGTAAAGTGATACGCTCTATTGTAGATACATACATATATGGCACAAACAGTAGTACAACTTATAAACAACTTGCCTGGCTTTTTAATCGATCTTCTATAATTGATAAAAAAACTCGAATACGGTTAAGCCTTTTGATTTGGCTACAAAATTGGTACATACATATGTGTTTTGTATATTTTTTTTCATTTCATTTCTATTTGTACGTATAAGTTATGTTAAATTATAATAAAAGTATAAATGTCTTAAGAACTATTCCATGCATGCTTGTAGGGTAACATTAAGTTTGTTATTGTCTTTTATAATTCTTTTCTCATTAATTACATTCCAGACATATTGAAATTAATTACAGTCAGACCATAATTTCGACGTCAATTGTAGGCTGCAAAAAGACTAATGCGTTTCAAATCAAAAAAAAATAAAAGAGAATAAAAGAAAGAAATAAAAATGAAAAGTAAACTTTTGCAATTTGTATTATTTGCAACTTTTCGAACTGTTTGCTGGTAATCAACTTAAAAAATTTAAGAAAAAAAAGCAATATTGTAATCATTATTGCAATTTCTAATTGTGCCCCAAAATGTGGCAGTGGCAGTTGTAGTGACTGTGGCAGCTAATTAACCAAAAGACGTAAGAAATGTGAAAATCAAAATGGTAGAAAATTGTTACTAATTAAAGGGTTTTTGAGCACACGAATTACTAGCGCAACCACAAGCAACCACCCTGTCATAAATCAAAAGAAATTATAAAGTTTTTGAAGAGTAAAAGGTTTGAAAGTAACAGAAAAAAAAAGAAAAAAAAAGTACAGAGCAAACAACTAATAAATCGCTTAAAATATAAAAGTAGAAGGTAAAACAAAAATCCCCACTTTTTAAGTTAAAGCATTCAGCCTTAAATAGTTTCAGAGAAAACATAAAATAAAAAAAAGTATTTGAAATCATTTGAAGTTCTTTTTTTCTTCTTCTCTCTCTCTCTCTCCTTGATAAGTACCTTTCTTTGTAATCTTATACTGTGTTATGAAGCTCATTATTATCTTTATTTTCCCCTTAATATAATCGTATCGGTATGCCTGGCCTAACAGCTTCAAGTTGGAAATTAAAACATTAATTAGCCAATTTAATGTTTGAAGTCATGGCTTTGGCACTTGATTTGGCTTTTCAAGTAAAGTTAAGTGGAGTAGAGTAGAACAGATTGTAGTGGAATGAAGTAGAAAAATTTTACGTTGAAAAGAGTTGGTATGAATGCTAAAATTTTTACAATTTATAACTGTATTGCTTTAAAGCTTTCAGTTTAATAAATTTTATAGTATGTATAAAGAATTTTTGAAGAATAATTTAAAACAAAAAATATAAACAATCTAATATTTGTAGTATAGCATAAAGTAAATAACCGTACAGTTTTAAAAGAAAAAAAAATATGTTCCAAAATTCTTTCTAATAGCCCAAGTTAACAGCGGAATGAAATAAGTTCCCAATTCTGTAATTTTTCGTTTGGGTTTGGGTTTGCAATGAAGAAAAGCTCGAATTAAATGATGAATGAAATGAATAATAAGACCTCTTATATTGTTTTTATATATGTAAAAAATGATAAAATATTACCACGCCTATTAATGGGCGTACTTACATACATATTATTTTAACAATTATATTATATGCGCGGAATACAGAAGATTTTGAATTCTATTTGATTAACTGGGAAAAAAAAATATATTTCTGTTGTTTATAAACATGACTTTAGCCCAGCCACGCCTGTGGAAAAGTGGGCGCTATGTTAACTGAAAGTGATTAACACTGAAATTTCTTTTATATATTTATTTAATACCAAAGCCTAAGAAGAAAGACGATAAAATACGATAAAAGATGATAAAAATCTTATATAATCCTTATGACCACGCCTACTATTTAAGAAACGTTAATTTAATTAAATTAAACAAATTAATTGTTTCAGTTTTTAATATTGTTTTTCTTCAATTTCTTTACAGACTACCCAACAACAGAGCCAACAACAACCCTTGTTGAACAAATCTAATGATGATTTAAGAAGAAAGCGCCCAGAATCAGCACGGCCAAATCATATTCTATTATTCACCATTATAAATCCTTTCTATCCCATCACAGTTGTAAGTTGAAATTTCTTTTTTTTTATATGTATTTTACAGATTTTTTTTCTAAAGGAGTTTGTTTTATCTGGTAAATTTAAGCCAAATAATACCTTTTGAACGTAAACAAAGGAAACAGGATTTTTAAGTTTTGCCTGTTTTTGTAATCCAAAAAGAAAGGAGAAAAAACTTAACAAAAGTATATAAAGTGTTAAACCGGGAAGATTGTTTTTTGAGACATTGGGCTGAGAAGCATTCAAATACTGCAGCCAGTCAGTCACGCGTTTATTTTGGCATTTATGCATTCTGGGGTGTATGCGAGTGTATGCCTCCTATCTTTCTTAAACTACTGTTTATCATATAAAGAAAATGTTGACTTTCAGCCACATTAACGTTCATGTGTATGCACTACTCGTATGTGTTTAAACATCTTTCGTCTTGAAATACCTTTTAAGTGCTTAACAACTATTTTCTAAAAAAAACAACATTTAAGTTTTAGAACAGAAATTAGAAAAACATAATAAAAACGTTTTTTTTTCTCCTCATCTTTGTATAAATGTTTTCTAAAGGTTTTCTAAATTAAAAAAGTAAGCAGCAGTCATTACTAGAGAGAGTATTTTTTATATTTTTTCGTATCTTGCCACCGCCCTCCATCCTATTCTCTCTAAAACTCATGTTAAAAACAAACCATTGGTTGCTGTTGTAGAACAACTATTTGTTTTTCCTTTATTTTAAAACAAAAGTTATTGTCTTTGTTGTAGTTGTCATCGTCCTTTTAGTGCTGTTATATTTGTAAATGTTTTTCTAAACAAAAATACTCAAGTGTTTGTTGCAGAGTTGTAAACGAATCATTCATTTTTGAATTAATTCGTGAATCATTCATGCAATGAATTGGAAAAATTTTGAATTAATTCTTTTCTCCAAAAAACGAATTGAATTAAATTTGAATCAATTCATTTGAATTAAGCGAACATGAATTGCAATTCATTTTCAATTCAAATGAATTGGTAAAAAGAATTGCAATTCATTTCCAATTCATTTGAATTGAATTGATTTTGAATTAATATAAATGAGTTAGAACAAATGAATTGCAATTCATTCCCAATTCATTTGAATTGATTTTGAATTAATTCAAATGAGTTAAAATATGAATTGCAATTCATTTTACCAATTCATTTGAATTAACTCGAAAAATGAATTTGTTATACATTTCCAATTGCAATAATGCAAAAGCATCACCCTTTTTCCAAGTACTTCTATTCTGTACTTTATCTATGTCTATTACTTTTAATCCAAGTATTTATTACTTATTTATAATAATTCTCTTTGTTACATTTATTTCATAAGTAGTACTTGAAGAACCAAACTCCAAACACCAAGTTTACTTCAATTGAATGCAATTCATTTTTGATTTGATAAATTTGAATTACAAGTTACTTTTCTAATTCATTTGAATTAATTCCAAATCATTTTAATTCAAATGAATTAGAAATGAATTGCGATTCTTTTTACCAATTCTTTTGAATTAAAAAATGAATTGCAATTCATTTTGCCTAATTCAAATGAATTGCAACTCATTTTGCCCAATTCATTTGAATTGGAAATGAATTGCAATTCATGTTCTCTAAATTCAAATGAATTGATTCAAATTTAATTCAATTCTTTTTTTTTGTTGAAAAGAATTAATTCAAAATTTAGCTAATTCAAATGAATTGAAATCAAAAAAGAATGATTCATTTACAACTCTGGTTTGTTGGCATTACTTACAGCAAAATATTGCAACAAAAAATGTTTAAAACGAAAAAAAAAACAAAAACTACAGTATGCAGTTTAAAAAAATATATGCCTGGAAGTACAATAAATGCAAAAAAAAAAAAAAAAAAAAAAAAACAAGTCATACCGGAAATATGAAATGCAAAATGGTTTTTAACGCCACTTTTTCCTTACAATTTAATCTGTAAGAAATTCAAAAAAGGACATTAAACCTTACAGCCAGGTTTTAAACTTCTCATCACCTGGAGGTTTAGTAAGATAATAATTGAAAAAGAAATGTTTTAAAACTCAGTAATAATTTAAAGTCAATATTTTTTTAGGGGGTTTCTTTTTGTATACAGTACTTATGAATAGTGTAATACAAAGAGGTTTGAAATTGTTTTTTTTTAATGGGTTTTACCCAATTAATATTGGTTTTATGGTTTAAAAAGATTTATAATTTTTTTCCATTAAGATATTTGAAATTATGGCTTTTATTTTGAAATAAAAAATGGTCCTTCGACCCTAGATAACTTGTAATAGAAAATTGCAGTTTCTAATACATTTTCTTATTTGTAACAAAGTCTTGTTAGTTATGGGCCTTTCCTTATTTCAGGGAATGTTGATCATTCAAAGTAAAGAAAAAAACATACTTAAAATAATAATCTTATCATAAATGGCTATGGCGTTAAAAAGCCCAACTAAGTAAAAGCTCTATTATATATATTTTAAATTATAATTTAAATTATTTGTGAAAATATTTGTATTACTTGGATCTTTTGATTAATTTTAGGATTGATATTATGTATAGAAAACTTGTCTGAATTAAAAACGGATAATGTGAAAAAAATTTTTTAAAGCGTATATGAATTATTGAACTAGAGCTTTGGTTCGGTAGTTACAGATTATATAAGCCAATAGTGGTCCTTCCACAATGCGTTTTCAATATAACTCGATTTAAAAAAAAACGTTTTCAATATATCGTCGTGTGGGAGTTTATGTGCTCTATCCGCCATTTCATTTTTTTCTTATATCTCGAGTTAATGATGCCACTTTAAGATTTTAACCCCAAATTTTTCAAGTCTACAATCCATTTTCGGATATCTCGTCCAGGTTCGAAGATAAATAACCGAAAATGGATTGGAGATTTTAAAAATTTTGGAGTCAAAAACCTGAAATGGCACCATTGACTCGAGATATATAAAATGACGGATGTTGCACATAAACTCCCGTACGACGATATGTGTGAATTCAAATCATTTATACCGCGAATCACATAAGGCGAAATTTGCCGGTAACAACATAATCACCACGTTTTACGAGGGATTTCTGCACTAATATATTAAAAATTGATCCTTCGAGCGTACGTGAAAAACAATTTTTTTAATGTACCAAAAAAATCAAAACTTTGGAACCTTTAATACACTTATGAATCTTCTTTGTATTACAACGCCTAAAATTAAAGTCTTTTTATTAGCGAAATGATACTTCAATTCACAATAACATCAAAAAATTATGTTTTTCTTGTATATGCAACTGCAAACGATATGAATTGTTTTTCATTCTGCTATTTGCTCAGTTTTAATTTGTTTTCCAAATACAATTTTTTTCTATTCTCATGTTACAAATTTTCAATGGCATACGAATAAATGTAATCGGATATGCTCTCTTGGTTACTTTTGTTATTAGTTCTGTTTAAGCTCAGCTTTTTTAATTTGAAAAATTCATTGTCATGACCGTGTTTGGGTGTCATTTTAAAATACGAGTGTATCAGATTAAAAAATAAAAACACATACACGGCTTACAAATGATTACAACTGTGGTTTTCTTTATTAAATTTCGTTCAGTTGCAGTTTCATTTTTCTAATAAATCCACATCATCATAGTAATGGCGTTGCAATGAAATTTAATACATTTGACTTTGAACCTGGTATATGTATACCCCCTCCTCTTGTTTATATCTTTTTCCCTCTTTTTTGTTTTGTATTTTTAATAAACAGCGAACGTTACTTTTTAAAACAAACTCAGGTTAATTACGTTGAAATTAAGTTTATCAAAAAAAAAATTTTTTTTATATATTTTTTACTTTATTTTTATATTTTTACTTTATTTTATTGCATTTTTTTTGCCTCTTTTTATTCAAATGACTTTGAAGGTCTTATTATACTTAACTAAAGAGGAAATATACATATAAACTAAAATATAAAATATAAAAAAAGAAGAGATTTATTTTGTTTTAACACACATTTGATTTGTCACCTTTAACTGATGGCGTTAATGGCATTAATACACACTTGGCATGTGCCACATTCTGATTAAGAGATGAAAACTTGTTTTTATAACTATTTTTACAGGGATAAAAATATGGGCCATTAGCAACTTGACCGATGAACATGAGTGCACTGTACTTAAATAATAATTGTTTTTTTTTTTTTTATAAAATTCTATAAAGAGTGCAAAAGCTAGTTTTTTTCATCACTAAAGCGGTTACATAAGGCAAATATTTTCCGAAAAGAGCGTAACAACTATTATTTTTTTCTAATATTTTATGTAAAGTTTTCAATTTTTTGTGAACTTTTCCTGAAAAATTATTTAAAAAACGAATAATAATAAGAAACACAATATTCAAATTATGGTCGATATAGTCTAGTAGTTAGTGTTTAGGCTTACTAGACAAAAGCTCTGACATTTTGAAGCAAACAAATATGAAAAAATATATATTTCGGCGACTACCTCTTAGCGGTCTTCTGGCAAAAGCACTTAGAGTAATTGATTGCCATAAACAAGCTTCTCAAGTCTGTAGTTCGGATTCGCTCTTAAACTTTAGATCCTGGTACTCATGGATAAAAAATGACGCACGCACTATGGGTGCTGTGAGAAGTTAGGGCGTAATTTTGAAACAGTCTTGTAATTGGCCAATTATGTGTGTATTTACTCGTAAGTTTATATTTAAATTACTAATTAATGGCACTTCAAGCAATAAAAAATTAACCCGATTTATATTTTTATAAAATAGTTTTTTAAGTCTTTTTGATGAAATATTTGTGTAATGTGTGTGTGACCGTAACCTAAGTAATGATACGAAGCAAAAGAAATATTTGTTGTTTTGATAATCCTTCTCTAATGGCTATATACTTATATAACCAATTACTCTTCTATGTACAATATTTTTTTTTTCTATTTGTATTTTTCTGTCCTATTTATCTTAATTTGAATATGTCGCATTTAGTATAGATTTTTTCTAGAATTTATTTTTTCCATTTTTTATTCTTAAAAAAGTATTTTATTTTTTTATATTAAAAGCTTTTCAAGACTGTATTAATAGGAGAAAAAAGGGTACTTAGATGGATTAAAGTTAACAAAAGTTTTATTTTTTTCTACTCTTCCTCTATATGCATATATTGCGAATGAAAAACTGTGTTTGAAAATGTGGATGCAGAAAAAAAAAAACAAAAATAAATCATGTCAAGCATACATTGACTAACTAGTTGGTGGCTGACTGATTGACTATAAAACTGTGCATTGCCTGCATTTACGTATGTATGTAGATATGTACACACATACATTTGTATGTATATAGATGAGCAAGGACACAATTCCTCTCCCTCTACTGTCTGTGGTACATTTTATTTTCTCTAGTTATGCTGTGCATTGGTAAATACCATATCATTATGGCTAAAACATTGAAATGACGCAGTACTAAAGACATGCAGTGGGGCTAAAAAGCGTAGGATTAATCAAGTAGAGGGTCTTAAAAAGACAAACTCACACATGTAAGAAGGAATTAAATTCAAGCGTACGATATATTCATAATTTCCGGTTTTTTTTTTGTTAATGTTTGTTTCTGAAATGAAGGCCTCATAAAATGTAAAGAAGCCATCTATATTTAAAGTAGTTTGTATTTCTTTACTAAATTACAATACGAGTACTATATTAAATTATATTCTAATTATTACAAGTAGAGTGATTATGACCATATGCTCGGTACAATGTCGCAAACCCTAGTGTCTAGTGGGCATCGAACCCACATCCCTTGCACTAGCAGTCTAGCACACTGCGCACAGAACTACTGGGGCACCCGTTTATTTATTTTTTTTTAATGGGTGGTATTCTTGATTCCGTTCCGTGGCTGCGGAAAGCCATATTTTGCGCGGAAGCAAAATTTGCTATTATTCATTCCGTATTTGCCATATTGTTCCGTTGCTACTGCGGTATTGCCTTATTATTGATTCCGCAGTATAGATAATTTTCTTCATTTTGCTTACGCACTAATTTTTTAACGGAAAGCGCACGAAAGGAGATTAAAGAAAAATAAAAGGGGAACATATTAAAATATGTGTGCTTTAAATTTTAATTTATAATATATTTACATTTGTTTTTAATAAATTAAAAAGTAAAATTTAATAATTGTTATTTTAATTTATTTAATTCTCTTATGTGAACATGAAAAACAAAAATGTAAGGCAAAATATAAAACTTTGCAAAAAAACGTTTTGAAGTTTAATTTATTATGTTATGTATATATAATGGAAATATATACATACATAACTGGTCTTTACAACCCTGTGTCAGGATTACGGCCTAGCTTCTCGCAGTACTCATGTTGTGTGTGTCAATTTTTATCAATGAGTACCGAGACCTACAGTTTAAGGTCGACGCTGAACGACAGATTTGAGAAGTTTTTTCATGGCAATCAATTACTCCCAGAGCTTTTGCCAGAAGACTGCTGAGAGGTAGTCGCCGAAAGACATAATTTTTTCATATTTCTTTTTTTCAAGATATCAGAGCTGGGTGTCGAACCCAGGACTCATGTCTTAGTAAGCCAACACACTAACCACTAGACCACAGCGACTACATATAAGGGAAATACAGACTTTTTTAGAAATAAAATAGAAAAATATACAAACAAACAGCAGTTGGGAGAAATGGTAAATACATATAAAGATATTTCATGCGGTTTAAGTCAACGAGCGCGAATAAAAGATGCCGGTATTTGGAAAAAATTGAAACAGTATTAAGAAAAAATATTCTTCATTGATCTTTGATTTCTTTTGTATTATACTGCAGGTATTGACTGATTATAAAATCAGAGTGCGAAAAGAAGCTGTCAAAATATATACAGCTTTTGACTGGAATAGGCTGTGATCCATGTAAAAAAATTCCTTTTACAAAAATTTAGGAAGAAGTAAGCGCCTTCCTGAAGATTAATACCGCGGTTCATGGTATACAAAATGGAGACTGTTTTGTTGTTTTCAAGAAGAGCACGCCGACTAAAAATATTGCAAGTGAAGAAATTAAAACGGCGGAAGAAATTTTTATATTTTATAGATATGTACATATGTATGTATATTTTGATTTCACAAATGACAAAAATCTTTTATATTTTTGACTAAATAAAAAAAATATACCACACCAAAATATTTATGTAATATTACCATACTGTTTGTATTTTAACAACAAATCATCTCTAAACTCATTAAAACAGGAACGTTATATTAAAGTCGCGGAAAGCTCATACCGCAAGAATGAATAATTGCAATTTGCTTATCGATCGATATTTCTTTCCGTTCAGCTTTCCTTTCCGTGCGGAATCAAGAATAGCACCCAATATTTATTTGCTTATTTTGGTTTAAAACCAAAAGAAAGAATGGATTATAATTTTGACACCATTTTTTATTACTTTTCTCTATATGTATAGAAATCATATTTTTTATTTAAATATTTTTGATTAAAAAACATGTTAGTGGTAATCATTCTTAGTTGCAAACGCCCTTGAAAGTCTTGCAAACGTAGCAAGCCAGGAGCAAACAATAACAAAACGGTTGCTACGTTTGCAAGACTTGCTAATGCGTTTGCAACGAAGTCACTACTCTTCTACTTTAGAAAAACAATTTTTCAAAAATATGCACCAAGTGCTTATTAATTAAAAATCAACTTAAATTGTTCATTATAAAATGCAAAAAATTAAAAAATTTTATTTATAATGAATAATTTTTTGTAAATTTTTTTGTTTAATTATTTGTGCATTGTTTAGAAAAACAAACTTAAAATTAAAAAAAAAAAAAACTTGAAAATTCGTTTTTCTTAACAAGAAAAGGTGGACAATTGTGCAACTTGTTTTGAAATTTCAAAACTGTTTTATAGCTGTTTATGCCATGGGTTTGAGCGAATGAAAACGTTTTCAATACGGGCAAAAACGTGACAAATATCATATCCATATATAAAAACGATAGTGAACTGGGGTAGTGGAACTAAATTTGCATTCAACTGTATGGATTTATGTAATGTATGTAAGATTTAAAAATGTCTTTTAATTTTACTCCATCGATTTCGATTTGCAATTATTTAACAACATCTGACAATATTTCAAGAATTGTTCAGTGCTCTTAAAAATTTAAAGAAAAACTACGGCTTCTTTTTAAAAGTTTCCTTTTGTAATTTAAAGACCAATTTTTTGTAGTTTTAATTGCTTTTGTTTTTTGTATTATTTCCTATCACCATAATTACTGGTAAAAATGCCATTGCGGCCATTTATTATATGTTATCAGTGGGAAAAATTAAAAAAAAAAAACAAATTTTTTTAACGATTCTGCTGACTATGCGGCACAACTAAGTTGTAAATTAAAGGAAACGAAAACCGAAAAAAGTATTTTTAAAATTTACCAAAAATCATCAGCCCAACTAAAGCCAAGACCATAGCCAGCCAATAGGAAATACTGCCAAATATAGTAAAAAAAAAGAATAAAAGAAAAAAAAAATATTAAAAATTTGCTTAAACCTTTAGGATACTAGACAAAGTCAACTGACTGCCTTATTTAGTTATAATACCATCGTATTGCATGTTGTATGTATGACTGCATTTTTGCTTATGCTGCTGCTGCTGCAACTGGTATTATGAATGGATTTTAAATTCCCTTGAATGTTATTCCAGCTAGAAAACCAAAATTTGGGATATAAAAAAACAATTTTTTTCTCCTGCATTTCTCTTTGTTTAGTCAGTTATTCATGGCTTAAGGTCTTGTGTTATGTGTTTTTCTTTTTATACATACGATGTGATATAATATTTTATTGAGTTTATTTTGGAACTAAAGCAGCGTAAACGACAAAAAAAAAAGAAAAAAAAAAACGAAGAGATATGAGAGTTACTATATATCCTGCCAATATTTGTTACTCCCTTTATAAAATTATGCATATTGAATTTGCATAAAATTACAATGCCAAACAATCTCATTCCATAGTTCTTAAGCTGCACCAACGTCAAACAAAATTATAGGGATTTGTGCAGTTTGTGTGCTGTCTAGCAATTTGCCTGTTTTATGCTTGTAAAGTAAAATCTATAAAAATAAAAAAGAAAATTTGAAAACTTATCTAATCATATAATAATTTTTAATGTTTGCCTTCAAATTCACATGCAGCTTTAGCTTGAGAAACTTTTAAAACGAAAATCATTTAAAATAATAGCCATTATAACATAAATATCGATAATAGTATACAGAGAAAATATAGCACAATGCTGCGAAGGCAGCCCAATAACTCTGTTGTGTGTGTTTGAAATATTCGGTTGCTGTCATGAATTAGCAGGCATTTATCAGTGTGTACTGTCACAATTTAAACAAGCTGCGACGACATTAGTTTGTGTTTGCTAGGCATTGATGACAAACTGTCTTGTGGTTTGGGACGAAATTGAATTTTCTGACAAACGTTGCTTTTGTTCAAATCGCAATTTATTTTTTAAAACACAAAATGTGCTTGAACATGTTCTGACAACCGCTCGATTTACCTCTTTTTGTTTTTAAAAAGAAACACAAATTGAAGTGACAGGTACACAAATGAGAATGGAAATGTCCAGAGAATTATACGCATATTTGAATTTTCTCTCAGTCTTAATACAGAACGGTGCATTATTAGACGGTTGAAGGTGCAAGAGAGATTGGGAATGAAAAAATGCTAAAGAAGGTAAAAAATGCGATTTTTATGCAGCTTAAAATGTCACCATACACCATGAGTACGGGTTATCCCCTGGCCCTCTGTTGAGAGTTTACTGACTCTATTAATATTCGGTAGATGGAATATTTGTAACCGAATCTAAATGAACAAAACTACTTATGCACTGTTAAGAGACTTGTCAGATCTTACTAGAGTTGGAAAATAAACAAAACGACACATTTGATCTCATTTTGTTTTGTTCTTTACAATGAGTATAACAAAAACAGTGAGAGCGATTGTCCCATTTAGTTTTGTATATTGTTTTTGTTTTGAGCACTACAAATACACTAACTCAAATGTGCGTAGGTACAACAAAAAATTAATGAGAAGAAAAAGAAAAGAAGAAGAGAAAAAAGAGCATATTATACGAATTTAACAGAAGGACAAAGCAAGCACAAGAGCAAAAAGCGAATTTTTTTCGTTTGCGCTCTTTCTCATTTAGAAAGTATTTGTTTTGGTTTTGCTCATGTACAATACGATTAAAAAATTTTTAAAAGTTTATGACTTTCTGGTAACGTTTGCGAAATGTTTTGTTTGTTTGTCCACTCTGGATCTTACATTGTAATCAGATAGGGTAAGATAATGGCAAAACAGTGTTAATATTATTGTCAGCTAGTAGTCTAAACAAAAATGCCAGTTTGCATGGTTGAGTTACACTTTCAACACATTTTACATCTGATAAACGTCTGAGCATTTCGTAAGTGACACCCATGTTTCTCTTAGATACTTTTGTTTTCAGAAGAAAAATTACCCGCCAGTCGTTTTGTCGTCAACTTTCATCCTCTTTACTTCTGTTAATTTTGATTTTATTTAAAACTTTTTCATTGGATTTGTTTTTTTAATCACAAAATCACATTTTTTATGTTAAAAAAAATCATCACTGCATATTTATGTTTTGAATATTATTGCTCTCATTATATTTAGGTGCGGTGTGGTAATATATTACCGAAGCGTTAAAGAGGTACTTTAAAAAGAACTGTTTGTTTTAATTTTTCTACTTTTAACAAAAAAAAAAAAAAAAAAAAATAATTGTTTTGTTATATTTTTTTTCAATCATTTTGTAATTAAATTGAAAATGTTGCAAAATCTACACACAATACAATGAAACTAAATTATTAAGGCTATTCACTTCTCGCCACACAAACAAAGTATGTCTCGTTTAAATTTTTATGAGACTTTTGCCTTTGGCTTGTGATGACTACAAATGGAATTTTTTTTCCTAGTTTTGTTTGTGTGTCTGCCAACAACTATACCGTTTGTATTATTTGTCATGTCATCTCATCTCTCTTTTGTTTGTCTAGCTGGCTGGCTGGTTGTTTGTTTGGTTGGTTGGTTGGCTGTCATGACAAGGGCCTATTATTATGTTCACACACTGTAAAATAATGCAGACAGCATTACCACATATAATTGACATACAAAATGAATGAATACCGCATTCAAATGAAAAATTTCTTTTTGAAATTAAAATTGGCCTATAGTTACTAGACTTTGAGTGTGTGAGTGATATTTTAAGATTTACTGGATAATATTTTTTTTATTTATTGAAAAAAAAAAAAAATAACAAAAGAACGAGACACAATTAAATTCTTGATGACAGCAAAAGTTTCTATGTTTTGAAGACAAATTTTTGCACACTTGTCAACAGCTATACACACTTTATGTACATATTTACATACTATACATATGTTAAATGTCTTTTAACAACATAAAAACAATAATTTCCTTTAATTACTAATGAAATAACATTAAAAATATACTTAAAATGACCACTGTGTTACCATACAAATTAATTTATATTTTTAAACAAATATTTACTTTTTATATTTAAAATTAATTGAAATACAAATTAAAAAAATACTTGATATCTTATTTTTAAAAGTAATATTTTCCTTTACAATAATACATATAGCATAAACTTATAGCTAAAGGTACGACACTAGCGATTACGACACTAGTATTAGTTTTTATTGTAGTCGCCGTGGTCTTGTGGTTAGTGTGTTGGCCGGGTTCAAATCTCAGCGCTGACATCTTAAAAGGAAGAAGTATGAAAAACTATTTCTTTCGGATACTACCTCTTAGCAGTCTTCTGTCAAAAGCTTTGAGAGTAATTGATTGCCATGAAAAAGCTTCTCAAGTCTTGCGTTCTGAGATGACTTTAGACTGAGTGCTGCGAGAAGCTAGGCCGTAACTCTGACACAGGGTGGTAATGGCCAGTTATGTATGTATGTATTAGTTGTTATTATTATTTTATTATTTTTTGATTCGAATATTCTGTCTAATTATTAATAAAAATTCCGCGGAAGTTTTTTATTTTATTTGAGACCAATACTCAGGGGTAAACCCCTACTAAATGCTGTTCATTGTATTGGAATTTTGGAAAGGACATTACATATATTTTATAAAGCGCCTTAGGAATGAGAAAAATTGCTGAGAATTGATCATTCAAAGGCCAGTGTTATACCTTCACCCTTGAATGATCAACAGCAATTGCTTTATCGTTGCATGTTGATTGTGTGGTGAGTGTGCCTTCGCTAAGTAGGTTTAGCTGTTATCTGCTACTTCCCAATAGGTGGCGCTGTTTTCCTGATCATTCGTTTTTTTCTTCTTTTGTGTTGACATTGGTTAAGGTGGAATAGAGTGGAATGTCGGGGAGCGATTTCTTTGTAGATGGTCTTCTTCTTTCTTCTTTGGCCATAGAGTTATTCAGTAACTTTAGCTCTATCTGTTCTCGAGATGTACAGAAATGGATAGTTAGTTAGAACAGGTCCAATTTTTATTTTTTATTTTTTATGGCGTCTTATATAGGACAAGTTGCTGTCAGTTGATCACTCAAAGGCCAGTGTTATATCTTCACCTTGGAAAGTGAGCAACAGCAAGGGGCTCATCTGTTGATCTTTTTGATTGTTGTGAAGTGGTGAGGATCTTGGTTAAGTTTTTGTTGATAGGTTTAGATCCTTACGTTTAAGTTCTGCCTGTTTACCTAGTATACCTATATAAGAAATCTTCCTTGAAGGATTTGCAAAATTAAAGTTTTTAAAATGTAATTAAAAAAATCTTCTAAAATAAAAA
Source organism: Metopia argyrocephala (assembly GCA_963576795.1). NCBI lineage: Eukaryota > Metazoa > Arthropoda > Insecta > Diptera > Sarcophagidae > Metopia > Metopia argyrocephala. The sequence continues at coordinate 165,871,393 of OY756208.1, read as the reverse complement.
TTTTAATTGTTTTAAACACAACAAAAGTCTCTGTATTATGACACTTTCGATTTCGATAAGGTTTGGTTTTTAATTTAAAACCAATAAGCGAGTATTATTATTAACAATATATGTATGTGTATAAATCTGTTTAATTAATTTGGTTTACGTATCTACATATGTCTGTATATTCAACTATTGAAAGCCTTTCGGAGTTGTCTTATTATTGCAAATTAATAATCCCAAATAGCTTTAGTCGGCAAAAAATATTCAAAATGTTTGAAATAAAATGAACGTTTATATGAACGCATGTATGTAGTACGAGTGTCTTATAATCTTATTTGTTTAATGCCAATTGCAAATAATAGTGAGGTGACACCAATTGAAAGTTTTACACATGATTTCACAGGCAGTAGTACGAATGGTTTAATTGTTGTATCAGTTTTTTATTTCGATTTTGCCAGCTTTGTATTTTGTTTGGCATTAATGGGCTTTTAGTGCAAACAAGGCCTAAGTATATGGATATCGATAGTTAAATTTTTTTATGCAAATGTATTTAAAAATTTTAATATTAAATGGCAAACAGCTATTGTCATTTCGACAAACAACACAAAATATGAAAAACAAACCTACTGAGTTTGGTTTTAATGAAGTCTTAACACTGACCAAATGATAGCCAAAAATTATTTTTTTCACCTTAATTGGCTTTTATTTATAATTTGGAAAACAAACTAAATTGCAATTTCTTTTTTGTTTTAAATTCCGTACTATATAATTATTGTCATATACAAAGTGACAAATGGCAAAAACAAAAATTATTAGATTTATTAAAATTTTTTTTTATTTAAAAAAGGTGAAAAAAAAGGTTTAATATCACGAAACATTTTAATGACACCTAAAGGCTTTGCTTAGTTGTAAAATAATACATTGGGCTTCGTTTATCCGTTATGGTCGGGACAAGAAGCCTACGGATAATCGATTTTAACGTTTATTCGAATAACAAAATTGATTATACAGTTTTTTTTAACCAGAGTGGGCAAACAAACAAATCATTTCGCAAACGTAACCACGAAGTCATAGACTTTTCAAATTTTTTTTAATCGTATTGTACCTGAGCAAAACCAAAACAAATACTTTCTAAATGAGAAAGAGCGTAAACGAAATAATTCGCTTTTCGCTCTTGTGCTTGCTTTCTTATTCCGTTACATTCGTATAATTTGCTTTTTTTCTCTTCTTTTTTTCTTTTTCTTTTCATTAATTTTTTGTTCTACCTAGGCACATTTGAGTTAGTGTATTTGTAGTGCAAAAACAAAAACAAAAACAATATACAAAACTAAATGGAATAGTCGTTCTCACTGTTTTTGTTTTGTTTTTGTTTTACTCATTGTAAAGAACAAAAAATGAGATCAAACGTTTCGTTTCGTTTATTTTCCTACTCTGTTTTTAACACATTGGTGTACATACAACATATTTACATTAATAGAATTAATTCAAGATAGTAATGCCATAAACAGTCTGTATCCCAACTTCGTATTTTTGAGCTAGGATTTAACTATTTAAATTATTTTTCGAATGCTCTTTAATTATTTTAACTTTATCTTCAATAATTACAACGTTTCTTTGTCTTCTTATTACTGCTAACGATGCCGTATTAAATATCTGTGGCAATATGGAAGAATAGCTTAAGTCGACATAAGAGAGAATTGAGTTAAGGCGTTTGGGGCATTACAGAAGCAAAGGCGCTTAAATGTGTTTAGTCTGTTTTGAAAAATTCTATTTTTTATCAATGTTATGTACGTTTACTTTTTAGCCTAAGTTTTTTAAATCAATAATGCATTGAATAAAACAACTTATGTACACATATTTACATTAGTTTTTTTAATAAAATGTGATTCTTGTATACAGTTATCTTAAGTGAATGTAAGTTCTTGAATAAATCCTCTTATGTTTACTTAAAACTACACAATACATACTTTTATTTCAACAGAAGCGCTTAAGTTACTTAAGGACCTGTCCAACGCAGATTTCAGTTTCGAAAAATCGCTTAAGTAGAAAAGGCGTAAAATCTTCTAAAATAAACCATATTCTTTTAAAATATTCATCCTTCTTCTCTAATGAACATGTTACCAATATATTAACTCATAAATTATTCGCAAAAAACATACAGAATAAAAATTACACAAAATTGATGATATCCCAAAACTTAAATTTTCGACTTAAGCGCTACAGATATATTTAGATCTAAACCCCAGCACTTCTCAAATTTCAAAATTATACTAATCCCCGTTTTCATCACGGATAATGGAGGTAATCACGGTTAATCGAAACAAAAAATTTCAAAACATTGAAAACAAAAAAAAAAAAAAAAATAGACTGATCTTTGGCCGTCATGGTTAATCGTGGTCATTTTTGGATCACTAGTCATTTTTGATGTCACATAATGACAAACTGTTTACTGATTTATGTGTTTTACAAAAAGAAATTTTAATAATTGTGTGATCAATTAATTAATTTTGTCGAAGTTGCAATAGACACATACTTCTAAAGCTGTCATATACTTTTGACAATCTGTTTATTTTGTCAATTTATTTTTTATTTAAGATTCTAGAAAAGCAAGTTTTAAATAATGTATACGCAGTTAGTGCTTAACACATTTTCGAATCTGTCATACATTTTTGATGTCACTGAAATAACAAACTGTTGTATTACCAATTTAAAAGATATTTAAAACTCGGTGAAAGCAAAATTTAAACTTCATTTCATTATCACTCATTTAGTATTGAATTTTTGTAAATCTTACAAAGCTGTCATATACTTTTGATATCGTATAGATGACAAACTATTAATATTATTAAGCCCCTTTATAAGAATAAATATCAAATAAATTTTATATATTCGGTGTTTAATTTGCTTTAAATTACAATATTAAGATGTTGCCATCGATATTTGGTTGTCATCATAATATCTTTTTAATATTATACCCTCCTTTGCGCTCTATTAAAACCGAATTGAGCAAAATTTTTTAAGCCTTTTATTGTTAATACTCGAAAAATATGGAAATTGTTGTCGTAACGTATTCGTTGATATGCCAAACAGAAACGAAAAAAAAAAAATTGTGCAAATATTTTCTTTTCTTTATGAAAAAATTTTTTTTTATGTTCAAACATTAATATACAAGCATAATCCAACAGATTTTTTTGTGTTATATTTTTATTTTATTTAATTCTCTTTTTTTTTTTTTAAACAAACAGCGAATGGAATGGAAAATATTTTGCCACAAGGATTCTATACTTATTTTAGCAACATTCTATGTAGAGTAAGTCTGAGTTGAGGTATGGTTTTTATAGCATTATATATGAAAATAAAATCCATAAAAAGGAGCAAAAGAAATATTTTGCTTTATTGAAAGAGAGAAAGAGCAAAGAATTACATAAAATATTCACTTCGTTTAATAATTTTTGTTTTTTTATTTTCATTGTACTCTATGCAAACTACTGTCATGACTACAAAACTGAGTTAAAATGAATAAATAATAAATATTAAAATGAATTGTACGAAGAGTAGAATAACTCTATTAAATCCATAGTATCCCTTCAGTAGGAAAAGCAACAATAAAATAACAAAATATGACAACAGCAATAACAACAACGATAAAACATGGCATAAATATATATGTATGTAAAGGCTTATTTATAATAAAGCTTATGGCAGTATAAGGTACTGTAGAACCATAAATTGGTCAAAGCTAAGGCTTTATTCTTTCAGTTTTTAATATTGTAACTCTCACTAATTCATTACTAACTAAACAAACTGAAGTAAGGGTTTTAAAGTTGTCACTTTGTTTTGTCATCTATTAACAAAAGAGTTATACTACATACTGATCTTCCTTAATATCATTTAAAATGTGCCTAAAAAAAAAGGTAAAAAAAATACCCAACATGACAATTAATTTTTAATTATGGTACATAAAAATAGATACTTAAAGTATTAAAAAAATTCGTGTATATCTGACTAATGACAATGACATTATGAACTAAAAAATTAACAAAAGATCTATGACAAGTGTGTTATAATTCTTACCAAATAAGGTTGTGTAAAAGGCACTGAAGACTTCTTTTGCGTCCTATGTATGTCGTTCAAAATATGACTGAATTGAAACGATACTTTATTCTTATTCAGCAATAGTTATCATTTTTCTTATTTAATTTTATTTTGACAGAAACGCCTTAATTAAATCAGAACTAAATTTTATTAAATGAATTTAGATTATGTTTTGCAATGATTTTTCAATCAAAAGAGAAAAGGACATCCGTAAAGGAATTGCACACCAGCCGAACTGAACATGTTTTCGACGCTCAGCTACTGTACACGCATACGATTTCTTTTTTGTGCTGTACATACAGTGGTGTTCAATAAAATAGATACACCTTGATCTAACATTTTTGCGACGGAAAAAACATTAGAAAAAAGTGATTAATATTTTTCTTTCATTCACCAAATTTGATGGCCTAAAGGCAATATTTTTTATTAATTAAACCAAAATATTCCTTGTATTAATAAGTTTAGTTGACCTTATTATTGATTAATATATAAAATATTTTCCTGAAGAAGCTACGCAGAGAAGTAGCGAAATATCGAAAAAATAATTATTTAATCGACCTAAAGCTTAATTAAAAGCTTATATATTAATCAAAATATTCCTTTCAATTACCTTTTGTTTACCTCTGTACTTACTGGAATTACCCTTATTTTTAATAAAGTCGAAGCAGGGTTTTGCTATGCACTTTTTAAAAAGTTTGCATTGAAATGTTTTTGCACTAGTGCTGTCAAATTCTGCTACTTTTCATTACTCGATAGTATTGAGTACTTTCATTTGTGTACCCAATATTACTCAATACTTTTAACAGATTTTATTTTTAAGACAAAACAATTTCATAAAGTATTGGGTCTTTCGACAGAAATTTGTTTGGCCGTTAAAATTTAAATTTTCCATAGAACTTCGAAGAAAAATACAACTCTTATGACAAACAATTTCAAACGATTGAAAATTTGTATGAAAAACAAACACTGTTTGAAATAAACACTCAATTTTAAAGAAACCGGCCATTAAAGTGTTGAGTAGTTACTTTTAAGTATTCAGTACCCAAAAATTATTACAAATACTCTATACTCGGTACCCATTACTCATTACTTTGCCAGCATTATCTTGCACGCATTTTTAACAAATTCCCACAACTGTTCTTTATTAGAAAGTTTGTTTTTCCTCGAACAGCTGCTTTGACTTACTTACTTACTTACTTACTTAAATTGCCATAACAACCCAATAACGGGTTTCGGTCTGCCTTAACTCTAGCCTCAAGGCGTCTCTGCTAAGCGCGCGCAAAGAAGCCGCCTTGACAATTTGCCATAAATCGTCAATAGGATTTAAATCTGGAGACTGTGTAGGCAAGTTTAAAATCTTGACGCCATTATTTTGAAACCAATTTCTAGTTCGCTTCGGTGTGAGTTAAATAATAAAATATTTGTTAGTATACCAATTATACCTTCAATTCTAAATAGAGGTCCTAAACCATAGTATGGAAAACATCCCCATATTATTTAAGTATAAGAGGAGAAGTCTATCTCTCACTACATTTTTGAAATATACTATACATATACATATATTATACATAAATATATTATACATAATATATGAAATGTATTGCTTTGGGGATAAGCATGTCTCTATGGCCATTTCGTCTCTGCTTAAGAGACTCGTCAGGCTTATCCCCAAAGCAATACATTATTATTATATTATGTATGTATATTAAATGTATTTGCCTATATGGCGAAAATTATTTTTTGTTTTTAATTTATAGTTATTATTAAAAAATTAAAAAAAAAAAAAAAAAATAAAAATGAATTTTATTATTTAAAAATAATTAAAACAGGATATAAGAACAACATTATGTCACTTGGTATAGAATTTCACGTCACATGTGATTAAAATTATGCACTATTTGCCGTAATGACAAAATATCACGCATTTTGTACCACTGTTTTTAAATAATCTGTTGTAGGAGTTATTATTTTATTTATTTATGTTTTAAGCGCCTTGTGCACAAAAAGCAATATATAAATAAATCATAGTTTTTAAAACTTTTTTGTTTCTCATTCAACTCATAATTGAGTTATAAATTGAAAATTTTTTGTAATGACAATAAAGAGAAAACAAAAAAAATATATATTTTTTATATACTAGTAGTTGTTGTATAAAATTAAACATTTTAATAATTTTTTTTATTTTGAAAAAAAAAAAGGAAGATACGTTCTATGCCATAGCTTTAAATTTGACTTTGTATGGGTATATGTATGTACAAACAACCACAAATATACGACAAGATAGTAGTAAAATTAAAGGTAAATAAAGTCCTTTTGAAATTAACACACACACTGTTCATTAGGCACCTCGTGATATGGAAATAAGCCCCCATATCTCTAATAGACTATATATTCTAATATAATAGAGAGTGAGAAAAGTAAATAAGACTGCATGATGGCATTGATGGCAGTACAAAATTAAATGATTTTGTGCGCTGCCAAGCAACTGAAAAAAAAAAAAAATCAACAAAATGTCTAATATGTCACGTCACATGACATATGAAGACATATTACAAACTTTTATACACTGTGTCTTTCTATACTCAAATGCATATGCATGAGTATATGTGTTTGTTTACAAAAACAATTTAGTAAAAACAACAAAATTTACCATATTCATTCAATACAAACTGCGGGTTGCAACCACTATAAGTACAGATAACTCAAGTCTAGCCCAGTCTCGGCCAGCCAACTTAATGCAATGATTACATTTGCTTTTTACACACCACCACCTTTCTTTTAGTATTTGTAATATATCTCTGGTCTCCATCACATTTTCCCTTTGACCATACATTGCTGCACTTTTAGTGCAAAAATTGATAGCCAGACGACATTAAATTGAAGTTTATAAACACAAAATATAACGAAAGTGCATTTGGTTTTTTGTATGTGCTTTTGATTTGACATAAAGCTCTTGTTGATCAAAAGTGAATATGTTTGATATACAACAACAAACAACTTATGTTATCTAATAATGACAATTATACTGTCAGAGATAAATAAATAAACATATTTGATAAGAGCGCAAATAAATAGCAGGAGCTAGAAAAGCTACTGCCAATATATTGACGACAGTGACAGAAACAAAAAGAAAATTAAATCATAAAGAAAATTATTTAAATCTGTATTTAGAATTTTTAATAAATGATTGCCGTGAACGGCATTAAAAATTTTCCTTCTAGTTATTGTAAAGAAAAAAATTAGAAAAAGGAAATTAGTTAAAAATGTGGCGACAAAAACTATTATGACAATTAGCTTTTTATCAAAAACACGTATCCTGATGGTTTGGGAGCGGCCTTTCGGGGAGTACTCGTAATAATTGTGGTACTGCTAGACAGAAACCCCTCAACAAGGGGTGTATTATACCCAGGCAGTGGTGGTATTAAATTACTACTTCGATGTCCATGAACCTTCTTCTGACCGGCGTGTCATAGAAATGTCCGAAATTAGAGGGTACCGGCTTCGAATGGCGCTGGTCAAAAGCGGCGAATTTGAATACCACCCTTTACAACGAGGTGGCGTGTGGTTAGTCTCATGACAGGTACGCACGTTAAATCTAATCTAGTTGTAAAACCAGGGGGTCCCCCAGAGGTACGGTTTGGCTTTTTGCGACTCTCTCCTCTCCGTTAGGGGCTTGTGCTCTCGGCGTTAATGGAATGAATGGCGGCCTGGCATCAGGTTAGTCCAAACACATTTGCACGTCGCGGAGGCGTGCAGAAGTCGTGCCTGATGATTTTGGTGCGACCCTTCGGGGCTGTTTGGAGCTTTAGCTGGATAATAGGAGATGCTGCAAAGGTGTGTTAAAGTTCTAACGCATTGTATTTCATCCCTGCCTCTGGGCAGCGTGTGGCATGTCCACAACGACGGCACACATTATTTCTTAGAAGTGTATGGTGGTAGAGTGAACTTCAACTAGACTACGATTGAAACCATAATACTCACGTATGGCTTAAAGTGTAATACTCCAAGGCAACTAAATTCAACACTCTAATGGGATATTTTGTTTATTTGTTTTTTGTTCTTGCTGTATGTAGATTTTGTCCTACGAATTTTTGACGTTTCGATACTATTATTTCTACAGTACTAATGCTTTAGTGTACTTTAGGAGGCTAATAAAAGAACATACTCAGACAGTCATTATCCGCCTGCAAGAGTTTTCACTGTATTTTAATTTTATTATAAAAAAACAATTTTGTAAGTGATTTCTACCACACATAGCGACTTTTTTTTTGTGAAGGAAATGATTTTTAATTACTCCTGCTGTGTGGGACTTGGGTGGGCAACTACTGTTCGTAAATTGTTTATTTTCTTCAATAAGTTTTTAGGCAATTTAATATGTTTTCAATTTTTTTTTAGTTGTTAAAAGAAAAAGCTTTTTCCACTCTAATTGTTTTCTAGAGGATAATTTGTGAAAGAAATAAATAAAAACAATGAAACATTTTTTCCCCCGAAATATTCGCTTTAGTATTAAAATATTGAAAATCTGGAGGCTGCATATGTTTGATAGGCAGGCCAAAAACAGAATTTATAAATTTGGCATTAAAATGTGAAAATAATTTTTTTTTCTTTTTCTTGAGACTGATATTGGTATTCGTATTGAAAAAAAAAGAAAAGATTTGCATGGTGGTAATATATTGGAAAATTCAAACTAAATCAACATGTTCTTTAATAGTTCTATTTTTTTATCTGTGCGTGTGTGTTTCTAAGGCAGCAAGCTAAAGTTAAAAAACAATGTATTCCCATGCAATGTGTGGTATTTTGTTGTTGTTGTTGTAATAAGTCTATGATGCCACATCAACAGGCTTAACAATATTTGTTTTTATGGCTACTCCATGGGAAATTGCAAGTTTTCAGAAAAAAAGAAATAAAAAAAAAACATTTTTTTTTTATATTTTCATACTCCTACAAAATGAGAAGAGGCTGATTTTTTACGCCTTCACGGCCTCGATTTCCAACAATCTAGACAAGTCAAGTGTTACTAATGCAACAATATTACAATTTTTCCTTTTATTTTTTGTGTTCTTCGCATAAAAATAAAAATCAATTTTATGATCTTTTCCAAAAGTTTCCAACACATATTTTTGCAACTCAGAATTAATCACTGTCTCGCTTATTGTTTCAAAGGTAAAAATATTAAAAGTTTTATATGGAAACCATCTATAAACTTTTAAATGTTTTTTTGTTTTAAATTTTTAAATAAGAACATCTTATTTTTTTCACTTGTACAGTCTTACTCAATTAAATAGCATTCAGCTAAAATTTGAAATCTAATACGAACTTTAGTAGGACATAAAATTAAATTTAAATTTAAGATAACAATAAATTTTACAGCCCTAAAGCACAAAGAAGTAGCGAAATATCGTAAAAGATATGTCAATCTTTAATCAAAATCCACTTATAACTATAACATCTTAGCAGGCAAAAGCGTTGAGTGTTACTGATTGCCATGAGCAAAATTACAGGTCCCGGTACATATGGATAAAGAAAAGAAATTTAACGAAATTTGCCATCGCTTTAAAGTAGAATAAGCCGACGCTTCTTTCAACTGTTCGTTTTTGGTTATGAAGAACAACATAAATGATTACAGAATTTTAATGTAACGTAGCAACCTGGAGAAAATATAGTTTTACTGCTACGTTATGTGACATTTCCCAGTTGACTCTGTCTTAAAGACATCCTCAAGAATGGGTGCACGACAATAGACGCATAGAAGACAGCCAGAAAAATTCTTCAAAGACATCTTCAAATAAATGTCTCAAAAATCGTGCACGACTGGCTGAGCGTCAATGTCGCCGAGCTTGTTGTCGACCGCACATTTTATGAACTATGCAATCGTTACATTAATAGTATGCTTATCATCGACAACTTCAAAGAAATAGACCACAAAATATCGCGCACGAACACTTGAGCGATGTTGTCGAAAACCGTTAGTGACATGTCTTAAAGACATCCTTGACGACATTGTCATGTATGACTATTGGGCCAACTTTATGTGTGTGAAGATAAATTCGAATTTAACTAGTCGAGACATATACCAAGTAATTTAGTTCAGCCATATTTTACACTAACAGAGCTTTGTTAACAATTAAACAGTGGTTATATGCCAAAAGGATATAATTACTGAGCCGATTTTGGAGAAACAGGACTTGGTACACATATGTGACTATATACAAAAGGTAGTCCAGGGTATCCTCTATTGAATAACCAGCGGTACTTTAGGATTTCGTAAATTTGGATTTAAAAAAAATCAAATTTACGAAAATTCCCTAGAGGATTACTGGCCATTTCTGTTAAAATACGACTTGGTACACATATGTGACTATATATAAATGGCAGTCCAGGGAGTCCTTTATTGAGTTCCATAATCAGTATAACTCATGTTGTGTGTGTTATTTTTAACCATGAGTACCGGGACCTACAGTTTAAAGTCGACTCCGAACGACAGATTTCAGAAGCTTTTTCATGGCAATCAATTACTCCCAGAGCTTCTGCCAGAAGACTGCTGAAAGGTAGTCGCCGAAAGAAATAATTTTTACATATTTCTTTGTTTCTAGATGTTAGAGCTGAGATTTGAACCCAGCGTTATCGTCTTAGTAAGCCAACACACTAACCACTAGACCACGGCGACTACTAATGTAGTTTAGAAAGTTAAAAAATTTTCTATGACACTACAGCCACGCTAAAGAAAATACCACAGCCTTAGAAAACTTAACTAATTATTAAAATTTTTATTGTCATCAGCATTAACTTAAATAAAAATTAATAGTTCGATTATGAATGGCAAATGAACTACAGTTGCACTCAAATTTAAATATCTAGTTGCTAGGGAATTGTTTTTGTTTTTTGGTTTGCAAGTAAAATTTTAAAATGACATCTCAGCTCAGCTGACAACAAAACTAAAGTTCTGCTGCCATACATAATCGACACAAAATTTAAGCAAAAAAACATAATTTTCTAAGTTGTTGTCACGAAAATGTTTGTTGCTTAAGCAAAAAAAAAATCATAAATTTTGTTCTTAAATTGGGTAGTCAGTCAATATGTTTCTATTTTTGGGTGTTATTTTCTTTAAAAACATTAGTTTTTGCCTATTTATTTTAAATTTTCTTATATTTCATTTTAATATTTTGACACTGGATGACATTTGATGCACAATATGGGGTGGAGGCAAAACGAAGACAGATAGACAGACAGACTGCCACATGTGTAATAATAAAGTCATAAATGAAAAATATTTTCTAATGAATAAATAATTGCAAAAAAAAGAGTATTTTTTAAAAGCCTTCTGATAAGAGAAAAGAAAAAAAAACATGTACGAGTATTTAGAAATGGTTTAAAAGGCGAGTAAGTGAGTGAGTGAGTGTATGTCATAGTACTCAACGAAATTTGTAATATTTTCTCAAATGAAATTGGAAAAATTACTTTCCGTACATCACCAACAAACCACCATATGTCTGTTTTACAAAAATTGTGTCATTTCCTTATGTGTGCTATATTACACAAAAAAAAAAACTTATTTTTTCTAATTTATTTCTAATATTTTAATATTAGAATTTTTTTCTGCGAATAATTAAAAAAAAGTTATACTTGCATATATTTATGTAGTATATACAGATATATATTTATATAGTATATACATATGTATGTACTATATTTTTTTTTTACAATTTTCTCTTAAACTAACATGTCATGTTAAATGACATAAAACATGGTGATGATTTGGTTTTTATTTTGTTTTATGTGACAAGTTAATGCAGATAAAAATGTGAAAGGTAAAATAGATGCTAGGGTGCTTTGATAATTTGCAAATTATTACGTGCTTATATTTTGTTATGCAAGTATATAATTTAACTTCCTACTGAGCCACGGAATGGAAGCCTTAAAGTAGGGTTGAATTGTACTATCATGACACAACACAAGTTTTTTACAATCTTTAATCGGTAATCAAACCAAACAACTATATGTATGTACGTTAGAGTGGAACCGCTACCGGGTATGTTGTCAGATTAAGTGTTTTCATAGGCCTGTTAAGGTGGGGGAGTAAATAAAACGTAATGTTATGGCAACGCCAATTAAAAAAGTTTCTTGCAGAGTATTAAAATAAACAAAACGAAGCGTTTTATGTCATTTTGTTTTGTTCTTTACAATGAGTAAAACAAAAACAAAACAACAAAAACAGTGAGAGCGATTGTCCCATTTAGTTTTGTATATTGTTTTGCTTTTGAGCACTACAAATACAATAACTCAAATGTGCGTAGGTGCAACAAAAAATGAATGAGAAGAAAAAGAAAAGAAGAAGAGAAAAAAGAGCAAATTATACGAATTTAACGGAATAACAAAGCAAGCCCAAGAGCGAAAAGCGATTGTTTCGTTTGCGCTCTTTCTCATTTAGAAAGTATTTGTTTTGGTTTTGCTCATGTAAAATACGATTAAAAAAAAAATCGAAAAGTTTATGACTTTGTGGTAACGTTTGCGAAATGTTTTGTTTGTTTGCCCACTCTGGTTTCTTGTTGTCAAAAAACAAAACAAGTCTACTCACAACTCAATCAACGATATGTTGCCATAGATAAGATAATCGACTCATAAGATTCTCATATTCTAGGTTGTTTGAGTAATTCAATTAAAATATGCCGTTGTCAATATATTCTCTATTTAGCAACTGAGTTGCCAGTTTTCAGTTGACTGTTGCCATCTGGAATACTACTTTAGCAACTGGCAACACAACTCAAGTTATGTTGACATCATTAATTAAGACATGGGCTTTTTGAATATGTTATCCATGGGGATGAGGCATGATAATGTTGTGCTGAAATCAAACACCGAAAGCTCTATAGCGACAGGTCTAACAATTGAGTGCAGCAGATACTTAACTCTCCCCAGACTTCACAACTACATGACCACAAATGCAGTTGACTTTAAACACTGCTATAAACTAAACTTTGATTTTTGGCATACATACGTACATACATATGTATATTAAAATTGGGTTGAATATATTAATTTATGTTGTTGAAATAATGCGGAGGAATAGTTGTGGGTTTTCTTTTGCATTAATTTCTAAAATAGCTTATACCTCTATTTTACCCCAGATCTCACTGTTACTTAAACAAATTGAAATTAAACTCAGGTAGCGACAACGACAAAAGTTATCGTGTCACCGTGTAGTTTATATGTTCATGTGTTAAATGCTTTAAACAGGTCGATTCATAATGGCTGGCACCTATAAGCTTTAAGTGTGTCATAGAACAAAAAAGAATTATCTTAAAAGAAAACTTAATTGACATTTGTTTTCGTGTTTCTCTGTGGGTTTTTATAAAAAAAATAATTCAAAATTTATTAGAAAAATTTTTTCTACTAAAAAATTTTTTTGCTAGAGTGTAAATATGTTTTTTTTATCCTTTTTAACTGCACAATTCTAACTTCATATATACAACCAGTTTTGCCTCTTCTGTTAAAACTAATAAAATAAAATGGGGAACTAAATATGAAATATTTTCTAACAAATCGTGTTTGTATTTTATGAGAAAACTTTCAAATGTTTTCAATAGCAGCTGTAACTCTGTAGAAATAAAACTGCTATCTGGTAGAGCTGTATTGGCTGTATAAACTGAAAATAGCAAAAAATGGGGATAAAATGTAGAATATACAGAAGCATTACACTAAAGCCCTAAAATTGAATTGGCAATAGAAATGGAAAATAAATCTAAAAAAAAAAAATTATACAATAAAACGCTAAATAAAAACAAGATAAAAATAATGAATAACTGCTACTTCAAACCTAAATAGATGGGCAAAATAATTTAAAATTTGTTTTTTTAATTACAAATTAATAATAAAATAAAAATGATAAATTCTACCGTCTCTTAAAATGTTTTTAAGTATTACTTTATAAACCACTTAAGTATCAAACAAGTACTATTCTACCAAAATATGTATTAAAATGCATGGGCAGTACTTTTTAATGTTACAAAAATGTATAAATTGTTTAGGAATAATGAATGATAAATACAAACTTGAATTATCGTATTTTTCACTACAAATTATTACACACATAATTGGCCATTACAACTTTTTCTTTAAAGTTACGGTCTAGGTTTTCACAGCACCCATATTGTGTGCGTGAATTTTTATCCATAAGTGCTGTAGGTCCCAGTGTAACCTTGAATCCTAATGACAGACTTGTGAAGCTTGCTCATTGCTATCAGTTACTCGCTAAGCTTTTACCAGAAGACTGTTAACCTTTCTTCGAAGAAGTCGGAACTGGGGTAGGAACCCCAGTAGCCAATGCAAAACTATAATTTAAGTAAATAAAAAACACATAAGTTATTAATCAGCAAAACCTTTGCAAAGCTAAGGCAAACACAAAATTTAAATATTTAGGAAAATTTAACGATAAAGTTGATTCCGACTACAAAACTACAAAAATAAAAAATTTATAAAAATTATGAAAACGTATATTTTGTTTGGTTTTAAAATAATTTTTCTGATGCAAATGCAAAGTCCGCTATTATGAAAAACCATAATTTAGCGACAAAACTACATAACCTGCGACAGACCACAAAACTACAAAGAGAAAAATTGAACAAATTTATGTGAAACAAATCTTTACTGGTTTCAATCTATTTCTATACGCAAAAATTTAAAAATACAATTTCTTTTTAATCCTTATATTGAGAAATATTGCGAAAGAAATATGCAGTATTGGAATTAAAATAAATTTTAAAGTATTCACTGCTTTGAAAATTGTTTAAATTTAGTTTTTCTTCCTTATTAAGTTATATTTTTTGATTATCCTTAAATATCACAATGCCTTGGAACTTTTTTGTTTTGTAATTACACTTTCTTTAAAGTATACCGCCCACTAAAAATATTTTTTATTTCAATTCCCATTAATTCTCTTATCTTAAAACAATTACTCTCTAATTAAATTCGTTAAACTATTTAAGGAAAAGTCATTATAAAGAAAGGCTGGGTGTGGTTGGTCATTACGAGAAATAAACTTTACGGAAAACAATTCTCAACAACTTTTTTTTCTCAACGTTGTTTTTTTTTTTTTTGTTTCTTTTCCTTTACACAAATACAACACCTACAGGTTAAATTTGCAAAATTACACACAGAATTGTAAAATACGCTCTGACACAAAAAGGAATCTTAATATATTTGAGATGCTCTCTAAAACGTAGCAGTCTTAAGCAATTGATTTAAGAATAAAAGAGAGAGAGAGAGAGAAAAAACAAGAATAACAAAAAACCAAATAATATCAATTTACCATAATACCAGTAATGAATTTTCCTACTTTTTCCTCTTACATCCGGAAACTTTGTAATTATACAATACGTGACTTTCACATCAAAATAGTATTTTCCATTATATAATTTGAAAATAAACTAAATTTGTAAAAAGATGTTTGTAGTTGTGCTAAAGTAAAGAGAAAAGAAATATACTAAATGACTAAACACATAAAGAAAGATAAAGATTAAAACACTCATATTAAACCTTAACAGGTTGTAGATTTGTAGTAGATTAAAGACAACATAGGTCAAACTACATTTACAAGAAGTTTAAAAGAGGGTTGTAGATTTGGAAGATAAAATACGAATTAAATCACAGTACATAGGCAAAGACACATGACTAAAAACTATTACATAAGATTTGAAAGAGTGACATGAAAACAATTGTACAGTAAAACAAAATTCCTGGAAAAAAAGTTTTCTACGAAGCAAACTAGTGAGCTTCAATGTTGCAAATGTACCAATATAAAGCGACAAAACTACTTACTTGCGTTAAATAAATGTGTTGAATAAATAATACGAGTAATGCTCCAATTTGAATATATTGCCTAAAGCTCTTATAGTATGGAAGACACCAGTAGCTCTTAATAATGTACCAAAGTTTGGCGACAAAACCTAGAATTTTGCACAATATTTATTATTAGGACAAGTTTTTTCTAAATACTTATGTAGGTATAAATATCGTCCCTGAAATGCGAAACAACGTATCATCACTTTTCAAAAGTTTTAAAATTTAATATTGCAACAAAGAAGTATACAACTTAATACACTTATGCACTCTGAAGTAGTGAACCGTACGTTATTTCGCATTTTAGGTGACAATATGTACTTTTATATTATATATAAACTTTTATTTAAGCTTTAGGTTGATTAAATAATAATTTTTTTGATATTTTGCTACTTCTCTGTGTAGCTTCTTCAGGAAATGTTTATTAATAAAGCGAAATATCGAAAAAATTATTATCTAATCGACCTAAAGCTTAAATAAAAGTTTATATATTAATCAATAATAAGGTCAACTAAACTTATTGATACTTTTCTATTATAAATAACAATATATTTTTAATTATTAAACGGTTTTACTTTTATCTGCTTCATTTAAAGTTTTAGAAAACAGTATACAGTAATCCCTCGAACTGTGCGGTTTCTGACTGCGCTGTTTCGGACTTGAGCGTTTTTATTTTTACCACCAAAATTTCGGATTGCGCGGCAAAAGTTTCGCAGCAGCGCGGTTTTTTTTTTTTTGCGTACATATTACATATTTCGTGCAAAATTTGTACATACATATTTTTTATATATATTTTTATATATTTTTTTACCAAACCATTGGAGGAAAATATAACAAATTCATTAGAAGGTGAATATTAACTTATTTAAAGTTTTTTTTTAATTACATATTTACATTTTAATTATGTACATACTATGTACAATGAATTGTTTTCAAGATTTTTTTGTTTTGTTTAATTTTGATGATTTATCTACTTGGTTTAAATTTAAAATTTTCATGATAATTTTAGAATTTGGAACGTATCCCCCTAATTTCATACAAAATAGGGTTCACAGTGCGCGATTTCGGATTTCGCATTGTTTTTTCAGAACGTATCTACCGCGCAGTTCGAGGGATTACTGTATGTAGTTTTGTGGTTGTAGTTTTGTACTGTTATTTTCCTTTTTTTTTTATAAAAAAGGGCTATACATGAATATATTGTTTTTGGTATGCAAATAGAAATAAATTTAGTGGCTGGTTTTTTTTCAGTCAAATATTTGAAACCACAATTGTAAATCGTTTTTTTTTATTTTATTTTATGGTTTATAGTAGATTTTTTTGTTACTCCATCAATTACCACAAAAATTTACATTAATTTCACATCAAATATATGAAAATGTAAAACATATTTATTCTGGAAAACTGTTTTATTTGTTCTCTTCGAAAAAAAAAAAACTTTGGAGCACATAAAAAACACATTAAGCCTCCCAATGAAAAAGCACTTAAAGGACGAATGATGCATGGAAAATAGAGGTACAATATAGCAAAAAAAAATTTTTTTTATGTAGCTAAACTATGAGTTAAAATAGAGTTTCATTTTACAGAATACATGAATATAAATCACTACACTTACTGACTCAGTTAAGTTTACAAACATCAAAAATTGTCGAATAATGAATGTGGTTGGCTCAAGGAATCAGCAGAAAAATTGTATGAAATTTTAGCACCGCCAGCAAATTTAGCAAGCGCCTATAGAAAAAGAAGGAAATAAAAAAAAAATCACAACAGAACTCTGACTTGTAAGACAAATTATAGCCATACAATTAACAGTGCTGAGCAAAGTGTGGCAAAAAAAGAAAAAAACAACAAAAAAGAAATATTGTAGCTCTGGTTAGTTTTAAAATTGTAGTGCCAGCAACCAATCTATTCAAATTTTAAAGTGTTGCTAAAAATAAAAAAAAAATTCTTTTTTCCTTAATATGCAATGTGTGGCTGAATTTTTTACATCATGACTATGGTTCTTTCCCTATTTCTTTTTCATTCTTTTTATTTGTGGTTTTTCTTATAATACCGTTACCACTACTATTATCATCCTCGTCCTGATTTTTTAACACCAACATCCATGCTTTGAGATGATCTCAATAAAACCACACAATATCGACATGCATTTGGTTAATTCAATTTTTATTGTGTTTTTATATCACAAAAAGGAAAAGAAAATGAAGCTTAATTTGTGCTGAGATAAAACTGTAAATTTAAGAAAATACGAGAGCGTGTTCGTAAGGCTGAGGTTTCTTAAATTTCTCGTCTCTGAGCTGTAAGAACAACACTGTTCTGTCGATAGACATCTCTTAGTTGGCTTTTAGCTAAAGCTTTAACTAGATGAGAAGTCATTAAGATTCATCTTGACAGCCATTTACAGCAGAATATTTCGTTTGCGAAAAAAAAGTTCAATTCTCAAACCAAGTCTAAGCTTGATGAATCATCCTATGTCAAGTCTGTACCATAAATTTTAAGTTTAGAAAGGTGTTTAAACGAATTTTTGTTTGTGGCAGTAAAAGCATCGAATGTTCTCTTGACCCAACTGAGTGAGGTCTTCACACAAAAAACAATTAAAAAGTATTTGATATGGTTTTTGCCGTTCGGAAATTAAATACAGTACAAGAGTTTGTGGAAGGCATAGATATCTTACACCGCTCAGTGATTTAAGTTTTTAATGATTGTTTCAGTATAAGAAAGGTTTACGCTAGTGGTGTAAAGCGTTTGCTCCCAATTTGCTGTAAACGTGGTATGGCCATGTTTTCAGCGTTAGTCAAAACAATAGGTCTTTCGTTGTCAAAATTGATGTATCAGTTGTCAGAGGTCCATTGTATTACACCAACAATTAAATACCAGCTTAAATAGTAGGTTTCTCAAGGTAAATCGACGACAAAGAAGATTGAGATCACATTCAACGAACCCCTTCACTGACCAAAATATAGCGGTTAAAACAGTGGTGGTTTTCGGCGTGAATCGGCGAAATAAAATGATATTTTGTGTTTTGGTTGAAACAATTTATGACAATTTATCGATATAAAAATCTACAACAAATGTGGTGGACTGCCACGCCCACTTTAAGAGAAACGTATAACTAGAAAACTAATATAGCAATAAAACGTGTACATGATAGATAAAGTTAATAGTAATCATAACATAATTTGACGGCTTTTCATCTGGAATAGTTGTCGTTTATTATAAAAAGGGGCAGGAAACTGTTTAAGCTTTTGCCACGTGTATATATATTTTCGTGATAAAGGGGCGTGGCAATTAAAAGAATAGTAAATAAACGGTTACCAATAATCGTAATTAAATATAATTCGGTAGGTTTTTTCTGGGAATGGTAGTTACTGATTGTTTAAAAAAGGTGGCGGGCCTCCGTCCTCTTTGTTTATTATATAAAATTTAATATATTAAGATGTGCGTCACTATAAACTGTAACACATCAAAAGTCAAATAAAAACTGACTGGAGTAAGCTAGAGTTAAAAATAAAACAGTTTTATTTTGCATTTTTATTACAGATTTATATTCTGTATTATTTTATTTTAATTTTATAAAATTTTTTATTTTATTCATTATGCCATCCATAAGCAATGTTATAGTGTTTTCGGTGATTTTTTTGGTACCAGCTGTCCATTTATATCGAAAACTAGTAATGGTTTTGGGAACAGATGTACTCTTCTTTAGTTCTCTTTTGACCAGAGCCCAATATCTTTCAATAGGCCGCAGCTCTGGGCAGTTTGGTGGGTTAGCCTCTTTTGGAACAAAAATAACATTATTTTCATTATACCAGTCTATTGCGCTTTTACTGTAGTGACATGTTGCCAAATCTGGCCAGAAGAATGTTGATATGTTGTGCTGTCTTAGAAATGGGAGCAACCTCTTTTGAAGACACTCTTTGATATAAATATCTGAGTTTATTGATCCCAATGTAACAAACGATGCACTTCTGTTGCCGCAGCTACAAATAGCCTGCCGAACTAGGAACTTTTTGGGAAATATTGATAGTTTTTTAGTTCGGAACTTTTCAGAAACATTGCCTCTACTATCCGCTACATAAAACTCTTGGCCAGGAAGCTGCGTAAAGTCTGCAAAAACGTAAGTTTCATCATCCATTACACAACATTCGAAATTTTGAAAAAATTCTTTTTTGAGGAGTTTTGCTCTTTTTTTGCTTCAATATTCTTCTTAGCATTTCTATCCGGAACTTTTTGGACTTTAAATGTTTTAAGGCCAGCTTTAGCTTTAACTCGGCGCACAAAACTTTCCGAACATTGCACGCGCCGGGCCACTTTGCGACCAGAAATGTTTGGAAGAGCCAGCAAAAGCTTCTCAACCTTTTTGGCTTTCGCGTCGTTCGTTACCAGTTTTGCTTTACCTGTTCCAGGCTTTCTTTCAAATTTTAGGTCTTTGTTGAACTTTTTGACCTATCTGGAAACACATTGCCTGGTCACGTGGACTTCCCTAGCAACTTTTGTATAACTCCAATATGGTTTGGACTTCCCTAGCAACTTTTGTATAACTCCAATATGGTTTTTTTTAATTATTTGAATAATTTTTGTATGCACTTGTCTTTGATTATCCATCGTAAACTAACTAACAAGTCAAATTTGACAAACTGATATATTTTAAAATCTGAGACATTTTTCAAAGATATTGTGATTAAGAAAAATAATTTTGATTAAAGGTGAAAAAAGTTATTAAGAAAAATGGGTGTTACACTTTATAGTGACGCACATCTTATTATAAGAGTTTTATAAATACAAGGCTTGTTTGTAGTTTTGCAGCTATTAATGTACGGACATACATAATTAGCGCCATTACTATCCTGTTTTAGGATTAGGATTTTTTATCTAGGAGTACCGCGACCTACAGTTTAAAGTCGACTCCGAACGCCAAACTTGAGAAGTTTTTTCATTGCAATCAGTTACTCTTAGAGTTTTTGTCAGAAGACTGCTGAGATTTAGTCGCCGAAAGAAATATTTTTTTTTTATTTATCTTTTTATTTTCAAGATGTCAGAGCTGAGTTTTGATTTTGAACCCCAAGCTGTCGTCTTACTTACTTACTGTTAATGTGCGGAAAGATTTTTTTTGTAGTTTGGCAGTTGAAGATAGTGAAATTATTATTTTATTCCTTTAAGGGTTTTTTGTAGTCTTATGCCCGTATTCATAAAAAATAAAACAGTTTTATTAATTAATTAATTTTATTAATTAATTAAATTAATTTAAGCACTCTATAAACCAATTTTATTTTTTATGAAAACGGGCATTATTCTATACCACCATTTTAAGTATTTTTTATTTGGTTATATGTACGTATTACGTATTTTTTTTCAGTAATCTATTTTAATAAACAATGTTACAGTTAACTTACAGCTATGCTTTGTCGTGGTGCAACATGGCAACTAATTTTTTTGCCGCAAACAAGGTTTGTTTTTTTTCTCCGGAGAACTGAACATATATATTTTTTTTTAATTAATAAATCACGAGAAAAGTAAAATGAGAAATAGGAAGCGATTAAATTCTTGTTAAGCTGCCATTTGCAATAATGTTTTAATTAGTTTTGTTATTGTTAGTGCTTTGAAATAGTTTTAAAAATCTTTGAAAAGAAAACTTGTAATTTTTTGCTGCTCCTTTTTTCTGGTATGGATAGGAAAAATAATATTAGAAAAACCTTTGAAAATCTACTTTTTTTTGTTCATTTATTATTTGCCGCTGTTGCCACAAAAACAATTTTATTTAATTTTCGGGTTTTGTTTTTCTTTGTTTATTTGAAAAACATTTTTTTGTTGCCAAATTGTTTGTTTTCCCTTTTGTTTTCATAAAGTTTCCCATCATTTGTTGTTTGTTTGTTTTAGTTTTACTTTTGTTGCTGCTCTTTTTTTTTTGCTTTTACTTGCTACAAAAAATTTGTTGCTTCATCATCGTTTGTGGCGTGTAGTGTTGCAATATAGTCTCTTTAGTATGTATTTGCAGAAATTGTTGTTGCTCTCTATTTATTTTTCTTTACTAACTGTTTTGTTTTACTGCAGAGCCATTATATCGTCGTACTCGTATTTTTAAATTTTTCTTAAATGTTGCTTTTTTTTTGTTTTAATTTAATTTATACAACAACATGTCTTTAATAATGTTTTGTAACATTTTAAGATTTTTTTTTTATTTTATTTTTTTTTCAATAAATCTACACACAAATAACAATTAAATTGTAGTTTGTTATGTGTTGTATGGACCATATTTAAAGATATTTTTATTTATTGCAACATCAAGCATTTTTAGAGACTGCAGCTGCTGCTGGTGCTGCTACTACTTGGTCATTGCCTGAAACATCATATAAAAATTGTAGCTGCCTAACTGCTTCACTGGCAGTAACAATGCGACATCTTTTAACAGTTTAAAATATAAAAAAATAAAATACTTGTAATCTACTATTGTATTCTTACTTAAGCTCTGGTTATTTCATTTTACCCATTCATTCATTTTATTCTTTAATTTTATTTCCAATTTGTTTTTTTTTCTCAACGTTTTTCTATATGTTGTTGCAATATCGTTTTAAAAAACAAATTGTAACAATTGCTACCAGTTATTGTAATAAAAGAAAAAAAATGAATAAAAATATTCTGTGTTTTTTAATAAACTTACGCCATCTGTATATGACACCAAGGGGAATACTATTTTTGTGGCATGACATACATATAACTTTGCCCAGCAATAAATATTTTATTTTAATTAAAATTAAAAACAAAAACTGCAAAAATGATTTAAAGTTTTCTTGTCTAAATTTCGTCACACAATTTGTTCATAAAAAATATTTTCCTCAACCCTATTCCCTGTAGCAATTCTGTTATGAAATTGTTTTAAAAAGCCCTTACCTTTTTCTGAAATCCAATCTTTATCTTTTCAAGCGCTAATAATTTGTATCCCCTCATGAGACAGTTTTAGTTTCAACAACAGTACCAATTAATTGTTTCTGTGATTGATAACTTATCTGTAAATGTGGATTTCGTTTACAGCGGAAATATTCGTTTCAATACGTACACACAGTTGTTTGACATGTTGGCGTTATTGCATCTCTTACTGAGTATGTCTAAGCGCCGAAGTTTAATCGGTTTGATGTTTAATAGGACACAGCCGAATTATTAAATAAGAAAATGCTCACAAATTCTTTGGGAAGCACTGAATATTTATGAACGCCATATAAATTGTGAAGTAATCTGTAAGTTGATCATTCCATAATACCTAGATTTTTTGTTCAATCTTGGACAGTTAATAGTGAACTGAACGCCATTAAGTCGATTACACAGCATATGAAAATAATAAAATTGTTGCCAATTTTAATAAAAAACAATGTCTCTAATTGTAGACGCATGGCTACGTAACAAACAAAATTGTATGATTTAGGGCAGGGATGAACAACACGCGGCTCTCAAATGTGATGGACATGCAGAATAATACTGATGTAAAAAATGTATTTCTCTCAGTAAACATCGAGAATGTTTATAAATCCGACCACCGACCAATTACCACCTATCAAGACTGAGTAATGAGTGTACCTACCTCATCAATTCCGGCTGATATTGATCAGGTTGTATCGAAAAAAAAGTGCAAAATTTCTCATTAAAAATTTCAAGCAAATACTTTTTTTTTGGATTAAATTTTATATTTTTTTATTCTAAGTTTTATTATAAATAGAGTTTTGTAAATTATTAGTATTTATGTGCGGCCCGCCAAAAAATTTTAAAATTTATAAGTGGCCCGTTGATTAAAAAGGTTGCTCACCCCTGATTTAGGGCAATTCATTCCAGAAGAGTCTCTGTAGTGTGAATTGTGTGAAGTCAGACAGTTAAATTCACAAATTATTATGTTTTACTAAAAACCTTATTTTAAGGGACTACCCCTACTCTCGCAGTACATTGTGCTGATGTGTGAAAATATGTTATGGAAAGGAGAAAAGAGTAAGTGCTGTTTGTAGATATTTGATTTTAACTTGCCTTGCGTCTTTCGTTGTGTGTTTCGCACGTCTGTAAAAAAAGTTAAAATAAGGAAATTTTATAAAATAAGTTATTGGCAAAATTGGCAGCGCATCTAACGTATAGAAGTTGAAAAAAATTTTTGACTTTTAGAGGCGTTGAACTATTGACTAGCATTGTACATTGTAACCGCTATTAGCGACGTAACGCTCCTCTATCTTTACATCGTAATTTATAGAAAAAATTCTCGGTCAAAGGTTACATAAACGAGCGATGCAGCTAAAGGCCATGATACACTATCATAAACAGTGGTATGATTCATCCACAAGAAAATTTTATCAATTTCTGTCACATTTTTAAATGTCGTATCAAAATGGCAACATTAGTGCCACACCATCACACAAAATAAGATGTTAAGTATATGCAGAGTTGCTTATTGCTAACATCTTCTAAAATGCAACCATGATCGTATGGAGAAAAAAATGTTATCGAATTTTATCAAAAGACTATGAAGTTGGACAGACTTGTCAAAAAATCTGTCATTCAGATGCATTTTTATGCCACACTGTTATACTTTTTTAACACACACGATTTTTTTTTGATAAATCGTACTTCTCGATAGGATTGTGTGTCATGGCCTTAAAGAACGAATTCTCTTTATAATGCATTGTGCGATTCACTGGACAATCAAATACAGAAGGATGTGCTCCAAGAGAAATATGAGTGAAACGCACGCACACATTCGCTCCTTTCTGTGCTCGATCGAGAAGCCCCAAAATAGTTTTGAAGCAGAGGTGTATTCCATCTTAGGTCGAATAAAGGTCTGGTAAATATTAAGGTCAGATGAAGTGATGTACATAAAATATCAACCCTGGGGGTTACTTTGTATTTCGAATCGAGTTGAAAATCTTAAGAAAATGTTTAAAATTCCGAATTTTCGGAAAATTTTTGTATTCATTATTATTGACGAATGGGAAATTTCTTTCGAAAACATTTGCAAAAACTGAAAAATTTGGCCGCCGGCAAAAAAAAAAAATCGTAACAATACATTCTTAAAATCATACGATAAATCACTATCGGATATCTTTTTCTCACTCTTAATTTTTGAACATATAATTTGATCTAGGATTAAGATTTAAATGTGCCGTAAAGAAGGCAGTTGATCTGATAAAGAAACAGTAGAATGGCAGGGACAAAATATATTTGCCGAAAAATCTTACAGTCATGCTCTTTTTAAAAAAATTCCATAAATTTTATGACTATTTCCAAGGTAATGTTTAAACTAAATATTTGGCATCATTTGTTTTGTAACAACCATTATGGCACTACTTTTTAAGTACTCAACTCAAGGTTGTGGACTTGTTCTCTCTCAACACTTTCATAACTACAAATTCAATCGTAATATTACCATCAACGAAATTTATTTTCTTATGTTTCCAAATGCGTCTAAAAGCAACAGTATGGTGTTTTAAAGCTCACAGTGCTAGAAACAAGGTTTTTAAATTATTCGATATTTTATTTTGTAGTGGATTTTTTTACAGCTTCACCATTTGCTGCCATTTCTTCTGTGTCTTGCACTCATTTACGGCATTATTTTATGATTTCATAGTTCATTAGCTATAATGTTGCGCCTGCTACAGTAACAGTAAATTAATTTTTAATTTTCAGCCTGACACATTTTATGTTACGGTGTTATGTTATGGCTGTGGCTTTTACAATAAACTAATTTTACATGCAACTACTGTACAGAGACATACTCGTACTTCTATCTATCTATTTCTTTGTCCATATCTTGACATTAAAATTGTTTTCGCATTAAAGGCCATAACCATAAAATTTTATTGAAATGATGAGAAATTGAGAAGCTCAGCGTAAAACCAACCACAAAACTATTTAAATAGTTTAGTAGTAGTAACATAGATAAAGACTGAAAGTGGTAAAAGTTAGAGGCTAAGAAAGGCTATAAAATTGTTAATTTAAATTGGTTATGAAAACAAACAAAAATATTGTTTTTTATTGATAACATTTATTGTGGCAAGATGGTCGTGATCATAAATATTTTTGGGGGGGAGTGAGAAAATACAGAAAGTGGTGTATTACAAATTTTATATTTCCTATAATAAATTTCCTCTTTTTTTTTCTAATATTTCTCCTCCTTATCTTTATTTTCTTTTTATGGATTTACATTTTATTTGAAATCATTTTATTATATTACTGCTCCTTAAGACCAAAGGCAGGGGCTATACTTAAATAATAAATGTGTTCTTTTGGTAATATCCTTTAAACATTAAAATCAATATTTATTTTGTACGAATGAAAACTCATTAGTATGCCAAACAGTCTATCCATCCATCCTTATCAGTTGGAAGTCAATTTTCCTTTTCCTAATATGTGTAATAATGGCAGTCCTCTAAATGTATCCTTTGTATCCTTTTCTAAGAATGTTTATTATTGTTAATGCCCTGTATATTATTGTTGCTTAGCAGTAAATATTTGTTAAGGCCATTATCAGTGGAAACCGTCACATTATAGACATAAAAACAAAGACATTAAACGAAGGAAAGAAGGAATGCCATTATGCTCGTATTTCGTTTTGAATTCAACAAATTTGACAAAATGCCAAAAATAAAAGTAATGTTGGTTTTATTATTAATATTTGTGCTTATCGTTCTTTAAAGACAATATTTATTTTTTCTTTTCTATCTTTAAAATTTTTTTTTATTTATTTCGTTTGCAACAGCTACATGTTGCTGGTATTTAGTTGTTTCGATTTTCAATTTTTATAGTTTATGGTTTTTCTTTTTTTTATATACATATCTTCATACATATATAAAATTGAAAGCTACAAATATTTAAAATTGTTGCTTTTATTGTTCTAACAACAACTATAAAAACGAAAATCATTAAATATTTTAAGAAATTTTTCTCAACTATGAAGAAACCACTTTCTTAAAGTAAATGGCTTCATAAGAGTTTTGTTTTTCAGTGTTTCAGCAATAAATATTACATATGTACATACATACATACATAATTGGCCATTTGAACCCTGTGTCAGGAACAGAGTAGGAAAATAAACAAAACGAAACTTTTGTTGTCATTTTGTTTTGCTCTTTACAATGAGTAAAACAAAAACAGAGATAGCGATTGTCCCATTCAGTTTTGTATATTGTTTTTGTTTTGAGCAGTACAAATACACTAACTCATTTAGTGTTGTTCTTACAATGAGTGAAACAAAAACAAATCAGAAACAGTGAGAACGATTGTTCCATTTAATTTTGTATATTGTTTTTGTTTTGAGCACTACAAATACACTTCTACACTGTAGGAAGAACAAAAAATGAATGAGAAGAAAAAGAGAAGAAGAAGAAGAAAAAACAGCAAATTATACGAATGTAACGGAATAAAAAAGCAAGCACAAGAGCGAAATGTGATTTTTTTCGTTTGCGCTCTTTCTCATTTAGAAAGTATTTGTTTTGGCTTTGCTCATGTACAATACGATTAAATAAAATTTGAAAAGTTTATGACTTTGTGGCAACGTTTGCTTGCCCACTCTGGTCAGGAACTTCTCGCAGCATCCGTGTTGTGTGTGCTAATTTTTATCAATGAGTACCGGGACAGACTTGAAGCATGTTCATGGCAATCAATATGTCAGAGCTGGGGTTTGAACCCCCGGCTCATGGCTTAGTAAGTCAACATACTGACCAGTAGACCACGGCGACTACCACAAGAAATATTATTTTCTGATAAATAATACAACAACATTGTTCCTAAACATTTATGTCAATATTTTAATAAATATTATAACAGAGAATAATGAGTATATTCTGTTTTCAAACATTTAAACTTTCTAGCGGTCTTAAGGTCTTATTCAATAAGTATTGCATAGAAATTTGACAAGTTTTTAATAAACGAACAATAAATTTTATGAATATGGCACTTAAATTTTTACGGATCTTATTAAGTTTTTTTGCTTTCCCTATAAATTCAAGTAATGTTACACGTTTTCTATATTAAGCCTTCGATATTTATAATTTATAACAAAGAACCGGTTAACATTGTTGCTTAACAACATACTAGTAAGTTACAACACTTTTTTTACTTCTCAACTTTAATATATTTATTTGATGGTATTTCATTATTTTCAACAAATTTTGAAATTGAATGAATTTTTCCCATAAAAACCCCATTCTGTTTAATAAATAAAATAATCAAATAATAATAATTTTTTTAAACATTTAATTAATTTCAGTTAAACATTTATTAAATGTTTCTGTTGAAAACACTGTTGAAACGAGTATTTTTGTTCCCCAAAAAATACCACAACCAATGTAGCCTCTTAATTGTTCATATCCATTCTGTTTTACAACATCAATTACTAAAAGTGTTGTCACTTTAAGTACCATTTCTTGCTTTTATTATTGCCAAATAGCATTTCCATAAAATGCGATAAAATTGCCAATTTAAATCTGAATAGAAAAGATCGTATGCAACGCACATGAATCGCAAATATTAAGATTTTTTTTATTTTTTCATATTCTAGTTATAGTTTGCCTTATTGGCCCATTTTGTAAACATTTATAATTTGTATAGTGGTTTGATGCAAATGACAGCACCAGCATGCCATCTCCTTGAATGTTGGGCTTTTAGCCTGGCCTGTGTTGTCAATACAAAATTTAATGGGGGTTTTAATTGTTGTTTGTTTTAATAGACAAGACAGTATGTGGCCTTTCGGTCACAAAATAGCATTAATGCTCAGTCATTTGGTTTTCAAGTTGGTTTTAGAAATTGTAATCCTATTCAATGTCCATTGGTAAAAGAATTTTTTTGTTAAGTTTTAAAGAAAGGATTTTAGAGCAAATTTTTTAAGCAATCTTGAAGCTGTTATGAGCTCCAAACTAGTCTGTCACAAAACGTATAAATTAAAAATAAATATAAATATTAATTGACTACTTGCCGTATTTAACTATAAAGTCCTTTTTTTTTTGATGATCATGCAAAAATGTTTGTATTATTTTTTTATTTTATGTATCAAAACAATTTTTTTAATTTCTTTTGTCTTTTTTTTCTTTCTTTCAGGATGTTCTACACAAAATATGTCATCCACATGGTCAAGTATTACGAATTGTCATTTTCAAAAAGAATGGCGTACAAGCTATGGTTGAATTTGATTGTTTAGAATCGGCTACAAGAGCTCGAGAAAATTTAAATGGTGCTGATATATATTCGGGTTGTTGTACATTGAAAATTGATTATGCCAAGGTGAGTAGTTACAAAAAAAAGTACCTTTTAATTTTCTATATTTTAAAAAGTAAAAGTTTGTTTTTGTCCAAAAAAGTATAAAATAAATCCTCTTTTTTTGTGTGAAGATAAATATTAAATAAGTACTTTATGTATGTATGGCTTTCATACATACATAACTGGCCTTTATGGCTTAGCTATTTATATACTTAATGTATAGTTTTACAGAAACAGTACTCTAAATGTTAATTTTTTAAAGAAGGTACCCTTGGGAAATGCTTATATAAGCAATACATACATACATACATAACTGGCCATTACAACCCTGTGTCAGGATTACGGCCTAGCTTCTTGCAGCAACCATGCTGTGTGTGTTAATTTTTATCCATGAAAACCGGGACCTACAGTTTAATGTCGAATCCGAACGACAAATTTGAGAAACATTTTCATGGTAATCAATTGCTCTCAGAGCTTTTGCCAGAAGACTGCTGAAAGGTAGTCGCTGAAAGTAATTTTTTTTTTCATATTTCTTTGCTTCAAAAGCGGGGGCTTAAACCAGAGCTCTTGTCTTAGTAAGCCAACATACTAACCACTAAACAACGGCGACTGTATATATTTTTACATACTTAATGGGATATAATTCTCATTTAGTGTATAATTTTTTTAACTTAAGAGTTTGTGGTTTTAATACCATATTTGGGAAAAAGTGTCCTGATGAGTGCTTTGAGCAGAGACGAAATGCCCATAGAGACATTTATATCTCCATAAGCAATACATTCTTTAAATTTATTTGTTCTCTGTAGAAGTCTTAAATAGATTTCCTTTACTTTACTTTACTTTATAAATAAAAAGTTCTTTTGTTCATTTATTTTTTATATTCTCAATTAAAAAGTACTCAAAGCTAATTTTATTTTTTGTTTTCTTTTCATACATTCATTTAGCCTGAGAAATTAAACGTTTACAAAAATGAACCAGAAACTAGTTGGGATTATACTTTGACCACAGGTAAGTTGCTTTTTAACATTCTTAATTTAGTACTTTTTTTATGTATATTTTATACAAATTTTTCAAACTTAAATCTCAATAAATATATTAACATAAAAGAAAACAACATTGACACATATTTTAAATAAAAAGACAAGAAAAAACGCTTTTAGATGAAAAAGTAAAAAAAAAAGTACCAATAAGGTACCTTTTGAATTTTTATACTCGTACCTTTGAACATAATAATTTGTTATGTGACTCAGGCCTTGTTTGTCAATAATTTTTTTTACCCAAAATATATGTAGTTTTGGGTCCAAGTGCCCATAACTTTTTAATGCAAACATTTTTATTACATTTCATCATGACCGCAGTGCGTATCCACTAAAAATATCGTGTCGTAGTTTTAATTTCTTTGCTTAGACCAAAAACCGCACGACTTTACATAGTATATTCTGATTTTTTTTTACTTTTAAGACCGAAATTGATTTTTTAAAATGTAAGAAGTTTATTATTCGCTATTTTCCCAATATTTTGTACATTTTTTATTCACTTTTTTAAGAGAGGTCTTTATTTAAAACATATATAATTGGGGTAAGATTATCATTTAGTATTAATCATTTAAAAGATACAATTTGAGACATACGAGGTCTGTACTCCACCCACAAATTATTTTTCCAAAATTCCGGATACATTTTTCTTATTGCTTCTGGCAAGTGAAGCAGAACTTCAAGAATTCATGATGCGCTAAGCTCTGAAAATCGAAGAAAACTGTGAACGAAACCTTAATGTATCATAGAATTTGTCGCGCCTTTTTTGGCTTTGGCTTGACTTTCCTTGAAAAGCTTTTTACAACATTTTTCTGACTTACAGAACTTAAAATTTTCAGCAACTAAGCGCTCGTATTGGTATTGCTAAAGATTTGTAAATTATTTGAGAAAAATATTAAAAATTGTATTAAAAAGTGGTTTTGGAATTTTGTTAAATACCCAATATGTTGTTTAGTTTTAACGTTTTTTCTTGTCTTTTACTTCTGCCTTAAAAAAAAGCATGCTTTAAAATTTTAATTTTATAATATTTTTTCTTTCAATTAAAAAATAAAAGTAAAACTAACATTTGAAAAAAAAAACACTGAGTCAAACATTTGGAAATAAAAATAACAGCCAAAATCAAGCGAACATTAAATATAAGATACAACAGAAGTTCAAGTCCAGCGATACTATCCACCACCAGCACACACTCTCTAACCTTGCAGGCAATAGATATGTTGCTTTAAAAAAATATATTTATATATATATATATATATATATATATATATATGTATACATAACACTCTACTCGTACTTAAGGGTTTAAAGATAAGTTCGTCTCACATATCCGTAAAAACATATTCCACTTAAATGTTGTTCCATTACGCATATCGTTATTACTATAAAAATGTAGACCAGGTTTTGAATTTATTCTTTCATTCTGAAATATATACATGTACACTTTCTAATGAAGGGCTAAATATCAAATTATATATTAGTTACTTTTAGGTTGTACCTTATATGGAAATACCCATATTGAAAACACATTGTCATCTACTGGAAATTATAAAAAATTAAAAAGATAACCAAAAGTGGTACTTGAAGCAATTGCAACTATTCTGCTTCTACTTTGTTGTTTCTATTATGTATATACGATACCTAATAGCATATGGGTATTTCCATAAAAAATATAAACGCTTTCTACCCTGATGCACTTTTATTTTATTTTGAACAGCAAACTTACGCATTCAAAAGCTTATTGTATATTTGTATACTCTAGTAGGAACTTGGCCATCAAATTATATATTAGTTACTCTCATACGTATACGAATTTAAATTTAATTAGGGTCTTTTTGAAAATAGAAACTTCTGCTGCCAAATAGGCAGGTATAGGCAGGTTTTTTAGGTTAGTTATTTATAAGGTGATTTTTAAAGCTCGATAGAACTCTAAAATTAAATAATAAAACACAAACAAGATTAATTTGTAACCGTAAAATTAATTTGTAAAATTTTTAGTTTAAAATATCAATACATGGCTTTAAAATTGGAAAATAATTTTTGGTTATATATGGCCACCTCAACTGTTCCTAATGAAAAGCCTTCTTGATTTCAAATATTTCTGGCTGGATGGCTAAACTTAACATGGAATATGAAACGTTGCGTGGAAGTCGTTTAAACTAATACGGTTAATTGCCTCTGTGGCAAACCCAAAAAATTTATTTATTTTTTGCTTAGATTATACGGGTATGACTTGAATAACGCGTTGGTTTAAAAATATCGTTTTCAGTATTTGTGTGAGCACATACATATAGAAAACGATCCAACCACATAACGTGGCATTTTTCTTGAAACGACAACTCCGCGTTATATGAGGGATGCCTGTCTAATGTTTAATGCGGCAGAAATAAATTGAAAACAAATTTAAATTCAAAGATTTTAAATTTTAATATCTTTTATCTTTTACTTTAAAAGCTATTTGTTCTACAGATAAAGTAACATTAATTGATTGTTTAGTTAAATGCCAATTTAGTCATAATGATTTGCCCGCAGCAACATGAAAGCTTGTATGATAATTAACCCTGTTGTTAGTTTTGTCGAGCTTAAAAACCACTTGTTTTTTCTAAGAATTTTCTTATTAAATTGAAAAATATAATAGAGTTTTGTGGATAATGTTTTAACAGAAATGTAGCACGAATGTCTATATTTTTTTCACACCCTTTTTATATTTAAAGTTTTAGTTTTTGCCGTAAAATCAATACGAAACTAAATAATGAAAAAGAAAAATTATTTTAAAAACAATTAAACACCATTCACCACAACAAAAATGAATTCAATAAAAATACTTTCAAAGCAAATACTCTTTTTCAACAACTTTTTCCCTGTTTAAATAAATATTAAAAACTTTATATCAAAAAATTTAAGCAGAAGCGTAGTCGCTTTTAAAATCAGTCCATTTTAAAAGGTGCCAGTTAACATATATGTAATTGAAGATATTGTAGATAACCCAAGCCTCTACTCCACAAATTACTGCCACGTTTATTTTTTTGTTTAATTAAATAAAAGAAAAAACATGCATTTGTTTGCATATAATTTTCTCAATTCACAATATTTGTGTAGACCAACTCCATAAAAATCCAACACCTGTTTAATGCAAATACCAACAGATTGTTGCTGTTGTAGTTTGTATTGTATATACATACATATGTATTTATTTGTTTTGTTGTTGCTGTAAATATTGTATATACATATGTACACAAATACATACATATTTATTTAATTGGAACTATTTACACATATCCTTATAACTAAATGTTGTAATAAAAAACAATTTATTTTTCTTAAATTCTAGAATGCCTTACACCTTGAGTCCGAAAATACAAATACCATACGTTTTAAAAGAAGAAAAAATGAAAAACAAAAAAAATATTCCGCATCAACACACTAAGTCCTGCGTTTATACCACAGTGTTGTATTACAGTGTTGTTTTTCATTGTTAGCAAAACTAATATGTAACAGCTGATTTTTACTTTTAGAACTGTTATTTGTTTCATCACTGTATACACTGTGATCTTTATACCTACTATTTATTTTCAAATATAAGTGAAAAATATTGCCACATATTTTTTATTTTTTATTACCGTGAATTTAAACGATGATTTAAACGCAGGTGTTTTTTGTGTGTTGTTGAAGAGAGTAGAATAGGCAGACCTGTTGTAGAAAAGTTTCCATTTCTGTTTGCTGTGACGTTTTTACTTCTCCTTTGCTCTTTTTATTTTTTTCTTACTTGTGCTTGCTTTAGATGAAAGAGAAGGTACAGAAGATTGAAAAAGTTATAAAGACGACTTCAAAATAATCAAATAAATCAAATAATCAGGATATCACAAAATATGCGACTTAAGCGATGCTTCGATTCTTACACGAGCTGTATTTTGTAAGTACGAAAGCAAAGATCACAAGGGCAGAGAGACCCACAAGCAGCTTTTAGAAACTTGTAAAATATTAAATTGCTTTTGCTTTGTTAATTTTTCTTTAAAATTAAGCAGTCTCAGTTAAGTCAACAGCAAAACAAAAACTGTAAAACTTCAACAGTCGAAATTTTGAAAGTTTTTTGCTTGACTGTACTTGAACCGGAAGATTATGAGGGAAAATGATTTATGAGATTGATTTCACATTTAGTTCAGAGAAAAATTCTCAATCATACCTTTCAATCACATTAGGCAAAATTAATTTGACGAAAAATCTTAACCACTATTTTTTATATATTTTATAGAAATATTTTGTTTTAAAAATAAATTTTAATAAAAAATAATTCGGTATTACATAAATCAAACTTGAAAAAATGGAAAATTTAATACAGAAATGTTTTAATAATATCGAAACGTTGTTCTGGTATTAAACGATTTATAGCTTGTCAAACCTTACTCAACAGTAATGACACTACGGTTTGAAAGTTCTCATGCAGCTTACAAAATGCACGTTTGTTCGTTGAAATCCAACACTGCAGCTTCTGTAATTGAGCTTGAGTATAAAACCCTTGTAATTAATTTCATTTTAAAAGTTTAATAACTTTGTACTTTTTTAAAAAGTACCAAAAGAATTGTTTCGTTGCCACCTGGCCACTAAAAATTTCTCGTTGCCAATAAAAGAGATTCTTAAAATTAAAATTTAAAAAAATTGGTTGCGCCAGTTGTCATTTGTATGAATAGAATAATTTTTTATTTCAGCGTTCTGAAGCATCATTTTCCAAGTTTCTAAATTTGGGACATTTTTAAAAAGCGGTTTAATTTTGTTTCGTCAGAAACGCTTTAATTAGATCAAAGTTCAGTTTTGTAAGTGAGCATTGAATTTTTTCCTTTTTGTTCAGTTATAAATAAAAAAATTTATCTGATAAGGAAATTTCTTGGTACTTTTTTTACCTTTTATTTTAAATAAATTAAAATTTGTATTTAAACTTAAGGCCTGAAATGTGCACATTCTTTTTATTTCATTATTTCGCTTAACCTTTGTGCAAGTTCGTCAGTAATTTTTTCTTAGATATATTTTTTTTATATCTTTTTATTAAAAGTACTTTTTTAACATACTACATACGTACATATGTATATACAAAAAATATACTTACTGAAAAATTTGCTTTTATTGGAACATTTTCCAAAAAGTACTTGATTTTTGTTTTTTAAGAATTACTTAATTTACAGTATAATTGCAAAAGTACTACATAAGTACTATTTAAAAAAGTTGTATGCATTTGTCTACCCTTTTATATATTTTTTCTATAAATATATATGCACAATAGCCGTCTTCTTTAGACATGCTACCTTGAATTTTCAATATCAACAATGAACATTTTGTTTTTTCTTTTTGCAATGTGGTTTTCTTTGTTGACATTTGAAGCTGCACGCTGTTGTTGAATTACCAGGCAATGCTGATGGTTGCACTGATAGTTTTACAAGGGGGCACTTTAATAATCAAGTCAACAACATTTACTCATAAAAATGTACGCTCACGTTGTTGTGGTTTTTGTATTTTAAACACTTTAACCAACAACAGACGACAGCGCTGCAACAGTTGCTGTTGTTGTTCATTTAAATCCACCCACTTGAAACAATGAACCTCGTTCCCCCAATCCCTTGTAAATAAAGAAAATGCTGAATAAAAAGAAAATGTCTTAAAAAGAAAAAAAAATCTCATATTAAACGGCTATAAAAACTAAAGAATTGCCTCCCTATAAAAAAAACTGAATGTAAATTTTCAATGAGTTTTTGTCATTTCAAGCGACAACAAACCACCAAAAGAATGAACAGCAATTTCAAATGACACGCGACAAATTAGCTAAACATTTAAACACACTCACTCACTTCTTTACTCACTACTCCCTGCTATGCAACCGTTTTTAAGACTTTGTTTTTTGGCGATAAACAATACAAAAAAATGCATATGAAGGAAAAAAATTTTAAAGAAAAAAATACATAAATGGTCTAGA
The DNA here is from genome assembly GCA_963576795.1 of Metopia argyrocephala. NCBI lineage: Eukaryota > Metazoa > Arthropoda > Insecta > Diptera > Sarcophagidae > Metopia > Metopia argyrocephala. The sequence goes on along the minus strand of OY756208.1, from coordinate 165,835,267 downwards.
ATTTAAAGCTAAATAGAGTCCTATTAATAATTAAAAAGGAAAATATACTAAAAAAAAAGTACCAGAAATTAAAAAAGGTAGCAATTTTTGCAGTTTGTAAAATAAACTTGCCTAAAACTTGTCATAAAATAACTTATTAATTCTTATTAATAATTAAAAAGGAAAATATACTAAAAAAAGTACCAAGAAATTAAAAAAGTAGCAATTTTTGTCGTTTGTAAAAGTAAACTTGCCTAAAACTTCTCATAAAATAACTTAAAAGTACACGAATCTCTATTTCTTTTCGAAAGGCATTTTCTCTGTCCCCTTTATTAATGTTAAACTGTCTACCTGCACATATTTGGAAAGTACAAATATATTTTTTAATATTAAGAAAATACGCGTACATTAAGTTCATAAATTTTCTCTATGGCCATTTCGTCTCTGCTTAAGAGACTCGTCAGGAGACTTTTTCCCAAAGGTTGTATTCAAAACTATAAATACTTATGTTAAAATGGTTATAGACTAAATGCGAATCATATCCCATTTAGTATATAAAAACCAAACAAAAGTATTTACAAAACAATACATTTTTGGGAAAAAGTCTCCTGACGAGTCTCTTAGCAGAGACGAAATGGCCATAGAGACATGCCTATCCCCAAAAGCATTCATATCATATCATACTTATTAAATGTAAGGCGAAAAATATTTTTTGTTTTTTAAAAATTTCGCCAAAAATTATCCAAATAGTACCAAATTTTTTTTTTTTAACTAAAAAGCAAACACAAGATATTCTGTCCTACCGCACATGTTGATGGACTTAAATTGAAGCGTTATAAACGATCATTGGCAAGGGGAAGGTATATAGAAAAAGTACCAAGGAATGGAAAATTATTTTAGTTTATTATTAAAAAAAATCACTTTTTAAACTTTCTCAAAAAATATCTAAAGTGTAAATAAAACATGAATTGATAGAATTCTATTAACACTTATGCGTAGATAATGAATGGTAACTGAACTACAGTTGCGTTGCCAGTTGGCAACCGAAAATTTCCAGTTGCCGTAAAATATAGATTTGCAAGTAAATTTTAAAATATTTATTGCCAGCTGCTGTCTGTAATACCATTTTTGCAAATTGGCAACATAAGGTGACTTTTGTGCACCGCCACTAGAACAGTCTGGGAAGAAAAGCATGAAGATATTACGTCCTTACTACCACACATTCCTCCAGTTTTTTAAGAACATTTTAAGAATTTTAAAAACTAGAAATGATAAAACTGTATTAAATACTTGTTAAAAATAATTAATAATTACCCTTGGATTATTTCAACAAAGTTATTGTTTTTAATTGCTTTAAATCATTTAATTTCGTCATCACTTTAGTTAATTTTCAAAATGGTCTAAGTCCAAGATTTAAATTCACATTATTATTATATCCATAATAAAGTTTCTTTAATCAAGACTAAGAAAAGGTGGGAGAATATAATCATGTTTCAATATATTAAAATGTAATTCATTAGATATTTAAAAAAAAGTATTATATGAATAAGACTATTTTCGTAATGAAATAAAATTATAATTAGAGAAAGTTTAGATCTGCTTATGCATAGAACAGAAATTTTGATTCCTTCAGATCTTATGAACAGCCTGTTGTAATTTAATATAAAATTCATCCAAAAATTGCATAAAATTTTGCTACAAATTGGTGCCTATCTAACCTTAGCTAATCTACAAAGTTTTATCGATATATTATGGGAAAAATTAATTTTTTTACAAAAAGCAATTAGTACGTATGTCTTCATAACTGAGCGTTACTATCTGGTGTTTTTGTTTAATATTTGGACCCTTATTTGCTAAAATTAGCCAAATAAGCTGACACTGGCAGCAACGCAATCTGAAGCTGTCCTAATTTACAAAAAAAAAAAAAAAATGTAGGTTACAAGGTGTTGGATATTGCCTAAGAAATGTAGACAAGTGATACATGATTCGATTTTATTTATTTAAAACTGTGCTCATTACAGACATATTTGCCAAATTTCTATGTGATACTTTTTAAAGAAACCCCTAATGAATTTAAAATATTTTTGTATGAATGCGGCAGTAAGCCTTTGGTATATTTTTTTAACTGCCTTATATTATGATCTCCAACTTTATGTTAAACTAAATTTACTAATTGCAGGGTATTTCAAATATTAAAAATAAACTCATTTTTAAAGTATTTTACGCTAAAGGCTTTACACACAAACAGTAGAATAAAACTGACTTAGTGGCGATATGAATGAACGAATGACTGTATGAATGGCTGATAAATTAAATTAAAATGTTCAAAAAAGAAAAATTCTTTTACTGGAATTAATTTATTTAGTCTTTATAATGAAATATACATAAAAACTAAATGAAATGAAATTAAAAACGAATATAAAAAAAGAGAGAGAGAAAAAAAAAAACAAAATCAAACTGTTAAAGCAATAGTGAGTAGAGGCATGACCAGTGTTGTGATACCATTTTCAAATGTGGCGACAAGCTGTCTACCAAAAACTGTCGTTTTAAAACGCCAGTTAATAGAATTTCAAGGTAATTTTAATTAACTTAGAAAGAAAGAAGCAAAAAAAAGAAAAACAAAAAATAAAAAAATAAAAAATAAAGCAAATTTAAAAAGAAAATATATTTTTAAGAACATACTTCTCACAAAGAATATCCTTTAAGCTTTACGATTGAAATCATTTTCAAACATTGTACAAAGGTATACATACCAAAGAACTTTAACCTTGCATTACTTACATACATACTTATGTACGTAAATTTTACGTGCAGCCAGTAAACGCTAACAGATTCTATACGAGTGCTTTCATTAATAACATGAAAGAAAATAAAAAACCTTACAGAGAAATAGCAATAATTGAAGCTTTTAATATAATATTCCGCAGTACATAAACTTTGCTTAACGCGTTAGTATTGCATAATATTAATGTATTGGTGTAGTGATATGGCATTTCGTGCATTACGCACAAGACAATGAAATAGCGTAAAGTTATGAAGAACGTGGGGAAATGCCCCTTGATCGGCTTTGTCTTTCAGCTAAGTAAAAAGTTTTACGTAAGGATCCTCACTCATGTGCCTTTTAAATACAGCTTGTGTTGGAATTAAAGTCGAATGTCAAAAGAAACCTTCAAGTGATTTTTAAAAATGGTGCAGGAAATACTTCACTTCCTCTAACAATCTCAATATTTACAAGACCTTCATCCCAGCCAGGATGGAATAGCACCATGTATGGGCCGGTGCTTCAGTAACTGTTTTAGGGCATGCAAGAAAGTTTAAAAATGCTTGTTAATGATGGCTGGGTGCTCAGAGTAATGTAACGTGTGTGTCGTTGTTCTGTCAGTACTGCAAAGGGAGGCGCTCTGGGGAGGCGCTCTGAAGAAATAAGAACATTTTTTACTACTAATAGAAGTTCTCGTATATCTTACAGAGCACATTCTTTGGTAGTTGATTGTCTAGAGAATCGCACAATGTATTGCAAAAGCATTCCTAATTAAACCCATTATTTCGCTAATGCTTTCCTAAGAATTACGATATAAACAAGTTCAAATAAAATTTCCAAAAACACTATTCCCATTATTCTCAGCTCTGAGTACTACTGGTCCTTTGAATGTAACTAAAATGTAAAAGGCTGTTACCGGCAATTTCAGCTTATGGGCATTTGGCATTTATCTGTTTCAGTTCTTTAATGTGGAGGAATGTTTTACGTTACAAATTATATTGGACTTTTGTACCATTGGCTTTCGCTTGCTTAGCAATATTGGTCCTTCGAACCAGTGTTCGAAAATAAACTGTACATTATTATATGTACGGTTCACAAATCCAAGAACGGTATTTATTTTTTTAGTGTTTGTGTATTTCTACACAACCAGAATAAGTCGTTCTGTTTTTTGTTTTAAAACAGTACAGTTTTAGTGTTTGTATACATTTTGGTTTACTGATCTTCGGTTATTTTTCCCCAAATTTCAAAATATTTTCTTTTTTTGCATTTTTTATCAATCAGTTTAAAATAAAAAAATTGAAAAAAATTACAACAAAAAAAAATATTTTTCCTTTGTCGTTTTTTCTATAGGTTAAGAACAGTATATTCGTTGTGTAGAAATTTCAAAAATATTATAATGTTTTTTGTTTGTTTTGAATTTCCTACACAAACACTTTTAGTGTTTCTGTATTTAATATTCTACAGTACAGAACACTAAAGTACGTTTTATAAGGTAAATTTTCGAACACTGCTTCGAACAATTGCTTTAATATGGTGATGATCCTTCGCTTTGTTCTAAATTGAACAAAATTTCTCTTCAACTTGGAATATTTTTGTTTCAATTTCTCATATTGAAATTTTTTGCTTTAAAACAAACAAAAAACTAATATTTTTTTATATAACGTACATATCTCCCATGTCTCTTTCATTAGTGTCTGTTCAGCCACAGGGTACAGTCCATGCTTTTAATTCCAAAAAAAAAAAGTACCTTCATCTTATAAATGTGGCACAGTGCGATTCTCTTTTAAAATGAAATTGAACTGTTATGTAGTAGCTGTTCTTTTTTTTGTCATCAACTTTGTGTATTAAAATAAAAAAAAATACTCTCTTGCATCGCGTTTGTGTCTTGGAATTCTGTTAAAAACCAACTTTATTCTCTTTTCATACCTGTAGGGCGCATAAATGGGGCGTATATGTCATTTTTTTTTTCTTTGCATATTTGTAGGCCTTTGTGGGGACACCTTTTTGGTTTGATTTTTCTTAAATGTGGTGTTTGCAAGTCTAACTGGCTGACTGTTCGACACTGCCTGAATGCCTGAATAATGTCTTACAAACTAAAGTATGAAATAAACTTTTTTTGTTTAATGTCTGGCTACAAAGATCCTTTTTATTTTCTTTTGCTCTGTTGTTTTCCTGGTATTGTATTCCAAAAATATTTTTTTCACTTTTAGTTCAATAGGTTGAGGTGTTCACCAACTTTATCCGCCTTGCCATTATGAATAAAAAAGATAGTCTTCTACATAATGAAAAACTTCAAAAACACAACTATAGTTGGCATAAGGCTAGAGATTCTGAAAAACTGAAAGATAGAACGTTTCGAAAAAAAAAACAGAATTTGTTCCTTTTAACAATAGTGTCATAGACAATTTGCATTTAATTTTTACAATTTTTTTTTTCTTTCAATTTTTTCCTTTTTAAACTTCTTGCTGTCAGTTTTTGTTTGTGTCACAAAGCTTTTTAGAATTTTTTTTTTGAGTAATTGAAATATTTTTTTTAATTGATTTCATGCCCAGCCTCCTTAACATTTCTGGCCTGTGTTTCTATAGATTTTTGTTTTTTCGTTTTGGTTTAAATATTAAAACGGTTTGTTTACAAAATTTCTGTGCTCTTTTCTACTGTTTGTAGTTTAAAATTAAATTGAGTTTTACGTGTTAGTGATAGAAGTCCAGCCAAGCGATATTAATAATTTTGACATATATTTTCCGGCTATGGATTTATGCCACTACAGTTTAAAGAAAAGCGAGAAAAAAAAATAAACGGAAATGAAAATATGTCACTTTAAATGAGTCTATTTGAAGAGTTTATTAATTTTATTATATCAAATAAAATATTTTATGAAGTTTTTTATTTAGACATTAATTTGAAGTTTTTATTTAAATCACTATAAAATATTTCTATTCTATTCTACATAATTGGCTATTACAGCCCTATGTCAGGGTTACGTCCTAGCTTCTCGCAGCACTCATGTTGTGTGTATTAATTTTAATCCATGAGTACCGGGACCTACAGCTCAAAGTCGACTCCGAACGACAGATTTTGAGAAGCTTTTTCATGGCAATCACTTACTCCCAGAGCTTTCGCCAGAAGACTGCTGGGAGGTAGTCGCCCACAGAAATAATTTTTTCATATTTCTTTTTTTCAAGATGTCAGAGCTGAGATTTGAACCCAGCGCTATCGTCTTAGGGCCACTTTTTGAGTTGGAGATTAAAGTCAAGTTTACGATTTAATCACCTAATCTAAGATTTAATTTAATCCGGTATAAATTGTGTTTTGTGTTTTTGAGTAAGAGTTTAAACCTATTAGTATTGCCATACTGAATAAGACAAATGGCAACTTCTTTTTTGCAAATGTCAAATATATTTTCACAACATTCTACTTATGTATACCACACATATACATTTTCATAACACTTTGTTTTTGTTATTAATGAAAAAATAATTCCGCCAAATATTTTTGAGCATAATACAGAGTTAAAACATTTATAAAAAAAGATGTCTTCAAACAGTGAAGAAAAAATATTTAATATGAAAATTCGAATTTTACTTCAAGTGAAGTAACCTATTTATTAAAATTAAACAAAAAAAAACATTAGAGAGTGCAAAAAAAAACCATGTGCTGAACCTGGCCAACGATATTTGTGATCATTTAAATCTTTATCAGCACTGGAACAATCCTTTTTTACTTAAATTTTGAATAATACAATATTTTCAACAGTTGTTTATATTACACACATGGAATTTGACAGTTCTCCCTTAAGATTAAACTACCAGCATCGGTCGATTAAACTAGCAATTAACAATAAGATTATGTCAACCCAAAAAGTGAAATCAAAGATTAAAGTTAATTTAATCGCTAATCTCCAACTCAAAAAGTGGCCCTTAATAAGCCAACACACTAACCACTAGACCACGGCGACTAGTGTAACTAATCAGTTGCATTTTTTGTAATAACTTAGAACGGTTAAGAAAATTGTGGTATGGTGGCTAAAGTAAAACATCATTTTGGAAAAATTTTGTAGTATATAATTTGACCTTTGACAAACTATCAATGTGTTTTGAAATTTGTAGCTTTGCAGCCGATATAACGCCTACAAGACAAAAACAAGCTTAAAACAAATCTAAAACTTAAGTTCTATTAGTTGTATTTTATCAAGGCTATTACTTGACTTAACTTTTTTAGAACATTAAACATGATTTACTGGCAAAACATGATTTAATGGAAAAAATTAGCCGCTAAAGCACTAGTAGGATACAAAAGAGCTTATATACGTAGTAAAGGTCTGCACGGGTATGTTTGAAACGATCTTCAAGACATTCTAAAAATTTCAAACACACTTCCAACTCTAATTCGTAAAAGCGAAACGAATAAAACAAACATAAAAAGTAGTTGTTGTCGTTAGAATGTAAATAATGAGAGAATAGAGACAAGAGAGTATGGAGACATGAGAGACATGAAACATAAGAGTTAGAATGGAATGAATAGAGTGAATAGAATGTCTTGTTTGTAATATGATAGAAAAGAATTTCTTGTACTGGTATTATAAGTACTAAAGAACTGAATAATAAAAGTAATGAACTGAATAATTTTTTATGTTATTTTTCTTTATTTTTTTTTTATTTTTGGCTTAATTTCTAAAAATACATACTTATTTACAAAAACTTAAAAAAAAATTATAAATAAACTACATATTCAAAAAGTAATTGTTTTTTTTTCGCCTTTAAATGCTTTAATATACACATCTTGCTAGATTTCAATTTGTTTGTTTTCATTCGCTTGTTTGTATTACAAACTATTGCATTTACTTCAATACATGCTTTCATTCACAAAATAAATTCAAGACATTCGAATGTCTCCATAATAATTTAGAATTATGAGAGTAAATATAGATTTATTCTATTCTACTCTATTCATTTATTGAGGCTGTTCGTTTCGTTTCGTTGGCTGCAAAACGAATAGAATGAATATTTGTTTCGATGCTTGAATTTACTCTCAATTAGAGTACACTTCTCGAATCATTCTAAACTGGCAGAAAAGCAGAACATTCATGCAGACCTTTAATACGTAGATATATACACATACATTAAAACCTATGTATGTTAAAAGACACCTTCCGTGACGACCAACACAATAGACCAATGTATGTTAGTTGTCATGTAGTCGCCGTAATCTAGTGGTTTGTGTGTTGGCCTACTAAGACAATAGCCCCGGGGTTCAAACTACAGCTCTGGACATCTTAAAAAAAATTAAATATGAAAAAATATTTCCTTCGGCGACCACCACTTAGCATTCTTTCTGGCAAAAGCTCTGAGTGTGAATGATTGCAATGGAAAAGCTTTTTAAGTCTGACGTTCGGAGTCGTCTTTAAACTTTAGGTATCGGTATTCATGCATAAAAACTGACACACATAACATGGGTGCTGCGAGAAGCTAGGCCGTAACCCCGAAACAGGGTTGTAATGGCCAATTATATGTATGTATGCATGTTAGCTGTCGTATTTTTAACACATCACAGTAATAAATGCTAATTAAACAAAATATGAGATAAAGTTTAACTTATCAGACATTATTTCCTTAGATATATAAATTTAATAATTTTGTTTTTTTGTGTAGTTTTGTAGTTAAGCTTTTAGAAAATGCAAATGTTTATTTGATTCTAGTTTTTTCTTTGCCATTTAATGTTAGGAAAATAGAACAAAATATATGCTTCCAGTAATTTTCTAGCTAAAGTCTTTTAAAATATACATATTTATTTTTGGTATTCTTTTGAAAAAAATACTGTAATCGAGAAAAATCGTAAGCAGTTTAAAAAATTGTGTATAATAGAAGAGAAAAAACATGAAAATTTGACAATTGAGAAAAATTTTCCTAAGAAATGTTAAACATAATAGGAATACATACTAAATATGTATTACTTTCAGTATTTGATAATTGAGAAAAACCTAAACATGCAGTTTCATAGTTTAGTAAATTATGATTTTAAATGCTTTAATTTTTTTATGAAATATTTTTGAACAACATATCGTCCTAAGATATAAAAACGATTTAATGTAGAGTGCTGTTGTCACAAATATATTTCTTTTAAATCTTCTTAATAATGGAACGAAAACTATGTATGCATTGTAGTATTTAGGAAAAAATTAAATTTATTTCTATAAGTACTCAAAGTACCGAAAGGAATAGAAAACGAAAAAATAAAAAATTGTACAAAACATTTATCTTGATTTGCTATGTGTCTTTAAGTTAATTTATGGCCTCAGATATAAAATGTTTGTCGTATTCATGCTAAATATGGGTATTTTGTTGATGCTTTTTTTATGTTCTTCATTAAATCCTTTTTTATTTATAATTATTCCTAAAGAGAGAGTATATGATGCAGTACATAAACAGAGAAGGACATCATTTTTATTTTATATTGTACATACTCGTAATTTGAATTAAATCTTTACATTGAAAACTTTTTTGTACTCTAAATACGTTCTGGCTTGTAAGTCTTTAGCTTGATTTTATGTAATTTTGTATTCATTTGAGTATAAAAAAAATAAATAAATAAAACTAAAACCAAAACTACAAATATTTAAATTAATAACATTTGGTATGAGAGAATTTCTTTTTTCTAATCCCAGGATATACAAAAATCTATTGTATTGAAGTGGATATTAATCTTAAAAGGATACTTTTGTTTACAAAATAAAAATTTTTACTCTTGCATAAAAAGGAAGATAAAAACTTAAAGGCTTCTGAAATATTTTATTTCAAATCATATGATAGAAACTACTACGACTATAAATATTTTACTCAACAAGATTTGTCAAATACATTATAAGTTTGGTTGCACCAGAAGAAACAACAATAAATCGGAACTTTTAATCAATCAATCTTACCTTCTGTAGACAATTTGCAGTATAAAAAGAGATAGTTTGGTAGTTGAGTTTGTTTTTTTTTCCTAATTTGATTAATTACATTTGTGAATAGTTTCAATAAAACTCGGAAGTAAAAGAAAATGGTTAGTTATGCAGGACAAGTCTTTCAAAATTTTTAATTTTTTGTTTTCAAATTAGTATATAATTTCTGCCAATCATCGATTTGCAGCTATAGTTTTCAATTAATTAATTTTGAGTTTTCCTGAATTTTTATAATAACCTTTGCTATAACTAATCCTTTTGAACATAGTTTTGAGCAAGTAAGTAGAAGTGTAGTTTTGTAGTCTAGGTATTTTGTTCAATCGAGTCATTTTCTTTTTTAGAGTACAAACCACGTTTGATTTCTGTAGATAAATTCAAATTTATAAAAAATGTAGTTTGAAATGGAAATTTAAGTAAAATTGTAGTTTTGTAGTCGACATTTTATTAATAGAATAATAAAAGCCTCTCTTATATTAAGGCCTCTGAGCGATTTAGCTCGTCTGATACTATATAGCGCCATGCGCACTGGTGTCATTTCACCTGGGAGGTTACTTTGTATTTCGATTCGAATCGAAAATGCCTTCGAAAGAAATTTCCCATTCGAAAAATCAATAAAAATGAATTAAAAAATTTTTCGAAAATTCGTAAATATTTACGAATTCGTAAGATTTTCTATTCGAATCGAAATATAAAGTAACCCCCCTGGAATGTAACCTTTTAATGTTGTAATCGTGTACACTATTTTAATGAAAATTCTATTAATGGCAGATGGTTTTCATTTTGGTCAGTTCGCTTTAGGACAAATTCATACATCCGAGCCATCTCATTTAGAAGTAGTGTAACTGAGGTAATTTATGTGACCGTTTACAAAAATGCTATAAGCGGTCCAAAGCTAGAATTTACAAACTACTACTTGTGTTTTTTTTACGAGTTTTCTTAAAAGATATTTTATGGGTGAGAGCGAAACTTGAAGTAGACAGTTTTGAGTTGTATAACGGTCTGCAGTGCGTTGTAGTTTTTAGCATAGTTACGTTATAGCGCTTACTCTGACATGGAACTAAAACCTAACTTCCTATTTGTCTGCTTCCTGTAAAATTATTTCTAAAGCATAATGAATAAATTTTAAATCATTGCGAATATAAAAAAAAATTTCTTTTTTGTGCAATTTCATATGAATTGTTAAAGAAATAAAAATATTTTGTATGTGATGGGGCATTTATAAAAAGTCAAGAGAAAAATATTTTAAAAAAATTACACCAACTCGTTATGGGTGATTGTTATGGAAAGCACTAACATATCCCTTGCCTTCTGCATACCAAACAATCAATAATGCATGCATTTTCATTAAATATGCATAAAAATATGAAAATTATTAACTTGACACAGGCGTATACAAAGGAAAAGATAGTTTACGAGGGTTACTCTCAAAATTTTTTGATTAAAAGAATTGCACAATTGTGAATTATAACAAAATTTCCTTGACTTTGATTTTTTTTGAATTTTGTTTGCCTCGTATTAGGATTTTTTTTTACAATGATATGTATATAAATATTTATGTAAATATTTTGTAAATATATTTTTAAGTGTATGTGTATGTGTGTGCATGGTAATCAAAAGTCATATACATACATACATACATACATATGTACATAAAATCTATGTTTGCCTATAAACATGAGTATCCTTTTATTTTCTGTATTTTAATTTTTTCTATTGACGATACATGAGGGTCCTTTTTATTATCTGCGCAAATGGGTAGGCGTATACGGTTGAAAAAATGTATGAGGGTGAAAACTGGCATATAATCGTAATGTTTGTAAAAAAAACTTACATACTCGTATGTACATGTACACATAGTATGTATATATTTTCTATTACTAATACTTCAGATAAAAGAGCATTTGCAAAAAATAAAAAAAAAATTAAGAAAAATATAAATTGTCATAAAAACGAATCAACCCATTAGGAAATTTATTCAGAAATTTTAGAAAAAAAAGAGAAAACTAAATATATTCTACTCTTTTACATCTCTTTCGAATTTTAATTGTATGCTACTTAAAACACTACACGAAAATATAAACAAACGCTTCTTTTGATATGCTGGCATGTTTTTCTAAAAAAAAAAATGGTTGTTTGTCTGCCTGTCTTGAGTTGTCAGATGTAAATCGACATAAATGTTCTTGGTCGAGTTTTAATAAAATTTTACATTTAACTCGAGTTAAGTTTCTTCAACAAACAAAATAAAAAATATAAAGATTTAGTCAAACCCGTAGATTCTGTAAATACAGTTAGTTTTAAAGAAAAGGCAAATAAGATTACCAGCCTATTTCACAATAACGAAACATTCACTGAACGAAAGAAAAGCCCACGAAAGAAAGGTATTTTGGGTTTCTTTGTCTTTTGCCCGCTCTTACGAGTTACAATTTTTCTCTTTTTTACGTATCGTAGAAATAAAGTGTTGCCAGTTGAAATTTTTTAATGAATTTCTTTAAAAAAGGACAATAAACTACTATTTTGCTTGTGAACAAATGCGACTCTGTTTAAAAGTGGTTACTTGTTCATATCCGTTACAAAAATCTAGTCTTCCAGCTGTCATCCAACGTTTAAAACATATTCAGCCTTATTGTGTTTGGCGTACATATTTGTTGTCGTATTTAGACATTTTTGTACAAGATTAAAGAAAATTAACAAAATCTGTCTTTAATCTTTTACAAAAATGTTGAAATACGACAAAAATACGCCATCACAATTGCATTGTGATTAGGTCAGTTTCATGTGGTAATTGTAACGTGTATGGACGGACAGCTTAATGATATAAAAAATGACGACATAAAACCAAAACAAAAGAGTTTGTGTGTGTGCGTGTGATTTTGTATTGTAAAAAAAATTAGTAGGCATATGAGTTTTTTAATACTATAATCGGCATAATTTTGTTGGCTTCAAATCTGTTTGTATGTATCTATTGAACAGTGTGTGATTGAATGTGTATACAACTATTTCGTGTTTTTCATCTAACGAAAGCAAAAAGGGAAGTGACTCATTTTGACATTTGCCTTCGCGTGTATTCGACATTGTGAAATTGGTTTTTGTATGAAAATCATTACGTTATTCGTTTTGTTCGCACACAATTCTGATGTAGAGAAACCAAAATAAAATTTTTTTCGCCCAGCATACAAAAGAGCGCGCTCACTCGGCATTGTGAAATAGACTGTACACCATTCTTTGTAACACACTTAGGAGTTAAATCTGCGGTGTGAAGTTTTTTTTTAGTCACAGTATAAGGATGCCCTTAAAATTTTTCACTTATTTTTTACGGTTGGGTTAGCCATGCGAGTAAGAAAAGTTGTTTGTCAAATGTTGAATTAATCATCAAATAAGCAATCAACTGCAGTGTAGCTTGATCTAAAACTGACTGAAATTTTCAGCCGAGCAAGTTAATTCAACCACATATTTTTTCTACTGGATAACGACTAATTCAATGCAATAAACAAAATGCCAAAATAACTTGAATTGTTAATTAATTTGGATATTTAAATGAACTTCTCTCATAAAAGAAATAAAAAAAAAATACTATTACTAATGAATGCAGTGAAAACTCTGCAACTCTGAATAATTCCACTGCCCTAAACACAAGTTTTTCGGTTCAGTATGCATAAATTTTGTTAAACTGAAATTTTTTAATCTTTAATCAAAAACTTAATGCCTTTAAAGACAAGATTAATTAAAAGCCTTTGAGAAAAAATAATTTAAATAAATACATATATACACATGCAGTATAGTGTATTAAAAACTCTGTGTAAGACGACTATATTTTGTTATTAAATTTGCTTTTCTTTCTATTGAAAACTAAAATCTTTTTTATATCGTTTTCCCTGTAGATTTTATTTTAAAGTTTTAAGAGCAAAAACAAACTGAGTTTTTGTCGACATGCTTTACATCCTTTTGGTTTTCACAACTATTTTCGATAAACCACCAAAATTAAAGAGAAGAGGGAAAACTGTAATTCTTTAAAAGAATTTGTACGATTTTGTCAAAACATTTTATTTTTATCTTTATTTTTTAATATTAACTTCTGAGCATCATGTGCTGAAGTATTTGATAACAATGTTTAAAAAAAAAACCTTTTTTATATCTCATATTACAATTTTATTTTTCTTCCCAATACTTTTATTGTGTCTTAAAGTGTAGTTTTTAGAAATGGCAAATATTCTCCTTAAAATTTATATGGAACATCCCAATATGCATTATTACCGTTATTATTTTAACAACAACCACAAAATGTTTTTTTTTTTGTTTGTTTTAATTTATGAAATAATTTTTTCTTTTTTTTTATCTACATGATATCAACTAAATAAACCACAAAAGGATTTTCTTTAAATTAAGTTTGAAAAAGATTTAAGTATTCCTGAAACTTAAACAAATTTTTCATTTAGAGAGACAGGGAGAAAGCAAAATATAATAATTATTTTAAGAATTAATTTAAAAAAATATATATATAAAGTGAGAATGATTTTAGAGAGCTACAAACGATTACGGAACATAATTTGTTGCCTTATTCTGTAACTCTCCTAAGCTAAAACTCTATCGCTAAAAATGTATAAACTTAATTTAAGACTTTTTGGCTACGAATACAATTCTTGAACGCTTATTGTAATTTAAAAACTTCATGCCTATTACCCCTAAACTTTTTAATTTTATATATTCTAACACCCAGCCTGTTTCAAAAATCCAACATTTTAGCTTAAGAGAATTACAGAATAAGGCCCCTGTTCAGCGAATACTGCACACAAATAGTAATTTGTAGCTTATTATAGCGTAGTTTTTCGCTTATGATTCTTATTTAATTAATAAAGATTTTACGAATACTTTCTAAAGGCTTCCTGTATTTTTGTAAAGGCTGACTTTTTAACAACTAAAAATTAGTAAAAAAAAACGTGTTTGGCATAGTCGTTGTCGTATTTCGACATTTTTGTACTAGATTAAATAAATCAAGCAAAATTTGTCATTAATCTTTTACAAAAATATCGAAATAAGACAATATCGCCAAACACGAGAAGGGTGAAGATGTAAAAAAATTATATATATGTTTATATATATTTTAAATGTTTTTAGGTTATGTGAATGTAGTTTTGTGGCCTTGATTTTAATTTTATTTGAAGTGCAGACATATATGCATGTACATATATCTATTATATATTTTTTATATTGTAACCTGCCAGGTTTTATGGTTTCAATTTCAGTATTAGATTTTGCAGTTTAGGAAGATTTTAGTAAATTCTCTTATTCTATGTTTTTGTGGTGTAGTTTTTTGGTTTATCACCTTGGTTTAACAATTCCAGAATTAATATGCACAGATTATGTAGTTTTGTATTTCATAATTTTTTTTTTCATATTTTTGTCAAATTCAAATTACATTGAAATTTTTTGTGAAAACAATCTTTGTAAACTGCAACAACAGTTTTGTGGTCAGAAGCATTTTAGAACTGGTTTTTTGCTTCCAATTAAAACATTTTATTTCAGCAAATGTTTTTTTCAATATTTATGAAAGATTATAATATTCCTTTTTTTCTGTTTCTTTAGTTTTGTAGTTAAATGTGTTTTTTTATAAAACTTTAAATAATTTTAAAACTTTATAGTGGTATTTTTTTCTTAGTTTTAGTTTTGCATGTTTGTGTTAGAATTTCTTAAAATCTCTATTAAAAATCTTTTTAATATTTTAAGACATTTTGTAAGTATCTATTAAATATTTATGATCAATTCTAATGGAATATTCTTTTTGGTGGATATTCTATTACAAAAAAATAAACACTCTTTGTGACAATAACAACCACAAAAAACACGCTTTATCATGATAAAGAAAAAAAAAAAAAAAAACATTAAAATATTTGCAATTGTAAAAAAAAAACTTGCAAAGAAACATATAAACTCATGAATTTGAAAAATAAAAATTAACGATACACCTGAAAATATGAAAACTAATACCTGAAAGGAACTAGATTTGAAATAATCACCACCACTCGCATTTAACAGCCACCATAATTAAAACGTTTACAGCTTTTAAAACAACTTTTTACTACAAATACTTTCAAAACTACAGAGCCACAACAATTACAACGACAAACTGACAACTCAAAACTCTGGCTATAAACTAATAACTAAAAATAAATAATATTTTACTATAATATTTACAATAAAATTGAAAAAATTAAATACTTTTACTACTAATACTATTACCAAATCTACCAAAACCACTTTTACTACTAAACTACAAAAGCCACATTTATGTATACGTATAGATATTATAGTTACTGACTACAAATTTTAAAATGGATTCCACTTCAAAAAAAAAAGAAAATATTATTTTTATAAATATTCTATAAAAAAGAGAACTAAAATTATTATTATTGAAATATAAATATAAACAATATATAAAATATGATTTAAAAAATATAAATTAAAACCAACAAACTACAACAACAACCACATCAACAACTACATCAACAATATATTTATATATTATGCAACTAATTCAGTATTAAAGTTCTTTTTTTTAATAAAAATATATATTTTTTTTACTCAAAAATTTATTAAAAATAAACGAAATATGCACTTTAAAACTAAACATAAAAAACGTTCTGCAATTTTAATAAAAAAAACAAACAAAATCGTTTCAGATAAATATATTCAAAAAATTCAAAAACCTGTCCCCTAGTACAGCATAAAATCAGATTTTTTTTTTCAAAATGTAGATCCAAAAATCAACTTAAAACTATAACCCAACAAACATATATATATATAGTATATTTTTTAATTAAAAAACAAAATCACAAGCCTTAAAGTAAACTACAAAACTACAAAAACTCTTTCTTGCGCTAAATATCTTTAATCAGACAAAAAAAGTAATTAAAAAAATTGTCAAATTCTCTCTTTCTCTCTCTCTCTTTGTATCTAAAACTACAAATGTATGACTACAAATGCAGTAACGTCACGTAAACAACAGCAGCGGCGGCTACATAGTCTACTAAAACTACTGTTGGCAGCCTCTTAACATAGTGATCAACGTTTTGGACATGGAAAACTGTCGTCGACCGCTCTACCAACCACCACTTTTGTTAGATTTTAACTTTTTGAAACGGCAACGTTTGTAGACGTTATTAAATGGAAAATCTAACCGCTTAACCGTTTACACTCTGTCACTACAATTGCTTCAGCTATCGCAATATTTTTTTGTGTACGTGAGACCCTTGTAACTTTTGTTTAATATTGAACAGATCGTTTTATGACCACGGTTTGATATTTTTTTTTTCTTTGTTGTGCCCAAATTTGTAAAATTTAAAAAGTTTTTGAATTTTTTGTGTTGCAAAAAAAAACGGGTTTTTTTTTTTGGATTAAATTTCTATATAATTTTTTTTTAATTGCTGTAATTGCTTGTGTGCTCCTAAATAATGCACAATAAATACGGGTCTTTGTTAAAAGAAAAGTTAATAACCAAATTTGTAGGTGTTGGGGGGTCAACTCTTCAAAACTTTAAGAGTATGAAAAGCACCATAGCCTTAAACAATGAAGTAATGTAAGTAAGAAATAAGTACTATGCTGACCAAAACGTACCAGATAATATAGAGTAAAACTTCTAAGGCGTAAAAACGTCTCTTAAAACTTTGATTCTTCCTTAGTGGTAGTACCTACTGTTTTGTCCAAAAAGTGCCATACTACATATTTATGTAAAACTTTTGAACTTTTGTAGCAGCATAAACCTCTGTAGACTGCAAAACAAAAATTTTTATATTTGATTTTCAATCATATGTCTGGCAATGTTAATACAAAAAAAAAATACGTGTGAGGAAAAAATAAGGACTATTTAAACCAAAAAGTACCCGCCCAGGTTGTAGATTATCGACAGCCCTTTAATTTTCTCTAAAAGGTCTAGAAAATTTTAACTGGTTATCGTCAGTGATTAACTGTTGTCTATAACTCCAAAAAAGCAAATTGAATTGCAAAATATCCCATAAGGAGGCTAAAGGGTTAATAGTTTTTTTTTTATTTTAATTTTAAAAAACTACTGCGCCGTCTAGAGTACATGACAAATTTTTCATAAGGGTTAATACGGCAGAAAAGGTGCAGCACCTTCTTTGTGACTGCTTTGTTCTACGGGATCTTCAACTACAGCATCTTGGCTACCTCTGTAATATGTCACTGACGAAACGGCAGAGAATCCCTATTGATACCGGTCGATTTTCGAGAGGGAACCCTATGGTCGTCAAAGAACATTTTTCAACATTTTTAAATGCAACTCAGTTTTTGAGTTTGCTTTGAGGTAAAGCACAGGCCGTAGAGCAGGGCTTTCGGGTGCACAAGCTTACGGCGAGAAAATATTAAAAAAAAAAAATAGATACAAATTTGTGAAAAAAAAAATGTTTTTATTTTTGTTTTAACATTCTTGCCCCTTTTATTGTGCATGTGGTTGTTGATCGTGTTTGATTGTTGATCAAAACTATGGTTTTGAAAACTAAAAATTTTAATTGTTTTACATAGAAAAACAAAAGTAAAAAGATCTGTTCAATATGTTCTAAAAAAAGCTGTTTTAATGAGATGCAATGAGAGCAAAAGTGGTCTAAAACACTTTTAAGTAAAATTTACTCAAAAGTGTTTTCATTTCATAATTTTTTTTCTTTTTTCAAATAAGTTTGACTTTGACATTAATATGTCAATTATAGATGAAAGCCGAACTTAAAGTTGGTTTATTAAAGTCATTTTGGCAATGCAACTGGACTACATTTAACATTCATAATTTTAAATTCAAATTGCCTTTAAACAGACTTGCTCCTTTCACCTTATTAAAAAAAAATGGCGAAATTTGTTTCGCAGCCAAAACAAAGTTTTGAAGCTTGACAAAAATGCTAACAAAACGTGGTGGTAATTTTCTAAGAAATTGATGAATTTTGCAAATATACGGCAAGGCGCATAGTGGTGACTTTAAAAACTTTGCAGTTTTATGATTGTGTGTGTGTATGTGGTTGTTAAATAGAAAAGAGTGGTGGTGGATATAACCGTTGGAACTGATTTCTGTGCATATCTGCAGGTGAGTTTTTAAATTTTAATAAAATTTAAATAAGAAAAAAAAATTAATATTCTCACGCTTATTTTTTTTTTTTTAGATATTTTCTAAATCATTTTAATGTTTTTTTTTTTTGTTTTTGTTATTTTATTTTATTTTTCCATAAATATTTATTAACTTTGTAATTATTCGTACATAATTAGAAAAACAAAATCTCTGTTTATGGCATTATTAGCCAGTCATTTTCTATGAAACTATGAAGAATGACTGTTTAGTTTTTTTTTTCTTAATTATTTTTTTTTTGCATTTTTATTTTCTATTTTTTATTTTTCCATTTTGTATGCTGCTTTTGTTTCTAATTTGTAACAGGTTTTTCAGTGTTTTAAGTCCAGTTGTTATAGAAAACTTACATTTTTTGTTGTTATTTTTGTTGTTTTAAAACTCTACTTGAGAACAAGTTTTTTTTGCAAGTAATTGTTTTTTTTATGTCTAAATGTTTTAACAATTTTAACTTTAAATGGCCTAAAGACCTTGACTTGATTATTTTTTTTTTTCATATTCAAGTGTTTTGCTTGCTCGTTTTCTCTGTGTTAAGTTGCTATTTATTTAAAAATTACATTCAATTATGGCTAATTTGTTATTTTTTGTTATCTATTTTTCGAATTAATAATAAACTTTTATTCTAATTAAAATGAGTTTTTGCTATTTTGCTGAATTTAGACAAGAGACAAATCTGTTATGTTTCCTTTTAAAGTCTTAAGAAAAACTATTTATCTTCGCTGGCAATAAAAATAATCGTTAATTTTTTTTTTAATATTCTAAAAAATGTTTTTAAAAATATTACTTAACGTTTGACATATTTATGTCATATATTTTGTTAATGTCATGTTACCGTTTGTATTAGCAATGCTATATGTACAATATCTGAGTGACAGTTGTGTGTCAGGCTATTGACATTTTTGAAGTAAATTTAAAAACCAAAGTTCGGTGTGAAGGTTTACCTCGATTTTTACGTAAAATTTATAGTGAAAATTTACACACATTTTTATTTAAAGTAAATTTGGATACGTACAGAATGCCGCAATTTGACGCAATATACTCGTACTTACGTCAGCTTTTATAAAACGCTCAGAAGTTATGTCTGGATTTAAACAAAAAAGCCGATTTCAGCTTACGGTGAAAATTCCGTATATAGTATACCCGTTGTCTTTGTATTACATTGTATTCTTGTCTGGGCTCACTTTACTTTTTGTTGCCACGAGTTTGTGGCGTCATTTTGCACTAAAAGCTAATTCATACTCGGTTTCAGCAATCCTTAAAGATGATTAAGATTAAAGACCAACAGATTTACTCTTATTAATTGTTTAGTTCTTGCAAAAACATACAATCCAACTTATGGGAAAACCAGTGGCTATATTTCTTTCGGCGAATACATCTCCTCAGTCTTCTGCTGAAAGCTCTGTGTGTAATTGATTGCCATGAAAAAGCTTCTCAAATCTGTCATTCGGAGTCGACTTTAAACTGTAGGTCCCGGTACTGATGCATAAAAATTAACACATACAACATGAGTGATGCAAGAAGCTAGGCCGTAACTCTGAAACAGGGTGGTAATGGCCAGTTCTGTATGTATGTATGTGACAACCACGCACCTCCCAAAATGATATTCCCATTCAGTAGATAGACCTTCCGACTTTATTATTTTAACAACAACATCAATTTACTATATAGAAAAGTTAGATAGGGCTGTATGTATCTTAACCGAACGGTATATTACATTTCGTATAAAGATTTAAATGTGAAGATAGTATTTGCCACTTGTGTAGCCTTGAATAAAAGCTTGACGATGTACAGAGGCGGTAAAAAATAAATAAGGTTTTAAGCTGTTTAGGCTGTTGTGAAACAGAATACAATAAAAACATTTACAGCCAATTTCACAATGTCGAAACAAACAGTCACTGAGTGAAAGAAAGACACAAGAAAGAAAGGTGATTTGGGTTTCTCTATGTCTTTCGCCTGCTCTTACGAATTACCATTTTTCTTTTTTACGTATCGTAAAAATAAAATATGCTAGATAAAAACTTCGATTGAATAAAAAGAGAAAATAAACTACTATTTTGCTTGTGAACAAATGCAACCCTATTTATGTCATATGTTACTTGAACATATCCGTTACAAATAGTCTTCCAGCTGTCATCCAACCTTTAACATATATTAATCGATCTTCTAAGCAAATTGCATTGTGATTGGGTCAGTTTCATGTAATTGTAACGTGTATGGACGGACAGCTTAAAGGTATAAAAAATGACGACATAAAACCAAAACAAAAGAGTTTGTGTGTGTGCGTGTGCTTTTGTATTGTAAAAAAAATTAGTACGCATGTGAATTTTTTATACTGGAATCGGCATAATTTTGTTGGGTGAAATTTGTTTGTAGGTATCTATTGTAAAGTGTGTGATTGTATGTGTATATAACTATTTCGTGTTTTGCATCAATCGAAAACAAAAAGTCAAGTGACTCATTTTGACATTTGCCTTCGCTGCATTCGACATTGTGAAATTGGCTTTTGTATGAAAATAATTACGTTTTTCTCTTATCTTTTTGTTATTCGTTTTGTTCGCAAACAATTCTGATGTAGAGAAATCAAAATCACAATTTATTGTAACATTAGTCAAATATTTGAGGAAAAAAGTGTAACCACTATTTTACTAAAATATATATTTTCTTTAATTTTCCATTGCTTCACATTTAGTAAATTAAATGTCAAAATATTTGTTCTCATTAAAATTTGTTTTCTAATAATTTTTAAAGAAATGTTTACCGGAAATGAAATGTTCTCTTCAAATATTTCCGGAAAATGGTAGTTAGGCTTTTTTTCGTCAAATATTTGCCTAATGTTACCGTAGCTTAAGAATTGTGTCTGTAACTTCGATAAGTTTTTACTTTTGGCTTTTTTTTCGCCGCAGAAATGCTTTTGTTTATCAAATAGATAAAATATTTTGAAAGTACCATACCGTACGAAACACCTTTCAAGTGATTGTAAAAGTATAATTAAGAGCTTAAGAAAGAGAAAAAAACCAAACGCCACAATTGCTTTTTAACGACGCAATTCTATGATACATAATTGGATTTTAGTTACAAGCTTGCAAGTTTATCAATAATATGTCTGATATTGTTTTTATTTTTTAATATCATTTCCTAGAGTAACAATAAATTCATCTCTTTAACATGCTTTCTTACCTTCTCTCTTTAATTCTCCTATCAATGTTATTATTCAGCATATACATACATATGTATGTACATACATATGTATTTATGTTTACCCAACAAGTGTGTCATCATCGTCACCTTACGTGTTAAAAAACACTCAGTAACTAATCTTGAAAAATTTAGCGGCACTTTACTTCTAAGGGGGAGCATGAAATACAAGTTTTTATTTTTTGTTAATTTGAATTTAAACTCACTGAACTTCTCAGTTGAACTGACCTGCCCAAACAAGTCAGTTGATTTATGGACGCTTTAATATAAAAAACATTTGAAAAACAAATTTTGATTGTGACGCGTGTGAAATATTTCAATACCGCCGGCTGTTAATTGTTATTATAGTAATAAATTCCATATCAAAAAATTATGTCATTAAAATTTGTTTAAATTAAATAACAAAAAAAAAAAAAAAGAGCTAAATAATAAAATAAATTTAAATAAAAAAAAGAAAAGAGAAAAAATGTGATGCCAGCCAGCTATTGTTCAAACAAACAAATTGAAGTGGAGCCAAATAAGGGGTATAACAACTACAAAGACAACAAAAATTCATATAAACTGGGGCCATAAATTTTAAATCTCAAATAAACAATAACAGAAAAAAATATGAATGAATATGTTAACACGTTGTGTACCAGAAATTTTTTTGAGGTGTAGAATATGTTTATTTCTAGTTCATATAAAATTAAAGTAAGAATTTAATTTCTAGGCATACCAACATACATACATATGTGTATGTATGTCTCTCCGTTTCAAATTGTTCTGTAAAAAATAAATGGTGTTTAACTGGTGTCAATTTGCTTTACAAAGTTGTTTAGTTTTGATAGCGGTTTTGATATCACGCCCACTTTCTACTGCCGTTATCTTTCTATCTAATGACTTGTCTTGTCCATCAAGTCGTTCAGACCAAATTCAGTAATTTTAGCTTGAAATAATCTATAGATATATGTATAACAAATATCAGTATCGAGTTTGTATGGGAGATACCACGCTCACTTGTCCATTCATGCCCACTATCTGCTGATTTGACTTGACCATGAACTTATTTAGATCATATTCAGTAACTTAAACTTTAACCCATTTAGTCATTTAGAAATGGAATTAGAATTTGGAATGGAAATTTGAATTTTGTGCATACCATGTATGAATAAACCCCTAGGGTTGTTCTTTTTTCTGGTTTATATACAGGTAATTGGTGCCTCCTACTCCATGTTTTCTAAAACTTTGGAAATATCTGATTAATACTTACAACTTTTCTTTACCGAAGTGATGGAAATCACCAATTATTAAAATTTTTGCTAATTTAAGATTTTATTAGATTGTTTGTGAACTTGTGTTACACTCAACCTATAAAAAAGAAAGCAGTTTGCATATAGAATATCACCAAAGAATTCTATAGCAAATATTAGACTACCTTCGTTACGAGTACGTTTACAAAATTTAATGAAAGACTTTCACATCAGAATTATGCATATGCTCATTAATTATTTTTTTTGAACATTATTTTAGTCTAAAAATGTCTTCAAATTTAAGACTTAGCTATCATTAATTATCAGATTTAATACAATAAATTTTAGTATATTTCTTTCAAATTTTTTTTCTAAATTATAATTTAAAAAATTTGGGGTTCCCACCTTCCCCCTCCAAGAGATCCATATTCAACAAATTGCTTCCAGATACTTCCAAGCAGCAACTTGTCCTATCAACCAAAAAAAAAAATCTATCATCAGAATTCCAATACAATGCAGTGTATGAGTAGGGTTTCACCCCTGAGTATTGGTCTTAAAAAAAAATATCCACGAAAGAAGATTGGCATTGCTTAAAAGTATTTAAGTGGGCATCATTAGACTAGGCTCTTAAGCGGTTAATTAACTCATGATGTTTATATTTCTGTTTTTAAATTAAAAGTGTTCGACAATATAACAACCAAACAATACAAAACAAGAGTACAAGTGTTTTGTGTGTTTAGTTTTTCTCCTTCTGTTTTTATTTTAAATGTTAAACTGTTCAGCATCAGGGCTGCCGAATGGAATTTGAAGAAAATCGTCATTTTGACTATACATTTTAAAAATATCGTCATTAGAGTTTTAAAAAATCGTAAAAAATCGGACTAACAAAACAAAAAAAAAACTGAAATGTTTTAATTTAAAAAAAAAAAAAAAATAAAAAAAAATTAGATATACATATAAAATTCTCGAACACGGTTCTCGAACAGACTATACTGAAAAACTAAAAAATTGAGGAAAATTAAGAAATGTTCTTTAAGTTGTTTTTCATGTAAAAACGAACATATTTATTTTCTATTCCTTTTTTACATTTACTTTTATTTTTGAAAAAAAAATCTTCCATATATTAAACAAAATACAGTGTATATATAAAAAAATATTTACTTACATATATAGCTGGATATGCCAGCTACAAATAATATTAAAAACATTTAAAAATTTCATTCCAACAAACGAAAATCGCGAAATCTTCATTTTGGCAAATTTACGTAAAAGATTGTTAAATCTGGCAGCTATATATTTAGCACATGTTCTTTTTTCTTCTCTCTCTTTCTCTTTTTTCTGTTTGTTGCTCTTTTGTGTGGCTAAAAATAGTTATTTTAAGCAGGTTTTATTATTGTTTTTCTTTGTTTGTAATCATTTTGTATAGGGCAGTGAAGAAGGCTTTCTATGAGATGATATTGTTTTTAATTTACATAAAATAGTATGTCCCATATGGTCTAGTGGCTAGGATATCTGGCTTTCACCCAGAAGGCCCGGGTTCGATTCCCGGTATGGGAAGCCATTTTTTTTTATGTATAAATAGTTTTTTTTGTATTTTTTTTTTAATTCAAAAAATTAATAAGCATTTTGGTTTTTTCTTCTAATTTTAGTTAAAGAAATCAATAATGGTCGTTCACCTTTGCTACAGGAGCCACTATATGGTACTCGACCTCAGCAATACAGTAAGTAGTCGTTAAAAATATTTTTAATTAAAGACTAAAAATTGTTTTAAAAGAATTTTAATTAAACAGAACTCATTAGAAATTTTTAAACTTTTAAAGTTACATATTCGTTTACTTTAACACTCAAACATAACATTTCATTTATTTATGCTCTGCTGCATTTCACATCTCAGCAAGTTTTCCTGTATGTACGAGTACTCGTTTTACTTACTGCTGCTCCTTAGATTTCTTTTAAACTGTTTTTCATTTTCAATTTTAATTAAAGCCGTTTTCTGCTTAAGTGTTCTTAAGCTCTTGTCTAAATAGACTTCATATTTTAATAATAACGACTTACAAAAAAAAAATTAAGAAGAAAGTAAATTGAAGTAAAAGTTATTTTTGTAACAGTTTTCTAGAGCTGCTTTCACATCCCTATCACTCATTATTTACCATTTATTAGTACGGTATGAAAGCAGCCAGTGAAAGGGAAATGTTTGTAAGAAGAAGGTGGTAGGAGAGAAGTTATGTGTATCGTACTACCTTTGACATCCTTTCGCTTTATTGCATAAATATTTATGCACCAGTACTATATCTTTTCATTTATTTATAAGTTTTCATTTTTTTTTTAAGTATATTCTGTGTTTTGTCAAGTTAAAATGTAAGAAAATAAAGACATTTCAGTTAAAAAGTTGGTATTATAAGTTTAAGGATTCATAGAAAATTAAAAAAAAATTCTTTAAATTAAATTCTTTAAACCCACCATAAAGCGATATAATAAGTTGACTTGTAACTTGGGCCTCAGGGTTTGTTTTTTTGTCGTGATTTAACACCAGAAACCCATTATTTTTACAGTTGTTTGATCCAAGTTAACCAAACAATGCAAAAACTTCAAGTTGAAGTTTACGATTTTTTGGGGCCAAATCTTTTTCCGTCAAAAAAAAAAAATTGCCTCTAAAGAGGGTATAATTTTTTTTTTGTTCTTTAGGAACTTTAAAAAGTTTTTTTAAGGAGGGGAAGAGATGCAACTTTTTCGTCAGCAAATAGAACACCATAAATCATGATTTTTGCCATGTAAACCAATTTTCTGTGCAGTTTATTTGGGTATATGCAGTCGGTTTTTTATACCGATTTATCCCCAGAAACTCATTGTTTTTTAAGTGGTATTGGGTGCCTGGTATGTTGTGGTTCATCCATGTTTCGTCTGAAGTTTCAAACTTTGCCAAAGGCACGGTTGCGTTTGTTTTTGATAGTGAAAAGCGAAACCTCATCTTGTATGTAGAAATCCTTATCATATCCAAGAAATGTTTAAAATTGAAATCACCGTGCCCTATAAAATGCCTATAGCTTGTACCATCTCTGGAATTATCAAAATCTGCATTTAGAGAGGCGAACATTTGGAAAGAAAACATTTTGTTTAGTGATGCAAAGAGAATCGTTTTTGTGTTCAGTACTCGGCGATACAGTACCGACATTCTTTTTTATATTTTAACATAGCGTCAAATAATCGAGTATGTTCTGCGAACCGAAAACGAGTGAATTTATAAAGAACTAGCTGAACCCGGTGTGCTTCGCTACCCCCTCGTTATATAATAAAATTAAAATTATTTATATATTTTGCAGACAGTTGTGGAAGAAAGAGAGTTGGGCTACCTCACTATTTTAATTCAAATGTATTTTAAATTTGAAGGAAAGTCGTTAACAAACGTAGTAAAGAAGCACAAAAAATTTAAAACTTTCAAAAAAAATTTGTCGTGAAAAGGGGCGTGAAAGGGGGCGTGGCGTAAAAAATGTGTATTTCTACCGCGCCTGGAGTATAATGTGTATACAATTTGAAGTAAATCTGTTAAAAACTATATGGGATCAATTACATAAATTTAAAAAAGTTCGCGTAAAAGTGGGTGTGGTCGAAAAAAAGTACCCTATTAATCATGCCAGAGTCCAAGTTAAATGCTGTGAAAATTTCAGGACGATCGGTCAAGAGGTTTGGTCTCCTATAAGGTACAAACAAACAAATAAACAAACACACATTCAATTTTATATATTTAGATTTAAAAATACATTGTTCTGGTATACTTTTTTATTCATTCCATTAATGACCATTAACGTAGCTTCTGTGGTCATCAACAATTTTAAATAATTGGCACCAATAAGCTATAATTGTCTTTGTCGATTTCATTTTCACTCGATTTCGTTTTTCAGAACGTACCCAAATAATTCAAGAAAGAAAGAAGAAAGAAAGAAAAAACGAACGAAAACTCCAGATATCTTCCTTCCAAATAATCGCTCATCTAAATAAGGAAAAACTGTTAAGAGCTAACGCCATATCCTCAATTTTTTAAATTTCTTCCAGTGTGTTAAATTTGCTCGCCGTCTTTTATGTTTTTTATAGCCAAAATGAACTTCTGTACCAAGCTTAGCCTTGGATTAAGTGATTGTTTATTAAGGCACACAATATTCACTTTTTTTCAATTCAATCCTCAAACCATAAGATCGTTTGTGATCATTAATTGTCAGACACAAACGAAGTCACAGCTGGTTTAAATTTTGACAGCAGTCAGCTGATATTAATCTTTTGACGGGAGCAGTGCTTCTTTTTTAGCTAAGAGAAGTAAAATTAAAAAAAAAAAATACAAACCTATTAATGTGCTCTTGGTGAAATCGTGTAGAATTAAAAAAATTGTTTAAATTTTGTATTTGAACGTATTGGACGAGTATTTGTGCCGCAAGTAGTGTCCAATGCCACCTATGTATGTATGTAAACATTTTAACTTTTTTTTTCTATTGCTTTGGAAATTTTGGGTCAAGTGTTTTACGGAAATACATTTTATCGTAATTGCTTTAACTAACAGTGCAGAGATAGACAGCAAGACAAACTCGTTGCAGGAAAATTTTGTAACTTTTTTCCATTTGTATATTTAAGTGGCATGACACCTGACATTACCAAACACCAACATTTAAATAATGGGAGATGGATTTTTTTTTCATAGAATTAATTAATAGTAAATTTTACAGGCTTTAAGGCTGCATTCTATTCAAAAAATAACTTCCATTGAAAACCGAATTCTGTATATTTTCTACAATTAAAATGAAAGATTTTTCACTTTTTTAACTTTTTTTTTTCATTTCTTGTTAGCTGGTTTCCGAAAATAAAAGGCAAATATCAACTTACGAAACACTTCAAGTACGTTGTTGCTATTGTTTTTGTTCTGTGTTACCATAAAAATTTTCAAAAAATATGGTTTTTTGTAACTTCGCCAGCTGCTGGCATAAAAGCTGTTACACTTCCTTATGGCAACAGGACAAAACATGATTATTAAGAATGAGAAAAAAAAAACAGAAATTGTAATTCTTTTTCTTATACAACAATTGCTTTAAAAGTAATATAAAGACGTAGTTTTGAACAAATAAAATTAGAAAAATTCGTTGTTGTTATTGCTTTTCTTAAGTCAACACTTAAAAAGTAATTTTAACCCAGTAAATGTGGCAGGAATGTATGTGATGATAGAAGAAGATGCCCATTTAACTGCTGGATAACGAGACTCGAGGATATAACGAGATTGTTAACTAAAGTAGTTTCTTCTTCAATATTCTACTACCCCAGCTTCTTTTTCCATTTCTTAAAGCACTTGAGAAATTTTCTTAAGAAATTCTACAACCACTGATAAAAGTTTTCACCCACAATCCAAAAAAATAAAATAAAAACTATCAAAAGTCAAATTACTGCTCTTTTTACAGCGGTGGCGCATTAAAATAAAAAGAAAAGCTATTTTACTTGTCAAACTTCTAACGTTTTAAGACAAGGCAAGACAAGACAAGCCATTAAAGAGAAATCTTAATTAAATAAAAATTTTGTGTTTATAGGAAATTTGTAAAAAATAAAATGTTTCTTTAAAAATTTTTAAGAATTTTAACACAATTTCAAACGCCAGCATATATTATTGTCTGATATCAAGAATTAAAACGATCCTAAAACCCTTTACCATTATACCTGAGTCTTAAGAAAATAATCTTAACCAACCTGCTCTATTTATTATTTTACAAATCGATATTGACTTTTGTTGGCAGTGAGTCAACATGAGAAATTTACTGTTTTAACACCTGTTCGGTTTCTAGTATATTGTGATGGATTCCTCTACGGTTATAAAACGTCTCAAAAGCTCGTACATTTTGCGGCATAACAACGCCAAGCCCTCCAGCAAATTTTTCACTTGTTGGCGATTGTGAGCAAACGCGCAGCCATTTTGTGTAAATCTTATCATACCCGACAAATCAAATACAAATGGGAAATGAGCTGTCTATGGCCCTGTTCATATTTGATTGACCAACAATAAATTGTAAATTTCTTTCAATTTTAGAAATCAAAAAAATCGGTACCATTGAAATGGATTTTGTAGAGTTATTTTAGTATTTTTCAGGCCTAGCTTTTTGGTTTGAGTTTTTTTTCTTCTAAAAAATAATGGAATTCATTGTTTTTTGAGTTCATTATCCTCAAAGCAAATCCTCTCAATTTTTAGTACCATTTTTAATGAATTCATGCACTAGGGTTTTTATGATATATGAGGATGTGGATTTAGCGCAGAGATGCCCAGTAGTGGCTGATATCAGCAAATTAAACTCACACGTATACTTACGTTCTTTTGTTTAATCGTCAATCAACCAATAGGAAATCATCATGTTGAATGGGAGAGACAAACTACACTTGCAGAACTTCTGTGTCTTATTTACGTAACTCTCACCAATAATACTACCTTGGGCATCAATGATTTAGAGTCGGTAAAATATATTCCCTTTTAAGATTCAAGGCTTCAGCGCAGTAGAAAGTCATGATTAGAGAGTTTATTGAAAGAAAACTTTGTGAATTTATAGGATTTCGTTACGGGTAATAGGTGGCCGTATGATGATCGCTCGTGACTATACGTTGCTGTGGTAAGTGTGTCTTTTTTCCATCGTTTTTGTCTCTTTAATTTCTTTCTTTTTCTTCTTAATACTGAAGATCAGAAAAGATTTATTACCATTTTAACTGATGATATGGTGTCTGGGCGATTTTGCATTCAAACTTAGAAATGTTGTCGAGTACCGTCTTGTATGAACAGAACTATGGAAATTGGCTATGCAGTAGTCGACCAGATGATACGTGGCAATAGTTTTCTCGTGAGTGTTGTCCGGGAGTTGGTGTAGTGTGAACATCTCGGCGATGATATTTTGATCAGATCCCCCACTAATATATCTAAATTGTCTCTGTTAATCCTTTAGTACACGTATAGAATATGGTACTGAATAGAATTTGATAAGCTTAAGGAAAGAAACTTGTTTAACGCAAATGATTGTGTCTCCTTTTTAGGCAAAGGGCATAGACACTGAGGTGCCCTAATAAAGATGGGAAATCGTTAATTAAATCTGCAACCGCATCGTCTTTACTCGCACTCAAATTACGTAGTTTGCATAGTAATTAAACGCCAAACATTGGGTCAATATACAAACCAGGCAACGGGGTATGTTCTGAAGTTCACTATCTAAATAAGAAGACAACTTTGTATGTTCTGAAGTTCACTATCTAAATAAGAAGACAACTTTAGAACTGTTATCAGAGCTATTAGGAGGACCCTAAAGAACTTTGGTGTTAATTCATTGCAAGGTTAAATAGTACTAAGTAAAAATGTTTCCTAACAAGTAAAAGTGTTTCCTAACATTTTTACGAGTTTATAAATTTTAAATATTTCGATTCGACCCAAATAAAGATGGATTCTACTGAATGGAGCTTGTAGTGGTGGGATAATTGTTACCACAATTCATACATACATACATAACTGGCCTTTACAACCCTGTGTCAGGATTACGGCCTAGCTTCTCGCAGCACTCATGTTGTGTGTGCAAATTTTTATCCATGAGTACCGGGACCTATAGTATAATGTCGACTCCGACCGACAGACTTGAGAAGCTTGTTCATGGCAATTAGTTACTCTCAGAGCTTTTGCCAGAGGACTGCTGAGAGGTAGTCGCCGAAAGAAATATTTTTTTCATATTTCTTTTTTCGAAGATGTCAGAGCCTGGAGTCGAACCCTGCCTTAGTAAGCCTTAGTAAGCCCCACACTAACCACTAGACCACCACAATTCATTCATTCTTAATACCAAATGATGTGTTTTAGATTGTATTGTCAAAAACGCGAAGGCAATAATGTTGTATACGATTATAAAATCTGCACTACAATCTTTCATTTTTTTCTGCCGACGATTACCAGTACTTGATAGCTGATATGGACATTTGGTGAACAATCACATTTTGGATTTAGACTATTGGAGATAGTCCCCCGCTTAAGGAGTCCGGTGTTAGAGTAAAAAGAGAAATTTCGTGTTCTGACTGGAGACTTATAAGTTATACCAGGATCAATGGAAGCTCAGGAAACTTTGGATTCTATAAAGTGCAAGCTATAGAGCAAGGCGGGTCTATTACAGGCCTAAATTGAAACTCTGGTGTTTCATAGTGCAAATCACTTGATTGGCAGACGATTCATATGCAATATGTGGAGTACACAAGCATTGTCTTATTAATAAGTATTGGCCAAACCCTTAAAAAATTTTTACTAAGTTATTGGGTCTATTAAATAATAATTTTTCAAAAACCTGTATTATTTTTTTTATTAATTTAAAAAAAAATTCTCAACACAGCGAAACGTACTTTCAGCACAAATTTTTATGAAAAGAAAACGTTACTCTTTTTAATACTTTTAATATTCTTGAGTTTCGTGTTTTCCACTAAAACTCCCAATTGGTTGTGTCTGTAAAGCTGATGGTTTTATGATTCCTTTTTTACCATTTTTTCTTATGCCTGATGATAAAGGTTTTGTTTTTTTCTGATGGCATTTGGTGGTTTTAGTAGGCGTGCAATAAGCGAACAAAAAAATTTCTATAAAAGCCTCTGACTTTGGCAAACACCAGCAATGATTATAAACTATGTCATCGTCATACTCATCATGGTAACTGTTGTTGCTGTTGCTATTGCTGTTGTTGAATTTTCATTTTCCTGCTCTTTTATTCCCATCAAATAAATGAACGTGCTAAGAAAGCACGAACGAGTTGATAAATAAGTGAGTGAGTGAGTGAGTCAGTAGTCGGAAAAGTCCTAAGGGAAATTAGTTTTTGTTCATTTTAAATTTTTTTTCTTGTGCTGTTGGTTTGTTGATTGTTATTAATATTGTTGTTGCTGTTTCAATAACTATTTAGTTGCGTTTTTTTTTTCATTTCATATCATAAAGAATTCAATTTTTAGCATTTAATTTGCCTTGTGTTTGTTATTGCTGTATTTTTTAGTTGCTGTTGTTGTGCTTGGCCTAAATGGGGAAGAGAAAAAGAAAAAATGATTTTTCAAGGAATATTTTAACAAAAGATATAGCGAACAGCTAAGTAAGAAATCATAAGTTTCTAATTGAGCCTTGAAAAGAAGAATTCTTTGTTAAAAAGCAAAAGAATGCTAGTCAAGAAAACAAAATTGCAAGCATTATAAGTCAATTATAATTTGGGCTTTTAAGCCTTAAAGTAGGTAATATTCAAATTTTTTTCTCCCCGAAAAGAGGAGAATTTTACTAATGCTTTTGTTAGCCTAATTGCAGTTAGCTTTTATTTCGTTTTTAAGTCTTAAAAGTAGGCAATATATTGTTTTCTCTTTTTTCCTCTCCTAAAAGTAGGCAATTTTCTATATATTTCTAAGCGTTAATGTAGGCAATATTCTCATACTGAAGAGATTCTTATATTTGAATTATTTTTTTAAACCTCATTGGATGTTACGCACCTTAGAAATATGTATATATAGCATTCAGACATTATTTATAGGATTTTTATTGTAAATCCTTTTTTTCACTATCAGTATTTTCTATTTTTTTAATCTTTGTGATGCCAAAATTAAGGCTCTAATGAGACCAGGAAAAATTAACCTTCATCTACCCCAAGAATCTCCAAGTCTCTGTTCCATTCATAAATTTTATAGCTTTAGCCATTTGAAATTTGCATATAAAAAAAATAAATGGACTATACTTTTGGGAAGTGACTTGTTAACGATTTTTAATATTTTTTCTTTTAATATTTTAAACATTTCGTGTTATTTTCAACATTTAAAATTTTTAATTTCGTTTTAAAAATTAATATTAAATATTTGGAAATTATTTTTGGCTCAAGGTCCTTTTTTAAAAAACAATTAAAACACTTTTTTAAAAGTTTTTTATTTTATTATTGTTTACTTTTATTTTCACCAATATTTCGACCAAATACACTGGTCATCATCAGGGTTAATATTGTATCTATAATAAAAACACAAATAGCGTTAAACATAAAATGTTTTTACAAAAACAAATTTTTTACAAGAAAAACAAAAATAAAAATATTTACATTTATTATTGTTTGTTGTCAATACTTGTAATCACCTAATATCTGTGAAAGCTCTGCTCATTTCTTTAGTACGGTGTTTCTCTATTATATGTCTGTATATATGTGCACAATTATCTATATCAGATTTATAATTTATTCTCTTTTCAGTTGGGATATTTATTATGTGTAGCATCTCTTTAATATATCTCTTGTTATAATTAGATTCTCTCTCTAAAATCCTTACTTTATTAAATGCAGGTTGATGTCCAGTTTTCGCACAGTGGGCTGCGAGTGCTGTTCTTTGATTTGATGCTTCTTCTTTGGCTTGTGATTTTAAATTTGATTTATGTGAAGAGAGTCTTGTTTTAAGTTTTGTTTTTGTAGTACCAACATATACCTTTTGACACACATTATTCTCATCGCCATTGCATGTTATTCCATATACTACATTAGCTTTATCCAATTTATCAATTTTTGATTTTGTGTTACTAAATAATTGTTTTGTTGTGTTATTTGACTTCATTGCCAATATGTATTTATCTCTATTATAAATATTTGAGCATTTTAATCTTTCAGATAGGCCTGGTATATAACTGACAGAGGTATATTTCTTCACCAGTTCGTTCGATGATTTGTCTATCAAAGTTTTATTCTTTTTTGTCACCTTTGTTATCAGTTGACTTATTATGTTTTTTGGAAAATCATTCTTCTTAAGTATGTTGTAAATTTTATTTTTATTTTCATTATGATATTCTATACTGCTGGTATCCAAAACTCTGTTTATAAAATTTGTTGCTGTGTTAATAATTATATTTTTAGGGTGTTTCGAATAATAATTCATAAGTCTTCCCGATGCCATCGGTTTTTGGTACCAGTTTAATTTAATAATATTTCCTTTTCTTATAACTATTGTGTCTAAATAAGGTAATTTTTTGTCAGATTCTATCTCCATTGTAAATTTTATTTGTTTGTTAAAAGTATTTAGCATTTTCAATGTTTCATCAATTTTGTCAATTTTTACTATTGCGAATAGATCGTCAACATACTTGGTCATTTTTCTTGGTTTTGTCTCCATCTTTTCTATTGTAGTATACAGCAACTCTTCCATAATAATATCAGCGATCACCGGAGATGCAGGTGAACCCATTGGCATACCTCTATTTTGTTTATAAGTATTATTGTTGTATTTAAAATAACGGCAATCTTTAATACAAAACGTTATAATATTCATGAAAAGATTTTTTGGTATACTCGTATGTTGTTCCAATATTCCCCATTTTTCTTCTATTATCTTAACGGCTAAATCAACTGGAATGCTTGGGAATAGAGAAATAACATCAAAGGAAATTAACATTTCATCATCATCTATTGTCGTGTTTTCAATTTTGTTTTTGAAATCCTTCGCATCCATTACATTATACACAGAATTCTTGGTCAAATTTTTTAGAATATTAATCAAATATTTGCAAAGTTCGTACGAAGGGGAATTAATAGATGAACATATTGGTCTTAGAGACATTTCTTTTTTATGGATCTTTGGCAAACCGTATATTCTCGGTGCATTTGCTATTCTGGTTGTTAATTTGTTTTTCATATTTATATCTATTAGTTTTAATTTGTATAAATTTTCAACTAAGGAATTGTTCTTGGTCTGTAGGGTATAGATATAGATATTAGGTGATTACAAGTATTGACAACAAACAATAATAAATGTAAATATTTTTATTTTTGTTTTTCTTGTAAAAAATTTGTTTTTGTAAAAACATTTTATGTTTAACGCTATTTGTGTTTTTATTATAGATACAATATTAACCCTGATGATGACCAGTGTATTTGGTCGAAATATTGGTGAAAATAAAAGTAAACAATAATAAAATAAAAAACTTTTAAAAAAGTGTTTTAATTGTTTTTTAAAAAAGGACCTTGAGCCAAAAATAATTTCCAAATATTATAAAAGTAAGGTTCACTAAACACAGAATTAATATTAAAATTAATTTTATACCACCAAAAAGAGTTACTTTATGTTCGCAATATAAGCAAAAGAAAAAAAATATATATTTGCACATGAAATTTTCATCACTCTCTCTTTTGTTTTTTTGTTGTTGTTCTTGCTGCTGCCGCCACATTTGCTCATTAAAACTTTTGCAACAATTGTGTGTAGCAAGTGGTGACGCATATGCCACTAAAAAGAAGCCACTTATAACAGCAGCTTGAGTTGAATAAAGTGAGGTGGGGCAACACTCATAAAAAAGGACGTATTTTTTTTTTGGGGTGATAGAAATTAAAAAGAAAACATTTTAAACCGCAAAATAAAATTAAAACAGAACAAAATAATTTTCAATTAAAAGTTTTTTCTTTTTCAAATACTTATAAACAACAACAACAAAAAAATATTTTTATTTTAGGGAATTTTATTCATTCATAAAGGACTAAAGCAAATTATAGGAAATGTTGTATAAAATACTTTTAACTTATCATTCATTAATTATAGCAATGCAGTCTTTAAATATTTAAAAATTACTTCATGAAATTCAGTAACATATATACGGGACTTACATAGATTCCTTTATTTAGCTTTAGCGTCATATGTTAAAATTCTTGTAATAAATATGTAATTATTACCACCCTGTGTCAGGATTTTAATTAAAAAGATGTCATCAAACAAGAATTAATCAATAAAATCTATTAAAAGCAAACAATTGTTAAATTGAAAAAAACTAAAGATGTCAAAAATAAAAATTTTTTAAATTAGAATAAGTACAGTAGATTTTCTAAAAAGTTTGCCCATATTTTCTAATGGCAATTAGCGTTTCCGAACTATATATTACATACATACATAATTGGGCATTACCACCCTAGCTTCTCGCAGCACTCATGTTGTGTGTGTCAATTTTTATCCATGAGTACCGGGACCTACAGTTTAAAGTCGAATCCGAACAACAAACTTGAGAAGCTTATTCATAGCGATCAGTTACTCTCAGAGATTTTACCAGAAGATTGCTAACAGATGGTCTTCATATTTCTTTCTTTCAAAATGTCAGAGCTGGGGTTTAAACCTGGATAAAGCATTCCACGGATAATTGGAGGAAATTAGACGAGTACATTTTTAAATACCGATATAATAAAGGCGAATAGCAAATTTATGCATAAACCTGGTAGACTTTAATTGCAAGGTTGTATCAAATAGCAGTTTAAAAGGAAATTTAACGGACATTTTATGCCTATATAAACATAGTGGAGCTAAGTTGCCATTTTTAGCAAATAATTACATTGTGTAATTAAGGGAGAAAATTATAAGGGAAATTTTTCTTTAGGAAAAATATATTTTAAAATTAATAATCCGTGGAATTTTATTAGAAAATTGTAAAAAATGTGGCGATTTAGAAATTGAAGTAAATAAACGTGAAAGGCAATTAAGCGTAGGGCAATTATCTGGGGAATACTGTATTATTTTTTTTATATTTCAAAAAAAATTTTCATCAATCACTCCGAATAAGTTTTCAGTTACAAAATTGTATTGTATTTAAAACAATTTTTTAAAGACAAACTGTACTTAAAGGCAGACATATTAAAGAGAACTTGAGTTAAAAAAAATAATAATATATTAGAGAAATTCGCTTTAGAACATCTCCATTTCAATAGATTATTCCGTATTAAAAATTAGTAAAAGTTTGTACAGCAACTTCTTTAGAAAACCTGTATGTCGAAAAATATTAATCTAAAAAATTTGTATGCCTGACAACTTTTTAAAGAAATTTTGTTATCTAAGAATTATGCTATACATACATACATATATATGTGTATTCGACAAATTGTCTTTACAAAATCTATATATTCATTTCAGCTGTAATCACTCTTTGTTGCAAACGCCCTTGTAACCCTTGCAAACAAGCAATCGTAACATATACAGTCTACATTGTTTTATTGTTTGACATGGTTTGCTACGTTTGCAACACTTTTAATTGCGTTTGCAACGAACAGTGATTACAGCTAAAAGGAATATAGAGATTTTGTAAAGACAATTTGTCGGATATACATATGTATGTACAGACATATGTATGTATGTATGTATGTATAGCATACACTTATTTTAAATAATATGTGTATATGTATACGACAAATTTTCTTAGGAAATTTTGTATATCCGTTAATACCAGTGAAATTTCGTATACAAAACCGGTATATCCGTTTGAATTTTCTGTTGTACATTTAGTTATGCGATGCATTTCCTACGCAAAATCTAAAACAAGAAGATAGTGAGTTGATTTCTTTTTTTTTTTAATGAAAACTTGTGTATTTTTTTGTTGTTGTTTTATTCTGCAATTAATTTCAATGTAATTGTTGTATTTTTGCTAGAATGGTGTTGAAATATTTTAATTAATATATTCTGTATCAGTTTAGAACTCAAAGAAAAAAACTAAAACTACAGAATCATGACCATTTACCAACAGCGACAGCTGGTGTTTTCATTTTACATGTTCATTAAATTTTGTACATACAAATGCCAACAGCAACAAATAGTAAAAAACACTGATAAAAAATTAAGAAAAAATTTCGCCACTATTATTTATGTTCATTGTATAGGCTCATTTTATATCTCCTCTCTCTCTATCCTTCCCCTTAAGTCACTTTGTTTTATTCCGTTGACAATAATTTAATGCACCAACTCTACCGTTTGGTATTATTGTGTTCTTGTGTCTGCTAATTCCGGTAGTGGTAATTGTTTGTGGAAAATTCGACAAACCATAAAGCAGTACCCCTAACCCCCTTCAGGTTTTAAAGCAATTGTCTGTTATGCATATATGATAATATAGGAGGAAATTAGACGACAATATATTTGACAGTTTTCTACTTACATCTGCATATATAGATCGCAAAAAGTATATAAAATACTAATGTTTTAAAAGGCCCAATAAGTTTTAGAGCAGTTGTACAAATATTATACTCTGGCATATTCATAAAAAAGTGTTGTACGTTTTTTCAAGGCTTTTTTGACAAGTTTCCATGCAACACTTGACAAATCAGTCCATCATAAACTGGTAATATTTTTAACCAAACTATGTAGTTGACAGCTCTTTAATTACATTAAGGCCCATTATTACAACTTAAAGGTA
This sequence comes from Metopia argyrocephala, assembly GCA_963576795.1. Taxonomy (NCBI): domain Eukaryota; kingdom Metazoa; phylum Arthropoda; class Insecta; order Diptera; family Sarcophagidae; genus Metopia; species Metopia argyrocephala. Next base: position 165,796,873 of record OY756208.1, on the reverse strand, counting down.
GGACTTTATCAGACAGATAAATTGCCTTTTGTTATTATAAGTAATCTTTAACATAAAGTGACCGATAAAGTTATAGGGGAGATTGCCTTACCTTTAGGTTAAAGTTTACTTGTAATAGCAAAAAGCAATTTATCTGTCTGAGAAAATCCTACCTTTAACTATCGGCAAGTTGTAATGGCGTTAAGTTGTACAAATTTAAGATAAAAGAGAGGTATTGTTTTTGTAAAAAATCCGTATTTCCGACAAATTTGCTTTAGAAAAACTGTATAGCCGACAAACTCTTCATTGAAAATCAGTATGTATATCCAACAAATTTTCAATAAACAAATCCGGCATATACAACACATTTTCTGTAGAAAGTCTGTATTCTCTTCAAATTTTTCCACCTTAATTTGCTTTTTCTAGTGAAAATATTTTAAATTCATAATCCCATTTTCTGTATAAAATCTATTTTTTCGACTATATTTGATACATAAATCTGTATATCCGACAAATTTTCTAACTGCCATCCCTAAATAAAAGGAGCAACTGTTGTCTAGCTGTCAAATTTTCTCATGCCCATACAATTTGAATGGAGTATCCCAAAATAACACGGCGGCAACGCTTTGTAATTCAAACATTCAATTTTGACAAAGCGTTTAATACTGGCAATAGTTTTAATTTTATTAAAAAATAAAACAAACAAAAAAATAAATAAAATAAGTAAAAGAAATAATGGAAAAGTAGTCGCCGTGGTGTAGTGGTTAGTGTATTAGCTTACTAAGACAATAGCGCCAAATTCAAATCTCAGCTCTGACATTTTGAAAAGACAAAAAATATGAAAAAAACATTTCTTTCGGCGACTACCTCTCAGCAGTCTTCTGGCAAATGCTCTGAGAGTAATTAATTGCCATGAACAAGCTTCTCAACTCTGTCGTTCGGAGTCGACTTTAAAATGTAGGTCTCGGTATTCATGGATAAGAATTAACACACACAACAGGAGTGCTGCAAGAAACTAGGCCGTAACCCTGACACAGGGTTGTAATGGCCAATTATGTAAGTATGTATGTATGTAATGGAAAAGTAAAAATAATTAGAAATTAGAGGATTTTGTGAAAAAAATCTGTACCCGACAAACTTTTTATAAACAATTTTGACACCCAAAAATTTTTTTACAAAAACTTTCAATACTCTGAAAAAAAAAAAATAACTGTAGCGGTAATCTTCATTGCCTTAAACTTTGCCAGTCTTGCTAACATTGCAAACAACATCAAACAAAAGCAAGACTTGCAAGAGCGTTCGTAATGAAGAGTGATTACTGCTGATATATTTATGAGTAACATTTTCTATAGAAAATCTGCTTATTCTGTAAACATTTCATGTTTTGATTTTATTATTTTTGATTTCTTCAGCAGAGACGGAATGGCCAAAGAGACATGCTTCTCCTCATAAACAAAACATTCGATATTTAATATTTTGTTATTGTTTTTGTTGTGTTTATGTTTTGAAGGCTGTACCTCTGAATTTAAATATAACAACTTCTTGTATATGCAAGAAGTTTTCTATATGGATTTGTGTATTCTGGAAATTTTCTATTTCCAACCTGTGTATCCAAAAAATTCTCCATACAAAATCTAAATATTCAACAATTTTTATATTCCAGTATATATATAGAAAACAAATTTCTATAGAAGATCTTGTAACATAAAATAATTTTTCGAACATTTTTAAAATTTATAAAAATTCTAATAAATCGATTTATCTATAGCCGATATTGCCTTTAATATTTTTTCTATGGATTTCGGTTTTAACTTTTTAAATTGAAATTAAGATTCATAAGAATTTGTATTCCTCATATGTGTGCTTTTGTTTTGTTTTTGTTTTTTATGTATTCATTTAAAAATATTTTAATAATTTTTCTTTTATACAGATGCGTTTATATATGATTTTTTGCTTTTTAAAATAACATTCTTCTCTTTGTGTTATTATTGTTTTATAGAGTACGAGTATTAATAAAAGTTTAGTCAAGTGAAAGCAGAAAAAAAGAAAAGAAAATATTTCCAGTTTTTCTTTTATCTTATAAAGAGCAAAAATGCATCTTTATGTGGAAGCATCTTAACAGAATATGATGCTTCAATTGGACCACATATGGTGTGTGTTTTGGTTGGGGATTTCTATATACATAATAGATTAATTTTCATATGTGTAGGGTTTAAGAGAAGAGAAACCACCTCTGATACATATTTTGTTATTAAGCATTTCTTATTGGCAGTGTTGTGAAGTATTATCAATTTTAATATATATTTTTTTCTCTCCTTACAATCCCGAAAGGACACAAATTTATTTGAAGGAAAATTGATGCATTTTTAATTTAAAGCATAACATTTTTTGGTAAAATTTATAGTGGAAAATATAGCATTTTTACAATATTTTTCCACTCTTTTTTGATTGTTTTCAAATAGAGAGGGTAACAGCTGCAGGAACATGCAACGAAAGACAGGATTTTAAGAACAAGGTTATGATTTTCAGTTTAGCTGTACATTACAGCATAATGGATTGCTGCCAGTTGCCATCGTTATTACGAATATTAATAAAGCTGAGAGAACACAAAAAATTCATCATTAAACAATAAACTTTAAATGGAGGGATTGATGTGATGTTTCGGGAATAGCAGAAAATGTTGATCGCATTTACTTACAACAGCTTTCATCGACATTTATTTTTAAAACAAAAATGTGCTAAGCAATTTGAAGTTTTAGCAACCAGCCAGGGCTTTTTTTTAAACTTGTTTTAAATTATATACAGCCTATTTCACAATGTCTAGTGAGTGCTCTCTTTCGCTTGCTGTGCGAAAAAAAATTTGATTTTAGTTGCTCTACCTCAGAATTGTGTGCGAACAAACGAATAAGAAAAAGAAAAGAGAAAAACGTAATTATATTCATCCAAAAATTAATTTCACAATGTCGAATACATGCGACGGCATATGTCAAAATGAGTTTCTTGACTTTTTGCTTTACTTTGATGCAAAACACGAAATAGTTGTATACACATACAATTATCCACTGTACAGTAGATACATACAAACAGATTTGAAGCCAACAAAATTATGCAGATTCCAGTATGAAAATAATTATATAAAAACACACGCACACACAAACTCTTGTTTTGGTTTTATGTCGTCATTTTTTATATCATTAAGCTGTCCATACATGTTACAATTTGCTTAGAAGATTGATAAATATGGAAGACTATTTATAATGAAGAGGTACAAGTAGAGTTGTCAACTATTCGACGAAATCCAAAAACCGGTTTTCGAATAGTTTGAAAAACTGCACATTTTTAAAACCAATCCTTATATATCGATCCTGAAATATATATGATTTTCAGGATTTACAAAATTTTTGATTTTAAGGTTTTTTGCTTCTCCTTTAAAAAAAACAAAAAGTCTAGTTACGTCCGTTTGCATTTAAATATTCAGATGACATACGGTTTCTTAGCTTTGTTTTTATTGTTGAGCTTACTGAAAAGACACGTTCACTTATTGTAGAAGTAGAGTTAATTGTGAGTACCGCTGTATATAGAACTTTTAGAAAATAAAAAGTGTTTCATACGTAATTTAAATTTGTTAGAAAAAATCAGTAAAATATAATACACCTAACATGAAAAATATTCGAAAATGTCGAATAGTTCAGTAAATAACCTGTTTTTCGAATAACTCGAAAACCGCCACATTTTTAAAACCAGTTTAAAAAAACTGGAAAAATAGGAAAAAACTGGTTTTTCGAATAATTCGAAAACCGGTCTTGACAACTCTGGGTAGAAGTAACCACTTTTAAACAGAGCTGCATTTGTTCACAAACAAATTAGTAGTTTATTGTCTATTTTTAAAGAAATTCAATCAGAATTTTCATCTGGCATCACTTTATTTTTACGATACTTAAGAAAGAAAAAATGGTTACTTGTAAGAGCAGGCGAAAGACAGAGAGAAACCTAAAATATTTTTCTCTCGTTTGTCTTCCTTTTGCTCAGTGACTGTTTGTTTCGACATTGTGAAATAGGCTGATAGTTTTTAGGTAAGTCAGAGAAATTTTAGTGTCCTAAAGATGACTTACAGCTGGTTATGGGTAATATCTTTCATTAGTGTGTCTTTCTTTCACTCAGTGACTATTTGTTTCGCCATTGTGAAATAGGCTGTATATTTAAACTAGATTCATAACTGGGGATACTTCAGTTTCAAATGGTGTGATGATATGCAAAAAAAAAAATCAATATTTAAAAAAAAATTTTTTTTTTTTTCTTTCTTTAATAGTTTCTAATTAAAAAGACTTTCAAGAAAGTAGCCACTTTTTAATTACTTTAAAAATTACTTTGACAAACAGTTTAAAATTTCTGTTTTTTTTTTTTATTCCTATTGCATCCAAAACAAATTAAAGACAATTTTTATGATTTTCTCTTCAGAATTTTGTTTGATATTTTAAGTCTTTTTTTATGTCTTAATGTAGTTAACTTTGTTGTACTGAACAGCACTACACAGCACTTTATGGGGCTCATTAATGAAATTTATGGCACTATTAACACTAGCACAACCAACAACCACCCTTCTGGTCAAACAAACGTCATAAAGTATATTTTTAAAAGCTTTTTACGACATTTAAGAAATCCGTTTGTATGTCAACTAATGGCCTTTAAATTTTCCTGTTATTGGTTACAATTGATCAAACAGAGATAAATGTTTTGCTTAAAGGTTTATGCAGTAAATTATTTATTTCAATATGACAATTTTATTTAAAAAAATATATATTCACTTGCATTAACAAATACGAAAACTAAATAAATCATTCAAATACATACCCCTTTATATACTACACAATAAAAGATATTTCTCAAACGCCCAAAGCAAAGCCATCAGCATGAATGGGTGACAGAGCAAAAAAAAAATTATATTTTCTGTTCATGAATCACACAAAAATCATATCGTCATTCCATTTATCTGTGATTTATCTGTGATAGCAACGTGTGTTGTATTAGACAAGCCGGCAGACTGAGATTTAAAAGAGATTTTTATCAAAAATATTCACTGAAAATAAAAAAAATAATAATAATAAAACAAAATAATAATAAAAACGAAACGAAAACGGGCGGTCTCACATCATATGATATAAATTATGTTCAAAATAAAAAAAGAGGAGGTGCACTAAAACTACCAAAAACAACAACTGCAATGAGACATTTAAAAAAATATTAAAAAAAAATCTTTAAAACAGTTTTTAAATATTATATTAATGCACAGAGAAAGAAAGAGAGAGAGAGAGAGCGTATTTGTTAGAGAAAATAAATTAAATATTCGCTTTTAAAAAATGTTTTACAAAGACAACTGACTTAAACTGTCAAATTTTTAGCCATTTAGTTTAAATATTAATATCTAGTCTTTGAAAAGATTAAATCGTGAAGACTAACAAAGAAAACTACAAAATTTCATTGATTTATTATTTATTTTTTGTTTTCAAAGTTATAAAAGCTTTAAATACATCAATAATTATTTTTTTGTATATAAATATAATTAATATTAATCATACGCCATACATGTACAAATTAATTAAAATTAATCATACGTCATTTATGTACATGTAATAAAAAAGGTCAGGTATTTGGTGTTTTTTTTTTTGCAACAACTTTTTAAATCTCACAACAAACAATATTCAAAAAATTCTATTAATTAAACAAGTAATTTTTTTGTAATTCTGCTTTCAATCAAAATTTATTTTAAAAACTCAATGAATACAAATGTAACATCTGATTTAATTAAAAATTTAAAAACCACAATCCATTAAAAATTCAAATTAACAATTTTCCACCATCACTTGTATGAAAATGTTCAATTTATTTTATGTTTTCTCTGGATCCACCTCATCTGCACAAAGAAAAGCCTGTGATTTTGCTTTTTAAATAGAATCTAATTGATTAATTAGTGGTTGATTCACTGTCATGAGAAAACTTTTTTCTTTATGTTTATATGCTTATATTGCCTCTATATTTTTGGCTTAAAATAAATATTTAAATGACATTAATGTTCAATAGAAACAACCCCAGTAGAGAAATTTTTAGCACAGTTTCAATATCGAAAGAAAGTTGAAGGCATAGTCGACTGAATAAAAATTATAATAACACTTTTACCATAACTAAAAAAAAGGTTTTTTAAGCCAATCTCTAACTTAATTTTATTAAAAGCCGATCTTCAGATATAAACTTTTTATGTAAATTATCAGGGGCCTCATAGTAGAAGCCGTTGTTCTTCGAATTTTGCAACAATTGCTCCAAAGAAAAATTCGTTTTGTTTTTTCCTTGAGAACATAATAATTAATCCTCTACCTCTACTTAATGGATAGGTATAAACTATAGATTTTAACCCCTTAAATTGGCATATAATTTATTTTTAAGCAAATATTTGACGACAAAACGTAACCACTACTATTTTAGAAATATTTTATGCAAATATTTCGTTTTATGGAAACATTTCTCTAATAAATAGTTGAAATAAATGTTAATAAGAAATATAACTCGATATTTCATAAATCAAACTTGAAGTATTGAAAATCAGCATCTTGACGCATCTTCCACCAATTCATATCAACAATGTAAATATAAATATTGTTAAATCAGTTAAGAATCTTGGAGTTATTATGAATAAAAAACTAAATTGGTCAAACCATATAACTGAGGGAAAAGGTATGCTTTGTTTCGTAATCTCTGGATGACGCAATCACCTTTATCGTGTTGCCCTATTATTGTCGTACTTCGACATTTTTGTAAAAAATGATGAAAATTTTTGCTTTATATCTTTAATCTAGGACAAAAATTTCAAAATACGACAATGACTACGATAGGGCCGAATATTTCTCGCCAACCCATATTCGAATGCTTTCAGCACAAACTTAGTTGTGTGGTTATGAACTATTTGCTAGCTTGATGCCGTTAGTAGGAGAAGATTAACAGCCTGTGGATAGAAGGCGAAGGGTTAAAACGTTCGTGAAACAACAGCAACAAAAAATACTAAAATTTTTTAGTATTTAGTATTTTTACAATATTGCATAACATACACGCATAACTGGCCTTTACAAACCTGTTTCAGTATTACGGCCTAGCCTCTCGCAGCACTCATGTTGTGTGTGTCAATTTTTATCCATGAGTACCGTGACCTACAGTTTAATGTCGACTCCGAACGACAGACTTGAGAAGCTTGTTCATGGCAATTAGTTACTCTCAGAGCTTTTGCCAAAAGACTGCTGAGAGGTAGTCGCCGAAAGAAATATTTTTTTATATTAATTTGCTTCAAGACAATATTTAACAATATTGTGAGGTAGATATTTGGTATCAAAAGAAATAGTTGTATACATATATCAAATTATGCTTAACAAATTTGCTGCTGTTTTTGCAAAGGATTATTTATCACCAACATCCACTCTATATGTATAACAAGATAATATTTTCAAGAACTAATAGCGGAAACATCATAAATTGTACAAGATATGGTAAAGCTACCTCTGAACAACATTTTTTCATTAATTCTATCCGCCTCTGGAGTCAATTAACTTCTCAACTACAGACGACAAACAATGCAAGCCGTTTCAAATCGGCCATTTTTAATCACTTTCTAGTTTGTTTGTTTTTTTGTCAAATATTTGCCCAATATGTCCGTAACTTAATAAGTTGTTAAATAAAGCATTTAAGAGTTATAAATCCAATACATTTTAAAATTCGAGTCCTTTAATATTTTTATTTTAAACAAAATATTTTTGTTTTATCGAATAACTTTTCCATGTTTTTTCTCTATGGACGTTTAATTGTTAGTGGCATTTGATCTTCTTTCTTTCTCATTATTTGTTGATGTTGTTTTATGCAAAACAAACAACAGCATCAACAACAGCAGCAACAACAAAATGCATTAATTAATTAATTGAGTGCGTCAAGTGTAAATGGCAAAGAATGATGTTTCATCGTTGAAGAATTTTTTCTTTTTTTTTCAGACATTTCCTCTTCTACTGCAGCAGCATGATGTTGTCGTGTTGTCGTCGTTATGTTGTTTCTTTATTTATTCTCTTTATTTTGTTTTTGCATTCTAAGTTGGTTAATGAGTCTAAAAGTTTGAAATTAAAAAAAAAAAAAAAAATATAATTGTACTGTGTCTTAAGAAATGTCTAATAGACAACAACAACAGCAACAACATTAATATCTATATACTCGTATATTTTTTTTTAAATAAATTTTTTGCATTTGAAATGAATGACATGCTTAATTAAGTAGACTGCAATTAGCCAGATTATAATTATAATCAAACAACATATTTAATCTACTGATTGGTGTTGTTGTTGTATTTCTTTTATAAAATTTTATTTTTTATTTTTTAAAGAAATATTTATTTAATTATTAGGCATTATGATTTATTTATTTAATGCAAGTACATATATGTATATACTTTTATTTGTTTTAATTACGTTTTATTTGAACCATTATCATAATCATGTTGATGGTGATGATGATGATACAACTGAAATCAAAAGAAAAAAAAGGTATTCAAGTGTAAAATTTTCCAAATACATATTATCTTAAGATATAAAGACACTAGTGTGGAAACTCATTTATTTATTAATTTATTAAAGCAATCCGAACAAAATGTTTAGGAAAATATCTCTAAAATTTAATAATTTAACTCTTGAGGAGGAAATATTAATAAAAATAAAAAAAGGCCAATGTCTAGAAAAAACTAATGATCAGGGAGGTAGCGCAGATAAGAGCTAAACCTACTTAGCGAAGGCACACACAACACTATCAACATGCAACGACGAAGCATTTGCTGTTGATCATTCAAGGCTGAAGGTATAACACTGGCCTTTGAATGATTAATTCACAGCAATTTGTCTCATTCCTAAGGCACTTAATAATAATATAACAAAAAATATATATGTACTCTCCTTTCCAAAAAATGCCAATACAATGCACAGCATTTAGTAGGGGAAAAAAAAAGTCTTACTTTTAAAACTTTCTTGTGTAGTTCCTTAATTTTTAGAAGCAAGTAAAATATATTCAAATGAAATGACAGTGTACTGTAGGTCAAGTTCTAGTGGTTGTATATTTAGAGTGTGTGTGATTTTGTTTTTATTTTAATTTAAATATTTTAAATATTAATAAACAAAATATTTTTGGTCGTTATTTTATAATGACTCCATAACTTTTAATAATACTCATATTGTACTGGAACTTGTTACTTGACTTTCTTAATAATAAAAGAAAAAAAAAACTTGTTTTATTTTCGTAATCGAATTTTTTTTAATTATTTTTTTTTCAAATTATTTTGTTTAAATTTTTTTTTTAACATTTAATTTTTATATTTTTAATTGAATACATTGTAAGCTCATTTTTCATGTATGAATTTCAATAGCACAACCAATCTCCTTAACATTTACCTTTAAATTTCAAAATTAAATAAATTCAAAATAAAATTAGCAAAACATTATTATTTTACTAGACATTTAGACAGACAGTTCAAATAGTAAAACTACACCTTGAATTTGTTCAGAAAAAAAACAAGGAATAATATTTTCTTCCACTAATTAAAATACTAAACAGATGCTTTTAATCACGCCAATATGGTAAGAAAACAAAGAGAGAGAAAAGAAAAATAAACAGCAACAGTAGCAACATTGCACGTAAACAGCACTACACAGTGCTTATGACACTGACCTTTGTGGGCGAACAGAAATATGAAAACAAAATAAAAATAAAACTTCTGCAAAAATTAAATTTTTCCTATTCATTAAAAGTAAAAAAATAAATAGAAAATTTCAAAGAGTACTTAAAATAGCATTTCAAATGTTTTTCTTCCGCCTGCCTTGCCCACCAATACATCTCTCGGTCAAATCTTTAATTGGTTGTAATGAAATTATGTTTTTTTTTTACTATAAATTGCATCAATAATTTTAATGGAAAAATATATATTTTGTTAAATTACATTTATTTATAGGCAAAAGAAGAAAAAAAAAAGAAAAATTGTTTTTTTATTTTACCTAAAATTTCATTCAATTAATTGAAAAGACAAACAAAAATAATTCAAATGAATAAAAGAAAAAATATTTATTTTGTGGGTGAGTACTACTACTGCTGCTGCAAAATTTATTTGATGATTTCTATACCTTACATCAGCATATGCTGTACAAAATTGATTTTATTATTACATAACTTTAAGAAGCTTTAGTGTAGCCCTCTAATCTATGTATGTCAGAATAAATATATTGTAGCAAAGTGTCAAATTTTGTCATATTTTCTTTTTACAAAAAATCAATGCAAATCACAGAAGGCCTAAAAGGATTAGCCTTAAACTTCGACATTATTCCAGTAAGTCTTTGTCATATCAACGAATTTTGCTCAAAGTAAGGTACTATATAGTCGGGGTAGTTTCTCTAATTATGTATTTTCAAAGGAAATTGAAATCATCAAAATATTGTCTATACAAAAAAATTTTTAATTTTATTGAAAATATTATGAATGACAAAAAAAAAAATTGTTTTAAATAAAAATAAAATGTTTACAGATTGCTTAACAAATATATTTAGAAACATACCTATAGAAAACAGTGTTAACAATTTAGCGTTTAATATTTGTATTCAAATAATGTTGTGTTGGTCAAACGATGATAGTAAGCGGCAGAGATTCTGCAAGCTATAGGCATCTTACATTTTTGTTGTTGTTGGAATTTTGAATGAGCATTTGGATATGAGAAATTAGCCATAAACAGCTGAAAAAACAACTGTAAATTAGGCTACGATTTGTTGTTTCATTGGGTCTGTTCTCCGTTTTGACCTTAAAGGTGGCTTTAAATATTGAGGAGGCGGATACCTTCGATATACTGGGCATGACAATTAGTAGTAATGTTCTTAGGGATAATCAAATATTTCAAGTGGCGAAAAAAGTATTCAAATACCCCGGTTTTTAAAAACGGTTCAAGAAATACTTCTCCATCTGACATTCTCAATATTTCTAAGACATTTATCCGACCTTAGACGGAATACAACTCTCATGGGTCGATGCGTCAGCGTCTGTTTTGGGTCTGAATGGGGTAGGGTATCCAACTCTATAGGATTTGTTGGAGCATCGGCGCAATGTAGTGAATGTTGCACTGTTTACTCATACCTCTCACAGAGCACATCCTTTAAACTTAATTGTCCCATGAATTGCACAATGAGGAAGATAGAAAGAATTTGTTCTTTAGCCGCATTTCAGATTGAAATTAAACGTCCACAAACCCTATTTCCTCTTTCACCCTTCTCATAACATATTTTTTAACGCTAGTACAATGCACTGCATGAGCAGAGGTCATCCCTAGAGTACTGGTGTCATGAAAAGAATATAAAAAAAACAACTGTTATTCAGTAAGTGGGCTATGGGGCATGCTCGTTTAGTTTTTTTTTTTTTTTTATTTTTTTTTTATTATTGAGACCAATACTCAGTGCTAAACCCCTACTAAATGCTGTGCATTGTATTGGAATTTTCGTTGAAAGGACAGTACATAATGACAACAGAACATACATATATTTTGTTTTCCTATATTATTAAGCGCCTTAGAAATGAGACAAATTGCTGCTAGTTGATCATTCAAAGGCCAGTGTTTTACCTTCACCCTTGAATGATCAACATGTTGATTGCGGTGAGTGCCTTCGCTAAGTAGGTTTTTAGCTGTTATCTGATACTTTACAATAGGTGGCGCTTTTCTCCTGATCATTCGTTTTTTCGTTGTCAAAAGTTAAAGTGGAATAGTTGGTGTAAATTAAGGATTTTCTTAGGACAGAGTTTTTGTCTGTATACCACAAGTTAATAATTCAAATGAGAAATAAAGAGCTGAGAATTTAAAATGAAATATCCTGTCACACATTTCTGATATTGTGTTTGCCAAAATAATTTTGTGGTCTACCACCCTATGGAAATCGCAGCTACAAAATTAGAGGATCTAAATAACCATTAAAGGTGTATTTTTGAAATATAAGCAAGCAATGCAAAATCATTTGATTTACAAATCAAATTTCATTGTTTCCCCTTTCCAACAAATTGTTAATGGATTATGAAGACTAAATTTTTGTTTTAGTTTGTAAAATTAATGCACTAGGAAGTTTTGTAAAAAAGTATTATGCCATAAATTACGTTTTTTTTTTCAAATTTTGTTACACAAAATTTTACTTTCTTTTCACCACCTGCCACTGCAACATTTTATTGCTGATGTTCCAGTTATTATGAGAAAGTTTTTGAATTTTTGCAATTGTTTTCTTTTTTTTCTGACTGAAAATACTCCAGTTTTTCTTTTTTTTTTTTTTTTTTTCTTCAAATGTTGTCTTGCCAACCCGATTTATGACATTAAAAAGAGCAAAAGTTGTACAATTTTGTGCGTGAGATTTTTCAGTTCCTGTAATGACAACATTGTTTTTTTTTTTTTTGCAAGAAAAAGACTACGAATTGATGGTGTTTAAAACCTTGTTGTTTAACTGAGTTTGGAAAATGTTGCAACGATCTGAAATAATTTTCAATTGTATTTAATGCGTTGCTGCTGCTGCTGTTACATTCGCTATTTTATTTTTTTTTTTCTTTTTTTAATACTAGTTTGTTGTTACAGTTGCTGTTGTTTTTTTTTTTTGGGAGAAAAAAATTGAAACAACAAACTATGTTTTTAGTTTTAATGGAAATTTTTAAAAATGTAATACTTTTATGGTGTTTTTTCATTCGCATTTGTTTTTAGTTTGTGTTGTTACTGTTGAAGTTGCAAGTTAAAAAATAAAAAATATGCAATACTCGTAAGAGAAATTTAATAAAAGTTGCCTATTAGTACCACCATTTGTTTAAGTCAATGAACTGAAATATTTCCACCTCTCCAAGTTGTATTCATATCAGAAATTATATAAGTTTTGTAATTTCCTCTATTGACTTATGTTGCAAAAAAGGAGCAACGTTAGCAAAAAAAAAAAGAAAAACTTGTGTCTCAACATACGCTTAAAATACTTAATAGGTGTATCAGCTTCTAATTTAAATGGAATTGAATAATAAAGATCAAGTTTTTTTTAAAACAAAATTTATTAAAATTTAAATTTTTTAATTAAAGCTTTTACGGTCTTCTACTTGAAAAAGGGCTAATTAAAGACTTGATATTAAAAATAGTAGACAAATGGCACATAGTGACTTTAGTTTAAATCAGTAATATATAAAAAGAGTATTAATTTTTTTTTAAATGTAGTAAAATAACTTAATTTAATAATAATGATGGTCCTTCGAGCCGTAAAAATCTATAGGTATGGAGGTTATAAATTTGGTTTTTTAAAAAGTAAAAACAATGCAAATTTTTAAATTAAAAGCCATAAAAAATTATACTTTTGTAAATACATACATGATTATATTATTTTTATTATACAATTTCTCATCTACGATAATTTTAAAATATATTTTTTACTAATTTATGTTTATTTTTTAAATTTATTGTATTATTATTATTAACTCTGCATTATAAGGTGTGCGTCACTATAAACTGTAACACATCAAAAGTCAAATAAAAACTGACTGAAGTAAGATAGAGTTAAAAATAAAACAGTTTTATTTTGCATTTTTATTACAGATTTATATTCTGTATTATTTTATTTAAAAATTTATTTAATTTTATAAAATTTTTTATTTTATTCATTATGCCATCCATAAGCAATATTATAGTGTTTTCGGTGATTTTTTTGGTACCAGCTGTCCATTTATATCGAAAACTAGTAATGGTTTTGGGAACGGATGTACTCTTCTTTTGACCAGAGCCCAATATCTTTCAATAGGCCGCAGCTCTGGGCAGTTGGTGGGTTAGCCTCTTTTGGAACAAAAATAACATTATTTTTATTATACCAGTCTATTGCGCTTTTACTGTAGTGACATGTTTCCAAATCTGGCCGGAAGAATGTTGACATGTTGTGCTGTCTTAGAAATGGGAGCAACCTCTTTTGAAGACACTCTTTGATATAAATATCTGAGTTTATTGATCCCAATGTAACAAACGATGCACTTCTGTTGCCGCAGCTACAAATAGCCTGCCAAACTAGGAACTTTTTGGGAAATTTTGATAGTTTTTTAGTTCGGAACTCTTCAGAAACATTGCCTCTACTATCCGCTACATAAAACTCTTGGCCAGGAAGCTGCGCAAAGTCTGCAAAAACGTAAGTTTCATCATCCATTACACAACATTCGAACTTTTGAAAAAATTCTTTTTTGAGGAGTTTTGCTCTTTTTTTTGCTTCAATATTCTTCTTAGCATTTCTATCCGGAACTTTTTGGACTTTAAATGTTTTAAGGCCAGCTTTAGCTTTAACTCGGCGCACAAAACTTTCCGAACATTGCACGCGCCGGGCCACTTCGCGACCAGAAATGTTTGGAAGAGCCAGCAAAAGCTTCTCAACCTTTTGGGCTTTCGCGTCGTTCGTTACCAGTTTTACTTTACCTGTTCCAGGCTTTCTTTCAATTTTTAGGTCTTTGTTGAACTTTTTGACCACTCTGGAAACACATTGCCTGGTCACGTGGACTTCCCTAGCAACTTTTGTATAACTCCAATATGGTTTTTTTGAATTATTTGAATAATTTTTGTATGCACTTGTCTTTGATTATCCATTGTGAACTAACTAACAATTCCAATTTGACAAACTGATACATTTTAAAATCTGACACATTTTTCAAAGATATTGTGATTAAGAAAAATAATTTTGATTAAAGGTGAAAAAAGTTATTAAGAAAAATAGGTGTTACATTTTATAGTGACGCACACCTTAATTATAAGACTATGTCTTGTTATGCAGTGTATCTATTAAATAAATAAGTAAAATAAAATAAATAAAAAAATTGTCTTTCGAACCACAAAATTTAAAAAGAAAACGCTGATTAAGACAACAACGTTAACAAAAAATCAAATTCCCGTATTGTAAAAATGTTTACAAATTTAGTTTCTTTTAGAAACTACTCTACAGACTACTCTAAAACGTGAACAAAATGTGAAAATTTTAAAACTTTTTTTCGTTACTTTTTTGGGAAATCTCCAATCCTTGGCATACTAAGGTGTGCGTCACTATAAAGTGTAACACCCATTTTTCTTAATAACTTTTTTCACCTTTAATCAAAATTATTTTTCTTAATCACAATATCTTTGAAAAATGTGTCAGATTTTAAAATGTATCAGTTTGTCAAATTTGACTTGTTAGTTAGTTCACAATGGATTATCAAAGACAAGTGCATACAAAAATTATTCAAATAATTCAAAAAAACCATATTGGAGTTATACAAAAGTTGCTAGGGAAGTCCACGTGACCAGGCAATGTGTTTCCAGAGTGGTCAAAAAGTTCAACAAAGACCTAAAAATTCAAAGAAAGCCTGGAACAGGTAAAGCCAAACTGGTAACGAACGACGCGAAAGCCAGAAAGGTTGAGAAGCTTTTGCTGGCTCTTCCAAACATTTCTGGTCGCGAAGTGGCCCGGCGCGTGCAATGCTCGGAAAGTTTTGTGCGCCGAGTTAAAGCTAAAGCTGGCCTTAAAACATTTAAAGTCCAAAAAGTTCCGGATAGAAATGCTAAGAAGAATATTGAAGCAAAAAAAAGAGCAAAACTCCTCAAAAAAGAATTTTTTTAAAAGTTCGAATGTTGTGTAATGGGTGATGAAACCTACGTTTTTGCAGACTTTGCGCAGCTTCCTGGCCAAGAGTTTTATGTAGCGGATAGTAGAGGCAATGTTTCTGAAGAGTTCCGAACTAAAAAACTATCAAAATTTCCCAAAAAGTTCCTAGTTTGGCAGGCTATTTGTAGCTGCGGCAACAGAAGTGCATCGTTTGTTACATTGGGATCAATAAACTCAGATATTTATATCAAAAAGTGTCTTCAAAAGAGGTTGCTCCCATTTCTAAGACAGCACAACATATCAACATTCTTCTGGCCAGATTTGGCAACATGTCACTACAGTAAAAGCGCAATAGACTGGTATAATAAAAATAATGTTATTTTTGTTCCAAAAGAGGCTAACCCACCAAACTGCCCAGAGCTGCGGCCTATTGAAAGATATTGGGCTCTGGTCAAAAGAGAACTAAAGAAGAGTACATCTGTTCCCAAAACCATTACTAGTTTTCGATATAAATGGACAGCTGGTACCAAAAAAATCACCGAAAACACTATAACATTGCTTATGGATGGCATAATGAATAAAATAAAAAATTTTATAAAATTAAATTAAGTTTTAAATAAAATTATACAGAATATAAATCTGTAATAAAAATGCAAAATAAAACTGTTTTATTTTTAACTCTAGCTTACTCCAGTCAGTTTTTATTTGACTTTTGATGTGTTACAGTTTATAGTGACGCACACCTTAGTTCACATTTACTTTATAAAAATATTATTACTGCGGGTAATTAGAATTTCCGAGACAAAAAGAGATCATTTTAAGAATAAAAGCTTATTCAAGAAAATTTTAAATTTTTGTAGAAAAATCCTGTAGGGCAATAAAATATATTCGTTAGAATATTAACATTTTATTGAAAGCATTAAAACATCCATTTTTAAGATATTTTCGAAGTGAATCGTTTGAATTTTGTGAATTTGCTGTTTGAAAAACTTAACGAAAACATCGCATTTTTCAACAAAATCATCTTTAGTGAAGAGACCGTGATATCCGAGTTGTCGTGGTTTGAGCAAAATGACGCCACAAGCCACACAGCCGGTCAAATAAATCAGTTATTGCATGAAAAATTTTCGTTCACGATTTAGCGATATCAATTTGCTGTTTTTTTTGTGAATTAAAGCCGTTGGATTACTTTCTTTGAGGCAATTTGAAAAACCGGGTTTATGTGAACAAACCCGGTCTTTCACTGACGCTCTGAAAGGTGAATTTTTTAAACCTAATTACTTCATAACCTTAAATTTGCCCATCACACATATATTTCAAAATATGCCGTGATTTTGAAAAGAAAATAAAAAAAAGTTGGTACTATTGACCATTTAACGGCAAACGCTAAAAATATAAAAAAATTTAATTTTATTTACTTTACATTCGAACAAACATTAGTTTTCGAACTGGGTATAGTGGTTAGAGCGTGGTATAGTTGTTAGAGCGCTCGCACAAAAACTCCAAAGGCCCAGATTCAAATCCCACCAAAGGTGAAAAATTGAAAAGTTAGTTTGCGGTTTTTTCAAAATTATAATTTCAAAATAAGAGGTCCCCCCCCCTCCATGAAGACCATTTACAAAGAACCCTCTCCCCGACATTCCACTCTATTCCACCTTAACCAATGTCAACCAAAAACGAATGATCAGGAGAATAGAGCAACCTATTGAGAAGTAGCAGATAACAGCTAAAACTACTTAGCGAAGACACTCACCACACAATCACCATGCAACGATGAGGCAATTGCTGTTGATCATTCAAGGGTGAAGCTATAGCACTGGCCTTTGAATGATCAATTCACGGCAAATTTTGTCATTCCTAAGGCGCCTAATAGTAATATAAAAACAAAAATGTATGTTCTGTCATAAATGTTCTGTCCTTTCCAAAAAATTCCAATACAATGCACAGCATTTAGTTGGGGTTTACCCCTGAGTATTGGTCTCAAATAAAAAAAAAAAAGAAAACTGTACGTTCATATGTACTAAATCAAATTAAAACTGAAATCTGGCTTCAAGCATTAAAAATAAAATTTTTTAACTTTATTTTACAGTTTTTATTTTTAGCATTTATTAACTATTTAATAATAAAAAGTTTCCAACTAAATAATGAGCTAAAAATTAACATTTAATAACATATATTTAAAGGCGGCTAATTTACATACAATTTATTTGCAAATTCTTGTGTTAAAATATTATTAATCTTGAAACTCTTGACCTATAAAATAAAAGAAAGGTACGAGCATATAAATAAAAAAAAAGAATATTTCACATTTATGACTTCGTATCTTTTCTGAAATAAATATAAAAACGAATAATAAAAAAAAGAAAAAAAAAAAATGAATTGAAATCTATTACAAGTTCTTATTCAAGTGTTTACAAGAAAATATTTGTTGACACTAAAAATGTTACTTAAGAAACCAAAAGTCATGGTGGAGTGGGTGGCGGGTGGTATATGAGAAGCAAGACTATGTGCTGATGGGATATACATGAAAAGTAACTTTTTTTTTCTTTTATTGTTTTTACTATATTTTACATAAATTGTCTTGTTTATCATAAATTACTTTTTCCATTTTAGTTTTCTTGTAAAACTTTTGCTATATTTTTATGGCAAGAACATGCATATGAAAACGAATAGTTTCTATTCTGTGTATTGAATTTATTCTCGTATTTATGGTGGTTTTAGTGACAAATGATTTGCATGCCATCATCATCATCATCATCCTCAAATCCTTATAGTTTTTTAGCTGATTTTATTCATAAAGGAAGACAAGAAGATATGTCATTTACTATGTAGTTTAAGGACATGTAGATAGGTTTTTAGATTTTTAAATTGCAACAGCCGGTACCACCGACAGCTTAGTGCGAATGTTTAAAATTTTGTTACGGCTTATAAATATTAAATTTTGTAATACTGGTACCGTTCGAAGGACCATTTTTTTTAACATTAAAATTTTTATTGTAGCTTTAAAAGAACTTCATTTTTTCAGTTCGAAGGATCAGTTTTAGCAATTCTTTCTTTAAAATGCCTCTTTTTATATTTTGTTGGTTTGCTAAACAGCTAATGCCTTAATGTAGTCTTGGTGGTTTAGTGTGTTGGCTTACTAAGACGATAGCTCCGGGTGTAAACCTCAACTCTGGCATCCTTGAAAAATATTATAAAAAATATTTCTTTTAGCGACTACCTCTTACTAGTCTTTTGGCAAAAGCTCTGAGAGTAACTGATAGCCATGAAAAAACTTCTCTTTCATGGAAAAAAGTTGACACACACAACATATGTACGAGTTCAAAATATTTTTTACCTGAAGGATCCACATAACTAAAGGTAAATTCTGAAATTTCTGTTAAGCAAAATGGTAGCATTGTCTCCTCATGTTTCCTTGATTTTTAGTTTTATTTAATTTTTCTTACTCAAGTTTCCATGAAAAGCAAAAAAATAAAAAAAAATCGATAACATTGTTAAGCAAATATGTCACCTGTTTTAATGGATTTTTCGTATTGTTTGATTTTTGCTTTTATTTTATGCAAATTTTAACGCTTTAAGTAGATAAAAAGAATAGAAAAAGTCACCAAAAAAATCGTAAAACTTTCAACCTCTACAAAAAATATAGAACAAATAACTTAACAGTGTGATTTCAATTAAAAGGAATTAAAATGAAAATAAAACGGTATTTTTTTCTGAACAGCAATATGTATCAATTAAATTTTATTTATTTATCTTTCACCGCTTACCATATATCTATCTTTGTCATTTATCGTTGTGTAACTTGAGTGGTTTAATGGCGGAACCATCAAACAAACAAAATGTTTAGTCCGATGATGGTGCAATATCCGACTGTCTCCAGATCTGTATATAATGTAATGCATTAACTCTCTATTTTTTATTAATATCGGTATTTGGTATGTCTTAAGATAATTCTAATGCGCTTAAATTAAAGTTCGTTGAACGCATCTATGATTTTGTTCCAATTATGATAATACTAGCTAACCCGGCAAACGTTGTTTTGCCTAGAAAATTATTGTTTTTTTGTATATTTAAAATACAGGTACAGGATCAGGTACAGGTAATATTTTAGGGAGATCGGCGCAGATAATTTATCTTTATTTACAAAAATAAAAAAAATATAAATATGAATAATAAACTATTGAATAAATTAAGAAAATATTATTGAAGCACTCTGTGATAAACAATATTTTTCGTTTTGTTATCAGGTGCAAAACCGAACAAAGAGGATGGCTTTCCGATATGGGAACATGCGACATAGAGTTGACCGTGTGAAAAACAGTCATTCTCCAAATTTAGGCCACAGAACATAATGTACCTGTTTGGTGGAATAACTTCCCCTGCCCCTAAAAAATATAATTCCAAGTATTCCTACTAAGCTTGGAAGATTTATGTGTTACACTTCTTTAAAGGAGCGATAAAATGTGTTCTACCTTCTGCGGGAATACCCCTTCCTCTATCCAGTTTTAATTAAGCTGTATCATAAAAGCCTGGAAGCATTCGTACCATGTTTAAAGGCTTTATGGGGATCGTAAACAGGGTTTTAAGTTCACGGAAAATGTGGGCGATGAAGTGGGCGTGGAGGTATAAGAAATAGATTACGGTCTATAGTCAGCCCTACTGAATATACCGACAAAATTTTATAAGAATCGGCCAGACAATCTCGGAGAAGCTCTGTTACAAACATTGTGACATCACTCCATACCAAATGTATGGGAAAATGAATTTTCCTTATAATTTCTTTTTTCTGGAATGTTTTAGAAATTTTTTTTTGCTATTCTTCTTATTTGGCCAGAGACCATTCCGAATTGGTACGTATCATCGGTCCAGGCGTTTTTGAGTTATAAACGTAGTAACTAACGCCACTTTCTTTTATATATATATATATTTATTTTGTTCATGTTTGTTTGATAAAACGTACTCAAAGGAAGCCTAAAAACAGTTTGAAGGTTATATTATTCAAAACATTAAGCATTAGCTAGATCTATGAAAAGGCTGTGGATGTGATGACCACTTTAGTTAGCTAACTAAGCATTTCGAATTTGGGCATTAGTGTTAAAAATAATATTCAAAAAACTTTTTAATTGTTTCAACAATTTCCATTCATCAGAGGAATTTCAAACAAAACCTAATTGAATGATTGAATGAATGAATGAATTTTATCGTAATTGAAACCAGTTTTATATATGTGTATATACTAGCCTAAACCCGGTGTGCATCGCTACACCTACAACTACCACCCAGCAGAACTTATTATTTACCAATAAGCTACTTAGTAAGTTAGAAATTGTAATCACTTACACATGCGCATAAATAATGCATGATTTTTATATGAAATGAGCCGCTAAAATGCAATAGAAATGCAAATTTATTGCAATCAGTAAGCGAATAGTATAAAAAATAATACCTTATCCTGTAACATTTTCGGAAGCTTTAATGCATAGCATTGTATTTATTGCTTCCTAATTTGAAAAATTTTCTACTGGGCATGTGTCCACATTTATCGACTGATAATTTTTAGTGACTACGAAGTAATTCAGACTTTAGCTATAACCGATCTTAAGATATAAATAATTCTATAGTTAGTTTGTGTGGGAAGTACCACGCCTACTTGTTCTCTTTTTTTTTCCTAATGACTTTTATAGTCTACTAAATCAATCACACCAAATTGAGAAACTTCAGCTTTAACACTTCCAAGATATAAACAAATAAATCATTATTTAACTTGTATAGGAAGTACCACGCCCCTTTTCTTTTTCCGCCCACTTTCTGACTAATGGTTTTCTTGATCGTGAAGTCGTTATAACCAAATTTTGGAATTTTAACTTCAACCCTTCTCAAGATATACAAAAATTACTATTTAGTGTGTATGAGAGGTATCACGCCCAATTCCAGTTTTGAAAAATAAATACTCTTTTGGACTTAAGATGGTTAAAGGAAGCAATGTGTGTTCCAAATGTCAACCAAATCGGTCTAATTGTTTAGGGGTGATTGACCGACAAACAAAAAGACCTACGAACATATTTATATATAGGTGCATATACATATGTAGTATATGTATATACAAGTATAAGTATCCAATTGGCACAATAGTCGTAGACGACATTGTCGTTAAGGATGGCTTTAAGACATGTCACTAATGATTGTCGACAACATCGCTGCGGTAATTGTGCATGATGTTTTGTAGTCTATTTCCTTGAAGTTGTCGATCATAAACAGGATATTGACGACACGCTTGAATAGTTTATACAATATGTGATTGGCGACAGGCTCAATGACATTGTCGCTCTGCCAGTCGTGCATGATTTTTGCGTCATTTGTTTGAAATTGTCGCTGACCAACTGCTCTAGCTGTCGTCCATACGTCGTGCCGTACACTCTATTGTCGTGTACCCACCCCCGAGGATGTCTTGAAGACAGAGCCAACTGGGTATATTGGATTACAGAAAATTTATATAAATTACATTTAATTTTAAAATACTTTTGGCTTTTTAATTTTTTTTATAAGAAAAACACTAGTTTTTCTTTTGTTGCTGTTGTATAACTATTTTATTAATGTTGTTGTCCTTGCTCTCCTATTTTTCTAAAACAATTTGACCCCAAGTTAGAAAAGAAATAAACATTATGTGGTTGGCATGTTGTTTTCAATGCAACAGCAAAACAAGTTAAAATGGAAACGAAATTTTCAAGAGAAACGAAGAAATACATCAACAGCACCTGTGCCGCACACTATGCTCATTCTGCCACAAAACAGAAAACATGATGGGGAAAAAATTAAAGAAATAAAAAAATATCCAAAAGAAAAATAACTTTTGGTTTGCGGTTGTTATTTGGGAGAAAGAAAAAAAAATACAAAAAAAATTTTTTTTTTTTTCAAAAAGTGCATTAAAAAGCATTTGTTTAAGACAAGAACAGAAAAATAGCGTTTTCAGTTTTCAACTGGAGAGAAAATGTGTTTGTAAAAAAGTTTATAATGAAATTATTACATTTGACATGTGCGTAATACAAGAATACTAAACAAAAAATACAGTAGAGGTTAACGAAGTAGTAAATAGGTTTTGGTTTAAATATATAATTATTATTAACAGCTATTTAGCTTAACAAGGCTGTTAATTGTTGGCGAATAGTTAAGAGAACATCTTGTTTATATCTGTGTAACTACGTTTTAGTTTTCAACTGCAGTTTTCCTGTTTTCCGTTTTTTTATTTTCTTGCTCTTTCTTTTTTTTTTTTTTTTTTAAAGGTAAATAACAGCAAAAGAAGGAAAGTGTTTTGCTGTATTACCAAACAAAACTTTGTGGTTTCTAGCAAAATTTTTTTTTGATGAAAAAAGTATGTTTTCCAAGAAATACATTTTGAGCAAAAAAACAAAATCTACTGTTTTTACAGATGCACGTATTTAAACTGAGGCCATTTATCCTTAAAAAGAAAGAACTGAAACACAAATTTTTACTATCAAGGAAATTGGCATGACCAATCGATTATTAGATGAATTATTTATAATAAAAGGAAACAAGTAGTATAAAACTGTGGTCACATTAGATAAATATTTGATGAAACAAAACGTAACCACTATTTTATGAAAAAATTTATTTTTTAATTTTTTAATTCTTCACTTGTAATTAATTAAATAAGAAAATAGTTTTTGAAGAAATATTTACATAACACGTAATACATAATTGCATAAAATAAAAAAATAGTGGTTACGCTTTTTTTTACCAAATATTTGCTCAATGTGCTTAAGAAATTAAAAAAAGAAAATATTTTTAAAAATCAACACAAAAAAATTTTATAAAAACCTTTCTTTTTTAACTCAAATTTCATTAAATTAAAATAAATTATTATTATTATTTTTAATTGAGACAACTGAAGCATTTACATATCTACAATCACATGTATATATAGATAGTACATGGATGCCAGAAGTTTCACAATAAAATTTAAACAAAGAAAAATTTAAAACCAGTGGATATATAATTAGAACATTAGGGCTGTCTATTGGTAACAGATATCGTCAGTTTACTCCTGTCAAATTCTGAGCCAGATGGATTATTTATTTTGTGTTTGACATAAACCTTAATATGAAAGCTTTGCAGTATTTGTTTCAGAAACCGACTTTAATATAAAAATTAGTCCTAAGTTGTCCTACAGCAATGTTTGCATAAGTGGGATATGTTGAGGAAATTGAATTTAAGTAAAATTAAAATCAATATATACTCAAGGGCTAAAGTAATAATAATAAATAAATAAATTGTTCACTTTAGCGATTGTCGAATTTCATAAAAAAGTATAAAACTTTACAATATTCATAAATCTTGTGTTTTTCAAAAATAAACCAGGACACTAGAGCCCCGTCCCAATTTGCGCCGCTTTTAAAAACTAGAAAAATTTAATTTGCGTCGTTCACAATTTGAAGTTGCGTCGATCCTAGTTACGTCGTCGGCTCGATTTGCATAGTTTTGATTTCAATTTGCGTCGTTTTGTTTCCGATTTGCTGTCTTACAATGAGGAGCTTAATAGTGAAAATTTATTAGCCATTGATATTAAGCATGTTCCCCAATAAATTAAATTTCAGTGCATTTATATAGAAAAAGATGATTCGATTGAAATCAGTTACACTAGAGCCCCGATTTACGTCGAGTTTTTCCGGTCCACATTAACGACGCAAATCGGGGCTATAGTGTAACTGATATCTACATTTGTTTTCGTACGAATATGAGAGAAACAATAATAGTAGTGAGTCGCAAATTTGTATTGAAATGTTTACGTTATTGTTTGCATTCGTTTTATATCGAGTGGAGAGTATTAGAGTGCCACAAGTCTTCTGTTTATCGTTCTGAATAACTTTTGATTTCGATTTATGTATATATCTGTGGACATTTGACAAAACGTCTTCTTTTTAAATCAACAACTTTTCAGTAGAGCAAAAACAACAGTTAAAAAGGCTAATTGAAGTTATTGCTTAGAAAATTAAAGAAATTTTAAACTTAGATATTATGCACAAACGCTTAACGAACATTATGCGACCTTTTTTTTTCTCTAGAAGCAATAGTTTTCTTTAAAACGACAAAAAATTTATTTAAGACTTTGAAAACTATCTTAATCGCTTAAGCCAAGAAAAGTTGTTTTGTTAAAATGGATTATGAAAAAAAGATTAAAAGAAGTTGATCTGGAAAATATATTTCCGTTTTTATTAAAAAAATACTTATATTTTTTCCTACAATATGCAAATAATTAAAAAATAATAATAAGAATTAAATAAAATTTTTTATAGACATTTAATTTTTCAAATTATTCTTAATTCTGTGAAAGAAGTCGTTTTGTCAAATTGAAATTGGAGGAAAGTCTGAAAGAGGTCGATTAGTCAACTGCATATCTTGCGTTCCAAAGGTCGTAGACATACGGTGATAAAAGCAAAAGAAGGACAAGGAAATTCTATATTTACTACAAAAATCTTGGAAAAAAATAGCTGGGTTTTGAATTTTTAGCTAAGGTTTTTTTAATTTATTTTTGAAGTTTTCGACTGGGTGTGGGTTTAGTATAGTTTTCAAAAAACATGTACTGATTACTCAGTCTATAACACGTAGACTATTCGAAATATTGCTTTTCTCTCTTCAGCAAATTTTTACCCCTTAATTAGATCTAAAAATTTTTCATTAAGATAAAATAAAAAAAAACGAAACATATTACTCAAAACAGCAGAACTGTCGAAAAACGTAAATTTTTTTTATAAATTTTTATTTTTGATGATGAAAATATAAGGACACTTCAAATATTTTAAAATATGTAGATACTTAGAACAATTTATGATATTGAACATAAGGAAAGAAAAATAAAATAGAATAAAAAAAATAGTCGTCGCTTTCGGAGCTAGTCCCATCATCTGAAAACTAATTTCCGACCGTTCCACTAGCCTTATTTTCGTATGAAAGTACTTTATGGCTAGATCAGCATACTTCCCCAAGCATTGCATCTATTTTTCCCCGGAAAACTGAAACTCTTTCTTTATACATACACCCGTATGAATATGAAATAATTGTTTGTTCACAAGTGTATAATTTATATTTTGCAATTTTTTTCTTCTGACAAAGTGTTAATGAATACAAAAGAACAATTAATTTTTTTAAATTTTCATTTAATATTTTTATATTATTTTAAAGCTGCCATCACTTGCAGGTGTCAAGTGGTATAAAAAGCTAAAATATGTGTGTGTCCTCACATGCAGAAAGACAACAAATCCTCAGACATACAAAACTACATAATTTAATAAAGAAAAAAAAAAAAAATAGGTGACGACTGAGTGTGCACTTGACAGGGTTATTTTTATTTAAAAAATTATTAGAATAACACAAACAATGATGGCAACTATTTTATAAAAATCAAAAATATTTTTGTTTAAATAACAACGTGTAACATAAAGTGCATAAATTAATTAATTCATTTAAGAAATATTTTTGAATGAATTTCAAAACAATTAAAAAAAAAAAAAAATAAAAAATAAAATAAAAACCCAAAACCCAACTGCAGTACCATAAAATTAAAATAATTTAATTAACAAAGAAACAAACTAAAAATAATAAAATTAAAAAGAAATTTAAGAACAAGCAAAACAAAAATTCCTTCCCAAAGCCAAAATATTTGGTTTTTAATTTTTATTTATTTTGCAATTCTACAATCTGCATAAGTTGTTCATGTTAAGTACTAAATAGTTGCTTATATTCTTTGCAGAGTAACCTTCGCTTCCCTTTTA
Source organism: Metopia argyrocephala (assembly GCA_963576795.1). Lineage (NCBI taxonomy): Eukaryota > Metazoa > Arthropoda > Insecta > Diptera > Sarcophagidae > Metopia > Metopia argyrocephala. The sequence goes on along the minus strand of OY756208.1, from coordinate 165,770,445 downwards.
TGAGACAAGTATAGGATAAGTGAAAATGAATTCCAGACCATACTTAGAATGGAGTTATTATAATGAAATTATATTTTACACAGAGTACGAAAATAAACAAAACGAAACGTTTGAACTCATTTTGTTTTGTTCTTTACAATGAGTAAAGCAAAAACAAAACAAAAACAGTGAGGGCGAGTGTCCCATTTAGTTTTGTATATTGTTTTTGTTTTGAGCACTACAAATATACTAACTCAAATGTGTGTAGAGAGAACAAAAAAATTAATGAGAAGAAAAAGAAAAGAGAAAAGGAGCATGGTTTTGCTCATATACAATACGATTAAAAAAATTTTAAAAGTTTATGACTTTATGGTAACGTTAGCGAAATGTTTTGTTTGTTTGCCCATTCTGATTTTACATTATAATATCACCCTGACTTTTTTATAATGATCTCAAAATACTAAATGAATTTAATTAATTAATTATGTCGACTTAAGCTCTTTTACCATTTTACCATTTTTATAGAAGATATTATAGGTTTATTAACAACTTATGTAAAAAATAAGCCTATAATAAATTTATTTAATTTTTTTATAATTACGTCAATTAAATTTACGTATACACATGAATTAATTAAAAAAAAACGCCTAATAAAATGTATTTCTTTTTTTATCTCTTTTTAGGTAAGTTTCTATTGTGTTTTCATCATTTTAAAACATCCGTTAGCAAAAAAACGACTTACATACATAAGTATTAAAAATTCAATAAATATATTATTTATTACATATTTATTTATATTTTATTTTCTAATAATTACAATCGTATGTCTTGATTTTTGTATTGCGATTTTTTTTAATTTATTTTATTTTTCATACTAAAAGAAAAAATGTATTCTGCAAGTTCCTATAAATAACGAAAGCAGTTGAACAACTCTTTAAAAATCTTTTAGTTGAAGATTTGAAAAAAAAAATTCTTACGTATTGATTGGATTATTTTTTGAAGCAAAAAATCAAAGAAAAAATAAATGCAACAATAGATCTGTTTGTGACATAAAGAAGTGTATTCTTAATAGGATTTTAATTTACATTTTCTTCATTTCGCTTATTTATCTCTATTTTTATATTCTAAAGTTGCCTATTGACCTTTTATGTTTTTGAAAGGCATGCAAATAAGTTGTTATTTATGGTTTTCGAAACAATATATGTAAATAATGCTTTGAATTTGCTTTGTAAAGTTAAATCACATAAAATAATAAACAAATAAAAATAATAAACTTACGAGTACATCCATATTTATAATAAAAATTTAGCAGCTTGTTGTACGTAGTGGCTAAGTTTGTCATGCCTTTACTTGGAAATTCTTACTCAAACGTACGAGTTCTTTAATTTTTTCGATTCTCTGACTAGTTATTAAATTAAAGATATTGAAAATTTTAATAATAGGCCGTAAATTATCAATACTTAGAACGGAAAGTTAGAAATGAAATAATAGGTCCTATTCCAGTTGGTGACTTCGTCGTCGTGTAACGAAATTTTTGTAATGGATTAAAGGCAAGAGAAAAATTTTTTCTTTATTCTGCTACAAAAATATCGTCAGACAACGACGTCGCCAACTGGAATAAGGCCGAATATCAGTCTATAGCGAAAGAAAAATTGTTCAGTTTTTTGTCCTGTATGCTAACGAGTTGCTAATTTTTCATTATAAATATGCCCGTTAGAGTATAGTTTTATTTTAATTATAGAGATTTCAAATATTTTTCAATTCCTACTTCCCCATTTCGATTCTAAATTAATATTTTTTTCGTCATAAAACACTTAACTCTTTCCGGGGTACTATAAGAAGTCGGTGAAAAAATAAAAATATGTTTGCTTGTATTTACACAAGTTATTAAAGAATATTCTTGCAGAATTCCACGTAGGGATGTGTTATAATACTACCATATTAAAAAAATAAAAAAAAAAATAAAATTTATTTTAGCAAGTTTTCGTTTTTGTTAGACAGAATGAGATTCATACGTTGTGTTCAAAGGTTTTGTAGACATAATTAACATGCATAATTGGCTAACCCTTTTTCAGAATTACGGCCTAGCTTCTCACAGCACTCATATTGGGTGCGTCAATTTTTATCCATGAGTACCGGTACCTACAGTTTAACGTTGAACCCGAACGAGGGACTTCAGAAAAGTGTTCATGGCAATAAGTTAATAATAGATCGATCAGATGTTTGCAGAACTGCTGTCGGTCAGTTCTTTCTTTAATAGTGAGGCGATATCGTTTCTGTTTCATATTAAGATTGTCAAAGTCATTGTCGTTTTTCAAAATCTTTGTAATAAATTAAAGAAAAAATTAGGATCAGCTTTTAAAAGTCAATCAGCGCTAATAAAATCATCGCAATATTAAGCTTTTTGAAAGTAATTTTAAAGTAAAAATGCAAAATGGCGGCATAGGGTCAATGTCATAAGATTTGAAAAACAGGTGGTAAAAGATTGCCCGAACGAGGGACTTCAGAAAAGTGTTCATGGCAATAAGTTAATAATAGATCGATCAGATGTTTGCAGAACTGCTGTCGGTCAGTTCTTTCTTTAATAGTGAGGCGATATCGTTTCTGTTTCATATTAAGATTGTCAAAGTCATTGTCGTTTTTCAAAATCTTTGTAATAGATTAAAATAGATTAAAATTTTGAATTAGAAATGAAGAAAATGTAGCCCCTACAGAAATATGTTTTATTTTTTTTTTACCACAGTATAGAAAGAAATCCATCTAACATTTCAGAACTACACTGGCTTGAGCTAGTTTTTTAATAAAATATTTTTGCTTAAAAAAACCTCTTTAAATGTAATTTAAAAATACACTATTCTAGGAGTGACAGCCTAAAAATTTTTTTAAATTTATTTTCAAATCTATTAAAATTAAATTAACAAGTAATACAAAAACGTTTGGGCGAAACTATTAAACAAAAAAAACTTATTTTCTTGTTTGTTGTTCTGTCGATAAAAACTTTATTTTCCCATAAATCATTATGGTTTTGTGTGTTTTCCTTAAAAAAATAAAAAAAAAATATTCAAAAATAAAGCAATTGGTGAGAACTGCTGGTGGGAGTGTTGATATAGGGGTTTCTGAAAATAGAAGAAATAAAAAATAATTTCTTTATTTGCCCATATTCACACAATGCATTCATTATTATTCAATTTATAATTTTATTTTAAAAAAAAAAGAAAAAAAAAGTAAATAATGTACTGTTCCTTTGAATATTTTTACACACCATCAATATCATATCGTCGTCAGTCAGTTAGTCATTCATGCCAACATTACGTAAATTTTTCTTTTATCATTTGTGTTTTGGGTCTGGTGTCAGTTGCAGAGTAAAGAAGTAAAGAAAACAAAAAATTAAAAAAAAACCATCCATTACACTTCAGAATTATTGACTTTTAGTTGCATTTTACATTTTCCAGATGTTTCTTGATTGGTATGCACAAAAAAAATTTTTTTTTTTTTGTTTTTTTTTAATATATTTTCTTGTTGGAATTCATTATTTAAATTAAGATTTCTTTTTTATTTAATGGATATATGAAAGTCGAGTTAATTTGATTAATGCAAGCAAGGCCATTCCCAAAAGGAAGTAATTATCAAACGTTTTTTTGAACAGAGATATAAAAAAACAAGTTCTTTTCTTTTAAAGATAAATAAGATTTTGTTATGGCCTAGCTTCTCGCAGCACTCATGTTGTGTGTATAAATTTTTTTTCCATGAGTACCGGGACCTACAGTTTAATGTCGACTCCGAACGACAGACTTGAGAAGCTTGTTCATGGCAATTAATTACTCTCAGAGCTTTTGCCAGAAGACTGCTGAGAGGTAGTCGCCGAAAGAAATATTTTTGTTTCATATTTCTTTTATTTTTTTTTAAGATGTCGGAGCTGGGTTTTGAACCCTGGGCTCATGTCTTAGTAAGCCAACACACTAACCACTAGACCACGGTGACTACCATATTAATAGTTTTCTTAAAAATTATGATGAAATTTTTTCTTAAATAACTTCACTTTTCAAAAGTTAAAGCATCTTTTTAAGTTTTTAAAAATTACAGCTCGAAGGACCATTTGACCATAATTTACCCAAATGTTTATTTATTTATTTTATATAATATAATTAATATAAAATATATAAAATAAAATTATACCCTAAACTATATATACCTAAATATACTTCCAAAAATACTTAAAATTCCTTAGAAATTTCTCACACTATCAGGTATTGCCTAAATTTGTATGTTTAAAATTTCATCATTTATTTCTTATTTTTGTTTTTCCAATTATAGTATAAAAAATCATCGCTAAGGAAACAAAAAAGAAAAAAAAATCTATAATTATTAACAAGTGTGAAAATTTACTGAAAATATTTATTTAAAACAATTAAATGAACATTTTCAATGGCTAATAACAATTAAATAAATTAAAATTGAAGAGAGTTGCTTAATAACACAACACACGCACAACAAAAAATTTGAATTGGAATTGCGATAGAGAATTGTTTGTTTGTTTATTCGTTTTGTAAATATTGACCAATCACATAAAAAAAAATCAACTCAAAACGAGCCATAAAATTTAATTCATTACAGATCATGAAATTAAAATAAACGCACTGCATTTAATAGTCGTACCACATACATACATACGTACGTGTACGCAGCCAGATATGTTCAGCCTTGTTCTGTAAAGACTTCTTAGAACGTTTAAAACAAATTCCAATATAAATTACAAAATATTTATAAACTATTTTTCTTTTTACAGAATGATTAATATATTTAAAACCTATTATATATTTCACAATTTAAATGAAAAATTTTGCGATTCGTAGTGAATTTTACCGTAATTGTTTGGTTAATAGTATGTATTTATAATAGCAAAATATTTTAAACGTTTTCTAAAGGGCACCTCTTTTGATTCTATTAAAATAAATCCCAAATACATTTTCCTGCACAGTCATTACTAGAATGTTTGAAATTTGATCAACATAAATATGAATCATTTGGTTATTTAATGAACATGTTCAATAATAATTTTCCCAAAATAAAAAAATTTTAAAATTATGAATTTTCGTATTTATCTGCAAATGTGTCCGGCGCCTTGTATTCTTGAAAAAAAAAAATTAATAGTTTTTACTATTTGTATTGTGTTTTAATTGTGCAAAAAATTAATCGCTCAAAAGAAAATTTGAAAATTTTTGAATTTTTGTAAAAATTTAATTACTTTTCCACCATAAAACCATCATAGCATTATGGACTGTGGGGAAAAAGAAAGCATACTTGAGAAGCTGTCGAAAATTTAAAAATTTCAAATATATAAAATTGTTTTTTACATACATTTATACATATAAGTATATGTACGCATATAAGTATATTCTCTTTTATTGAAAATTAAAACAAACAGCATCTGCTATTTTCAGAAAATAAACTGAAAATAAATTGCTAGTAAATGTTGTCAAAAAAGTTTGTATAAATAATTAGAAAAAGAGTTATGATTTAAAAAAGACATTTAGTGGCTCGAAGGATCATTAGGGTGGTAGATACTTATGTAATTGTTTTTATAGGAAACAGCACATTGTTCACTTTTTTTAAACAAAATATTTTATTAAAAAATGGTATTCAAACCTCAATATTTAGTATCTGTTTTTGTATAAATATTTGTGTATATTTTATAAAATATATTCTTTTTTATTATTTGTAATAAGTTGTAATTAAAGTTAAAAAAGAATTAATATCCAAACCAATAATTTCGTCGCAATTTTCAGCTACTGGGGTTGTGTTCTTCCACGCTATGGAAGAGTTTACTAAAGGATTTTAGCTTAAAGGCTTTTAAAATTCAATGTGTGCAAGAATGAAAGCTGAAATGAACAAATGATATCGATATTGAATTCAAATATTTTGTTGAATGGATACATTAACGAGCAGAATTATCGCATTTTAAATCCATAAGATTTTGTTGAAACTTCACAAAAATTACTCCTTAGGCTCATTGGATGGCGGAGTCATAGGTCCTTATGTCTTCAAAAACGTTGTTGGTCAGACTGTCACTGTAAAATTTGAACATTATAGGGATTTGATTAGAAATTTTTTCACATCTCAATTAGCTGGCAGTTATATTACCAACAGGAGAGAGCCACTTGTAAAAAGTAATAAGAGCTACAATTGATTTCCTTTAAGTAACTTTTTTGCATTATATAAAGTCACTTGTGTACATCCGATAACAAGTTAAAAAGTTACTGGTACAACACGACCGCAAATGCTGCCGTTTATGAAAATTAATGTTCCAAATTGCGCCTTGCACACAATAGCTTTGGGGGTTACTTTAAAAACATCCGCAGGTTGAAAATACCTCACAATGACTTCTTTAGAAGCTGTAATGACGAAGAAGGAGAGGAAACAACGGCACATTTTCTTTGTCATTGTCCCGCACTGGGGGACCTGAGAACGAAAATTTTTGGGAGCCCTGAATTTATCGACAGATCCTGTTTAACTGAAGGTGATTTGAACAAAATTCACACCTTCGTAAAATTATCGGGATGGTTGGAGAATGGCCAACGGTCATAGACATATTTTCAGTGGATATAGTGGTATCACAACGGGACCTTATCGGACCCAAGTGTGCTTTGCCTGAAGGCGGCTGCCAATTTTAACCTAACCTCACCTACTTTAAAAACATAAAATATTGGTATACTTGAATACTATTGTAGTAGATTTTTTGTTTTATTTCAAATTTGTGTATTTCAATTATGTGGTCTTCATTTTTATAAAGAAAATAGTAGTCAGAAGTTAGAGTGCAAGAAAAACATATTTTTCTTGAAGAAAAAACAGCACTAAAAATCAACTACTGTGTTCGGATTGCTCTTTATTTAAGGTTTTTATTTCTTTTTCAATAAAAATAGTAGTAGATTTTTACAACTTTTTCTCGGTTTCAATTATACTTTTTCTAATACAATTCGGACAACAACGTCAAATTCTATGACAAGAGGTTTATTTTGTATTTCGCTTCGAATCGAAATTGTTTTCTAAAGAAAATTCCATTCAGAATATAAAAATTTTTCGGAATTTGGAAAATTATTACGAGTTCGTAAGTTTTCCTTACTCATTACAAAGTACGTAGAGGCAGGCAGTATAATAATAATATACGATTTCTACAGAAAAGTGTGAGTTAAATACTCGTAGTTGATGATTGATGAAAAACTCTGATGAGACTGGTACAGTTCCTTAACGCATGTCAATTTATCTTTCGATTGAGAAATCATTGTTAAAATAATCTAAATCAATGTAATCCAAATCTTCATTTTCTGTACACAATTGTGCTACAGACGCCTTGCATTTATTAAGAGTTTTGGTTAACTATGATCTAAATTCATTTATTTGAATTTGATTCTGGTCTAATTAAAGCATTTTATGACGAAACACAATGAATTTTAAATTAAAAATTTAAAGCGAAACTTGATTGTAAATTCAAATTGTATTTCTTTTTTTACATATTTAAATAATCTTACTGTCTTTGCTTGAGTTTAAAATAATGAAATTAAATAATATGTTTTCAGCTGTAATATAATAAAGTTTCCTATTCTTTTGTGTGGGTGTGTGTGACAAACTTTTACTACATTTTGTTTTTCTATTTTTCGCTTTATCTCTCTCTGAATACTTTGTCATATGCTTTCTGTAACGAAATTAATGTTTTTTAAACTGGAACTTAAGGAAAACTTATGGCACTATTTGCTTGGTACTGATGATGATGATGGTGGTGGTGGTGTGGTGGCTAGAATGTAACCAAAAACTGTCATTTTTGGTAAAGGAGTATTAAAATTTCGAAAACTCTTGCATTAAATTAAGTTTGCATACAAGTAGAAATATTAAGTTAAAAAACAAGTGTAGGCCGGAATCTGTGCTACGCACATAGTATTTACATACTCGTATATAAGGCTTGGGCCTGGCTTCCTAATAAATACTTAATTTTTTCTACATATTTCGTTACACACAATTCTTGTCGTTTAATATTAAATGGATAGTTTGAAAAAGTTTTTCTTTAAAATATTTTTCTTTTTCATTTCTTATTTCTTTTCTGCTGGCATTTCGCCTTTAGTTTTACGTTGGGCACCCCTTGGTTGGTTTAAAACAGTTTTAAGAGTAGAAAAGTTTTGCCTTCTATTTGAATTTGATTGGTGATGTTCTTCTAGTTATACTACCAGCTATATCAATGAAAATTTGTATTATTTGTTGTTAAAGTAGTCTGTGCAAGTTTAAAATTAAATATGACTGCAATTTAACTTAATGGCATAGATTAAATGGTGATTTCAATTCAAATATTGCCCACATAAAACTCTCTTCTCTGCTATATACGAGTATAATTTACAGAACAGAAAAATAAATAAAATTTGAAATTTAAATTTAATGTGCTTTAAAAGCAAATTGAATTTCGAAACTCATATAAAATTTAAATGCTTACATGGAAATAAGTTTTTTTTTTTCAAATACACTTATGCAATAAAAAGTATGGATGGTAAAAAGAAAACCAAAGAAATCGTGTAGTAATGTTGTTTGTGATTGTGTGGTGGAGTTACTACAATGTGGATTTCGGTATATGACATTGAAGAAAATGAGGTGGGTCACATGCTAGCTCGTCAGGATATTGCTTTTATCCGTTTTTTATTTGCACAAATTCGTACCCCAGTAAGCGAGATCGCTGAAAATTCAAAGGAAGGCAGAACTCAGAGAAGAAGGACTGCCTGTTCCATTCCACACATGGTCATCTTATACTAAACATAGAACCGATTTCCTACTCAGATACTTGTGACGAATTGTATCCCATTCGGTAGCGACTATCACTGGGTATTTCATTTTAGGAAAGCCTCTTTTTGATAATTAACTGTTGTGATAACTGCTGCGACGAATCAGTGGCTTTTCTACTTTGTTTCTGCCTTAAAGCTCGGCCCTGGATATAAGCCAGTTTTTAACTATGTATGTGGGTATTTTTTTGAGCTAATTTTTTAAGGCATTAAGTGCTCTATTTTACAGAGTACCACATAAGCCAAACATCCAGTGGATAAATATTTTGTAAAGCAGTTATTACATACATACATAACTGGCCTTTACAACCCTATGTCAGGATTACGTCCTAGCTTCTCGCAGCACTCATGTTGTGTGTGTCAATTTTTATCCATGAGTACTGAGACCTACAGTTTAATGTCGACTCCGAACGACAGATTTGAGAAGCTTGTTCATGGCAATTAGTTACTCTCAGAGCTTTTGCCAGAAGACTGCTAAGAGATAGTCGACGAAAGAAATATTTGTTTCATATTTTTTTTTAATGTCAGAGCTCTATGTCGAACCCAGGGCATTATTATTAAGCAGTTATTACTTTGTTTTATTCCATGAGTTGGCAGAGGAAAAGTCACCAATTAACTAAAAAATGCTATATAAAATACTATTTTAAGTTCGTCGTCTAGCAATTAAAAATACGCCCATATTCTGATTTTATCTAGGCAGGTAAAAATATTGTTTGTCTTGGAGTAAACAATCCCTTACTCGTGCGCATCAATAATGCATGATTTTTATATGAAATGAGCCGATAAAATGCAATAGAAATGCATATTTCTTGCAACCAATAAGCAAATAGTACAAGAAATCAAAAATAATACCTTATCCTGTAGAATATTTGGTATTGTATGAATGCTTCTATTATTGCTTGCATTATTTATTGCTTCCAAATCTTAAAAATGTTCTGCTGGGTACTAGATACGAGTAGTAGCAGGCAGTAGCAAAAGCAATAGTGGTTGGTAGCAAAAATGGTACAGGCTAGCAGGTAAATAGTAGCTGGCTGCTGTGTAGTACTTGATAGATAAAATAGTACAGGTTAGCAGCCAAAATAGTAGCAGGTGGTAGCAAATATAATTAATACTATCAAATACTAAAAATGGCTGTAACTTGTGCAGCAGGTTGCAGCAAAAATAATAGTACTTGGTAGAAAGAATATTAGGACTTAGTAGCAAAAAAAGTATTGGATAGAAATACAAATAGTACTGGGTTGTAGCAAATATTGTAGCAGTTTGCAGCAAAAATAGTAGCTAGTAAGAGCAAAAAATGTAATAAGTGCTAAAAACAATTTTTTTATATACAACTAGCTACTGCTTTTGCTACTAAATACTACTATTTTGTTTACCTAGTACAGTGTGTTTTTTTTAGAGGTATAGAATTTCGAATTGAAATATAACACAAGAAAATCGTTTTAATGTCCATCAATTTAACTTTATTGGAAGGATAATTTTATGCCATTAATGCTTAAATATGATTTGGGGCATGTGGCCGCCGCGGCTAGCTCGAATAAAGCCAATTCTACAGATCCAATTTTCAACCACTTTTTCGAGCATATGGGGCCGTTTGTTGGCAATAACGCCACGAATGTTGGCTTCCAAGTCCCCTAACGTTTCTGGTTTGTTGGTGTAGACGAGCGACTTCACATATCCCCAAAGAAAATAATCCAATGGTGTCAAATCACACGATCTTGGTGGCCAATTGACAGGTCCATTCCGCGAAATTATGCGCTCATCGAATGTTTCCTTCAATAAATCGATTGTGACGTGCGCTTTGTGGCATGTAGCTCCGTCTTGTTGGAACCACAACTCATCGACATTCATGCCATCCAATTCGGGAACAAAATAGTCGGTTATCATGGCTCTATACCGGTCTCCATTAACGGTAACTGACTCTCCAGCATTATTTCGGAAGAAGTATAGCCCAATGACTCCACCAGCCCATAGAGCACACCAAACAGTCAGTTTTTGTGGATGTAATGGCGTCTCAAGGGTCTCATGTGGATTCTCTTCACTCCAAATGCGGCAATTTTACTTGTGGACGTAGCCATTCAACCAAAAATGAGCCTCATCACTGAACAAAATTTTGCGATGAAAATCAGCATCGAGATCAATCTCATTTTCGGCCCATACACCAAAATCACTACGCATTGCATGGTCTCGCGGCTTTAATTCTTGCACAAGCTGGATCTTGTAAGGTCGCAAGCCAAGATCTTTGCGCAAAATCTTCCATAAAGTTGATGGACAAAGCTCCAATTGCTGTGCACGGTGGCGAATCGATTCATTCGGGTTCTCTTCAACACTTTGCTCTACAGCGGCAATTATTATTATGCGCACTGTTCGACGTCTCTGCGGATGCGTATTATCACATAGAGTAAACGTAGTGCGAAAACGATCCATGGTTAACCGAATTAATTGCTCTGATGGACGATTATGTCGACCATAAAATGGACGGAGCTTGCGGTAAACTTCGCGAACTGAACCATTATTTTCGAAATAAATTTGCACGATTTGCAAGCGTTGTTCTTTTGTCAACCTGTTCATGATGAAATGGCAAACCAAACTAAATATTAATCACTTGACAGCTGACAAAATGGCTGCCAGTTAAAAAAGTGATGCCAACTTAAAGTTCTATACCTCAATAAAAAACACCCTTTACTAATATTTTTTCTACTACTTACTACTACTATTCATAAAAAAAATTGTACCTCATTAGGGTTAAATCGGTACTGTCACTAAATTATTGTATGATAAAACCACAATTACATAAAATATTTAAAATTTTTTTTATTAATGTTATTAACCGTGTCTCACCATATTATTTTTTTAATAATGAAAAAATTTAAATGTTTATTTCCAGGCTGGAAACAAAAAAAAAAAGATGAAAAATTATACCACAAACATGAATAATTTGAATTATATGTAAAAGAAAAAAAAAAAATATTATTAAAACTATAACAACTGTAACCTCAAAAAGTCATTATTGTAGTTGTCAAAATGTTTTTGTGAATGCAAAACTGACCGCCAACGAAATGAAGGAAATCTTTTTTTTTCATAATTTTGCTATTTTTTTTATATATATTTTTGGGTGTGAGATTTTAATGGAAATTGACAGTTGCCTTTTTTCTTTTAACAATAACAATAAAACATCATCAATCCCTTTTAGATTTATTTTTATAATAAAAGCTATAAATTATTGGTTATTCAATGTCAATCATAATTAATTAGTTGTAAAATTAAATAAAACGTAATCAAAACAATGTACCAATATTATGGAGGCGTTTTAATTCTTTCTTTTTTACCTCTCACCTTAGGTGGTGTTAAAAGCCTAATAAAGGGCGGCACTTTAGTCTTAAAATCTTCAAATTTTAAGGTCAAAACCGTCAAAATTGTCAAGGTGGTTTAAAATTAAAAATGTCATTCGTTTTATTTAACAAAATGTTAATTTTTAACCCTTAATTGGATGATTTTATTTTTCTAAAATATAGCCAATGATAAAATTCATGCACAATTTGAAGAAAAAATATTTAAAAATATCCATTGGATATAATCTAATGTCGAAATATTTCAGCAGCGACCAATTTATACTAAAGTTTTTGTAAAAAATTTTATGATGGAAATTTTGGTCACAATTCAATTAAGGGTTAATACAACAAAACCTAAAAAATCTTCACGCAGTTTATTTCAATAATACGCTAATACACAGTAAATTATTGTGGATTTTGTCAAACTAAATATTTGCCTTTCGTTATTCTGCTCCTTGGCAAGTATAAATAGTCTCCAAACCATTTTTCTATTCCGCCTAACACTTGGGCTCCTTTAGAAATGAATACAATTGCGAATAAAATAATCCAGAAATTTTAAATTTAAAAATTGAACAAAGCTCGAATCACAATATGCACTGGATATGTGTCAGTTGCAAATATCACAACAAAGAAACAGAAAAATTAATATCAAAAGATGCTATTGATATTTCTGTTGATCATTTTGAAGGGTGACGGTATAACACTGGCCTTTGAGTGATCAACTGACAGCAACTTCTCTCATTGGCATAAGGCGCCTAATAGAAAAAAGAGAATCTATCAATCTAACTTCCATACAATGCTGCCCCGCATGAGTAGGGGTGTACACCCTTAAGTATTGGTCTTATCTAAAAAAATAATTTCAATTAAATTAATTTTTAATAATTTATAAGACATATGCCCAGTTTTTCCTTCATATCTAAATATTTGGTAGCCATAGCCTAGCTTGTAGTGTTGTTGGCTTACTAGCCGACAGCTTAAGGTTCATAATCCAGCTCTATCATCTTGAAAGAAAGAAATTTGAAAAAATATTTCCTTCGGCGACCACCTCTTGGTAGACTTCTGGCAAAATCCTGAGAGTAACTGGTTGCCCTAAACAAGCTTCTAATGGCTTAAAGTTTACGCACACAATATGGGGGCTGTGGGAAGTTAGGTCGTAACTTTGAAATGTGTGTATGGATTTAAATAAGAAATTAGTTAATTTCATTTTAAACTTAAATGGCATTTAAATACAGTTTCAGTTATTCAGTCATACATACATTTAAGTTTGTATTTAATTGTGATAGTAATAAGAGTATGGTAACACAACCAAATGTCAACAAATTTTCCATGATTTTTTTCTTCCGGAAACTGCTTTGATTGGCTTTAGCCAGATGAAACACGTGAAATAAAAGTATTAATAAAAATAATAAATTTAATTAATTAATTAATTAATTTTTTAATTTAAAGATCACCTTTATTCATTACATGCCCACACTGTAGAGTGTCTTATTTTTATTTGCAGTATGTAAATAAAAAAAAATATGGCGAAAACATACGTTTATATGTAAAACTGAAATGAACAAGGTTGGTCATTTAAATGTCATTTAAGTTTCATTAAACTTTCTATTGAAGAAATCAAAGTTGCTTTTTAAATAAGGATTTAAAGACTTTATATTTCAGCTTAAAGTAAAGTATTTTTTTATAGAAAAATAAAATAATAAAAATTTTATGCTAAAAGTTTTAAAAAATAGTTTCCTCTTTTACTCCCTAATATTTATTTAAAACTTTTTCTTCAGCAAATTTTTTAAGGACATCGTAACATGAGTGAGTGTTAATGTTCTAAAATAGTTGATTTCTGTATGTGTTTATCACTTGCATTGATAAATAAAATAAAAAGCAATAGTGATAAAAAGAAAACTACTTAAATGTGTGTAAAATAATATTGACATTTTCGTTTAACATTTCTAATCCAACGAAAGAGAAAGTGTGAGACCGACACTTAAAAAATCAAAATGTGGAAAATAGAAACATTTTTTTAAAAATACTTTAAATAGAAAAAACAAAGACAGAGAGAGAGAGAGAGAGAGATAGAGAATAAAATATTTGCAAGTGGTTTTTAAACGGTTTTCTAAATATTTTTTTTATTTTCATCAAAAAAAAAAGAAGAAACAAATTAAGAAACTACTTTAAAAGCTTTTTTTTAATGATTTGATTGATTTTTCTTTTATTTTCTTTCTGGTTATTTATTTATTTCCCTATTTAAACATTAAATTGTTTCTTAAAAGATTTGACTTGACAGTGAGTAATGATTTTCAAAATGATTCTTTAATTAATGATTTACTGTGTTAACAACTTTTAAGAAATAGTATTTGCTCTGCTCTTGCTATCATTATTGCTGAAATTGCAAATTTTTGGAAAGTCAATATTTGTAATGATTGATTTCCATAAGAAAGCTTTCCATAATATTTTACTTTTATTAATTAATTGAGAAAAAATAAATTTTTTAAAAAACAATTTTTAGGGTATAGTTTTAAACCTGTGTGAAGATAAATTTTAAAATTTATGACCCTAGACATAAACCATGTAATTTAACAGAGCTATGTTATGATGTTAACAGACCTCTGTTAAGTTAAAAAATTAAGGATTTTGAAAGAACAAGGATAAAAATCATCTTTTTTTGAAAAAAATAAATAAAAAAATTATGAAACGGCAACTAAGGCCCTACTTCTGTTAAAAAATTCGAAAATTTTGAAAAAATTACATACGATTGATATATTAATAGCAAAAGAATACACAAACTTCATATGCGCATTAAAAATCAATATTAAAATATATCAGGATAACGTGGGCGGACAAAAATAGTCTTATTTTATAGGGAATAGGTCCCACTAACAATATTAACCACCAAAACCTTTAACAGAACAACTTAAAATATGATTTTTTAAGATTTTTTGAAATTTCAAATTTTTTTTTTAACATTATCCTTTATTGGAGGAAAACAGGACAACATGGGCGGATGACATTGGTCTCGTTTAATAGGGTTTTAGTCCTATTTACTGAATTAATCGCCAGAATTCTTAACAGAACAACTTAAAATATGATTTTTTAAGATTTTTTGAAATTTCAAATTTTTTTTTTAACATTATCCTTTATTGGAGGAAAACAGGACAACATGGGCGGATGACATTGGTCTCGTTTAATAGGGTTTTAGTCCTATTTACTGAATTAATCGCCAGAATTCTTAACAGAACAACTTAAAATATGATTTTTTAAGATTTTTTGAAATTTCAAATTTTTTTTTTAACATTATCCTTTATTGGAGGAAAACAGGACAACATGGGCGGATGACATTGGTCTCGTTTAATAGGGTTTTAGTCCTATTTACTGAATTAATCGCCAGAATTCTTAACAGAACAACTTAAAATATGATTTTTTAAGATTTTTTGAAATTTCAAATTTTTTTTTTTCAACATTATCCTTTATTGGAGGAAAACAGGACAACATGGGCGGATGACATTGGTCTCGTTTAATAGGGTTTTAGTCCTATTTACTGAATTAATCGCCAGAATTCTTAACAGAACAACTTAAAATATGATTTTTTAAGATTTTTTGAAATTTCAAATTTTTTTTTTAACATTATCCTTTATTGGAGGAAAACAGGACAACATGGGCGGATGACATTGGTCTCGTTTAATGGGGTTTTAGTCCTATTAACTGAATTAATCGCCAGAATTCTTAACAGAACAACTTAAAATATGATTTTTTAAGATTTTTTGAAATTTCAAATTTTTTTTTTAACATTATCCTTTATTGGAGGAAAACAGGACAACATGGGCGGATGACATTGGTCTCGTTTAATAGGGTTTTAGTCCTATTAACTGAATTAATCGCCAGAATTCTTAACAGAACAACTTAAAATATGATTTTTTAAGATTTTTTGAAATTTCAAATTTTTTTTTTAACATTATCCTTTATTGGAGGAAAACAGGACAACATGGGCGGATGACATTGGTCTCGTTTAATAGGGTTTTAGTCCTATTTACTGAATTAATCGCCAGAATTCTTAACAGAACAACTTAAAATATGATTTTTTAAGATTTTTTGAAATTTCAAATTTTTTTTTTAACATTATCCTTTATTGGAGGAAAACAGGACAACATGGGCGGATGACATTGGTCTCGTTTAATAGGGTTTTAGTCCTATTAACTGAATTAATCGCCAGAATTCTTAACAGAACAACTTAAAATATGATTTTTTAAGATTTTTTGAAATTTCAAATTTTTTTTTCAACATTATCCTTTATTGGAGGAAAATGGGACAACATGGGCGGATGACATTGGTCTCGTTTAATGGGGTTTTGGTCCTATTAACTGAATTAATCGCCAGAATTCGTAACAGAACAACTTAAAATACGATTTTTTAAGATTTTTTGAATTTTCAAATTTTTTTTTCTTCATTTTTTTATACTAAGTTATATAACTACTATACTACTATTATATACTATAAAATATAAAATATATTATTATGAAGACATGTACATATATATCTATATATAGAACTTTATCCTTTAATTATATTATATTATATATATATATATATATATATATATATATATATATATATATATATATATATATATATATATGTTTCATTTAATAAATTCGATTTCAGCTTATTTTACTGTGACGTGCTTTGGGTTATTTTTTGCAAAAAATACATTTTTGCATGCATTGACCAATTTCGGACTTATACTGATATTTTGTACATCCCGCACAGCAGGGTCTTGTGCATTCCATACAGGTGAAAACTGAGTTTGGAACTTTATCTCCGCAATGGAGGCAAATTTCATCCATATTATCTGCTTTATTCTCTAGAATACTTTGCATTACTTTTCTGTATGCATTCGGATCCATAAGGTTTTCCAGTGGACAGTTGTTAAGAATCGCCTCTATATATTGGCATACAAAAACACCACAATTATAACTGTCGGTTTGGAAATCATGTTTTAAATTTTTAATTTGCCATGAGAGTGTATTTTGCTTTCGTATAAAAGTTTTGAAGATAAGTTCTGCTTTGCGGTTGTTTTCTTTAATGGGATCCAGATAATAAAAGTATTTATTTTGTATATCCAAATAAACTAGTGTGTAGTGGTGCTGGTATATAATAGGTATAAATATTTGCTCATATTTTTCAATTGGAATATCTATGTTATTTTCTGAATAAAAGAAAATTTTTCCTTCTTCGCAGGACAACGTAAATACTGATTTTTTTTCGTCTATTAAAATATTTGTGTAAATGTCCACAATATTATTGAAAATACATTTCGTGGGTTCTAAGCTCTTATATTCCGATAAATCTATTATAGGGAGATAAAACACTGCTTTGTTTTCATACAATTCATAAAATGACAAGAGTACATATCTTTTATCTTTAAGATCTCTTGACCAAACATTGTACTGCCGTAAAAGTTTAAGAATTTTAATTTTCGGATTTATTTTTGTTTTATTCTTTTTTGGAGTTCTTCTCCAAATATCCTCTTCGAGTTTTATATTTTTTCTTTTTTTGCTTTCCGGGCTGGTGCAACTGTTATTGTAATTTATATTTACTTCAGATAGTTTAGCTTTTATGTAAATATAAGACTTTCGAATATATTCTGATGCTATTACATTTTGCCTGCCTTCCAGAGTTATATTTTTCGTTATATTAAAATATGCCTCTACTGCACTATTTGATATTCTATTATTTTGGGTGTCAACAAATTTCCCCATTATATTCGTCCACAATGGGGTATATGGAGAATATTTTGTTAACATTAAGTTTGCAAAATTCTCGTTAAAAAAATCATTATTTGTTCCATCTAATTTTTTCGATTTTTGTACAGTCTCAAAACGTTTCAATGCTTCTAAATAAAAAGGACTCTTCTTGTAGATAGACATTTTCGGACTATTGATGGAGGTATGACTATATTCGTCTATGTTGTCTTTTTTTACATCATATGCATTGTTTTTTAGTTGACAGATTGCTGTTTCTACATTTGTTGTTTTGTACTTATTTAGTAATATTGTTAATATGTATATTGGTTATCCACTCAAAAAAGGTCTTCATGTCACCAATGCACACGGCGTGCAAAAATTGCCACTTCATAAAATTTATATGATTTGGTGAGTCGAAATTATTTTCTATATCTTTGTAGACCATTTTCAAGAAATGGGCACAGCATATTTGCACCACCACTAAACTATTTTTTGAGTTGGATTTACAAATAACATATGATTTGGATAAATATTGTTCCAAATTACTTATATTATTCTCTTTATTAAAAACTCTAATTACTGCATTTATGGAAGCAAAACTCCAGTCTAAGCAGACTCTTTTACAAATTGGCCACTTTAGATTATTTTTTAAGCAAAATAATCTAATTGAGAGTAAGAATTTTTCAATATCTTCTCCGTAATGGCTGCATAACAAAGCTTCAGCGACTGGAATTAGTAATCCTCTCTCATTTTTTCTCCTTATATGAGCTATTAGTGAATACAAAAAAACACGCTTTGAACTTTTATCCAACTTTCTGACGACATTGCCGGTGGCATCAAAAAAGAGAGTATTGTGGCTTAATTTAAGAAATTTCCTTTTTTTTTCCTCCAAAAGTTTAAGTTGCGCTACAGAAAAGAGGTATATTTCCAAAGGACTTCCAATTTTTTGTATAAATAAAGCCCAATTCTTTTCTTTTTGCATTTTATATGTATCAATCAACATATCTGAGTCTCTTTGAAGTGATTGAAGTTCCTCTGATTTAATTTTTCTCGCAACATCTGCAGAGGGAACTTCTTGGTCATTGCCCAAACTTCTTAAATTGGAATCAAAATTGCATAATTTTTTATTCCTCCAATTCGAGGCTTTTTGAAACCTTACTTCATATTTCGCAATTATTCTACGCACGCTTCGAAGTTGTTGCCGTTTTAGAGATTTGGGGTGACATATTTTACTACCGGTAGACTCTATTACTCCATACAATTCATTTTTTAAAAATTTTACTGCAAAACGGTATCGTCCACAACCATTCTTATAATATATACATTTCACGTAAAGAAATAGCGTATTCTTGTTTTTGTTCCAAACGTGACTGGTAAAAGTTACTGGACATATATTATTGAGACTTTTAAATTTTTCACGTAATAAGTCCTCCATAAATGATACCATTAGGTCTAACCTATTTGCGTCAATGAAATACTCTTTTAGGAATAAGTATTCTCTAGTAGAAAATACTATAGTAGCCTCCTTTTTAGGATAAACTTTACTTCTCTTAATGATCTTATCAGAAGAAGGAGATAAAAATGGGTCGCTGTTGCTAATCTTTACATTTTTATTGTCGGAAATACGCTTCCTTAATACGCGATATTCTTCAATTTGAGGCAGTGAGGAAGTAGTAACATTTATTACTTCATCTTTGGTTGAAGATAAGACAATATTGTTATTAAAAACTTGGCTGTTTGTAATAGAAATATTTCCAAAAACTAACGAGTCTATAAGTCCAATACTCATATTTTCCGACTCTACGGATGAATTTATTAAAATGTTTTGTAGATGTTCGTTGTCATCCTTTACAACTGCTGTGTTTTCAAGCAGTGAGTTACCATCATTAGTTTGGAAATATATGCCTAAAAAATATTTGCATACATATGTATACTATAAAAACAATAATTTTTTTAATTATTTATTCTTACCGTCACTGTTTTTAATATAGTTATTTGTTATGAAATTGCTACCTCTTGAAATTTGTGATACATCGGCATTTTGAATACCTTCTATAAAATTTAAAACTTTCTTAAAATTTTGATCATCTAAGACTGTTTAAACAAATACCTGATGCAAATTTTGTATTGAAATTAAAAATCTTCGCAGTTTCCTCAAAAATAAACTGTAGATTTGATACGTTTGTTATGTCGAAAAGCTGGAGCATAACATCCTGTACGGATATATTT
Source organism: Metopia argyrocephala (assembly GCA_963576795.1). Taxonomy (NCBI): domain Eukaryota; kingdom Metazoa; phylum Arthropoda; class Insecta; order Diptera; family Sarcophagidae; genus Metopia; species Metopia argyrocephala. Next base: position 165,750,360 of record OY756208.1, on the reverse strand, counting down.
TGCATATTCTGTAGAAAAAATGCAGTATATATATGTAACTATGTATATAAATCAAGGTATAAGACAAATAATAAGAAAACATATGACCACCAAAGTTAACATTTAGTTTTATTTCACTAATATTTATTTGGTTTTATGATGTATTTGCATTATTTTTTCTAAGTTCTATGGGAAAAAATCGTATTTGCATAATATTTCTTCACTTCTTTTTAAAAAATTTGGTTTTTAAAAAATTGCAAATAAGATTTCTTCCAATAAACAAAAAAAGAATAATAATGCATTTCAATTCGGTGTGAATCGATATAATTTCTTTATTACTCCAATAAAACACTTATGCTTACCCTACATTCATGGAACTGGTCATGTTAAGAATATTTGGATTATTCGCACATATACTACGTTTATACGCATGTCCTATTTGCAAATAAAGTTATTTGCAATATACTTAACTCACTGTTTATATGTAAAAGAACTTGGAAATTCGCTGTCAGTAAATTGTATGGTAACACCAAAAAATTATAACATTGTTCACAAAAAAGTGTGAAAATTTTCTGCTTTATTTGTTGTCATTTTTTGCAAGTATACCACAAATATTTAATTTGAAAACTATTTTATTTTAATATTTAAACTTTTTTTTTACAGAATAAAATTTTTTTATTTGTTGCTTTAAATTCAATATTTTATGTTTTTTATAAGCCTACCAAATTTTTTAAAACAATAAAAGCTTTATAATGTAACCAAGTGGCAACATTTTACATCTTTATTTGCAAATAGTGTCGTTATTCACGACTTGTCATAGTGAGTTAGTAAGTTGCAATAAAACAATTATATGGCAACATTTTTTACTCTTACGTATTTGCAAATAAGTCAGACGTATAAAAGTAGTAATACATATTGCAAGCAAACAATATTGTTATATGTGTGTATAACATATACATGGTAACATGTAACATACCAAATAATTCAAACGACATACATATGTATGTATGTGTCGATATACTTTGCTTGTTTGTTTTTTTGATTTTGTTTTCTTTTTGTTTCTTTATTTTGCTTCGTTTTATCCTATTTCTTTGGCTTGTATAATTTGTATTTTGTTATTTAGGGGAAATACCTTTTTTTAGTACATTATGCATTTTAGAAAATTAAATTGTATTTGAGGATGATTTCTGCCCCCTTCAAGGCAATAACTTCACTTGTGATCATATGCTAACATCATTTACTAATTATTAATTCTATACTTACAGCAGTTTTAAATAACGTATACAGATGTTTTTTTTTTATTATATGTTGGTTGTATTTTATTTGTAAATAACACTAAAACCTTATTTATTTTGAAAAAGAGGTCTGAATACAGTTTATTCTTTTCCCAATTTCGAAAATCATCTAACGACTTATTACTTTTTTCTTTACGGTCCAAGAAATAAATTTTAGAAAATAATTTAATAAAAACTTCTTTATTCCTTTTTAAAAAAATCACTAATAATTTAATTTTAACTTAAAATCACCGTCTGTTGCTTTTCAAAAAGACACCAAATATAACAAAGTTTGATTCAGTGTTACCTATTTCCCTAAACAAACGACTTTCGTGGGTAAAAATATCGTTAAAATTAAATGTACGATAACTTTTATAAATTTTTTGTGGCAACAATGCTCTTGTTAAGTGCTGCCACCCAAGAAATTTGAAAATTCAAAAAATCTTAAAAAATCATATTTCAAGTTGTTCTGTTAAGAATTCTGGCGATTAATTCAGTTAATAGGACTAAAACCCTATTAAACGAGACCAATGTCATCCGCCCATGTTGTCCTGTTTTCCTCCAATAAAGGATAATGTTAAAAAAAAAATTTGAAATTTCAAAAAATCTTAAAAAATCATATTTTAAGTTGTTCTGTTAAGAATTCTGGCGATTAATTCAGTTATTGGGACTAAATCCCCATTAAATGAGACCAATGTCATCCGCCCATGTTGTCCCATTTTCCTCCAATAAAGGATAATGTTGAAAAAAAAATTTGAAATTTCAAAAAATCTTAAAAAATCATATTTTAAGTTGTTCTGTTAAGAATTCTGGCGATTAATTCAGTTATTGGGACTAAATCCCCATTAAACGAGACCAATGTCATCCGCCCATGTTGTCCTGTTTTCCTCCAATAAAGGATAATGTTAAAAAAAAAATTTGAAATTTCAAAAAATCTTAAAAAATCATATTTTAAGTTGTTCTGTTAAGAATTCTGGCGATTAATTCAGTTATTGGGACTAAATCCCCATTAAACGAGACCAATGTCATCCGCCCATGTTGTCCCATTTTCCTCCAATAAAGGATAATGTTGAAAAAAAAATTTGAAATTTCAAAAAATCTTAAAAAATCATATTTTAAGTTGTTCTGTTAAGAATTCTGGCGCTTAATTTAGTTATTGGGACTAAATCCCCATTAAACGAGACCAATGTCATCCGCCCATGTTGTCCTGTTTTCCTCCAATAAAGGATAATGTTGAAAAAAAAATTTGAAATTTCAAAAAATCTTAAAAAATCATATTTTAAGTTGTTCTGTTAAGAATTCTGGCGATTAATTTAGTTAATAGGACCAAAACCCCATTAAACGAGACCAATGTCATCCGCCCATGTTGTCCCATTTTCCTCCAATAAAGGATAATGTTGAAAAAAAAATTTGAAATTTCAAAAAATCTTAAAAAATCATATTTTAAGTTGTTCTGTTAAGAATTCTGGCGATTAATTTAGTTAATAGGACCAAAACCCCATTAAACGAGACCAATGTCATCCGCCCATGTTGTCCTGTTTTCCTCCAATAAAGGATAATGTTGAAACAAAAATTTTAAATTTCAAAAAATCTTAAAAAATCATATTTTAAGTTGTTCTGTTAAGAATTCTGGCAATTAATTCAGTTATTGGGACTAAATCCCCATTAAACGAGACCAATGTCATCCGCCCATGTTGTCCTGTTTTCCTCCAATAAAGGATAATGTTAAAAAAAAAAATTTGAAATTTCAAAAAATCTTAAAAAATCATATTTTAAGTTGTTCTGTTAAGAATTCTGGCGATTAATTCAGTAAATAGGACTAAAACCCTATTAAACGAGACCAATGTCATCCGCCCATGTTGTCCTGTTTTCCTCCAATAAAGGATAATGTTAAAAAAAAAATTTGAAATTTCAAAAAATCTTAAAAAATCATATTTTAAGTTGTTCTGTTAAGAATTCTGGCGATTAATTCAGTTAATAGGACTAAAACCCTATTAAACGAGACCAATGTCATCCGCCCATGTTGTCCTGTTTTCCTCCAATAAAGGATAATGTTGAAAAAAAAATTTGAAATTTCAAAAAATCTTAAAAAATCATATTTTAAGTTGTTCTGTTAAAGGTTTTGGTGGTTAATATTGTTAGTGGGACCTATTCCCTATAAAATAAGACTATTTTTGTCCGCCCACGTTATCCTGATATATTTTAATATTGATTTTTAATGCGCATATGAAGTTTGTGTATTCTTTTGCTATTAATATATCAATCGTATGTAATTTTTTCAAAATTTTCGAATTTTTTAACAGAAGTAGGGCCTTAGTTGCCGTTTCATAATTTTTTTATTTATTTTTTTCAAAAAAAGATGATTTTTATCCTTGTTCTTTCAAAATCCTTAATTTTTTAACTTAACAGAGGTCTGTTAACATCATAACATAGCTCTGTTAACTTACATGGTTTATGTCTAGGGTCATAAATTTTAAAATTTATCTTCACACAGGTTAGTTTTAAAACTAACTTTAGATGTATGTATTTATATGAGCTACACACAACGTGTGCTATTATATCCTATTGTCATAAATTTCTACCTTTTTTCATCACAATAGACCAATTTTAAAATTCAGGCAAATTGATTGATATTTTTTTTTTAAATATATTTTTTTTCCATAAAATTTTGCAGAAATAGTAGATAAAACGTAAATTTTATTCTATTATTTTATTTTTTTTAATTTGTCAATGTCTTGTTAAGCTCCAATAAACGCAAATACTCATAAATACATACATATTGTATGTATTTACATACGTCGTATATATTGCAGTTTTGAAAGTACGCTTTAAAGAATTTTTTTTTAAATTTTTTGTTATAAATTTCCATCTTTTTGGGTTTTAAATATTTTAGTACCTTTTTTTTCTCTTTTCGTTAAAAAAAAAAGAATACAAAGTTTAAACATTATTTTATTAACTACTGCATTATAGTTATTAAATATTCATAACGAAAAAGGATTTGCAAGTTTTTTATGCAGCAGTAGTTGAAATGAAAATAGAAAAAACAGGAATGCAAAAAAAAATTACAAGTGATTGTTTGTTATTCAAGTTCTGGTCAGTGTAACGTATACGTAACATTGGCAGCAAATTGACATTCTTTGTCGCTCATACGTTTAGGTGTATGGGGAAAAATAAATTTTTTTTATTTAAAAATTTAATGCTGTAGTCGTAATAAATCTATATGATTTATAACATATATGTATATATATACTTCAGGGCAACAATGCTTCATGCAACATTATGCCATTTATGAAGTTAGTATTATACTGTAGAAATGTTTTATAAAAGTTTTATTAAGCAAATGTGGTCCGACAAATCTATTTATAAGCCTGTTATATAAATATTTGTATATCTTTAGAAATTCAGAAAGTGTGATACTGGTATTATGTCATACCGTCATAAAATTGTAGCTTTTCTAATAGTTAGAAAAATTATTTTTTAATAAAAAACAAAAAATTTTTTGAGTTTAAATTTACTTCGACTAACTCATACTCAAAACAAAATTGTGAGTTAATAGTTGATTTTGTCATGAATTTGTACAGAATACAAAATATATCTGATGAAACTACCGTAGCTGGAGTCGAAAACAAATTTAGTTTGGCTAGTGTACTATTCCTTCACGGTAATTATTTTCTACTTTGATTATTAAAAGAAAAAAAACCATTCCAAAAAAATCTAAATTATTAATAGAATTTAACTCTTGATCTAATTAAAGCGTTTCTGACGTTTAAAGTATTCTTTGTAAGTGTTCACTGTAATTTTTATCCAAGAGTACCGTGACCTACAGTTTAAACTCGTTTCCGAACGACAGACTTGAGAAGCTTTTTCATGGCAATCAGTTACTCTTAGAGCTTTTGCCAGAGGTAGTCGCCGAAAAAAAATTTTTTTTACATTTCTTTCTTTCAAAATGTCACTGCGTTGGCAACACATTGTGTACAAATTCAGTATTCCGAAGATGTTGTTTGTTAATACTCCCTAATACGTGGACGCCTATAAGACAATATCAACTTCAATCATTTGGACAACTGCTTTAAAAATTCATATACATATGACACTAAAGGCCATGACACAGTCGAACGATTTATTCACAAGCAAATCTTATCGATTTCTGCCACATTTTTAAAAGTCGCATCAAAATGGCAACTATAGTGCCACACCATCACACAAAATAAGATGCAAAGCATATGCAGAGATGCTTTTTGCTAAAATCTTATAAAAACCCTTATCGCATGGAAAAAATGTTTATGAATTTTTTTCAAAATATAATGAAGTCGGACAGACTTGTCAAAAAATCTGTCAGACAGATGCATTTTTATGCCACACTATTGTACTTTTTTAACACACATAGTTTTTTTGACAAATCGCACGACTCGATAGGATAGTGAATCACGGCCTTAAATGGTATTCAGCAACTCTTATCGATAATGATGATGATAAACATTGTCGATGACTTTCGCCACTGGAATAGTCCCAAAGGTTATAAAAAATCTGATGCAGGTCTTTAATGACCAAAATATTTATATTCTTCTTTTTTACAAATTTAATTAATTTCAACATTTTAATTTAAATATTTAATACTTCTGGCAACTGTTCACTGTACTACATATTTATTGATTGAGTGCTTCAAAGTCTCAAATAAACTTCTTTATTTATAGTTTTAAGACTATAGAAAATATATTTTTAGTCTTCTTACCTTCTAAATACTTTCAATTTTTATTGCAACTTATTCTTGTTGTTACAGTTTTCTTAAATAGCTTTTTTTTTTTTTTTTTTTTTTTTTTTATTTGCCAAGGCAACATTCCTTTAAACATACTGCGCCTTATATTTTTGGCTTTTTTTGTTTAATTGTTAAAGAGACCAATCTGTCTTTAAAATAGCAGCTTAAAATGCAGCAATTCATGAAATTGATGTCATTCTGAAATGGAAGAAAGAAAATGTTCAATTAAAAAACAAAGAATATTCTTAGCCATATAGACAAAAACTAATAAGAAATACAAGCTTGCTTATGGGAATAAGCATGTCTCAATGGCCATTTCAAATCAGAGAAATGGATTTCATAATACATACTACTAATATTGGATGTATGTATGAATTTGCCTATATGACAAAAAAAAGGACATTCATTTGCTATAAATGAAATATGCATATATTTGAAAAACTCATAGGTATTGTTATTGCTGTTAATTCTTTTATTGTTGTTTTTATATACCAAATGGTTTTATTCTCATTTAGTATGTAAAATTTTGAACATAAATATTTAGGAAAAAAGTCTCCTGAGAAGTCTTCTAAGCAGAGATGAAATAGCCATCGACACATGGTTATCCATATAAGCAATGCATTTCAAATTATTAATATTGATTGCTTAATTGAGAAAAAAAAGTATCTTTCTATTTATTCAAAATAATTTTTAATTTATAAAATAAAAAGCAAATCTAAAAATATTTTTTATGAATAAGACTGTAAATATTTTTATATCAAGTGATAGAAAATAGTTTCTTAAACAATTGCCAAACATGTTCATTATTTTTAATTAAATGAATTTCTATTAATCATACGTCATGGGGTCCTCTAAAATAGTTTGTTTTCTCCCTCTTCGCTTGCTTTGCTTTTGTTGACAGAAATCATTAGGCAAATATTCTCAATATTTATTTATTTCATTTCACTTTAAAATTTTTGCAGTTTATCTTTTTAAATTAAAATTAATGCCTCCTTTAACTAAAGGCCCTTAAACAGTTCTTTTAGATAAATTCCAAAAAATACACACGAAAAAGTCGGTTATAAGCGTTCAGAACAAAAAAAATTGTTTTTTTTTCGTAAACTTGTAAATAGATAAAAATAAATTTATTTTACACTCAAGCACAGAATAAAAATAACAACACAGTTTTGTTTGAAAATTAGGCAATAAAAACAATGAAGATATAATGAGAAAATGAGGGAGAAAGGTAATAAGCAGTAATTGTTGGTTTAACCTTGTCATTGCATAAAGTAAAGAAAGCAGGAACAAAAAATTTAATAACCCAGTTGAAAACGTATCACTTATTTAGAAATTTTACTTAAGGTGCTCCACTTTTACCAAAGCTTCGGAACAATTGAAATTTTAATTGTCCATTTGACGAGCATATTTAATTGTGTTTGTATTGTGGAACCTTTTTTAGTTGTAGACATTAATTAAATGAAGGAGTTCAAAATTTTTGTACAAATTTCTGTACTAAATAATACACTTGCACGGTTATTAATCATTATTTTATTATTTAAGGTAGTCTCCACTGTGTCTCTATACACTTTGCCTTTCAAAAACCAAGAGTTTTATTCTTGAAATCTGGAAAATAGGTAGGATGAGGAAGCAATATGTTTGCCATGTGAGTGTGTTTCGCAACATTATCATGTTCTGGTTCAAATAAAAGATTTTTTCTTTGCCAAAAGCGGCCGTGATTTTTGTTTAATCCTTATCAATCCTCTTCATGGCATTCAATGTGAACTACTCGTGTTTTTTTTTATATTCATAAATAAACGCACGTTAGCTTTCTTAGGCGCTGATTAACTTCGAGAATCCTACTGTTGTTTCGTCAACCCACTTTGATCGCTTTTAGAATCACCGCGAGAATATAATTATTTTATTTAGTAATGGATAATATAATATATAAAATTTTCAAAATATTTGGTCATAAAGTTCAAAGTTTAGACATGTTCTGTTCTTCTGCGACCACAATAAAATTCACTAAATCACTTATGTAGTAGTCGCCGTGGTCTAGTGGTTAGTGTGTTGGCTTACTAAGACATGGACTCTGGGTTCGACTCCAGGCTTTGACATCTTCAAAAAAAGAAATATGAAAAAAATATTTCTTTCCGCGACTACCTCTCAGCAGTCTTCTGGCAAAAGCTCCGAGAGTAACTAATTGCCATGAACAAGCTTCTCAAGTCTGTCGTTCGAAGTCGACATTAAACTGTAGGTCCCGATACTCATGGATAAAAATTGACACACACAACATGAGTGCTGCGAGAAGCTAGGCAGTAATCCTGACACAGGGTTGTAAAGGCCAGTTATGTATGTATGTATGTATGTAAATCACTTATGTGACATTAAATAAATAATGCAGAAGCTCTGTAGTATTTTTCCTTTTTTCAAAGCACGAAGTAGTTTACTTTTAATAGTCGTCAAACAGAAGTTAAATAACTTATGCTGCCGGTTTTTTTTCTGAGACCAATACTTGGGAGTGTAAACCTCTAGTCATGGGTGCATTGTATCGGAATTGAGTTAATGGGATAGGAATAATCAACAGCTTTGCCCCATCTGTCACTGCATGTTGACTCTGAACTGGGGAGCATCTTCGCTAGGTAGATGTTATCGCCCCAGCAGGTGGAAGATCATTCTGATCATTCGTTTTTAGATGGCAAGTCGAAGAGAGTGGAAATTCACGGGGCGGTTTTCTATAGATGGATTTTGTCTTGGAGGGGGGGTCTTATCTTTTTTTTATTTAAAATCTAGAAGAACCACAAATTTTTATTCTTAAATTTTTCACGTTTGCTGGGGTTTAAACCTGGGCTGTTTTTAGTTTTATGCGAGCGCTCCAACCAGTATGGGCTGCTTTTTTATTTAAGAGGCTTGCGCTTGTATTAACTCTGAAGAAAACTAATTGGCTGGTAAAGAACTTATAATAACAGAGGAGGGAATCAATCATAATTTTACTGTAAGGAGAGGCTAAAAGTTTTTTGCCGTCAGTGTTAAAAAAGTCAAGTCACAATTTTTATAATACAAAACACATACACTACATGCATATGTATATTGATTCCATATGAAAGCCTATTGCAGCAAATAATCTTTTTATTAATAAGACCGAGGAGGGTGAGGGCGGTCAATTATTATATTTCTCTATAATGCACTCGCATCCACTAGTTATGGCTTAAATGAGCCATTAAAATAAAGAATTGCTAGGCTTCCTCATAAGTTCTTGCATTTTCCATTGGGTCACTTAGTCGAGTACTTGCTAAAGTAAGCCATGTTTTTAACCTTGAAAAATATAAAAATAAATATTTGTTTTAGTACCTTCAATACTACATTTCACTGCTTTATTTGTTTTTACAAAGCAGTACAGAAAATTTAGCAACGGTTTCTATATCTATATATTTTTTTATATAAATTATTTATTCTTTCATTTCATTTCCTCTACCTTTAAAATTTCCTCTTTTTATTTAATGGCTATAATTTATATTTTTCTAGTGGCCAGTGTAGCATTTAGTTTTTCTTTCCTTTAACTAAAAAGGAAAAGTTAAAAAATAGATATTCTATGTAGTTTAAACAAAATTTGTATATTAATTAGGTGGGCAGATAACGATAAAAAATTTAAGGTAATAAAATGAAGAGACCAGGTGTTTCAATTGGTTTTATTCTAACGTAACCATGGTGGTCATACAATAATAAAAGAAAAAAAAATGTATTAAAATTCTCACAAAAGAAAAAAAAATAATAAAAATAAAGACATGACGAGACGTATGATTAATATGGTATTTAACTGTACCATAAATTAAGTATACGCCTTCTGTAGGTAAAACAAATTACTTTATTATTAATTATACGTTCTGAAGAACACAGGATAAAAAAAGTTTTAAAAAACTTTTTAAAATATAAATATTCTTGTGATATCTAGTACAAATGTTTTCGTTATTTCTAAGGCTATGCTGACGTCTGTCAAATATTTTATGGAAAAAGCGGAGCCACTACTTTATTGAAGCATAATAATAATTTAAAAACTGATAAATAGAAGAGATAATATTTAAATGTTTAATTAATTAAATTTAAAGTAACAAACAATAAACAAAATAAATATGTCAGTGATGGTTACATATTTTTCATTAAATATTTGACAAATGCGAACGTACTTTAAGGTTTTTCAATATTTTATTAAATAAAAATGTTTTTTTAATTTTCCCATTTAACCTAAAAATTATAAATTTTTATTTTCATTTATTTTTTTACTTTAATTTTCCATTTTTTCCCCCTTCAATTAATTTGTCGAACTAATTGTTTTTGTTTGATTGCATGTTTTTTCTGTTTATTTTTATTAATGAATGATGGTTTCTCAACTCTACTACTCTGTGTGCATGTTTTTTGATTTTAACCAAAAATATTTGAAAAAAACAAAAAATTCCATAAAACAAAAAATCAAAATAAAAATCCACAAAAGTTGGCTTAATACCAAATGCAACAAATTTTTTTAAAGAACAACCTCTATTGGGACCGGGCGCTGCATTTCCACCATTTGCTGCACCAGAATTTCATCCCACCACACCGGAAAACTGGAAAGGCGCTACCATCCATACAACTGGTCTTATGAAAGAGCCAGCCGTTGTTCCCGGACGTAATGCAGCTGTTGCAGCATTTACCGCACAAGGACAGACACAGGTAATGTGGCAAAAAAGAGAGCTAAAAAAAGGAAAAACAAAAAAAAAACAAAATTCTGTAATATTTTCTTACAGGGTGCTGTTATGATGGTTTATGGTTTGGATCATGATACATCGAATACAGATAAATTATTCAATTTGGTTTGCTTATATGGAAATGTTGCCAGGGTAAGTTAAACTAATTTCTTATAATGTTCTATTTTTAAAAAGCAGCAAAAATCAAAAGATTCAAAAAAGATTTCGTAATTTTTAAAAGTTTTTTTTATTTAAAAAAGAAAAAAAAAAAACAAATTTAAAGCTGGTAAAAAATTTGATTATCTAGTAGCTAATTAAGCTAATTCAACACAATTTAAACCTAAATTGCAGCATTTTTTACAGGGTTTTCTTTCCTTATGGCAATATGGAAGAATGGCTTTAGTCGATATAACCTTAAATTAATATAATACTTCTGTCGCTTCCTAAAACTCAGGATAGTAATAATATGTGAAATAGTATAGTGCATATTTGTTATATCATAAGTCTCTTATCAGTAGGTAAAATTACAAATTTTTTGCACGAACTATTTATAGTAAAACTTACATAAATTTAGGGATATTTCAAAATTTCATGTTTTGACTTAAGCTCTTCTTCCGTACTGACACAGATATTTATAAACTACTAAATTAAAGAAAAATATTATAAAGCCCAGTTTGTACAATAATCGTACATAACATTGTCATCAAGACATGCCACTAACGGTTGTCGCCAACATCGCGGAGGTGTTCCTGAATGACAATTTGTTGGGTATTCCCCTGAAGTTGTCGGTGAAAATTAGAATAATAGCGACATTTTTGCATAGCTCATACAATGCGGGGTCGACGAAAACCTCAGTGACATTGCCGCTCAGCAAGTCGTCCACGATTTTTGCGACATTTGCTTGAAAATATCGCTGACGAATTTTTCTGGCTGTCGTATATGTGTCGTACAGGAAGTAAATTCGGTGTCAAATGATGGAATGTCAATAATTGAGCTGTTATTCTTTGACATTTATTTAGTACGTAATTTTAATTATGGAACGCTATAGTACCGTTAGTTGCTTTAAACCTTTGTGAATATGATGTTTGAAAAGCTAAACGAAAAAAAAAATTTTTTTCAACAAAATCACGGAAAAACGTATTTATTTGTGGTCACAATTGGCAAATGCTGACATCAGTGATCTTTGGTTTCAGCAGGACGGCGCCACATGACACACAGCCAGCCAAAAAATTCAGTTATTACAAAAGAAGTTTACCGCTCGCGATTTAGCGATGTCAATTGGCCTCCTCCTTCTTGTCATATAACTCCGGTGGATTATTTTCTCTGGTACCATTTGAGGGGCGGGGTTTACGTAAACAAACCCCAAGAAACTGACGCTCTGAAAGATGAAATTCGGCGTTGCATTGACGAGATCAGTGAAGCTTTATAGCAAAAATTAGCTCAAAATTTTGTTAAAAGCGCGAATGTCTACTGGTGTACGTTTACATTGGTATCAATAAAACTGAATTTGTCAAAAAAAAGAAAAAAAAAATGATTTAAATTTGTTCACCCCTTATAATTTGTTTTTTTATTTAAAAAAACAGAAAAATATCAAACTATTTAACTCTGAAAACGATGAATCTTAATAAAGTATAAAATAAAAAAAGGTCTGGTATTAAATTTTATTTGCGAACAGCAAATGGGGGATAGCCAGCTCATATTAAAGTATTAAAATTGAAAATTCTCTATATTAAAACATAAAATAACAGCCTGAATATTTTAATTTATATATAAAATTATCGCAAATCTATTGAAATTTACAGTCTTTTAATAGCAATTTATTTATCCAATGTTCGCTATTCGTTCGTTTATGTTGCCGTCGCTATGATTAAAATATATGACAAAGCATTTTTATTTATATTAAATTAATGCTACATAACGAGGTAGCGAAATAAAGAAATTATTATTTGAATACCTTAAAGCTTAATAAATTTATATATTTTTGTCAGTCTTGCATTTTCCATTAACGAACAGTGACACCTCTTGTAATCGAGCACTCACCCTCGTATTAGCATGAGAGGTGCCAACTTGTTAGAGGATAGGAACACATTTATAAAAAAAATATTTTTAATGCTACATTTCATTTAAGAAAAGGCAGAGTAGTCTCTTGTGCTTGAAAAAAGTATTTAACGTGAACTGATTTAACTTAAATGAGTTGTTGACTTTCAAAAATTCAAAAAAGTCGGCTCTATCAGAACATTTCAATGCTTGAGAATAAGAGTTTGTGACATCTGATATTTTTACATTTATTTTAGTTTACAAATTCACTTTGCATTTATTTTTAAGAATACGCCACTTAAGTGGCTAAATAGTTGTTTGAATTGACAGGGGGATCACCAATTTAATAATTATTAATGAAATACAATTCTTGGAACCCAGAAACAGGGTTGTAATGACCAATTATGTATGCACATACATACATATGTTTGTATGTTTCTTGTTTTTTAATTTTATGTACGTATTCAGTTGTTGGAGTGCCGGTTTATGGAAATGCACTTCATATGGAAAAAACCATTAGATTTACATAATGTCCAGCTATGGAAGGTGTCTGCTATGAGAGATTACACTGTATATACATAGATATATTTTTTCTTTTTCATCGTCAGGAATAGGGCAGTATCAAAAATAAACATTTTTCAATTGATAACAAAATTTACTTTATATTTATAAATTTTTAAATATTTAATTACAAAAAAAAAGAAGTCAAGCTTTTCATTTACTGTCTCTTTGTCTCATTTAAACAAAACAAAATGTGGGCTCTTTGACAATTTGTTTTTTATATTCTTTGGAATGTCTATTGCCATAGAAATAAAAGGATTCTTTATGCTTTTAAATGTTTCACTTTTATTTAAAATTTGACTTCAAATCACTCTGTATTGTCTTTTGTATTCAAAATAATTCTTTAGTTGCCTCTTTTTAGGTGTATTTACATATATATAAATACTTATACAATAAGTGTTGTTCAAAACTTAAGCAACTTTTTCTTAAGCAGAAGTCCAAAATTCTGACAGTAAATTACGGTATTCGATGACGAACGAAATTTATATGAAATTTTATTCGATATTGAATGCAGTGATTTGCCCTCAGAAAATAAATTTCCAAATTATATTATTTAAAGTTTAAAAAGTTTCTTACGTTTTGACCAGTTGCAGTAGTACTTTCTCATTTCTTGTAGGAAAATAATACTAAACTTTGGTTGTTATTTGTAGAAAGTCAAAGCATAGAAAGTGTATTTCAAAATTTCAAAAGATTTTGTTCAATTCAAGAATTTAAAAATGTATGATTTTGATATCTGTTGTAGTAGAAAAATTGTCTTGGGTTTTGAACAGCACTGTTATTATATTTCCAATTGTTTGCGTTGTTATGGATATCTGCGTTTTATTGTTGCCTTTCTTATTGTTTTTATTAAATGTTTGTCAATTTCACCTCTGAGAGAGAGAGAAAGAAAGAGCGAAAACAATTTGCTTTATTGTTTCGAAATGTTTTTTTCAGTTTTTGTTTGTTTTAAAAATAAAACATAATACATAAATACTTTTTATATGTAAATGTCTTTATTTCTTTTCTTTTTCTATTATTTAACCAACAACAACAACAACAAAAAATACCTTTAGTATATAATAAAAGGTGAAAAAATTAGAATCAGCACAAGTACACCTACAATAGTAAAAACTTAGAAATTATATGCAAATATTGTTTTTCTCAAGTACTTGTTGTTTAGTTTTCAAATTCTTTCTCATTAAAAAGTGAATAAGTATGAGTGAGAAAAAAATGAATGAAGAGAGTGTAAGTATTAGAGAAGATTTAAGCCATATATAACGGATATTTTTATAATCATATGGTTTACTTTTTATAATAAATCACCTTGATGCATACTTTCACTAATACTCACATACTCATACATAAAGAGAAACAGATTTGTAACAAATAAAAACAACTACCTATGCCATGAGAATAAAACAACATATTTTAGAGCAAATTTTTAAGTCAGGATCATCATATACATATGAAAGAAAATTTAAATTTCAAGGTTTAATATCCACATATTTATAATACAGACTTCTGTATCTATACAAATGCGTAGAAAACGAAAGGGGTTTTTTCATCAGCAGAATTAAATTTTATGCTTATGAATGCAAACATTTTTTTTTACTTTACTTTCATATTATTTTATTTTATTAGAGCACTCATTTTCAATTAGAATTTTGATATTTTAACATTCAAATATCAAATAGTTGTAGGTCATTTAAATATTATTTTATGTTACCATTTAACAAAAAATGAACTTTAATTAAATTAGAAAAGGTTGTGAAAGAAAAGAAAGAAATCAGCTATTTTAAATGTAAATATTAATTAAAATGTTTTTTTTTACCTATTTTTGAACAAAATCTTACTTACGAACCTTACTTGCGAAGTACATGCCATTAAAAATTAACTAAAAAATTTTTAGTTAAAAAATAATTACAAGAGCAGACACAAGAAAAAAATTTAATTGCGGAATACTGTCAGAGTTGTATTGTATGAATAAGAGTGGGTAAACAAACAAAATATTTCGCAAACGTTACCACAAAGTCATAAACTTTAAAATATTTTTTTAATCGTATTGTACATGAGCAAAACCAAAACAAATACTTTCTAAATGAGAAAGAGCGCAAACGAAACAATTCGCTTTTCGCTCTTGTGCTTGCTTTGTTATTCCGTTACATTTATATAATTTGCTCCTTTTCTCTTCTTCTTTTCTTTGTCTTCTCATTAATTTTTTGTTCTACCTACGCAGATTTGAGTTAGTGTATTTGTAGTGCTCAAAACAAAAACAATATACAAAACTAAATGGAACAATCGCTCTCACTGTTTTTCTTTTGTTTTTGTTTTACTTATTGTAAAGAACAAAACAAAATGAGATCTAACGTTTCATTTTGTTTATTTTCCTACTCTGGTATGAATTCTCTCTCTCCAAAGTTAACTTCAACTTATTTTTTAATGTAATATAAGCCCAGAGGGAAATGGTAATCAATGAGAATCAAGAATGTAATTCAATGAATTTATAATCTATTGATTCTAGAAACCATTACCCTTAACACAGATAATGTCCTACCGAAGTAATAAATGTTTTTAATGTCCCCCAGTAATAAGTATTAGAATTCATTATTTGTAATGCATAAAGTTATTATTTATTAATAATTAAAAGGAATAACGAAAAAACGAATTGTTTTTAATAAAATGTAGAAGAATGAATTCCTTCTTTTGAAGATGTGGAAATACACGTGGCAATCAATATTTACTTTTGTGCACCATGAAATTACCTTCTCGATTCCAAATGTAATACATTCTGACGACAGATATTATTTAATTGATTACAAAATAAGTTAATCAATTTTTTCTCACTGGGATGGCTTCCTTCCACTGTAAAAAAAGACGAAAACTGACCCCACTTTTTATATTATAGGCACGCTATGCTGTTTCAATAATGCTGTTAAACAGTGTAGTTTTTATTTTAATTAAAATTTTTAATTCTTAAACAAATATTCATATATTTCATAAAATTCTTTTGGGAAACGTTTTCGAAAATCATTGTTAATAATTTAAACAATAAAAGTAAACTACAACAACAACAACAATAGTAATACCTAGTCTTAGGGGAGTAATACAAAAACAAATAAAAATAATTCAATGAAGTGCAAACAAACAATTAAAAAAAAAAACTTGAAACATTTTTAGTTACACAATAAAATGAAAAGGATACACAAACCACAAAGCGATTTAGTGGTTACAAAATACCAACAAAAAAAAAGAGAAAGAAAAAACTAAAAACCTTAAAAAATCCCCTTTTACCCTGCCCACCGGCCTTAGAAAAATAAATGACCATAATTCTCAAGGGTCAAAAGAATAAATGGCCAAGAAAATAAACAGATAATAGGAAGAAATTTAATAAAAATAGAAGAGAAACAGAAACATACAAGCAAGAAAGTTATGGTTGGTTGGACAAGAACGACTTAATAATATTCTAAATTTCCAGCTATTTCTGGCTGAAAAAATTATTGATTGATTCTTTTTTAGATAAATTATATAGCCCTGCTGCATTTAAAAATCAATCTCATGATAAATGTCAAAAAGTAAGTTTAGCATGACAATTTGTGTGACAGTTATTCATTGGGTAAGTTATATCAGGCTTGAAATCCACCTACATATGTATGTATACCTTGATACGCTTCACAACATCGTTAGAAACGTATAGTTGATTTATGCTATGCCTACTATACTGATGTTGCAAGTTAGATATGCTCATGTATACATATCGTCGGTTGACAAATAAAACTCACTAAATATATTCAGACCACTTAGCACTTAGTGAGTTTTACCTGTCAACCGACGATATATTCTACGAAGTAGTTTTTTTTTTGGAAAATCTGTATCTGTCTGCAGTACTTGTACTAAAGCCCTGCGCATCTTGATTTATACAACATATTAACAAGTGTCACATCATGCAATTGCCATGCCATGTTATGCCGTTCAAACATGTTCGACAATTTAAAATATGCTGAAGTCATACCTATAAATTGTTTTTATACTAATTTTTTGCACACCAACATGTCAATACAATGCGAAAAGAAAAAATAAAAAATATAACGCTCCAAATAACGGAACATTTATATTTGTTCCATTATTAAACAAAAATTGTATTATGCATGTACATATGTACTTAAAGTTTCATACCGAGTAATATATACAACAGTATCAACAAAAACAAAAACATTCATAGACATTCAACACAGCTACAACAAGCTTAACTAATTTGCAATAACACACTATGATAACTTTGCATGACATGGCATGACACTGTGTTTGAGACAACATGGCATAGCATAACAAGGTTTCTCTTTATAATGACAGTTTTACACAAAATTTCGTATTTTGCAGTACTTTAATAAGTACTCGTGTGTTTGCGCCCTACTAAGCCAAGATCACATTAGTCAAATATTGAGGAAAAAAGCAGAAGCAGTATATTTTGAAATATTTTTTATATCGTTTTATGTAAAACATTTATTTCATAATAATTTAAAAACAAACTTTAATAAGAAAAGGTAGTTTCGCTATTGAAACAATGAAAAATTGTTGGGAAATAAACGTCTTCGTAAAATAGTGGTTAGGTTTTGCCATCAAATATTTTCCAAATTTGACCGTAGCTTTAGCGTCTTGTGCTCATTATGAGCCGATGTACAATACTCTTAAAAAACACCCTATATATAATAAGCCGATCCTAGTGAAAATAAAATTAGTAATTTAAAAAAGTGATTTGCGTGAACTTGTTTTTTTATAGTAACCTATGTTCTGACAAAGAAAACGCAAATGAATGATTGTTTATACACATCACCATACCGTGTCTTACAACTACATACTTATCCTGAACCACTCATACCGTCTCCTACAACTACATACTTATCCCGAATCAACCAAAGTATTAAAACATAAAAATCTTTGTTTGCTTTTATTTCCAATACAACACCCCTACATGTTTCTCTTGATAATAAATGTGGTTGATGGAGATGAATGAATGAATGAATGACATGATGATGACAATGACAATAATACAAATAATACTTACGATAAATGATAAGAATTTTGGGTAAATTGCTTAAAAACCATTTAGTGAAGAGAATTCCTTTTCTTTTATTATTATTTTTATTTCGTTTTCTAATCAAAACGCTCTCATCTTAAACAAGAGTTCATGAACAACAATCCAATAGAGGAAATTTAAAGAAAACAAAAAAAATCTCATTTGGGAATTTCAAGATAAAATAAAACGCATGACAAAATGTCACTTTTTTTTCAATGTATACTCAACGTATAACTAAAGATTTGATTTGATAGTAACAAATGATGGATAACTAAGACATAACTTTTTTTTTTTTAAGATAAGTTTTCTTATGGTCAACAAAGTAGTTTGAAAAGGTTTGTTTTATTAAAAAAAAAACACAAATTGAGAAAAAGTGAAATCCTTGAACGAAAAAAATTACTCAATTAGAAGAGATAAGACAAAGCAAGAGGTTTGTGTATTTAAAAATGTAACAAAAAAAACTATTAACCGATAATAATGCCTTCTTTTTAATAAATGTATACACTAGCCATTAATCTCCTGGGGCACTCCATTAACTGTATTTGATGGCAGGAAAAAAATAGAACAAAACTTTTATTTGTGTAACGCTTAAACACAGTCCTCTCGTCTATCAATTCTTTTTTTTTTTTTTTATTCATTCATTTTATTGTTCTACATTGATATTTTATAAAAATCTTTTATTTATTTGCCATTAAAAATCCATTACTGCCATATAGCAGTTTCATTTCCTTTTGCTCTTTTTTAATTAATTTTGATTCTGCCACACTCACAAATAAACTAGGGATGCTAATCGGTATTGATTTTATAAAATCCCGGGATTTTTCAGGATTGAGTTTTTTAATTAATAGTCTTTTTGTATATAAACATTGGTTTTATTTTTACTTCACATCACGTGTTGTGAATCAAGAATCTACAATGAAAATTAATTTTGAGTAATTACTGTACAGAGGCCTTATTCTGTAAGTAAGCCTTATTCTGTAAGCTAAAACTCTATCGCTAAAAATGTTTAAACTTGATTTAGGACTTTTTGGCTGCAAATACAATTCGTTAGCGCGCTTTGTAATTTAAAAGCTTCTTGCCCATCATCTCTAAAATTTTTGAATTTATTGATTCTAACGCCCAGCCTGTTTTAAAAACCCAAAATGTTAGCTTTTTAGCTTAAGAGAATTACAGAATAGGGCGGCATATCTCAATACAAAAATTCAATTTATATTTATTATTTATAAAGTGATTGGCCAAGTTTAAATGTATTTTTAAATTTGTAATATTGCTTTTTAATCAGTTTTTTTTTTGTATCACTTAAATCAGGATTTATTTTAAAAATGTTTGTTTTTAATGTTTTAATAACTTGCTTGCTTTTGAACGTTTAAATAATAATAAATAGTTATTTTTATAGCCGGTTTATTAAATAAATTTTGCGTGAGATATTCGTTTTAAAAACAATTTGAGATTACGGATTGAGTGGCACCAAGCGGCTTTGATCAGTTCACAATTTGTGTGCAATTCCATTGGTCTAAAATATAAAAGGCCGTGACGGAAACTTGTAAGTGATTCTCTTACGGGTCATTGTAGTGGTGATCACAAATGGGTTTGTAGATTGTGCTTGCAGGCATCAGAAACAGAAAAACAGATATTGTGTGAATTTGGGTTTCCTTATAGTAGATGCAGGTAGATGTGTTTATTGGGGCACATGAAGAAAATATCCACCACTAAGGTTACAGAGTTGTTGGCTTTGTGAGTTGTGGAAATTATTTACTGGTGTATTTTTTATTAAGCATTATTCATTATTAGTCGCCGTGGTCTTGTGGTTTGTGTGTTGGCTTACTAAGACGACAACTCCGGTTCAAGCAAAAATATTTCTTTCGGCGACTACCTCTTAGCAGACCTCTGCCAAAAGCGCTGAGAGTAACTGATTGCCTTAAACAAGTTTCTCAAATTTATCGTTCGTAGTAGACATTAAACTGTAGGTCCCGGTACTTATGGATAAAAATTAACATACACAACATGGGTGAAGCGGAGCTAAACCGTAATCCTGAAACAGGGTTGTAAAGGTCAATTATATATATTCGTGAAGAAAACTAGCCTATACCCTTCGTGCTACACATACTCCTACTATTTATTTATTTTTATTTTATCAGAAACTTTAGCTTCAACACTTTTCAAGATATAAATAAATCAAAATCAAATATTTTACTTTAATGGGAGATAACACTCCCAGTTGTCCAAATCCGCCCACTTACTGACGTATGATTTGCCTTAGCTTGAAGTCATTCAGACCAAATTCACAAACTTTAGCTTTAACCGTTCTCGAGATATACAAAAATCAGTAGTTAGTTTGTATGGAAGGTGCCACGCCCACCTGTCCAATTCCGCTCACTTTCAGGCTGATGATTTGCTTTGACCGTGAAGTCATTCAGAGTCAATTTCGAAACTTTAGCTTAAACCGTAGTCAAGATATACTTATAAACAGTCAGTATTTAGTTTGTATAACGCCCAAGTCCATTTTTGTTTTCAGGTTTAATAGCTCAAATTTTGAATTCTTAAAAATTATTAAAATAAATAAGCCCGAGATTATGCGATTTCCTCTTTGGCATCCCTAAAGCGTACATACATACTCGTATGTGGCTCTTTTGTTTTTATTTCTCCAGTTTTGTTTTGGAATTTTAGTAAATTTATCTGTAATTAACTTGGTTTTTATTTTTGTTTCTGTTGTATGCTTTTAACGCTCAATTAACTTTGTGCTTTTCATAGTTAATATATTCTATTTGCACCCTACCACCAGTATTGTTTGGTGGTAATAAGTTTTCACTTAATCAAACATTTGTTAAGACTTAAATGTCATTGTTAAAGTAGGGTCACATTATCCAAATATTTGATGCAATTAGATTTAATACTGCGAATATATTTTGGAATGAATTAGAAGATTATCCGTTTAGGGTATCAACTATTCGGCTCAAACAAATATTATTTTAATTTTTTTTTTTACTTTGTATACTGTTGCCAATAACTTTCTTTTTTTAATTAATTAAAAGAAAAGTTATATTTATCAGCTGTTAGATTAAATTAAAAGTGTCCATACTTACCATGTCATTTAGTAGGAAAGCAAATTTAGCAAATGGCAGCATTAAATGGGCACATAAAAAAGTAAAATTTTGCAATGTTAAAAAGTAAACTCTACTTTTTTAATATTAATTTAAACTTAAATTTTTATTATTTAATGTCTATATTTAACAAAAATGCACCGAAACTTATGTTCGTCATTATTATCTCTGACCTTACAAAGTCGGGTGTGAGTCGCGATAATGTGAGAATTGTGGACTGAATTTTAAAATCGAACTGGACTTGGGCGAATTAAAGACTGTTTATAGTAGAAAATTGTCTCTAGAAGACGTTTGTATCTTTTAAACATATACATATGTAGTTGTTTGTCTGAATTCACTTCAGTAACTATAAGACTATTTAAATAATTTCGAGGATTGTTTATGCGACAATCCATTAATGATGATTTGCAATGTCGACTGATCATAAATGTCAACAAATTATGACAGATTGACAATTTTACCTTTTGTAAATTGAAAACGTCCTTAAAACGTCCTAATTTTTTTGTATAGGTATAATTTTAAGAAATTAAAATTTTAATTACAACAGAATTTCTGACGAAAAAAAATTATTAAAAAAATAAGTATTGTTTTTTGTTGCTGATAAAGTTCGTAATGAATTTTTTTTTTATTAGAAAAAATCTCAATTTGCATATGAAATTTTATTTCTGAACAAAATAAAAGGAAAACAAATCTAACCGTTCAAATATGCATAAAAATTAATTCATATAAGAAGCAAAACTCAAATACATTTTGTCATAAAACTTTAATTCAACACTAATAATGTCACGCACACCCAGCTACAGTATGCACTATTAATATTCGTACAGTTTTAATATGAAAAAAAAAATTATAGCCTGTTTCTATTTTACAAGCGAGTCGACATCGATACACAAACAAGTACGTAAGAAATTAAGTTTTTATAACATAATTGTCTGACTTACGTTGAAATACCATTATTAAAGGATTGCGAGGGTTCAGATGATAATGACAATGATAAATATGAATATGGCAAAAAGTTTTATATGTCTACTGACCTTTCTAATGAAAACAAAGTCTAAAGTGTACCCAATAAATAAAAAAATAATACGTTTAATTTAAAAAAATAGTGACAAACAACATTTTTGCCAGGGTTACGGCCTAGCTTCTAGCAGCACTCATGTTGTGTGTGTTAATTTTTATCCATGAATACCGGGACCTACAATTTAAAGTCGACTCTGAAGGACAAATTTTGAGAAGCTTTTTCATGGCAATCAATTACTCCCAGAGCTTTTGCCCGAAGACTGCTGTGAAGTAGTCGCCAAAAGAAATAATTTTTTCATATATTTTTTTTTCAAGATTTCAAAGCTGAGGTTTGAACCCGGCGCAATCGTCTTAGTAAGCCAACACACTAACCACTAGACCACGGTGACTAGGAAGAAGTAGTTTACCTTTGTAATTATTATTATTTTTTACTGAATCCATTACTCGGAAAATAACCTCTGCTCTGCAATATGTGTATGCAAATTTCAGTTGAACCTATTAATATTAAAATTAATAGAAAAAGCTTACGCGAGCAAGTTCTTACGGCTAAAGAACGAAGTATCAAATGCACTTTGAGTCATGAAATATGAGTGCAACGCAGAAGTATGCAATTATTAACAACCAATTTTCAGAATACTTTCTATTATTTCTTCAGAATACCTTCTATTGTAGTAACGATATAATAGTAATAATTGTAGTATCAAATAAATAATGGTCGTGTCTGTAATGGATTGAGATAAATCAAAAAAACCTTTGGGTCACCGGCCGATGCATGAAGAATTTTAGTCCATTCGAAGTCGAATAAAAATTTTGTAAAGAAGACAGCTTTACAACTCTTTTTGGTGGCCTGTGCAAAAGTTTTTTCTGGTTATAATTTTTAATAACAATCATTTGTAACATAATTAAGTCTATATGTCATTAAAATGACTGCTCGTGAAAGCTAAATTCTACTGTATTTTATTAGATGATGACTGTGAATATTTTTTACTGTATTTTTTGGCCTACAAAAAAAAAATACTCATGCAAAATAACCGTAATAACAACACATACAGACACGCACACAGATGACAATATTATTTAATAATCAACAAAAAAAAAAACAATGCAACACGTTAGCAACAAAATGATTTACAAAACATTAATTATGAACAATATTAATCCAACAATAACAATTATTCACATTCCTTAAAAAAACATTTCTCTTTCGTTTATACACACAAACTCATTTATATTTTATTCACAAACTGTAATAAAAAGTGGCAAAAAAAAACGTTACACGAGCAGCACCATAAATATAAACAAAGAAATTAAAAATAATCCCTTTCTTTAGGAATTCAATTCATACCCCTAACGAAACCACTTTTATGAGAGAGAGAGTCAGTGGGAGTATGAAAGATTTTTTTGTTTATCATTACAAAACAAAAACCGTTATTTTATATGGAGTATTTGGATAGAAAGTCTATATTAAATATGAAAATTGTATTTCGAAGGGTAATTAAAAAAAGGATATTATATCCTTTACCAACATACTAACTGTTATGAGAGTATATTTTGTGTTTGTGCTAACCTTTGTTATGCATTGTAACCAAGAAACAATGTCTTCCATTTCTATAAAAGGTTTTATTGTTTCATTTAGGGCGCTAGTCAAAGAGAAAATGAAAAAGAATTTGTATTTCTTTCATTCGGTTTCAGATTATACTTATTTGAATCCATTTAAACTTGGCCAGCACTGATTCAGATAAAAGATAGACAATTTTTGTTATAACGCTTTACGGCGTTCTTGACTTTAAATCAGATAGAACACAGAAATTTAACTTTTCTTTTGTAGTCAATATCATAAACAATTGACCACCATAAACAGCAATTTCCCAGCAGAAAGTAGTGCTTATCAATAAGATATACTGTAAGGAAGAAATTGTGAACAATCATTTACTCGTGCGCATCAATAATCGATGTTTTTTATATGAAATGAGGCGCTAAAAAGCAATAGATTTGAAACCAGTAAGCAAACAGTGTAAAAAATCAAAAGTGATACATTTTTGGAAGCTTTAAGGTATGAAAAACGTTGTATAATGATTTCATTATTGCTACACTTTTATTTATTGCTTTCAAACCATAAAATTTTTCTGCTGGGTATTGTAAGTACATACAATGCCTACAACAGCTACACAAGAACCAAATTTCTACTGTCAGTTGAAATTTTAATTTTTTGTTTTTCTTATACTGTTTATTTTTTGTTGTTTTAATTTTGTAATTAACACTTTTTAAAGTTTTTGATTATCAGTTTACAAAAAAAATGTATCATCAGCATAATCTACTTAATGATGCATCATTGTTCTCGTAATTATACATGCACGCCTACGCTCTAGGATAGCTGTTGCTGTAATTTAAATTATTAGAGAACATGTGTAGAACAATTATAACATATTTTTTTGCTTCCTTTAACCACTCAACCAACCATTACTCTTAAATTGTCGTTTTTTCTCTTTTTTTTTTTAACATAATTATTTTAATTTTTATATATTGTATTGGATGTATGTATGCGTGCGTTTAAATTTTATAAATTAAAAGATGGAAGTTTTAATAGCTGCACACACACACACACCGTACTGTCACATGCTCCCTATTATTTAGATTGGTAAACCTTAAAAAGATGCTCGCTCTCCATATATTCCCTTTTCAGTGTGACCTCTTTTTATTCTAAACGGTTTGTGCATGAATAAGAGTGTTAATGTTAATGACAAAGAAGAAGCTTTAGGGCTTTCTAAACAAGTATGAGTGTTGAGTGTTCTCCTGTTTATTAAAAGCCCGTGGGAAATTTTATTTTGTTTTATGATATTTAAACACTTTTCTGTTTGTTTAAGGATTTCCATAAGCCTGAAACTTTAATGGAGCAGTCATTGTTGTTTGCTTCATTATTTCTCTTTCGCTCTATCTCTCTCTCTCTCTCATTCTCTCCCTGTAAAATTCTCGTAATTACTTTGTTATTTTTACCTGTTTGTGGGTAAGGAAGGATATTTGTTTTTACAAATAAAATAAAAAATATATGTATATTTACACTTCACACAATATTTATTTATTTTTTACGTGCATGTGGGTCTATATGTTATTAAGTGTGTGTGTGTAAATACACACTCATACTCAAACACACACTTAATTTATTTTAATTAAACATTATTTATTGCCGCAATTATAACCTTTTGTAATTCTATACGAAAAATTCTAAAGAACACTGTAACTGTTTAATGTAGTATAAGAGAAAAGTGGAGCAATTAGATAGCTTGTTCGCTTTACGAGCTCTTAAATTTTTGTTTTTACCTGAGGGTTTAAGTGTTTAATAATTACTTTATAACTAACTAACAGAAGTGCTGAGTGTTTGCGCTACGAGGGCGTTTCAAAAAGTCCATGACATGGATTATGTTGGCTTTAAAGATAGCTGTAATTTGTAGTTTATTCGCGTACACTTGCAACTTAGAAAACCCCGGTGGTAAGTTCACATCACCCACATGATGATCATACTCTCAAATTGCTCTCGCAGAATATTCCATGTAGCATGAGCTGTGTTATGCCTAAAGCTGTGATTTAAAAAAACATGCTGAATAAATGACAACTAATTGACAGATGCAGATTCAACAATATGGCCGTTATCAGCTATTAAAGTTCTGAATTTCCCGTTTACAGTCTATATACATATACGTACATCATACATGCATATGTATAAAAAAAGCAGGGACCGTAAATAATGATTATTGTTCGTTTTTTTAAATAAAAAAATCAATCACCTAGAACAGACATAAATAAAAATTGTTTGCACCATTATTATTACTTTTTAACAATCTTTGAATATCCGTCATGATTTTTAAATTTTTGATTTTTAAAGTTTTCTTCAATGGTAATGATTATTTTTGAGTAATATTAATAAAAATCAGCCATAATCATTATTTTTGAGCAAAAGAAATAAAACTCAAAAATAATCATTATTTATGATTTTTATTTTTTTCGCTCAAAATAAAACTCACTTTTAATTTACTTTATATATTATATATGAAAAAAAATAATTTTTGTGCAAAATGAACAAGCATGTCTTAATATTTTTTCTTTTATTAGTTCTGACCAAATTTTTATATGTAAAAAACCTCAAAAAAAAGTCATAAATTGAAAGTGAGTTTTATTTTGAGCGAAAAAAATAAAAATCATAAATAATGATTATTTTTGAGTTTTATTTCTTTTGCTCAAAAATAATGATTATGGCTGATTTTTATTAATATTGCTCAAAAATAATCATTACCATTGAAGAAAATCTTTAAAACTCACAATATAATCATTACTGTGTAATTTTTATTATAAAACTCATAATGATTACGGTCCCTGAAAAAAAGCACTTTTTCTTTTGAGCGGAAAAAAAGCTATATATATTTTTTAAAGACTATTTAATTTCCTTTTTAACTGCAATTAAAAAAATAAAATTATGACAAATGTGTTCAATTGATTAGTAAAACGACCAAAAAAAGAAATAAAAATTCTAAATTTTTTTCATTCAAATACAAAATATTCGAGTGGTTATTTAATTACACCAATTATTGGTGGAAAAAACAAAAAAAGTTGATTGAACTAAAGAGCAAAAAAAGTAGGAAAAAATATAGAGAAAGAAAATGTAATAATTTATCTCTAACCAAAAAAAAAAAAAAAATTTCATGCCTCATCACCAGCTATATTTTTCATCATAATCACCATTACGTTGATTATAATGATAGTCGGTTGAGACAAGTGAAAGTGAAGTGAGAAATTTAATGAAAAAAAAAATCCTTTTTAATGGTAAAAAAAAACATTGCAAATGAACATCAGCACTTGAAACCTGGTTTTTCTTTATGGATTTCATTGAACTCTGAATAGAGAGTTGCTAGTTCGTTTTGTTAACTTGAGATGAGAATGGTTGCATTAAAATCAATTACGTTTGTAAAAAAGTTTTCTTTTGCAAACGTTGCATGAATTTTTGTTGCACCAGCCAACTGGTTTTCATCATCTAATAATGTTGGCTGGTTGTTTGGCTATTGATTTTTTTTTTCTTTCATTTCTGACATGTTTGTTCGTATAATGATGGCTAAATTCATCGATGCAATCGCTTTTTTTTATGGAAGTTTTATTTTTAATAGACAATAACAGAAATGATTGCGTGCTTTAGTAAAGTTTTAGAAAAAGTTGCAATTTATTTGAATTTATTTTTTTTGTAAAAAATAAACAGGGTGTTAAACATTTATTTTTACTCGTATATGGATGTATAAATTACGATTTTTACGATAGAAAGACGCTTTCTAAATAGAATTGAGCACGTCCAGAGGCTGAATTACGGCAATTAAATATCGACAGATATTTTAGAGTAATATCAGTTGTCGTAATTTTATTACCAGCCTTTGATTTATTAATATATTAATGTCTGTACTCATAATAAATAATTTTGATTTATTACAAGCTTTTAAAACTAATTTTTATATACATATATATATTTAGTTTTATAAACCAAAAATAGCATTATGAATACAGTGGTAATAATAAATAGGGTCAGGCCCTTTATTTTCAAATTAAAATAAAACAAAGTGTACATAAGAAATAACATACATATCATATCGTGGAATGTTCGACGCGCCTTCGCAGGCTGTTTATCCGAAAATTGCAATATTCCATAATTCTGGCCTAAAAACAAAAAAACATATTACGGCACGTTTCCAATTAACACAGAAATTTATTTAGATTTCAAGTGCTGAAATTATCCCCCTGGCTAAATTTAATCTATGTGCCTTCTTCGCATAGACATACGACATAAGAAAACAACACCTGTTACTGTGCATAATGTGCACTGTATCATGGAGCTGTCTGTAGAGCTGTTCTGCTGAAGACGCATGTCTGTCGTTGGTATGAATATCAAAGAATACAGATCAAGAAAATTTTTTTATTTAGATATTGAGGCCAGCACTCAGGGGAAGAACACCACTCATGCAGTACATTATGCTGGTTTAGGAAAATATGAGAAATACTCATATTGTATTGTTAGCTTTGGTTGTCGTAGCACAGTGCATACAGTGATGAAGGAAATGACAGCTCAAAAAGTTTAAAATCAGCTGTGTTTTATTGTGGCTATCTTATTATACACTGTAATGTTGTGTGTGCAATTTTGTTGTGGCTATCTTGTTATACACTGTGCTGTTGTGTGTATGCTAAAAATTTTCTTGTGGCTATCTTGTTATACACTGTGATATTGTGTGTGCAAACATTTTGTTGTGGCTATCTTGCTGTGTGTTGTTCTTGCTATAGTTGTTGGAGTTTCATCACTGTATACATTGTGGTCGTAGCAAGACTGACTTTATTTTCTTTCATTTTTAGTTTTTTACATTGTACCTCTTAATCTATGTTATCTAATTGCTCTCTTATCTATGCTCCTTAATCTATGTTATATACATGCTCTTAAATAAAATGAATATCTCTTAACATTACAATATGAGATTTAACACTTACAAGCTAACTTAATCATGAAGATGACTTTTAAATAATTATAATTATGACTACGTCTACAGTATCTGATATCAGTCAGAAAAAACAAAGGTCCTACTTTAAAAATGCAAATCGTAAAGAAATCGGCTGTTGTTGATTGATTATTCAATGGCCAGCGTTATACCTTCATCACTAAATAATCCAAAAGCAATCAACTCCAAGAATCCCGCACAGTAAGTTAAAGGAGGAATAAAAAAACACTTTACAGCCAATGGTCCAATAAAAGCCCCAAATGCGGTACTACCAGTTGGCCCACGTTTTCGTTTAAACGCATGCGACTTTTGTAAAGCTGTTGTTGTCGTTGTTGTTCTTGATCCAGCCCCTGGGATTGTACTTAGTTACTGCTCCTCAACTACCTTTCTGGAAATGGATACCCTGCCAGAGAGCTATTGCCCTCCGCCAGTTTAGTCAGTTGAGTCCAGTGCAGTGTAAGCCTCTACACCACGGCAAAGTGATTATCCACGTAGATTTGTAAACACTATTCTCTGTAAATGAGCTTGAAATCTATTATGACTCGTAAAAATGCCGTCAGAAGTTTCAAAATTTGCCTGCTATAACCGGGAACAATACAGCAGCGTACAAAGTTTGTACAAATCATCGACTTAGCATGCATTAATCTAGTAATTAATAACCTTTAAGGCTGGCAGTTGACGGTAATGGCCTGGCCAACGTCGTTCTCTAAGAAATATTAACCGACCGTCAACTCAAAATCGAGAATAAACAGTTAAATTCTGCAAGTTTATTTTACCATTTACCCAAAAACGGTAGTAATCGTTAAACATGTTTTAATAAAATAAAAACTGAAAATTTCCAACTCCACCATGAAAAAACAAACTTATCATTTGCTTGTGTTGTTTGTTGAAGTCTTTATTTGTTTAGAATGGCTTTCCAAAGTAAATTGAAGAAATGACCAAACGACTCGATGAAACTTCATTAATATGGCTGCTATCAACTATCAAAGTTTAGAAATCATTTTTGGAAGTCTTGAAGTAATGTAGGCTGACTTCATAAATGCAGTTTGCATTGTAACATTGCAAAGAAAAATGTTTACAAGGCAAAGTAATATCGTATGGCAACACTGCTTTGTAAAATAATGTGGTGACATTTTAGTACATTTATGAACGCATAAATTGACAAAATCACATATTTATATTAAATTAGATTTAAATTACTACAAATCAGCCATTTCTACCACAAAATTTAATTATTTATCACAAAACTGTTTTGCCGCCATTAAAGAATGTACTTAAATGTTTACAAAGAATCACAAATAAAAACCATGCAAGAAATTGTCAAACAATGCGCATTGAAAAGTGTTGCCATGCAATTATGAACAGTAGGTATTGCCAGGTTACATTGCAAACTGCATTTATGAAGTCAGCCGTAATGTAATAAAGGTAGATTTCAGGCTCAAGACGGCCTTTTACACTGCAATTATTATTGATCTATTGTTAATAAACCGTACTATCTCCTGTTCACCTAGCGTTTAGTTACATGATAGTAAATAGTTGATTGATTCCTCTTCTTCCCAGCTGAACCTGCAGGTACTAGTATTAGATACTATACATATGTGTCCACTCTGTACAAGTGCTGGCGAAGTGACCTGTGAATACCTATGTAAGTGTCTGTAACTCTTTTTCCTATTTAGTTTCCAAACAAAGTCCGCTCTCTTAGCGTCGAAACTCAGAAACATTTTTGAAGAATGTTAGACGAATTAGAGCCTACTAATGTAGTCAATGCATTGATTGCCTCCGATGAAAGTTTCTCAGTTTTTCTTTTAGACGTAAAAGTTCGCTACCTCAGACTTAAAGTAACAAGTGTTAACAAGCCACCATCTCATTCGCTTAGCTTAGCCTGTAATGCTTTTATAGTAGAAAGTAAAACTACTTTTTTAGCTTTACAAGTCCACTGATTCAGTTTTGTTTTCAAGCGCGTATAACGCGTTAAAGCCTATAATACATGTTCAGCTTTAAATTATTTTTTTATTTTCATAAAACATGTACTCAACTCACTCTCTACTTTTTAGGATTTCAATATAGCCACTGGCTTTAAAAATAATTGCATACACTTTGGCAACTCACACAATTGGGTAATTTAAAGCAATTTTGACCAAAAAATATTTCCTTTTATGAGTCCATCAGGTACACACACACGCACACACACAGATTCTACTCATACTCTATAATTGGGTTTAATAAACTCGTATTTCAAAATAATATTTAAAATTCATTTGATCGAAAACACATTGAGAGAGCTTAGCGTGTTTTTGGTTTTTTAAATATATTTTCGCGTTCAATTATTATAAAAAAATAAAATTAAATAAAAAATAAAGTTGAGTACAAGGCAACCAACTTACCAGCCAACCAAACAGCTTAACATGTGTGAGAGTGAGCCTACAAATGAAAACATTTTTATGGTCATTGACTATATTGATAGAAAAAATCCAGCTAGAAATAAAAGTTAAATTACAAACAATTACAAGTTGTTCAATTTATATACTTACATACGAGTATGTATGTGTATATGTATGTATATGGAATAAATCAAATATTTGTATTTGGAAAAAATTACATTGGAAACACAAAGCAAAAAAAAATAAAACAACAGCAACAACGAAATTAAGCGGCCTAATGGTCATAATCAACCATCTAACCAACCAACCAACCAAACATCCATTCAGCCAATAATGCAAAAGGTTTTAAAAAAAATTTTTTTTTCTAATTGTAATATTCGAGGGAAAAAACCAAAAGGCAAGAAAATTATTGTTAGAAAACAAACAGGCTGTTTCACGTTTAAACTTTTGTGTTTTAATTTGTAGTTTTGATACAGATTACATTTTTTTAATTCATTTGCCTACAGTATGTCAATATTTTATTTTTTCCTACGGAAAAAAAAATTTTTTTTCTCTTATTTTATAAAAATTCAACTTCAATTCTATTTTATTGAAACCGAAATAAATTTTACAAATTTAACATGGATAAAAATTTTCACACACAGAAGCTTGGGTGTTGTAAGAAGCTACATACATAGGTCATAACCCTGAGATAGGGTTATAATGGCCAACTATTTTTGTATATAATTATGGATGTAAATAGCATATTCTTCTTTTAAGCCAATAAGTAAAAAAAAAAATTTTTTTTGTAAAAACATTTTTTTGACATACTGTGCATATTGCCAGAATGCAATTTTTCAAAGCGAGCACTATAGCAGGTAAAAAAAACTAAAAACTATAAAAAAAGCCTTAGAAATGTTGTACAGGATTGGCCATTTTTCGGTAAATGTATAGTACCTTAAGGGCCGATGTTAAATGTGAACCTAAACGTCAAGTTTTTTTTTTTGCATATCGTGCAAAAATTTGAGCAAACCGGGTCTGTCATTTAAATAACCAAAAACCAATCACAATCACTTGTGGATTCTCCAATCCCTATATAAGTCACTTTTGTTTCTTGACGTTAATAGGAACCGAGAAATGTATTTGGCCGCTGAAAAAAAAATGTTCCAAAAATCAGCACTGAAAGCCGGTTGTTTCAGCATCCAATAGCATAACTAGGCATTGTGATTGCTCAGCCGGTTTTAAATGAGTTGGACTCGAGGTGAAAATTCAAATGCAAAATAGGGTATAATGAGCTGTACGTACACATACATACATGCATACATAATTGGTTAATTGTGTCAGGGTTACGGGTTTACGTCGACTTCGAACGACAGACTTGAGAAGCTTATTCATGACAATCAGTTATTTTTAGAGCTTTTGCCAAAAGACTTGTGAAAGGTAGTCGTCGAAAGAAATATTTTTCATATTTCTTTCTTTCAAAATGTAACTGATGGGGATTGAACCCGAGGATCTTGTCTAGTAAGTAAACACACTATCCACTAGACTACGACTGTAAGATTAGCTTAATTCCTGAGAACGCATTGGAATACACAAATTCAGATTTTCTGCCACACTTTCAGTAACAAAAGCGATATTTTCGGCATTGCAATGATGTACAGGCTTGACCACATTTGTAACGCATCCAGTCTCTTTTTTCAATTTGTTGTTGCATAGAAAGACGGTTATGATGACCACAATCACCCCATGTGCTTGAAAAGTAGCATCACCACCTTTGTGGTAATATTCGTAAATGGTAAAGCTATCACTAAATAAATAATATTTAATATAATTTGAAATGTATGCTTTTGGGGATAAGCATGTCTCTATGGCCATTTCGTCTCTGCTTAAGAGACTCGTGAGGAGACTTTTTCCCAAAGGTGGTATTCAAAACTATAAATACTTATGTTAAAATAGTTATAGACTAAATGCGAATCATATCCCATTTAGTATATAAAAACCAAACAAAAGTATTTACAAAGCAATACATTTCTGTTTTTCAAAAAATTTAAATTCTATTTCTCTGTTCCACCACAGCAAGCTAACCTGCGGTTGGCATAATGTCTGTAGCAAATGAATAGAAAAACAAAAAGTATGCAAACATTTCAAATTATATTGAATGTATTTGCCAATAAGGCGAAAAATATTTTTTGTTTTTTAAATAATATTTAAGATAACAGGCAGCTGAAAGCCTTACCACAAGCCGACTATTTGAAATCACAATAAAACCCCAGTTTACGAGGACAGATTTTTAAACAAATTTCAAATGATTTTTTTTAGAATTTGTGCGGATGTTAGAATTTAAGCGGAGTAGTGTCACAGACCAAGGTTTATGGTTGGAATCGAACCCACAACCCTCGCAATATTTGAAAATGATTTTTTTTTTAAATTTGTGCGGAGCACCCAAAAACATATTTTAAAATCAATTAGAAACTGATTTTGTATTTTTCATTTCCTATCATTTTAGATTAAATTCTTAAAAACCAAAGAGGGTACCGCCATGGTGCAAATGGGCGATGCTGTCGCTGTCGAACGTTGCGTCCAACATTTGAATAACATTCCGGTTGGCTCCAGTGGCAAAATACAAATTGCTTTCTCAAAACAGAATTTCTTATCGGAAGTTATAAATCCTTTCCTATTACCCGATCACACACCAAGTTTTAAAGAATACACCGGTTCGAAAAATAATCGTTTCCTATCGCCGGCACAGGCAAGCAAAAATCGTATACAACCACCGAGTAAGGTGAGTAAAAAAAAAAACAAACAAAAAAATTACTGCAAAAAATGCATAAAAAATAAAATTAAAAAATTAAATTTTTTTATGATTTAGATTTTACATTTCTTTAATACACCACCTGGCCTCACCGAAGATCAATTGATTGGCATTTTCAATATTAAAGAGGTTCCTGCCACATCTGTACGATTATTCCCCTTAAAAACGGAACGTTCCTCATCGGGCCTAATTGAATTCCCCAATATTGCCCAGGCCGTATTGGCCATTATGAAATGTAATCATCTGCCGATTGAGGGTAAAGGTAAATTAAATACGAGTACTAAAAACAAATGTCATATAAATATTTATTTCTGATATTTCTGATTAATTTTTTAGGTACCAAATTTCCATTTATCATGAAACTTTGTTTCTCCTCCTCGAAAAGCATGAATGGTGCCTGGAATAATGCGGCAAATGAAGGCATGATTGAAAAAGAAAATGATTCCGAAATTAAAGCAGAATCTTATAATTGAGAAAATATTATTAAAATACATTTAACAACGTTTTAATAAAAGAAAATTAATTAAAAAAGATACACAAGAGATGTTAGAGGCAGCATAGGGACGCTCTTGGATAAAAGAAGAGTTCGTTCCCTTATTACACCAACAAATTCTTAAAGAGAGCAACACAAAAAAAAAAAAGAAATAAAGAAACAATTTAAAACTTATTTTTTAAAGCATTAAATTATACAGCAGCATGTATGATGTTTTTTTTTTATATATAAAAATAAGATTTTTTTTTTGTAATTTGAAATATTTGTTATTAAAATTTAGTTGTAAATTTTAAGTTGTTTTTTATTATTATTTTTTTCTTTTATAAACAAAGAAGAAAACCAACACAAAAATTATATATATTATAAACAATCGTTATGTTTTATTAGTTTTACTATAATTATTAAAATAATAATTTATAATTTAATTGTAAAAAAAAACGAAACCCTAAAATAATTTAATTTTTTTTTTGTTTTAACTTTTTCTTTTACTAAATAAAAAAAAAGTAAATGGTTTTTATCGTGTTTGTCCCCTAGAAAATGGAAATAAAATGTGTCTTTAATCTATTACAAAAAGTCAAAGTGCGAAGACTATGACGAACACGATAAGGGTGAATATCTGAAGCTTTTTTCTTTTCAAGAACATTCTTAATTAATGTGTATAGTATAGTATTTCACTAAATTTTGTAATAGATTAAAGAAAAAATTTACTTATTTTCTGTAAAAAATTTCAAAATGTTTCAATAGAGTTTATGGCAAACATGATTAAAGGCCGGCCACTACATATTTTAAAATAAAAGCTTTAAATTGTTAATTTTTTAAATAATTTATAACTTATTTTGATTTTTAATTGCCCCTCTAATCTTAGCAATTCTTTTTATTTTTATTAAAAATTTTTAAATAAAAAAAAAAAACAAAAACGATGTAAATTTTTCCCCTCCTTTAAAAAGAACAAAAAAAGAAAAGAAAAAGTATATATGAAGAAAGAAGAGTAGTAGATTTATAAAGGAAATTTAAATGATTTTGACAATATAATAAAAATAAAAAGAATAATTTTAAACAAATTAGATGTAGAAAAAAAGAAAACCTTTAACAAACAAACAAACAAAAATAATAATAAATACAAGAAAAGAAAAGAATTCTAAAGGAAAATTCCTATAAAATTAAAAGTATGTAATTGGTTTTTGCTTAAAGAAAAAATAAATTTAAAAAAATAAAGAAACACAATTAAAACAGTAAAAGTAGTATTATAAAAAATAATAACAAAAATAAAAATGAAGCAAAAAGCTTATAAATTATAAATGTTAATTTTATATTACAAAAAGTAAGAAATGATGTGCTTAAATTAAAACAAAAAAAATAATAATAATAAAAATAACAAAAAACTGCATAAAAATTATTAAAAAAAAAATAAAAAAAACATATAATTAATTAAGCCTTTTTGACCAAAAGAAGGCTTCTTATTTGTGTAAAATTATTATTATTTTTAAAATAAAATTAAAAAAATTGCACAATTTTTACAAATTTACAATTTTTACCAATCAACCATTAAAATAAAGAAGAAGAAAAAGACATTTTTTTGTGCTTAATTTTAATATAAATTTAAAAACTAATTTAATATATACATACATATATAATATAAAATAAATTATTAATTAATTTTAATTTATTTAGATTTTGTTGTTCTTTTATTTCTAATGTTTATTACATTCTTTTTTTGTTTTATTTCTTTATATGTTTTTGTTCTTTATTTGTAAATGTAAAAAAATAATTTAATTTATATTAATAAAAACGAAAAAAAAAAGAAAACAAATTACTAAAATTGAAAACAAAAAAATAAATATATTTTTTTACAAGTAATGCTACAACGCAATAACCCTTAAGCCATAGAGACTCTTTAAAAAATAAAAATTTTAAAACTTTAAAAATAAGTCTGATTTAAGACAATGCAATTCTTGTGGGTCGATTCTAGATAGCAACAGAAAAAAATAGTTTTTCGCCAACTGGAAATTTTTGGTTGCCGGCTGGCAAATTCGAATAGAAAATCTTACAAATTCGTAAAAATTTACGAATTTTCGAAAAAATTTTGTATTCGTTATTATTGATTTTTCGAATGGGATATTTCTTTCGAAAGCAATTTCGAATCGAAATACAAAGTAACAGCTCAGTTCGGTTGCCATCCATAATCAACCCACTATTTGTTCAGAGAGACGAAAGGAAAATAAACGAATACAATGTGTGCATGTGCATTGTGTGAAGGCCGCTACAAATTTTAAAAAAGAAAGTAAAAATTTTGTATAGAATGCCTGCTGCAGTCTGAAAAAATTATGAAAATAAATAAATATTTTAGGAAAACAGAAACATGTTTTAAAGCAAAAGAAAAAGGAAGTGGAACGAAATTTTATATAAAATATACTTTTGTTATTGTTCAAACAAAATTAGATTTAAAGCAGCAGAAAATGTTCGCTGTTAAAGTACCACATACTGTATGCATGATAGAATACTCATGTTTTATGGAAGTTTAAGAAAAATTTAAAATTTTTTTATTATCCAATAAAAATGGTCGTAATACGGGCGGGACTAAGGTTGAACTAAGAAAAATAGTAAAAAAAATCTTTTCGACTTTTAGAAAAATTTAGCAAATTTCAATACATAATCGGCTATATTACAGTTATCTGAAAAATTTGTTTGTTGCTTTTATTCTTGAACAAGTTATACAATATTGACTTCAACAACTTCAACTTTTGTAAAAATGGATAATTTTCCTTTCACAACAACTGAAAAATGCTAAAAATTTTGAATTTAAAATACATAACAAGAATAAATAGGCATTTCCAAAATTTGTATTGAACACAGTTAAGAATATGCAACTCTCAATATTTTAAAAGAGGGAAACTCAAAATCTTTGTCCTTAGATAACATGTAGTTGTATTTTAATTCCGAATTATCCATTTTTCGAAGTTTTTGTGGCAGATTAAAAAAAAACAAATTGGCCTGTTCATTGGTGTCATAAAACCTGAAGACAAATTGGGGCATTCGATATTGATCAAAATTTATATGAAAATTGTTTTTAAATTGTATGTAATTTGCCCCCTGATGTTATTGGATCGAGTTAAAAAAGCATGCTTTCTTGTGATTAAATACAATGTTGTCCAATAATATCAATTAGCTTTAGTCCGATTTCGAACATAAAAGAAATAACATTGACTTCCGTAGTTGTTTTTAATCTAATCAGTATTGTTTATCGAAAATGTTTCAAATCAATCTGAACTTGATTGTTTTCAGAACACGAACACAACCTTAGCAAAGCCGAAAGAAAGATATTAGGCCTTCTACCAGTTGGTGACATCTTCGTTGTCTGACGAAATTTTTCTAATAGAATAAAGAAAAAATTTTTCTCTTGCCTTTAAGCTATAACAAAAATGTCGTCAGACGACAACGACGTCACCATTTGGAATAAGGCCTATTAATTGTTGTCTTCCGTCCAAAACAAAAATGATGAAATACTACAAGGACTAAAACAGCCAACCAAATAATTTAAAGTACTTTAAAACTTGATTTGATTTAAAAAAAAATATTCTGAAAAATTTTTAGAAACTTTTGCAAAACTAAAAGGTTTTTGTTTGAACGAAAATATAAAAAACCAGGTGTAGTGGTTGTAGTATTTGAGCAGTTTTGTTGTTTTAAATTAAAGGCAACTGGAAAAATTTGTACCTTAATGTATTGCAAAAATTGCCAAATAGTACCGCGGCTTTGGTAGAGTGAATATTCTGGGGGCAAATTACAAATTATTCGATATCGATCGAAATTTCATACAATTTAAAAACATTTGTCATATAAATTTCGATCGATATCGAATGCCGTAATTTGTCCCCTGGTCTTATTACGGTTGTCGATTGTTTTTGAAAAATAGCATAGCAACAGAAAACATTTTTCTGTAATTTGTTACAAAGTAATGTTAGACGACTACCCAGCGGTAAATAGCGAAAGACCTACTCATTGCAGGATATCTTGAAGGCTTTCTGACCCTATTCTTTAACATTCAATTCTAAGATTGTCCTGGGTTTAACGTCTAATATATGTATATTATATCTGCCTTCTTTTAGAAGGTGTAATAAGTTGCTTAGCTTTATCGTAATATATTCAAAAACCAAAAATATTTTACGCCGTATAGGCAAATACATTCAATATACATATATATGGCGATAAGCATGTATCTACGGCCAATTCGTCTCTGCTCATCATGAAACTTTTTCACACAGATGGTAATCAAAACTTCAAATACTTATATTTAAAAAGTTATAAACTAAATGAGAATCATATCCCATTTATATATAAAAAACTATATATTTATGTATATACATATATGTATGTTGTAATATGAAAATATATTCGTAGTTTAATCGATCGAAATTGAAATCATGTACAACGTATCTTATTACGTAGTAGTTGTGGTATTTCGAAATTTTTGTAATAGACAAGTTCTGTATGTTTGCTTGTATCTGATAATAAGGCCTATTATTATTCATGCTTATTTCCAAAAAAAAATTTTGAAACACATTAGTTTCTCTACCTCTTTCAATTTTGCTCAACAACTCATCTGGATATGTTTCCCTAAAGTTTTCATTTTAACTATGAAAAAAATATTTAAAAAAATTCCAATAAAGTGATATGCAATGGATTCTTTGTAGACCTTTAAATAATTCCAGTTTGAGAGACCTTTTTCAGACCTTGTGTAGCAGTCCTTCCTTAGCAGACCTATTAATCCTGGGCATAGAGCGAGCCTGTGTAAGAAGGGAAATGAGTCTCAGATGGAACATTATACATTACGCCACTCACTGCTGGGTACGTTTTAAATTAAATTTTTAAAACTTTTAAAATGTTCTTGAAATTAGAGTTACTGCTTCTGGGTTGTGTTTAAAAAAAACAAAAGATTTTTATTTCTTTACTTTAAAGCTGAACTGAAATATTAAATTTAAAAAAACAAATAAAATTGCTTTTTTTAATAATTTCAATGAAAAACAAAAAAAAAAAGAAATTATAGAAAAAATAAAGCGGTAAAGAAGGGATGAAATTGTAAAAAACAGAGCTACAAATATTTTTGAATTTTCTTTTTTAAAAACAGAAAACAAAACAATTTTTGAGAATAATAAATTTATAAAAAAATTAAAAAAAAATTTCTATATCAGCAATAAAAGGCAACACTTTAACCAACCATATCAATGGCGTATTGAAAAGAAAAAATTAAATTAAAAAATAAATAAAAAAAAAAACCAATATCTTAGTTTATAAATTTAGAACAAAAATGTTTTTAATTATAAATAAAAATAAAATAAAATAAATGTTAAGCTAAGGAAATTATAATAACAACAACAAAAGAAATTTATAGTAAGTGTGTATAAAGAAAGAAAAGAAAAAAAAACAAAAAATTACTTTAAATGCTAATACGAGTATGTAGCAAAAGAAGAAAATATATAAAAATATATAAATTTTTTAATAATTTTTTTCTTATTAAAAAAAATTCTATATGTATTTTAAGGGAGAGCGACTTAAACTTTATATATAAAAAAATAAATAACCCAATAACTTGTATAGTAAAAAAAAAAACAGAAAAGAAAAAAATAAAAATGGCTTAAAAAATCTCTTATCAACGAACTATTAATATTTTATTACTGAATTTAATAAATAAAATTTAAAATATGGCGTGCAATTCTTCTATTAAAATATAATTTAATTAATTTACTTATAATTTATTGAATAAAAGAAACAAAATCTCTGCTTGTTTATAGTGAATTATTTTTAATTTAATTTTTTATTATTTTGTAAAATAATAAATTATTTGTAAGTTTTTTTTTTTTAAAATACTTTATTATTTTTGTTAAATTATTTTGTAAAAATAAAAAAGCAACGATCTTATTAAAATCTCAATAGTTTTTCGTTTTTTTTTTTTAAGTAAATAATAAAATTACAAATCCCTACATTTTAACTGAATGAAAATTAAGATGAAAAAAAAAATCGAACCCCACTGTTAATTGTTTGGCCCAATTGCAGTTTTCGTATCTCTATATTTGTGTAATAGGTTAAAGTAAAGTCGAAATACGTTTGCGACAAATGCAATAAAAAGCCGTAAAACATATCGTCGTGAGGGAGTTTATGTGCTCTATCCGCCATTTCATATTTTTTATATATCTCGAGTTAATGATACCACTTTAAGTTTTCGACCCCAAATTTTTCAAGTCTGCAATCCGTTTTCGGATATCACGTCCCATTTCGGATATTTTTCTCCCAGACTAAGAAAAAGACAAATCTCTAATCTATTACAAAGAAGTTCAAAGTCGTGATACGAATGTTACCACTTCTTTTGAAACATAAAAAGTCTTTAAATATTGTACGTATGTGTGAGATTATAATGATTTAAGGGACAAGTGTAAAAAAAGATTTTTTAATATAATTATTGGAATAAGACCGATTTTTACAAGTAAAATATTAAAATTTCGTTTGCCAGTTGTCGTCTGTAATAGGAAACTGATAACAAGCAAAGTTCGGTTGCTATCCATAAGTGACCCATGAAGCTGAATATAGTCGAACACACAACGTGTAACATTGATGTTGATAGAGCCTTTCCACTACAACTAAAACAGTTGTTTGTCTGAATTCTTTTCATTAAAATTTTAATGTGATGCTAGGCCGTAATCCTGGCACAAGGTTGTATGTATGTATGAGATTTGTGTACAAAACCTCTTTTAGCGAAAGTTTTAAAAGATCTAAATTTTGGATAAAAATTAACACACACAACATGAGTGCTGCGAGAACCTAGGCCATAACCCTGACACAGGGTTGTAAGAGCCAATAATGTATGTAAATTTTTTACAACAAATGTTGTCCAATTACCAATGTTGGTTGCTCTGTATGGGTTTTAGGTAAATATTTTCAGTTGAATTGAGCCAATTTCCGACTTTGACCAGCATCCCTATTGTGCTTGGAGTGTTGTTGTCGAATTTCGACATTTTTGTAACAGATTAAAGAAATATATTGCTTGTTTCCTTTATAAGAGAACAAAAATACGACAATGCCTGCGGTGATAGAGACGTAAGCTCAAGTTTTGGCAATGTGTCATGATCAGTGTATTAACTCTTAATAGCACAGAAGATAACACATCTTATAATGATTACATCTTTTGCAAAAATAAACTAAAATTTTTATGAATTTTTAATTAAATTATCAATACTTAGAACGGAAAGTTAGGAATGAAATAATAGGTCCTATTCCCGTTGGTGACATCGTCGTCGTCAAACGACATTTTTGTTATGGATTAAAAGTAAGAGAAGCATTTTTCTTTATTCTATTACAAAAACTACGAGTCGCCAACTGGAATGAGGCCTAATATGTATTATTTTTTAAATCTTTGTGTACGAGTATGTAAAGAGTTTTTATAAATTTCCGTAAATTTAAAAATTTGTAATTTATAATGAATGCAGTGAAACTTGCGTTATTTAGTTTGTACAAAATTGGCCGTATACCATTTGGCGATGTCGTCGTCGTCTAAAGACGTATTAGGCCGTATTCCAATTGGCGACGTCGTCATCGCGTAACGACATTTTTGTAATAGATTAAAGGCAAGAGAAACATTTTTTCTTTATTCTGCTACAAAAATGTCGTCAGACGACAACGACGTCGCCGACTGGGATAAGACCGATTCTATTACAAAAATGTCATTTGACGACAACAAAATCACCAAGTCGAATAAGGCCGTATAATTCCTATTGAATGTCACTTTTTTTCACATAGACCTAAACAATGTGCTATATACTATGTATATAGTATGTATATATATATTTTTTTTAAATTTTGCGTATATTTAAAAAAAAAAATTATTTAAGTATTTATTAAAACTTGGTTTTTTTTTTTTTGTTTTTCTTTATTTTTTAATTGCTATCTTGAAAATTATTTTTTAAAAAAATTTCCGTAACAAGTCCTCTACCCTATTTAAATTTATTCTTAAAAAGTATTCCCTTTTTATGACTTAAAAAACAGCAAAGAACACAACAAATCTTATGCCAAAATTATGAAAAACTAAAAATGAAACAAAATGATGAATAAAATATTCTGAATTTTCAACATATCGATATCAAATTAAAAAAGAAAATTTATTGATAAAAAAAATAAATAAACAAATAAAAAAATAGTTATTAAGTTTTAATTAGAAATTAAAGTATTGAACTTTGTTTTCTTTTTTTACTAATCAGTTTTATTTTTTATTTTTTTTTTAGTTTTAGCAAAATTATAGCGTATTTAATTAATAAAATAAATTAATTAATAATTATTTAGTTAAATTGAATTGAATTTGGATTTGTTAAAGCAAAAATGCTTCTTTTTAAAAATATTTCTACTGAAAAAAAACATGGAAAAACACATTTTTATATAATTTTAAAGCAACAAGAACAAAAAGAAAAGAAAATTATTTAAGGTTGTCATATGACTTAACAATAATTCCTATTTATTTAAAACAAGAGATAAAAACAACAGAAAATATAACAAAAAAAATATTTTTTAAAATGGTTAAAATATAATTAAAAAAATATGTATCTTTTTTATAGTTAAAAATTTGTTTTTTGTTTTAAAGAATGCCTACTTATTTAAATAGTATTTTTCTTGAAAAAAAATATTCCTTTTTAATAAAATTTTTTTTGAATTTTTTTCAACAGATTTAACTGTTTTAGCATGCTTTCTTTTAGATAAAAACAATTAGATTTTTAATATTTATATTTGTTTCTATTTAAATTTTAGTTTTGAAAACAAATTCTCTTAAACAATACCAAACCAAGTAAAGAAATACAAAAACTTTGTACACCGATTTGAATAGGTAAATGCGCATTAAGCAGTAAAATAAACATAAATAAACATATTAATACAAAAGTATATCTATACATAATATACTAAAAAAATCTCTCTATATATACATATTATTATTATTTATAATAATAAGAACAGAAAAACACAAAATAAAAATAAAATAAAAAATAATACAAGTAATACTTGACATACCACAAAAA
Organism: Metopia argyrocephala; assembly: GCA_963576795.1. Taxonomy (NCBI): domain Eukaryota; kingdom Metazoa; phylum Arthropoda; class Insecta; order Diptera; family Sarcophagidae; genus Metopia; species Metopia argyrocephala. Next base: position 165,706,649 of record OY756208.1, on the reverse strand, counting down.
AATACTAAAAGTTATATAGGTATTAGAATATAATAAAAAAAAATCGTACTTATACACATAAAAATTATTAATATAAAATTCTTCATATTAAACAAGTAGATTTTATGGAAAACAAAACAAACAAACTTTAACTACATTTTAAAATATTTGTAAAAAAGTGTCAATTTGTTTAATTTTTTATTTTAAATAAAACCAAAATCATAATTTAATAGCATAAACATGAAAACACTATAAAAACTACACTGCTCTGAAAAACGACACATAACAACACTGAAAATGTCTCTTATACTACATTATAAATACATATACATACATATATTTAATCTACTCCCACTTACTCTTTATTTGTAAACAATGTAAACATCAAATAAAGAAACAACAACACCATAAACACTTGAAGGAGAATAAACAATACAGATCCCGTATAAAAAGAAATACCAAAGAGTAACACTTGCACATACTCAAATACTACACAATTCCCTTACTTAATAGAGAAATTGATTATAAATTGTTGAGAGCTCCAGCATCTGCACACGGCAATACAAACAAATAGACAGCTGATTGACTAACCGCAACTTGTAATCAATTCGCTTTGAAGGACAGTTGAATTGAATTACGCTTGAGTCTTTCTTTAATAAATTAAGAGTAAGAAATTTATTTAAAAATATTGCAAATATATTTTAACCTAGAAACTGCTAGGTTGAACTAGATATTAATTTTTCATTTCCAAGCTTCATTTTACACTTTTATATTAAATACTATAGATGTGCATATGTATGTATGCAGTGGTGGGCATATAATTAATACACTCATAATGATAGTAAATTATTAGGCCCGAATTCTGGTTGGCGACGTCGTTGACTTCTGAAGATATTTTTGTTATAAAAAAGTGAATGAACCACTTTCGCTTTATTTGAACAAATATATATAAACCAGAGTTGTAAACGAATCATTCATTAATTCGTGAATCATTCATACTATACTGAATTGGTAAAATTTTGAATTAATTCTTTTCCCCAAAAAACGAATTGAATGAAATTTTAATCAATTCATTTGAATTTAGCAAACATGAAATGCAATTCATTTTTATTCAATTGGAAATGAATTGCAATTCATTTTGAAAATTTAGTTGAATTGAATTGATTTTGAATTAATTCAAATGAATTATAAAAGTTACTTGTAACTCATATTTATTAAATCAAAAATGAATTGCATTCAATTTACATCATTGGGATTTCTATTCTTTTTATTTTCTATGCCTTTCGACGATTATCTCGTACTAGGTGATATCCAAAATGAGAGTAATTAAATTAGAAACAAAATCGAAATCAAGAACGCTCTTGCAAGAAATTGGTTCACGCAAGTTCACAATATTTCGTTATACGATATTTTAGAAATGAAAAATTAAGAACTATTTTAAGCAAAGTTAATGTACAAGAATTAAAATATTCTGCTTCAAAGCTTTATTGGCTGGGTAGTAAGTAGTATTGATTTTAAATATTTTATAATTTTTGCACTTTTTAAGACTTTTTTGGGATCGTAAACAACACAACAACATTCAAACCAACACAATAGCATAGTGTAATTGTAATAACTGGTGATAAAATTTAATTAAAACAATTTTTGAAAAAAAAAAAAAATTAAGATTTTGCATAGAATTAAAATAACTCTAGCAGAATGGTATAAGGCAACGTTTAAGTAAAGAGAATTAATAAAATTTAATTTAGAAATAAAAAAATAACATATGTATTTTAAATGGCTATATATGTATACATATATGTATAGTATAAAATATAAACAAAATACATATTAAAAGTAAATTTTAATAATTATTTCTTTAAATCAACGTAATCAAATTAAAAGAAAAAAAAAATACGGAAAACTATAAGTGAAGGAATTTTTTTTTTCTTCTTAAACCCTCCTCCCATAATATATTTAAATAAAAATAATAAAACATTAAAACGAAATTTAGAGAAACGAATTAAATTTAAAGAAAAAAAAAAGAAAAATATCAAAACTTTTATTTATTTTTCAATTAATTTAAAACTTAAAAAAAATAAATGTCTGTTTAGCGAATTTTGTAGTATCATACCACACATATTAAAAAAAATTATTTATTAAAAAAATAACAAGAAGAAAAAACAAATTTTAGGTCATATCAATGTATTAAAACAGAAGAAAATAAAACACAAATATAATTAAATTTACATTTAATTAAGTATAGAAAGAAGTATTATTAGGTGTATCAGTAGCATAGAAAAGCAGAGGAAACAAAGCAAACCCCTACTTAAATTTTAAGACATTAAGTAGAGAAACAAAAGGAATATATAACGCATTTTAAAAATAGTTAAAAAAAGTGTGCAATAATATATTTTGTAATTTTAGTTTCTCAAACAGAACTTTATTTTAGAAAAAATTAAAAATCAAAAATTTAAGTGTTTCAACTTAAATTTTTAGCCCATGCATTCATTATATAGTGTTGTATTGTATTGTATTATACACCTGTTATTTATGTAAACTTAGTTAAAGCAAATGTTTTCTATTTTTTTAATTTAATATTTTATAAAATAGTTTAAAGTAAAATTACTAAAAGGTTTTATTCAGTTCTTCCATTTAATTGTTATAGCATTAGTTTTATTTATTATTAATTACTTTTGTTGTCCTAATTTGATGTTCTTTTACAATTCACTTTTCTTTTAAGCACACAAATATACACTTTTAAAAAAACTATTAACTAAAGGATTTGAAGGACCCATCAGCAAAGAAAATTGATTTTTTATATACAAATTTGTAATTAAGATATGTATGTATGTAGGTATGTATTCCTTTAGTGAAACCCCTATAAATGTTTTTCGTAATTTTTTCATTAGCCATAGTAAAGTATTTTTACGCTACTACTCTAGCATAATAACAGAAATAATAATAGAAATGACAATTTCATTTTACGTTTTTAAAGCAAAAAATAACTTCTAACGCAAGTCAAGGCGAATTAAAACAAACACAATAATTAAATACGTATTGACAGCTCCAACATTCCACACATGACAATACATTTTGTAGCTTCAACTAGCAACAAACGACTAGATAGCTGATTGATTAACCACACCTTAGAATCAATTCGCCTTGACGCAAATAGTCGAAATGGGTATAAATGTTTCTGGTAAAAACAGAAATTTAATTTTAAAATTTATTTCTTCAAAAAAAAACTATACAGTAACAAGATGTTTTTTTAATTTCAGGGAGAATGCAATCTCTCTTTTCTCCATCTTCGATATAAAAATGTTCTAGAAATTATTTCTGAAGACATTATTCAAGAAATTAGAAGTAAACAAAAATTTAAAATTATTTGAATCTAAAGAGAAAAGAAGAATATATATGTATATTTTTTTAATTTAAATGTTTAATTATCTAAAAGTATTTGGCATATATGTACGTATATTATGAAAACATAGAAATGAATTGTCAGATCTATTATAATTTCCACTACTGTAGTAGTTTATTGACATCTACTCATTACACAATAATACGTGCATAACACTTAAGAAAACACAAAACAATATGTACTCTTTTTTAAAACAAACGAAAAAGAGGACAATTTGAAACTCTCTTTAAAGAACAAGTAAAAACACATTTATTAGTTTTAAGATAAAACACTCTTCACTACACTAATGCTACACTTATACACACAATTATTCTTTAACTCATATGATCTCTCAAACACTCTCATACAATATTAACTACTACAACAAGAAATAAATACTTAAAAAAATAACGGTTATAAGCCATCATTACCACTCATTAATACACTCCCTTCTGTCTTAATTTTTAAATACACTTTATGATAAAAAATAAAACACTAATACAATAACCCGGTCAAATAACAGAAATATAACAAAATAAAGTCTGTGAAAAATATTCTTATTTCGAATTTTGTATATAATGTGGCCCATACACGCCACTACGTTCGTATTAAAAAATTAAAATCAACCAATTAAATTGCGCGATAGCTGGACGAAGATTAAAATATTTAAAATCTGGACAAAGTCGACCACTATGTAATTGCAAAGTGTATGGCATACACATGATTTATCTTATAAAATAAAATACTTTTTTAATTTTTTATGTTTGAAAATGTTTAAATACATACTTACATTATTTTTGAATATTTTTGTTTTTCATACTAAATTTCATTATATTATTTTTTTAACAATGAAAAATATAAGAAAGCAGAACGAAACATACATAAGAATATGAATAAAAAAACACTATCACTCTTTTTTTATGAAAAAAAAACAAGAAAAAACAACATCATCAATAAGTTAAAAAAATATCCAAAAAAATACAACAACAATATACATTTATTAACCAAAAAATAAAAAGCAACAACAACATTAATTTATTATATAAATTTAAACATTATACTACCAAAAATACTAAAAAATACTACTATTTAATTATATACTAAATACTACTAAAAAAGAAAAAATATAATTAATATACATACAATATATACTAAAATTAAAACAAAACAACAGCAGCTAAAAATGCTGAAATACATATTGAAAAACTCCATATTAAATAAAAAAATTAAAAGATAGAAACAAAATTTTTGTTTAAAATCTTAAATATTACAAGAAACAAAAAGAAAAGAAAAAAATTTTATTCAATAAAACTGAAAAATTCAAATTATACACCATAAAAACTAAAAAAACAAAAACAACTTGTTTTATTTATGCACCCATATAAACAAACAAGAAAAATGGCATAAATTTACAAGAAAACCATATTTAAATTTTAGTTTTTTTTTTTTTCAAAAAAAATTACTATTTTTCTTAATAAAATTTCTTAATAAAAAAAAATTAAATTTCCTTTGAAATGTAATATAACTTATGGTTTGCACTGTTTTTATGCCCCATTTTCCTTGTAGTTTTATGTTTTTAACTTGAAGATTAACATTGAATTAAAACAACAATTACCAACAGCCTACAGCTACTACTACAATCACATAACAAGGTCAGCCATTGAACAGAAATCATCATGTTTTGTTTTTATTTATCCCTCTACTACTCATCACCAAGTGAATCAATGATTTACAAAACAAGTACAATTACAAACTTACAGCACAGTAAAGTTACAGATACAGAACAGTCAAACAGTCAGTCAGTCAGTCAAATTTTCCCTTCTTTAGACGAACCTATACATTTTCTCTAAAGTATTCTCTCTCCTCCCCTTAACAAAACAGAAAACATTAACATTCAAAACAAGAACAAGAATATTAATAATGAGAGTTTTCTTTGTGTTTTTTTTTTTATTACTTTGCTATATTTTTGTATATAATTTAATTTTGATTTTGTTACCTTTGTTATTGTAATTTATTATTAGAACTTGGTAAGCCAATTTCTATTGTTTTTCCTGCTCTTACTTTCATATTTTCTTTGTGTTAATTATTATAATGCAAGAGTTATTTGCTTTTGTTAATTGTTTGTTCTTCTTCTCTATTGTTGTTGTTATTTACAATTATGGTCACATTGTGGTTTGAGTAGTTTTATAGAGAGTTTTATAACAACAATAACTTATATAATAAATTATGTGTATTGTTAGTGTATCGCCTTAGGTAAGTATAGTGCGGCCCATACTCGCAACAATCATGTTGTTCAACAATTCAAAATCAACTAATCACTGTGGGCGATGGTCGGACAAAAGTATAAAGACATAAAAATCTGTTCAAGCATGTATGGGCGACATATGTACATATGTATGTATGATTTTTTATTTAAGAATTTGAACGATTGTAATAATACATAAGTAATAATAATTTTTTACAAATTTTGAAGTATAACAAAAATATATTTTAATACTGAATTTAACAATAAATTAAGAAAATAGCCGGGCATTCGTTTAATCTGCTGCTAGAGGCTAAGAAGAATTTAGCACATTAAAACAATGACCCAATTAGTGAGGAAATCAGACAATATACTTTCTAAACAAATACGAGTATTACTCATTGCATTTCATTTTTAAAATTTTTCTGTATAGAATAGAATTGCATTAAATGGCCAGTTGCTAGTTGTTTACCAGAAACATTTCACTTTTTTCACGATTTCCGAATATTTTTTTTTGAGGTATTTTATTGGCCCATCTTAATCAAGTTGGATATAGAAGTAGCAAAGAATCTTATTTTCGAAACATTTTAGCATAATTGAAATTAGTTAGTAGTAGTGCTATCAAATTCTGCTACTTTTCATTATTCGATAGTACTGAGTGCTTTCATTTGGGTACCCAATACTACTGAATACTTTTAATAGATTTTATTTTTAAGAGGAAACAATTTCATAAAATATTGTGTTTTTAGACAGAAATTTGTTTGGCCGTTAACATTTTCCATACAACTTCGAAGAAAAAATACAACTCCTAAAATATTAAGTATCCAAAAATGAGTACAAATACTCGATACTCGGTATCCATTACTCAATACTTTGCCAGCGCTAGTTTGCAGGTGCTTCGACCAGTAAAATGTACTTTTTTGAAATATTTTTTTTTTTAAACTTTATAATGTAAAGAGAGTCACATAAGGACCAACCATCGGTAAGTGGGCAGGATAATTTTATTTTAGAGTAAGAATTGTCAGCTAGATTAAAAATATCAACACAATTACATTTACTAAAGCAATACATATAACTGGTTTGGGTAAAATTATACGAGAAATGTTATTCTAGATGTAGATTACCTCAGACGCATTCAAGGGTACTTTACAGTCGACTAATTTGCTAGAGTGACTGTAGTGAGCTTGAGAGAGAGACTCATCTGAAGCGCTGGACTTGTACAAATCGCCTTCAAAGAGTAATAAAATTTTCGGCTGAAGACCAATGGGATGTAATATGATCCACTTAAATACATATACAAAATCATGAACCAAAAAATAAAAAAGTACCAACTTAACTATAAAATTTTACAAATTAAGAGACTAAAAAATTCGTTTGAATGTAAATAAATGTGAGAAGTACTCAAAATCGTATACGTATTTGGAATGAAAATAATAGGCTGCAAAACATAAAATACTTTCAATACGTAAATGAAAATATTTTACCCTCTCACCTCATCTTTTGGAATTTTCAAATAGTTAGCTAAGGAATTTCGTTCGATATCGAAAGCAAACATTTTTTCTATGATGTTTTATTCACTTAATATTAATGTGTGTAACTTAAACTAAAGTGACTTTTGTGCTTTTATTAACATTTTTGATGTTTTAAAGCATCTAATATTTTTTTTTTTTTGTCTATTGTAAAATTTAAAATGCCTGCTAAAATGTTTATAAAAAAATTCGTAAATTTCAATTTTCCAGCAATATAAATTGATTGGGAAACTGTATAAAAACCAAAAATATCCACAACATAAAAATCATAATTTAGTACTACAGAAAATTATTGAAAGCAATTTATGAATAAATTTAATTTAAACGGATGTTTTTCCTTGTAACATAATGAAGAAAAAAAAACATTTGCGGTGCAAGCTGGCAAGCTTTGTAAGCAAGCAATCTTACTCTATGATTCCTATATTTGGGTATTATTTGTTCTAGTTTGCTAGGTTTGCAAGACACTTTGCAACGAAGAGAGATTACCGTTAATAAAATTAATGGAAAAACTATATCAAGGAGTGTGGAAAATATAAAAAATATTGAAATAAATTGTATTAAAAGAACCCAGGAACAAATTTTTTAAAATTTAAGTTTTAGAAGTTTAAGCTTCAGAATTTCTTTTTCCCCCTGTTTATGGCACCCAAATATTTGATAGATAAAGAATTTTTTTTTCAATAACGAATAATTATTTATTAGCCTAATGATTTAGTTATTTTTAAGCCTTTAATTTATATAACTTTCATATATTCATATACATATACATATGTGTACTTACATACACATTTAGTTTTTTCATAAATCCTTTAAAATCATTTATCTTTGGGGCTGCAGGGTGTAGATTTTGTTTGATATATTTCTTGTTTTTTATTTAAATTTTACAAATATTTTCTTTCTATTTTATTGTTATGTTTTCTATTTATCATGTGCATTGTTCGTAATTGATTTCTCTTCTCTATGTGCAAGTATTTGTTTAAAGGACAGTGGAACTAAAGAAAATAACTTATTTTCTAATTTAAAATATTAAAAATATGTATAGAAATACATATGTTTTGAATTTACTGTACTGTAAAAAGAAATATTTATAATAATTATAATAATTGCTTTAAAATATTTATAATCTTGAAAATACATTTTAAGTTCAATTTTCCAGAATACAATCTCATTATCAAAATTAATTAAATAGGACAAAATGACAAAAATAATTTATTGTCCAATTGAAATTGGACATGCCGCCACCTCTGGCGAAAAAAATTCAACTTTCTGTACTTTACACTCAAAATAATGTACAGAGAATATGCCTCTTGGTCCTGTACTGCTCTAGTAATTAATGGTGGCAGTGTTGAAAAATCTGTTAGTCCAGTCTCAGTTAAAAATTCTACTTTCCGAGTATCTAATATAATCGAATCATAGTATTCGCCTTTTAGTTCTATATAGCATTTGAATTTTTTGCAATTTGTTTATTCCTATCAAAGAAGAAGATTTGTCAAGGATACTTAAATTAGTAGAAGTTTGTGAAGAAAAGTCTTTCCACTGAACAAGAAATAGTATAGACTGGGCAAGGGATTAAACTGACGACTAGATAACTGATAAGACCACCTTGGGCTTCTTTGAAGTCGACTTACGCCATATTGTTGTGGTTTACACATATTTCTTTTATGGTTATGAAACGGTAATTTACGACAAATTTCAGCAAACGCAACAACTATCTTGAGGAAAGATTTCTCATACTTAAGTGGTCATTGCAAATTGTAACTATTAAGACACACGAGATGGTCTCACAATCCCCCGCATCTGCAAATAAATTTTTAGGTAATTGTTTCAGTTGTAAAACCCCAACTGAGAATCCAAAACCTTCCGCCTCTACCGAGCTTGTACGGCAAAAAAGGAATGTTTAAGGAGCCCACGAAATTCACTTTTTTAATATATAATTTGTGATTAATGGCTGTGACTCACAGTAGTCTGTTGATAGCTGCAGTGTTGCCGTTAAAAAAAGAATTCATGGCTTTATATATCCACTTTTAAATATACGTATCATTCAAATTGCCTTGACCATTTTTCTTTTTGGCCCCGCGTTGAAACTCAAAGACAGTTGATATGCAATTAATTTATTCGATTATGTTTGCAAAACGCAAGTCAAACCAATTGAAATTTCAAATAGCTATAATATTATTATATGAAAAAACTTTAATACTTTTTTTATTCATTCGCTTAATGACATGTAACGTAACTTTTTTGAATATCAAAACCCAATGAAGTTTTTATCGATCGGCCCATTAAAGTTTTTGTCCCACCGTTCTTATCAATCGATTACTGTGATGATAGTTTTTTTTTTGCAATTCATTGTTTTAGGTGAAAAAATAAATGATTTTTATTGTGAATACATACTAACATAATATATACGAGTAAAATTGTCTGCTGGTTGTAAATGTTCTTCATTTTTATTAAAAAAAAGTATACATTTTAATAAAAACAAATAAAGTTTTTGAAAATAATAACAATTGCCATGTCCAGCAATTGGTTTTTGTGGTAAAAATTAAAAGGATTTTTGTTTTGTTTTTTTTTTATATTTTTTGTTTAATTTAAACGGCATTGTTCGTTAAAAATAAGCCGCTTAAAAAGTACTGAAAACAATGTACTCGTTATTTGCGAGATAATGCACATAAAATTCAGCAATAAATTACAAAAAGAAAGAAAATAAAAAAAATAATATTTAATAACAAATATGTATATACTTTTTTACATCATCACCTCAAATTTATTGAATTCTGGATTTCAATAAAGATTAATGCCCGTATTCATAAAAAATAAAATTGGTTTATAGAGTGCTTATTTAACATATTTCTATGGAGTAATTGTCAAAGAAGCAATTAATAAAACTGTTTTATTATTTATGAATACGGGCATAAATATTTAGCTTAACTAAGAAAACACAATTTCACGAGAGGTTTTCCTTCTCCCATATTTCCCATAAAAATTCTGTGGTAAAAATTTCAAAAGAACAAATTTCCCTATGATTTTTTTTCATAATTGTGCTGATTTTTTCCTATTATTATTCATTTCAAAACAATTTTTAACTAAATGGATTAATGCGACCGGGTCCGTAGTAGTCCAAAATTTAATATACATATGAAGGTATGCGTACAGCACTTTAAGGATTTTCAAATAATCACCATATATTTCAGTTACAATGACAATTTGCACTTACTCTCTCGTTTTTTAAAATAATCTACTCAAAGTAAAAACAATTTACTCACGTACTAATAAAATTTTTGCTCCAACAAAATGTACTCAAAAGTTAACGCCAGCAAAACTAAATAACTGAACTCTTTATATTTTTTTTTATGCAAATGTAGATTTTTGTTACTCTTTTTGCCATCTGCATTTCTTTTTTGTTAAATATTGTAAAAATTACACTATTTTTTTACTGGTAGTTAAAACATTCGTAACACGTTTTAATGAAATCTATGAATATTTGAAAGAATTTACTACCTTTAAAACAACCGGCTTTGTTTTATATTTGTAATTTTTTAAAAACTTTTATATAAAAATTTCATTTCCTTTAAAACCCTTTAATTAATGATTATCAATTTTAAACTACAGAGGAATTTGCACTTGAGAATTTGTTTTATTTAGTGACTTGGATTTAAACTTCCATAATTTTAAGTTAAATTTCTAAATTGTATACCGCTTTACTGACGTTGTGATCACTAACTAAACAGTTTAAATTTTAAACTTTGAAAGCAAAAAAAGAGAAATTGCGAGAGTGGCATATGGCGTAGCGGATAAGAGAAGGGTATTTAAAATTTTAATGAATTTTTACTCTTTACTAATTGAAAGGAAAAAACTTTTTAAGAAAATTTTATGCCAGACACAGAGTTGCCATTGTGCTTATATTTAACTGTTTTAAAACACAAGTGTGTTGAACTTCAAACAACTTACAGAAATAAAAATTTGGATAATGAGTTTAGATTATTGTGAATAGGAATGCAGTATTGTGAATAGGAAAGTTAAAACCTGTCATCGATAAGTTTGTTTAGTGTTAGTCTTCCTGTTGTGTAAGCTAAAGTACAGCATCAATAACAACCACATATCGCACACTAAATAATAAAGAGTCACAACTCAAAATGTTTCAAATTCGCCTTTTTTTAATCGGTTCACAGATGACACCCTTACCGATCAAGAAAATATGGTGGGTATCACTGTCTTTCTTATCTGGAAAACTATAGTTAAGGCACCCTTACACGACATGTTTTTTACACTGTTAATGTCAACAACAATTACATGTCGTGTGTGACCTCTAAAACATTGCTTGTGTAAAAAACACAAGGAAAGTCTTATGACAAAATTTCAATTAGAGCTTGCTCTAATTTCGTATGCACACACATATGATATTAAATTTTTATGCCTGCAGAAACCTTAGTCGGCGATGAATTATGTGTAAAACAGTTTTTTTATATAAATTTTGTGTCTAAAATTTTATTATTTATTTACATATGCTATTGAACATATACATTTGTGAGTAAAAATTATAAACCTTATGTAAACTGGCTAATTTTGACATACACAAAGAAAAACTTATGTATTTTAAACCTAAAAAACACGTGTAAAAAACATGTCGTGTAAGGGTGCCTTTATATATATCTATTTTTATACAACTCGTTTTGCTTATTTTTATCAACTAAAGAGTATTATTTTAGATATTCCAGTGCTAAATGGTATTATTTAGAGTTATGCCTTTTTATGTATATGAAAAAAAGTGAGCATTATCGCCTACATTATTTTGAAATGTGAATTTGCTAAAGAAATAATCTAGATTGGGTACATGAAAAATAAAATAATAAAATTAGTTTATTAAGATACATTCATTTACAAATAAAATTGTGGTAAATGCAAAATTTAATTTGCAAAATCCACTTTGCTGTGAAAAATGTCCCGCTCAAGTATTATACTCTGGAACAATTTAAAATAAATCCCAGTATCGAAGGAAAAATTTTCAACTAAAGAGTCACAACTCAAAATTATCTTTTATTGCCAAAATTGTAGTACAAAACTAAAAAAAATAAGTAAACTTTTTTTAAAAGTGTTTTCATTAGTATAGAATTCAATTTGATTATAATATTACAACCAAATTTTGTAAAACCGTTTTTTACCGCTACTGAAATTTTGAGAATTTTTAGTTGTGACTCTTTATGACTTAGTATGCGATATGTACTCTTATATTCTACAATTAAAATAAATTTTCTTAAAGTTCGTCTGTGAAAGCCCACAAATCATTAGTTAAATTAAGGTAAGAATTTGAGTAAAAAAAACAATTTTAATGCCATATTTTCCTTAAAATTTTTCTAAAATTACGAGTATTAGTGTATCGATAATGCACTGATCTATTGGGCATACGTATATGTATGTAAAAAAAATGAATATAAATAAACTAAACCAACTTATCTTTTTCTCCTATACAATCACCATGTAAAATTTTAGGCATCTTTACTATCAAACTGGTAGAAGTATACTCCAACTAACAAAGAAATAATATAGATCATTTTTGTTCAAAAGGTGGCTCATAGTTTTCAAAAAATTCTGTAAAATTGTAAAAGCATAGTAGAAATTAAAAAGACATATAAACTAGATAACAGATTGAATGTATTCATGTTTGCTAAGTATTCATGCATTCGTTGCTTTTATTATGTATTCATTTAACATCAATTTCTACTTATGTTGCTTTATTCACACTCTTTGTTTTTGTTGATTGCCTTTTGAATAGTGCAACCAATGATCTCACACATAAAAAAAAATAAAAACAATCGGCACATTTATTCGGTGTTTGTAAACAAGTTTGTGAATAAATACTTCTGGCAAAAATATATATTGCGTTTCATTCAATAGGCATGCCAACCATTCATACCATTCGTTGTTCATTCTTTGCTTTTGTTGTGTGTTAGTTGACTTTAAGAGGAAACAAGCAATGCAATGCATAAGATTCGTTACAATCACTTTTTATTGTGTTGTCTTTTATTGCTTAAATAAAATAGTGACAATTGACTACAGTATACTTATTTTTTCTGAATACATTCAAAGCTCATAAACAGGCAATCAAACTGTTCTCTGATATGAACAGTAACATATGTATGATCTACACTTAGGAGGTTATTATTATTGCGTTTTTTAAATGAGAATTGTTTTTGCAAACAAAACAAATTAAACAGAAATAACTTAACTTTTTATAGAGAACAAAAATTTGAAAAAAAAAACATAATTTTAGAAACGGCTGCTTTCATTTGTATGTGTTTCTTTGTTGTTAAAACTCAGTTCGATAAATGGAGCTCTTTTAATGAAACATAAACTTTTAAGCTATAGTGCCTATGGGTATACTTTATATTTTTATATTTATTAATTTGTTTTTTTTTTGCAAATTTAAATTCTTTCTTCATAGGGCCAGCAAAGTGTATCGAATTCCACAAATTTTGTATCTTTTGTTTTATTTTTATATTTTCTTTACTTTGTTAAGGGACCAAAAAAAATTGTTTTTCACATTTTTTTTTTTTACTTTTTCGTATGAAACCAACAGCTTTGAAGAGTTATTTCAAATAAAAATTAAACCCACCTTAATATAAATATATTTAATAGGCAATTTAAAAACAAGTTAATTGGTAAGTAAATTTGACAACATGCTTAAATAACGTGATGGTAGAAAGTTTAAAACAAAAATATATTAAACAAGTCTATACAATAATTAAACTAAATAATAATTAATTAATTTATATGTGCAATTTGTAATTAATTTAATTTTATTTTTGCTATAAGAATTTCATTATATTCAATTGCATGCATTTAAAAGCTTAGAAACATCTCTAGTAGTTGTAAATTTAAAGCAACAAATTCTTAAAAAAGTAGTGTGAATTATTAAAAAAAATCAGTAAATCAATAAATAAATAAAGGGAATATTGATAGAAAAACCAGCTTGAAAGCTCAAAAATATATTGAAAATAAATACTTATATATAAAAACAATAATTATAGTAATAAAAAATAAAATTAAGAAGAAAAATGTAAATTAAACAAAGCAATATTTAGGGAAATTTTTTTTAAAAAACTTTAAATAAAAATATGTAATATTATGGAAATATTAAGTATTTATACATCAAAAACCTAATATAGTATGTAAAATTTATAAATATTAAAAATAAGTAAATAAATCTGTAAAAATTAAACAAAAAGATAATTCTTTGCCAAAAATTGCACTTTATTTTATAGATTCTTTTTTATTTATTTTTACTTTTAAAATTTGCTTAAACAGTTTTTTTTTCTAAATATACTCGTAATGCCAAGTTTAAATTTAAATAGAATATAAAAAAATATTATAATACATAAATACATACATATATGAATATATGCATATATGAAGAAACGATCCTAAAGTCAATTTCAAGTTAAACTTAAAAAAGTAGTTGTTAAATATTAAATTATTATTAATGAAAAATAATAAACAATTAATATGTACTTTAAATATTATTAGCCAATTGTCTAAAAAAAACAGCGTAACTTTGTTAAATGAAATTATTTTTTATATTATTTTATAAAACATTGAAATTTAATTGTAATATTTTAAAAATATTATAATTTTTTTATTATCAATACTTTGAAATCATTGTCGCTGCTATTCCAAGAAAAAGCAAAATATTGATAATAAAAAACTAACTAAAGCATAAATAATTAATATATACATACATACATTTACGTATATAGTAAAATGAACAAAAACAATTATACATAATAAGTAAAATAAGTGAAACAATATGTAAATGATTTCCCATTTCAATTGATAGTAATAGTTTTGTAGTAAAAATTTAAACATTTGTAGGAAGAAAACATTGTCAAAAAATAAAATATTTTATACTTTTTTTTATAAAAAAATATACATATGTGTAAAACTTGTACAAATTCACGTATTAATTAAATACTTATAATCAAGGAGGTATTAACTATAAGGTGTAGGCCAGACCAAGCACAACAAACGCAATAATGCAACAGATTTTGACAGCTTTCACCAGTTACACATGACTAGTCAGCTGATAGCTTAATAACACCTTATTGTTAATTCACCTTGATTTTATGGTTAAAATATTTTCTTTATAATTAATTAGTTAAAGAGACTTTGACAAATTATTTAAATATTAAACCTTGTTTGCTGTTGTCGACTTCCAAAAAGTGTAGTGTTTAAAAATTTTGTTTTCAACATATTTCATTGTTTAAATATTTGTTTATTTCTTTTCTTTTCTTCAGTGAACTCATCTCTTTTCAAAATATATCTATTTAGGTATATGTAGGTCCAACTTCCTAGAGCAGAAAAAGTCTTTTCTCCCTCAAGTTTTTGCAAAACAAACTTTAATAGTGTAAACCAGTTGATTTTTTCCTAAAACTTATATTTGTTTAAACATAAAAATGCGAGATTTGTAAAAGAGTAACAGTGTGTTTATCGGTCTCGAAGTTGAAGTCACATTATTAAAAATTTTACGACTCCGGCTCCTTAACTTCTCGTTACTAGAGGTTACAAAATATTCAAAAATTTTCAAATATACTCCAAAATAAATTTTTTTATTAAGATCAATACTTACAATCATTAGTGCATTGTATTGAAATTTAAAGATAGAAAGATTTTAGGTTAACTGTTATCTTCCCAGAAGGTGGCGCTGTACTCCTGATCATTTGTTTCAGAAGAGGAACCTCTTATTTTTAAATTATAATTTGTGGAAAACTGCAAATTTAATTTTTTCATTTTTCTCCTTAGCTGAGATTTGAAACTGGGCCGTTTGAGTTTTTGTGCGAGAGCTGTAACCACTATACCACGACCCCCCAATTCTTTAAAATTAACGACATAATATTTTGCAAGTCAGTATGAATAGGTAGTTTTCCATTCATTTTATGAGATTACTAGCAAACCCGGCGAACTCCGTTTCGCCACCAGATGGCTTCGTTTTATGTAACATTTCGTTTGGTGATTAAAAGATAAAGAAAATTTTTTTTTTGTTTTATATATGAAAAGGAAAAATTATATTCCATTTCACAACAGTAATGAATTCATTTCGATTACAAAAATGAAAAAAAAAAAATTGATCACACCTTTCCTGGGGCTCGAACCCGAGCCTTCAGCATCTAATGAAGTGTTATTTAGTTGAACTTCTCTAAACAAATGAAAGCGAATCCAAAGTAAATACTGAATCGAAGCGTTATATATTTTTGGTAAACCACATTTTTTGTTTTTTGGTCTGACGTTAACACAAACAAAGCGAATGGTTTCCCAACTCGTGAACACGCAACGTATAGCTGCCATGTGAAAATCAATGATTTTCTAAATTTATCCCGCAAACACTAAGTGATTGGCCTTGCGACTTGTTAATTGTCATTGCGAACGAAAGACGAACTGGAAATTGCAATCGTTTGAAATCAAACGGAAGGTCAGTCGGAATCATTGGTATTCGAGAAATACATACATTTTCACTTTCGGGTATTTTCTCTTATTATATTTTGTCTTTCTTCGCTTAAGTTCTGTGAATACAATTGTTGCTGGCTTGCATGTCTTGTGCGGTGGCCGATGTTCGCACGTCATCCTCTAGGCATTTTGGACTATGGACAGAGTGATGAATTTAACCTCAAATGTACGATCCACATAATTTACACAGTTCAACTTACCACCTTAAAGACAAATGCCTGCTGTTGAAATTGAATAAAAATGTGCACAATACACGTGATTGATTTGATGGTTTTCAATTGAAATGTTAGGAAACGAATAACTTCTTTTTTTTACTTTATTTTCACAATTACACAGTGAACACAATACCGGTTTGTCACATGAAATTAACTGAGCAGAGAACAATGAGTAGCTGTCAAACAATATATCACGCACCGGCGCCATCTACTTAAAATATTGGTTTTGTTTCTATGTATCAGAAATGGCGCTGTATGTAAAAAAAGATTTTCCCGCTTTTCTGTTGAAATTTTTCCTGAATTTTCTTTGCTATAAACCTCACGGAGCCCGAAACCTTTCCAACGAATGCAAAACCGTGGAAATCGGTTCGTGCGTTCTGGAGTTATAGCGTCAGGAAGGAAAACCCGACTTATTTTTATATAGTAGATTTCGTTAAAGTAGTCAAATTAATTAACCTTCTGTCTAGCACACGGGTGTGATGGACCCTAAGGTAAAATGAATTAATTTATATCTAATATATTATTAATCCAAATTCTTTATCCCTTCTTGACTTAATTTCTTTGGTCATTTTGCTTCTATTTTAAGTTTAATTTTTATTTTACATGTAATTAGTCGGGTCTTTTAGACCAATACATGGACCCAGTTTGATAAATACTGCAAGCTTTTTCTTTGGTAGCAGACAGAGAATTGATATAAAAGTGTCGTTTTATTTATTACTGTAAGCTAGGGTATCAATTGCATTAGTAGAACTTATACTCGATTATAGATCTAGTTGTAAAAAAAAGGTTTGTCGTTAATTTAACACTTTAAGCTAAATTTCGAAAATGTCAGTTATTTAGTTAAACTTAAACAAGGTAATGACAGGAATTCTCTCTAATTTAAAAATTCTCTTTTTTTAAATTGCCAGCACGATAAAATATTTAATATTGTGGAGAATTAGTATCTATTGCTATAGTGCTAAAATACTAACACAGCAACAAGCCAATTTCTAATTCAATAAACTTTAATAGAAAAGTTGTATATGTCCATATGCATTTTGTATCAAAGCCGGATTTGGAGTCGGATATTACAAATTTCAGCGGTTAGAGAGTTGAAAATATTTTCTGAAATCTCCACAGCCCTGCTAGTATCAACCGCTGTCAAACAACAACTAAATAACACAGCTTGTTCAAATTTTTATAAAAGTGAACTGTTCATAGGAACAGTGTTGCACTGATAAGCCATGTGTAATGAATTCCGTAATAAATTTAATTTTAATATTTCCAATAATTAAATAAATATTTACTCTTCAAAATGCCACAACTTAATAAGATAAGTTCTCCATTATTAAACTTATATTTTTTAATTACACGCCTTAAAAACAATTTTTTTTAAAACTTTTGAGCGTTACAATGTTTAATTTTTATTATAGAATATATTTAATAGGGAATAATGAAATAGAACTTCCATTTTAAATAGGCATTTCTGTCAGTTTAAGATCTCCCAAAACTACTATGATCCACACTTCAATAAGACTTATTAAGAAAGCCAAATTACAATATTTTTAACCACAAAAACTGTAAAATTGTAATGCTAAAAATAATGCATTCTAGGTCTGAACGATAAAAACTTATAAGAACCAAAACTAGCCCATAAGCGTTACGTCAATAGAGCGGATAGAGCACATAAACTCCGCACGACGATATGTCTTTGTCGAACATGTTTTAACGGCATAACATAGCATTGCAATTGCAATATAGATCGACATGTGTAGACTTTTGGTACTTATTAGTAAAAAATAAAAAATTACAGTATGCTTGTAGGGGCCTAAACAAGTCTTTGACAAAAACTGTATTAATAATGACTAACATTTCTGAGCAGAGTGACTTTAATAAGACTTTTTCATATCGAATATACAAATAATTTAAAAATTGTGAAAAGCTTATAATTTTTTTTCAATTTAAGAAATAAACTTTAGTTTTTGTAAAAATTTTTACCAAGAGATATTTTTTTTAAATATAGTGAAAATTAAAAAAATAGTTTTAACTAATTTGTTAATTTTGAAATAAAAAGAAAAAAAAAGCTGTAGAAATTAGAAAATTTTAAAATTTTTAATATATTTTTTTTTTTAATTTAATTTTTTTACAATATATTAAATTCAACATAAATAAAAAAAATTATTAAGAGCAAACGAACGGAAATAATTAATAATAAAAATTAATTGTAAAATGAGTCCAAATAAAGCCACCGCCTTTACTAAAACTATATTTATAAACTATATATTATAATTATTATTATTAAAACCAAAATTACAAAACTTAAAAAACTAAATATAAAAATAAAAAATATTACAACAACAACAGCTTAATACTTTAAAATATTTACACACACCCATACACTCAAATAAATGCCCATACACACCTTAAAAAATTTACGAACTTTACAGCTCCACACTACACAAAAATTAACGAAAACACTTATTCAACACTATGGGAAATTTTCACAGTAAAACCAAAACAAAAAAAAATATTTTATAATAAAAAAAAAATATTTAAAAAATAATCCTTCTAATCTAACGCTGACTGCAATATACCACCATGAGAAAATAAATTAAATTTATTAGTAAATATAAAATATTACAAAAAATATATCTTTAAATAAAAAACTTTTTCTAAAAAAAAAACAAAATGTTTATAAAATAAAACTTTAAACTAATATATAAAAAAAAACTACAAAAATAAAATAAAAAACGTACATATATATTTTATTATTAAACGTAAATACATACATAATTAAGAAAAGCTAAAGCATATAGGAAAGGGTTATGGTTTTTAAATATTTGTTAACATACTTTAGGGATCCGTTTAAGGAATATGTAAAAAGCCTATTTTAAGGCCTTTTTTGCAGCTTTTTAAAATAATTTTTAACAACTAAGCCCTTAAACGTTTTTTGATATTTTATTATGTTTGTTTTTATATTTCTCTCCTTTTTTATAAATAAAATTAAAAAAATAAATAATATTAAAAACTTCTCAAAAATACCCTCCCTAACCAAACTGCTTTATGTGTCAAATTAGTGATATTTATAAATAAATATATATATATAACAAATTATAATATTTAAACTAATAATAACGTAAAATATTATTAAAGAAAAATTTAATATAAAAGTATTACTTAAAAAGGAAAAAAATTAATGTTTTTATAAACATGCTGTAAAGAAAAAAATAAACGATAATTTTTATAGAGCTGAAAGTAAACATCACGCCTACTGCATATCAGGGCGTTATTAGTGCCAGCCAAAAAATAAAACTGTGCAGTTTTACTTTGTATGTTACAGAATAGTTGGTATACTTTCCATTTTTTACAGCATGCGACGAATAAGTGTATTAAGACAGAAGTACATAACATGCGTTGCGCCCATTGTGCGTTTCAAACGTCTGTCAAAAAAAGTTATTTTCATACGGCAAGTTACAGGCAAAATTGTCTACGCATCTAACATATAGAAGTTGAACAATTTTTTAATTTCACATGCTTTGACAGATGAACAGTTGACTTACGTTGTATGTTGTAACTGTTGTTAACGCGTAACGCATGGTATGTACTTCTACCTTAAAACGTGCATACTTTAATGCATGGTGTTCACTTTAAGCTCTAGATATTATTACAATACAATGCCAATAATTAAAAAACAAAATACATGCATACGAAATGCAATAAAGTTTGCTCATTTAAAAAAACAAATTTACATTTTTAATTTTAAATTTAAATAATTGTTCAAGCTCAATGAGTTTTTAAATTAAAATCTTTTATTTAAATCGATATTTCGATACTCTTTTGTGCAGCTTTGTCTGAAAATATGTAATTTATTAAGTTATTAAATTATTTATTTATTTCATATGTATTTTCTAACGAAGCTATACAAGGCAAAAAAAAGATACTAAGCTTAAAAAACCATGTATTTGAAATTAATTATTAAAAGGCAAACAACAGTATCAAAAAATTTTGATAAAGAAAAATTCTTTATTTCTTTTATAACTTTTCAACATTGCAAATGATAAAAAGCTACAAAAAAATTTCGAAAAAAATATGCCTTAAAAATTCAAATTTTCAAAGTCTTATAACTCCGTTTCTAAGCACTAAATTTCTATAAATAAAATATTTTTACATTTTCCAAAGTCTTAACTTTCAATAGCAATTACAATATAACATGTTGTAAAAAATTTTGTACAAAATTAATCAAATATTCGATCAAATAGTTGTCTATCTATCTAAACGAACGTTAGAAAGTTATAATATTCATTGGCTTATAAAATTTACACAAAAAAAAAGTTATTTAAATTTATTAATAAATTTACACCTAAAAAATATTATTTAAAAATGGCTTTAAATAATTTAAAAAATGTAATAACAAATTAATTAAAAATAACAATTCCTTGTAGTATAAATTTGTTAAATACAACAAAAGAAACGTTTTTAAAAGATATCAAATATAGATAAATTTTAACATCTTGTCCTATTAAAGCCAAACAAATATTAAAAATTAAATTATTAAATTAAAAAAATTATAAAATGATTTGTTATTTATCAAGGGAAATACTAAATATATTGAATATAAGAAGAATATTAAACAAAAAATTAAATAAATTGTTGATTAATTGCTACGAAAGAAACAAAATTAAAAATAAGAGAGAAAAGTAATCATTGAAATAAAAGCAAAATTGTTATTTTAATAAAACAAAACTACAGAACAAGAACAACACAAAAAGAAAAAGAAATAAATTATTAAAAAAAAAAAAAAAAATAAGATCAGTATTAGAAACATTCGTTATAAAAGGGAAAATAATACATCTTACATAAAAATATTAGAAAAAACAAAAATACATATTTATTTAAATTAACATTTCTTTTTTCAACAAATGATAAAAAAAAGTTTAAAAAATGCCTAAAGAATTATTTAAAAAAATACCACAAATATAAAAAACACATACACACAATTTAACATAAAAAAACTAAAAAAAATATTAAGAAAATAAATTAAAAATAAAAAACCAACATTTTAAAAACTATTCAAAAGAAACCATGAAATAAATAAAATTACAAAAAATAAATAAAATTACAAAACAAAAGTTTTAAGAATTTGTTTTTATTTTTAAGAGAAAAGGTAAGAAAAATAAATATGAAGCCTAATTTTAAACAATACTTACTACCAAGTATGACAGTTAAACTCCCCCTTCCTCTTACTCTCTCTCTCTCTCGCTCTCTCTCTCTCTCTCTCTCTATTTATATATCTATCTTTTTTTTTTGGTGGGGAGAGGAGGTTTGTGGTATAGTGGTTAGAGCGCTATACATTCCACTCCGCTCCTCGTCATTCCACTCTATTCCACCTTAACCAATGTCAACAAAAAACGAATGATCAGGAGAAAAGCGCCACCTATTGGGAAGTAGCAGATAACATCTAAACCTACTAAATCTACTTAGCGAAGGCACACTCAACACATAATCAATATGTAACGATGGTGCAATTACTGTTGATCATTCAAGGGTGAAGGTATAACACTGGCCTTTGAATCATCAATTCACAGCAATTTGTCTCATTCCTAAGGCGCTTAATAATAATATATTTAATAATAATATATCGACTCTCCTTTCCAAAATTACAATACAATGCACAGCACTTAGTAGGGGTTTACCCCTGAGTATTGGTCTCAAGTAGAAAAAAAATCAAACCGCAGATAATTTATGCATTATATCGTCATATCTTAGGTCAAGAAATCGAGCTGTTATGCGATTTCACCATACAAGATCGATCATGAATTCTCATTGGTTTCGGATAGGATCTCCCTCAGAACTTTCGAATTACTCCCCAGAGTTGAGTTAGGTCTAATAGAGTGGATATTTTTATTATATTTTCACGAAATATATAACGACGCAAAATTTTTTCTTCAAACCTTACTTTTATCACACCTGCAGATTTTTAAGAATTGAATTGAATTGAATTTTATTGAGACTTCATTTTTTCTTACATAAAAATAATATTTACAAGCATGACCAAACAGAGAAAACTTAAAACTATTACGCATTATTTTAATGACATTAAGGTTGTTTAAACGCTACTGGCTTATTTATTTAAATAGGAAAACAATTAAAATAAATATTGAAGAATTATGGAGAAAAATAAGATTACAGTGCTTGCTCCCGACACTTATCATTACCCGTAGAGTATTATCTACATTAGATTTTTAAGATTTATCATATTATTAGTACTTGTGTCTTAATATTATTTTACAAAAAAAAGGAAGACAGCCATATCATATGTGGTGACTAAAAATATGGTAAAGCTACGATACTGCTACATTGAAAAAATATTTGACGAAACTATTATAGAAACACTATAATTGACCCCGCAGACGTTGTTTTGGCATATAAATTATTTCTCAGGAAATATTTTTTAGTTCAAATATATTTATACCCTTCACTGAACTGCAAAACTCAATATTGATATGAGGATTTGCTCAGCAGATGTGAATTATACCATCCCAACGATGATCAACGTCAATGTCTGCGTTAGTTTTCTTAGTGATTGATAGGTGGGGATAGGGAGAAATAGCCCTCTAAGTACTTCTTAAAAAAAAGGTAAACCATATGTGTTCTGCGGTTCGCAGATCTATCTAGTTTTAAATTTCTTCGAAGTCGGTACCATTTCGGAGAAGTTGACCAACACACTAACCACTAGATCACGGCGACTTCAAACAGTGCATTTTAATTATTTAATTTATCAGGTTCAAGAATTTAAGTTTTTGTTTTAAGCCTGGTATTGAGTTCAATTTTGTGAAAAAAGTTTAGCTACATTTATTTTTCCATTCGAAAAATTTTACATACAACATAAATCCCTAAAAGCATGCATCACCTTCAAACACAACAAATAACACAGTTCAAAAAAAAATTTTTTTTTTGTTGCTTAATTAAATTTTCGTTTGGGGCTCAGAATCTACATGTATTTTAGTTTTTCAGTTTTTCTATTTAAGACCTGCACTTTTTAACAGTCCAACTGCTGTGCAGTGATTTGAAATTATATGATATATCATGCATTATATATACAGAAATTCCAAAAGACCATCTATAATAATTCGAATATCCAATATAACTCTAAATAACACAACACCAAAGCTATGTCAACAGTAAAAACTCTATTATAAAATCCTACTCATTATAATACAAAAAAATTATTGTAGGCTGATGTAAAATTATTTTATTTCGTTCGAAAGAAATGTTGACTATGTTGTTCCGTACATGAATCAAAATGTTGACAGAAACTTGTTGCAGTTAGAAAAAATGTTGATATGTAGATTTCACATTTCACATTTTTTCATAAACATTTCGTACGAAACATTTTTATATGCAATTTGACAGCTTTTCGTACGAAATGTTGAACTCAGTACCAGGCTTTATTATGCTTTAATAAAAGCCTTTTCAAAAAATGTAATTAAATGTTTGTACATTTGTGTGTTATATAGATTTGTGCAACTGATTTTTCCTTTTTTTCAATTTTGTCATAAAAATATGACTGACAATAGCATTGAAATGATACCGTGCGTGTTTAACCACAATTTAATAAAAATGTATTGAGTATTTGACTGGTTTTTAAAGCTTTTATTGTTATGAATTTAATACTGAATTTAAATTTTAAACAAATATTGAATAAATTGGAAAATTGTTTGTTTTAGTTAACATTTTTAAAATGATCAGACGTCTGGGAGTTAAACAAAAAACAACAATCATCCGATTTAATTATGATTTTTAATTAAGTATATTCGCTCAATACTTACATACTCGTATCTAATAATTTTATATTTATATAAAATATTATAGGTTTAATGAGGGCTTATTTTACTAATTTACTTATATGCAATAATTATCATATAAGCCCTTAATAAACGTACTTTTTTTATGAAAACAGTCGTAAGTATGTAAATATGCATATAACATTTTGTTTAAAGTTTCTTTATTTCTCTAATATTTATTTATAATTAGATAGATTTTATTAAATTCCAATATTCCAGTAGTATGAATGGAGTCCCAAAATTAACTCAAGATTTCAATTTGCCGACATTTTTGCAGCTCTAAATAAAGAACAGTTGGACAGCTGAGAGTTTAGTAATAAAAATCTTATTTATTATTGCTACGCCTAGTTGTAAAAAAATCAAAATGAAAAATGCTGAAACAAATTATTTATATGAAATAAATATACAAGTTTTATAATTTGACATTCATTTGTAAAATAATTGAAACTGTACGAGGGGTATCTGAAAAATTTGTTTTTAATATTATTTGTTTTGAGTATTAAAAAAGAAACACATATTCCTATTCACTAAAACTTAAAAAAACAGATTGTAATATCAATTTATGATGAAAATAAAATTAATGTATTAATTATGAATGGTAACCGAATCAGTTGCATTTTAAGTAGCCGAAAAAAAAATTACAGGCTAACACTTGAAACGTTGGTTGCCAGTTGTAATCCTTATGCAACTTGATATGTTAGTTTCAAGATTTTAGCTTTTATACTACATACACACATACATAATTGGCCATTACAACCCTGTGTCAGGGTAACAGGCTAGCTTCTCCTAGCACCTATGTTGTGTGTGTTAATTTTTATCCATGAGTACTGGGAACTACAGTTTAAAGTCGACTCCGAACGAGAGACTTGAGAAGCTTGTTCATTGCAATCAGTTACTCTTAGAGCTTTTGCTAGAAGACTACTAAGAGGTAGTCACCGAAAGAAATATTTTTTACTTATGTATATATTTTTTTTTAAGATGTCAGAGCTGGGGTTTGAACCCTTGGCTCATGTCTTAGTAAGCCAAAACAATAACCACTAGACCACGTCGACAATATGCGAATGAAACGCATATTATTTGTAAACAAACAAATTGTTTATTGTTTATATTTGTTACGAAAATTTAAATCTTTTAATATTGTCTCCTTTAATATTGTAAATATCGCTATGTTGGTGAAAATAATAATAAAAATCGCTTTCTCTAAGCACAAAACTCAAAATTTAACAAGTTATTTAATAAATAGTGAATTTACGGGACTTGGTACCATGTAAGCGTTGATAACTACAATGTTGAGTGCCAATTTATGGTACATATCACCATAAAATAAAAAATAATAACAGTTTGAAGATTAAACGGGCAATCATACTTGGATCCCTCAATGTTTCAACGTCTTACTCCAATAATAATTCATCTATTCCACGTTTTCCGGTAGAATAAATTGAATTGCAGCAAGATCACTAAGAACCTTCAGCTTCTCTTTACAGCGAATAACCAAGCCAGAGATGCTGTTCCTAGTGCTTTCGAGGAAATAATATTCCCTAAAGTATATGGGACCTCTTCGTTGGCGGCGACTACGGACATCGAATGAATAAGCTGTTTGAACTTAATGTCAAGATGGATCTAGTTCGACGCATTATGATGAAACAATCGCGGTGATTTGGCTATGATGAGCGAGTAAGCATCTGAAGGAAGGCGCAGAAGTGAAACATTGAAACTCCGATGCAAGGATCAAATTAAAATTGATGCCTAGTATAGTGGTTAGAGTGCTCGCACAAAAACTCAAACAGTCTAGGTTCACATCCCAGCAAAAAAGGAAATTGAAAAAAAAAGTTTTTATTTAAATAAATAAAAGGGCTACAGCCATCCACAAGAACTCGCTATCTTAAATTCTACTCCATTCCATCTTTGGCATTGTCATCAAAAACGAATGATTAGGAGAAGAAGGGACACCTACTGAGAAGTAGTAGATAACAGCTACCTACTTAGCGAAGATCCTCACCGCAATCAACATCCAACGACAGATGAGGCAATTGCTGTTGATCATTCAAGGGTAAAGATATACACACTGGTGATCAAATTAATTGCCAGCAACTTGTTTTATTCGGGAAAAAACTCTCTATGTGTCATTACAAATCCCAATACAATGCACAGTAGGGGTTTCCTCCCCTGAGTACTTGTCTCAGTAAAGAAAAAACTAGAAAAACTGGAGAAACAACTCGGAATATCGAAGCAAATGGAGCTCGATTCTGAGTAGATATAGTAAGTAAGTATTCATTTTGAATTAAACAATTATTGATCTCAAAATCTTACTGCAAACAAAATTATTAAGTTCATTGTGACTATTTTTCAAATAAGAGGGAAACAAATTCGTGCTGAATGACAAACATAATGTCTCACTGCACGTTAGGGCAATACATAATAGGGTATGATTCTATGTTACATACATAGAAGTTCTCAAGACGGAGAAGAAACTTTGCAATATCTCTTGTGAAGATTCCAGACATTAGGTGGACTTATGATGAATTATGTGGCGCAATTTTATGAACATATGTGAGGAAATTTTAAGTGTTAAAAGCAACCTGATGTTCGAAACTTCTAGATTGTAGAGAATTATATAAATGAACACACGTGGCAGAATTTTAGTGCTAAAAAACAATTTGAAAATCTATCTAAACTAACATAAGAGATTTTAGACCATATTCAAATGAACTTAACACTTCAATTTCTATTTTCGTATCTGCAGTGAAAACCTTTTACGACAAGCCTCCTAAGCAACCAGTTAATTTAAAATTCAAAAGGTATCATGACACTATTTTGCTATTTACCTTTAAAGAAACAAATTATAAAAATAATAACAGAGATAAAATAAAAATTAATAGTTTTTAAGTATCCACTTGAACTTAAAAAGGTCGAAACCACAAAAAATGTTAACAAACAAGCCATTTAGTTTTAAATACCGTTAGCTACTGGACGTTTAACACTTAACTGTTTTATTTTAAAGAGTAAAAACGATATGATTTTAAATACCACCATAAGCATGTTATTATTAAGCTCAACAGCAAGTTTGTCAACCAATGAAACGAAACCATATCCTCAAATGATAAACCATACACTGGTAATTGAAGTGGTGCGAAGTATTCATGAGTTGTATAAATTCAGGAATTTCATTTTCTTTATATCGGAGCGTTTGGTCATAAATACGGATACATATGCAGCATTTTTTGAAGATTTTTGGAATGCATTTCCCACAGCACCTACTATTTTAATTATAAATAATCCTGTTAGGATGACTGGCTTCATAGGTGCATCCACAATATGTTTGATTTTGACCACAGAGTTAGAGGATCCCATTATGGAGTTGTCTGCATTGAGTATGAAGGGCATACGTTACATTAAAACAATTTTCATATTATTTCCTATTGTGGAAACGGATAAGTGCTATAACAGTTTTGAGGAGTACACCGTCTTTTATGACAACATACGTTTGCTTTACGACTGGGTGTGGAAGAAACAATTCCTTAATACTATACTAATAACAATAAGGAATAACTTGTATATACTTGATCCCTATCCTACAGCGAATATTATAAATAAGACGGAAAATTGGACTGCTGATGATTTTTTTGCAGAATATAATCGTAGTATGGATTTTAAGGGATATGAATTGAAAACTTTGATTAAACATGATATGCCCAGAGTATTTCGCATGACACGCAAGCCAGTGGGTAGTAAAACGGAAGAAATCAGTGGTGTATCGGGCAAGATATTTAATGCTTTTGTATCGGCCATAAATGCTACCTTTAATATTACCGCAACCTACAATGATGAGGACGATGTTTTGGATATAAATGCCATTATACATATGGTAGAAGAGAAGGATTTAGAAATCAGTGCCAATTCTTATACAGCTATGATAGCTTCATTGGCGGGTGCAAGTTATCCCATTGGCATTAATGACTGGTGTATAATGGTGCCTTTCCGCAACAGCTCTCCCCAGTATTTATATTTACGCCATACATTTCGTGAGTACAGTTGGTATTTGTTAAGTGTAGGTGTTTTCTATATAACAGCAGGTATATGGTTGTGTACTCCTACTGAGGAAAGAGATCTTAGCTTATCATTCATGCAAGCTATATGCTCTCTAATATTAGCTGTACCACTACGACTGTTAACACTACCCTACTTTCGTTTACGTTACCTTTTTGTACTTTTATTTATCATTGGATTTTTCAATACCAATATGTTTATGTCCAAAATAACCAGTTTCTTAACCACACCTACTATCCTGCCTCAAATCGATACTGTGCAAGATGTTATAAAAGCTCAACTGCCTATAATGATGATGAACTATGAATATGAAAAACTTAAAGAGTCGAACTATCCCAAAGACTTTCTGGACTTGATAATAATCGTTACTAAAAGTGAAATGGATCTTCATCGTGATCGTTTTAATTCTTCTTACGGTTACAGCGTACAATCGGATCGTTGGAACTTTCTAAATAAACAACAGTACTGGTTGAAAAAACCTTTGTTTCGTACAACTTCAATATGTATAGGACCCTATTATCATGTATTTCCCATTCAAAGCGATTCACATTTGGCCAAACCTTTACAACATTTTATGATGGCTGCCTCACAATATGGCTTCGATATATACTGGGAATCAGAAGCATTTGCTGATGCTCTTTTTCTTAAATATGTTCATATGATAATGATAGATTTTCATCCAGTACCATTACATTTGGAATATTTTCGTATCATTTATATTGTATGGTGGATAGGTTTAACGTTGGCCGGTTTATGTTTTATACTGGAAGTTAAGGGCATTACAATTAAGATGCGTGAATAAATCCGTGTTAGATGTATACGCAAGTTATGGAAAGTATAAGAACTACAAAAATTACATCTGTTAAAGAGCTTGTAAATAATTTTAAATAAAGTTAAAAAATAAAAATAAAGTAAAAAAGAAGAATTTTGACCTGTAACATAATAAAGTTTATCAACGTACATTATTTTAAAATAAAGGAACACAGAACGTAGGCAATATAAGAACAGAAAATAACAGAAATATTGTCTTGGAAACTTTTTAGTTCTATTTGATAAAAGGAAATTGAAAACTTGAATATTAGCGGTAATTACTCTTCGTTGCAAACACCCTTGGAAGTGTTGCAAATGTAGCAAACCATGTAAAACAATAACAAAATTTAGTCATATATGCTACTATTGCTTGTCTGAAAGGCTTGAAGGGCGTTTGCAACAACGAATAGGGATTAATGATTTCAAACAATTGACAAAATATATACGCTTGAGTTTTTTTTTTTTTGGTACAGGCCTAATAAATGATTTTCACACATGCATACGGTCATATTAAATTCAGGGGGGGTCGTGGCATAGTGGTAGAGCGCTCGCACAGAAACTCACACGACAAGGTTCAATCCCAGCGAAGGACGAAATTATAAAAATAAAAATTTGCGACTTTCTAAAAATTACAATTTAAATTGAAAAAAAAAAATTAAATTTAAGAAAAATAAGAGGTTCCCCCCCTCCAGCAAGACCATCTGCAAGAAATCGCCCCCTGACATTCCTAATCCATTCCACCAGAAACCAATAATCAGGAGTACAGCGCCACCTTCTGGGAAGACAACAGCTAATCTACTGAAGACGCTCACCATTCACATTAACCATCCACCGACAGATGAGGCAATTGCTGTTTGATCATTCGAGGATGAAGGTATAACACTGGCTCTTGAGTGGACAAATTTTCAGCAACTTGTTTCATCAACAATAAAAAAAAGGCGCAATATATGTATATATATAAAAAAAAAAAAAAAAAAAAAAAAAAAAAACGGACGTAACTATACTTTTTATTTTTTTACAGGAGAAGCAAAAAACTTTAAAATCATAAATTTTGTAAATCCTGAAAATCATATAACTTTCAGGTTCGATATAAGGATTGGCATCCCTATATACAACAAATGAGTTTGTATATAAGGTTTTCATATAAATATGTATGTAAATATGTCTTCTTACATTTAGAAATTCACACACTTGTACTCGTAGTTACGTCCGTTTGAATTTCGTTAATAAAATCGCCATTTTTTGATTGTAGAAATCTAAAATTTTGCACGAACATGTATTTTGATGAAACAAACCATAATTAATAAAAAAAACTAAATTTTCGAAATTTTGTGTAGTTAAGTCTGTTTGCATATAATATGACGATATGCTCCTCTATATTATTAATAGATAGCTGAACCCGGTGTGCTTCGCTACCCCCTTGTTATATAATATAATTTATATATTTTACAGACAGTTGTGGGAGAAAGAGAGTGAGGCTACCCCACTATTTTTATTCAAATGTATTTTAAATTTGAGGTAAAGTCGTTAATAAACGTAGTAAAGAAGCACCAAATTTGTATATGGAAAAAAAAGTTTAAAACTTTCAAACAAAATTTGGCGTGAAAAGGGGCTCGAAAGGGGCGTGGAGTAAAAAATGTGTATTTCTACCTCGCTTGAGTATAATATGTATGCAATTTGAAGTATATCTTTTAAAAACTAAATGGAAGCAATTACATAATTTTAAAAAAGTGGGCGTGGTCGAAAAAAAGTACCCTATTAATCATGCCAGAGTCCCAGTTAAATGCTGTGAAAATTTCAGGAAGATCAGTCTAGAGGTTTGGTCTCCTATAAGGTACAAACAAATAAACAAACACACATTCAATTTTATATATGTATGTATTTAGATATGTTTTCAAATAGTTCTTCAATTGTATACTTTTTTTTACAAATGTCTAATAAAACTATCAATATCTCTGATTTGTCTTCCTAATTTTATATTCCACCCTAAATTTTGAACATTTCTTTCATTTTATTTTTTTAATTTGGCACATGTCACAACCTTATGTACATATTGACATTTTTTGTTAGCCAAAATTTTTCATCCCAAGTCAGACTGAACTGTTAATGTAACTGGAATACATACAAACAATCAAACATTATAACCTGAAATATTCTTTATAACCATTATATGAGTGTCATAAATTGTAAAAAAAATAATAATAATGAAACAGTATTGCATAGAGTATGGATGACACTTTGTCACTTTGTTTCCTTTATATTATTTTTTGTGATGAGTATTAAATGTTGGCACTTGTGATTTAAGTTTATTGGGACAGATCAGCAAAATAATTAATTCATACATGCTTTGAAAGTACAAAAATTTTGCTAATATAACAAAATTAGAAAACAAACAGTAAGATATTAAAAACTGTTTCATTCTGAAAAATGGTTTTGGTATGGCAGACACACATACATACTTATGAAGTGAGTGTAAGTTGAGACAAAATTGTAACTCCGTTCGACATTATATGCATATATACAAAATTGGACATTACAATCCTCTTTTAGAATTGAGGCCTAGCTTCTCACAGCACCCACATTGTAAGCGTAAATTTTTTATCAAAAAGTAGCGGGGACCTACAATTTAACATTGAATCCAAACAACAGACTTGTGAAGCCTGTTCATGGCAATCAGTTACTCTCGGAGCTTTTACCAAAGACTACTCAGAGGTAGTTGCCAAAAGAAATATTTTTTTTTTACTTTATATTTCTTTCTATCAAGATGTTAGAGCTGTGGTTTAAACCCAGAGCTCTCGTCTAGTAAGCCAACACACTGCATACTAGACTACGGCAACCGTTGGACAATCGTTTTAAATAATTTGGCATGTTCTGTTAATCGAAAACTACTGAAATTGGAATCAAATGAAATTTCCAACTGATTAAATTTTAAAATTGTAACAACGTTGTAATAATTTCATATCATGATACGAGTAATTTATTACAAAATAATTGAAGCAATACAATTTTATTTGGCTTGTTTTTAATTTAAAGAATATAACCGAATATTTACTGCAACTTTGATAGAAAGAAAAATTATGGCAATTTTAATTAAAATAAGAAAATTTAATAATAAGAGTATTGGCTTCTAATTAGATGAATAAAGATTTAAAACGTCGTTCTTAATTTGCCATTACAACGAGTGTCAACTGAATATTTTCAAAGATATTACAAATTATGGCTCAATTATTTTTACAAATAATAAATTCTATTGATAAAAGTTTACTTAATGAACATAAATGAGCTAGAAAATTCCAGGTGAAATATTTATGTTCAAAATAATTATTTAATTTTGAAGAAGTAATTGTGAATATTTGTTTCTTCTTCTTCTTTAATTCAATATGATTCGTATTGAATATGATTTATGTTCATTTCACATACATACGTTGTCTGTATGTACATATATAAATTGGTTAACAGAATATATTTTAAAACCAGTACAACATTTGCCTCAATATGGTTTACTTACAAAATTTCTGTACAATTCTTTACGTATTGGTGCTAAAAAATTGCTTTGGTGTGTTTGCTGTGCCATCTAAATGGGCAATTTATGAACATAAAATATATCATATAGTGGATCTTATGGTGGAATTGAATAAAATCCACAACTTCGACAACATTATTATTTATCGAACACCAGGCTTTAAAACTAGTTCGAGTTTACAAAAAGATCTCATACCTAAGATTGGTAAATTAAATGCCAAACGTGAAATGCCTTATGAAATCCTGCATGAAAAAGTGGTTAATATTATTCATGTTTTGTCGGAAAAACTTTACAAACCGGTTATGATTTTTAAAATTTCTCCTCGGGATTATATAAACTCTAGTCAAACTATACCAAATTTGGGTAATATTTTAACAAATAATAATTTAGCTTTGGTAATACTAAACGATATCTTTAATCTGAAATTGAGAGAATTTGTTTCATCTTCTTTGGGTGCAAGTTTGGGAACGAAAATTATATTTTTTTTAATTGGTTACGACATGACCAATGATGCCAAATTTGTGAGTTCAACTAAAATGTTAAGATTTTTTCATTGGTGCTGGTCCAAAAATATATTGAATGCTGTTTTAATCTTTCAACGAAATCATATAGAGAAAAGCCTTACAGAACTCGAACTGGAAGTCTATACATATAGCCCGTTTCCCCGGCCTATAAAAATTATACGATTAACTGACCAGCAGCCAAAGGAATTCTTTAAAGATCGCATTACCAATTTAATGGGTTATAGATTTCAATCACCTGTACTGCCCGATAAGCCTAGAGTGTTTAAGGTAAAGTAGTATTTAT
Organism: Metopia argyrocephala; assembly: GCA_963576795.1. Lineage (NCBI taxonomy): Eukaryota > Metazoa > Arthropoda > Insecta > Diptera > Sarcophagidae > Metopia > Metopia argyrocephala. The sequence continues at coordinate 165,672,803 of OY756208.1, read as the reverse complement.
TTAATTAAAACGAAATACCTATTGTAAAATTTTATTTCTCGCTTTATTACCAGTTCTTCAACTCCCGTACTAAATCTGAGACAGTAACTGGCATTTCTGGCCATATTTTTATGGAATATATCAAGCACTTAAATGGCAACTTTAGCGAGTTACCTATAAGAGACTATAATATGTCTTGGGATCTAGGAATGGAATACATTTGCAATTTATTGAATAAACGCCAAATTGATATTTCTGTACATCCCTTGAGCGTTTTAAAACCCCAAAAGTTTTTTACCAGCTATCCCATAACGAATACCAATAGTTGTGTGGTAGTGCCAGTATCACCGGAAATCCATCCTGCTCTCTATATACACCGTACTTTTAACTTTTACATGCGGTTGGTATTACTTTTGGTTTTTATCGTTTTCCAAGTGGCTTATTTTTTCATCAATTACCATATTATTGGTAAAAGTGATTTGTGGCTTTCATTTTCGATTACCTTAAAAGGTCTTCTTAGCATGTCTTTGGATAATATTTGCCACCATAAAGCAAGATATTTGAAAAATATAGTTTGTAGACGAAAACTTTTTGTAGATATGCTATTACTGTTGACAGGCATGATCTATTGCCAGACCTATTTGGCAGCTTTAACTTCTTTTCTAAGCAACGCTTTGTATCCGCCGCAAATTGAATCTTTGGAGGATTTAAGAAGGGCTAATATTTCTCTTATGCTTGTAGATTCTATATACGATGTTTATAATTATTTGGATTTGATACCGAACAATTTTAGTGATCATTTGATTATAACAGATACTGAAACTGTTTCTTATCATTTAAACCGCTTAAATACTTCATATGCGTATACGGTTTACAATGAAGAATGGAAAGTAATGCAACATTTGCAAAGGCATTTATGGCGGCCACGTTTTAAAATTGTACCTCAGCTATGCATACCCAATGTGTATTTAAATTTGCCCATGCAATTCAATTCACCGTTTTATCATTCATTTATGAAGTTCATCTTAAAGACTCAAGCTACTGGTTTAGAGGTCAAATGGAGCAATATGGTATTTTGGCAAATACAAGTGGCTAGTGGCTTAAATGGTACCATTTCCGACACATTACAGCATCCAGCACCCTTAAAATTTGCTTACTTTACCTACATATTCTATATATACATAGCAGGTATGGTAATGGCTTTAATGGCATTTATGGCAGAAATAATTTATAATAAAAAAAAGTTAAATGTAAAATTTGAGACCAAAAAATGAAAATAAACATTATATAAATAAATACATCATACCAGCATTTTATAAATTTATTAGTTTTGAACTTAAAATAACAAAAATCGAAAAATCCTCCTTTATCAAAAAAAAAAAAATAAAACAACTAAGAGAGACGGAGTTCCGATCGAAATGAAGAATACGTACAATCGAAAGAATTTGAGTGGAATTTAAACAAAAAATATGAAATACGAAACCTAGAATAGGGGTGAATATGGACCACTTGTATAAAGAATCTACATGTTTCAAACAAGATTCGTCCTCGAACCGCAAATAGTGTTTTGATGTTTTTTCCTAACTACCTCTCGTTTCAGATTTTAGACTACCAAACCGATTTCTATTTCTGTTTAACAAAAGTTGCTGGATTCAATGTGAAAAATTGAAAAAATATTACTTACGCAAATGTTTCATCGGTTTCCAAACCAGTTTAACATCCACTAAATGATCCATTACCTGTCATTCCTAGTGCTACGAACAAAGAGAGCGTACTCACCAAAGATTTAATGAAAACTGAAGGAAATTATCAAGTTTTTTGGGACAAAAACATGCTGGGAGACTGTTGCTGAGCTCTAATATGTACGTGAAATCAAAACAACAATATATAAACGATGTTCAATAAACGCCATTTACTTTTAAAAATTCATTATTTTTAAATAAACAAATGATTTTTTATGTAAAAAACTAATAAAAATATATTTTTTGTTTGTTGAAAACGTGACATGATAAAAAACCCAATTACCGATTCGAATTCAGCCCAACAAATTACCTTATTTAGCTGCTCCAGTCCGGAACCTTACAGGCTAGTGTAATAGCCAAAAACTGTAATCCTTATTAATATTATTTTCAACACTTTATACGTATACACGATTTTTGTTTTTGTTTTTATTTATATATCTTTTGTTTTATTTATTTTTTCTTTATTAATTTAAATAAGTTATATACAGATTGACGTACAATTTTAAATTTTATTATATCGTATATGTATGTATAGAAGTGTATAAATATGATAATTATGGTTTTTCTTCTCCTCATATAATATATTACTTTAGTTTTTTTTTTTTTTTTTTGTATTGTTTTTGTATATAATTAAAGTTCTAAACACACATAATATTGGCTTAAAGCTCTGTATGTGTTCTATAATAATGTTTTTCCTAATTTGTTTATTTTTTTTTTAATTGTTTGTAGCAATAATTAATATTTGATACTTAATTCAACTAAATTAGAAAGTTTAAAATGTTAGACTAATTAACAAAATGGTGGAATGTTTTACGTTATCATACCACCAAGCATTATAATAAAATTTATATTAACAACATAAAAAAATGTGGCACTACTTTGCCATAATAAAATAAAATGTAAGACATTTATGACTCTCTAAGGTTAATAAAACAGATAGACTTATTGTAAAATTTTCTATTCTCAATTAGTTATTAAGAAATTTTTTAAGCGAGAGAGACCAGACCTTGATAAAATATATGAAAATTCTCAGCCGATTAATTGTTAATTACAATTTTTTAGGTATATACGTATGAATATATGTAATTATTTTAATACACATTTAAAAACCTTATTAACCTAAACAGATAAATTTCTTTAAATGATAAAGGAATGATTTTCCCTTTAAAACATAAAATGTATTAAAAAAAATACAGAGTTGCGTTTTAATTACCGTTAGTTTTAACCTTTTTCTACAACCTTGATTATTCATTTTCTCTTTTAGGGTTCTCCGAATAATATTTCTGAACCGGGTGGAATAGAATTAAGATCCACAGTTGAGGTAAAGAAATTGGCAGGACTATTAAATGCTGGTGTATGATTATGTGTTTGGGTTTGCGACTGATGCTGCTGCTGTTGTAATGATGGCTGCTGTTGCCTCTCATCCAGTACCTGTGACTGTGACTGTGTTTGTTGTTCGTATTGCATTTGTAATTGGCGCAAATTTTCTTGATGCTGCTGTACTGTAACTAAATGTGCTGTCATTGAGTCATTCGTTTGTTGTAACGTTAAATTATAGGGATTCTGTACATATTCCTGATAGATGTCATTACCCGATGTTTGCAATTTTGGAGCATTGACGGGTGTAAAACTTTGTACAATGGCATTTGGTGGTTGCTTTTGTAATGAGGGATATTCATTGCCAGCCAATAAATGTGAAATGGGCACATTTGCTGCAGCATTCCTTAAAGTGGATGTTGAGGTTGGTGGTGATTGTAAACGATAATCTTCAGCACTTTCCGCTATGGTAGAAACTTCATCACCACTTAAAATAGAGGTATTAAAGGTACTTGTATTTTCTATTTCCCTATTGGTATTGTTAAAAGAATCATCCTTTTCCGTTTTCTTAATATTTTGCATTAAAGCCTGATGGTTTTGATAGTTTTGATAATATTGATTGTATTGTTGCTGCAGTAATTGTTTCATACTGATACTCTTTTTTTGATGTTCATCGTTGTTTAAATGTTGTTGTTGATCTGCACTATCTTGTGTTAATAGTAGAGGTTCAGTATTTGAAGTTGACGGTGGTGAATCAAACAATTCTATTGAATATGAATTACTACAGCCTATTGACGTTTCTGTCATTGTAGAACTTAAAGGTATGGTATTAGCATTTAAAGGAACATTATTGGCTGAAGTAGTATTTTGAGCCTGATTCGGTAATTGATCGTCATTTATCATAGAAGCTATAGTATCGACAGCTGTTAGTTGTTGTATAGGTGACGTTATATTAGTACATAAATTGGCTTCAGGTTCTATGGTATGTGAAAGTAAAATATCGCTTGTAGAGGGTAATTCATTTATAGAAGGAGTTATGTGAAGTGATTGTTGCGGTTGTGGCACAATCATGGGCATAGAGGCCACAGATGTAGATGGCAACTATTCCGTTAAACAAAAACAGAAGCAAAAGAATGCATAACAGTTATAAAATTAAAAGAGAATAAACAAAAATATTATAAACATAATGTAATATGAAATGTATGCTTTTGGGGATAAGCATGTCTCCATGGCCATTTCGTCTCTGCTTAAGAGACTCCTCAGGAGACTTTTTCACAAAGATGTTATTCAAAACTATAAATACTTATGTTAAAATAGTTATAGACTAAATGCGAATCATATCCCATTTAGTATATAAAAACCAAACAAAAGTATTTACAAAGCAATACATTTATGTTTTTCAAAAAATTCAAATTCTATTTCTCTGTTCATTATAAACATATTTAAAAATGTCTTACATGTCCTAATATAAAGGCAGGTTTTTGTAAAATATCCGCTTCGGGTGGTTGTAATATAATGCTGTGACGCGGCGATTCCATGGGAGACAGTAGCAGAGGTGATTGTACTTCATGTGCCATAGTAGGTATTGGTTGTGGTGCCGTCTGCGTTTGCTGGGGTTGTACAGCCATAATATTCAGTTTAGATGCTTCCGCAGTCGTTGCTGTGTGTTGTGTTTGGTTCATAACATGAGCACGTTTTCCTTAAATTAATTTTTTTTGTGTCGATTGAAAATATTTATTGATTTCTTGTAGTATAAATATATATTTTTTGTCTTACAGTATGATTTTGATGAAGTTGTTCAATGAAGCAGATTATATTATAAAATAATTAGAAGACATACATAATACTTTCTTTAAATTGTGGCATTATCAAATCAAATTACAATAATACAACATACTAAGGTTTGGGTGAATTAAATTATTTGAGAATTTCTAAGGAGTTTTGAGTTCCGAGCGGATTCTAGATACCATACACTTTTTAATCTAATGAATTTTACAGTAGCCTTAAACACAAGTTCACAGTTCAATTGTAATCGTGTAAAAATAACTAATTTGTCTGCTGTGAACCCTAATACTTCAGCGACTGATAAAAAAACATTAAAAATCTTAAAACAAATAATGCAGACAACGTTGGCGACTCTTTTGATTGTTTAATGATAATCCTGGTTTATCAAAACCAATGAAAACACTTTAAATTAGACTCAAGTTAAGCTTTTCATTTTACTCACTAATTTCTTATTTTCTGTTCTGACCCCAAGATCGTATGTTGGCTAAAGAGTAAAATATAAAAAACGCCGATATTGTGGAACAACATTTTATGACTTATTTTGGACCTAAAAAATAAATAATCATAATTATGGCGCAATACTTTTCGAAAAAAGTTACCCAGCGAAATTTTTCTGTTTCTACAAGTAAAGAGACCTATAGAAAAAATGAGACTTGCTATGATTAAAGAAATTTTAACAGCATTGCTAAACAAAGTCAAAAACTTAAGATTCTAAGTAACAGTTGTTGGATGTCGAGTATAATATATTCTTGTTTAGAGACGTTGTAAGCACATATATCATCATTAAAATTTATGTCCTTAAATAGGTGGCATTTGGGGACATTTTAGCTCATTTGTTTTAAAAATTGATAGCCGTTTTCTATTATAAAATTATTTTATTAAAATAAAATTATAAAATATAAAAAGGTAAGAGTTAAGGTCCTGAGTTTTCGCCGCATATTTTTTGTAATATTATCCCTTTAGGTTTACTTGCTTTTTTTTAAATGATTTTTAATTTTTAAAACATTTTTCAATGATTTTTTATAACTATAATTACTAATTTGTTTAGGAACTTCAATGGTTTCTTGACAATTCGCATTAGAATCTTGATATTTATAGTCTTTGCAATTGTTCGCTTCAAACTTATTTCTACTAAATTTCAATTTCAAGCTTTTTTCAAAGTGCCCTATTTAAAAATTTGCAAATTAAAGCAAATAATGATGATGACTTTTAAATAATAGTTTTGTATAAAGAAAATTAAAAATAATAAGAAAAATGTATTTATCGACTTACCTTCATCACGGAAAAGTTCCTCTCTAAGGTTGGGTAGAAATTCACCAATACGTTTCCAAGTCAACTCCCATAATTCTGTATGTAGAGAGCCATCGTTATTGTGAAAAACACGCACTGAATGCATAACCAACAACATATTTTTTAATATCTCCTGCATTTGTTCGGACAACATGTCAGAACCGACTTTCATAAATTTCTCTATATAATCCAAAATCTGTATCCACAGTTCATTAAAAGCGTTGCCCAGCTCAATGAGTGGTGTTAGATGATGTAGAAACACTTTTGACATTATAGTAGCGGTACGTATACGGGATTCTTCTAATAATACGGGATCTAGCAGAGTTACGGCGGAGCTATCAGGTAAGAGTTCGTTAAGCAAAGGGAAGAGCACTTGTTGGAAGCAAGAAGCCCATTCTGTGCCCGACAATGTTTGTAAATCATGTACTAGTAAAGCTCTTTGTTGCAAACAAGATATGGCATATGTTCTGACCTCGCGTCTTCTATCCATGGCTAAGCGGGCAATACCCTGCAATAGAGGACACCAGCCTTGAGCCCATAAGGCCGAACACTGGGGCACAGCACAGCCTTCTTCAGCCCACCAACGAAATATTTGAGCAGTACGCGTATACAAAGTGTACATAAGGTCTAATAATTGTATAGACAATGTCTCATAACGTTGTGCCAAATCTGTTTCGTCACCATCCTCACCACCTTCACCAGTAGCTTCCAAGCCATGATTATTATCATGACCATTATGTTTGGAGCGATCAGCAGATCTATCATTTCGTTTGTTAGTAGTTCTTTTCTTTAGATTTTGATTGCCGGCCGCTAAAGCTGCTTCAAACTTTCTACGCTGACGTATGCCACCATCTCGACAGGCTTCTACAAAAGTTCGTATACATCTAACACAACTCTCAAAATTGTATGGTGTTATGTGAGCCACATTGCGTACTATAAAAGCCAAAGAATCCCAGCATTTGAATAAAGCAAATGGCATGTGCTCCTTTAATTTACAATTGTATATTAAATTGGATAGAGTAGGAGCTCCAGCTATAGACTCAGGTGGTGATTGAGGCCTAGAAGATACAGCCGTCAAATCTGTATCTTTGTTAACCAAAATCCAATTTTCGACTGTTGGACTGGAGAGGAAGGGGCTGCTAGTATTCGAATTTTGTTGCACCGTTTGTTGCACTTTCTGAGGGCATGTTTGTTTACCACCAGCCATATCAGAATCAGATGTATAACCCCTATCCGGTAGACCAGAATCATCTTCACTACTTAAGGCACCATCTGATTTGGCTGTCATGCCATTTGGTTGTGGCAAACAAGTGTCGTCATACTCTGGTGGTTCTGCACCTGCGCCTACACATTCCAAAATCGTAAATACAATTTGCCAATCTTGTTCTGAATGTATATTTTGTGCTGAAGTCTTAAGTAATTCATACATGCCTATTGAGATTTGCTTAGAAATTCGTAAAATAACGCTAGGCTTAAGCATTAATAGCATTTTTAGAGATTTCAACACCACTGGGCATAGCTCTTCGTTGCGCATTAGATAAATGGCCAGCTTAAGCATGGCAACTATGCAACGATTTAGCATATAATCATAACCACATGAGGCACTGCCCATAAGCAAAAGATACATTTGATCTCTAACACCTGGCCATAAGGGTATCATGCGATCACGATTATAAATAACAATTTTAACCAAAAACTCCATCCAAAATACTACAACGTCTTCGGCATAAGTCATGCCTATGGACTTATGAACATTAGGAGCCTTTAACATATTTAGCACTTGTTTAAGCAATTCTTGCAGAGACTCTAATTGCACAAATTTCGATTCTTGTATCATCTGATCCAATTGACACTCTTTAATGCACTTCTTGCCAATTTTTATAAATTCTTGCTCTTCATATGAGGGTTCCCTTTGACCTTCCGATGAAAGATATGAGTACAGGCTTGAAAATAGGCCAGACTCTTGCTTCTGACTGGGCTTCTCCAAAAGTAATTGGGCCTTACCAGAAGGCTCACAAAAATCTTCCACTTCCATAAGAGATTTTGGTAATAATTTCAAGCGGAATAGTTGTAAATAAATATCTAGAATATGACGCCATCCATCTCTTAAACAATCGCCATAATCGTGAACCAAAGCAAAGACAGTACGCATGGCTGCCTGAGCTTTGGGATTTAAACCAAAGTTTACGGCCTGGACTATTTCATTTAAAGCAGGATGTTGAACTTCCTGTTGTGCACTACTTAAAATGGTCGTAAATTTGCACAGCGTTAAAATTAAAGCATCGAAATCTTCATGTAGACCATAAAAGGCTGAAATGCCAGCACATTTCGTAAATCCTAAAAAAACAAAAAATAAAAACCAAAGTTTTCACATTTTATTTATTTATTTATTCAATAAAGGCAATATGCAAAAACCTCATAAGCCAAAAAAATAAATGAATTATAAAATTATAAATTTACCTGACAATGTTCTTTGATAACCATTTTCACTGCTTTTATCGAACATAAAACTTAGGGAGGATAGTGAGGGACCCCATATAACATTAAATATTTCCATATCATATGTAGAATCATGCACATAATTAAAGGCGCCATCGGTAGAGGCACCACGTCTTAATAAGACTTTCCATAAATAGTTTTCACGCACCAAACCTGTTTGTTCAGCGGGCATAACAATTTCTTCATTTCTGTTGGCATAAAAGAATATATATAAATATATATGTATATAAAAATATATAATAAACAAAACTCACTTGATAGCATTGAATATGGTGGCCAGTAATTCTTGGTCGAAATCAGAGCCACCATTAAGACCTCTTAAGTTTTTAAGAAAATCTTCTTGAGTCATGGGCACATTTAAACGTTTTGCATTTGAATTATGCTGATCCATATTTAACATAATAATGGCATAGGAGACACTAAAGGCAGCATCTGTATTAGCAAAAGGTTCACCATTTTGCTTCTGTTTGAGCAAGAAAAAACGGAACATGTAAACCAATTTGTTTTTACTTTTATTTAAAATTCTCATAAATTTTAAAAACTTACATGCCAATGATCTGCAAAATGTTCCAAAACCAAAAATATTAAAGGAGCTTCACCAGGTAAACGGAATGTTTCTAAATACAAACGCAATGCCTGATCGACTCTTAAACCATGGAAGTCAAAGGATTCCACAAATTTCATAAGAATTTTAGAATCCACGTTTTTCTTTTTCGATATATATTCACCAATCATTTTCTTATCTAAACCAGGATTTTCACGCAAAAATAAAGCCACCTCCATGGGGTCAAGTTGAGAACTTAAAATGCCATTATCTTGCAGAAATTGTATGCCCTTATCCGGCCTTTGATTAAAGAGCTCAGTACCCTGGCTAAGTACACGTTTTTTGTGTTTAACTTCTTTTAAATAATCTCGGGTAATGGCTTTTTCAGCTGCTGTACTGCCAGATAATAAACGAAAACGTGAAGATGTGTTTATAAATTTGGATATATTCTCAACTTTTGAGTTGTCCTCCGCATTATTGGGATCATCGATTATAATGCCTTCTAAACCAGAATTATGACGAGAATGCCTATTGGAGCAAATTGAATTATTGGCACTATTTGACATGCCATCTATAGAATTTGAATTGATATTGGTGTTTTTAGCAGCTGCACAATTACTCTCTATACTATCCACCACAGATATAAGAGTATCCATTGCTATAATATGGGTATTGTAAATGGCATTTGTTGCTGATAAAGTGTACTTCGATAGAAGATTAGTAATGCTTTCAAACAAATCACTGCAATACAAATCACAATCGTAGTTTATATAAAGCTCTGTAACAAAACCTGGTATACGCCAAAGTTGCAATAAATTATCTAAAGCCAATTCACGCATTTCATATGGAGTCTTAGGATTATCGCTAGCTATAATTTCGGAGAGTTTTTTAAGATAAAATTCTAACTGAAATTTAAGATGACCTCTTAAGGATTCGAAAAGTAAAAAACAAACTTGTAAATCAGCCGCAAATATTGTAAGACGCTCTGAATTCATAAGCTAAAAAACGAGTAAAGTTGTTAAAAAAAATATATCTTAAAATAATGACAGAACTTACGGCAAATAGATTGCGACATAAATCATCTTTTACGAGAGGCAATAAATTGCTTATATTATCAGCACCCACTTCAAAAGCCACCGTTAAAAGGCTTAAACCCATATGAATCATGGTATCAGTATTTTGTTTATCCAAAGGATTACACAACAATATTAAGAATCTAAATAGTTCTTGTATACAAGGTAAACCATAGGGTACTAAGGGTGCTATACCTTCTGAACCATCAACCGAATTTTGTTGGGTAAAACGCACTCCTACGGAATTAATGTATTCACTGCTGCCACCCTGAGATTGTGGTGACTGAGGACGATTATCCGTGTCGGCTTCAATACTGGCTATAACTGGAGAAACTGTTTCTACCGTTATGAAAGGAGCTGTAGCTTCATTGTTGTTATCCCCTACACTATCCCTGCCGCCATCTGTTTGCGTTAAAGCCGTTGTAGGTGTTTGAGTTATTTTTCCTTGCAAATCCACTATATTACCAGCTGGTGTAGCCGGTGTAGTAGCTAAAGGAGGAGCTTTTAAATGATGTATGGTACCAGGTGTTTGCAAAGTATGCAACTCTTCCCCGGGTTGTGATTGTGTTGAAATTTTACGTTGTTGCTCTTCTGTGCCTGCTTTCGCTAAATCATTACCCTTTAGACTTTGGCTACGCTTTAAATTATTGCCTTCATTTATACTGGCCTTATTTGATTTCTTACGTTGTTTCTTATCCTTTTCCATAGCAGCAGCCATCATTTGAAATTTCATTAATAAACCCGATTCACTGTGACTATCGGCAAATTGTGGTAAACGCATAAAGAGCAATAGTACCATATCCTTTAAAGCCTGTTCGGCTGATCTTCTTAATAATTCATTAAGACGTGGTTCAAAACAGATCTTAAAACAACTCAACATAACCTCACAAACGGATTCGTTGGTAAGTACCGAACCTTCAGGACTGCGCATTAGTGTATGCAAAACTTCAACTACACGAAAGAGTGTAACACCATCGGATGATTGATCTGTGCCCATGAAACGGGCATGTGTAACAGCGTCGGCTATATTTTCTATGATAACAGCTAAATTCGGAGATGTGGGGTCTGTGAAAATGAAAGAAAATATTTTAATCGAATAATTATAACAGAAATTTCTCACGCTATGCCAATTTTCTTCCATAATATGTATGTTTTATATATTTTCTTTTTTTTAACACAAAAGATTTTGAAATAATAATGATTTTGAAAATAATAAACTTAGAGATTTTCAATATTAGGCAATCTTTATTCAGTTGATAAAAATAATTCGAAATTTTTACATTAAAAACAAGATCTATTCAATAGAAAAAATGTTCTGAGAGCAACGTCACCATCCCAAAATAAGAGATTTTATAGTGTTTGGAAACAGAAAACTGGTTCACCAGGTGTTTTGATAAAATAAAACCAACCGATTTCAAATATTTTGTATTTTCGAATTATTCCAAAGTACAGTTCTAAAGTGTTGGTTATATGGTTTTTAATTTTTGCACAGAAACTTTTATTTACAAATAAAGTTTTTATTTTGACAATTTCATTAAAATCTTCTGAGCAAGCAACACAATTCAGTTCAATTTAACAATACAAATTCCTATGCTAATTCAAAAAAAAAAAAAGTGGTATTGAAAGGGCACTAAAAAACTCAAGATTATTTAAGCATAAAATGTTTAAAAATATCTTTAAGCGATAACATAATTTGTAGTGAAATTCAAGACTTTCATAACATGGGGGTTACACGTTCAAATTTTGTTTTTCAATTTTTAATACACTCATTTACATTTATGTATGTATATTGATTGAGGAATTGTATGGTGTAGTTCCTTTTTTAATGTTATTATTAAATATATTGTTTACTTACCAATTAAACCATATGACAGGAATTTATTTATAGCTGAAAGGGCTAAACTTGTGACTGCACCAGTTGTTTCCTCTGTACGTATGACCTCCAGAAATGGTGCCAAAAAGACATTGGGATCAATTAAACGCAAATCCTCTATACGATTAAGTATTTGCTTAAGATCCATAAAGAGTTTCATTAAAGCATCTTTTTCCTCATCCTAAAAATTGAAGTTAAACAAGAAAATTATAAAGAATTAATATGTAATTAAGAAACATATGTAATAGTTAATTTATAAAGGGAATACATATGTATGTGAGCATGTGTGCATACTTGTACATACATACATACATGCATAAAAATGATAACCATGGTTATTTGCAAATACAAACTTACCACGTATGCTGTGGCATTCCAACGGGAGCCTCTACGCATAGCAGTCATTAGAGTGGACATTTCGCCCCGTACCACAAATATGCCATTGCCGGGCAAAGACATTTCTCCTGTGTGGTCTTTGTTTTAAAAATTGACAAAAACAAAAACCTTGAATTATTTCTGGTTGCAAAAAAAGATTTTTTCTGTTGATTAGCAAGAAAAAATGAAGACACAAAAATTCTTGAAGGGTATTGTTGTTGTTGGCAAAGATTTTTCCAGCAGTATTGTGTTTTTTGTACTTTTATATCTTTAAAGTAGCTTTTCAACACTTTCTTTCAGTTTTTGTGGTATTTTCTTTTTTTTTAAATTACATTTTATTTTTTAAGGAAATTAATTAAAAAATTATAACACGCAACCACGAAAAAAATCCAATTTTCCAACTTGTTTTCTTATGCTTCTTCTTTTTTGCTATTCCTTCTTTTACATTTGATGACGTTCCTATGCAAATGTCAAATTTTTATCTCTTCATATTGTTATAAAAATTGTGGCAACTCTTTGCTTTATTTATTTATGTGCGAGAAAAAGTGTTTGTGTTGGAAATAGAGACACAGAGAAGGAAGTAAGAAAAAATTATGTGTCAAAGCAGTAAAAATTTTCTTTCAATACGTGTTTTGTTTAAAAAGTGAAAAGAAATATTACAAGATTTGTTAAATTGTATTAAGAATTTATAGAAAGTGGATAATTTATTAAAATCTCTACAATTTAAAAGAAAAAGTGTTTAATTTGTAAAAAAGCAAGTGAATGAAACGGCTACAATATGGGTAATACAGACTCAAAGTTAAACTTTCGTAAAGCCATTGTCCAGTTGACGCAAAAAAATCAAAAGATCGATGCAGATGACCCATTTTGGGATCAATTTTGGGCTGGCCATCAGACAACGTTGGAAGATGTTTTTGCTTTGGTAACAGCTGGTGAGATACGTAATATACGGAATGAGAATCCTGCTAATTTAGCCACCCTTTGCTATAAGGCTGTTGAGAAACTTGCGGAGGCGGTAGACAGCAGTTGCCGTACACAAGCCGAACAGCAGTGTGTTTTGAACTGTGTGCGTTTATTAATACGCATAATGCCGTATATATTTGAAGATGATAAGTGGCGACATTTTTTCTGGAGCAGCTTACCGGCCGCAACCAACCAGGATATAAAAGCCCAACACAAACATATTTTGGGTGGTGGTGAAGTAGATGATGCGGAGAGAGAACATTTGGCTTCACAAAATCCTACTGTTCCCTTGGCCCAGTCCTTAATTAACGCGTTATGTGATTTATTATTCTGTCCAGATTTTACTGTTACCGCTACACGTAGGCCAGGTCCGGATAAAGCAGAAGAATTGGCAAATATAGATAGTTGTGAATATATATGGGAGGCAGGTGTTGGTTTCGCGCATTCTCCACCTAAGAATGCTAATATGGAGCGTAGGCGTACTGAAATATTGAAATTGCTTTTAACTTGTTTCTCAGAGCCCATGTATCGAACTCCCCAGCCTACAGAGGAGCCTAATAAATGGATAGCCTACTTTACCTCGGCTGATAATCGCCATGCTTTGCCTTTATTTACCTCTTTTTTAAATACTGTTTGTTCTTATGATCCGGTAGGCTTCGGAGTACCCTATAACCATTTACTATTCACTGATACCACAGAGCCTTTGGTTGAGGCCTGTTTGCAAATACTGATTGTCACCCTGGACCATGATATGATTATGCAGCAGCAGCAACTTCAACTAGAACTGCAAAAGCATAATAAAAATGCTTCACAAGTTATGAACCCTTCTCCTTATGATGATGTGTGTGGCGACAATTTATTTATCAATTATTTATCGCGTGTCCATAGAGATGAAGATTTTCATTTTATTTTAAGAGGTATTACACGTCTGCTGAATAATCCTTTGGCTCAAAACTATTTACCAAATTCTACCAAACGTTTGCATTGCCATCAAGAACTATTGATTTTGTTTTGGAAAATATGTGACTACAATAAAAAGTTTTTGTATTTCGTTTTAAAAAGCTCCGATGTATTGGATATATTAATACCTATACTCTATCATCTTAATTATTCGAGAGCTGATCAATCTAAAGTGGGTCTAATGCATATTGGCGTATTTATTTTGCTGCTTTTATCGGGTAAGTTTGTAAAATTTTTTATTTTTTCATTAAGCACTTAAATATATTTTAACTCCCAATTTTAAAATTATAAAAGGTGAACGCAATTTTGGTGTACGTTTAAACAAACCCTATACTGCAACAGTACCCATGGATATACCGGTTTTTACGGGTACCCATGCTGATCTTTTAATAACTGTATTCCATAAAATTATAGCCACTGGCCATCAACGTTTACAACCTTTGTTCGATTGTCTTTTAACAATTTTGGTAAATGTTTCACCATATTTGAAGACCTTATCTATGGTGGCCAGTGTTAAACTATTGCATTTACTAGAGGCCTTTAGCACACCTTGGTTTTTACTCTCGGCTCCCAGTAATCATCATTTGGTTTTCTTTTTACTGGAAATCTTTAATAACATCATACAATACCAATTTGATGGTAATTCCAATTTAGTATATACTATAATACGTAAACGACATGTATTTCATGCTATGGCTAATTTGCCCTCAGATATGGCTGGTATAGCGAAATGTTTAAGTGGGCGTAAGGTGGGTAAATTCAATTTGCCACCTGTAAGGCAAAAAAGGATAACAACAATGGTGCAAAATTTTAATAGCACATTGCCCAATAGCACCGGTGATGAGGAGGAAGATGAAGACGACGATCTGGAAGAGGAGGATGAAGTTAAGAAAGTATGTGTGAAAACAAACAAAAATTCTGAAAATCATGTCAGTTTAGTAGAAGAGTCGGAAACAGAATCGAATACTCAACAAGGTGAGCAACAAATGGAGGGCGCCTTCCCTGCCATGCCAGCTGAACCAGGCACTTTAAAAGCATCTTTGCCGGACACACCTGGCATTAATCAAATGACAGAACGTGAACAGGCTCATCCGGGCTCATCTGATCCAACGCCTACTATAGATGGAACTTCAGACATTGTACGTTTTGATAAGATAAATGAAAAATTGTCTTCAGAATCTCGTACAGCAAGTCCCAATGGCAACTTAGAACCCAATGATGATAAATCAACGCAGTTTAGTCGTCTCTCTCTAGCTCATCGCGGTAGTATACGCATGGTGCATCAACCTTCCGCCGAAGTTTGGACACCTACACCAGAATGGATTGTTTCTTGGCGTTCCAAATTACCATTACAAACAATTATGCGTTTGCTACAGGTATTGGTACCACAAGTCGAAAAAATTTGCATTGACAAGGGTCTAACAGATGAGTCGGAAATTTTGAAATTTCTACAACATGGCACTTTGGTCGGTCTATTACCTGTGCCACATCCAATACTCATACGAAAATATCAGGCAAATGCTGGTACTACCGCCTGGTTTCGCACTTACATTTGGGGTGTTATTTATTTAAGAAATGTTGAACCTGCTATATGGTATGATACTGAAGTAAAACTATTCGAAATCCAAAGAGTCTAAAACACATTATTTAGGTAAGCGATACTTTTTCTTTATTAAGGTACGAGTACATATGTATTTACAAAGTAGTAAGACTAAAAAAAAAAATAAAAAATCACTGCAGACATAGTTTAAAAAACTAAGGAAACCAAATATTAAAAACAAAGAAAAATAAAATCACAAAAACATTTAAATAAAAAACGTTATCAAAACATCGAAAGTTATGGAGATTTTAAATAATGAAATTATGAACTTATGTATGTATGTTATAAGAAGAGAAAACTAAATGATA
The DNA here is from genome assembly GCA_963576795.1 of Metopia argyrocephala. Classification (NCBI taxonomy): domain Eukaryota; kingdom Metazoa; phylum Arthropoda; class Insecta; order Diptera; family Sarcophagidae; genus Metopia; species Metopia argyrocephala. The sequence continues at coordinate 165,656,495 of OY756208.1, read as the reverse complement.
ACGTATAAGTTAAGAACAAATATTATGCTATTAAGTGTTAATAAAAAGACATACTTTTTCCTCCAAAATCTTTATTTTGAGCTCACAATAATTAAAATTTTTGATTAAATGGAAATTTCCTTCTACTACTTCTCAGCGCATTTCTAAAGTTTCTTTAAATTTTTAAGCCTTAAATGTAAGTCATTAGCATTCCAATTACTTAATCGGCTATGTTACAATTAAAAACGCTCAAAATTATTATACACACCTGCTTTGTTCGATAAATAAATACAAATATATACTACATATGTATATAAGCGTTTTCAATAAAGCGTCATATGTATATGTATATCATAAGAAAACTAACAGAGCGATAAAAGTTTATCTTAAGCATTATTTTATCATTTTTAAACAATCTACGCTTTACATGAAAAATCAATTAAGTCTAAACTTTAATTAGTTTTTCTCTAATAGTACTACCATTATCAATTCGTTTATAATTTTTATCTCAAGTGTACATAGTTTTTTTTAGAAGTTTACCACCATTCACTTGAATATATTTCAATGTATGCTTAACAATTTCTTTTTTGTAGCTTTTTGTGTCTGTATTATTAACAATTAAGTGCAATTCCTGTTATTTTAAGTTTCATCTTATAAAAATGTCCGTTAATTTTAATATAAACTGAAAACTATTAAACAAATGAAAGAAAATGCAAAAACTATATTCCAAGCTAAACGTATAAATTATAAAATATTGTAATATCTTATAGAAAAAAATAGACGAATCCAAAAACTCTATGTATTAAAAAATAATAAAAACAAATATTTATTGAATATAAACTCGCTCAAGTGTTTTCGATATAATGCTATAAACACAACAAAGGCTATCGAACACCGAACACTCGACTACAAAAATCGCTGGCTACGAAAGTAGCCAAGTAGCCAGCTACTTAATTATAATAACGACTACAGCTACAAAATATAACAAACTTATTTTTTGTAAGTGAAATTGTGAGGAAACAAAAAACAATAAATGTCTGAAGAAAACTTATAAAAATTTAAGAAAACTAAAACGGTAATTAAATAATAAATTAAAAATGAAATAAAAACTGATGCAAATAAATGAAATAAGTAAATGAAAACTAAACAAAAAATGTAAACAAATGATTATTTGTTTTTCAGTGGTGCAACTTAAATTTTTTTCGCATTTTTTATGTATATATTTCATGTATTGCGTTTTTTAAACATCTTTTTCATGTATCTTATTGTATTGACAGCACTAAAATGTTTATTGTCGCCAAGAAAAATAGAAATTAGCCTAAGTTGGCTACGGGCTACAAAAGTAGTCGTGTGTTCGGTAGTCGTGTTGCCGTTAAAATAATTATTCTCATATGCATACATGTATTCTATTTTTGACAGCTTGTAGTCGATGGTCGGTAGCCTTTGTTGTGTTTATAGCATAAAGCAAATCATTCATTTTCATTTCATTAAAATGTTTTTTTATTGCTTGTGCTTTAACATCCGAATCGGCCGGAAGTTAAAGTCAGTCAAACAAAAAACTTTCGAACATATCGACTGTTGAAGTTCTGCAGTTTTTGTTTTGCTGCAATTTTTTTTTGCTTCTGCTTTAACTTCCGAACAACTGGAAGTTAAAGTCAGTCAAATAAAAAATTTTCGAACATATCGACTGTTTAAGTTCTGCAGTTTTTTTTATTGCTTCTGCTATAACTTCAGAATCAAGTGGAAGTTAAAGTCAGTCTAACAAAAAACTTTCGAAAAAAACTTTCTTTGCTTTAGCTGCGACTGCTTTATTTTTTTAGAGGCATTAGCGAATGGGAAGCAAAATCAATTAAAAATGTTAAACGTTTTCAAACACTGGTTCAATTACTTTTTGCACTAATTTAATAATTCTTATAATCTTATTAGTTTTTTGTTTGTTAATATTTTAATTAATTTTTTTTTTTGAAAATTCTATATAAAAGTTTTATTTGAAAAATGTGAATTGGAATTTGTGGGCATTGGCTAAGCCTAAGCCAACTTTTTCTTGTTTTTTATGTTGTATGCTTATTCAGGGGGGTTATTTTGTATTTCGATTCGAATCGAAAATGCTTTTGAAAGAAAACTCCGTTCGAAAAAACAATAATAATTTATATAAACATTTTTCGAAAATTGATAAATTTTTACGAATTCGTAAGTTTTTCGATTCGAATCGAAATATAAAATAACTCCCCTAGAGGGGGGGCATGATTTTCTTACTGCTGTTAAAATCAAAACTTCTAGTTCGCATTTTTAATCGCTTTTCTCTTATTTCCTAAGAAATAAATAACCTGAGAAAAGTTCACAATTGATTTTTTAGACAAAGAATTCACAAGAAATTTACATAATGTTTTGTATCTTTTTTATATGCCTTTTTCTGTATGGCAAACAATTTTAAGCAATTGAAATTTTATATATTAGATTCCTCAAAATTATGTGAACAATTGAGCTAATTGTGTTACAAAAAATTGTATGGAAACAATTTACAAAAACTGATAAAATATTCTATTATTTTAAGTTGTCCTTTTGCTTTAAATAAATTTAGGCTTTATTTTGAGCTTGAGATCTGTTATATATAAATTATTATTTAAATATTTCACTATTTCTATTTTCATTAAGCCCCTAATGGGTTAATTGTTTTGTTTCAAATATAACGGTTTTAGTATAATTGTATTATTTTAGTTGGCAATGCATAACTATTGAAATTATTTCCAATTATCAAATAAACCTAAATAACATATGGCAACTCCAGTTCAAAAATACAAATGACGTTAAACAGCTGTTCGTTTCATTTAACAGAAGAAGAACAAGAAAGTTGCAAAATTAAAACACAATTACAAAACAATTTAAGGAATTTTAGTATATGAGACGAAAAAAATGGCTTTTCTGCTTAAAAATTATTTAAAATTGAGCCTGAGTAAACAGTTTCTGCAATTACAGCAGAGAAACTTAACAATTTCAAGTGTCGTATTCAAACCCCATAAAGAAAATCCCAATACAGCACCACAAAATGAGTCAAACTCTACTTCTAATACGCAAAAGAAAATAAGGGAATCTTCTATTAAAATTACCCTCTTTCAAAATGAAAATATGACGGTAACCGCCTTAGAGGAAGCTAAAAATTTGGCTAAACGTAGATCTATGCATTTAGTGAAGATACAAGATATGGACTCCAAAACTCAAAGACCAGTTTACAAGTGAGTAAATTATACTCTTCCGTTTATGTTTCAAAATTTTATTTGGCTTCTTTCATAAAAAAACAGGCTCTTAACTGCCGCCGAATTATTACAAAACGAATTGGCCGACCTAAAGAAAACCGATAAAAGCGACAAATCTGCTGCAGCCCAAAAGAAACCCGAAAAGATTTTAAATATCGGTTCGCGCATAGGAGATCATGATTTGCAATCGCGTTTAAAGAATATATCTAAATGGCTTGACAAACAACATGAAGTACGCATTTTAATACAAGGAAATTCAGTACAGGATTTGGGAAATTGTGAGAAAATATTTAAAATCATTGAGGAATTTATTAAAACTCCTCAGGTTATAGGGAAAATAGTTCAAAAACGTAATAAGGGTAATATAGTTAAGTTTAGCATATTACCTGTATCACCTTCTGACACTCAATGACTTGCAATAGACCTCAAATCTCCAGACAGCTTTACATTACGCACTACCACTATACGCTGCTATACAAAACTTTATAAACAACAATATCCCCAAGATGAACGGCTTTTGTCTTCATCAGCTACAAATTCCACACTTTCCAGTACTTATAAGGGACATTTGGCTTTAACTTGTTTAGGGATATTTTGTATTACTGTAAAATATTTCTTTTGGTGGAATTATCTAAAACCAAAACCACAAAATGTAAATGTTCAATCCGATACAAACATTTCTAAGGAAAAATGTAGTTTTTTTTAAAACGATTGTTTAATAATCATTTTATTTCTTGAATTCGTAATTGGAAACAATTATTGGATCTTTATTATATAAATCTATTTATAATTATATTTTTTTTAATGTCTAAAAATTGTTAACGATTTCTTTTATAAATTACTATTTGTTATAATATAGTTTTATTGTTTTAAAATGTAATGTTTTTTATTTAATAATAAAAAAGTGGCACGACTATAAGTTAAAAATATAAAATAAGGAGTACCTTTGTAGAGTCAGAAAAATACTGTAAATATCTGCAAAAAATAAGAATAAAAAATAAATAATAGCAAGTAAAATAAAACATAAATAAAAAAAATATTTTAGGATTCTATCAATCAAGACTTTTCAAATACTACCAGCACAGTTATGAATAAAAATTCAACGGAAATTTTTTTCATTTGCCATTTCCATCTTATTGAATAAAAATTATCTTTGGATTTGTTAATGGCAAATGATTATAAATTTTATTCTCCTATCACAATCGAGATAGAATTACGAATATTCGTAATTGGGCTGTACAACTTCAGGGGCTACATTTATCGTTGACAATCGGACAGCAAAAAATTAGTAATTATGTATTAGTAGTAGAAAACAAATGGCCATTCACAATAGTCACTTGCCATTTTCTACAATTTAGGGTAAGATCCTCTTTTTGAGCGAAAAAAATAAAAATCATAAATAATGATTATTTTTGAGTTTTATTTCTTTTGCTCAAAAATAATGATTATGGCTAATTTTTATTAATATTGCTCAAAAATAATCATTACCATTGAAGAAAATCTTTAAAACTCACAATATAATCATTATTGTGTAATTTTTATTATAAAACTCATAATGATTACGGTCCCTGATATTTATATTTATAAGTATAGCTTTATTAAATTTTGTTTTTAATTTTATCACAAGTATTTAACACTTTAAAGTTGAAAAGTTCCATATTTTTATAAATAAAATTTGGCTTAAACTATAAATTCATCATCATGTTTAGAAAATCGAATTAGGTTAAAATTGAAATGTAAAAGTATTTTAAATATCAACAAAACTAAAAGATCAACAAAGTCTTTGCAGTTCATATTTTCCAAAAACGATGAACGTCGTGATATCGTTAACTTAAGAATCGGAATTGATTCTAAATTTACTTTAACTGGATTTCGAGAATATGATTGATATATAAGAATTTCACTTAATTTCTAATATTACAAAAAAAAAGAATCTTACAAAGTACCAGAGTTTAATTGTTTTTCTCACTAAAAAACATTATTTAATCAAAATAATTTTTTCTCTTTTTGTAATATCGCTCATTGAATTGACCTCCATGGCATCCTTGTGTCTGTTTTTGCTTTAAAAATCTTGGCAAATTTCTCATGGGCGTAGCGCAATGCTCTTCACATTGTTCCAGTGAGAGAAATTTATTACGATTATTATCGCATATATCGGCGGCATACAGCATACATTCATCTGTGCAGTAATTGTAAAACCAGAAATTACCAACTACATTTGGATCTATGCAATTATGCACTATATTGAGTGATTGATAACAGTAATCGGGTGGTAACCGGATTAATGGATTAATACCACCAATTTCGATGACGGCATGTGTGTGCAATGGAGCATTTCTTTGGTAAGCTGTTTTAGGATTCTTATTTGCATACGAATGTTCAGATTCTTTTAAACTGAACTCTTGTCTTAGATCTTCAGCCTCAAAGTTGTATGCAGGTTTTTCGGTTTCTAAGTCTTTATCTGATTTCGTATCGTCATTAAATTCTAGATCTTTAATATCTTTAGAGCGCAGCATATATTGTTGGGGTCTGTTGAAATTTTCTTTTGGATAATTTGCATTCATTTCAAAATTTAAATTTTCATCATTATAGTCTTCAACGTTGTTGTTGTTAACCGAACCTGGAATATGTCCCAGACAGTCAAGACCTTGACATTTTTTATAATCCCATAATTTTATATAAAAAGCATTCTGTTTTTAGGCAAATAAATAAAAAATGCATTACATTTTCAATTGTGTTTTGTTTATTTGTACTTACTTGACACTCCCTTTCATTGTAGGGGTTAACAAATTCTCTTTGCCTTTTCATAACACCTTCTCCACAGGTAACATTACAAGCCGACCAATGTGACCAATTACCCACTAAACACTCGGCTTTACTTTTTGCCGATTTTACTGGCAGTTGAGGAAAATCAGGCATAAACATTTCACCTTCTGGTTCGTTACTAGACCAAGGCTGATTAACATAATTATTATCACCATAAGAAGAGGGGTTCTGGAGTTCGGAACATTTCTGTCCTTGACAAGAACGTTCTTCCCTTCTTTTAACCATTACATCACAATTAAAAATTTTGGCTACATCGGGTTGTTTATAGACCCGAGTACGATATTGTCCACCCCAACCACACTCGGCCGTACATTCACTCCAGGCCGACCACGGATGGGTAAAACATTCTCTGGGTAAATCATCATCTGAATTGTTGGCTAGAAATTAAATTCAGTTTTTAATGAGTTTTGATGTAATATTTTGCCTTGAGTAGGACTTACATTCTTCATCTTCACATTTCCTGTCGTAAAGACGTTGACGTTTTATATTTAAGGTGGCCAAAGGTTTCATGGGTGCCCCAGTGTCATCGAAAAAAGGTGAATGAGGATCTGGTGGATATTCCGAACTCATACGTCTTATCACATCAGGAGGAAATTGAGGTTGATCAGGGGACTTAAAAAAATATCGAGAAATGTTATTTGGAAGTAAGAAACTTTTGTTTAATAATAAGTACAGTCTTGTTTAGTTGATAAACAAACCCCCTATAATTTGCAAGCCATAACTTGTGCATTATATTTAAAAAAAATTACGTTCAAAAAACCATCACACTTTACATTCTAAATACTTTTGGTGATATAGGGGTTTAACGTGCGTATAGGGGTTTAACGTGCGTATCGTCCATAGACATGCGACACGCCGCCCGTTGCCAGGGCGGTAGTTGAATACAATGCGTCCAACCACCGCCTTCCGATGCCGGTACCCTCTAATTTCCGAGATGTCCAAGACACCCCGGTCAGAAGAAGGCCCATAGTCATCGAATTAGCAATTTAGCACCAACCACTGCCTGCGTAGTGATACCCCCCTTGTTAAGGAGTTTTCTATCTAGCACTACCACAACCACTACGAGTACTCCCCGAAGGGCCGCACCCAGGTTTTCCTCACTCCCCGAATGACAGGGGAGCACAGACATAATCGGGGGCTTCCTGATGCCCGTAGTACCAGATTAGAGTAGGTTTCTCTGGTCAGTCCCTGAGATGGTCAGTAATTAAAAATTACCAACATCTCTGCTTATAGCGAGCGCCAGGCCACCCAGAGCTAGGTGAACTCCATATTCCCCGAAGAAGACAGGGCCCTGGTGTGAGAAATCACCAGCAACCTTTACTGTATCCCCGGGGAGAAGTTTAAGTGAAACGTATATAATTTTGTCGTCGAAATATATGAAATCATTTGAAATTATTGAATTGAATTGAAAGACGTTTTGAGCGCTTGTTGTTCATGCCACATACTAATTATTCTTCTATTAATATTCTGTGGTACATACTATTCTTCATTTTTATTTAAAAAATTACGAATTTGTTGGAATTTGTGAATGTAATTATAACACATTCAATTCATACAATGCTTTAGAAGTCATGGAAATAACATTCTTCTTCAATCACTTTCATATTTTTTTTTTTTTGTTGGGTAGAAAAACGTTTTTTTCTGGCCCTTATGGCTTATTTAACAAATTTTAAATGGATCTAATCAGCTGAACTGGAGCGTAGATAGTTGCTACGTACAAATTTGAGTGATACAATGATTTCTTACCGTATACGAAGGTCCCGCATCTGTGCCCACATCCCAGGGATATAAATTAATCATTCTTTCCTCTAGCCAAGTACAATTCGATTGGCAAAGCTCCAAACCTGTGATACCAACAATCCAGTCAGGTGAAGGCATTATTTTGGAAGCAATCGATATTTGATGACGCATAGGATCGACACGTACGGATGCCAAGGTAGGAACATTCATATATGGAAATGCTGGACCACGAGCCTTAATAATAGTACGTATTTTTCCTTCCTTAAAATATTGATTAAATTCTCTTTCTAAGCCTCTTGAAGAACCATGTTCGGCAAACTCTTGCATTTCAGCTGAAGCCGATTCACCTTTGTCCCAAAAACGATAGTCTGAGGTATGTGCAGCTCCAATAATATCGGTAAATCTAGTTAACCAGCCTCGAGTAGGAAAATCTTTGGGATGTAGATTGCGTGACCAAAGACCTTCAAATGTTAACTATAAAATTGTAAAATAAAAATTATAATTTTTCATTTACGGTTAACAAATTTCATAGCACTCACTTCATAACGTGCCTCATCACAGGCGCAGCAAGGTTTCACTTCTATATCTTTTTTCTGACTCTCTAAATCATCAACTATTTCTTCACATATACGTTTCGTTAGGCCACCATCATCCATGAACCAGACATCTCGATGTTGCAAAACTGTGGCTCTTATGAGAACGCAGCCATTACCTGGCTCTGAAGGAGCTGTCCATACCATATCCAAACGAGTTTTTGGATTAGTATTTGTACTCTCTATCATATTGACACATTGTTGACTGTAGCGGGTTTCCACTGGATCGATTACCTCTAAATGGCCCAAGGCACTATTAAAGCTTTTCTCACCATTTTCATTTTCCAATACTAGCTTAGCACTTATGAAACGATGGCTATTGAATGCCTGTAAGGAAACTGATAGAAATTTCCAATTGTCAATAATAGTCGCATAATCATGATTCATATTTTCAATGGGAAATACAATTTGCATAGACAAAAACAAACAAAAAAATACGGGCCCTAAACTACAAGTTGTTTACATCTTAGCAAAATTGTTATCAGCCAGGCGCCATAGTTAACCTTTAGAAATGATTTCGAGAATTTAATCACCAGCGTCATTAAGAATTGACAACAATTCTATTATAAAGAAGTCTAAGAAAAACACCATTTACAAAATTAATTTAAAAAGGAAGTTTTGTTGTTAAGGCCACACGCAGAATGGCCATGTTGTAGCTCAAAATACTTGAAAGCGTTTTTCTCCCTATTTGAGTAGGAAAGTCGTACTCAACTACTAGGTAAACCCGGAAATTTAAATCCAAGGACGGTGGATTAGGTGATTGTAAAAAATTTTTGATATAGTAGAATAGAAAATAATGAATAAACAATTTTTTGTTGAAATTAAAGTTCTCATTTATTTCTCAACTATTTCTTATTAAATCCTTTTGGCGAAAGCAAGCCTTTCCTTGTTTTATTTTGTCTCTTAAAACATTTTTAAAACATTTTGGAAATGGTGTTTTTTTTTTTTGTAAATGATTGCAATACGTTAATTTTTTCTACTACAACATAATAAAATTTCCAAGTTTAAGTTCAATACCATCATGGTGTAGTTGCTGTACTATGACGTGCCCAAGTACTAGACATTAAGGCGGTTATTAGAATTACCTTCTCTTTATGAGAGTATGGAAACAACACATTCATTACTCTTTGTTTGTCTTACCATTATAACTCTGACCCAGTATATAGGTTTGAACATTTCCCGTTATCGATATAACAAAATTTTCATCAACCGGTGACTTTGGCGTTAATGTATTCGAAGGATAACGGCTACAACGTCTTGTATTCGCAATATTTTCCGGTATTATAAATAATAAAATAAATAATATTAATAATAGACCGCAACTCTTCATATTGTTGTTTTTTTTTTAAAGATCTTTTTACGTAGAGTGTTAAATTAAAACTAAATAAAATTTCCATTTTTAATTTATAATTGGAATAGGATTTCTTGAATAAAACTGCTGCTCTGCTTGAGTATTCTGTAATCACGAGTTTGTTTATTATGAAATTTTAAACAGAGAATTTGCAAATGCTTTCTTATCGCTAAAATGAGCTTAAATACGCTCTTTCTTTATTTTCAAGGTTAGATAGGGAAAGAAGGTGTTTTTAAAACGATTATACGAAACTCTACTGTATGCAATATGAAACACTACGGGTATAGATATTATTGAGAAGAAAAATTGTTGCGTTATAAGCTTTTAATTAAAGCTGCTTTAAATATGATATTATTAGATAAAGGGAACAACTGTTATGGGTTTAACTCACTTACAGAGACAAGCATCCGAAGCACGCGTGGCATAAAGGCCAAGCACCACACATTACCAACCATCCTCTACCTACAGTGACCGACAAAAGTCTACATACGACCTATATTTTTGCGATTTTAGGAGCCTAAGATACTTAAATAAAAAAGTAATGATGCAGTTTTGTTTCAAATACATTTTTATTAAAGCAGACCAAAATTTACGTTTTTTCAATAAACATAGGAAAAATTACTCAAGAAAAACATTTAAAATGCATTGACAAAAGTGTACATACGATCAGCATACCCTGGCCTTTGTTGCTATTAAATAACGAGATAGCGCCGTTATTTATTACAGAATTTTTTTTGTTAAGTTTATAGATTGTTTTAAACAGCTTTAAGTTGTAATTTAGTCTTCATCGGTGTAATGTCTTCTCGTAAAGAAATTTCAATTGATATCCGAAATTTCTTGGTTAAGTACAGATCTGAAGAGAAATCCTTTGGAGAAATAGCAAACCTATTAAATTTAAGTAAATCTACAGTTCATACAATATTTAATAATTATAAAAATAGTGGAACTGTTGAAAATAAGCGTCGTAGTGGACGCCCAAAAGCACTTACTCGCAGAGATGTAAGCTTTATTTTAAAAGAAATGGACAAAAACCCTAAAATTAATACAACAAAATTGGCCGAAGAGCTTGCAACAAGATTAGAAGTGATTGTAAATCCCCGTACTATTCAAAGAACATTGAATTGAAATGGTTATTTTAGCAGAACTGCTCGAAAAAAGCCATTAATAAGTGAAAAAAAACCGCAATTTTCATATAGAATTTGCCCAAAAGCATATTGACAAAGGTTTTGATTTTTGGAAGCGGGTCTTGTTTACTGATGAATCTAAATAACATTTTTGGTAGTGACGGTAGATCTAAGGTGTGGTGAAAAAGAAATACTGGCTCCTAAATACTTAATATTTACTGTTAAGCATGTGGGGGTTGTGTAATGGTTTGGGGTGCCATGGCTGCTTCTGGCGTAGGAAAGTTGGTGTTCATTGAGGGTAATATGGATCGGCACCTTTACAATTCCATTCTAGAACAGAATCTAAAACCCTCCGTCGATATGCTAAGCCTTGGTCGAAATTGGTACTTCCAACAAGACAACGACCCGAAGCACACTGTTCAAATTGTGAAAGATTGGTTGCTATACTATGCTCCCAGACAGCTGTACACTCCACCTCAGAGCACAGATTTAAATATTATTGAGCACGTTTGGGAGATATTACAACGAAAAATACGTAACTACCAAATTACTAATGCCCAAACGTTAAAACAGAGGCTCCAAGAAGAATTGCAGAACATAAGACCCTTAGAATTAGAAAATATGGTGAACTCGATGCCTCGGCGACTGCAGGCAGTTATAGATACCCGTGGGGGTCCGACAAAATATTAATTTTATTAATAGGTGATGATTTTTTACATTTACGCTAAGTTTTTCTGTGAACACTCTTGTCGTATGTAGACTTTTGTCGAATGTTTTTTATAGTTTTTCTTGAATAGTTTTTTAAGTTTATAACGGAATAAATATTATTTTGGTTTATATTAATAAATATAGATTTGAAACAAAACTGCATCATTATTTTTTTCATTTATTCACTTGGACTGATAAAATCGCAAAAAAAGGGGTCGTATGTAGACTTTTGTCGGCCACTGTATATCGAGCGCCAGACCACTAAGAGCTAGGTTGAACTCCATATTCTCCGGAGAAAACAGGCCACTGACGGGACATATCATCAGCAGCCTTTTCTGTATCCCCGGGGGGGAGATAAAGGGAACACTACACTAAAGTGTTGCCTAATATTCTCAAATATAAAAGACTAAGTCTTAGCTTAGGTATGATAAGAAAGACGATTCATACATACGCCACCCTATAACTCAAAAAGATTTAGGTGAATGTTTTCAGAAGCAATAGAACCATCATACGAAAATCCTTACATACATACATACATAACTGGCCTTTACAACCCTGTGTCAGGATTACGGCCTAGCTTCTCGCAGCACTCATGTTGTGTGTGTTAATTTTTATCCATGAGTACCGGGACCTACAGTTTAAAGTCGATTCCAAACGACAGATTTGAGAAGCTTTTTCATGGTAATCAATTACTCCCGGAGCTTTTACCAGAATGCTGCTGAGAGGTAGTCGCCGAAGGAAATTATTTTTTCATATTTCTCTTCTTTCAAGATGTCAGAGCTGAGATTTGAAGCCAAAGACTTACCTGATAGTAGTCGCAATCTTACTAAGACGATTGAGAACATGGCCTAGTCCATAAATTTTTCAAAGACGTCGGTTAACATTGTTTTATTCGAAAATCATTGGAGAGATTTGCATTTAGCCTTTTGCTATTTTAAAAATAATTAAGAAGAAGGTGAGAAAAAATTGGGGGAAAAATGAAGAAGGTATTAAGACATCGCCAAATAATATTTTAGAAAATAGCTGACGACATCAATTTATCAGTTGATTCGGACAGACACACATGCATTTTCGTATTTTAACCAAACATTAATATATACCATATATGTAAGTCCCAGCAACCACCCCCTTCATAAGTTTGGCTGTAATCGGTTCACGCGTTTAAGCTTTGAGGTAGAAGTACATACATAACATGCGTTGCGCCAATTGTACGAGTATGGTTCGCATGTCTCTCAAAAAAAGTTATTGCTAGTGTTGTTGCACATAAGTATTCCTTAACGGATGTTACTTCTCAATAAGAATACCAGATCTTGAAAACTATCATTACAATTTGGATTTACAGAGGCAATACAAAATAGACAAATATTAAAAAATTGAATTTTCAAAAAGCAAATTACTGGCAAAATTGGCAACGCATCTAACGTATAAAAGTTGGACAACTTTTAAAGACGTAGCCCATGCTATGTAGTTCTAACTTTATGCGACGGCATACGTAAGCCAAAAATAGCTTACCTACATAGTACATAAGTATGTATAAATAGATTTGTAATTAAAACACCTGAAATTTTTATCAAAGTTTATTTTCTTTATTTTTCTCTCTTAAACACTTCATAGTTCTTTGTCCGTATCAGTTCCATCTGGAACGATATGACGTGTTACTATAGCCCTGTCTGGTGTTTGTCATAATTTCTTGTCGATCTTTTGCCGTTTGCAAGCATGTCTCCAGACATTTTTCCATGCTAAAAAATTTATTTTTATTTGTATCACAATTATCGGCCGTGAATAATTTACATTCACCATCGTCGGCATCGTAAAACCAATAATTGAGTACAATTATACGTTTTTTATTGCATTTTTCTGCTGAGGCCATGGGTTTTTGTAGGCAAAAATTATCGATTTCCTGTTCAGCTTCTATAGTTTTAAAGCCATATGGATCAAAGTTTCTATTGAAAATATGAGAGGTACCAGAATGAGCATTGCTAGGTTTAAAATTTTCTGCACCATACTTGTCTGTGGGCCTTAAGGAAGTTGGAAACTGTTGTTGGTTTTGGTTGCTTCCAAAGCGTTTATTGTCATAAAAGTTGGATTTCATATTGCCAAATATATTTTGATTTTGTTCCTCTTGAATCGGACGACGAATTTTTCCCACCAGTTTTTCTTGACCATAAATATTATTGACATTCAATGTATTTTGCTCGTCGTTTCCGAATGTATTAATGGGCTGATTGATTTGTGTTGTAAGCTCTCTATTGTCAAAGTTAGAATTCATATCAAAATTGAAAGGTTCCTTTTCTTCGTTTCTGTTCTTCCAAAATGGTCCTTCGTTCCCCTTATTAAATGGCTTTTTTTCGAATTTTTTATTTTGAAATAGATTTGGTTCTTCTTCTTCTGGTTCATAATTCGTATGAAACATATCATTACTGTTGCTGTCATAGCTGGAGGTGTATATGTTGCCTCCACAATTTTCTCCATTACAAGATCGTGTCTGTTGTAATTCCACAGCTACACCTGCCTAATTTAGAAATTGTGTTTCTTTAGATTGGTGGTAAATTAAAGAAAATATTTTTCATATTTTTTCACCTGACATTTTTCCCTAGCATAGGGATTTGTATAATCTCTGGTTCTAGTCTGGAAACCTTTACCACATTTCTTCGAACATTCGGTCCAAGCAGACCATGAGGTCAATTCACATTCAGCTCCTGGTAAATCGGTTTGTTGCACACCACATTCCATGCCTATACAATTTTGATTTTGCCTGAGCACAACTTTGCAATTGAAGTTTTCGGCAACTTTGGCATCCTTATAGGAACGAGTACGATATTGTGTGCCTGCACCACATTTGGCACTACATTCAGTCCAGACAGACCATGGATGTGTGGCACATTCCATTGGGCCTATGTCCTCTAAAGAAATAAAATTATTTAAAATTCACATTCTAGTTATATTACTAAAACTTACCAAAATCACATTCTCTTTCGTAAGTACGCTTGCGGGTGACATGTAAAGTGGCCAAAGGTTTCATGGGCGCTCCCGATTCATCAAAGAAAGGCGAACGATGGTCACTGGGAAATTTAGAGGTTATACGTCTTATAACGTCGGGTGGATATTGGGCCTGATCTGGTGACTTTTTGTATTCGATAAATGTTTATACGATATTATTTTAATATACTTGGAATTAATATTAAGTTACCATGTAAGAGGGTCCGGCATCTGTGCCCACATCCCAGGGATATAGATTTAATACTTTTTTCTCTACCCAAGTACAGTTTGCTAGACATAATTCCAAACCAGCTACACCTAAAATCCAGTCCGGAGAGGGATCTATTTTTGTTACCAACGATATTATATGATGGTTGGGTCCTACTCTAACAGTAGCTAAGGTTTTTCCAATAACTTTGGGCCGATATATAATGCCAGGGGCCTTAATAATGGTTCTAATATTTCCGACCTAAACAGAAACGTTAAAAGTTTATGTTGAAAATCATAGGCAGTTTGTTGTTGGTTTACAAACCCCTCCTGCATGTTCCTTAATTTCATTTTCAAGTGTCTTTGTAGCACCATGTTCAGCCAATTCCTGTAGACCTTGACTAGCTCGTCCACCATATTCCCAGAAACGAAAATCCAAACTGTGCGAAGCACCAATAACCTCACCTAATCTAGTACGCCAGGCTTCCGAGGGAAAATCTTTTGCATGGGTATTACGCATCCATTTACGTTCTAATATAATCTGAAAAGACAGAATAAACGCTTCAAGCTCTTAGTGCTTCCAGGTTCTTACCTCATATTTAGCCTCATCACAGGCACAACAGGGATTAACGGGTGGTGTTTGACTATTAATCTCATCAATTTCCTCGGGACATAAACGTTTCGTTAAAAAGCCGTCATCAATAAACCAAACATTGCGATGCTGTAGAATTGCTGCTTTAAAGAGTACACAACCACTTTGACCATCCGTGGGCGCTATCCAAGCTACATCTATACGGTTTTTAGCATTTGTATTGCTGCTCTCAATCATGTTCTCACATAAAGTGCTAAATTTAGTTTCGGCATTATCGATTATCTCAAAACGGCCCAACATTTGTTCTGCTCCTAAAGCACTGGTGGAAATAAAGGTATTTGGCGATTCAGCTTCCACCAAAAGGGTAAAGCTTATAAATTTTAAGCCATTGGCACAGGAAAGCGAAACTGAAATATATTTCTTTTATAATTTACTTTATTTATGTGAAATATGTCTCACTATTGTATTGCTGTCCTGGTATATAAGTGGCTGGATTTCCCTCAATTAGTATATGATAATTCTCATCAACCGGTGAACGATCTCCAGTAGCTCCTGGCGGTTTGCGATAACACGCTGTCCACACAACATCCAATATGGTGAAGCTTAAAATTAAAATAATAATTTTAAGCATTTTCTTTTCAATATTTAAACTGCTTTACACAGGCCAGATGTTAACCGCTACAGATTTCAACAAAGACTGACTTGACTCAACCGAAATACAATTATCAATCAATTAATTTAAATCTTTTGGAAATGTATGTCATCATTTCTTTTAGTCAATAAAGTATTTAACTATTTAACCAGTAGTTTCGTTCCCCACATTTCTAATTTTATTGTTGTGTCAACTATTAATTGAAGATGAAATAGTTTATTTGCCAGACACTGTGTGGGAAAGACGCCAAAATAGTTTAGCGCTACACATTCATAAGAATTTTGAGAAACATACACAAGCAAGCAACATTATACATAATTTACTACGTATCCGTATTCTTGAGTTCATTCATAAGCGATAATACACAAACAGAAAACCAAGCAGTAGTAAATGTAGAGAATGAAAGGCACGCGTTTTAATTAAAACTGAACGTCATAGTTTATCGCTTTTAATTTTGTTTAGGAAACAGTTAATTCAGTATGTTCAGTCTATTGAAAATCGTCTTGAAATAAATTGAGTAGAGGTTAATAGCCTTTTAAAAGAAATTGTGAAAGAAATAGTTCAGACAAAGACGGAATACATATATGAGCAAGCCTTTGTAAAAAAAAAAAACAAATGTGTATGTGGTTTTCAGAAACAGTTAAACAAAATACACAAAATGGTATTGGATGATTGTCTTCTGAGGGTGCCTGAACAACTTGAAATGACAGGTATTTTACATCGCAAGAAGCATACTTATGTGACATATTTGCTCAAAATTCAGCAAAAACAGAATCGTTACCATGCTTCAATGGAGTGTTTGACGATGTTTGACCGGCGGCAATTCGTAACCATTGATGAGGCACACACCCAAAACAAAATAATTAAAGCAGTGAACTGTCATGGGATAATCGTGTCCAAAAAAGGCCAAGACAATTCCTTCTGCATGCAAGGTCCAATCGTATGTTTTTTTGGGATGTGCATGACTATTTTCCACTAACTTATTGCAGCATTTAAGTATTGTTTCCTCAAGATAATGCATCACCTCACACATTCACTATTGCCATGTCTACTGCACGTCAATTAAAGTTTGAATTACTTCCTCACCTACATTTGGCAGATTTAAACCCCTCAAATTTTTTTCTATTTCGAACTTAAAAAAAAGCTCAGTGTTATAAAATTTGTCAACAATGAAGAGATTGAGTTTGCTGTTGACAGCTGTTTTAAGGACCTCTACAGCTCTTATCATAAAAAGGGTATCGAAGTTATCGAATATCACTGGAAACAGTGTATTGAAAAATTATGTCTTTTATTAACAAATTTTACGCTGTGCCTTCTTATATCTTACTATTTTTCCTCTTTCTTTCTATCTTAAGAAATTTTATAGCAATCCATACTCCCAAGTCCCATGTCCAATTGTTATTCTTTGAATTCATTTTTCTCTAGATTCAATAAAACAAAAATTTAATTACTCTATATTTTGTTATTTAATATTAAATAATACTAATCAACTATCATATAATACACAAATATTTGATTAGAATTCGTTAAAAATCGATATACTCGTTATTAATCTTAAAGATCTAAAGACATTTATATGCTTTTACCACTTGTCCAACTCATCGTTGCTGTTTAGAAGGCATGGCATCATTAAACACTTTTCTATTCTAACACGATCTTTGCATTTATAGTTAAGTTCAGTATTGAGTAGAGTGCGTGTCTTTTGGCGATAGGAATTGTCGCCACAACTGACAGTACACGGGGTCCAGGCTGACCACTCAGAGTAGCGGCACTCATTTTTTTCAATGGCCTGATTTTTTGAATGATGTTTTCCACCATTGCGCCTACGCTCGCTGTAACTGTTGCTTGAAATATAACCACCCACAGAATAGATATCATCACAACGTTGATAACATTTTTCCAAACGCACCAGATGTTTGGGGCAAGATTTACCACCATATTTAGGTGATCTTAAGACCTTGCGGGTTTTAATTTGTACACCTTCACCACAAGTGGCATTACATGCATGATTTACCCAATCTGATACCAGACAGTCTATAGGATCGACATGTAAATTTTCGCTTTGCAACTCCATTTTCTGTCTGGGTTGGCGGCAAGTTTCCTCACAAGCTTCTTTAGAAGGAAACTTATTGCGATTTTTGTCACATTTATCGGCCCAAAAAATTGCACACTGATCACTCATGTGATCATAAAACCAGTAATTTGCCACATCACTGTCACGGCACGAACTTACTTTGAGATCTTCATAGCAGAGGGGTGGCACTATGGCATCACAACTGGGTAAAGTACAATTGACAACTTCCCTACGCTTAATGTGGCGGCAAGGATCTAAATTTGAGTCATGATCAGGTTTGCGTACACCATAAACCTCATCATTATTCCAGACAATACGTTGACGTTCACTAGTGCCGACGCCACCACAAGGTCCCAGACAGGGAGAAAAGTCTGACCAGTGAGAAACGCCGCACTCGGGTGGTATATAATCATCCAGTTTTTGACTAAAGCTTTCCAACTCACGGTAACGTATCTCATCGTCTATATTACCAAACAAAGATTTAGTGCCGTCCACTTGAGCCTCATTATCAACGTTATTATTGCCATTGTTGTTGCTGATATCGCCTCCACAATCTACGCCTTTGCAGGTACGTTGCTCTTGCAATTTAACACGGCTTACTTGCTAGGGATTATAAATGAAAGTACCATGGTTACGTTACCACTTTGTATTTTTCCAATTAAATTGAATAAAAACGTATACCTGACATTTTTTCTTAGCCCGGGGATTTAAGTAATGTCGTGTACGCCTTTCGGTACCTGTTCCACAGGATACCGAACACGATGACCAATTACTCCAATCAGAAATGGCACATTCGGCGGTTTCTGAGGTATGAGCCAAATGCAAGTTTTCCGTTTCTATGGCAGCGGCCACATCCTCATCAAATGAATTGCATTGAGTTCCGGTACAATCCTGTTCATCTCTTAGGCTCGTCCGACACTTGGAACGTCTAGCCTTTGCCGGATTTTTAAATTCTCGTGTACGATATTGCTTGCCAGGACCGCACTGGGCACTGCACTCATCCCAGTTAGACCAACTAGAGGTGGCACACTCTGGCGGTTCGTTAGAATCTGTTAAAATAAAAGCACAGAATTTAGACTGGTTACCGGGTTATGGAATAAAATTTAGGACTACCTTCTTTAATATTACAGGTTTTTTCATACAAACGACGCCGATTTATATACAATGTAGCTAAAGGTTTCATAGGAGCTCCAGAGGGATCATAGAAAGGTGATCTAGGATCATTAGGAAAGTTAGGCTTAATACGCCTTATTACGTCAGGAGGCAGTTGTGGTTGATCAGCCGACTGTGAAAAACAAAAACGAAAATTTGGATAAAACTTTTATACACAAAAATATTGGCCTACCGTATATGATGGTCCACTATCGGTACCCGCATCCCAAGGATATAAATTATGGACTTTGGTTTCAACCCAAGAACAATTGGAAAGACATAATTCCAAACCAGATACGCCTACAATCCAATCGGGTGATGGATCAATCATGGAGACCAACGAAATTAAATGATGTTTAGAATCAACACGGAATACAGCAAAAGTTTTACCCGTTATATTGGGGAAAGTAATGCCCCTGGCTTTGATGATAGTGCGTATTTGATCGCTCTGAAAAAAGTACGAAGATTTGTACAAATTTTTGATTTATAACCACAAAAGTATTATTACCTGATCCTTTAGCTCACTTTCTAGCGTACGAGTCGAACCATGCTCTGCCACTTCCCTTAAACCTTCACTAGCCAATTCACCATATTGCCAGAAGCGATAGTCGATAGTATGTGAAGCCCCTATAATATCACTAAAACGAGTTTGCCAGCTATTTGCTGGAAAATCCTTAGGATGTGTATGCCTAGACCATTTGCCCTCAAAGGTTAACTCATATTTTGCTTCATCACATGCACAACACGGATCCTCTATACTAGGCTGGCTATCAATATCATCCACTTCTTCTTCACACATTTTTTTAGTTAAAAAACCATCATCCATAAACCAAACATCACGATGTTGCACCACTGTAGCTCGCAAAAGCACGCAACCCATATTTGTAGCCGCCGGAGCAATCCAAACTGCATCGATGCGTGTTTTTACGTTCGTATTGGTGTTTTCTATTAAATTGGCACAACGTGGACTGTAGCGAGTCTCAGCTAAATCGATTATTTCAAAAGAACCCACCGATTCCAAGCCACCACCTGATTCGGATTCCAAGCCCAGCATAAAACTGATAAAAGTCTGGTCATTATAGGCTACAATAGAAACTATTTAAGGGAGAGTTTATTAGTTAAACCTTAAATAAAAAATAAAAAAAAATACCACAACACTTACCATTATATTTTTGACCCGGTATGTAAGTTTGTGGATTGCCAGCTACCGATAACACATAACTTTCATCGGCTGGTGATTTAGCAGCTGTAGTGCCAGTTGGCACACGACTACAAGCCAACGCTATATTAAGAGTGGCTGATATGGATATGGCCAATGCCAACCAATTCATGGTTCTATAAATAAATAAAAAAATGCTTTTGAATTGTTTTTTTTTTTTCAATGAATTTAATAATAAAGAGAGTGTCGTAATGTAATTGATATTAATTATTGCCCACAGTATAATAAAAGGCGGAAAGAAAATAGACTACACACAGCAGTATTAAAACTTGCAAAAAATATAGGGTGACAAAATACGAGTAAGAAAGAGTGCTGAAGGTACAAAATTAAATCTGATATAATTTTGAAACAATGTTCTAAAGTTCGTCTCATTTACATTTGCAGTGCTACAAGCAATCGCTTAAATTTTTTATTAATCATTATCATTTTAGTAGTTATTATACTTATAAATATTGGCTTCGTGTTTGTCCAAAAATATTGTTTGTTTATCAAACAACCAAAAAAACCTCAAATCCCTTTTATTCCTTCGCAGATGACAGTAACATTTGTCACTCATATTCATTTGATCGTAGGCCGAGCCTTTTTGAGTTTGGGGTGAGAAGGCAGAATATGAATGACACACTCTCAAACGACCTGCAAAGAATCTCCGAGTGGAGTCTCGCGAACAGGGTCGAATTTAATGCGCGCAAGACCCAATGTTGTTTTATAACGCATAGGCGTTGTGATGATTTAATCCTGCCATCTGTGACTATGGGTAATGTAAATATTGAAGAGGCTGATGCTCTTGATGTTTTTGGCATGAGAATTAATTGTGCTGTCCGTTAGAATGATCACATATTACGAGTGTCGAAGGAAGCATTCAAGTGCCTTGGTTTTCTAAAACGGTGCAAGAAATACTTCACTCCATCTGACCTTCTTAATATTTACAAGACCTTCATCCGATCTGGGATGGAATACATCTCTCATGTATGATCCGGTGCTTCAAAATCAGTTTTGGGGCTTCTCGACCGCGTACAGGAAAGAGCGAAGGTGCTTATCAACGACGGTAGGGTATCCAACTCTATCGATTCGTTGGAGCATCGAAGCAATGTGGCGTGCGTTTCATTGTTCTATCGATACTACCATGGGAGGTGCTCTGATGAGATAAGGGATTTAATTCCGGGTGGTCGCATACTCTTGCGGACTACACGTACGATACCTCTCTCAGAGCGCACCCATTTGTGGTTGATTGTTCAGCGAATCGCACAATGCATTATATAGAGAATTCGTTCTTTGGCCGCACCGCTCGTTTGTGGAACAATCTTCCGGCGAATATTTTTCCTGCCATTACGATATCAGTAGGTTTAAATCAAATGTCCACAAACACTACTCCCTCTTTCCCCCTTTCCATAACATATTTTCCTAGACCAGCACAATGTACTGCATGAGTAGGGGCCGTCCCCTGAGTGCTGGCCTTAAGAATAAAAAAAAAAGACTTGAGATAGGGGAAAAATTGCACACTCGCCATATGCAGGCAGCGGCATTTTTTGCTACTATTTTATTAACACAGTAAATTCACTTCTACACAGTTAAGAACGAAAGGAAACGCTGGAAAAAATTGTTGCTCCAATAAATGATTTTGCACAAAATCATTGTGGAGAACCTCACGCCATTCGTCATCTGTTTGTTGAGTACGTTCCAAGTCAACTATATTCACCATAAAACTACACAATTGGACAATACTTTTTTCTGTATTTCAGAACATTATCGGGAACTTGCTTTTTTGTCTTTATAACATAAATGTCGAATTAATTTCGAAAGTTTGAAAACAAAAACCACTACAGCATAATGGAAATGCATTAACGTGTTTTGCGCGAAACAAGTTGTTTTGGTTTAAGTTTACTTACATATATAAAGTCCTTTAATGTTTTTAGAAATTTTAAAATTTTTAAAACACAACTTAGTAATAAAAAAAGAAAAAAAAAATAGTTGGAAGAACTCGGAATAACTTTTCTATTTTAAATTAGTTAGATTACTTAAAAAAACTTGAAACATCTATTCTGCACCTTAAAATATTTGCAAAAAACGGATAAGTCTTACAATATGCCAAGTCTGGTACGAGTATATAAATCTTTTCCACAGTTATTCACTTTTTATATTGTGTTTATAAAATTTGTTAAAAGACCTTTTCAATTTAACTTTTTAATAATTTCTTCTTAATTTGTTTACCACTTTAAATAGTATTGCTTTGTCAATCCTCTCGTTTTGTTTGTTTTCTAAAAATCTGAATTCCAGAAAAAATTCCAAATTAATCAATTTCACACTAGATTCGTACTAAAGCGAAAGTGTAAAAGTGTAAAAAAATGTAGACTCACTTGTAAGGTTTCCCGAAATTAATCTGATTAATTTTGAATTTTTTTCTTAATAAATAATGATACGATTATAGAAACAACAGTTTCATTTACAACGTTGTAAACACACACACACACAAAAGAAAAGGAAAAGAAAAATAATATTCAATTTATATTAAATTCGTTTCAATTGAATCAATTAATATGTAGATATAAACAGAAACGCAAATTATTTTATTTACAATAATATAGAAATGAAAGAATTAATTCCTCTACTAATAATACAATTCACTTTTCACTTTAATTTAATACGATTTTCCCGGTTACGCTCCTGGATGTTGTTTCGTATCATAAGAATCGTCTCAAGTGCTCAACGTTTAATGGTCAACTGAATTATAAAAATTCAATTGCAATGCATTTGAATACAATAGACTCATAGTCGAGAGAAATAAAGAGAAAAACGCCGAATGGAAATTGACAAAGTGGAAAGAGGGTTATGGTATTAAACGTAGGTGTTCATTAATGGTCAAGGGAGGAACAGTCTGATGTCACAAACATTCTTTTTCATCTCGTTGTGGTGTAGTTTAGTATGAATTAAAAGGTTTGAATTGAGCATGATTATGCAGTCATGCAGAGTATATAAATTTAACATTTACTCGGCCAATTTTTATCTTTTCACTTCCATTCGTATTCACTAAACGGAGGTGGTTTGTTCGAACCATTGATGACAGTTTGTTGATTTATGTACGTACATATGTACATATGTACGTACATGCTTGTTGAGTTAAATGGTCAATCTATGAAACTGTTCCGGTTTTTTGGCTGTGTAATTTTATTCTTTTTACACTTTTTATTCGTTTTTGTTTTTATACACATATTCTCAACAAGAATATATTTAAAAAAAATTGCACTTTACATTAGGTTTATATGACTGCTAAATTTAAAAATTATTTTCTTTCAAAAGCTCATATTAAGAACTTTGCATCAAATTAACTCTATCAACACAAATCGCAGATGTCCTTAAGGGCAACGTTTTTCATTATAAGAAGCCAATTGAAAAAAAAATAATTACAACAAAATATTTTAGTGTACATAGTCTGTTTAAAAAGCAAATTTCAATTTAAATAAAATCTTTTATTGCGAACTAATTGAATACCTATAAGGTGTTGTCAACTAATCAGAGAGCTTTTAATACTTTAAATGTACATATTGCATGCATGTGATTGTTGGAAATGCATACTGATGTCCCTAATTAATCAAATTACTAATGAACTTATATTAAAATATGATTTTTATATCAATATTTGACTAAATTATTTTACTAATTAAGTAAAAATAAAAACACACACGAAGTTCGGTTTGTTTTTGATTAAGATTTTATATGTGTTTCGCAATTTTCAGATCTTTATTAAACATGAAAAATTTATTGAGAAAATAGTGTCATTAGATCTACAGCTATTTAAAATTAATAGCACTAAAACACAAGCAATAATATTTTCTTTTAACAAATCGCCTGAAAGAATTGCTTCCACTGCTTTATCAGTAGAAGGAGTGGAAATTCCTCACCTTGATACTTTGAAGTACTTAGGAATTACTCGGGATAAAAAATTTGACCTACAGACAACATATTTTACAATTTTGTGAAAAAGCTGTCAGATGTGGGAGAGCCTTATCTTCATTACTGAATAGAAGATCGGCTCTTAATCCTAAAAATAAAATCCTACTCTACAAAATGTGTATACGACCAATTATGACATATGGTTGTCAAATTTGATCCAAAAGCTGTGCACAAACTTGTATTAAAAAGCTTCAAATAAGCCAAAATAAAAATTTGAAAATTATTTTTAAATCACCTAGGTCCTAGGATGTACTCCACAGATAGACAACATAGAAATAATAGGCAAAAAATGCTTGAGGAAGATAGAAACAGATCTTCAAAATATGTTATACTAAGAAATTTGTAATTTTACTGGTGAAGATGACGGAAGCTTTAATTTAAAAGTTTCTTTAACTTTCAACAAGGCTTTTTTCCTATCTTTTTTCCTTAAAGCGTAAATAGTTTTTATAATTGTATAGTTTTTAATATTAAAAAAGATATTATTTGTTGCAATACCTATTTTTAAGTAAAATCTCTTTAAGATATTTTTAAAACTGTAAAGGTGATAGAGTAAATAAATAATAATAATAAAAAAGCTCTACAGCCACTCTATAATACAGTATTCACACTATGATTTTTTCAAGATTTAAAATCATATTTTTAAAGTAATTGCGTCCAAACACACATATTTTGGTATTTGCATTCATGGGGTAAATCCCTGTAAAATAAAGTACTAAAAAAGACAAAATTTTGTGCAAAAATGTAATAAAAAAAAACCATGGTATGTTATGTCATGTCGTCTCAAACACAGTGCCATGCCATGTTTTTCAAAATCATTATAATGTCTTAGAATATTATTGCAAATGGGCTAAGCCATTCCCGGCAGAAATTAGTGCTTACCAGTAAGCTATTTTGTAAGGGAGAAATTGTGAACAAACACTTACACATGCGCATAAATAATGCATGATTTTTATATGAAATGAGCCGCTAAAATGCAATAGAAATACATATTTATTGCAACCAGTAAGCAAATAGTACATAAAATCAAAAATAATTCCATATATTGTAGCATATTTGGAAGCTTTAATATATAAAAAACAATATAATGCTTCCATTATTGCTTACAATTTTATTTATTGCTTCCAAATTTGAAAAATTTTCTGCTGGGTTGCAGCTCGCTGTATTTAATACCATGTCTATGAATGTGTTTTGTGCACAATATTTTTAATACTGTTGTATAAATATTCACAACATTACTCGGTATTGCAGTGTGCATATATATGGATGTGGTTGAGATCTTCAGTTAGCAGGTAAATGTAATCCACTAATTCCCAATAGGTGGCACTCTTCTTCCCATTATTCGTTTTTTGATGAAAATGGCAAAGGTGAAATAGAGTGGAAAGTTAGAGGGCGTATTCTTGTGGATGGATTTCTTGGGGGGACTCTCTTGATTTTTTAATTAAAATCTCAAAAAATCACAAATTTGTTATTATAAATTTTTCTCCTTTGTTGGGATTTGAACCTGGGCTGCTTTGAGTTGTATGTGAGGTCTGTAACTACTATACTAAGCACAGATAAACATTTGCATTACCAAATCTGTTCTATAAAAAGTCTGATTTATGTATGTGCAATTTTATTTTATAGTTATAACAATTCAAACAAATTATCAGAATTCATCATTATGAACATATGTATGTCGCATGTGTTGACATGTCAATTTTTCATGTTGATGCATAAAAAATAAGCAAAAAAACAATGAATAGTTGACTCCAACATATTTTACATTTTATTAATATATCTGTGGCAATATGGAAGAGTAGCTTAAGTCGACATAAGAGAGAATTGAGTTAAGGCGTTTGGGACATTACAGAAGCAAAGGCGCTTAAATGTGTTTAGTCCGTTTTGAAAAGTTCTATTTTTTATCAATGTTATGTACGTTTACTTTTTAGCCTAAGTTTTTTAAATCAATAATGCATTGAACAAAACAACTTATGTACACATTGATTTGTTTACAATTCAGATTTTCGATTTATCATATAACTTATATTTACATTAGTTTTTTTAATAAAATGTGATTCTTGTATACAGTTATCTTAAGTGAATGTAAGTTCTTGAATAAATCCTCTTATGTTTACTTAAAAGTACACAATACATACTTTTTATTTCAACAAAAGCGCTTAAGTTACTTAAGGAACTGTCCAAAACAGATTTCAGTTTCGAAAAAGCGCTTAAGTAGAAAAAGCGTAAAATCTTCTAAAATAAACCATATTTTTTTAAAATATTCATCCTTCTTCACTAATGAACATGTTACCAATATATTAACTCATAAATTGTTCGCAAAAAACATACAGAATAAAAATTACACAAAATTGATGATATCCCAAAACTTAAATTTTCGACTTAAGCTACTCTTCCATATTGCCACAGATATCATTGTCGAACATGTTTGAACAGCATAACATGGCATTGTAATTGCATGATGTGACACTTGTTGCTATCAGTATTTCTTTATAAAGTAAACAGCAAACAGTGTTGTTGCCGGGATCTAATTGGTTGTTGTGAGCTTGTTGGTGTGAAATTATTTTAAAGAATGTCTTTTGTGTTCGTTAGCAGGTGAAAAATACCTGAATTCTTTTTAATGTACTGCGAGAAGCTAGGCCGTAATCCTGACACAGGGTTGTAAAGGCCAGTTATGTATGTATGTATGTATGTGCCTTCTTTTTTATTAATTATTAGGCCGATTTAGACGAGAACACTGCTGAGGGCACAAAATTGTAGTTTGTAGGCGAGAGCGTCGAAGAGAACGGCATTTTACTGCCACATTCATTTTTTCCACCACTACAACTCTGCATTAGCAGTACAACACCAATACATATACATATAAGTATGTATATCCACTTATTCAATCTTTTATATATCATCGTAGCATTAACATCGCGGAATACCTTTCATTATGGGTGTAGCATTATACACATTCAACTGTAGCAAACTGTAGGATTTAACTGAAAGTACTTAGAAGCTTTTGTAATAAATTTCAAATAGGCGTCAATATTGAACAAGGAATTTTGAGTTTTTTAGTTTCTTTTTTTCTAATTGTATATTTTTTTATATAAAATTGAAAAAAATTTATTCCTACCATATATTAGAAAATTCATAGAATTCACAAAAAATTATAGCGAAAACCCAAATTAAATAAAAGAATTATTGTTTTAATCAAAAATATGGATAATACAGCTGCACAAGTTAAAATACAAAATGAGATATCCAAAGGTAAGAGTTTTAAAACGAGAGCCAAATTAATTGATTTCAAAAGTTATTTTACAGTTCAAGAGCCTGCGGATACTTCCCTTATTAAGGAGAGTGTATGTAGTTCTGTGAAAAAAGATCATTCTCCGGCTAGATCGAGTATAAAAAGTTTTCAAAATGGTAGAGTATTAAAGATAAACATATAACGGGAGACATTTATTATTTAATATAATCATAGGACATAGCGCTAATGCGAGCGCAAATGCCAATACCAAGTGCATACCAAAATATGGTGGTAATAAATTGAGAAAGCCTCTATCGAATGCAGAAACTAAAAGTAAATCATCCAAAACTAGTCTCTCTACAAATGAGATTAAAAAGGTGCCAGCCTCTGTACCAGCTAAGAAAAATGTTAGTTGGTAGATCATCTTTATGCCCTTAAAAGTTAAAAATGAAATAGTTTTTTTTTCAACAGATATCCCCTGTGTTGAATGGAGAGACTACATCCAAAACAAATACTCCCAATGGAAAATCGAAGATACCAGCCATGAAACGGGTAAGTCTTCTTTTCTTTCCTTTTCATAAATTTCTTTAAAATCTCTTTAATTTTTTTTAAGTCTCCAAACTTAAACAACACTCAACAAAAAAATAGGGCTACTTCGGTACAAAACTCACAGCCTTTGAAAGGTGTTACAGGGAAATCACGAGACTTAAAAAATCCATCAAGTCTTAAACCACCACCTGTGCCCATTTCGAAATCAAATGTAAGTCTGCTTAAAACAGCGAAATTAGAATCCGATAAAATGTCTTCAAGCATTTCAAGATCTAGTTTTGTAACCTCCAATTCAGTGCCTATACAAGTGAAAATAGTGCCTAAAAGTCAATCGGCAAGATCATCTTCAGGTTCTCCAAATTCGACCAAAAGTAAGAGAAGTGGTAAGTCATCTAACCATTTTCTATTTCATATACAAAAGAAAAAAAAAACAAAAAGGCAATACAAATTTGTTTTCATTTATATTTAATTGAGATGTGAAAGAAATTGTTGAATTTTTTTTAAATTATGGCACAAATAATGCTTGATTCTGTAAATAGCCGTTTGCAATACTATAACGTTGTCTTACAACGTACAAATATAGGAGTTTGTAGGAATCCTGTGGCGGTCGTAATGTGTTAAAATTAACAATCAAACAATCTGGAAATTGAAATTTAATAATATTTAAATCGAACATATTAAGTTCACCAATTATTTTGAAATCTTTCGGTTTTACTCAAATTCGATTTTCAGAATATAGGGGAAAAACATATCCAAATGCTTTGTTTTTAAATCTAAAAGTTTCTTTTCATACATACATACATAATTGGCCATTACAACTCTGTGTCAGGGTTACGCCCTAGCTTCTCGCAGCACTCATGTTGTGTGTGTTAATTTTTATCCATGATTACCGCGACCTACAGTTTAAAGTCGACTCCGAACGACAGATTTGAGAAGCTTTTTCATGGCAATCAATTACTCCCAGAGCTTTTGCCAGAAGACTGCTGAGAGGTAGTCGCCGAAAGAAATAATTTTTTCATATTTCTTTTTTTTTTCAAGATGTCAGAGCTGATATTTGAACCCGGCACTAACGTCTTAGTAAGCCAACACACTAACCACTAGACCACGGCGACTAAAAAAGTTTTTTTTTCGGTAATGAGAAATTCCAAACATTTACACTTTTATGCCTTTAAATATGTTGCACTTGTAAATATGTTTCGTTTGATATTTTTAACTAAAAAGAAGCCTCGCCTCAGATGGCCTAGGGGCTAGGAATACTATTCTTACAAATATCTTATTTGCTTAGTAAACTCTTGCCCGCTTGTCGTCAACCATACTATTCTCCACGTTGACTGATAACAAGAAAATTAACTAAAATTTCTTGAGATCTTCGAAATGTCAAGATATTAGCCAGTTGCATCAATGCTTATCAGAGAGAAATGCTAATAAAATTCTTCCTTAAATGAGTATATCGCAACCTGTTGGTCTTTTTTCCGTTGGTCTTTTTCTATGTCCTGATATCGTTTCGGAATTTCTCCCAAACATTTTTGCTAATATGAACGGTGTGTTCTATGTTACAGCTTATACTTAAAGTTTCTCAACGCCGAATATATTTTTGGCAACATAATTAAATCGACTTCATAGTTAACAAATCTCAGATTATAAATTAAACTCAGACAGGATTTACCTTCCTTACAGTATAGAAATCTTCACATAAAAAAATTTTTTAGGTTCTCAAGAGTTGTAAATTTGATATTGCATTTTTAAAATTGCTATTATGGTTTACAACACTTACGTGTTGTACCATATACTTTGACTATTAGGTCTGTTTCTTAACTCTACATTGGGCGCCCGCGGGATCCCAATTTTACCAAAAAGCGTTCCCGTACACAAAATTTGGGTAAATGAGAGAATTTTTGAGAGAGTAACATTCTTCTTCTTCATGCACGAAATAGCCCGTACTTTTTCTTCGGGCTAGTTTGTGCAAGTAAACAAATAATCAGCTGTTTAAAAAATAATAGAAAAATGAAAGGTTCAAAAACTAAAAAAAATTTCAAAAGTTGAATTAAAAAATATTTATAAACCTGCAGTGAAAGGCTTATAGTATAATTTAATTCAATATTTATATAAAAAAGTTTATCTTTGCCTTAGTTAACATGTATAAGTCTAATTATTGTCGTTTGTTTTTGCGAAAGTACATGTTCAATATGCGTGTGTGTGTGACAGAAAGTTGTGTGTTTTCATATTTTTATGTGAATGGGTAAAATATTTGCTTTTTTGCGTTCCCGTACTTTTGGGCAAATTTGTCTCTTATAGAGAGAAATTATTGTTTACTCTCTATTTCCCGAACTTTACCCAAAAAGTAAAGAAACACACTTATTGTTTACAACATTTATTTTTATATGATGAAGCTAATACAACACAACATTGTGAACGATAATCGGAGCCTTATGCATCTCTAAAATTACTTTGAATTTATTTACATGGTTTTTTTGCAGTTTCAAACGCTTCTAAACGTAGTACACACTGTTCCAAAAAGAAAGACGAATTCGAAACTAATTTACGAGAAATGTCTTCAACGGCAGGAGATCAAAATAAAATCGAGACTCTTGTAAAAAAATTAGAAACGGCTCAAACAGAATATCTTAAAGAAATACAAAACCTTAAGGAGACTTCTCCCGATAAGTACAACATTGAACATAAATTTGTTGCACTCATTATGAATGACGAAAGCAAACTAATAGTTAAAGAGGGAGAGCTCCGTCAATTGCCAAAAAAGTTTCGTAAGTAATCGATATACAAATTTGGTTTTTAGAAAATTATTTAAAACGTTTTAAATTTTTGTTTTTTTTTTCTAAACAGCTGCAGTTTCGGTAAATGATTTTAAAGAAAAACTCAAAAATTATATGGACGATTGGTTTTCGTCCATTAAGGATGATTTAAAGGATTCGAAAGATACTGATAATGCAGACATTGAAAAAGTTAAAGAAAAATTAGAACAGCTACAGGTAAGATTTTGATTTATTTTCCTAATTTTTTTTTTTTTAATGTTTCTTTGATATTCTACAGGTACTGAAATCCCATGGTATTTTATCATTTGTCGATGACTTCTGTGCCGAAACAGATGTGAACACTGAGTTGCAAATAACGAAACTTAAAGAAGAATTAGAGGAATCTAATAAAGTTCTCAAGAAGTCGGAAAAAACATTGAATGATCTTACTAAGCAACATGAAGAACACATTCTTAACACAGAAAAGGAGTTTAAGATTAGAGCTGACATAGAACTTAACAAAAAGGAAGAAGAATTAAAAGAGGTAAAGTGCTTACTAGATGTAGCAGATGAGAAGTTAAATAATTTGTATGATTTTTTACGTTTTGTGTTTACAGTTGCAAAAGAAGCTTAAATCCCAGGAAAAGCAAATTAATTTACTTAAAACCTGCATACAAAACACTGAAAAGGAATACGACACAGAAAAAGCAAAACTAAATGAGGAACTTCAGACTAATCGGGAATGGTAGGAAAATATTTTATTTTTTTTAATAATTTTTCTTTTTCAAACAAAACTTTTATCATTTTTATCCAAACCAGCATCACTACTATAAATAAGAAACTTCAGTCTACAGAACAGCAATTTATTCAAGAGAAAAAACAGCTGAGACTTAAAAGTGAAACTATTAAGCGCTTAGAGAGTGAATTAGCAGAGAAAGAAAAATTAGCGAATACCTTAAATGAAATGACTACTAAAACAGAAGAGTTACAAGCTAAACTTAACGCCAAAGATAAACCTTGTAAGGAATGTGTAGAGCATTTGAAACAAATTGGCGATTTAAAGATTAAAGTTGAGGCATTAGAATCAGATAAAACAGTAGCTAAACAGCGAATGGTAGAGTTAGAAAAGGTAAGAAATAAATTCTTGTACAAAGACGTGCCAAAAACTAAAATATTTTGTTTGTTTTACTTTAGGCTTTAATGGATCAAGCCAAGTTACAAGATAAACTTAAGGAAGCAAAATTGAAGTTACAGTAAGTACATAATCATTTGTTTTTGTCTAAGTCGTAAAGGATTAGGCTTGTCTTATTTAAGTTTGACAGTAAAATAAATAGACGGTTAAGTAGTTTACATTTTGGTAAAAAAAAATCTAAGTTTTTCAGTACAGAAATAAAATAAGCTTCCTAATATTTATTATGGCGGTGTTTGTCAAGCCATTTTTTCGAGCTAGATTTTAAAATCATATATCCAACTAAAAGCGAACAGAAACTTTCTAATCCTTTTACATACATACAGCTTCTCGCAGCACTCATATTGTGTTTGTCAATCTTATCCATGAGAACCGGGACCTACAGTTTAAAGTCGACTCCGAACGACAGATTTGAGAAGCTTTTTCATGGCAATTAATTACTACCAGAGCTTTTGCCAGAAGACTGCTGAGAGGTAGTCGTCGAAAGGAATAATTTTTTCATATTTCTTTTTTTTTCAAGATGTCAGAACTGAGATTTGAACCCAGCGCTATCGTCTTAGTAAGCCAAAACACTAACCACTAGACCACGGCAACTACTAATTTAATTAATTAATTAAATTTAATTCCTTTTAATCATTTAAAAAGACATGTAGGACACTTATAAAATGAATTTCCATTTAATTTTTATTTTATAAATCTTTTATAAACTAAAAACATTTTTCGGAAAAGAAGGGCTAGGTTTGCAACGAAGTAGATATTTGTTATATCTACCGGGAGGCTGTGATTTCAAAAATTATTATCTACCCGTTACCTCAGATGTAACTGAAGACATCAGATAACTTTTCTTCTTTTCGGTTTTGCTTGTTTTTAACTGGTGTTAGAAAGCTATTTATGCGGCCCGCCAAACAAATGTTGCTGCTTCTTAAAAATACACATAATATATAGACCCATTAATCAACGAATTTCAATTACGAAGAAACTGAGAAGAGAGCTGTTTCCATGAAAATGTTTTCCTAACCATTAATTATCGATGTGGATACAGTTCCCGAAGACTTTCAAAGGGAAGTGATGGACATGCAGAATAATACTGATGTAAAAAATGTATTTCTCTCAGTAAACATCGAGAATGTTTATAAATCCGACCACCGACCAATTACCACCGATCAAAACTGAGTAATGCACGATCAGAAACTTGTGTATGTGTAGCTATCTCATCAATTCCGGCTGATATTGATCAGGTTGTATCGAAAAAACAGTGCCAAATTTCTCATTAACAATTTCAAGCAAATACTTTTTTTTTTTTTGCATTAAATTTTATATATTTTTATTCTAATTTTTATTATAAATAGAATTTTGTAAATTATTAGTATTAATGTGCGGCCCGCCAAAAAATTTTAAAATTTATAACTGGCCCGTTGATTAAAAAGGTTGCCCACCCCTGGTGTAGACAATGCAACATAAGGAGTATTCCACACCAATTTCCTTTTTTTCCTAGAATTTGATTTTAATTTTTACTCTTCTGATGAAGAACTTGTAAATTTTCAATACGTTTTTTTTTCGTTTCGTTAGAGATTATGAAAAACAGCTGGAGGAAAATGAAAAATCGCTTGAATTAAATCCAGAATGCACCAAAGAAGTTCAGCTGGAGGTATTATTTTAAAAATAAAAATAAATAGAATTTAAAAAACAATATATATATTTTCAGTTTGCTAAATTGCGCCAAAGTGAAACGGAAAAACGTCGCGAAATCGAAAAACTAAAGGGAGAACTTTCAAAATATCAATTTAATATGTGCCAATTGGAACAACAGATACAACGTGATCAACAATTATTAGATGTACGCAGTGAACTTATAAATTCTCTGCAAACGAATGAAAAAAATCATCGTATACATATGGAGGAACTATTCGCTCAAGTCAGTGAAAAGAATAATACAATAAATGAAGTGAGTGTTATAGAAATTAATATTTATATGATCAATTTACTAAATTTATCTGAAATATTTTTTGATTTTTCTTAGCTTAATACAGAACTACAGAATAAATCAGAAGAATTTCGTAATATATTTACCACACTAAGTGCCAAACAATTGGAGCTGGCCAATCAGGAACACATTATTAAGCTTTTAGAAGAGAGTAATGAGCGCAGCCAAATGTTAAGGGTTAAGCAAGAGGAAAAAATTGCTCGCATGGAAGAAGAATTGGCACATCTTAAGCAGACCATGTAAGTTGATAATTATTATAAAGCAAAAAGGAAAATTATTATTAATAAGAGAAAAATTTCTTAAATTTGCTTTCCAGCAAAATTTATCAGCGACATTCTAAAAATATTTTTCTTATGCCATACCAATAGACATTTAGAAAAAATAAATACTTTACAAAATAACGGAAAACTTTGCAGCATTTAAATAAAATTTAAATTCAAAATTAACTGATTTTTATAATCTTGGCATAAGCGTAAGAAAAATTATGAACTTTTCTTGAAAGTTTTATGTTTCAAAGTTTTCCGTTGCTATTGCTTAAAGCATAAAGCTTTCAATTAAGTTTTTTATATTTTAATTTTTTTTTTTGGCTTAACAATTATTTTACTATTTGTAGATCCATTTATAAAGCCAATATTTTAACAGGCAATGGCGGCAAACAATTGCTCTTTTCCCCAGTTTTACCGCCCAACGATACTGACGATTACAATCAAAACTTTTATTATTATGCCAGTCAAAGGAAACGCAAACGTCATGTTGATATAAATGTCAAGAAATATGAAGCTTAAAAGAGCTTCTATCTCTTATTTCAGTTATTAACAATGTTTATGGGTTGTAGTGTGTGTCAGAAAAATTGTAAAATTAAATAATAATATTGTGAAATATATGTATGTATTTTTATTGGAAAATAACAAAAATACATATATTAAATGGTCTGCTAATATAAAATTTTCGGAAAATAACTAAACCCCACTAGCTAGCCAGAGCATAATACCTTGAAATATATAAAGTGATACACTATTTTGTTTCATTCTGTTTCATATAATAATCTTTAAATATTTATAACACACTTGACAAATCACACTTTGAGTTTTTTGCTTTAATCTTGAGCTCTTTAATAGAATCTGTTGAAATTTGAAAACAATAGAAATTAATATCCCATACCACACACTTCAGAAGAAATATATCACAAATAGCCACATATAAAAATTTAAAAAAAAATCTGTTTTGAAGAACATGGTCTTAATTCATAATCAAATGTACTGCCACAATAAGAAAACCCTCCTAAAAGGAAGGGTGTAGTGGTTAGAGCTGCAAAACTATCGAAAATGTCATTCAAATCAATAATAATAAATACAAGAATTTTTCGAAAATTTTTACGAATTCGTAAGATTTTCGATTCGAATCGATATACAAAGTAACCCCCCTGGTATGTGACTGAAATTTCAAATTGCATTAACTTTAAATTCCAAAAGGATTTTGAATTCTCTTTTTATTTATAAATCTAATGACAATTGCTTCTACTTCCTTGATTATTAAAATTTTAGATAACGATAATAATAGTACAGACAATTTAAATTTCGAACAAAATCGTTTTTCCATGACAAAAACACCTCGGCTATCTGTAGCCTCTACTTTGCTCGCTGCCGTTGGGAAAGTAGCAGTTAGTTTTCTGATTTAAAATTTTAGAACTGAAGGGGTAAAAAATAAAAAAAAAAATCCCGCTTTAGTCCTTGACATATTTGACTATATTACCTTAAACGGTTTCTATGAAATACACCCTGATGCGTCCCTTGGATTTCTTTTGGAAGTTTCTATATTTGATATAGTTGATATGGAGGAATAGATCGGCACCTCCCTAAATTTATCAGTCTATTAAGCCATTTGTGTAGAACTACCTTTAACAATTGACATTACCGACCGCATTGTTACATCCAAAGGGGCTTCAACGCATCATCAACCTTCGCAGCTTCTGATGATCTAAATCGGTATATTTAGCAATTAACGAATTTTTGATTGCCTTATGGTTCCAATGACGAGATAAAATGATGATGATACGGTGTCCTATTTAATTTGATGCCAGCAACTGCAAACTGTGCCTCCATTTGCATGAAGTAAATGTCTGGCTGTATTTTATGACAAATTTGGGGATTTAATTTATTTTCTACTAGCTTAAACCCGGCGTGCTTCGCTACACCTACCACTATCATTTGTCCATATTTTTCACACCAAATTCAAAAACTTTAACTGTTTCCGATTTCAAGATATACTGAATTCAATAGTTAGTTTGTTTGGAAGCTACCACGTCTACTTGTCCGCAGTTTTTTCTACTGATTACTGATTAATGACTACGAAATCAATCACACCAAATTCAGAAACCTTAGCCTTCAACATATCTAAAGATACATATTTATAAAGAAATCAATTTTTAACTTGTACGAAAGGTGTCACGCACACTTATCCAATTTCGCCCACTATCTGACTGATGATTTGCCCATGAAGTCATTCAGACCCAATTCCGAAACTTTAGCTTTAACCGTTCTGAAGATAGAAAAAAATCAGTATTTAGAGATAAATAAAAAAAAGTGGGAGTAAAGGTAAGAGGGCAAATTTTTCTCTGGATTAAAACTTAAAATGGATTAATACAAACATTTGAAAGAAATATTAGTCAAATCGTTGGAGCCGATTTCTGATTTTAGGTAGGAGTTCAGAAAGAAAACCAAGTAACCATTTTAGGTATATTCACATTGTGATTTTTTTCAAAGATTATTATAAATTTGCTAAAGAAAATGTGCAAAAATGAATGTTTAGGATGCCCCCAGAGGTCTAGTAGATAGTGTACTAGACTGCTAATGCGAGGGTTGTGGGTTTGACTTACACCAGTGACCCTAGTCTGCGAAACTACACTGACCTTATGGTCTTAGTCACTCTGTTCGTAACCATTAATAATAATATAATTTAATTTTGTATTATTATTCAGTAAATAAGTAAATAAATGAAAAGTAATAAAGTAATAAAAAAAGTACTTGCAATAGAACTGCAACTAAATAAAAACATTTGTGTGCGAAAAAGTATTTTTTATATATTTTTTTATTTCAATCTCGTTTTACGATTTTAGACTTAATTTATCTGGCAACTATACCAAC
Organism: Metopia argyrocephala; assembly: GCA_963576795.1. NCBI lineage: Eukaryota > Metazoa > Arthropoda > Insecta > Diptera > Sarcophagidae > Metopia > Metopia argyrocephala. Next base: position 165,619,253 of record OY756208.1, on the reverse strand, counting down.
TATTACATTTCAAATTTACGTTTATGTAAATATGTTTGTGTATTGAAAGAAAGAGAGAGAATACGGGACACCAGAAAAGAAGGGCTTAATTAATCTACAATCATCGATGTCTTAAATCGATTTTAAATAATTAAGACAAATTAGAACATGGCCAAATTGTATATTTAATCGGAACATCAATTAAGGAAACACACAAATACAACATAATTATCTACAATCAATTCATTATTTTGATGTCGAGAGAGAACTACACAAGATGATGCTAAAATTTGTAAGATAATAATTCTTTTCTGTGGTGTTTGTTACAAATTGAAAAGGAAATTTAAAACTAATTTTTTACACATAAGAAACTAGACGCAAATTACGGCATTCGATATCGTGAGAAATTTCATACGATTTTCAAACAATTTATGTAGAAATTTCGTTCGATATCGAATACCATAATTTTCCTTCTGATTTTAAATACGAAAGCAATCAATTAATTTTTATTTTAAATCCCTCAGATGACCAAAAAACGTTGAAACAATTAAAAAGTTGATTGAAATTTATTTCTGTAAAAATAACTTAACCGAACGTTTTAATAAATTTTCAAAAACGAATATATATTTCGATTGTTATTTTTCTTTTCAATATAAATTTCAAAACGTTTATAAATAAATTTTTTTACAGAAAATGGATATAAGAAAATTTTAATTTTGATCAAATATATTATTGATTTAATTAAAAATTCATTGATAATTAAATAATATTTTTATTAATTTTTTCATTAGTGAATTTTTTTTTATGGATTAGTACCTGAAAAAGTATTTTGGTCTCTCTTTTCACAAACGTTTTGTAGGGGAAGTATGTATGTTCAGTAAGCTAACTTTGCTGTTCTCCAATTGAGATAAATAAACGCAAGTTATCTTTGTTTCGTCTGAAACGTCTCAATTGGATCAAAGTTAAATTCTATATAGAACTTTAGATTTTGCAATGAATTTTTTTTACTTTTGATAACCAAAGGAGAAAATGATGCCTATGAAGGAATACTAGCTACACTACACTACACTAGCCAAACTGAACATGTTTTCGACTCCAGCTACGACAGTCATGACCAAACATCAACTATTTAACTCACACTTTTCAAGAAATCACATACTGAAATTACGTTTTTTTATACGCACATACACTTGTATGAGTTAGTCAAAGTAAAGTCAAAAAACAGTTTCTATCATATTCTCGTTTTCTCACCATCATTGCAGATTTTGTAATTTTCATCTTATTTTGACGAAACGGAATTACAATTTATTTTTGTTTTTGCCCTCTTCTTCAATTTTATCCACATTAGTCGTCATCGACGATATGTACGGCTGCAGCCATGGTGCTTAGAGAGGTATGGTCAGAAGCGAGCGTATTGCTTGTAACTCAACTTTGTTTCATTGATTTTGGAAGTCATCACTCTTTCTTCTTTAGCATGTTAAACGTAAATAATGTTTCTAAATGTGTTTAGCCGAAGAAAGAAAACCATCATCTGTTACTTACCCTTTTTTCTGTCGCTGTGTATTTTCTGTCTTTAACATTAGGTTTGCGTACACAAAAACTTGTACAAATTTGTAAAAGGTTTTACTGGATCGTATTTTCTTACACAAATACTCAGTAAGCAAACGGAAAAAAATAACTAAGAGGTCTTACTGGTTTTAATTGGAAAACTTTTTGCTATTAAGCATTTGAATAAAAATTGAAAACAGCTGATTGAGAATCATATGTACTTATATGTGTGAAAAACAAAACTTTTGAGGAAACACATAAATGCCAAATTGTTTACTTAAATTGAACAGCAGTTATACTTGGTTGTTTTAAATCGTTGCTTTGAACAAAATATTATTTAATCGTAAATTTCTTCCTCTGTTACATTTTACGTTATGTATTCTCTCTCAAACCATATAATTCGGTACTTATCGACTGCAATTATATGAAAAATTCCTTAGGAAAAATAACTTTCAGCTTTCTTCTATCAGACGTTTTAATTTTACTTTTAAATTTATTTAATTTTTTACATTTTTAACGGCCGTATGTATAATGAAAAGTTAGAAACTCGTTAGCGGATGGGACAAAAAACTGGCAAATTTATCATCCGCTATAGACGAATATTATTAAAACTTTCCATACCCTCTATTTAATAACTAGTCAGAGAATCCAAAAAATTATATACCTTGTACGTTTGAGTAAGAATTTCTACGAAAAGGAATGACACACTAAGCCACTATGTACCACGACCTGCTAACTTGTTATTTTAAATATGTTACTCTATAAATTTTTTACGGAGTAATTTTTAATGAATTTTACTAGAAAAGTATCGAAACAGACCTAAAATGAGCGATATTTATTATCTTTTATTTATTTTAGTCTATGTTCATAAAAATTATTTTTGATTTATAACAGACTTATAAACGAATTTCCATACAAAATGTGTTTAATGAAATTTTTATGAATAAAAAATATTTTTTATGAAAATGGTGCTTAAAAATTAACAAAAATTTAGTAAAAAATTTTCGTTTTTTTTTAAATTTTATCTTATTTGATTTAACAACATCTAAACCTGGTTATTTAAATTTTTTCTTGCAAGAAAGATAAAAATTTATGAACTATTTGGCAACATAAAAATAAAAACCTTGGAAATTTTGATAAAAAAAATAACAAATTGGGTGTTTAAAAATGTTTAAAATTATTTATTGCTTTTGCTTCTCATTTGCTTATGGTTCTAAAAAGTTAAGCAATTGCAGTTAAGTCAACAGCAAAACCTACAGTAAAACAAAAACTGTAGAACTCATACATACATAACTGGTCTTCACATACATAACTGGCAGCACTCATGGTGTGTGTGTCAATTTTTATCCATGAGTACCGGGACCTACACTTTAAAGTCGACTCCGAACGACAGATTTGAGTAGCTTTTTCATGCTAATTAGTTACTCTCAGAGCTTTTGCCAGAAGACTACTGAGAGGTAGTCGCCGAAAGAAAAATTTTTTTTCATATTTTTTTTAAGATGTCAGAGCTGGGTATAGAACCTGGGGCTCATGTCTTAGTAAGCCAGCACACTAACCACTAGACCACAACGACTACAGTAGAACTTCAACATTTGAAATTTTGAAAGTTTTTTGTTGGACTCACTTTAACTTCAAGTTGATTCCGAAGTTAAAGCAGCAGTAATAAATACATAACTTGGTAAGCTGGCTCAATGTTGTTATTTTGACGAACTCCGGCCGGCTAAAAATGTAACAAACTCTAGTATGATGTTTCATTTCCCTGTTTTAAATCCTTTTAAAAAGTAAAATACATAAGCTTGCTATAAAAGAAAAATCTTTCTCAGCAAAGTAACACCCAAAATAATATTTTGGGACTTGATTTCATTTTATGGATTTTCGTTTAAATTGCTAAATGACTCTCCTTTAATTTATGGAGAATTACTTAGCAGGTAATAAGTCCCCAATAAGAAAAATATATAAAACCTCAGTAAGTAAAATAACTCCCAAGTCGTTGTTTTTGTACTCTTTATGGAGACTTATTTCCCTCCGCTCAATTGGGAAGGGAAGTTACAGTTACCGCTGCATGCACCACAGACGCTATAGCTAATAAGCGTATAAGACAATGTCGTGTTGACGCATTGCGTGCATTTTCAGTTTTAAAATGGCGATCCTTTTGTTTTATAAAAGTTAAGAGTTATTACAAAAAATATGAATTAAAATTAAATAAATATTTCCAAATTTGCTTCACAAATAAAAATTGCTGATAATTTTTAATGGCCCTAAACAAACAATAGGGGATTCGTTTGATGTGCCAAATGCCTCTTACCACCTCTAAAACTCGTAAAATTATATGAAACTCGAGAGGCTTTTAGCACATTAAATAAAATTATTAAGTAAAATTATACACCGTTTTAAATATTTACTGAAAAAATTCAATATTTTTTAGTCAAGATGGTTAAAATAAATGTTCTAAATACGATAGTTTAAATACACCCTTGTGTAGCATATCTAGAAATCATTGTTTCCCTTTAATTAGTTGTTATGTTTTTTAAGCTTTTATTTTATGAAATTAACAAGAAAGTATAGTGATATAAAGAAAAAAAAAAACAAAAAAATGTATACAAATTAAAATATTAAAAAAAAAAACAGAAAAGAATCGTTAAACATTAAATTCATTTCACATCTTATCAATCTTTCAGTTGATCATCTCTTCTCAGAAGAAACGGTTCGGTTTAACGTTTGAAAAAAAAAACGGTTAAACAATCGAAATCAAAAATGAATTAAAATTTGGAAAAAAGGATAAAAATTCAATTTTTTTAATAAACAATTAGTATACAAAATATTTATAATAAAAAAAACAGAGTAAATAACAATATAAAACGGAAAAAGTAATATAACGCTAAAAATAATAATTTCTCACTGTAAGAATTCAATTATAAAAATACAAAAAAAAAAATCTTTTTTTGTGTAAATTAAAGGACAACAAACAAAAAAATTTATAACAGCAATTTCGCACATCTCCATCACCTTATTGACAACTGACAACTCAACTGAAGTTCGTTTGACATAAAATAACAACAAAAAAACTAAAGAATTAAAAAAAAAAATTTTAATTTTTGGGGTACGAAAAGTAATTAAAAGAAAAAGATATTGTAAAATATGAAATACCTTTATATACCTTTTGCGTGTATATATACAATACTTAACGGTACATTAATGCAATAGTCATATTCGTTCATCATTAGTGGCAATGCTCAAAATTTTGTTCAAATGTTTGATAAGGTTTTCCAAGAAATGTGTAGTTTTATTGTTAGTAGTTGACTTGCTAGCGTAGACAAAATATTTCATGGAGCTTCGGAGTAATTAAAAGAAGAGTATTAAGATAATTGCTGTCTTCTTACTGTAGTGTGCTCCAACTCCAATATTTTTTACTGTAGACTTTACATTTCATGTGCACCGTTTTGTGGTGCGGATATATCGAGTTTTTTTTTACCTACAACATGTGCATATGGATTATTAGTTTATTCGAAAGAAACAAATTGTTTTAAAATATACATTTTAAATGATCACCTGCCAATATGTTCTCTTCTCTGCCATGCCTTGCAATAAAGTTGAACTTTTTTAATCATTCGATCTATGGATAACAATTCTTTACAAGAAGTTTTTAAGATATTTAGAGCTATACTATGTTTTGGCTTAAATCAAATCCTGCACACATAATAATAACCCGGTATGCGTGCTCAAGTGTGACTAGTTAGTACAAGGCTGCCACTTCCTCCTATCCTAATAATAACTCCAACAGTTATTGATATGTAAACCGTGTTTATGGCATCAATTCATTACTTTGCTCCTCTATTGTTTTAGTTTGCATTTAGCATTTAGTCAACAGGCTAAATGCTAAATTTAAATTACAAAACCCACCTAAAGAATTGTAAAATTACTGGTGCATTCAGCCAATACAACCAATTTATAGATCACTGCCATGCATTCCCTACTAAAATGGGTGAGTCGAGTCAACACAGTGCCTTTTTGTTGGGGCAGCCTACATGTATTTTTCAAAATGGTGACATCGAATCACAGATAATTTTTTCAGAATTTAAGGCCTGATCAGACAGGTGATTTTCTTATATTTCTTTCTCAAGCTCATCAGTAGCCTTAAATCAAGGCATATTAAATACCCAAGAGTATAATCTAAAGTGTTGGAAAGAAGTGCATTGAACAGTCAATCTCAGTGCAAATTGGCCTTAAAAATCTTCAAGTATGGATTTCTGCATACATCGTAATCGGTGACGAAAGGAATATTTAATTTAAAACCACCATAAAAGAGATGGTGACTTATTTAAGTTAACAAATTAGAAAAGTAACGAGACCGATCAGCAACGAAAATCCGCCATTTGGATTGGGATACCATTATGTTCAGTAATAGTTCCATTAGTCCATTAGTTCCATCCATAGTCCACCAACCTATTTCAGTTATATGTTTCGATTTCGGTTTCGATTACGATGTATGCGGAAACCTAGCATTAAAAGATTGCTGTTTGGCCAAATTAATAAACTTTTTGACTAATTTCACTGATTGTTGGTTAAAGATCACAAGGCCATAACAAATTATTTTCTTCCGCCCCTATCTATAGTAAATGGTCTATCTAATCTGAATCCAAGACATTCTACGGAAAGGTTTCGTCTTTCCTGCGGCTTCCAATTAATCATCATTTTCATTATGTTGCCATTTGGTTTTTTCAGAATATGCCCATCTCCCTTTCTTTCTCAAAATGTCCTTCAGTACAGGAACTTGGTGGCGTGTGCTATGAAAGACTGTATATTGTTTTTGGACAGAATGTTTTCGGAATGTGCTTGAGACGTCAGTTTATAAATGCATAAAATTGACAGCCCTCATATCTACACTCCACTACTCGCAACCTTACAAAAGAGTAGACTTCACACTTGAGTTTATAAGTAAGTTGTTAATTTTCGTTTTTGGAAAGATATATAGTAATGGAATAGTTACTCTAGCGTACTCATCAGTAAAGCCATTGTCATTAGCACATCCGAGAACATTAAATGGAATTTCGATATTAATGAAAAAAAAATCTAAACGTTAAGTATTTGGCATTGATATCTACATAGTAGCCTTACACGTGTATACATATTTTATCAAAGCCCAGGTAACACATAATTTATGTAAAATTTGTAAAATCTGAACGTATAAATTAAACAATTTATTTCCTTATCCTACCTTAATTTTTAACTTTACAATTTATATTTCCTTTATATTTTTTTATTTGTTTTTCGACTTAACAAAAAATATTAATCACATCCGTTAATTTGTAGGCCTCATATAAGAAAGCTTTACAAGAATGTTCAGAAATTTTAAAAGTATTGTAATTTCAAATTGAAGTGAAGAATTTGAAAAATTTATTTCATATTTTCTTTTGTACTCGTATATCTTCTCATACCAGCCCATAGTGCATTTTATGGCTTAGCTTTTCTTTATATTTTAATTCATTTTATATTTATCTCAATTCTATTTATATTTCATAAAAAAAGGTAAATCTTAACACGTTGACAGCGTTTAAAAAGAAAGTGATTTTAGATTTTTTATTTTTTTAGTGGCCCAAGATAAGATAGCAAAATTAAACTACCAGTACTTTGTAATCACTTTTATTGTTTAATGGTAAATTTATTTAAGAATTGAAAATAAGAGATAATTAGATATTTTTTGGCATTAGAATGGGCAAGAAAAACAAAAAAAAAAAAAAACAAAAGTTTACAGGCTACTGCTTATAGCACATTTAAACAGAAGACCTAATCTTCTTCATTAAAGTAAATGAACTTTTTTGTTATGCACTTTCAGATTAACTTTGATATTTAAATATTAACATTTTAAACACCTTTAAAAACAAAAATAAAAGGCATTTTTTTATATAAACAAAATAATTAATTTTTTTTTAATTTTTCTTTTTCAAATATCATCATTCAAATAAACGTCAACATGATAGTAAAATTTAGTAGTTTTTTCATCAGTTTGGTTAAATCTTAGACAAAGAGATTAAAATAAGAGATAATCTGTTAGTTAAAGGTAGATTAAGTAGATAAACCGCCTTTTGTGAGATTAACGTTACAGTTACACGTCCATTTTTTGCTTTCTAACTGTTTACCTATACTTGTCAAAACTCAGAAGCTGTGACGTAGGCTGCACACAATTACTTTTCAAGATGCCTTTACAACAAGAAAAATCATTGTTTGTAAGTATGCCAAAAATCTGAAAATTAAAACGCACATGGCAACAAAATTGAAGAGAATTCTTTTTAATTTTTAAAAATTTAAGTTTATTAGTAAAAAAAGTGTTGTTGTATTAAAAAGGCAAAACTTGATCGTGCAACACCCAAGTAACTTGTGAGTTACTTTGTAGCCCAAAATCTATCAACTTTGAAAATATTGCTAATGCTCAAGTCTTTTCTTTAAGTGTTTTATGAAATTCAAAACATTTTCAGACTATTTTCTTGATTTAATATCAAGTTTCTAAATCATGCCTGTTTTTGTGTGCTGGCGAACAGAGTAGAGAAAAATTTGGATAAAAAAAGTCTTGATTTCTGTCATCTACGTCGGTTTTTAATTCTTTTTTTAATTGATTGTTTTTGTTTTTAAAATGCGTAACCATTATAGAAGTTTTTTTAAAAAAGCCATATATTTTTTTAAATTAATATGTGAATTGTCTTTAGTGTTTACTGAAAGGAATATTGTAAAATACTATACTAGCCAACCTTGTGTCTACTTTGCCAGGCAAAATAAAGTGAGAAGTGTTCTGCATTAGAAATGAAATACATATCTTATAAAATCTTTCAGACTGAATTTAGAAACTTTAGCTTAACCGTTTTGAAGATATACAAAAATTAATATTAAGTTTTTATGAGAGGTGCCACGCCTACTTGTTCAGTGCCGCTTACTTTCTGACTGATAATTTGTCTTGACCATAAAGTCATTCAAACAAAATTTAAAACACTTTAGCTTTAACCATTTTCAAGATGTACAAAAATCAATATTTTTTAAGTCTACTTGTCCAAATTCCACCCACTTTCTGATTGAAGATTTTAATTTATTATAAAGTCATCCAATCAAAATTCAGAAATTTACCTTTAATATTTTGTAGTCGCTGTGGTCTAGTGGTTAGTATTTTGGCTTACTAAGACGATAGCGCTGAGTTCAAATCTCAGCTCTGACATCTTGAAAAAAGAAACATGAAAAAATTATTTTTTTCGGCGACTACCTCACAGCAGTCTTCTGGCATAAGCTCTGGGAGTAATTGATTGCCATGAAAAAGTTTATCAAATCTGTCGTTCGGAGTTGACTTTAAACTGTAGGTCCAAGTACTCATGAATAAAAATTAACACACACAACATGAGTGGTGCGAGAAGCTAGGCCGTAACCCTGACGCAGGGTCGTAATGTCCAATTATGTATATATGTACCTTTAATTGTCTTCCAGATACGTAAAAATTAATATTCAAGTCCAATTGTGCAAACAGACACATTATTAGTTAATATTGTGATCGTGTGATCTAGTGCTGTCAAATTCTACTACTTTTTATTACTTGCTAGTATTGAGTGCTTCCATTTGGGTATTCAATACTACTTAATACTTTTAAAAGATTTTTTTTTAAGAGAAAAGAATTTCATAAAGTATTGTGTTTTTAAACAGAATTTTGTTTTGACCGTTAAATTTTAAATTTTCCATAAAACTTCGAAGGAGAAATACAACTCTTGAAGTATTTAGTACCCAAAAATTAGTACAAATACTAGATACTAGGTACCCATTACTTTGTCAGCACTAGTGTGATCACCTTTAAAGAACTGTTTACGGTTTTTAAAATGATAAGCCACCTTTGAAAATTAAAATCATAGATCTAACTGTGACTAAAACATATGCTGGTTTATAAACGAACGCATCGGCTATTAAAGGAAAATTTAAAAATTATTTTTAATTAAACGCTTATACTTATTAGTAAGTAACATTAGAGATTTTTACAAACGTAAATAAATACTTTTCTAATTTTATATACTCGTATGTATGTACATATATATGTGCATACACAACAACAAAACTGTAACTTTTCATGCATTTATAGCGCTTAAACATGTAAAATAAGTAACCAGAATAAAACAAAAAATTATAAAGAAAAAAAAAATAATTCGCAACACTTCAATGATTACAAAACAAAACAGACAGTTCGAATGAATTATGCGCCATGCTGCATCGCGACACAACTTTTGTGTTATTGACATTCGTGCTTGAACTGCTTCTCTCCCTTCATTGACCATTTCATACAACTACGTATTCATTTATGTCTAGATAGTTTTTCTTTTTTTCATTTTTTGCTCATTGCATTGATAAGAATACTTTTCATAAATTTTAAAACAATCAAATGGTGCTCATTGTTAAATGATTATTAAAATGAAGAGACAAGAAACATTTGATTGTGGAACAACAAAAAAAAAAAAAAAATACAAATCAAATGCATTTATGAGTTTCTGTAACATGTAGAATATAAAACTATTAGACAGTATGTAGGAAGTATTCGTGAAATGTTTAAATATTTGCTTAAAATTTTTAATATTTTACATCAATCAAACTTTTGAAATATAAAAAATAATTGTATTTCTGTTTTTGAATATTTACACTAATTTTGAAAAGCATATTAGCGGTAATCATTGTTCGTTACAAAAGCACTTGGAAGTGTTGCAAACGTCTCAAAACATGTCAAATTATATTTTATTAGAAAAACAACAAATCTTTTTTGCCTTATAGGTTAATAGAGATAAGCATGTCTCTATGACCATTTCGTCTCTGCTCAAGAGACTCGTCAGGAGACTTTTTCCCAAAAATGGGGAAAAATGATTGAACCGAAAATGAGCTTCATCGGAGAACAAAATGTAGAATGTAAATTCAAATTCAAAATCAATATTAAATTGGGGTGGTGCGTGGTATAGTGGTTAAAGCGCTCGCACAAAATCTCAAAGGACCCAGGTTAAAATCCCAGAAGAGGTGAAAAATTAAAAAGTTACTTTGCGGTTTTTTCAAAATTATAATTTAAAAATAAGAGGTTCCCTCGCCCTCCAGGAAGACCAACTACAAAGAAACCGCTCCCCGACATTCCACTCTATTCCAACTTAACCAGTGTCAACGAAAAACGAAAGATCAGGAAAAATGCGCCACCTATTGGGAAGTAGCAAACAACAGCTAAACCTACTTAGCGAAGGCACACTCACACATCAACATGCAACGATGAGGCAATTGCTGTTGATCATTCAAGGGTGAAGGTATAACACTGGCCTCTGAATGATCAATTCTCAGCAATCTGTCTCATTCCTAATTCGCTTAACAATAATATAATAATTAATAATAACATATGTACTGTCCTTTCCAAATTTCCAATACAATGCACAGCATTCAGTAGGGGTTTACCCCTGAGTATTGATCTCAATTCAAAAAAAGAAAAAATTGTGAATTTTGAAGGCTTTTAAGCCAATATCCTTTCACATAATCTTCCGTAAAGTCCTTGATTTGATTTGGATCTTCTTCAATGCTGTCCTGTACAGCATTTGCAGCTTCTCCAGTACGCACTTTTTGGTGTTTCCGAGGATGCATATTATCAGTACGAGTAAACTTGCTTCAGAAACGACCCATTGTTATACGAACTAGCCTCTCTGAAGGACAACTATGTTCACTGTAAAATAGACAAAGAGCACAATAAGCTTCCTTCGTCCTAAACCATAGTTTCTTCCATTTATTTGTTATCAAGTCTTCTTAAATAACCTTATAAATAATGATATCCTTTTTTTATCATTTTTAGCTTTGTCCTCTTAATTTGAACCTTAACTGCTAAATATTTTATGTTATCAAACAATATGGATGCTCAATATGATAAATTATCGCAACAGCAAATAAATATTTTACAAATGGAAAAAGAAGTTCAACCAGCAAAACAAACTATTATTACCTATGCCAAGGATAAATCACTGGTAAGTCTTGTAGCAGCAGAATATTGCAAACAGTTTACATTTTCAAATAGCTTTCAACTTCCAGTTCTAATACAGACAGCAGTTCAAATATAAGTCGCGAAAAATGGGGTAAAGAAATTGAGTTTTTATTCTCCTGCATAGCCCTGTCAGTGGGTTTGGGCAATGTATGGCGTTTTCCTTTTATAGCTTTGGCTAATGGAGGTGGTGCTTTTGTTATACCCTATGTAATAGTATTACTATTAATAGGCAGACCTGTTTACTATATGGAGGTTATTGTGGGTCAATTTTCCAGCCGAGGTTGCATTAAAGCCTTCGACATGGCACCTATAATGAAGGGTAAAAAATTTTAAACTTAATCACAGTGCTGAACAAAAATTAATTGAAATTTTTAAACCAACTTTTAGGCATAGCCTATGGCCAAGTGTATGCTACTGCTCTGGCCACCACCTATTATGCCAGCATTATGGCCATTACCTTAAAATATTTAATATCTTCTTTATCAGATATATTACCCTGGACTTATTGTCGCACAGAATGGGGTGCGTCGTGTATAGCTACTGCGGAAATTTCTGAACATAACAATACCACCCTGAAACGTGTTTCTTCTGCAGAACTATTTTTCACCAAAACTGTTTTACGTGAAAAGGATAATATTGATGATGGCATCGGCTCTCCCAATTGGGACTTGGTTGTATGCCTAATGCTGGCTTGGCTAATAATAGCCGTTATACTTATTAAGGGTATACGTAGTTCGGGCAAAGCTTCTTATTTTCTGGCCATATTTCCGTACATTGTCATGTTTATTTTATTGGGACGAGCTCTAACACTGCCAGGTTCTTTGGATGGTATTGTATACTTCTTAAAGCCTCAATGGAGTGAACTATTGAATCCAAATGTAAGTAATATTTTAAATTTTTAGTAATTTTACAATTTTTGTTATTTGAAATCGGAGAAGTTTTATAAAAAAAAGATTATTATTTCGACTCAACAATTATTGAATTGTCGAATGCAATTCGCTTTTTTACGAAAGTATAGATCGAAGGAATTTTGTGTTATACTCATTACAATCATTCGACGCAAGGAAAAGTGCTATTACATATAATTGCTTCTTATTTTAAATTTTAAAAGGAAAACGGAGTTGTGATATGATGAGATTCTTTAGAGAAGCTAAAAATAATTGATTGAAATTCTTGGTATTCTAGGAACTAATTAAGGGTCTGTTGGTAAATATAAAATGCACTGCTTCACAGCATTTAGCATTTAAACCCAAATTAATGTCACTATCTTTACTCCAGAATTTGTTTATGCGAATGGAAGACAATGTTGTAAGAGATTTAGTTTATTTAGTTTTATTATCTGTTAATAAATTTTGCCATTATGATGCAGTGCGGTGCTGAGTTTCAGTACAGATACTCAAACACGTCTTTAAGTGAAGTTTATCAAAGTGGTTTTGATATGTAAACAGGTAATTTGCATACAGAAGTGGATGCATTGGCTAGGGAGGGATCTCCGACGTCTTATATTGGTCCGGAGCCCTGCTGTGCGGCACCGCTTTCTACTATTCTCAAATTAATTGGTGAATGGGAAGTTGGCAAGTGTTTGGAACACTGAAACGCCCAGTCAGGTCTGAGGCATGCCAAGGCTGCGATCCGTCTGCGATTTGGGGGTAAGTCGGATATTCTAAAGCATAGAAGACCGGACCTGAAGATCCTAACGGATTTCCTGACAGGTCACTGTGGTGTGAGAACTCATCTGATGAGGATGGTGATTGGTCGCAGTGTCTTGCATTAGTGCTGGGTCTGAACCAATTAATAATAATAATACAGATTTTTAATTGACGACTAGCAGGAAGTCATTTGGGGGTTGCAGTGCTGTACAGTTAAATCCGTAACTCCGAAACAGTTTGGTAATGGCCAATTATGTATGTATGAGGTTATGAAACTATTTGTATTTTTTTTTTGTCACATATAATTTTTTTTTAATGAAACTTATAAGAAGTTACCATCATCTCTATTTTCTATAATTAGTTGGTTACATTTTTTTTATCTATTTCCTTATAATATGATACTAAAATGAGATAACAAAATAACTGCAAGTATATAGATCAATCACTGCACTAAAGACATTGATCTTCTGTGCGTCGCAGCATAACAGTTCATTGAGATTTGTAAAAGTTATATTGTTTTTTTTTGAAGTGTTTTCTACAGTACTCCATCAACAAAAATATGATTTTATGAATTGAATTTTGGCAAGAAAAAGTTGCTCGTCAGACCCATGTGCAATGTGGCGTATAATTTATTATTTGTTTCTATAAAATATTACTTATACGTCATAGACTTTTCTAATGTCTACTAAAATTGTTTGTAATAGGTAGAGAAAAAATATTATCCGTAAAAACGTAGAAAAAAAGACAACGAGTTTCTTCACATAATTAAAACGTATGGATTGTTCATTAAAGCCAGAGACACATATTTATAAAATTGCATACAAACGATTAAACTGAAAATTATAAACATTTAACGGTCATATGCAAAAAAAGTAGACATGAAGTCATTATTTGTCATACAAATTTTGAATCAAAGTCTACTTTAATTTTTTTACATGCGGATATAAAGGTTTAAGTATATTGCTGTCATTTTTTTAAGATTTTATAAAAATATTATTTATTTAATTGCAAAACAAACACTTCATTTTATCACATTTTGTTTTGTTCTGATTTTTTTTTCTTTCACTTTTGAAACTTTTGATTATTTCCACATAAATATTTTTGCCCGTATTCATAAAAACTATTTAAGGTTTATTGAGGACTTATTTGACAAATTTCTATGCAATACTTGTCAAATAAACCGCAAAAAGAGTTGCTTCAATTAATAGATTAGTATTTAAAAAATATAAAAATTTATGTAGAAAGCGTAGAGAAAACTGGTTTTCTTCTTTTGGGCTGCATGCTTGTGTACTTTTGCTTTCCAAAAATTAATAGAGATATGTCTTAAGGGCCCCATACACGACAACAGTATTGACTCGTAATCAAGTATTTGTGCCAGTGGTTGAGTCGTAAATGGGCTTTTTGTGTGATTGTACACTTTGCTGTAGCGATGTCAAACTGAGTTTTGATATTTTGCTGATGGTGCAGTTTTGCCGTTTTAGTGGGTGGGGAATTTACTCAGTTCAGCAAAGTTTTTTTAGAGCGAACAACACACGAATTCCCTGAACTTTACCAGTCTATGCCTTTCGTATGGAAAATTAATAAGTTCAGAATATTCAAATCGCTATTATTACAGCACAAGCTATAGCACTTATATTTTTTTAAAGAAATAAAAATTGCTCCAAATTGAGGGCATGTTATGTAGTACGAGCTTGTTTGTGCAACCACTTGATTACGCGTGGCGTGCATGCTGTTGTCGTGTATGGCCTGCTTTATATATCGTCGCAAGAATTAAAGAACGCTGAACAAAATACGCGTCGATTGGTCTAGGTCCCAGATCTCTACGATGAAAATAAATTCATTTACGCCGTCTGCGTTTTGAAAAATTCCAGTGTCTTTGTTCTACTTTCATACAGGTTTTTTGGCTCTAGTGAACATTTAAGGTTTTGACAGTTACAGCGTTCTTTAATTCCATCGACGATATGTACACATAGTATGGTATTTGCTGCCTTCGAAACTCCCTAAAATAGTAAAAATTAGTTTCAAAAACAGTAAAGAGGTTTGGAATTTCTTCTTCTTTCCGTTATATTAAATTTATAATTTTGAGCTGTAGAATTCATATAGCTGGCCTGCATAAACTATAATTTTGTTTTTTTTTGTTTTTTTTTTTGTTTTTTTCTTTTCTATTTCTATTTAAGTACTTTAAAAATTGCTTAATTCTTCTTTAGGTCTGGTACAATGCCATTACTCAAATGTTTTTTTCTTTGGCCATTTGCTTTGGTACTCTGGTGATGTATGCATCGTTTAATAATTTTCGTAAAAATGTTTACAGGTGAGTGAATTTAATAGCACAACATATCTTAAAAGTAAAGTGAAATATTATTTCTTTTTCTATTTCATTTCACATGGCACAGAGATGTTATCATTATAACCAGTGTTGATTCGGTGACCTCCATATTGGCTGGCTGTATAATTTTTGGCATTCTGGGAAATTTGGCTTATGAGACCAACACTAAAGATATAGCGAGTGTAGTTAAAGGTGGTGCTGGTTTGGCTTTTATTTCTTATCCAGAGGCCATTGCAAAATTTAAGTTTTTGCCACAGGTATTTGCTCTGCTATTCTTCTTAATGTTGTTGGTATTGGGTATGGGCAGTAATATTGGCATGGCTTCATGTGTCATAACGGTTATCAAGGATCGTTTTAATCATTTGCCACATTGGTTTTTAAGCTCAGCTATGGCTTTGGCAGGTTTTCTATGTGGCATTGTGTATATGACACCGGGTGGTCAATTCATTTTAAATCTGGTGGATTTTTTTGGCTGCTCTTTTATAGCCTTATTTTTGGCTATAGCCGAACTTATAGCAGTGGCGTGGATTTATGGTGAGTTTTTTGTTCGTTTTTTTTTTCTTGTAAAAGCAGTAAAACCCTGTTCATAAAAAATTAAAATATATTTAATATTGATTTTTATTTTAATAATTTTTTTGTCTCAGGTGTCAAACGTTTGTGTCAGGATATTGAATTTATGTTGGGTGTGAAAACCAGCTTGTACTGGCGCTTATGTTGGTCCATAGTAACACCCGGTTTAATGTTTTTGGTTTTGGTTTACACTTTAATTAATCTAAAGCCCTTGGAATACAAAGACGTTAACTATCCTCAGCAAGTATATTATTTGGCCTGGTTAATGTGGGCTATAGGTGTGGGTCAATTACCTTTATGGGCCTTGTACATTATATATAAACAGCCGGGTCATACTTTTAAACAGGTAACATTCGTTGTTTTTGTTTAAAACCAAAAAATATTGTTTTTTTATTATTTTTGTTTTAGAAATTTCTTCAATCCTTAAAGCCCTGCTCACATTGGGGTCCTTTAGAGCCTAAGCTTTTGCAAGAATATCATTCGTTTCGAAAGTGTTTACAGGAAGATTTAGATTGTAGTGATGATACAAGTTTATGGTTTAGATTTTATGATAATATATTCAATTAGTTTAACTGTTTTAGTTCAAAGCATACTACGTTTAGTTTAAATTTTAATTTTTAGATGAAATTTTTTTATGCAACTTAAATATTTAGTTTTATTCACTTATTTTCTAAGAAAATAAGGTTTTAAACAAATAAAAAGATATATTTACAATAATAGTGTATCCATTTTGATAATTAAATCATTATTTAACAAGTGCTAGCCACTGATCTAATGAACTAAGCGAGTTGAATGCTGTGGCTTGTATAATAAGCATCTGCATACTAACCTGTAGGCGGTCAAGAAGCTTCAAAACAAGTTCTAAAGCACCAGCAGTAACATGAGAATTGTATATCAATTTAAGAGGGATATGAATCTTGCAAAATATTAATATGCCAGATGGAAAGAAGCATTATCTGCATCGTTTTAAAAAGGTACTTCAAAGTTATTATTTTTTTACTACAAATATCACTTTATATGGCGTGTTTTTTATAGATTGTCACAACTTTGAGTTGGCATCACTGCTTTAGAATCTCACAAATTAGAACCACTTTTTGCATCGCGCAATTCAAATTCCTGAAAAGTACGAATTTTTGGACATTTTTTTAAGGACAATAATAAAATTATAATAAAACTAGTTATGTATATATGTATGTAAGCCTTTTTAAAACACAATACAATTTTTTAATTATTCGGTATTGAATTGGTTTTTAACATGAAATCAGTATGTATCAAGCATGCACCCAAATTTGTACAAACATATCAAATTTCACTTGCTTTTGATCGACTTGTACACACTACGAATAACTCGGTGATTACCCGTTTTATTTTAATGAGCTATTAAAATAATTTGTAGTGAAAATACAAACAAAAAACTACAAAACATCCAGAAATTAGAATCTGTAGTTCTAAATTTAGAGTGTACTATACATTGAAATAACAGGTTCTAGTTTCTGGAAAGTTCGAATTTGTGAGATTCTACTGTAGTTGCTTACTTATACCAGAGCAACGCTTGCAAATTGTTAAAATTTTTAATCAAAATAATTGTTCTATTCTGTTGATGTCGATTTTAAATTTCCATTCAAAATTTTATTTTCCGATGATGCCCATTTCTGGTTGAATGGGTACATAAATAAGCAGAATTGTCGCGTTTAGAGAGAAGAGAATCCACAAGCTTTTGTCGAAACACCATTAAATTCAAAGAAAATTACTGCGAAGTCATTGTCCCATATGTATTCAAAAACGATGATGGTCCGAATGTTATTGTCAATGGTGAACGGTTTGGGAACATGATTCGAAATTTTATGCCATTGCCAAGGTGTGACTCCATACACTAGAAAAAGTGATCGAATATTGGTCCAAGCGAATGGTGTATGAATGAATGATGGTGAATGGAATAATGTCCCATTTCTAAACGGAGCAATTGTATTTCATAATAAAGGAATAATTTTGGCAAATTTTCAAACCGTTTTGTTTAATTTCATTTTTAAATTTAAACATTTAAATGGTCCATTCATCATCGAATAGTCAGGCTAGAATTCAATAGAATTCAATAGCTTCCGAATAATTGAAACACTGTATTACTTAGTAATATTGTAACATTGGGGGTGCGCGGTACAGTGGTTAGAGCATTCGCACCAAAACTCAAACGGCCCAGGTTCAAATTCCAACAAAGGTTAGTTTGCGGTTTTTTCAAAATTATAATTTAAAAATAAGAGGTACCCAACCCCTTTCAGAAGTCCATTTATAAAGTAACGGCTCCTTGACATTCCACTCTATTCCACCTTAACCTTTGACAACGAAAAACGAAAGGAGAAGAGCGCCACCTTTTGAGAAGTAGCAGATAACAGCTAAACCTACTTAGCAAAGGCACCCACCACAATCAACATGCAACCATGAGGCAATTGCTGTTGATCATTCAAGGGTGAAGGCCCATGGCCTTTGAATGATCAATTCACAGCAATTCGTCTTATTCCTAAGACGCTCAATGATATAAGAAAAAAAAGATGTTATTGTACTGTCCTTTCCACAAAAACTCCAATACAATGCACAGCATTAGAAGGGGTTCACCCCTGAGTATTGGTCTCAGTAAAAAACAGGTTTGAAATAAAACATTTTTGTTGTTCCATTTTTTAATTTAATTTTTTTAATATTTATTTGCGTTTTATTCTTTTTTTTTTTTATTTTTATAATATTTTTATCACTATTTTAAGCTTAAGTATTTATTGTATTGTTTGTAATTTGAATAGAATATTGTTTTTCTTCTAAATTCTTTACTGACGTATTCATAAAAAATAAAATATGTACATTCATTAAGGGCTTATTTAACACATTTCCACGTAATACGAGTACTTGTCACACAAGCTCATAATAAATTTACATTTTTCTTTTATGAATAAAGCAGTTAATTTTTTTAAATTTAAGTAAAAATTGTTTTTATTTGATTTTATTTTTTAATTAATCTACTTATTGATATTTTACTGATTTTATTTGTTTTAAATATTTTCAATATTTAATAATTTTTAATTGCATAAAAATATGATAATTTTCTTGATTCCTATACTTTAATGCTTCAATTTGAAGTAAAAATTATGTTGCTTTTGATATTTGTTACGAGTTTTATTTAAAATTTCAAATTATAAAATAAAAGGGTTTTAAAAATATATGTGTATGTGAACAGCCGTATTCATAAAAAATATTTTACGTTTATTAAGAGCATATTTGACAAATTTCTATGCAATACTGGTCAAATAACCCCTTAATATTGTAATTTTAAAATATTTTTTTATGAATACAGAAAGAGACTCGAGGTTTTTTTTTTGTCTAATTTGAACATAATTGTTATTCATTTATATAATTTACAAACGAAAAACAAAAATATTCTCTTTTTAAAATTAGAATTTAGATGATTATTTTTCAAATCAATGAGATGATGCATTGTATGAAAATTGTTTATATATTTTAAATTAGAATACAATATTAATATTGTATAATTTTTAATTATACCGAGACAGGTGACTAAAAGCTTTCATCGGTGTAGTGCTACAGGCCAAGATCTCTATTGGAAATTGTACCCACAACCCTCACACTAGCAGTCTAACACACTATCAACTAGACCACTGGGGCATCCAAATTGTTTTTGTAACAAAAAGAATTTGTATGGAAATAATGCAACGCATCACCTAAGTCTACGGTCACATTAAGCAAATATATATTTGATGGAAAAATTTTATAAAAAAATTTTGTTTTCTGTAAACATTTCTTAAAAACAGATAAACACAAAAAACAATATTTAAATTTGTAGTTAATCAAGATTAAAGCAACAATCAATAAACAAAACAATTGGTTCAATAAAAAAGTGGTTACGCTTTTTTCATAAAATATATAAATGTGAACGCTACGGTCAAACTAGGCAAATATTTGACGAAACCATACATATACTCGATTTTGTGTATTTTTTATTTATCAGGCATGTCACAGATTCCGATCGGAATGGTTTTCATTTCGTATTTTCAATTCCGATCGGTTTTGTTTTAGCTTCTTCAGGTTCAGCAAATTCCGATTTTTCTATTTTTCTCAGGGACTGTAACGGTTATAAGTTATATCGAAAAACTTAATTTTTAATGGTTATTTTGAGAGTTTTTCCAAAAAAGGTCAGCAGAAAAAGTTATTTTTCAACGGAAAAATAAAAGTTAAAAAAAACTCTCACAAATAGAGTTTTATTTTTTCGTCATAAAATAAAACTCATTTTGTGAGTTTTATTTTTCAGTCAGAAACTAACAGTTATTTTTTGAGTTTTATTTTTCCGTCATAAAATAAAACTCTATTTAGGAGTTTTATTTTTTCGGTCATAAAATAAAACTCTTTTTTATGAAAAAATTTTTTTACACCTAATCCTGATATGACATATTATCGTCTGCCAACTATTACAAATGTCATTTCTATCATATTTTGTTCCGTGCAGAACGTTGTAATAGCCGCAGTCATCGAATCCGCTTACATCCTCCTAGTCAAATATTTGTAACATTTTTAGCAAGTTCCGGCCATTATCGGTTTTAATTGTGTAAATTTGCTCTTTTATTAATAATTAAGCACTAATAAATAAGCGTTTATTTATTTCCTGAAGAAGCTACGCAGAGAAGTAGCGAAATATCGAAAAAATAATTTTATAATAGACCTAAAGCTTAAATAAACGCTTATTTATTAATCAATAATAAGGTCAACTAAACTTATTAATACAATAATTAAGCACCCTAAAAATCGTTTAACTCGAAAAAGCTTCTCAAATCTGTCGTTCGGAGTCAGCTTTAAACTGTAGGCCACAGCACTCATGGAAAAAAATCAACACACACAACAGGAGTGCTGCTAGAAGCTAGGCCATAACCCTGACACAGGGTTGTAATGGCCAGTTATGTATGTATGTATGGTGTAGAAACCGTTTTTCATTTCATAGAGATTAAAATAACGTTTTTTGTTTTTATATCTGTTAGGAAATGAATGATTTGTTAAGAATTTCGTTAAGGCAAAATTAAAAAATAGGTACGATTTAAAGGGATCAAAATGAATATTCTGCCGAAACTGTTGGATTGTATAGCAGTGCGACTGTAACTTCTATATGGAGGCTACTAGTGCAGTTCAACTAAAAAAATATTATCAGGCCTGTCACGGATTCCGATCGGAATGGTTTTCATTTCGTATTTTCAATTCCGATTCCAATCGATTTAGCAAATTCCGATTTTTCTATTTTTCTCTTAAAATATGGCAACATAATGTATACCAAAACAAAAATAATGTGTTTTAAGCGAATAAGAGCAAAACAAATTGAAAAACTTGTAACAAACTGCATAAAAAAGTTATGCAGATTAAAATAATTAATAATAAAAGAAAAATGCCGAGAATAGTAATATTTCTTTTTATTTTGGTTTTGATGTTCCCATTGCCAGATTATAAACTTTTTGAAAAAAAATTTTTTTTTGTTGAAAAAAAAAATTTGTGGTTTAAGAGATAGCTTCTTTCAGAAACTATTACAAAAATGTGTATATTTTTAAGAAAATAAATGTTAAAAAAAATGATTTTTCAATAAAATAAATCAAAAACAATATTTGTTTCTCATTAAAAGTGCTTTTAATTCATTTTTTTAAATTTAAGTCACTGAAAATATCAATTCCACTTAGGAAACAAAAAGTGGTTTAATTCCGCAAAAATTTTCGTTTTACGTTTTCTGGAGAAGCAAAATACGGAATTCATTCCACTTTCGATCGGAATGGATTTCTGTGACAGGCCTGTATATTTATCTATAATATAAATAAATAATAATATTTGAGAAAAAATTTTAACCTTTATTTTTTTATTATTATTTTATTTTATGGAAATATTTCCTTTTATGCAAACATTTCTTTAGAAATTATTTAAAAACCATGTTAATAAGAAACATTATTTTGATATTTAATTAATTAAACGTCTTGAAAGAATGAAAAATTCAAAAATATATGTTTTTAATAAATAGTAGTGACGTTTTAATTATCAAATATTTGCCTAATGTGGATATATCATAACTGATCTACAAAATAGACCCTTTAATTAAAAAATAATTCTAATATTATGCTATACAAAGAAATAGCGTAATATTGAAAATGAACAAAAATTTCTTTTATTGAATAAAAGGTCTTTAATCACAGTACTTGTATATACAGCGATAAAACAAGTGACAGCTCTAAAAGTAAAAATCAGCTGTTATACAATTACGAGTATGAGTAGTTTTGCTAATACTTGCTATCTCTTTTATTTTAAATGGTAGTAAAATTAATGTGTGGTTCTTGTTATTTTTGTTAGAGTTTCGTCACTGTGTACACTGTGTCTTTAACTCAAACGGCCGTATTCATGTAAAATCAGGGAGAAAATTACGACATTCGATATCAAGCGAATTTCATATAGAAATTCTAAAAAATTTTCATACAGATTTCGAACGATATCAAATGTCGTAATTTGCCCCTAGTTTTAAAATTTGTTTTAATTTTTTTTAATATCCTTTAAATCTATTTAAATTATTTTATGAATGAAAGGGTAATAATTTGGGTTATTTAAAAGAAAAAAAATTTTTTTCTAGAAATATTTTTAATAATCTCATCAAGGCCTATTGATTATAAAGCGCGGTTAGTCAATTGGATGTCTAGTCGCTTGTTGCTGGTTGAAGAATTCCAAATGTATTGCAGTATATGGACTTGAATTGTTAAAATGTATTTCATTATTGTGTTGGTTGCAAAACTGCTTACAACTTATAATCAATTCGCCTTGAATCTCATATAAGAAAAGTAGGCTTTTTATTTTATTTATATTTCTAGTTTTATTTCTTTTTTTTTTGTATATTTATTTAAAATAAGTGCAATTATATTGTAATACTTTTGTTTATTTATTTTATATATAAGTATATTTTTTTTTAATTTAGCGCCATTTTGTTTTAGTTTTAAAGAAGTTTTTGGTGTAAGTGTGTGTGTGTGTGTGTTATTTGTTTTTATTATCACAGCTTTATTTTTTAAGTATTTTATATATTTTTCAATTTTAATTAATTTTATTATTCATTTTTTAAGTGCCAATGAAAGATTTCAAACAGGCCAGTATTTTTAAAGAAATTGTTTTAAAAGTTTTGTAAATTTTCTTTTTTGTTTCTAGTTCTTTTTTTTTCGTATATACAGTGGCTTATGGCGTTTTCGTTTAAGTTTTAGCAAAAAATGTTTCCCTTTTTATTTCTTGCTACTCTCTTACCTTGTCAAAATATAGCTTTATTTTAAATGATCGTCATAGTATTCGATTGAAATTAGATATTTCGTCGTGCGAGAGTTTATGTGCTCTATCCGCCATTTTATATATCTCGAGTTAATGCTGCCACTTTAAGTTTTCGACACTAAAATTTTTAAAATCTGCAATCCGTTTTCGGCTATTTATCTCCGAAACTGGACGAGATATCCGAAAACGGATTGCAGACTTGAAAAATTTGGCGTTGAAAACCTAAAGTGGTATCATTAACTCGAGATATATGAAAAATATAAAATGGCGGATAGAGCACATAAACTCACGCACGACTATTTGTTGAAACGAAAATGCCTTTAAAGTGAAGCTGGTGGAGAATGAGTAAATAATTTTTTAATGATATTCTATCCATATTCAGTGTCACTTTCTTAAATAATATAATAAAATATTAAGATGCTTGTAAAGTTTATCCCTATAGCCAGGTTATTGGACTGCCCTAAAAGAGCTTTCTTTAGATTTTAGTTACAAATTTTTATAAAAGCGCCCCCTTTTTCAAATGATGAAGTAAATTTCAGTTAAAAATCATAGACCAGACCAGTCGTAGACTTTTCAAACTTCTACTTGATTACTATGATCGAGGGATTTGATTGAGTTGTTCATTAAATTTTATAGGTTGTGATGGATTAGTGTTAAGCTTTGTTTCGACGGTTGTCAGATCGAATAATATTGTCACATCAGTATAATTTGTTTAAAATATCTTAAAACTGTGTGGACTGACAATTTTTGCCATATAAAGTGGCTAAAAAATATTTACAATTTTTCATTAATAGGCAACCAATAAACAACAATACGATCAAACAACAATTTGAGAGGTGAGAGCAGGAACTATGGTATCAATGGCAAAACATTTTTTGTATGAAAAAATATTTCAAAATTTTTCAAAGAACTCCAATTCCACTGTATATAAAAAAATATAAACTATAGCGGTAATCACTCTTCGTTGCAAACGCCTTTGAAAGTGTTACAAGCGTAGCAAACATTGTTAAACAATAACAAAATTACATATATGCTTCTGCTGTTTCTTTGCAAAGGCGTTTGCAAGGAAGAGTGATTACCGCTATTTTTTTAATGTTAATTAATTAATTTAATATTGATTTTTTTTTAAGTTGTGTATTTTATTTTTGTGTATATTTTTTTATTTACTATCACAATTTTGTGTAAATTATTATTTTTAATTTGTTGACAAATTTGTGTTTTTTTAATAATAATAGAAAAAATCACATGCATTTTTAGTTGTATTGCAATTACATACTTTAATATTTATTTATATGTATATAAATAGTTTTTTTTTAATTTTTGTGTATTAATTTTTCTTGAAAATTTTAGCACTTTTTGGCTGATACCATATTTTGTTAAAATTTTTTAAATTATTTATTTATTTATTTTTTTTTTATAAATTCTTTATTGGGTTTAAGAGTGTTAAAAAATATTTGTTTTTTTCTTTTTAATTGTTCTTTTAAAAAAAGCAGAATTTCGCATAAGAAGTTATATTTGGTTTTCATATTTTTTTTGTTAAAAATTGTATTGCTTTGTTTGAAATTAGAGAAAGTTTTATTTTGTAATTCTTGATTATCATTTAATTTTTATAGATATTTTTTATTTAATACTTTACAAGCCTTTAATGAAAAAAATTAATCAAATATTTGTTTATACTACAACTGATATATTCAATTTTGTTTATATTTGTCTGTTATATTTAGCTATTTTTTAATTATAATTAATATTAATGTGGTCCAATAGGATACGATTACGATTCATAAGTACACTACATATTTGGAAGTTTTCAATTTTGTTAATTTTCGTTTTATTTTTATTTTGGTTTTGATTTTTGTAATTTATTTTTAAATTTCTATAATTTTTTTTTTTATTTCTTTTCTAAGAAATGATAAGAAAAATATTACAAATGATATGATTTTATTAGACTTTTAGAATACTACTCTGCACTACTTACCAAAAATTAAAAAGAAAAGATAACAAAAAAAATAAAATAAAATATAAAATTGGTTTTTTAATTAATTATATTATATTAGTTGGTGTAACAAGAATAATGTAAATAAAAATTAGGCATTTTTGAATTTCTGCTAACGATACACATACTTATGTACGCTTAGTTGCAAAAAAATTTACTTGTCTCTCAGTTTAAAACAGCTGTGAACTTTGAAAAACGTTTTTCTTTTATTCCTGATTTATAAAAATTAAATTATAGAACTGCCATAGACGACATGTGTATCTGCAAGTACAGGCTATAGACGTCATTTACGTCAAAGTGTCAATTATACCTTAACAAAGTAGTGAGAAGCTTCTTCCTGGTAATCAGTTACTCTCAGAGCTTTTGCCAGAAGACTGCTAAAGACCGTGATAGACTATCCCATCGAGTCGTACGATTTGTCAAAAAAACTGTGTGTGTAAAAAAAGTATAACAGTGTGGCATAAAAATGCATTTGTATGACAGATTTTTTGACAAATCTGTCCGACTTCATAATCTTTTGAAAAATTTCATAAGAATTTTTTTCTCTATGCGATCAGGGTTGCAATTTATAAGATGTTAGCAAAAAGCAACTCTGCATATGCTTTGATTCTTGTTTTGTGAGATGGTGTGGCACTAATGTTGCCATTTTCATGCGGCTTTCAAAATAGTGACAGAAAATTGATAAGATTTTCTTCTGAATGAATCGTACGACTGTGTATGATAATTTGTCAAGGCCTTAAGAGATAGCCGCCGAAAGAAATATTGTTTTCATATTTTTCTTTTTCTTTCATGATGTAGAGGTCGGGATTTGAACCCTGAACTCTTCTCGTCTTAGTAATAGTCAATACACTACACTACGGCTATTCAGCCACAGAAAATTACTTGGCCAAATTTTTGGCAATAATCTACAAAATTTCTGTTACAATGAACAGCAAAATGTTTAATCGTAAAACTAATTTTCATTTAAAGTGTTCCAGTAAACCATTAGGTAATCTGCTAGTCCGAGGCTCTACACCGCACAGTGTGACTTTTATCAGTTTTGGGATGCCAAAAGTCGTAACAGTCAAATAAAAGTAGATATGACAATAAAATTTAGCAATAATATTGATGAGAT
The DNA here is from genome assembly GCA_963576795.1 of Metopia argyrocephala. Lineage (NCBI taxonomy): Eukaryota > Metazoa > Arthropoda > Insecta > Diptera > Sarcophagidae > Metopia > Metopia argyrocephala. The sequence goes on along the minus strand of OY756208.1, from coordinate 165,592,736 downwards.
CGATATAGCATTGGACACAAAAAATGGGCGAGTTTCGCCTACTTTTTTGGTCACCCCCCATATAAGGTGTGTTTTCAAAATGCCGTAATTTCCAATTTAATAGTACTTATTGGGGCGGAAAGAAATAAAAATAATTTTTATTTCACTACATTTTTAGGTACAGACAATTGTCTTCAATTAGTAGTTGTTTTGGGATGATTAATCTATATTTTTGAAAACAAATTAAATTTCATATTAAAAAAAACCATCTGGAAATAATAATAATTACTCCGAGTCAATGTCGTTTCCATATTCCGGTACGGATAATAAGCCAATAACCTCTTTTGGTAATGTGCGTCGCTTTGTCTTAGACAATTTCCGCAAGTTGCATATAGGGGGGTCTGACGATATGAGTAATCTGTGCAACAAATCCAAATTACTTTCAATTCTAGATATTTTTCGGGTAAAGAGTTCTCAATAATTTCTTGCATCTTTGTTTCTGGACTCTTGAGCCTCTTCAGAAAGTTGACCAATAGGAAGAATAGGAGACTCTATTATATCCTTTCCATGAAAAAGAATTTTACGCACACTCACTGGCATATTGTACCATGCATATTCCCTTCTTCACCGAAAATCAAAAGAAATTTTGATCACACACTTTTTTAATTTATATTGGTCCACATCTTTTTCAATTATACTGGAAATGTGATTATGTACGGCATCATTTGTGCTTTCTTTCTTGTTTCTGAGTCAAACATCAAAGAGCGCATTTCGTGAAACTGCCATGTTTTTTTGGGAAAAAAATCAAAATATCGCAAAAAGGAGCAAAATCTTATTGTTGATTTTCAAACTAGATATATAAACCTTCAATCTCCATATAATCACTTAACAGAATTCTACAGAATCATGCAAGTTTTTCTCTATCGAAAAACAAACATTTTTGGATATTACTCAATTTTTGGTTATTGCATATTTTCATTGATTAAAAATTAAAATAATAACGTTAAAGCTTCAGAAACCTACCAGCCTTTATAGAAGAGGTTTCAACTTATTTAAAGCAATAAGCTAAACCTAAAAATATTTTGCCAAAAAAAAAATAATTCCACTGCAAAGTTCAACAACAAATGAAAATTATAAACAGTTTTACTACATTTATCACAGTGACATAAGTTTGATAACTGTTATCATGTTAATTGTTGTCTTTTTTTTGTTTTGAGTACATATTCGTAATAGTTGTTCAGTTTAGTACTACATAGCATAAAATTATTCAAATCGTAGAACATATTTTTTTTTACTTTTGGCATCCTAAAAGTAAGAAAAGTCACTCGTATTTATAAGAAGAAAAAAATAAAATACAATTTTCTCCCAAGCCCATATGAAATTTGTTTTTCAATAAAAACAACTTAATTTATTATTTAAAAAAGTTACTTAAAAACCTCAAATACTTTTTATATGATCCAATAAAATTGCAAAACGTTTAACACTGTTCACTAAACTGTTTAAAATTTAAATTAGAAAGAGTCTGAAACAAATGCTTTAAAATAAAATAGAATTCATTAAATAGTTGTTTTTAAGTTTATTGAAAATAAAAAAATGCTCAGAAAATATAAAAAATAAAACAAAAAAGAGCAGAATTTAATTCAAGTCGCAAAAAGTACTTTAAAAAGCAAAAACAAAAAATATATAAAAAAAAACTAAATAAAAGAGATATTGTAAATTGAACTCAAAATGCTTGAATTGGTCTATAAAGTCCTGTGTAGCCACACAGTCTGGCTCTAAGGGCAGGTATTAAGACGGCAGCTGAGGCGATATCTTTTAACAATTCGGCACATTCGCAAACCAGCAAATACATTTTATCACCTTTTTGTGAAGTACTCTTATGTAAAGCAATGCGACGTAATCCAGCAGCACGAGGCAGATATCTGTTTGTTTAACAAAAAAAAAGTAAAGAGAAAAAAAAAAACACATAAAAATGCAATCTTAAAGTGAAGTAATAAAAAAGCTGAAAAAGGCCTTTAACTTAAAGTACAGTGGAACTTGTATGTAATGGACGTAAGTTTTAACAATTTTTTTTATGTTTAATGGTAATAATATTGTTATACATTTTGGTTTTTATATGTTTTTATGTATTTTTTTTTCTCTTCCTCTTTTTTTAGATTTTATTCTTTATAATGAGGTATTACTGTACTTACCTATACAACATTCTTGCACCTGTCCAATAAAGCCAATTTTTTTCAAATCTTTCACCATCATCACCTTCAAACACCTAAAGAGAAAAAACGGTAAAAAACCACATTACTATTTAAAGACCTCTCTAATAGTTGCTCGGTTAGTTCAAGTCTGGGAAAATAAGTTTAACTTATTTTTATTATAAAAAAATATATAAATAAAGTAGAACTTCCATAACACGAAATGCAATTAAATAAATAAAAAAAGAATATTTTCAAATAATATAAAAATATACCTTAAACACCGATATTATATAGCCAGTAGCTGGTGTTTGAGACTTTTTAAAGCTGCCGGATTCATTAGGGGCCAATTGTAAAGGCGGACGACATATGGCGGCCACTTCGCTATACAAGTCCAAAGTGTGAGCGGCAGTGTATCTGTGAAAATTTTCTTACTTTTATGACAAATTTAAAAAGAATAATTAGCAAAATAGAACAACTTACTTTAAATTCTTTGGCTCAAATTTGGATAGAGATGAAACTCTAATACCGGTATAAAAATTCGAAGGATCCGTTTGTGTGGTATTGATAACATAATAGGCAATAAATGGAAATTCCGCTAAATACAATAAATTTATTAAAAATCACAAACGCTGTTAAAATTGTTGCTGAACTTACAACACTTTTCCATATTGGCTAACAACATACCACCCACTGCTGTATTGGCCTGTTGGACTTCGGCCAATAACTCAGAGGCTACAGCTCGTTGCTTGAGTAAAGGATGAGCTAAAGGTGATTCTAATACTGGATCAATAGGTTCCAAAGGGCTCATCAAATGCACTAAAATACATAATTTGGGATCGGAAACTTCCAAGACACTTAAAGGACTGGCAGGTTTCGTGCTATTGGCTTCAACAGGTGAGGGTGGCAACTGTAAACAAAACAAAAACTTAAATTTCTTCTTCCTTAACAAGAAATCGTTCATACTTACCGGTATACCAGCTGGTAAAAATCGATCCACACTATGCACTGGTATTATAAAACAATCACGATCCAAAGTGGCCAATGATATGGGCTCAGATCTAGAACAGCTGACTGTCAGACCATTGTTACTACCTGCTGTGCCACCACTGGCAGCAGCAGTAGAGCTACCACCACCTGTAGCAAAACTGGCTGGAAGATTTAAAAAAAAATAAATTTTTATTAAAAAAAAATAATAATTAGAAAAAAGCTTTTATTAAATTCTTTTTAAAAGGCTTAAGTTTTAAAGTTAAGTCATACTGCACAAAAGCTTTCACTAAATGGGCTCCTTTAAGTTGTGAGATATAAAGTTTTGAAAGCTCTTTATTAATTTTTTTTTCTATAAAAGCTTTTATATTTGTTATAAAGTTTTATTCTGGCAAATAAGCTGTTTAAAAGCCTTTGTTTATTTAAAGGAATTTTTCTAAAAGCTTTAATGTACTCATGTATAAAGCTTTGTTTTTATGAGTAGATGATTATATGTTACAATAGGTTATTTTTTAAAGCTTTTTTTAACACTTTTTAAACATGTACATATGTACATTTGAATTAAGAGGAGAAATTTTTTTTGTTAGTAATTAAGAAAACATTAAAAACAGGGTTATTTAAAACAAAAAAAAACTTTATTTTATAAAAAAAAAAAAACAACAACAGTTTGTTTAAACTTCTTGTTTTATTTTAAATTGATTTAGAGATTCAATAAGCGGAAGAGAATTTTTATTTTAAAATGTTTCCCTCTTATTTTTGTAGTAAAAAAAGTCTATTTGAATAAGCTTTTACATTCTAAATTAAACAAAAGGGTTTTTTACACGTTTGCCCTTAAACGAAAACATTTAAAAGAAGTAACCAAAATTCGTTTTGCTCCAAAACTAATTTTATGCCGCAAAACAAGTAAGTGGACATTTACTATTAAAAGCTTTTTCAGTACAAACTTTACAAAATATCTTTGTGCTCTAACACCACTGGGAGCTTTCACACCAATTCAATTTCGGCAACAATACTGTTTACTTCTTACTGTGCAAAAGAATAACGATCAGCTTATAAGGCAAGAGCTTTCAAAGCTGTTTACAACGGAATGAAAATATCAATATTTGAAAGCAATTGCTTTAAAGAATTACTGAAGTTTATTTTTTTAATATTTGGTGACTAAAGCTTCTTAAAATATAAATTTTGTTATATACATAAATAAGTCCTTGGTACTCTTATACTATGTTCACACCTAACGTGTTTAACATCTCAATCGTGTTTAAGCCTTAAACACGTCGATTTTCAGATGTTTTACCATACATTGACGTATTTTGTTAAACATCTCAAATGAGATGTTTTAAATTTAAACACTTCGTAAAACACGTAAATGGAAGGGTTGTATTTTATTTTGGGATGTGTTCAGTATGTAATTGATGAAACTGTCCACTTTTATGGTTATTAAACACATTACCGTAGTGTAAAATGGCGGCACATTTAGAAAAAACTAAAAAAAACAACAACAATAAAAACAAGAAAATTAGTTGTTTTTAAACATTATTTATATTTTTTCGTATGACGCGCGGTTTTCTTTTATACACCCTTTGTTCACCCTTAAATAATTCATTAATGTTGAGAATTCCATAATTGTATTCTTCCAATTTTTCGTAGACATATTTTTAATTTTCTCAATTTTTTTGTACAAGCACCAATATCAGCTGATAAAACGTCATTCTTAAACATCTAAAATATAATGTGAACGGTTATGTTTAGTTATTAAAACATTTTGCTTAAACGCGTTCAAAAACACAAGTGTGAACATAGTATTATTATGTATTATAAATTAGTATAAGCTTTCGCTTTACATATTTTCAACATAAGGTTTGAAACAGCTGTCGACAACCGCTAATGACATACATATCTTCAAGACATACTTTACGGCAATGTCGTCTACGACGATTGTGTCAACTGGGTATGGACATTTAAATACACACATATACATGCATACATTCATATATTAAATTTTTTTCTTTTTTATAAGAATTTGGCTATTAAAGATTGTTAAATTAAAGAAAAAAAAAATAAATAAAATAAACATTCTCTCTTAATGTTGTCTTAAATAAAGCAACTCTCTCCTTCTGTTACACGCAGATATTTAGTAAACAAATGGTTAATTAAAGCAAATATTACTACTATAGTTATTTACTACCATTATTAGGATAAAGAGTGAACCACAAAAGTCATCAAAGGGTGGTCATTATTTCTATTAATTTATTTAAATATATCGTCGATGGAATTAAGGAACGCTGTAACTGAAAAAACCTTAAATGATTACCAGAACCAAAAAACTTTCATAAAAGTAGAACAAATATACTGGTATTTTTCAAAACGCAGACGGAGTATGTGAATTTATTTTCATCGTAGAAATCTGGGACCGGGACCAATCGACGCGTATTTTTTTTCTGATAAAAATGATTCAAAAAACGTATTTTTTATTTTTTGTCAGTTACAGCGTTCTTTAATTCCATCGACTATCTATACATAACAAACACATAAATTTTTTATTGGTTACTAAATGCCAAACGTAAAATATAATTGAAGAAAAGATACAAATGTTAATAGTTTTTGATTTTTTTTTCTTTTTTTTAAATTACGGGTTAATTTTAATGTAACGTTACGGGAAGGAAAAAAATGGCTGATTGTATTCAAACCTTGCCTAGCAGCAGTGGTGGAAGTGGTTGGCAAGCCTGTACCCCCCTTGGCATCGTTTTGGTTTCTAATACTATTACTACGATTAGGTGTAAAAATCTGTTGGTTCATATTACTGGTGCTCATGTTCATATTGTTGTTGTGCATAAAATTGTTGTTGCTGTTGTAACCACTATTCCATCTCAAGGAAGGCCTACGATCAACTAAAGGCTGTGGTGCATCCAATTCATGCTGTATTAACGGCGGCACTGGAAGCGTGGTGGCGGCGGTGGTGGATAATTGTGTACAAGCACCTGTGAAGCCACTGCAACGTTCTGCAATGAGTTGTTGTTGTTCTGCATTGTTACATTTTTTTTTCACACATAAAAACACAGGCACACAAACACAAATGCGAGAAAGCAATTTTATAGGGGTAAAGGTGGTGTATGAAGTGTATTTTATTTGTAGGGATTGTGATGTGATTTTTTTGTAAAGAAAAGAAAAAAAAAAAAGAAGAGGGAATGTAATAGAATGCCTGTGTGTGTTTTATTTATAAGGGAGAGTGTCTGTTATTTATACAGATGTACATACAGTAGGGAGCATATGTGAGTACATGTTTGTATTTTTTTTTAAAAGATCATAAACACGGTAATAATAAAGCGATTTTAAATTTATTTTTATGTTTTATTTCACATTAAGTTCTTAACACAGCTTCTAACAAATAAATAAAAAAAAACAATAAAACGAGGGTGATATACAAATAACAATAGAAAAAGCTCAAGGTACTCAATTTTGCATCCTCTTGTTCTCATCTCAGTTATTAGGACAATTTTAAATTAGAAATTTGATGATTTTGCTGTATCTTTGTTATTTTTTTTTTTTTTTTGTAAATTTTAATTTTAAATCGTAATTGAATTGAAGCGTATGCGAAAAAGTGTTGTTTTTAAATTAAATTAAAGATACTTAAATGAAAAATAAAGAAACTATCGCGTGCTGAGTAAAATTTGATAATAAATAAAAAAAGGGTGGCTACTCATCACGTATGACCTAGGCCAATCAGTAGCTATAAAATTGCTAAAAGTAAGTATATAAGTATAAAAGGCGAAAAGTAGCTTCACAAGCAGAGATTCTGGGACGCCGAAAACTATTATCTGATAGGAATGCACGTTTTGGAATGGCACGTCGTTAACCTCAAAGGCAGCTACCCAACAGAAAATTTTTCAAATTTGGAAGCAATAAATAAAATTGTAAGCAGTAATGGAAGCATTATATTGTTTTTTATACATTAAAGCTTTCAAATATGCTACAGGGTAAGGTATTATTTTTAATTTTTTGTACTATTTGCTTACTGGTTGCAATAAATTTGAATTTCTATTGCATTTTAGCGGCTCATGTCATATAAAAATCATGCATTATTGATGCGCATGTGTAAGTGATTATTCAAGAGTTCTCCCTTACAAAATTGCTTATTGGTAAGCACTAATTTCTGCTGGGTACCTAGTAATAAATAAAAATTTCAGCCTATGGATAGCAATAAAAGCGCTACACAGCACTGCATATATCTGAGCTGCAAAAAAACAAAAACATAAACCTACATATTCAAATAAGAATATTTCGATACCTTTAACATTTGCCAGGCAACACAAATACTGTACTTTCGATGATGTATAATATGGTCAGATGATTCCAAATTTAACTGATATCAGTCTGACGTAAACACTATTACTGGCGTCGACAGAGGAAGACCATTTAACTACAGCATGTTAAGTAAATTGGAAAATACGGCGGAGGTAACATCATGGCTTGGGATTGCTTTATATGGCAGCATATTAGTTCATTATAACAAATAGATGATAACATAAGAAAAGAAGACTATTTGTGTACATTACAGACCCATCTTCCCGACTTTGTGAATCTGAGCGCATAACAAAAATCGTAAAGGAATGGTTGAATGGGCAAAAATTATTCTGCGGCCTTTGCAGACTTCCGTTCTTAATCTAATTGAAAATTTGTGGTTAATTATGAAAAGGCGATTGGGACAGTATCCAACAACTCCGTCGAACTTAGACGATTTATAGCAGCGTGTGCAGCTGGAGTGGCACAATATTCTAGATGAAATTATAAAAAAATTGGTTGAAAGTAGTCCCAAACGCATAAAAAAAATAATGGGCTATGGACCAAATACTAAACCATACAATTATTTTATTGTTACCTTAAAGTGCAAAATTGAGTACATATGAGTTATTTTAGTTTCACTTCACATTTACTCTGAATACATAGTTTTTTGTGTTGAAAGCAACTAAATAATAAACGCTCTAACCACAACAACCACCGTCGTACATATCATTCATGTCGACTAATGTGGATAAGGTGGAATAAAGGGCAAAAACAAAATAAATTTGTAATTCTGTTTCATCCAAATAAGATGACAATTACAAGAACAGCCATGATGGTAAGAAAAGGAGAATATGATAGAAACTGTTGTGTGCCTTTACTTCGACTAACTCATACAAGTGTATGTACATACGGTAATAATTTCAGTATGCGATTTCCAGAAAAGTATGAGTTAAATAGTTGATGTTTGGTCTCGAATATACACAGGACACAAAGAACTCTGATGAGACTACCGTAGCTGGAGTCGAAAACAATTGTTCAGTTTGGCTAGTGTTCTATTCCTTCACGGACATCATTTCTTCTTTAATTACCAAAAAAATATTCATTGCAGTTAACTTTGATCTAATTAAAGCGTTTTCTGACAAAAATAAATATTTAGTTTTAAAAAAATACTTTATATCGCTTTGTTAGCACTATTTTTATGCTCTTACAAATACAGAAAATACAAACAGTAACTCACATCTGCTCCCCACTGTTTGTACATATACATATACTTATACTTTTACTTATATTTGTTTTATCTTTTTGTTATTGTTTAATTGTTTGTTTAAGTAAATAACAGCTGCATGTGTAGCCAGCTATGTATGTGGGTGGTGTATAGTTTGTTTACGTTATTGCGGTGAGTAAAATAAAAAAAATAATAACAGCAGGAGCCTTTTTTATCACTATGGCATCACTATGCATTTTTATAAATCTAAATATGGGGGGGAAATAAAACTACGGATGTTAAATTAAAGTTTTGCATAATTTTTGTAAACTTACATGGAGCCATTGATTAAAAAGTTTTGTTTTAGTAGTAAAGTTGTTATTAATATGTTAATATTACGAGTAATTATTAATTAATATTATAATTTTTTTATTGTTATTATTATCTTATATTTAATATTAAGCGTTGCGTTATTTAATTTAGTTTATTAAAGTTGTTTTTTTTTTCTTTGCTTCTTTTTTAATTTATTTATTTAGTATTTAATGCATACATACTCGCATGTATATATATTTGTTAGTTCAACACTTACACCATAAAAGCCAACAGCAGTTAATTGTTCTTTATTCTCAGTAGAATGATTTGTTTTCTTGATTTATTGGTACACAAAATTTATTCGCTATATTTGTTTGCTAAACTGTTGAACTGTTCAGAAATGAAATATATTTTAAAATATTTATATGGGGAATAGTGAAAATATTTTTTATACTACACTGTCATTGTGATTTAAAACTCGAAATACTTTTAAAGTACAAATAAATTCTCATAAAATCGGCTAAAAAGATTTGAATTTTTAAATCAGATAAATTATTAGAAGAGTGCTATACTATTTGTTCTGTTTTTTTTATAAAAAACACAAAATCTGAATGAAATTTTTTTTTTAAGTTTCCTTCACCCTGTCAAAAAAAATTTTTTTTATTTTTTTTGGCACAACATCACTGCGAAAACATATAATAAAAGTGTGGCGTCAGCATCTATTTAAAAAAAAATTACGAGTAAAAATTTAACTAATTTTGCGTAATTATAGCAAAAATTAAAACAAGTTAGCGCCGGAAAATTTGTATATTAGAATCGTACCGGAATAAAAGTGTACGGCGTATATCGTCACAAGAATTAAAGAAAGCTGTAACTGACAAAGCATTTAATGTTCACCAGAGCCAAAAAACCTGTATGAAGATAGAAAGAAGACACTGGTATTTTTCAAAACGCAGACGGCGTAAGTGAATTTCTTTCCATCATAGAAATCTGGGACCGGGGCCAATCGACGCGTATTTTTTTTTTTTTTTTTCTGAGATAAAAAATAATGCAAAAAAAATATTTTCTATCACTCAGTTTTTCAGTTTTCAAAATATACCCCTTCATGTGTATTTTATAGCATTTTCAGTTTAAATTAAACCTTTTTCAAAATAAATGAAACCTTTTTCAAAATGAACGAAACCTTTTTCAAATTAAACCAAACTCTTTTCAAAATAAATGAAACTTTATTCAAATTCATTTAAACATTTTCCAAATTAAATTAAACCAGTTATAGAATTTAATAGAAAACAAAAGAAAAAAAAATAAAACATATTAAACATATTTATTTTTATATAATACTTGTTAAAATTAATGAAGAATTGGTCCACTGACCGCTTTAGGAATTAACATGATCATATCCATAACATAGTTCGCACAAACATTTTGATTAATTTGTGCGACACTTTTCTCAATTATATATACTTACTATGTTATGTTCTGTAATAATGTCACTTTAACCCTTAAATGCATTGTGATGTAGATCTACATCGTATTTTGAATCGCTCGTATTTTGCAATGAAGAAACTTTTATAAAGTGTTTTTGGTTTTTTTTAATAATAAAAAAGGGGATTTATCATTGTTAAACATATCTAGGGCCTGTGACAGCTAGTTTTATTATTATCGACAAAATTCTTCATTGACACTTTAGTTGAGAAATAAAAATTCATGCATTTAAGGGTTAATAATGATCGGGCGTGGAATTTTATCTTAGAAAATGTTTTCTCTATCGGGTTCAACATAGGAGAATAAGGTGGTAAAAATGTAAGCGTACAGTCACTATTATCCACCATATTTCGAATTTCCTGGGTTTTATGGATTTTGGCATTATCCATAATTAAAAATGAATGTTTTATTTATTTTTTTTCTTTTGTTTTCTAGAAAATTCTATAACTAGTTTAATTTAATTTGAAAAATGTTTAAATTAATTTGAATAAAGTTTCATTTATTTTGAATAAAGTTTCATTTATTTTGAAAAGAGTTTCGTTTAATTTGAAAAAGGTTGCGTTCATTTTGAAAAAGATTTCATTTATTTTGAAAAAGGTTTAATTTAAACTGAAAATGCTATATTTAATTTCACTTAAGAAACCCAAAAATGGATAACCCTATGTATATACTCCATATGTACATACATATGATGATGCTTTACGCCTGCCGCTTTTATTGTTCTTGAAAACTTTGTAAATACTACTTTAATTAAATTCATCATTTGTAAAAGTGTGCGTGTAGCGAAAATAAGTGTTTAAAGAGCTCTTTTTTCTGTATTTTTGTATTTTCTGTTTTAACAGAAACTAAAGACAGGGTGAAAGGAAAAACCGTATGTTTTTAATGAGTACAAAATTGTTTTACACAAAAAACTAGTTTAATTTAAACTTTCACTTTTCTTTTGTCATTTTTCACCTCCTTCCTTTCGCATCTCTTATTAATCGTTAGCTTTCTATGTGTTAATTTGCATACAATTGCGTTAATATAAAATTATAGGCGTATCTGTGTGTGTGTGTATGTGTTTGTAAGTGAGTTAATGGCTAATTTTGTTTTAAATTCAGTTTGTGTTTTTATTGTTGTTGCTTTATGTACAATGTGTTATTGTGTAAACAGAATAAAACAGAAAAATAAAAAAGAACAGAAAGAGTTTAAATCTCATTTGTTAGTGTTATGGGGTGAGCGCCTACCTTCGCTCACTTCATAGCCGCTACGATTAGGTGAAAAGAACAGATGTGTCCTATAGTGTATATCCTCTGGTTGTGTTGAAGAGAGACCAAAATCACGTGATCTTTTTGTACGATTCACTTTCGTTTGTAGTTTTGTACCACCACCAGCCGTTTTACCGCTGGCACCCTCACGGAAATTCTTACGAAACATTAAATTCATGATTGTTTAAAACAAAAACAACTTACAATAGTAATAAAGAATTATGTAAACTAGAGAGTAATATTTTTTTTTTGAGGTGAATAGAGTGAAAGATAATGAGAGTTTTTATTTGTTGTTGTCTTTTCTTAATGTAAAACGGTTGTAATTGTATAGTTTTGCAAACGTTTGTTGTTAAGTTGTTTTCAATTTTGTTTTTTTTTTTTTTGTGTTTATACTTTTCTGTTTTAATTACAGTTTTGTATTGTTCTCTTTTTTTTTTTTTTTTGCTCTTTTCTGTAAGAGTTTTATTTATTTATTTTTTTACTTTTGTTGTTTTATTAATACGAGTATTCTACATATGTATGCATGTGTAAGGTTCTATTTTATAGAGACATGTACACAATAAGTGTTTAATAATTATAGTACATTCTAGTTGTTTTTATTTAGTTTGCTTGTAAACAAGTTTTATATATACATATATATATTTTTTTAAGTGTGTGTTTGTTTGGATGTGTTTTGTTTTGTTTTGTTTTTAATAACCCTTCAGCTTAAATAATGCCTTGTTCATATATTTATTTACTTTTTTTGTGTTGACATGCAACAATTTTTTATAAATATAAATATTCTATTTTTTCCCTATTTATATGTGTATGCGACTGTATATGTATTTACATGTGTGTGTTTTACTTTAAAAATTGTGATTAAAGACGCGGAAATAGCAAATATCCGCATTGCGCGCCTATTTTGTTTTAGTAACTGTTGTTAATAATAAATACGATTTTTTTAACGGCATATTTATTTATGTTGTATGTATGTATGTATGTGTACATATGTATGTATGTATATAAATGTAAGTGTTTTATTTATTTTCCTTAATAAATTACTTGAAAATCCAAACCATTTCACACACACACACCCTTGATTAAATGAAAATAAACTATACAAACTTTATCAATTACACAAAACGATTAATGACAAAACAGTGGGACAATTAAAACGAAAATTTTTAAGTACAAAAAATGTGATTTTGTGATATATGATATTGAATTGAATTTGAAAACTAACCACTGTATGCTAAATTAAATTAAACTTTTTTATTTTTCTGTAGTAGTAGAACAGAAAAATAGAATTTGAATTTTTTTAAAAACAGAAATGTATTGATTTGTAAATTCTTTTGTTTGAATTTTATATACTAAATGCGATATGATTCTCATTTAGTTTATAACTATTTGAGCATAAGTATTAGTATTTTTGATTAACACCTTCGGAAAACGTCTCCTGGCGAGTCTCATAAGCAGAGACGAAATGGCATGCTTATCCCCATAAGCAAAACATATCAAATTTTATTGAATGTATTTGTCTATATGGCATTAAATATTTTTGTTTTTCTTTTATTTATTTGAAAAAGTTCATAAACTTACCGAGACAAAAATGCAATGAATTAATTACAAGTAAAAGCAGAGCTGATATCACACTAGTTTTTTACATATATGCTGTCACTTTTTCCATATATTGTATGTACATACATATATATGTAATTCCGAATATACATATGTATGTATGTATATATGTATGTATATATGTAATTCCGAATGTACATATGTATGTATGTATGTCAAAATTTAACATTTAACGGCCCACTATTTTTGCTATCAAACATGCAAATGTTTTTGTATGATATAACCTATAAACGTAGACAACAGCTGAGTTTTTAATGTGTATACAGCTGTTTTCGTTACATTTGCCATATGAAAATAGAACCTGTTTTAATCGAGAGAATTTTATATTGAATTCGATATATACACGTATTATGTTTTATATGTGTCAGACGATGTGTACATCTTTTATGTACCTATGGAAACTTTGACAGTTCATATGTTTAACCTTTAACTACGGAGGTGAAATATTTTTTCATAGTTATTGAGGTGGGGTAAATTTTAGCACCTTTTGTCTTACCAAAAAACTTAGTCAAAAAAAAAAAAATTTTTTTTAATAATTTATTTTTAAAAGAACAAGAAAATACATTTTTATATAAATATGATTATAAAAATAAAAAAATAAAAAATTTAGTATAACAAAACAGGACTCAACAGCGCTCAACCGAAGAAAATAAATTAAAAAATCTAAGGAGGGGGTAAAATTTACCACCACCTCAGTAGTTAAAGGTTAAGTAAGTTTAAATCAAATGTACTTAAGCACTACTCGCTCTTTCCCCTTCCTATAACATATTTTGCTAGACCAGCATAATTTACAACAAAAGTAGGGGTCGTCCCCTGAGTGCTGCCCTTAATAGTAAAAAAAAGTTTAAAACTTTGAACGTTTTTAATTTTAAAATAGAAACAGTAAATTGGCCTTTGAAAACAAAGCAAATTTCATGCATTTAATTTCAACAAACAAACTAGAGAAAATCAGCAAGTAGACGATGACGTAAATCTATAGCCTGCCAAGCCACGGCGCTGAGTAACATGAGGCATTAAGCTGTATTTCTATTTTCTGTCTATTATAAAATTAAAAATAATTTTTAATTAACTTCTTTTTTACAAAACTTTCCTTTACAAAAATTTAATGCTTAAAGCGTTCATGCTGGCGTATACGTAATATTAATTAAAGGGTACTACTCATACCACCTGTAGCACAAATTAAGTACATATTGCAAAATTAAACATTTTAGCCCATAATCATAGTCACGAAAAAAGTGTATTTTAAGTTTTTTAACTTTTAACTTTCGTTAAAAGTAACAATTTGGTTAACTATAGTCAAATAAAAACCGACTTTAAAAGTAAAAGTCTATTTTAAAATTAAAACAAGCTAAAGTTGTTTTTAACTTATTAAACACCAAATTTAATTCGAATAGCAGCTTTCTGTTTTTATAAAAAAAAACTAACAAACAACAATAAAATAAACAAAAATAATTAAATAAATTAGTTCATATTGTTTTAAATTAATTCTGCTTATTATACATAAGTACGTATGTACATTAAATTATTTTTTTGTTAATTATATCACTGTATTTTTAACAGAGTTGCGTTTATTGCATTAGATTTAATTTTCCACTAAATTTAGTGGTAGTGGGAAAAATAGTGCAATATCATCGTCTCTTATATTTAGTGGTAGTGGAAATTTAGTGCACTAACTTTGAATGATTAGTGGTAATGGACTAGGAATCCACTGGCACAATATTGGAATGCAAATTTAGTTTCACTATCTGGGTTCCACTATCGTTCATACATTGATGTAATATTACTTATTATATACATACACAGTTTATGTGAATGTCCAAATAAATGATATTTTCTTAATTTGCTGAGTCCGCCTGTATAAAGTAAATAATTGTTGTTGTTGTTTTTATCAAAATATTAGTACTTTCAAATGTAATAAATTATTCACTTCACTATAGGTCAGATTTTAATGGCGTGGACTGGTGCACTAAATTTCCACTACCACTAAAATCGATTAATTTAGTGGTTAATTATTGCCATTTGCATTTAGTGGTGGCTGCAATACTGCTGCATTAATACTAGTAAGTCGTTTAGTGGTAATAGAAACGATAATGCCTTATAAATTCAATGCAATAAACTCTACTCTGATTTTTAATAGATATGTATATATTTTTTTCTTTTTTAATAATATTCTTCCACTGTTTACATATTATATTTAACATGACGTGACACTTTTATTTATTTTCTTTTGATTACCATTATTATTACGTGACTAAGGTTCTTTTTTTTATTCTGTTTTTATCTATTTTCAAAGCCATGGGAATTCATATTTTATTATAAGAAATCATGAAAAGTCCGTTATTTATTACATCGAAATTGAATTTGACAAGATTTTTTTAATTTAAAACAGAAAAATGTTATGAAAAAAACAAATAATTAATACAAAGAACAAATATCGAAATGGCAAACATGATATATTTCCATTTAAATATTATATCCATATATATATATATATATATGTAGCTATAAGTAAGTACATATATATACATATAAATCTCTTCGTAAGTCTGTTTATTTGTCCTAAACGACTAAACCGATTTAGTTGAAATTTGGAACATAGGTAAGCTCAACTACCGAAAGTCAATATGGTATGTTTTTTTCATAACTGGACTTGGGCGTAGTACCTCCCATACAAACTAAATACTGATTTTTGTACATCTTGATAACGGTTAAAGCTAAAGTTTCAGAATTGGGTTTGAATGATTTCACGGTCAAGTAAATCATCAGCCATAAAGTGGAAGGAATTGGACAGGAAGGCGTGGCACCTCCAATACAAATTAAATACTAATTTTTGTATATCTTGCGAAGGGGGTAAGCTAAAGTTCCTGAATTTGGTCTGATGGATTTCATGGACAAGGCAAATCATCAGTTAGAAAGTCGGCGAAATTGGTCAAGTGGGCATGTTTCCCTCCATAAATGCTAAATATTGATTTATTTATATCTTGAGAAGTGTTAAAGCTAAAGTTTTTAAATTTGGTGTAAATGAGATCGTAGTGATTAAAAATTATCACTAGAAAAAAGGGCAGGCAAGTAGACAAAGTAGCTTCCATACAAACTATAACTATTGAGTTTAGTATGTCTTAAAATCGGTTACAGTTAAAGTTTCTAAAGTTGGTCTGAGTAACTTCGTAGTCGCTAAAAAACATCAGTCGAAAAAATATGGACAAATGGTAGTGGTAAGTACAGCGAAGCACGCCGGGTTTAGGCTAGTAATTAAATAAATAAGTCGTATCATTTTATTAGTAAAGTTGTTAATAAAAATCTAATCATATAAATTACTCCACCCTCTTAAATTAGCAAAAAAAATGAATTAATTTATTTCAAATAATATTGAACAAATATGAAAGCATTTCAGATTCATGACATAATAAATATCAATAAATAAAACAAGCAAAAATAGCAGTCGGTGGTAAAATAATTTTTATACGAATAACAAAAACAACAATAAACCATTATTTGTAGAAAATGTTAAAAAGTTTTTACTGTCAAAACATATTTGTTATGGAAACTTTGAGGAGTACTATTTTCTTTTTAAATAATAATATTTATGTGTGGAAATTTTTAATTCTGTATTTTATAGCGGAGAGTTCCACGAATTTGCGTTTTTTTCCGTATATGTAAACACTTAATTTTCAATTTTTCGGTTGTTGATGCGCACTACACTTTTCAATAAAAAGTCAATTTCGATTATGTATAATTTATAAATCTTTAAGAAAATATATCTACTTCTGGTCTATAAACTGTTTTTAAAACACTCCATTCCACCTTAACCATGGACAACAACAAAAAAACACGAATGATCAGGAGAAAAAGCGCCACCTATTGGGAAGTAGCAGATAACAACTAAAACATACTTAGTGAAGGCACTCACCACAATTAACATGTAACGATGAGGCAATTGCTATTGACCTTTTAATCAATTTACAGCAATTTGTCTCATTCCTAAAGCGTTTAATAATATAAGAAAAACAAAATATATGTTCTGTGATAAATGTACTGTCCTTTCCACAAAAGTTCCTATACAATGCTCACCACTAATTAGGGATTTACTCCTCAGTATTGGTCTCAATAAAAAAAAATATTTAGTTTTAAACCATCAATATGTTTTGACAATAAAAACTTTTTATCATCTGGGATCCCATTTGGAACCCTTTTCTTAATGACATTCAATATCAAGTATTGCTAATGGCTCAAAATAAAGCATTTCCAATCGCAATCAATTGTGGCGAGAAAACTAACGTGGTATTATTACATGAGGAGACCAGAATTCTGTTTATGAAACAACATAATGTGTTGCTGCCCAAATAATACCTGTTAATACGTCGTCAGTCTACTCATCCTAATCATCAACTTTTGATACCCCCTCCTTCGTCAAACGAACTTTCTTCACCTATAAAGGAACATCCAGCAAATTATCCCATAGGAAGTAGCAAACTTTACATTAATATGAGTCCATAGAGACAATAAAATCCATGATCGATTTTGAGTAATGAGTAGTGGCTACCCAGGAAATTTGGCTTTTTGATGTTAGGCTGGTCAGCTATCGTGGGTTAGTTGTCTGCGTTACAAAGAACTCATGACACGTTATTCTTATTTGATTGCCCCACTATCTTATGTTCAATGGATCTGTGGCTAACACAAACACAGATTTACTAATGCCTCCAATTGCCCACTGTTGCACAGGGAGAAATATCTAAATTTTTAATAAACATATATATATATCTATAGGTAACATATTTTCTTTAATTTCATTTTCATTATGTATCAAATTTATTTTAAATTGTCCTAAAAACATTTGCATAATATATACATACATACACACTGACATAAATATGTATCTATGTATATCCAAACACACAAAAAATTATTTTTTTCTTGTCCCTTGTCATATAAATCTTTTTGTACCATAATGATTTGCAATAATTTACCGGTGAATGTGTAATCAAAGCACCGAGATTATCGTCAAATGTATTTAATTTTAATGCCACTTATGTCTTTGAAATGCTTAAATAGTTTTTTTTTGTTTTTTTTTAATTAAAAGCTATAATTTTATGTCAGTTACACCCTACAGTTAGTAAATGACTTTTAATTTGCTGCAGGTTTTTTTACAAATATGTATTGAGCGTATACAGTAGGTGTCGTATAAAAAGATTATACTAAATAAATAGGTATTTTTTTAAATTTGTGTTCATATTTTAAAGAATAAAAATTGTTTCCTAATAGTTCTTCAAGCTTTTAAGTTAATTATTTCATTGAGTCGAGTAGTGAGTAGTGTGTTAGAATGCTACTGCGATGGTTGTGGGTGCGAGTTCCACTACCCAGCAGAAAATTTTCCAAATTTGGAAGCAATAAATAAAATTGTAAGCAATAAAAGAAGCATTATATTGTTTATGCATACCTTAAAGTATTATTTTTGATTTTGTATACTATTAGCTTACTGGTTGCAATAAATTTGCGTTTCTATTGTATTTTAGCGGCTCATTTCATATAAAAATCATGCATTATTGATGCGTACGAGTAAGTGATTGTTTACAATTTCTCCCTTACAAAATAGCTTATTGGTAAGCACTAATTTCTGCTGGGTTTAATTGACATATGTATGTACATACTATATAAACAATTACCCAATTCACAAAATGTTATATTGTTGTAGATTATAGTTAAATGACATTTCATTTTGTGAACACCTTGTCGTAAATATTGTTGTAAATGTTATCCAGCGTTATCAAATTTCTTGAATAAAAAATTTAAGAAGAAAAAGAGAAGAAAAACATTTCAAATAATTTTTAAAATACATTTGAAAAATAAAAAAATAAAAAAAGTTTTCAAACTCTGGGGTATTGATACGATATTTGGAAAACATAGGAAAAATTGTCGTACATGTTGTAGTAGTTTTTGACATGGAAATTACCAACAACATTATGTACAATAGTTGTAGTTTGTCATAGTTTCTACCGATCTACGACAACTATAACATTTTGTAAATTGGTCAATTTTTTTTTATTATATTTCCAAGCTTTTAAATTAAATACAGAATAGGGATATCGTCTAGAATATTGTCTATAGTTTATACTCTCTGTATGCCCTGTATAGGATTGCATTTCGTAAAGCAGCTGAGAGCAGTTGATTCGTTAATTATGAACTATGAATAAGATCTGTAACTATGTATCTGTTAACTAATTTTAGTAACTATTTTGTTAGTTCTACTATAGTGATAATTTATGAATATACACAATGGCGTATTACATTTGTCACAAATAATTTAATATTCTATACTAAAATCATCATCTTTGACGTTTACAAAAAAAAGAAAAACACAAGAGAACCTTTTTGCTTTGCTATAACACCACTGTCATTTATTTCTTTTTTTTTTAATGATGTTGTTGATGTGAAAATGATGTTTAAAAGAGCGTTAAACAAACGGCAATAACAGCAATAACTACAGTTAAAATTTAGCTTTTCTTCAGAACATTAAGAGTAAATATACAAAATAAAAATAAAACAAAACACAAATATATTCAAACAAGAGAGAGAGAGAGAGGAGAAAGGTAGAGAATATAACCATATTTGTTTTTGTTTTGTTTCTTTTTCTTTTTTTGCCCAGACAACGTTAAAGCCCTTGACCTTGAATACACAGAACGAGATAAACATGAGTTTGGGCGTGTGTGTGTGTGTGAGAGAGAGTAGCTCGCGTTTGATATTTTACAAAAAGGGCTTTGTCGTTTTGCTGTTTTTATACAATTTTTTATTATGTTTTGTAATTTTTTTTAAAAGTTTACAATTTAATTAACTCTTTAAAAATGGATTTTTTAAACTTTATGTCGTCAAATGGCATGAAATATCCCCGGTGGTTATATTAAGAAAAAATGTTTTTCTTTTAAATTTTCTTAAATACATACATACACAATAATAATTCATTAGGCACACTTTTTTTAAAACTTTAAATATTATTTAAATTTTGAATTAAAGTATTTTTTTTTTTTTTCTTCTTTTCACTTTACAAACGTTTTGCTAAAACCACACATCAAAAAGTCATAAAATTACAAAAGAAAAAAAACAAATAAACATAAAGATTTTCACACGAATTTTCTAAGAGTTTTTGACGTTTAGACCTCTAAATTCAAACTGATCAAATTTTTAAAATTAAGAAATACACAAACAAGAGAATTAATTTTGTCAACGTGAGAAAATAACAAAAAGAAAAGAACCAAAAAGAAAATGCAAAGATCACTTTTAAAAAGTTCTAAAAATATAACTGCACAATGGGTCAAAAGTGTAAACGTATTTTTTGATTTAATCAAGATTAAGAAAAAAACTATTATTTATCGAATATAAATTAGAGATAAAAAAATTGTATAAAAAAATAAACTGAAATCAAAACAATATTCATAAATTTATTTAAACATATCATAAAACAAAGAAAAATTTCACGTTTATTAAAAGCCTTTTTGACAAATTTATATTTAAAATATTTTTTATTTATACAGTAGTCAAACTTTAAATTGTATCTAAGATCACACGTATGCATAGTGTGAGACATACTCTCTTGGCCATTATATTTGGCCGTTATAACCCTTTGTTAGATTTACGGCCTAGCTTCCCACACCACCCATATTGTCTGACCTATAGTTTAACTTTAACTCCGTACGACAGAACTGAGAAGCTTGTTCATGGCAATCAGTTATTCAGAGAAAGAAATATTTTTTTCATATTTATTTCTTTTAAAACGTCAAAACTAGGGTTGGAACCAGAAGCTCTTGTTTAGAACGCTCGCACAGAAACTCAATTGGCCCAGGTTCGAATCGCAGCAAACGTGAAAAATGATAAAGTTAGCTTGTGGTTTTTCAAAATTATAATTTAAAAATAAGAAGTCTCCCCTCCAAAGTAACTGCTCCCTGACATTCCACTCCCTTTCACCTTAACCTTTGACAACGAAAAACGAGTGAACGGGAAAAAAGCGCCACCTATTGGGGAGTAGCAAATAACAGCTGAAACCCTACTTAGCGAAGGCACACACCACAATCAACATGCAACCATGAGGCAATTGCTGTTGATCATTCAAGCTTGAAGATATAACACTGGCCTTTGAATGATCAATTCACAGCAATTTGTATCATTCCTACGACACTTAATAATGTAGGAAAACAAAATAAATGTTCTGTTGTCATAATGTACTGTCCATTCCACAAGAACTCCAATGCAATACACACCATTTAGTAGAGGTTTACCCATCAGTATTGGTCGCAATAAAACAAAAGTATGTAAATTATGTAAATATTTGCAATCACAAATCGATAGCTATTACCAAAATCGTACACTTTTATGTTTAATTAAAAAATTAACAATCTGTTAAATAAATTATAAAATAATTTATAAAACTTTTAATTATATTATGTCGTTTTAGAATCTCTTTTTTTATTTTGGGCAAAACCAACCCACTGTGCCGTGTTTTCTTATTTGCATATCTCTGTATTCTGCGTGTTTATCTATCTATTGAGGGTACATACGCATTTTCTAATAAATTATTATGAATGAATAATGTTATATTTTGCCAATTTATGTCACAGTTACACCCACCTTTAGCAAAACAACGACACACACCAAACTTGACCCCAAATCAAAAGAGATTAGAAAATAATGGATGTTCTCAGCAATCGAATATAAACAAAAATATGCAAAAAAAAAAAAAGAAATGAAAGTGTAGTTAATTGGCAAATTTACACGAAAAAAGAAATTAAAAAAAACACACAAAAATATAAAACAATGTATCATTTTGTTGTTGTACAAATAAAGAATTTCTTAAAAGGCAAAAAAACAATATTCTCGTACATAGGGAACAAAGAAAAAAGTTATAGATTTAATTGGTTTCCTTTGTTAAGGATTTTAGTTCATACAGTATACATATGCATAAATTTTTTTTTCTTTTCAGAAATACATTTGAATGTTAAATATTATTTACATATTGTAAGAAATGTGTAAATTATGTAAAATTACTGATTAGTTAATATTTGTTATATTGTCTACACAGTTTAAACGATACACTATTAAATGGGTTACAGATTTTTATTACTGAGACTTAGAAAATTTCTCTAATTTTAGCACAAAACAATAGTTTACTGCATGTTAACAGGCCTTAATAAAACACAAATATGTATCACCATTTCAATTTTATTAATAATAAATCATAAAATCAGTATTAAAAATAAATTGTACACATTTTGTAGACTTGTCTTGAAAACATGTAAATTTACAAGTTATACAAAAATTATTTTTCCAAGATTATAATTCATTGCAAAAAAAATATATCAATTATTTATGCAGTATCAATAATAAAAAAATAATAGCATTTACTTTTTAAGGCCAAAATATCGACTTATAAACACAAAAGTTTACAAAATGTAATTATTTTTTTTTATTTTCAAACCAATACTCAGAGGTAAACCCCTACTAAATGCTGTGCATTGTATTGGAATTTTTCGGAAAGGACAGTACATACATACATATACACTGACTCAAACAATTGCCCGTACACCTTATAACTTCGAACATAAATTTTAATATTTTTTTAAAATACTGGTCGAAGCTTATACTATAAACTGTTGTCTTTTAAATTTTTTATACGCAAAAAGCGCGAGCGATCCCTAAAGTTGTTGTAAACGTTTAGATTAATGAAAAACTGTAAAAAGCAAACTCAAAAAATTGTCCGCACAACTATGAATGAGAGAATGAAACAGCTCCAAACTACTACTTTTTTTTTCTTACAAAAACCTTACATCATTAACATTAAAAATGAGTTCAAATAGTAACACTGGTACAAAAAATTGATCATAAAAATGCAAAGTGAAGGTAAAAGTTATCGGGAAATCTCCGAAATTATTTCTAGACCTCGATCCTCGTTTCAATATGTAATTGAAAAATACAATAAAACAGGAACATTAGAAATTAAACCAGGTAGAGGTCGTAAAAAATTAATTGATCTCCGTTTGGGACGAAAAATAGAACGCATGGTGAAAGTGGATCCAAAAATTACTGCAGTGGAAAGCGCCAAAAATATACAAGAACATGAGAAAGTTACTATTAACGCACAGGCAGTAAGAAATTTTCTGCATTTGAAGCAATATAAAGCATGTGTTCCACGGAAGAAGCCGTTTATTTCAAAAAAGAACGTTAAACTCCGTCTGGAGTATGCCAAAAATTAAAAAGCAAATCCGAAGACTTCTGGAATACTGTGATATTTACGGATGAAAGCAAATTTAATATTTTTGGATCAGACGGCAGAAGATTTGTGTGGAGGAGAGAAAATACAGCTCTCGATTTTAAAAATCTAAAAGCAACCGTAAAACATGGCGGTGGTAATTTTATGGTTTGGGGTGCAATGTCAGCAGGAGGAGTCGGAAATCTTGAAACTACAATGGGCAAACACCATTATTTGAATATTTGAAAGAAAATTTGCAAGCTAGTGCAACGAAATTAGGCATTGTAGACAATTTTCAATTCGTTACGACAATGACCTAAAACATAAGTCCAAAATTGTATGTGAATGGTTAAGTGAAAACATTAAAGAAGTGCTTCGTCATCCTCCTCAGAGTCCAGATTTCAATCCCATAATGGCAGAGCATTGGCCGCGAAATTGCTTGTAAATTAGTATTATCAATGAAGAACCAGTTAACTGATGTTATTAAAGCCAAGGGATATCATACCCGTTATTAAAACCACATAAAATAATTTTTAAGTTATTAATAATATATTGTACGGATAATTTTTTGAGTTTGTTTTATGAAGTATTTTTTGATTTTTGCTCCTTTATTAAAATGTATCAATATTTTAACCTTTTAATGTTTGTATTTATGTAAAAAGCACTTTTAACTTTTAAAAAATAATAAACTTTAAAAATTAAACAAGATTCTTTTGACACTACATTCAAATATATTTACGACAGCTTATTGTACGGGCAATTTTTGAGTCAGTGATATTTTTCCTATATTACTTATTAAGCGCCTTAGGAATGGAACAAATTGCTGTGAATTTATCAGGCCAGTGTTATACATTCACTCTTGAATGTTCATCGTTGCATGTTTATATGAAAAACTTACATACTCATTTGTCGTATATAGAGATGCCAATCCTTAAATCTCGATCCTGAAAATTATATGACTTTCAGGATTTACAAAATTTTTGATTTTAAGGTTTTTTGCTTCTCTTATAAAAAAACAAAAATTGTAGTTACGTCTGTTTGTATTTAATATGACGATATACAATATGGGTATATTTTTAAAGAATATAAATACAACGATTCATTTCATAAAATAGCCCTGCAGTAGATTCAGCGACAATTGCCTAAAAACTAGCGAGTAGATTTAGGTTTTTACTGAAAGGTTCTAGTACTAGCAGTAGTTTAAATACACTACTTATAGACTAATGCCCGTATTCATAAAAAGTATTTTGGGTTTATTGAGGATTTATTTGACAAGTATTGCATAGAAATATGTCAAATAAACCCTCAATAAACCTAAAATAATTTTTATGAATACGGGTATAAGTAACAAAGGTTTCTATCCATTTTGGTAATATATTCCATAAAAAAAACTAGGAATAAAGTGGTTTGAAAACTCCCAATTGTATCAAATTATACCAGTACACAATTAGAACCAATGGTGTTATGTAGTAATTTTTCAAACACACCCAATACTAATTTAAGCTTTAAGATTGTATAGAAAAGTTTACAGTTTACTAGTAGTTCTGGTAATTTTTGTACTAGTTACTCGTATATGCTTGTTTAATCTCCTACAGAAAGCTTAAAAAATTTGAATTTTTGAAATAAATTTGATTTTTTTTTTTTTTTTTTTTTTTTTTTTGTTTTCACACTATAATTCTGCGGGAAAATTACGGCATTCGATATCGAACGAAGTTTAATACAATTTTAAAACAATTTACATAGAAACTTCGTTCGATATTGAATGCCGTAATTTGCCCCCTTATAAATTTATTTAAAAATAAAAAAAAGACAAATATTGATGCAGAATTTCAAATCTATTTAAATTCTATTTAAATAAAAAAAAATAGTTTTCTCTTAATTAACTCACCCTTTTTCGTATGATTGCCATTCTGTAGAGCTGTTTTGCTATGAGCCGTTGTCGTTGGCTGTAAAGATGACATAGGAATGGCCAAACAATTGCCACCCAATTCGACATCTTGAGCATCGAAAAGGGGACATGGTGCATAAGCTACTTTTGTTCCTCGACCCGGTGAAGGACTGACACGTG
This sequence comes from Metopia argyrocephala, assembly GCA_963576795.1. NCBI lineage: Eukaryota > Metazoa > Arthropoda > Insecta > Diptera > Sarcophagidae > Metopia > Metopia argyrocephala. The sequence goes on along the minus strand of OY756208.1, from coordinate 165,567,133 downwards.
CATAACGGCCTGTTGAAGACGTTGAATTGATACCAGCGCGATCACTCATTCAAACTCATTTACTTGCGTTCGAAGACGCACTCCCGTTTTCATTAAGCCAACCGTCACTTGTCTTCACTTTAGTGATACGCGAAAAAATACTCACAAGCACATTTCATGTGCATGTCAAAGTTTTTATGGCCACGTTTTACGCTTAATTTAATTCAATTTAATTGGATAAAATTATTCCTTTTTTTCTATATTAATTATCATATAAAATACAGGAGTTGTTGTTTGGTTTCATTTTAACATGGTGACATTATTATTGAATTTTTTTTATTTATTTCTCAGTTTAATTATGTCGGTTGGTTCTTTATTCTATCTTTCTGTCGTAACACTTGGCATGCACATAAAGTTGATAAAATAGTTGCAACTTTTTTTTTGACTTGTTTCAATTTTATTATCTGGTTTTTATTTGACATTATTTATTGTATTATAAAAAAAATAAATTGATTTTTATTTCATTATATGATGATATTTTACGCTTGTTCTTTTCTTTGTAAATAGAAGACAAAAAAGTATGATGGAAAGGAAATATTTGGGTCATAAAAAAATTATTTGCAATATGTTTTTAAAGTAACTAAAAAAACAAATGTATCAAAATTAAAGGTAATAAAGCATATTTTGTTATAACAAAAGATATTTTAGCAATCCATGGCTACGTATGAGTAATATTTAATGAACTTTAATACTCATACCACATGTCGTACTTAATTTAAAGGGTGTTTTTTATAGAGTGACACAAGTTTAAATCATAATAAATCAATGAAATATTATGAGGGAACATACATACATACAGTATGAAAGCCCAATGAAGATACGACCAGACAAACCATCGAATGGAATTCCCATGGTAATGATAAACCATTGCATACTTGACTTCGCTAAATTGAAACAATGCCTTTTACACAGTTTATTGATCAAATTGTTCTACTTGAACCATTATCAGTTTAAAAGTAAAAAAGCAAAATAAGGCGAAAAATTGTTGAACAAAATTATAGATTTTTTTTTTGTTCTTGACGGTACCAGCAGCATTGCTAATAAAAAAAATTGTTTAAAAACTCAATGACACAACTGGTTACTAAATTTATAGAATTACGTAAAAAAAGATATTCATACATACATAAGTACATAACTGGCCTTTACAACCCTGTGTCAGGATTACGGCCTAGCTTCTCGCAGCACTAATGTTGTGTGTGTAAATTTTTATCCGTGAGTACCGGGACCTACAGTTTATTGTCTACTCCGAACGACAGACTTGAGAAGCTTTTCATGGCAATTAATTACTCTCAGAGCTTTTGCCAGAAGACTGCTGAGAGGTAGTCGCCGAAAGAAATATTTTTTTCAAAAAAAATTTTTTTAAGATGTCGGAACTGGGTGTCGAACCCAGGGCTCATGGCTTAGTAAGCCAACACACTAACCACTAGACCACAAAAAAAAGGAATATCGTTTTTTCTTTTTAAACAACAAAGTAAAATTTGTTTGTTTGAAGTCTATAGACAGCTAAATGATCGAACCAATTTTCTCTCTGATTTCATTTTTTAAGTTCTTTTCTTAAAGGATTTTATAAAGAATAATTTTATAAAATGTAATATTATTACAAAGCGAGTGAGTGACTAAAAGCAAGATTTTTTTCTGAAAGAAAACGCTATAAAAACTTTGCCTAAAAGCAAATTATTTTAATAGAAAAGATAAAATTTTATTTAATTTTATTTATTTATTTTCTTATAAAACTTATCAGAATATATGAGCCTGAGGTTTTTTTAATAATATTATAATTGTCCCTAAATAAGCTCAATTGAGCAGAGAAGTTAGTTTGAAAAATTTTATGTTATTTTTTTCAGTTTTAGTTTAATAAAAGTAACAGCCAGCTGCTGTTATTAATTGACTTAGAAGCCTTTGTCTCTGTTATAATTTAAAATTTTCAGCTAAATCTAATATCCTTCCACTGTTTCTTCTTCATTAATTTATACGCTCTCTATTTTTGCTTAAAGTTCATTAGTTAAATTCAAAATGTGTTTTGTTAAAGATTTAATAGCACATTTTGCAAAAAAAAAATATTTGAAAAATAAGAACATTTACTTGATTTATTTAAAACTTTAACAACAGCATACTGCTGCACCGAAAGCAAAAAAAGCAAAAACAATAAAAAATAAACTGAATATCCTCTTCAGCCTGACATTTCTATGTCAGCTCAATTCCTTTTTATGCTCAGTTTTTTACACCCCTGATACTGGTCTTTTGTTACCGGTTTTTCTTTTTTTTTTTTTGCCATTATAGTTGTTCTCATTGTATTTAGTTTTTAATTTTACTACAATACCGTGCTAAATATAAAATAGAAAGGAAAAAAAGTTTCATCTTTTTATTTATAAATTAAACTACGTGGTGGGTATGTATATGTATAAGTACATATTTTGTGTAATATGCATAAACCATTGCTATAAATTTTATGTGCACCAATACAATAATACCTGCAACAATATAAGCATATATATATCCCTGAAGAAAATGTGGCTACTCCATACACGCGTGTAAAGAGTAGTACATACATAAGAGACAAGGCCTAGTCCAAACGTATGAAATAAAGTGCTCCATTTAACATTGCAATGTCCTACGCATGGACTATGTAATTCAGATGTGCATTGCACAAGAGTAATCTCAAAACTAGTGTATGTTACTACTCCATATTTTATACACATAGGGTTAGTTTCGTAATTATTTCGTTTAGTGCTCCAGAAGGAAATATGGATGGTCGCAATTCAACAAATTTTTTACTTAAATTGATCACATTGTTTTTGTTCTATTTTTTTTTTTTCATTGTCAAATATGTCATATTTTCGCATAAAATTTGCGTTCGTAAATAAACGAATGGTCTTCGCCCAAGCAATTACTACTTGTTTTAAAATGGCATGGTCCATGTCTGTATTACAATGGACTATGTTGTAACTACTCCCTATAATTTAAAAGGATTACGTACTGCAATATTTTCTGCAGGGATGGAAATTAACATATATGTACCAAGAAATTACTTAACTTATACACGATGCTTAAGAAAAGTAGCCAAATAAGTTTTTATCGAACAAAAACATAGTTTCCGTCGTATTATAACAATCTTTCACAGGCAAAGCGCTATAAATGTATATATAGGCGATGTCTCTTGCAAGGAATTAAGGCAAAAAAGCGTAAAACGTTGTACCGCTCTCTTCTGAGTTCTTCTCTATTGCAAATGACAGCAAAATTTGTATCTCTTATGTGTTTGGTCTAGGCCAGGCCCTTCACAGGTTGTGGCGTGATGCGAACAAATGCAATTTTAATGCGCTGAGAACTCAATATTGTTTTTTCATGCATAGCCGTAATGAAAATGATATTCTGGTATGTGATGGAAATCGATTTCGATCTGAATTGAATTCGACTGAAATTTCAAGTTCTCAGAACTTCTAAATCTTTAAAAAATTCCTTGTTTACTAATCACCTTAATGACTATTACCACTACCTCCTTGATTATTAAAATTTTAAAATAATCAAAACTGACTTTGAAAATAGAGACAATTTTGATTTCGAATGAAATTTTTTTCACAATATGCCGAAGTATATAATCGTCTGTAGCATGGGAATATTAAGGAGTAGGAAACTTTTGGTTTTCAGAATATGAGGCCACGAGAAAAAGAACATGGTCGAAAGAAGCATTCAAATGACTCATTTTGTCACTTCATCTAAGCTTGATACTTACGAGAATTTTATCCGATACATAATATAATTCAACTGTCATGTATATATTATGGGCCGATGCTTCTAAGCCTACTTTGGGGCTTGTTAATTAAGCACATGAAAGGGCGAAGGTGCTTATTAACTACGCTAGGGTAAACAGCTGTATTGTTGTATTTTAGAGTGTATTTTCTTCCTCTGTCGTTTCTATTAGTCTCATACTCTTACGTACTACCGATATCTTTTACAGAACATATCTTTTGCATTTAATTGGCCAGCGAATCGTAAATGCATTACGATTCATGCTTTAGGTAGACGGTTCGTTTTTAGAACAATTTTACTGCAAATGTTTTCCTGATAATTTTTTCTCCTACCGGTTACCTATTTTCTTATATTTTAGGACACTCTAATGTTTGAACAGGGATTAATTCTAATTCATCAATGCTACAAACATACACAATTTGGCTATTGCAACCACCTTTTTTTAGAGTTGCGACCGAATTTCTCACAGCAATCATATTATGTGCATCAATTTATATAAATGAGTATCGGCACGTACAGTTTAACGTTAAATCCGAGCGACAGACTTGAAAAGCTTGTTCATGGTAATCAGTTACTCTAGAGCTTTTGCCAGAAGGCTGCTAAAAGGCGGTCGCTGAAAGAAATAGTTTATTCCTCAGTACTGCTCTGGTAAAAAAATTTAGGCAAATACTTTTTTATTTATTTTTAATTGTTTTTTCATCAATATGTAATTATTTTCAAAAATTTTTTGCAGCAAATGTAAACAAAAAGTAAATATCTGCCTAATGTGAACGTACATAGTTTTATTTAATACATATTTTTAATTTACGACTCACTCTACTTATATTCAACGTACTAAAACTTGTTACGTTTTTTTTTTTTTGTTTTTGTATCACGTAACGGAAATTCAAATATAGGCTGTTAAGCACAAAAATGCATTTTAGTTTAAGGCTTCGTACATACAGACATATCTACAAAAGGTCTCTTATACGTTATAAAAATACAGAAAAACAAAATCACATGGACAAGCGCGAGTAGAAAATTTTATACAGGATTTTTTTAAATCTTCTTTTATATTAAATAACAACAACAACTTTAGCATAAACCATTTTCTTATAATTTTATAGGTGTTTTACTTTCTCATAGATAATTATATACCCTTATATACATATGTACATATATATAGGTAAATATAACCTTTATAAAAATACAAATACAAAAAATATATCTTGTAGTACATGCATACATACATATATACTAATGTATGTACATGCATATAAGTAGAGCAAATATAGATGCAAGAAGACTTTAAAACAAATACCCTCTCCAACTTAAGTAGATGCATGGACTTAATAAAAAATAAATATAAACAACCAAAGACATCAAAACAACTTAAACGATAAAAAAAATAGTAAAAGAGACAAAAAAGTAAGAATGTTAGTATATAACGTGTGATATATGTACATGATTAAGTAAGAATGACTGATAAATGCTGCTACCAAAGACAAGGTTGGGATTTCTTTCCGTACAATCAACTGGTTTTAATTTAAAAACTAATAAGTTCTTAATATTAGGATTAAACCGAGTGCAGACTATGTGCAGCTGTATGTCACTGACTAGAACAGGATTACAGGCCTCCTCAACTGGCATAAATTAAATCCACTTTAGAACAGATCGATTCCTGTAAGGGTTTACTCTACTTTGTTCGGAGAGCGGAGAGGTGGCTGTTTTGGTCTTTTCATATTTGTATGGGGAACACTTGAGCCGAATGCTGTTGATGAATAATAATAATTGCAGCATCTTGTGCAATTGGCTCAGAACTTTTGTATCAGTAGAGGTGACAAGATTCGTTATTGGCTTGAAGTGTCAGAATAGCAATATTAACAATAACAATTTGAGTAAACTAAGTATGGTTTACCTGCCTTCCCAAGAACCAATAAAAAAAATTATATTTTATTTATTTATAATAATTTATTTTAGGTTTTTTTAATTTCCAAACTTTTTATTTCAGTTTTCTTGTGAGGGCGTCTGTTTTCTTCAACGAACAATCAGTATCTATAAAATTATATCACAATATTTGTGACGCCGCTTAGGTTAGAGATGCCACTTATTTTCAGTTTTCTATAAGAGCTACCATATAACTTCACTTTACTAATTTGCATGTGAAGGGTTACCTGCCACATAAGCATTTATGACGTTAAAGCAATAGTTTACACTGTTGTTTACGTTAGCTTGTACTTCCTAGAACAGATGCACTAGAATGAGGATAGTTAGCATATTTTCCGAGAGTGGAACAATCACACTCGCCGTAGTCTGGTATGTAGTCTATTGGCTAAGTATACAAGAGCTACGGATTCAAACCCAAGCTCTTACATGTTAAAAGAAGGAAATGTAGAAAAATACTTCTTTTGGCGACCACCCCTTAGCAGTCTTCTGTCAAAATCTCTAAGAGTAACTAATTGTAGTCGCCGTGGTCTAGTGGTTAGTGTGTTGGCTTACTAAGACATGGGCCCTGGGTTCGACTCCAGGCTCTGACATCTTCAAAAAAGAAATATGAAAAAAATATTTCTTTCGGCGACTAACTCTCAGCAGTCTTCTGGCAAACGCTCTGAGAGTAACTAATTGCCATGAACAAGCTTCTCAAGTCTGTCGTTCGGAGTCGACATTAAACTGTAGCTCCCGGTACTCATGGATAAAAATTGACACACACACAACATGAGTGCTGCGAGAAGCTAGGCCGTAATTCTGACACAGAGTTGTAAAGGCCAGTTATGTATGTAACTAATTGCCATGAACTAGATTCTCAAGACCGTCTTTAGGATACGACTTTAAACCATAAATCCCGGTAGTCATAAATAAAAATTGATGTGATAGATTCTGTGAGAAGCTCGGCCGTAAATCTGAAAAAGGGTTGTATGTAATTGCAAGTCAACAGTATCATCAGTATTACCCGGAAAGTATTGTTACAAGAAATTTATTTCATATAAAAAATTCTCATAAAACTTAATATTCATCACTTGTTTCTTCATTGCTATCGTTTTTTTTTCCAACATCTGCCTTTGGTAGAAGGTAATTTTGTATATCACTTTTGGAAGTTAAATTCTTAGAGCGCTTATTACACGTTAAGAGTGGCTCTGAAGATAGCAATAAGTTTGGCATTAAATCGTAATTACTAGCTTGGCGTGATGTTTTTCTGATGTTGAATTGCCGAACCGAACGTCATGACGTAATGATGTCAGTGAACGAAACGATGTAAGCTAACCAATAAAAAATCACATAATTTTAAAAGAAAAGGACGAACATTTGGAAATATATTGTTTTTCATTTTAATTTGAATTTCTAACTTGAAAGACGAATGTCTTGCAAAATTATTATTGGGAATGTAATTTGATTTGATGATTTGTGTTTTCAATAACTTATACAATATGTAGGAGTATAAACATCTGTCATTTATTCTTACTTACAGACTGTTTAAAAAACACGGATATGCAGTAGTTTTGGCCAACAAAACAGTATTTACAGGAAGTTTTGCTTGATATACTCAATTTGTGAAAGCGAGAAGCAACTGAAACACATCGATTGGTCACCGGAGCTGATGCTGAAAAGGTTTGATTGCTTACAAATTGCTAAATACAGTTTTTACAGATTTAGAAATAATGGCTCAGTTTTCGTGAGACCGCTTAAGTTAAGCAATAAACATCCAAAAATAATTATAAAGTTTTAACCATAAATTTTGTTGTCAATATGAAGAGGAACTTGTAGTAAGAGTGGAGGCCAACTAGAAAAATTCGTTTAAGAGTTGGAAAATTGGCTATTAAAGCGGGAGAGAGAGAGAGAGATAGAGAGAGACAGTGATGCCAACTCTTATACATATAATATACATATATTATTATCATTTTTGTTATTACTTTTAGAAGATTAAATATTTTTTAATCATTCAAAGTTTTGATATCTCTACAAAGCATAGTTAAAACTTTTTTAAGCCGCTTAGTAAAGAAAATATAACCACAGTGTGCTTTTTTTTTACTAAACCTCCTAGAGCCCACACGCTTTCTTATTTCTAACACTTGAACTAAAAATATGGAAAACGAAATATGAAAACCAAAAAACTCAAATAAAGAGAGACAAGAACGGTTTTATATTTATTTTGTTGTTATTGGCGCTCCTCTTCTATTTTTTTTTTTTTTTTTCTTTTTTACGGAAATGTAAAGAATCACAAGGACACAAGCGTCATTAATAAGCGGTGATATGCGTTATACTAGACATCGCTAAAACAGTGAAAACATTTTAAAAGAGATGATACAATCAAATAAAATATGTTCAGAGTTAGCAAAACTAATACATAAGTTTCACTGTTGTTGTTTTTTTTTATTATTATTATTTTTTAAATTATTCAAAATGTAAAAAAAAATCTAAAAAATGTCACTATTTCTTTGATTAATATTTTCTCAGGCAGACTGCATAATAACACACACACACATATTCATACACATACAAGTATACATGCTCATATAGGATAATCGACCACCATCCTTAGTATAAGATAATTAAAGAGATATAATGCTTCCGTTTTGCTTGTTTTTTTTAATACTAGAATTTAACGATGGCACTTTCCAATTCATTAAAATTGTGTAAAATATTAATAATTTTATTAGTTCTGTTAACTTTTTATTTATTTATTGTGAAAAAAAAAATTTCTTTCAAGTTTATTTACATGTTTGTTTTCTATTTTAAAATTTCTTACTTTTTACAAATTCTAGTATTTAAACTTCTATTATACGTTTGCCACACAAATTGTATATTATTTATTGTACAATTTATATTCTACGTATTTTTAACACACCGTTTCTGCGAAGTCTTAATTGTGACTTACACCTGCAATATCCTGCCTACAACTGAAATTTTTAGGCGGCTTTTTATAACATTTTTACTATTACAGAACAGCCATAGAGAAAGAGAATGAATACAGTTAGTACGAGAGCAGTGTTTATTTCCTTTAGTGTATTCTTGTTGTAATAATTATGTCTTCTCTGTTTTGGTTTAATGTACACACATACATACATACATATACACACATTGTATGCATGATTTTTTTATTATAATGTTATTTGTTATTTACATATGTATGAATGTGCAATCATAAGCACGTGCTAAAAAGCTTTTATTCTTTTAACAAAAAGAGAATAGAATCTTAAAAAGCTTAAGAATGGTTCTAAGCTATGCTAATAAAATTTAAAAAAACATACACATTATTCAAAAATAAATGTGGCCACAACTAACAAAATGTTTAAAAATTTAAATTTAACGTATAGTGTGATGATTTTTCTCAACAATTTGATTTATTTTTTTGTTAATACTACTACTTTATTAATTTAAAGATTTTTGCAAACAGTATATGGGACATTTCATGTCAAATCAACCCACCCCCGAATTTTGTAGAAATGTAGTATATAATAGAACTAAATTAAATACAAAGTTTGGGGTACTGACACATCTGGATCCGGAAATATAAGGTCTTGAAAATCGGAAAAAAATACAAAAATTCACAAAGTTATACTTACTTAATTCTAATTTTCTTGAAAAGTATTATAGGTACGCATCTCGTAAAAGGGTATTAAATTACCTTTGATTTAATATGCAACATAATTTTTTTTTAAGTCAAAGGCCAATTTTCTTTACCTATAAGTCTGAAGCCCATATCTCCGAAAGCGGCCTTTTTAAAAATTTGAAAAAAAATTATGCCAAACATAGTTTCCTTCTCTACATTTGTGAAAAATTTCAAAGTGGAGGTCTTTTTGGATCAAGAAATAAAAATAAAATCGGAAAAGAATGAGATTAAAACAATTCTGATAGGGCTGGGATAGTATACGATTTTTCGATTTCGATTAGCTAGAACTGTTTATTTTGTGAGTTTCAACAAAAAATACATGAGACAAAAAGAAGAGATGTGGGATTGGGGCAAATAGCTCCTCATCGGGGCAAAGGTTGGGTTGAAGGAATAAAAATCTATATAAAGCTCCAAATTTTTTTCCGAGCATACCTAACCCCTATCTCCACTCCCTAAGGCAGCTCCAGTACAAAGTTACATTTTTATATAAAATTTGCTCCTATCACTCTAGGGCAAAACGGCATATTTTAAGTTAAGTTAAGGTGATTCAACCCATATACGAGTTTTCATTTGTTTTTTTTTTAATTCAGGAGAACTGTATAAATTACAGAGAACCGATATTGGTAAGCTGTGTAAGCCTGGCGTCTCCTAGCAGCAACCCTGCCTTGGCTATTCTCTGTAAATTAGAGTGATATTGTAGTGATACTTGCAAAATTGCCTTAGGCTGGATTCCGAGTCACGGGGACATTGTGGAGAATGAGAGGGCAAATGAACTCACTAGGAAGGCCTTTGCGGAAGAGGAGTCTGCTACGCTTGGACAGTTATCAAAGGTCAGATCTGCAGGCTTTTTTTCTTTCTGTTTGCCAGGACAGATGGAGTTCCATCACTTTCCATGTTGTTTGTAAGCCGCTTTTTTTCTGTTTAAGTGAAACCAGTGTGGTCTTAATATTGTGCTTATTGTAGTTGATTGCGCATTTTATTTATGACCTACATACATATCTACCTTTATAAAATAATTTAAAACAGGGAAACTGTGTGACAGCTATACTAGCACTTGTAATTATTGTGACTGACCTAAGGCAGGCAATAAGCAAGAACTTACTTAATAAATATAAAGCAATTTAACACAATGAAGTTATGTTATTTGGGGTCTCATTTCAATTTATTTCTAGGATCTTTTCTTTCCATTAGGGCTTTATTAAATTTGAAAATTTTATATTAATTTTCAGTTTGCGATCTAACTTATTGGACTCTTATTTTTTGCTCCCATACAAATTACAACGTAGATCTAGCCTTTTGAAGATTAGAGCAAAAAGGCAAAACATAAATGACTCACTTACCTGTTAACTTTGAGTGGAGAGATCGAACGAACAGAGTCGATTTTTAAACTAAAAGTAATTTAGATACTCACCTAATATGGTTTAAAAACTGTTATTTAGGGAGCTGGTGCTTCAAAATGTCTTTGGGGACTTCTTCTAGTTATACAAATTTCTAGATATTTCTTTCTTTTCTTCATTTAATAAACGTGCCTATTGTTTACAACAGTGTCCTACAAAAAAATTTAAAAACCTTGTCGCATTTTAAAATTATGACAATTGGAAATTCCATTCGATTCCATTTATTTTCTTTCCGGTTTACAAAACATAGTCGTATCCGAAGGTCTATAAAATTTAGCACAATTAAAAAAATTCAGTTAAAAAACGAGGAAGGAGAGTAGAAAACTAATATTACATGCGTACATACATAACTGGCCATTACAACCCTGTTTCAGGGTTACGGCCTAGCTTTTCGAAGCACCCATGTTGCGTGTGTTAATTTTAATACATTAGTACCAGGACCTACAGTTTAAAGTCGACTTCGAACGGCAGACTTGTTGTGAAGCTTGTTCATGGCAATCAGTTACTCTCAGAGCTTTTGCCAGAAGACTGCTAGCGGTAGTCGCAAAAAGAAATATTTTTCTTCCATATTTCTTTTTTATTCAGGATGTCAGAGCTGGGATTTGAACTCATTTGAAAGCTCACAACACACTAACCGCTAGACCACGGCGATACTGAAAACTAATATTATTTTATATTAATCAAATCAAAAATTGGTGTCAGAGAAAATAATTTTTTTTTCTTTTATCTAAATGTTTATAAATACCTTGTTTGTTTTGTTTATTTTGTTGTTTGGTGAAAGAGGTTGAACAGAAATAGGAGAGGAATAAAGGTTGTCCAATAAATCTACAGATCATTACAATAAAATTGAAAATAACTTCTTGACTGATATCACGTCTACTTACGCTGAATACGTTGATTTCAATGGATTGCTACAATCCCTTATAATTTTTCCTCTCACTTTTTTACTGCTTTTTTATCCATAAGTAAAAATGGTTGCTACAACCTCAATCATTTAGTTTTTTTTTCATTTTTACATTAAAATTTATGTATTTCTTAATTTAAAATATTACTAAAAATATGGGCAAAAATAAAATGTATACATCACACAACTAAATGCAAACAAATTGTAAACAAACCCAACAAAATGTAAACATAGCCAAACAAAAAAAATAATAAAAATGTAAACAAAAGTAGTTGCACATCAGTTTCGAAATTCGAATATGGGTTGTGTTTATCTTCGGAACAAGACAAAAACAACACTAATTCATGACAGTAAATCATATAAGAATTGATTTTCAATTCTGATAAATAGCAATTCTCATTCAGATTCTGCGTTTCAAATTTAATAAAATAAAAAATTACACACTGCCACTGTTTCTTTTGGGTGATTTCAGTTTGGTCCTGCAATGGTTTCAAAACGGCACCTTGTGCTAATTGTAGTTGATCACGTTTTTGATTAATTGGCCATTTTACCTACCCACCCTACCTAATACTAATTCTTAATACCCCCTCCCATCGGCTATAATAATACATAATAACCAGAGTGGGCAAACAAACAAAACATTTCGCAAACGTTACAACAAAGTCATACACTTTTCAAAAATTTTTTAATGGTATTGTACATGAGCAAAACCAAAACAAATACTTTCTAATTGATAAAGAGCGCAAATAAAACAATGAGCTTTTCGCTCTTGTGCTTGCTTTGTTATTCCGTTACATTCGTATAATTTGCTCTTTTTTCTCTTCTTCTTTTATTTTTCTTCTCATTAATTTTTTGTTGTACCTACGCACATTTCAGTTAGTGTATTTGTAGTACTCAAAACAAAAACAATATACAAAATTAAATGGGACAATCGTTCTCACTGTTTCTGTTTTATTTTTGTTTTACTCATTGTAAAGAACACAACAAAATGAGATCAGACGTTCAGTTTTGTTTCTTTTCCTACTCTGATAATAACTGAGGTTCAATTACATTTTCAATATTTAAGGATTTTGAATAGGTTTTTTTTCATACATACTATTTACAAAATTCTAATAGTTCTCTTACCTTCCAGCTCTGGTAGTCACCCACTTTAACCTAAAGTTATATATTGAATACTTACTCCCTCTTTCCTCATTTATAAAAAATATTTTTTGATTTACGAAAGTTTTATTAAACAAATTTTTATATACCCATGAAAATTTGTTTATAAATTGGGCTTTCGTATTTAACGCTTTGTTCCAAATAAAAACAAGAATTTTTTTTATAGTTATTTAAAGTTGTTTTTATGGATTTTTATTTTTAATTTGTTGGTTTATTTTTAAAATTTTTGTTATTTTCTTCGTGTTACGTTATGTTTTTATTACATTTTTAATCATCAGTTAAATTGAATAGAGAGACATGTTGGTTTTTATTATTGTTTTGCTAACTGGATTATATTTTTGTTTGTTTTTACAAATTAACATTAAAAAAGTTGTAATATTTTGTTTTTGTTTGTTTTTTTTTCGTTTTTGCTATAATAGTTTTACCAATTTTTTTTGTTTACAATTTGTTTTTTGTTGTTGTATTGTAAAGAGCTGTTTAATTACACATCAATATATATCTCTTTTTATTGTTAATTTGTTTTTTTTGTATTATTATTTAATATTTTTTTTTTTTTAGTAAAAGGTGTTGTTTCTTTTTGAGTTCTTACGATTTTTTTTTTCATTTTTCTTTTTCATTGTTATAAAAGCCAATTTGTTGTTTTTATAGTTTTAGGAAAGAAATTATTATTTTTTTTAGATTTTTGATTGTTTATTTTCATTTTGTTTTTATTAATAAAAAAGAAAAGAACATAAAATGAGTTTAAAAATCATTATAAATTTATTTTCTTTATTTCTTTTCAAGTTTAATATTTAAATTATTTTTAAATTGGTTTAGTTTTACACATACATTTAAAAGTTTGGAAAAAAAAATTTTGTAATTTTTTTATATAGTTTTTTTTTTGTGTTTTAATTCTATATGTATATATAATTTTTTTTTAATTAATAAATTATATATTTATTTTGTAAAGCTTTAATTTGTTTTTTTTATATTATTTCTTTTTTTATCTTAGTTAAGAATATAATTTTTATTTATTAAATAATAAGGAAGAAGGAGACGAAAACATGTGGCTGCCTCATAAAACTTTTTGCTTTTTTATTTCTTTTTTCTTTTCTTTTAACACATACATTTTTTTATTTTCCATTTAAAGATACATTTTTTTCTCTTTTTTGTTCAACTGATTAGATGTAAAGATTTGTTTAATGATGTCTTTGTTATAGTTTAATTTATTATGTTACATTATAAATACATACTTTTTCTCTTTATGTTTTGAAAAAAAAACCCAGAATTTTTATTTATAAGTTAATAATTAAAGATATTCTCTTCTTGTCAAATATTAATTACCATTCTACTAGACTTTTAAAACATACACTTTCATAACATTTTGTTGCTTTTGAAAGATTTGAAATTATTTCTTCATTATAAATATATTTTTGTATATGTTTATATTGTAGTATGTATATAATTATACGTATTTTTCTTTAAACTTTCTTCTTTTCAAATATAGTTTTTTTTTTGTTTTTTTTATTTTTTATTTTTGCAAGGCTTACAAGAATTGCTTGTTTTAAAATGAATTTTATTTTTACCACATTATTCTCTTAAATACAAGTAGTTGCTGTTTGAAAACATACATATTCAATATTTTAATTGTTTTTAGTAATTTGTTTGAATTCCTACTACATTCATTATTAAGTGTTTTGAAAACTGTTTGTTTTAAATAACTGCTTGTTAATGGTTCTTTATCGTTATTTCTTTAAGTGAATTGTAATTTAATGTAATTAGAATTATAATAAAACATTTATATGTTGTATATTTATAACATTAATATATAATTTCTTGTTAATTTTATATGTTTTCTACATTCAATTGTGATTTTTTTCTTTTTTTTTAATTTACTGTTAAATATTCTTTCTTATACTTTAATTTTCTTGTAAACGAGGGTTGTTTACTCATATATTGTTGTTGTTATATATGTTAACAATTTTTTGGAGCATGTTCTTATCAAATGAGAGAGGGCAATCTTCATCTGTTCAATTCAATTTTCGTTATTAGGACACTTGTTTAAAATTTTTTCGTTTTCTTTTTTCATTTTTTTATTTTTAATAAAACTAAGTTTACAACATCAATTTTTTTTGTATATATATATATATATTTTATTTTAATATATATGTAAATATATTATATTTAATTAGTTTTAGTGCTTTATATAAAGTTTTTAATTATATCTTCATATTTATATATGTATGTAGTATTTAATAAATTTATAAAGGTTTTTTTTTTTTGTTTTTGTTTTTCATATATATAAAAAAAAGCTAAAACTTAAATAGGAGTATAAAAAAATGTATCAGTTGCTTGCATTAGGCTGTAAATTTAACGCTATTTGTTCACCATACTCGTTAGTTTATAGGCTGTTTTACACGCTGAGTTCCACCATACTTGTTTTGTATTTTTAAAGCAGCCATACAGTTTCTTTTTGATTTTTGTTGAATATTCTTTACATGGCTTTATTGAACTCTTTCTTTTCTCTTTTTACAGATAGGGCCTTAAAAGTTTACAGTATAAAAATATTTCATACAACAATTTTAGTTTCTTGATAAAAAGAGGGGAGAGCAAAATATCATTATTTCTCTTCTCTTAGCTAAAATTCTTTTAAATGTATATGCATATGAAATAGTTTAATAGAGTAAACTGAGATCTAAAAGCTGTAAAAAAGACTCAAGCACACGGCCATTTTTGGCTTGTTGGTACACATTTGGATACAGCAACTTAAAGTTCCAATTCATACATTGTAAATTAATCTTATTCAAATTCTCTTACCCTGTTGTATAGTGTGATGATATTCAGCTGTTTTTATTTTCTTTTTTGCTTTATAACGGCTGGCTTGTAACGCTGTGGTGATTGATTTATGTTATAAATCCTTTTGTTTTATTGTTGAAATATAGATTTTCGCTTTACTTTTTTATACATCATCACCGCACAACCGCATTTGTGTTATATGTACTTTGAAGCTGTGAATCCCTTATTAAAGTATGGCCGGAGCGCTGTTCTTTTACCTTTTCACCTTTAGTAGTGGCTGGCGGCAACTGTTAATTATTAAAAACGCATTTGTTGCTATAACCTTTACAAGTGTCGCCTGTTCTATTTGTTCTCTTGAACTTCACTTTAAATACTATAGTAGTTGTTGTTTTTTATAATTAATTAATATTAAATCTTAATTATAATTTCATGTTATTGTTTTAAAGGTACATTTATATAACTTATTTTTTTTCCTCTTTTTATAAGCTTAAATAATATATAAATACATATATATATTTCTTTTAACTTTGCTGTACTACGTGCATACGATATAACATTATTATATTATTTTAAATTATATGTAGTATATACTATAATGTTCCAATTAAGGTGGTTGCGTTTATATTCTTTAAAGGTTAACAGTTTTACAGTTTCTTTAAAACTTTAGCTCAATACTCAAAATGATTAATTTTTAAGCATTTAAACTTTAGTTTCAAGCCATTTACATAAAAACAGAGCTGCTATAAAAAGAAAAAAAAAAAGAATATTAATAATATTTCATAGACAAATTATTTTAACTAATTTTTTAATGAATTAATTTTAATAATACAAACCATATCTAGACGTATGCAGTCAGCCATTTTGCGTTAAAAAAAAACACTTCTTATAGCTAAAAAAATGAAAACATTTTTATTGTTTCTAACTTTATTAAAGCTGAAATTTAAACATGTAATTAAATAATTCAACTTTTGTCACAGGCTTTTGCATTTCCAACTTTTATAGAAAAAACAGTTTTAAAATTTCAATTTGTTTACTCTAAAAAAATTAAAATTCATTTCCTATCACAAACAAACGTTGCCAATTCATATACGAAATATTTAAATTTATAAAATTCCTTGGCCCGCTGTTGTTATTCGCTTCAAATTTTAAGATGACCCAGATTATTTTACTATTTCAATACAAAATCATTAAATATTCCTCAAGATGTTAGTTTGGAATAAAATAATAATTTATAGTGTTATACATACATGCCATGGGAAATATCCGTTGATCGCGTTGCCATCTAAAACCACCAAAAAGTTTTATAAATTTATTTATTTACAAGTATTTTTCCCATCATCAATACTTTATTCAGAAGCGTCTATCCTTTACTTTTTATTTTTATTAAAATTTAAAGAGAAAATATTGCCAGCCGTTGTTATTTGCTACCATTTTGAGCAGACCCTGAACAAATTTGCAAACTCTATGTGTGTGGATGTTGTTTTAAGAGTTTTATAACGAATACCATTGTTGTTATACATACATACTTAATGCCATAGTTTTTATTCAGTTGTTTGTGTTGTCTATCAAAAAAGGCAATATTTTTTCATTAAATTAAAACAAAAAAAAAAAAAAAGAATAAAACTTTTCATCATTTGTCAGGGTAGTATATTGCTAAGAAATTATAGAAATACCCAAATCTTTCTAAATTTTAAGATAAAATTAGTTTGTTTCTTTAGTTTTAGTTTGATTTATTTAAGCCAATTTTAAAAATTCAATAATCTTATCAGAAGAATTTTTATAATATAGGATTTTAGTCCCAATTTTTAATTTCTTAAAGACTTAAAACTACTAATTGTTTGCATTAAATAAAGAGATTGGAATTTTAGTTTTTAAGGAAAAAAAACAAAATTCAGGAATGTTAGGAATTAAAGGCAATACAGCAGCAGCATGTATCCATAATTATTTGAAAATATTCGTTGTTATTTAAAGAAAATGTAAAAACATATTAAATTTAAAATTCTATCCTTTAAGACTAATAATAAAAATGCAATTTTTGTTAAGATTTGTTAAATTTAATTCCAATAAAAATGCCTCATTTAGTATTAATTGTTGTTTATAAGAATTTCTTACCCTTTTTTAGTTTAGTTTTTCAATATTTGATTTGCAAAAAGGTAAATTTTAGGAAAAAAAAATTAAATCTTTTTCTAATACATTAGAAAAAAAATTTATTCAAAACATTACAAGGTTTTTTTTAATTTTTTTAAGATATTTTGTTTTATTTAAGGTTTCTTTTGTTTTGTATTTCATGGTTTTGGTTATTAAACCATTAAATAAAATTACTGTAGAATATGGTAAATTTAATGTTGTTTTACTTAAAAAAAAAAGAAAGAAAAATTTCGGCTTATTACTCTTTAAACAAACAAACAAAAAAAATGTTTTAAAAAAAACATGTTATTTATTTAAATATTTTGAAAAAAAGTTTAAAAGAATTTATTTCACAAAAAATAAATTCTTTTAGTTGAATGTTTTTAGAATTGTACGAGTAAAAGCCGTAATTGTTAATGTTAATTTATATTAATTTTATATATAAAATTTAATTTAATATTACATTTATGTATAAATAAATGTGTTGTGGTTGTTGTTTATACTTATTTAACATTTTTTATATATTCCTTTTTCTGTAATATTTTCTTGTTGCTGTTTGTTTTGCAAATATAGAATCATGTTATAAGAAAAAAAGTGTAAGGGTGTATTTTTTATTTTTTTTTTTTTTTTTATTTTTAAAATTAAATTTAAGTATCTGATTCAAAAAAGTGTTTTTTATTATTTTTTTTGTTTTTTCTTTTATTTTCTTTAACTAACTTACTATCAACGAGGACTGCAAGTGTTATTTAAAAAACAATACATTTTTTTAATTATATATAAAATTAAGGAAACTTGAAAGCTTTTTAAACAATTAAGTTTATGTTTACACTGTCTTGAAAAGTTTTTCTTTTATATTTTATATACAATAAAAAAATGTGTTTCTTTTAAGGCTGACTGCTTTGCTTTTCAATTGTTTTGTTATTAATTTGCTTATAGATTAATTATACATAATAATTAGAAAACAAATTAAACATATGTTTTTTTTTTTAATACATATATTATTTAAAGTATAAAACTTAATTACACAAAATGAAATTAAAAAAAAAGAGTAAAGTTTCATGTATAAGAGAAGTAAAAGGGAATTTATTTATTAATTACATATAATTCATAGCTAAATTTATATATTAATTAAATGTTGCTGTTGTTTTCATATCTGTATGTATTATTATTGTTTTGATGAGAGCCTTATTTCAAACTGAAATTGTTTAGTGTTCTTTAATTGAAGAAAAAATATCAAGATTTTTCCATTTTAGCTTTTTCTTTGCAACTGTTTTCTCTTCCTGCTTAAATAATAATATTGTTGTTGTATTTTATTTGATTTTTAATTAATATATTTTCTGGGTTTTTTTAGTTTAATTATCTGATTTCTTTTTTTTATTAAATGTATTTATATTTAAATGTTTTTGTTTTTCTATCTTAAATTTTGTTTAAAGTTGTGTTTCTTTTTGTGGTAGTTGAGAGGGAGGTGTTATTTTTTTATTCATTTTTAAATTTATTTATATATAATATTTATAATTTTTTATTTAAATTTTTAAGATTTTCAATAGGTTTTTCATTTAAATATATTTATATTTTATATTTTTTGTATTTTTTTTATTATTATTATTTAGCAGCAGCAATAATGCGCGATGTAAATGCGCTCAGCTACAGTCTTCGTCAACATCTTAAAAACATAGAAAAGCTTAAAAAGAAGTAATTTAGCTGCTCACTTTGATGTCATCATAGTCACGAATTCTGTAAAGAGAAAACAAAACAGTTTTAAAATTTTTTAAAATCGAATTAAATTGTTTTTTAGCAACAATTTTGTAAAATAAGAGCCCATTTAAAAGTAATATAGCAGGTTTTGACATTGAGTTCATAAGTCTTTAAAATATTTTGGTTGAAATGTTCTTTCAGGAATCCTTAAAAAATTTCCACAACTGGATTCCTTTGACTATTTTGCCATAAAATTTCAAAAGAATTTAAGTCTGAAAACTGTGTAGATCAGCTTAAAGCCTTGCTGCCATTGTTTTCAAACCAACCTCGCTCGCTTTAATGTGTGTTTCGGGTCGTTATCTTGTTACTACTACCCATCAAAATGATAGTGAGAATACGGTTTTTTTTTTTTTTTTTTTTTTTTCAAAATACTCGTGATTTAAAATTTAGAGGGTGTTACAAAATCTTTGTCCTCACCTAGACTTACAAGCCCACACTAGTACAAATTTCAAGTTTTTACAAGCAGTGTATTACTAATTTTCTGTTTGTAAACAATGTTTCAGTGTATACGTAATAGGTTTTTGATTTGATTGGCCTTAAAGACGGCCATAACTTTTAAATCAGAGCTAAAAGACAATAGAACTTTTCAAAAATGGACTTTGGCAATAAATTTTTATTATTCGTTAGACAACTAAGTTATTCTATAAACTGCAGCTAATTTTTCCTTATTATTGTATTGTGCTAGAGAATAAAGAAATTATTGTATTTTATTTTTAAAACAAATCGAAAAAAAACGAACAGAAAATTAACAAATTAAAAGAAAA
Source organism: Metopia argyrocephala (assembly GCA_963576795.1). Taxonomy (NCBI): domain Eukaryota; kingdom Metazoa; phylum Arthropoda; class Insecta; order Diptera; family Sarcophagidae; genus Metopia; species Metopia argyrocephala. Next base: position 165,546,877 of record OY756208.1, on the reverse strand, counting down.
ATTAAATATAAACTTATTTTTAGCAATTGAATGCAAACACCTGCTAAAATTGGGGGCACAATTTTCAAATACATGTACACACTACTCTCATTCAACACACTAAATAACATAAAAAATATAAAAAAAGAAAATCTGTTAAAGTAAAGCCAAAAAGAAGAAGAAAGCAAAATCAATTTGTATTTTTAAAATATTACTAATAGTTAAAAAAAATACAATGAAACATGTATGTAGTTATTTTGATTGTGATTAATTTCAAAAATTACCCCAAATAATGTAAATTTCTTTTTTATTTGGATACATTCCTAGTCACGATATTTCTTAGTTTTGTTTTTGTATGAGGTAAAATTGAATAGAAAATTACAAGAATTCCTTTAACAAAAAGATAAAAGAGATTTTTTGTTTTTTTTTTGTTTTTAGTTTTAGTTTCACCAGAAAAATTGCCATAGGTTGGGGAATATAAAAATTCCTAAAGTTTTAAATCATTTTCTACTTTACAACACAAAACACACACATATGTACATACATACTATGTAATTGTAGTTAAGCAGTAATTAAACATCAAACAAAAAAAAACAAAAAACATGTGAATTTGATTATAAAATATATACAGAGTTTTGTGATTTAGAAACCAATACATACATACATATATTAGAGATATGGAGAATTCTTCAATAATTTAAAAAAATTACATTTTTAGTATTAATTTTATTATTTATCACAAATCAAAAAATTATTCTAAACAAATCTGCAAAATTAAAAAAAAAAACTAAAATATTATAAATGTTTTTAATAGCCCATTATCAACAAGATTAACAACAAACGCTTTGTGTTTTTCCTCTATGCTACCAAATCATTCAAAGAAGAGGTAACGCGTGAAAGTTGTCTGGCCGGGGAAATAACTTGTCTGCACTGACTGTGCCTATTTACCCAACAACAGTTATAAGAGAAAAAAAGCAAGACTCGATCATTATTTATTAAAATATTTAAAACTATTATATCGATTTTTTTTTGTATTTAAATGTGTAAAAAACATTAGACATTAACACATAAAAAACGTACATATATAGTAATGATTAATTGGCCAAAAGCCAATAAGAAAAATATATGAAAAATAAATTTCAATAAATGTAAACAAAAAATATTGAGAAAATATACAAGAAATAACCGCATATAACACCGGGTTAGTTTAACGACAAGGCGGTGTGTTTTAAAAACCCCACCATATAAGTGTTTATTTAGCAGTTGGGAAGAATTATAATAAAAATGAAATAATTAAAGACCTTAAAATAAGAAATTTTATATGTACTTAACTTTGTACAAAAAAAATTAATTGAAAAAATTCTCTGAAGTTTCTACAAAAAGAACAAATTTTTACCAAAATATTGCTGTTTTATTATAATCCTTTATAGCATCAGTTAAAAATTTTGGAGCTCTCTTATACTTTATAGAAGAACTTATTAGTGCTGGACATCTTTTAAAGCGTCCAAGAATTGAAAAACGTAGTTTTATCTAAAAAGCCGTACATTTCTTCATGCATATGTATGTATGTACATATTATACCTTGTAATAGCTAAATTATGCCGCATATTTGATAAATTTAACAGGGAAATGGTGGTGGACCAAATCGAATAATGGACAAATTTTCACTAGAATACTTAAAAACACAACTAAAAATACACTTGAAAATATTTAATTTAGCCCAGAAAACAATTTTTATATCTAGTTTACAATAAATCTTAAATGTGATTGAATTGTATTTCATCTTTACAAAAGATTTTAATATTCGTATACCTAATTTTTCTTCTTTATTTTACATTAACTAAGTACAGGTAAACCTACTACAACGCGGTGAATATGTTCCTGAAAAACTCCGCGTTATAGGAAATCGCGTTGTAGGAGACTCTAACTCCATACAAAAATCAGTGTTTGGTTCCAAAGTAAAAAAAAATTTTCAAAATAAAATAAAATTTCAATTCTACGTAAAATATTCAAGTTGAAAGATTTGGGCCCATTATTACAACTTGCCGTTAGTTAAAGGTAGGATTTTATCAGACAGATAAATTGGTGTTTGTTATTACAAATAAATTTTAACCTAAAGTGACCGATAAACTTATTGGGAAGATTGCCTTACCTTTAGCTAAAAGTTAACTTGTAATAACAAAAACCAATTTATCGGTCTGATAAAATCCTACCTTTAGCTAACGGCAAGTTGTAATAATGGCCCTTAATAAATTAAAGCCAAAATAGAACGATAACTTTCTACTCCTCCTCATTTGATTGGTTTCGAACGTTTTGTTCGTACTAGTTCAAAATCTGAGCTTAATCCACCCACTATCAGATTCGGGCATTCTTTGGACGATTATTGGTTTGAAAAAATCGTGCATTACAGTTTATTTTGCTCTTATTTCGCAAATTTTTATAAATTTCTTGATAGGGAACTAAATGGTATTGAAGATTTTGTTTAAATATTTCTGTTATGTCAGTTAAGGGGTCGTTCTCAAAAATGTTTTCTTCCAACTTATTCACCTTAAAATAATTTAATCAAAACTCTTTTACGAAAAACAACTGTTTCACAATTTTTTTATAATTTAACTGGAATTAGACTGAATATTTTTTCGCAATTTTTTACACGCTTTATATTGATGCTTTTATTTGCAATGCCGACAACAAACTAACAAAAAATTTTATTACATCAAATGAAAGTAGCATAAATCGAAGTATGGACAAAATGCAAAGAATTTTATTTAGGCAAGAAAACCTTTTTCAAATTAAAATAGTAAATAGTTAAAAAAATTTTCGTAAAGATCGCGTTGTACGAGTAGCGTTGTAAGAAAATATCCGCATTTTGGGAACCGCGTTGTAGCAAAAACGCGTTAGAGGAAACCGCGTTGTAAGAGGTTTACCTGTATTGACAACAAAAGAAAAGATCAAAAATTTGAAGGGTGCAACTTTCTCTTATGTTATTGACGATATGGGTGAATAAAATAAAATAAAGAAGGTACAATAAGGGAGTAGCGAAATATCAATAACTAAATAAGGGATTTTTATTTAAAAAATTATCTAAAGCTTAAATAAATATCCAAAGTTAATTAATATTTAATTTTAATGAGTGCGTGCCTCTTTAAAAAAATTTTATTTTAGTTTTAAAGTCGAATTTGAGTATAACTATAGTCACATTGAACAAACATTTGATGAAAATATCGTAACCATTAAATTTATTTAAAAAAATATTTAAAGTTAATTTAAAAAAAGGTCGAAGCATCAGATTAATTAAATTATATATTAATCTAAAGGGTTTTTCCTACATAAATGAAAAATGTTATATTTTTAATCCAAATATTTTTGTTACGCCTACAGCAAGACATAAATAAATAATTTATTAATTTTCTCTTTCTTAATTTTTAGTACAACATATTACTTTTTTATATTTTGCCGTTTAAATTACTTTTCGGGGTTTTTATTATATCTTTTGTTAAGAAAAATTAGATCACTTGTTAAGGAATTTCATTATTTTATTACTAAGATAAAAAAAATGTTTTTTCTTTCTTTTTTTTTTTGTTTGTTTTTGGTGGTGCCTGTATTTATTTGGCAAAATAAGTAAATATTTATTTTTATATTTTGGTGGTATAATTTCTTTACTTTTTTAAATTTTTAATTTTTAATTTTTTTTTCTAATTCAAAATGTACACAACCCTATACACTTTTATATGTACATACATACGCTGTTTTAAGACAAAAACAACATATAAAACTATTGTCAAAAAGTGTGAAATCATCAGTCTTTTATAAACATACATACTTACATACATATGTATGTAAATAATAAACTTATGTTACACACATAACGCAAAGTAGAAGAAACGCCTAAAAGGTAAACATACATATGGATTTGCTGTTACACTACATTAGGTTTAAATTTAGTGCTAAAATACAGACCTCTGATAAGGGAGCTTTTATTTTAATTAAATTTTTAAAGAAAAAAAACCGTAACTGTTTGGGGTGTAAAAAAAGAAATGCGGACAGTCACCATATCTTATTCAAAAGTCTTTCTATTAAGAAGAAAAAGCAACAAAACGCACCTTTTTTAATTTGTATGTATGTTTAGATTCCCAACAGCATTTAATATTAGTAAGTTTAAGGCTTTACCTTTTCTTGTAAAATGTTTAATGGAAAGCATATTTGTTTTAAGAAGTTATAAAAATTTCAAAAATAAAGATGAAATTAGATGGTACCGCTAAGGGTGCTGTAATTGGAATATTATTATTGTACTAACTTAATGGTGTAATACCACGAAGTATGGAATACATACATACATTATTGGCGATTACAACCCTGTGTCAGGGTTACGGCCTAACTTCTCGCAACACTCATGTTGTGTGTGTTAATTTTTATCCATGAGTATACCGGGACCTACAGTTTAAAGTCAACTCCGAACGACAAATTTGAGAAGCTTTTTCATGGCAATCTGTTACTCTCAAAGCGTTTGCCAGAAGACTGCTAAGAGGCAGTCGCCGAAAAAAATTATTTTTTCATATTTCTTTTTTTTTTTTTTTTAAGATGTCACAGCTGAGTTTGAACCCAGCGCTGTCGTCTTAGTAATCCAACACACTAACCGCTAGACCACGGCGACTACAAGTATTAATATGGAATATTTAAGAATATTTTGTATAATACGCTGTCGAAATTCCACCCAATATGCTTAATAGAAAAGTTTTTTTTAAACGACACTTACCTTCGTAATTGACTTGACCATCACCATCAATGTCAGCTTCTCGAATCATTTCATCGACTTCCTCGTCTGTTAACTTTTCTCCCAAATTTGTCATGACGTGACGTAATTCAGCCGCTGAAATGAAGCCATTACCGTCTTTATCGAACACTCTGAAAGCTTCCCGAATTTCTTCTTCACTATCGGTATCCTTCATTTTACGGGCCATCATTGTTAAGAATTCAGGAAAATCAATAGTGCCGTTGCCTAAAAAACAACGAAAAAAGGAAAAATAATTTATTAAATAAAACTGCTATACAGATACAAAAAAATGTAATTATATTTTACAGAGATCAGTAAAGGGCCTTAATTCAGTTAAAATATAACAAAAACATGTTGAAGAAAATTGCGTTATTACTCGTATTTGGCTTAAACTTTAAGTAGGACGTAAATACTACTACTACGCATTAAAATACAATTAGAACTTAATTGGTACATACATATGTATGTATGTAGGAGGAACACATTCGAAAGATTTGAAAAGTCTAAGTTAACATTATATTTTTGCTACAACTTCAAGTACTTTATGTGTGGCCAGGCATGTTAACCTTTAACTACTGAGGTGGTGGTAAATTTTACCCCCTCCTTAGATTTTTTAATTTATTTTCTTCGGTTGAGCGCTGTTGAGTCCCTGTTTTGTTATACTAAATCTTTGATTTTTTTATTTTTATAATCATATTTATATAAAAATTTATTTTCTTGTTCTTTTAAAAATAAATTATTAATACTGCATTTACACCAAACTCAAATCAACTAATTACCAGATTTCAATTGAAATCTAGTCGTTTTTTACTTGATTTCCCATATAAAACAAAATCTACTTCGTTACTTGATTTCGACAAAATCTAGTTGAAATCTAGTGTACTTTCCGATGCAACTCTGTATTTTTTCTAAGTTGTACTAAAAAATACAAAACTACAGTAAGTCGGGTTTTACAATGTGGAAATTGAAGGGCAGAAATTTTTCAATTCTCTTTTGCTCTTGCCTAAAACTTTTACCATATAGAACTTAGAAGACAAACAGAAGAAGCAAAAACTACAAAAGTGGAAAAGCAAAAGGCAAAATGTCCTGTACAAACATTCGTGTACTACATTCTTCACATTTTCGTCACTATTTCTATAAATTTTTGTCTGTCCTTCAATTTCTACATTGTAAATCCTGACTAAGAAACTGACAATTGAAAAGAGCCCCATAAAACTAAAACAAAAATAAATTCAAGATTTTTGAATTATTTTTTATTGAATGTAGAATAATCAAAAGAAAAATTGTTTTATTTATTTATTCTTCTATTGAATATAAAATAATAAGAAAAAATATTGTTTTATTTATTAATTTTTTTATTTGCTGTTATTTTTATGAAAATGAAATCCTGCTAGTCGTCAAAAAATGTCGGTGTAAACACTATAGATTTTCAAAGTGATTTCAAATTAAATTTACTTGATTTGAGTTTGGTGTAAATGCACTATAAAAAAAAAATTTTTTTTGACTAATTTTTTTTGTAAAACAAAAGGTGGTAAAATTTACCCCACGTCAATAACTATGAAAAAATATTTCACCTCCGTAGTTAAAGGTTAACGACACTTCAACAACAATAACAATACCACAGGGAAACATTGAAAAGCACTTTGACCGCTTTTAACTAAGTCATTAGGCCTTATTCCAGTTGGCGACTTCGTGGACATATTTGTTATGGATTAAAGGCAAGAGAAAACATTTTTTTTTCTTTATGACGTTGCTAACTGAAGTAAGGCCTATTGTGATATTTTTATGTAGAATGTTAAAATGTCATATCGAATTTTAAAACATACGTGGGTATTTAAAATCTTTTACTATTGTTGGACGCTCTATACACATATTTTATTAAAATTTCAAATATAAGTCTTTTCCTTTTTACAAAATTTAATGAATCATTGAAAACAAAAACATCAGTTTTCCTATAGCCTCCTCTTTTATTTTCTTCTTTCCTTAATTGTTCTTCTTTTCTGTAGAAAATTGTAATTTAAAACGAAAAGTTCTTTTTAGTTCTTCTTTCTTAGTACATATAAGAAAAGACGAAATTTCTATAAATATTAAAATGGTTACTTGAATACTTTTTGGGTGTTGTATTGTGACATTTTTTTTTTCATTTTAAATTCCTTTTATCAGATAAAAGGAGGAATTAAAAATATTTATTTTCTTTATTATGCTAAATTAAACCCACATTCTTGAAAAAAATTAATAAAAAAAAGTATTTTGCTAAATAAAAACACAATAAACTCTAGAAAAATAGCTTCCTTCTTTCATTAAATTACTACAAAATAGAAGGTAATGTAGTTTAAGGAATTAATTAAATAAAGAAAATATGTGGCATTTTGAAATGAAATAAAAAAAATTTTTTATTACTCTATAAATGAAAATTATAAACCTTACAATCGTGGGTGTGTTCTAGAATACGAATTCACTCGAAAGTGGATTGCTTCAGCATTTTGGTTCTTCTGCATTTCATATCAACCAGTTTTTAACACATCAAAAAATGTTTAATGCACAATTACGAGTACATGTGTAAAAAAATATGAAACTAAAAATTATAGAATGGATATATTCTAGTTTTTATTTAAATCGTAATTATTATTAAGACTCATGTTTAGCTAAAAAAAAATTTTATTATGTATAAGTACATATTGCTTTTTAATTTTTTTGTTTGTTTTTTATACTCGTATACTAAATGGGATATAATTCTCATTAAAGAAACAATTTTTTGTATATTCTTATCCCCATAAGAAATACTTTTATATTTAATATTTGTATATCTAAACTGACATATTAAGTGTTCATTAAAAATACCTTCAAGTCTGTCGTTGGGAAGAGACTTAAAACTGTAGGTCCCGGTACTCATGGATTAAAATTGACACACGCAACGAGGATACTGCGAGAAGCTTGCCCGTAACCCTGACACAGCAGTCCGTAGCATTGTGATGCACAATTTTATGTATATATATATTTTTTTAAGAAAAATGTGTAATATCACATTGTATTAAAATCTGATTAAAAAAACAAAAAAAAAATTATTTTCTGGTTTTTTGACATTTAACTTTTTTCGAACAAAACTACCGAATCACAAAAACATGAGGATTTGAGAATACCAAATTTGGTATTATGGGGATTCAAACAATTTTTCGTTTTTAAAACCAATCAAAATCTGAAGGCTTATTCTGTAACTCAGATTAATATTGTTGTTTATCATTAAAATTTATCTATTCTCCTATATACCCAAACCCACCCACAAATTCATACTGGTTATACTCTGCCTGTTATGTACTACTGTAGGGATCTTATGACTGACTTTTTTGGAAATCCGCAATAAATTAGAATGAAAACGACTACCGAAAAATATTTGGAAATTTCTTTCAATTGTTTTGTAAATAAATAAAGTAATTATTTATTTATTTTAAAACAAATTTAGTGAAATCGAAGAAAAAAATAGAAATTCGATTTAGAAGATTGAAACGAAACGTAGTTATAAGAAAATTTATATGTACATATGTACATATTTACATAAATGAAGTAAAAAAAAATTATTCATAAAAATATCTAAAAAAAAATAAAAATACTTTTAACGTAGTTTTTATTTGCACAATAACAAGGAGTGTGTGTGTAAACGCCATTACAAAGATGCATCATTTTTTCATGTTATTCTCGTTTGGCTGCATATGTACATACATGCATACAATACATAACAAGAAAATAAAAACAAGACAATTTTACTTATACAAGTAAGTACGAGTATGTATGCTTGTAAATACAAGAGGAAACTTTTTCATATAAAAGTGTCATTTCACATTTATGCAACCCCATAATGGTGGTTTGTTCTATCTAGTATGTATTATTAAACGCCAATTTCACTATATTCTCTTTTTTTTCTGCATGATATTCATGTTTATTTTTCTTCCTTCTCATTCTTGTGCTACTACTAGAGAGGAATTTAGTAATTTCATAATTTTTGCATGAATAGATAAGAAGGAAGAGAAGGAGAAATTATAATTTATAAAAGTTTATTTTTGGAAAGGTTAAAATCCTCTGTCTATGCACATACATACACATATACTATATTATACTTAGCTACAACAGCAAGAAAATAACTAGAAAACAAATTTATAAAATATAAAAAATATATATATTAAAAAAGAATTTTATCTCATGTAAAAAAGAATAAAAGTTGTCGTCAGTCGACAAATAGTATGCATATGTATGTAGATATATACATATGTATGTATGTATGTATATTACACACCTAGAGCAGCAAATTTATAGATTAACCAAATTCACTTTTCAGTCCATAAATTTGCTACTCGATCTTTTTTACAACACATACTTTATATATGAGTAGGTGAGATGTAAAACTCTCTCGTTACACGTTAACAGAATTTTGGAAGTAAGCAAAAAAAAACATGTAGCGGCTGATTAAATGGACCAAATTAGTGGAATAATTTAAGTTCTTAGATGTTACCATACATGTTAGCTTACATTGATACAATCTCTTTATTGCTTGTCATAAAACTCCACAAGAACTACTACAATCAAGAGTTATCTCGATTTTTTTTTTAATTTTTACAGCGAACGAGTTTTGCATCTCACCTACTTTGATTGGGTTTTCCTGATATCGTAATTGGTAGGAAAAACATTTGCTGAAAGACTGTTTGATAAACGAGCGATGCGACTAAAGAACGAATTCTCTCTCTATAATGCATTATGCGACTCACTGGATAGTAGTCCGCAAAAATTTTTCATTTATAATGTATTTTTACATCAATAATTAAAAATAATTCTGAAAATGTAGCATATTGCACTGATGATTTAGCAAGTGGATAAAAAAATCAAATGCATGTTAAATCCATGCTAAGGACTTTCCATTTATTGGCCAAATTCGTCTTATAAAAGTGAAATGTCTGTCTTCTTTTTATTAAATAACTACCATAACAAGATCTTAAAAAAAATATATAGGGATGTTCTGACGAACGAATTCGAGTGAAATTGAAAACGAAAGTTTTTTCAAAGGCAAATAAAACTTAAATGCGCGCATTATTTTATTGTTTTAGTATTCAAGGGAACAATTATCAAAACCGTTTAACATTTTAAAAATTTAGCAGTTTGAAATTTCATTCGATTTCAATTTAACTCGAATTCGTTGCTCAGAACATGCTTGAATAATAAAGTCCTCAGAATAATTTGTTATAAAATTTAGAATATTATTACAAAAATAATAGTTTACTGGAAATATACATACATACATACATATCGTCATATTAAATGCAAACGGACGTAACTACACTTTTTGTTTTTTTACAAGAGAAGCAAAAAACCTTAAAATCAAAAATTTTTTAAATCCTGAAAATCATAATTTTGAGGATTGAAATATAAGGATTAGCATCCCTATATACAACAAATGAGTTTGTAGGTAAGGTTTTCATATATTGTAAATATGTATGTATTTATGTCTTCTTTATTTAGAAATACACGCACTTGTATTTCAATTTTTTTAATAAAATCGCCATTTTTGATAGTAGGAATGTAAAATTTTGCACGAACATGTATTCGTTAAAACGAACCATAATTTATAAAAAACTTAATTTTGAAATTTTGTGTAGTTGTGTCCGTTTGCATTTAATATGACGATATGTATGTGTGCACGTACATATATAAATTTTCTAGGAATTTTTCAATTAACAAATTAAAGTGTTTGTATACTTTCTTCTACAGCCCTAAAAAATACTTTCACCGTGAAATGAAATGAATTTTTTAAACAAAATATTTTCGTTTTTATTTTAAAATTTCCTCCCATTTGATTTTTTATTGTTATTGTCTTGCCTTAAAGTCGTAAAATATACAAAATTATACGTAAAAAAATAAAACAAATTTTCATTTGCAGTTAATGATAAAATTAAATGATGATAAAAGTTTAAAAAAACAACAGCAGACAGAAAAGTCATTATTTTCTAGAAACAAAAACAGCCACACAGACTCTTATGATACGTAATAAGGAACGTTGATGCTGCACACAAATACAAGCAGAGATGTATTAAAGCAGCGAGTAATTTTAGAAAGACAATTTCATTATTTTAAATATTTTCATTCCTACTTGTGTATAAAACTTGTCTACAAATTATTATTTATTTTTTTTCTTGCCGTTACTACCATACAAAATGAAAAAAATATTTGTTTAAATATATTTTACTCGTAAAGCATTTGTTATAAAAAATAATCGAATGTTTATAATTTATTTTTAATTTAATACAAAAATCATTACGATTAAAAAATAAGTGCCTATACCCTTCTAAATCACTAGAATCCCATAAAACAATTGTTGGCTGATGATACTTTACAACAACATACCAACAATAACTGGCTTGCTACACTTTCCTCTTTTAAATAATTTTCTTAATAGGCAATTAATTTTCTTAACACCAGCAAAACACACAATAAATTCTGAATAATATTTTGTAGATCATAAACGAATTTGAGAAAAAAGAAAATAAAACAAAATTAAAACATCTAAAGAGCTTAAGATATGTATTTTCAATTAAATGAAAGGAATTCTTTTAAGAAGTATCCTTTTGTAAGTACATAAAATAACTTTAAAGATCGAACTACAAGTTATTAAATAAAATTTTCAAAACTATAAAGTTGGTGTTATATTTTGAATAACTCTTTAGGTATACATATATTATCAGGCCTGTCACAGATTCCGATCGGAATGGTATACTCATCTTTAAAATTGTTTTTAATCTCCTTCTAAAAATTTTTTTGTTGCGGCTTAATGCATAATTGTGTATTATTCAGTGGATCATACATTTTTAATTTGTAAATTTTTAATAATCTTAAAAAAATGTAATACAGTTTTTTTTTTTCAAATTAAAAGAAAACACATTAAATTTATATTGTGCAGTATTTTATATTTTAAAGTTTGCATTTAATACAATAGATTAAATCGCTTCAAGATACATTAACGATTTGAAATGGCCAAATTTTAAACGTTTTCGTTTTGTATAACTCAAGTAATTTGCGGTTTTCAGAACATGGACGCATATAAAATAAAGGATTTTTATTTAAAGACCCAAACGTTGAACATACAAATATTTATTTAAATTTGATTTATAAAGATAAAATAAACCACACGTGTGTCATAAATTACTGCATACATACTTTTCTTCATTTTAAAACATATTTTTAAAGAATGTAGGGTACCAAAAAAATATTCGATCTGCCTACAAAGAAAATCTATTGAATTATCAAAATATACACGCACGTGGATAATAAATATGATTAAGTTATAAAAATTGTTATAATATTTAATTATAATTTAATGAATATGTATGTATATTAACAATCATAACATTGATAACTAAAAAACATATTCAAGGGGTAAAAAGACACTTTGAAAATACAAAATAAAATCAATAAATAATTTTTAAAAATTCAGACATCCAAACAGAAAGGCAGACAGACAAACGGGAAAGAAAAAAGTATACAATCTTAAATAATTATAAGTATTTTTATGTTTTAATAAAAACAAAAGAATTTTCTAAAACAAAAACAACATTGGAAGAGGGAGAAATAATATTTATAGCATTATATTAAAGTACACTTAAGGTAACATAGATTTCTATTATATTTACATACATGCGTGAAATATTGTTTATTCCCATTTACCCACGAATAAGGTGCTTTATTTAAGCAAATAATTCTTTAAATAAACTTCAAATTGAAAAAAGAATTTTGACTTTTATAGTTGCTTTCAATTTCCTAATAAGGATTAAAAAAGTTTACAGTTTTAAAATTTGTTAATGCTGTGTCCTTTTTAATTTCCCAACTCTGTTTCTGTCAACAGGCATACGTCAATTGATCCCCCTTAAAATTTGAATAAGACGCGTTATTTAGTTTTGTATTTGATTGTGGTCGCCGTAGTCTAGTATATACCGGTATGTGATGAAAAACGATTTCGATCGATATTGAAATCGTTCGTATTTTGAAAGTCATATAAAGTTTATATATTTTAATTATTTTAAAATTATAATAATTTAGGATGTAGTGCCAATAGTCAGTAAGGTAATGAATAAAAAAGGAATTCCAAAAATGAAAGGATTTGGAACTTGAACTTTCATACGATTTCAATTTCGTTGGAAATCGATTTCCGTCCCATACCAGATAGTGTGTTGGCTTACTTACTAGAGCTCCGGGTTCAAACCCCAGCTCTAACAACTTGAAAGGAAAATATAAAAAATTATTTCTTTCGTAAACCACACTCTTCAATCTTTTGACGAAAGCATGTATAAAACATAGCTCCATATAATCAATCGGCCCTATTCCCGTTGGCGTTTTTATTTTAAAACGAAATAAAAACGACAACTTGGTATCACCGTTGTCGTTATCGACCATAATCGAAAAATGTCGGTATTCTCTATTTAAAAACGAAGATAGAAACGATAAAGAAACGCCTGTTTTTTGTCGCTTTCATTTTTAATAGCGACATTAAAACGAGAGGTTTAAAAAATAGAAAATTAAAATTATAACGTTGCAACAATTTGAAATTTTAGTATCAGAAATTAAAAAAACCTTGATGGTTTCAAAAAAAGGCATAAAATCATTAAATTTTAATAGTTTTTGGAAGGAAGTGGCTGCAAAAATAAATCCATTTTGACCTCCATTCAACGACGGAGATGGTTGGCACAAAATAAGTAAAACTAAATTAACAACAAAATATTACTAAAAAATTTTAAAATATGTACATATATAATGGATTTGACGCCACTTTCTATGCGGATGTTTTTGCCCAAAACAGACCTACTTCCATCACTCCTATATGGATGTGAATTATTTGCAAGCTGTGACAGAATTGACTTACGTAAACTTAGGGTTACTTATAATAACATTGCTCGATATATTTTCCGCAGAGGTCGCCATGACCGTAGTATCTCTAGTTATTCGTTTCAGATTTTTAATATCAGTTTTGAAGATTTAATGAAATTCAAGTGTCTGACCTTTCTGCAAAAAATTATTGTTTCAAAAAATATTCCCTACATTTATAACAGAATTGTATTTGCAAGGTCAAATCGTGGAACAAAAATTATTGTGCCGAAATATAAGAGCCTTTTGTCTCAACGGTAATTCCATGTATATACTATAAGTCTTTGGAATAGTCTTCCTAATAACCTTCAGAAAACGCGCAATGCTACCACATTTAAAAAGGAGTTACTCAAATATTTTAATTCTTTTTTTTAAATTCATTTTAAATTCAACAACAAATCTAACACCATTTCATTTGATTTTTAATTAAAAAAAAAGACGAAATTATTTGGTAAACAAAACCACATAATATGTATTACAGGTTTTTTTTCTAGTGCTACCAAGTTTTTCTTTGGTTTTATTTTAGTTTTCGATAACTTTTTATCGTCGTCTTCGTTTTATTTCAGGAATACCATTTTAGAAACGAAGCGACATAAAAACGACAACCAAATAGAAACGACATTTAAAATAAGAACGCCAACGGGAATAGGGCCGAATATATAATTTTATTGTGGGATTAAAAGCACAAAGTTCTAGATGTCCGCTTAGTTTTGATATATACAATGTAGACTCGAAGCAAATGATAAAATTGACTACATGCTACGCTACCAACTAGTGCTGTTTGAAAATCCAGATTGTAAAGCATTTCACAACGATCAATAATATAAATTTCGAGTTAATCAGCACCAAAACAAGGCCAAAGTGTGTCAGCCAATAAAGTTCTGGGGTTTGTTTTTCTTTATTCATGCGGTATAATCCAAATTGAATTTATTCAGAAGACTAAAACAACATTGTATTTACTGTGTGGTTGAAAAAATAAAGGACCGCATTTCAACAAGGAAAATAATTTCTTTTACAGGAGAGCATTTCACAAACACCTACATATTTTAATTACCTCGACAAGTTCTATTATATGTAAGATAAAAAAAAAACTGAAGAAATGTTTGACAAGCTGTATAGAGTAGTTCAAAGAAGAAGACGCTAAAAAAGACAGCTGATTCATGTCCGGACTTCACTAATAACATATTTCTTTAAAATAGTTTCAGACTGCGTTTATTCCTTAAGGCCTTTTTTATAATCTACTATCTCTTACAAGTTATTAAAAAAAGGGGAAAATAATATTTGAAGCAAACTTACCATCAGCATCGACTTCATTGATCATATCCTGTAATTCAGCTTCTGTGGGATTTTGTCCAAGTGATCTCATGACTGTGCCCAATTCCTTTGTTGTAATGGTGCCATCACCATCTTTATCGAATAGCGAGAATGCTTCTTTGAATTCAGCAATTTGTTCTTCTGTTAGTTGATCGGCCTAATAAAAAAGTGAAATTAAAATTTTTAATTAAAATGTATAATAATTTACCAAAACGAAAAACAAGAAAATCATAGTAATCGTTTTCCCAATGAAAAGAACTTAAAAATTACCGTTTTGCTTACCATTCCTTCTAAAACTTGCACTAATATTTTAATTCTGCTAAACGTAGATGCGATTAATTATTACGTTGATAGGGAAGGTATTCTTAATACAAAAAAAAAGTTCCAGTACAAGAAAATATATGAAAATTCCAATATATGTATATATTTTTTTCTTTAAATTTATAGATACGTGCAACTGACTGTCACTTGTATATTAATTGTCAAAAAAAATTGAATTTTAAAACATATGCTGATTGGGTTTGTAAGATATTTTTTTAGTTAAAAGTGTACCATTGATTATCGATTATTTTCTTCTTTATAAGAGAAAATAAAAACGAAATTATTTACATTCATTAAATATGTTTATGATTTCGCCAATATCTGTATCAGATATATCATCAAATATATATTTCTCCTAACTTTTTTTTAGGAAAAGAATAATAATTCCAAAAGAATTGTATTCGCAAATTTGAGTAGGAAAAGGTTTAAAATAGGTTTTCTCCTTTATCACTAGCGGTTTTAAGTCTTGATATATATGCAAGCGTGACTTACGGTCCCTATCCCTATTATGGTTCACAACAGTTGTAAATTTGATACTGTATTTTTTATATTTCGATTATGATTTACACCACCTACATACATATGTATGTGTTGTACCATATACTTTGACTATCATTTACAACATTTATTTTTTATGTTGACGTCCATACAACATTCAGATGCTATGAACGATTGCCATTTTTCCTCTGCTTTAAAAGTATTTTCAACTTATTTGTGAATAGTTTAACCTGAAGACAATATTACTGTTAGGTATTTAACGATTAAAAAACATAAATATCTACATTTCTATATAGCTGATATATATATACATATGTATATGGTTTAAGATTTAACAAAGTGAACTTTACTGAATAATGTGTGTTATTTATTATTTTTCTATAGGGTTTTTCAAAAACTTTAATCTTATCTCTAAAGTTAAATCTATACATACATACATACAAACATTTACATACGTATGGATGTATGTATGTATGTAGTATGTTCATATGTACGTATTTTATTTTTTCGTTTCTCCTCTCGCATAACAAATTAAGGTGTTAATTTCATTATTTTATTTCGCGTTTTCACTGGTTTAGAGAGAAAAACGAAAAAGCTTAATAGAATAGAATTCAAAATTAACATCGAGTAAAGAGAAGAGAAGCGATAACGAAGTGAAGCTGACGTCAACAAAATACTTAAAATATTACAAAAAACAAAAATGCGAAATGCTAATCATATTTGCATACCTGGGGCCATAATATTAATCGAAAAACAAACTAAACCGGCAACTGAATCAATGAATGTATAAAAAATACAAAATTATGAACCATTTTTTCTTTTTTTTTTTCTTTTTTGTTATGAGGTTCAGAGGTGTTTTTTTTTTTTTTTTCTCTGAATTAGAATGATGCACTAAATATATTTTGCATATATTACTTACAATGTATGCTAATAACAAATTCTATTGAAAATCTTTGACAAAAAAAACTAAAATTTGGTATGCAAAAATTGTTTACTTCAAGTTTGGTGACTGTGACGAAAGAAATGTGATGACAACTATGATGTTTTTCTCGTAGATCAAATATCGGCAAGAAATAATTCAATAGCGTATAAAATTTAAAACCTTGGCGTGAAATTTTAAAAATAAAAACACAACAAATTTTTTACAGAAAATAATATGTATAAAATTATAATAGAGCAACATATCATATGTGGTTACGGCATAACTGCTAATATGTTACAGAAACACCATTATACACTTCCCTAACATTAATTCTAAGGAAAATTCTGAGAATTTTACCGATTTCAATTTTTTGCAATAATAAGATCAATTTGTTCCCATTCCTCCCGGAGTCCAATTGTTTTCTTTTTACTTTTCATTTTTATTGAAATTATACATATATATTTCTTAAATAGCTTCTATACATTGATATTATTAATATAAAATGTAAAAATCCATTACTAGCCTTTTTTAAGGATGTTTTTTATTTTTTGAAACTGCAACTGGCAGAAAACGTGACCAAAAACACCTGATATGACGTAAACTTATACGATGTACGAAGGAAAGCTGCCACATGGCTTTTCTACTTTTAAGTTAAGCCACTGTATGTATATATGTATGTATATACGTATGTATATATGTATGTATATACATATGTAAGTATATATGATCATGCATACATACATACATAATTGGCCATTACAACCCTGTGTCAGGGTTACGGCCTAGCTTCTTGCAGCACTCATGTTGTGTGTGTTAATTTTTATCATTGAGTACCGGGACCTACAGTTTAAAGTCGACTCCGAACGGCAGATTTGAGAAGCTTTTTCATGGCTTTTGTCAGAAGACTGCTGAGAGGTAGTCGCCGAAAGAAATTATTTTTTCATATTTATGTTTTCAAGATGTCAGAGCTGAGATTTGAACCTAGCACTATCGTTTTAGCAAGCCAACACACTAACCACTAGACCACGGCGACTACATAATAAGAACACAAAGGGAAATAAAACAGTTTGTTCAGTATGGCTAGTGTACTATTCCTTCACGGACATCATTCCTTCTTTGATTACCAAAAAATGCATTGCAGTTAACTTTGATCTAATTAAAGCGTTTCTGACGGAACTAAAACAATAATGTTATACAAATGTTCCGTAAAAACGTTTGTTTTTTTTATTTTCTACTAATTGCTACGTTACAGCAACCTGACAAAAATTTACCACATTTGGCTAATTCTACCTTTATATTCATGGCAATCAGATACTCTTAGAACTTTAGCCTGAAGACTGTTAAGAGGTGGTCGCCGAAAGAAATATTTTGTCATATATCTTTCTTTCAAGATGTCAGAGCTAGGGTTTGAATCCGGAGCTCTTGTAAGCCAACACACTAGCATTAGCAAATATAATTAACGGATGAATGTAATCAATATTTTATGAAAACAGTTATTAATTTATTACTGCTCTCAATTAGTAAAAGCTTCTGTTTAATTTTTAAGCACTTTTAAATAATGGCGATTTACATCGCCTTGGTCTAGTGATTAGTATGTTGGCTTACAGACATCCGACATGTTAAAAAAAAAAATATGAAAAAAATATTTCTTTCGGCGACTACCTCTCAGCAGTCTTCTGGCAAAAGCTCTGAGAGCAATTAATTGCCATGAACTAGCTTCTCAAGTCTGCCATTCGGAGTCGGCATTAAAACTGTAGGTCCCTGTATTCATGGATAATAATTTACACACACAACATGAGTGCTGCGAGAAGCTGGCCGTAATCCTGACACAGGGTTGTAAAGGCCAGTGTTATGTATGTATGTATGATTTACATTTAAAAAGGATATCATTCTCATGAGTTCTAAATCATATTCCTCTTTTTTGAAGTCAAGCCATCAAAAATCAGGTGATTTGCCGTGACATTCATTCAATAAAAGCGAATTAAAATTTTGTTCTTCTAAATGGAGCATTTTTGTCCACATCTTTTTTATGATTAATCAGTTAATATTTTTTCCTTCACTGTTAAGATTTATTTGTATATTATTAAAATTTTATTATTATAATAATAATTTTGAATAATACAAACTGTTTTTATATGGCGTTGATGATTCATTTTAATAAGAATGAGCTGTGAATTCATTTAGGCGAGTCAAGTTTAGACATACATACATATGTATGAATGGTTGTGTGTATACACGACAAATATAACAAAAAAACATTTGTTTTAACATAGAAAATAAAAAATAACATTAATTTAAATAAAAAATAAGAAAGAAAACTTGTTAAAAAAAAGAAAAAAATTAATCACTAACTTAAAAAAAAGAGTAACAAAATAAACAAAAATTAATGCAAATTGTGTAGGAAAAGAATAACAAACAAAACATACCTATAAAATAGAATCTTTCAATAATTTGTTTGTACATTTCAAGGAATTGGGAGTTTTTCGTACAAAAAAGAAATATGCCACTCCAATTTTTGATTGATTTGGGCTAAAAACAAATCTAATCAAATAAATTGTTTGTTTGTGCATACCTAGTATGTATGTATATGGTTTTTAAGTGGCTACTAAATGTTTGTTTTTGCATTTCTATAATTTAAGTGGAAATCTGATATACGTAAGTACATACATACATACTTACATACTTTATGTACTCGTACATACATACACACATATCTAGTCAAATATTTCGTTTGTTGTCAAATGATTGTAACATTTTTTAAATTTAAATTCAATATCTTTTATTGTTCATAGTTATTGCAACACGATGTTTTTAAAATTTCCTTTATTTGCATAATAAAAAAACTATGAGAATGTAACAAAATTCTATTAAAATTATTGGAAAAAGTAAATAATAGTTGTTTTTCTTTTTTTGTTCTTTTATTTGTAGCAAATTAAAACCAGCAGATAATAATGTACATGTGTATGTATGTACATATGTATATGTATATATCAGAACATAAACATGCATTTTTATTTGAAAATATATACACCTATCCCCCGATTTGCACGGAAGATCGTTTCCTGAAAAAACCGTGTAAAATCCAAATCAAATTTTTTGTATGAAAAATCGTGTAAAACGAAAAAAGTAAAATCAAATTAGTTTTTTAATTAAATTAATTTTTGTTTTATTTATAAATTTTTTCATTTATTTTTCTTTCATTTACGTTAAATAAAAACAAAATATACACCTAATAAAGAAACAAAATATCCATTCAATTTTGTAATAACAAATATGTACATGTAAAAAAGAATGACATATTTAAAAAAAAAATTGAAAATTACAAAATATATATCAAAGATTTGAGCAAATTTATTCACTATCGATGACTCTTAACCTTTTTTTCTTGATTTGTGACATGTCACTTTCATCACTTGATATTATTTGAGGCGATTCTCTAGTTGATGGATTGGTACCAGTTTTTTATGGTTTGTACTCAGTGCTGTCGTTTTACAAATTTGGGATGTAGTGTTTGAAATAAAAAAAGGTGTAGCAAAATAACACAAATTTTTGTTTTTAACAGTTTTATTTTGTAAAATTCGTTCAATTTAAAAATCGTGAAAAATCAAAAAATAACGTTTAAATCGGGGGAGAGATCTTAAAAAAATCCGTGTAAAAGTGAAATCGTGTAAAAAAAGTACCGTGTAAATCAGGGGATAGGTGTATTTAATTATTTTTTTTTTTTTATTATTTAAAAAAAATTTTGTTTTTTATTTAATTTAATATTATTATCATCTATCTATAAAATTTACAAAATACCTAAAGTAATTCTCACAATATTTATTATTCTTAACAATTGTTCATCTTATATTATTGTCATGAGATTTCTTTCTCAGTTCTTATAAAAATTGTTATAAAACTGCGATAACATTAATTAAAATAAGACAACATTCTCAGTGAATGAATTTGACATGTGGCCATTAAAATTGCATTTAAGTTTAACTTAGCCCTGTACGGAAAGGCTTAAAGATGCACTTATTTAAATGGAATTTAAATTTTAATTACATTTAAATATAAAGTTAAAAACTGGACATGCATAACATATTGTCTAAGAGAATGAAAAGAAAAAAATGTCGATAATTTGGGGTTTTATCAATGATTTATTAAAGAATTTCACAAAGTAAAATTTTTTTTTGCTCATTTTTGCTGTTGTCAATTCACTTGCCAACTTTTGAGCATTAGTAAGTAAACTAGTAATTTGATGATCAACGTCATATTAGCGCAAATACTGGTATTAACCCATTACTGCATAAAGATTTAAGTTTTAAGTTAAGTTTTTTTTAAGAATATCAAACTAGAAATACCACGTGCGCTTTATTTAGAACAAACGGTATTGGCAAAATAAAATATTAACTGGGGACAAATAACGGCATTCGATATCGAACGAAATTTCATACAAATTTTAAAACAATTTTCATAAAAATTTCGTTCGATATCGAATGCCGTAATTTGCCCCCTGATGTTTTGCTTAAAAGCAAAAATTGTCCAAAAATTCTATTTCTAATAGGAAATTTTGTAATTTACTTGTGTCCGATTTATCGGACGTTATGCTGGTAATGGGTTTAAAAACGAAAATGTATGTATGTTATTATCGGTATGTATCATTAGTTTAAAATAAACAATACACAGCAGAAATTTTTAAAAGAGTAAAGCGTACTCACTCGAGTACAATTAAATATTTTATATAAAAAAATGCAAGGTATGAGTAATTAGAAAACATTAATAAGCTACACGCGTGGTTAATAAATTTATATACAGTTAATTTACAAAAAAGCTACCTACATATAGGTACATACATACATAGGTATGTATGTTTAGTTGATTTTAATTATACGTTGACCCATTTATTAAAAAAATATTGTATGTATATTGTATATTGAATAAAATTAAAAAAATAAAGGTAAAAAATAGTATGTTAAAGTGTTTTGATTTCAGTTAAACTAAATTAATTTTTTTTTTTGTAATTATCACACAGCTGTATGAATTTTTACAAAAATAAATAAATTATTTACAAAAGTTTTTACAACAGCGTACTGTCACCTAAAACGCGAAACAA
The DNA here is from genome assembly GCA_963576795.1 of Metopia argyrocephala. Taxonomy (NCBI): domain Eukaryota; kingdom Metazoa; phylum Arthropoda; class Insecta; order Diptera; family Sarcophagidae; genus Metopia; species Metopia argyrocephala. Next base: position 165,525,079 of record OY756208.1, on the reverse strand, counting down.
CGTATCATCACGTTATAAAGATGTATAAAATTGTATACACCTTGTGTGTATAGTAGACATAACAAAAAAAGAGAAGAGAAAACCCCTACTACGTTCGGCTAAACACGTTTTTTTTGAAATCTCCTTGCAAAAATACTTTATATTAGAGACGGTACGGGGAAACCTTTATTTTAATTGTAAGGTGCTACAGATGTATGTATTATGCTGTAGTGAACATGATATAGTGAAGTGATGACACGTTATTTCGCATTTTATGTGACGATGCATCATCATTTACAATCCAGCTGAAAAATTTTAACTAAAAATTGAAATAAGCAATAACAGTTTCTAATTTTTGTTTCTATAATTCTTTAGAAATGAGTTAAAACACACACTAACGCCCCATTTAATTTACTAAAGAAAAAATTTGAAGGACAACTTATAATTTTTGTCCTCCTGTTTGAAGCAATCAACTGAATTTATGAATTCCACAATTGTCATAAACCTACATGTGTATGTGTCTGTAATCAGTGCAATTATTTTGACAACAGCTGTATATGGATATGTAAATCTTAATAAGTATGTACTCGAAGAGTAAAAAAAATAAAAATATCTATAGGTATGTATGGGCATACATAAATACATAAGTAAAAAATTTATTGCTGATCTGTTTCATAGTTTCGTAGTTTAAAAATGTAGTATTTTAGGTATCTACATAGATGTTTTATCCCCAAAAACAAGGGATACTTTTGCTTAACTGTTCAGAGAACCATAAGAATTTGCACCTATTTCTCTGTTTACACGCATTGTTAGATAGATTTAAAAAATTCTATGAATTTTACAGACAAAAGTATGATTTTTTAACGTACATACAGGACATATGTATGCATGTATGTAGTAGACACCTAAGTACATAAAATTGAGTGAACATTACGAAGAAATTTTGATTATTTTTTACAACTAATTCTCTTTTTTCAGTAAATTTTGGTAAAATTTATTATTTTCTAATTCCCAACTCTTTGTTGTTAAAGAAATAAAAGAAGCCAGACTATACACATCGATATAAACAAGTTTTAGTTAATGTTTTGAATCTGCACTCGTATTTATACACATCTCTTCAATTTTCTGTCCTTTCATTCTGAATGTGATGGGTAAGAAAAATAAAGAAAAGGATAAAGTATAAGCAAAACAAAAAAAAAGATAAACTTGACGACACGGTCAAGTCTGTTACACTTTTGATTCATATTTCTGCCTTCATATAAATATCAAGATTTGACGAGTTAAACGTATTGTGCGTAAATTGGGACCAAAAAGTTAACAAACGTATGTACAATCATATGTATGTAGGTATGCATAAAAAAAATGTTACTACATAAATAATAAAATACATTATAAGCATATAATTTAATTAAAATATAGGCTTAAACAACAACAAAGTAAATTGTAAAGTACTGCATCAACAAGCAAAAACAAAAATGTTTTGTATTTTTTTTTTGCACAATCACATAGCGTATAAATAAATTATCACTAATCATATTACTTTCATTGTTGTTGTTTATTTGTTACACATCTTTTTTTTTTTTTTGTTTTGCGCCAGCCAGACTAAAGAAATTAACGAAAAATGTGTGAAAAGAAACGAAAAAAGATCAAAAAGTATGCAAAAGCCAAAGATAAAATGCAGAAAAAAAACATTGAAGAGTCATAAAGCAGAAATAAAAGTTAAATAAAGAACGATAAAGTGTAAAGAATAAGAAAATAAAATACACAATATAAATTTTAGAATAACCGCAATGCGGCATAATGAAACGGTACGAAACGGTTAAAGAAAGCATGTACAACGAAAACATATGGGAGCATTTCTTTTTTGTTCATACGGCAAAAATTCCATTCCCCTACTTTTCATACAAAAAAATTTTGCAAGTGGTTGTTATTTTTTAAGCACAAATCAAACACAGAGAGAAGGAAATAAATTTATAAACAAAAAGTTAGGTAGCAAGAGAAACCAAAAAATAGAAAATTCCCCTTTTCTTTTAAAAATACAAAATGTAAGCCAAACGGTTTTATGTAGTTTCTGTTCTCATAATAACAAGAGAGCAAACTAAATAAAAAAAATACAAAGAGGGCGAAACGGTTAAATTTCGTAGTAAAAAGGGAAATCTTTTATAGGCATAAAAGTATCTTTTAATTAATATTTTAAATTTTTATTAAAAAATTACAAATATTTTTTATCAAACTAAATCATAATATACCTATTATTGTCAGAACGAAAATTTATTTAATTAAAATCAAGACAAAAATTTAACCTCAATTTTTATTCTTTCTGTTTCCCCTTATATTTAGCCGAAACTGAAATCACTATGAAACAGAGGTGCCAGTTTCTCAAAAAAATATACCCAACTTATAATTTCATTATAATATTAAATTCCGAATATATTTTTTTTCTATTCCAAATTTTATAACAGCAATTTCCGTCTAATTTGTTTTCTTTTTTTAAGGCAATTATTATTTATTACCTATTATTAAACTGCAAAAAGAAAGAAATGAATACATTTTAACATAATAAATCCTTATCTAGAAACAATTAAAAAAAATATGTATAAGAGTATTATTCAGACAAGAATACAAATGTTCCCAATTAGATTAGAAAATTATATTATAGGAATTAAGATAACAAAATTCAATACGTGCTCTACGAAATACTTATAAAAGAATTGCAATATTTCTTAAAAAAAGTGATAAACTTTTAAAAAATTTTTAATAAATAAATTTTAATTAATTAAATAATAATACTGGAAGTCAAATAAAACTTAATTCCAATAGCTATAATTTCTTGTCAAAATTTTAAAATTTTTTCAATTATTCTTTTAACAAACATCATATATAAATTGTTTAAAGCATTAGAAAAAAGAGAATGCGCATAATTTCCTAGCGGAAAAAATTGATTACCTTTTCTATAATCAAATAAAATCCGCCTTTAGAATCGAGAAGGTAATTTCATGTGGCACACAAGTAAGTACTGATTACCATGAGTATTCCCGCATCTTCAAAAAAAGGAATTCATTGTTCCACAATTTATTTAAAATATTCATTCTCATTATTCCCTCAAATTATAACTTTATGCATAACAAATAATGTATTCTAATACATACTTATAAAGGGGGGACATTAAAAACATTTATTAGTTTCGTAGGACATAATCTGTGTTAAGGATAATGGTTTCCGGAATCGACAATATACATACCATTTCCCGCTATGTTCGTTTAAAGGGAACATCATTTACAATTTAATACTTTGTATGAACTTTTTTGGGTTTGATAATATCGTATATATAAAAAATGGCTTGGTAACTCTGTTCTAATTTCATATTCATTCTTTTTAAGCATCTCTTTTGTTATAATTCGTGCGTGTAAATTAAATGCTCGCTGTTGTTGTTTGCTACTATTTGCAAAGCTTAAAACAATGTTGTTGTAATACTCCACACCCTTTTTCAAAGAATGGATTTTTTTCATATTTTTTATGCATTACTTTGCTTCAAGTAAAAAAAAAATATGTAGAGATAATAAGCGAACACAACACATATTACAAACACTTCAAAACTTTTATATAAAGAAAACTTGTCTAATAATGCAACGGTTTTAAGTTCTTTTTTTGGAGAAAACAATAATGTTCCCAATAAGAATTTTGTGCAAAAAACTTACCATTTTAAATGTGTTTTAATGTGATTTTTTTCTTCTAAATTAAAGCTATTTGTTGTGTAGTTTAAAATCCTTTAGTAGACTTTCCACTACTGGTATTTATTTGGTTTTTTTTTTACTAAAATAAAAATGCGTTTTTTGCTTTTTAAGTCTTTTACGGCCTTTTAAGTTCTCTACACACCTTTCCTTGCAGTCTTACAAATAAAAACTGTTAAAAAATGAACATTTTTTATTTTTAACAAAAACAATTGTTTTTCCTTAAAACTTTTTTTCTTTTAAACACGAAAATATGCCATTAGAAAATTAATGTATGAAAGAAATTCCAAGAAATATTGAATTTCCTTAAAAAAATAAAAGAAAGAAATGTAATACTGCAAACACTCTCTAACGGTTTATTAAAAAAAAATAAAAGGAAATGAAAGAATTAGAGCAAGAGAATAATCATGCCGGAGACAATTTTGATATACAAAAGGTGAGCAATGATGTTGACTTTAATAAAAAAAAAGGTGTTGCTGTATTTTTTTTTTTTTTTAGTTATTTGTACTACTGCAAAATAGGAAATTAGATGAAAAAAGTTTGCACCAGCATATTGACTCTTAATATTAATAACAACAAGAAAAATCGATAAAACGGGAAATTGAACTTTCTCATTAAAAAAAAATTAATCAAATTTAAGAAGTCTTTTCAAAAAGTGATTTAAATAATTTAGTTTATAAGGTTTAAGAAAAAACAAGTGTTTTTAGCGTAAAACAACGATAATTTTTTATCTCAATTTTAATAAGATTTTAAAGTACGAAATCTTTTTTTTATTATTTAATAACAATTTTTTATTTATTTAATATAGTATACCCTTTTTTATTACAAAAAAGTTTACTTTTAAACTTCTCTATATTTTTTATTAAAGTGTGTAAAACTTTTTTTATACTTTTTTTTACAAAACTTATAGACGAGGGAACTCGCTATTAATTCAAGTCCGCCACGGTTAACAACACAATTGCAACTGAGCTGTTTTCTGTACCGAATCTTCTATGTTTAGCTGTTTAAATTTTTTTATTTTCTTTTTCAGCTGCTATCCCTTGCTTCTTCTTTTTCCTTTTATTTTGTATTGTTTTTTTTTTTTCATTTTGTGTTACTTTTATACCATTGCTTTTGCTGCTCACTGTTGTTTGTCGTTTTTGTTGTATTTTATTTCCCTTTTTTCATTTTGTTAGCTTTTCAATCGTAAAAACATGCCTTTATTTCTGTACATTTTCTCCTCCAAAGAGAATAGAGAATATTCAGATAAGTATGTGAACCGTTTGGAAGTTTTGCTCTTATTATTAAGTTTTTACAATATATTTTTTCTTTTTTTACACAACCACTACCAGGTGACGAATGTGTAAAAAGACATAGAGATGCCACATCGTGTTGATGTAAGCAAGTTAATATTAATTTAAAACTCGCTATTTCTTCAGAAGAGGAGAGATTTTTAATATGATATTTAGAATTCAGTTTCATATTTTTCAAGTGCTTATAAATTGAAGAGAAAAAAAATTTTTGTTGATTTTTTAACATATTTGCGTATTCATACTTTGTTTTCTCGATGGTTTTCTATAGTACATGGAACATACATATCTTTGCATTTACTGAAGATATTTATACCATAAATAAGGAACAAAATTATATTAATTATTACCATTTGAATAATTTAATTTACCGTAATTTCCCAGCCATAAACTGGATATGACAGGAAATGTCGTCCTGAAGGGCATACGATGTTTTATTATTACATTTTCGTGATTTGAAATCACTTGATTGACTTAATTTCAATCATTTTGATTTCTTCCCTATTGCGTAGATCGATGTACATACGTTTTTGATTTAACGTATTAGCCTGCATACTCTAAGGGTAATTTGTGCGACACCATGGTACCTTGTGAAAATGATACGAAGTAATTTGAAGGACAGAAAGCTGATATACAACACGAGTGAAATGCTGAGAAGAACTGAAATTTCAGCAGGAACTGCCCAAGGAACAAGTTGGGGACTTGATGGGATCTTTAAAGTTGAGATGCCATATGACAGCTTTTTCTTTGGTTATGCTGATAACATCGCAGCAGTCAGCAAAGCAAGAGATACAAATGAAATTCAACGTATTATGGGGAGTAATATATTAAAAAATAGGTATTTGGTTATTAATTTATGGCATAAAGTATTTTGTAAATTAAATCATTAAAAGAATTAATGTCGAGACGAAATTAGACAAAAGTTTTAAGTCCGAAAATAATTCAAGAATAATTGTTTTTACCATTTTTGTGTAATTAGACAGAAACTGGCAACGCTGGCGCATATGCATAAAAAATAAAACATCTCTTCTTATTATCCTTGTACTCAAAATAAGACGGCAACAAATATATTTCTCCGTATTGTCTGCATTTCTGCACAGGAGAACTAAATATTTTCTTTTCTCTGGTACACAAAATTGTTGATATGTACACTTCTTATACACTCTTTTTAATAAATAAATTAAATATTAAAAAAGAAAAATGCAATAAAAAACATAATTGAGTGCAAGAAAAAAAAGAAAATTTCTCACAAATATACACATGTAGATAATAAGATAAGAATCTAAAGTATTGATCAACATGTAACATGCGTATCAATGAAAAATGTATAATCACTGTTTATGTGGAATTTTATTTGATTGTTTGTGTATGTGTACAAAGTGTGAGAGCAAAAATAATGGGGAAAAATATATTAACTTTTATATTCTCTTTAAATAATACAGTTTAAGATAAGTGCCTAAACATGTAAGTTTAAATATGCAAGTACATATATACATACGAGGGTGGTTCAATAAGTACGTAACTCTTCTATTGATTTATGCTCTATAAACATTGTTAGCATTTCTCTCTTTTTGACGGAAAAATAAAAGTTTAGATGAAACCTTTAAAAATAGAGTTTTATTTTTTCGTCATAAAATAAAACTTATTTTGTGAGTTTTATTTTTTCGGTCATAAAATTAAACTCGTTTTTTTTAGTTTAATTTTTAAGCAATAACTGTTATTTGCGGTCCCTGTTATACGGCTGTCAAACTAGCCTACATCCTATTCAGATTTTCAGTATATGTATGTATGTCTTTTTTGTTGGTTAGCGAAAGGCAAAGCGGTAGAAAAAATACGGACTTTCCGTTTTCTTTTACTTATTATTATAAAAACACAATTTAAAAAAACACGATGCTTAAAGCACAACATGAACAATAGAGTTTTTTGAAATTAAATCAGAGTGTGGGTTAGGTGTAACAGAGACAACTTTTTCAAATTTTAACTGGAGTCAAGTCCTGTTGACCGTAGCAGTGTGACCCTTTTAGTTACACCCCGTCTATACGAGCCATAGATTTGGTATATCATTAACAAATTTTTGGTCGATCATCGATTTGGCTCGTGTAGATTCTCTAAATCAATGTTATGTTCTTTGTCGACCATCGTTGGTAAAACAATTGTTCGAACAACTATGTGCTACCATCAACTGTCATTTTTAGTTTGACGCCATCTTTTTTACATTCTCAACCGCAGAAATAAACGAAATGCACTTGATGAAAAATTATAAATTATGATTTGGTAAACCATACCACATACTTACACAAATTAGAACAAAATTTTGACATTTGCGCTGCCGACGTTCTGTTCAGATATACCAAATTTATGATTCGTATATACCGGGTGTTAATAGGTGGGAAAGTAAAAGTCACATACTTATTTGTCCGCCCCCGTACTTAGGTACTTATGTATGAATGTATTTGAAATTATTTCTAATATGAACAAATACTTATGCATAAACACATGCCTATGAATGAGTTTATTTCCCTGAAAAGAAATCCACTTGATCAAGAGCAGTGTTGCCGTTTTTGGTTATTTCTAACCAAAACTAGTAATTTTTTCTGTAGTGTGTACCTGTGGCTTTTTATTCTCTTCGTTCTCGTCACTTTTCTAATTATTTATTTAATTCAAATTCAAGTAATATAAAAGCCTTTCTAGGCCAATTAATATATATTACATACATACATACATACATAACTGGCCTTTACAACCTTGTGTCAGGATTACGGCCTAGCTTCTCGCAGCACTCATGTTGTGTGTGTCATTTTTTATCCATGAATACCGGGACCTACAGTTTAATGTCGACTCCGAACGACAGACTTGAAAAGCTTGTTCATGGCAATTAATTACTCTCAGAGCTTTTGCCAGAAGACTGCTGAGAGGTAGTCGCCGAAAGAAATATTTTTTTTTCATATTTCTTTTTTTAAAATGTCGGAGCTGGGTGTCGAACCCAGGGCTCATGTCTTAGTAAGCCAACACACTAACCACTATACCACGGCGACTACAATTAATATATATTACGAAAGATAAATCCTGAATACAACTCACAAAAAACTTCAAAGTAAACTCAAATGTAAATTTTCGTAAAATAAATTAACAATATAATATATATATTTTATTTGAATTTACTTTAAATGTTGGCTCCCCAGCTTAATAATAAAAAAATGTTAAAAAAGGTTAAAATATATAGAATGAATGACACATTGAAACAAAGTAGTAAAATATTGTCTACTAAAACCCCAAAAATAAACTCAGTTACTGTGTAATTTAACTATTATTTATTTATTTTATTTATTTATTTATTTATTAATTTATTCAAAATGTAATATGTATATGTAGCCTAATGGCCATTAAAGTATATTACAAGTAGTATCATATGAGCTTAAAGTAATGTGCCCATTCATAGAATGAGATAAAGGTATATTTACATTAAAAATCTTAGCATTAAACTTTTAATAAAAACGAGAATTAAGGTAAAGAAAGATCTTCCCAACGACACCGCACAGCCCCAAAACACCCCACACACACGTAATAGATACAGTAGTAGAGTATAAAAATGTAAGTAAAGTAAAAGCCAACAGAGGTGACTAACCAGTTCCATTAAATAGATCAATAATTTTTCGCTTAAAAGTAGGCAGCATCTTCCATATTCGAGCAGCTCGAACCACAAAGGACCGCTCAAACTGTGCATTATATATACGAGAAATATGAATCTGTGGATTCCTAGTAGATCTAATAAAGGTAATCATTTGCACAATATGAGCAGGCCTTTGTGTCTTTATAATATTATACTATTATTAGTAGTTCCTATTTGACAAATACGTCATAAGTTTTAAACGAATTAATAATAAAAATAATATTTCTAACAATTAAACTGGATAAATTTTATACAATAAATAGTCACTAATAATCATTAGTCAAAAATTTGGAAATATGGTAGTGGTAGGTGTAGCGAAGCACGCCAGGTTTATGATAGTAAAAAATAACAAAGCATATTTCGAGAAATTAGTGGTTACGTTTGTTTCATCAATTATTTTCCTATTGTAACCATATCTTATGAATTGCATTTTGTGAACGGAAAGTAAAGTCAGTTGTCTTATCTTCTATCCATATTTTGGTGAAGACTATTTGGGTGATATGAGTACATGTAATCAATCTAATGTGCAACATATATAATAAAGAAACATATTCTGAATGTGAACGCCTAATGTTCTTGAGAGTATTAAGAGTCTAGTATGTTGTGTGTTGGCCTACTAGCCGAGAACTACCTGTTCAAACCACAGCTCTGGTATCTATAAAGAAAGGAATCTAAAACAATATTTCTGAGAGCAACTGAATGCCATGAACAAGCTTCTAAAGTCTGTCGTTTGGAATCGACATTAAACTATAGGTCATGGTACTCATGGATAAAAAACTGCTTTAAGAAGCTAGGCCGTAACTCTGAAAAAGAGTAATGGCCAATCATGTATAATTAGCTCCATTAAGTAATAAACTTTGGCGAAGTTCAGCATTTCATATATGTTGAACATAAAAATTTTTTTGAGATGAGTTTTCAGAAGAAGAATAGTTTTGATGAAATAATGAACAAGTAATGAAATTGATATACTTATGAATACACCGTCCGTGCATATTTTGCCTTTTTCCTAAACAATAAGAAAGTACAATTATAGTACACTGACCTAGTAGAAGTACATACATATATTTCAAGTACTTTAGACAGGTATATTAAAATAGGTTTGAATTTTTTGAAGAAAAATTCCTTAATTGTTACAATCAAAATTATTGTTGAAATATTTGGTTATTTTTTTTTCATCTTGATTACATTTTGCTGAAATTTGGTAAAAAATAAATTAAAGGGCATGGCAACACTGATCAAGAGGTATTTTTTTAAACATTTTTACTTACAGAATGTGTATGCACGTGTTTATAAATTAAGCAAGGGAAGGAAAAGCGTCGAAGTAAAAAGAAGAAAAATAAATAGGTATGTATGTATGTACATACATATTTCTTCTTTAAATTTTCTCAAACATTTCTTTGCTAAAATCATTTATTTATTATTTTTATAACTTTTATTGATATGTACTTATGTAGGTGTATACAATTAATCTGTTAATGTACATACAAGTTTTATATGTCCATACATAAGAGTATTTATGCGCGTAGAATTATTACCGTACATACATACATACATTTATTGATCATACAATTATTTCAAGTTATCAATTAAATTATTTTTATTATTGCATACCTACTTGTAGTTAAAAAAAAAACAAGAAAATGTACTTCCATACATATAAAGATAGCAACATGTATATGTATGTAAATATGTATGTATGTATATAAACTTATCTACAGAGTTGATCAAGCACCTTTAATTGGACTTTTATTAACCCTTAAAGAAGCAACAAAGTGGTTTTTTATACATACAGGTATCCCTTGCATAACGCGGTACTTGTAAAACGCGGTTTCAATATAACGCGATTTGAAAAAATAATCCGTTTCAGTAGAACGCGAAATTTGGACTTTTATAACGCGAAGTTTAAAACATGTGTATTCATATTTGTTTTAAATGTAAACCGGTAATTTCCCATTTCTGCTTTTAAGACATGTGTGAGTAACCGGAAATTTCCCATTTTTGTTTTCAAGACGTGTGAATATACATACATACTGAATTAAAAATATTAGTACAAAGTGAACATTTGTTGAAATTAGATGTTTAATTAGGAAACAATTTTATTCTAAAAATTGACTTGTTATAATTAAAAATCGAAAGATTAAAATGATGATGCTATTACACGTCCAAAACGCTATCGACTTTCACGAAATAGGATGGTTAAAGACAGCGAAACAGACTAATTGTAATGAAGTCTGTTAATAAACTTTTAGTTTATTTTTAAATTTTATAATATGAATGTACTTATGTTCATAATTTGTTTTATTTTGTTTTTTGAATTTTGAATTGTTAATTATTTTACTTTTATGGTTTTAATTTTATAACAAAATCTGAATTTTAGTTTTGAGTTGAGAACATATATTATTTCTTTTTAAATGTGTAATTTATTTTGTAAAAAAACTTATTGGAACATAACCCCCAAATTTATATGAAAACTAAGTCTTATATACCGCGAAAACACATAACGCGGAATTTCCCTGGAACGTAACTATCGCGTTATACAAGGGATACCTGTACAATGATGTTTTTGAAATGAATTTTTGTGCAAGTATAAGTATGTACAGTCGTGTTCATTAAAATGGGTTCACCCTGATCTAACATATTTGAGGCCGAAAAACATTAGAAAAACGTAATTAATATTTTTGATGGGTTTTATTTTATTTCAGTTATTAAGTAAATAATATAAAAAACACAAAACTTCCCAACATAAAAACTTAAAAAACCATACAGTCGTAAATATTGGTAAAATTGGATTAATTTTACTGTTCAAAAGAATAGATTCACAAAATTGTATGTCCTACCTAAACCAAATTGTTCCTTTCAATTATTGTTTATTTACCTTAGTACTTAGTGGAATTACCCTGATTTTTAATAAGGTCCAGGTAACGTTTTGGTATTGACTCCACAAGTCTTTAAAATGTTTCGGTTAGAATGTTCTTCCAGGAATCTCTAAAAAATTTCCACAATTGTTTTTTATTGGCAGGATTTCATCCTCGAAGGACCGCTTTGACAATTTACCATAAAATTTCAATAGGATTTAAGTCTAAAAACTGTGTAGACCAGCTTAAAACCTTCACACCATTATTTTCAAAACAACCTTTTGCTCGCTTTAATGTGTGTTTCGGGTCGTTATCTTGTTGAAACACCTACTAGCAGCATTGGATACTCATGGATAAAATTAACACACACAACATGAGTGCTGCGAGAAGCTAGGCCGTAACCCTCTTTTTCTTCAAGATGTCAGAGTAAGCCAACACACTAACCACTAGACCACGGCGACTACAATCCAATCCAATCTGTTAGTTATATTTGATCAAAAAAGCACATATTTTGTATTTCTTTTGTCATTTATTCAAAATGATAATCACGCAATCAAAGTATTTCTTATACCTATTTATCAGCAATTATATTTTATACATTAACCCCGTATGGACATCGGGGAGCGTGGTGATTTAAGAGCCTATTTTTAACAAAATTCATAATTTTGGAAATTGTAACGCTTAAAAAACACAACATTTTAATATTCTGTCTTGGGAGAAATTTTGATCCCTATCTCCAATACGTGAAAGATGAAAACCTTTTCTATAGGCCGACCTCTTTTCTTACATGCGATAGTGACAATGGTGTTCGTGTTAGCACATACAGCAGTGTGGGAAGGGCTTTAAATAAATTTAGCCACAACAGTTGGAATTAAAATCAATGCCATCTTATATAACTAAGTGTTTGCAGTGATTGTTTTTTACTTTCACCTTCACATAGTTTTCAACTTTTTTTTAACACTTTTATGCCAATTTAAGCCGGTCAGCACTTTGAAAGGCAATTGTAGGTAATGACACGCTATAGCCTACCTTAAATATTATCGGTAACAGTTAATCCAATAATAAATGACTACTTTAGTCTCTCTGCCAACAAGTTACTATCTAATGGATAAAAAGTCTTAAGACTCACTTAAAAAGTTCACTAGTATGGGCGATTATTGTTGGAAACATGGCAATAAGCATAACATTGTGGATGACGTCTCCTGGGTGCGTGTACTGCTAGAGTAATTTTACTGCATTGTCATATGGATATTGGGTGGCAACTAAAGCATTATTATTCACACACATTACTTTTAACATTAGGTCTTTGCCTGTTGTCTCTCTTTTCCGTTTCAGCGCTTCTAATATTATTATGGAAACTTTGGAAAATTTGTCGCAATATGTCGTTTTTTGTTCGTCGCATTTATTGTGCTTCTTTTACCACTACAATTGCAAACAATTGTTGCTATTGCTTTTTGCCTATAAATAGCAAATTTATTGTCAACATTGACTGTGTGACGTCTACTAACCAATCAATGCAACAACATACCAGCCAGCCAATATAATGCATTCATCCCATCACAATCTACATAAAGACATGTCATACCAAGTTATCACACAATACGAGTATATAGAGTGGGTTAGGTCGGCGGCATTAAGCACCAGTCAGTCATGTTTAAAAATATTTATGTTTTTATTTTTAACGCAGCAAATAAATATGTAAATAAAAAAGGAAATTTTTTGAAGAAAGACAATGACAAAATATTATTTTAGTAAAGGAATACATGTGTACATATGTGTTGTTTGAACTTCTATTACATTTGTTTTACCATTGAATGAGTGAAAAACATATGTATAGGACACAGAGATAGAGAGAGTAAGAGAAAAAAGCCATTAACATCAACACAACCAACGGGTTTTCGAAGAAACGTAAGCCAAACTGACGACTATGAAAATAACAGCAATGCGCCAATTTTTATTCTTCTTGTTAACCCTGAAACTAGAATGGCCAAACAAAGCGGCTTATGTTGTTGTTTTAATAAAAATAAAAAATAAATTATGTATGTATGCAATTGTGGTTGTAAAGACCACATTTTTTTATTAAAGATTGCGGGCCTTTAAGGTACATAAGTATGTAGCGGAATTTTAAACTATATTTAACTGTTGATCAAAAGATTACACCATTTGTGGTCAAATTGAGCACGCCGCACACTGGTTCAAGAGCGACATTAATTCATTTTTTTCATGCCTTCTGATCTACCTGATTTTTTACAGTTTATAATAGACAATCTAATTATCATGTACCAAAAATATTAGGCTTATATCTTTATTACTTTTTTGTCCAGAGACACTCAAAGTTGACCTAAGTGAATGCGTTTGAAATGACCGTATTATATATGCTACATTCTATCGCTTCATGCTTTTAAAATACTCTTGTAATGACACGTTACCCTGTAGGAAGTCAAACACATTATTAAGTAACTTCAAATTGGTTTTATAATAAGCATATCTAGTTGATTTATTGACTATTTTCCTTGTCGCAAACTCACTATTTTAACATGGGCATGTCATAGGCAGTAGTCAATTGTCCACCTCTGCATGACTTTTAAATTGACTACTAACTACTTATTTTTCAACCAATTTGCAGTTAATTTAAAAATTTGCTATTAATAACCAGTCTATAACAAATTATTTAAAATCCACTTTGTAATTCATTTTTATTTACATGAATTAAAATTAGAGTTTAAATTTAATTTAAATTTTGGTACAGTTCATAGAAAATATACATATTAAGTATTTACATTATTTTTGTTTTAATAATATTTTTTAAGAACAGTATTTTAATAACAGCTAAGGCGTTGCGTAATTCTTTGTGAGGGTCATTACAGAGAGGCCGAACCGCATCCATTAACGCTTCAAGAATTTTTTCGTAATCCTTCAAGCGTTTTATTCCATGAGTACCATCAATATTTATAGCGAGAATCAATTACAAAGATATAATTGTCGTTAACGTTTTGGGCAATTTCCTTTTCAGAGATAATTTCATGGCATTGGTCTGCAAAAACAAAGGTCGGAAGAGTTAACAAAAAAGTGATAAAAATAGAGAAAGATAAGAACTTACATAAATTTGTAGATTTTCATCACTTATTTTGTCACTGAGTGCTTTCAACTCCTCCATAGTGTTCATTGGGAAAACTTTCTTAATTGCCACATTGTTTTTTTCCTGGCGAGCAAGACACTCGGTGACAACTTTTTGGGCAGACAATGCTGCCATTATAGTCTTATCTCTTTGATCTCCTTAATTTGGGCTATAAAAGTTTGTATGAAAAACATGATGTTTTTTAAAATAAAAAATATTTTAATTTTACATGCTATTTCTGCAAATTTCGTATCAAATTGCTCAAAACTTCTCTTTTTTATTGTATTATTTTTTTATATATTTTTTTTTATTGAATACTGACGTGTAATTCTATGTACTATTTTTGGTTGATATATGCACGAGATTTAAACCGGTTTGTAGTCACTTGCGAAATAGTTAATTTATAGTTAGTGATTTTATCAACCGACATATACCCTGCAGATAAAATAACTAGTATGAGAGTAGAAGTATACTAGTTGCTTTTTACTTCAGACTGGTTGCCTATCTGTCCTTTTTTCATATATCGAACTATCGATTTTAACGTTAGGTTGTCATAGGAGGCCAACTAGTTTATTTTTGCACAGTTACTAACTAGTATTATACTAGTAATTATTAACTAGAACATGTACTATATACTTAAATATTAGTCTTTCAACTAGTATTTTTAAGACAGCTACGTACTAGTTGCGAAATTTACTGATGATTACCACTCCGTTTTATACCAGTTTTCGACTAGTTGCATTGTATACCAGTTTCACTGCCCAATTAAATATTGCCGAAATTAATAAAATTCAATGTTTTCTAATATGAATTTTTCTATATATATTTCTACATAACATAACATAAAAAACACACAATATTAATAATGTATTAAGCAAAAAAAAATTAAAAAAAAAAACAATTTCAATTGAAAAAAGAGACAAAAATTTAAGTTAAATCAAAAACAAAAAATAACAGTAAATTAGAAATTCTTGTGTTCCCTCATGCTTTTTACACATGGCTTGCTGCCGAAACTGTTTTTTTTTCATAACTGCATTGCCTGACGCAAAACAGTCTCAGGGTCTTTCTGGCCTGTACTGGGTAAGCTCACAATGGAGTCTAAAATAATTAAAAGTAAATTAAAATTGTACACTAAAAAATATGCATATGCATGTATTTGTACTTACTAATCAGTGCTTTATACAAATTTTCATATCTTTTTAAGCGCAGCTTCCCGTGCGAGCCGTCAATATTAGACCTCATAACAATTCGACGGTCGAAATAAATTTGCCCGTTGTAGAGACCTAAATGTGAATATGTAATTTATATATGTACATAACATTATTAATAATAAAACGTTTTAGTTTATTTAAAATTTAAAAAAAAATATGTACATTGTAAGTACAAAATAGAAGCGGATTTTTTTACTTACGTATGTATATATCGTGGTTGTCAGAACTGATTTTTTCATCCAAATCTTTCAGGTTTTGCACACTCATTTATGTTTATTTATTAGTATCACTTTTATTTTATATTTAATTTATTGGTACCTTTAAAATTGTAATTTTTCCCAAAAGATGCTTTTTTCTTAAAAAAAAAACGTTTAATTTGTTTTTATATAACACAATGAAAACTAAATGACTTTAATGACAATAAAAACTTATTACTTTGTATGTTATATTGTATATTAAAAAATTAAAAAAAATAAAAACTTTGTCCCTTTTGAACTAGTTCATATCTGTCAATTTTGCGACAGTCTTTTTACAACTAGTAACATGACTGTCTCAAAACGTTACTAGTTGTAACTTTAGCTGCAGGGTACATATAAATAAAAAAAATTTCAAATTTAAAAAAAATTATTTTTTTTACTACAAAAAATTGTCCAAAAATATATATTTTCTCCAAATTCTATGGATTGCATCTTCTGAGCTCCAACGAGCCCCAGTCAGATACTTATATCAAATTAAAGCCTGAAGTCTCAGCTAATTATTTATTAAAAATTCAGCTGCTCGTTTTTGCCCCTAAGCAATTCCTTGCTTTTCTTTTCGGACGCATGGACGCCGACTTGTGCCGATGCAGCGGTCCTGGAAATCTTCGAGAGAAAAGTTCTTCGCAAGATCTTTGGTCCACTAAGGAATGGCAATGAGTTTCGCATTAGAACCAACCATAGTCCAACACATTACCATCCAGCGACTATGATGGCTCGGCCATATTGTTCCGATGGAAGGAACTGCTCCAGCAAAAAAAGTTTTCGATGCGAAAGTCACTGGACGTCGGCGTAGAGGACGACCATGTTTACGTTGCAAGGACCAGGTGCATGCAGCACAGTCATCAATTAGTGTGACCAACTAGAAAAACCATTAACAAGTCACAAATTTGCCTTGCATTCGTTTAAAAGCTCTCAATAATAGCAACGACAGAATTCTTTTTGCTGTTGTTGTATTTTTGTTGTTGTTCAAACGCGATTATAGATAGTTTCCTAATACTTATCAGGACAATCTAAATACCGATCTCACAATTGACCAATTAAGACAACATAGCAACAGACCAAAAAACTCTAGGCAATGGCATAAACAAAACAGAGCCGATGCTAGTGCCTAACATTTGACGCTCTGATTTGGTTTAGTATTTTTGTTTCTTGAGCTGAATTGTGAACAACTATCCTTAGTATTCTCTTTTTTTTATTTTGGTTTGCAAAATTACTCCAACAACAACATTTATTTCTGGTTTTGTATTTTCAACAGTTATATATATGGAAGGTGGGTTAATGTTAGAATGTCAAGGGGTGAACATTATGTGTATGATTGTGTCACGCGTGACATTTTGTACACAATCTAAAGAAAAAATTTAAATGTTTATACAACTTCGACATCCGGCCAATAAACGCTATTGTAAACGTTATCATAAGTGGTGGTTCATGTTGCTATTGTCGTAATAGTATTAGTGGTGAAAAGTTTTTCTTATTCCTATTTCTATTATTTTTATTGTTTATTTATATTTATTTTTATTGTTGTTAAACTGGAATATTAAATAAGTTTTTTTACTTTTCCCAGTTTATTTGAGTTCATATACATATACATATGTATTTATCTATGAATGTATGTATGTATGTCTTAAATCTAAATTCATAATTGGTTATAGGAGTGTTTGTATGTTTGTGTATGTATGCTATCTTGCTTTCTTTCCAGTTTGCAAAATTTGTGCCATCTTTTGCTCTTGTAAAGCAAAAAAATGGAAATTTTTTCGCACTGCGACAACAACTGCACCAACCTATTGCCATGAAAAAAGAGAATCAAAGAAAAAATAAAAAAGAAATAAATGCTTAAATTTTTTCTTGTTTATTTATATAGTTTTTTTAATGCACTTGCACAGAATAATGATATGCAGAGATAATTATATCGATAACATATAAAAAAATATTTTTTACAGATAATTTAATTAAATTGCCAATGTTTTTTTGTTAATTATATGTGTTATGAGATACATTCAAAAAGAACTGAATTTCCATGCCATGTTAGAAAGCATTTTAAGGTTTATTTAAGTAGTTCTGAATTCTGTATTGACAACTGTAGCCCTTATCTCATCATCTGCTGAAAATAAATTAAAAATTTAATGGGTTATACAGGCTTATCTTAGTTTCGGTTTTAAAATTAAAGTTGAATAGAATATATAAAGAATTAGTCAATTTCTCTGTGAAGAAGAAGCGCTAGCCTACGTCCTATTTACAGCTAAGGTTATTTGTTTCATGGGTATCAAAACGGGACCTTGTTGCTATTTGTATTTAATCGAGTTCCTGATTAACTAGCCATTTGATCCATCTTCCTACGTTCTATATATTTGCTCAGTTATAAATTGGGCATTCGTGTCTTCAATGTTCTTTTTATATAATTCGGTCAAATATTCTCTCTATCCCTTTATAATATAACTCTCCTGCTTTTTCCTAATCGAAATGCTTATACATAATTGTTGTTGTAACTTCTTACAAAACATTTTCCTGTTGCGTATTGGTCTTTTTTATATAGGCTAATTGGCATATCGTCGTGCGTGAGTTTATGTGCTCTATCAGCCATTTTATATTTTTTATATATCTCGAGTTAATGATGCCACATTAGGTTTTCGACCCCAAATTTTTCAAGTCTGCAATCCGTTTTCGGATATCGCGTTCAATTTCGGAGATAAATAGCCGAAAACGGTTTGCAGATTTTAAAAATCTTGGTGTCAAAATACTAAAGTGGCTTATTAACTCGAGATATATGAAATGGCGGATAGAGCACATAAACTCCCGCACGACGATATGCTAGCCGGTGATAGATATTCCTTCATAAATTATTATTGTGCCATAACAAAAAAAAAAATAATAATTATAATATGAGCAGATTCTGAGAGTACTGGATGAGAGTATAACGACGATAGGCATTGAATAAAAGTAAAAAAATTGTAAATGATTGGGCAAATTACGGCATTCGATATTGAACGAAATTTATATGATAACTGTTTTAAAATTGTATGAAATTTCGCACGATATTGAATGCCGTAATTTGCCCCCAGATCTTACTCGAAAAAGATAAAAAAAACAGGGACCGTAAATAATGATTATTGTTCGTTTTTTGAAATAAAAAAATCAATCACTTAGAACAGACATAAATAAAAATTTTTTGCACCATTATTATTACTTTTTAACAATCTTTGCATATCCGTCATGATTTTTAAATTTTTGATTTTTAAAGTTTTCTTCAATGGTAATGATTATTTTTAAGTAATATTAATAAAAATCAGCCATAATCATTATTTTTGAGCAAAAGAAATAAAACTCAAAAATAATCATTATTTATGATTTTTATTTTTTTCGCTCAAAATAAAACTCACTTTTAATTTACTTTATATATTATATATGAAAAAAAATAATTTTTGTGCAAAAAAATGATATTTTATATAACAAAATGAACAAGCATGTCTTAATATTTTTTCTTTTATTAGTTCTGACCAAATTTATATATGTAAAAAACCTCAAAAAAAAGTCATAAATTGAAAGTGAGTTTTATTTTGAGCGAAAAAAATAAAAATCATAAATAATGATTATTTTTGAATTTTATTTCTTTTGCTCAAAAATAATGATTATGGCTGATTTTTATTAATATTGCTCAAAAATAATCATTACCATTGAAGAAAATCTTTAAAACTCACAATATAATCATTACTGTGTAATTTTTATTATAAAACTCATAATGATTACGGTCCCTGAAAAAAAATATATTTTGAGCTTTAGCTAAGCATATATGAAATTAATTTGTTATGGTCCTTTAATCAGCTGAGGCCGGCCTAAGTATCTTTCTCAATACTGCATTCAGTAATTGCAATGTCATCCAAATCCTGCAGCCGACAATAATTGTATCAAAATTAAGTACACTGCCAAATTTAAAGAGAGGAAATTCAGACCCAAGTAAAATAGAATGGTATGGAGAGCGTATAAAACCTGATGGCCAATGATCGATATATCAATTATATTTTAATGTGAGTAAAATTTCATACAGAAAACTTAATCGTGTAGTACTCAAGAAGTTCTGGAGTCGATCTGCATATTTGTACACAAAAATTATTTCTCTTCTACAACCTCACAAACTATTTGGCAGTCCTGAAAATATTCCCTAATTTTCACAACTACATACATGTAATTTTCTTTTTTTTCTGCTCACTAAAAAAATGTATTCAACTTTTCTTCTCTGTTTAGGTTTTCACACAATTAAAGCTCTTTTAAAAAATGTACAACGAAAAAAATCTTTACCCCCGACGCAAAAAAAAAGTAATAGGCTTTTAGCGTTTATTTTATTTTTTATGTTTGCATTTTCATAACAATTCCTACAACAACTACCTATTAATAGAAAACCTCAAACAATTAAGACCTGCATATAAAACTTAAAACAACAGAGAAAGAAAACTACTATTAAACTTTTTTTCATTTTCTTATAGGTATGCCTTAACAAATAATTTTGTAAGTTTTAAGACTCCAGTTTCTTTACTATGTCGCATTATGACAATTGGGGAGATTTTTGTGGTGAATACACACATTGTTTATATAGAAAACGTGATACTTCATGTGTGTGAGGGGTGTGTGCCAGAAAAAATTTTAATCCCTGAAAAAAGTAGCATATACACTCTTTTAAGCACATGGTAGATTTACACACCCATATACATACATACATATGTATGTATGTAAAATGTTAAGTAAAGAGTAAGAGAAGAGAGAGATTATACTTGGATACATACCAAATAGCCATGGTATTCACTTTTTTTAGTTTTCCTAAATGTTTATTGCAGAAATTCCCCCATTCTGTCAAAGAAAATAATAACTGAACGAGCGATTTATTCAAAATGGTCGAGATACAGATGTAAGTATGTGTATGAATTACAATATTAACGGTAATGACGGCAGTGTTTAGAAGAGTATAGAAAGAGCGAATATTTTACAGAATCTCTAAATATTTTGTGGGTGTTAGCAGGGAGAGTAATATGCTAAAGAATTAAAAATTTCAACTAAGCAACAAGTAAAATTGTATTCTCTCTCTATCTTTTGCTCTGTTTTATGAGTGAATAAAAGGAATTTAAGAAAAGAAGAAGACCCAAATTCATACATAAGGAGTTGGCGATAATGGTGCGGCAAAAAAATAACTTGTATAACAACAATTGAGATGTTTCATGAACATTTACATATTTTATAAATACAGGCACACATACACATATACATATGTAGCTCTTACATTCATATTCGTTACAATTTTCGTAAGTATTTGTAGGAATAAACAGCCAAACAAAGCATGTGCGTGGAAATGCTGCATTGCTGTTTTAAGGATAGGCAACATAAAAAATTACATAAAAAATAAGAAAAAAAAGACCAATTCCCAAACAGGTTTGAAAAAAGTAGAGAAGAAACATATAAAATAAGTCCATAAGTATGTATATACATACATACATATGCACACATACATACATACAATGAAATAAAAATGATTCTTCATTTAAAAGCTATGCAAGTCTAAAGGTTGCCAAGATTATCTAAATTTAAATAGAAACTGGAAGCCATTTCACTTATTTGCTTTAAGGATTTGTAACCTTGACTACATTAATTAAAACAACACCTGTGATACATTTGAAATTTGGTTCCACAATAACACAACGCTATATGTCCCACGTACAAGAGCTCCATTTGTACGAAGTTGTAACCAGGCTGGCTTAGGATAAACACTGGCTTGAATTTTTTTCCTTATCATTATCTGAGGACCGAACAACTTTTTTATTTATTTCATTTTAGAATTAGATAGAGTTAAACTTTTCACTGAATTTTGCATATTTACATTAATTTCTTGCTTTGGCTCTATACTGCCCTCCATATTCGCGTCATTTTTTTTTCACTTGGATATTTCCCCTATTTTATAATATCATATATTTTTAATGTAGCAACTCTAATGCAAAACAAAAGTTAAAGAATAAAAATGTCGCAGGGTTTTATATATCAAAAAAATGTTTTTTCATCACTTTTCCTTAACACACTTGCAAGCGCACAAATAACACTCATACGCAGAGTGTGAAACACTTACCAAATAACGAATTAGTGAATAAAAGCAAAAATAAGGAGAGAGAAAAAGGCGAGTTAGTGTGAGTGTATGAAAAAATTCATATAAAAAAATGCGATAAATGACGCATAGATTGGAGTGGTGATAAAAGCCTAACACAATAGCAAAACCAACAACAAATACAACTACAAAAAAAAAACCGAAAGTGATAAACGCAATAAATAACTTACAATTATTGAAACACTCACACGCATATAATTTTTTTCTCTTTTACGCTTCTTTTAAACATTTTCTTTTTATTCTGTTATTTCCTTTTATTTCATTTAGGCTTTCGTTTCGTTTCCATATACAAATTCGTTAAGCTTTCGTTAGGGCATGTCTGTTGCTGTTTGCCTTGGGTATGTGTGTTACTGTTATGTTTTGAGTATGCACAATGATAAATGGTCATGGCAAAATGTACCGCAGAAAAACGGTTCTGTACATACATTTAATGTATGGTATAACAATATTAAATTGCCTTGTGTGTATGTGTAGACTTTTAACTGTAATTTCCCTTAACCGTTTCGCAGGGTTTCTTTCGCCGTCTGCACAGCTCCCCTTACTTAACGACTAACGGTAATTTAGCCAAATATTCAACTATTGTTTTATACCCTCATATATGTATGTATATGTATGTATGTACGTAACAGGGTAGAGCAGAGAGTTGCGCAAGAAATCGAAAATCAAAAATAGCACAAAATTCACATGTTTGTACCCATGCGTTAGTTTTGTTGTGGTAGTTGTTCCATTTCTAGACTAGTTAATAATAATGTTTACGGTTTCTGTTTTTTTTTCTATTTTTTTGTTTTTCTTTACTTTTTGTACACAATTCCAACGTAAATTTGTGTTAAAACTTTTATCCAACTATTATAGCGAATTTGTGTGTTTGCTTATGTATTGAGTATAAATCCTAAACTATTGTTGCCTTGATAAGTTTTTTTTTTCTTGTTTTGTTGCTTTACTTTTTTTCTTTATTATTATGGTTGAAGTTTGGTATTTTCTATTGTTCTAGTAATTGTTGTTGTTGATGTAACTGTTAATATTTGTTGATATTTTATGTGCTTGTGTTTAATCTCATGTGTTTATTACAAACTACGAGTAGTGCCAATATACGTAAATTTGCTTTAAAGTGAGAAAAAGAACGCTAAAATGATATTAAGCAATTGAAACAAGTAAAACATGTGTAATAAATAAGACAACATACATAATTGGCTATTACAACCCTGTGTCAGAGTTCCGGCCTAGCTTTTCGCAGTAACCTTGTTGTATGTGTTAATTTTTATCCATTAGTACCGTAACCTACAGTTTAAGATCGACCCCGACCGACATGGCAATCAGTTACTCTCAGATTTCTTGCCAGAAGACTGCTGAGAGGTAGTCACCGACGGAAATAAACAAACGAAACCATATTTCTTGCCGCTTCTTTGACATTTCTCTTTAGCAAGGCTTGCTATTTCATGATGGAAAGATATACGAACGTCGTTGTGGAGAATTTTGCGAAAAGATCTTGGCCTACATTCTTGCAAGATCAAATTGACGCAAGAACTGAACCCGCTTGAACCCGATATAATAACATGCGCTAAACTGAATAAACATGGATCGCATAGAAGAAACTGGTAGTCCGACTTATTTAAAATGGCCTAAATAGGCGTAAAATTTGTAGAAATGTATGTATCTTTATTTGTAGATTTATGTGAAGTCTATAGACAGCTAAGCGACTGAACTGATTTTCTTAAAATTATTGCAATATCATTCGGAATGTCTGGAAGGAACTATGCAAACCATGCAAAATAATACTTTATTTGTCTATGTTTTCAAAATTGTAACAGTGAGATTTTTAAAGTTTGGTCTAAATAGCTTCATAGTCAATACAAATCATCAGTTAAAAATAGAACGAAATTGGCAAGTGGGTATGGTACCTCTCATATAAAGTAAATGTTAATTTTGATTTAGATTCAGAACGGTTAAGGCGAAAGTTTCTAAATTTGGTCTATATCACAACATGTCAATACAAACTATCTGTGAGAAATTGAATAGGTAGGCATGTTTGCTCCCATACTAAGTGTTGATTTTTTAAAACTGAAGAACGGTAACAGTGAAAGGTTCGATGTGTAAATCACAAAAAAAAAAAACGAAAAAAATATGTAAGTATATGTATAAATAATGTTCTTTGAAATAAAATAAAACAAAGATGAGTCTTTGAATTGACAGTACATTTACTTTATGAGAAAGAATCTTCTGGCAGAATCATCCGGCTGACTCGGGTGTACTATAATCTGAAGGTAAAATTTTCGAAGATTTTTTCCAACATTGTGGCCATATAAAGGCGATAACGACGTAAACAAGCGACTTTATATATTCTCAGAGAAAAGAAACTAGCGGCGCTAAATCGCACGATTTTGGAGGCCACTGCATGGGTCCTAAATGTGAAACTATGCGGTTACCAAATGTCTCCTTCAATAAATCAATTATGGCACGAGCTGTGTGACATGTTGCGACATCTTGTTGAAACCACATCTTCTGCACACCATAATTGTTCAATTGATAAACGAAAGAGTCAGAAATCATCGCTCTATAGCGATCACCATTTTTTTTTCGTGTGAGGTAAAATTAAATATGACTTCTCACTTTTATTTTGAAAATATTTGACAAAAATCGTTAAATATTTTTTTGAAGGAGTTTGACCACAAAAGATTTTTAAAGGACAAACGGAAAACAAAGTTACTGCTCTTGGTAAGGAAACTAAAAGCCAATACACAAAAGAAATTTTGTATTGTACCAATACATAAGCAAGAGACAGTAAAACTGTACATTATTCTTTGTCTAATTGATTAAAGCCATACGGTCAGAGAACCCGTAAAAAACTTAAAAATTTAGCTTTTAAAAAAACGCTTAATAGATCACATTAAAGTAGCAAAAAAAGAAATAAAAGCCTCATAAAGGACTTCAGTTTCTTCATTAAATATTTTCCCCAAAATAACACAAACAACTATTATAAATATATAATGGTGTTGACTTGTTTTAAATGAAAAATTCCATGTAAAACGAAAAATAAGAAGAAGAAAATTAAGAACGGCTAGAAGTAAAAATTATTAAGTTTGAAAATTTTAATTGATTTGAAACTTTTCAAAAATTAGCCATATAAACTGGTAACATAAATAATTAATGCCGCCCAAAACGCCAACGCCAATTGCCATTAGCAGTTATGTGCTAATGTAAGTGGTGGAATTATTGTAAAGAAGCATTTCCAACATCATTATCGGCATCAAAACGTGTCTTTGTACAACGAATTCATTCACAACTACCCAGCAGAAAATAGTGCTTACCAGTAAATTATTTTCTAAGGGAAATATTGTGAACAAGAAATTATTCGTGCGTATAAATAGCGCATAATTTTTATAT
Source organism: Metopia argyrocephala (assembly GCA_963576795.1). NCBI lineage: Eukaryota > Metazoa > Arthropoda > Insecta > Diptera > Sarcophagidae > Metopia > Metopia argyrocephala. The sequence goes on along the minus strand of OY756208.1, from coordinate 165,499,449 downwards.
GAAAAGAGCTGATAAAAGGCAATAATTTTGCAACCAGTAAGCGAAAAGTATAAAAATATCACCAAAAATATCATAGCGTTTAGCATTTTTGCAAGCTTTAAGGTATGAATTAGCAACTATAGCGTGCAATTATATTTATTGCTTCCAAATTTTATAAATTGTCTGCTGGGTAATTAAAATTTGTTTTCAAAGGGAGTTTGTTTAAGAAAATAAATGTATGTGTTTGGTTTGAAAATAATCCTTGAAAATCACATTTTTTATTGATAGAATATATTCTTCTTTTAAAAATGAAGAGCCATGAATAACAAATGTTTAATTGTGAAAAAAAGAATTAAATAATAATAACTACAACAACAAAAACTCTGGGTTTAGGATACCAAGAATTTGAAACTGTGGTTTTACAGACGCTTCAGAGTAGTGGATCAAACCAGAAATTAGTGAGTTCGATTCAAATTCATATGCTGATGTCGCCAAAATGGACAGTTGTGTCGGTGCTGGAATTCAATCGAGACCTGTGAATTATACAAGTAGCTCATTGAGTGCTACGATATGTTTCAAGGACTAGGGCTTTTTTTTGCTGATAATAATATCTGGCTTACGAGTATTATATTTTTTTCTATATTTTCAAACGATACACTTTTCTCTCGAAAATTAATCTTTTTGATTTAAAATAAAACTGTATTACCAAGATATATAAGAATACTATTTTAAATATCCAGGTATTTATTTACTTCGATAACTAAAAAGTGTAAACAAAAGACTCTGGTTACTAATCCTAATTCAATGCCGGACATTAGTTTAAAGACTTATGGTTTTGTTGCATAAAACTTAAACCACGTTGTTCTTCATACGTGGCAATTCTTCACTCGAGTTTCAATTAATTACCAAACCAAACTACGTAGAGTAGATGAAGTGAATATTCTTTTTTGTGGTTCAAATCGAAATTGTGATAGTTTCCTAAAGCTACACAATGGTAGATGTTATCGGTAATCTCACGTTTCAGTGAGTGTTGTTGCTCCCTATTTCTTCTATTTTTAATACAATCAATTTGTTAATACATACTTTAATATTTGTATGCACGTAATATATGTCTATATAAAACGTTATATATACATACATATGTACATATATTTAATACATATGGGTAGACATGTATCGTCATATTAAATGTAAACGGACGTAAGTACACAAAATTTCGAAATTGAATTTTTTATAAATAATGGTTTGTTTTATCAAAATACATGTTTGTGCAAAATTTTAGATTCCTACGATCTGAAATGGCGATTTTATTAACGAAATTCAAACGAAATTCAAATACAAGTGCGTGTATTTCTAAATGAAGAAGACATAAATACATACATATTTATATGAAAACCTTACATACAAACTCATTTGTTGTATATAGTGATGCTAATCCTTCTATCTCGATCCTGAAAATTGTGAAGTTCAGGACTTACAAAATTTTTGATTTTAAGGTTTTTTGATTCTCTTGTAAAAATAACAAAAAGTTTAGTTACGTCCGTTTGCATTCAATATGACGATATATAATGTTAAGCATTAATACATAATAAGTCCTAATGGCTTACTTAAACAGTGTATACAAATTCAAAAATTCAGAGATAAAATAACACAAAATGTTATTTAAAATCACACAACCTTTTCTCACAGTGCATGTGTATTCTTAAGTAGATGTTTTGACCAATTTACCTATATACTCTCTCGCTTTCCGTTTCCTTCTCTCTTCTCTAAACAAATATTTGCTTAAGTGTTGTTTATTGTTTGCTCGATATACGCTTACGTACCTACACAAACACATGCATATTATATATGCATGTACATATTTATGTATATTATGGTTACTGTATCTTAAAAGTGCGTTTACATGTAGTTTTCCTTAAGGCAAAATAATTTCATTATATTACTTCTCTTTCTCTTCCACATTCTTTCCATTATTTTTTAACGGGTTTCTTTTCCAGTAGGCTGTGTAAGTTTTGTTCGAGTAATGCAAATAAAATATTTTTTTATAACAGAATTGTATTTTACGTTAAAGTCACACGTTTGAATTCAGTCAAGGAACAAAACATACGAATTTTATGAGTTCGCACAAAAGGAAATAAGAAAATGGAGTTTTTTGGAAAGCTTGAGAATTAACAGTGATAAAAAAGACAGAAACATTCTCGACCCGGTCCCAGATTTTTATGATGAAAAGTAATTCACTTACGCCGTCTGCGTTTTGAAAAATACCAGTGTCTTTGTTCTACCTTCGCATGGTGAACATTAAATTTTTTGTCAGTTACAGCGTTCTTTAATTCTTGCGACGATATATAACTACTACTTAATATTCTTAAAAAATACAAATGTTATATGTACGTAAATATCTGAATATAACAATTTTAGCAAGTCTAAACTGATGTGAGCATCATACCAGTTTGACTCTGCAAGTATTAAATAGTCTTTTGTGTACAGGTTTCTTTCTAAAGAATCATTATCTAAACGATTGCGTACTTTGGTTTTATTTAAATTTACCTGACTGAATATTTTTTTTAACATTTGCTGGAAAATGCCATCAAATTATTTTACTTAATTAAGTGCTGAAGGCTCGGGTTCGAGCCCCAGGAAGGGTGTGATCAATTTTAATTTTAATTTTTGTTTCGTCAGAAACGCTTTAATAAGATCAAAGTTAACTGCAATGAATATTTTTTGGTAATTAAAGAAGAAATGATGTCCGTGAAGGCTATGGCGCTGCGCTCTAACCACCACGGCTACAGTCGTACATATCATTAATGTCGACTAATGTAGATAAGGTGGAATAAAAAGGGCAAAAACAAAATAAATTGTAATTCTGTTTAATCCAAATAAGATGACAATTACAAGAACAGCAATGATGGTAAGAAAAGGAGAATATGATAGAAACTGTTGTGTGACTTTACTTCGACTAACTCATACAAGTGTATGTACATACAATAATAATTTCAGTATGCGATTTCCTAAAAAGCATGAGTTAAATAGTTGATGTTTGGTCTCGAATATACACAGGACACAAAGAACTCTGATGAGACTACCGTAGCTGGAGTCGAAAACAATTGTTCAGTTTGGCTAGTGTACTATTCCTTCACGGACATCATTTCTGCTTTAATTACCAAAAAATATTCATTGCAGTTAACTTTGATCTTATTAAAGCGTTTCTGACGAAACAAATATTTTATTTAATTTTTTTTTCGAAAATCTTTGTTTCTTCTCCTTCAAAAATACTTTTAAAATCGAAAAATTTTATTTCTCTAAACTTTGAATCAATACTTTGCTTATTATTCTGTTTTAAAAAACCTTTACAAATTCTACTCGTTGAATTGAATGTTAGTGTTTCATTTAGAAAAAAACAATAATTGGTGCATTTGCGGCAATCCACCTTTATATGATCAATAGAAAACTCATGCATTCAAACTTATCGGTGTCTTCTTTTTTAAATTATATTTTTTTTAATATGAATTGTTGTTTTCTTTCAGTTAAACAAATCAAAAAGCAAAAAATTTAACTCTTAAAATGTGAACTGAAAAAAATATCAGTATTTTGTAAATATTGTAAAATCGTTATTTTGTGACTTAAAATCGTCAAATCGTCATTTTTGTGTTGTTAAGGGTAAAAATCGTCAAAATGCAAAGAACTCATCAACTCTGGCAACATTGCCCACAATAACGCCATTCAAAGAGTAAACGCTCTGTCGTCTCCTCTTGAGTAGACGGATCAGATCACAGCCGTCGAAGTTACGCTTTCCAATTGCAATACAATTCCACGGCTGAGCTTACATCCATTTTAGTATTCATAAAGCCACTACTTTCTAAAGAAATTTCTGCTATTCTGTTTTTTCTCTCTTTGTGGTTGTTCTTGAATTTTTCCCGAATGTTCAGTAACTGGTGGAAGACGCCGTACATTACATACATACATACATACATAATTGGCCATTACAACCTTGTGTCAGCGTTACGGCCTAGCTTCTCGCAGCACATAAGTTGTGTGTGTTAATTTTTATCCATGAGTACCGGGACCTACAGTTTAAAGTTGCCTCCGAACGACAGACCACTAGACCACGGCGACTACATTACTGTTGCAAAATAGTTGGGAGATTAGAAATTTGGTAAAAACCAAGAGCACATCATTACAATAAAAGCTTCTGTTAATGGTTTAAAGAAATGGCACTATTTAAAGTGCTAAAAAAGCTAGTGAACAATAAACATTTTTTTTCCTTTTTTAGCCAAAGTTTGTTTTTATTTGTATATAAAGATCTCTCTGAAAATAACTACTTAAAGGCATTTCTTAAATTCTAACCCTTAACTATCTTTAGCCATAAAAAGTTATGCAGTATTTTGTTACCTGGCATTTTTTATCAAAAGAAGAAAAACAAAAACGAAATAAAGAGATGTGATAATGATAACGCTTAAAGGAGAGTAATGATAATTATATCATGATGATAATGATGACGAAATGTTGATAAAAATAAACTTGAAAACATGACATATTGAAATAAAAATAAAAAAAACTACAAAAGAAAAAAAACAAAATTTTTCAAAAATGTTTTATCGATAAATCGTGCATGTTGAATTAAATATGTAAATAAAGTGATTTTTTTTTATTTCTGCTTAATTTTTCCTTCCTCCCCCCAAAACACAGGAAACAGAAAACAAACATTACAGCGTATGATTTTTTTTTTTTGCTCATAAGGATAACTTGCCTCGTTTTGCTTTACTTATGTGGATCCCATTTAAGTATTTCCGTTTCCATCCTACTCTTCTCTATACTCGTATAATAAAAACTCAAATCAAATACGCCTACGTTCCAAATATTAGGTTATATAAAAAGTATACATGGATTTGTTTATCACCACTTGGTTGCAAATCGGGCAATATGTTGTAGATTTTGTGTAGTCAACACGCGTTTAAAAGTTTAAATTTAAGTTACAGTTTTTTCGAAGATAAGTTTTAAATTTTTTTGTGTGTGCCGCTAATGTGCTGTAAGTAATACACCTGCCTATTAACCAAGAAGTCTAGTCAGACCTATAATATTTTCAACACTGATATCACCTCATAAAGTTTTCTAACGTCTGACGAGTTCTAAATAAATGGTGCTTTTTATAAAGATTCGCATCTTTGAATTGAAAGTTGCTTCTTGTTTAGCTTGCCTTAACGTTTCAGTATGGATAGACTGTCACACAACTGACAAAATATTTAGAAATTATATTTGTTTTCTTTTTTAATAAACGATAGTACGTGTAACTCGACGCCGACACAGCCGTCTTACATAATATAATTTCGCCGCGTCGTGACAGCAGTGGCCTGTCACTGTTCAATCCGCTTTTAAAATAGAATTGGAAATAAGGGTAGATATGGTCAAAAGTGGCTTTGGTACTTCAAATGATGGGAACACTGTGAGGCGATATTTTGAAATAGTAGATTTTCGTCTCAAACAACCATTACTCATATTAAATATTTCTTTAATTTTGAATACCCTTCAAAGTGGTCAACATATCTATATGCCAAATTTTGAAAATTTCCTTAAAGAAACGTGGAATTTATATGTTGAAAAATATTTTTGGTACTACATGCCTGTCAGATTACATAAAATATTAGTTCATGGTACAGACATAATAAAACATTGTGCAATTCCTATAGTAATGTTATCAGAAGATAAGAAAAAAAACGATGAGAGCCGTAGGACTGTCAAATTTTCATCCGTATTTTCTCTCTATGTCGTATGACTTCATTACATGTTAAGTTTACACGATACCATCCGTGCTCTTCTACACAAAAATTTGATTTATCGTACGACTTGTATTATTGTCTAAATCCCCTTCTAATGCTGAAAAATTGTTATTTTTTCGCCCATTACACACAGATGTTTTACGACAATGCCATGTTAAAAAAACTGTGAAAGATTCGTAGAAATAATGGCTAATATGTATTGAATTATAAAAAAGTTTTCATTAAAATGTTGATCTCAATAAATTAACAAAAGAATTCCAGATATTTTTTATTAGACCTAATAAAGAAGAAATAAAATAATAATTGCGTTTATTCGACTTTTGTTAAACCAATAGTTTTGTGTTCTATTGCCATACATTTTTTGTAATTTTTTTTTTGCTTAACTTGCCGGAAATCTTTCGTTTGTTTCTTCCCCCAGGTCTTTATTTGATTGATACTCAATGAAATTTGGAAATGATGTTATTTAACAAGATTTTAGTCAATTATTTAACAATGTTTGAGATAAACTTTCTAAATTACTATAAACACCCACCACCGTTCTCTGTTTTTCTTTTTTTTTTCAGTTTTTCAGTTCACAAATACTCTGGAACTTCATTCTAAATAAAAATTTATTTATAATTTTTTTTTTCGTATTTTACATTCAAAGAGATTTGCAAATGTAGGTTCAATGGTCTCTTCCCATTAGCCATTATAGATGTCAATTAAAAAAAAAGTTTTTTTTTTTTAAATATACACCGCAGAGGCGTTATTTCAACCATTAGAAGCCATAAAGTCTGCAACAGTTTTTAAACATTCAAACGCTGTAAAATATGCCAAAAAATAATTGTTCAATTTAATAGTGCATAAAACTGAGCTAAAGTGCTTAAATACAAAACATGTTTATTAAGCATTAAATGATTTGTTTGTATAACTTAAAACAAATTCATTTTTAAAAGTATTTTTTCACAAAGAAAATATATATTTTTCTAAATTAAAATTTCAGAGCATTTTTGTTGCTATCTTTAGTCGTACCTCACATGAAATCACTACACTTGATTCCTTGCTTTCTAAAAAAACCCTTATCCCTACCCCCGTTGTTTATATGTACTTTCAGAGGTTTGTCACATTTTGTGTTTGAGTCGCCAAAAGGGAAAATTTTAACCGTGGGATGAAAATGTAATTAAAATTCTTTTCAAAGACTTAATTCGGGTGCAACCAGCACATTGTGGCTTAAAATTAATTTCTTATATAAAGAGATTCCCTAAAAATGGTTTGATGAAACGACTCTATGCTAAATTTAATAGAATAAGCTGCACAGGAGCGGGGGTAATTGGACCTAGTACTAAATATTCATAACCCATGAGAAAGCTTACCAGCATATTTCAGGTAGAGGTTTATGTCATCGGAAGATGCGCTCAATCCAACCTGGACATACTATTTGATAGTTAGACTGTCGTCCGAGCATTTTGCTCCTATGAAATTGGCTCGAAGACAGACAGATGGGAAAGGTAACAGCTAATCCACTTAGTGAAGATACGCACCACACACAATCAACATCCGCCGCAATTGCTGTTGATTGCTTAAGACTGAAGGTATAACACTGGCCTTTGAGTGATCAAATTGGCAGTAATTTATCTCATCAACAAAAAACTGCTTAATTAATAGGTATGTATGTATCTACACATAAAAGAATCTTCATTATTCCAATACAATACAGGATGAGTAGGGGTTTACCCCTGGGTATTAGTCTCAATAAAAAAAAAGGAAACGTACATTAGATCCTCTAGGGATAATCTAAGGATATTAACAGGATTTCTAACCGACCACATTTATATAAGACTGGAATCGCTTCGAGTGATTTGTGCAAATACTGCGACGATCGAGATATCAGAGTACATACAGGCACTTGTGCAGCATTGAATGGTTGAATAAAATTTAATTTAAAATTAATCATCGTAGCAAAGACTTTATTTTTTTCCAATTGTATGATGTTATTATACCATGAAAATTGATTTAAATAAGAAAAATACAGGAATTGAAGTTGGCAAACTAAGGCTTAAAAAGTGAATAAGTTCCTGGGTGTAAGAGTAAATTCAAGCATATATTTATAAAGAGAGGATCTTAAAGGAAAGAAATGCCATTGTATTTTTGTTTGTATGCAATCATTGTTGTAATTATTAACTGTTTAGCTTTTGCTGTTGTTGTATTTCTTTAATATACATGACATTCGAAAACTAACAACAACAGTGTTTATAAGTATTCTTACGATTTCTCTTTCGTTTTAATTCGTAGCTACTATTTGATGGTAAAAGAAGTAAAACATTTTTTATATATTTTTAAAATGACAATGGTATTACTTTAAATACAGTTTGGTTTAACTAGTTAGTAAAACAAACTTTAAATTTAATTATCAGCCTAAGTTTGAATATTCACGGAAAATCATCTCCTGGAGAGTGAAAAAATGCTTTTGAGTTTGATAAATATTCTTTGGGTAAAATCAATTGAAATTTACAATAATGGAATTTTTATTCATAGTTGGGCTGTATATTTTAAATACGAGTGAAGGAAGTAACCAAGACCACATGCTCTGTGTGGTGAAAAAAGAATATAGAGTCTCTAAAGAAAATCGAACTAACGACCTTCACACTAGCAACCGGAAAATTTAATATGCATATGCAAACTCCAATTCTGACATCTTGAAAAAAAACAAATATGACAAAATATTTCTTTAGGCTACCACCTCTTCGCAGTTTCTTGACAAAAGCTCTGAAAGTAACTGATTGCCATGAACAAGCTTTGTCGTGCGGATTTGACGTTAAACTGTAAGTCTCGGGACTCATGGATACAAATTTACGCACACAATATGGGTGCTATGAGAAGCTATGCCGTAACTCTGAAAAAGGGTTGTAATGGCCAATTTTGTTTATATGAATGTTCAAAACTTTGATGTTTAAAAAAATTAAAATATTTAAAAAATTTTTATATTCCTGTGATTTTTTAATAAAATAATAATTATTATTTACTTTACTTCAACTGTTTAAGTGAAATGTCATGTCTAGTTGCTTAGCTGTCGTAATATGTGCATGTTTGCGTATGCAGAATATAAAACATGCTGTAAATTAAAAGGAAAAATAAAAACAAGTTATTAAAGTTGCAAAACATCTCCAACCCCCAACTTCTTATCCACCAACAGCTAGGCAACCACTCTTTTGAAATCCTTGTTGGGCACAGTAAATAACTGCAGCCAACAATCAGGATTTTTGCCCTCCTGCCTGTTTGCCTGCCTGCCTGCTGCTAATTTAGTACTGTTTTTAATATTCGTTGATTTTTGTGCAGTTTCTTTTCAGTTTTGGTTGATTTTATTTGTTTTTGTATTAAACTTTCATGCTAAAATTTACGTGTTGTATGCCACATTAATTTATTCAGCTAACATTAAATAGTAGTTGTTGTTTTAATAGCAAATAGAAAAAAAGTCGTATACAAATTTCGGTGTTGTTATTGTCGCTTTAAACTAACAATATTTCGATGTTTTAAAGAATTTTTTTTCCAGTTTAAATTACAATGTTGTAAACGTGTATAGAGTATGCAGGGAGGATAAAACTGTTTTAATTAATGGAACTTTAAATCGATAATTAAAATGTACTCGGGTTAAAATAGGTCAAAGTATTATTCATTCATTTCATTCAGATCAAATAGGTGTGTATACGTACATTAATGTAAAAATTGAATCATCATAAACAGAAACATAGGGTAAATAAATACAAATGATAAGAAAAGAAATTTAAATAAAATAATAATAGAGCACACTATTAAAATGGTTGTGATAGTATCAGAGTCCCTAGAGATGATATTCAGGGTTAGGTTAGTTAAGATAATATTAAATATTTTAATATGAACTTTGACTGACTCTCTCTCTCTCTCTCTTGAATCTGCGTTGACTGGCACCCAAAGATAATGCTGAAGTGACATAACTAAGAGTGTTAAAGTTGTGCCATAACCAGTAACTGTGTAACGTAATTTTGCGCTTACCATTTATGCTAAAATGATGAAATTAAATAAAAACGTCAAAGTTGTGTCAAGAATAGTAAAGCTTACTTACATTGTTTGATACAAATCGCTAAATAACCATAATAAACAGATACAATTGTAAAAAAAAAACAATAACAGTTGTTTTACAATAACTCTACTTCTTTACGCGCTGTCACAAATAGATTTTCCAATTTCAAATCGTTAGTGCTGCGCTATTTCGGTTGCTCTCATACTTTCTGAATGGGAAAGAGAATTTTCGACATATACTTAGTTTGCGCTTTACGCTCTAATTTAGGTTTATTTGTAACTTAACTTTTCAACAAAACATACCTAAATAGCAAAAGCCATCTTGTCTGTAATGCAACTCTATACTGGTTATACTACATTCTTGTTCAGCTATTGAAAACTAATACGACCTTGTCTGTAATGCAACTCTATACTGGCCAAATAGTCTTTCCCTGCGATTAAGATTTAAATAGAAATGCAACGTGCTTTTGGAGTAGAGCCTGTACAAAATACAAGATAGTATCTAAGGAGCTTCTAGTACCTTTGACACCAGAAATAAGTCGGTGGTTATATCTCTAAAGATACTCAGAGAAATAAAATTAAACTAGTTCCAGAAGAACATAATTTTCACAACTTCTTATTTACTTATTACATAAATTAAAAACATTTTAAATACATTCCTGAATCTTAGTCTTCGAATCACGCATTGGTTTTAGCCATTCATTTCAAATTCTCTAAACTCTCCCACAAGCGCATAATCTTGAATGACACGCTAATGCTAAAATCATGAAAGTTTCATCTAAACTAACCAAACTACCTAAGGCTAGATAGTCCTGTTCTTCCGCTCAACAACTTAAGCCCATCATGGTATTTCAGCCTTATTCAAACACAATCGAAATTAATTAATGCTTAATCAAACACTTCTAGATTGCGTTCGCATAAGTAAAGGAAAATAAATTTGTTGATATACATACATACATATGTACATAAGTTTATGCTTGATTTAATGGTAACTAACGTTGCTTTGTGGTCGCCGTGGTCTAGTGGTTAGTGTATTGGCTTACTAAGACAATAGCGCTGGGTTCAAATCTAAGCTATGATATCTTGAAAAAAAGAAATATGAAAAAATTATTTCTTTCGGCGACTGCCTGTCAACAGTCTTCTGGCAAATGCTCTGAGAGTAACTGATTGCCATGAACAAGCTTCTCAAGTCTGTCGTTCGGAGTCGACATTAAACTGTAGGTCCCGGTACTCATGGATAAAAATTTGCACACACAACATGAGTGCTGCGAGAAGCTAGGCCGTAATCCTGACACAGGGTTGTAAAAGCCAGTTATGTATGTATGTATGTATGTACTTATGTATGTATGTAACGTTGCTTTAAAAAAAAAACTATAATTGCGTGCTCCCTATGCTGCACTTTAATAACTTATTTTAGTAGTCAACAACTGTATACATACATCCATACGATTCTTCTAATTATTTTGTTAAAAGTAAAACTTTATTTCTTTAAACACTTTTAATTATTTTCACTTTTTTCTATGGCACTTTGTATTTTTGACTTTTCAAGCAAAAAATTCTTTTGCTTATTTTATTTCTCTTCCTTTTCTTGTTGATTTTCTTACAAAATTTTATAATTAAAGAGAAAACAAACTTTTTTTTATTTTACTAACATTCTTAACAAAACACCATTTACTTATACCAAGAAGAAAAGTGAAAGTTTAATAAACAGAGATTCTTAATCGGTCTATACTAATAGTGCATGTTTCAGAAGATAGGTCCCAATGCGCTTCAAACAGAAGAACTGAGGGAGACTGTCAAATTCGTTAAACTCTCCTTCGTTACTAGAAGACATAAAAATTTCGACTGCGAATTATAGATTGGATATGCTGCTTCAGAGAGTAAACTTAGTGGTGGCGATTTACTGACTCGACATGAATCTGAATTACAACCAATGCTGCAACTCGTTTGCTCTTTAAAGCGATTGTGCCTTGTAAAGCACATGATGCTTTATGATACATTAAAATAATTTCCCTTACTGCTTAAACACTCCTTTGGCCACATTTCTAAAAGTTCACCAAGTTGTTCTAGGGACTAAACCACAACTCCACCATACCATTTGCAGCAATCTCTTTTCTTGCTAACCTGCAATGTCAAGCTACCAGGTTATATGTACATAAATAGAAATATCGATGGAAACGTACATTAATTGCTGAATAAGATTATGATGATATTTATAAGTGAACGAAAAATGTATGATATTGAGGTGTGTTCTAAGATTTTAGGTCTTTCTTTTGACGTGTTTTGTGGTATGAAAAGGATTACTTAGGGTAATGTAGGCTATGTGAAATTTTTATTAAATACTCGAGTATTACCACTAGAGGGAAAACTTAACCTTTAAAAATGTCTGACTACTGCCATTGACAACAGGCAGTTTCTTTCGTTTAATTGATTCCTCACATACAACGTTGTAATTTAAAAACATGATTTTAAACTTGTCAGAGAATACAATGGAGCATTATATTGCATGTAACCTTTATACAATATGTATGTATGTATAAGTACATATGCATATCCATACATTTATACATTTTTTAATTGCTTCTTTCTTTTAAAAGATCTTTAAACAGTTATAAAACACCACATGGTTGATGTCTTTTTCGTTATTTTTTTTTTCTTATTCGGGTATAACAAGTGTTAAATTTTACCTAGGGCTTATGGCGTGCCATAAAAATGTATATGGTATTATACTCGTAGTTTTTTATGGTTCATGAGACAGAATATAAAGAAGACATTTGTTTTATTATTTTGTAAAAAAGTTTATTAGTTCGTTTGGTTGTTGATTGGTATTGTCAACCATGAACCTGAATGAAATAAAACAAAATGAAATTATTGTATCATGACTTATGATTTTTAAAATGAAAAAAAAATAACACAATACAGCAATGAAAACAACAACAACAGCAAAATAAACTTAAACATTTACTTATAAAAAAAATAGAGAGGGAGAACGAACACCATCACAAGCAGAGATGCCAATGTCGATGTTTTCCTACCAACACATTTATAAATTTTTTTAAACGTATTGTAGCTAACCTAGCTGGGCTATATTTGCAAGACTTGCTAGCACGTTTGTATATTAATACATTCTTATTTTCTAAAATGCAAATTGTTTAAGACCTTGACACAATTAGAAATAAAAAAAACAAATATTAAAATATTTATTTAACCGTGAAGAGACTTAATAGTTTTAAGAATTAATAAAACTTTCCGAAATATTTTTTTCGTACTTTTAAAAACCTATAAATTGCGAGAAGCAATTTGCGACACTTCTACTAAGGCTAATGATTGGGATATCCCGAAACCCGAAATATCGAAATTTTGTTAATCCCAAATTTCGGGAATTATAAAACTTGTCAAGAGATAGTCCGAGATTTTCGAAATTTTGAATTCACAAATATTCATTTAAAGACAAATACATATTTTATTATTTAAATTAACAATTTTAAAAGCATGTTTTATACTAATGTATTATTTGCTAGAAAACACATCTTACCCACATTAGTTATTTCGTTACAATACATATAAAAAAAACGCGACATATAAAGTATATATAAAGTGAACAAATGAAAAATAATATTAAAAAAGTTAAATTTAGAACATAGTTAATCAAAACTCTCAGTAAATGATATGCGTCTGCAGCACAATTGTGTACAGAAAATGGATTACATTGATTTAGAAATACGGATAAGTTTTGAAGACCACAAACAAAAACTAAGAATGAAAGTGAGGTGTGGTTGTAGTCATTAGTACGCTCAAAAACAGCAGTACAAGCGTAATAGAAAGCATGTAAAAAGATTTCAAAGGCAATTGAGCTTTCGTTGATTCATATATAAGATAATAAAAGTACATCGACCTAAAAATCTGTTGTGAAGCTCTCTACTTAGCTAGGGTTTTTATAGTATCTCTTCCAGTTTCGTTGCCGTGTCGAACCTCAAAATTCAGCTGGTGTGAACCAAAGGCAATTGAGCATTCATTGATTCATTTATAAGATAATAAAAGTACTTCGACCTAAAAATCTATTGTGAAGCTCTCTACCTTGCTAGGGTTTCTATAGTATCTCTTCCAGTTTCGTTGCCGTGACGAACCTCAAAATGTCAGCTGGTGTGAACCTTATTTTGAAGGATTCCAGTCCTATTTAAATGTGCATTGAGTCTGCAATGCCTGATCAGAAATCCCGTAAAATACTTAGATTGTCCCTAGAGAATCTAATGCACGACTCAAATCTCCTTCGATCTTAGTTAACAAGTAGAAGTTTAGAAAATCACTTTACACAAAAAGAGTATCCGCCACTCCTTTTTTCTTTTTCCCTCAGTGTGCCCTTGCTAACTCCCATTCCACATGAGGTTTCTGGCCTCATCAGTGGCATAGATGCTCCGTTTCTGGTAAAATTTATCCGCCATTGCATTTCCCTGAAAACCTCTGGCCCGGGACCCAGTATAAGTTGACCTTATTGTCCCTAGCGAGCCGGTTAAGCTTCACCTGAAAGTCCCATGCTCAGATGGCAGCCTATCAGAAAGTATGCTATCTCCTGCTCTTTGTAGGTTAAATTGAACGCATAAAATTAAATGGCATAAATCTACGACGGGAAGTTTACTACCGGATAATTCTTTGTCTAAAAGAGTATGCAGCCTCTAAACTATTCCATTCATTTTTATTACTTAGTTCAATTTTATATTGTGGTAATTTAAAGTGATTTTTCATTCAACACACAAAAATCACGATAAAACTCAAGGATAGAGACAGTTTATATTTGCCTGAGTGCCAAAAACCATATCTGAGTTTATCAGATTCGTTTTTAATTATGTAAGTATGTATTTTTTTTAATTTATTTAAAGTTGTCACTTAACAAAAACAAATGCATGGTTGCATTTCTCATATAATCTGAAATAAAACTAGTAAAACATACTTAAAAATACAATAACAAATAACTGGTCCGGTAGCTCTAAGATTATAACAGTTACAATTCAGATGGCAATAATTTTGAAAATAGAAAATGTTCTATTTTCGACAATAAAAATTAAATTAGATTTGTAATTAAACTATCTGAGTGCGCCTCTGATATAAAACTCAAATAGGAACTTAGGTTTTGTAAATATAGCTTAATTAATTTCAAAATTAAAAATAGGTTATAATAAATTTATTTAAATTTAGTTCTATAGCTGAATTGTTAAAACTCAGAATAAAATTATACTTAACAACATACTGCTTTGAAAAGATCTTACATATATAAACATATAACACAATAAGATAAAAATGATAAAAGATGAATTCTGATTTGTTTTAATAGTTCATGTTTAAAATAAACTTTAATTGATAGGTGACAAGGAATTTTGGTAGGTTCTATTTTTTGACAAACTTTGGTAGGAAATTTTTTTTTAAAAGTGACAACAATGTAAGCCATAGTGACCCAGCGGGAAAAGATTGATTACCTTATTTTATAATAAATTATATAATATATTACTTCAGAATATATTACTTTTGGAATCGAGAAGGTAATTTCATGTGACACACAAGTAAATACTGATTACCATGTGTATTCCCACATCTATGAAGAAAGAAGTTATTGTGTGTTGGTTTTTGGCTTATATTTATATTTATATATAATATATTATATATATATTTATATTTGTCGTATATTTTGTGATTTGGTTTTTTTTTCTATTTTACATATCGATTACCATGTACATTCCCACATATTTAGAAGAAAGAAGTTATTGTTTCTGCGTATATTTGTTTGTGGATTTTTTTGTTTTTTATTTTTTTTTTTTTTTCATAGTTAAAAAATCCGTTATTTTTTACGCAAAAATATGTATTTTATTAAAAAATGCAGTTTATGTTTAAATGCGCAGAAGTGCAGACACAAAATTAATGTATACTTATTATAATTAATATGTATATTAGTAGCTATTCGGGAATACTTGTTTTACCGTTTACCATTTTTGTCACCTATAGCTTTTCGTATCTTTTTTATATTTATTTTAAAACTTAAATGCTTGCAAAATGTTTTTAATATGAACGTGATAAAATTTGGAGTTTAATAACAATAGCGAAATTACAGGTGAAATAAAATGGTAAATAGTGAAACGAGTATTACCAATTAGCTACTATTATTTTATTTCTAGTGGGGGAAATTAATTTAAATTTATTATTAATAATGTAATATATTATAAATACATTAATAATATAATATATTACAAGTAATGCATCATAGAATTTATTCCTTCAAATTATTAATAAATAATAATTTTATGCATTACCAATAATGAATTCTAATACTTATTACGGGGGGACAGTAAAAGAATTTATTACTTTCGTAGGACATGATCTGTGTTAAGCGTAATGCTTTCCGTAATCAATAGATTGTACATTCCTTGTATTACCTCCTCGATTCTCATTGATTACCATTTCCCGCTGGGGAGTGTATAAACAAAGTACAAGGCATACAAACACACAAGAAAGAGAGACAGAGAGTGAAAGAGAAAAAGAGTAGGAATAACATTTGTAATGGACCATTATGACCAACAAAAATGTTAACTAAACAATTCCAATAAATATTTATTGGCTTAAAAAATTATTGTTGCTACTGGTTTTTACAAAACTTTCGCCTTGAATTTATAACACTGTGCCAGTTTTTATTTTATCCCTCATTTTTATAGCACGATTATCCCTGTTAATCTGCAGGATAATGTCAGCTTTAAATGTGTTACTTATAATGATAATAATGTTGTTGATGAGAATACGAGTATCATCAGAATTATTTCTATTTTATTTCCTAAGGCCATGCTACATAATGTTTTCAAATTATAATTGTTCTTGTTGTTTTTATTGTGGTAATTATTATGATTTTTTTCAAAATATGTACTGTGGCTATTAAGGAAAATATATATGACTTATAACATGGTTTGCTATGTTTAAAGGAAGTTCTCAAAACAAAGATAATGCAATTTTTATTAAAAAATTGTGAACAAATATCAGCAGTAATTTAAGGTACTTAAATTAATCAAGACTCAGAAGGGAGGAAAGTAAAATTTAATAAAGAAGATTAGTAGAAAAAAGAATGTTGAATTCTGGAAAAAATAGGTGGAGAAGAGAAAATCAGCTGCTTCTTTCAACTATTTAAAAGTCTTTTCTTTTTCTAGTCTTTCCATTTAAAATGTTAAGATGCTTTTTTTCCAATAAATGCCAGCACCTTAAGTAACAGACTTTACAAAAAGGACCCAAATCCTCGGTATATACTCTCAGCTCCAGTTTTTGTTTTTATTTTACCTTCATCTACAAATTTCTCAGTTAATTTTTTTATCCATAAGAGGAAAGAATTTGTATACTACATAACCAATGTCAATAGCACACTATCTTTATGCAAATGAGAAAATTACTCATGTTCTGATATCTTAAAATCACACTTAATTGCGTTTTGTATCAAAGTGTTAAGGAACTAAATAAGGACCTTATGGAAAAACTAATGTGAGTTACTTGGTGACCTTTTATGCCTTAAGGTTAAGGAGAATGCATCTCGGGATAGCGCAGTGATCAAATAGAGGAAAAACCTACCAGGTCTGATCAGAAATTAATTCTGGTACAACTTAGACTTTGTTTTCCGCCTAATGACTTATTGTTTACTGATGGTAGTAGTTTTAATTTATGCCATCTGGTGAAATTGTTAAATTTGCTGTAAAATTGCAGTTTATACCTTTGACCTCTTTAACTTTCTGAACAAAAATGAGCTATTACAGCTAGATGAAATTTATTTTAACTTAGTGCAGTTCACTTGAATTTTTACAGCTCAATTCAAATATCCCTGCGTAAAATATATTACGATAGTAAATTATGATATTAACCAAACATTATTTTCTTCTTTAGAAAGTACTAGCTGAACCCGGTGTGCTTCGCTACCCCCTCGTTATATAATATAATTTAAAGTATTTATATATTTTGAAGACAGTTGTGGGAGAAAGAGAGTAAGGCTACCCCACTATTTTAATTCAAATGCATTTTAAATTTGAGGTAAAGTCGTTACTAAACGTAATAAAGAAGCACCAAATTTGAATATAGAACAAAAAGTTTAAAACTTTCAAACAAAATTTGGAGTAAAAAGAGGCGTGAAAGAGGGCGTGGCGTAAAAAATTTGTATTTCTACCTCGCCTGGAGTATAATGTGTATACAATTTGAAATATATCTTTTAAAAACTATATGGAAGCAATTACATAATTTTAGAAAAGTGGACGTAAAAGTGGGCGTGGTCGAAAAAAATGTATCCTATTAATCATGCCAGAGTCGCAGTTAAATGCTGTGAAAATTTCAGGAAGATCGGTCTAGAGGTTTGGTCTCCTATAAGGTACAAATAAACAAACAAATAAACAAACACACATTCAATTTTATATATTTAGATTAAAAATTAAAGCTTTTCGAATTCTCTCTCTCTTCCTTTATGAAAATGTTACAATATGTTCTGTTCTCTGCTTTCCCAGAAACAACACAATTTAAAAAACAAGAAATGCTTTTATTTAAATTAAGTTTTAATAAGTGATACCTGCAACATAAAACTAACACCCCTGTTTTTGAATATGTCCCCGCACTTTGCAATTAATATAATTAGATTTAACGCCACAAGTATATAAAAACATCTTTAGCAGACCAAACGTATGTACCTATACTGCCACCCACAAACGACCAATTGAACTGACCAAGCAAATCACCACTTAGCCGAATACCAAACACATTTTGGCTTGACACGATTTAACTTGGGTTGGCTTGGCTTGGCTTGTGACTTGGGTTGACTATTCAATCCCTTGAGGGTATTCGTACTTTTTTATTATTCCATTTTACAATTTATTTAAAAATCACCTAATGACCTCATCTCTAAATGGTGGAATGTGTTTATGTGACATTTCAACACCTCTATTATCTGCAGTATTCAAGTAGAAGACCCTCCTCAGACATTAAAAGAAAACGCAATTTCTTTTATTCTGGTTCTATAATTAGTTTCTATTTTCATATCATGTTGCTACTGCTGTTACAACAACACTATAGTTTTTAAGTTTTCTTTTAAACAACACTGACTAATTGATTTAAACAGTAAAGGGTAGTACAAATGCGAAGTGTTATTTGTATGCTATAATGCTTTCTTTTTCCTTCCGCCATAAGGGACACGTGATTTTTTAATTTTCGAAATTAAGACAATACAGCCAATAGCGTATTTAACTTTCTCTTATTAAAAGATCTTTTCAGAGATGATCCACGAACTTTTGCCGACAAGCAGCAATTGATTGCACTAAAATTGATTTTCCTGGAAACTGCATCTAAAGTAGCAATACCAGAATTTCTGGTATAAGACAGATTTGGAATCCTTAGCCATTATTAGAAATATTGGTTACTTTCTAAGTAGATTGCGACACGTATGTATTATTAGTTTTTTATGTCACAACAAATCAAAGGAAAATGTACGAGTACCACAATTAGCAACTCCTGCTACTTGTAAAGCAATACAAAATTTCATATTTTCAATATATTTAATACTACCAAATAAATCTTTAAGAAGTTTAGATAAATCCGAGAATAATCTACGCAAAAGGAGCACATCAATAAAGAGAATAACTAAAGTTGGTATTATTTGCTGAGTAAATAAATAAATTTGTTTCTGCCATATCAGTATCCTGCAAGTGTTCCTAATTGCATCTTAAAGGATTTAAGTTTAAAACTCTCTGTAGTAAGAAAAATACATTCAAAGGATTTTGAAAGTCAATAAAAAGATAAAGGGAACAGAAATACAATCTGAAGTTTAAACTAGAAAAAATCACATATTCAAGCCACATATTGAGAGACTATAATGAGCTGAAACATCTTAATAATATAAAGGTGTTTGTTGATTTTCACTTGATTGTAATTATTAATTAAAAACCGCATCATGGTTTACTCTGTATATTACAATTTTGCTATATTCAGTTAAGTTTTAAAATCTAAAAAAGAGATATAGAAAAAAACATTCGTTTTATTTAATATTAAATGTTTTTTTTTTTTTGTGTAAACGTAGGGTAAAGAGAAGATGGAATATCGATTACCTTAACACCCAGTTGGCCCAGCTTTAAGATATGCCCATTATAAGAGAGGTATAAAGAAGAAAGAGTAAGATTAATGCATGACATTCATTCATCGTATTGGCTTAAAGGCATTTCAATTGTAAGCACAGCTAAGACAGAAAGCCCAATTTTTCTTCTTTTTAAAGTTCTTTTTGATTTTATCTTGATTAACCATATATGCATACATTTGTTTAAATTTTTTTTCTACTTTTTTCAGAGGATTTGGGTGTATTTTATAATTTTAATTAACAGAGAAGAAATTAATATCAATTAACAAGTACCAAAGAGTTTCCTGTTTTGGAAGGAACGCTTAAGTTTAAATCTATTGAATTTGTCTATCTGTCTTTTTATAAGTCGAAGTTCTGTGTGAAATATTGACTTTTTATAAGACTTGAAGAGCTTTTGTAATGTTTATAGACATTTGTTGGTATAAAATTCCATATCTATATACATATGTATATAATTTCGTTGTTTGCTCGGATGTATGTCCAATTCTCTTTCCGCAGCCTTTTGAAGCCGTCTGACGTCGCAGAAAGCTGAAATTTTGCATACGCTCATGTAGAGCAAATGTGCATGACGGATTTTTGATTTTCCGACTGTGGTCGATGGGTTTATGTAAAATATGTTTACGCCTGGTAGGGATAGGCTTTATGACTAGTAAAATAATATTTTAATTAATACATTATTGAAATGTAAGATTTACAGAAATATTTAAACTATGTCTCTTTGAAATCTTATATATTTACACTGACACTTTTAAGAGTACACGAAAGCGTTACGAAATCTCGGTCGTACTATATCTTATTTATTTAACTGAAATCGTGGGTAATGATTTACAAGTGACCTAGAAGTTTAATAACAGACTGTAAAACACTTAGTCATGCCACAGAGCTCTATACAAATTTTATGTCAGACATAAGTTTTTTATAAATATTAGTGAAGTATGTTATGGTAAATTTTATACAAGATCGAGGTATTTGAATATTTCCTTAAAAAAATTTTTTCGCTTCAGCGAACATAAGAACGTTCGATCACTGCGAATTTCTTATAATTTACCACTTCAATGAAAAATGGATTTGTAAGTAACCAGGAACTGAGGTTCATCTTAAATTAACTATCGATAACTATTGTATGTTCAAGTAAGTCGTATCGAGCAATGCTTCGAAAATGTAGTTGTAGTAGTAATTGAACTAACGAGAAAACGATTCGTGCATTAATTTTACTCCTCCCGGTTCAAAACCGCCAATAAAACTAAGAAATGTGCGTACCGAAAATAATATTCTTGCTACAATGCGGAGTTTTGAAGACGACTCCGAAAGGCTGATTCATCATTCTTAATTTGTTTAATTTCCACTGTACTCGTCTTTAGTTTAAAAACAAAAAATGCTAAAATGACTGACTTTCAACATATTTGCCAAATTGTCATCAGTTAATGTAGTATTAATCTTATACTGCCTTAAAACATTATTATTGTGGTCTTATAATAGCAGAGCCATATACTTATGTATTTATTTTAAATATGTTTTCCCTTAAGGTTTTCCTTCTCTTTACTGAATACACATTATTATGTATTTTAGAAGGTGTTTTCATATAGACCATTATTTCTTATGTTTTTTATTTTCTTTTTTTTTAGCAAATATTTTTCTGGTCTGTGTCATTTGTCATTTGAACATGGGCTTGGTCAACACAATGTCAACATTTTACTTTTTTATTTTTTGCCATTTTGTTTTCTGTGGAATTCAATTCTATTTTCGTTTTATGGCATTTTACATTGTCAAGTAGTTCTCGTTTTATATGTTAATAAAAATAGAGAGAGAGAGAGAGAGAGACAGCAAGTGAAGGAAATGGTTCAATTGCAAATTCTTTTATTTTTTTTTATTTAAAACTTAAAATGTTTTAATGTTCTTACAAATTAGGGTCAGTATAACAAAAACATTATATAAACAAAACACAATAGTAAGCAACCCAAGCAAAGCCAAAAGAGGAAATGAAATTTTAAGAGTATTAAATATGCATGTAAATTCATACATATTGTATTTAAATACATGACGGTTTGTTTGTCGAAAACATGGTATAATCAACATAACCAAAACATTTACAGCTGTTTACTTGTGATTGTCAAAATTTTATTCTTCTTCTTTCTTATTTATGTTGACATTAAACAAATTTGAATTTAAAATTGTTTCTTTGACAACAAATTAGAAATTACATGAATTTTGGTAATGAAATACAATGCCAAATTATCAATACCAAATTTAGTTCTTTATTTTTGTTTTCAATATAAATTACAAAACGTTTATATTTTTACTAGCTGAATCGGCAAACGTTGTTTTGCCCTAAATTTTTGGATTTTGTCTCCAATTATTTCTTTTTTTATAAATTAAATTCTTATATTCTTTTACAAATTGTTTTAAGAAAATTTTTAATATATTGTCAATTTTTTATTTTTGAATGCCCATAAAAGGAAAGGATACTTCTTTTTCTTTAATAAATATATTTTGTGAATTTGAGCCAAATCGTACCATAAGTAAAAAAATGAAATATTACGACAATAGCGCCACCTATCGCTGTTACACTTAAGAGAAACCTGTCTCCTGACAAAACTTATATATTGTGTAAGTTTGGTGTCAATCGATCCAGCGGTTCTTGAGTTTTAGTAACACGTACCCGGCACAAACGTTTTTATATATTAAGATTTATTTATTTATATTTTCCATACATACACTCACACTCAATATAAATGATTTTTTTTAATACAAACTGCAAATTTAATAAAATATAAATTTTTATAATAAAATTTATCTTTTCATTCAGAGCTACTGTTGATGCAATCATCAAATTTTCCATACTCATTTTTTGACATTTCATTACATTTCTCATTTTATCTGAGTTTTTGACATGTCAATATACTCAGTGGTATAGTGTAAAACCATCTTTAGTAGAAATGGAGCATTTTACAATAAAACAACGAGTTTTCATTACTCAACAATATTTTAATATTAATGAAAGTTTGATGGCCGCAGTTTTAATCTCGTCAACTGTTGAAAGAATAAATGAAAAATTCAGAGAGACTGGATCAGTTGGAGAGGTTAAACATACCGGACGTCCAAAAACAAACTCTTCGAACGTCAATATTGAAACAGTACGAAACAGTGTGTTGATGAGAACATAGGAACATCAATTCGGCGTCGTGGACAACACTTGAAAATTTCAATAATTTCAATTTCTACAGGGTATACTCATAATGAATCATCAACAAAATGATTTGATGCTGATTTTTCCTAAGCGATGAGGCACATTTTCACCTCGGCAACTTTGTTATTCGTCAAAATAGCCTAGTTTAGAGTACAGAGAAATCACACGTGATTAGCGAACAATTAATGTGTTACTGGTTTGTGCGGATTTTAGACCATACTTTATTGAAAATGAGGATATTTATTTAACTATTACTGGTGCCCGATTTTGCGATATGATAATACAGTTTTTTCTAGTGAAATTGGATGTTATTATGTGGCTTCAACAATACGGTGCCATACGCACTATAAAACTCTCTTTTATATATGTATTCAATTTACGCCACGCCCAACGAATTATAAATCCACCTGATTCTAATTTTAAACTCATTTAACACCGGTCCGTAATGAAAGATTCATTATTTGAAGAGGTTTTTTATTAGGTGATGCCACATAGATTGCACCCAAGTCTTCTTGGTTAGTGGGTAGGTGTTTTAATACTGCGCCACATTTCATACATAAATAAATAAATAGAGAACTATAGCCAGGGCAACGTCTGCCGGGTTTTGCTTGTAAAATATAAAAGTAAGGGTGAATGCGTATGTGTATGTACAGAAGTATTGTATTTTAGGGTATAAAAGAAAATATTTGTAATAGATTTTTTTGCACAAAATAAAAATCAAGAATAAAATGTAGCTTAAGGTGCGGTCACATTAGACAACTATTTGACAAAACAATTGTAACCTTTTCTGTTTATGAGAACATTTTATATTAACATTTATTAAAAATTCTCTAAAATAAATAATATTACGAAATTTAATTAAGCAAATTTCAACCAATAAATATTGAAGAAAGAAAATATATCTACAAATTAGTGGTAAAGCTTTTTTCGTTAAATATTTCATTAATGTGTCCGTGCATTTAGGGTTTTATTAGTACATTAATCGTCTGAAATTAATCGTCTAATTATCTTCTTGATTATGATTATATTATGAATTACATAGAGTATAGGCCTCATAACAATCGTGTCAATCAAAAGAACACAAACAGGATCGCTATGTTAACAGAGCAGAAACAAACAAAAACTAATCTTTACTTGAAGACTCTTTTAACAAACATACTTTTCAATTAATCTGAATAATGTTTTTCAAAAGTTTTAATGTCAAATCTTGACATCTTCGTTTGGCAAACGAAACGAATATCGGTATCAGTACCGATAAAAAATTATTTGTCATTTCGGTATCGGTATACCGGTACCAAAAATTAATACCGGTATATATACCGATATACCCTTATACCGAAACTTAATAAAAAACTTTGAAAAGAATATATGTAGATTATATGCTTAAATTGTTACATTCATACATACATACATACATACATAACTGGCCTTTACAACCCTGTGTCAGGATTACGGCCTAGCTTCTCGTAGCACTCATGTTGTGTGTGTAAATTTTTATCCATGAGTACCGGGACCTACAGTTTAATGTCGACTCCGAACGATAGACTTGAGAAGCTTGTTCATGGCAATTAATTACTCTCATAGCTTTTGCCAGAAGACTGCTGAGAGGTAGTCGCCGAAAGAAATAATTTTTTTCATATTTCTTTTTTTTGAAGATGTCAGAGCCTGAAGTCGAACCCAGGGCCCGTGTCTTAGTAAGCCAACACACTAACCACTAGACCACGCGACTACTTAATTGCTTAAATTGTGAATTAATTTATTTTAGCAAAAGCTGGTGTTACCATATAGAATATAGCATACTTATATGTATAAATATAAAACAAAGTTTAATTTTGCAAGCAAAAATTAATTAAAATACTTCATTCAAAAACATGAGGGTAATACAAAGTATTAAAAATCTTCACACTTAAAAATAAATTGAATGAAAATCGTAAGACCATTTTAAGCTAGGAAAATGGACTACAATCTGTTCAATAGTAAAATAAAAAATGTTTTTCAAATGAAATACATATTTGTTTGAAATAATAACTTATTACTTATTATGCTGGGAACCAAGTCCTTTTTTCCATCAGAACATCTCTCATAGTAGTACTGATAGAGCAATGAAACGCACGCCATATTGCTCTGATGCTGCAACGAATCGCGATACCTTACCATCGCTGATAAGCACATTCGCCCTTTATTGTACACAGTCGAGAAGCCCCAAAATAGACTTTGAAGCATCGGCCCATACATGAGAGTTTTATTCCAATCTAGGTCTTGTAAATATTTATTTGTATCGTTGTATAGAATAGGTTACGGATACAACAATACATTTATACAACGATATGTAATGTTGTATCTGTAACCTACATACATACAGTATCGGACAAAACATTTGCAACTACCACCGACACTAAGAAATATTCCTAGAAAAAAATATCGATTTGTAATATTAATATTTTACTGTTGTTTATTACATTAAATTAACATCATAATCTTTTTTAAACTAAAATTATTTTCAATTCTTCAACAATTCGTATTTTTTATAAAATAAACTTAACAAAGCAAAAACAAAAAAGACAAAACAATTGCAACCAGCACAAATCAACGACTAATTTTAATATTTTTCAGGGAAAACCCTTATTTTGAATAACGACCTTGCATTGTCTTGTCACTTACTCGGTTAAATTATTAATTATATACTAAGGTATGCTATTCCATGCATCTTGGATCCGTTTAAAGAAAAACAACCCTAGACCATGACATGGCCTCCTCCATGTTTTGCTGTTTTAACCCAACAATCTTTCTAAACTCGTTTTCTTTTTTATCTTCTTACGTGGGTTATGCCTTCAGTAGCGATAAAGTTTAATATTGATTCGTCGTTAAAAAGAGCGTTTTTCCACTTGCTTACGGTCCATCCAGCATGTTCGTTAGCAATTTGCAGCCGTTTCAATTGGTTGCACCTTGATATAAGAGGCTTTTTATTTGGCCGTTACGCTTCCAACCCAGCGTCAACGAGACGTCTACAAATAGTTCTTGAACTAACAGGTACTTTAAATTCATTTTCTAACTTCGGGCGAGATTTAAACGGAATTTTTTTAGTCTCTCTCACTATTAAGAAGTCTGTTCTTGGGAGTTTTTTTGGCCGACCACCTTTGTTTACCACTTCAACGGATTTAGTTCTTTGAAAACGTGATAAGATTCGAGAAAACGATGATTTATAAACTTTATATTTAATAGAATTTTTTTTTTGGGTTTCTTAGAGAGTTCTGATTGAAATCGTTCACTATAAGTTTGCGTAATTCCTTTCCGAATTTATCTGGCGTCATATTAAATGTTGGGTAATCTGAAGACACTATTACTTAGTTCTCTTAAAATATTTGACTTAATAAAATAAGTGGTTTTAAATAAAAATCTATTCCAAAACAAACCAAAACACAACAGTTTTTGAATTAGTACACTACAAAAATGTTATTCCCTGATAACTTGACAAAAAATGATTCTAAAGTTGATGCTTTGATAATAAATAAAAAAATCAAGCTAAAACATTATCACAAATTAAAACGCTATTTATTTTACAGAACTAAAATTATATATATATGAGTTGCAAATGTTTTGTCCTGTACTGTATATAATTGGCCATTAAAACCCTGTGTCAGGGTTACGGCCTAGCTTCTCACAGCACTCATGTTGTGTGTGTTAATTTTTATCCATGAGTACCGGGACCTGAAGTTTAAAGTCGACTCCGAACGACAGATTACAGAGGCTTTTTCATGACAGTCAATTACTCCCAGAGCTTTTGCCAGAAGTCTGCTGAGAGGTAGTCGCCGAAAGAAATATTTTTTTCATATTTCTTTTTTCAAGATGTCACAGCTGAGATTTGAACCCAAAGTTATCGTCTTAGTAAGCCAACACACTAACCACTAGACCACGGCGACTACTGTCTATCTGTAACCTATTCTATACAAATATACAACGATACATCGATATGATGATACAACGGTACGACGATACGACTATACAACGATACGACGATACAACAATACAACAATACAACAATACAACAATACAACAATACAACAATACAACAATACAACAATACAACAATACAACAATACAACAATACAACAATACAACAATACAACAATACAACAATACAACAATACAACAATACAACAATACAACAATACAACAATACAACAATACAACAATACAACAATACAACAATACAACAATACAACAATACAACAATACAACAATACAACAATACAACAATACAACAATACAACAATACAACAATACAACAATACAACAATACAACAATACAACAATACAACAATACAACAATACAACAATACAACAATACAACAATACAACAATACAACAATACAACAATACAACAATACAACAATACAACAATACAACAATACAACAATACAACAATACAACAATACAACAATACAACAATACAACAATACAACAATACAACAATACAACAATACAACAATACAACAATACAACAATACAACAATACAACAATACAACAATACAACAATACAACAATACAACAATACAACAATACAACAATACAACAATACAACAATACAACAATACAACAATACAACAATACAACAATACAACAATACAACAATACAACAATACAACAATACAACAATACAACAATACAACAATACAACAATACAACAATACAACAATACAACAATACGACGACACAACAATACGACGATACAACAATACAACAATACGACGATACAACGATACGACGATACAACAATACGACGAAACAACAATACGACGATACAACAATACGACGATACAACGATACGACGATACAACAATACGTCGAAACAACAATACGACGATACAACAATACGACGATACAACAATACGACGATACAACTATACGACGATACGACGATACAACAATACGACGATACAACGATACGACGATACAACGATACAACGGTACAACGATACGACGATACTACGATACGACGATACAACGGTACAACGATACGACGATACTACGATACAACGATACAACAATATATCGGATTTCTTTGGATGACCAAAGTGGGAAGGGCGGTTGGGGCATTCCAGCTACCCCCATTCGATGCTTGTTGCCTTCGAATAAATTAGATTTTATTTAATTTTTTGATAGATGTAAGTATGTATATAATTTATTTATTACATACCTGACACTGAAAGTGAGGGAGGAATCTCGCCGTGAGAGCACCGGGTCTGAGCTAGTTGTGCTGTCGCCCTAGTGCCGCTTAGGTTTGCGTAACAACGGGAACGCTTTTTAGTAAAATTGGGATCCCGCGGGCGCCCAATGTAGAGTAAAGAAACAGACTTACAGCCAAATTCAGAATAACTCCTTAATTTAGGTTTTATCCATACATTAGTTATGAGAAGTTATCTGTCTTATAAGCTCAAAATAAAAAATCTTATTCATAAACAAATTAACTAATAATGATAATTAACTAATAATAATTTTAATGTCATGCTGGCAATACCATGATATTATTTCAGTATAGTGATGCACAATAAAAGCTATCGGTTACTTCGGTAGTTTTTTAATAGTCATAAAAATAATGTAATAGTAACACAATTATACATAAAATAGATGTGATTGAAGTAATATTTACTTCTGTTAAAAAATAACTAAAATAAACTGAAAAAATAAAAAAAAATTTCCTTTGAAGCACATTTTTTTAATTCATGTATAAAGTAATCGAATACTACCATTCTCTTTTTGGTTTGTGCATCACTATTCTGTTTACATTTTTTATATCAAAATTTGATAAAATGGAATTGTAAACTGGAGAGAAAGAGAAAAAGAGATTTACATTCGTAATTTCTACAGGCACTGATGGCATGGCCTGTAAAGGAAAGAGATGGGATATGTAATACAAAATAAAAACAACTTTTTGGCCATTTAGAAATTTAATTTTGTACAGAGACTGCAACCATTTACTATTAGACGAAAATTTTTAATTATATGAATTTAAATATGTACATAAGTATCTATACTTGCAACTACTTATATAAATTTTATTCATTGTAATACTATACTATTCCACTTTTATTTATACAATATCCAATCTAATTCACAAATGTCGTGTTATTGTACGGTTAAAGTACCTAGAAACCTACAATAAAAATGTCTTATTTATAAATGGTTTATGAGAGCGTTATGACACTGTTTCTTGTTTATGAATACAAAATTAAGAGATTTTGCTTATAAGGCTTTTATAAGCACGTTTTATCTCATTATGAATTAGACTGTTAATATGTATATATTTAAATCCATTCTGGCAATACCGTTATTTACTATAAAAAGCTGTTTTGGCAATACTTTGCAGTAGTTGTACGTTTAAAGATATTTTTGTTTGTATTAAGGATTCGTACGGGCCAAAAGTTAACAATGATCATGTCATTACCTCTAATTTTGTATTCAAAGAAGTATTATAAAAGCATTTAAACATATGTATGTATGTATGTATGTAAATATGTATGATATATTATGATTTCTAATATTTTTATACTTTTAATAAAATGTATTGAATTTACTAAAATTTCTATTAATTATTTTCATTTTATGTTATTGTTACGCGCCGGCTGAATACATACATGCATAAAAATAATTATGTTGAAATGGGATATAGCTTACAATATCAACCCATACAAAATACTAGGTTAAGTGACATGGCGTGTTGTGTTGCCCGCTAGCTCCATAATGAGCGAAATGTGGTTCTCAACCCGGTAATTCAGCGCGTGAACACATAACACTCTCCACATGCCACAAGAGAGTGTGAAAATAAATAGAAATATCCAAAATATTTCAAAAAAACAGAAAAATTGTAAAACACATGTACAGGAATACTCGAAACATTTTTACAGCGTTAGTAATTTTGGGTGACAAGATGTTGTGCTCACCTCTGGGTATATTTAGCCCTCCCCTAAGCCATTGACAGATTTTATACCCGAAATTCCACTGTCCCTAAAATATGACCATGCTGCCCATTCAGGCACTTACCATCCGATTCCAGCGCTCTCCTCTATCCATCGAAATAGTTTACTGAGACATTTTTTCGATTTTCATTCTAGGACAAGTTTTATTGGAATTAAAGTAACAGGACATTGTTATTCAATAAATTTACTTAAAATTTAAACACATGTAATATATGGTAAGTATATAAGGGATATGATATAAAAAAGAATTATAAATTTTGTAATTTATATAAATCAAGGTTATGAATGTATATACAAATTTATGGGTAAATACACGTGTAAATTTGTATGTAAATTCATAGGTAATTTATGTAAAAGAAGGCTTAGATTAACTATGTGGATTATGCAAATAAGTACATGTATGAGAAATTTAACCAAAAAAAAACAGTATTGTAAAATTTTGTAATTTCGACACATACGGATTATGAATGTACATATAAATCTATATGTGAATCCACATGTAGAATTAAATGTAAATTCATATGTAATCTCGTATGTAAATTTGCACGCAATTTACACAAGAATAGGAAGCGTAGGGTAACACATGGAATTTATAAGTATTTATGTAAGAGTTTTAATAAGAAAGAATTATAAGATTTTTTTAAACTAAATACATAAATAAGGAATATACATATTTTACATAAAACCTGAAGCGATGATGAAACGGCCGGATGAAGATGATGATGACGCTGTGATGAAGCTGGATCTGATGATGATGAAGCTGGTTCTGATGATGATGATGTTGTCGCTGGTGATAAGGACAGGCTGAAGATGATGGTGCTGATGATGGATTTGTTCACCACAAGTTCTTGGCACTTCTTTTCCATTCGCTTTTATTTTCATATTTTTGGTTTCAATAAGAATGTTTTCTTCGTATTTTTGTTTCTTACTAGTTTTTTTTTCTTTAATTCTTTAACAAATTCTTTTAGGTTTAACAGTATTACTATGTTTTTCATTTTCTTTAAGATTTTTTTCAATTTGATTTGCAATAAAGAAATTACAATGACAGTTTAAAGTTTGACTTTTGTTTCTTTATTGCAGTAATTTTTTTCTCCTTTTGCTTAAGGATTAAACCATGTTAAATATTTGCATTAATTTTTCTTTTCTCCTTTTATTTTGACAAACTCTACAGGTTAAGGAGGTTTAGTTTACTTGGCTTTAATTTAATTTTTTATCACATTTTGCACTTTCTTCGTATTTCAGCTATTGTTTTTTCTTTTTGCATTTAGTATTTAATTATGCACGTGATTATGAAATAAAACAAATTAGAATCGTTTAAGCAAAAAAAAAGGTTAAAAGTTCTACACAATTCGATTTTTTTATAGTATGTTTATATTTTTATATATATATATATTTTATAGATCTATATATATTTTATATAAGTATATACTTATATATTTTCCAACAAAAGGGTTAATGAATTTCTTTCTTATTTTCTGACGCGTCATTCATTCCCATACCGATTATTAGTTTAATGAATATCCGCGTGGTCACAATATTTGTAGCATGGAACACACACACTCCGTAACACCATACTGACGGACAGTTTTATATCCGTGAAGAGACAAAATGTTTTCAAATGTATCAGTCCCGAATTTCTTTTTCCTTATTTTCGGCCTTTGACTCTTCCTTACACAACTATTAATTACTCTCACTAGCACAAAACTTTAAATATTATTTTGAGGCATAACCTCAATGTAGAACACTTGAAAAAATTTTTTCTTTTTAAAGCTCGACTTCTGTCAGCTTTCATAGTCAACTACCGAATGAATGAATATTCATATAAATGACAGCTTCTGACCTCATTAAAAAAAAAGATCTCGCTCAAGAAGCTCTACAATTTGTCCCTTTCTTCCACATGGGCCAAATGGATGACAGCCATATTTATTCATGGCGTCTGGGCGCGCGCTAGCCTGTCATTGGTCAATTTTGACAGCGCCAAAAGTAAAAACGCCATGACAAAAGGGATCGCAACAATAACCAAAGTTGCATTTGACAGGAATGACAGAGCTGCAAAATAAAGGACAGTTGCCAACCTTATGTCAGAAAAAAAAAATCGCCAGAATTCTCATTACCCCGTGCAATTAAAACTTCCAGTGTGGACAATAAAAAATTAAAGAAATAACAATCCGTAACATTATTACATCTAGTTAATTATATTTACTAACAAAAATATTTACAGTACTAAGTAATTCGAAAATCCGGATACCCAAAAAACAATAAATTCTGAACACTTCCGTTTAATTGGAATGCTGGAATAATATATGTTTTTTGTACTATAGATTGAGTACGCTGAGTATTAAGTTCTTATTACATAAAGAAATTAGAATTTTTTTATTATAAGCAATATAATAAATTTAATTTTTCTTCTACAATTGACAGCATGATTTTTTAGTCAGAAAAATGGTACGTAAACTCATTTTGTCCCGTTCCCAGTCATCTATGATTTTATTTTTAATCTGCTGACGGTATTAATTAAACTAAGTTACTTAGAATTAGTATTTACGTTCCGAATTAGCTGTTTCTGTCTTGTACATGAAAAATATGTATAAGTCGTTAGTTTTTCTGTTACCTTTTTTTTGTTTTGGACGAACTTGTTAAAAACAAAATTTCGTTAAATATTTCTAAGTGACAGCAAAAAATCTGACAGCAGCTTTATTTTTGAATTTAAAATTTTTTAAAAACTTTGTGATTTTAATAATAATTTGTGTACGAGACAAATATTGAAATTTTGGAAAAAATTTGAAAAAAAAAACTATAAAAAAATGGCAATAATAGATACATCGTCCAAAATCCGATAAGTATAAGCAATTGTCTGAATGATACGAGAGCGTAAAAAAGTAATACTGTACAGTTACAGTACAATTACCAGATTAGAGATGTGCTTGCGTGTCCGGATTATCGAGTTAGTACTGTATTATCCTTTAGTGTATTATATGCTTATTTAGTAATATACTTATTTTTTAATATCCTTTAAAAATAACAGTTTATTACTTACACGTTCCCTTTTTTTGCTTTTATGGTTTTAAGAAGAAAACAGCTTTTGCTTTAAACCTTGTTGGCTGTAAAGCAAATGGCACATAAAAAATGCTTATGGCGACGGACAGCATATTTAATGTGCCCCCCAGGAATAATATAATCCTTACTTGTTTTTTGAATAACATAACAATATAAGAGAATGTAAAAGAATAAATTCATAGAATCAATTTGAAACACGCTACCTGTTTTAGTAAGATATGTCATAAGACTTTAGTACTTCTAACTCACTAAATATTTAACGAATTTAAAAATTTCAAAAAGGTCTGGAATTACAGTTTCGTAAAATGTATGTTTAAAATATATATTCCAAATAATTAGGCAGGTTTTATCAAAAGTTTAGCATTTTTTATAATTTTGTCATAATATTAAAAAAAAACGATAAACTAATTAAAATGTATATCGTCGATGGAATTAAAGAACGCTGTAACTGGCAAAACCTTAAATGTTCACCAGAGCCAAAAAACTTTTATAGAAGTAGAACAAATACACTGGTATTTTTCATTTGGCAGACGGCGTAAGTGAATTTATTTTCATCGTAGAAATCTGGGACCGGGACCAATCGACGCGTATTTTTTTACTGATAAAAATTATGCAAAAACGTATTTTCGATGTTTTGTCAGTTACACTATCTTTAATTCCATTGACGATATGTATGTACATACATATATTTATAACAACCATGCTATTTATTTTTGCCTACTTAACTCTTGTTTTCTAAATTACACTACTGAAGTAAGTGAGCGATATTTGCTTTGTATTAAAATGATGAAATAAAATGTTACGCTTCTCTTTCACTTCTGCATACATTCATACACTATTTTGCAATGCTGAAGGCCTGGTTAGCCAAACGTTGCTGTATCGTAATGTAACGTCCCCTAACGTAGAAACATAAGTGCACTTATAGAACATTTAAAAACGTGCCATATGTTTTGGACATAAACAACTAACAAAAAAACAAAACAGAAAATATATTGTGAGATACTAATTTGTTTATAGTGTACTTAATAGTGTTTTTTTTTCAAATATTAAAAGACAAATAAATAAATATGGATGCGGATTTGTGTGTTGGGCTACAGTTTTTTAATTTACTAAAAATTTATTAAATTTCTTTCCTATTAATATTTTTGCTTTTCTTTGTAATACTCATGCTGAAAATGTGTATAATAAATGTAGGGTTGCCATTTATTGAATCGAAAAAAGTACATTGAGGGAAAAAAACGTACATTTTAGTAAAAAAAAATACATTGGATTTTTATTAAAAACTTTTTTTAAAATTCATTAGTAAAAATAAAATGGCAAATAATAATACAAAAAATATGATCGTAACCATTGTTTACGACAAAGTAATAGCTCAAAATTATTCGAATTTTTATTTTTAAATTTTAGTCTATACTATTCAACTTTTCAAATGTGAAATAATTTGGTATAAATTTAAAAATAAATTATATGCCCGTATTCATAAAAAGTATTTTGGGTTTTTTGACAAGTATTGCATAGATATATCGTCGTGCGGGAGTTTATGTGCTCTATACACCATTTTTTATATCTCGAGTTAATAATGCTAATTTAGGTTTTTGACAACAACATTTTTAAAATCTGCAATCCGTTTTCGGCTATTTATTTCCGAAACTTGACGAGATATCCTAAAACGGATTACAGATTTGAAAAATTTTGGGTCGAAAACCTAAAGTGGCACCATTAACTCGAGATATATAAAAAATATGAAATGGCGTATAGAGCACTTAAACTCCCGCACGACGATATGTCAAATAAACCCTCAATAAACCTAAGATATTTTTTATGAATACGGGCATTAATATTTTCTTTCTATAATTATTGTATATTTTATATACATTCATGTATTTGCAAAAACTTTTACAAATACATACTTACAAGTTTTTTTGAACTTGGTGTAAACAATGCTATTTTTACCAATGTTATTTTTTAGAAAATTGTAAAACTTGGCAGAAGTTAAAAGTTTGTTTGTTAATTTCCTTCTTCCAAAAGGGCAAAACTCGAACTGAATGTTATTTCAGACGCCGCATTTGAATGCGGTATAGCCAATATAAACATACAAATTCTTTTAAAAATTTTGAAACAATCTACTATTTAACAATTCTACTCATTTTCTTTTAATAATTTTTAAGTAAATGATTTTAAATAAATCAGAGTTGGGTTTATTGTATTGAATTTATAATGCATTACCGTTTGCACTACCCCTAAAGGCGGGTTTAGACGGTAATACATGTCAAATTTTTGTGTAGAAGAAAATGAATACAATAGTATCGTGTTAACTTTATATGTAATGAGAACGTACGACATTGAGAGCAAATACGGATGAAAATTTGACAGTAGTAAGGCTCGCTTTGTTTTTTTTTTTCAATTTTTAAAAAAACAATCACATTTCGTTGGATCAGAGATGCACTTTTATATTATTTTTTGTTTATGCTAAATGTGTTCACAATGTATGTAAATTTTGTGTGGAAGTATATGTGCATTTTATGTTTTCATTTTACTTAGTTTTGGTGTTTTACCAGCCGTGTAAAAGTAAAAGAATCTGCCGTAGAATTTTTAAAATACGGATGGAATGTCATAA
The DNA here is from genome assembly GCA_963576795.1 of Metopia argyrocephala. Classification (NCBI taxonomy): domain Eukaryota; kingdom Metazoa; phylum Arthropoda; class Insecta; order Diptera; family Sarcophagidae; genus Metopia; species Metopia argyrocephala. Next base: position 165,463,696 of record OY756208.1, on the reverse strand, counting down.
TATTTTTTCTATGATTTTACGTACGTAAAGTATTATCGTCTAACCTGTCCTAAACGATATTGCAGCATCAACTAAATGCAGATGGAAATAATTAACCACTAAATTAAACCATTTTAGTGGTAGTGGAAATTTAGTGCATTAAATTAGAGGCGATAATGCACTATTTTTTCCACTACCACTAAATTTAGTGGAAAATTAAATCTATTGCAATAACCCCAATTCTAAAATAAATAAATTCATCAAACAGTAGATCCATGTCAATGTTATTGACAAAAAATTATTCAATAACTTCTGTAGAATTACGAAATAAAATTTTTGAATTAAGACTTAAAACATAGACCTTTTTAAAATTATAGTACTTTGGTGGCAAATGTACTTTAATATTATATATGTTAGTTCCAAGTGTTCAGAACAAAAAAGAAATACAAAAGATTAAAAAAGTACATTAGCGTACTTTTTTCGGTGTTATGCAGAAATAAGTACATTGAACAAAACAAAATTACCCTTACTGCTTAAAAAAGGACGTTTGGCAAGCCTAAATAAACCAGCTGTTTGCTAATGTCCCGTAAAAACGTAGAGAATTTCTATTTTCTACAGATTGCTACGCGCCGTTACGTTACATTTTTTATTCGGTAAGCGCTGCCATTACTTTGCATGTAAAATAAATGATCAGCTGACTCGTCAACGTTAAGATACGCTACGTTACGTTTGGCTAATTCTACCTTGAGTGTGTTAATCATTAACGAGAGAAAATAACATCCCAGCTGAACACTTTTACAGCATTTTGTAATTACCTACAGGGTTATTTAACTAAAACCCCCACAAATTATTTTTTATAAAACAAACAATAAAATGCCGATTATACCAGTATTTAGGCAACAACATAATAAAAAACATATTGAAAAAACAAAAATGATGCTGAGAGAGAGAGAGAGAGAGAAAGTAAAAAACATACAAAAAAAAAAAAACATTCAAAAAAACATTAATGCTATTATAATAGCACATGTTTGTTAAACACAAACAATAACAACTACTACAATTAACAAATCAACTTCCAAGTAAACCAAGTAATGTTTATAAATCGATGTAAAAGTTCATATAGAAGGGTAAATGATAATAAAAATTTTATGTAAAGCAAGTTTAAATGTTCTAAATGTATATGTACATACATACATATGTATGCATTATAATCTTTTAAAAATTACTCACTTTTTTATGAGTTTAGGAACTGTAGTATGTACTTTCAAATTTAATAGTCTGCATCTTTAAGGGCATTGCCATAAATGAAATTTGTTGTTACTAAGAAAAGTTCCTGTCAATCACATTAACTTACTATACCAAGAACAATATAATTTTTTTCTATTGTTTTATTTTGTATCGTTTAAGAATCAGCAAAAAAACATTTTTTTGTTTCATTTTTTTTATTGCTTTATTCAATAAAATTAAACGTTAAAGCCAACTTAAAATAGAATTTATTAAGAAATACACTAAAAAAAGTTTGGCAATAATATCTTGGGAGAAGATATAGCCAAGAAAAAGAAAATAAACTGCAATAGTTAAAAAAGTTTGTTATTAAAAGAATAACTTTCAAGCATTGGCAGATGTTTGTATCTCTTAAAATGGATGAGGTAAAAGTACACACCTACTAAATTGTATTTATTTATTATTATTATTTACCGAGTTATTTAGTTTTTATTATTTTGTCACGCCCGCTTTTACCAACCTCATTAATATACCTTCTCCATAAAAAAATATCAAACCATCATAGTGTTTCGTCAACTAGTTAAAGATTTATTTAACGTCGAACAGCAAACCACAAGAACTACCCATATCGATAACTATGGTTTGAGAGCTGCAAATGTCAAACCATGTTATAATTTGTTAGGTTTGGAAGATTATTATAAATAAGGAACTGTCGAATAAAACCAGACTAGTCCCGTTAACTGGGTTTTACAGGGAAGACAAATAACTGAACTAAAATATCTGGCTTGGCTCGTCAATTTTCGTTATTTTTGAAGGTAGGACTAAACGGGTTTTAAATGAAAATATTTCGTGGCTTCATAGATTGCACATCTTGGAGAGCCCGAAAATAAAATAAAAAAAATATACTGAGGAAATGTCTAGTTTTGTTCGCCAAAACAAAATTTTCAAATTGTAGGAACTTACTTTGAAAAAAATTCTGTTAGCGAAGTTTAGCAGTTAATCTATTTTATGGACAAAAAAACTTTGATCCACTCCATAGAATGTGCTCCGAATTCAATTCTCTTATTGATTGCTCCTCTGACTGTGGTTTATTAAGAAAAAGAATTATTGATTTTTTAAATAACTTGGTAATTTAATTAATTTTTTTATACTTATATGAATTGTAAATAAAACTTGTAAGAAGTTCTTCATTGGCTAAGAAATAAATAAAGAAAAAAAAAACGCCGAAATACCGATTCGTCGTCCTTCTCAACTTTATGCTTGGAAATCATATTTGGAAACTTCCTAACTACCAGTTTATAATAAAAAAAATCATTATGATTTTAACTTTTCAAGCTTTTAAAAAAATCATCCGTCATAAAAAATTTTAAATTATACTTATGGAAGTTTTAAACAAATTCATATCTGACATAATAACTTCTCTCAGTGCATAAAAATACAAACGTATAATCGATATTGTTTTGTGTAGTAGTTGTTATTGCTGCTGCTTATGTTTGTTCTCCCTCATTTTCCATATAACTGTTGTTAACTTTTATACAGTTTATTTCATATACTCTTTTAACAATATAGAAAAATAAACAACAGATAAGTATTCTTAAACAGTAAAGAGATTTTGTTTTTTCGTAAAATTTGTATATTGCTGTTACTATGTATGTGTGAGCATGTCTCTTCCTCTTTTTTTTATGTTACAAGTTTTTGTGTATTTGTGTATGCTTAGACTGTGTAATCAAATTATATGTTGAGATGTGTATGTCTACACTTTAGAGTAAATGTAACCAAACAAACACCTGTTTGTTTACTGAGTGCTTTTGTAACCGTTTTTTTTTATTTATTTTTTTCTCATTTTGTTTTTTTTTTTTTTTTTTTTTTTTTTATTTCAAGTCATTGATGTCAAAAACAACCCTGTTCTTATATGTGTTTGTTTGCGGTTCTTTTGTTTGAATTTAAATTTAAAATACAAGTTTAAATATAAAGTACTGATCAAATTTATAGCACACAATATTCTTATTATTTTTTGTTACTTCAAATCATTTGGCCTCTCTCTTGAATGAGTATTGAGACTGAATTACAAATACCGCATTATTTTTAAAAAAATATAACGACTCTTTATTCTCACAATTATTTAAATATCGTCGATGGAATTAAAGAACGCTGTAACTGACAAAACCTTAAATGTTCACCAGAGCCAAAAAACCTGTACAAAAGTAGAACAAATACACTGGTATTTTTCAAAACGTAGACGGCGTAAGTGAATTTATTTTCATCGTAGAAATCTGGGACCGGGACCAATCGACGCGTATTTTTTTTTTCTGATAAAAATGATGCAAAAAACGTATTTTCGATTTTTTTTCAGTTACAGCGTTCTGTAATTCTTGCGACGATATGTAATACAATGCATTCAGTTCTAGTTAAAACCATAATTTAAGGGGTAATTTTTTCATATCAATCAATATTTTTAATACCTATCTTTAGATTGTTTATATGGGTCGTAAAAGTATAACTATGGAGCATTTTCTGTAGGTCCCAGTATTCATGGATAAAAATTAAAACACACAACATGGGTGCTGCAAGAAGCTAGGCCGTAACCCTGACATAAGGTTTTAATGGCTAAATATGAATGTGTGTAATACTAAAAAATGATCATCCATTCTCTTTTTAGGCTAAAGCATAAGTTGGTTGGTGGTGGATCTGCTCATCGTACTGGCTTTTTATTATTTTATGAATGTAGATTAAATGCCACGAACTATATGGAATTACATTTCGATGAAAGAATTTTTGACTCAATATTATTTTCAGAAAGATAATACACTGTGTCTTAGACTTGTGCTTAAGAGTCCATTTCAGTGAGCGCTCTTTTTAGTCCAAAAAGTAAAAATAAACTAGTTCGATCTTCTAGTTCAACGGCTCCTTTCCTTTTACATGCAGCTACAGCAAACATCTAATAATATTGTCCCGTTTAAAAGAATGATTGCGTATTTCAACAACCATCTTCACTTAATTAACCCCTCATTGGATTATGCGACAAGAGACGCTTAATTGAATTCTGAATTCATTATTGTTTAATATTTAATTAAAATATAAATTTTGAAAAAAATTAGCAATAAGCGCCATATACTAAATATAAAGTAAGCTTAAACTTTTCATTTAATAAATTAATATTTTTTGACACATTGTTAAAATTAATATTTATTATGTTTTATTTATTTTTTACTTACTCGTTTACATTAATTTTAGTTTAAAAAATTATACATACAATATCAAAACAATAATATAAGCAGTTTTTCCTTTTTCGTTTAGTGTTGGATACAAAAGATTTTTAGTGGATGCACTGTTTGTGTTTATTATATGCAATATCCCACCAACAAAGTATGTGTGTATTTGTTTGTATGCAGTTCATAAGTAAACTAGAAAGAAATCTGTTTAAAGAGATTCATGAGTAAATATAGCCAAAAGAAAGACATATTGAACTAAGAAAGCTTATTGAAAAATTGAAAGAGCAGTACAATTGAACTAGGTCGTTCATGGACTACAAAAGTCTACTGTGTACGCCATGATTTATCCATACTAGATTATCTGTCCACATTTCCAATCAAATATATATTCGCTATTATTGAAAGCGACCTTAAAAAATACTAGACATAAACAAAGGACGAATTAAAAAATGTCAGAAGGAACATTTGGTTACTGCAGACAAGTGTACTAAATTGATCTCTTCTATACCGAAATGAATAAAATGAGTATTAAAAACTGAATTTTATATATATAAATTTCATATAATGGGTCGTACATTTTTTATAAGCTATTCGTTTAACGGATTTGAATGAATATTTAATAAAATCTTGTGCTATAATTTTGACTCATTAATTTCTTAATTTAGAAATTGTAGTTTTTAATTAAAGCATAATCATTATTAAGACTAATGTTTAGTTAAAAAAAGTCTTAATGGCTTTACAGGTTTTTGTTTAATTTTATACTTTTTTTTAAATGTCTAAAAATTTATCGTTTTCAAAACGAATCAAAATCTGGAATATACCCGATTATTTTAATTTTGTATTTCTTAACTGAATTGTGATACCAGTCATACAAATTTTAATGAATTCACTCCAAAAAAAAAAAACAAAACTATATATTTTTTTTAAATTAAATTTTATAGAATCGTGCTATAATTTTAAACAGTTCTGTATACAAATAGGCCTTATTTTTTATTGTTTGAAGGTCTTTTGTTTTTGTTTAATAATGCAATCGTGTTCTAAGAAGGTTAAAACAAAAACTAACAAACATTTAAGGATATAAATTTTATTTTTTATTTTTTTTTTTTCAAAATAAATTTTTTTTGACAAAAATTTAAATTTGAAATTTGTAAAGATAACTGTTAGATTTAAATATCACTGACTTGTCATCAATTTTGTTGCTTTGACTGTAATTGAAAAAAAAAATATTTTTTTTTCTATAAAACCAAAAATTATTCCATACGGTAATACACAGACTACATATTATGTACATATGTATGTTTTTATAATATTTACAAAAACTATTATTTTTATGAAAATATTGTGTAATAAATCTCATATTAAATTTTAAATTAAGATCGAAAAATTCCTTGTCTTGGATTAGAAATCTCTATGCCTTAGGCAGGCATAATATTTACATGCATACAACTCATTTCTTCTGAACAATTATGCCAATTATTTTTTGGCAATTGTTTTTTTAAATATGGCAAAATAACAAAAACTGGCAAAATAATTCAAAGCAGCCAAGAATGCAGTATGAATTAAATGAAATTTTTAAATTTAAGCATTCAATTCTAGAAAATTTATAATTAAATTTTTTATATACACTCAGTGAAATTGAGAATTCAGAACATTTTTTAAAAAGTTTTTTACAAAATGTGGTGTAATTTGATATTAAACCCTAATAAATTTAAAACAAACTAAAAAAAGGTTAAAACAAAAATAGATTTATAAGTTTAATTAAAAAAAATCAAAATTACTTAATGGCGTGTAAATTCAAATGCGTAAAGATTTTAAAGTTGTAGATTAAACAAAACATGCAAAAATGTAACCTTGTTCTACATGTAATTTAAGGACGTAATGTACAAAGTTATTTAAAGTACATTAAAACTTCCCTTTATGCATTCCCCTTTAATGCAGAAATGTACTTTACATACATACATATTTATATGCATACACATACATACATACATATGCATTTATATGTATATTTTGCATGCATGAGCCATAAAAGCATTCAAGCAATACATTTTTCTGCATTAGAGAACAATAATTGAATTGCAGCAGCTTTTTTACTTGGGTGTTTGTTGTTAATGTTCCTTTTTTTATTATTTATTACCTTTAGTTACGGTATTTAATGCAAGCTGAACTGTAGTGATTGCAACATATTCGAATGTTCTTTCTTTTGCATTTACGAGTAAAACAATATTCAATACTTTTTTCTCTGTATTTTGCTCTTCTACTCAAACATACTTAACAATATGAGTATTAAATTGCATCAGCATTGTTATTCTCTTTATGTTTTTCTACTTCTGTTTATCTTCCAATTTTTTTCTCAGTAATGTAGTAATTAAAACATACAAAAATTAATATCAACATTTTCAAATGTTTTCTTTTTACAATGATTTTAATTACGTAGAAATTCAATATGAAAACTCGTTAAATCGTTTTTGTTATGCTATTTTAACAATAAAATAAACTTTTTTTAAGTATTAAAATTTATACATACATGCATCTGCATCCTGTTTTACACTGTAGAGAACTTACTAACTTACTTAGCTGGCCATAGCAACCTGTTAACGGGTTACGGCCTGCTTCAGTACTAGTCTCCACGCGCATCTGCTTAGCGCGCGCCTTCTCCAGTTGGTCACACCAATCGATGACAGGGCTTCATCAACCTGATCCTTCCAAAGTAAACAGGAACGTCCTCTACGCCGACTTACAGTGATCTTTGCATCGAAAACTTTCCTCGCTGAAGCAGATTCTTTCATCCGAACAATATGGCCGAGCCAGCGTAGCCGCTGGATGTTAATCGAGTAGCTCATACATCTCATGGTTGGTTCTAATGCGAAACTTATCGCCATGCCTTAGAGGGCCAAAGATCTAACGAAAAACTTTTCTCTTGAACACTCCCAACACCACTGCATCGGCACAAGACAGCGTCCATGCTTCCGCACCATAGAGAAGCACCGGAAGAATAAGCGACTTGTAGAGTATTTTTTTTCGTCGCACCGGAGAGGTATCTATTACTAAACTGCCTACCGAGGCCGTAGTAGCATCTGTTGACAGGTGTGATTCTTTGCTTGATCTCTAGACTGACATCATTCTTGCTGGTAATGGCGGTGTCAAGGTAGATGAACTCTTTGACTACATCGAATGCATAGTTGCCGGCTATAACCTGAGAGCCGATACGTTTAACGTTCCTAAAACGTCGACAAAATTTACTTCGTCTTGCTCTCACTTACCGCTAGGCCCATTTTAGCAGACTCCCATTTAATAGCATTAAAGGCTGCAGTAACATATCGCTTGGTATTCCCAATGATATACATATATGTATATCGTTTGCATACACAAGGAGCTGAATACTTTTGTTTCAGGGAACGCCATATAAAAAAATGGTACAAATAAAAGCAATATACTTGAGTTATAATAAAAATAAATTACAGAAATATTTTCCCAACTATTTATTTCTTAAATTCCTAGTTGAAATCATTTAATGGATCTTTATTTTGTATATCTATTGATAATTTTTATATCGGTCGGATGAAGTGATTCCAATTAGAAATAAAGGGTATTGGGTAATTTAAGAAAAATACTTATGTGTAATTTCTCGTCACTAGATGTTGTAATGGTTTTGTCCGCAGGATATAGTTTTAATTTTCAAAAATGCCCAAAAATTCCAGGAACCCGAGATTAGCGAAAAAGATCCAGTCCTGTTTGGCATGCCTAGTATTTTAATTTTTAAATAGAAAAATACCAAAATAAGAATAAGAAATCAAGAAATTTAACGAAATTGCTATATCGAATAAAAAACTAAATCAGGGGGCCAAACAAGATAAAAAAAATGGCCACACCTGACAACTATGCGTATAGGTAAATGCAACAAAAACACTTAAAAAACGCGAAGCGATTACTACATATAAAAATATATATTTATTATTAGCCAATATGTTTGTATATGTGAGTCAAACAACTGAAGAGCAAATATATAATATTGAAAAACATTCGCCCTTTGGTTAGTATTTTCTATAATATTTACATACATATGTACGAGTATATTAAGTGTAACCCCTATGTTTATATTTAATTGTTATTTTGCATGTGTGCACTAAGGCGTATGAGTTATTTTTGCAATTATCAAATAATTATTAATTATACGTAATATAAGTACATAATTTATTATTTTTGTTAAAGCTCTGGGTATTAAAAAAAATTGTAGAGAAATTTTTCACTTCAAGCATCCTTCAAGCCTATTTTTGGGATGAGTATAAAAGACACAAAATGTTACCAAACACGAATATCGTTTATGTGTACATATTCACAATATTAGCTCTTTTATGTTTATAAGCGCTATTTTCGAACTACATATAAAATAATAATATCGCTAAAACTCTGTAATTTATATCAATTATAGTGAAGAAAAACTGGATTTTTTTTTTCTTTTTTGTCAATTCTATATTTTCTCTTGTAGATATTAGCGTCTTAAAACTATATACCTAAAAAAAGTATCATAGATATTTAAAGCAATAAAGCAAAGTAATGCAACTTATATTTTCAGTAAAATAAAATGTAAAAAACGTTTATAAAATATTCAGGCATATTACTGTTACCGACATTAATCAAAAACAATAACTTACAACAAAGAGAAACATATGAATAACTAAGTGATGTATATGACCACAAGTGTACATCGATACAACAATTATATACAGGTTGTTTTAAACCTGCCTTTTAATTAAAAGAGAACAAACATTTTGTTCAAAGATGTTTTGAAACCAAGTATTTCAACGAGTTCTGAGATTTTAATTCTTGCTGCGGCAAATACATGGAAATCTACAAAAAAAGTAACTGACACAAAATTTGAATTCGTCGCACTAGTGGTGGAATACATTTGCGTATCGAATAATAAGAATTTCTATTTTTTTTTTTTTAATGTCGATCTTTTTCGATTAATTTCGATTAAGATCGTGCTATAACGAATGCAACAATATCGTCCCTGATTTTTTTTTCAATTCGTATATTTTAAAACCAAAACTTTATTGATACCTACGCAAGGAATTATCAACTGTTTTTAATTCTTTCATAAAGATTTTTTAAAACAGCTGAAATAAAAATATAAAGAGCTACGACGAAACAATTTTTTTCTCTAAGTAATCATATTATTCGAAATTTTTTTAGTGCTTCACCAACTTGCCAGAAGACTATTTCAAAATAATTGAAACTATAAATTTTTATAATAAAAATTTTAAGGTGTTTACTTTAAAAAAATTACGAGTAATTTCATAAAGTGTTACTGTTTATTATATGTACTCTTAGATACATAATAAGATTTTTAAAAAGACCTTTTTAAAGAAAGAACTGTGTAAACAAAGTGAAATGTTTATGACAGATAAGAGGAAAGGTCGAGTCGGGTCGGGTCTATCTAATTTAAAACAAAACAAAAAGTATATTGAAACCACACATTGTGTTTTTATTATTCTTCTATCCGCAGCTTGTTTTATTTAGCTTGCACGTGTTCATTTTTTTACAAAAGTGTCTGTTTACGGTGGTGGTGGATAGTGGTGGGTGGTGGTTTTATAAGAAAGATAAATTTGTTTAAACAAATATTTAATTTAATGTATAAAAGTTGTCAATGGTGATAATATAAAATATGTAGGTAAATGAAAGGAAGAATAAGAAGAAACAATTTTAATAAAGCCTTGAAAAACCTTGATTTACGAATATAGCTAATCCTGTTTTTACGCGGTTTTTTATGTACAATTTTAAAATAAGACAGCTGGCAAAGATAAATCCCTACTGTTTTTATGTATTTTTATTTTTTTATGGTCACAAATATACAAATGTATAAGTACGTATAAATGTATATAGAAAATATAGTGTATCTTATTGTCATAAAGTTGTAAGTTTTTTATTAGTAAACACTTTCTTTATAGACAAAATTAGATAGAACATACAAAGATTTTAATGTTATGTTTGAAGAAAATTATATATTATGACATCTATCTGGGCTTTATTTGAATTGGTTATATTTGAAAAAAAAAAATTATTATTATGCTTTAATTTAAAACCTTGTTTTAATAAATTCTATCAGAACTTTACTTATATTTGTTTAATCTACATCAGTAGTCGCCGTGGTTTAGCGGCTTACTCACATTGAAATTAAAATTCTTCAACATATTGCAATAATCAAAATATTAATAAACTTTTATATAGGGTCTACACGTAACATAACATCTAAAATTTTAGTGTTATCGTAGTGTTATTATTATAAGATTGTTTTTATGAGATATATTTAGCCAACAATGTTATAAGATGAACTGTCAAATAAGCACACATACATGCATATGTATACACACATATTCAAATATAAAAACTATATTTTGTTAAAAATTAATATCAGAAAAGCCTACCTTTTACTAAAAAATTAGTTTTATAGAAACTAAATTTTGTTAAATTACTAAATAAATAGTTGAAATATTTATAAATAAAAACACATGTTTACTGCACAGCAGTCAGGAAATTATGAAATCGTATGAGATTATATGAAATAGGTATGTGTTCCATTTCGTTAACATTAAGATAAAGAATCATAATAAAACGCCGTTATTCTGCTTTCGTTTTCTTACATATTATGTCAATGTTAATCTCAGGTGTAGACGCTGTGTTAAAGATGGTCAAATCAATATTTTCGTTTTCTTTTGAAATGTATATACCGTGCAAAAACAAGTTTATGTATATTTCACTTTTTATTTTTTTTTTTTTTTTGTTTCAGTCTTTGAATTAAAGAACAGAAATGAAATAAAACTCTTTGATGTTTTATTTCTTTTTTCAATTTCTGTTTTTCTATTGTATTTTTTTTTTTTTTTTTTGTTTCTTTTTATCTTAATTTCTCTTTTAAATCTGCGGTTTTTTTGTATATGTATGTGGGTATATGTAAGTCTTCGTTTGTTTGTTTTAAAATATTTTTGTACTTATTATGTTATTGTTGTTGCTATTCTATAGGTTTGTAAGTACATACCTTTTAATGTAAGCCCGTTATAATACCAGTTCTGCATATTCTCTGCACAAGGATAATTACCTGCTCTTAAGATACAGAACATTTTTATTGCTCTGGAAAGAGAGAAGGATGCGTATTTATGTATGTTCGATAATTACCTCTACACTGAATGAATTTTTTACAGTGAAATTACAAAAAATTAATATTTTATATTTACCTCATACACCATATTTGTTTTTTTTTATAATTTGTTCAATTGATTAATTTTTAATCATTAAGCTATGTTTTCTAATATTCAACCCCTTTAAGTTAGCTTTTTAGTTATAGTTACATATGTCTTAAAATGGCTGTAGCAACTTGCAGTTGTGGAATAATAAACAACTGACCTGTTGTTGAAATCAACATTGATAGAATCCCAATGCAGCAACTTAAGGAAAAATAATACGTTTAGCATTTTACTGTAACGCTACCTATACTCAGCTACTGTGGTGCTTTTAGCGTCTACAAAACTATAAAAGTCAAACAAACAGTGTCTTTGAGTTATCGTACTAGGACTTCTCCTGCTAATCAAAAAAAAAAAAAAAAATACGCGTCGATTGGTCCCGATCCCAGATTTCTATGATGAAAAGAAATTCACTTACGCCGTCTGCGTTTTGAAAAATACCAGTGTTTTTGTTCTACTTTCATACAGGTTTTTTGGCTCTGGTGAACATTAAATGTTTTGTCAGTCACAGCGTTGTTTAATTCTTGCGACGATATATTTTGTTTTCTTATATTATTAAGGGCCTTAGGAATGAGACAAATTGCTGTGAATTAATCATTCAAAGGCCTTTACCCTTGAATGATAAACAGCAATCGCCCCAGCGTTGTATGTTGATTGCGGTGAGTGCCTTCGCTAAGTAGGTTTTTAGCTGTTATCTGAACATTCGTTTTTCGTTATCAAGGGTTAAGACGGAATAGAGTGGAATATCTGAGAATGGTTTCTTTGTAGATGGACTTCTTGAAGGGGGAGGGGACGGGACCTCTTATTTTTAAATTATATTTTTGAAAAAACCGCAAACTAACTTTTTCATTTTTCCCCTTGCCTGGGATTCGAACCTGGGCCATTTGAGTTTTTGTGCGAGCGCTTATAATTATGTTGCGGTATTTAAAGTACTCGAATAAAAAATACTGATTATGCTTAACATAGACTGCATTACGAGTGTACATGCAATTACTCGTGTAGTACTCTCTGATATGATATGGTGATACTGTGATGTGCCATAGTGGCAAAACACCACAAATACTTTTTGTGCGACTCTATAAATACAAAACAACCAAAATCAATAATTTTAGTTAATTTTAATAAATTTATATATATTTTGTGTTAATTTTTTTTCTCAGTGTATCATAGCAAATAAGATTTTAACAATTTATTATAGTTTTAGATTTATGAGGTTTTTAAACAAAAAAAAAAAACAATAATATGAATAACAAAAAATATGCATGAAATCCTTACAGATTTGTTTATATACATATAAACATATGTATGTTATGTATGTATATGTAAATAAGACTTATATGTTATAAGGTTTTTATTCAAGGTTTATCACCATGATGTTGTTGGGGAAATCAAAAGCATTACAAAGGATTCTTGTATAACAACAATAAAAACAACGTCACCAGCCATACTGCAACACCTGCAACTATTTCATCACATTTTACGCATACACACACACTACACCAGCAGCAACCTTGACTGTTTCTATCAAAGGAAACAGCACAAAGAGCCACAACTACAGAGATATTAATATATAAAAAAACTAGAGAGAAAGAGAGAGAGAGAGAGAGAGGAAAAGAATACGGAATTACAAAAAAAAAAAACACTATAAAAAATTAACCCTTTTGTTCTGCGAAAGGGTAATTACATACATATGTAAATGGCCATTACAACCCTGTTTCAGAGTTACGGACTAGCTTCTCGCAGTACTTATGTGTCAATTTTTATCAATGAGTACCAGGAAGCTTTTTATTGGCAATCAGTTACTCTCAGAGCTATTACCAAAAGACTGCTAAGAGATAGATAGTCGCCGAAAGAAATATTTTTTCAAATTTCTTTTTTCAAAATGTCAGAGCTGAGGTTTGAAACCGGAGCTCTTCTCTAGTAGGCCAACACACTAATCACTAGACTACGGCGACCACATAACATAATATACATAAATATATAATATATCGTATTCAATTAAGAACAAAAGTTCATCTGTTTATTTTATTTGTAAGTCTATAGTTTAAAATACTGCGTGATTCAAACTCCATTAGTCTAAGAGTATATTTATCAGAGTAAGAATTTGCTCACTCTTTTGCTCATTACGCATTACGCACTCTTTTCTTGCGCCTCGAAAAATTGCGCATGCGCAAAGAGCGGAGCCAATAAAAAAGAGCAGTTGTTGGCTCTTTTGGCTCTTGCTCTTTTTTTGTAAGCGCTGCTCATTGCGCTATGCGCATTTTAATTTTTTATTTTGCGCTTTGCTCTGCACATTGAGCAAAATGAGTAGCGCATTGCGCATGCGCTTTTTATATCTACAGTGTCATGTCAGCAACAAATTTTTTTAATTTGCCATTCGAGAAAATTTTTATGTGCAGTCAATCATTGCGTTACAGAAAATGACTATACAGTATTACTGATGGAAATTTCAATCATAAAAATACTTAAAAAAAGATGAATGGGGACATTCGCGTATGTTTTTAAGATAGAAGAAAAAAACAGATTTATGATACTCGTTTATTTGCACGAAGAAAATAAATTTTTTTTCACTCATTCTTGACATATGTATACTTAGAAAAAATTTTAATGCATATATTCGCGTGTGATTTTCAGAAAAAATTTTGTTGTACTAATTTATGTGCGTGAAGAAAAAAATAAGCAGAGGCCTTATTCTGTAACTCTACTAAGCTAGATTTAGAACTTTTTGGCTACGAATAGAATTCTTGAACGCTTATTGTTATTTAAAAACTTCATGCCTATTACCTCTACACTTTTTAATTTTATATATTCTAACGCCTAGCCTGTTTCAAAAACCCAAAATTTAAGCATTTTATCTTAAGAGAATTACAGGATAAGGCCCCAGTTTAATATAAAAAAGAAAAAATTGTTTTATTATTTACATTTAATTATTTCTTCTTTTTTCATATTAAAATTACTGACTTCAAAGGTATTTTACACCACAGTAAATGAGCAATGCGCAATTACGCACTCTTTTAGCTCTTTTGCGCATTGCGCAAAAAAAGAGTGGCGCAAGAAAGCTCAAAATTCAAATGCGCCTCCTATGCGCAGCGCTTGTAATGCGCAGAGCAAAAAAAAAATGGCGCAGAGCAAGAGCAACAAAAAGTTTGCTCTGCTCTTTGCGTAAAGAGCAAAAAAGAGCCAAAAGAGCGGCGCTGCGCTGCGTTTTTACTTACTCTGATATTTATCCGTCTTCACATAGACGAGTATTAGAGACAATTCGTCTATTCAAGCAGTGGAGATTCGTATGATTTGTAAGGTGATTCGAAAGGGAGAGTATTGTATATACACCGGAGCCGGTTGCGGTTTTTTTAAACCTTCGCTTTTCGAATATCGAATAAACCGTTAATTTGTCGTCGAATACACTGTTTTTGTAATCTCTTTTTATATATAAAAACTACAAAAACGCTTTCTTTTTTTTTTTTTTTTTTGATAATACTAGTAACTTTAAAGAACTGTGTCAATAAATAAATGCACGTAAAAAGTGAACTTTGATTTTTTTCAGTAGCCGAAACAGTTTCCATGCCTTTTGTAATTGAAAACTTTTAGGGGTTAATACTAAAACTCCTTGTAATCTTTTTTGTCACATAATAAATATGTTTAATAATAATTTTAAATGCATATTAAAGTGAGTCGGATGTTAGCCTTTTTCTCTTAATTTAATCCTTGTAAGGACTTGTGTTTAATTTTGTTTAATAAAGGCTATGTGGCGAAGAAGGTTGTTAAAGATAGTGAAAGAAAGTGAGCAGAAACTTGAGGGTTTATTTAAAAATTATTGTATTAACGCGTTAAATTATATGTAATTTGTTTTGACAGGATTCTCAAATCTAATATACAGAAATAGTTTTTTTTCTCAAAAATATTTTAATGCATTTATTTCCAGATAATAAAAAAAATAAATAAATAAACGAATCAATTTTTTAGAAAAAAAAATTATCCAAAAAAAAAATGTCAATTCATGAGAATTTGACGTCAGATGATAGAAGTTATCTCTACTAAATATTTTTTATGAATAATATTTTTATTCATACGTTCGTTTTTTCAACCGTTTGTATAAAAGTTGGAATCGAAATAGCATTCTTCCTTATCCTTTAAACGAAAGACCATAAAGTTGTAATGATAAAAATAAATCTAAGAAGCACAAACTAAATAGAGCATTGAGGTTAGTTTTCGAATTCCAAATGAAAATATATAATATAAGAAAATGTTTCCAATCCCAATATGAAATTTTTCACAATAATTTCTACACAAAAACAGGCACGATCTTATAATAAAAAAACAAGGCACCTACGTACCTTTTATCAGCTACCTGAAAATAAATTAATTAAAATTTTTTTTCTATCTTAATATATTGTACATATGTATTGTTTCGAATTGTCCTTTATAATTCGTTTTATTATTCAAGGGTCGATATTTGTAAACTAAAACACCGTTACTTTTCGATTTAAAGCTTTATTTACACTCTATAAAGTTTAAAATACAACTAACTGCTGACTGTAAACCTTAATGAGTAGCCCTATTTATAGTTCTAATATTTTATTCTAGTAATTTCAGTTGTTTTTATGTATTAGCTTTTACATAATTATACAACAACAATTTCATTTTCAATTATTAATCTAATATATAAAATTCTCGTGTCGCGGTGTTTGTTGCCAAACTCCTCCGAAATGGCTCGACCGATTTTCATGAAATTTTGGGTGTCTGGGTAGGTCTGGGTAGGTCTGGGAATCGGTCAACATCTATTTTTCATACCCCTAAATGTTAAGGTCCCCGCCCCAAGGGGAAATTTATGTCTCATTTATATAACGTACCGACGTAGATGAAATTTTAAACTAGATAGATTTGCGTACCGTTTAACACATATGGTTTAGGTTTCTTTATGAATAGTACTCAGAGGGGTAATAAAGTCCCTAAAGGCAACTATCAAGCTGAAGTACCGAAAATGGCGGATAATCATTTATTAAAATTACATATTAGTAACGCAGACATTGATTGCTCATATCAAGGTTGACTTCTGCAGTTCGGTGAAGATTACTAAATATATTTGAACTAAAAAAATGTTTCCTAGAGCAAATTTATATGGCAAAACAACGTTTACCGGTCAACTAGTTTTATATAATTTTCATATACATTTTAAACCAACATGTACTTGTGTTTGTGTGTTTTATATATATTTTACCCCTACATGTATATTTGTTTTTGTAATGATTTATAACTTTATAAACATATTTGAGAATGTTCTTAATATATTTGTGCTTGTAATAATAACAGCAAACCCACTTTAAAAGACTGTAATGACGACTTTGCTTTATAAAATTATGTTTTCGTAACAGTATATATACTTACATGTTGTCATATATTAATTAAATGCGCTCTTTTTCGTGGATCCTAAGATAATAAACTGATTAATTTTGTACCACGGAAAAAACCTTTAGAAGAAAATGTAAAATTAACAAATTTTGGTTTGAGTTCTCTAACTGTTGTGCAAATTTTCATTTGTTTTCAATTTATCAATTTATTTAATAATTTTAATTTGTTTACCACCTTGTACCGAAAAGCACAAATTTTGCGCTAAAAATATAAAATTAAAATATTAAAAAATTGTCAAATTAATAGGATCGTGTAAAAAGTACGGCCAATATGTATTAACAAAGCAATTTTGCTGTCGTCAGCTTTTAAACTAGATCCTCATACTTTCATATGAAATTCTTTCATCGTGTGCTCCTTGTAATATTTGCTGATGTGCTGTATTCAAGCTTTAAAAAATACACAAATAAATGAACAAAATATTAATTAATAATAATTTAAAAAATTTCAACAAATAGTTGAATATGAAAAATTTTCAGTTCAAAAGAAAAAAGACTGGTAAGAATAACATTCAAATATAATTCATATAATCTATTTCCATTTAAATAGTAATATAAAAATATCAATATGTATAACAAAAAAAGAACTCTGATGAGACCCTTCGTAGCTGGGTCGAAAACTAGTTCAGTTCTCCTAGTGTTGTACATATTCCGTAACGGATGTTAATTCTCATAAGAATATCAGTATTAGGATCTCAGGCTATTAAAATTCATACGACAAGTATAATATAGATCCAATATGTCTTCGAATTTAATTCGAAAAAATATATATATAATAATAATAAAAAATTTAAGCAACAAAAAATATTTTTCGCCATATAGGCAAATACATTTAATATATATAATATATGAAATGTATTGCTTTGGGGATAAGCATGACGAAATGGCCATAGAGACATGCTTATCCCCAAAGCAATACATTTCATATATTATATATATTAAATTTAAGCAACTTTATAAAAAAAAACATTGCTTTCTATAGCGCGTCACAAGGCGCATGTAATCAATGCTCCATGGCGTTACCCAACAAAAGCAATTTTTAATAAAATCGTTGAGTAGGAAAAGGGCAACACTGAATAAAACAAATTAACGGAGACAAATGACAATAGAAAAGAAAAAATCATCTGGCGATTTATTGTCATAATTGTAAAGAAAACAAATCCAAATAGAAATGTCATCCACAGCAGCAGAAGAAATTGGTAATTTAATATTTTAATTAAATAAACAATTATTTTGCGTTTTTCTTTTTGAGTTAAGAATAATGTCACTGCTTTAAACCACCATTTAAAATTTAAGAACATTCAAAATTATTTGTGTTTTTCTTTTTTCAGAGCTCTTAGAGCGTGTACTCTTACGTTTGGGTTGTGCAGACACTGATGAAAAGCTAGAATCATGTGTGTCCAGGTTCTTGACACCAGTTATATTAAAAATTGCTTCTCCCCATGATAATGTTAGGAATAAAGTTAGTTAATGTAACTCAGATATCATTACCGAGACTAATTAATAAATTATTTCTTTTGCTAAAGGTCGTAGAAGTTTTAACCCACATTAAGCGTCGCTTAACATCTAGACCCCAGGTACAGATACCTGTAGAAGCTTTAATTGATCAGTATAAAAATGCTGCGGAGTCACCATTTCTGCAAAATTTTGCTATAATTTTCATAACAATGGGTTATCCGCGCTTAAGTTTAGAACAACGTAATGCATTGGCCGGCAAAGTTGTTTGTTGTGAAGAAAAACTTGAGAACTATCAGGAGAAGTAAGTTTTTCCATAAAATTTTATGAACTTATTGTTGACATTATTAAGTTGCAGACTTTTTATGTTAATCCTACCTGATTTAAAAGATACTAAATTACCCGATGATCCGGCTGAGCGTAAAAATGTTTTAAATTTACACGATAAGCCAGATATTAGACGTAACTTTCTGTTGCTACTACAAGATGTGCTTCTGTTACCATATGGTGTTACTCAAGAGCATGAAATACCACCAGGCATGAGTTCGTATTCCTTTAAACGTGTTATAGTGAATAATTGGAAGGCAGAGGATTTGGAAAATGTACGTCATTTATTTATAAATTATATATATCACCCTCTAAACTAAGTATATATATATATGTTTTAATTCCAGATCAAAAAGGGCATTGTGCGTTTAATATGCTCGGGTGTTTTTAATGACAACGATATTTTTATTTTATTAGTTTTAGCTTCATCGGACACACGGTTTAGTGTAGCCACTCCAGCTATAGCTGAATTAAGCAAAATTTGCACTATTCTCGATTTCAGTGATCCCCAAGTTACTATGCCTTTGTACAATTTATTCTCCGGTAATAGCTCTACTGTTGCAGAGCGTAAAACAAACCCCTGTTGCTCCAGGGTAAGACAAAAACTCTTATTGTATCTTATCAAATGCCGTGGTAAAGGTATAAGTGTACCTAAAGGCATACAAGTAGTCTTTGAGGGATTATTCGGGAACAACACCAGTCAAAAATGCAAAGTTTTATCTTTACAGTTTGCTGAAAACCTTATAAAGGAGTATGTTTTTGATGTATTTTAATAATAAAATAAGTCATTTTACTATTACGGTTGTCTCTTTTGCTTTAGAGGCCCCAAAGATATAATAACTAAAGTATCAAAAGTGCTTTTAACCGGTTTTACCAAGCTGGTGGGCAAGGATTCCAGTGAACCAAATGATGTACAAAATGCAGCTTATTCAACATTGGCTCAACTATCGCGTACTTGTCCCACTGCCATTAATCAGGATTTAAAAATAATTTTATCCTTCTTTAATTATTTAACTAATTCTCCCCCCGAATTGCATTCTTCCATAAGAGAAGCTTTAGTGGCTATGGCTCCAGCTTTTGCTTGGAAAGCTAGCACGGATGATGATACAACTGCAGAAGAAGTACAGTTGTCAGGACAACAACATTTATTAATGGCTATGCTGTCGGATAATGCTGAATCAAAGCTTCATATAGTACAAAATGTTACAAGTATATTTCTAACCACCTGTTATCCAGAATATTATGCTCCAGCTCGATATTTATTGCTACTTATAGCTGGTGAACGGTAATTTCTTGTGATTTCAAAATTTTAAATTCCATTGTTATTTACCTTTATTTATAACATTGCCAGCAATTCTTTAAGAGAAAATGTGACCTCCTATTTGTATGGTGTCTCAAAAAAGGATCATATAAATTACAATATGTTATCCTCTATTGAATTTCCTTTAGAAGCAGAAAAAGATGATTTTAATAAATTAACTTCAGAACAACGTCATGTTCTGTTGCCCAGCTTTAAAGCCATGATGCGTTATGTAAATGAAACCTCACAAAAGAGATTAAATAAAAATCTGGCGGTTGTAGTGGGTCGCACAAAATTGCCATTTACATTAGAGGTCTATGAAGAGGTATTATATGTATATAAATGTTTTTTGAAGCAAATTTTATGATTTTCTTGCTCTTCTTTAGATTTTGGATTATTTACGTATATGTTTGTGGTATTCGGCTGGTGCTCGTTGTGCTCCCGGTGATGCCAAGTTTTTACAAAAACTAGCAATTTATATAGAATATAATTACGAAGAGTCTGATAATAATGAATTGCATCAGTATTTGTTATTTATACAAAGAAGTGTTGAAGCCAAGAGATGTAATATACGATTTCATTTAAGATTCTTATATTTAACAAAATATTTATTTCAGCTGAATCGAATTTACTATGCCTTTACGATTTGCTTAATGCTACACCTAATCTTGTGTGTAAATCCCTAATGCATTTGTTAGAGCCTCTAAGCAATTCTCTGAAAGATGTTTCCGAAGTTATGCGCCTAAATGTCTCACAATTAGTTGGTATATTGTGGAGCTATGGTAGTGATGATAAACAATTTGAATCTCAAGTAATTTTGGTTTAAAGTAGTTGAAGTTTTATAATTAGATTAATACTATTCCTCTATTGATTAGATAACTGATTGCTTACAAAGTTTGTCACAAAAAAGTCTAGAACATAAGCACGGTTGGCTAATGGTTTTGGGTCATGCTTTAAGTCGTTACGTACGTCGTGTTAAAGAATCAAATCAAGAAAAAGATTTTCAAAATTGGTCACAATTTGTGCAAGCAATTAAGGTTATATGTATGTAACATTTAGTAAACAATATACCAAATTTTTAAATATAAAAAGCATTTATGTTTTAGCTGAAATATTGGTAAAAGGACCACAAGATTTATTAATATCTGCCGCTGTTAAATGTATATCTATGATTGGTAAATATATCGAAATACCTAATGTTCAATTGGAGATAACTTTCCAAAAATCAGAAGACGATGATGAAGATACAGAAATGAGCGAATTCAGTAAGTGCTTTTTTAAATTCAATATTTACTACAATATATGTATGTTTGTTTTTATTCAATTATATATGTGCGTATGTAATTATATTTAAAAAATTTTTTAGCTGCTACTGGCTCTACAAAATTCTTTATATTTACTGTGGTTCATCGTCTTCTATTAAGATCTTCTGTACGGCCTAAAATACGTGCCGAAGCAGCCAAATGTTTAGGCAATTTAGCCATTGGCGATGGTGAATATTTTACTCAACGTAATTTAGAAAAATTTCTTGAAATGGTTAAAGTCCAGAAAGATGCTGCTCTTAATATTTCTATTGCGGATGCTATTGCATCAACTCTGTGTGGCTATGATGTTTGTGAAGGTCCACCTACAGAAAATTTCTCAAATAATTATTGCAATGATGATGCTTTTGAAAAATTTTTAAATGCTTTAATACGTTTAGTACCCGAACCAAATCCCCATTGTAGGCAAGCATGTTCTGTTTGGTTATTGGCAGTGGTAAAACATTGTAGTTTTAGGCCAGCAGTTATGAATCAAAAACAAATGTTACAATGTGCTTTTACGGAATTATTATCGGATGATAGTGGTAAGTATAGGATGTCCGCCAAGAAGGTATACTACTTTGTTTTGCCGCCATTTTGGTAAACATTAGTCTTGACAGTTCACATTTGGCAGTCGTGAAGTAGAGACGTAGCAAAATTATTATGGAAAAATATTCGGTAAATTAACATGTTTTAATCGTTCAAACATTTTATCAAAATCAATCATCGACTACTGTGACGATGAGATTTCGAAGAAAGTTGGACTGTAGCTGATAAACCCAAGTATGGACCACAACCTACTGCAAGATCGGCTGAAAACATTACTGCTGTTTAAGAAAGTGTTCAAAACAATCCAGCAACCTCAAATCGACGCCGTGCTCAGGAGCTTGGTCTTCAAAGAACACAATTTTACACAAATATTTGCCTTTGTTCACATTTAAGATTCAGTTGACACAAGAGCTTCTTCCAGAAGACCATTTAGGCCGCCGTACATATGCCAATAGGATGCTAAAGCTCGCCCATGACAACCCCGATTTTCATGAAAAAATCATAATGAGTGACGAGTAGCATTTTCATTTGAATCGATATGTGAATAAACAGGATCTGGGCAAGGGAAAATCCTCAAAATATTCATCAGTCATCTTTGCATCCATTAAAAGAGATAGTCTGATATGCAATTTGTCAGGATGAATCATTGGACCTGACTTCTTTGAAACTGTAAACAGCGTAACGGTTATTGTCAATGGGAAGCGATATCGTGATATGATTGAAAACTTTTTAAAGCCACAACTGCATGCTTTGGGCTTACTAACATATGGTTTCAACAAGACGGTACCACATCGCATGCAGATAGAATTACAATGGAAATTGTCCTCTTTTCACAACAAATTATTTCATGAAATAGTGTTGTTGATTGGCCTCCACTGTCGCCTAATTTGACTGCTTCGGGCTTCTTTTTGTGAGATATCTGAAAAACAACGTTTATGCATACAAACCAGAAACGCTGGCGCAACTCAAACAAAATATTCGTGATGAAATTAATGAAGTACTGCGTGAAATGTGTGAGAATGTAATGAAAAATTTGCTCAAAAGGGCTTGCATTTGTGAGGCTTACAGAGGCGCACATTTATCTGATTTGCATTCCATAAATAATTGCCAAAATTAAATAAAACATTTTTCAATATAAGATCCATTCCCTTTCATTTAATCAAAAATTATAAACAAAAAATGTAGTGTACCTACCCGGCGGACACCCTGTACCTATTAATTAAAACATAAAGAATAATATTGAAATTATCCTTCTCTATTTAGAGTTTGTACAAGATGTAGCCTCACGTGGTTTAGGTTTAGTTTACAATCTATCAGATCCCTCTAGCCAAAATGATTTGGCTAATTCCTTGCTCGATCAGCTTATGGGTGGTAAACGTAATGTTAATAAAGTTTCGCAAGATACAGAACTTTTTGCTGAAGGCATGTTGGGTAAGACACCAACTGGGTAAGTTTTTTTTATAATTAATTTAATTTACTATTTTATACTAAAATTTATTTTGTATAAAATTTAATAGCGGCAATATAACCACTTACAAAGAATTATGTTCATTGGCTTCAGACCTTAATCAACCTGAAATGATTTATCAATTTATGCAATTGGCCAACCATAATGCGGCCTGGAATAGTAAATTAGGCGCAGCCTTTGGCCTTAAATCACTTTCTAAGGAAACAAAAGCAAAAATGGAACCATATTTTGGTAAAATTGTACCACGACTGTATCGGTATAAATATGATCCTACACCAAAAATACAAAATTCTATGATTTCAATATGGGATTCTATAGTCAGTGATCCCAAAGAGGTAGTGGAAAAATATTATTGGGAAATATTACGAGAAATTTTAGATAATTTAACATTCAATGAATGGCGTGTGCGTATAGCTTGCTGCTTAGCGGTAAGGGATTTATTAAGGCGTCCTAATGGTTTACGTTTGCGCTGTGATGAAAGAAAACTGACGAAACATAAAGAATGTTTAGCTTCAACATCTAAAAGTAATAAAATGGATGTTGGTATGTATCTATTATGGATATAAAAGCAAATGTAACTTTTTTTAATTCAAATCTTTAAAAACAACTTTTAGATGAAGTACCAGAACCAGAACTCAAAGAATTATGGTCACAGTTATTTAGAGTTATGGACGACATACATGAGGGTACTAGGTTAGCAGCACAAGGTTCGGCTATGTTTTTGAGCAAGGTATTTCAGTGTTATTTTTCTTGCAAACAAATAAAAGAAAACCCTTTTTTAGTTATGTGTTGTTGCTGCATCTTCTGATCATGGTAAATCTGGTACTGCTGTTGCTTCTTCTATTCTACCTTTCCTTTTAGAAACTGGTGTTACCCATACAGTAGATGATATACGAAAAATTAGCATAAAAACTATATCTGAAATGATAGACTCTTCGGGTTCATTAATCACACCACACTTACCCTCTCTTATACCCTGTTTACTTAAAGCTACTGGTGAATTAGAATCTACTAAATTATCTTACCTTTCTACACGTCTAAGTGCAGATCATGACGCTCAAGAAAAGGTTGACTCTTTACGAGCTGAAGCGGCTAAAAGTCATCATACAACTGAGACAACAGCAAAGGTGAGTTTATTTATATATACGTATATATATATATTATTTTTTTTTTTTCTAAAATTTTATTAATTACGAGTATATGATGGAAAAATAGTCTTGACCATCATCGTTTCTTAAAAATCTGTCTAATCGTAACGTTGAAAAAATTAGCCAATGGCCATCTATATACATACGTATATCTATATATATGTACATATAAATTGATTGCTTAACTTCTACAAAACTTATGAAGACGGTAGATATTGGGACGTACATATATGGTTTATATTAATGTTTGTTTAAAATTCGAAATCGCATGTATCCTTTAATTTTGTATACTTGAGAACGGGTGAAAATTAAAATTTCTGTGAAAGGCTCCAGTCATTGCAAATAAATCATCAGTTAGAAATTAAGCGGAATTGAATAAGTGTGCGTGGTACTTCTAATACAAACTAAATATTAACTTTTGCGTGTCTGGAAAGAAAGAAGAAAAGTTTCTAAATTTGATCTGCATGACTTCACAATCAATGAAAATCTTCAGTCAGTAAGTGGGCAGACTTGGACAAATGGTCGTGGCAGTTCCCATACAAACTAAATATATACAGTTACGAGCAGATAAATAGGTTCACATCAAAATGATAAATCAATTTTGTTTGACTATAGTTTACATTACAGCAATAAAAAAGGAAAAGTCGCTAATTACTAAAGCAAATACCCACTTTTAATACTGCATCACAATAATTAAATTATTATGTAAAAAATTGCCCAAAATTAAAAAAAAATACCGTATAAAATCAAAGAGCAAATAAATAGGTTCACTTTGAAAAATTTGTTAGTTTAAAATGTTAAACGCCAAAATTATAAAAATTATTGTAGAAAACTTTAGATTCAGCCTTTTAATAGAGCTTATTAAAGCAAATACCTCTAAAAATTTAAAAAATGGGACGTTCTAAACATTGTAGTGAAGAGGAAAAAAAGATTATAAAGGATCTACACAGCCGAAGTTATAGCCAACGGAAAATTGCTGAAATTCTTGGGAGATCGCAGAATATGATAAGAAATGCATTGCAGCCTCCAAAACAAAAACTTAGAAGGGGTCAACAGCGAAAAACCTCGTAAAGAGACGATGGTCGCATTAAGATGTTGTCAACTCGTAATCCTTTTATGACCGCAGTTCAGCTGAAAAATGAGTTAAAGCTTCCCGTATCAGAGTGGACCATTAGACGTCGTTTAAGAGAAAAAAATTTATTCGGAAGATCGGCCCAGAAGGTTCCAATGCTTAATAACAGACAAAGAAAAAAGCTCATTGAGTTTGCAAAAGTACATGCTGAATGGGCCGGCCCGGAGGGTATAAAAAAATGGAGAAACATACTATGGTCTGATGAATCCAAGATAAACTTAGTCGGACCTGATGGAAGAACATGGGTAAGGCGTCCAAAAAATAAAGCATATGATCCAAAGTACACCACGAAGACAATAAAGCATGGCGGCAGCAACATAATGATATGGGGTTGTTTTTCCTGGTACGGTGTTGGGCCAATATTCTGGATCAAGGAAAATATGGACAAACATCTTTATCTGCATATTCTTAAAGAAGTAATGCTTCCGTATGCCGAGTAGGAAATGCCTTTAAAGTATGAATTCCAGCAAGACAATGACCCCAAGCATACTTCTAAGATCGTAAAAGAATGGTTCCAAAAGAAAAATATAAAGTTAATGGAGTGGCCTTCACAATCGCCGGATTTAAATCCCATTGAGAATCTTTGGAAATTGTTAAGGACAAAATTGCACCACTCAAGGCTAAAAATAAAGAAGATTTGTGGACAAAAGTGAAGGAAGCTTGGTACTCAATTCCATTAGAGACTTGTCAGTCACTTGTCGAATCAATGCCCCGGAGATGTTCGGCGGTGATTCAAAATAAGGGATTTTCAACAAAATATTAGAAATTTTCTTGCAATTGCACTTTTTTTGTATAAAAATGTCATCCTCTTTTCAATGAACCTATTTATTTGCTCGACAGGCATCAATTAATATATTAAATATATCAATTTTTCTCATTTTTTTTTTAATTATAATTAAATACATTTTATGTGATTATTTATGTTTAATGTAATAAATATCGCTTTATTGTATATTACCGCTGTTTAAGTTATTTGAAGGCGAATTTATCAAAAAATGTGATGTGAACCTATTTATCTGCTCGTAACTGTATGTATACTTATATTTCGTTATGATGACATATGAATTTCGAATATTTCACTCTTCTCGCCTATAAGTTTATACATACATACATTCTTTATTATGTAATTAACAAAAAAAAATATTTTTCGCTATATTGCCAAACACATTTAATATGAAATGTATTGCAATACAATATTTTTTGAGCAAAAAGTTTTTGTTTTTCCAATATTTGCTACTGGCTTTTGCGTTAAGAAACGGCTGGCTGATTGTGGTGACAAGAAAAATAGAATTTGAATTTTCTGAAATGTATTGCTTTGTAAATACTTTTGTTTGGTTTTTGAACATAAGTATTTGTAGTTTTTATTACCACTTTTGCAAAACAGTCTCCTGACGAGTCTCTTAAGGAGAGACGAAATTGCCATAGAGACATGATTATCCCCATAGCAATAGATATACATATATAAATAAAACAAATAAATTAAAGGCAAACTGTTACAGCAAAATATTTTAAATTTTGAACAGCAAAGGAACAAGTGAATGAACATACCCAGTGAGGCCTTTCAATGCAGTGTATACATATACATACATATAGTTACAATCCTACATAACTGGTCATTACCACCTTGTAGCAGAATTACGGCCTAGCTTCTCGCATATAGTTATAATGCAAAATTTAATAAAAAATACTGTTACAAGTGAGTGTGCTGCTTCAAGTGATTGAAAAAACGAAAAACATAATTTTTGTCATCATTTGATAAGTTCTATCTCTATATTTTATATTAAAAAATTGTGCAATTAATCTCTTTTTTTCAAAGTGTAGAAATTTTTTTGTGTGTTGTTTTTTTGTTCCAAATCAAACCGCTTTACAACACTACTACACTGCTATTATTTTAACACATCGTCTAAAATTGTTTTAATATACAATTGAGAACATACACATAGCTGCCAGATAAATTGACCATGAAATCGTCAAACGTAGACAAGAAAATCATCAAAATCGTCAACAAAATAAAATATCACTTGATTTAATAAAAATTTTGTTTTTCTGAAAAGTAGAATTCACAGTATTACCTACATACATACATAATTGGCCATTACAACCCGGGGTTACAGCCAATTTTAAAGTAAAAGCATTCTCAATTGCTTAAATTTAAATTATCTTTTAAAAACGTAACGGCCTCTAAAGACAACTTTTACAAGTAGTTTCCAAGATTTGTTTTGTTTAGATTTACTTGACAAAATTAATATTCCTTTTCCGTTTGCAAAATTATATAAGTATATTAAAACTAATTTCTTTCCAAATAAATTTAGGCAAAGTTAGGAATAAAAGACTAGAGTTTCTCATATCCATTTCTGATATTTGTCTTTTAAATCTTGTAGTTTAAATTTATTTTAGCGAAAAATTTGATTTAAATTGAACAGTTTCAATTGTCTAAATAGATTATAACTCATGCAATTCACATTCTTCAATAAAATAGTTAAATTCTTTCATAACACGAAATAGTTTCTTCTTTTATTATAAATTAAGGAAAGGAGTTAAAGCTTTATATTCGTTTTCAAAATCGAATCTTATTAATAAAATATAATATAAAACAAGAAATAGTTACCGAATTCACAAAGTTTTGTATCGTTGTTTCATGTATTGCGTACAATGTTGGCTCGTGAACATCTATTGTATGTATATGAAAGTATTTTGTGTATTAAACGTCAAAAACTGTATTAAGAAGTTGATTTTTACAAACAAAATACATTTTTCTTCCATTTTTTTTTTTTTCAATTCTGGTTTTTCGACCTTTATTATTTAATGTAATGAAATTCTCAAGCTCAAGGTCTTTTTTAAATAAAAACTTTTAGTTAATTATCAATATTTCGCTACTCCTGCGTGTAGCGTCTTCAGGATATATTTATTTATAAATTATTTTCAAATTAAATTAATTTTTAAGACAAAAAAAAATTGTTTTCCTTCATACATTTATTTATAATTGCGAAACTGTTGCTTATGTAGTGCTTATTTTATTTAATTTTCTGTTGACAATAAAAAATTTTTTTTTGTGTTTATATTTTTGTCAATATTTCACCAATTCTTTTATTAGCAAAAATATCTTTTCGTCGAAGTTTAAAAAATTTTGTTTCATCTTTATAATCTACCAAATAAATTTCCTACAATCGTCAAAATAAACAAAAATCATTAAACTAAGGTCAAAAATCGTTAAATCATTAATATGCTATTTTTGTGTCGTAAAATCGTCAAAATGATGATAAATCGTCAAATCTGGCAGCTATATACAAACATACATCATAAAAACAATTGAAAGAAAGATTAACGGGAAATACTATAATATCGTATTGTAATAATTTTTTATAATTTTACAATAAATATAATCGTAATACTATGTTTAAATGAAAAATAAAGTTAAAAGTATTTAGTTGCTTTAATTTCTAAGCAGTTTCTTCTACTTTTAAAATGTCATCAAATGAAAATAAAATGAATACCACCTCACACCTTCAGGTATTTACAACAAAACGACCAATCTTTTACCTTCTTGTGGTAGTAAATGATACATATTTGTGTGTATTTTAGTTTAAAAAACAACGCATTCGTACTAATCCAGCTAAAAAATGGAATTTATATGAAGAAAAACTGCTTATTGAATTCTTATTGCAAAATAGGAATGATATTGAGGTAATTTGTAAATATGGGAATCAAATTAATAATGTGAATAAGAAAACCTTAATTTTAATATAACAATAAAGCGTCCAACAGCCCGGATATTTTATAACCGATTTAGCCATGAAAAAAAGATCGACATAGAATGGCAACTAGCCCGTTCGAAGGTGAGGAATATGCGTATAAGTTATTTTAAAACAAGAGCTGCTTTGGAAACATCAACTGGGGGCGATGAAGGTAGGTACATATTGTATACCTGTCTACCCCTAATTATGAGTGAGAAAGATTAAAAAATGCTACATTTGTTTTTTAAGAAAATCGTATTATTAGAAAATGTAATTTCTATAACGAATTGGATATAATTTTTGCTCATCGTTATACTGAAACATCTATCACTTTTAAAAATATGTCATCTGAAGATTTTAATATTCAGTTAGATACGGATGATACATCGACGGCTGCATCAGAAAGATCCGATATAGATTTTCTACCAACATCAACAAATCGTAATATAATTTTAAAAACATCAACACCTCACCAAAATGACTTGATGCAAATAAAATCTGATTACTATGACGAAGAAAGTTTTGTGCCAGAAATGGAAAACGAAGATTTAGATATGAACGAAAGAGAGGAAGACATCAAAAAAGAATCAATATTGGAAAAAAGAAAATCCAAAATAGTAGATATATTACCAACATCATCAACGAATCGTAAAGAAGTTTTACAAAAAACACCATTCCATCAAGAGCAGCTAATGAAAATTGGATCCGTTTGTTCTGCTGAAGAGTGTTTTGTGCCAGGGAGGCAAGACGAAGAATTTGAAATTAAAGAAAGGGAACTTTTTATCAAAGAAAAGGAATTGCAATTGGAAGAAAAAATGTTGCAATTGAAGGAAAAGAAGATGATTAGTGATGAAAATATAAAAATCCATAAAATAAACAGTCGTGAAAAGTTGAAAATAATGGAAATGGAAATGAAAGAGAGATTAGCTTTGGAAGAACTAAAATTGAAATATAAATAAAAACAAATCATTTCCTTTTATTACAAAAAACATTATAGCAGTATGTAATCACTCTTCATTGCAAACGCCCTTACAAGTTTTTCAAACGTAGCAAGACGTTTGCAAGTGCGTTTGCCAATGATTACCTCTTGCATTTTATTTACTCAATTCTGATGGACATATAGTGAGTGAAACAGTACATAGCACCTTGAAGAACCAAGTTAGGAGTAATCTGTTAACAATACATCAACAAAATAAAAGTCAAACGAATTCAATCTAATAGCAATCAATAAATTTTGACCAAAAAATTTATTGAAAGAAATCATAGTAATTTTAAATATGAAAAACTCTATATTATGATATATAGTATTAAATAAAACAAATACCACAATAGAGAAACAACACGCGTTTTGTTCATTTTTCAAAGAGTCAAATGAAAATACACCGACAGAAGAGATTGGTTTTTTTATTTATATTGTTTTTTTAAAATTTGAATGCAATTAGTGGAAATTTGAAATCTTTAATGTTAAAATTTAAACTAATTTATTAAAATTATAAAATAAATTGTTTGTAAATGCTACAGAGTTGGGTTTATTGCATTGAATTTATAATGCATTATCGTTTCCACTACCACTAAACCACTTAGTATTAATGCAGCAATATTGCAGCCACCACTAAATGCAGATAGAAATAGTTAACCACTAAATAAAACCATTTTAGTGGTAGTGGAAATTTATTGCATTAAAAAAAACAAATTTAGTGGTAGTGGAAATTTAGTGCATTAAATAAAATAAATTTAGTGGTAGTGGAAATTTATTGCATTAAATAAAAAAAATTTAGTGGTAGTGGAAATTTAATGCATTAAAAAAAACAAATTTAGTGGTAGTGGAAATTCATTGCATTAAATAAAAAAAATTTAGTGGTAGTGGAAATTTAATGCATTAAAAAAAACAAATTTAGTGGTAGTGGAAATTTATTGCATTAAATAAAAAAAATTTAGTGGTAGTGGAAATTTATTGCATTAAATAAAAAAAATTTAGTGGTAGTGGAAATTTAATGCATTAAAAAAACAAATTTAGTGGTAGTGGAAATTTATTGCATTAAATAAAAAAAATTTAGTGGTAGTGGAAATTTATTGCATTAAATAAAAAAAATTAGTGGTAGTGGAAATTTATTGCATTAAATATAAAAATTTTAGTGGCAATGGAAATTTATTGCATTAAATATATCGATTTTAGTGGTAGTGGAAATTTAGTGCACTAATTTTGAATAATTAGTGGTAATGGAATATAACTCCATTGGCACTATAGTGGAATGGAAATTTAGTTCCACTACCTCAGTTCCACTATCGTTTTAATATACCTTCATATATGGATATAATATTATTATATGCATACATAGCTTAAGTCAATGTCAAAATAAATTGTTGTGAATGTTATTTTCTTAATTTACTGAGTCCGCCTGTATAAAGTAAATAATTGTTGATATTGTTTTAATAAGAATTTTAGTACTTTCAAATGTAATATATTATTCAGTTCACCATAGGTAAGATTTTAATGGCGCGGACTGCTAATATTGCCAGCCGCTAATCATTCAGAAGTAGTGCACTAAATTTCCATTACCACTAAAATCGATTCATTTAGTGCACTAAATTTGCACTACCACTAAATTTGTTTTATTCAATGCACTAAATTTCCACTACCACTAAATTTATTTTATTTAATGCACTAAATTTCCACTACCACTAAATTTATTTTATTTAATGCACTAAATTTCCATTACCACTAAATTTGTTTTTTTTAATGCAATAAATTTCCACTACCACTAAATTTGTTTTTTTTAATGCAATAAATTTCCACTACCACTAAATTTTTTTATTTAATGCAATAAATTTCCACTACCACTAAATTTGTTTTTTTAATGCAATAAATTTCCACTACCACTAAATTTGTTTTTTTTAATGCAATAAATTTCCACTACCACTAAATTTATTTTATTTAATGCACTAAATTTCCACTACCACTAAATTTATTTTATTTAATGCACTAAATTTCCATTACCACTAAATTTGTTTTTTTTAATGCAATAAATTTCCACTACCACTAAATTTGTTTTTTTTAATGCAATAAATTTCCACTACCACTAAATTTTTTTATTTAATGCACTAAATTTCCACTACCACTAAATTTATTTTATTTAATGCACTAAATTTCCACTACCACTAAATTTATTTTATTTAATGCACTAAATTTCCATTACCACTAAATTTGTTTTTTTTAATGCAATAAATTTCCACTACCACTAAATTTGTTTTTTTTAATGCATTAAATTTCCACTACCACTAAATTTTTTTTATTTAATGCAATAAATTTCCACTACCACTAAATTTGTTTTTTTTAATGCAATAAATTTCCACTACCACTAATTTTTTTTATTTAATGCAATAAATTTCCACTACCACTAAATTTTTTTTATTTAATGCAATAAATTTCCACTACCACTAAATTTGTTTTTTTTAATGCATTAAATTTCCACTACCACTAAAATGGTTTTATTTAATGCACTAAATTTCCACTACCACTAAATATTATAGGCGATAATGCACTATTTTTTCCACTACCACTAAATTTAGTGGAAAATTAAATCTAATGCAATAAACCCAACTCTGAAATGCTATAAACAACTGAAATGTGGTTTAAAGAAATATAAACATAAATAATTTTATGTTGCTTATTATTACATCTTTTCAGTGTCTGACAAACAAATTTAGCGCTCTTGAAAACTAATAAAACATAGGCACATACACAATTTTGGCCCATAAACGTGTTTTTGTTATAATTGTGGTTGTCGTTCAGTATGATGAAAAGAAAGCGCATGGATATCTTTTTATGAAAGATTTTTAACATTGCAAATTTTTTTGTAATTAATTTTTTGTTAGGAAAATAAAATAAAAACAGGTTTCCAGGAATTGTAAAAGTGATATCTGTTAATACAATATGATAAATTAAACAATATCATAATAAGAATTAACGATTCAGGTAGTTTTGGCACATTTCAAGAAGCTGTTAGCAAGACTTTTGTTGAATTGAGCAACCCTGGTTGTAATATTCACGAAGAGAGTAAGAAAAACGGAATAAATATCCGTACAATTTCGTTATCTGAGTAATATGGGTGAGGACCACTGGTCTATATACATAATAGGATATTAGGTCTTATTCCAGTTGGCGAAGTCGTCGTCATTTAACGACATTTTTTTAATATAATAAAGAAAAATGTTTCTCTTGCCTTTAATTAATAACAAAAATGTCGTTAGACGACGACGACGCACACTGGGGACTTTTGTATGAAGGTGAGGAAAAAAATATATTTGTCAAAAAATGTAGTGAATTTATCACAAATTTAGTTTTATTTATATAGTAATACACAAAAGTAATCAAAATAAAGAAAGTTAGAGAAATGTATATCGTTACCTACAATGTAAAAAGCCATAACTAACAAAAAAATTTAAATAATTTTTTTTTAAATTTATTTATTTTAAATCTATTTTTAATTATTCTAAAAGAGCTTATAACAGTATGCTTTTTCTGGCTAAATGCATTTTCAGGAGTGTCTAAGGCGATATTTTTGATATTCTTTGTTAACAAATTGAGAGGTGGCACCTTGTGGCACTTGAAATTGATAAAAATGTTAAAACACATATGAGACAATGTATTAGGAGTGATTTTCAACTGTGGGAAAGTATGGCTAAAATTGCAGGTCCTAATGTTTGGAGAAAAAATGGATTTTTGTTATATGTTCATAAAAATAAACAAACAAAAAAAAAACTTAAATCTGTGCAGAGTTTATTTTCCCAATTTTGGTATACTGAAATATCCTACTTTAAATAAAAAATGAAAATAAAAACGTTAGCTCACATAAAAGAATATTCGCTTTGATATTCTTAGGTTTAAATTAAGTTGGTTTGGTAAAACATACAAGTACTGAGTTTGAGACGGCTACAAAAAAAACTCACAGTCAGATCGGAGTAATTCTTTTTGATTTGATTGTACCATTTAGTCTAAAATGTTAAAATATCACTGCATACTGCATGAACAGTAAGTTGAAAATTTTACTTTTTTCCTCAAAATCCCCAATGTGTGACGTCGCCAACTGGATAAGGCCTATCATATTCTTATAAAACAAAACTCAACAAAATTCATTATTGTTGGGCCCCATTGGCTTTGTATTATAGTATTTAATTTATTTTTCATAGAATTTACCAGTCCATTTGTTGAATTTTTCATAATTCAATTCCATTTTTCAAGTAGGGAGTTCAAAGCTAGTATATGAATGGGTTGATACATGGAGTTGATGAAGCATGCTTTAGATTGAAAGTAGGTTTTATTTTGAGCGAAAAAAATCAAAATCGTAAATAATGATTATGGCTGATTTTTATTAATATAACTCAAAAATAATCATTACCATTGAAAAAAATCCTTAAAACTCATAATACTGTCATTATTGTGTAAAACTTATAATGATGACGGTCCTTCTTTAAATAATATTTTTTTATGATTTTAATTTTATATTTTTGTAAAACAAGTTACTAAATGCTATTATGTAGTTTTTTTTTGCATCAATTTTTTAATTTTAGTCAATGCGAAAATGAATATCTAAAATAAGCGAATGTAAAAAATCGCAACCATCCCTAAATTTATACTAAATTCAGCAACTTTATATTTAACCTTTCTCAAGTTATACAAAGACAACTTGAACATGAATATAAACCATTAAGGTCCCAATATCTACACCCCTTCCATAAATTTTGTTGAAATCGGTCCACGCGTTTTGGTAAGCGATGAAAGCCGAAAATCGTCTTCAGTTTTATATACATATGTTCCCGTTTTCAAATCTCAAATACTTTCAACTATAAGTATTTAAGAAACAAACATATGTGTTTTTTTGTTTAAAATACGTTTTAAGAAATCTGTATAATTTCTATGAATAACTGTCATTTCTTGGAATCATGAGTCTGTAACCTCCAATAATAAATTAATTAATTACTCGTATATCCATATATGCTCTTTTAAATCTTACCTACAGTGCGTACGTTTTATTGAATATCCGGCATTGGAAGAAATGACACCAGCCATACTGGATCTAACTAAAACCGGTGTAAATTTGGGAACTAAAATAGCCTGTGCACATTTCATATGTTTGGTAAGTTTAATTTTAAATTTAAATGGTTTTCTTAAATATGTATTTTATTTGTATTGATAGATAAGTATACGTTTGGGCTCTGAAATGACTCCTCTTGTGGGTAAATATTTAGGTGCTTGTTTTACTGGCCTTAAAGATCGCAATGCTACTGTACGCAAATATTATGCCAGTGCTATAGGCCATTTAATTGGTATAGCAAAGGTATGTTGTTAACTGATATAAAACTGGATTTTACCTTAAAAATATATGTACACACATAAATATGTATATAAATATTTTTTTACTTTATGAAGGAACAATCTGTACGCAACTTATTTATAAAACTAGATGAATTATATACGGAAAATCCCTCTAATCGTTCGGCTGTTTTAGTTATACAGTCGATTAATAAACGTCATAATGAATTGCTTAAAGACTATTTAAGTAGTGTATTGCCTTTGATTTTCTTTGCTATGCATGAAGAACCAAATGAAGAGAATAAGGCCACCATAGAATTGTGGCGTGATTTATGGAATGAAATAAGCCCTGGTGATGCAGGTATACGTATGAATTTTAATGTTATTGTCCCAAAATTAGAACGATCTCTGAATGATGCCAGTTGGTCGCGAAAAGCCCAGGCAGCCAATGCCATACAAACTATAGCAAAACGTTTAAAGTCCTCATTGGAGGAAAGTGATCGAATACGTTTAATTACAATGCTTATTAATAGTCTGCAAGGACGTACTTTTCGAGGCAAAGAACGCTTATTGCAAGCCTTAGCTGCTCTCTGTATGGGTTTAGACCATGGAAATGAAATCTGTGAACGTATAGTTGAGTCAGCCATGAAAGAGTGTCGTAAAGATGAACCTCAATACCGTACGTTGGCCTTAGCCAGTTTAGGTGATATTTTAGAGGAACTGGAACAAGATCGTTTTGAAGAGGTTGGTAATATTTGAAATTGTTTTAAATTTGCTTTTATTCGTTAACAAATTATTTCAATCGCATACAAGGTTTATAATATGATTTGGTATTTATTGGATAAGAAAGAGTTGCGCCAAATCTCTAATTCGGATGATGAACAGGATGATAGCCACAAAGATTTAAGTACAGATGAGCGTAATAAACGTGCCAATATTCTAAATAAATTAAAAGAGACTGTTTGTGAAACATTGGGTAAATCTTGGCCCAAAAATTCTTTAGAAACACAAAAGAAATACCAACAATTGTTTGCTGAACGTTGTTCCCAATGTTTACGGGACAACACCCGTTCTGTACAGGTCAGTTTGTTGGTGGCTTTAACAAAATTTATTGAACGTTTGCAAGTGTTCAACAATGTTCAAGTTGAAGCCGTTGAAAATAATAAGGAAAAAAAGTTTAAAGTTGATATACAATTTGAACGTGATGGTATTATTGAGAAAATTTGCCAAGATATTCTATCGGCTGTTAGTTATTCTGCAGGTAGTTTTTGTTAAATGGCAGAAAACCTATAAATTTTTTCTTTATTTAAATATATGTTTTTACCAATTACAGCCATACCTCATACTGGTCTTAAAAAAGAAGCTCTTAATATTATTCTTATACTTATTAAACGCCTAGCCGAAGCCAAGGACTTAAAACATTTGAATTTAGTAAGACAAAATTTTGAAGAAAATTTAATTAAATTCCAAAAAGATTCAGCACCAGAAGTCCGATGCCGTATTAAGGATATTGAGGAGAAATTAAGCAAATGCAGTTTTAATGATTAATAAAATGCATACACAATATGAGGTCATTTCGATATGTTCTTACCATAACAATGAAAAACAAAAGTTAGATTATTTAAATTATTTTATATTTCAATGTAATTTCCTGACACTTCAATACACTTAGTCCAACGTTCTTCTAAGAATTCTCTTGCAGTTCATCAAAATAATCGTTTACAGCTCTCCTTGCATCTTCATTGCGAGGTAAAAAAACTTGATAGTAAAGAATTTTCATAGATTCGGGAACAGGTAGAAGTCAGAAGGATCTGATTCGTACTCTAATTCGTCGAATTGTGTCATTAAAACACTCTTATGGTATGGTGATATTGTAAACCGGGTCACTTTTCTCGAATCTTCACATTTAGTTGACCCAAAATGTTACATAGTCGATGAACTTACCAGCTGATGAAAATTTCCATTGTACAAAGTTTTTTGCTGTTTATACCACCATCGCTTTGTCAGGTTAAGAACATTTCGAACTGCCCTCGCATACGATGTATGAAATTAATGTTTTAATTTTTGTAATAAAAGATATATATGCTTTTATAATATGCATATGAATTTAAGAAATGGTTTTATAGCTGCTCAATAAAAAATTTTATATTAAAAAAAAGTATTAAATTTTTTGTTTTACCTCTGTCAGTCACGCTTTTATGCACAACATTACGAATAAAATAATTGAATTTTTAGTGTATTTATTATATATAAAAAATGCTTCTTTAGACTTTTATGGGAAGTTTAATATTTCCAAACAATTTTTAAACAAAATAATTTTTCGAAAACGAGAAAAATAGATTTTATCTTTTCAAATGCAAAGAAGTAATTTACAGGTTGTGCGTTTTGGGCACCGTAGCGAATAGGATTCTTCAGGCTGATGAATATACTATTTTCAAAAAGTATGAGAGAGCTAGGTTCCCATGATCTTTTTTATTTTAAACGCTTTTATTTTTCTGCTTTTTTTGAAACTAATTTTTAGAGTGCGCAAAAATGTTTTTATAGATTTTGTAAAATATTTGGAGTAGTGTTTATGTCCTAAAGCAGTTAATACCAAGCAGTGTTAGGGCGACATGAAATGTTGGTGTTTGATTTTAGTTACGAATTACGATTTTTTAGCTTTTTCTTTTTTGGTGAATAAATTGCAATACAATGTTTGGCGTTTTTATTTAATTTTTTAATAGTTAATCAATTTAAGGAAATAAAAATTAAATTAAAGAACTAACATCTTTGCTGAACGATTTATAAAGGTTTGTAGGTTTCTTTAAATTTGTATTTCAAAATTATTTTAAGCATATTAACAGCATAAAATATAAAGAAAACTAAAACTAAGCGTTAATATTTAAAAGTAGAAAAAATATAAAGTAACTAACAAGCAAATTGCTAAGAATATATTAAAGAGTAGCGCAATAATAATTAAAATGAAAAACAAAGCTTACATCAGAAACAGAAGTTTTGTTGGTATTTGTTTGTTTTAAATAATAAATTAAAAAAAAAATTAACTATTAAGGAAATAGTAGTTAACCATATGACAAAACAGGCAATTGATGTTAAGGAATGGTCAAGTCATGCCTATACATATTTTTCTTATTAGACATACGGGAACTTTTAGGGAGAATAATAAAAAAACTTAATTAACAATAAATAAAATTTAAAGTTAAAATTACTACTGAGCTTCTTTGTGAGCTGCGTTTGACGATGTATTAGAATCATCCGATGCGTGTTCAGCAGCAGTTTTTGTTTCTTTGTCCTTCTCTTCTTCTTCTGGAAGTGCGCTTACTCCCTCACTCTCTGTTTCTTCTGCTTCATTGTCTATTTCCTGTTCAGCTTCATTTTCATTAAGCATTTCTGTTAAAACTGAAACCAAATGCTGGGCCTCTTCTAACTGCTGGCGTGATGTATTTAACTCTTCTTCTAAACCTTCAATGCGTTCATAGAGACGTTGATTTTCCTCTAAAGATTGTTCTAAAGCCTCACGTCTTTTTTCGGCCAAACGTTCCCAATAGTGTTCGCCAGGATTTTCCTCACTACACAAATCTTCTGCAGTGATTTGCTTGCTATTGTGTGAAGATTTGGAATCGGGACTAGTTTGGGTCTCAGCCACTTTGGTTTCTAACTTTTTACGTTTCGCATATTCGCTGGTGGCGTTCGTACAAAGTGTAGTAGACTCATGGATGGCTGCTTTGAGGC
The DNA here is from genome assembly GCA_963576795.1 of Metopia argyrocephala. Taxonomy (NCBI): domain Eukaryota; kingdom Metazoa; phylum Arthropoda; class Insecta; order Diptera; family Sarcophagidae; genus Metopia; species Metopia argyrocephala. The sequence continues at coordinate 165,424,182 of OY756208.1, read as the reverse complement.
GACTCAGTTTGTCGAGTTGTGGACGACCTGTTAAATTCTCCTTATCGGTGGCTACACCCTGTAAAACCTTTAAAGTTTTACGTTGATTTTTTAGATTTTCTTGTTGTTCGGCCGCCGATTCAATTTGAATGTAGACTTTTTTTGAGGCGGCACTAGACATTTTGTAATGGGTGTTTAAAATGAACAAAAACACAGACTCAGATACACAAAATATTTAAAGGATATTGGTTTAAAACGTAAAATGTATTGTTTTTTGCAAAAGCTTTGTATATTACTTTAATTCTTTTGAATGAAACTCACTTAAACAAATTTGCAGACATCTGATATTATGCGGAGTGTTATTTAATTCACCGATTGTTTGATTTTTTATGGCGTTATCAAGAAAACAAATACAATTTAAGCCACACAGAAAACTGTATAAAAATTCTAATAATAAACGTCAAACCACGCGCCTTTTTGTAAAAAATACAAGTGAAGTTGGCTGCATTTAGCACAAAACCAGCGTTGTCAATATAGTGCTTTTTAAAGCAACTCTGTATTTTTAAGCAGATCGAAGTATTTAGTAATAAAAAAATTAATAAATAAATGCTAAAAAATAAATTATAGTCATTTATATATTTCTTATACAGTTACATTTTTTATTTAAAGATAAAATAAGAGGACAGAAATTAACCAATTGTTGATAACTATTGACAGTTGGTAAAAAAAACTTTCGTGAACATAATTCAAGAGGAAAGCAAAAATCAATAAATGATATACTTGTCGATCATGACGTACTCAACGCAAATGTTGTTGCACAAGCCAATACACTAACTTCTATGCAAAAATAATAAAAAGAAAGGAAATGAAACAGTTTCCAATCGCGACTCAACTGAGACGAATTATTTAAAATAAATTTACAATTAAAGCTGTATGTATTAAGATTGTGTTTTTATAAAAATAATTAGTTTTAAAATAGTTTTGTTTTATAATTAATTAATGGAATAAGTAAACGCTAAAAATTTAGTGTTCTCGGACAAAATTATTTTCATTTCTGCAGTGTATACAGCAGCCAACAACAATTATACTCGCATATTAATATACACGAAAAACTGTGTTGTACATACATATGTATTAAGAAATGTATAACAAAAACAAAATAAAGAAAGGAAATAAAACAGGTTCTTAATATAAGACAATCAATGCAATTCTCTCTGTGAATTAATCTTGGTGTGCGAAGTGCTTCTTGCCTAAGTAAACATGTGTACATTGAAAATAAAATAAAGAAAAATAAATGACTGAAGAGAAGTGTAACAGTTTCCGATTTTGAGGTAAGCTAATTGGTAAAATAACTAAAGAAATAAAATTCCCTCGTTTAACTACCCAAAGCAATTATTTGCTAAAAATTGTAGCTTAACTCAACTATGTTTATACAGTCATAGAATGTCCGTTAAATTTTCTTTTAAACAAATTTATGTAAACATTTGCTATTCAAACTTATTACTTCGGTATTTTTAAAACGTTTTTAAAAACGAAGTTTGTATTTTCCAAAAGAAAATAACGGAATATTTTAAACAAGCATTATTTTCTTGTTTTTTTTTATAGTAACAAATTTACTATGTGCCTACTGCTAATACTGTGTATGTATAGTAAACCTTCTGCATGTACAGGGTGTTTTTTTTAGAGGTATAGAACTTCGAATTGAAATAAAACACAAGAAAATCATTTTAGTGTCCATCAATTTGGCTTTATTGGAAGGATAATTTTATGCCATTAATGTTTAAATATGATTTCGGGCATGTGGCCGCCGCGGCTAGCTCGAATAAAGCCAATTCTACAGGTCCAATTTTCAACCACTTTTTCGAGCATATGGGGCCGTATGTTGGCAATAACGCCAAGAATGTTGGCTTCCAAGTCCCCTAACGTTTCTGGTTTGTTGGCGTAGACGAGCGACTTCACATATCCCCAAAGAAAATAATCCAAGGGTGTCAAATCACACGATCTTGGTGGCCAATTGACAAGTCCATTCCGCGAAATTATGCGCTCATCGAATGTTTCCTTCAATAAATCGATTGTTAAGCAATGTTTATGTTTTTATTATTTATATTAATTTTTTGGTTTATCATAATAAAAAGGCTTGTGTTTTTTTTTTCTTTTCTTTTGTTATAAATTGCTTGCTACATAATATATATGGGCAATTTCAAAAATTTTCGACATTTTGATATTTTTTTTTTTCGAAATTTTTTTTTTGGATGACACGAATGACGCTTTGGTCACGTGAAGGGTGATATTTTAGCATACCAAAACAGTTCGCGTTAATCATTTATTGCAAACGGCGCGAAAGTAATGGAGGTTTTAAGTTAAAATCTCTTAAAAAAAATTTAAAGTTAAATTTTTTGGTTTATTTTAATAAATGTTGTATGGATGCATGAAACTCATTTCAAATTCATCAGTGCAGTCAAAATTCATCAATGCACTGATAAAATACATAAAAATATCAATTATAATTAAAATTCCTTAACATTAAAAAAGGCGAATTTTTGCAAAAATGTGAATGTTTCACCGATTGTTATAATACGTGTTTATATAACGCATAACTAATTTACATAAAAACAATGTTTTAACTTGCAAATTTAAAAAATATAAAAAATTATATAAGAATTATTTTTGAGGTTAGGATTTTTTTTTTTGATCTGTAAAATTTAAAATCATGAAAATTTTTTAATGCCTATTCGGTTTTATTATCAAGCTTAAAAAAACCTATTATTTGCTGTTAATCGCGGCGGAATCTATACATAACTGCAGATGTCACAAAGCAAAATGTGTTTGAAGAAAAATGCCACTGTACCCTCTAAATATGGACCGAATTCAACCGCATTTATATATGATCTTTAGTTCACCGTCGCACTTCATTTCCAATACTTTACATTGATTTTAAACCACGGATTAATTAAAAAAAACACGAAAAAAAATCATGAAATTTCGCAAAATTTTTATTTTCTTTATAAAATTTTTGCGTTTCAAAATATTTTAACGCCTTCTTGACGTTGAGGTGCCATTTACTAAGAAGTTTAGATCACGCAATTCATAAACCAGTTTTAAATATGATTGCAAATGTCAGACGCGAAAAACTGTCATTTTTGACAAATTTACGCCAATTCTATAAAAGTTTGAGGTCATCGTTCTCAGCAACTAGCAGCCTGACACCGACGTGATATGGCGCAAATTTTAGCAAATTATACCATCTTTTAAATACTGTTGACGAAATGCAATTTTCTTGAACGGCGCAAAAACGCTATAGAAAAAACTGCGAAAATTCAAAAATCGGAAAATTTTGGTTTCAAAAATGAACCGCTGTACAACTTTTTCCCAAATAGTAGTATGGGCATAACTTTTATAGTGTAAATATCTACTAAGTCTAGTGACTTTATTTTATATCGGTGGACATCGGAAGTTTAAAACTAAAAGTAGAAAAGTGATGAAATATGAAAAAACTCTTGAAAATTTCAAGCCTGTTTTTGAGTTTTTCAATATTTGAGTGACCATAACTTTTAGAGATAAAGAACTGATGGTCTGAAATTTTGAATTTCCCAGTTTTCTAGTGTGGCCTACCATTCCCTTTTGTCCGTTTTGGTCAATTCGAAAAACTGGAGAAATAATAAGCATCTGAACTCAGTTTCAACAAATGTTGAAAATTTTTGAAATTGCCCATATACATTCAGATAAGTGCCTTTACAAGGAATTTAAACCTATTTTTCAAAATCAGCAGAATGACAAAGTATATTCTGAACATCCGATTTTAGTCTACTCTTTTGAGAATTGCTGGCCCTGTCACGAATAACATGAACTATGTTGGTTTCCGAGGTGTGATGTTTTTGCGGGTTTATATGCTTAAGCCAGCCAAGACACATGACCTCACAGAAAAAATAAAAATCTTTCGACCTTACTAGACATTTTTAGAAATTAACTTATCGCCAAATTTTGCTTTCATTAAAATCTGTTTGAAATCTTATTTTACCCGGATTATTGGTTTTCAGCTCTCTAAATAAAAAATTTTTAATTTAACCCTTTGAGAGTTATATTGGGCTAAAGAAAACTCGTTCCATATACAACAAATCTATAATAAAAATAAGACACAAACATTTTTTTTTTATTAAATACTGTTTTAAAGCTATTCACATGTATTCAGACATTTTGTTCTCTTATAAATCTAAGATATAGGTCCCCTTTGTTTTGTAACATAAATGATTTCTCATCAAATTTGATTTTATTTGGTGTTAGTTGGCATTGTTCCACCCGATATGACTTTAAAATATTGGCTAAACCTAACTTTACTTGTAATAGACCCAAACGGCTACCTATGCAACCATGTGGCCCCGCTCCAAAGGGTAAATAAGTCATTGGATATATTTGCTGCGACTCAGCTAATGAAAAGCGTTCTGGTCGAAATGTCAGAGGATCAGGCCAAAACTGAAAATATATGTTTTTTTATATAATTATATGTAAAAAATTTCAAAATAATAATAATAATAATAATAATTTAATCTTACCCTTGGATCTCTTTGAAGCCCTAATATAGAAATATATACTGGCATACCCTTTGGTATAAATAAATCTGGTTTTAGGTAATAACCTTTACTAGACTCGCAACCTGGTGTACATTCTCGATTTATAAAAGCAGCCGCAGGATACAAACGTAAACCTTCGCATACGACTTGATGTAAATAACTCAGTTCCTGCAGAATTTTATATGATACAAATTGGTTTTCCCTGAAAGCCTGCTGCAATTCTAAACGCAACTGTTTTTGTACCTGGGGATATTTGCTTAATTCATACAGTATAAAACCCATAACTGCAGAAGAGGTTTCAAAACCAGCCAATAAAAATATGGCCACCTGCGAAGGTATAAAATCAGAATGCCGTGTGAATAAACTATGATCGGTATTTTGTTGTTGTAACCTTTCCAAAACATCCAATAGATCACCTTTGGCATAAGAATAGTTAGCGGGGTATTTTTTCCTTTTGCTTAAAATATCTGCGGTAAATTTACGCATAAAGTTACTGTATGCTGAACTAAATACTTTGACTCTGAATGCGGTAGTTAATTGAGGTAAAAAAAATATTATGAAAAAATCTAAAATTTTTTTAAAATTACTCGTAGTATTAAATAACTCTTTAGTTTGTTGCCTTAGCGGAGAATGGCCATATTTTAAACCATCAGCTTTAACGCCATAATGCAGTAAAGATGTAATATCGGTGGTATATAAGGAACACATTTCTTTAACTTCTATATCCGCAAATAATTTATTATTTTCAAATTTCTTTAAAATAAAACAGTTCATGTCATCTACTACATCTAACATTAAAGGATACATACGGTGTTTTATTTTTCCGGTAGTAAATATTTCTGACATTTTTTGTCTACAATTATGCCAAATTTTATATTTGGCTAAAGGCAATGTTAAAAAGCCCATTGTATCATATTTCATGTCAGCTGCCTCATAACGATTTAAAAACATACTGAAGTCTTTAATTAAAACTTTTCTAATCAAGTCTGGATCTCTTAAAATCAAAGCAGGTTGGTGTAATACAAATATGCCGCCATAATCTTTGTTGCGTAAAGTTGGATGTTCGTATAATGATTGAAATAATTCGCCAAATGATACCCTTAATAAAAATAAATCCAATAGATTGCCTATAAATGGCCAAGGTTTAATGTACGCAATATGACGTCTCTTCCAATAGGAGGAAGGGTACTGGTATATGAGATATACTGTAAGCAGTGTCAGCAATAGTGAGATAATTACAGAAAACATTTGAAGGAGCTGAAAAAAAACATAAATTTGGAATAAATATAAAATACTGTGAACATATGTACATATATCGTGCTTTATTTTTATTGGCTGAATGGAAATACGAGTATATCTGGGCCTTATTTGCTGTCGCCTTAACATCTTAAATGGCTTCTGGTAACTGTTAGATTTCAAAATTGACCCAAGATCTAATTTTTTGGTGGCCATTTATATGGATTTTTTTATTGTAAGAAGTTTTCGTGTGTAACATACAAGAATTTTTCGAGTATAGGAAAGACATACAGATAGAGACATCCGCTTATCGAATATCAGTTGAATTTTTGAAAAAATTTATTTCGTACAATGACGCCAAAACTAAATTAATAAATTTTTTCATATATTTATGTATATATAAATTGAATACAAGTACTTAAAAAGTACCTTTTATTATCTCTAGTATTTTTACTCTTTTTGTCCAGCTCAATTGAAAAACATAAAATTTTAAAATGAAATTCATGAGCATCAGAAATATGTAAGAGAAGATTTAAAAATAGAAATGAATTCAAATATATTTTTTATTGTAAATTTTATGTTTTTTTCTTAACCTTTAATGAACTTTTTTCTTTGCTTTTCTAATTGTAATTCATAATAATAATGCAGCTTAACAAAGTCGATACAAATTTTTAAGCTATTTTAAGAATATTTCTACTGTTAAAAACAGCAGTATTTTTTTAAACGTAACACGATGTGGTTGTTTAATTGGAATATTTTTGGATTTATTATCCTGTTGGTAGTTTTACCGATTTATTTCTATTTGAAATATCTTTATACCTATTGGACGCGCTGTGGAATAGCACAAATACCAGCACATTTATTAGTGGGCAATTTATGGCCCCTATTGCGTATGTCGAAAACTTCGGCTCAGGTCATACAAGACATTTACCATCATCCAAAGGCTAAAAATAATGCCATAGTGGGTATATATTTATTTCATCGTCCTGCTTTATTAATACGCGATCCGGAATTGATTAAACGTATTCTAATACGTGACTTTAATAAATTCTGTAATCGGTATTCGAACTCGGATGTTGTGGGAGATCCCTTGGGTTCACAGAATTTATTTTTCTTGAGGAATCCTGCCTGGAGGGAAATACGCTTTAAGTTGACGCCATTCTTTTCCAGTGGTAAACTAAAGCAAATGTTTCCTTTAGTAGCAGAGGTAAGAAAAGAGAACAAGTTTTATTAATAAAAAGAAACATTTAAAAATAAATACACTACAGTGAACTCGCGGAAACGTGAACTAATTTTTACCAAGGGTGTTCACATTTTCAAATTTGTCCACCTTTTCGATCGGTAAGATTTTAGAACACAAATGTGCATTTTAGCATTAGATATTGGCTAAAACTCAATCAGATTTGCAAATTTTATTAAAAAAATATTCTATAAGATTTTATTCAAACTTTTTTGTCAATTTTTACATTTTCGTGAATATGAAACAAAAAAAAAATTGTAATTCAAACGAATTGTATACATACATACTAAAGTTTCTACAATTAAAAAAAATATAATACAAAAAAGGGTTAGGAATACTTATATGGGTGTAGCAAAAGAATTCAGTCTTCAATAAACTCCTTTTAAAAGACGGATTTTTTCCTAAATAGTACTTTTGTTGGAAGAAATCACTTATCTTTTTTTTTGTATGTGTTTTTTTCAACCATCTTAAGTATGGCCTTTTCCTTAAGATTTCTCAACTACACATGTGCATGTTTTTTTGAAATAAATAGCTAAATATGTATGTATGTTGTCTTATGCTGGGATTCCCCAAATTTAAACGAATTCAAGAAAGAAAATTTAAAAAACAATTAAAAAAAATTGTTCACATTTTAGAGCTATTTCACCTTGTTCACGTTTTAGAGTAGTCAATGCAAACATAAAAGTGTTCACGTTTCCGAGTCGTTCATGCTTCTGGGTATTCACGTTTTCGCGAATTCACTGTATTTCCAATCAAGTAAGAAATACTACAAAATAATAGTTTACCAAACAAATCAACAGCGGTTCAAGTACGTGCCTTTTTTGGATAAGAGAAGTCATTTAAAAATAGTTATGTGTTAATTACACCGAGTTTAGTAGCAACAAAGTAAATCATTTAGTAGATAACTTTTAAATTTTTTTATATGCTTTTTGTCAGTTGAGAAACAATGTGGTGTACACGTATGTAAAATTTTTTTGGAAATATAATTGGAAATAGTGTAAGCGAATGTATATGAGTTATAGCAATACTTAATTGTAAATACCTTCTACATGTATAGGTGGGTCAAAATTTAAACAATTATCTTTTGAAAATGCCTATTCTTAAGGAAAAAAACTTCTTTGAATTGGAACTTAAGGAATTTTGTGCACTTTACACCACCGATGTTATAGCCACTGTGGCTTTTGGTGTTGAAGCCAATTCGTTTAAGCAACCTAATGGTGAATTTCGTAGAAATGGCCGAGAAATATTTCGCTTCACTGCTCGAAGAGCTCTTAATTTTAGTGTGGTATTCTTTTTGCCACAGCTAGTGCCCTATTTCGGCATTAAAGTAGTACCCGATGAACAAACGGAATTTTTACGCACTACCATGAATTTTGTTTTACGTGAAAGAGAAAAGTCGGCTAAACCGCGTAATGATTTAATTGATATTCTAATTGAATTCAAAAATGCCACAAAGAAAGAAGCTGCCAAAACGAAGAATAAAGAACATTTGGTGTTTGATGGTGACTTATTGGTGGCTCAAGCAGCCATATTTTTTACAGCGGGTTTTGAATCTTCTTCGGCCACAATGTCATTTGCCTTGTATGAATTGGCTAAAAATCCGGCGGTACAACACAAATTAAGAGAGGAGATACGTGAGGCATTAGCGGTAAATGAAGGTAAAGTTACACAACAATTAGTCGATTCTATGGAGTACTTACAAATGATTATAAGCGAAACTTTAAGACTCTATCCCCCCTTACCCTTTTTGGATAGACAATGTGAAGTAGAGTCAGAACAAAAGTACTCTTTAGAGCCATTCCATAAGTATGCTATGCCAAAAGGCATGCCAGCCTATATACCAGTATACGCTTTACATATGGATGATAAGGTATGTAAAAAATATTTCTGAAAGAGTGATCTCAATTAAAATAAATATTAAATACTCTGAACAATACACAGTAGATATATTTGCACTTAAATTTGTTTAAAATGTCTGAATATATTTAAGAGCCACTCTTTTTTGTTACCCTTAGATTCAAAATATTATTTTATTATTTTGTATTCTCTTATCTTTTTTTTAAGTATTTTCCTGATCCACTCTCATTTAAACCGGAGCGGTTTTCCGTAGATAATCGTAAAAAAATTATACCCTGTACTTATATGCCCTTCGGCCTGGGTCCTCATGCCTGCATAGGAGAACGTTTTGCCTATTTACAAACTAAAATAGGCTTGATAGAGTTTCTGCGTAATCATCGCGTTGAGTTTAATTCAAAAACTCTAAAACACATAAAACTGGATCCAAAAGCTTTAATTTTACAATCAGAAGGCGGTATTCACCTGAATGTTATACGTGATCCTTTAAACTATTAAACGTTTAGTAGTTGGCCACTTTCGGCTATTTAGTAGTAATAGTTTTTATATGTAACACTTGCTATTTTAGATGCTTAACGATAACTAATCTTAATAAAGCCTAAACCTACACTTTAAAAAAGTATAACTTTACTTTGTCTTACAAACGACAATTTTTTTATCGTGCTTATCATAATTCGATGGAATTGCACAGTATAATTAAGTTAAACACGCAAAACTATTTGTCTATCAAATAATAATAATAAACGTGTGATATTTGTATACCCTACACTTGCAACGATAAGCCTATTACATTAAATTGGGAACAGCCATCTGGCATACACATACATACATATAAGGAAAAGATAAGATTTATAAAAAATGGCTGCAACACTAACACAGTGCCAATTCACTTACTCGTATTACCAAATGTACTTTATAATAAGAAAAAAAAAAAACTGTTTTTAAAATAATGTATGGATAATGCCTTTTTTCACCAAAGTTGAATATATCAAAAATTAGTTTTTTTTATAGTATAAGCTTAAATGTATAGGATGCTTAGCTATCAATTTCTTCAAAACCATTTAAAATCGATTCAGAACTAAGTTAAAACTATTTTCGTCATAAAAAGAAACAAGCTTTTATTATTTTAAAAGCTTATTATCTGCTTTTCTATAACAAGTTTAGAATATTACCCAGCTGATAATTGCTTTTTGTTTAGTTTTATTATGGATCGACTAAAGCAACGCAATTTCGTCAAACTTGTGATGCATTTCGTCTTTTAGAGCGGCTATTTCGAATACTTATTTATTGATTCGTATACATATGAGGTGATAAAAATACTTCGACCTGAAGATCTGTTGCACCGTTTCGACGTCTTGACAAATTTTAAAATGTCGGTGGCAACCTTGACAATTCCCTATCCGATATTTGATAATCAACTAGGTGCCTCTTTCCACTTTACATCAATGCTGCCCAGTATATGCTCTGATGACTAGATTGCTTCATTACAGAATTTGCATAAACTACTTGAAACGATTCCTCTTTTATTTACATGCACATTGAGTCTGTAGTGCCTTAGGCATGGATGCTCCCTTTCTGGCAAATTTTCCCGCCATTTCATTGCACTGAACACCTCTACATGGCCCAGTGGGACATGGACAGTTCTTAAATCATTTTTCAAGGAATGAATTGCCAACCAATCGGATGACTAAGGTACTATACCTATTTAAAAGTCTAGCCTTTGATCTATACCCCATAATCCTAATCGCGGTCTCTATTATTTTGCTGCCAGGATAGGTTCTCATGTTATTCTCATGCATGTAAGCCTCTTATTTAGCTCTGGTTTATATCGAGATTCATACCCACAAATTTGATTAACAGTCGATCGTTTTTGGACAATCTTTACTCCGCCGTATAAAGTGCACAGGAAAAGCTGTAGCCGCTATACAAAGAAGCTTGACGAACATCAAAATCAAGCAATTTTTCATAGTCCTCGGCAACTAGGGTTGTAACCTTCCACTTTATGGAAGATTTTGTGAAAGAATTTTGGCTTAAAAACTCTTAAAATTTTATTTGTGCAAGAATTAAAGCCAAACGACCATCGTATGCGATATTAATATTGTTGTTAATAGAATAGGTACGTAAGTAAGCAAAATTCTACCACTTGCAGTGAGCATAATCAACAAGATTTTGTCGAAACACCATTACATCCACAAAAAATTACTCTTTAGTGCACTTAATGGGTTGGCGGAGTCATTGGTTCATACTACCCAAGGTGAACAGTATAGGAATATGATTAAAAATTTCTTCATAATTGAATTTTTGATTAAGCAATAATTTAATATGATGGTCAAATTAATTTGCAACAAAAATGTGTGGCTTACCACATTGAGTTATTTTTTGTCATTATGTAAAGTCACTTGTGTACATCGATACACCACAGACAATTAAACACCTGGAACTGTTATTGGCGAAATTAGTCGCATATGCTGCGAAAGTTTGTAAAAATTAGTGTTGCAAATTGCGATTTTTAGACACAAACCGCGGCGCCTAGTGTTCCAATTCATATTTTAATATTAATGTCATAAAATTTTCTATTTAATAAAGCCCATTTCATTGATATTAAAAAATATTTTTTTATTTTATATTTAAACTTGTATAACTGCCAAAAAATCAACTGATACAAGTATTTATTATAGACAATAGAACTAAGACTTTACATCACCAATATCTGTACTGGTAATGATTTAATTAATTTAAAATCTGTTTAATTGTAAAATTTTGTCACATCGCGGTCGGTAAGTAAGTGAGAGATCTGTAGTCTTAATATAACGTTACTTGAAATTGTGGGCGTGGCATTAACAAAATAAAACGTGATTTTTTTTATTATTTTTAAAGAAATTTTAAATATAATTTTATAATTAATAACTAATATGAGTATGCGTACATAGTAGTAAATATGTAACATTAACTTTCCAAATGATTTAATAGTAGACAATAGTTAACCAAAACTCTGAATAAATGAAATGCGTCTGTAGCACAATTGTGTACAGAAAATGAAGATTTGGTTTACATTGTAGTAGACTAAGTGCACAGCATATAAATTATAACTAGAAAAAGTATTAATAAATAATTACTAATATTATACTTAATTTTTATTTAATAATTTAGTAAAAAAATATTTTAATATTATACGATTTTAAGTATTATTTGTAATAAGTGCATTGTGGGTGAGTGGTAGGAATTGGATAAGTGGCCGTGGCATCTTCCAATGCCAATATACGAGTATGTACTCAATTAAAATGTGATCGATGTTATATGCTTGAAAACGGGTTTCTCCTTGAAACACGGTTGTAATGTCCAATTATGTATGTATGTAATAAGAAAACATAATAAATTTAAAGTCATAAATGAGTTTTCAATTTTTATATTAACAAAGTGTGATTACCGCTAATATTAATTTTCTAATAGGCAGCACTACTACAGCAAGAAATTAATTAGGGAAACAGAATCACTCTTTAATGTGAAAACAGTTTTTAAAAATAGAAAAACTTGATACGTACTTTAAACATTAGCTATTAAATATTTTTTCCAGTTGTATAACTTATAGGCTACCTAAAGCAATACCAGCCAGTGTTCACAGTGACGAAAATCCAACAAAAATAACAAAAACCACCATTCAATTTGAATACGATTAAAAATGAAAGAGATAGCAAGTATTACCAAAAATACATTTAATTATTTTTTATAAGTGGTAGTAAAATGAATACATAACAGCTGATTTTTACTTTGTTTCATCACTGTATCAATACGAAACCAGCATTGCTCTGCTGAAAGATATTATAACAATTTCCTCTTTAGTCAGCCTGAAAACTCCAAAGTTATATGACTCCCTTAAAATTTATAGTTATACATACTAAGCATACTTGTCAACCATTTTTTTGGTTTAGGCATTACAAAAATCATAAAACCTCTTTTGGACCAGCAATAGTCGGTAAAAAGTTTCAATCCTTCAACCAAGGTACATACATACACTCCGATTCACTTATTTAAAGGCACAAAAAATCCCATATTCAGGAGCCGGTATCTTTTGCAATTTTTAACCGATTCCAGAATTTTAAAATACAAATAGAAGCTAGACATCTTGAGATATAAACAAAATCATGACAATGGTGGTTTCTTAACTAAGGAACCCATTTTTGAGGAATTTATAAAAAAAATCTAAAAATATGGTTTTTTTTTTGGTTCACTTGAATAAAGGCACTTTAACTAACTTTAATGAAAAACAGCTTTTCTTGTTTTTTAAGTTATTATTACTTTATTTGCTTTATTAAAGAACATTTCTATTTTAAAATTCTGGAATCGGTTAAAAATTGCAAAAGATACCGGCTCCTGAATATGGGATTTTTTGTGCCTTTAAATAAGTGAACCGGAGTGTATAAACAATGTTTCACCCACTTCACAGTGCCAAATGATTTGCCTTCTACAAACGAATTTAAAAAAAAATCACCTGCCAGGGTCCTACGTCAAGTGTTTAATGATTAAAAGACACGATCAAGTAACTGCATAATTTTACAATATTTTTATAAAAAATATTCCAAAACAAAAATAAATTTATTAACAATATAGTACGTACGTATGTAACAATTATTGTGGTTTAACATATCAAATTACTTAAACTAGACATTTTCTATATAATACTCGTATACTGTGTTTACAATTCTCATTCGTTAAGAGATACTTTTTTAAATTTTATTTTTCAGTGAGTTTTTTCCATACTAGCATGTGCATCGTAAAGATTATCACGTATAACATTCAAATTCATTCCTTTTTCAAATTGTAATAAAAAGGCTTTCGGATCGAATGCTGAGGCTGCGGGTGTTTTATTACATACTTCGACTTTGTGATTCTTAAGGAAATGTACCAGACCTATTTTAGTTTGCAATAGACCTATACGGCTGCCAATACAATTGTGGGGACCAGTTCCAAAAGGCAAATATGTCATAGAGTTGTGCGTTTTTTTATTTTCAGGTGAAAATCTTTCAGGATCAAATGTATTTGGGTTTGGCCAATACTAAAGAGGGCAAATTAAATTAAAAAAATTTCACATTTTAATAATAAAACAAAATAAACCAACTAACCTTGGGATCACGTTGTATGCCAAAGATAGGTATATAAATGGGCATGTCATTTGGTAAAGTATAATTGTAATATGGTTTCAAGCTGAATCCTGATTTTTCATTAGCCGGTTTATTGTGTTGACGATCAAGAAAAGGTAATATGGGATATAGGCGTAGTACTTCATCCACCACCATACCCAAATACTCCAATGTTGTTATTGTCTCATAAGTTAAATTACCATTTTCTCTTATTAATGCCTCATTAATTTCCAGACGTAAACGTTCCTGCAAATCTGGTCGTTTGGCTAATTCGAACAGAGTAAATGTCATGGTCGATGAAGAAGTTTCAAAGCCAGCCGTTAAGAATACAGCAGCCTGAGCTATTAATGCATCCGGATTTTTAGCAATTTCTTCATTAACATTTCCTTTTTCTATTTCATGTTTGAGAGCAACTAAAATATCGATTAAATCGTTACGTTGCATACCGCTACGTTCACGTTCCTGCATTACATACGTAATCGTAGAACGTACAAATGCCGCAAATTTCTTGGGAAACAATTTAACACGAAATGGCGTAACCAATTTGGGTAGAAAGAAGGCAATAGAAAATTCGAAAGCACGTGATATATCGAAATCGAAAATAGTTTTGCATTGACTACGAAATTCACCTTTGGGATTCTTAAGACTATCTGTATTAATGCCAAATGCTATGGTGGCTATAAGATCGGTAGTAAATAGAGCACAAATTTCTTTAACCTCGGCTTCGAAACGACTGCCTTTTTGGGCCAAGTGTTCCTCCAACTGGGCACTGATCTATAAAGAAAGAGTATTAAAAGATTTTTAAATATTATATTCTAAAAAACGTGTTAGGATTCCAATTAAAATTTTTAAGCACTCCTCCAATAAAACCTGATTCCACATTAGAAAACAGATTAAGCCTTGTAATGATTTATTCATAATATTAATTGTAAACTGCTTCTACGTAAGAATAGTTAATCTAGTTTCTTCTTCTCAATGAGTTAGTATATGAGCAGTTCAGATCATTTTGAACTTCCAAAATTACGAAATAATTTTGAGCACGGATAATTGAAAAACACGGTTAATAAAGAATTTGAAAAAACATATGTATTTTAATACCCCAAAAGAAATTTTAAAAGAAACAGTTTAAATTGTAATATGAAAGAAACATTCTCAGGTTGAAACTGCAACATTTAAATTCGAGCAATGTTTATATGTGATGTAAACGATAGCAGATGTAAATCACGATAAATGGATGTATAATACACAGCTATTATAATTATCAGGTTGAAGTATTGGAGCTTTTAAAGTTCTTAACTTGTTTAATTTTCTTTTGGTTTTAGTGCTCTTTAAGTGAGTATAAATGAAGGCAAAATACATTTTAGTTTGTATTAGTAAGCAAAGCACTTCAAAAGAGAAGACAGGGGACAGTGTAATATTGTTTATTATTATTATTATTCTTACTTTAATCTAGAGAGTGTATACAGCATTACAGTTCTTAGTTAAATAAAACATTATTCAATATCACTGCTTTATTTAAAATATTAGCTTTGTAGGTTCTAAACCAAGTTTTCTTACCTGCAACATTAAGGGATACATTTGCTTGATCTTGCCACTTGTAAAGACTGGTGATATTTTTGTTCTCAAATCTTTCCAGTAACTATCACGGGCGAAGAATAAATTACTATTACCCAAATTATCACCATGTGGATCACATTTTGAAAAACGGTTGTTGAAATAATGAAAATCTTTAATCAAAATCGATTTCAAAAGCTCCGGTTCGCGTATAATTAAACCAGGCTGATTAAAACAATACATGCCGACAACAGCCTCATCAGCCATTTCGGGTTTATTATAAATGTCGGAGAGGTGTAAACCAAAACTGGTTTTCAGTTGAAAAGCCTCTTTAGTATTGCCAATAATTGGGGTAGGCTTGACATAGGGTATACCTTTGCGTTGCCAATAACTGTACGTGTGTTTACACCAGTAATAGATAAGGGCAAGTATGCCTGTGATGAATATTAATATACCAGATGCAATCATTGTTCTTGTTCCAAGTATTACATACAAATCGTACAAACAGTGATAATCAATAGATTTAACCTGAAAAATAAGAAATAATATTTTTTTACGGAATTGTATAATTTTTCATTTTTTTATAATTATTTATTATATAATATTTCCAAAGGTATTTTTAGTTAAATAAAAACATATTTGTATGTCTACATATAATAATATATGTGTACGTACATACATATGTTTATACAAAACTATTAATTTATAATACTTTTTTTAAATTATCAAATTATACAAGTTCAAGTGTAATTATATATATGCGTTGTTTAAAAAAATGTTAATAAATTAAAAAAATCAAAATTTATTAGATAGCTTCTAATATTCGTAATTTAGTAAATTCTTTATTGTTATCATTTTATTCCTTTTTAATTTGAAAGAATGGTAATAATTATCATCATCAATCAATCGTTCAACTTTTTAAAAAGTCTAGTTTTTATAATCTACTCTATTTAAAAATATGGCA
Source organism: Metopia argyrocephala (assembly GCA_963576795.1). NCBI lineage: Eukaryota > Metazoa > Arthropoda > Insecta > Diptera > Sarcophagidae > Metopia > Metopia argyrocephala. The sequence continues at coordinate 165,407,649 of OY756208.1, read as the reverse complement.
GTATATTCGGTTCACGGTGATGTTTGGCATACCTTTGAACAATGCCTTAATTTCAGGCATCAAATCAGTTAATGTGAAATAAATGGGCACAATTTATCCATAGTATTTAAAATTTTAGATAAAAATTGTTTAAATTTCATCAAATTTGACAAATTTGTCTTTAATCAATTATTGGATCTTTATCATGTAAATCTATTTAAAATTATTATATCGGTCTTAAGATCCTAAACTGGTATTCTTTTATCAGAATTCTTTACAATAAAAGGCGAAAAACTTACTCGTTTTTTTTTTCTTTTTTAAAATATTTTTTTTTCTTTTTCAAAAGAAATTTAACATTTTCCTTTTTGTTTTTATTGTAAAGATATGTTTATTTAGCACTTAAATTCTTTAAATGATTTTTTTAATTAAACAGTTTACCACTTCATTAATTAATTTCTACTTTTCCTATATTATTATCAGCCAAAACAACTCTTCTTGAGGGAAGATTTAAAAATACTAAAACAGTTTAGAATGATTTGTAGAATTTTTATACTCTAACTAGAAAAAACAACAAAAACAACAAATTAAATGAAATTTTTAAATGATTTTTTTTATGTGTGTTGTTGCCGGTATTAGAATTATATATTTTGGTATTTTTGCCTGTAGTATTTTGATAATACGAGTAATTTTAACAGCATATTATTTAGGGTCTTCCAACAGTGATATCCGAATTTTGACACTTGATAATGGCTTGTGACCCTAGTTTTCATCGAAAAATCATATTCAAGAATAAGGCCCAATTATGAATGAATGATTACGTGAACAAACAAATTTGTCGAATTTGTAAAGATATCAATCAACTTGAGATGCAAAAGCGTTAATATGCATCCCGAAAAAAAGTCACTGGCGACACCATCGGTCCATATTTCTTCCAGAATAACATTTGCTATGTCTACACTGTCAACGGTCAGTGATATACTAGGTCAGTGATAACCAACTTCTTATGGCATGAATCGGATGATCTGAACTCCAAGGACATGTGGTTTCAATATGACGGCGCTATGTGCCACATAGCTCATTCAATATTTATCATATCTTACGTGGAAATGATGCGAGCCGAATTCGTGCGATTTGATCCCGTTAAACTTTTTTTGGGGGCTTTTATTAAGACGCAGTTGTATGCGAATAAACCACAATTCACACAAACCTCGGTCAAATTTAGGCTGATTTATGCTCCAGAGTAATGGAATATTTAACATTTCGAAGGCACTCCACCGAGATATTATAATATTAACAGGAACATTTACAGATTATAATATTAACAGGACTATCAAACAAATAAAAATTTTTGATAATATCTCACACACACTTTGCTTTATTCAAATTTAAAGATTGGAAGCGCCTAATGAAAGACCCGATATAAACGCATACAAATATAGTTTAATATATAATTTAAAATAAAATGATGAATTATTATAAAATAATAATAAAAAAAAAAATAAATGAGATGTCCATTTTCTTCAAAAAGAAATTTAACGAGTCATGCACACAAACTAATAATGACAAAGCAAAATTTTAAAAGAAATGGAAATTAACCTGTAGTGGTTAATTAAATAAAAGTATTTTTTTTTTTTTTGTAATTCCTTTGCGTTTTATGATAACAAATATATAACAATGTGTTAAATAATAATATACATACAATTAAAATTGTTGCAAAACAGTATAGTGTTAAACAAAAATATTAACAAAAAGTGTTAAAAATATGCGAATAATTATTTTTCAGCCAAATCGGCATAGATTTTAATTGAATGATAAAAATAATTTGACGGCACTTATTAATGAAACAAAAGTTTGTTTAATGTTGGTAGTAGAGAGAGAGAAATTATAAGCCTTTGAAAAAAATGATTTATTAAATAAATTTTAATTTTCCTTTTTAAAACGCCTTAATAGATAAGAACTGAATTCCATAAAATGAATAATAATAATTTTTGTATGGCTGTAGTCATATTGTATATGTACATTCATACCTTCGAATATGTCGTCAATGTAGACTAATGTGGATAAATGGAAAAATATGGCAATGAAAAATCTGTTGCAATTTTGATTATCTGGAATAAATGAAGTTTGTTTGTTTGGTAAAATGAAGATAATAAAATTTATATTTTCAAGATGTTTAAAGAGAAAGTTAATGGTCTTTAAAAGAAGAAGAACAAAAAGAAATATAAGCCGTATTTTTTAAATCTTGATTCTGTGCAAAATGTTCGTTTAATCTCTGTGTTTTAAATTATAAAAACAAAATAAAAACGTTTATTTGTATATTTATCTATTTTGTATTGCCTCTGTAAATCCAAATTGTAATGATAGTTTTCAAGATCTGGTATTCTTATTGAGATGTAACATGCGTTAAGGAATATGTGCAACACTAGCAGAACTGAACTAATTTAGTTTAACTAATTTATTTATTTCTATAATTTGTTCCTTTATATCTTCATTTGGTTTATTTCTAATTTCTTTTTTATATTTAAGGTTTTAAGTTAAATAAACCAATAAATTCAAAGCTAAAGATATAAGAATAATATTTAAAGCCTTAGTAAACTATTACTCCTTTAGAATAGTAGTCTAATGTTATAATTAACTATTTACTGATTAAAGAAAATAACTTTCATTTTTTAGATTTACAGACTATTGCTTAAACTTCAGCCATAAATGTATTGGGAGTTTATATTATTAAATCGGAAATTATATAAGAATTTTAGTACAAGGTGATCTAGGTCACTCTGAAGCTAATTCTATAACTGTAAGTTACTGAACCAGTACATGCTTTTATCATAATTTTCTTTATAGTAATACCAATTATAATTGGAGGAATTGGAAATTAAATAGTACCTCTAAAACAAGGAGCTCCACACATAGCTTTTCCTCGAATAAATAATATACATAAGTATGTGATAATCAATAGATTTAACCTGAAAAATAAGAAATAATATCATTTACGGAAATGTAATTTTAAATTATTTTATAATTATACATTATATAATATTTTCAAAGGTTTTTAGTTAAATAAAAGTATATATATGTATATGTCTACATATAATAATACACATAGTACATATACATATGTATTTACGGAAGTATGTATCTCTAGATTTGATATGTAAACTACATTTATTACTTATATTGGTTATTTAAAAAAATGTTAATAAATTAAAAAAATCAAAATTTATTAGATAGCTTCTAATATTCGTAATTTAGTAAATTCTGTATTGTTATCATTTTATTCCTTTTTAATTTGAAAGAATGATAATAATTATTATCAGCAATCAATCGTTCAACTTTTTAAAAAGTCCAGTTTTTATAATCTACTCTATTTAAAAATATGGCAGTATATTCGGTTCAACCCAGCTAAAAAAGGTATTATCAGAGTTCTTATGTTAGGATCTTTAAACTATTTAAAATCATACAATTAATATTGGAATTTAGAATTCGAAAAAATAAATAATAAATTGGAATATTTTCAAACAATTTCCAAATTGTTCGACATTGTATTGGATCTCTATTATGTAAATCTATTGAAAATTATTATAATGGTCTTCATATCCTAAACTGATATTCTTTTATGAGAATTCTTTTCAATAAAAGGCGAAAAACTTACTTGTTTTTTTTTTTTCTTTTTTAAAATAAATTTAACATTTTCCTTTTTGTTTTTATTGTAAAGATATGTTTATTTAGCATTTAAATTTTTTAAATGAATTTTTTTATTAAACAGTTTACCACTTTATTAATTAATTTCTACTTTTCCTATATCATTATTAGCCAAAACAACTTTTCTTGAGGGAAGATTTAAAAGTACTAAAATAATTTAGAATGATTTGGAGCAGTTTTATACTCTAACTGGAAGTACTTAGTTGTAATTGTTTTGGAAAAAACAACAAAAACAACTAATTAAATGAAATTTTTAAATGACTTTTTCAATATGTGTGTTGTTGCCAGTATTAGAATATTTTGGTATTTTTGCCTGTAGTATTTTGATAATACGAGTAATTTTAACAGCATATTTTGTAGGGTCTTCTAATAGTGATATCCGAATTTTGACAATTGGTAACGGCTGTGTTGTTGAAACTATATCTACCAACTTAGTTGTATTTTATTCGAAAACCAAAACACCATAAATAGATACGAGTATGTATATACATATGTATATGCAGCAGCAATTGCAAATAATGAATTCCCCTTATTAGGAAAATAGTTATGGTTATGGTTAGTGTGTTGGTTTACTAAGACAATAGCGCCGGGTTCAAATCTCAGATCTGACATTTTGAAAAGAAGAAATAGAAATAAATTATTTCTTTCTACGTCTACCTCTCAGCAGTCTTCTGGCAAAAGCTCTGGGAGTAATTGATTGTAATGAAAAAGCATCTCAAATCTGTCCTTCGGAGTCGACTTCGAACTGTAGGTCCCGGTACTCATGGATAAAAATTAACACACACAAACATGAGTGCTGCGAAAAGCTAGGCAGTAACCCTGACACAATGTTGTAATGGCCAATTATATATGTGCGTATGTATGTCTTTATTAGAATGGCTGGCTGAACTGACCCTAATTTTCAACGAAAAATCATATTCAGGGATAGGGATAAATGAGTGATTACGTGAACAAACAAATTTGTCGAATTTGTAACGATATCAATCAACTTGAGATGCAAGAGCGTTAATATGCATTCCGAAAAAAGTCACTGGCGACGTCATCGGTCCATATTTCTTCCAGAATAACATTTGCTATGACTACACTGTCAACGGTCAGTGATATAGGTCAGTGATAACCAACTTCTTATGGCATGAATCGGATGATCTGAACTCCAAGGACATGTGGTTTCAATATGATGGCGCTACGTACCACATGGTTTATTCAATATTTATCATATCTTACGTGGAAATGATAAGAACCGAAATCGTGGGATTTGATCCCGTTAAACTTTTTTTGGGGGCTTTTATTTAGACGCTGTTGTATGCGAATAAACCACAATTCACACAAACCTCGGTAAAATTTGGGCTGATTTATTCGCCAGAGTAGTGGAAAATTTTACATTTCGAAGGCACTCCACCCAGAGATGCCTTGGTGGGCATTTGAAGGATTTTATATTTTACACATTATAATATTAATAGGACTATCAAACAAATAAATAATTTTGAAGATATCTCCAACACAATGTGTGGATTTATTCAAATTTAAAGATTGGAAGCGCCTAATGAAAGACCCGATATAAACGCATACAAATATAGTTTAATGTTTAATTTAAAATAAAATTATGAATTATTATAAAATAATAATAATAAAACAAAATAAATAAGATGTCCATTTTCTTCAAAAAGAAATTTAACGAGTCATGAACACAAACTAATAATGACAAAACAAAATTTTAAAAGAAAAGGAAATTAACCTGTAGTGGTTAATTAAATAAAAGTATTTTTTTTTTTGTAATACCTAATTTTTTTTTTTTTTTTGATAACAAATATATAACAATTTGTTAAATAATAATATATATACAATATCTGAAATTGTTGCAAAACAGTATAGTGTTTAACAAATATATTAAAGAATAATTTGACGGCACTTAACCCTTAGCTTTTCGTTTACTGGGTTTTCACTTATCGCAATGTCTAATGAATCAATTTGTAAAGTCCTTAAATTTATTAATGAAGCAAAAGTTTGCTTAATGTTGGTAGTAGAGAGAGAGAGAAATTATAAGCCTTTGTTAAATATTAGTTTTCGCTATTTAAAACGCCTGATACGTTGTATCGTCGTATCATTATATCGTTGTATCATCGTGTCGTCGTATCGTATCATATCATAAAAAAATTAATAAACTTACTTAGGTAATACTACCTTTACCACGTCATTTTAGAGGTTTAAGGCTATGTATTCCATATAGTTGTATTCGAAGCAATGGCTTCGTATGGCCAAATATGTCTAAAATCCCTAAGATAACCAATTTGCTTCATTAAGTAAGAAATACTTAAAAAGAAAAACAGAAATGTTATATGTTTTTTTGTTTAATATTTTAAGTTAATATCTACAAAAATATTCATTTTCCATTTCAACATTAATTTTCCAATTAAATGTGTTTTATTAATTCGCTATTTAAAAAACATATATATTTTCCACTTCAATATGTTTTAAGTTACTCGTTGCTTTAAAACATATTTAATTTTGAATTACATAGGTCTTAAGTAATCAGTTAAGAAAAAGCTTATGTATTTAACTTGGCATATTTATCTTCACACACATATAATTAAAATACATTTTTAATTTATTCAAGAATACTTTTAATATATTATATTTTGATTAATAATCTTAAAAATGTAATTAAACATATTTTCAATTCAAATCTTTTAATTATATCATAAATTCGGGTGTTAATGCAAAATCAATAAAAAATTTAATTGATACTACGAATATTTTAATTAAAATTTATTTTTATTCTTTTCTGTGATATACTGTATTTGCAATCCTTATTTGTTAACATATATTTTTTAACACTTTTAACTTTTCACTGAGTTTTTTCCACTGTAGCATGTGCATCGTAAAGATTATCTCTTATAACATTCAAATTCATGCCTTTTTCAAATTGTAATAAAAAGGCTTTCGGATCGAATGCTGAGACTGAGGGTGTTTTATTACATATTTCGACTCTGTGATTCTTAAGGAAATGTACGAGACCTATTTTAGTTTGCAAAAGACCTATACGGCTGCCAATACAATTGTGGGGACCAGTTCCAAAAGGCAAATATGCCATAGATTTGTGCGTCTTTTTATTTTCAGGTGAAAATCTTTCAGGATCAAATGTATTTGGATTTGGCCAATACTAAAGAAGACACATTAAATTAAAAAAAATTCACATCTTTATCATCAAACAAAAGAAAGCAACTAACCTTGGGATCACGTTGTATGCCAAAGATTGGTATATAAATAGGCATTCCGTTGGGTAAAGAATAATCGTAATATGGTTTCAAACTGAATGCTGATTTTTCATTAGCCGGTTTATTGTGTTGTCGATCAAGAAATGGTAGTATGGGATATAGGCGTAGTACCTCATCTACGACCATACCCAAATACTCCAATGTTGTTATAGTCTCATAAGTTAAATTACCATTTTCTCTTATAAAAGCCTCATTAATTTCCAGACGTAAACGTTCCTGCAAATCTGGTCTTTTGGCCAATTCGAACAGAGTAAATGTCATGGTAGATGAAGAAGTTTCAAAGCCAGCCGTTAAGAAATTGGCTGCCTGAGCAATTAAAGCATCCGGATTATTAGCAATTTCTTCATTAACATTTCCTTTTCCTATTTCGCGTTTAATAGCAACTAAAATATCAATTAAATCGTTACGTTGTACACCGCTACGTTCACGTTCCTCCATTACATGCGTAATAGTAGAACGTAAAAAGGACGAAAATTTTTTGGGAAACAATTTAACACGAAATAGCGTAACCAATTTGGGTAAAAAGAAGGCAATAGAAAATTCGAAAGCACGTGATATATCGAAATCGAAAATAGTTTTGCACTGACTGCGAAATTCACCATTAGGATTCTTAAGACTATCCGTTCTGATGCCAAATGCTATGGTGGCTATAAGATCGGTAGTAAATAGAGCAGTAATTTCTTTTATCTCGGCTTCGAAACGATTGCCTTTTTGGGCCAAGTGCTCCTCCAATTGGGCACTGATCTATAAAGAAAGAAAGTGAAAAGATTATTAAACACTAAAAAATCAAATGAAATACAACATTAAATAACTTTATTATAAAAACAACGAATTACAACTATGAATATATTTACTGTAGTTTTTTATTTCAAAGCTATGTAATAACTATCACTTTAATGACTTTTGCAGTCCCTAACTTGTTTAATTTTCTTTTTGTTTTAGTGTTGGTATAAATAGAGACACAACACGTTTTAGATTGTTTTTTTTAGTAATACACTAAAAAGTTAAAGTTTTAATATACATTTAACAACTTTAAGTAGTTAAAGAGGATAGTGTAACATTAAATATGTAAGCATTGAACCATATACTTTACATATGTTCAGCCTTTCATATATTAGATGAGCATCTATGGAGTGTTTCAATAATTTCAGATCAAAATCGGTCTATTATTATTAACATATAAATAAATATGTATACATGAAATAGTGTTTTTTTTTTGTATTAAATATAAGCTTTTACGCTCTAAACCAAATTTTCTTACCTGCAACATTAAGGGATACATTTGCTTAATCTTGCCACTTGTATAGACTGGTGATATTTTTGTTCTCAAATCTTTCCAATAACTATCACGGGCAAAGAATAAAACACTATTACCCAAATTATCGCTATGTGGATCACATTTTGAAAAACGGTTGTTGAAATAATGAAAATCTTTAATCAAAATCGATTTTAAAAGTTCCGGTTCGCGTATAATTAAACCAGGCTGATTAAAACAATACATGCCAACAACAGCTTCATCAGCCATTTCGGGTTTATTATAAATGTCGGAAAGGTGTAAACCAAAACTGGTTTTCAATTGAAAAGCCTCTTTAGTATTGCCAATAATTGGGGTAGGCTTCACATAGGGTATACCTTTGCGTTGCCAATAACTATACGTGTGTTTACACCAGTAATAGATAAGGGCAAGTATGCCTGTGATGAATATTAATATACCAGATGCAATCATTGTTTTTGTTCCAAGTATTACATACAAATCGTATCAAACAGTGATGATCAATAGATTTAACCTGAAAAATAAGAAATAATATTTTTTTACGGAATTGTAATTTTTCATTTTTTATAATTATTTATTATATAATACATAGTTCCAAAGGTATTTTCAGTTAAATAAAAATATATTTGTATGTCTATTAATGCTTTTTTTAAATTATCATACAAGTTCAAGTATCATTAGATTTGATAGGTAAACTCACATATATTATTTATATACGTTGTTTAAAAAAATGCTAATAAATTAAAAAATCTCATACTCAGAATTAAGTGGTTTGTTTATTTTTATTATTTTATTCCTTTTTAATTTGAAAGAGTGATAATAATTATTATCATCAATCATTCATTCAACTTTTTAAAAAGTCTACTTATTATAATCTATTCTATTAAAAATATGGCAGTATATTCGGTTCATGGTGATGTTTGGCATACCTTCGCACAATGCCTTAATATCAGGCATCAAATCAGTTAATGTGGATTGTGCCCATTTATGTGTAGTATTTAAAATTTTAGGTAATATTTTCCCATATTCATTAAATTTGGCAAATTTTTCTCAATCCAGACAACCTTTTTAAATATTACAACGCGTTGAGTTTTTTTTAAAAATTTGATAAAAAATTGTCAGTTAGAGACCAAATAATTATATCGTAATATAAGCTTTAAGCCAAATAATTGATTTAAACTTTTTACTTCTAAGAAAGTATTTTCATTAAAATTGAACAAAATAATTTGGAATGTTCACAATCAATCTGCATATCTTTTTATGTTGTAAAACAAATATACATACATACATATCGTTGCAAGAATTAAAGAACGCTGTAACTGACAAAAAATCGAAAATACGTTTTTCGCATCATTTTTTTAGAAAAAAAAATACACGTCGATTGGTCCCGGTCCCAGATTTTTCTGATGAACAGAAATTCACTTACACCGTTTTTTGGCTCTGGTGGACAATAAATGTTACAGCGTTCATTAATGCTTGCGACGATATGTAGTGCAAATAAAAATATTAGCGCTAATCACATTTCGTTGCTACGCTTGTAAGAGCGATATTCTACGATTGCAAGACTTGAAAGGGAGTTTGCAACAGTTTACATTTATGTATGTTTAAAAGTTTTACGACATTTGCACACTATACATATTTCAATACTAAATAAACTTAAACAATTTGATAAAAAATTTATCTATAAGTGACACTATTCTATCATATACACGTTTATTAGAACTGTCTGCATTGGGTTATTGTTGAATGTTATGCAATTGCTACAAATTGCTTTTTCTTTTAAACTCCAATAGAAGAATGATACACTCTCAAATCGCTGTTAACAATCTCTAAGTGGTTTCGAGCTAAGAGAGTAGAATTGGCACAAGACTCAATATTGTTTTTTTTTCATAAATAGGCTTGACTTATATCTGTGGCATTTTGGCAAAACACCTTAAGTAGAGAAAAGATAACAACAAGTTAAAAAAAACAAAACTCGGGGAAAAAATAATTTTTATTAAAAAATAAAATAAACCAAATTTAAAGAAAAATTTCTTTTTTGAATAAAAATTCGTATTATTAACAACATTGTTTTCACTTTTTAAATTTGATTTAAGATGTTTTGTCAAAATACCTCACATATATATTTTGATCTCTGACCATGGGTAAGCTCCCTACGTCAAAGTCTATTTTGGGCCTTCTCGACGGCTACACAAAGGTAAATTTTGCAGTGTTGATTTCAGTTGGTATCGGTAATGGCATCTGATCAACATATTTATAAGAAAAAATCTGTTTTCCCCAGTAGTCTAGTATGTAGTGTGCTAGACTGCTAGTGTGAGGGTTATGAGTTCGATTCCCACTATAAGCCCTGGTATACGACACTACAACTGAACTTATGGTCTTTGTCACTCTGCTCCTCGCAATTAATTAGAAGATAATTATAATTAAATTGTAATTTTGTCAAAAAATAAATTAATAATAATTTTAAAATAAAAAAATGTATCCCCTAATTCTTTAAATCGCGTTCTAGGTAGTGCGTTGCGTTATCGGCTATACAATTTGTTGTTTTTATGTAAACAATACAACGTATGGGTAAGTGATTTACTCACTAGTCCCCTTTTTTATGTTTTTTTATACATATGTATGTGTGTTCGAGAACGTGCCTTTTTAATAAATTTAATATTTTCCTTTTTGTTTTTATTGTAAGGACATGTTTGATACGCACTTAATATTTTTTTAATTAGTTTTAATATTAAACAGTTTACCGTTTTATTAATTAATTTTTACTTTGCCTATATTTTTATGAGCTAAAAGAACTTTTCTTTATGGAAGATTTATAAATACTAAAATAATTTAGAATGATTTGATTTTTATACTCTAATTGGAGATAGTGAGATTATTTTGGCAAAAAAAAAAATCAAAACGAAATAAAATAAGGTATAAAACTTAAAAAAATTTTTATTTCAATTTTGAAATGATTTTGTTTAATAAGTGTTGTTTTTTGTATAAGAATAATATTATTTTCCCCCCTGTAGTATTTTGATAATACACGTACGAGTAATTTTAGAAGCTTATTATGTAGGGTCTTCCAATAGTGATATCCGAATTTTGACAGTTGATAACGAACATTTATCAACTTAGTTGTAATATATTCAAAATCAATACTAGCATAAATTTAAATTCAATAACAAGAACATATAATAAAATTGTTTTTTTTTAATGGGGGACTAAACTGACCATACTTTTCATCAAAAACTCATCTTCAGCGGTGAGGCCCATTAATGAATGAATGAGTACGTGAACATACAAAATTATGGAATTTGGGATATTAACAATTTGCATGCGATCCAAATTGAACATTTGAGATGCTCTTCACCCAGGAAAACCGTGGCGGCTATTTGAAGGGTGTTATATTCTACACATAATGGCATCAATAGGTCTTTCAAATGAATACAAAATTTCGATGATATTTATTCTAATTTAAAGATAGGAAGCGCTTAATGAAAGACCCGATATAAACGTAAACATATATATTTATGTGTCTTAAAATTTCATTTAAAATATAACAATAAATATATAAAAAATAAAAAAAATTATACAAACAAATTTAGACTGTGTGTTAGTCTAAATATAATATGTACATATATATTTATGTAATTGAAATATTCTACACTTAGAGAAAATACGTATAAAAATTTTAAAGGCTCTCACATATCTCTGAAAAATTAAGACATTTCATTAAACCAGAGAAATATACATATTCTTTTAAATATTTAAAAGCCATTTTTATTGTATTTTATCAGAATAAAACAAAATTTTCTTAAGTACATAAAAGTCGTATAGTCTAAGCTAACCTTAACTGCGATGTCCATTTTTTTCAAAAAGAAATTTTACGAGTTATGAAGAAATTTAAATTAACTTGTAGTGCTTAATTAAATAAAAGTCCATATATACATACATACATAACTGGCCTTTACAACCCTGTGTCAGGATTACGGCCTAGCTTCTCGCAGCACTCATGTTGTGTGTGTAAATTTCTATCCATGAGTACCGGGACCTACAGTTTAATGTCGACTCCGAACGACAGACTTGAGAAGCTTGTTCATGGCAATTAATTACTCTCAGATCTTTTGCCAGAAGACTGCTGGGAGGTAGTCGCCGAAAGAAATATTTTTTTCAAATTTCTTTTTTTTTTCAAGATGTCGGAGCTGGGTATCGAACCCAGGGCTCATGTCTAAGTAAGCCAACACACTAACCACTAGACCACGGCGACTACTATGTATATAGTATTTTTTTTTTAATTCTTATGTATTTTATGATAATAAATATATAACAATTTGTTATATAATAATATACATGCAATATTTGAAATTGTTTCAAAACAGTATAGCGTTAAACAAAAATATTAATAAAAAGTGTTAAAAAATATTACTTTTTAAAAGAGCAGCAGCGCTACTGTTCGGAATTAATAAGCAAATAAAAACAATATTTAGGCAGCCTCTTACAGTTTTTTGTGTACTTAATAAAGTCGTAAAATTAGCAAACGTTCAATTATGATGAGTGAATCTTATAGGCTGCCTAAAGGAATATCAGCATTAATCTCCTGAAAGATATTTAAAAAATCCCCTTTTGACCAGTCTAAAAACTGTCAAGCGTACTCGTTAACCACCATCACTCGTTAAAATCATAGAAGCTTTTTGGGATCCTTTAAAAATTCAGCAATAATCGGAAAAAAGTTTGAAACTCTGTGGTTTCAACATAAAATGTGACAACACCTGAAGAGCTCTGCATGCATTACCTTCGACAATCAATAATAAAAAGATTCGCTGACAGGATTATCTCGAGTCAAGCGTTTAACAATTAAAAGACACGATCAAGCAATTTAATACTTTTACCATATTTATTTATTAATTACTAAATTACAATACAATATAAAATTAATTACTAAATTAATGATTACGAGCGGAGTGCTCGTAACCATATGCTCAGTGTATTGTCACAGACAAGGGTCTCTAGTGGGAATCGACCCGACATCCTTGTGTAAGCAGTCTAGCACACTAATCACTAGACTACTGAAGCACACAATTTTACAATATTTTTATAAAAAATATTCCAAGTCAAAAAAAAAAAAATATAAAAATTTAACAACATACGTACGTAACAATAATTGTTGTTTAAAATACTTTAACATAAGAAATTACTTAAACTAGATATTTTCTTATTGTATTCAAATATCGTTATTGAACAACTTAAAATAAAAAACAATTATTGAACATGAAATACAAAACGCCTTCGGTTAAAATATTTACAAACATATCGTCGTAAGAATTAAAGAACGCTGTAACTGACAAAACATTATCACATGTTCAAAACATGTTGACCAGAGCCAAAAAACCTGTATGAATGTAGAACAAAGACACTGGTATTTTTCAAAACGCAGACGCCGTAAGTGAATTTCTTTTCATCATAGTAATCTGGGACCGGGATCAATCGACGCGTATTTTTTTTCTGATAAAAATTATTCAAAAAACGTATTTTCGATTTTTTGTCAATTACAGTATTCTTTAATTCTTGCGACGATATATATGTAAGTACAAGTAGAATATTGAGCAAGTATTAATTTATAGAAAAACATATATGAATATTCAATATTTCTATGGGTATATAATACACTGCATTTACAATCCTTATTCGTTATAAGATACTTTTTTTATAATTTTTATTTTTCACTGAGTTTTTCCCACAGTGGCATGTGCATCGTAAAGATTATCTCGTATAACATTCAAATTCATGCCTTTTTCAAATTGTAATAACAAGGCTTTCGGATCGAATGCTGAATCTGTGGGTGTTTTATTACATACTTCGACTCTGTGATTCTTAAGGAAATGTACCAGACCTATTTTAGTTTGTAATAGACCTATACGGCTGCCAATACAATTGTGGGGACCAGTTCCAAAAGGCAAATATGTCATAGACTTGTGCGTCTTTTTATTTTCAGGTGAAAATCTTTCAGGATCAAATGTATTGGGATTTGGCCAATACTATAAAGGTCAAGTTAAATTAAACACTGTTTTTACATTTTAATAAAAAACAAAAATAAAATAACTAACCTTTGGATCACGTTGTATGCCATAGATGGGTATATAAATGGGCATGTCATTTGATAAAGTATAATTGTAATATGGTTTCAAGCTGAATCCTGATTTTTCATTAGCCGGTTTATTGTGTTGACGATCAAGAAATGGAAGTATGGGATATAGGCGTAGCACTTCATCCACCACCATACCCAAATACTCCAATGTTGTTATGGTCTCATAAGTTAAATTACCATTTTCTCTTATTAATGCCTCATTAATTTCCAGACGTAAACGTTCTTGCAAATCTGGTCTTTTGGCCAATTCGAACAGAGTGAATGTCATGGTAGATGAAGAAGTTTCAAAGCCAGCAGTTAAGAAATTAGCTGCCTGAGCAATTAAAGCATCCGGATTATTAGCAATTTCTTCATTTACAATTCCTTTTGCTATATCACGTTTGATGGCAACTAAAATGTCGATTAAATCGTTACGTTGCATACCGCTACGTTCACGTTCCTGCATTATATACGTAATCGTAGAACGTACAAATGCCGCAAATTTTTTGGGAAACATTTTAACACGAAATAGTGTAACCAATTTGGGTAAAAAGAACGCAATAGAGAATTCGAAAGACCGTGATATATTGGACTCAAAAATAGTTTTGCATTGATTACGAAATTCACCATTAGGATTCTTAAGACTATCTGTACTAATGCCAAATGCTGTGGTGGCTATAAGATCGGTAGTAAATAGAGCAGTAATTTCTTTTATCTCGGCTTCGAAACGATTGCCTTTCTGGGCCAAGTGCCCCTCCAACTGGGCACTAATCTATAAAGAAACGAAGATTGTAAAGATTATATTTTTTAGTAAAGCACCTTAAAAGCTAAGACAGGGAATATTGTAAGTTCAGCCTTTCATATGAGCATCTATGGAGTGTTTAACCCATGTCAGCTCAAACTGGCCTATATACTATTATTAACAATCCCTCTTTATTTGAAATAAAAGTAGTGTCATGGTACATCTTTTCTTTTTCTTACCTGCAACATTAAGGGATACATTTGCTTAATCTTGCCACTTGTAAAGACTGGTGTTATTTTCGTTCTCAAATCTTTCCAATAACTATCACGGGCGAAAAATAAAATACTTTTACCCAAATTATCACCATGTGGATCACATTTTGAAAAACGGTTGTTGAAATAATGAAAATCTTTAATCAAAATCGATTTTAAAAGATCCGGTTCGCGTATAATTAAACCAGGCTGATTAAAACAATACATGCCGACAACAGCCTCATCAGCCATTTCAGGTTTATTATAAATGTCGGAAAGGTGTAAACCAAAACTGGTTTTCAATTGAAAGGCCTCTTTAGTATTGCCAATAATTGGGGTAGGCTTGACATAGGGTATACCTTTGCGTTGCCAATAACTGTACGTGTGTTTACACCAGTAATAGATAAGGGCAAGTATGCCTGTGATGAATATTAATATACCAGATGCAATCATTGTTGTTTCAAATTCTTCAAGTATTGTATACAAATAGTGTTAAGCAGTGTTGTTTAATAGACTGAAACTGAAAAATAAAAAATAATAATTTATTACGAAATTGTAACTATTAATTATCTACTCATTAGTTATCTATTAAATAATATTTTAAAAAATATTTTTAGTTAATTAAAAAAATATACAATATTTATATACATACATACGTATGTAGTATACATACAGATATATCTATTTATACATACATATATATATACATATGTATCTATGTATGTTATTTAAAATTATCATACAAGTTCAAGAACTATTATTTACATTGCCATTGATATTAGATTTGATAGTTAGACTTACATATATTACTTACACGCGTTGTTTAAAAAAATATAAAAAATAATAAATTTATAAAATCACAATCTATTATATTGCTTCTATTAATTACTTATAAGTAGTTTGTTTATTTGTATTCGTTGACTCTTTTTTAATTTTGAAGAATGATAATAATTATTATTATCAATTAATCATTCATCTTTTTTAAAAGTCTATTTAATGTACCCTGTTCTAAAAAAAAATGGAATTACAGCACACTTATTTCATTGGCTTAACAGTGTAAGTCTTTTATAAGAAAATTTTCAGATTTTCGTATAACCACAGTCATTTAAATTTGAATTTAATGATTTTAATAACTTCATCTAAATAATTTTATTAATTTTTCTTTACCGACATAAGAATAAGATAAATAGTGTTGGGCTTGATCTGTTTAGTTTTCGTTTTACTTTTCTCTTCTATCAAATTACAAAATGTCCGAATTTCAAACAACATCAATTCACTACAAGTGTCTCGTTTTCTAAAAAAAAAACAATTTTAATATTAGTAATTTTTACATTTAAATATTTTTGCTCGTTTTTTTTAATAATTTTAATAAGGGTACCGTATATTTCTTTTTATTTTTCCCTTATAAAGTAAAGAACAGCAGTCTCTTTAGTCCTAAAAAAACTCAGGATGAAAATATTACCTTGAAAATAAAATTGACATTTGAAAATATGTAGTTTATATTTTATATTTTTTGTAGTTTGCTAAGTTTGCAACACTTCCAAGGGTGTTTGCAATGAAGAGTGATTACCAATACAATTATTTTACAAAAACCATTTTGTTATACTTTTTTCTAGTTTTTATTAATTTGAAAATTATTTTTTTAATATTTTTTTATTTGTTTCTATGTATCCAAGAATTTGTGTTCTGTTATTTTTAAATAAATTCAATATTACATCTCTTTTTTTTTAAATGCAATAAATATTTCTTTACAAGCAAATCTGATTAAATTTTTTTGTCGAAATAAAAATAATAAAATAATGAAAAATAATTAAATAATAAAAAATGTGGTGTCGTCCTTTACCTACATACGAGTGTTTAATTTCATTTTAATGTTGGTTATTACTACCAAAAATAACAAAATGTCGAGATTTCAAACAAAATCAATTGACCAATGGGGTTTAATTTTCTGACAAATCAAGTAAAAAATGTTTACCTTTTGCATTCAAATATTTTGTTTTTTTTTTAATAATACTAAAGAATGTCGTACTTTTTCTAAAAATTTAAAAACAAAAAAACTGTTATTTTTACTCTTAAATTACAGGTAAAAATACTGACAGTGAAAAACAATTGGCATTTTAAAAATGTGCCCTTAGTTTTTTTTTATTTTATTTATTTTTTTTTTTTTTTTTGCAAAAACCTTTTGTTTTATAAACTTTTTACTAATTTTAAAAATATTTTTTTTTTAATTGTTTGATTTTGTGTTCGAGGATTTTTTTTTTTTTTTTTGTTTTTTATGTTTCTGAAATTTTTTTTTAATTTTTTAAAACAAATTAAAATATTTTTTTATAAGAATATTATTATTTAGACACTCAAATTAAAAAAAAATCTTATTTAACAGATAACTAGTTTACCACTTTATTAACTAATTATTACTTTTCCTATATCACTATCAGCCAAAACAACACTTCTTTAGGAAAGATTTAAGAATACTAAAATAGTTCAGAATGGTTTGTTGAATTTTTATACTCATGCTGAGGGTAGTTGAGATTGTTTTGACAAAAACAAAACAAAAATGTTATAAAAGTGTTTAGATTTTTTTGTTTCAATTTTTTAAAGATATTTTTTAATAAGTGTGTTGTTGCCGTTATTAGAAGTATATTGCTTTCTTGTTGATATTTTTCCCTATGGTATTTTGATAATATGAGCACCCTTAAAAGAATATTATATAAGCACATACAAATATAGTTTAATATTTAATTTAAAATAAAATAATAAGTTACACCTATCGCTTGATTTACGCGGTAAACAAGTTTCGGAAAAAATCATGCAAATCAAGAATGAAAACAATTTTATGAAAAATCGTATACAATATCTTAAAAAAAATTAAAATTGCTTTAATATATATAAAAAACTGAGTACAACTCAATTCTCAAGCTGACTTGAATATAAATAATTATATATACATAAATTTTTATTATATTTGTGCAACACATGATATTTTTGATAATATCACCATCGCCACACAGAAACAAAAAGCCTGTTGTTTCTTATTCGGTTGCATTTTTGTCAAATTGACAACCAACGACATTCGGGTACATACATATGTACATACTTATGTATATATGTACATAAATATTTTTTTAAATATATTTATTACTGTTTTCTAAATTTATTTTAATTTTGATTAATGCTGGCAAAGTATTAAGTAATGGGTACCGAGTATCGAGTATTTGTAGTAATTTTTGGGTACTCAATACTTAAAAGTAACTAATTAATACTTAAAGAATTGTATTTTTTCTTCGAAGTTGTATATAAAATTTAATTTTTAACGGCCAAACAAATTTCTGTCTAAAACCACAATACTTTATGAAATTATTTTTTCTTAAATATAAAATCCGTTAAAAGTATTGAGTAGTATTGGGTACCCAAATGGAAGCTCTCAGTACTATCGAGTAATGAAAAGTAGCAGAATTTGACAGCACTAGTTCTGATATCATGTACATAGTTGTTTAGACAACGGATTATCTCAAATTTTAAATATCAACGGTTGTGTAGATTTATTGACTTTTTTAACTTATTATTATTAGCATCTTTGTTAGTATTTTTTCTAAAATCTTAACAATTAAAATTGTATTAAATTTATATCTCAACAATATACTGCATAAAAATTTACAAAATAAAATGAATTTTAACAAATTTTACACCATCTACTATTAAAATTATACTCCAATAAGTTACACAGTTGTAGATCCTCATAAAAAACTAGACAGCTGCATTTATGTAATATTTAACTGTAGCAGCTTAATACCATATGCACAAATAAGATGTAATTGCCAGTGATAGGTGTACTAATAAATTAAAAAAAAAAAACAAATAACTGAGATGGTCAATTTGTTGACAGTAGATGTTGTCATTAAAAAAATAGAAAAATAATAACAAAAATTTTACGAGTCATCTATAAAAACTAATAATAACAAAGCAAACTTTTAAAAGAAATTGAAATATAATTGTAGTCGCTTAATAAATTAAAATACTTTTTATTTATAATTCCTTATGCATTCAATATAAATATAATATACGTAAAATGACAATTTGTAAATTACGAATAATATATAGTGTGAAAATAATTGTAATTAATTATTTTTGAACCAGATTTGCAAAGGCTTTAAGAGAATGATAAGTAGTATTTGGTAACATATAACACATAGCTTACATATCTATATGCTAAGCCTTTGTTTAATCACAAAGAGTAGTAAATCAAATTATAAAATAATTCAATTTATTAAAGAAATTAAAATTTGCTTAGGTTTTGGTAATACAGATATATATAAAATTTCAAAATACTAATAAATAATTATTAGATACACAACATATGCATATGTATATATGTAGGTATTAGGGTATTCAAACGATTAATCGTTAATCGATTAATCGAAGAATTTTATTCAAATAATTGTTCGAACAATTAAAAATAGTCAAATTTCGAATAACGAATAACTCGAATAATTCCCTACGATTAATCGATTAATCCATATAAAGAAAATACTTAATTAATAAAAATAATAAATGGAATTAATACACTTCCTAAGTGTTGTAAAATCTAAATCTAATGAAAAACAAAAGAAATTGCAAACATATGTTATACTGCAAGAAAAGAAAAAGAAATTCGTCTTGTACATGATGTAAAGCATCGATGGTCGTCTTTATCTACCATGATTGAAAATTTTCTTCGTATTTATAAATACGTAAATTACGCTCTATTTGATTTTGGTTTGAGGACTTTCACAGATATGTAAATTAAAGTTTTATCAAATTTGAATAAAACCCCTAAACCACTTGATGTCGCTATTAAGGAGCTCGGCAAGGATGTTGCTACATTGATAAATTTAGAAGGCATTATACAATTTGTTATTAATACAATGGAAAATGCGAACAATCCTCTTCCAAATTATTTATTAAAAAGGCTTAAGATTCGAATAAATGAAAGACGTGTAAAACTACTTTGTACACATATTTTATATTTAAATTCTGGTACATTTTCAGTTTTTTAAAATATTGCACAAAATCTGAAACAAAAGCTTTTGCAAACAAATTGTTTTTGAGAATGTTTTCAGAAAATATGGAACAAAATGTGTCAGATGATGATAGGATTGCAGAAGATTTAATTGAAATAAACAAAAATAATCTATTTTCACAATTCAATGAAGCAAGTAAAAGTGTAACAAAAATTCAAAAAACCTAAAAGACGCTGCAATGATTTAAGGGATGATTTCTTATATTTAGAAAAAACCAAAAATAGAACCGAAAAATTATATATTCTTTTCCATGCCTTCTCTCAATTTCCCCAACATCTACAATCAGCGAGAGAGTGTTCTCCAAATCGAGTTTTATTAAATTTAAAGAAAACAATCGGTTGAAAGCTAAACATATAAATTACATTACAAGACTACTTTAATAGAAGTGCATAATTTGTTTTAACTAATTTTTAAGTCATAATATGAATTATTTTTAATTACTTATTTAATATTTTTATTGCATACGAAGTAGTAAATTATTACTTTTATATATTAAATCGTTATATACGAGTATATGATCTCAAATATTAAAATTAATTAATGAATTATTTATGGTTTAGTTTTTCAATAATATGTTTGAAAGTAAAATATACGATCTCATTACATTTTCTAAACTACACATTACTATTTTTTTGGATTATTATTATTTGTTTTTTAGAATAAAATGTTTTAATAATACACAAAATTGGTATGTTATTTTATATAAAACAAAATACGATTAACCGAACAATTTTGAAATTTTATTCGATTAATCGATCAAGAAAAAAACCCGAATAATTACTCACTCGATTAATCGACCAAAGAAAAAAGTCGAATAATTGAATACCCTAGTAGGTATATATACAAAGTATATTCTAAGATGTCAAAAAAATATATATGTATATATAATAAATTCGGTTTTGTGTAAAAGTATAAATAATATTCTATATAAGACTTAATAACATCTTATTCACGTATTTTTTTTTTTATTAGATTTTTTTAACATTTTTATTGGCACGAAAGGTGAAGTGCAAAAAAATGTTGATACAAATAAAATTTGATAGTTTAAACAACAAATACTAAAATTTATATTTAATAAAACTTTAGTTTTGACTTAATTTAGCTTTTCAATGTGTTCTCTTGACAATTTTAAATTCTTGTAATAAACTTGATATATAAACTGAATGAAATAAATTTGTCGGTTGACTTAGACTTTAATTTTGAAATGAAATTATTGGTATGATAAACTAAAGAAATGAAGAAAGCGACACAATAGCTCCGCAATTGGTAAATATAAGTTCTCAAAACTAAAATCAAAACAAAAAACATAAAAAGCAGGAATACACATCCTGTCTAAATACATAAAATAAGTATGATGAACTCTAATTTCCTTTTAAAACTTATATTGCTTTTTGTTAAATAAATATTTGTACTATTATTTTTTTATAAACTACATAATCATGCTTCATAGTTTAAAATAACCTCTCATTAAATTGATGTAGAAAAACGGTTTTTGTAGGTTTGTTAACAAATAGCTACGAAAATGATTTTTAAAATGGCAATACTGTAACAAATGTAAAGTTTAAACATTTTTACTATTCAGCGCCAACTACAGCCAAAGTATGAAATAAATAATCTTATAAACTAATGGGGTCATCATTTCACTGTGGATGTGTGTATATAAAAAGCAGCATTGAAAAACTACATGAATTTGCAGAAAGCGGTAGTGAAAATATCTATTAAAGTAAAAATTAATTAAAAAGTATATTTTTAATAAAAGATTAACGGATCAACTTCAAACAATATGGCTTTAGCGGATATTTGTAAAATATCGAATGCACCCTACATGAAATCGCGCAATTATACACCTAATGATTTCGAAAATGAATGTAAGCAATACAGCTCGAATTTATTGAATCCTTATGTGTTGTCAGCTCCACCATTTGAGAATCCCATTGAAAATTTGCGTAAAATACAAGCTGCTAGCGATAAGACAGGCATTAAAATTGAGTTTGATCATGGTACCACTACGTTGGGTTTTAAATATCAAGGTGGTGTTATATTAGCTGTAGACTCTCGTGCTACTGGTGGCCAATTCATAGGCTCACAGACAATGAAGAAGATTGTTGAGATTAATCAGTACTTATTGGGCACTTTGGCTGGTGGTGCTGCTGATTGTGTTTATTGGGACCGTGTTTTGGCCAAGGAGTGTCGTTTGCATGAATTGCGCAACAAAGAACGTATTTCAGTTGCAGCTGCCAGTAAAATTATGGCCAATATTGCCCATGAGTACAAAGGTATGGGTCTAAGCATGGGTATGATGTTGGCTGGATATGATAAACGTGGTCCCGGTCTTTACTATGTGGATTCGGAAGGCTCACGTACACCTGGAAATGTTTTCTCAGTAGGCAGTGGTTCTATTTATGCCTTTGGTGTTTTAGATTCCGGTTATCATTGGGATTTAAAGGATGAAGAAGCTCAAGAACTAGGACGTCGTGCTATTTATCATGCTACCTACAGGGATGCCTATTCTGGTGGTATTGTACGTGTCTACCATATGACGCCCAAAGGCTGGATAAATATTTCAAATACCGATTGTATGGATCTTCACTATAAATATGAAGAGGAGAAGAAGAATAAACAATAAATACTTTATTTGAGAATTTCTGTAAATTGATTATTTCAAATTAAATTCAATTTATTTTTTACAAAAAAACAATAAAAAGTTAAGGGAACTCGTAAACATATGTGTACATTTATTATTTTGAGCGAAGACTTCACGTACAATGCCCTTGTATATGATTACCACCACTCCAAATAATCACGTGTATGTCATAGAAATCATTTATTTACACAAGAATTGGGAATTATGGTTCACTGTTCTTTCGAAGACGTAATGTTCAGCATTGTATTTATGAATTTTTCGAAAACACTATGTTTTCTCCACATGAAAACAAACATTTCTTACTGTTTTAGTTAGTGCATATGTATATTTTTACATGAGAAGTCGTCTGTAATACAAAAGTATGACAAACATCAAATATTTTCACCGAGTTAGTAAGATGTACATATTTGTAACTTCTGCTGCTTTTTTTTCACTTTTTATTAATATATTTTTTGTATGTTTACAATTTTATAATAGGTCGTATTCCAATTGGCAACGTCGTCGTCGTGTAACAACATTTTTGTAATAGATTAAAGGCAAGAGAAACATTGTTTCTATATTCTGCTACAAAAATGTCGTCAGACGAGTACTTCTTAAAAAAAAACGTAAACTAGATATACAACATATCTAGTTTAATATTTCATCGACGTCGATACGTTATTTAGGTGAGGCATAAATTTCCCTTTGGGGAGGGTACCTTAACATTTAGTGGTATGAAAAATAGATGTGAAAATTTACATTTATTAATCTAAAGTTGTGTTAAGGAGTTTGGCAACAAACACCGCGACACGAGAATTTTATATATTAGATTAGATGTAATAAAAAATTATAAAAAACATAACTTTTATAACTTCATATATTATTTATTTTTATATATTATTTGTATATTAAAAATTAAATATAAAATATGTAATTACATTCCATCAGATTTTATAGCGACGATAGCAAAATGTCGAGGTGAGACAACTGGATCAAAAACTGGCATAAGAAAACTTTGCTTATAACCCAATTCTTGAAGAAATAAGAGGCGATCTAATAGTATTAGCGATTCTAATACGGGAGCAAAAGACATACGTAATAAATAAAATAAATCTAAATACTTTTTATCTTGCCTTAACTCTGATAATTTTTCAATTTCTATTACTCTTTGTTTGCTCAAATTAAGAATGGAATGCTTTTTACTGCAAATATCCACATATTCTTGGAAATGATTAAATTTTCTTATTTTGCCCACTTGCACCAGGTCTTTTAATTCTGGATGTTGTTCGCATATTAATAATTCTAATAAAGACCGATAGAATAATGAAATGTTTGGCAATTCTTTTGCTGCCATAGTTCTTTCAATAGATTGAGCAGCCAACATACGAGCATTACGTCCTAATTTGATTTGTTTTTCTTGAAGATATTTACTCAGAGGAAAACCTATTTCTTGATTCAGGTCCTCAATTTGTTTATTACCAAAAAATTCTTTTGACGAAAATTGTTCATTAAGTAAATGATAACAGCAACCTATATTGCATATTAATTTGATAGATGATTGTGTATGGAAAAGTTTTAAGCAAGTAGCAGCTAAATTACCACAAGTATGTAAACCGGTTAAGCAAACATTTGGATTAAAGTTAGTCTTTGTATCTTGAAATTGTTGTTCTATTAGACCTATTATGTCCATGTCCGAGCGTATGAATTTATCTATAGTTTTATAATTAACATGATCATTTAAAGAATTTGTTTGTTCAACAAATAATTGCTTCTGTCCTACTTTTTGTTTTCCCTTGCCACGACGTGGTGGTGTAATACCTTGGGATTCCAATACAGCTCTTTCCTTAAGACTATTCCATGCTTTCTAAATTAAAAAACAATTATGTTGAGAGCAAACAAAGAAAAAAGTGTCTTAATTATTTTCTTACCTTTAATTTATTACTTCTTTCAATTGCATTTAGAGTATTTTTCGTATTACTATCAATGCCCAATACTTTATGACCATATTCTAAAGCTAGACGGGAAGACAGGTAACCTTTACCATCGCCAGCATCTACAATATAGCACTGTTCGTACCAAGGACTGGCCATAATTAAATCATTTACTAGACTCGCTGTAACTTCTACCTAAAATAAGAAAAAAACAGTGTTTACAATCAGTTTTTACACCGCTTTCTTTAAATATGTATGTAGGTATGTGCATGTACTTACTTCATGTTGTTTCTTCTCCGTTAAAAATTCCTTGATATTAATTTGTTGTTTTGTATTATTCTCTAAGCCAAGTATCTGCTTTCCAAATGTTTCTTTTGTTATTATAACATCTGTAAAAGAATGAAGAGAATGTTGCTGTGCTTTTTTTCTAAATTCATAAAATTTTGAAAATTTGTTCGATTCCTCTTCCTTAAAAGACCAAAAAACATATTTAATACAATCATCGACGTCATCAGGTGTTAATAACTCTTCTTGCAACTCTTGAGGAACAAATTTTAGCCAGAGATGATCTGTTAGATAGTTCACCATATGACAATTTACCCAGTTCCAATGAGGCTGCATAAACAGCAAGATAGAGTCTAATCGCGAACGTAGCAATTCAATACCCATAACTGTGTGTTTATCTTTGTTAAAAAGATAAATCTTTTGTCTCTTCCTTTGGCTTGTCTGTTACCTTTTTGAGACCTAATGAAATGCGTAGTATTTTATATAAATATCTTATTTGCTCCACTAGCCCAATGATATCTGCTTCCGGATCGTTTTCTTTGGGAAATTTTTCTATCAATGACTTTAGGTTCTCGATACAATGCTTCACCTGCGTTGTATGTTTACTTTGTAATTGAAGTGCCACAACTAAACCATATATTTCAGCCAGTTCTTTGCCCAGCTGTACACCTTGAGCAAATCCTAAACAATAGCCGTCTGCATTCCCCTTTTGACAGCCTTCTGCAAATCCCTCTTGGTAGCCTTTCTCCACTAAACGTTCTTCGGCTAAGGTAATATCATCAAATATATCATTTATGTCGCGTTCAGTATCCAAATCTTGTTGCTGTTGCTCTTCAAACATGGCAAAAGACAAACGTGTTCGTAATTAAATGTGCATATGAACAACAACAATTCAGGTCATATGTGTTTGTTTTGATTTTCAACAACAATTTCGTAATTTGCAGTTTTTATATATAACGCGAAGTATAAGTTCAAAAAACAGAGTTGTTATAACAAGGTACTAAACAGTTTTGACGGCGTCAGTTTCCGTTAAACTTGAGATATTTAAAAATGTTGAAATTAAAATACAAATGTAGGTGGGTTAAACCATATCAACTCAACTTAAAATATGCCGTTTTTGAAATGACTGTCTCCGAATTTTCTAATTTTTGGTATGAATAAAGTATATCATAACACTAAGACAAATATAAAATTTAAGGGCACTGACACTTCTGGATCCGTAAATATGAGGTCTTGAAAATCGGAAAACAGTACAAAAATGCACAAAGTTACACTTACTTAATTGTAATTTTCTTGAAAAGTATTATAGCTACGCATCTCGTAAAAGTCGCATTTGGAAGGGTATTAAATTACCTTTGATTTAATATGCAACATGATTTTTTCTTTGAAAAAGTCAAAGGTCAATTTTCTTTATCTATAAGTCGAAAGCCTATATCTCCGAAAGCGACCTTTTCAAAAATTTGAAAAAAAATTATGCCAAAGATAGTTTCGTTCTCTACAGCTGTGAAAAATTTCAGAGTGGAGGTATTTCAAGATCAAGAAATAAAAATCAAATCGCAAAAGAATGTGATTAAAACTAGTCTAATAGTGGTGGGATGGTATACGATTTTTCGATTTCGATTAGCTAGAATCGCTTATTTTGTGAGTTTCAACAAAAAAATACATAAGTCAAAAAGAAGGGATGTGGGATGGAGGCAAATAGTTCTTCATCAGGGTCAAAGGTTGGGTTGAAGGAATAAAAATCTACAAAAAGCTCCACAACTTCCCCGGATTAGCCCCTAGAGGGATAAAATGTAAGACCGACACTTACTAATATTTTACCCCCCAACTTTTTTCCGAACATAGCTACCCCCTATCTCCAGTCCCTAAGGGGGCTCCAGTTCAAAGTTTATAAAATTTGCTCCTACCACTCTAGAGAGTGGGAATAGGGGTTAGGTATGTTCCGAAAAAAGGTTGGGGGTATATACCTACCCCTACCTATATACCTATCCCCTATCTCTGCTCTCTAAGGGGGCTCCATTACAAAGTTACATTTTTATATAAAATTTGCTCCTACCACTCTAGGGAGTAGAGATAAGGGTTAGGTATGATCAGAAAAAAAGTTGGGGGTAAATACCTAACCCTACCTAACCCCTACCTACATACCTACCCCCTATTTCCACTCCCTAAGGAGGCTCCATTACAAAGTTTATAAAATGTGCTCCTACCACTCTAGGGAGTGAAGATAGGGGGTAGGTATGTTCGAAAAAAAAGTTCGAGGTAAAATATTAGTAAGGGTCGGTCTTACATTTTATCCCTGTAGGGGCTACTCCAGGGCAGTTGTGAAGCTTTTTGTAGATTTTTATTCCTTCAACCCAACCTTTGACCCCGATGAAGAACTATTTGCCCCCATCCCACATCCCTCGTTTTTGTTTCATGTATTTTTTGTAGAAACTTACAAATTAAGCGGTTCCAGCTAATCGAAATCGAAAAATCGTCTACCATTCCAGCACTATTAGACTAGTTTTCATCACATTCTTTTGCGATTTGATTTTTATTTCTTGATTCAAAAATACCTCCACTCTGAAATTTTTCACAACTGTAGAGAACGAAACTATCTTTGGCATAATTTTTTTTCAAAATTTTAAAAAGGTCGCTTTCGGAGATATAGGCTTCCGACTTATAGATAAAGAAAATTGACCTTTGACTTTTTCAAAGAAAAAATCATGTCGCATATTAAATGAAAGGTAATTTAATACCCTTCCAAATGCGACTTTTACGAGATGCGTAGCTATAATACTTTTCAAGAAAATTACAATTAAGTAAGTGTAACTTTGTGCATTTTTGTACTGTTTTCCGATTTTCAAGACCTCATATTTCCGGATCCAGATGTATCAGTGCTTCCAAACTTTGTATTTAATTTAGTTCTATGATATACTATATTTCTACAAAAAATCATTAAATTCGGAGGGGGTAGGTTAAAACCATTGGTTGATTTGACTTGGAATATCCCAGGTGTAAATTAAAAACACCAAATTTTTAAACTTTAAAATTGATTTTTTTAATGTCTGTAGGCAAAAAGGTTATTATTTAGACACATCTTGGTAATTTTGTATTCTTTAGATGAGTTCAAAAGTACTAAACATTTTCATATTGATTAAGATGAGTTATTCAACTGTGCTATATAATATGGAATTTTAAAAAAAACTGATTTTAAAATATAAATTTATTTTAATACAGTATCTTCATATTCCACTGTTTTGTGAATATTTTTTTTTTCTTTTAAAATCGTCATTAAAATACATTATCCTTGTAAGAATGCAGTAGTTAATGCGGCATATTGGCATAGTTTGTTTTAATTTAACAAGAACCCCTTTTTAACAAAAATTGGTAACTTGTAAATATTTTACGTATTTGACGTCACAATTTCCTAATGAATGTCTTCTTTAGCAACAGGAAAAGAAAACAAAATGAAAAAAAAATACTAAAATCACAACAGCAACAATTTATTGCTTACTTAAAAAGGAAAGTGAAAACTGAAAATGAAAATAAGAAAGACAAGTTTTTACCTGTGTTTTAACATTGTCAACTGTTGTAATGGTTAGATAAGTGGCTAACTGATATGGTTTTTATTTTACGCATTAATAGTACGTTTGACTTTTTTTTAAGGAAATAAATAATTTTAACCTGTCTTGCTTTTTACTACTGCTACTACTCTTTGCACTACAAAATGAACATTCAAACAATAGTAACTAGCAAATATTAGCTGACTGACGGCGTGATTAATTTTTGCTTTATTTTATTGATTAACAAAAATATATATAACAAAGGAAAGTAGTTTATGCCTTTTACGAAAGGTAATACATCTACACACAAGACCCTTTTATTGTTTTTTTTTTCGAAAATAATGAAAACGGTTTAAAATCTACTCACATGTTGCAAGGATTTGTATATTTATCTTTAAAGCATCTATTAAAAACAACACGAAGAAGTCTTATATTTAATTATTTACATGATTGGCTTATTGTGTATTCTCTTTCGAAAACAGTCTTAGGAATTTATTGTTATTTTTAAAAATGTTTAATGAAGACAAATCTGTTGTATTAAGGAAATTTATTTAAAACGTAAAATCGTTTATTTTTTAAATTAAAAAAAAGTAAAATAAATAAAATAATTAAGAATACCTACTATCATTTGTTAAAAGATATATGCATGTATGTGCGCATATAATAAAATAAAAACAATCTGAAACATCTGTATTAATAAAATTGATAGCATGTGCATCCCAACAAAATATCCAATGACGGAATCCCGATCGTTTGATGCATTCTCTAAAGTATTCTTAATAGAACAGAAGTTTAATGTTGTATTAAAGCTTTACAAGTTTCTATTACCTAGCAAGTGTTTATAAACTCTAGCATAATTTTAAAGTGCTCTGCATTAAATTTAACATTTTTAGTAAAACAAAAATCTAATAATGTCAAATTCAAAAGCGAATTGCAAAAAAAAATATATTCTTACATACAGGTACCTATGTAAACAAAACAAAAGAAAATGAAAGTAAAATTATAAGTAAAAGCCAAACATGTTATAACACATTATTATTTATTTTCATACACATACACACATCCAAACTAGTGAGTAATAAAAAAAAAATTAAAAACAAATCATTCAATACAACAACGAAGTATGTCTAGTAAGTCATATATATGCAAACGTGCACACACTTGCATAAATTCATATGTAAATAAACTTAAAATTTATTGCTCAATACGGTTAAATTTACAAAGCCAAACACACACACACACATTCATATGTAACAACAATGCATATTATTGGTATACTTAAACGTATAGACAGACACACAATCGCAATGAGTTTGTTTATATGACTAATAATGAAGATAAGAGAGGGGTCAAGGGTACCTAGAAAAAGGAACAATAATGAAAAAAATGCTAATACTCATACTATCAAATAGTAAAAATTCTTTCACTATATTTGACTGTTTTAGTAAGGTAGGAAAAAGATTTATTGTAATGTTTTTGGAGTATGGTGTATTTTTTTTTTCTTATTAAAATAGGAAAGCTTGACATTCCACTTGTTTATGAGGATTTCCGACTATCAAAAAAAAATTCATTGATTTTCTCTTAATTGCTTAATAAATGAGAAGAAAGTTATTTTGGGACATGTTTTTTCTTTTCTTTTTATATTTAAGGTGTAGGTACACAGTTATAAAATAAAAAAAATAGAGGTAATCACTCTACGTCGCAAACATTTTTGCAAGTCTTGTAAACGTAGAAAACCAATGCAAACAACAACATATGCTACGATTGCTTATTTGCAAAACTGGTAAAGGCGTTTGAAACGAAGAGTAATTGACGCTGTTATTTTTTATAACTATATTATTAAATCGTCGTGCGGGAATTTATATGTTATATCCGCCATATTATATTTCTCGAGTTAATAATGCCTCTTCATCCACCGAAACTGGATGAGATATCCGTAAACGGACTGCACACTTGAAAAATTTGGGGTCGAAAAATTAAAGTGCAATCATTAACTCTAGATATATAAAAAATATAAAATTGCGTATAGAGCACATAAACTCCCGCACGACGAAATATTATTAAATATTTAATTTATACGATTTTATTAAAGAACCGACAATTAAACTGTTATTATTAAAGAGTATAGTGCTCAGCAACATAAAAAATATTTTGCATCCCACTATGTTCACGAATGATGAACCATATGATCATGACTACACAATTACTAACGTAGCCGCAGGCTCGATTTTGGTTAATGCACACTAATAATATTCATTTATTGATCTTTTTTTTATTGAGACCAATACTCAGGGTAAATCTCACTAATGCTATGCATTGTACTGGAATTTTTCCTAAAAAGGACAGTACATTTATGACAGAACATATATTTTATTTTTCTTATATTATTAAGCGCCTTAGGGATGAGACAAATTGCTGTAAATTAATCATTCAAAGGCCAGTGTTATACCTTCACCATTGAATGATAAACAGTACCTGCCCCATCGTTAATTTCATTGTACGTTCCTAAGTATACGGTAAGGGATAGGCCAACAATAATGTGACTTTTGCGGTTTTCGAATGAAGTCAGGTCGGGTACTTCAATTGCAAATGAGTATGTCCTTGCACTTAGTTTAACAGGTAATAAGTTTTTAAAATATTTTTGAGGTCTTTTTCGTGCTCTAAGGTTATTCATTAAATATTTTTGGATGTGAATTGTTTCCCCAGTACAATAGTAGTACTAGTGTGCTAGAATGTTTATATAAAAAAACTTAAGGTCGATTCTCACAAACGTCAGTAACGTAGAGCTTCTAGCACAACGAAAAGTAGAAAATACCATTCGGTTGTGTTAAGCCACTTCAATCAGCATGAATTATTAAAGCAAAGTATTTTTAAGAGACACTACAAACAAACCTTTACCACGTGAATTCATTTATTTCTTATAACAACTCTACCGATAGTTTAATAATTTTAACGTTATCTAAGAAACCTATGTCTGTATATGATATTGTAGTATGATAAATATTATTATTTTTTAAATGCAACCAGTGCTGATTTGAATAAAAACTATATATATGTATATAAATATTTAAGTCACGAAAGTGAAACTGCCGCTACAAATAAAAATTAAAAAAGAAAAAAAAAAGAAATATATAAATCATGACATGTTTGTGAATGAACGTATTTTTCTTTTTATAATATAATATAAAATATATATGTATATTAGTTAATAACAACAAATACATACGTATGTATGTACTACATATATATGTATGCAAGTTTCTGTGTGTTTTAATTTAAATATAATAGGTTTTACTTTCTCTTTCAATTATTATACATACGTTTATACCTACATTTAATTCTAGTAAATAACGGTCAAATAACAAAACAACATTAAATGAAAATGCAATAAAATCAAAAATAGTAATATAAGAAAAGAAATAGAAAAATAAACTGTTATAAAAACAGTAACAACCTAATACCCAAAAAAAGAAACAAATATATAAATCCGAACCCTAACCTAGACCAATTTAATTAAAACTAAGCAAGTTATATCTTATCATATATTTATTAAAGTCTATGGGTAAAATGTTAAAAGTTATTAAAGAATGTAAATAAAATTAACGACTGTTCGGAGAGTTGTACTGATCGTATGAGTAATATGTAATTTCACGTCTCAGTTTCTATGAATGCTTGTGTGCAAGACTGTTGAGTGTAATTGCCAAGTACTTACAAAAAGAAATACAGTAATCCACGGATAATTGCCTCGACAAAAATGATAAAATTTTTGGGCAATTATGCCCAAAACACACTTTTTAACACATATAGAGAGATGAATGTTATGACAACAGTAATTTATTTAAAAGTGAATGCACAGTTTTGCGATTTATTAAAATTCACGCAGGTCTCTAATGTACATATCCGTGTATACATAAAACTATTAAAATTTTATAAATTCAAGAGATTTGCGCAATTCCAAGTCAAATTTCTCTGTCTTACTTAGAAATTAAAGATGGCGCATGGACGAAGCCGTTCTGTTCTTTTGACATGACGAAATATCTTAAACAAAAAGAATTGTTATAATTCGTTTGGACCATGCCATGCTATAGCCGTATTATTGAATTGAGTTACTCTTACAGATTTAAGATTTGTTAAAAAAAATTTAAGTAATTTTTTAGTATTGTATTGTTATTATATATAAAAATTGCAAATTTTTGGTTTAGCAAGTATTGTAGTAGTCCCCGTGGTCTAGTGGTTAGTGTGTTGGCTTACTAAGACATCAGCCCAGACTTGAGAAGCTTGTTCGTGACAATCAGTTAGTCTCAGAGCTTTTAACAGAAGTCTGCTAAGAGGGAGTCACCGAAAGAAATATTTTTTTTTAATATTTCTTTGCTTCAAGATGTTAGAGCCGGGGCTTGAACCGGAGCTCTCGTCTTAGTAAGCCAACACACCAAACACTCTTAAATCAAAAATTTTATTATTATACATAAATATATTTGTATTATTTTCCTTGACCTTTTTATTAATTTTATTATTAGTTAAATTATTTGAGCTTAAGGTCGAATAAATATTTATATTATTTATTTTACGATATTTCGCTACTTCCTTGCGTAGCATATACAGTAAGGGACAAAATTGTTCACAAAAATACTAAAATTTATAATATATCCAAAAAAGTATGTTTTATTCAAATATATTTTAATTTTTTTTACCTATATAGAATAATGTACATCTAAAAAACTTAAAAAGAACAAAATTTTAAAAGAATGTGTGTTAAGAGTAAAAAAAATAAATATTAATTTAAAAATTCACATGTGAACAATTATGACCGTTGTTGAATATTGCATTGATTTTAGGTCCTAATATTTGGTATGTCTACCGTTTGCTTTTTTAACTGCCTTAATTCTTTTTGGCATACTTTTCACTAAATTCGTCATGACATTAGGGTCAATACTTTCCCAAGCTTCAACAGCACGCTCTCAGAGTTCGTCTACGGTCTTTGGAGGGTCTTTTTGAGCAAAAATTTTTCTCTTTAATATGGACCACAGGTGTTCTATCGGGTTTAGATCCGGCGACTGAGGAGGCCAATCCAAAAGCTTGATCCCATTTACTTCAAACCAACGTTTTGTTATCTTCTCGGTATGCTTAGGATCGTTGTCCTGCATAAAGATGCTATTCTGTCCCGGATCTAAACCAAATATGTCGTGACTTGGAATGTATAAGTCTTCTAAAATGTCTATATAATCTTTAGCACACATTTTGCCTCTAATTCGGCGAAGTACTCCAAGTTGATTCCCGCGAAAACAGCCCCAAGCCATTAATGAGCCAACTCCAAATTTAATTTAAGACGCCTAGAGTTCGCGAAAAAATATGAAATATTCACTTTTGAAGACTGGATGAGAGTAAGATGGTCCGATGAAACAAAAATTAATAGAATCGGGTCAGACGGACGCCAATGGACATGGGTGGATAAAAGTGTTGGTGTCAAAGAAAGAAATATTTGCCAAACACTTAAATTTGGAGGTGGCTCATTAATGGCTTGGGGCTGTTTTCGCGGGAATCAACTTGGAGTACTTCGCCGAATTAGAGGCAAAATGTGTGCTAAAGATTATATAGACATTTTAGAAGACTTATACATTCCAAGTCACGACATATTTGGTTTAGATCCGGGACAGAATAGCATCTTTATGCAGGACAACGATCCTAAGCATACCGAGAAGATAACAAAACGTTGGTTTGAAGTAAATGGGATCAAGCTTTTGGATTGGCCTCCTCAGTCGCCGGATCTAAACCCGATAGAACACCTGTGGTCCATATTAAAGAGACAAATTTTTGCTCAAAAAGACCCTCCAAAGACCGTAGACGAACTCTGGGAGCGTGCTGTTGAAGCTTGGGAAAGTATTGACCCTAATGTCTTGACGAATTTAGTGAAAAGTATGCCAAAAAGAATTAAGGCAGTTAAAAAAGCAAACGGTAGACATACCAAATATTAGGACCTAAAATCAATGCAATATTCAACAACGGTCATAATTGTTCACATGTGAATTTTTAAATTAATATTTATTTTTTTTACTCTTAACACACATTCTTTTAAAATTTTGTTCTTTTTAAGTTTTTTAGATGTACATTATTCTATATAGGTAAAAAAAATTAAAATATATTTGAATAAAACATACTTTTTTGGATATATTATAAATTTTAGTAATTTTGTGAACAATTTTGTCCCTTACTGTATATATATATATATATATATATATATATATATATATATAT
This sequence comes from Metopia argyrocephala, assembly GCA_963576795.1. NCBI lineage: Eukaryota > Metazoa > Arthropoda > Insecta > Diptera > Sarcophagidae > Metopia > Metopia argyrocephala. The sequence goes on along the minus strand of OY756208.1, from coordinate 165,372,625 downwards.
ATATCTAATATAATTATATATCTAATAATGTTAATGTTTTTACCATACTTAGTCCAAGCCCTATATTTTTATTTTAAGTTTGTAATTTTCTAAAGGCTCTATTATTTTTAAATATATCTACTATGCTCTGAATTTTTAATTATAGGTAATGTTTAATTTTGGTTCCTTTGTGGGAAATTCAATTCTCGTTTGCTCTTGCCTAAAACTTTTACAATGTAGAACTTAGTAGACAACCAGAATAACCAAAAATTACGAAAAGTAAAAAAGAAAAACCAAAAATGTCCGATACAAACATTCGTGTACTATACTCTTCACAATTTCTACACCATTTCTAGAAGATTCGTCTGTCTATCTTTCGATTTCTACATTGTAAATCCCGACCGAGAAAAATTAGGAAACAAAAAGAAAATTTATTTCTTACAAAGCTATTCGAACCTTAAGCAACTTTTAATACTTCGTGTTGTTAAAATTCACTAATTTATGAGCTCTTATTAAATAGAAAAGTCTTGCATTCTAAATCCTGGGTTTCAATATTACAACAAAAATCTGAGAATTCTGCTAGCAAATCTATTACTTGAATGCTATTTGCAGACAATCTGTTTGAAACCAAGCTTAGAAGTGGCATTTTCCAATTGTTGTATTATAGAACGTCCGTATAAGTAAATTGATAGGCTGTAGGACCCAAGATGCTTAGGTTTCGAACAGTACTATTTACTCGTATGTATATATTTATATACAAAGTTGTTTGTCTAAGAGCTTACTTGATGGAGAATGATTTAAGCAGTTTAAATAAAAAGTTATTTTGTTTTCAGTGGTTTCTCTCTATTTTTGTACAGGCCGGCTATACTTAGTCAATAGTATTCGCGTAGAGTTTGTTGCTGTTTTTTTTTTTTTAATTTTAACCGGCTTTTTTTTATTTATGTTACTTAAAGCTCTAAAAAAATAAAATTAAAAGCAAAATAATAACGTCATGGCGGCATGATTTGGTATTATTAGAAACATCATTATCCAGCCATACAACAAAATAATCACAACTATTTAACCAACAGTAGACTAATAAACTCGCTAGACAGTCATTATGCAGTCAAAGAAATAGACTGACTGACAACTCTTGAGTCATTAAGTCAGTATGACTGCCTTTTACTCTTTCACAACTATCCTGACAATAAGATAGACATACAAACAGACAAGCAGTGTGTATTTGAAACGCTAATGACGCCGCTTTAGCATGGCACGCTTTTTGACGTTTCAAAAGAAAATTTTTAACAAACATATTTACATAAACCAATATTAAACTGTATACATATGTACATACAGGCATATTAAAAAAAATAGCAACAGCAGTAAAAATAACAACAAATGTAAATATATATTTGTTTTTGATTGCTGTTAATTTCGTCAGTTTATTTAGTTGGTAGTAAAGACATTCGCGTTTTTACGCTCGCTCAGTACTTTAACAATAGTTCTAGGATTCTAACGCAACTTCTTTTTGAAAATAAGCATATATGGATATATAAAGAAAAAGAAAATTAAAAAAATATTAAAATAAAATACAAAGGCTATACAAAACATCTATATAAAAAAATCTTTATTAAATCAAAAAAATAATAATAATTTAAAATAAAAAAATATATATCCTTTAAAAATAATTAGAAATTTCATTAAAAACGGAAACTCTTCCCTGCACTCTTACTTTAAACCTACACATATAGAGCAACAATGTGAAATATACTCAAAAAAATTATAGGCGAATTATAATAAAAGTAAAAATAAATTGTTTCGTAATTTCGTGGTGAAATTTGAAACCAAAAAACCGTTACATATCATATTTCAAAATAGAGAAAAGTATTGTAATACAATAATAAAACAGCCGTTAAATTAATAAAGAAAATAAAGAAAATTAATTTTTTTATTAAATAGTTACTATATAAAATAGAAAAAACAAATTTAATAAAAATCTCAATTATTATTTAAAAATTGTATGAAAAATTACGAAACATATGTTGTGAAAAAATTATACAAATAAAGAAATAAAAACCAACTACAATCACAAAAAAAATTATAAAAGAGAAACAAAAAAAGTAAAGTAAAGAAATAAGAAAAAACCCATATATATATACCCACATACAAACATATTAAAAAAAACAGTATTGGTAGTAGTAAAAGTATTAGTATTACTCTACATTGCAATAATAACCAATTATTAAACGCTTGTTACGCCAATATCTGATTTCAAAAAAATTTCATTTCTTTGCGTCTGCGCTTTAAATGTTGATTCTATTTAAAACTAATCATTATTTTTTACCACTACATTAACAGCTATTTCAAAGCCTATAATAAAGAATTGTAACTCTATTTATTTATTTTTTTCAATACTGGTGCCATATTAAAGGTTGAAGTCAATGCCATATTCAAAAACGACCTTAGGATTATGAAACTTTAGTATTTTTTTTCGAATATTAGTGTACTAAAGTAAAGTATTACACTGTCTAACGCTAAAGAAGTATTTTAAAAATTAGCTAAATTTTTAGAAAATTTATTACTCTGCTAAATTCAACAACAGGTCTTCGCTATACTGTAATCCCATGACATCCACACCATGATTTTATAATGTTTTTAAAATATGTCTGTTTTATATTTGTAATTGAAGTTATTTGAAAAGAAAGAGGTTTAAAAAGAATCTGGATTTATGCTTTCAAATTATTTTTTTAATTCACATACATACATACATACATATGTACATGCATATATGTAAAAGACAAGAACTTGTATACAAAGAAGAAAAACTAATATTTAGCTTTTATGAAAGATATCATGCCCATCTATACATTCTATATATTTTAACTGATGATTTACGTTGAACAGGAAACTATTTGGGGCAAATTTAGAAAAATCTGCTATAATCATTCTTAAGATATGCACCCAACTCTTTTGTGTTCTTCTAAATTTAGGAATGAAAAAACAATTTTCGAAAAATTGTAGTTTAACGGTATTTCCTATACTTTTATAAAACCAGCACTTACAAATTAGTTTGTTCCGTACATATGTACATACATACGTCATGTAAATATGAACAAATAAATTATTTTTATAAATTCCTCAATACTGTTGCGTATGATTAATAAAAATTTACAAATTAATATAAAGTATACGTCATATACATATGCACAATGTGCATTGCACAAAGTACATAAATATATTTGTATGTAATTATTTCAATACATTTCCGCCTAAAATCTTATAATACGTACTATATGAGTATGGTAAAATGTTTGTTTTCTTTTTCTAAATAAATAAAGCAGGCTTAATTGAATGCTAAAGTCATAAATTAATTGTTTAATTAAAAATAAAACAAGCAAAAAATTATAAATTTCGGTATTTTATATATTTTTTTTAAAATACAGCAGAATCACGAAAAAGTTAACTCATCTAAAAGTTCAAAATTCTAAAAAGTTATTAGTATTTTACCACCAAGCTGAAAAATTGACGGAAAGTTAATGTTTGTCAGCAGTGATTTTTCCGGTCATAAAAGAGCATGTTAATGTTCAAAATTTACAAGATAATCATGATCTCGGATTTCAGATATAGATAACTACTGTTAAATTATCGCACAATATATTTGTAAGTAAGCTGTTCAGAAATAGTTGAAAGCTCCAAAACAATAATGACACAAATCAAGTAGCAAACCTTCTCAACATTCGGACGAAAATGGTCAAGACCTATTCCACAAAAAAAGCAAGTATCGATTACACCTAATTCTGTTTTTACGCGGTAAATACGTTCCTCAAAAACTCGCGTAAAAAATCGAGTAAAAAAATATCCATATAAAAAGATAAAATAATAAAAAAGTAAATGTTAAAAATTAAAATTTAAAAAAAAAAAATAATAATTATCACTTTCTGATAATTTCTTATAAAAAACTTCACTTTAATTGTTGGTACCGTCTCCAATTGCTTGTAGTGGTTCAGTGGTTTTTGTCAATAATTCTGTAATCAATCACTGACTTTCAAATTTGATTACGCTATTATGTAATTCGCGGTAATTGCCATTTAAAAATTTCAAATCACGTTGAAATATTGGGGCTTTTTCCTCATTAAAATCATGTTTTTTTTATTATTTAAGTCTAATACTCAGGGGTAGACCCCTACTATAGCGGTGCATTGTATTGGAATGTTGAATATATAGGTATAGATAGATAGATGTGAAGATGTTAAGCGCAAAATTATCACTCAATTTAGTTAACATTTGGGGACATTCTTAACCTATGGATATATTTAAGGCAGAAAAATCACTTACTTATATCTTTAATTCAGGAATCATAAGCGTAAAATCAACGCCTATTGCTTCAACATTGAAGGACTAGACCGCCATTTTTAGCGCAATCTGGAAATGAAAATTCCCATTTCTATTGTGGGAATTTTCGTAATACACGATTTGCAGTGCTGCCAACTATAAATGTATTAAATTTAAAATTTTACATATTAAATATAAACGTACGTTTTTCTGATCAAAATATATAAATTATTATGTCGCATTATATCAAATCAAATCGTGTAAAAATGAGAATAAAGTGGAAATCGCACTAAATCAAATTCGCGTAAAAACAGAATTCGGTGTACTACTTTAAACTACTCCATAAAAATTAATATTTTGTGCATGAAAATTTTTTCAAAATTTCTTCTGCGTAGTGATGAATAAATATAGTCAATAAGTGAAAATTTAGCATTATATATCCACAAAATTTACAAAAGATTTATTTCATTCTTACTTAAATATTAAAAATAGCTCAGAAAAGTTAATAGTTAATCCGTTAAGGTATTGGACATTCTACTATATTTCTACTTTATTTATTATATAAGTTTGGTAAGGCAATCGCTGTGACATTCGAAATTTAAATTTGTTTGGATAAAACTGTTTTCTATTTTCGCTTTTGCTCTTTTTTCTACTTCTACTTTACAACACTGACAATTTATTATACACGATTTAAAATAGGTCTTCTTATTTAACTCAGAAAAAAATATGCAGAGCATTAAAGGAATTTTATCTTCAAAATTCTGTAAACTTGTATGGTAACTCTGTTTTTTTGACAGTATTATCAAGAAAATTTTAAAAATGTTTTTACCTTTTGAAGGAAATTTTTATAGGATCGTTAGAAATAAATGAATATAATTTTCTTATTGGGCCTTTAAAATTTTAAGTTTTTCAGTCATTGTTGACCCTTAGTGGGTTTTTCGAAGATCGCTCTATATAAGACATTAAATAGAGGATTAAATTTCTAATTCTACGAATACTTATTCTGTTTTTTCTTAAATCACATACATACCCTGTTTCAGGGTTACGGCCTAGCTTCTTGCAGCATCCATGTTGTGTGTGTTAATTTTTATCCATAAATACCGGAACCTACAGTTTAACGTTGACTCAGAATGGCAGACTTGAGAAGCTTGTTCACGGCAATCGGTTACCCTTAGAGATTTTGTCAGAAGACTGCCAAAAGGCAGATGCCGAAAGAAATAATTTGAAAACTGAAATTTTGAAAAATATCTTTCTTTTGAGATATCAGAGCTGGATTTTGAACCGCAAACTCATGTCTAGTAAACCAACGCACTAACCACTAGACTACGACGACTACAAAATTACTCTATTATAAAATTAAATACATTAGTGAAGGCTTCCAAATTAATTATTCTGATTATCAAATTAACAAAATCTTTGATGGCAAAAATCTGAAGTAGCATGTAGTTGTCATAGGACGGAAGTGATACAAACAAAATTAAATTCAACTCTCTGGTATTACATTGAATAGCTATTGAATGCTATGATTTTAGAACAACTTCTATATTATTTTGCTGAGTATTCAGATTTATTAGGATCAATTGTCTTCCATAAAAGCTGAACAATATAACTCTAAAATAGTATACATATGTAGTAAATAAAAGTGATCATTGGCAATACTACTTATATCTCTACCATATGAAACACTCTCACTTCAATTAAGAGCCGTAGCATCTGGGTCTTATGCCTACTTCCTATTTATACCTTTCTATCCTTCCTATCTATACCTTCGCTAATCCTATATTGGTAAAGATTAAAACCTACGACCCTAACACCCAATAAACTTTCTAAGATAACATGTTAGAAAACAAAGTTAATTATATTGCAGGGTACTTTATAGTCAGGCTTGATAAATTTAATTTTTGTTGTTGTTGTCTTCTATAATTTTAAAATTACTATATTGTTTACTTTTTTATTTATTTATTTGAAAGTGTTATTATTTCCCATTTAAATATTTTGTCTGTTCTACCGTTCTTACAACGATTTACATAAACCATTACCGGTTTTATCCAGATTTGACTGTTCTTTTTAGATTTATTTTTATTTTCTTTTTATATATTTTTTATAACGGAAATATCTTGTGGTGTTTATATAAAAAAAGCAAGAGATAGAACTAAAATTTAGTAGAAAATAACTAAAATTGTTTTAATTACTTTAGGTTGCCGTTTTTTAGCGTAAGTATTTTGAGTCAAATCTTTTTTTAGTTCAGAAATACGCTTTGAGCCATAAATTAAAATTGAAGGTCAAGTTTTTTTTATAAAAATCAAAAATGAACAAAAAAAAAACTCAAAAGAAATTTTTGCTAAAACAATAAATTAAAATGAAATTACTTTTTTTTCTAGTTTGCTTAAAAGTGTGCCGTTTTAGGGGATAAAATAACTTGCGGTGTTTATTGTTTTTTAAGAAACACTAAATTGATAAATTCTTTTTAATTTTATTAAAAACACAATAATGAAGAAAAATGATTTTCACATCAGTAATAATAAATAAAACGTAAGCGAATAAATGAATGAAGACTGTATGAATGAAGATAAAATTTTCAAATGAAATGATTTGATTTTTATTATAACTAACGCCTGCTGTGTAAAAATCATTGTATCATGATCGCTAATTTAGAACTTGTGAACAATTAATTTTTATTTATTTATTCTTTCTTTTTCTTTTGACAATTATAAAGATTGTATTAGCATTTTTATGATATGAACCATTTATGTACATATTTTTGAACTGAATGAATGAAATCTGAGAATAAAGTTAATTACTGCACAACATGTGAAACCTTAAAAAGGTTAAACAAATATTTTTTATAAAAATAAACTATTTTGCATATAAGAAGATGGTCTTTGATTTATAGTTGAAAAAAAATAGATTTCTCTCTCAAGGAAAAAAAGGATTGACTGTATGCTTCACTACTCTCTTTGATTAATGATTATATTTGCAATAAAGCTGTTTGAGCCAAATTTCAAAACTTTTAGTATTACTGTTCCCAATATACATATATAAAGAAAATCAATATTTATTTTGTATGAAATATACTATGGCCACTTGTCCAATTCCGGCCACTCTTTGACTTATGATGTAATATGGTGTCATTTAGAAACTCAGCATATACAGAAATCAACATTCACTTTGTGTGGGAGTTACCCTGACAACTTGCCCAATTTCGCCCACTTTGTAATCATAATTTGTATTGACTACGAAGCTCTTTGCAACAAATTTATAGACATATATTGTTACCATTTTAAACATATTGAACTTTTAAATTTTAAATACTTATAAAGAAAGATATTGTAAATTTTTCTAAAAATTTTAAGAATTCAGCAGTTTCGCTGTCTATAGATTTAAACACAGAGTTGTTCTTATATACGACTGGTTTGTTCTATAAAAATTATGCTTGCAGACTATACACATTAAAAGCAGTGCCACATATATTATAACACAATACTAGAACTGCTTAACTAATTAATTAAGAAATTTAAATATAAGATAAATATATTTCTTTAAAATAAACTTTAAAACTTAAAATTAGTTACTATTTCATTAGTACATGAAAAAAATATAGGTATAGCTAGGATTGTCCAAAGTCTAAGATATAACCATGGCAGTGTAGAGGCATTATATGTATAAACGAGTACCCTCTACCATATATTGTATAGTGATTTTATACAGCAATCACCTTCACTTAACAGCTTTTTATTATTGATTCTTTTCTCCTTCCTTTCAAATAAAAAAAAACTAGGTTATGTAATATGAGTAAAATTTTCTGGATTCCATGCCGCTTATGATTTCATTGTTCATTTTAATAAAAATAAAAAAATATTCCTTTGCAAACAATACGTCCAAAGCAAATAAAATAAAATATAATCTCCAAAAAACAACCATATGTTTCAATTTTAACAAAAAACAAGTCAAATAAAAAAAAGAATTGCTGTTTTTAAACGTCAATTCCTACTTACGTCTGAAAAGAAAAAAATAATTTTTTTTTACTTTCTACACCTAATCCTGTTTTAATACGTTTTTCTTTAAAATAACCAAGGTAGGCAAAAAAAAACTTTGTCTTGCTTCGTTTTCTTTTATATTGACACATGGTGGCATATACTTAAAACGACTTCCACAAATTGTGTAAAGTTTAGAAAAATTGTCATGTATACTTATATTAAAATTTAGACTCATTCTGTTATTATTTAAAGGATTATAATTTGTTACTTATTTTAAAAGATGTGTACCCCCAAATGTATATGTATACAGTTTAAACAAACAAAACAGCTGAATACTGACGTGTAATTCTATGCAATCTGTTTGGTTGATATATGCACGAGATTTAAACCGGTTTGTAGTCACTTGCGAAATAGTTAATTTATAGTTAGTGATTTTATCAACCGATTATTTTATTTACTGCAGGGAGGTTAAAGTGTACTACTGTGTGTAAAAACAAATATAGTAAAAAATTAGCATATTGTTAAGAGTTCTTAAAAATATTTTTAAATGCTTATTACACTTAAATGAATTAATTAAATTTTATAACTCGATCAAATGAATTGAACGTAACTGTGTGATTAAAGATATTTTCACATTAAACAACATTTGAAGAAAAAAGGATAACCGCTTTATTATTCAATTATTTATTTTGTGTATTACCTCTTTGCTTCAATCTTAATAATTAATTAAAAATTTAAATATTTCTTGTCACAATCCTGATTTTAAATAATTTTTTAAGAAATATTTACTTATCTTAACGATAGGAATTTTAAAAAAGATATAGAGTTTGTAAACTTATAGTAGAAAATTTAAAAAAGAAAAGACAGAAACAAATTAATAAGGGTTTATTTATGGATTGATTAAAAATGGTAACTAAATTTAAATTTTCTTTTCAAAACAATACTTTTTGAAAGGGACATTTTTTAAATATATGAAGCCAGTTGCTACTCGCATTTTAAAGTTCTAAAATTTTACAACACTATCAGCAATTACATATAGTATGAGCTTTGCCAACCAAAATCAAAAAAAAAAAATAAAAATAAAAAATATACATATAATATAGTACATACAGTATAATTATTTAAAAGGAGCTTCTAAGAATTGATATTATCAAAAATGAGTTTTTTTTTTAATTTGCATTTAAAACTACAACGTAATAACCAACAAGTATAACAAATTCGCAAGTTATAATGTGTTAAAACCGACTAAATGACACTCTATATTACATTTAGAATGATAACTTTTGTGAACACTAAAGACATCTCTGACATCTTGGAAAAAAAGAAATATGAAACAATATTTCTTTCGGCAACTACATCTTAGCAGTTTTCTGGAAAAAGCTCCGAAGGTAACTGCTTGCCGTGACGGTTCTAAATTCTGTCGTTCGGAGTCGACTTTAGACTCTACTCATGGATAAAAATTGACACACACAACATGGGTGCTGCTAGAAGCTAGGTCGTAACCCTGAAACAGGGTTGTAATGGCAAAATACTATGACAGTGGGCATCGAAACCAAGACTTTCAAATCAGCAAACTTGTATACCACCTATTCGTCTTCTGTAGCAATTGCCGAGGTTGAGAAGCATATTTAGATTTTTTTAAATTTGTTCAAAAATTTATTTGAAACCGTCTATTATTACAAAAATTGTACTCAATGGTGTTGTAGGGTATTACAAATGCAATAAAATTTATTTTATTTTAATTTTTTTTTCTTTTTCTAATATTGATTATTTAAAAGATTTTTCGTATGATTATCAATTGAAATAAATTTATGTGAGTAAATAGTTTATGTAATTTTTTTAAATATTTCCAATGTAGTGTTTTTTTCTTAAACAAGTATAAATAACAATATTTAAGATTATATTTATCTAAAAATTATAAAAAGAATAGTTTTTTTTTTAATTGAAAACCACACAAAACAAGACTGACTTATACCTAAATTGATATTAATTTCAAATACTTCCTTTGATAAGCAAAGGCAATACAATTGAATCAAAAAGTAAATCAACAACTTTTTAAAAATAGTTTTGAGCCAGAAACTATACTCTAGTATGAGGGTTAAAAGTTCAGATAATTTGGTCAACTTGCAATTTTATGCAAAATATTCTAAATACAACTTCATAATGGATGCCCCAATAGTTTAAAGGGTATTGTGCTGTACTGGTAGTTTAAGAGTTGTGGATTCGATTCCTATCAGAGACTCTGACCTCTTTGAACGAAGCCGACCCTATTTTTTTCTTCACTCTACTTGCAGTTAGAATATAATTTAATATTATATTGTAATTTTGTTTCGCCAGCACCGATTTAATTAGATCAAAAACCAAAAAATTATCAAAAAATTCTTTGCAAAAACCTAAATCCTTCTTAGAATTTAACATTGAGCTAATTAAAGTGTTTCTGACGAAACAAAATTAGTTTAAAAAAATTATAACTCCTCCTGGGGTTCGAACTGGTGTCTCCAGCATATCATATTATATTGTAATATTAAAATAAATACTCGTAACTTTATATATATTTACTATTTAGAGGAACTTAATTGTCTCTGACTATCTTACAAATATTTAAATATGTTTGATTCAAATTTAATTGCCAGTATAAATAGTCACAAATGTTTGTAGTTTTAACTGAATGTAATAAAAGTTACTACTCGCGTTTTACTGTTCTAAAATTTTACAACACTATTAGCAATATCATATAAAAGCTTTCAAATCAATCCGTTTGTCTTCTTGGTTTTTATTCTTTCTTCTAAAATAATTCTCAAAGGTAACATTTCATACACAAAAAAAGCATTTTTTCAATTGCTTCCTATCTACTTAAAAAAAATGTCAACCAAGAAAAAGAGAAAAAAAACATACACAATAATATGTATAGAATTATTTTATATTCTTCAAGTGTTTTGTATACATTTTCGAAATCATATAAAAATAACAACAAATAATTGAAGGTGTAGTGTAGATTTTTCTAAATGAAATCGGCACGCGATTCAATTGTTTGGCTCAATTTAAATGATTCCTCTATAGTTAGGTTGTGTTGTTGTGGTTGTTGCTGTCATTTTTCGTAACTGACCACAAAAAAAACAATACATGAAATACAAACAGAAATAACAGACAAATGGTATTTTTTCCATATTTCATCATCGCCAACATCATTATCACATCATCATCTGACTGAATGTTTTCAAAAATCAGTGGGTTGTATAAATACGTGAGATCGTCAGTGATCATATAACACCCCTACATAGAAAAATTGCTAACAAAATAAAATAATTTTCGTTTTATATAAAAATATAATAAATTTTGGGGTTTTTATTTTTTGCGGATAAAGAAACTGTTAATAATTAATCAATTGTAAATATCGCAAAAATTCGAAAGAAAAAAATTGTATTCCTTTATTTTATTATTTTTGTTTCTTTTTTTATACAAATTGCTTTTATAACGATTACACTTTATTTTATTTCTTTTCAAAAAAGCTATTTGACTTGCACTCTCTATTACTTTTTATGAAAAATTAATAAAGAAATATGCTACAATATGCGTATTCAAATAAGTATATATAAAAATGAAGTATATATATTTTTTGAAGTCTATAGACAGCTAATCGGCTGAACAGATTTAGTAAAGGCTATATACAATATATAAAATATATAGGCTGAATCGGATAGGGGGGCATTACATCTGTACCGCCTCTAATATAAAGTATTTTTGCAAGGAGATCCAAAAAAAAATAAAAATTGTTAACAGAACGTAGGGCTCTTCTGTTCAGAGTTTTCGTTATATCTTAGGCACATACAGTCCGATTTTAAAGTATTATATAAAAAAATGTTTTGTCCTTAAGGGCTATTGACCTCAATATTGGTATTTTCGAGACAAAAGCATTGAAATATCAAATTTTTTTGCCGAATCAAGGGGTCGATTTTTTAGTTTTTTGTTATATCTTTAGCATTAAAAGTCCAATCTTTAAGTATGATATATCAATGTTTTTGGTCTTCTCGATATAACACACTGATACTGATATAACACACTTTAAGATCAAACTGTAAATGCATAAGATATAACGAAAAAACTGATTAGAAGACCCCTACGTTCGCCTAAAAAAATATTTTTTCGAAATCTCCTTGCAAAAATACTTTATACTAGAGGAGGTACGGAGAAACTTTTTTTGAGGTACGGTCTAGTAGGCATAATTTTTTTTTTTTTTTTTTTTTTTTTTTTGGAGAGAGGGGAAATGCATTTACGCACTTAGGTGGTTTTTGCCACCCGTCGTGCCGGACTCCACGCAGTTATTGCGTGCCTACCGGCTAAAACCCCTCTCTATATCACCCGGCTCCATCCTGGGACCGTCAATTTATGACATTACTTCAGGATGGAGCCTTATATTCCGGTCCAGTTGGACCCTACGGTGCCACCGACCTTGCAAGGTCTCTCTCTTTCCGACGAAGGATCCCCCTCGCAAAAAAGGCGATCCTTCTCCATGCAGCAAGGTTTCCTAACATGACTCCCGTGATGGTATTGGGAGTCAAGATGCCAAGATCCCTCTCCAGTGCACGCCTCTCCAACATCCACTTCTCACACTCAAAGAAAGTGTGGAAAGCGGAGTCGGATTGTGCTCCACAGTAGACGCATGTGGGACTTACGGCCTTTCCTATTTTAAACAGGAAAGACCGAAAGTGCCCATGGCCCGTCAGCAACTGCGTGAGGTAGTAATCTACCTCACCGTGCTGACGATTTAGCCAAGCGTCCACTTGAGGGACAAGGGCGTAAGTCCACCTTCCGCGTGCCTCAGTATCCCACCGTAACTGCCAGTCACGGAGGGACTGAGACCTTACCACAGATTGTGCGCCTTCTCTTCCAATTTCGTCCTTGTGTTGGTGGACGAATTGTCGCTCCCTGGCGAGGAGGTCGATGGGTATGACCCCGGCGACCACCAAGACAGCCGGCTCCGATACCGTGCGGTAGGAGCACGCTATGCGGAGCGCTGCTCTCCGTTGCACTGCCGCCATCTAGTAGGCATAATAGCTCCCATACAAAATCCTTATAAAAATTTCGATACGTTCTATTCGATAACGAGTAAAAATATTCCAAAGGTATGAAAAATAATGGCAATACCAAAACTTCAATTATGTTTAAATGTAATTAAGTATCTTAAGTTTAAAGTGTTTTAACTGTTACATACAAATGATTTGATTTAAATTACCTGTAGGGTAAACATATTAAGTTACGTCGAGTAAAAGTTTTATCAACATATCATATATTCTATTACTTGTATGTGGCTGAGTTTATTATGGATCGCAAAAAAATAAGAAAGAAAAAAATATAAAAAAAAGATAAATATCTCTACTATCATCAGTATTATCATCTCCAAGTTTTCTCAGCCAGTGATAATTTAATGTTTGTGCTTTTTTTCTTTAGATTTTCTAGTTTATTCAATGAATATCTACTTAAGCAAACGGTTGCAAAAATAAATACAATACAAATACTTAAAAATAAAGAATTAAAGAAAAAAAATATTCTGTTAAATAAAAACTAAGAAGAAATCATATTAATTATAAAATATAAAAGCATATATTTAAAATATAACTGATAAAAAAATAAAAGCGAATAATTTATACATACTAACGTTATACGATAAAATTATTACACTTTTTATACGTTGAAAAATATATTTTATTTAACTCGGAAATCATAGCGCGTATTAAACAACGAAATTAAAAGATATTAGCCATCAATACATACATACATAGCGGAATAAAATATATACATATATTTTTTTAATGAAATGGCTTATAATATATAATTATAGTAATAAGAATAATAATAATAATAATAATAATAATAATAATAATAATAATAATACAGCAGCTGTTGCTAATGTTTAATGTAAAGAATAAAAAAAAATCCCATAAAAATTAATGTTTTATTTTAAAAATAAAAATTAAAGTGTTTTTAAATAATAAAACAAATTATGAAAATTCCTTATCGCAAACGAGTGAGATGATTTGAAATTCCTTTTTTTTTTTTCTTTTGTTTTATATGATTTCCGTTCGATTTTTATTTAATAAACGGCAATATTCTCTTTGGTCCAATAATGTTAGACCGTTATATGAATCTACTGTTTTCATTTGGATTTGGTATCATACTAATGTGGTAAGTAAATTAAAAAACAATATATAATTATATATCAAAATTATATAAAAATATCAATTTTATGGCATCTTAAAACTTTCGTTGTGATAATAAAATAATCTTTTCTTTTTTTTTTATTTATTTTCTTTTTTTTCATTTTTATTTTTGTGTCAGTCGAAATATTGTCATAATTAAAATTATATACTCTTTCGACTCTTAAGTTTGAAATATAGTATTTGATGAACTGGGTCAGTTCCTTTCTCGGAATAAACTTCTTTGAAAACACGCTTCACCAATTCAGATTAAAGAATACAGTTTGTTGCTGCTTTAAGTTTATTTAAATTTTTTCTTTAAGTTACCTTGAACAACTAACTGACTAACTGAACCAAATCATTTATATATTTTTAAATAAGACTTAAACTTAACGAATGTTAAACCAAAAAAATGAAGTATAAATATGCAAATAAAAAAAAGAGATTTCTAAAAGCTTAAAAAAGTTTGAACGAAAATAAAGAGTAATTATAAGTACTGGACAATTAAATAAAGTTGAAGTGACTTTAAGAGTATTAATTTTTATTTACACACAAAAACGAACAACAAACTTGACAATTTAAGTATTAAAAGTAAAGCGTATTTTAAGATGCCATTGTGAACACCCTTTATAATAAGAAAAGAATGATTTATTTAAATATTTAAATAAAAACTCGTTTGATTTTCGTTTTGTTAGAATAAATTTTTAAATTATGCAGCATGTAATATCTGATTAACATTAGCTTGGGACTGAACTTATTTAACAGCCAAATTAAAAAATAATACAAACATATTGAACATGAGCCTATTTTGGAGAAAAATTATATCTCGATCTTTATCAAACTCCATCAGCTGTTTTTACTGCGAATGTGAACTTATGTTAACTGTCATATATGAAACAAGCATTCGTTTGATATTATCGAATTAATATTGCACAATTTTATTACCGCGGATAATTTTTATTCCTGTAAATTTTATGTATTTTCACTTTCATTGAATCTTAACTGAACAGTTGAAACTGACAGTTAAAACTGTACATATTTGGGTAATAACTGACAGTTCAACTTAACTGTTCAGTTTAACTGAAAAATTTAAAACTTTTATATTTTTAACTGAAGTGAACGTGTGTGGGGGTTCAACTGTACCGTTCACAGTTCAATTTGTGTCGAGCGATATATAAATAATTGATTTTATTGCAATATATAGATCTGAACCTTGCCTATGGCAAGTTAAATCTAGTGAGTACCATGATCGCGCGAAAAAGATGCTGCCTGCAGCATGCTGGCGATTTTAAAAACTGAGATATTGAACTGCACGTGTGTGTACATCTCAGTTCGCAGTTAAGTCTGTCAGTTATAGCTGAACAGATGAAACTAACAGTTAAAACTGTACGTGAGTGGCCGGCTTTAGTATATGTTTGTAATAATTTTAATAATGCTCCAAACACTGTTTAAAAAAATAACGAAACTTTGGAATAATACATAAGAAAATAAATAATTTTTTATAGTTTTGTTTCTAACGTATTAAAATAATTATTACATGTCTTTTTAAAAACAATTAAAAATTAAAATCATGTTGTCATTTATTCTATAACTATAGTGAAAATTAATGTATATTTTAAATTTAACGAACTTTAAGTGGGCGCCACTCCAAATTTGATAAATAATTTTAGACAATCTGTAGCAAATTACTAGCAAGTGGCATCTCTGAACAGATAATACTAAAAATAAAAGAAAAACAATGTGAT
Organism: Metopia argyrocephala; assembly: GCA_963576795.1. Taxonomy (NCBI): domain Eukaryota; kingdom Metazoa; phylum Arthropoda; class Insecta; order Diptera; family Sarcophagidae; genus Metopia; species Metopia argyrocephala. Next base: position 165,356,416 of record OY756208.1, on the reverse strand, counting down.
TCAACACATTTTATGGAAAAAGCTAAAAAAAAAAATGTTAAGCATTATGTATTAATTATTACAAATACTGGAGTCCATGGCGGCCTATAGAATGAATGAAAACCATATTTATGGAAGTGTACAAATTTGCAATTGATATCCATGTAGGCTTGCCAGACGTACTGTTTTCAGTAGTACACATATTTTTTTATTGTTTGTACTGCGTTCTATACAACCATTGAATAAGTACGCAAAAGAACTGTTTTTTAGTCAATGTACTTCCTTTTGTATTGTTCTCTTTTTTCTACTATGAAAACACAGTATCTGTGTCAAAATTATTATATATACATATATCAAAATTATCAAATATTTATCCGAGAAAGTATACTTGTTTTTTTAAATTTTAGCCAACATTTCCTTGCTTACTGTCTTTTCTTGTAACATATTTTTAATCCCAACACAAGATCTCGCTCATTTACTTCAATAGTGTCACAACTCAAAAATATTAAGATTTTTCAGGGGAGCTGTCTTAAGTTTTCAAGCATAATGCAAAACTACAAATATAATAATGGCATATTTTGATCTCAAGCGCTGAATTTTATTGAGATCATAATGACTTTTATACACAATATTAATTATTATGATATTGGGAACATTTTTGCATACTTTAACTCAAAAATCGTGCTTTTTAAATTGTGACACTATTGAAATAAATGAGCGCTATATTATTTATATACATATGTATGTATACATTGAATTATTAGATTTGAAACTAAGATTTTAATAAGCCAAATCATGGCTAATTATGAGGTCCTCGATGTTAATGTTAAATTTAAAGATTTTGGTTTATGAAAACCTTAAGTTTGAACAAAAGTTTCAATAATAAAGTTTCATTACGAAAAATATTATTTTTATTTAAAATTTTATTGTGGCCAACATTTTTTACTACATCAATATTAGTAGTGAAATTCACTATGAAATGTAATCGAATATTTTAGGTTAAACAGTTTTGCTCTTTAGTAATTTAGTCATTTCAGTCATTCAACCACTTTCATTACCCTTCCAGCCAGCTTTATTTGATTTATTGAAATAAACAATTAATGAAAATAAAAATAAAAAATTTTTTGTTCTATTCTTATTATTTATATATACCACAAAGTCATTAGACTGTTTGATATTTGATCAACATATATACATATGTATGCACTTATACATATACATCATTTGGATACTTAATTTACACATGTTGTTAATAAGTTTACCAAAATAAATATAAAAAAATTCCAAATAAACTTAAAGAAAATTAAATTTAATGTCAAATTACAATATGCACTATGTATTAATATTATACAATTTTTAAAAGATAGTTTATTCTAAACTTACTACGTATTTAGTTTGTTTTAGATTTATATATAATTCCGTTGTTTGTCCAGATGTATGTCCAATTCTTATTCCGCAGATTTTTGAAGCCGTCTGACGTCGCAGGGAGCTGAAATTTTGCACACTTTGATTTTCAGATTTTTGATTTTCCGACCGTGGTCGGCTTTATGACTAGTAAATAATAAAATAAATAGAGGTAATCGTTTAATCTGCTAAATCAGGGATGAGCAACACGCGGCCCGCGGGCCGCTTGCGGCTCTTTCAACATATTTATGCGGCCCGCCAAACAAATGTTGCTGCTTCTCAAAAATACACATAATATATAGTCACATTAATCAACGAATTTCAATTACGAAGAAACTGAGAAGACAGCAGTTTCCATTAAAATGTTTTCTTAACCATTAATTATCGATGTGGATACAGTTCCCGAAGACTTTCAAAGGGAAGTGATGGACATGCAGAATAATACTGATGTAAAAAATGTATTTCTCTCAGTAAACATCAAGAATGTTTATAAATCCGACCACCGACCAATTACCACCGACCAATTACCACCGATCAAGACTGAGTAATGCACGATTAGAAACTTGTGTATGTGTAGCTACCTCATCAATTCCGGGTGATATTGATCAGGTTGTATCGAAAAAACAGTGCCTTATTAAAATATGCTATTTTAATTTTTTTTTGACAGACGTGTGAAATGCTCAAGTAGCTGAATGATTGAAAATTGATAGAAATTTAGTCAATAAAAATCTTCGTATGTGACATTAGATTTACTGGGTACATACAAAATATCATATTAAAACCCATCGATGTGTCGTTGCGCTTTTGCTCCATGGATAATGACTTGCAAGATTTGGAACTACTGAAATGAGTACATCATGGAAAAAACCGCAGCATCGTTTAGATTCGAAGTTAAACTGTAGGTACCGGTACTTATGGATAAAAATTTACGCACAAAATATTTGTGCTGTGAGAAGCTAGGCCGTAACTCTGAAAGAAAGTGTAATGACGAATTTTCTTTGTAAATTTTTGGTAACATTTTTGTTTTGATGGATTCATTTTTTCTCTACAAAAATTGAAAGTATTAATTGACATTAAAGTAAGGCGCAGCAGTAAATAAAAATGTACGAATTATTTTTTATTAAGAAATTATTTACTTTTACTATTTACCGTCATTTTTTCTTTAATTATTTTCGCTATGCACGTTACAAGCCTAACATATCTGGTCATTAAAGAATCTTTGTTAAGAATAAAACCCATTCAGACTAGCACACACTATCTTCAATCTTGTACATAAATTTTATTTAAATTCAAAATTAATACTGAAAAAAGATCTGAAATTCAATAATTCAGCCTCTAATAGTGAAATTCCAACTGTATGTACATATTCAAGAACTATTTGAATCACCATACTCATAAGCGATCAAAAAATATACAATATGTATGTATGTTAAAAATGTAAGAACATATAATTTTGCTCTTTTATTAAAAAGAACCACAATAAAAATAATAGTTTTCTGATAAGGTGCACTGCAATCAAAAAAAAAACAACAACCGATTTATTAAACAAAACAATAATTACAATTTTTTTCTACAATAAAAATTATAATTAAAGCACACGATAAATAGAAAAGTAATATAATCGATATTTCTTAGACCTGCATAGATATGTTTAAAAATATCACACAGTTGACAAAGTGCTCAAGGTTAATAAAATCCTAAACTGTTTTTTTAATGTTACCTTAGCACGAAATATATATTTTCATATACTACATACTAATAATAATACGAGTAATAACAATGCCAACAATAAAGACAAATAACTATGCAAAAGTACTCCATATTTAAGAGAGTGTTACTGTATAATTTCTTAATACACTCGAAAAATGTTGATAATATTAGTAAATTGATTAAGGCCCACTATTAAAACTTGCCGATAGTTAAAGGTAGGATGTTGTCAGACAGATGAATTGCTTTTTGTTATTACAAATAAACTTTAACTTAAAGGTTAGGCAATCTTCCCAATAACTTTATTGGTCACTTAAGGTAAAGTTTACTTGTAATAACGAAAAGCAACTTATCTGTCCGATAACAACCTACAAACTGCTTCTATATAAGGGATAATTGTAAGCACTTAAATTTGTATCACTTACAATAATTGTAAAATTATTTCAATGGTATTAGCTTACTTATATCTTACCTCTCGATAAGTCTCCAAAGAAAGATAATACATCAGCAGTTAAGTTAATTTCGAGTTTTCAAATTAATGAAATATTTTTGATGGGTCATGTAATCAAAAATTGCCTTTTTTGTTTGTTCAAGTTTTACGTAAAACAATTTTTGTTCTTTTATTTGGATACAAATGTGATTCGCGAAGAACAGCCGCGTTGGCCATAAGTATGCCTATAGAAATATATTTACAAATATTAATAACATGTGTTGATCTTTCTCAAAAAAAAAGGAATTGTTTTAAAGATTTTTAAATTTCGCTTCAGTTTTAAAAATCCAATAAACATTCTATTTTTTACATGCATTTTTTTATGGGCATACAAATTAGCAAAATACGAATTAAAAATGTTAATCATGAAATAAATCCACGTAAAATAGTGATATTTTGTACAGAATTTGCTTAAATTACACAATAAAATTAAGTTAAACGAGCAATATTTGTTACTATTAAATAATAAAAAATAAATGCTTTTCTTAAATTTCTTATTGTTTATTGTTACAGTTTAGCTGAATCTACGGAAGCAAATGTGAATTACACAGCAAAACCAAGAGTGGTACTACCGCCTAATTATGTCAAGGGTAAGTTTTAACTATTTTTATTTTGTTGTTGTTCATTTTTTTAAAGCTTCAACAATAAAATACTAAATTTCTATAAAGTATCTCTATGAATATATTTGTCTAAATATTTAATGAATACATAATGGAGTTTTAAATCTTTAAAAACTTTCTAAAAAAAATTCAAATTTAAACTTTTTTGTGATATGTATTTGTATGGTGTTTATTGATTTGAAAATGAGTATAAATGTGTTAAAAAATAAAGAAATAAAATTTAAAATCTTACAAATGAAAAAAAAAAACACAACAACTCACAAAATAATGAATATTTGCAGTGAACTTGACACTGTAATTCAAGGTCCTCGCACAAACACACAATGGAAATTGTCGCCAACATAAATTAACTTTTTTATCTGCCTACAACAAATACATGGTCAACCGAAAAATATAAAGAAAAGAAAAAACATGTAGAAAACAATAAAATAAAAAAGAGTTACGCGATCCCTGATAATGACTGTTAACACGAAGCAAATCCTTAAATGTTTATTTATACATACATACATATATGAATTTGTATGTGTGTACATACAAATTTTTACTTACCTTTAATTTGTTTTGATTTAATTTTATTCTAGTATTTCTTATTGTGTGATTTTATTTTGTTTGTGTGGAAAATACACCACCTACAAGTTAATAGCTTTTACCATTCACAAATACATACATACGTACCTATAAAAAAGTGTATGACAGTGCATTATAACTCCTATTGATTTTTGGAGTACAAATAAAACTAAAAGAGAGAGAGAGAGCGAATATATATATAAAGAGAATTTTGGACAAGGTCATGTTTGGTGAAATTTCCGTTTCCTTTAAGCGCACAAAATTTTATTTTAAATTTGTTTGATTTTAATTTAAATATTTTAAATTAATTTAATAATTTGTATTTATTTCTTTTTTTTTTCTTTACAGAAATACGGCCTCCTTCTAAGAAGGGCTCTCCAATTATTGTAGATTTTAGTATATTTGTTGTAGATATAAATTCCATTAATGTAGAGGACATGGACTTTCGGTAGGTTTATAAAATTAAATATAAATTTATTTTTTAATTAAAATCAAAGTAAAAGCATATAATCAACAAAATTAGTTTAATTTTGTTTTACTTTTTTTTCTCTATCAAAAAATTATTGATATTCAATTACTTGATAGAATTTTTTTATTTGACTTTATCGTTTTTCCTTCAAGGACGTAATATTCTCCTGTGATTATCAAAAATCCTTGCAAAAAACAATTAAATTCTTAATTTAATTAAGCTGTGAGCTAAATTAACACGTTGAGTGCCACCATACAAAATAAAAATATATTCGCAAGGTGCCAATATATAACAGATTCAAATTAAAGTTTTTGTGATAAGAAATTAATTTGTGAAAATCGCTGTTTGTGTATGAGAGTTTTTCGTACCGTCATAATTTTTTGTTCCTTTCTAATTCATCTCAAATAAAAGATAAAATATATTCAATTTAATTCATATGTAGCTCAAATAAAAGATAAAATATATTCAATTTAATTCCTATGTAGCTGTGCACCGCCGGCGGTACACATGGCACTCTAATTAAAGTAAATTGTGTACCGCCGGCGGTGCACATGGCACTAAATGTGTTAAGCGTTTTTAACGAAACGTAATTTTGTTTTTTTTTCGTTGAATATCTAAGAATATCAAAAGTAATTTTGAAATTTTAGTTTTCAAATTTTACTAAGAGAAATAGTCATATTTCAGCATTAGAAAAACACTTATAATTTGTGTCTTTCTTAATAATTTGTACGCTTTCGTTTACCTGTTACATTATATGAAAATGTTGTTTTATGTTAAAAAAATCATTATTATTAAATTATTTTTTTAAATTCATGGTTAATTTAAAAAAAAATATTGTATTTTTAATAAAAGAAAGTGTTTGCTTAAGTTATTTTAATTTTGTTTTCTTCTTTTTTTCTATTTAGAGTAGATATGTTTATACACCAAAAATGGTTAGAATCCAGATTAGAAATATCCGATGATATATTTGAAGAAGGCGACGATTATGTAACTTTACTTCCAGAATTTTTTGATAATCTTTGGCAACCGGATCCATATTTTCTTAATTCAAAAATAGCTGGTAAGTTTTATTTATTTCTATGTTAAAATTGTGAAAAATAAATATTTGCAATATTCGCCAGTCATTTTTCTTGCATTTGCTTATATTTTAAATATTTACTGCTGTATTCATAAAAAATATTATACGTTTTTTATGGGTTTATTTGGCAATTATTCCATAGAAATTATTCAAATACGCCTTTAATATACGAATTTTATTTTTTTATGAATACAGAGGCTATTTTTTAAAGTTCTAATTATTGTTTTTAAATGTCTTTAAGTTTAAGTTAAAATAGTAAAATATTGAACTTAATTAAGTGTAGAAATGCTCAATAATTAAATGTCATGTGTGGTAGTTAAATCAGAAAAAACTATTTTTTTTTTTTTCTTTTTAAGATTTTATTTTTTTATAAGGAAGTAAAAAGCATTTTCATTTACAGTCATCAATCAGTTTTAACATAAATAAATGTTATAATATTTTATATGTAAATTATTATTATTATAGTTTCTCTATTAATTTAGTAATGACTACAAAATTTATTAACTTTTTTTCATTTTCTACTTTTTTTTAATATATTCATTTGATATATTTTTATAAACAAACAAACAAAATAAATAAAAAAAATGTTTTAATCCACAACCACCACAACGACCAACGTCGATTATTCTAACTCTAAACAATAATTCAACGCCTTTCAACACAAAACTTATCAAAAAATTATGATTAATATAAAAAAAATATATTTATACATGTATGTGTATACATATACATATATGAAACAATCTGCCTATAACTCTACCAGGATTTGGAAGTCCATACGTACAAACAACTTCTCTGCTACGTGACAAACAAGAAAAAGAGAAGAAAAATTTTCATCTAGACAAAACTTTAAGTATACACAAATAACAACAACAAAATGATTTCTCAATTCTATTATCAATCAGTCAATCAATCAAATAATTCAGTGCATATTTGTCCAAAATAAACGCGTTATTTATCATTACTATTGTTTCATGAATATTATTTGGGGGAGATAAACATACAAATTCAAATAATTTCAAATGCTATTAGTTATTAATTGTATTTGTTGTCCTTCGTTACACATTTAATTTTTTTTTTTCTTTCTAATTAAGAAACCGTGGAGCATTTGCGTAAACAATTTTATTTCAATTGCTTTTTTTATATATGATATATTAAATTGTATTAATTTAATAATTATTTTATTAAAATAATTTTTGGTTCTTTACACCTACAATTGGCTTAATAAAGCACCAACCAATCTCCCCTATACTGTAGCACACGAAGTTGCAAACACCGTAATATTAGCAAAGCCTGCAAAAATGAAATCAACACATTTGTTTTATCCTGTTTAATTTTTTTTTTTTTTCTTTCTTTTTGTTTTTACAAAAATAACACAATACTTTCCCCCAATTGTTTGTCATGGTTTTGTGCAGTACAAATTTTAAAAATGCACGTTTTGTACAAGTAAATTATTAAATAGTTCAAAACTAAAAGTCCTGTATACTTAAAGATAATTTGTTAGAACTTTGTTTATATAAATTCTTTTAAGTGTAAATAATACTACTGTGTTACAGTAAAAATGTACTATAAAAACGATCGTTCTTTTGTATTTTTTAGATTTTTTTTTTTTTTTTTTTTTGACAAAATGTTGTGGTGAAGTGTTGTGTTTTTGTATAATTTCTTTACAATTAATGTTTTTTTTTAATAATTTAAACAATTAGATTTTGTTCATTTTAAGTATATTGTATATCGTACAGTGTGTGGCTTATTGTGAAAATATGTGCTTTATATCAGCAAAAACTAAAAAAGGATTTTTTTAATAAAAATGTAAAATTTATTGTAGAACACCAGTAAAAGAAAAATTATTTTTTTTTTAATTTAAAAATTTCTGAGTATGACTATTAAAAACAAACTTGTTAAAATCTAAAAACTTAATTTTCATATTAAAAATGTGCTGTCAAACAAAAGCTACAGCAGGGACTGAAACCGCAACCGAACCAGATGTTTTAAATTTGATTAATTCGAACATAAATCTAAACCTATACTTTTTTTGCGAGGTGTCAGTCTTTAAGCTAAAGGTAAATTTTGTTCAGGCATATAATTGGCGAAGAAAGCGTAGCAATATGAATTTTATTTATTATTTATTGTTTTACCAAATCTACCAATCTAATTACTTAAAAATTAAAATATTATCCGCCATATTCATAAAAAAAATATAATATGCTTATTAAGGGCCTACTTTACAAATTTCTGTGATACTTAAAAAATTAGCAAATAAACATATATTTTTTACGAATACGGCAGTAAATCTTGTTACATACATATAAGCTTTTTTTCAATTATTTTGTAGGAAACATAAGAAAATTAATTTCTGCACACAATGTTTCTATAAAACAGTGATAACACTTTGTTTGTCATTGTTTGTCATTGTTTGTCAAATATTTACCGAATATGAAAGTACCTTAAAACTTCTTTTCAAAATTATCTTCAGCCTTAGATTTTTGCTAGAAAATTTTTAGCGACCAATAGTACTTAATTTCATAGTTTTATAAATACATTCTTTCTGTAACTTGCCATCTTTGATTTAATAAAACCACTTGGAACTTAGTTTATTGTAGTTTTGTAACGAAGAGAATCTAAATTTCCCATAGTTTCCACCTGGAATCAGCCCTTGTATTACAATATACTTTCACGTACAGGAACTATTTAAATTTGTATTCATAATATTAAATTAATTTGGGAAGTATCAGATAACAACTAAAAAAACCTACTTAGCGAAGGCACTCACCGCAATCAACATGCAACGATGGGACAATTGCTGTTAATCGTTCAAGGGTTAAGATATAACACTGTCCTTTGAATGATCAATTCACAGCAATTTGTCTCATTCCTAAGGCGCTTAATAATATAAGAAAAACAAAATATATGTTCTGTTGTACTGTCCTTTCCACAACAATTCCAATACAATGCACAGCACTTAGTAATGGTCTCAATTAAAAAAAAATAATATTAATTACAAACTGCTTGTATGTAAGGAATAACGGTAATAAGTTAATTTAGTTTCGCTTATAATAATTAAATAAAAAGCATTTCAAGGGTATTGGCTTAGTTCTTGTTTCTCTGTAAACATTTACATAAGCTAATATGAAAATACATCAGCAATTAAGTTCCTTTGGAGCTTCCAAAGCATGAAATATTTTTGCTGTTCAATTATTACCTTGATAACAAGATATAGTACAGCTTAGAATAAGGAAATTTATATTTATGTATGTATCTCACTTTCTATGTCAATGTTCGTCTCTAGATCGACGTGGAATTCTTTCATTTGGCTAGCCCTTTCTCGATCGTTTGACGGAGCTATCGTTTTAGGATATAAAGACCATTGCACTATGTTTTGAAATCGATCTAATTTTGGCAAAAAATAAAAAAATATAAAAATGTATAAAAATGTTACAAGTTTTAATAGCAAAACTTATTATTTTATTGCGGCAATGTCGTTACTAATAAGGTTTACAAATTGTTTAATATTTTGAACACATTTAGATGTCATGGAAAAAAAATTAAGGCTAGTCTCCCTAGTAAGTTTTTTTCATTTAATGCGCTTTTTAAATAGCTACAATGCAGATTTCTTTATAGATGAAGTACTGACTATCCAAGTAACCGGATATTTTTTAGCCATACATTTACAACCATTATACAATATAAGTAATCTCTTGGCTTTAGTTCGGGTGGGCATTGTTTTTGAAGATTTAGAGCAATTAATAGGCTAATACGTTCTGTGCAAGTCTACCAAACCGAATCCAGAAATACTTTCCCATATGTATATAATAAAAGAAAGAATTTTAAGATAAGCCACTTTTTTTAATTTTTTAAATACGTATTAGCAATATATAAGTAATGCATCCTTTAGTAAATCGGTAATATTACTTTGTAATTTTTTTTTTTTTAAGAAAAGATTGTTTTAAACAAATTGATTTAAATACTTATATTTAAATTGATTTAATCAAAACTTGTAAATATTTTTATTTTAAAAATCCTTTTACCATTTTAGCTTTTTAGTATTGTATATTCATAAGTAAGTATTAAAATACTAAACCATTTCAGTTTAAGACTTAGTAATTTACATACATATTTGGAAAAACTTTGAAAATGGCAAACACAATTAATGGAAATTGGAAAATTAAAAAAGTGTGTAATGCTACTCATACAATTGAGAATACTTTTTTAAATTTAAATTGAAAATCTTACCAGCAGGAATGTTATAAAAATATCATTTAAAAAGCTTTTACAAACACAAAAAATTATTTAACATTCGGCAGGTTTATCACAGTAACTTCTAGTATATCGTATACTCTTAATAAAAAGTCTGTAAAACATATCTTCACTTTTAATTCTATTATTAAATCAAATACTGCCTATAAATATAGTAAATAAATAAATTTGTACAAACTAAAACTACTAAAATTATATATTTAGTTAACTAATTAGATCATTATACATATCTGTGGCATTTTGACAAAACACCTTAAGTCGAGATAAGATAGCAAAAAAAAGTTAAAAAAAACTCGGGGAAAATATCATTTTTATGAAAAATAAAATAAACCAAAATTAAAGAAAAATTTCTTCTATAGTACAAAATTTTAAAAACGTACACAAAAATGTTTTTTGAATAAAAATTCGTATCATTAATAACATTTTTTCAACTTTTTAAATTTGACTTAAGATGTTTTGTCAAAATGCCACAGATGTATTTAAATCAATTTGACTTCAGTGCATAGTCAACAAAGAAAATTAGTTCAGGGGGCAAATTACGACAGTTGATATCGAACGTAATTTCATACAATTTTAAAACAATTTACATAGAAATTTCGTTAGATATCGAATGTCGTATTTTGCCCCCAGTAGTTTTTTTTACTTGTTTTATTTTTTTTTTTAAGTTCAGAGTTATTACAGCTTTGTACTGTAATATACATAATGTAAAAATGTTATCATTAAATCGTGCACGTACATATCGCTCATTTGCGAGAAGAGTGGCATAACTCAAAAAAGCGATTCTGAGATAAATGCATTTAAACATTTTAATTTAGCCAAACTGATAGCAAAAGTACAAGACACTTTTGGTCGCCACTTAGTGAAAAAAAGAGATAGAAATACATAGTATATGCTTTAGATTACACAGTTCCTCTCATATTTCTGCATTATTAACTCAAAAAATGTGGTTTTGAGTTATTTCACTCTTCTCGCAAATAAACGATATATGTATATTGACTACTGTTTCTAGCCATCTGTTTCACTGACATGCTGATATAAAAATAGGCATAGTGGATGGAATCGATTTCCAGTATCATAAAATCTGAATGAACTTTAATCAAATAGAAAAAATGATACCAATTTCAATTTCATTTCATCAATTTCCAATTTGGTACTACATATTACGTTTTAAAAGGGTATACAGTCGAATATAAGCACACCATTTAAATGAAATGTTGTCTATTAAATTCTAAGGTATTCAACTTCGTTTAAAAGAAAATCCGTTTTAAAGAAAAACCGCTAAAAGAATTTTTTGCTTTAAAAAAAACAAAATTTGTATAAGAAGAACTCCGCTTAATTGCAAATACGAGTATTAAAAATTTATTCATGACAAAAAAATTTTAGCACCGGCTCACTTCATTTATTGCTAAATTTGTATATAATTTGTTTGTTAACTTTGTATTTATCAGAATTTGAATTTATCTAAAAAATATCGACTTGTTTTATTTTTATTTCAATAATATTTTAAAAGTTCGTTTAAACGAAATAATTTTGCATTATCCGAACTCCTCTTAAAAGAAAATTCTGTTTAAAATAAAATTCCGTTTAAAATACAAATGCAGTTTTTTACATTTTCTTATAACTGAATTCGACTGTAAGTTCTAAGTACAGTAAGAATCCATAGAAATTAATTACATGATTTAATTTTGTCTTTAAGGTCTTTAATTTATTCCATTTAAAACAATTAAAAATTCTAAAATGTTACATTTATTTTGCTTATTGCCACTATGCCTGTCATATTTTAAACATTCTTGCTGTTTAATATACACACATATTGAGTTAAAAGAAAAATAACTCTTTCTGGCGCCAAAATCAATGTTTTTGACCTGTAATATATTACTATTTTTTCAGAACACAATATGTATGTCTTTTGTTTTTTAATACATTCTTTTTCACATCTATATGTACATATGTATGTAGTACGAGTATATTACAATATTTAATTTCATTTCGAGTGTAATTAAAATGTTAAAAACATGCCAATGTTTCTGTTTTTTACTTTTATTTCTTCCTTTTCTACTGTTTGTCTACCTCCTTGGTTATGGTATTTTATTTTTAGAAATTGCAACTTTAACCCACAAATTTACGTCGGTGACTTTGTATAAAAATAAGACCGTACGCTATGCAGCACGTATGCATGCAATTATAGCCTGTCAAATGGAATTTCAATTATATCCCATGGACATACAAGTTTGTCCCATATACATTGAGAGCTGTAAGTATTATTTTATTCTTCGTAATATAGTATAGAAGTATTTTTCTAAAGAAATTTACTAAATAGGCATAAGAATTTTAATTTTTTTGTATTTTATTTCTCCGATCTATAAATAACTTTTATGTACAATATTTTTTCTATTTTTTTTACAAAGTCTCTTCAAATAATAAAAAAGTAAAATTACGCTGGTCTGATTCGGGTGTTACTCTCAATCCCGAACTAAAGTTATTGCAATACAATCTAGGCCAGCCTTTGGAATTAGAAGAAAGTGATGGTTATATGCCTGAAAAAGTTGGAAATTTTTCACGTTTAACTGTGTACTTTCGTTTCGAACGTCAAATTGGTCATCATTTAATACAAACATTTGCTCCTTCATCACTGGTAGTTATGTTATCTTGGTTTAGTTTTTGGTTGGGTCTTGATGCTATACCGGGTAGAGTTACTTTATTGGTTACCTGCATGCTAACACTGGTCACTATGTTTACAGGCTTAAGAGCAGATATACCTCCTGTGGCCTATGTTAAGGTAAAGTTAATATGCTCATATGTATATTTAGATTTTTTTTTAATTTCACAATGATTTTTTTTTAATTTTTTATAGGCCTTGGACTTATGGATGGCCGGTTGTATGGTGTCAGTCTTTGCGGCTTTGGCTGAATTTGTTGTGGTCAAAGTTTTAGATGTCCAATATCAATATCAGGTTAACAAAATACCAAAAACTTTGCCAATGGTAAGAAAGAAATTTTTAAGAATTTCATTAATGCAATTGCTGGAACAAAGAATTTTCAATTTATGACTAATACTACAGAATTTTGTGGACATTCGGCTCCATGTTGACCAAATTTTATCTTCATGTAACCGATTTTTTTTTATTGACGTCAACTCTATGGGCACGACCTCTAATCATGCAGAACCTTGTGTGCAAACAATACAGCTAAAGAAAGAATTGACTCTATAATGCATTGTGCGATTTATTGGACAATCAACCACAAAAGGATGTGGTCTGTGAGAGGTACAAGTGGTACACAAGCACGGTAGGCCAGTGAAACGCATGACACATTGCGCTAATATTCCAATCTACCTATAGAATTGGATACCCTACCGTCGTTTATAGGCACCTTCGCTTTTTCCTGTACCAAAACAAACTTTGGAGCACCGGCCGAATTTGGGTCGGATAAAATCTTATAAATATTAAGATCAGATAAAGTGAAGCATTTCTTCTATCGTGTTATTGAATACTTCTTTCGACACTCGAAAAATATAAACATTTCAACGAACATCACAGTTAACTATCATGCACAAAACAGAACATCAAGAGCGTCAGCCTCCTCAATTACCCCTAGTCAAAGATGACAAGATTGTATCATCACCAACATGCTATGCGACTCCATTCGCATGACCCCACTTGGTCTGCAGATGATTTATGAGTGTGTGATTCATAATTCCCGTCCAATCTCCAAAAGATTCGATCTACGGTCAAATGAATAAGAGTGGCGTATAGTTACATTACATATTAATGTCATACGTGAGAGTAGATAGGATTTGACGTCAAAAAGGGAAGATCGTTAAGAAAAAATTACAAATTGAGTAAGAAACAGAACAGAGCCTTGCGGTAGTCCCAAATATAACTTGAACTCGTTGGAAGAGATAAATTGTATCAAACGCCTTTAACACTCGAGCGACATCTTTGCTTTGACCAATAAAGCTGACTGCATAAACCCATTCTATCTCTCGGAGAGGAATGCCAACAGATCATCATTACGAAAGAATTACTGATGGTCGTTTAGTAAGGTATTGGACTCTAAATACCTCAAAAAGGGTGATCTATCATACTCCCCATAATTTTAAAGAGTGCTGAACATACTGCTATTGGGCGGTAATTTACAGGATACCTAGCCTCACCCTTTTAGGCATTGGCGCAGTCATTGATAGATGATTAAATAGAATTAAAACAATATTACTGACTCAATTGGTATATATAAATATATTCTTTTATCTGTAAAGATCATCAGCACAAACCAAATGTTAGGTTATAAATAATGGGGTGCAACCCATAAAATTCAGACTTAAGACATATAAAAAGATTCCTATGCTTTTAATAAAAAAAAGCTATCGAATACTATAAAAAATAGATTGACAGAATATTAAAGTTTACTCTCATCTAGTAAACTGTATAGAAAAAGAAAATTCATTGTCTCAGTCGATGCATACCTTTTATAAATATTTTATTTTATGATTCTTTTAGATTTCTATCTTCTCTACTTCTTCTTATTTTTTAATACTTATATTTATACACATACATACATATGCATATGTATGCATTTATGTATATACATACATACATATGTGTATGCACACTATATTATTACATATTTTGTATATTTTTTTTTATTTAAAATTTAGCGCATAAGCAATATGGAAAAAGGTCAATGTGCAACGGTTGCTAGTTGGGAAGGCGGTGCAGTACGGTCACGCAAGGCTACGCAAACACCAACAACACCCGGTCAGGTATAAAAAGCCTACTTTTTACATTCATACCTACTTATGCATACAAAATATGTATGTGTGTATGCATGAATAAGAAATGTCTTCATAAATTTGTTCTATTTTTAGACTTCGTTGCAAGGTAATGGTGGCCCTCCTAAACCGGCAAGACGCCAAAGTTTACTTTCTGTTGCTTGGACAGATATAGATACTGGTGTAGAAAAGATAATGTGGCGTGAAATAGATAAAGTGTCTAGAGCGGTATTTCCAATATTATTTTTCGTATTTGTACTTTTGTACTGGCCAATATTGTTAATGAAATCATCCTAGGATTTAGGGAGTTCCAGAGAACATCTCTCTGGACTCCGTTAAGTATAACAATAAAAAAATAAAGCAAATAAAATAATAATAGTAGTACACAACATCACGGCTTAAAATGCTTTAAACGAATAAAACAAAAAACTATTATAAACATATTGAAATTGTATGCCATTGAAAATGACATGGGTTTGACATTGAAATATTTCAACTTGAAACTTATGTATATGGATTTTAAATCTTTTCTGATAATGTTTTCCATGTTTAAATTGTTTTTTATGATCCTGTTATAAGGTACGTATAAAATAAGTTTCTTTTTATATATAAATTTCTTTTAAGTTTTAAATCACAGCAAAATCAGTATTATTTTCTGTAAAAATTTTAATTATTTATTTTAAAAATTCCCCATAAATGCCGGTATGCATTGCATATTTCTTGTTATGAAGTTTGTATTGGGTTTCCTACTTACACGATATTCAAACTATATCTCAACTGAAATTTTTTTTAATATTCTTTAATAGAATCTTCCAAAATCCTCTAGCGTGTGTTTTTATTTCCACTTTTATTAATTTTTCAATTGTCTTCATTTTCTCTTTTCTCTAAAACAAGTGCAAGTGAGTTAAAGTTAGAAACATAAAGAACTAAAAATTACAGAAAACAGAATTTGTATTATCAATTTCCTTTCGACTCATCTTAGAGAAAAAATGTTAAATGAACAAAAATGTTCGTTTATTTTTAACACTAGATTTACCAACAAATTTTTATACCTATTTATACCAACACCAGTCATTTTGACTGGAATTAAAAAATAAGTGTTTTCAATGTGTAGAATTTGTATCTGCTATTAAAAATAATAAATTAATAAACAGAACTAATAAAATATAAAATAAATAAGAAGTCAGGAGCTGTATTTTAGTTATTATTCAAAATAATTATGGATTTTCACATTTTTTACAAATAGAAACTTTTTTTCTGTGCATTTTCCGCAAAAAAATTTTTTGCAGACATCGCAATTTATCGTTGTCTTATTGTTATTACAGAACCCGATTTGTCACCATTTACGTATTGGATGGGGTTTTTTTTTTTGAATATTGGATGTTGGACGATCAGCTTCACTTGCTATATCTTGGGTTGAAGACTGAAAGTCAAAAGTAAGCTCTTCAGCTGTTGTCTGTATCAATTTTGACGCTTAGACTCAATAAAACGAGTTTTTTGTTGGGCTTACTCTTATAAACTATTAGAGTACATTCATTTGTTGCATATAGTAATATTGAAAAACGAGCCATACCATCTTTCTTGTCTTTACAAATTTTTGGCAGTTCCCGTTTGTTACAACGTACTGTACCTACCAGCATAGTATTTTTTCTAATAATTTGGAGGGTAAAGAAAGACATGTATACGGCTGCATTAGTCTGATTACTACATATTCGCTGAGAGGTGTTAACAAATCTCGTGTCTCATCCTTTCCTAGATAAGGAAAACCATTTACTACGTACTTTGTTTCAAGATCGCCAGCCAGAATTTGATCCCAAACTTATCTGGTCTGTGTGGCGTATACTGTGTGAAACTACATCTGGCCTTCGTAGGAAACAATTACTCATCGACTGTAATATATGGTCCCGGTTTGAAACAGTTTTGACTGTTGGCAATAAATTTATCCCAAACAGTCGACACTAACGCAAATTTATCATTTTGTAAGCGTTGACTCCTTTCATTTCTTTTATCGAACCGAATGAACCGTAAAATTTCTGTAAACCCATGCCTACTCACACTTTTGGAAAACAATTCAGGAGCCCATTTTTTGATCCACACATACGATAGTTTTAAACTTTTTGCTTCGTATGCAACACGTGTATACAGAATTCCAATGAGGACTTCAATTTTTCTTGTGAAAGTGTCCACTTTTTCCCCAAAATTCTAGAAGCTTCTGATTCGGTGCAAGTTCTTATATAGTCTAATATATGGTGGTCTATCAATAGTAAGAAGGCACTGCTGACCTCCTCTTCAATAATATTTCTCGTTGGGAACACGAAAAAAGGTTGTAGTGTATGCTAAATCTAAACAAAAATCGATTGATGATATGAAAAAACACACCAGTCAAAATGACTGGTACCGGTATAAGTAGAAAAAATAAAAATTTATTTTTAATCTGTGGACACAAAATCAAAACAAGTTATCAAATTAATTATATTTTGTTGTCGTTATAAAAATCATATACTAGTTTTGGGAAAAAATATTCACACAAAGTCAATATTTGTGGTAAATAAATCAAAACCAGTCCTTTTGACTGGTGTGGTAAATCTAGTGTTAAACAGAAAATAATTTTACACAAAACCATTAACTAGATATCGAAAGTTCAAACACCAAAACACGTAAAACATGTAGTTGAAACAATTCGAAGTGTTTTGCTCAAAACAACTTGTTTTATTTTAGGTGGAAACCAAGTATTCATACCCATAATTTGTTTAATAAGCCTTTCATATAAACAATTTTTTTAATTTTTTTAGTTTTTGACTGAAAAATGTTCAATTAACAGTTATTTCTGACATCATGTCTAATTTAAAAATAAGAACAAATTATAAATTGGTGAGGCTCGAATCTATGCTTAAAAAGTTAATTATTATTTTGTGAAAGCTTTCTGAAATATTGTACATATACATATGTACATATGTATGTATTTGGTTTTCAATATTGCATATGTACATATTTGTATGTATATATGTATGCACGAGTACATATTTTAAAATATATTTAAATGTATCATTTAAAAATCGTAAATAAAATTTTATCTCTTCTTAATCTTTCATTAGGTTTAAAAAAACTCTGAAAATCAACTGTGAAATATTACTAATATGAGCATAATTTTTTATTATTAATAAAACTAAAAGAATACAAATTTGGTGCTTCGTATAAAAAATGTAACAATAAAGTAGTAAAGAAAAAATTGTATAAAAATTAGTATTTTAATAAATTTCATAAAAGAAAGTAACAACGAACTTTTCAAGCTTTATTGCCAATAAAACGCACATCACTATACACCACAGAAGAGGAAACTCTTTTAAAAGCCTACACTTGTTGAGAAATTTTTATGAAATGTAAAATTATTTGCATAAGTTCTTTTGTAAATCGAAATTAGTTTTTAATTATGTTAAGAAAACAACTGAAATATTAAAGTACAATCGAATTGCAAATCGAATTAAAATATTATATACTTGTATAAAAACCTTGAAACCACAACAATAAGCACTTTCTACATACATACGTATACATATATTAGGTAGCTAAAATAATTATTAAACTAAAAAAATAGGAAAATTAACGAAGTAAGCCTGATGCTTTTTACAATTTTTTTATTTTAATATTATAAATGAAATGATAATCAAATTATCTACTAAGAAAGTAGACAAAAATCTATTTTTAAGTAATAGAAATATAAAGGCCAAACCCATTAATGCTTTAAGCAAACTTAATTTTATTTTTTTTTTTTCGTTAATAATTTAGTTTTTCATAATTGGCAATCAAAAGCGGTATTTTTTCTTTTATATAAGTATATGTATATATTGGCATACATAAACTAATTTTGGATAGGCCTTTAGTACGTAGTCTTTTTTATGTTTAGTCAACATAAAATATTATATAATACCAAAAAACAAAATAATTGCTTTTAATTTACAATTGAATACTAAACAAAATAATATTTAAAAATACATCCACACATACCTTATAAAATATGTAAATAAAAAACGATGAAAGTGTACTATTGAAATTATCAAACAAAAATTTCGATATTTTAAAAGAAATTAAAAAAAAGACTTGTTTTTTTTTAATATAAGTACTAAGAGTGTAAGTAAGAGTATAATATAAAGAATAGTGTGTGTGACACGCAGGGTTGTCATATTTTCTTTTCAATACATAAACTAATTTTGGATAGGCCTTTAGTACGTAGTCTTTTTTATGTTTAGTCAACATAAAATATTATATTATACCAAAAAACAAAATAATTGCTTCTAATTTACAATTGAAAACTAAACAAAATAATATTTAAAAATACATCCACACATACCTTATACAATATGTAAATAAAAAACGATGAAAGTGTACTATTGAAATTATCAAACAAAAATTTCGATATTTTAAAATAATAGTGTGTGTGACTCGCAGGGTTGTCAACTTTTTCTTTTCAAAAGTATTTAAATTACGAAAAAAAGAAACTTTTTTAGCCAAAAATTCTTTTTTTTTTTCAAATAGTATTAAAAACACTAAACACTGCATGTATTTTTTATTTATTAAACAAACACAGAAATGTATTTAATAATAAAAATCAATTACACTGGTCGACAAGATAAAGGTTTTTTGTGTCACAAGAGCAAGAATAGTAAAAACTTAAAGGATTTTATATCCTTAGCAAAATTGCTTTTTTAGTATTTTTTCCATCAGGTCGAGAATTTTATAATGGGTGTGGCAAGTTTTGCCCTCTTTATAGACTAACCACTCTCCTATATTTAATAACTCGAGAACGATTAAGCGGATTTAAAGAAAATTTAACTGTAAGGGATACTGCAGAAAATTTTCATTAAATAACACTATGCGACAAATGAAGACTTTTGGGAAAATGCACGAATTCCACAGCATAGGTTCGATTGTACTATCAAAACTTACTAAAACCCTGTACTCGGTTTGGTCAGATTGGCTACCAATTTTTTATGGACCTCAAAAGATTTTGAAAATCACTGCATCAGTCTAAAAAAGGGGTCCTCAGTTTTTGGCCAACAGCTAACTCAAAGATATTGCTTAACTATGTATGTTTGGCAATAATATAGTGAAGACTCTACTGAACAAATTTAAGAATATTTTTTATGCAAAAAATAATTTTTTCATCCACTTTTTTGCAAAAATTTACGAAAAAATTTTTACTTTTTTCAGAATAACTTACAGGGACTCATAATTTTTCACTAACAGTGTATGACAATATCGTAGCCATTGTAAATCTGAACAACTTTCGTAAACATATCAATACAATCTGAATGTATCTAGGCATCCAAAATTGCTTACAAAGAACAATTTGTACCCCAAAAATGTTATTTTTCACTATTTTATTATATAATGTTTTATTAATTTTTTTTTTTAATTTTTACATATGAGATCATATGTCGTATAAACTACATATATGCTCAGATGAGTTTTAACTCTCATTAAATTTTAAAGTCATTTCTTTTGTAGAAGCGAAGTTTGAGCAATTGCTGTAATGTTTTTTAAGAAGTCATTTGTTTTTGTTCAATAAATTGAAATATTCAATTTATTTCTAATTTTGTTTTTATTCAAATTAATGTGAGAAAATATTCTGTTAACGTTGGTGGTAAAAAAGAAAGGCTTCTTATTTTAAATATTGTTATTCCAAAATCTTTTTATACATATTTTTTTCCTTAAGTCGGGATTTACAATGTGGAAATTGAAAGACAGACAGGCGAAATTTGTAGAAATGGGGACGAAAATCTGAAGAGTGTAGTACACGAATGTTTGTACCCGACATTTTTCCTTTTTCTATTCCACTTTTCGTAGTTTTTGCTTATTCTATTTGTCTTCTAAATTCTACGACTAAATACAACTAAATAAATAGTTTTGCACAAATTCAAATTGGAAACCCCACGCCGTTTGTCATTTATGCAAATTAAAATGTTTTTTTTTTACATTTTCGAATATCGACAGGAACTAACTCTTGTATACATTTTAGAAAAAAATTGTTTAAAATTGAAAAATTCAGAATTACTTTTACATTTTAAAAAATTAAGATCATAATTAGTTTCGTGAATTTTAAAAAAACTTTTTTTCAGAAAAAAAAAAACTTCCAAAAACAAACAAAAACAATATGACAATCCTGGTGACATGTAACCTTTTTTTGTTGCAAAACAAAAAATGAAAAGATCACAAAAAACGTATTTACCTTTCAAGTTCTGGTTAATTTACCAGTCCATCATGAGTTTCAAAATAATTCAATAATAGTTGGACTTTTATTGTATTTTCTATAGGTAATTGTTCTTAAAGTAAAACATAACGAATTTAATCACTTTCTTCATCTTTCTCGCTACTATCAACGTCTTCGTTCCACTCTTCTTCAGCAAATTCTTTATTTATCTCAGTTGCTGACTTTATTAGCAACATATCCTCATCACTTTCATCATCAGGCTCAGTATGGCTTTCTTGTAATTCCTTTGAATCTTCTAAAGAGTTCTTAGTATTTCTACAGCTGGCCGTCTTTAATAACGAACGTATTGTATATTTATTGAAATCACATCTATTTTAGGAAAAGAAAGCATTTTTTTTTTTTTGTAATTTTTAATTAATTTTGTTTCAAAACGTATAAACTTACATTCTATTAAGAGTTTCATATTTCCTCGAAACGGACTCATGAAAAGCTAATAATGAAGTGTGCTGTAAGACACCATCTCTGTTCCCATGTGTTAGCACTAAGCTACAACACCATTTTAAATAAAACTCTATATGATGGGAAGTTTGTAAAAGTTTTGCCAAAATTTGCAATAAACGATGGGCATATTGATTGGGTAAGGTAGAACAAATAAGGTTAACTAAATTAAAAAAAAATAATAATAATAATAGTTAAGAAAACAATTATTTTTGAGAAGAAATGCTTACTATCTTTATAGGATATCGATTCCAAAGCCATTGTTATAAGGTCAGTTTCATTAAGTTTTAAAGCCATTATTAAACCTTTGCTAAAATTCTGTGCTTTTATAGCTTCTTTTACGGCTTTAGGTGTAACTTCCAAAGACAAATCAAAAGGATCGAAAACTACCCCTTTGAAAATAGAATTTAAATTTGAGAACTTGTGTATGTTTAATCATTTTTTAAATAAAAATATTTACCCTTATCCAGTGTATATACACATAGGCCTTCAGTACAGGCAGCAGAAAATGCTTGACCAGTAGGAGAAAATTTAACCGAGAACACTTTCACTTCTGGCCTAAAATTACGTGCCGCCATATCACCTTTTTGTACACCTGGTAGACGTATAGTTACATTTCCACCTTCTAATTCTTCTCTCCGCTCAACCAATGCCATATTACCGAATTCAGTTAAATTTCGACGATTTATGAATTCCTAACATAAAATGTATAATTAGAAAAATTGAAAAGCAATCGTTAAGGGAAAAACAAGCTTAAACTTACATGTAATCCATCAAAACTAAGATTTTGTGTAATTTGGAACTTTTTCAATAAAATAGCTTCCTTAACGTGATAAATACAAATAACATACGAATTACCCCCAGCTAATATACATTCACCATCTGCGGAATATTCCAAAGAAGAAAAGTACCTAAAAACAATAAAATATATGAGAATTATTAAAAGTAACATCAGTATTCAATAGTACAGCAAAATGTTTTTATGATTTTAAATAGTTACTAAAACATTACTGCCGTATTAACTTACTTGCCCAACTGATTCTTTTTCGCGGTAATTATATCTGTATCCAAACGACCACTATCCAAATCTTTACGACCCTCTATGGTACTTATTTGGGTTGCGGTTTTAATATCAAATACAGTAATATTACTATTCAAAGTAGATACTGCCACCTATTTTAATTCAAGAGCAAGAAGAATGTGTCAATCGATATTATTTACATTATTTTAAAGTATAGTTAATATTATTATACATTTTCACCATTAGGATTGAATGCCACACAAGTAACATCTGATAATAAATCTATGGTTTCATGTTCTGATTTAGTTTCCAAGCAATTCCAAATCTTAATTGTTTTATCCCACGAACCCGAAACTAAGGTAGATGATGTGGGCACAGGTGCAAAGGCGATAGACGATATAGGACCCTCATGGCCACTAATTACTTCTAATAGAGTACCTAGCTTAACTGACCACAAATAGAGTTCAAAAACATCTTGACCACCAGCTACTACCAACTCATCTGAATAATCCATGGCAACACAAGAAAATTGCACAGGGCTTGGCGAGGTAAAAGTGCGGAAATTGCGGTAACTAATGAAAATATAAATATATTTAGAAATATTAAATGTTGAATTATTTATTTTTTAAAAGCTTACCGTATTATATCAAACGCTCTAACCGTGCCGTCTAGGGAACAACTTACAAGAAACTTTTTACTACGACTAAATTGTACCGCTGTAACTCCACTGGTATGTTCAGAAAATGTCACAAAACAAAAACCACTTTGTGTATTCCATAATTTCACTTTAGAATCTTCTCCACCCGTTGCTATATACTGGCCATCTGGTGAGTATGAAATGCATGTCATTTCACTGCTATGACCCTGTTGCTTCATAATATACTGTTCTGATTGCCACTCCCAAACCAACAACTGTCCCATTTCCTTGGAGGCTAATGCCAGCCAATCACCAGTATTATTAAATAAAGCAGTTGATATGGCATAATCTGACATAGATAATGAATGTATCATATTAACCTCAGGCAATTCGTATAGATAAAAGGAACCCGTACTAAAGCCTACTACCAAAACCTTAGTTTGTCTATTATAATGAGATGTTGTTAAGACAGCATCTCGATGCTCTTTTCGAGGCTCGTCGGCTAAATAATAGCGACCCAACTTCTTATAATAAAAAGGATGGCGACGTTTGGCATCTTCATCTTTTATATCATTTTCGTCGATTACATTTTCTGTAGTCGATTCTTCAGTAGTGATATTGCCATTCCGCTTTTCAACTGTATTTTCTACATCATCTTCGGATTCATCATCAGATTCTTTAGCCGCTAATTTATTTCTTTTCTTTTGTAAAGACAATTGCTCTTCTTCATACTCTTTAGTTTTGTCTCTTACAACAGCTTCAATTTCAGACAACTCTAAGCTACACTCCCACAAGCACAATTGGCCATTACGACTTATAGTATTTGCGTGAAGACTTTTATTTTCAAAAAAGCACGCCACCATGGAATCTGTATGTCCACCCAAAATATAAGTACGAAAATTTTTCATATATTTGATGGCTATAACTTTAGATGAATTATCACGGCAGCCTAATATTAGAAAACGAGAATCCGTTGACCAATCTAAACAGGTAACATCATCAAAACCACCTAAATAGTGGCGCTCTAAAACAAACGGATTGTATTCTCCTGTAATTTCGCCAGGCGATTTAAAGACGAATACCAAATTGGTCATAGCGACAGCGAAATGGGCACCATCGGGACTAAATGTAGCACAAGGAACTGCATGTTGAAATTTATGCTGATGGATTACGGTGCATGACACCATACTAATAAGTTGAGCCGCACCTTGCTCATTAATGGCCAATAGAAGACTGCCATCTGGTGATAAAGCTAAGGTCTTGTAATTGTATCGCGATTCCAAAGATAATGTGCAGGCCTTGTTACTGTTTACATAAATTGTATTAAATAATTATAAATTCATGTACAAATCGTATGTAAAACTTACTTTTTTAAATCGTATAATGTCAAACGATTGCCCACTGGACTGATTATAGAATTTCCATCAGGCGTAAACAATATATTCCCAGTACGATATATAGTGCCTAATAAATTGGAAAACTAAAATAATTTTCTTTATTTTCATTAATACTGCATGGAATAAAAAAAAATAATATTACTTTGTAAGAGAACTTCATTTTATAATGAATTTATACTTAAATTCTTTAGCAGCAATTTTAAAGAAACCACAACTTTATATGAAAACATGTAAACAAATTAAAAATACACGTGCAAGTGTATTAAAGAGTAACCAGATCAGCTAAACTTAAAAATCAATTTATACAGATTTGTACTTGCAGCTGCGGTATAAATAATAGCAGCACAAATACAAAAAGAGTTTGTAGAAAAAAACACGTCCAAACCAAAACACTTGAACGTCAGTGCTTACCTGTTTTTACAGTATATCTTGGTTAGTATTCTTTTTTGGGAGGTCTTCTTAAATATTTCTGCGATCCTCTTCCGCCATATAAAACAATTTTTTATTCGTCAAACTACAATATATCGAGCCACTTTTAAACTGACCGGTATTTTTTACACCCACAGAGTCCAAATTTCTCACCATGGCATCTCCCTTTGGTTTACGGATGCCACAAACCTGCTCTGCATACCTTTCCTACCTTTTTACTTACCGCTGAAAAATAATATTCTAGCACACCATTTCAAATTATAAAATAATAGAGATTTCATTTAATCATTATAATAAAATGCATTGTTTTTATTCAATAAAAAAAACGTATATTGACTGAATAAGACTCAAAAAGAGAAATAAAGGTAATTAAACTGAGATTAGTGTAACTTAGAACAAGTTACTAATAATTATATTCCTAAAATTAATTACAAATATATTTTATACAATTATACATAAAAAAGATATATATAGATTTTCTCTTTATTTAAATTAAATTTATATATATTTCTAATATGTATTTACGATTTTCCGCTGGATTCTCTAGCTCTGCCACCTCTGGAGGGATGTTGTTTCTATTGGTCGGTAATTGCTTCTGTTTGTTCTACTCTTAATGTTTTTATTCTCTTTAGTTCTTAGTTAGCTTTTTTAATTTTTTATTTTAGCCTTATTTTGATTTAGTTTATATATATATTTATATTATTTATTATATATTATTTGCTGTAAATAAATAATAAGGCTGAATAACACTGAAGAAGAGTTTATATTTCTAGGTATTTTTCCCTCATCTTTTTTATGAGAAAATGCTTCTTTTCTGTACAGTGCTTTTCCAGACCCACTTGATTAAAAAATATTATTATTTATAAATAACAACTTTAATAGATATTTTTGTACTTTTTCTTTCAAATTTTTTTCATAAACCTTTCACTTTTGCAAGTATATTTAAAGTTATTCGCAAAACTGTTATTATTTGTATTGCTGCAAAATGAGAGTTGAATTCAAATACTAACAATTTGTTCCAGAACAACAAATTCCTAAAAAGGTTAGAGTTGCATTTTTGTTAATGCTTTCATTAAGTAAAGAAATGGTATTCACAAAAGATCCACATAACAAATATTTGAGGTAAATCTCAATACAGTAACGCGCTGCTACTATTAATACCGCAGCTGTATAGTGTTTTTGTTTAACGTACTGTCCATGGTGGAATTACTTACAAGGTGGTGTTGACAACCCAGCTGGGTTTTTTTTTTTGGTCATACCGCTCCTGTCAAAAGTTTTGTTTGTATTTATGTTTTGTTTACATTTTGCTTTGTGTGTATTCGTGTTTTTGTTTTGGTGTAGAGACATGTATGTTGTTAACAATACACACACACACTTCTCACATGTGCTTTTTTAATTCACCATACCTGCTTTTGACATTAAAGAGCTGAAAAAACAAAAACAAATTCCCTGTTGTTTTTGTACTATATTCACCTGCCACCACCTTGTAAGTAATTTCACCATGGTACTGTCCATGGTGGAATTACTTACAAGGTGGTGTTGACAACCCAGCTGGGTTTTTTTTTGGTCATACTGCTCCTGTCAAAAGTTTTGTTTGTATTTGTGTTTTGTTTACATTTTGCTTTGTGTGTATTCGTGTTTTTGTTTTGGTGTAGAGACATGTATGTTGTTAACAATACACACACACACTTCTCACATGTGCTTTTTTAATTCACCATACCTGCTTTTGACATTAAAGAGCTGAAAAAACAAAAACAAATTCCCTGTTGTTTTTGTACTATATTCACCTGCCACCACCTTGTAAGTAATTTCACCATGGACAGTACCAAAAAAAAAACTCAGCTGGGTTGGCAACACCACCTTGTAAGTAATTCCACCATGGTACTGTCCATGGTGAAATTATAGAAGCTGGTGGCAGGTGAATAAAATATAAAAACGACAGGGAATTTGTTTTTATGTTTTCTGCTCTTAAATGTCAAAAGCAGGTATGGTGAATTAAAAAAGCAGAATATCAGAAGTGTGTGTGTATTTTTAACAACATACATGGTGATATTACTTACAAGGTGGTGGCAGGTGAATATAGTACAAAAACAACAGGGAATTTGTTTTTGTTTTTTCAGCTCTTTAATGTCAAAAGGAGGTATGGTGAATTAAAAAAGCACATGTCAGAAGTGTGTGTGTGTATTTTTAACAACGTACATGTCTCTACACTAAAACAAAAACACGAATACACACAAAGCAAAATGTAAACAAAACATAAATATAAACAAAACTTTTGACAGGAGCGGTATGACCAAAAAAAAACCCAGCTGGGCTGGCAACACCACCTTGTAAGTAATTCCACCATGACAACATATATGACCAAGAAATCAGCTGCTTTTATAACAACACCTGGTAAGTAATTTCACCATTGTATCATCTCTAACAAAAATTACCTTGTTTTTACAAATAATCGATTATTTGTTTTGTTTTCAACTGTTATCACTAAAACACCATTGTAAAATTTTATTTAAATTTGTTGAAAAATTTACTTATTCTTTTTTAATTAGTACATACATATAAGGAAAAATGAGGTCCGCAACACCACCATCACAAATTCTTAATTTTAATGAACAAATTAATTGTTTTGATATTTGCAAAACTGGTTTCGCCTCTAACCTCATTTGTATAGCGGCAGATAAAAAGTTAATATTGGGTCTTTTGCGCTTTCCAGTAATTAATTTAAGTTCCCAATCAATATAACATACTAAAACGTATTCTTTCTCTATGTAGGAAGAATCTGAAAGCGAACAATTTGAATGGGAACGTATAAAGACTATCTACCATGAAAGTCGCTGTCATGCTTTATGTTTTGCTCCAGAAACTTCTTTGGTGGCTATACCAAAGACAGTGACATTTTGTGCGGCTGGTGCCGATTTTTCTTTGAGAGTCTTTCGTACGGATTTACAAAATTCCGATACGGTACAAACATTAAAAGCACACACCAATTATGTTAATGATGTCGCTTGGGATAATGAAGGTGAGTTTTTAGCCTCTGTAAGTGATGATCATAGCTGCAAAATCTGGAGTCAACAATCACATTATGAAAACGTTATAACGTTTTGTTTGTCATCGGCTGGTATGTCGGTAAAATGGCATCCAGAAGAGCCTAACAAAGTTCTGGTAGCAGAAAAAAAAGGTGTAATCCACATGTATAATGTAAAGTCTCAACAGTGTATTGTATCTTTGGAAGCACCTAAATCCCCTTTAATGTCTGCAGATTGGTCTTTGAACAATGGGCATTTTATAACAGCCTTAGCTGCTGGAGAAATAGTAACATGGGATTTATCAAGGAGGCCCTGTTCCCCGTCCGACGTAAGGCAAATACACGAAGATGGCGGACGCTGTGTACGTATTTCTCCTACATCGGAATATGTCGTGGCTAGTGTGGGACGCCCAGATATAACACTTAAAGTATATTCAACTAAAACAACAGTACCATTATTAGAGGCACCATTGAAGCTATACGCTGGTTTATGTTGGCATCAACGACTGCCCTACATAGCTGCAGCATACGACCGGAAACTATGTTTTTGGAAAGTACAATTCAAATAATTTATGTAAAAATATTTTATTTTGTACACAATCTAAAGTTTGATATACAATACATTTTTTAACAAAAGAAAATTTATGAGCCCTTTACAGAACTTAAGTACTCCTTGTAACGCTGTTCTTGTTGAGCTTGTAATTTTTGTAATTTCTTTAATTGACCTTTACTTACTTCTTTGCCGTCTATGTCATGAGTTGGTAGGCCCTTAAAAACAGAAACCAATATACAGAAATTATCAAAAAAAAAATTCTGTTTGACTTACATTTTGATCAAATTGTATATACTTGTCTGTCTCTTTCAAAAACATTTCTTTTGGATTTATACGACGTTGCGCTTCTTTAATAGCAGCCGCTTCCGCAGCCACTTGCTTTTTACGCTCTTTTTCAGCCAGGCGTTCAGCTTCTGCCATCTTTTTAGCCTCACGCTCTTTTAGTAATGTTTCACGATCTACTAATTTAACGGCAAATTTCCCACCATCTTTATCCTCTAAACGCACGCCCAATTGAGGCAGTACATCATCTCTCAGTTGATCGCACAGGCTTAATATTTCATTTGCTTTAAGAACTTTAGCTTGTTCGCGAACCTGATTTCTAAACACAGCAGCGGCCTCGATATAGGGCAATACAGTAGATTCTAAGTCGATATTTCCGTCAACGGTGTTTGAGCCAACAGGGAAACCAATTCCACCTCGTGGGCCAACAATTGCACCAAAAATGTGCAAAAGGTCTGTTATATAAGCAGCTATCTTTCTCAACAACAGACTATTCAGGCAGCCCTTGTTATCGCGTATATAAATATTAGCCGCTGACACTAAATCTCTAACAGCATCTAATGCGCTACGAGTATCAATATTATCTAAAAAGATTATTTTTTTTTTTAATAAACAGTATGGTAAAATAAGGTCTTAACGCATCATTTACCGCATAAAGCATTATGTACGGCAGTTTGTAAAACATTAAATTTTCTTTGTAAATTGGCTTCAACTTGAGTCCAGGCATCAAATTGCTTACGAGGTTCTTCAGAAGTAACATGACGTGTTAAATCTTTGACATTGAGAAAGAATTCCTTTAAAATATACAGATTTAATAAAATAATTTATTAAAAATAAAATACTTCTTACGAACATTTAAAAATCGTTCATATTGTATAGCCATTTCCATGGTATTCTCAGAATAGTCTAAAGTATCCTTCCAGGAATGTAGCAAAAATGCCAAACGTAATTGACATGGTGTATGCTTTTGCAGTGCCTGTTGTATGGTTACAAAATTTTTTAAAGACTTTGACATTTTACAACCAGCTATCGTCAAATGACCAGTATGTAGAAAATATTTAACCCATTCGGCCTCATTAAAAGCAGCCTCTGACTGAGCCAATTCATTGTCGTGATGGGGAAATTTAAGATCCACTCCACCGGTATGTATATCAAATTTCGAACCAAAAACATCGGATGCCATAGCCGAGCATTCAATGTGCCAACCAGGTCTACCTTTACCCCAGGGGCTATCCCACCATGGTTCACCAGCTTTACTGGCCTTCCACAGAGCAAAATCATTTGGAGAACGTTTTTCAGTTAAACGTTCTTCGCCTAATGATAAATCGCCTTCACCTTCCTGCAGAGTCTTGGTATCACCATAAGCTTCAGGCACTAGTTTGGCATAAAAGTGTTTATCTCTGCTATCGAAACCAATAACATCAAAATATACTGAACCATTTGCCGCATAAGCCAGACCATTTTCTATAATGCGCTGGATAAATTCAATAATTTGTGGAACATATTCAGAAACACGGGTTAACACGTCGGGAGGTAGAATCTGAAAGGTTAAATCATTGATAAAACTGGAAATTCTTTATGATAGAGGTACTCACATTTAATGATTTCATATCATTGTGAAATTGATCCTCCCAATAGCGGGGAAGAGATTCAAATATTTCATTATCATTTACTGAAGATCCTTCTTTTGAATCAAGCCAATTGGATATAGGATCTTTAGCTTCTTGCAAATACACATCACGTGCTTTAGAAATATCATCATTATTACCAGTAGCCACTGCTTTTGTTAGCAACTCTACAGCATCGTTCATACGAACAAAGAGCTTATCCAGCATAGATTTTTTATCGGGATCATCATTTTTCGCACAAGTATCCTGAAATTTAGACAAAACAGCACTTTGGTCTTCCAATAACTCGGCGAGAGGCGAGCCTTTAGACTTTTCAACATAACGCTCAAAAAGATAATTTTGACGGGCACGTTTTATAATCTTATCATCAATATCGGTTATATTCATAACATACAAAATATTATAACCAAAGTATTCAGACAAAACACGTCTCAGTATATCAAAAGAAATATAAGATCTAATTGAGAATTAAAATTTTAATATATGTATAAATTTATTTTTATACTATGCACGCTCATGAGAGCTTACCTAGCATGTCCCATGTGTGAGGCATCATATACTGTGGGACCACAACTATACCAGGTGACATTGTTACCATCCAGTGGCACAAACTCTTCCTTTTGCCTCGTTAAACTGTTAAATAAACGCAATTTGGATTTTTCTGTCGGTTGTGGTACCTCCCACAAAGGCTGTTGACGTTTGGCCATGTTTTATTGCAAAATATTAAACCTTTTAGAATTTCTAAAAAATTTTATTCTATTTTTTTAGTACTACATAAATCTCCACGTTGCAACAACTACTGCACGGTTTATTGTTGTTGATATCGTATTAATGACACACTAGGCAAGTAAAATGTTCTTTAAAACGATTCAATAACAAACTGACATTAGCAAAAAAGAAGGGAAGTTTTGTTTTGGGAATTTAAAAATATCAATTATATTTAGTGGTGTTATTTTCGAAACCTATAGCCGTTTAGATAAACTGCTTTGAAAAAAACGCATAAGTGTTTAAGAAATTAAATTGGGCATTACTTACAATTTTTATAAAACAAATATGTAATTATTTTTTTAAAAACAGTTCAAAAAATATAAAAATAATTTCATTGCTTCGCCTCAGCCATATTTACAACATTTATTCTTTTATTAAATTACAAAAAGTCATAAAATTTTAAAAAGATAACGTCAAGATAAATAAAAATCTAACTTGGCAGCATTTTTATATGTGCTTAATTTTTAAGCAGTTTTAAAATTAACCGCTTATATAAGCGGATATAAACAAAAATTTGTATGGAATATTTATATTCGGTTCGAAAAAAACACCACTTTTGTTATATACATACATACAGTAAGGGACAAAATTGTTCACAAAATTACTAAAATTTATAATAAATCCAAAAAAGTATGTTTTATTCAAATATATTTTAATTTTTTTTACCTATATAGAATAATGTACATCTAAAAAACGTAAAAAGAACAAAATTTTAAAAGAATGTGTATTAAGAGTAAAAAAATAAATATTAATTTAAAAATTCACATGTGAACAATTATGACCGTTGTTGAATATTCCATTGATTTTAGGTCCTAATATTTGGTATGTCCACCGTTTGCTTTTTTAACTGCATTAATTCTTTTTGGCATACTTTTCACTAAATTCGTCAAGACATTAGGGTCAATACTTTCCCAAGCTTCAACAGCACGCTCCCAGAGTTCGTCTACGGTCTTTGGAGGGTCTTTTTGAGCAAAAATTTTTCTCTTTAATATGGACCACAGGTGTTCTATCAGGCTTAGATGCGGCGACTGAGGAGGCCAATCCAAAAGCTTGATCCCATTTTCTTCAAACCAACGTTTTGTTATCTTCGCGGTATGCTTAGGATCGTTGTCCTGCATAAAGATGCTATTCTGTCCCGGATCTAAACCAAATATGTCGGGACTTGGAATGTATGAGTCTTCTAAAATGTCTATATAATCTTTAGCACACATTTTGCCTCTAATTCGGCGAAGTACTTCAAGTTGATTCCCGCGAAAACAGCCCCAAGCCATTAATGAGCCACCTCCAAATTTAAGTGTTTGGCAAATATTTCTTTCTTTTACACCAACACTTTTATCCACCCATGTCCATTGTCGTCCGTCTGACCCGATTCTATTAATTTTTGTTTCATCGGACCATGTTACACTCATCCAGACTTCAAAAGTGAATTTTTCATATTTTTTCGCGAACTCTAGGCGTCTTAAATTAAATTTGGAGTTGGCTCAGTAATGGCTTGGGGCTGTTTTCGCGGGAATCAACTTGAAGTACTTCGCCGAATTAGAGGCAAAATGTGTGCTAAAGATTATATAGACATTTTAGAAGACTCATACATTCCAAGTCCCGACATATTTGGTTTAGATCCGGGACAGAATAGCATCTTTATGCAGGACAACGATCCTAAGCATACCGCGAAGATAACAAAACGTTGGTTTGAAGAAAATGGGATCAAGCTTTTGGATTGGCCTCCTCAGTCGCCGCATCTAAGCCCGATAGAACACCTGTGGTCCATATTAAAGAGAAAAATTTTTGCTCAAAAAGACCCTCCAAAGACCGTAGACGAACTCTGGGAGCGTGCTGTTGAAGCTTGGGAAAGTATTGACCCTAATGTCTTGACGAATTTAGTGAAAAGTATGCCAAAAAGAATTAATGCAGTTAAAAAAGCAAACGGTGGACATACCAAATATTAGGACCTAAAATCAATTCAATATTCAACAACGGTCATAATTGTTCACATGTGAATTTTTAAATTAATATTTATTTTTTTTACTCTTAACACACATTCTTTTAAAATTTTGTTCTTTTTAAGTTTTTTAGATGTACCTTATTCTATATAGGTAAAAAAAATTAAAATATATTTGAATAAAACATACTTTTTTTGATATATTATAAATTTTAGTATTTTTGTGAACAATTTTGTCTCTTACTGTACATACATACATAATTGGCCATTACAACCCTGTGTCAGGATTACGGCCTAGCTTCTCGCAGCACTCATGTTGTGTGTGTTAATTTTTTCCCATGAGTACCGGGACCTACAGTTTAAAGTCGACTCCGAACGACAGATTTGAGAAGCTTTTTCATGGCAATTAATTACTCCCAGAGCTTTTGCCAGAAGACTGCTGAGAGGTAGTCGCCGAAAGAAATAATTGTTTCATATTTCTTTTTTTAAAGATGTCGGAGCTGAGATTTGAACCCAGCACTATCGTCTTCGTAAGCCAACACACTAACCACTAGACCACGGCGACTATTATTATTATTTGTTATAGTACTTTTAAAAGTTGAGTAAATATGTTAAATTCTGGTTCAAATTGAGCGTGTTAGATAGAAATATTTTACTTTATATACTTTATGAATATTTCTTGTATATTTTTTTATTATTTATACTTTCCTTAAGCTCATTTGAACATTTCACTTGTAATATTTTTATAATGGCTAATAGGTATAACATTTTAACACGTTAATCGCCATGTCAATCATATGTGTCTGGCGCTAATAAGTTCTGCATGAGCCATGTCAGACATATGTCTGACGTACGCGATTTGGTAGAAGGCCACGTTAGTCACAGATGTCCGCCGCAAATGATACATTTGTATTATGTTTAGAAAGCTTGGCTTATTATAAAAAATAGTGTTTTTCCGGGAATTTTGACAAAAAAATTTTTTCTGTGATACATTAAGTTTCCTTGATATATTTTTAACTTAATTATCTAATAACGTTATGACGGCCCAGGTGAAAATTTTTCTGCTATATATACAATGTATGTGTTGATCTTTAGCAAGGGAATATAAGAATATATAAGATTTTTTTTAGGTTTGTGGTCTGGCAAGCTTTAATTTCATGGGATATCAATTCCTAGTGAATATCAAGTTAAAACCAGTATTAATTATTTTATTTATTTTAATCGCCGGCTATTTGTTATAGATTTTTATGGATAAATTTTGAATTACAAATAATTAAAATTAAGAGCATTATTCAAATAAAAGGCTCTATATAATAAATATATTTTCATAAAATTTTAATCATTTAATATAAAACTTAATGAAGCCAACAAAATGCTAAAATTAGCATTTATTCTTCTAAGCATCACAAAAGTTTTAACCACCGAGTTAGTTGTGGATGAAAATGGCTATTTGGCATATTGTCCTTGTATGGGTAAGTTTACGAGTTTATTTAATAGATTGCTTTCAAATTATTAAGTTATTATTTAAGGACGTTTTGGTAATCAGGCTGATCACTTCTTAGGCTCTTTAGCCTTTTCTAAAGCTTTAAATCGCACTTTGATAGTGCCACCTTGGGTGGAATATCGTAAAGGAGAAATGCGTTCCATACAGATGCCCTTTAATACCTATTTTGATGTGGAACCATTAAGGAAGTATCATCGTGTTATATTAATGGAAGATTTTATGAAAAACCTGGCTAACAAAATATGGCCACAAGAAAAACGTATTTCATTTTGTTATATGGAGCGTAAAACGATTAGTAAACAAGAAAGTTTAATTAGCGATTGTCATGCAAAAGAAGGTAATCCCTTTGGACCATTTTGGGATACTTTTGCTATTAATTTTAATGGCTCTGAATTTTATGGGCCTTTGCATTTTGATGTTCATCATAGTAATATGCCCGAAAGGTGGTCTGAACGTTATCCTGCTTCAAAGTGGCCCGTATTGGCATTTACTGGTGCTCCTGCTAGTTTTCCCGTGCAAAATGAAAACCGTAAATTACATGAGTACTTAAAGTGGAATCATAAGTATCGCAATTTAGCTAAAGATTTTATTAAAACTACTTTGCCCAAGGGAGCATTTATAGGAATACACTTACGTAATGGCATAGATTGGGTAAGAGCATGTGAACATGTTAAGGATAGTCAACAATTATTTGCCTCGCCACAGTGTTTGGGTTATAATAATGAGAAAGGAAACTTATATCCTGAGTTATGTATGCCATCTAAAGAACTAATAATACGCCAGTTGAAAAGGCTAATAAAAAATGTTAAACAAGATCATCCCAAAAATGAAGTACGTTCCATTTTCGTGTCCTCTGATAACAACCATATGCTGTTAGAACTTAACAATGCCTTGCAACGTATGAATATTACAGCTCATCGTCTGCCTGAAGATAATCCACATTTGGATTTAGTCATATTAGGACTATCAAACCATTTTATTGGCAATTGTATATCTTCGTTTTCAGCATTTGTTAAACGAGAACGTGATGTAAATGGTTTTCCGTCATATTTTTGGGCCTACCCAAATGAGAAACCACGTCAGCATATTAAAGTTCACGAAGAACTTTGAATATTTAACGATTTTATAAAGTTTAAGGAAACAGTATATAAATGAATCTCCGTATTTACTTACAGAATGAGATACTTTTAAGCAGTATATTTTATTTTAAGACAAAATAATAAATCCTGTTCATTTTTTAATTAAAATTGTATGTATTAATATTTTTATCCAATTTCGATAGGATATAAATCATGTTTGGGAAATTATTTATTTTCTTTTTTATATTAAAATTTATTTAAATACATGTATATTCATATAAAACATTTATGTTGTATGCCTGTGTTAAATTTAGTGAACTAAATTTTGACTGCGTGCCAAATCTAATTGGACCGTAGAAACCTGAGTTAGGCCTTCACGTACTGAACTTAAGTTTTCTTTCCAGGCTTGTAATAAGTCCCTTAATTGTTCCCACTGAGGGGCTCCAAACGTGCGATGCATTGTGGAAGAGATGTAGACCTTTCGATTACTATGATCAATACGGGCACGAACCAATTTTGTTTTCAATACTTCAATTACAAAATCTTCTACGTCATCTTCGCTTATTTGCAATTCTTTAGTAAGAGTTTCGAAGCTCATTTCAGAATTGCTCTCAGCCAATTGCATAAATGTTAATAAACGCATTTTTTTCATATTTTGTTCATGATTTAAGCCCTGCGAGTTTACAAATTCCTTATGTCCTTCGTAGAATTGTATGTAAGCTGGAAGTTTTTCAGACACAAAAATTGAAAGTAAATCGTGAATCAAATCTCCTTCCAAGAAACGAACAGGTTTTAAAGCCAATAAGGGATCCAAAAGGAATGTGTTAGGATCAGCCAAGGCGGTAACAATACACTTCATGGCATCTTCACGAGCCACACAAGCGTTATCAGCAGTATATGTGCCCAAAAGTTCAATCATTACTTTAGCAGAGAGTTCTAAATTTGTATCCTTTGTAACATCGTGTAACAAACGGTACAATTTCTGCATTTGTTCAGCGGATGGAGGACAGTTGGCAAATTGTGTCTTCAATTGATCGACGCCAGTAAAAACTTCTAAAACTTGATCACATTGTTTAGCCACCTGCACCAAATGGTAGTAGACATGATAACGCAAGGGAGAGGCAGTATCTAAATTGTTAAACAAACGCCACAACGATTGCAAACAGACCTTTGTCAAGGGAACATTTGGAGCTTTAGTCATTTTTTCACAATAAGCCAAAATGATATTTTCACCACGATCCAAAGGAATCTTAGAAGAAAGAAAAAAACAATTTGTAATTGAAATCCCTCTATAAAGATATCTTAATAAAAGCCTACCGTAATCATAATGGATACAATACTGTTGAGTATGCAATCAATTTGCTGGGGCTCTCCATCTTTAAAGCAAACATCACAAACACCAATGATTTTGTGCAAATCATCTTCAACGCCCTTGCTTGACTTTTCCGATGAGATTTCTGCACCTAAATTCTTGAAGTATTTTCTTAACTCTTGGACCTATTAAATATAAATCGCAGAATATTATTTTTACATCAAATAGAACAAATTTTATAAATTGTTTATGTGCAATTTGAGGCAATCATAACCTCAATATTTTCGCTTCACAAATTTTTTCAGTATTTTGTGTCATAGATATTTTAGCTTGCAATTAAAATAATACCTGTTCGTCCATTGATAAATCTATAAAAACTGGTGGAGAGTTCATGTTTCCAATTAATCTGTTATTTTTTAGTTTTTGTAAATTATTTTAATAAGATTCGCCCAACACACGTCGCCTCTTTAAAAGCTCAACAATAGAAAGGATTGACAATTGTTTGACAATTTTCTATGTAATCACTTCAGGTGAATGTTTTAAAAATTCAGGAAAAATAACAGGGTGTTGACAAATGAAAATTTTTTTATTCTGTTTTATAAACATAAAAAGAGGTTTACTAAAAGTTGCATTATCACCTTTCATACTTCAAATATTAACCAAAAATGTTTAAAATATATGTATTATTTTATATGTGAAACAAAAACACTCAAATTTGTTAGTGTTTCTCATATAAAAAGACGAATGTCAAAAACCATTCGGGTTCTAAAAACAGTCTGTTAATAAATTGTTGCGTACATCTAATTTAAAAAAATATCGATAACTCCTAAATGCAAATTATCATTTTTTCTGAATGCTGTCAGCAAAAATAAGAAGAAGCATTATAAGTATATTTCTCAACACTCACTTAAATTTACTAAATTTTATTGACTTAAAAAATAGGTAAAATTTAATTTGAATAGAATTTATCCACAATACTCCTATCAAGTAACAAAACATCTTACCTTACTTGTCAGGAAAATTTCGAGTTATTTTTTACAGTTCAACCGTTGTTCAACACTGGCTATCAATTAAGTTGCTGCAATGCTTTCTTTTTTGATTAAAATGACATAGTAAACATTGCAAAATTTGACTTCGTGCTATTCAAACAAAATAAAACATTGAGATGGAGGAAATAAGCGCAAATGAATTAGAGAGACCACAACTCTTAACAGAAAATACTGATAATGAAAAACCTCAGGAGGAATTTTACACAAAGGCCCAACAATATTGGTCAGAAGTCCCGGCGACTGTTAATGGTATGTTGGGTGGCCTGGGATACATTAACGCTATAGATGTTCAGGGCTCTAGCTCATTCTTGCGGGAACTAAATATAAAAGAGTGTGGCAAAAAATATGCTTTGGACTGTGGTGCCGGCATAGGTCGAGTGTCTAAAAATCTTTTAATGCCATTATTTGGCAAGGTTGACATGGTAGAACAAGATCCTATATTTGCAAAAAAGGCTAAGGATTATTGTACTAATGATACTGGCTCTACATTGGGTCGTCCTAACCGCCTGGGTGAAATATATAATATAGGTCTTCAAAAATTTGTACCTGATGATAATAAATACGATTTAGTATGGTCCCAGTGGGTTTTGGGTCATCTTACCGATGACGATTTGGTAAATTTCTTTAAACGTATACGTCAAGGCCTAAATTCAGGAGGATTTTTCGTTATAAAGGAGAATGTGACAAAGTCAAAAGACGTTACGAAAGATGATACCGATTCCTCAGTTACAAGACCCGTTAAGGATTACGAAAAGTTTCTTAAAGAAGCTGGATTTCGAATTGTAAAAATGGCACAACAAAGAAGTTTCCCTAAAGGATTGTATCCAGTTTATATGATAGCATGTCGACCAATGTCAGTACAATAATAATAATAATATAGTTTGTTTATTTTATTTATTTATAACCTCAGAAATGTAGATAACTTTAAACCACAAAGGGTCAGAAAACTTGAATAAAAAGTATAATATTTGTACCAAATTCAGTACAAGTAAAAACTATTAATATATATTATGTATCTAGATTGTAAAACAATCCAAATAATAAATAAAAATAAATAATACAAGCAAATACGGTATTCTTTTTTATAGGTATAGTATCATAATCTTTAAATTGGACTACTGTAAAAGAAAGCATTTGAATCTCTCCAACGAAAAAGAAGGAAACAT
Organism: Metopia argyrocephala; assembly: GCA_963576795.1. Taxonomy (NCBI): domain Eukaryota; kingdom Metazoa; phylum Arthropoda; class Insecta; order Diptera; family Sarcophagidae; genus Metopia; species Metopia argyrocephala. The sequence continues at coordinate 165,316,583 of OY756208.1, read as the reverse complement.
TAAATTATTGATTTTATTTAAAATTTGGCTGCACAATCAAATTTAAAATTTTATTTGATTTAAATTTTGCGGGATTTCGTTTCAGAGCACATACCTAAAAAAGTATTATAAAAAATAAATAAAATCCTTACCAATAATTCCCAATTTTACAAATAAATCATGGTGCACCAGTGATGTGGTGTACTAGAGTGGTAGTACGAGGTTGTGTGTTCTCCTCAAATTACAGTCTATGGTCTGCGAAGTACACCGAACTTATAGCTGAGTTCTGTGCTAATGGTCTTAGTCGCTCGTTTAATTAGAATATAATAGGCCATATTCCAATTGGCGACGTCGTCGTCTGACGATATTTTTGTAGCAGAATAAAGCAAAAATTTTTGTCTTGCCTTTAATCTATTACAAAAATGTCGTTAGGTGACGACGACGTCGCCTAATATAAGATTGCATTGTAATTTAGAAAATAAATATGTACTAATATTCTTTTTAATGAATCTGGCAGCCCGCTGCTATTTCAGCTGTTATACAGAAAGCATTTTGTTTTCTTTTTACATATTTTGTTTAACTTCTGCTAAACGGTATAGTAAACGTTGTGTGATTATTTATAAAAGAAAATGTTTTGCTAATAATAAGAAATATTAAAAAACATCATTTGAAAAATGGATGAACTGCAAAAATTAGAACATTTATCTCTGGTCTCCAAGTTGTGCACTGAACTGGATAATCATTTAGGCATTAATGACAAAGACTTGGCTGAATTTATTATTGAACTTGAAGCAAAGAATCCTACTTTTGAAGGCTTTCGCAAAGCTCTTGTAGATAATGGAGCCGAATTTCCAGATTCGTTAATTTCTAATTTACAACGTATTATTAAATTAATGAAACCTTCAAATGCATCAAAAGATGCTAAAAGTAGTATATGCGATGTAGATTTACCAGATACCGAAAAGTCTGCAAAAACTGAGCAATTGGCAAAAATGTTTCCAGGACTAGCATTAGCAAATGATAAATTCAGTAGCATTGATGCTCCGTCGTCATGTGCATCATCGGATACAGAGCCAGAAGGGGATAAGAAAACGGTGAAGAAAGATATAATTAAGAAAGTTCGACAAAAAGACTTGGAAGTGGTTGATGCAGCTATGTCAGAACTTGAGGCTTTAGCTCCTGGGTTTGAATCAAATATTTCAAAGAGTGAAAAAGAGATAAAGAACAAATGTGAAAGGAAATCTCGTTCACGATCAAAATCTCGTGACCGAAGAAGGGAAAAAAGTCGTGAACGTAATAGAGAAAAACATTCTATACGAAATAGAGACAAAGACCGTCATAGTCATAGAGATCGCGACAAACGTTCAAGATCTCGTTCAAGAGAGAAACGTAGGCGATCACGATCGAGGGACGTTTCGAGACGTCATAGGCGTTCGAGAACTCGCTCAAAAGAAAGACAAAATGATAGGAGAAAACGTTCCAGATCTAAAGAACGTTATCGGCGTTCACGTTCTAGGTCGAATGACAGAACGAGACATTCTAGGTCAAGATCTAGAGATCGGTCAAACAGAAAACGCAGATCGCACTCGAATGACGCGAAAATACGGGAAAAAATGGTGCCTCAAGCACCGATGGCCGATGATCCAGAGCCTGGTAAAATATATTCGGGAAAAGTGGCAAATATTGTGCCATTTGGATGTTTTGTCCAGCTATTTGGTTTACGCAAGCGTTGGGAGGGTCTGGTTCACATATCTCAGCTACGTTCAGAGGGTCGCGTTACAGATGTTACTGAGGTAGTAAGTAGAAACTCGAATGTTAAAGTAAAGGTAATGTCGGTGACGGGACAGAAAGTTTCTCTTTCTATGAAAGAAGTAGATCAAGCAACAGGCCAAGATTTAAATCCCTTAAGCCATGCACCTCCGCCAGATAGTGAGCTGAAAGATAGAAATCCAGATCGACCTTTCGGTGGTGGAACATCGTTGTTAAACCTCCAGGGTGGTGGTGATAATGATGAAGATGATTCTCGAAAACGCGTTACGCGCATATCGAGTCCTGAGCGCTGGGAAATTAAGCAAATGATAAGCTCAGGAGTTTTAGATCGTAGTGAGTTACCAGACTTCGATGAAGAATCTGGTTTATTAGCTAAGGATGAAGATGATGAGGAAGATATTGAAATTGAAATAGTCGAAGAAGAACCTCCATTCTTGGCTGGTCATGGACGTGCGTTACACGACTTATCTCCCGTGCGTATAGTTAAAAATCCCGATGGATCACTAGCCCAAGCAGCTATGATGCAATCGGCTCTTTCGAAAGAACGCAGAGAACAAAAAATGTTACAGAGAGAACAAGATATGGATGCTGTTCCTACAGGTCTAAGCAAAAATTGGATAGACCCCTTACCAGATGAAGAATCTAGTCGTACTTTGGCTGCGAATGTAAGAGGTATGGGATCGGCACCAATGGAAGTACCTGAATGGAAAAAACACGTAATTGGTGGTAAAAAGTCATCGTTTGGTAAGAAAACCGACATGTCTCTTCTTGAGCAAAGACAATCTTTACCCATTTATAAATTAAGAGATGATTTGATAAAAGCCGTAACTGATAATCAAATTCTAATTGTTATTGGTGAGACTGGATCGGGTAAAACTACTCAAATAACTCAATATTTGGCTGAATGTGGTTTTACGGCTCGTGGAAAAATTGGTTGCACTCAACCTAGACGTGTTGCTGCTATGTCTGTTGCTAAGAGAGTGGCTGAAGAGTTTGGCTGTCGATTAGGTCAAGAAGTAGGATATACTATACGCTTTGAAGATTGCACTAGCCCAGAAACAGCAATAAAGTATATGACAGATGGAATGTTGTTGAGAGAATGTCTTATAGAATCTGATTTAAAAGGTTATTCCGTTATAATGTTGGACGAGGCACACGAACGTACCATTCATACAGATGTTCTTTTTGGTTTACTGAAGACTGCAGTACAAAAAAGACCCGAATTAAAGCTTATTGTTACATCGGCCACATTGGATGCTGTGAAATTTTCTCAATACTTCTTTGAGGCTCCCATTTTTACAATACCAGGTCGTACGTTTCCCGTTGAAGTTCTATACACTAAAGAGCCCGAAACTGATTATTTAGATGCCTCTTTAATAACTGTTATGCAAATTCATTTAAGAGAGCCTCCAGGTGATATCTTATTGTTCTTGACTGGTCAGGAAGAAATTGATACTGCTTGTGAAATTTTATATGAGCGCATGAAAAGCTTGGGTCCTGATGTGCCCGAATTAATTATTCTACCTGTTTATTCTGCTCTGCCATCTGAAATGCAAACTAGAATATTTGATCCTGCACCACCAGGCAGTCGTAAAGTAGTTATAGCTACAAATATAGCAGAAACTTCACTAACAATCGACGGTATATTTTATGTCGTAGATCCAGGCTTTGTCAAACAAAAGGTTTACAACTCTAAAACGGGAATGGATTCTTTAGTGGTAACACCTATATCACAGGTAGATATGAGTATTTTTGACTTGAAAATTAATGCTTAACAATATTTTTCTTTACAGGCTGCTGCTAAACAACGTGCTGGCCGCGCCGGACGCACAGGTCCTGGCAAATGTTATCGTCTTTACACAGAAAGAGCATACCGCGATGAAATGTTACCCACACCAGTGCCAGAAATTCAACGAACAAATTTGGCAACTACAGTTTTACAATTGAAAACTATGGGCATTAATGATTTGTTACATTTTGATTTTATGGACGCTCCACCGGTTGAATCTTTAGTAATGGCCCTAGAACAATTACACTCCCTCTCGGCGTTAGACGACGAAGGTCTTCTTACACGTTTAGGACGAAGGATGGCAGAATTTCCTTTAGAACCTAATCTCTCTAAAATGCTCATAATGTCGGTGGCTTTGCAATGTTCCGATGAAATTTTAACTATTGTTTCTATGTTGAGTGTTCAGAATGTTTTTTATAGACCTAAAGATAAACAAGCACTGGCCGATCAAAAGAAAGCTAAATTCAATCAAATTGAGGGAGACCATTTAACACTTTTGGCAGTCTATAATAGTTGGAAGAATAATAAATTTTCGAATGCTTGGTGTTATGAGAATTTTGTACAAATAAGAACCTTAAAGCGATCACAAGATGTTCGTAAGCAGTTGCTTGGCATAATGGACAGACATAAACTAGATGTTGTTTCAGCAGGGAAAAATTCTGTGCGTATCCAAAAAGCTATATGTTCAGGCTTTTTTCGCAATGCTGCCAAAAAAGATCCACAAGAAGGTTATCGCACTTTAGTAGACTCTCAAGTAGTCTATATACATCCATCAAGTGCCCTTTTCAATCGTCAACCAGAATGGGTTATATATCATGAACTTGTACAGACCACAAAGGAATATATGCGTGAAGTGACAACTTGTGATCCTAAATGGTTGGTTGAATTTGCACCCTCCTTCTTTAGATTTTCTGACCCTACAAAACTAAGTAAATTCAAAAAGAACCAACGATTGGAACCACTGTATAACAAATACGAAGAGCCTAATGCTTGGCGTATATCAAGGGTACGGCGAAGAAGGAATTAATTTTAATAAAATGATTAGTTTAAAGATTGCTGTTCTTAAATACACACGTAACATATAAATATTGTATTAAATAAATATTTGAGCCAAAATCTAAGTTATCTCTATCAAGAAAATTATTGCGGAATGGTGCATAAAGAATAATAACGGTATATGATTTAGGCCCATTATTACAACTTGCTGTTAGTTAAAAGTAGGATTTTATCAGACAGATAAATTGCTTTTTGTTATTACAAGTAGATTTTAACCTAAAGTGACAGATAAAGTTATTGGGAAGATTGCCTTACCTTAAGGTTAAAGTTAACTTGTAACAACAAAAAGCAATTTATCTGTTTGTTACATTTAACTAACGGTAAGTTGTAATAATATCATTACATACATTAAGAGATCTTTGTCGAATTGTATTGAGAATCTTACACAGTATCTTATCCTTTTGAATCTTAATAGTATACTACTTAATTAATTCAGCCTAATTTTAAATTTATTGTGATAGGGTTATGATGGTATGTCTATAAAATATCAAAAATAGAAAAGGAAAAATAAAAAGGAAAGTCAACAATAAAACTCTTTCATTACCTTTCTTACGAAATACCAGCGAATATAAGCTAAATTAGATTAAATAGGGTTTTTTGATGGTATTAGTATTTTTTAATTTACAAGTGATATTTCCGATTTATTGTCCATGCTTTAAAGAAAATGATTTGATTAAGATTTTACTAGTAAATACTTTAGGACGATCTATAGTTAGGTTAAACCAATTTAGTTTTTCAAAAGGTTAGATACAGCAATTAGAAAGTTGTATTTTTTCGAATTTAAGATCATTATTATATATTCAATATCAATATTGTAGTCGCCGTGGTTAGTGTGTTGGCTTACTAAAACATGAGCCCTGGGTTCGACTCCCAGCTCTGACATCTTAAAAAAAAAGAAATATGAAAAAAATTATTTCTTTCGGCGACTACCTCTCAGCAGTCTTCTGGCAAAAGCTCTGAGAGTAATTAATTGCCATGAACAAGCTTCTCAAGTCTGTCGTTCGGAGTCGACATTAAACTGTAGGTCCCGGTACTCATGAATAAAAATTTACACACACAACATGAGTGCTGCGAGAAGCTAGGCCGTAATCCTGACACAGGGTTGTAAAAGCCAGTTATGTATGTATGTTATGTATTATATATTTAATTGAAAAATAAAGATCGAAAATGTACTACAAAAAATGAGAATTTATTTAGTACAACACTTCATATGTAAATACTTTAGTTATACGCGATTGTTGAAAAAAGAATACAACTGTGCTTACAATAGCCCGAAATTGACCTATACTCGATTACTTCAAACTGTCACAAAATAATCGCAAGATTGGCAACACTATATAAGACATTTCTTATTTTACATTCAATCGCGAACGGGCAAAGTCGGCCATTATTATACATATTCCTCCAGCAGCAAGAAAAGTACTATTTTTAAAGAAAATATTTTTGTTTTATTTTTTATTGTATAATAAATATGTTCTTAATGAAGAAAGAGATGATTTTATATAAATGAAATGTGATAAAAGTGTTTAAGTATAAGAACAAATTGATAAAAACAAAAAAATGAGAAGCAAAATTACAAGCCAACAAGCAGCAGCAGCCATTAACGGCAGCCGTAGCAGCAGAAGCAACCGCAGCAGTCTAATTAAAAAACATTAGAAATTCTTTAATAACCGGGTAGGGAAGAAAACAACGTAAATAATAAAAGGATATAAGGTAAAATTCTAGTGATTTGTATTACAATTGAAAAAATTTTTGTATATGTATGTATTCATTCCTTTTTGTATATACCAAACAGGAAGTAATATGTATATAAACGAACTTGTTAAATCTATATATAGTTACATTATACATAAATACATATGTATATAAAAAATATCTTTTTTCCCAATAGTTTCGTTTATTTTATGAATATTCGATTGTACTTAGAGAGTAACCATTTTTTGTAATTGGTAACGTTTACCAAATTTTTAGAGAATACCTAAATAAATACGTACAGTTAAATTTAGTTTTGAGCGATTAATCTACACTTTACCAAATAAAACGTGTAGAAGAATTATATTGCATGCATGCATATTGATGGCCATTACAATTTGTCAGAGTTACGACCTAGCTTCTCGGAGCACCGTTATTGTGTACGTGAATTTTTATCCGTGAGCACCGGAACATACAGTTTAATTTCGAATCCGAACGACACACTTAAGTATTTTGTTTATGGCAATCAGTTATCCTCTGAGCTTTTGCCAGAAGACTGCTAAAAGGTGGTCGCCGAAAGAATTTTTTTTTCAAGATTTCAGAGCTGGGATTTGAACCCAGAGCTCTTGTCTTAGTAAGCCCATACTACATATTATACTACGGCGACCACTTGGGAAATATGCCATTGTAAATACTATGACTCACCCGCTTCCCCCGATGTTGATGTGTGCCTGAATTGGGTTTTATTCCCGCGTCATAAATTCTATAAGACATACATATTTACTGCTTTTGTTCTTCCTCTCTAAGGTTCTAAGCGTGTTATCTAATACTACACTGCTCTGTTCTGATACTTGATCCGTTTGCAATTATTTGCAGAGTTCACCTGTATATATTAAAAATTGCTGTTTTCAAATTTAATTATTTATTATCGGTAAGATTTTTACTGTGCGGACTGTTAATAATTCCAGCCCCTAATCATTCAGAATTAGTGTTCTAAATTTCCACTACCACTAAAATTGTTTCATTTAGGCCTATTATTAAAACTTGCCGATAGTTAAAGGTCGGATTTTGTCAGACAGATAAATTGCTCTTTGTTCATAAAAGTAAAGTTTAACCATAACCATCCCTACTCATGCAGTACATTGTGCTAGTCTAGGAAAATATGTTATGTTATAAGTTATCTGAACTTCATATTTTTGTGATGGCTACCCAATTCAGAAATTCATCTATATTTTCCAGTGCGCAGGCACTCCTCCAACGATTGTGATAGAGGCCTTTTAATTAAAAAATAAGAAGCCAAGATCGTGTGTTCAGCCATCAACAATAATACATATTGATCTAACAGTACAGTCCAGTAATATCAATAAATTTAGTGTTGTAAGAATAAATAAAAGGATATAATAGACTTTAAGAAATAAACCCAAATTAATTTTAAGGCAAACCTTTATTAGTAACAAACTATTGAAAAAATGTATCTAAAAACTAAAAAGGTAGCTTTCAAATATCGACTTATTATGAGCTTATTTTTGATCCAAAAAGTCCGGGAGAAATAATCGCAAAAAGTGAGATAGAGAAAGACATCTCTAAGAAAATCTTTGTGCTCACTAGAGAAACAGGTACTTGCAGTAACTTACAAACTCAAGCTGATAGAGACAAAATACCTAATATTTACCTTAAAATTGCTGATATTGTAAAACTAAAGCAATATATTCCGGCAGAATTTACAGAACTTTATGATGAAATACTGTTATGGCTAGCTACGAATAAAAAAGAGCTTCCTGAAGATGTGTACTGTTTATTTTTAGTAGAAGTATTGCCTTTAATTTTTTTAAAACTAAAATAAAATTTTCTAAAGTCAATATGGTTTTTTTGGTAGGTTTTGTTTACTCCATATCACAAATTTTGAAAAGGCACATTCCATGAATTTTAAATAATTATGTATGTATAAACAAACATACATACATAACATAAATGGCCAATACAACCCCGTTTCAGGGTTACAGCCTAGGTTCTTGCAGCACCCATGTTGTGTGTGTTAATTTTCATCCATGAGTACTGCGACTTACAGTTTAAAGTATACTCCAAACGACAGACTTGACAAGCTTGTTCATGGCAATCAGTTTTTCTCAGAGCTTTTGCCAGAAGACTGCTGAGATAAACAAACATACATACATATATAATAAAGTCAATATCTAAATAGTTCTGTAACTTGCGGTTACAAATTAGACCCAAAGTATAATCCGTATAAAATTTTTTTAAAATTGAAATCTGAATATAAAATTTATCTGTTTTAATTATTTAAAAATTTTAATAATCAAGGATATTATGGCAATAGTCATTAAGCTAATGAGTAAACAAGGAGCTCAAAATCTGAAAAAATTTGTAAGTTACAGTAACTTGAAATTTCATTCGATTTCAATTTCAATCGAAATCCATTTTTATTATATACCGGAATATTTAATTGATGTAGGGCCATTATTACAACTTGCCGTTAGTTAAAGGTAGGATTTTATTAGACAGATAAATTGCTTTGTGTTATTACAAGTTAACTTTTACTTAAAGGTAAGGCAATCTTCCCAATAACTTTATCGGTCAATTGAGGTTAAAATTTATTTGTAATAACAAAAACCAATTTATCGGTCTGATAAAATCCTGCCTTTAACTAACGGCAAGTTGTAATAATATGCCTTAATATTTTTTAATTGTTTTTATAAAATTTCGTTTTTTTTGTAATCTTTTATATTTCTAGGAGATACTACGCGTTTATAACATTAAAATTTATTTCCAATCGAGGTTTAAAAAAGTTAAATCTTCAAAATCATAAAACAAGATTTTTCTTAGGGAATATATAATACGTCCAACTATGGTCTCTACACGTCAAATGGCCACCAGTAGTAATGGTGGAGTTAGTGGTGGCGGAAGTAATGGTGTTAGTGGTGCAACAAGTTCAATCTCACATACCTCTTTTTCAGAGGATTCAAATTCTCTACGTCCTTCAGTGGTTACAAGACAATCTAATGCAATAAGTGTATTCAACACTTTGCCTTCATCATCCCCTTCATCTTTGACAACAATAACTGCAGAGGCAGTATCAGCAACTAGTTGTGAGCGGCAAAAACAGGCGTTTTATACTTGTGGGATTATTGCACATTCTTCAAAAACTGTTTTTCATCAACTACAAAGATCTAACATTAATTTGTTAGATTTGCCCGAAGAGTTATTGTCTTATATTTTGTCTTTCATTGGCTATAAAAAAATTGCCCAATTAAGAGTGGTGAGTAAAAAATATAAAAAACCTTAATTTTTCCATATAAATTCTTAAATACAATACATCTTATGATGTTCTCAAACGGTTTGTGTTTGTGTAATTTTGGATTAATAAATGTAATAAAATTATTTTAAGTTAAACGGACTTTATTATTAACTATTGAAAATTTAAACAATATATACATACATAGATATAAATATGGCTGACTTCCTAAATTCATGTTGCTTTGTAGTAATAACATTGCAACGTGTTCCTAAATGCAAACTTAAAAAGTTTTACAATGTATTTTGTTTCTTTTTGTAACACTGTTGTTGTTAAATATGCAAAATAAATACAACGCACATGACTATGGCGGAGTAGGAAGATAAGAAAGCGTTTTTTCTTATAATTTGAAATGTGTTTTACTTATTAATATCTATATTATTTATTACAGTAAAAAATGGACACATAATTATAAAAAAACTATTAATTAATACAAAATTGGAAATGAAAAAAACATGTCGTAAAAAAAAGAAACGCTTTGTACTATGAGAATGCGCTTTGGAAAATTTTAAGTCCATAAATGATCCATTTACATTTTTACAGAACGATATGTACTGGAGATGGAGTTTCCTTGTTCACACATATCTAAACAATTTTGCAGTAGAATTATTGATATGTTGCAATGCATAAAAATGTTCCTAAACGATTACAGAGTTACAATGCATCAACTTGGTTTTAATACTGTATTGAAACATTGTAAATATACATTAAGGAAGTCAGCTTATGTATATTCAAATATGTAATGAATTAAAAATATTAGGCTATAGGTTTACACTTTTAATCAGGGACCACAAGCTGATATCAAAAGAATTCTTTTAGAAAAGTTATTTTGTGACCTAAAAAATAATTCATATAAAATAGTTGTTTTATTAAAGGTCCGAAGGAGACTCCACTCACGTCCAACTATCGCATTGAAATCGCCTTGGACAATCTTGGCGTCATGTGCCTATCGGAAACGTCCTGTAGGTTTGCGAAGAAAGCTTTTTTGACCGCATCCATCGAGGGGTGCACACAAATTAGGCTGATATTATAAAATTTTGCCCCTATGCGAATCGTAACTAATCTTCCGTTCACAGGGGTGAATTTCAACACAAGGTGCCAAAGTCTCCTGCTATATACCAATCCTCAATCAAGTTTAAGCTTCTTTTCATGGCAGCTATTGCAGATGTGTATGTTGCATGCTCCTTGTCTATCCATCGCATTTCCTGTATGGCGGTGACATCAACCCTACATTTCGTCAGATATATCATACCTAATAAATTCGAGTTGAACGAATCGAAAACTTTGCCGTTTGCTTCAATGTATTTAATATCTATTTATTTTTTATTTGTCAAAGTTGAATTCTTGTTTAATTTTAGTTTTTCCATAGCAGTGAAGTATTTAATTATTAAGAAAATCTGATACTTTTTTATAGAATAAAACAAATGGCTCTAACGCTATTTTGCATAGACTCGCTATCGTGTTATTAAACAAGTTTATAAGATCAGACGTGTGGCATTATTTTTTTTATAAATAATAACCCTATTAAGAAATGAACTGATACCAAACTAGTTACGTGACTTGTTTTGTTTTGTGTTAGCAATAATCCAATCATAATAATTTTTTACATTTGGAGCTTTAAATTAATATGGTCATTTTAACTTGGATTATACATTCTTTTAGCATATTGTTCTTTTTAAGGTTTTTAGATGTACTTTATTTAATTCTTTAAAAATTTTTTTATTAAATTTGTGAACAATTTTGAAGCTTACTGTACAAAAATAATATACATGACAGACAATTTGAAATAATTAATTTTTAATTTTACATTTTTAGATATCTCATAAAATGAACGATGTTTGCATGCATATATTAAATTCTACCTTCTCAAAGTTGATAACAAAAACATATAATCGTTTTCAATGTATTAAGTCCAATATGCCGCGTCGTGAGTCCGCACGTCGTAATCATCCACTTGCTTGCGAGTGTGACATTATTGAAACATGTTATATGCGTTTATCGCTTTTACAAATGACATTTGGTAAACATATCGAACGTGGCCATTGTTGTTTCTTTCCGGGAGCAGTAAGTTGTTTTCTATAATTAAAAGTTATATATAAAAAAACACACATATACATACATATTTATGTATATATTTAATGCTATTTACATAAATTTTTTTTTGTTTTGTATGATATATTTATATATATAAAGATATTGGATGAGGTATATACTATATTAAATTACATTAAAAATACCCCCTATTTGGAGAGACCATATCGTGTTACTGATGAACTTTTTGATTTGTCAACAATGGCTATGGAATATTTTCGTGATCGTATAGAGCCAACATTACCTGGTATAGCTTATTTCAATAAAGATTTTTTTAAATTGCCTACGGCAACGAAGAGGCGTAAGTTTTCCTTTTTTAACTATGTATATCTTAAATATTATATATCACAAATTTTTGCACAAAATAAATTTGTATTATTTATTATTAGCTTTGGTTATAGCTTCGGATTTATCAGATAGTCCAGCCAGTTTACCATCTCCGCCCCAGAGTAATATGGTGTTGCGCAAAGGCATACGCAAAATCAAACAAGGCATGAAAATTTATAATAATCAGCTATCTGTTTTACGTAATGAACTACGCACTTGTAAACGCAAATCTGTTGAACAGGGTAAACAAATTGCAGAACAGCAGAAACTTTTAGCTGAACAGCGTAAGCAAACTTTAGAATACGCTAATCGTTTAGACGAAAACGATAAAAAGAATGAGGAAATGTCAAGAAAGTTTTCTACTTTATTGCAGGTAAGAAATTTATAAAAAATATTATTGAATTAAATTTAAAATTTTTAAGTCTATAAATTAAAAAAATCCAAAAGTTCATTCATTAATAAAATTAGATTTTTAAAACAAATTTTATAAATTTGTACACATAAAGTTCTTTTTTATAATTGTTCTTTGTTTATTCATTAAACAGTAATATATAAAGCCACTCTTGGCCAATTACATTATATATTACGAAAGTGAGACTGAGTATAATCGGATATTTAAAAGGTAGAATTTATACTACTGCCCGTATTCATAAAAAGTATTTTAGGTTTATTTGACAAGTATTGCATAAAAGTCAAATAAACCCTTAATGAAAAGAATCTGAATAAAGCAACATCAGTAGAAATTGATGTTGAATGAATACATAGCAAAAGCAACGATTGTAAGAATTCTTAGCAAACGTGAATACATTTAATCTGTTCTATGATTAAACAGAATAAAAATTAATAATTCAATCGTCAACAACTGTATAAATCGACATGTCGCCAAATGAAAAATTACGACGCCAAATGAAATCTAAAAACACGACGTTTGGCGATTACTAGATTTAACAACCCCGCTTCAAATTTCTGATTGAGTGTTTCTATAACAAAGTTTAGCAACCGTTTTTAAAATTTTCAATAATAAAAATACTTACCCAATTCACAAAATGTTATATTCTTGTAGATTATAGTTAAATGGCATTTCATTTTGGGAACACCTTGTCGTAAATATTGTTGTAGATGTTATCCAGTGTTATCAAATTTCTTGAATAAAAAATTTAAAAAAGAAGAGAAGAAAAACATTTCAAAAATTTTTTAAAATACATTTGAAAAATAAAAAAAAAATAAATAAAAAAATAAATAAAAAAATAAAAAAAAGTTTTCCAACTCTGGTGTATTGATACGACATTTCGGAAACATAGGAAAAATTGTCGTACATGTTGTAGTAGTTTTTGACATGGAAATTACCAACAACATTATGTACAATAGTTGTAGTTTGTCATAGTTTCTATCGATCTACGACAACTATAACATTTTGTGAATTGGGTCACTGTTTTTAATTATTTTAGCTCTGGCTTTCCAATAATAACAAATGTTTAATTTTGTTTTCCTAGAAAATATGATAAAATTATAAAAAAATAAACCTTTTATATAATATGTACTTTGCATATTATAATTTATTTCCGATGTTTATGCATAGACCTGTTAAAAAATAGAAACTCTTGATTACTAATTGATTACGATTGCAAATAAACAAAAAATAATCAGAATTACTGGCCAATACTACAAAATAATCAACAAGAATCGAAAGTAATCAAAAAGTATTCCCAATTATTTTCAAAGATTTTTTTTTTTTGATTAATTTCGACAATTGCATACATTTTTCTTCAAAACAGTTTAAATTTCATATTTATATTTATTTTAATAAAAACATTAAATCAAATCAGGAAATTTAAATCATCTAAACAAAATTAGTTAGAATGATAAAATAAAAAGCAAAAATGTACATTTGAGGAAATTATAATTAAGTGATTATGTCATGTATTTACAATTGGCCTTTATTAAAACTAATATTTCAAAATAAAAATCAGACAATGATTGTGTCCTTGGATTGTCGACGATTCCTGCAAAACAAAATAGTCGTTCAACTGGAGCTGAATAGAGAGGTTAGGAGGGTGTTAAAGTTTATAAATACTTCCTTCAGTAAATCATATTTTTGCCAATTCTCGTCAGCATTTGAATTATCATTTAAATAGGTGAAGAATTGATGCTTTAAGTAGATCGTCGGTCAAGTTTCATATGGTCTTGTAGAGGGAAGATCTGTATCAATTTCATCATCTGCAAAGTTAAATCGTTCAGACAAAATTCAATAGAAACTCACCATCATTACTAAAATAAGACAAAAACTGTTTTTCATTTATCCAAAACTGCACTGGTTATATCTCAACATTTAATTATATTAATATAAATTTGGCGAAGTTCAATTTCCTTGTAAAGAAAATCTAATTAAATTGATTTTGACTAATTTAGTTTTAATTAAATATTTTTTAACCTTTAACTACTGAGGTGGTGGTAAATTTTACCCCCTCCTTAAAATTTTTAATTTATTTTCTTCGGTTGAGCGCTGTTGAGTCCCTGTTTTGTTATACTAAATCTTTGATTTTTTTTATTTTTATAATCCTATTTATATAAAAATGTATTTTCCTGTTCTTTTAAAATTAAATTATTAAAAAAAAATTTTTTTTGGCTAATTTTTTTGGTAAAACAAAAGGTGGTAAAATTTACCCCACGTCAATAATTATGACAAAATATTTCACCTCCGTAGTTAAAGGTTAAAACAGTTGTTGAAAGTAATCAAAAAGAATCGTTCAAAATAATTGGGATTATTTTTTGAAATTTTGATTTGATTATTTTTTGATTATTTGTAATGTAATCAAATTGGTAAACATGCAAAACTATATATCGTAACCATTACTTTGCCCTTAAAAAAAGTAATCTAATTAGTAATCGTTATGATTACTATTCACTACTTCACACTTATGCTTTCAGTCAAGTCTCCAAAGTACATATCTAAAACTTTCCAAATTTTTTTGTTTGCGAACCCGTTTTTTTAATGCCGTCATATATTTTTTATGGCTTAGACAAATTGTGTGCTTTTATAAATACTTTTTTATGTTTTTAAGTTATTTTATATGAAAAATATAAAATTTTTTGTATGATTATGTTTTTCTAGGAACTCAATAAATGTAAAACTGAATTGCAATATTGGCGCTCTAAAAGTCCGGCCATACCGACATGTACATCATGCGGTCAAAAGGTTACACCAATTCTACCGCCTGAAGACTATCAAGCTCTCATTAATCAGGGTGTTAAACCAGAAGACATCATACTTAATTTAAATGATGATACAGATGCTGAATGTGATGTTAGCATGAATGACAGTGGCTGTAATAATTTAAGCAGTGAATTTGTATTTCCCGATGAATCTACCACCGCTAAATTGTTAGCCGTTAATACGGCAACTAAAAATCTAAAACGCCAACATACCTCAATAACAGTGGCGACACCAGCAACTACGTCCAATCTAAGTAACACAAAAATATCACGAAACAACGAAACAGAGTTAACAAATTTTTTTGTTTTAAATGAGGCTTCGACTAACTCAAGTGCTTTCATAGCAACAGCTGGTTATTCTACTCGTTCGTTTTATGGCTCATCGAATAACACAGCGGGTACAATGACAATAAACACTACTACAACTCAACCACATAAAAGTGTTATTGTTTCACCACAATCTCAACTAAATTGTATTGTAAAAAATGAGAATACAAAGATTATAAGAAATCAACAACAGCACTCTTCCATAAATGGACAAGTGGATAATATTTTGGCTAATAGTGATACTGCTATTGCCGCTAGTAGTGTTTCAAACAGTACCAATAATTCGTTGGCAGGTGGTGGTTGTGTAGTTAGTAATAGCAATACCATTGAGGATGTTAATTTGCAGGCCATTTCATCACTTGAAACCAAGAAAGCACGTAGAGTACAAAAAACAACTAGATGTTTAAATAACTCTAGTAATAAACGTAAATAATAAATTAAACATATAACAAAAAATTTTCAAAAAACTCACTTAAATTTTAAGAATATCCCAAACGTATTTCCGTACCCAAACTTCCTTTTCCTTTCCTTTTTTTTCCTAAATACATAGTTTTAGATGTCAATAAATATATACATATATACATATGTATATACCTAAGTGATAGATACTAAAGTAATAAATACAAACAAACACCTACAAAAGAAATTCAAAGTAAAGATTAAAATTTGATAATCTATTTTTAAAAACAAAGTTATAAAACAACAAAAAACCAAGCAACTCAGAAAACAAATTATACATACATAGTATATACAAGTATATATAAAATATATTACATACAATACACTCTTATAAATGTATGAAAAACTATTAAATCGTCTCCTTTTTTATATACATATTTATAAATTCTACAATTTTAAAAGGTTTTTTTAGTCCCTTTTGTTCATATCATTTTAATTAAAACAAAAGTTTTTAAATTTTATACTAAAACACTTAGCCGAGTTTATTCACACACACACATACACATGTGTATATGGTTTGCTTAAAATGAAATCAAAAAACTGTAGTAGAAAGTGAGAAAAAAAAAAACAAAAATTACACAAAGAAAGTATTTTATTTAAAATTTCTTATGTTTGGTGAGTTTCCTTAAATCTCCGTATTAAAAATTAAAACGGGTTTTTTATAAAAATTGGTTTTCTTTACTATGAGTGGCTTGTTCTTTTCAAAGGGCAAGCGCAATAAAATTAATAAAATAATAATTAATAATCAAAATAGACAAAGAAAACAGATCATTAAAGATACTTTTCGAACATAATTATTTTTACCTTTTGATATATATTTACATATACATATGTATAAGTATATATATATATTTTTTTAAAGTTATATGAATGTACGTACTTATTGTAAGTTAAGCCAAATTCTTTGAATTTTTACAAAAGGATATATTTTTATGAGGATTAATACATACATCATATAACAAATCCGTAGGTTTTGTTAAGAGTTTAGGATCTCATAATAAATTGTATGTACTACATATATAGTTTTCTTTTTTGTCGACAATTAAATATCAAAATATGTAGAAGCAAAAAATTAAAAACAAGGAAATATTAATAAAAAGTCACATTCTTCACCAGAATATTGAGATGAAAAATAATAAAACAACAAAACGAAAATAAGAAAATAACAAAACAACCAACACAAAAAGTATCTTTAATATACAACTCTTTGTTTAAAAAACTTATCAAGCATCAATTTTAAAGTTTAATTTCTTAAAAAAGTCTCATCAAGTGAATGTTTTTTTTAAAGCGATTTTTTTTCTTTAATACAAATAATATAATTAAGAGAAATATGGAAAGAAAGAACCAGGAAAATAAAAACAAAGAAATTAATCTTTAAAAATTTAATTTTTAATTGTGTTTTATTTTTATTTTCGAAAAAGTCAGCATAGTATATCGTCATATTAAATGCAAACGGAATTGAATTAGCCAGCAATTTCGAATATGCAACTATTGCGGTATAGATCCGCATCATAGATGAAGCAAAAGTCTCCAATGCTTGCACAAATTGCATCCGCTTAACAAATTTTAATGCGTTCTCAATTCAAATTCTCATACTTGATGGAATGATTGGTACGTCAAAGATGCTCGATTTGACTCGGACATGAGCCAAATCGATGAGCATATAATCGCCCATGTGCTGAAAAAAGCAAAATTTTTTAATCACTTACGAAAATATGTAAAGTACGGTAATACTTCTTTGTATGACAATAAAATCCCCAATTTTTAAGATAAAAAAAATAACACAGCGATCATATAAAAATAAAGCTGGTAGCTTGTCAGTTCGATTTTTTTTTATGGCCCGTGCAGACACTGATTGATAATAAAAAGAATATTGATGGATAATTCAACAAATCTGTTACACTACAACGAGTCTATTGTATTGCTCACTTCACTAGTGATTATTAAAGTAAATTAATACTAAAGTAGTCGCCGTGGTCTAGTGGTTAGTGTGTTGGCTTACTAAGACATTCGCCCTGGGTTCGACACCAGGCTCTGACATCTTCAATAAAAAAGAAATATGAAATATTTCTTTCAGCGACTACCTCTCGGCAGTCTTCTGGCAAAAGCTCAGAGTAATTAATTGCCATGAACAAGCTTCTCAAGCCTGTCGTTCGGAGTCGACATTAAACTGTAGGTCCTGGTACTCATGGATAAAAATTTACACACACAACATGAGTGCTGTGAGAAGCTAGGCTGTAATCCTGACACAGGGTTGTAAAGGCCAGTCATGTATGTATGCATAATATTAAAGTTTTATATAAGTAATATGCACATTTACAGCATGTACGTATTATAAATAAAATAAAAAAATAGTAAATTTATTACAAGAGGTTTATTGTCGGTAGCAAAATTCTCAGTAACACCCTTATGTTACCAAAACTATATACATAATTTCATTGTTTGTCCGGATATATGTCCAATTCTCTTTCCGCGGCTTTTTGAAGTCGCCTGACGTCGCAGAAAGCTGAAATTTTGCATACTTAAAGCTCATTTGCTTCATATGTGCAAGACGGAGTCAGATTTTTGATTTTCCGACTGTGGTGGGCTTTATGACTAGTTTAAATATAAATCACTTGTGAATTAATAATTATTAAATTTTTTAATATTATGCTTTAGCAGATACTGCTAATAATTTGATGTTCGCTGTTTTAATATGCGTATTTACGGACGGCATTTTAGACAGAATTTATACGTTCATACTTACATACATATCGTCATATTAAATGCAAACGGACTTACGGACTACACAAAATGTTGAAATTGAGTTTTTTATTAAAATTTGTTCCTTTTACCAAACACATGTTAGTGCAAAATTTTAGATTTCTGCGATCAAAAATGGTTATTTTATTAACGAAATTACAACGCACGTAACTACAAGTGTGCAGAGTAAGAATTTGCTCGCTCTTTTGCTCATCGCGCATTGCGCACACTTTTCTTGCGCCTCGAAAAATTGCGCATAGCGGAGCAGATAAAAAAGAGCAGTTGTTTGCTCTTTTGGCTCTTGCTGTTTTTTGTAAGTGCTGCTCTTTGCGCATTTAAATTTTTTATTTGGCGCTTTGCTCTGCACGTTGAGCAAAATGAGTAGCGCATGCGCTTTTTATATCTACAGTGTCATGTCAGCAACAAATTTTTTTAATTTGCCATTCGAAAACATTTTTATGTGCAGCCAATCATTGCGTTACAGAAAATCACTTTATGCAGTATTACTGATGGAAATTTCAACATAAATATACTTAAAAAAAGATGAATGGGGACATTCGCGTGCTTTTAAGAAAAAAAAAAATTTATGATACTCCTTTATTTGCATGAAGAAAATAAAAATTTTTTTCACTCATCCTTCACATTTGAATGCATACATATATTTGCGTGTGATTTTCAGAAACAATTTTGTTGTACTAATTTATGTGGGTGAAGAAAATATAAACAGAGGCCTTATTCTGTAACTCTCCTAAGCTAAAACTTTATCGCTAAAAATATATAAACTAGATTTAGGACTTTTTGGCTACGAATAGAATTCTTGAAGGCTTATTGTAATTTAAAAACTTCTCCTACACTTTTTAATTTTATATATTCTAACGCCCAGCCTGTTTCAAAAACCCAAAATTTTATGCATTTTAGCTTAAGAGAATTACAGACTAAGGCCCAGTTTAATATAAAAAAGAAAAAATTGTTTTATTATTTTACTCTAAAGTATATGAAAATACTAATATAAATTATATTTACATTTAATTATTTATTCTTTTTTCATATTAAAATAACTGACTTCAAAGGTATTTTACACCACAGTAAATGAGCAATGCGCAATTGCGCACTCTTTTGGCTCTTTTGCGCATTGCGCAAAAAAAACCAGTGGCGCAAGAAAGCTCAAAATTCAAATGCGCTTTCTATGCGCAGCGCTTGTAATGCGCAGAGCAAGAGCAACAAAAAGTTTGCTCTGCTCTTTGCGCAAAGAGCAAAAAAGAGCCAAAAGAGCGGCGCTGCGCTGTGTTTTTACTTACTCTGCAAGTGTGTATATTTCTAAATGCAAGGAAACATAACTACATAGTACATATTTATGTGAAAACCTTACATACAAACTCATTTGTTGTATATAGGGATGCCAATCCTTATATCCCGATCCTAAAAATTATGATTTTCAAAATTTTTGATTTTAAGGTTTTTTGTTTCTCCTATAAAAAAACAAAAAGTGTAGTTACGTCCGTTTGCATTTACTATGACGATATGTACTTATACATCATCATTTACCAGGAACAAATTACGAGTACAGTATATTTTGAACGATTTTTTTCTTCTCCACAATTGAAGCGTGAAAATGTGCTTTCAACGTGTTCTTTATATTTTACTTTAAGATGACATTAAAAAAAAAAAACAAAATTATGATACAAAATAAATAAATAGATTAGAGATTTGCATTGAAAACCTAATGAAATAATTTTAAATTAAATATATTAAGAACAATGTAGTGTTTTAAACGTTAGTTGTTAAAACTTAATTAATTTATGAAATTGAAGAATTCTTTTGTTTTTAAAAATATTTTAAAATTTTAAAATTATATGTATAGGTAAAAACTTACAAATGCCTTATGCACACAAATATTTATGTACATGAAAAAACACACTTTCATATGAGTACATACATAATTCTTTTTTGTTGAAGAGTTCATATGTGGCACTACGTATGCCTGTGAATTCTAATACAGTCCTCCGTCTATTTATAAGGTTCACATGAAAGAAAAAAACTTTTATTCTGTAAAAAAATTCCTATATAAGTATAAGCGTTTTGAAACTTAATGATGAAACAGAATACGACCGCAACTTCAAGCAAAAATGATTCTCAGAGTAAACAGCTGCAAGGCGCAGATACAGCTGTGATTGGCTTTAGCCGAATAAAACACAAGAAATAAAATAAAAATAATCCATAAACTTACAGTTGAATTCGGTTATAAGAAAATGTAAAACAGCATTTGTTTTTCTTATAATCGGAATTTTACTTTACTTTTTTCGAATATATGCAAAATTATTTCGTTTAAACGAACTCTTCAAATATAATTGAAATAAAAATAAAACAAATCGATGTTTTAGCAATATGCAGAATTTGAATTTTAACACACAAATTATAAACAATTTTAGCAATAAAAAAATAAACATTCTTTCAATAAAAAATACTTTTAACACGTTGAGTGCCATGTGCACCGCTCGCGGTGCCCAGCTACATGTGAATTCAATTGAATATATTTTTTGTGACACTACAGTAATGCGAATAAGTTTTATGTTGTGGCACCTAGAAGTAGTCATATTTTTTTATACTTTGGGAATTTTCACTGTATCTTTTATTTAAGATGAATTAGAAAGGAACAAAAAATTATAATTTTATTACAACGTAAAAACTTAAATAACTTCACTATGAGCTCGTAAACTTCTTCCGTTACCATAAGTTTGAAAATATTTTCTGGTTTTATTGAATTGGAATTAATATCGCTTATGACTGGTGAAGTAGTGGAGTCGGTGAATATATATGTTTTTAGCGTGTTTCCACTAACCGATCTTCAGACATTTGTTACGACAATATCTCCCTCCTCTTCACTGGATGTTTTCTTATTTTCTAAAAAAATATTAGAATTGTCTGTAGTATTGTCGGCAGTATCGCTCGATGCGAAATCGCTACTAGAAATATATTCATCTTAATCTGATGGTTCAAAGTCGTTTTCATAGCTTTCAATGTCATCAGTTCTCTGACGCTTCCCAAAAAAAGAATTTTATATCCATTTTATGGTAGTACGAGATACACTCTATAAAGAATAAAAACAAAAAATATTCAAATAATAACTAACATAGCGTGACTACCGGCGATACACATGTTATTCGGCCTTATTCCAGTTGGCGACGTCGTTGTCGTTTGATGACATTTTTGTAGCAGAATAAAGAAAAAATGTTTCTGTTGCCTTTAATCTATTACAAAAATGTCGTTACACTATGACGACGTCGACAATTAGAATACGGCCTATTATATATTGGCACCTTGCGAATATATTTTTATTTTGTATGGTGGCACTCAACGTGTTAAAAAAGGAAGGTATGCGCACAAAATAAAACAGAAATGAGCCGGTGCTAAAATTTTTTTGTCGTCGATAAATTTTCAATACTCGTACTTGCAATTAAGCGAAGTTCTTTTTATATAATTTTGTGCTTTTTAACGCAAAATATGTTTCTTTTA
This sequence comes from Metopia argyrocephala, assembly GCA_963576795.1. Classification (NCBI taxonomy): domain Eukaryota; kingdom Metazoa; phylum Arthropoda; class Insecta; order Diptera; family Sarcophagidae; genus Metopia; species Metopia argyrocephala. The sequence continues at coordinate 165,294,315 of OY756208.1, read as the reverse complement.
AGCGGTTTTTCTTTAAAAAGAAGTTAAATACATTTGAATTTAATAGAAAACAAAAGTAAAACCATTTATTTTGCTTGTATCCGATTTTACCTTTTAAACGGTGTGCTTATATCCGAATTCGACTGTATATAAATGTATTATAAACGTCTTTGTAAGTCTGTTTACTTATATTTTTTATTTTGTGATTATATAAAAATTTGATTCGATGCATCGAAAACATCGATATATTTGTTTCGTGAGCTTCCCTAATCTTGATAGCGGTTAAAGCTAAAGTTTAGCAATTTAGTCTGAATGACTTCACGGCCCATCTAAATCATAATAAAAATTGGAAAACACTGTAGAGTGTTTTACTTTTATTTTTAGAACATAAAAACAAGATGACTTAATTGAAACTTGTATATGTTATTTAAATATGAAATTAAAAACTGGACCTAAGAGGCAAAGAAGGCATTTAGCAAATTAAATGAATACCCCTATTGATTTTAATATACAGAAAGGGAACAGTTGATATGTAACGCTATATCAACATTCTACTAACCCGGTCTATGCTCATTGATTTCGCTGTAAAGCAATTTAATTTCTTGGCGTCTCTGTTCAACTTTTAATTATTAACCATCTCTTTGGCTTTAATTAAACTTTATTTAGAAGGAGACAAGAATATTTTCTAAAGCTATGGCCACATTGGAAAATTATTTCACAATAAAAGCGTAAATACTATTTCATGGACAATTTTTTTGTTTGAGGCTTTTTTTTACTGAAAATAAAAATTATATCAAAAATAATAATATGTAAATCTTTTTTAAGACTAAGGTCTTTTAAACATAAAAATTGATTTTCGATATTTCTTTAGTCCTTTGTGTAGCTTCGTCAGAAAATTATGTATTTAAATAAACAAAAAAAAAATTTTTTTATTAGTATGTATTATTAAAAAATATATTATTAATTAAATTATTTGATCCTGATGATTCTACGCAAGGAAGTAGCGAAATATCGAAAAATAAATAATTTCAATATTTATTGGACCCTAAGCTGAAATAATTTAATTTGTAATAAAATTAATAAAAAGGTCAAGGAAAATAATACATATATAAATATTAAAAAAATATATAAATATTTTATAGAGCGCTACAAGGCCCACTGACCGTGAGTATGTTTTTGCGGTGTGATCGTGTTTATCATGTTATTAAATGTAAAAAACCAATGTTTTAAAAATGTTATTCTCTTGGTAGGTAATACAGAACCTATTTAAATCTTGTATTTTATCATTAGACCGTCACTATTTCGAAAACTTTGTCTGTTTATTGCAAAAACAAAGAGTAAGAACTATAAACTGAACTATTATTCATGTTACTTTACTTGATGATGCTGCGCGTTCGTATTATTGTCTGGTTGGGAATGAGAATGTGTACTTTTTGGTTCGATACCGAACAAATGAAACAATAAAATCATTCAGACTTTTTGGCCCAACTTCAAAACAACAAGAACAGACAAATAAGATATTATCGGTTAATTGATCTCGTGCATTACTCGCCAGCACCTTGGAAACAAGAAAATATTGACAAAAAAAAAAAACTAAAGATTCTACTTTTTTTTAATTTAAAAAATAATTATTAAAAATTTCAAATCAAAAAGGAAATTTTAGAAAAATGCAAAATTTCAGTGAAAATGTAAAATTTGAATCCAATGAGAAATTGGGAAGGTATGTTAAGGGCTATTAAAAAAGTAAAAATAAAATATATTCTATTTAACTTGGAATGTGATTTTTTTTTCTGTCTATACATACATACTCGTATTACAAAAATAAAATAATTGTTTGTAATTGCTTAGCAGAATTTATTCAATGAGATTTGTGTTTTTTTTTTTTACTGTGAATTCTGTGAATTTTGAATGTAGAATTCTGTAATTTATATATATGTATGTAAGTAAATATATTTTCACCCCAAGAACTATAAATTTAAGATTCCAGGGTCAATTTTGATTTTGTTTTAATCGCTTGAAAATGAAAATAAAAATAAATTTATATAATGCACGTAATTAACAAACACTGTACGATTGCTTGAATGAAAATGTGTAAGGCTCGACATTGTACTGATGGTACTATTAAAATAGTAAATCGTAAAAGATGCGGTAAATTTCACATGAAATAAAGATGCTGCGATAACGAAGTCAGTCTTTTTAAGACCATAGTATAAGTCGCTGTAGAGTACAAAGAGTAATATTATCGGCCACTTGGGTTTAGTGCTTCAATTGTGATTACCTGGGAAGACAGATATGGAAAAATGCGAAGATAACTCAGACGGTATAAAGCATGATACCAAGGAAATAAAAAAATTACCGAGAGAGGCTATATATACCAATATGAAGTTAATGAATGCAAAAACCTTCCTTTGGCTTTAGTAAATCAACCTATGTTCTTTATTTTCATGTAGGGAATCTTCAAAATGCCTTCAAGACGTCCCGAGCTCAGATGTCTAAGTCGGTTGCCCTTTACTGCAGGACAGTGACATCTGAGGTGATATATTGAAAACTTCTTATTTACATTATAAAAGTTATGACAAAAGTTGTTAAAAGGAAGATCTATCCCTGGGACAAGGATGCCCTAACCTGCAAAGGCATAGTGGCAAAGAATTTTAATCCAGACCAAATTTTTTATTAGTCTATTTGAGTTGAATCCAATAAAAAGAAAACTAGTAGAGGGTTTAACGTGGGTATCGTCCATAGACATGCCACACACCGCCCGTTGCCAGGGCGCTAGTTGAATACAATGCGTCCAAGCACCGCCACCCGATGCCGGTACCCTCTAATCCCGGTAATGTCTAAGACACCCCGCTCGGAAGAAGGCCCAATGACATCGAATTAGCAATTTATCACCACCCACTGCATGGGTAGTGATTCCCTCCTTGTTGAGGGATTTCTATCTAGCACTACCACAACTACTACGAGTACTCCCCGAAGGGCCGCACCCAAACCATCAGGCCCGTTTGCCTCACTCCCCGAATGACAGGGGAGCACAGACACAACCGAGGGCTTCCTAATGCCCGTAGTACCAGATTAGAGTAGGTTTCTCTGGTCAGTCCCTGAGATCGTTAGTAGTAAATTACTAACCTCTCTCCTATAGCGAGTGCCAGGCCACCCAGAGCTAGGTGAACTCCATATTCCCCGGTGAGTACAGGCCCCTGGTATGACGTAAAGCACCAGCGACCATTAACTGTACCCCTGGGGGGAATAAAAAGAAAAGAATAAAGTTATGTGTTACGTGCCTATTGTCACTAAACATGTCACACGCTACTTAAAGGGTAGGTGCAGCATAATACGTCTTACCGCCAAACGAGAGCTAAACGTGAGTTAGCATATTGCAACCTATTAGCAATTCCGCCACCACCTGTATCTGTAAAGCCTGGAGAAAGCATACTATTCCGTCCTTAACCACCGTGTTTACTCCCTGATTGGCCTCACCTATATTACCTAAACCTTGCCTAATCCTGGTGCCAGATTAAGTAGTCTCTGTTCCAATCTCGAAGAAGGCGACCTGCTTTAGATGCCAGATCTCCCAGGGTTATGTTTACCCCATATTCCTCGAGAATACAAACACCAGACGTGTTTCAGTTCTCTTCGGAGGAGACCAAAGAGACAGGCATAAATTCGCTTTCAGCCGAAGTATGTAGAGAGAATGCACAACTAGTTAATATATAACAATCCAGTTACGTCTTCTCCTTTGCCAAAACATCCGCAACGAGTTTACCCTCAAAGCTATCATATAACGTAACTGACACTAAGGCCCATTATTACAACTTGGCGTTAGTTAAAGGCACGATTTTATCAGAGGGATAAATCGCTATTTGTTATTACAAATAAATTTTAACCTAAAGTGACTGACAAATTTATTGGGAAGATTACCTTATTTTTAAGTTAAAGTTAACTTGTAATAACAAAAAGCAATTTATCGATCTGATAAAATCCTACCGTTAACTAACTGCTAGTTGTAATAATGGGCCTTAGTCTGTAATAAAAATATTTGTTAAGTGACGGTTGGTCTCGAAATTTTTTAGTCATTATCGTAATAATTTTGCGAGGCTTCAGCAACTGAATCTCAAACAAATATACACCGTTCCAAATCCTATATTTCATCTACAATACTTGATAGCTATAAGCAAAGATAAATAACAATGTTGGCCATATACAGGTATAATTGTTGGTCAAAGCAAAGAAAATATTATGCTGAAAGTACAAAGGCAATTGTGGCTAAAAGAATTATCATTTGATTTATACAGTTCATTTTCAAAGTAGCCTTCTTTGAGCTATACACACTCGATATAATAGGCGATGTCGTCGTCTATAGACATTTTTGTTATAGATTAAAAATAAGAGAAACATTTTTTCTTTATTCTATTACAAAAATGTCGTTTGACGACAACGACGTCGCCAACTGGAATAAGGCCGAATGTTTTTTAAATTTTTAGCCCTTCCCGTTCATTAAAATTGGTATTTATTAGTGAAATAATTTTATTCAATGGGTCGGAACGATGAAATAGTCACGGGAGGCTAAATTAAGAGAATAGGGCCGATGAGAGCGCAATTCGTAGCCTAATTCAAGGATTTTTGCTATGAAAACTGCGCTTTTGGGCACTCCTGCATTACACTGTTGCAAAAGAATAGTTCAGTTTGGTTAAATGCGGTCGTTTCATTTCATATCATTGTTTGTTACATTGATCCTATAAATTGGCATTATACTTCCATTGATTGGTTTACCTTATTGAAGGTCAATAGCCAATATGAATTATAGTGTGTGCATCCCATAAAACGGTCACGGTCTAATGTTTTTTTAAATTAGATTTTACTCTTTAATATTGGGGTTGTAGTATTTACTTTTTTTTAAGAAAATAACTAACCGTCCTGCTTCTTGATTTCCAAATAAAATATCAAAAGTATTTATTTTTACAGTTACTTAGTAGCCGCCATTGACATAGAACCTGGTGATATTTTAGTGGAAGAACAACCACTCCTGGTCACTACTCATTGGGAATGTGAACAGTTAAAATGTGCCAAATGCTGTGAGGACTCGTTTGTCATGTGCAAGTAAGTTCTTTAAAAAAAAACTCATTTAAATTATTACGTTTTTTTTTAATTCAATTTTTTTTACCAGGCAATGCCAATTTTTTCCTTTGTGTATGGATTGTACGGATCATGATAAATTTGAATGTGAATTTTTTCAAAAGAATGCCAAAAACGTTTCCAAAAATTTACTCATTAATACCTATGCTGTAAATGCGGTGCTTAAACTTTTACTACTTATGGAAAATCCCGATACTGCAGAAAAGTGTAAAGCATTAGTGCCACATAATTTTAAATTAAATGAATATCGTGATAGTGATATGTGGCAAGAACATGAAGATAATATTGTACAGCCTCTAATACAATCGGGTTTTATGGATACACTACAAAGGGCTAAAGAGTTGAATTGTCAGGATTCGGATTTCTTACACAGATTGTGTATATTAATCGATGCAAATGCCTTTGAAGTTTCTAGCAAAGTATCAGGTGATTCATTGAAAGGCATATATGTGCATGCATCTAAAATGCCACATCATTGTGTACCCAATGCGGCCACTTCAATTGATGATGATTACAATATGAGAATTTATGCAGGAACGAATATAAAAGCAGGCGAGATCATATATAATTCATTTACGAATCCCTTAATGGTAAGTGATTATGAGAATACTTGTTGCAATATCAGTTCTCTGTTCTAACTAACAAAATTACCATATTGGACTTTTTCTGGTTTTTGGGTAAAGTCTGTTATAGTTTTTTAATCGTAGAAATAATTTATATGTTCGGTTTTAATACTTAATTTTTAAATCAGCAGCAGAATGAAACTCAATTTTATATCAACAGAGGTTTTGATTTCTTGACCATCCAGAAGTTTACATTTTAATTTTAACTGGATTCAGAATATTCCTTGAATCCGCTAAAAAAGGAACTTTTAGTGCTTTAGGAATAATTTATGCTGTTTAGGTTTTTTGCTATTTTTAAAATTGTTTAATCTACGGTTTATATACAGAGAAATCAGGATTGTATTCTTACTAGAAATCGATTAACGATTAAATTGAAGCGTTAAGCAACGCATAGCAAGGATTGCCAAGACAATATGCACTACTATAATACAGAGAAGTTGTTTATAAGGTGACGATAGTGGCAGCACTTCATTAGTCATTCAACCCTAACATCTGCTAAACAAAAACGCTTTGTAGAAGCTGTAGGAATGCCGAAAAAAATAAATATTTACAAAAGGTCTTCTATTAAGCTTTTTATCGGCTACATTTGAACAGAAATTCCTTTATTCTAATATAAACATTTTGAATTTTTTTTATATGGTCTGGGGACCCGAAATCGAGTTCCATACAGATTGTAATGATCTATTTGTTATTAATTTTGTTTCGTCTTAAAAACGCCTTAATTAGTTCCGAAACTAAATTCTAATAAGAATTTAGATTGTTTTTTGCAATGATTTTTGAATTAAAAGAGAAAATGACATCCGTGAAGGAACTGAACGTGTTTTCTATTTCTACTCCAGCTACGGAAATCTCATCAGAGTTTTTTGTGTTCTGTTGAAATTCATGCAAAAAGTCAACTATTTAACTCACACTTTTATAGAAATCATATATTGGAATTATATTTTTCCTACGTACTCTGTAATGAGTTAGTCAAAGATTTACTAAACACATCACACTTTTATCATATTCTCCTTTTTATCTCTGGATGAATAGAAGATTAATGAAACAAAGACAGCACTAATAAAATTGTTGCAATGATTATAATAGCATAGAAATGCATGGAACATATAATATTCTACAAATGACTTGCAAAATATGCAGAAGTTTGACTGACAGAATAGTTTATACTGTCTTTGAAGAACTTTGTGGAACAAGAAAAAGACTAAGACATGAGCTTGTGGTCCCAAGCGCTGTTCTATTGAAACCACATGTTGTTATCCTTATATGTACTTTGATTTAGACTAAAATCCACCATACACTGACTTTTTTTGTCAATTTTGTTTGTTTATTGATACACATATTCATCCAGAACGGTACTATGTGTTGCAGTTTTGGCAAGACAAACTGAATAAATGACAATCCATCCGATATATCGTCGTAAGAATTAAAAAACGCTGTAACTGACAGAACATTACATGTATGAAAGTGTAATAAAGACACTGGTATTTTTCAAAACGCAGAGGGCGTAGGTGAATTTCTTTTCATCATAGCAATCTGGGACCGGGGCCAATCGACGCGTATTTTTTTTTTTTCTGATAAAAATGATGCAAAAATATTTATTTTATTTTCGATTTTTTGTTAGTTACAGCGTTCTTTAATTCTTGCGACGATATGTAGGGTGAACAATAAGGCTGTTATGAACGATCAATAAGAATACCTTCTTTAATATAAAAATCTCTCTATATTTTTACTTTCTTAATTTATTTTATTTTAAGGGAACTATACAGCGACAACATCATCTGCGTATGACACGACATTTCGAATGTGAATGTAGCCGTTGCCTGGATCCTACAGAATTGGGTACCCACATGAGTTCTATTAAATGCAAACAATGCCCAGATGGTTATGCCATTTACAATCGAGGCAAATGGTTATGTGAGCTATGTAAGGCTAACGTAGATGCTTTGTTGGTACAAAAGCTTTTGTCAGAAGTTTCCGAGGAAATGGGTAAAGCTACGGGTGATATTATAGGCAATGAAGAGTTATTAAAAAAATATTCTGGTGATTTCCATCCAAATCATTTTCTAATGATTGATTTAAAACAAAATATAGCCACAATTTTGAGGGGTATCTTAATGAATCCTATGTGTAAGCCAAACAGAGTACTTTTAGTGCGCCGTTTAGATTTGTGTGCAGAAATATTACCAGTGGTTAAGACGGTAATACCAGGCTATTCGAAATTGTATGCCATCGCTTTGTATGAGTATCTGTTAACGTTTATGGAATTAATAGAGCTGGATTTTCGTTGCAAGGAGATTTCTAAAGATATTTATGCGGTAAATTTATATTTCATTTTGTTTTTCTTTTTAATGAATTATTTTCTTAAATTTTAGAAAAATTTACAAATTGCTAAAGAGATTTCTAGTGAAGCTAAGCAGTTGTTATCCTTCGAACCAGTCAATTCACCTGAAGGTCATTTGGTGCGCCGTATATCTTTACAGCAGGAACATATTGAGGAATGTTTAAAAAAAGTTTTAAATAAATAATGTTATTTACTAGTTAAAGTTTAATTAATTAATAAAATACTAAATATACGAAATTAATGTATCGGGTGATTTTTTAGAAATCTTTTTGTTTTTAGCAGCTTAGCTGTTCTCGTATAACATGTTACTGTCAAACAGTATATAATTTAATCATGAATAGAATAAGAAAGTACATCGTGCAGTTTGAGAGACTTTCTTAAGCTACGGTCACATTAGGCAAATATTTGATGGAAAAAACGTAACCAATATTTTTTTTGGAAATATATTATGCAAATATTTCTCTTTATGTAAACATTTCTTCAAAAATTGTTTAAAAACGATATTAAAAAGAAGAAATATTTGTATATATAATTAACTAAACGTTAAAAAATGAAAAATTAAAAAATAAATATTTTCATAAAATAGTGGTTACGTTTTTTTCATCAAATATTTACCCAATGTGACCGTAGCTTTAGACGTTCTCCGAAATTTAAATTCCGCACAAAATTTACAATATTGGATATGCATATTTTTACATAACAATCAGAGCGGACAGAAGAAAATATCGCAGTGGTATTCTGTTGCTCCACGACATTGAAAATTTTGCGGAAGAATTTAGGTGTTAAACAATTTGAAATACAGCTGATGCAAAAATTGAAGCCACACGAACTACTACAATGGCTAACTTTTTATAAATTGGCTTTGGCAAAGTTGGAAGAAAATCCACTTTTTAGCAGAAAATTCTGTTCAGTAACGAAGTTCATTTCTAGTTGAATGGATACTAGAATACAAAAATTTCCGTATTTGGTATGGCGAGCGAATCCACTGTTTGGTATGAATTATTATCACTGGATCGTACTTTTTAAATGATGACGAAGACAGGAACGTTAGTGAGAATGTCCCAATGTGAGCTTGGTCTTTTTGGCATTGACTCATATAATTTATTCACAAAAAGCGTTGACATCTTTGACTACTCTTATAGTCCCATAGTTGACTAATGCTATTTGGCTGTTCTTCATAGTCTGAAAATCTGAATTTCAAGGAAGTCCAAATATATCAGGGCTTTGTGGCGGCTATTCCATTATGCTAAACTTTGGGAACTTATACATACTTTCACAATTTTCACTGAATATTTTGCGCCATTGTCGTACTGGAAAATAAACAGTGGATGATTATGTGACATTTGGTCAAGGGCTTTAGGCAAATTATCCTTCATTATGCGCAGATAATCTTCTTTGTACATTGTTCCTTTGATCCGTATTGAAGAACCAACATCATGTGGGGTTATAAATCCTTAAACCATTAGGGAACCACCCCCAAGCTGAATGGTTTGGCGTGCGTTTAATGAGTTTGGAGTTTTACACGGCTTCGCCGAATACCAAACTTTTACGTCAAACTGATATCGGTTTATTTTGGTCTCATGAGACCAACTAACCGATAAATTAAAAAAATTATATTAAAAATAAGATATTACAGATCTTACCGTTGCCCAATCTGGGATTATCGAATCTACATATCTGTGGTCATTTGACAAAACGTCTTCTCTCTAAATCAACAACTTTTCAGTAGAGCAAAAAAAAAAAAAAAAAACAGTTAAAAAGGCTAATAGAAGTTATTGCTTAGAAAATTAAAGAAATTTTGAACTTGGATATTATGCACGAACACTTAACGAACATTATGCGACCTTTTTTTCCCCCTCTAGAAGCAATAGTTTTCTTTAAAACGACAAAAAATTAATTTAAGACTTTTTGTTAAATAGATTTAAAAAAAATTAGCTTCCACCATACAAGTCGTTTTGTCAACATTTTTTTGATTAAATTTGAAAATTATTTTAGTCGCTTAAGTCAAGACAAGTTGTTTTGTTAAAATGGAATATGAAAAAAAAGGATGAAAGAAGTTGATGTGGAAAATATATTTCGGTTTTATTAAAAAAAAATACTTCTATTTTTCCCTACAATATGCAAATAATTAAAAAATAATACTAAAAATTAAATAAAATTTTTATAGGCATTCAATTTTTCAAATTATTCTTAATTCTCTGAAAGAAGTCGTTTTGTCAAATTGAAATTGGGGGAAAGTCTGAACGAGGTCGATTAGTCAACTGCATATCTTGTGTTCCAAAGGTCGTAGAAATACGGGGATTAGAGCAAAAGAAGGACAAGGAAATTCTATATTTACTATAAAAATCTTGTCTTATTTCGAGAGACGTTTTTTCACAATGCCACAGATATATATTTCGCCATAAGTGATCTCCGAATTTTAATGTTTTTCTGTGATAATTTGGGTCTTCGCTTTTTAATACTAACCATAAAGCTAACTCTTTAATAAGCTATTTGCACTATGCATCAACTAACGGTATTTTGACAAGCAGAAACGGCTTCTTTGGTGCTTTTGAGTGAGCTTGTGGTAAAACTCTTCCCAGCATCGTAGCTTCAATTTCTAAAAACTTTCCTGGTCTTTAATGTTTTTTATTTAGAGCTTGATTTAGAATAAAGTTGGTGTCATACTTAATTATCCTAAGCACAGAACGTTGGCTAATATTTAAAAAAATTTAAAATTTTTCTGCTAGAATTACCAACTTAAGACCTATGGATAACGATTTTTTTTTACTACTGCAGATATTGGTCGGGTTATAGATTTTTTTAGATATAACACTTTAATATTATTTTTTCTTTTAAACACTGTAAACTATTCTCTTGGAATACAGGACAAAATACCGCTAAGAATAAGAAATATTATATTGGTGCAAAAGTGAGGCAATGACCTTTTTTTAGAAGTCATTTATATTCTAAGGAGGGGAGATAAACATAGACTTTCATGTAAATTTTATATAAAATTTCTAGTAACATCAAATTATAACGGTAATTTTTGCTTGCATATACGCATAGAACAATAAATTATTAAAATCGAAGAATTATGAAATATTTCTTAATTTTTGCACCACAGTGTAGATACCATTAGAATATTTTCTATGGGGCTATTTTATGGTTCGTCTCGAGGGACAAGCCCGCAACTGTTGACGCACAGGAAACCAATATTGCAGAATTTATTCATGAGATAAAGGCTAATACATTGGAGAGGCTATGACAAAATCGGACCCAGTGTATAAGCATTTACATGAAATCACTGAATTATATAGATTTTTCTATCAACTCAAATAAAGATTTCAAACATTGCTCTAAATTGTACGTATATTTGTTTTTATCAAATCTGAACACTCTTAATAACACCCCCATTATGATGAATAACAGATTCTATGTGCCTCAGCTTTAACCACTGTTTTCACAGTAGCCAATAGACAACTGCTATTCATTTATCACAACTTCAGTCCCAGCCGAAGCCTTGAAATGTTGCTTTGAGGCTAACCAGTTATATTGTGTACAGTCGGAAACTCAGCTACATCCATTTTTTTAACGGTTGTATGGCAGCTCAGCCAAAACCTATATTTGGATGCTATAGTTGTTTGAGACGCGATTCCCGTCAAAAAACATCTTATCAAAAAAATAATTATAATAAAAATAATGATTTCATTCCGGTTTTAGTTTATTTGATAAAATAAACAACAAAATTAAAATTTCTTAATTGTAATAAAAAAATATTTAAATCTTTTCAAACCACTGTAAAAACTTTTCATTATTCGAAATTTAGCCATTAAACAGAATATATTTTGTCTGCATAATATTTTTATATGCCTGTGCATTCTAGGCGGACATGTACAGTTACGGGCTTAAGTTTTCTTACTGATTTTATAAAATGTTCTAATCACAGAGAGTATTTTTTTAAGCCAAACAGAATTTAAAGAAAGTTAACTACTCGTATCAAACCAAATGCAGTCATTTTTTCTGTATTTACATACGAGTATGTATTATCAGTATACTCTGTGGCGAAACATCATAAAAAATTTTATGATTGAAGAAATTTTTAAAAAATTATGCAGATTTACAGACCTATTCTGAAAAAGAACATTAAAAAAGTGTGTAAAATAAAAGACAAAATATAATTTTTTAAATATGATATAATTAGTTAATATTTTTTAAGTGTGTATGAACACGTGCTTTCCATTCTGTATTTTCGTTACAGATGCCACTTTATTTTCATTTTTAACTATAAGCGTTAACAGTGTTGCTATACCTTTAAATTATATTGAACCAAAATTTATATAGAAGACAACTAAACTCTGATAAAAAATAAACAAATTTTAAATTTTAGACAGTTTTATACACGTTTTTATTCATTTTTCCTAGACGCCAAAAGAAAATTTTTACAGTCTGCATTGTTAAAATCGGTAAAATACTTTTATCGAATATAACAATTGAAACGAATTAATATAGTTATTGATCTTTAAAAATAAGTGGGACTTTATATTAAAAGCGAAATTTTATAAAACTTAACTTTTTTCAAATTATAAGCATACCAATGATCCGGTTCGTAACTAAATAATAGAAGAATATGTATAAATGATACTTATTTCAAGGGAGAGTTATGTAAGTGTATTGATCAGTGGAATTGAAAAGAATCATTTGTTCTTGATCCATAAAAATAAATATACGAGTAAAATAAGGACGAATGATTCTGTTATAAATAAATAATATAATAAATAAGATCAGCTTCGATCATTATGTATGAGATCTTAATTGATATTGGTACACAAACAAAGAAATTTCCAAATACATACATACATAACTGGACTTTACAACCCTGTGTCAGAATTACGGCCTAGCTTCTCGCAGCACTCATGTTGTGTGTGTTAATTTTTATCCATGAGTACCGGGACCTACAGTTTAAAATCGACTCCGAACGACAGATTTGAGAAGCTTTTTCATGGCTTTCAGAGCTTTTGCCAGACGACTGCTGAGAGGTAGTCGCCGAAAGAAATATTTTTTTCATATTTCTTTTTTTTTAAGATGTCAGAGCTGGGTGTCGAATCCAGGGCTCATGCCTTAGTAAGCCAACACACTAACCACTAGACCACGGCGACATATACATACATACATACATAGGTATGTATAATAATGCCCGTATTCATAAAAAATAATGGGAATTATTCGAGCTTTTTTTATAAAAAAAATTAATTTTCTTTTTAAAAATACAAAAAAAAAAAAAAAAAAACAGGATAATAAAATGTTTATCACTATATATTTAATTTAAAAGTGCTTTTTGACATTAAAAAACAGAAAATTACACATTTACACGTTGAAGAAAAAGAGAACAATATTGGTTAAAAATAACCCAAGCAGTAACACTGGATGTAAATGACGAGTAACTGAATCGCACTATCGTTAGTGTAAACAGGAAAACATGTTTTAAATTTTAACACAAGACAATCTTGACATTTTTTTAATATTTATTTTAATTCATTAATTTCTTGTCCTTATTACGAGTAGTTTAACAAGTATGAAGACTTACGTTTTTGACTGTAATTTTGACATCCCAAGACTGCAGTATTTTTTATGCATTTTTTTATTATTGCAATATTCTAAGAGAAACATTTTTTTCAGTATTTCTTATTAAAATAAATGAGAATTTTACAAATTTTTTTTTTTGCAAAAATTATAAAATTTTGCAAAAGATATAAACTGTTAGAAAGTAAATCATATATACTCGTGCATTTTGAGTGGCTGGTTGCAAACACATAATATTAGAAAGCGGAAGAGTAATAGGACTATAAAATTTTATAAAAGAGGGCAAAAAAAAAGAAAAAAATTGAAGAAATTTTTCAAAGAAAATGTTTCACAGCAAGTAATGAGACTTTGGGCAGGTAAAAAATGTATTAAAAATAATTTAATAACATTATTGAAAAAAAAAAATGTAAAACTTAGATATGTTAAAGCTAAACAAGATATAGGAGCTGGAGAATGTTTACTATTGGAACAGCCTTCTTTATTAATGGCCTCAAATAACGAAAGACGTTGCCAAAATTGTTTTAAATTAAGCGACACCTACTGCCTGTAAGTTTTTAAGTTTTCAAACTAAAAATAAAAATGTAAATCATACGAGTATATAAAGATATTTTTTGTTATAGAGTTTGCCTAATAACCCCTTTATGCAACGAATGCAAAAGACACTATGTATACGACTGTAAGAAATTATCGACAATGGTTAATTTAAATTTGGAGATTTTAAAACTGTATCCCGATACATATAGTTTCATTAAATTCTTATTACTAAGAGAAAATCCTGCAACCCAACATCAATTTACTATAATTTTACAGGCTGAAAGTCATTTAGAAAAGCGTAGAAATACTAAAATTTGGTTATATCATGAAAAAACTATTGTTCAGCCCATTTTAAATTCCGGAATTTTGAATTTTTTAACAAATACCAAGGAAATCACTAAAGATTTTTTACAAAACTTATGCTCCGTAATAGATGTTAATAGTTTTGAAATACGTGCTCCGGATACTGGTTTTATGAAGGCTATCTATGTACAGGGCGCTCTGTTATCACATGATTGCATAGCCAATACCTGTATATCTATAGATGATAAATACTGTATGAAGATTTATGCAAACAGAGCAATTAAAGCTGGTGAAATTGTCACAAATTGTTATACAAATATATTATTGGTAAGTAGATTTGCGACGGATACAAATTTACTAATATTAGGGGGCGCAGACTCCTGCAAATTTACGACGAAAGCAATATAAATTTCATACTTAAGACCTTGAGAATTGTCATAACTGGCGCAATTAAGTTATTATGCTATTTACTTTCAAGTAACTTGTTATTTAATTCCGAAACTATGTTCAGTATACAATTTTCCACCTGTTTTTCTTTTGCTCATTCTGAAAAAATCTCACCGATACTCAAGAGGTCTATTAATATACACTACACAAAATTTCGGTACAGTGTAGAACTAAACACAAATAATTAAAAATTAATTCGAAAAGCTTATAGACCAGCCAAAATTAGAGCGTAAAGCATAACGTAATATTGTGCTTATCATTAACGCTGTAATGAGTAACTAAAATAAAAGCGTCAACGTTATCTCAAGAGCAGTTATGTTTACCTACCTTGTTTGATAAAAAAAAGATATAAAATCCCAAAATTGATCTGAAAGTAGCTAAAATGTCATAACTTAACAAAATGGTAAATAGCCAATGTAAAAGAAAAAAACAACAGCAGTTGTTTTACAACTAACTTCACTTCTTTACGCTCTGTCAATATTAGATTTTCCAATCGCAAAGCGTTAGCGCCACACTATTTGGGTTGGTCTCACACATTTAGTATGGGCATGAGAAATTTCGAAAGACAAGTTTTTATTATTTAACCTAAATTAGAACATAATTCTCACTCCTATGAGTATTTTCAAAATTTTCACATGAAGTTTTGAAAAATCAGCTGTAACTTCATATTTCTATTGAAATTTTGAGCGTCCTCCTCAGTGTCTTTTCTTAAGTGCATGCTCAACACAATTTTCCTCCACAGTACTCTCTACTTGGGTAAGCGACCGTCGTGATATCAATTTAATGCACGATTATAATTAACTTGATGTCTGTACTAACCGCAGGCCGGTCCTATATATTCAACGAAATATTCTTTTTCTATGATTCCTCTCAATCTGTATCATATGGCAGCAGAGGTTTTCTACAGAGTAATTATATTCTACCCAGAAAAAGCCTTGTTTTCAAACTACTTGTTTAGATTGAAAAAGCATACCTAAGTCTTTTTTTCAATATTTCTCTTAGGAATATCTGAGCAACTGAGGATATCTTATTTTGATAGATTATTTAGAGACTGATCGAAAGCTTATAATTGACAAATTGTAAAAAACTGTGATAACATTTTTTTGTGTTCGTAGATTGGTGTGTTAAATATTATACAGTACCACCCAAAGTCTTGGGTCCTATAAAACATATGACTGTTATAAAACTTGGGATATATTTTGTTTGGTAGACAAATCTGCATTAGAATGAAATGAAGGAGGATAGCGAGAACTTCTTTATTAACAATCATAGACGTTGTAAAAGAAATGTGAGGTTTTTTGATCGATAGAAGAATAATGGGTATTGAAAAGTCTTTGTCCCTAACTTCCTTTTTGCTATCTAAGTAGAAAATACTACACAATCTTCCAGACGATAGAGATTATGGCAAATAGAACGTGACTTCGGCTCGTTCGTTAAAATAAGAGGTTTTATTATAACTTAATTATAAAATTTTATCGACTATAACCTGTTGTCTTTTTTTTTCGTTCAAGAATACTACTGAGCGTAGAAAAATTTTACAGCAGGGTAAATATTTCTACTGTAACTGTGTACGTTGTGAAGATCCTACAGAGTTAGAATCCCATATTTCCACTATAATTTGTGCCAACTGCAGTAAAGGTTATATGCTAATATCCAAAGCAAAGGAAGGGAAATGGAACTGCCTGGAATGTAAATTTCAACAAACTAACGAAAATGTGGAGAACATGCTTCTCGGCTTACAAAATGAAGTTACGAAAAGTAAACAAAATCTTAATGAAATGGAAATACTGCTACAGAAACTAGAAAGAATTTTGCATTCTCAACATTATATGATAATTGATCTTAAACAACATATAGCAGCCGGTTTAAGAGATATAATCAATGATATAAGCCAATGTCCAGAGCGTAAAATTTACGAGCGGAAAATTGAATTATGCAAAGATGTACTTAAAGTTTTAAATATAATTGCACCAGGCATAGCAAGGCTAAAGGCTATTGTTATTTATGAACTCTCAAGTACTTGGGCTGAATACAACCGTATGCGTTATCAGGCAAAAGAATTAAACAAAAAGGATTTAAGGGTATGTATAGTTAGTAATATTATTAATATAATAATTTTACAAGAGTTTAATTATATATAAGAAATCACTTTATGTTGTAGGACCTGTTACAGGAATCTGAAAGTATGTTACGCGAATCAATACGCATGTTATTACATGAGCCCAAAGATACACCTGAGGGTAAATTATCCCAGTCTATGATGCAGGAATTAAAGTACTTACAAGCTGATATAAAAATGCTTAAATAATTAAAAGAGATAATTTGTGAATAAAATTATTTGAAATAAATGTTTTTAATTGTCAAGGCTAGACTTCAAGAGTTTTATATCTTGCGCGACAAGAATCTTTACACTCAGGCTTATTTTCACTAATTTTCGTAGTCACTTTTGCAAAACTAATCACAAATATTTGGAAAAACTGTTCTATTTGTAAACTTTAAACTACAAACATATATGTAGAGTGTTTTTTAAGACCTTGAGAACTGAAATTTTTTTTAATTAAATTTTGTTTTTCTTATAATCTGGTAGTTTATTGCAGGCATTTATTTTTTACGAGTTACGTTGTCTATTCAATCAGTATAATTTTGGACTACTTTTTCCAATAGATCTGGCCGTATAGCTTCAAATGTGGCTTGAATGTAGGCTACCAATACTTCAAGAGTTACTTAAACCTACATAATTGGCCATTACAACACTTTTTCAAAGTTACGACCTAGCTTATCACAGCACCCATATTTTGTGTCATTTTAACGTCGAATCCGAACAAAAGACTTAAGAAGTTTGTTCATTGCAATCATTTTCTCTCATTGCTTTTGTCAGAAGACTGCTAAGAGCTGGTCGCCGAAAGAAATATTTTGTCATATTTCTTTCTTTCAAGATTTTAGAGCTGGGAGCTCTCATCTGGTCAGCCAACACACTACCTACTAGATAAAGCTCAATACTGGTCCAGTAAAGAGAACCACTTGTAAAATTAAAGTTGTAATAAAATTCATTTTGCAGTAAATCCATGTGCCACTACTGGTGGTTGCAATATTGCTGCATTACTGCTAAATCATTTAGTGGTAAAGGAAAGGATACTGCAATTTAAATTCAATGCAATACATGTGTTTTAAGTGTTAGATCATCTGCGTATTAATTTAAAAGTTTTAACATTAATTACCTTAAATAATCTACAATGAGAAAATAACATAGAAAAGAGAAACAAAAAAAAGAAAAAAATTTTTCGAAAACAGATGTGAAAAATATGTTTCATTTAAAATTAAAATTTTTATTACAAAGGTCTGTGTGTGGTGGAGAAAATTAGGAATGATTGGTTGAGCGAATAAAACTATGGGCGCAAAAACGAAATGATGTCCCTTATTGTAAATTTAGCAATATCCATTAAAATTGTAATATACTCCTAGTTTTCAAAATTTGGGAATAATCAAAATAAAATAAATGTTAGATTTGAAATTTAGTGAAGTGGATGAGTTTATAAAAATCTTGGTAGTGCAAACGAACCAAATTTAATAAACTTTTAGAAACAAGTTTATGGATTTCAACGGTATGACTCGAATTAATTACTAATTGGTAAAAGCCAAATAAATAATAACGAAACGTAGTTACGAAGTCGATTGGAATAATATTTTACTTAAAAATTTTTTTTTACAAGAGATTATTTAAAAGTAAATAAATTTAAATTCAAGAATCTAGTATGTTATCAAAATATATTTTACTTTTATGAAGTATTTGCAGCAGTGTTCGAAAATTTACCTTATAAAACGTACTTTAGTGTTCTGTACTGTAGAATATTAAATACAGAAACACTAAAAGTGTTTGTGTAGGAAATTCAAAACAAACAAAAAACATTATAATATTTTTGAATTTTCTACATAACGAATATACTGTTCTTAAGAATATATGAATATACTGTTCTATAGAAAAAACAACAAAGGAAAAATAGTTTTTTTTTTTGTTGTAATTTTTTTTCAATTTTTTTATTTTAAACTGATTGATAAAAAATGCAAAAAAAGAAAATATTTTGAAATTTGGGGAAAAATAACCCAAGATCAGTAAACCAAAATGTATACAAACATTAAAACTGTACTGTTTTAAAACAAAAAACAGAACGACTTATTCTGGTTATGTAGAAATACACAAACACTAAAAAAATAAATACCGTTCTTGGATTTGTGAATCGTACATATAATAATGTACAGTTTATTTTCGAACACTGATTTGCAGCAAAAATATAATAAAAAAAAATTTTATATTTTCTTTCTTTTTTTAACTCTAGTTTTACAATAACAAACTAAAATTATGTTCAAAATTGTATTTTTTAACCTATTAAAAATAAGTAGTTTTTGTTTTGGTGATGTTTTTCAATGGTTTGACGTTTTTTAAAAATATGATGACGATTTGTTTTCTTTTGAAAATTTCGTCATGCGAGAGTTTATGTGTTCTATCCTCCATTTTATATATCTCGAGTTAATGACGTCACTTTAGGTTTTTGACACCAAAATTTTTAAAATCTGCAATTCGTTTTCGGTCATTTATCTCCGAGATATCTGAAAACCGATTGCAGACTTAAACAATTTGGAATTAAAACCTCAAGTGGCATCATTAACCTGAGAAATATAAAAAATATGAAATGGCGGATAGGGCACATAAACTCCCGCACGACGATTTTAGGATTTACGCCAACAAACCGAGCAACTTTGGGGTAAAGCCCTTATGACACTTTTTTGCATCAATAAAATATACAAAAATCTCTACACCCGTTATTTCTTACTATATTATACTTGTTCCTCAAAACAATATCAATACAACAAGCAATTTTATATAACTTAACATAAAATAATTTTCAATTTTCTAATAAACAAACCAACAAGTTTCAAATATATTTAACATTTAATAACCAAACAGTGAATTGAAAAACAACAACTCATAATTTGGAGAAATAATGTATATAAGAGAAACAATTGTTTACAACAACAAAAAATTTAATAAGACAGACAAAACAAATTTCTGTAAAAATATATGTAAAAACAAAACAAAATTTAGTATCATAAGTGTAGTAGATTTTTGTGCTATTTTTATTCGCCCATGTTAACATTTTTTTAAATAGCCTATAATAGGCATAGCAAATTTGGTACAATTATACTATTTTAGGTACCATTTAAACCCAAAAACTATAGTGGTATTTATCTTTAAGTACTACTTGATAAGCGGTTATTTAAATAGGACTTAAATAGTTGTACATTTTTTTTTTAATTTTGCCATTGCTAATAACAAATAAATTTTTGTTCGAACCATCACCTCTAGCTTTTCACCTATTCCGAACTTTCAGTTCCATTCTTTAGAGATCAACTTTGTTTAAATAATGTCTAAGGCTATAGTAGCCTTAAACTCAAACATTACTCAAGAAATTTAGCTGTCTAACTAATTAATCATTTTAAAAAAGTTTCAATAAATTTTTCTATTAGCATTTAAATATAGTATTAACGTATTTTAAAAGTTTGGGAATCACTGTATTAATGAAATACACTGCCGGTGAAAGTGAGCATTATTTTACGCCAAAATCAAATGTTGCTTCTTATTCATTGTCTGTGTTAATGGTGTATAAAATATATTTTTATAAGAAATAGAAAAAGCAATTCAAACAAAATCGAAAAAAATACATAAAAAAGAACACAAATTTATTTAGCCAAAAATAATACAATTGCATACGAAATTACACAAAAAAAAATTACAAAACAAGATTGATTGAAAAGAACTTATGGTAATTAAAAACATGATACACTTATCAATAGCACTATGGCATACTAAGACCCCTAATCAAAATTGGATTATTTTTCGAATGATTTACTTGACTCAAAAACATATTTTTGAAGCGTTAGTAAACACCTTAGATGTTCCAATAAACTAGTTAAAGCGGCAAGTAAGGTTTCAAAAAAAATATTAATGTTGATGAAGGTTATTGCAGGCTAAAAGAAAGTATAAGTACACATTTAAGAAGAAACCGAAGGGGCTTTCTTGCCAATATATTACATTTTGATCTAAGTCAGTAATTAGGAAACCAAGCTCTCTCAAAATGATCAAAAAGTACACTCTATAAAATGCTTATAATACCAGTTTTTTATATAACGCACTAACATGGGTATTTGCGCTGTTAAGATTAAACTGTTCTTAGATTATTTGAAAAACAAATACATACTTCGTAATATATTGTATGAACCTGACTGCATCAAGCGAGAATATTGTCTTCGAATAAATTCCGAAAATGTAGAAACTGTTCCATGCAATTTAAAATTGCCACAACCTTATAAAATTATGCCTTCTTGTGCTTTATTGACTACGCGAAACTGCATATTTAAGTACAATATAAAAATTAATTTTTAATAAATTTACAACCTTATGTTTACAATATATTGAGGCATTTAAGCATTGATGATAGAGACCTGTATTGTCTACAGTGGCAGAAGCTACAACTCATGTCGTAACGAAAGATAACATTCCTTTAAATAGAGTTAGGATTAAAGATGTATTTTATCTCGTATTCTCTTCAACATATACTCAGCATAGATACTTCAATTTATTAATAATATATGTATGTGCGTTATGCTGATGACAGTATTCTTTTGGCAGATAAAATGACCGCTTTACAAAACTTGTAGTGTAAATCTAACCAAAAATTTAGGAGATAAGTTGTTTAATTACTTCAACCAATTTGCAGGTATTTTTATTTTTTTTACAAAAATCTAATTTCATGCATGATTCGTATTAAGTAAAATTGACACGAAAAAACACAAAACGAAGCCTGGGTTCGAACCCCAGCTCTGATATCTTAAAAAAAAAAGAAATATGAAAAAATTATTTTTTTCGGCGACTACCTCTCAGCAGCCTTCTGGTAAAAGCTGTCGTTCAGATTCGACATTAAACTTAAGATCCCGGTAAGAAGAGAAGCTCGGCCGTAACTCTGACACAGGGTTGTAATGGCCAATTTTGTTTGTATGTGTGTAATTATATGGAGATATTAATATTGTTATTCAAATCAAAATACAACGATTGTACTGCTGATGAGGCCGTGTCATGCATATGAACGAAAAAGCTCCATCAAAATTTTTCGATTCTGATCCCAAGAGAGGCACAGAAGGGGAAATCATAAATTCGGGCGCAAAGGCTAAGCAGAAAGCATTTATAAAGTGGTAGCAATATTTTCAGCCCAGCTACTGATCTTAACGGTAAGTAAAGTGTACGTGAGAAAATAATGGAAGACGTATCGATAATGGAAAATTTTATTATGATCAATTTGGAATGGTTTAACTATATTGTAAAGAACATCAATAAATTATAACTCTTCAAATAAATCCATTTAAAGCGGACGGATTTTAAGTGTTTTTCAAGGGTAGGTCTTAGCGATGGAAAAGGCTGCAGAAAAAGCAGGGAAGATTATTATAGGTGGAAGTAATGAGTCTTGTTGTGGCTGTGTTTGTAAAATTTAAGAATTAGAAAAATTGTGTCAAACGTCTATGGCAGAGACATCTTCATATAGTAATTGTATTAAGAAAAAAAAATTAAAATAAAATTGCATTTAATAATTTAATATGTATTTAGCAATATGTGAGGAAACATCAAAATATTATATATGTATGTATATTAAAATTTTTTTTTGGAGTGTGGGGTAGGGTACTCTTCCAAGTCTGGGAACGCCACATTTGTAGCCAGCATCAAGCTTTCGGCTCATTTTCCTTTATCTCATTTTGCTGCAGAGCATCGAGGTCTCTCTTCTTTTCGCGTAATATGCGCTCGATGTAATTTTTTACAGCATTCCAACTGTCCGCACATTGAAGCATTTTCTCTACTATATTTTCTGGACTGAAATGTCCAATTTTCTCCATCAGTATGTTGCTCTCAATTTGCCATCTGGTGCACTCGAAGAAAGTATGTTCCGCATCGTCGCTTGTTGAGTCGCAGTAAATGCAACCAGGTTCGCTCACCTTCCTCATACGGTGAAGGTATTTTCTAAAAAAACCGTGGTTGGAAAGAAACTGGGTCAAAAAGTAGTTGACCTCCCCAAAGGTTCTTTTAATCCATCTCTCCCCATTTGGGATAAATCTAGCTGTCCATCTTCCAGTTGCCGCTGTACTCCATCGCTCTTGCCATCGTTGTAATGTCAGAGATCGCAGTTCGTCCGTATTAATGTTGATGTTTCCTATCTTCGCATCCCAAGCTCTCCTTCGCTCACTTGCCCACATGATACTAAACAATAATTTTGCCTACTGTAGGGTATATTACATTGTCCTGTTGTTTTATTCCAATACAAGATTAAATAATTTTTTTACGAAGACACAAATTCATTATGCATTTGCAACACAAACAGTTTAGTTGACACCTGCTCGGAAAATTGGCATGAATAAAATCAACCAAAATAAAATAAATTAAATAACGAATTATAGTAATTGGATAGCTGAGCGAAGAATGAGTGATGAATTCAATAATAAATGTACGATACAAGATAGTCCCGAGATTGGAAGGTAAAGTTATTGCATTGCAATTAAAAAGAAAAAATTAGTAGATAAACGTCTTTAAATTTATTTCTAAATTATGGAAAAAGTCTCCTGATGAGCACTAGCGAAATGGAGATTGGGACACGTTTTTCATGAAGGCAATTAATTTTGTTAACACATAAAAAAAATAAATAAGAATATTCAAAATAAATTTTTATTAATAAAAAAATAATTTAAAATAACTTCCTAATATTTTAGATATGTCAAGGCTACGGATAAAATAACAGCCGGTGAAACGTTACTACTGGAAAAACCCATCTTAATTTTGGCTACAGGTGGTGATAAGCGTTGTTGCAATTGTTTTAAGTATGCACAACAATATTGTGGGTAAGCTAAGCAAAATAAAAAAGAAATCAATTGCACTAAAATATTTCAATAGTAGACATTAATATTTAAAAAGTGAATTTCTGTTTCCAAGTTGAAAATATTTTATGAATTGAATTTTTAAATTAATACCTACACTTCGCTTGGGAGTAGAAGTTACAGGACTGACTAGTTTGGTATCTACGTTATCTGAATAATCGATAATTAAAATTAAACAATTGCACAAAGTTTTTATTTATTATTTTTATTTTTTTAAACAACTGGGATTGAAGAAGTATTTGAATTAAAGTTTATGAGAAACATACCTTAGCTAAGTCCAGGTCATCAGCCCTCTCATTCCCCACTATATCCCAAAGTTGCGAAAAACAAACAAAGGAAATGTTTCAAGAATCACAAAGAAGCTTCAGGTTCTCTTTACAGCGATTAATCAAGGAAGATCTGGCAACGCACCTGGCCTAACTATTAGAGAAAACCCTAATTCCATCTCCAGAGCCCCGTTCCCTCAGTATCCGGAAAGGTTGTATAATTGCTAATATTGCAGCCTGAATAACACTACACGTGCCTAATACTTTAAAAAGATTTTTTAACGTTAGCAAAGTCGAAGAAAACACCATCTTCATGACGGAATCCGTTTTTAGCATCCGTGAATCTGTAATACCAGAAACTATACTTCAATATCCAACTTTCGAAGGGCCATATCTGTACAGAGTTCCCTCAAAGGAGTATTAAGTAGCCCCCAAATGTTACAGTGCTACCAAGAAATCGTCTCCATTATTTTTTTACAACAAAGCGATCGATTTTTGTTTACTTGTTTTCAAAAAAATTTTCTTATTTTTAGCAAATGTAATATATCACCCCTCTGCTTCGATTGCTCACAACACAGCGAATTCGATTGTTCAACCCTGTCCGTCATGTCTGAATTAAAATCAGATGAACTAAAAAAATATCCTGAAACTTTTGGTATTATCAAATGTTTACTACTTTCGGAAAACCCAGAAGGTAAAGATCACTTTGATAGAATTCTTCAACTTGAATCACATCTGGAAAAGAGACGTAATACGCCAGTTTGGGAAGAACGCAACAAAACTATTGTTCAACCGATTTTAAGATCAAATTTAAAATCATACCTGCAATTGAGCAATAAAATCGATGAAGAATTTTTACAACATTTGTGTGGTGTATTAGATGTGAATACGTATGAGATAAGAGCTCCCGACACGGCATCAATGAGCGGTCTATACCTAAATGGATCTCTGCTTGCGCATCAGTGCTGTCCTAATGCAAATGTAGCAATTGATGATGTATACCGTATAAAAATTTATGCAAATCGTGATATAGATAATGAGGAAATGGTAACAAATTGTTATACAAATATATTATTGGTAAGTATTTCTGATAGAGTATTTCTTATGAGTAATTTTTTAATTGTAACCTTATATAAAGGGTACCGACGAACGCCGCCATATTCTACAGGAAGGAAAATATTTTCTTTGTAAGTGTCCACGTTGTGAGGATCCCACCGAAATGGGTACCCATTTAAACAGTTTTATATGTGCTCCTTGTGCTGCCAATCATAAGGAAGGCTATATTGTAAAGCAAACCAATAAAAAATGGCAATGTTTAAATTGTACACATAGTCTACGTACTGACCAGGTACAAACTATAATAGATAAAGCCAAAGAAGAGGTATTTCATGCTCAAGATGATCTTAGACGTTTTGAAATACTATTGGCCAAGTTGGGGACACTTTTACATAAAAATCATTATATTATGGTGGATATAAAACAAAATATTGCCAATATCTTGCGTTCGATAATCATGAATAGTGTACAGAGACCTGGCCGCCGAATATACGAAAGAAAAGTGCGTTTATGTCAAGAATTAGTTATGGTTTTGCATACGCTACAACCAGGTATATCTAGACTTAAATCTATTGCCTTGTATGAGCTAGCAAATGCTTCGGCAGAACTATATCGTTTACGTTTCGGAGAAAAAGAATTAACAGAAGATCAATTGCAAGGCTATTTAAGACAATGTGAGTCTATGTTTAAAGAATCTATACGTATGTTACTCTATGAACCGCCGCAAACACCAGAGGGTGAATTAATGAAAAGTATGATGGGCCAATTGAAAGATTTAAAAAATGATATACAAATGTTAGAGAAAGCTATGGAAACCAAGTCATAAATATTGAAACGTAATTTAATATACATATACTACATATCTGTATAATTAAAAATAATATCATTTTATTGACCTTTTTCATTTAATAAAAATTATAACACAAATCTTCACAGCTTAATGTTCTTTAAATATGATTATTTATTTTCGATATTTCGCAACTCCTGTATGTAGCTGCGTCAGGAATTATTATTATTTTTTTTTCATAAGGAATAACAAAAATTAAAAAAATATTTTGAAAGTCTCCTGATAAGATATGCTTTTCCACCGTTAAGACAATCAATTTCATTAATAAATTTTGATGAAATTATATTTTTTTTTAAATGTTTAATTGGTCTTCCAACTATAGTTTTTTATTTTCAAAAACAACACTAAACAAAGACTTTATGTAAAAATTGTTAAAATTTTAAAATGATGGCAATTACTTAGTAAATACATATGTATTTAAGGTCGTTCGTTAAGCACTTGTTAACTTTTAATTTGAATAAAACAAAGTGCATGTAAGATATCATTTTGAATTTTTTTATTTATTTTAAATAACTAGCGATGTCATTATGCACATTTATTTGAAATCTCAAATTGTGTGTTATGGTGTATAATGAATTTATACAATAGAATATATTGGCTTTAAGGACCGCAAATATTAAAAAAGCATTGCCTAAAAGTATTAAATACACAATCTCGGTGGTCAGTTAAATTACTCTCATGAAAGATGATTACACTCTAAAATCGCTGAGTGCAGCTATTAATCGTCACATATCTTGGTATCCATATCACACAAATCATGCTAAAAAAAGTTGCTAACCATTGTCCTATAGCGACTGCTATTGATTGCTATTGCCTTCAGCCTAAAAGTCACACCAGTTAGTTTTTCAGAATGCTTTAAAAGCTTCTGGATCTCATGTGAATTGGTATTATTCAAGACACGATAATTTTGTTTATTGTATTATCCATTCAACTAGAAATTCATTCTCATTACTGAAGATGATTCTTTTAATCAATTTTATTCTCTTTGAGCATGTGTTATTTGGCAAAATAAACTGAACAAACATGTATGAGGGCAATTAATAGATAAATTAACAAATTAAAATTGCAATAAATGCTTGGTTTAATAGGATGTGTGCTGTGTCCGCTCTATGAAAGCCCTGTGCCATTGTTAACATTTTGCGACATTCACCTTGTGATTTAATTAAAAGCTAGTTTGTAATATTAGTCCATTTCTGCATTACTAAATAGCTATTAGTTAATGACATTAAAAAATTAATTTAAATTTTAATAAATGAAAAATAAAAAAGTAATAATAATATGGCAACACTGAACAAAAAAGTTTAGTATTAATTTAGCTCGTGTTAGCAGATTTTCTAAAAGTAAATTTACAAAGTCTAAGTTCTCATAAATAGTGTGTTCCGTATTTCTGAAATTCTACGAGAAAGTATCCGTATAAATTCTTCCTGATATACATATATTCGTGCTTTTATATCCCATAATTGGCTTTTTTTTTTCCTGGTGTGCTTGATGTGTAACATAACCTCAAAATTATTACCTTATATATATAATAAATAATTAAAAGTAACAAATAAGAATTATTAAGGAGATATATATATACATATATATATATATATATATATATATATATATATATATATATATATATATATATATATATATATATATATATGCAGGGGCGGTAGTTTGAACACCGCGAAAATATCGACTTTTTTTAATTAAATTTAATTAATTTTTTAAAAGTATATGGAAAGGTATCGAAATTTTTTTCCAAATCCTTACTAAGTCTGAAAAAAATTAATTTAGGTATATTACGGATACTTTAAACACGCTATATAAACCTCCGATAGTATGAACACTTTTGCACATAATATGCGTTATACCATTGTTGCCAGATCCTATCCAAAATTTTGGATTTTTCATTTGCCGGGTAAATTGATGTTGTATTCAGTCTTTAAAAAAAGCAAAAGAAAAAAAATACGTGCCTTTGACGATTCGAACCCACGACATGTGTCATGCAAAGCATGACACACTACCCCAACGCCACAGTTCCGACATTAATAAATTGTGTTAACTAGGATGAAATATTGTTCTAACTTGGAATTAAAAATAATCTTATAAGTATGTATGTAACAAATATAATTACCTGATAATGACCTAAAGATAAACCGAACATACGTATTACAAACACACATGCATGAGTAATAAAGCACCACATGTTTTTCTCTATTTTTTTTTTTTTTTTTTTTTTTTGCACTCTGCACAAGACATACTTGACGCCGCAAAAATAAAGAGTATTTTGTATATGCTAATATTAAAGGTAGAGAAATTATTGAATGTTTTATTGTTGTAGAGTTGGAAATATATACACTCTTACCGAATTCCTAATACCCGTACTAAAGTGGAAATACATTCATGATAAAATTGTAACTAGTTTATTTATTATTTGTTATTCATCCTGATTCAAAAGTCACACAATTTGTGTTTAGCTTAAACTTAAATTATATTGTTATCAAAGAATTTCTTTATTTTTTAACTTCTTTATGTAATTTATTACATAATTTTTATATTTATTGACGAGGCTACAAGCAGTTGTAGTATCGATGCAAATAAAAGAGTTTTTTAAAGACCTTAAGTAATGAAAAAAAAAGTCAAAAAATTAGAAAATAAAATTATTTGAACTAAGAAAGTATGTATGTATGTGATCATATAATTCGCATAAATGTAAATTTTCAAATTTGTTTCAACTTTGGTAAGTTTGAAATATTTGTACAATATTAAAAATGTAAAATTTAGCCAAAATTAAAAATTTCTTAAAAGAAATTAAAGTTCAATATGTTATTTAATTTTAGGAGATATGCGTCATTTGAAGCAGGAGAAGCAAACACCTTTTCTACAAGCAATGTTTTACATTGAAAATTAAACCAAATTTTAGTCTTTGAATTGTAAGAATCAAAAATTTTTTTGGAATATCTATTTTGTTGATACAGTGTATCATAATCAATTAAAAAGTAGATTATGATTTTCTTAGGGCTTTTTTGAAATTCTATTGCGTTATTCATAAATGTATAAATGAATTATAACTCTACACATGAATATGTGTACATTAGGGTGGCAGCAGGTTATATGAACGAATTTTTTTTAATCTCAATGATTTTCGCGTGGAATATTATGCCACTTGGTGTAAAAACAATATGGTAAAAATTTGAGTAAGATCAATATTTCCCGTGCCCCAAAGAGGTAAAAAATCATATTTTACTCCAATATTTTTAAACGTTTTTTGATGAAGAAGTTGTTCATTTTTGCTTGAATTTGTATAAAAAATCATTGCACTTCATTTAAAATGTGCAATTACTAATAATTATAAAAAAATGAGAATTTTAACCCTTCCATGCCCAGTGGGTTTTAAAGTCCTGGGATATGCTGACAAATTATCTATGACAATTTTAAATGATTAACCCTTTTGCCCACCGGTGTCAAAAGTTTTATTAAATTAAACATTCAATAAATACTTCATATATAAAATTAAATTTTTAATAAAAACAAAAAAAAAATTTGAACGTAAAAAAACATAAAATATATACATATAAAAAATAAAATATGAGACAAATTATTTATAATTAGTTCTTAAGTTTTGTAAATTTGCTTATGTTGAAAATTACTGTCAACAAATTTTAATATACAAATCTTTAATTAAAATCAATAAAACATGTTGTCGCTACTTTAAATAAATGGAATTCTTGTACTAAGAATTTTTAAGTTTGAAATTATGTTCCTTCCTCCATGATAGTCGTCTGAAATTGGCTAACATTTTTTAAAAACTCTGAAGAAATGTTAAACCTTTGTAAAAGCTTGTTGGCATGTTTGTCTCTGGCAAGGATATGGCTTAGATTATGTTGGTTTATTGTTAGCCTTTTTAGATATTGTTCTCCTTCTTCTTGTAGATTTTGTTCAGGCAAGTTTGTTGCAAGCATCTTTGACTTTAGTTGCTAAATCGATTCTTTCGTCGAATAAGGCAAAACCTACACATTCTTCATTCAAATAATAATAATAATTTCAATATGACTTTTTCAGCAATTAACAAACCTAATTGTTTTATAATTTTCTAATATTTATAAAAATTCGATGTCATATACAGGAGCTTGTTCTGCATTATCAGCGTTAAACTAGAAAATCGAATAACACTTAATAACAAATACAGCTACTTCAATCAAACCATTTATTTTAGCTCCGGTTATTTCGGGAAATTGGTATCGAAATATAATAATTTTTAGGCAGTAAATGGCCTTGGCAATCCATCTGCCTAAATGCAGTGCGCAAGGTTTTATTAATTTAATTTCCTCCTAAAAATATTATTATTAATTCCAGAAATTTCTTGTATTCATCATTAAAAATGTTCAATTAAGTTAAAACACAGACATGCTAATAGTAATTACTTGTTTTAGTCGTCGTTATAACGTAAGTTTTCACATTTCTAAAAGCAATCCACATCCTTCCATCCCTAGGAAAAAGGCGTAATATCAAAAGTTAACCTATGCTGAATTTGTTCATAAAATATTTTACAAAAAAA
Organism: Metopia argyrocephala; assembly: GCA_963576795.1. NCBI lineage: Eukaryota > Metazoa > Arthropoda > Insecta > Diptera > Sarcophagidae > Metopia > Metopia argyrocephala. Next base: position 165,263,705 of record OY756208.1, on the reverse strand, counting down.
AAAATGCATAATTTTAAAATTTTAAAAGGGTCATGTAGACCCTCAAGGCACAGACGGCTTAGTATTTCAACCAAAAACAATTATTATGAAACATTCTTAACCACATTAGATAGAAATATTGTAATTGTTTACAAGATTAAGAATAAAAATAAATAAAAAATACCTAAAAATACACAATATACCGTATTTTGACCTTTGACCTCTTTGGGTTACGGCTTAAAGTTATCCGATTTTGCTCAAGTTTTGACTATAGCCGTTTTATATTAACTGGATCGATATTCCGTGCGAAAACTTTTGAAAATCCAAAGTTGAATTTTAGTGCCACCCTAATATACATGCATACATATAAATCTTAGCTTTATTGTTTTTAAACTTCTTTTAATAATTTACTTACATATTTTTTGTAAATAATTATTTACATAAGAATTCAAAATAATTGTTATTAACTAAGTATGTATGTATACATATGTTATTTTGGGCAAATATCAGAAATAAAATACAAAGAAAAATAATTAATGAATACACTATTTTACATTACAACCAAATATGTACATATGTATGCACATTAAATTGCAATAAAATTATTAAAAAGATTAAAAAATCAAAAAAATTAATTAATAAAACAATGGAAAAATTAAATAAATAAAAATAGAAAAATAAAATCTTATAAAAAATAAATTAAATGAAAAAAAATACAAATGTATGATCTCTTTGAGATTTGAACCCGACGACTTAAAAAAGGAAAAATAAATCCGAAGTATAACACGAGAGCTTAACTAAACGCACCACATCGATTTCTTGAAAACAGTTGACTTTTTGCTTTATATAAGTTTTATGCAATTTGTTATACATAAAAAAATTATAGAACCAACTTCATTTAGCATTTGTATGAGTGTTCATCATTTGTATACATATGGGTGTGTTCTTGTTGTATATTTTTGCCACCATTTTTAAAACCTGTTTTAAACAGCGTTGTCAACTTTATAAAAGCATTAAAGTTGTGAAAAAGCGCATATTTAAAAAAAGGCCAAATTTTTTTGTAATGTTTTATTATATAGTAGGTATATACATATTTAAGTTATATGATCAGTTTAGTAATATACAAATTATTTTTTATATATTCACTTTTATTGTCTAGAAAAATTTCTATTGACTCAAATTGATATTTTGCATAAAAAAATAATGGTTTATGTTTAGTAGCAGCAACAAAATATTTTGTCGACTGTTTCTAAAAGATACATGAAAAGTTAACGAGAAAAACTGTATTTGGTAAAACCGGTCTTCGTTGTGAAAGCCCTTGGAAATCAAGTTAAATTACAAAATGTTGGTAGTGGTGGATTTATTTATTTATTTCATTTTAGCTCCCTGCATAACAAGACTTAAGCTACGTTCACATTTGGCAAATATTTGATGAAAAAAGCGTAACCACTATTTTATGAAAACATTTTATACAAAAATGTTGTTTTGTGTAAACATTTCTTAAAAAATTATTTTAAACATGATAATAAGAAGAACTAATATTTTAATTTTTTATAGATTAAATTCGAAAAAGTAAACACTCAAAAAACTAATAGCTCCAATTAAATAGTGGTTACGCTTTTTCCATCAAATATTTGATAAATGTGAACGTACCTTTAGTCTTATATGTAATTATAATGCAGGGCTAATATGCATACAACAATTTAATAAAAATAACTTAAACTTAAATAATAATTTGTAAATAAAATTTGAATAACAAGAATAAAAGATTGGAACAATTAATTTAAAAGAGGTAAAAAAGAAAAACATATAATAATACGAAAAAAAAATAAAGAAAATTTATAAAAAAGACAAATATTATGTATGTAAATATGTATGTAATTAAAAGAATTTATTTAAAATAATGAAATAGACATTTTTAAAAGTTGTTTGTTATGTGGAAGAGCATTCCAAAGGCTAATTGCATGCGGAAAAAATTGCCATTCTGAGACAAGGCATTGGTGCCTGGAAACAATAATATTTCTACCTCTCAAAGATCTTTCAAATCGTATCTTCTGAAAAAGATACTCTGGATCCTGTGTGTATATAATCTTTTTAATCTTTAATCTTTAGGCCTAAGCCCATGAAAATTTTGAAACCGTTCAAAAGTTTTTGGAATTTTTGCAAACCACGTGAAACTTAAAAAAAGGAGCTTAGTTATAATGATTCAGTGGTTAAACTTACACAGTCCATTAATTTAAACAACTGATCTCAAGTAGATAACATTCTTCGGGTTGTATACTTGAAGTAGTCGATTTTTTTTTGCCATCTTGCTAGAACTTTATAATTTTTTTGGGAAAACTTGGTATTCATTGGTGCAGCGGATAATTTTAAGGCGTCAGTCAGTTTAATTACAAATGAGAGTAATTTGCCTCCATTGTAGAAAATAATGCCGATAGAGCTACTCGATCGCAATAAAAAATCTACTATATTCCCTGTTTGGTATATAATTTTAGAAAGTGCAGAAATTTTACATTAACTTATTATTTATTCTCCAAATTTAGAGTAATCTAGCTTCATCTGGAGTTCAAGATTATTACTATTACGATACTCAGCGCAGAAACCCTAAAAAATTCAGTTAGTTGAATTACAGGTAAATAATATATTACCTTTTTCTCGGCAAGAACATTTTCATACACATATTTATTATTCCTTTTTAAACACCGTAACAGTACAATTTTCTTGAGATAAAAATACACACAAAAACCTTTTTGCAAACTTCAATTTCTTTTTAATAATTTACCTATGAGTCAAACAAATAATCTCGCCAAAAAATATTATGCTGTTCTAGAAGTGGCTTGCTTGACGAAATGTATTTATTTACATTAAAAGCTCTTCAGATTTTTTTAAAACCTATTAAAACATAAAATTTTATACATCAATAAAACTGTTCGTTAGCACATCTACAATATCTTAGAAATAAGTAAAGTTTATTTATGACAAAATATATACTAATAAATTGTATTAATTCGCTTCAATATTTAGTTGGGTACATACAGAAAATATCATAAGATGATAACAATTAACCTTCATCTGCTCCTCAAAATAAATTACATTGTCTACCCTGGCGTCGTTTTCGACGCACAATATATTTCTTATAGTTTTTAGTAGAAAAACGCAAAACACACATGATGAGAAAACTAAAAATTGGTAGTATTTATATTTGCTAAATATTTAAACATTGATTTTAGTTTTATTATATATTAGAGTGAATTATTATCAATGCATTTAATACGTACGTTTTGGTTATGTATGTTTTCACATGCACTTTTTGCACAAGACCAACAATATGCATCTTATTTTTTGAAGTTGAATTCCTTTCAAAGCATATCGAACACCTTTTGAATACTCGTAGAAAAAATTAATAGGAACGTCTTTATGAACAAGGCTGTGGCCTTGTTATAATAACTCATAATTGTTGGCAGCCTTTTAATTTCCGGGTTCAACTTTTCTAGAGTTATGCAATGTACATTGTAAAATTGTACACTTTTTTTCTATCAATACATGCATTGAATGCAAATGTTGATTTGTCAAAGGTAAAAGCTAATGGTATCATCCAAAGGAATAACTTCATTTGCATATTCAAAAGTGTTTTTCCACATAATTGCCCTTAATATTATACGAATATACTCTGCATCGAATAAATCAACACTTGATTCATTTTTTTGATCTAAAATTATATACAACATTCATTTATAACCAGTAATTATTTTAACCATACTTATACACGCCAGCTAAAATCAAAACACCCATTGAAGCTCTCAACAAGCTGGAATCAATTTCGCAAGAAATCGTCGTCATACTTAGCTTTGGCATATGCATTTGTATACCTTAGAAATACCCTTTCAAGACGTATTTCATGTTACAACGGGCGGAGGATTGATAACATTTTAAGTTTTAATCCAGCCATCTTGTGGCTGACTACACCACAACTAATTACAGGCTTTCTGACATCAGATAAACTATAGTTATTTTCAGCTTCAATTTCATTTAGAAGAACTCCTATTTCTTCACTTGACAAATATTTTATTTACCTTTTTTTTAATTATTTGATATATTTTGTTTATAAATTAGTCAAAAATTTCTTTATCACCTACAAAAATAACATTGACTAGTAAAAAAAACAAAGTTGCCCGCCAAAAAACATACGTTTTCTCATATGTGTCAAAAACAACGCATGAAGGTAGGCAACGTAACTTTTTAGATACAATACAAAAAAATAAAATTTATAATACGAAACTAAGTCTAAATGTGCACATTTATGTATTCTACAAAGTCAGGAAATTCTACCAACTTTTAGCTAGCCATTTTAATAATATTTCAAAAATTGTATTGGGTATGCGTCGTTTTCGACGCAAAGAGCAGATGAAGGTTAATAAAATGGGGATTATTATAAAAATAAACGGATACGAGTATATCGAATTGTAAACTAATCGTGAAGCATTTTTATTAATTTTACGCATAAAATAAACTATCATCATCATTTCCAGCACGGACGTATTTTTAATTTTGCATTTGGCATTTCATTGCAAAAATAATCTCAATTCATTTAAAAGAATTTAGTTCTGAAAAAATTGAAAAAAAATTGTATTCAATATCAATGCAAATAATCTGTTTTGGTCAAACGAAGCCATCACTAGGAATACCACTACATGAAATATATACAGCCTACGACCCCTACTATAATGTGTTAGAGGCAGTTTTACCCAATTGAGTTTGTGAATTTTTTTATAAATTTTCAAAAATTCATTTTTGAGCAAAGTAGGTCTCTAGAGGATTTTAGACATATTTGACCAAATGAAGCCATTGCTAGGAACACCACTATATGGAATACACAGTCCAAGACCTCCACCACGACGTGGTAAAGGCAGTATTACCCAATTGAGTTTGTGGAATACCACTACATGGAATATGCAGCCTCCGACCTCTGCTATAACGTAGTAAAGGCAGTATTACCCAATTGAGTTTGTGGGTTTTTTTTTAAATTTTCAAAAATTAGTTTTTGAGCAAAGTGGATCTCTGGAGGATTTTAGGCATATTTGGTCTAATGAACCTTTCGCTTGTAACACAGCTATATGGGATACACAGCCTAAGACCTCGTCTATGATATGGTGAAGGCATTGCTACTGAATTGATTTTGTGAATTTATTTATGAATTTTCAAAAATTCATTTTTAAGCAAAGTGGGTCTCTAGAGGAGAAAAATTGACCAAATATGTCAAAAATCCTTCAGAGACCCACTATGTATCCATGTATTTTTTATAGACCCCCTTTTAATTAATTGTTATCATTTTTTTTTTTACTTTTTTGGAGATGTTGGAGAGGGTTGCCTAGTTTTCAGAAATATTTGCGTGCACAAGACACTTTTTACCTTTTTCGAAAAGATTGGATTTGAAAAAAATTATGTGTTAAAAAAAATTTTAAAATGACCCAACTTGTTGGACCATTTATTTTTGTTGAGATACTGTTTCTCGTAAGTGTTATATTTTTGTACAATCATTTCTACCGTTTTCGAGAAAATCGCATTTTAGAAAAATCATTTGTGCAAGCAAAGTCAAAAAATGAGTAGTCATCATCATATAGGATAGCTCCCTTCCTAGGCACTCTTCGTATGCCGCTCTTTTTGATTATATGTGATTGTCAATAATACTTAGTTTTTTAATAATCAAAGTATTGTGCTTAGTTTTTATTAATATACATTTGCGCGTACAATCTTTTGCTCATACATATCGTTTTTATTTAAAATTTTACTTTTTTTTCAAAATTTGCGGTATAAATATTAAATGAAAAAGATTAAAATATACGCAAACTGTTTCTCAAAAATTAGTATGTAATTAGTTTTTAAGCAGCGGTTATATTTCGGCAAAACGGCGAAAGCTTATTAAACGAAAACGTCAATTAATTCTTGTACTGAATAGTTTTCTTTTCATCGTGTCTATGGTGGAAAACATACTTAATGCTGAATAATTGGTAGCAGATATACTCAAACAAATTCGTAAAGCTATGTATTCATTTGGAAAAACATCTTGAAGATTCTACGAATATAATATATCGAATATGTGTTGTGCAGAATGAGAGTTCAAGTAAGGCATTCATTTGAAATTGTCTCTTCTAGATTATCAGGATACTTTTTGACGAGATTATTTGTTTGACTTCTGAACTTATTTGTATCTATTTAAAAAAAGTTATCAAAGAAGTTGTATGCGTTTTTACCTTCGCACAGTTGTACAGTTAGAGGGTCTAAAATGGGGTAATAAATATTTGTATGAAAACTTTTTTGTCTAGAAGAATATAATTCTCATTATTCAACCGAGTGAAGTTTCCTGCGCCGAGTATTATAATAATAATATTCTTCAAAAATTCAATAACTTTATATAATTTATAAAAGAAATTTCGTATTCTTTAGAAGCAGAAATTAATCAAATCTATTTCTAACTTGAATTGCTCTTATGTTGGTTTGCATTTAAATATTTGCGCATTTTAAATTATGCCGCCCTATTCCAGAGCCTAATGGGCCTAGGCGTAAGTCCAACATTTTAGACATTGAGATGGAATGAATATTGAAATACGCACACATTATTTTAAACGGGTCAAAATTAGCATAACCGGAATAAATTGTTGTAATTCAAGGGAGAAGTTGTGGTTGGTCTACAGCAGTTGGTCTTAAGTCGTAGAATCCTTATAAGAGTTTCAGATTTAATAAAAACACGTCTTAAGTTATTCAAGAAAGAAATTTTCATTAAACTTCTTTTACTGTTAAGCAGAAGTTGCTTTATAAGTGCAAGTAGTAAAATTATACTCGGATTTCATTAAATATCACGACTACAAAAAAGGTGAAATTATATCTTGAGAGATTTAGTTTTAGTTTTGGTTGACAGATTGATTTGATAACATGTTGATTCATTATTTCGTATTGTCACTAAATGGAAGTGAATAATTACATTTAGATCCCTGAATTCGTTTTTCCATGGTTAACTACAACCCAAACTTTCTTTCAGGATATTAAGATTCTGAGTGGTTTCTGAGTTAAAAATCCATATGAAGCAATACTTCCATATAAAAAAATGTACTCGTATTACCTTTTTGTATTACATATATTAAGCACCATTAGGAATTCGGCTACTACTATAAAATTTAATGTATTTACATTTATTTAAAATAGAGTCATTAGATTGGTGAAATTCTTTAACTTTTTTTGTAGTAGGCATGTAACGCCAGACCTGTTGACATAGAGGAGAAGTTTTAATCAGCGACATATATTAATATTTGGAAGTAAATTTTGCAAGTTGGCACCTCATTAAAGAAACCTCAGAATGCATAGAAATTTTTTTCGGCTTATGTTTCTAAATTCAATATGTTAGAAATTTCAATTTTATATAATTAATAAATAAGATGATGGATGCTTACTGTGAATAAAATATAGATATACATATGTATATCAGTTCACATTGCTTTTGTAAAAGACGCAAAAGATTTTTGTGCCTATAGGCACCTGTCCCATTATGGCGAACGTAAAGCTATGCGTACGAAACAAGTCACTCATTATTATCTTAAAAAGCGTCAAACTATGTTTAAATGTATAGTTCTTTTGGCTTTATGTTTGAGACATAACATTTTTAAAATTTTTTCAATTTTCAATATTTCACAAGCAAACCTAAAATAAACAGCAACAACAAATTATATCTTAAAGCGATATATTATGATCCTAAAGTATGTATGTTATCGTTCGAATTTGTATATTACTCAACTGGTCATACAGCAACTGACTTACAAAATAATAAAACATTAAAGGAAAATTCGGTGCTTTTTGAAATAAGCGCTTTTTCTTGACTTTAGTGCTTTTTTAAATATGAAAGTTGACCACGCTGTTTAAAACAGGTTTTAAAAATTGCCTTAAACATATACATAGTAACAAGAATACACCCATATTTATGTAATGATGGATGCATGCTCATACAAATGCTGATTGTATTGGTCTCTTTATAATTTTTTAATACTTAAAAAATTGTCCAAAGTTTATATTAAGCAAAAAGTCAACTCGTTTTTGTAACTTAATGTGGTCTCTTTGGTTAGTCTGAAGTGTTTTATTTTCTATGGGCTTTTATTCTTTTCCAAGCCATCGGGTTCAAATCTCGAAAGGATCATGAATTTTTTTTCTTTACTTTCCTTTTCTATTGTTTTATTAATTTATTTGTAATTTTTTTTTTCTATTAATTTTATTAATTTTTTGGCAAGTTTATATACATACATACATATTTGATTGTAAAGTATAAACATACATACATACATAAGTAAATATGTATGCATGTAATTAGATACATTGGTATAAAATTGCACTTTTGTACATGCCAACATGCATAATAATTTTTAATTAAGCTCTACATATAAAGGTACATAACGTTGGTCTCAGGTAGAAAGGCCCTAACTCGCATTTTTTCAAAACTTCCTTTTTTCGTTAAATCCAATGCGTTTTAGAAATATTCCGCTCCTCACAAAGAATGTTTACAATATTATTAAAAATAACGTTATTACAAGCAACTGTACAGCATTTAATAAAAAGTTATATATTAATAATTACAGTATCTGTTGTATTTTTACCGCCTCCTGTAAATTTTAAATTATTTGAGTTAGGGCCTTTCTACCTGAGACCAACGATAAATACCTATATTTTAGCTACATAGGTACATAAGTTCTTTGTTATTTTAAAACAAAAGAGTTTTTTAAGTTTTTGGAATTCATGCTTTTTATTTTCTTTTTATAAGGAGTGATTTTTTTTTATTAATTTATCACTGAATTTTGGCAAAACACACATTTTTTTGCTTTTTTTTAACGAGTGTGGACAAAAATTATTACTTAATAAATGAAAGAAAAATTATACGTATTAGGAAATACATCAAGAATTCTACAACACTAGAACATTGAATAATTTCATTTTTTATATGATATACTATGTGCATTAGTGTGTCCCAAAAAAAAATTTTTTTTGAGGATCAAGCTTATTTTGGACCACTATGAGGCAAAGTATTTTTGAGAATTTTTTCAGATTTTTTGGAAGTGGTTTAGAGGTCGCGCAAATTGATTTTTAATCAAATTTCTAGCTTTTTGGGCTCTATTTAAATTTTGGTTATGAATTGGTAAAAAATCGATAATTTCTCGGCTTCTGAGTCAATATTGTTAAAGAAAATATTCCGATCTTTAATTTCATGTGCATAAATAATAAGTTTCGGCAATGATTTTGCACATTTTGATACATTATATAACCTAGTTCACACTTTATAGTATTAAAAATGGGTACAAAGCTTTAAAAGGGTATAACTCGAGAACGGTAAAAGAGAATTTATTTTTTTTCTGCTATCTTATTTAAAACTTAATAATCTTTTAAACTGCATCATTAGTTTTTTTAGTTTTTATACAAATTTTAAAAGTTATAAACCATTGTTTTCGATATTTGTTGAAAATTTTGGAAAAACTGTTATATAATGTATCAAAATGTGCAAAATCATTGCCGAAACTTATTATTTGTGCACATGAAATTAAAGATCGGAATATTTTCTTTAACAATATTGACTCAGAAGCCGAGAAATTATCGATTTGTTACCAATACATAACCAAAATTTAAATAGAGCTCAAAAAACTCGATATTTGATTAAAAATCAATTTGCGCGACCTCTAAACCACTTCCGAAAAATCTGAAAAAATTCCCAAAAATACTTTACCTTATGAGTATCCAAATTAACAATGATCTTCCCAAGAATTCCAATTTTTAATTTTATTTGGGACACCCTAATGTGCATATATGTACATACAAGCATTTACAAAATTTTTTGTTTTTGTATCGAAAATATTGCTTACAAATCTCAAAACAAGAAAACAACAAAAAAAGAAAAAAAGCATATACTACTATGTAATGTATGCGTAATTATGCATTTCTTTAATAATCTACTTACATATTTTTTGTAAATAATTATTTATATAAAAATCCAAAATAATTGTTATTACCTAAGTATGTATATGTTATTTTGAGCAAATATCAAAAATAAAATACAAAGAAAAAACAATTAATGAATACACTATTTTACATTAAAACGGAATATGTATGTATGCACACTAAATTGCAATAAAATTAATAGAAAGATTAAAAAATCAAAAAATTAAATAAATAAAACATGGCAAAATTAAATAAATAAAAATAAAAAATAAAAGGTTATAAAAAAATTAAATTAAAAAATATATATATATATATATTTTTTAATTATATATATATATATTCTAAAAGATATATATATTCTAAAAGAATTATATTCTTAAGGTTCTTACGGAGGAATATACCTAAATAAATAAATAAATAAATAAATAATAAATAAATAAATAAAAAAAGTACATATGATCTCTTTGAGATTTGAACCCGACGACTAGAAAAAGGATAAATAAATACATAGTACAAAACGACAGCTTAACTAAATGCAACACATCAACTTAATGAAAACAGTTCACTCTTTGCTTTATATAAGCTTTGTGCAATTTGTTATACATAAAAAAATTATAGAAACCAACTTCACTTAGCATTTGTATGAGTGTTCATCCATTATTGTATACATGTGGGTGTGCTCTTGTTCTATATTTTTGCCACCATTTTTAAAACCTGTTTTAAACAGCGTGGTCAACTTTATAAAGTCAAAAAGCATTAAAGTTGGGTAAAAAGCGCTTATTTAAAAAAAGCCCACATTTTTCTTTAATGTTTTATTATATATTATATATTAAGGTTATATGACCAATTTAGTAATATACAAATTATTTTTTATATATTCACTTTTATTGTCTAGACAAATTTCTATTGACTCAAATTGATGTTTTTGCATAATAAATACATTTTTATGTTTAGAAGCAGCAACAAAATATTTTATCGACTGTATATTTAAACGCAAAGCTATAATTCTAAAAGACTACATGAAAAGTTTACGAAATAAATTGTTTTTGGTAAAACCGGTTTTCTTTGTAAAAGCCCTTGCAAATCAAGTTGAATTACAAATTGTAGGCTAAATAATGTGAGAGCAATTCAAATTAAAAACTAATTTTGCCAACTTTTGCTGCAAACGAGTTGGAAATTTCTATTACTGTAAATTATATGAAGTAATTCAATTGTTGAATTAGTTTTTAATTAGTATACTGAAGTGTAATTGGCTTAGCATTTTGGTCTCATTGTAGATTATGCCCTGATATTATACATGAATATTTGCTTACTGTAATTATTAAATGCATGAAAATTTTGAAACCGTTCAAAAGTTTTTGGAATTTTTGCGTGAAACTTAGATATAATGATTCAGTGGTTAATCTTTAACAGTCTATTAATGTAAACAATTAATCTTTAAGCAGACAACATTCTTCGCGTTCTATACTTGAAGTAGTCGATTTGTTTGCCATCTTGCTAGAACTTTATAATTTTTTTGGGAAAACTTAGTATTCATTGGGCAAATTTCGTGCAGCGGATTATTTTAAGGCGTCAGTCAGTTTAATTACAAAAGAGAGTAATTTGCCTCCATTGTAGAAAATAATGCCGATAGAGCTACTCGATCGCAATAAAAAATCTACTATATTTCCTGTTTGGTATATAATTTTAGATCGTTTTGAAGCTCCTAGGGAGAAAGTGCAGAAATTTTACATTAACTTATTATTCATTCTCCAAATTTAGAGTAATCTAGCTTCATCTGGAGTTCAAGATTATTACTATTACGATACTCTGCGCAGAAACCCTAAAAAATTCAGTTAGTTGAATTACAGGTAAATAATATATTACCTTTTTCTCGGCAAGAACATTTTCATACACATATTTATTATTCCATTTTAGACACCCTAACAGTACAATTTTCTTGAGAAAAAAATACACACAAAAACCTTTTTGCAAACTTCAATTTCTTTTTAATAATTTGTCTATGAGTCAAACAGATAATCTCGCCAAAAAGTATTCTGCTGTTCTGGAAGGGGCTTGCTAACGCAATGTATTTATTTCCATTAAAAACTCACAACTCACTTTGAACAAAATGTATTCCAAATATTATATTCGCAGTATCTTTATCCATAAAATTTATTCATATATACAACTGTCCACAGACAAATATAGCCAATTAGAATTAATATGCACATTAATAAAACCTATACATAATACTTTATAAAAAGATATTTTTTTTTGTATTCCAAAGAAGGGAGTAGCCCTAAATCCGACACTAAATGTATGAAGAAATGATACATTTGCAAAACTTGCAAGGGCTTTTGCTAGGAACGATTGTTAGTACTAATGAAAGTTGCTAGAATTATGCATCTTTGTTGCAATGGTGTTTGTTACTACGTAGTACGTACCCATCCCACTATTTTCGAAGACCATTTCATTCTTAAAAAATCTCTTCAGATTTTTTTAAAACTACTCGTTAGCACATCTTCAATATCTTAGAAATAAATAGTGTTTATTTATTAATACTCTTCAATATTTAGTTGTGTACATACAGAAAATATCATAAGATGATAACAATTAATAAAATGGGGATTATTATAAAAATAAACGGATACGAGTATATCGAATTGTAAACTAATCGTAAAGCATTTTTATTAACTTTACGCATAAAATAAACTATCATCATCATTTCCTGCATGGACGTATTTTTAATTTGCATTTGGCATTTCATTGCAAAAATAATCTCAATTCATTTAAAAAAATTTTGTTCTGAAAAAATTAAAAAAAATTTTATTCAATATCACTGCAAATAATCCGTTTTGGCCAAATGAAGCCATCACTAGGAATACCACTACATGAAATTAATTTTTGAGCAAAGTGGGTCCCTGGAGGATTTTAGAAATATTTGAACAAACGAAGCCATCGCTAGGAACACCACTACATGGAATATACAGCCCAAGACCTCTGCTATAACGTAGTAAAGGCAGTATTACCCAATTGAGTTTGTGAATTTTTTTATAAATTTTCAAAAATTCATTTTTGAGCAACGTTGGTCTCTTGAGGATTTTAGATACATTTGGGCAAATGAAACCATCGCTAGGAACACCACTATATGGAATACGCAGCCCAGGACCTTTACTATAACGTGGTAAAGGTAGTATTTCTGAATTGAGTTTGTGAATTTTTTTATGAATTTTCAAAAACTCATTTTTGAGCAAAGTGGGTCTCTGGAGAATTTTAGACATATTTGACTAAACGAATCCATCGCCAGGAATACCACTACATGGACTATACAGCCTCCAACCTCTACTATAACGCGGTAAAGGCAGTATTTCTGAATTGAGTTTGAGAATTTTTTTATAAATTTTTAAAAAAGTCATTTTTGAGCAGAGTGGGTCTCTGTAGGATTTTTGACATATTTGACCAAACGAAGCCATCGCCAGGAATACCACTACATAGAATATACAGCCTCCGACCTCTACTATAACGTATAGATATACATATATCAGTTCACATTGCTTTTGTAAAAGACGTAAAAGATTTGTTGTAGTTGAAAGTCCTTTTATGAGACGCTGATAAAAATGAAGACACCTATAGGCTATAGCCTGTCCCATTATGGCGAACGTAAAACTATGCGTACGAAACAAATCACTCATTATTATCCTAAAAAGCGTCAAACTATGTTTAAATGTATGGTTCTTTTGGCTTTATGTTTGAGACGTAACATTTTTAAAATTTTTAAAATTTTCAATATTTAACAACTAAACTTAAAATAAACAACAACAACAAATTATATCTCAAAGCGATATATTATGATTCTAAAGTATGTATGTTATCGTTCGAACTTGTATATTACTAAACTGGTCATACAGCAACTGACTTACAAAATAATAAAACATTAAAGGAAAATTCTGTGCTTTTTGATATAAGCGCTTTTTCTTGACTTTAGTGCTTTTTTAAATATGAAAGTTGACCACGCTGTTTAAAACAGGTTTTAAAAATTGCGTTAAACATATACATAGTAACAAGAATACACCCATATTTATGTAATGATGGATGCATGCTCATACAAATGCTGATTGTATTGGTCTCTTTATAATTTTTTAATACTTAAAAAATTGTCCAAAGTTTATATTAAGCAAAAAGTCAATTCGTTTTTGTAACTTAATGTGGTGTCTTTGGTTAGTCTGAAGAGTTTTATTTTCTATGGGCTTTTATTCTTTTCCAAGCCATCGGGTTCAAATCTCGAAAGGATCATAAATTTTTTTTCTTTACTTTCCTCTTCTATTGTTTTATTAATTTATTTGTAATTTTTTTTTCTATTATTTTTATTAATTTTTTGGCAAGTTTATATACATACATACATATTTGATTGTAAAGTATATACATACATACATACGTAAATATGTTTATAGATGGCTACATTGGTATAAAATTATACTTTTGTACATGCATAATAATTTTTAATTAAGCTCTACATACTTATAAAGGTACATAAATACCTATATTTTAGCTACATAGGTACATAAGTTCTTTGTTTTTTCAAAACAAAAGAGTTTTTTAAGTTTTTGGAATTCATGCTTTTTATTTTCTTTTTATAAGGAGTGATTTATTTTATTAATTTATCACTGAATTTTTGCAAAACACACATTTTTTGCTTTTTTTTTAACGAGTGTGGACAAAAATTATTACATAACAAATGAGTTAAAAGAAAAATTATTATATAAAAAAATTATCTAGTCAGAAGTTATTTTTAATAAATTCTTCTTACTACATAAAAATATATGACTTTACAAGTATATTTGTGTGGTGTAATGTTGTTGGCTTGTGTTTAATAGACCGGCCGGCCTGGGTTCGATTCTGGAAAAAGGCATGTTTACTTTTTATAACCTTTTTTTTTTTTGCTTTTTATTTAAAAAATCGTTGATATTTATCAACAACTTTTTTTAGAGCACGTTATATCAAGAGTAGGTATAAGCTTAATAAAATTACACAAAAAAAAAATTTGTTGTGGCAAAAATTTTTCCCCGCTAAACTAAATTTTTTTATAAGGAATGGCAACGCCGCAACTGTATATATATTTTTTAAATGCATTTTTAATATATTTAAAGCGTGTATATAGAAAAAAAAATATTAAGATATTATTATATAAACATAGCGGAATCGATTTAGACTTAAAACTAAAAATCGACAAAAAATTGTGTTCAAACTAACAAGTCATCAAATTATGCGTTAAACCTGTTACAAGTTTGAACACCGTGTTCAAACTATGCAAGAGTCACTAAAGTATCCGTAAAAACTAAAAAAAGACATCAAAGTATGCTCCCTGCATATATATATATATATATATATATATATATATATATATATATATATATATAATATATATATATATATATATAATAAATTCTAGTCATGGCTCCAGGCGATAAATTTATATGTGCCGTATCATCATGTGGTAAAAATATTACTAAGACACAAGGCAGCTTAAATTGCAATGTATGTCACAGGTGGTATCATGCTGCTTGTGTTGGTGTCTCATCTGAATTATTGGAAATAATTATAAAAAGTAAAGGCGTTATTGGCTTTTCAAATAATGATGATTTGCTGCGTGGTGTACAAGATAAATTTGATAAGGTTTTAGTTGAGCTCAAACAAGAGATTTTCACCATGTTAAACGAATTAAAAGCTGAAATGAATAGTTACAACATTACTGTATCTAAGCTGGAAAACAATGTTATGGGGAGAGTTAATGATATGGAAAAACAATGTAAAACTAATAAATTAATTACTGAACACATTGTTAATCAAAATAACTCACTATACAAACGTATAAATCGATGTGATATTGTTATAAATGGACTACCCAAGCATCAGCCTGATATATTTAATGTTTGCCGGAGAATATTCAAGACTTTGGAAGTAGATATTCATGTCACTGATATAAATAGATGCTCCTTTACGAATAATGGTTATTCGGTTCTAATTAAATTAAACAGTGCAGTTAAACGGGATAGTATTATGAGAAACTATTTTAGAGTGAAATCACTTAAATTATCGGATGCTATAGAAACTGAAATTAATAAGAGGATCTATCTAAATGATCATTTAACTCCTAGAGAAGCTAAATTATGTTATTACTGTCGTAAACTTCGTAAACAGAAGAAAATTAAGAAATTTAACCTATTGCATACTGATCGATCTAAAGTCAATATTACTTTTAATGATGATACTTCTTCTATTTTCCTGGCTAGTGACTTTTATCGACATTTTGACTTTTTGGAATTCTCTTGGAATAAATCTGATGATGTTGGGATGAATGGTGATTATGTTCAAACTTAACACTTTATCTCTATTATTATCTTATATTCTATTATTACTTGTTTATTAAATTTACTATTATACATGTTTATTGATATCCTATACATTTGAATATAACTCTTATCTTATTTCTATTATCTTTACATCTTATTAACTTGTTTATAGATATTCCTTGATACTCACTTCTCTATATTGATATCCTTATAATGTATACTTTTGTAATATTTATTTTTTTTAAATCTTGCTAACTACATATTACCTAATTTTATAATACTTTTCATATTATTACTTTTGTGATCTCATTTTCATTGTATTTGATAGTTGTATATATATGGAATATTTACATAATTGTTTTCATATGAAGCTTATTTTTATAGTCTTTTTCATTTGGTTCCCCACTACCTTTTTGTATGACCATGGGTAATGATAATATTGGTCCCGTTGTAAGTAGTAGTGCTATTATTAAGTCTTCTTTGCGTAACTTTTCTGAACATTTGAAGATTGGTCATATTAATTGCCAAAGTATTAGACCTTCTAGAACTTCTACCAAATTTGATGAGTTTAAGAATATTATGTGCGAAACTTTTGATCTGATTGCTATTTCTGAAACATGGTTAAAACCGTATGTATCTAGCTTGTCCTTGAAAATTCCAGGTTATTCCTTGTTAAGGAATGATAGACTTAATGCACGAGGTGGTGGTGTCGGGATTTACATATCTGATACCCTGAAGTATAAAACTGTTTTTAAAATATCTGATCCTAGTAGTTGTGAGTCACTTTTCATTGAATTAGTTGGTGGTGATTTTAATGTCCTTTTTGGAGTTATTTACTTGCCTTATGGTGATCTGACTTCCTTTGAAATGTATCACTCTGAACTTTTTCTGAGATACTCCAATATAATTCTGGTTGGTGACTTTAACTCCAACTTATTTAATCCTAATAAATCCAATCTTGTCAGATCGCTTTGTTTAAGACACAACTTGAAGGTGTTTCATAACTCGAGGCCAACCCACTTTGATATTACTCATAAATCGACGTCTTTACTTGATTTCTGGTTTTTGAGTGACGATTCTCTTGTTAGCTTTTCTGACCAAGTGCAATGCCCATCAGTCTCTCATCATGGTTTGATCTTTGCTTCGTTTCGAATTAATGCTTGTAACTCTGCCAAATATTTTGAATTTAGGGATTTTAATGAAGTTGACTGGGATGGTGTTATTTCTTCTTTAACAAATTTTGACTCTTCCTCTTTTTTTAATTCTAGTGACATCGACTTACAGTCTTCTCTTCTATGTTCTTTAATCGAATCGTTATATAAATTTGTTCCTATTGTTAAAAGAAGAGTCCCTACTAGGAATGATAATTGGATGAGTTCCAATTGTATATTGCTTGCAAAGTCTCTGAGAGATTTGGCATACTCTGCGTTTCAGTCTTCCCCTACTAATGAGAACTGGACTATTTATTGTCGTTACCGAAATAGAGCTAAGAATGTTATCCGTAGGGAAAGGAGGAGGTATTATTCAAAATTGTTTTCTGGATTGAGTTCGCCTGCGATGTGGAGGCTTTTAAAGTGTAATGGTCTTTCTGGTGATGTTGGGTTGCAGTGTGACTTTAATGCTGATGATGTTAATGGTCACTTTGTTGACGCTTCGTATACCCAGATGAATGAGGCCATTGACTTTAATATCTTTGATGACTTGTATGGATCTTTTTCATTTAGATGTATATCTGTTGAGGAGCTATTGTTGGCGTTGGGTAAAGTAAAGTCAAAATCGGTTGGCACTGATCAAATTCCAATTCATTTTCTTAGAATTATTTTCCCTTATATTTCCAACTTCGTAATTTTCCACATTAATTCCATATTAACATCTTCGGTTTTTCCTTCTGCCTGGAAGCTAGCACGTGTTGTTCCAATTCCCAAATCTAGAATTATTAGAGGATTAGATGATTTGAGGCCTATTTCTATTCTTCCTGCCTTGTCTAAAGTAGTGGAGCATATTCTTAAAGATCAAATTTTATCTTTTGTACACAAGGACATTGCCCCTTCTCAGTATGCTTTTCGTCGCGGTCATAACACCACTTCCTTATTGTTGAGTTTGACGGACGGTATTAGGTGTAACTTAAATAATGCGAGAATAGCTTCGTTGATATCTCTTGACTTGACCAAGGCTTTTAATTCTATTTCATACTCAATAATGATTCGCAAATTGAGAGAGCTTTTTAAATTTTCTAGTTCTGCTTGTAAACTTATTTATTCTTATTTGTCTGATAGATTCCAATTTGTTGACATTAATGGTGTTTATTCTGGAATCCGTCCATTGTTGTCTGGGGTTCCTCAAGGATCAGTTTTAGGGCCACTACTCTTTATTTTATATGTGAATGATCTTCCGAGTTATATTGATAATAGTGTATGCAAGTCTTTTCTTTTTGCCGATGACGTTTTTCTTTTATTTAGTGCTGACCGGGACAATGCTGATGTGCTTGAGACTAATATAAATTATAGCCTGGATCATTTTCGGCAATGGTCTTCTTGTAATTCTTTGAGGATCAATTCCTCTAAGACTAAGGCTATTCTTTTTGGAAATCCTACCAATTCCTTTACTGGCTTGAATGTTTTCATTGAGGGGGACCGTATCGAATTTGTTGATCGATTGAGATGTTTAGGTGTTTATGTTGATGATAAACTAACATTTGAGAGTCATATCGATCATATTTACTCTAGAATTTCTAGTATTTTGCGTGGAATATATTCTAACAGTATATATTTGTCGTCCTACATGAGGTATAGACTTGCTTATGCTTTATTAATGCCCCATGTACTTTATGGCCTTGAGGTGATGTCTGGAACGTTGACGGGAATGATTGCTAGATTAAATCGCATTATAAACTCTATTGTGCGTTTTGTTTACAATGTTCGGAGACGTACGCATATATCTGAGTATGTAAAGGATTTTCTGGGGTGTAGTTTTAGGGAGTTTATTTTGCATCGGAATTTATTTTTCTTCTACCGAGTTCTGAAAAGTGGTTTGCCATCTCAGCTTTGTTCCGTATTTACCTTTTCTCATTCTATGAGAAATCCTCAAATTACTATCCCTAGGATCAGGTGTAGTTCTTTTGAGCGGTCCTTTATTGTTAGGGTGGCTCGATGTTGGAATTATCTGCCTCTCGACCTTCGTCTATTTTCTTACTCTAATAATGCATTTCGGTTAAAATTGTTAAGGCATTTTTCTGCTCGCAACTGAACTTGCTTTTGGAGCTCTTTTACAAATATTTTTCTTAATTTTCTGGATAGTCTACTATTGCATTGGACCATACATATGTATATATATATACATATCATTATTTTATATTATTCTTTTCTTAATTTGTGGCTGGGGAGCCAACTTGTTAGACGCTTTTAGCTATAATTTTTATAATTATCTATTATTTGTACTTTTTCCATGTACTTACTTACTTTTTGTATTATTTGAAAATTTTTAAATAAATAAAATTAATAAATGAATATCAATTAATTTAAACGGTATGTACATATACATATATTTATATTAATTATATTGTATTTACTTAATGTATTATTTTTCTATTATACAACATAGATATTAATCCTACAATGCATGTATAATTGGCCCTTTGGGCTTTCTATGTATTGATATTAAATGAATAAATAATAAATAAATAATAAATAATAAATGAATTTTGGGCCATTCGCAACAAAAATATTACGTTCAAGTTTTAGGTTGTTCACCGATTTTTTGTCTCATTACTTAATACCTAATCAAGCAAAATTTAAAATATTGTAATTATTTTTAGTCACCATATTTACTAAATTTGGTCTTTATTTTTACAAAACTAATGAGGCGAGCCCCCTATAACACGGTAAATACATTCCGCGTTACAGGAAAACATTCCATTTGTAACTAAAGAAACAAGAAATTTCAAATAAATACCATAAGAAAAGTTTTGTTATATGTTTATTCGCTGTTGGATTGATTTGAAATAACTTGCACCAAAATTATTTTTATGGTATGTATCTTTATACATATATACATATGTGTACTATGTGGTATTGGAGTCCAACCGTGCCACTGTGAATAATAGTTGTCCAGTATTATATCATTTTCTGAATGTCGTATGATTTAACGAGACGGACAGATATTTGATCGTTCTTTGTCAATTATTATTTGGGAGACTAGGACAGAAATATTTTTATCAACCAATAGTAAATCTTAACAAACAAGCGAGTAACGAGTGGGATGTAAAGAAAATATAGACGAATTTTTTATATTTGGAAAATTTTTGTGCAGTACTTAATAATCCTATGTTTTTTATGATTACATATAAGTGCTAGCAAAGTATTGAGTAATGGGTACCGAGTAATTGTAATAATTTTTTGGTACTCAATACTTTAAAGTAACTACTCAATACTTTGAGAGTAGTATTTTTTCGAATTATTGTAACAAATTTGCTGAAAAGCATGCTAAATATAAAATTTGCGAAAAAAATATCTTACAAAGGTTAGCATACTATGTATATCTTGTATCAAGATGTGACACATATTGTATTTTTATAAAATTTTCAAGAGGGGACCTCCTCAAGTTAGCGTAAGACGCTATTAAGTCCTCTGACAATTAGATTTTAATGAAGCACCCATAATTCCTTTAATATAATTGTTTTATTACTAAAATTTTTATTGGGAACTAATTTACTTATAGATATTAAAAGCTAACAATTATTTATTAATTGATTTCCCAATTGGAAATCAATAGTATAATAATCAAACAATAAATTTATTTAAAGTTAAAGTTATTCATGCTAAATAATTTTGTGTTATAATAATTATTATCAAATTTGAAAATAGGTTTCCATTTAATTAAATATATATATACAAAAGTAATACAAAATAAATATAAAAAAATCTGTTAAAAATACCGATTAGTATGCAGTACCCAAATAAAAGTACTCAATATTATCGAGTAATCAAATGTAGCAGAATTTGACAGCATTAATATATTTGTATTTAATACGATGATTTCAATTTTAGTTTTTAATATATAAATTTTATAAATTTTAAAGTACAGAAATATTACGTAAAAAATTAACGAGCTTTAGGCGAGAATATATTTTTTTGAGAAAGCTAAAAAATCAATTTAAAAAATTTTTTTTATGTATAAATGTATATAAAATAATAAATTATTGCCAAGTACTTACATCTTTATCACAACGATTCATTAGCAGTTGTCCTCTTTTTTATAATCTTCATTAATTTGTTGAAAGACTTTGATTAATTCTGCAGCTGTTGTTAAACGTTCCCGACAAATGTTATCTGGACAATCAACACATTTATTTATTAAGTGCTTTAAATTCGAATATTTTTTTATTATTTGATGTGGAATTGGATAGAGAAATCCCTTTGCTAAGTCTCCATACAGATCTTCTCTTAAAAATTGACAGGCGGAGTAGACATTTATATCACTGATATTATATAAAGCGATATCATTTGCCGAATATGCGAAACAACCAGTGCATTCTATATATTGATGTTTATGTATCTTGGATTTATATATTGCCTGGGTAGAATCCACGACAAAAATTGTATCTAAATCGATAAAAGTTAATCTATTACGTTGCACATCATACACTATATTATCAGCTGTAAGATCCGTTATATATATGCGATAATTATTGAAACCGTAAGAAAATTTTAAAGCTGCCTCCAACAATTGTTGAGAAATTTGTACTTTTAATTTAAAATCTGCTTTTAAAAATTGGTTTAAATCTCTTCCGGCATGTTCTTGAAATATAGTAAAACCGCATTTCTCATATATCTGAGGTACAGGAAAATTTTTTTGATATAAAACAGGCAGTAGTATGGTTTGCGTGTTTATCAACATATAAAGCCATAAAGTGATTTCTGTTATTTCTTTATGGTAGTGTTGTAGATGGTTTATAAATTTGTCTAGAGTTTTTAAGGGGGCATATTGCATACCCTGTAAATTTTCTATTTGTTGTATAAATTCTTTTTTAATTTCCTCTTTGTTTAAAGTAGTTATTAATGAGACGATTTCTTTATGAGAAAAAGTTTTCGTTATAATTTTTTGGTTTGAATTTTTCAATTTAATTAAATTATTTTGTCTTTTACATGTTATTTGAGGTATTTTTATTTGAGGTATTAGGGGCAATATATGACTTAAGTCGAATCCCTCTTCTTCTTCTTCAATTAAGTTTAAGATTTTTATACAATTTGGAATTTGAGTTTGAAAACATTTAGCACAATATTTTAAATCATTTTCGAAAAGTTTTTTAAGTTTCGTTTGAGGTTTTGTTGTATGATATATCGTGTCAAGTGTATTGAGGACTATTATTAATACGATTATAAATCTCTGGTTGCTGGATTTTAAGCAAAAAACTAAAAATAGAAATTAATAAGAATGAAGTTATTAACAATGAAAAATAAAAACTAAAACTTAAAAAGTCGTATCATTATTAAGAAAAACTTCTTGTAATACTAGTGTGGGGTGCGTGGTATAGTAGTTAGAGCGCTCGCACAAAAACTCAAATGGCCCAGGTTAAAATCCCAGAAAAGGTGAAAAATGAAAAATTTTTATAATTTAAAAATAAGAGGTCCCCCCCCCCCTCTCTCTCTCTCTCTCTCTCTCCAAGAAGACCATCTACAAAGAAACCGCTCACCGACATTCCACCTTAACCAATGCCAACAAAAAATTAATGATCAGGAGAAAAGCGACACCTATTGGGAAGTTGCAGATTACAGCTCGACATTGTTTTCATTCCGTTGCGAAACAGTTAGTTTTTTGTTGTAGCCATTGATTGCTGTTATGTTTCTAATTTCTGTCGCCTATTTTTAAAACGAAGTATTTTTTGTTCTTGCCGCAGATGACAATGTATGCAGAAACCCAGTTTTATAGAAGTTGCTTAGCGAGCATTGTCTTAATCAGTAGCATAGTTTTCAGGTTTTCCAGCATTTCCGAAATTTATTTTGCTTTAAAAAACGATATAACAAGGTAAAGATTCAAAATGCAAAAACACTTGAAAACCATTTTAAAGTACAGTGACTAAACATCGGATCCACTAGTGGATCGCTATGGATGCGAGTAACTAAAAAGTTACAAGTAATTCAACAAATTTTAAAGCTATATTATTGTGCAATCTACAGAAAATAACAGATATAGAATTAAATTTTAATATTATATTATTATCTAAATAAATAAATTTGTTCTATAAAACGATATGGAATAAAATTGAAATCAAGTGTTATTGCAAAAACAAATAAAACTTAATAAAGCCAATTATTTAAAAGTTTTGATAATTTAAGAAATTTTATATTCCATCAAGTGAATTAATACAAAAAATATTAATACATACTTGTCAATTTAATATATCATTCTATGCATTTCAATTTCATTCGATTTGGCCAATCATTGGCATTAAATACAAAAGTTATTTGCATAAAATTTGAACATTTTAGTTATTACGTTTTCCAAATACACTTAAATTACATTTAGCATTGTATATCAGGTGCCACGTACAATGTTGTGATAAAGTCCATCTTTTGAGCCAACACTGGCAAATAATACAGAAATAATTAAAACATAGCTGCTATCGGTTTTATGAGATATGTTTTTTATCTAAAAATTTCAGAAAGAAAATTGCTTCACTTTTATTTTGTCTTTGTACATATTTTGTTGTAGAATTGGTAAATAACAGTTTTCATTTTTCATTTTTTTGTTCAGATACGCGTTCGTCGAGGAAGGTTGGAACCTTGCTGAGAAAGAAAAACGTTAGCCGGAAGCCTCGGCGATCAACCGGTCTGTAACATAAATGTTTCAACATTTTTTTCTGTGTAGTTTTCATGATCTTATATGTATATACATATGTACATACATATGTATATACATATGTACATATTTTTTTTCATTCTATAAATAACTAACAGAGTCTTTAATAAACTCCATGTCAGATAAAATATAAATGTGCATGAAAATTGCAGAAGATTCCTTAAAAACGAAAAACGTTGATGCTGTTGATTTTAAGGTTGGCTCAACAAGTTGAAGAACCAAAAGAACAAAAAATAAATAAATTGATAATAAAACATAAGAAAGACATAAAGGAGTTTTGTGGTTGTTTGGTTTCTGCAGAATAAAAAAAACAGGTTCAAGGCTTAAAAAGAATTTAAAATAAGATGATAGTACAACAAAATTAATAGGACTTTAAAATTTATTGGATTAAAAAAAAATTAATAATGAAGATTGAATGTAAGTAAGAATTCTACTATAAAAATAAATTTAGATTAGAAAAAAATTTAAAATTTTAAGTTGTATGTATGTATGTATGTAATAGTTAAAAAAAAAATTCTCAATTATTGTATAAAATATACGCATACATACATTCATACATACTCGTATGTATATAATTTTGTTTAACCAAAGACTATATAAATTTTTTATATTTCTCTTAAATCAATAAAAGAACAGGTGAATATGAGTGGCCAGATTATATTTAATTTATAAATAGAAAACAAATACTTCTGGCCTTATGCAGCGAACATCAGTTTTTGCATTGGCTTTATTTACAAAATAATTACTTAATAATTTTCTGTACCATTTAAAAAAATACTATTTCAAAAATGGGAATGTAAACTTGAGGTAGAATTAGCCTAACATTACCATGACGTAAGGTGTCAGCTGTTTATTCATATGATAACAGAATTTTTATGTTTTGAGGGTAACTTAAGTTTTTTGTACTTTTTTTTCAATCGTATTTGTGCAAAATATTACAGCATTTTACACAAAAAATAATCAGAAGTGTTTCAGGGTTACGGCCTAGCTTCTCGCAGCACCCTTGTGTGCGTAAATTTTTATCCTTGAGTACCTTGACTTGAGAAATATTTTTCAAAATTTCTTTCCTTCAAGATATCGGAGCTGGGGCTTGAACCTGGACTCTTGTCTAGCAAACCAACACACTAATAATAGCAATAAGAACGAAAAATTCAAGATTTATTACTTTTATTAACCAAGCTTGATTAACATAAATAAATTAGAGGTGAGACTTGAGCTGTAATGTTAAATTTCTATTGTAATGTTAAAAGTGAATTCCTGATAGAGACTTTATGTGCATTTTTTCCCTCCATCATTGCATTTTTGTAATTGTCATCTTATTTGGATGAATTAGAATTACAAGTTTTTCTTGTTTCTTATTGGTCTCTTATTCATTTACCCCCATTAGTCGACATCGACGGCATGTACACGATAGATTTTTTTATGAAACTATTTTAAACAAGCTTTTGATATGAAATTCTTCTTCCGATATAATTCTTTCATTGTGTGTTCCGAGTGTAAGAAGTCTAAAATATATACATAATTGGATCAGTAACAATAACTTTAAAAATCTCCGAAAATCTGACACACTGACAATATGGTAATATTAAAAAAAACAAAATAAAATACATATGTATATATATTAAGAGAACAACAATATCAGCGTTCTAAAGAGAAACTTAACAGAGAGATTCTTTTTTTTTCTTTTATATAGAAATGAATTTATAAAATACGAAACGAAAACTTATTTTTAGTTAGTTGTATAGAGTTGGCAGTAAGTGGCGGGTTTATTTCCATGCGCAGAAAATACTTTTTAAAAAGTTGTTTTTTAAAAAAGATCAGCTGCTGACTAAAGGAAACCGATATCGGTCAAGTTCAAGAAACTTTTCTTAAAAGCTCGAACAAATTAATAAGACAAATAAAAACAATTTTTAAATTCTAAATTCATATACAAAAAAACAAATAAACTCAAACATTTTGTGTAAATTTTTATTTCGGGATTTGTAATAACAAATGCTTTTTTCGTTATTTTGCGCAATATTTTATATAAAATACTTGATCATTTATTAAACAATAAAAAAATCTAAATGTCGTCATTGTTAAACAAATAAGTTAAAAACTTATAAAAAAATTTATATTTTACAAACCAATTGACGGAGGCTAATTTTAAAGATATTCATATATATTATATAGAAAAATAAAATTTCGTAATTATACGGTAAGAAATAAAATATTTATGAATAAAAGGTGATTCAAGTAATAAATTATATACATATACATATACATACATATGTATGTTAAAAACGCATATATGTACATATTTTGTTTTAAAAATAATCATCAAAATCGCACATTACATTGACAATTACTTAAAAACTTCCCTCTTGCAACATATTGCTTTATTTATTTTGTAATATAACATTAGCCACTGCATTCTGCAGTACTGGGCACATATTAGGTAATAACTTTAATTTATATACATGAGTAGATATTTTACAAATTTTAATACATTCATTTGGGGCCATTGCGTAGAGAAATTTGTTTCTGGTAACTAGACTCTAGTTAACTAGATAGTTAACTAGATTCTAGTTATTTTTTCACTCTTTTTTTTTAACGACTTTATACCTTATCTAGTAAGTAAAACTTTTGCTGAGATGTTAAAATAAAAAATGTCCAAATTACAACTAAAAATTAATAAGAAATATAAAAGAAAAATGGTCATAAAAAATTCATGAAAAATATTACTATTATAACAAAAATAATAATTTATATTAAAGAGAAAGACCTGGGGCCCTATTCTGTAATTCTCTTAAGCTAAAATTCTAAAATTTTGGGTTTTTAAAACAGGCTGGGCGTTTGAATATATAAAATTAAACATTTTTAAGATAATAGGCATCCTCCAGATACGCATAAATTGATATTTAGTTTGTATGAGAAATACCACGCGCTCATTATCCAATTCGGCTCAACTTTTAACCCTTTCGGTACGAGTGGTACACATATGTACCATACGTAACATTCAAATTGGAAAGCCGTTCCGAAAGGGTTAAGTGATGATTAGAAACACCGGAACATATGTATATTCTGTGAATGTGGGATTCTGAATAGATTTAGATAGATGTGTTTAGTGAGGGCCATCATGGTCTTTGTGGAGGACAAAGCTCGAAAGATCTAACATTAATAACAATAATATATACAACGTATTTATTTTATAAAATATTATTTGTCATCGATAATACTTTAAATTTACGCGGCAGCAACTTAAATTGGATATACTACTTTCATGTTTGTTGTTATCGCATATTTCTTTGATATCAATAGAAAATTTTAAAACATT
Source organism: Metopia argyrocephala (assembly GCA_963576795.1). NCBI lineage: Eukaryota > Metazoa > Arthropoda > Insecta > Diptera > Sarcophagidae > Metopia > Metopia argyrocephala. The sequence continues at coordinate 165,236,255 of OY756208.1, read as the reverse complement.
TCAGTGTTTACATTAAAATTTCAATGTTTTTGTAAACATTTTTAATTTTAATCATTAATAAAACAAATTTATATAGTGTAAACCATACCCGGAGAGCTTCACCATTATCCATTATTGCTTATTTGATGATTTGTACTCTTGGAGCTGTCATTCCTTTACTTTTTATATACACTTACGCTTAACTCCATATATTATTATTAAACATAGTAGTTCTTTTAAATATAAGACGTTTTTAAAACACCCCATTTTTAAACAATTACACGACTAAATTTAATACAATTTAAAGACTCTGAAATAAATAATTTCTATATACATACTGTGAGCGTCAAAATAAAGTGTACAAAAACATTTTCTCTAAATTAGTTTTTATTTCAGTCTTTAAAAATACGATTTTATTTAACGTTTTATGTTTTTTTTAATTGTTATTCAGTTCTCTACTTAAACTTAAAAAAACAACAACAAAAAACTAACAACAACAAAAGTTATAAAACAAAAACAAAATCTATTGCACATTTTACGCGTCAAAATAAAGTGTACATCTTTTTTGTAGCATTTTAGCGAAGTAGAACCGTATAAAATACCGTTATGTTTGGTTGTTTATTTACTTTCTTGCATTCTTTTAAATCACTATTAATGTTTTATATCAGACAGACGCAATTTTCGGACTATAACTTCTTTGTGGAAAGAAATTATTTATTTTATTAAAAATGGGTAGACAAACATCCACAGATATCAGAGAACTTGTGATAAAACTTCGAAAAGAGGGTAAAACTTTTCGTGAAATCGGGTCTATTATAAACAGAAGCCATAATACAATAAAGAAAATAGTTGATAAGCACGAAAAATTCGGCAAAGTAGAAAATCGGCCTGGTGCAGGCCGACTATTGTGCGTGATGTGAAGAAGAATCCATTTAAAAGTGCTATTAAAATATCGGAGGAAGTTTCAGCATCAAAAAATATCGACGTAAGCGCCAGCACAGTACGAAGAGCTCTACACGCAAATGGTCTACATGGTCGACTGCCGCGAAAGAAGCCACTAATATCGTTATTGAATCAGAAAAAACGTATTGAGTATGCAAAAAAGTACGAAACTAAAGATGGTTCTTTCTGGAATAACGTTTTGTTTATCGATAAGAGTAAATTTGAGATATTAGGCCAGAAAAAACCTGTAAAAGTATGGCGTACAAAAAATACAGAGTATGCTGAACAAAATCTAATATCCACGGTTAAGCATGGAGGAGGTTCGCTGATGGTGTGGGGATGTATGGCGGCTAGTGGAGTGGGAAGCTTGGTTTTTATTGAAGATACCATGAATAAAATGGACTACCTAAACATTTTGAAAAACAATTTGCCATGTAGTGTAGAGAAATTGGGCTTACAGGGACCTTGGATCTTTCAACAAGACAATGATCCCAAACATACGGCAAGGATAGTAAAAGAATGGCTGCTTTATCATACTCCTAAAACATTAGATCATCCTCCCCAATCACCGGACCTTAACCCGATTGAGCATTTGTGGGAGCATCTCGACCGGCAAATACGAAAGAGGAGAATCACTAACAAGGATACGCTAAAATCCGTTATAATGGAGGAGTGGCAGAAAATTTCATCTGACATAACCAAAAAACTAGTGGAGTCGATGCCCCGAAGACTAAGTGCCGTTGTTAAAGCTAAAGGAAAAGCAACCAAATACTAAATCATACTAATTTTTATAATGAATAATATTTGTACACTTTTTTTTGACGCGTAAAATATGGAATAGATTTTGTTTTTGTTTTATAACTTTTGTTGTTGTAAGTTTTTTTGTTGTTTTTTTATGTTTAAGTAGAGAATTGAATTACAATTAAAAAAACATAAAATGTTAAATAAAATCGTATTTTTAAAGACTGAAATAAAAACTAATTTAGAGAAAATGTTTTTGTACACTTTATTTTGACGCTCACAGTATGTACATAATACATACATATGTATGTTTTCAGTGTAATTTCGATCGTTCTATCCATAATGTAGAATCAAAAAAACAAACAAACATTCATTAAAATTTATGTATAGATAGATTATCATCAAATTAAAAGCGTAATGACTTCATATATGTACATATACAAATATATGTATATGTATGCATGTATATAAACAAACGTATATTAATTACACTTAAAGGCAATATGTTCATGTATCGTATTTTATTTTTATTTTGCAATTTTCATAGAAAAAAAAATTGTTTATTTTGATTTGGGTACGAGTATCATTTATTTTTTACAAAAATGACTTTGTAATCAGAATATTTTTACCGGCTGAAAACGACGAAACTAATTTATGTGGAGAAGGTATTAAGAGAGAAAAATAAAAATAAGTAAATAATAAATGTATAAACTGGGTTAAACAAAATTTATGGGGCCGTAATATTATGGGCCTTTTTTAAAAAAAATGTAATTCGATTATTTTATATTTAAGAACCAAAAAAAAAATTTTATATTTTGGTAGTATCAGCGAAAATGTCTATAATTTTTTAAAAATAAATAAAAAACTGAAAAGCCTATAGTAATAACACAGAGAGGGAGAGAAAACAATTCGTAGTGCGTGAGTTTATGTGCTCTATCCGCCATTTCATATGTTTTATACATCTCGAGTTAATAATGCCACTTTAAGTTTTGGACCCCAAATTGTTCAAGCCTGCAATCCGTTTTCGGATATCTCGTTCAGCTTCGGAGATAAATAGCCGAAAACGGATTGGAGATTTTAAAAATGTTGGTGTCAAAAACCTAAAGTGGCATTATTAACTCGAGATATAAAATGGCAGATAGAGCACATAAACTCCCGCACGACGAATTGAGATGAGATACGTTTTTGGCAGATGTTTTGAAGTATTATAGCAAAATAATTTTGTAATTTTTGAAATATATACAGTCGAAACTCTCTATAACGAATTCCAAGGGACTGGAAATTTACTTCGCTATAAAGAAAATTCGCTATATGGAAAATAAAAACAATATTGTTCCTTTTAACATTTTTTATTTGTAGTAGTCAGTTATTTTGGTTTGAAGTACATTTTTCCACTTTTCTCCTTCAATGCAAAGGCAAATGGATAGCGACTGCAAAAAATGTGAGAGATGGTAATGATTTCGGTTGTCACTTGCATAGTTCGGTGGTTCCCCCACTTTTAGTTTTATGGTAAATAAACGATTCAAAGCATCAGACTCTGCTTGTGCGTTGTGAAAGAAACAAAGTACACACAGAGCAGCAATAACAACATCAATAACACAAAGCGACATCGATTTCTTTTTTGTTTGCGTGCGTTCGGTTTTACCTAATTCGTTATATGGAGAGTGAAAACGCGTCAATCTTGAAGTTACGGTCGCAAAAATACTTCGTTATAAGGAAATATTCGCTATATGGAAATTCGTTATATGGAGATTATAATACACTCAAAGTAGACCTTATAATTGCTTCGCAATAAAGAAAACTTCGTTATACAGGAGTTCGTTATAGAGAGTTTCGACTGTACATATATCCATATTATAAACAAAAAGTTTTGCTTAAAAAACAAGATATACGCTATTTTTACTCTTTTTAAGACACACATTTAATATTTTACTATGTATGGGAGTTTCTAGTCCTACTTTTGCACTCACTGCTATACATGCTTCAGTCAAGCATTTGAAAGTAAAAAAGTTTGAAGATTTAGGAAGTTATCGTTTTCAAGACACACTCAATTAATATTTAGCTTTGCTTAGCAGATGCACTGCTCACTTTTCTTCTGATCACGGTCGCATTTTGACTAAACTTTCCCACATACATACATACATACATAACCGGCCTTTACAACCCTGTGTCAGGATTACGGCCTAGCTTCTCGCAGCACTCATGTTGTGTGTGTAAATTTTTATCCATGAGTACCGGGACCTTCAGTTTAATGTCGACTCCGAACGACAGACTTGAGAAGCTTGTTCATGGCAATTAATTACTCTCAGAGCTTTTGCCAGAAGACTGCTGAGAGGTAGTCGCCGAAAGAAATATTTTTTTCATATTTCTATTTTTGAAGATGTCTGAGCCTGGAGTCGAACCCAGGGCCTATGTCTTAGTAAGCCAACACACTAACCACTAGACCACGGCGACTACAATACATATACTTGAAAAGAGTTTAAATATTCGTATTATATCTGTTACCATTTTTAGGAGAAAAGATGATGCAAAAGTAATTTCATAATATCGGTTTACCCGTTTAGTTTCTTCAAAACTGCTGTTTTAGCAAGACTGTCAATTGGTAAATATTGTTGTTATCCAAAGTGTCAAAGTTTTACTAAAAATATACCGACTTCAATTTACGCTTTGCCGAATATGTCTATCGCTTCTGTTATAGAAAGTTATAGAAAGTGTGTAAATAAATAAATAATTCGAATTTGTCGGTTCCACTTTTTCAGCAATCGAGTCTATTTTATAGCTCATTATGGCGTATTTTGAATTTGAAATTGTAGCTACATCCATATAGTCTTTCTCAGGCACAACCGGTTAACCATTTACAATGCATATGGAGCTGGGAGAAAGAGATAATTCTGTGGACCGTATTTAAAAAAAAAATTATGGCATAATTGTTACCATCAATTCAGACCGCTATGACCATATAATAACCGAATTGTTTGGCCTGTAATTGAAGGTTAAAACTGGATGATATGTGGTTTCAATAAGAAGATACCACAAGACACACAATATGGCTGGTCGTATGATTTCCCAATTTGCGACATACATAAGTTGGCCAACAAGATCATGTGTTTTGACGTCGGCTAATCCCCTAACACTGTAGCAACGTTCGTGTATCAACGTTGGCCCAATTATCGTCGAGATACCAAACGAAATGTGAGAAAACGTGGTCGATAGGATCAATATATTGTATTTCAAACATAATTCCAGGATCCAAACAATACAATAAAACTGAAGTTTCAACGATATCAAAGCATATTACGTGTATTTTTAAAAATTTCAAAATGCTACGAAATTTCCTGTCCTGTCCTTTGAAATTGAAATTGAAAATTCATAAAACATGTTAAAGCATTTGTATGTATGCGTCACCTATTACATTTTAATGAAAATACCTGTAGATGTAGCAGGAGAAAAAATATTTAAATATATAAATTGCTATATACCATATCATTGATATTAAAATGTTTCAGTAATCTCATAAAATTCAACCAAATCATCAAACTTAATAATCAAGTTTTTTTTAAAAACTACGTTTATATCTTTCATATGGAACTTATGAAGACAAAAGGCCTGTCTTCTGATAACGTGCTCCCTCTCTGTAAATGTATAAATGTATCTGCTCTAACTTATCGTTGGTATGGTTATATCTCTACTCATAGGTGTGTTAAGTTTATACTTGTATTTGTTTATAGTGAATTAGTGTAGGAAATACAATCTGTTACTCAAAATTGTTTGGCTTCATTAATATTTTATACACAAACAATTTAAATTACTATGAGCAAATGTGTGTGCTGTTTTTTAAAACTTTTTGCATATAAAACCATATTTTCACGTGTTATTATTAAATTGAACTGTCTATTACAAACAGAAAAACCATAATAATATGAGTACGAGTAATAAATAAAAACCTTAACATTTAACACAAGTTCAATACTATTAAATATTAAAAATGTAAATGTTATATTTATTGTTTATAAGTAAAAACTTTAAACAAACAATGGTTTTCAAGCACGTGTTTTGAAATTCATATGTATGTATAATGATTTACAATATACATATGTATGTACATACATATGTAGTAACCCAGTAATTAGTATGTTAGTGTGAAAGTTGTAGATTTGATTTCTATGTATAACAGGCTCTGAACTTGAACAATAAGCCTACAAATCGCCTCCAAAACATAAAAAATCTAGAATTCAAGAAAATTCACTGATTCTTACATGGCGAGACAAGAGTAAAACCCGATTCTAGAAAATACATTATTAGTATTGAGATTATGTTGTTTCAATAGATTCCGCATAAAGTCAGATTTTGTAATTATCTTTATATGGCTTAGGATAGAATTATGGTAATGAAAGTCCTTATATGAAGCCAGTAAGTTGTCTGATAAAACTTTTTACATTAGAATGCATTAGAACGGTTTAAGATCATTATTCTATTTGCAACCTTGTCGCATTGATATTATTTCTGAGTTATTACTTCTGTACATGAATTTGAACGTCCCAGACACTCCTTCCCAATATATACAGGATGATAATAAAAAAGTCTTTAAAGCAAATTGTTTTGTGAACAAGAAATTAAAAATAACGTACAAGTAGCGCGCCAGCCAGGAGATGGTAATTTTTGCGATATAATTTGGCCCAAGTAACTTTTTATAAAAACACACAATGGTAGTCAGACGAAATTATGATAATGCCTTTGCGCCTCTTGATAAAGAAGAAAATAAAAAAATTCTGGCTAAAGTTTCAAAACGTTGTTATAAGCATTTGAGGTTGCAATTGTTTAAAAGTTAAATATATTTACATATTGGTAGTGATGGACAAATTTACAGAATTTACGAACGTACTTTGTGACACGAAAAAAGTTTACAAAGAAATACGAAAACTTATAATGGGCGACGATTTCAATCAAAGAGTTACCTAAAAAGAACGCTTTATTAAAGACTTATAAAGTACATACATAAATAATCAATTTGGGAAACTTTATAATTTTAAAAGTCCCTAATATCGAAGTGCAACCAATTGAAACCGGTAAAATTTGTTGAGGGAACATGCTGGATAGTTTGTACATACATATATATACATATAATTGGCCCTGTGTCAGGGTCATGTTGTGTTTATCAATTTTTATCCATGAGTACCGGGACCTACAGTTTAAAATCGACCTCGAACGACAGACTTGAGCAGCTTATACATGGCAATCAGTTATTCTTAGAGCTTTTGCCAGAAAGTTGCTAAGAGGTAGTCGCCGAAAGAACCAATAGCTTTTGTTTAGTAAGTCAACACACCAGAGAACAGATTGAATGTATTCGCCTTTGCTAAATATTCATGCATTTAAGCTTTCTGTGCTAGTTAAAATTTTCCGTCCGGTACTGTGCATTTATTTTTAAAATTTTTTTTAGGTTAGTTTTGAGTTAATCGTTCTAAAATATGAAATTAATCTAATTTTACACTAAAAATTTATTATTTAACATATTTGGGGGATTCAAATGGTCGTTTTAAAGTCATATATCATAAAACAATAAAACGAACAACAATGATTGCTGTGAACAACCCGTCATAGTTTAGTTTTTCATTTTATTTTTTTTATTATTTTTATTTTTTAATTTATGACAAAATGATAAACATAGGTTGAAAAGTGTTATTGTTTTATGACTTTTTTATTTAAAGACCAACAACAAGTTTTTTAAACTATTTGAAAATTTTATGATATTATGACAATATGACTTGATAGGACACCGTATGAATACCCCAATTGTTTAAATGTTTTTTTTTTTTATTTTTTTATTAACAAATCCCGTTGTGAAATTTCAGTTCGATTTTTTCTTTTAAGCTTTTGTTTGAAATAAAATTTAACCATAATGAAGCTGCTTCACTTTTGGCATCTTATCATAAATAAATAATTAATTAAATATTTATGTATGTGTGTAAACTACTCTTTTATATTTATGTACGATTTGAATTGTAACGGTTAAGGTATTTAAATTAATTCAAGTATTATTCATACACATATTGCACCAAAAAATACCTGTATCTGAATAATCAAATCTAAATTCAATTTAAAATGTTTTTACGATTTATGTATTTTATTTTTGTATATCAAACAAATTTAACTTTCTCTTTTCTGTTTTTAACACTATCTTTACAGATGGCTACCTTAACAGCTTTAAATTTGAAAAATGATTATCTTATAGAGAATATCAAAAAAACTACACAGCAGCAGCATTCCTTAAGTCGTCGTTATGAACAATTGCTGAAAACTGAAAAGTATTGTGACTGTGTGTTTGTAGTAGGAGAAGCGGGTAAAGTAAAATGCCATAAATTGATATTGGCCTCAGCTAGTCCCGTATTTGAGGCTATGTTTTTTGGGCCAATAAGTGAAGTTGAAAACTTTGTGGAGATTTTGGACATGAGTCTAGAAATGTTTCAACAATTGATTTTATACATTTATAAGGGCAATATTGATTTTGAAAGTTTCACCCTGGAGGATACCATTGAATTGTATTATGGTGCTGAGAAGTATTTAATAAATGATTTAAAAACTGAATGTTTGGAAAACATACAATTAAAATTAAGATTTTCAAATATTTTAGCATCTTTGGAATTAAGTATTTGCTTAGACCTTAATAGCCTTCTAAATATTTGTTTGAATTTCTTTACTCGATGTTGTTTAAGCGAATCACAGTTTGTGGCCTATTTAAAAACGCATTACTATCATGTGTCTAAGGATTGCATTAAGACCATCATAAGTCTTTGCAAAGAACGTATACCTGCTCAAAATTTGCTTTGGTTCATTTACGAATGGTGTCAACAAGAATGCTCGGAAATGGGTTTAAAATCTACTGAATGTTCAGCAATTATAGAAGATCTTGATTTGAAAGATCCAGTTTCTGCGTCAGAGGTCAAGGACAGTCTAAAGCCTCAATATACGCAATCGATCGAAAGATGTTATTATAAGGCCTGCCGTCCATTCACCATAGACTATGAAAATTTTGAATGGCTAACTTATGTCAAATCGAATCGTTTTATTTCTCTACAAGGTCTAATCTTACAAAGTCGTTTAACACCCCATATAGCACGGGTTAGTGTGCCAAGTGATTATTTTGAAAATCTAAGCATAGAAATAACTGCTCCAAATTATGACACCAGCCTGTTGTGGAAATATGATCATAATAAACAATTAACAAAATATAATTGTGATTTAAATATTAAATGGCCAAAGGGTATTGTACTATCGCCTGATAAAGAATATCAAATTAAAATCATATGGAAACCATCCCAATGCCAGGGAGCGGAATATCCTTGTAGTTTATTTTCATCTATGGTAGATGATATACAATTTAAAGACCTGGACGCTCATAGTGGTAGTTTAGTTAAAGGTTTACATTATATAAATTTACTTTAGTTAATAGTTCTTTATAATACATTACTATTTGTACTGAACAAATTATAAATAATTTTACCATTTAAATAAATATTTATGTATAAGGTTTAAAATAACTAAAAATATAAATAAATTGTGTACCTTTTTTAATTATTAAAAAAAAGAAAGCTGAATAAAATAATAAAGTTCAATAAACTTTTTCATGTTAACAAAATATATAAACTTATACTTTTCTTCAAAAACCAGTTTCTTAAAATTTTTATTTGTTTTTTTTTTTTATTAAATAAACATAAATAAATAGAATAACACGATTGATGAGTTAAAACTTAGGGCTAAAAGATGTCTATTTCTTACCCAAACAAATACATACATAAGGATAAAACAAAAAAGTTACGACTTTTCTGATACTTTTCATGCTTCCTCACATTCTATTAAAGCAAAAATTTTAAATATTTGATAAACTGGTTGAACAGCAGCCTAATGACCATTGAGACAATTTAACTTTATAAAAATAAAAAACTAGCAGATACAGATAAAAAAATGTCCACATAAGGAATGAACTTTAACCGTTCTCAAGACATACAAAAATCATAACTAAGTCTGTATGGGAGATTTTACGCCTACTTGTCGAATTCCACTCACTTTCTGATGATGAATATTTGCCTTGACAATGAATACATACATAATACATACATACATAACTGGCCTTTACAACCCTGTGTCAGGATTACGGCCTAGCTTCTCGCAGCACTCATGTTGTGTGTCTAAATTTTTATCCATGAGTACCGGGACCTACAGTTTAATGTCGACTCCGAACGACAGACTTGAGAGGCTTGTTCATGGCAATTTATTACTCTCAGAGCTTTTGCCAGAAGACTGCTGAGAGGTAGTCGCCGAAAGAAATATTTTTTTTTTTGTTCATATTTCTTTTTTTTTAAGATGGCGGAGCTGGGTCTCGAACCCAGGCCTCATGTCTTAGTAAGCCACTAGACCACGGCGACTACAATATTGATATTGAATATATAATATTGATCTTAAATTCGAAAAAATACAACTTTGTAATTGCCGTATCTAACCTTTTGAAAAACTAAATTGGTTTAACCTAACTATAGATCGTCCTAAAGTATTTACTAGTAAAATCTTAATCAAATAATTTTCTTTAAAGCATGGACAATAAATCGGAAATATCACTTGTAAATTAAAAAATACTAATACCATCAAAAAACCCTAGTTAATCAAATTTAGCTTATATTCGCTGGTATTTCGTAAGAAAGGTAATGAATGAGTTTTATTGTTGACTTTCCTTTTTATTTTTCCTTTTCTATTTTTGATATTTTATAGACATACCGTCATAACCCTATCACAATAAATTTAAAATTAGGCTGCATTAATTAAGTAGTATACTATTAAGATTCAAAAGGATAAGATACTGTGTAAGATTCTCAATACAATTCGACAAAGAACTCTTAATGTGTGACGACAATGAATACATTCAAACAAAATTAATAAACTTTAGCTTTAACCGTTCTACAGATATATAAAAATTAATATTTAGTTTGTAATTCTGCACATTTTCTGGCTGAAGATTATTAATAATTGTGAAGTCATCCAGATTAAATTGAGAATCTTTAACTTTAACTGGTGTCCAGATAAGCAAATGAAAAGTATGGGTAGTACCACGCCCAAGATTAGCAATGAATTCAGAAATTTTATCGTTAATTGTTTTTAAAATATACAAAGGTCAATACATTTTTAGTTTGTATGCCTACTTGCCAATTTGGCTAGATTTTTAAGTGATGATCTACATTGATTACGTTATCTTTCAAACTAAATTCAGAAACTTTACTTTTAAACGTTCTCAAGATATACAAAAATCAAGGACAACTTAGAGGCGATTTGGCGCACACATGCGATTTCGGTTTTTAAACAAACATTAGTACAAACTGTCCTCTTCATAAGAATACAGTGGCCATTTCGATAAGATGAAATTTTGTAATAAAAGGGTTTGTTTTTGCTCAACGCTGCATATCATCCTCGAGAATTATCTTTGACCAATGTTGCCTATGTACATTTGTGATGCCTTATTATATTATTATGTTTTACCAATTTTACGAAGTGTTGTGCTAAAGTGAATAGGTATATTATGTTTTGTTGTCAACTACAATAAATTAATTTAAAAAATAACTGTAATAGTTTTATTTATATAAGTTGATTTCTGTGGTAAACTTTATAAAAAGAACTTTATTTAGTGTAAGAGATTTAATCTCAGGCTATGGTTAGCACCGGGAGCAAGGGAGGTTTATTTTCTGTTTTTATAAATTTTTATATCTTTCTTATCTATAAATTAGTTTGGTACTGTGTATGTAACACACATTTTTTTAAAAACAATACATTAAAATGTTCTTTATTCAAATTTATAATGTATCTTTTATTATTAAAAAAAAGGCTCAATAAATTAATTTAAATTAATAAAAACAATAATTTATCTTTAATCTCTAACAATTTCTTAATTTTTTGTTTGTTTTGAAATGTTGTCTTACTCAGTAAAAGCTGCATTTACCGATAATTTTTTTACCCTAGGAGGTAACTTCAGTAACAGCAGAGCTGTTACTCCAACAATAATTTTACCGGGACAACTCACATAACATTAAAAAGTATAATCAACCTACACACTCATTATATCCAACAACAATGCAACGGTACATTTTATACCATAAGTCAATTTGCGAATATCGTTGAAGATTTATTTAACTCGTGTAACAGCTTAATGCAAAGCTATTAAGAATAAATGACATCTCATTCCACAAAATAATATAAAAGCACAGAATATGAAAAGTGCCGCCATTGCCGTTATCACTATTTCAGATATATACTTTCAACCATTTTAATAATAATTCCTAAAGCTTGCACCTTATATAAATAGTTTAACATTTACAATGATTTTCATTATTTTGAAGAAATATTAATAACATAATTAAATATATTTTACTTACCCATTTTAATTTAATCAAAATTAATTTATAAAAATAAACACCATAGAGCAAAATAAACACAAATAGCTTAAGCTACTACTGCACGCTGGATGTCTGAAGTAGTTGTAGAATTAAACATATGGTGGAGTTGCAGAGTTGTCGTACCTAAAAGAAAATATGATTTGAATATCTGGTTGGCAATACATCGTACTCACACATACGCACATACACAAAGTATTCGTATTGGAAATTCAATATTTACTAACATCCGCTGGAAACAGTTCAAAATATTCATTTCTTTCTGAACATTTATTAACTACTTACGGTTATCTAACATTGAAAAAAACAGGATTATTTGAAAATAAAAATAATAATCCTAACAAGTTATAAACTCTTTTTAAATTTTTTTAAAGAAAATTTCTGAAAAGAGAAACCTTAGAAAAACGTAGGGAGAAAGTGAACAACAGAAATAAAAGAAACTAAAAATGAATTTTCATGTACCCAATTTTAACGTAAAAAATCTTGTGAAGGAAGCAGGCAGTACTTTCTCAAGAGTAGTGCAGGTATGTATGTATGGACATATGTGTGTATGCAGTATGTATTTGCATGTTTGTGTTGCATTTGTATTTGCCATTATAGTTGACCTCTGTATAGCCTGCTACCCCCTACTCTTCGTTGCACAATTTTATTATTGATAAATATTTATCCTTAACTGATTTTATAATTTATGAATTTTATTTCTTTAGCTGACAGAAGAACGTTTTGGTACAACTGAACGCACAGAATATGATGACGAGTTTCAAAATTTGGCCGAACGAGCCGATGTTACCAAGACTTGGACGGAAAAAATTGTTAAAGATGTTGAGTCCGTTCTAGTACCAAATCCTCAGAACCGAGTTGAGGATTTCATTTTTGAAAAAATTGACAAAACAAAGCCGCAACGTTTGAGTAATCTAGAATATTTAGCCTTGGATATGTTGGAGGCTGGTGCCGATTTTGGTCAGGATTTACCCTATGGTCAGGCATTGATTAAAGTGGGACAAGCCGAACAGCGTTTGGGCAAATGTGAAAGAGATTTTATAGCGTCATCAAGCATATGCTTTACAACACCATTGCGTAAATTCTTAGAAGGTGAAATGAAAACCATAACCAAGGAGAGAGGAGTCTTGGAAACGAAACGGTAAAATGCAACTACTCTTAGTTTTATTTAAATTCCTTTTTTATTTTGTGCAAGCAGAAACCTAAAATTCCATAATTATACACTTATATAATGTAATAGTTTAACGATTTGTTGTCAAAACATTCTAAAATTGACATTAAATTATATGTAAATACCCATCGCTCTTGTATATGAAAGATAATATTTTAACAGCTTTACTTTAATGCCATATTGGCTTTTGACAACCATTAAGATCGAAAATTTGATATTTATTATTTTCTGCTCCTTTTACATAATTTTGAAAAGATAAATTTAAGATAGCTTAATAATTATATAGAAAGTATGTATGTATATATGTACATATTTATACATACATAACTGGATAAAGTGATACAGGCAAAATGCCAAAAATTCTTTTATGGTTGGTCTGATTTCGATGCTTGTGTCAAAAAATTATTTTAAGCAATTTTATATTTAAAATGCTTTACAACAATTATTTTTCCTGAATTTTTAATTTAGAATTTTTTTGAACGTTTTATCGGAGAAAATTATAAGCCAATTTAGTTTTGTTTATGAGATAAATGATAAAAAAAAATAAAATACCCAGCAGGAAAATATTGATTACCTTATTTTATAATCAATTAAATAATATATTACTTTAGAATTTATTACTTTTGGAATCGAGAAGATAATTTCATGTGGCTCTCAAGCAAATACTGATTACCATGTGTATTCCCGCATCTTCAGAAGAAGGAATTAATTTTTTAACATTTTATTAAAAAAATTCGTTGTTTCTCGTCTCCTTTTTAATATGTCTATTACCATGTAGATACCCACATCTTAGAAGAAAGAAGTTATTGTTTGGGCGTGTATTTTTTGTGGATTTTTTTGTTTTTTATTTTTTTTTTCATAGTTAAAAATTTTTTTAATATTTTTACGCAAAAAAAAATTTATTTGATTAAAAAATGCAGTTTATGTTTAAATGCGAAAAAGTGCAGACACAAAATTAATGTTTCAGAATAATTAATATGATATTAGTAGCTATTCGGGAATATTCTTTTAACAGTTCACCATTTTTGTCACCTATAGCTTTTCGTATCTTTTTTTTATATTTATTTTAAAACTTAATTGTTTGCAAAATGTTTCTAATATGAACATGACAAAATTAGCAGTTTATTAATAAAAGCGTAAGGTGTTTTAAAATGGTAAATAGTGAAACAAATATTCCCGTATAGCTAATATTATTTTATTTTTTATTATTAATTTAATATATTTTAAATACATTAATAATATAATGCATTAAAAATAATTCATCATAGTATTTATGATAATGAATTCTAATATTTATTACGGGGGGACATTAAAATAAATTACTTTCGTAGGAATGATCTGTGTTAAATGTAATGGTTTCCGGAATCGACAGATTATACATTCCTTGTATTACCTTCTTGATTCTCATTGATTACCATTTCCCGCTGGGTATACAAATATGTATAGAAGAACTGAGGCCTTATTGTGTAGCTCTCCTAAGCTAAAATTCTATCACTAAAAATTTGTAAACTTGATTAAGGACTTTTTTGATACGAAAACAATTTTTAATAGCGTATTGTAATTTAAAAGCTTCATGCCTATTATCTTAAAAATGTTTAAATTTATATATTCTAACACCTAGCCCAGTCTGTTTTAAAAACCCAAAATTTTAGCTTAAGAGAATTACAGAAGTTTAAGTATAATTATGTTCTAACTATTTAATATTTTTGTTATCTTTCTTCTATAGCTTGGATTTAGATGCCTGTAAAAAACGTGTTACTAAGGCTCGTAGTATGCTAGGCCAGCAAACCGTAAGCTTAAACTTGATTTAAACAATTTATTGTTATTTTAAATGTCCATTTATTATCTTTTTTGTATCTACTCTGCGAAAAATTGCACATCAGCAGAAAGATGGCGTTTCACCAGAAGCTATTTTAGAACAAGTAATAACAAATTCGTTACAAAATTTTAATTATTTCTAAATGTGTTTTGCTTTAAAGGCGGAACGTGATCTCAGAGTTGCCCAATCGGAATTTGATCGCCAGTCTGAAATTACGAAATCTTTGTTAGAAGGTATTAGTACCTCACAGGCCTCTCATTTACGGCACTTACATGCTTTTATTGAAACTCAAGTACGTTATTATAAGCAATGTAATGATATTATGAATCAACTACAACTTGATTTGGCCAAGTAAGTAGTATACATATACATAAGTATACATACATATTTACTGCATATGATTAGAAAAAGTAGTTTTCAACTGTAACAGCTTATATATTTTTATAATTTTTTTTAATTTAATTAATGATTGCTTAAAGACAAAGTAGCTTTAGTATATGAACCTTTAGAAAAAGTATTAATTATAATGCACCTTTTGTAAACCATTTAATTATGCACCGTTGTGTTAATCTCATATGTAAAAATTTTATTAAAAGAAATAAACAATTATTAAAACAAAATTAACAATAAACAATCATTTTGAAAAAAAAAACAAAACAAACAAAAAAATACCTAACTTGGTTTGCAGACTAAAGCCAGAAAGACCACGTCTACGCATTAATAGTGAAGATATTGATACAGGGCCTCCCAATGCAAACCAAAATATAAAAAACATTCAAAATTCATCTATTACCCACAGTACTTTTTCTAATTCTTCTACTGCTACTATTAATAATAATCGTACACAAATTATCAATAATACTGAAATTGTACCAACAGCTGTCGCTGCCCGTGACACTGCCAATGCAGCTAAATCGTTAGCTTCTTATTGCCAATACGATAGTGTAGATTTAGATAACTTAGAAACAATAGATATTTCAACAAATCCATTTAGTACAGCAGCTAATAACATGAATCGGAATACTTCAAGTTTATTAGAAGATTGTGACTTGAAATATGACACATCAGCTGTAACATCTATATAAATATTCGTAATTTTGAAATTATTTGATAGTATTAGGTTGTGCAGAAATAGGAAAAAATAAATTATAATCACTCTTCATTGCAAACATCCTTTCAAACAAGCAATTCCTGCATCTTGTTCTATATAGTTTGCTATGTTTGCAACATTTGCAAGGGTGTTTGCAACGAAGAGTGATTACCGCTATTAAAAGTTGTTACATATTGAATATTATTGCTTAAGATATATTTACATACATACATATGTATGTATATGCAGTTATTGTAAAAAATAATTTCTGTTCGGTATAATAAAATTAAAAATATAAAGATTGCTACTGTTGTTTTTTTTATATTCTCATTATTTGATTATTCTGAGGCATTAGACAAAAGACTAATGAGTTTCTAAACAGCTTACAATAGTTCGTAGTTTTAATAGGCATGTACGCTTGATAGATTTGAATTTTTTCTAGATAAATTAAAAAAAAAATGAGATTACAAGTCGATTTTAATAAAAATTGATTGCAGTACCCCAAACTATGAATTATGTAATCAAATTATGGTAAAATATTTTTTAATATATCTATTCAATTAGTTGTATAATTTTCCTCCCTATATCTTTGGTCTTAAAAAAATGTCAATACAATTTTGTTCGAAACAATAAACCGAACAGTATGCATTATTGCCGCGTATATTTTAGCTGCGAAACAAAACAATGTTATTACCATTATTATAAAATAAATATGCATATAGTATAGTATGCTTTGTTGATTATTAATTAAATATTTATAGTTATAAATGAATAATACAACATTATAAGAAAATTAATTTAAAACAAAAAACATTACTTTTTTCATACACTCAAAACTTGTTAAAAAATAATCACATATAAACTAACATTTAAAATAAAACCGTAATACAAAAAAAAAAACCTAAAAAAATACCCAAACAATCACAAAATCAAAAACAATAATCAAATAAAAAAATATTAAAGTTTGGGAGGCCCTACACCTTATCAACCAATTGAAATGGATGAAAGTAATGTTGCTGGAGGAATTGAACATGGTGTTGGTGGAAATCCTTTTGCCAGTAATAAAACCAAAGCAAATGCTCCCATTAGCATGAATGCAGATCAAATGAAACGGGCTCGTGTTTTATGTGCCTACGATGCTAAAGATCATACTGAACTCACATTAAGTGCAAATGAGGTAAAATTTTATTAAAAAAAACGGTCTAAACTGTTGGGTCGATTATGAATGTTAGGCAAGTGAACTTTGTTGGAGCGGCCAGTTTGCAAAAATTGTATTACAGACGATAACGGGAAGCAATATTTTAAAATTTTATTTGTAAAAAACATGTTTTTTTTCGGCAGCTAAAAAATTTTGGTTTCTAATTTTAGCAGTTCGGCTGACATTCATAATCGATCTATTTAACAAAATCTTAATGAACAAATAACAAGAAATATATTAATAATCTACAGGTTATTTTGGTAGCTGAATGTTCACCCATTAATACTGATTATATGTATGGTAAACAGGGTCTATTAAAAGGTCTTGTACCAAGGGCTTTCCTTGAAATGTTAGACGATGATGAGGATGAAGCTGGTGGTGGTGCTGGTGCTGGTGACGATGAACAGCCCCTTAGTGGTGATAGTGATTATTAAAAACAAACAGGCAGTTTAGTTTAAAATGAACTTAATGTATGGTTAATTGATTGATATTTATAAAAGCAGAATATTTAAACAATTTTTGAGTTATTTTCTTACAAATTAAATTACTTTTTAGTTAAATATTTTCTAATTTCCTTTTAATTCACTAATCAGTAAAACTATCTGGGTTGTGATGAAAATCGATTTTAATTGAAAATTAAAATCTATTGAAATTTCAAGCTGCTTTAACTTCTAAAAATTAAAAGATATGTAATTCTTCTTTTATTCATCACTTTAACGACCTTTGCCTCTGCTTTCTTGATTATTAAATTTTTAAAATTTTAAACAAATAAGTTTTATATGACTTTGAAAATACAGACGATTTCAATTTCGAACGAAATCGTTTATCATCACATACCGATATACATATATAAAATTTTTAAATTTATTCATTCGTATTTTAATAGACTTTAAAACATATTGTATATGTATGTAGTATATTAGACCGTACCTCAAAAAAAAAGTTTCCCCGCACCGCCTCTAATATAATGTATTCTTGCAAGGAAGTTTCGAAAAAAAAAATTTAAGGTGGTACAAACAGAGATCTGGTAGATGAATACTAAAACGAGACGCTTGAATTCAATGACCTTTAAGGGTAAAACATTAGTCTTCTGGAGACAAAACATTGATATATCATACCTTAAGATCGGACTAAAAAAGGCGAAGAAAAATTATTTTTTCGAAACTCCCTTGCAAAATTATATTATGTTAGAGTCGGTGCGGGGAAACTTTTTTCCTTGTAAAGTGGTACGCTCTAATGTACATACATACCAGAGATCAGCAATGAGTACTGAAAAAGTGAGTATCCTCGAATCGTGATTCATAATTTCTTGTACTTATACGCATTCATACTCTTGTTAATGTAACGGATACTCAAAAGTTTGAAGTACTCATCACATTTATACTTAATAATACGTATGATGTTGTTGACTTCAACTCTCCTTAACTCAGTGCATACTGATGAGAAAAAATAAGTATGATTCGAATACAAACTGTTGTGTGTTTGCTCTGCTTACTGCGTTAGTACAAGAGTAAATTAATGCTATAAACACATTCTTAGCTACCAACCATTTACCACACGACTGCAAAAGAAAAAGTTTTGGGTTAAACTATGAATCGTGTTAAATAAATACTATGTTTTTGACTATGTAATTTATTATCTTTTTATTATTTTTCGTCACTAAAAAGAAAATAGATATGGTGTATATAATAATAAATATTCAAAATGTAACAATGTACATAAGCGAAAAAGTTAATTTGTATAGGAAATATTTTAAAGAAATTAAAAAATTTTTAATTATTTTTTTATTTTTATAAGCAGGTTATAAAGAAATGGATTGCAAGAGTGATATTAAGGAGAAAATCAGTGTCGGAGGTCTCCGATTAGTTCGGAAACATAAAGGCAATAGCCCAATATGGGCAATTTTCGTTTCAATAATCTATTTTAAAAATATTGATTATAAAGATGTAGTTTGTTAAGTATACTATAAGTTTTTACAATTTAAAATTTAGAAAAAATTTAAAAATATATTTTTTTTTGTTATGAATTTCTTTAGAAACCATTTATAAAAAATTCAAAAATAATCACGGTATAAATAATAATTATGATATAATTGTGAGTACCATAATATATTCTTTTTATCTTCTTTAATACATTTCTTATAAACTTAAACTTTTTCGCTTATTTTTGTTTATTATTTGCATGTTCATTTTTGTATACACCATATAAATTTCCTTTTGCATTGTATACGTCTATCGACTAAAACGGTCAATTTTTTTTCATATGATTCGAGTCACTCGAATCAAGTGTGAGTCTCATAAGTATTTTTATAAAATTATGAATCCAAGTGAGTATGAGTTTGATGTCAACATTTTACTCATATTTATTGCAAACTTTGTTAATGAATCAAGGTTGTGTGAGAATGAGTGAGTCAGAGTAGTTAAATTTCAACTACTTGTACTCACTTATATTTAAAATTTCATAAGTGCTTATGAATCGCTAAAAAGCGACTCATTGCTGATCTCTGATACATACATACACATCCATATGTATTTCAATCAATAACCTAACAAGTCTTAGGAAACCTAACAGGTGTGTGATGGAAATCAAAATCTTGTCAAATTTCGAAATTATAAGAATTTAAAGTTTCATTTAATGTCAATTGCCATCACATACGTCTATATACTAATGTATAATATATTAACACCAATGATTAATAAACAACAACACAACAATGATATTAAAATTGCCCAAAAGTTAAAAACAATAATATAAGAAGAAACATAATAATAATAATAATAATAATAATAATAATACATATTAACATATATACCTTACACTGAGTACAATAATTTATCAAATAATATATGAAAAAAATATATACATATAGTATTACACTTAAATACACCAAGTTTCTTTTTTTTATTTCTTAGCAAAATTTATTAAAATTAGTATTACAAAAAAAAAAAAACAAAAAATAATTTTTAGCAATATGTACTATGATGATTAAAATGTTTCAAAATAAATATGTATTAAACTAAGTATGTATGTATATATTGTTTATATTTGTCGTTAGAATTTAATTTTCTTTTCTTTATGTTGAGCTTCTGTATCTTTTTTAGTGCAATTTTATAAGTCAATTAAATATAAAGTCAAATACAAATTTGAAATTTAAATAAATACTAATTAGTAATATAATTCGCTTGAATAAAAACTTAACAAACAAAAAATTAAAACTAAAAACATTAAAAAAATATTTAATCTTTTAATTCCTACAATGCTATTTATTATTAAAATCTGTTAAACAAATATAAATTTTTAAGATTAACCATTATTAAATATGTATGTACTATATAAATTTATTTTAACTTATATATTTATCACCTCCTAATAATAAAAAAAAAAAAATTACAACGAATTAGGTTTTGAAAATTGTTATCCAAAAGTATTTTAATATATTTCTTAAATTTCCTTTTATGAATACATACTTTATTCTACAATATGTAAATTTATTTAAATAATAATAAAAACAACATAACTTTTAATTAACTTTGTTTTCATTTTGCTTAGATACAGAAAACTTTCACCAAATTTTTTTTAATTGTTTTGACTCTTAGGCTAAGCTTTCAATTGGTTTTGAAATTCATTCAAAATTAACATATGTACTTAAAAAATTATAATCCAAATATGTATTTTACAATACCTTTTACAATTTTTTATGCATATAATAGAGAGGTAAACATATCACTGCAGTGCATTACAAAATTTATCCCTTGAATCCTTGAATAAATGCCAGAGTAGCTTTGCTAGAAGAGCATTATTTTATTTTTTTTTGTAGTAAAAGTTTCTTGCCGTGACGCCGCACAGTGGTACGGCTTCATACATTTTTGTACATAAAATATAAGTGGACCTAGAACCTTGAAAGTTGGCACGGAGTATTATATTGACTAAATTAAGAAAATACAAGAGTTTCATGAAAATTAGCCACGCCCATTGTCCATACAATCAAATGGATATTTTTGCATAAAACTTTTCCTATTAAAGCAAAAGTCTTAAAATTTAGTACATATACATACTTCTTAGAAAAATCAAAAGACGCATGCCAATTTTCATTAAAATCTGCCAAACCCATCGCGCCGTCTTGCACTCTGTAAAGGCGGTATTTTGGTGACAAAAATTCGATTTTTAAACATTATTTTTTACAAATAAAATAATTCCGTTCTAAAGAAGAGTGTTTCACTGAGAGAAATTCATAATTTATTTGATTAAAAAGGAATATTTTGTATTAGAAAAAGTCTATTGAAGTCACTTAAATATTGTAAAACAAGAACTGGGGAGAATTTTCACCCAGTTCAGTAATTTGCATATGGCAGATATTTTAATGGATAACAGCACTTCCTTTATAATTCTAAGAAGAAGTTGTTTAGATTGCATATGTAATGTAGTAGATATGAACGAATTAAAATTGCCTTTTAAGGTTCTAAATTTGCAGTTTTTCTTGGAAAGAAAAGATAGGTCCGGCTAAGTTCACCTTATTATTGGAAACGTATGAACCTATTCCTTGAATTTGCCCAAAAAAATCCACAAATTTTCACAGATCGCTATACAAACATGAATTTTCTTAAATCGGCCGGGAAAACTGCAGACAAGTTGTAATAAAATCTGTTGCATAATCTTAGGATTGTACTTATTAATAAGATTGTCATAATATATTATAAAAAAGATCATTCCTAAGAGTATGCAACAGATTTTAATACAAACCTCTACTGCAATTACATGTTAGGGAAGGAAATTTTTCCTAACTATTTTTAGTTTCTTATACAGGAATTGCTTAGGGGCAAAAATTGGCAGCTGAATTTTTAATAAATCGTTAGCTGAGACTTTGGGCTTTAATTTGATATAAGTCTCTGGCTAGAGGTCGTTGGAGATCAGTACTTACAATCCATAGAAGTTGGAGAAAATAAATATTTTTGGACAATTGTTTGTAGTAAAAAAAATATTTTTTATTTGCATATACATATATCATTAATAACGTCCAATTGCTAGTTTAAGACCAATACTCAGGAGTAAATCCCTACTCATTAGGGTGGGTCAATTTTTTTGTCTACTAAGCGTATAGCAAAATCGTAATCTACGAGAAATTCTAAGAACTTTTCCCAAAGAAACCATGGTCCTAAAATCAAAATCGAGCTTCCGGTTTTTGACGAGAAAATTTGGTGTTCAGGTCATCCGAATATAATGCTATTTTTTTGGAAGTATTCATTGCAATTGGTGAATAGTTGACCTGTAACGCTGGAAGAGGGCTTATTTTAAAGGAAATTTTCTCAGCTTTCTATATCTGTGCTCATTTATAGAAAATTATTTAACCAAATAATGGTTTTGGAGGCTTATGTCACAATAATAATGATTAAACAGCAATTGCCTCATCCGTCGGTGGATGTTGAATGTGAATGGTGAGTGTGTGAAAAAAAATATTCACGCACATAAGAGTATTCATCAGAATTCCAACTTTACATACATGAATGTCTGTCCAAAAAAAAAAAAAAAAAAAACAATAGACCTTATTCCAAACATTTGTGTAACAGAATAAAGAAAACATGTTTCTCTTGCCTTTAATCTATTACAAAAACGTCGTTACACGTCGACGACGTCGCCAATTGAAGTACGGCCTAATATTCACACATGAAAAAGAACAAAGCAAAATGTTTTGTTTTTTCAAATATGTTTAAGAAAGTAAAAACTAAATGCACACGTCCACTCATTCAGACGATGCTAAATTAATATCAAGTTTTGAAGTTTTAAGTCATTTCAAATTAAAACAATCTATTGTTATCCTAAGATTTTTAAAATTGATTTTGTTATACACTTATCTAGGCCTGACTACCCACCCTCACTACGTCACTTCGTGTTTGTAAAAAACAAAAGTATCGAATGTGGCACTTACTTCACTCACCTATTAAATAACAATGTTGTATTATTTCGAATCAAAAATTATCAGTTATTTTATTTTTTTATTTTTTTCTTTTTTAATTGAATGTGGGTATTATTAGTGCTTACATTTGTATTTATTTTATTTTTCCTTTCTATTGATAATTTAAAAACAAAAACAAAAAAATAAAAAAAGTTATTCTAATTAAAAATAATTTTTTTTATATTAGATACTGAATAAAATAAGGAATTATTGTGTATATATAGAAACAAAGAAGTAGAAAAATAAAAGTTTAGACACGGATTTTTTTTTATTTTAAATGTTAGTAAAACTAAACACAATGGTTGCTGTATTATAAATAATTTGTTTGTTTTTTTTATATATGTAAATAAAAAACAATTGCTTTCTTATTAGACTACGTCAATGTAATCTCATTGATAGTTAATAAAATTATTTGGAAAATTCCAAATTCTTAAATAAAGAAAATACATAAAATCAAATTTTGCATGTATATATATGCTCGTATATATTTAATAATACGATTCAGAAGAGAAGAGAATCATAACCAAAATTAGAAGGTATTAAAAGAAATTAATAAATTCAAAAAATTTTGTAGAATTAAATTCTTTTTAATCCTATTGGAAATGTCAATTTATATAAAAAATGTTAAATAATTTTTTCTCATGAAATTTCAATTTATTTCATCAACATTTGAAAATCTCTTTTAAATAAAGTTTTGTTTTTGTGGGCGAATTTATGTTACTAAATTGATCTATTTCTTATATAGTAGCAATGGCTTCTTTTAAGCTTGTCTATTATATATCTCTTAAGCTTCGGCAGCTTCTGTAACATTTGGTGTAGCATCTGTTTTTTGCTCAGTGTTGTCCTCTACGGCTGTGCCAGTATTACATTCTGTAGATGATTCATTTGTTTTAGTGCTTTTAATTTGTTCATCTATTGCAGGCGGACATGTAACTGATTGAGGCAGTTCGTTCATTGTATCTGGGTTCAATGTATCTGGAAATGGTTTACTGACTTGGGCCTCTTGTATTTCAGTTTCAATAGCCGGCGTCGAACTTGCATTGGCCTTAGGAGGCGGTAATTCATCGTATAGTGGCGTGGCAGATTTAATATTTTTATTGGTTTCTTCTGGGTTTATATTACTTTTTTGAACTTCGCTAGATTCCGTCCCGCAATCAGTATTTGGCACTGATGATTCTTGACTTGGCTTGTCTTTAACTGATTTCACTATACTACTATTGATTTCAGTATTTTTAGTTGTGTTTGATATTGTCGACTCGTCAAAGTTTGCTTCGGTTTCTGGTTTCTTTTCACTTTTGGTATCGTAGTCCTCCAGTTCACGATCCCAGTCCTCTTCCGTGTCACAGACTCGTGGATTCTTCTTATTTTCTTCACGTGAAATTCGACGAGCATTGTTACTTCCAGCTGATTGACCCAGTCCCGGACGATTTTCACGATCTCTGTTTTCCCGGTCAATCTCATTACGATCTCGTGGTGGACCAATAGGTCCTCGACGCCCGCCGCGGTTGTTTTCACGCATATTATTAAAACGTTCGCTGTTATCGTCTCTATCGCGGAAACGGTTGCCTCCACGTCTTTTAAAACCACCATCGTCACCATCTTCGTCACTCCAGTTACCACCATGTTGTCCGCCACCCATATCACGACCTGAAAAACCACCACCTCGACCACCACGTCCCATTCCACGGCCTCCACCACGTCCCCTACCACGACCGCCAAATCCTTCATTAGGCTCCCGATCAAACGGATTGTTTCTGTTAAAGAATCCTTAAACAAAGAAAACACAAATTTTACTACCTTTTTCTTCATTACAAAATATTTTATTTACCTGGCCCTTGTTGACGTCCAATTCCTCCAGGACCGCCTTGACCGCCACGCATGAACATAGGCGGCCCACCACCCGGTCCTCCCCTTTGATTGAACGCGTTTGGAGGAGGTATGCGCATTTGCATTAAGTTTGTTGGTTGATTAAAACGATTTTGCATATTAGAATGAAAATCACCACCGCCACTGTTAAAGTTAGGACCACCACGTGGACCCATTCCACGTTTGTCATAATCTATAAAAAATCACAATTAAAAAACAATAGAATATATTTACAATAAAAAAAACTCACCATTCACGAAATCAGGTCTATGCGGTGGGCCACCAGAATTACGTGGCCCTCCTTCTTGATAACTATGTGATGACCCACCTTGAAGCGGCGCACCATTTTCACGCCATCTACTTTCATTTGAGTCTTCATCGGGAGCAGAGCCTCTACCACTCCATCTTGAAACGGCAGAACCACGATTTCGGTCACGTGAAAAGTTTTCATTTGCACCTGAGGCAGAACTCTCATTGCTACCTACACCTCCCATAAATGTTGGCGGTGGTTGTGAGAAATTTATGTTATTTCCACTGCTAGATACTGCTGATGCTGTTCCGGCTGTTGTTGCTCCCTCTTCGTCATCCATTTCAATATCCATTTGATCATCGCTAGACATATTATTAACATTTGAAGTTATTGCAGACGGTGGAGGGCCACCAGGCGGTGGTGGAAATTGAGTAGAATGAGCAGTATGTGGTCCACCAATAGGGGGTAAATGTGGTGGTCCAATGGGTGGTGGACCACTAGGACCACTCATACCGAATCCTGGCATCATCATCATAGGGTGAGGAGGCACAATATTAGGCGGCATATGCATTCCAGACATTGGCATTCCCATATGAGGACCCATCATTCTTGGTGGTCCTCCCATAGGAGGAGCCATTGAAAACTGTCCCGGTACCAATGGCATTATTGGAGGAGGACCACCAGTTGGTGGTGGACCTGGTGGAGGTTGTGTTGTGTCTATACCAAACATCATTCCCGGGTTGTTGTTACCTGGTGGTAAAACTGGTGGGGGTCCCGATATATTAGCTCCCACATTTGATCGCTCATTTGCAATTTCTTTCAAACTTTTAATTTTATTGACCTTTTCTTTCATCCAGCTCGGCATTGAATCCTCGTCAAACATACCACCTTCTTCTAAAGCATCAAAATCCGTGTTCTCATCCAATTTATTCCATGGAATATAGGTTACACCCAATTCTAAATCCCAAAAATCTTTCCATTCCTTGCTTTTTACACCTTTACCTGCAGCCCAGGAAATAGTTATAGCTCTGCCTTGTAATTTATGATTTTTCAGGCCTTGCATAGCCTTGTGAGCATCCTGACGACGATTCATAACAATAAATGCACAACCACGCGGAACTATCTGATCTATGCTCACAATATCACCATATTCTCCAAACGTATCAGATAGTTCTTCCTGATAGACCAACTTCGATAGATGGCCAACCCAAAGTGTTGTACTGCAAACTAATAAAACAAAATAATAAATAAATAAATAATATATTTAATATTTTTGTAAAAAAATATAAAAACTTCATCTAAAACATAGTTTTTGGAATGCCGTGCAGTTGTCTTTTTAATTAATTTTAATTTAATTTTTTTATTAATTCACTTATTTTTATTTATTTATTTTTTTTCAATTTGCTCAATTATTATAAACTTCAAATATCAACAGTATTATTTCATTTCAATCTAACTAAAGGAAATATTTGTATTTTGATATCTTTGCAATATTATTCCCTACTCCAAATTAAGAAATTTTTTCCCAAAACCTAGAAACCAAATAATATTCAAGTAATACGATTATATTAATTTAAACAAGCACATACTCTTACATTTGTAATTCTTTTTGGTTCTTCTTAAACTCTTTACTATAATCGATAAAGTTTTAAATCTAAATATGTACACACGAAAAATGAATTAAAGCTTTGCGATTCGATTTGATTACGTTTTTTCATGAGTAAAAAATGACTGAAATACTGTGTTCTTTTATTTTCAAATCAAACAATCAATCAAGACAATTTTTTCTGGGTAGAAGACTTAAGGTTGGCAAATACATTTAATATTAATATTGAAATGGCCATTTCGTTTGATACTATCTTGACAAGTCCCTTGGGCACCATTAACATAGAAATATCTTAAGCTTGAACATTAAACATTTTAAAAAATTTATTTAAAAAAGAAGTATTTTTGATTTAGAAAACAAATTTTACATAGAAAATTCGTTTTAACTCATGAAAACTTTGATTCCTGGATAAATTACGTACGAACTTAATCAACATTAGCGTATCATAAAAACTATTGACTGAGAAAAAAAAGGATGGAGAAAATCAGAGTGAATCGAAATTTAATCACACATATGATGTGATATGATATTCAAAGTTACAACATAATATAATAATTTTTCTGTTTTTATATTTTAGTTTTATTTTAAAAACTAATTCGTATTTTGTTCCAGAAGTGGAAATCAAAATTACGAAAGCAAATAACAAGAATTTAAAAGAAATGGCTGTAAAATTAAGGATACGATTTCAAATCGACTGTAACTCATATGACCTAAAACCGATCACAAGAAAAAAACATATTTTATACAAAACAGTTTTTTGTGACAATAAGTGAATTTGAGAAAAGGGTCGGAAAAGAAATTCAATGATACTTGTTAATGCTAATGGAAGTAAAACTTTTGTTTATAAATAGGAGCGTTCACATTTGGATTTGACGAAAAAGAGTAACTATTTTACTGAAACATTTATATTTTTTATTACTTGTTGCTTCAAGCTTAATTAAATACAAATTTAAATATTATTGTTATCAGTTTTAAATTTTTTAAGGAATGTTTAAAATAAATGAAGTTTCTGTATAAAATGTTTTAATAAAGTAGTAGTTTCATTTTGTTCGTCAAATATTTGCCTAATGTGGACATATGTAACTTTAAGTATTCTCTTGTTTTATTTTACTGATAATAAGACAAAAGTTGTAAAACTTCAGTACTTCATTTTGACATTTTGTTTTCGTTATTAATGAAAAAAAGGAAAAAAGAAATATATATAAATTCTATTAAATGAGTGTATAAGGCTTTTTGCAATAATTTTGCAATCAAAGAAATCCGTATAGGAATTAGAGCTAGAATTAGCCATTAGAACTTTTTGTGACGGGCACACATTCATGACAATCATCAACTTATTAAGTCACACTTCCCTAGAAAGCGTATATTGAATTATACTTTCTCCACATATTTTGCAATGTGTTAGAAGTTTTGCCAAACACCATCACGGTTTTATCACAATCTACTTTTCTCTCTTAAATTGCATTTATGTAATTGTCATCTATTTTAAATGATCAGAATTACAACAAATTTTAATGCTCTCTTTTTCCATTTATCCCCATTATTCAACGTTAAAGAAATGTACGACAACAGACGAGGTGGTTTTAGGACTTCACCATGGCCTGCGATAAGTAGCATTGAAATAACTCACGAAACCACATTAACAGATATGATTACCATTTCAACTGAGATTCGAAATTGGAATTTCAGATAAGTTAGGAAAAATATATAACAAAAAAAAATACAATTCAATTTAAATCCCATATTTTTTTTATTCACTATGATCGTGATAGAAACATTTGTCAAATTGGAATTTCTCATGGCAAGTAGATATTTAAAAAATAGTGTATATACCTCCATTTCATGAATATTTCCGTGGAATTATTAAATTTTTTTTAAAATTTTTTTCTATCAAGAAAAATAGTTTTTTCGTCAATAATCCATTATTATTGTTATTATTTGTTTGTTTGTCTTATGTATGAAGTATGTTAAAACATAGAAAAGTTAACGAAGCGTATAGCCGAGTAGTCGTCGTGGTCTAGTGGTTAGTGTTTTGGCTTACTAAGACATGAGCCCTGGGTTCGACTCCCAGCTCTGACATCTTCAAAAAAAGAAATATGAAAAAAATATTTCTTTCGGCGACTACCTCTCAGCAGTCTTCCAGCAAAAGCTCTGAGAGTAATTAATTGCCATGAACAAGCTTCTCAGGTCTGTCGTTCGGAGTCGACAGTAAACTGTAGGTCCCGGTAATCATGGATAAAAATTTACACACACAACATGAGTACTGCGAGAAGCGAGGCCGTAATCCTGACACAGGGTTGTAAAGGCCAGTTATGTATGTATGTATAGCCGAGTACCGAACACTAAAACGATTTTCTCTTCACCACCTGTAATTTGCTACCAAACTATATGTTTGCCTTCGAAATCTTCACTCGTCAAAACGCAAACATATATGTAATCTGCGATTTACATTAGGATTTTTTCATGGATTTTTAAACACCCACGACTTGAGTGGGTTCTGGAAAACTGATTAAAAAAATTAAGAGTCAAGATGTTTTTACAAGTAATGTAAAACGCATTTATGTATGTAATTGTTATTTTTTTTTTCTTAAATACGCTTGACTTTGACTTTTTTTAGATTAGCAGTTTCCTAACAATAATGGTAAATTATTTTTATTTGGCACAACAAGAATTATTATTTCGAAATTCTCTAATTTTTCTACATTAAGGGTTTAGGTATCCAAATAAATGTTACACATTGAGAGAAAATTCCCGGAAAAACACAAAAAAAAAAATTAAATGGGAAGTGATATTCACAAAATTATATGTATACAGTCGAATTCGGATATAAACACACCGCTTAATTGCAAATACGAGTATTAACAATTTATTGACGACAAAAAAATTTAACACCGGTTCATTTCTTTACTTTGTGCATACCTAACATTTTCAAAAATATTTTTTATGGCAAGAATGTTCATTTAGTACTAAAACGTTTATAATTTGTCTTTTAACTTTGTCAGAATTCGAATTTTTCCAAAACATCGGTTTGTTTTATTTTTCATTCAATAATATTTTAAGAGGCCGTTTAAACGAAATAATTTTGCATTTATCCGAAGTCCTTTTAAAGGAAAATTCTGGTTATAAGAAACCCAAATGCTGTTTTTTTACATTTTCTTATAACCGAATTCGACTATATATGTAGTATGTAAATACATATCTTCTAAAATTTTGTTGTTTTAAAAAAAGCTCAGCCATGAAAACATTTAAAATTGGCTTAAAATCGAGCCCTACGTAAAATATCTCTTAAAGGAAAAAATCACAACAAAAACATTAACACACACGTCATTCCAAAGAGCCACTGTCTGTAATAAAAGAATAAAAAGAAAAATGTATTATTAACAAGTTTTTTAACTTAATTATAATTGTTAGTATTTCATTATTAAATAAAAAAATATAATACATACATACATATATATTATATTGGATTATAAAGAAAATAATATTTCTGAGAGCCCAATATAAATAATTTAAATACAAAAACAAAGAAAGAAAAAAAAAATGTTAGGCACAATTAATTTCTAGTTTAATAATTAATAATTTTTGCAATTCTATTTCTTAAAGTTATGCGTTATATATAAAACCTGTTATTCAAACTTTAAAAAATTATTTATTAACAGATTTTGTTATTGAATATTTAAGTGAAATATTTGGTTATTAAAGCACATATTTGTTAACACATGTGCCCAAATCAAAAACTGTATCGTATCGTTGTATCAATGTAACAGCCTGTTCATAGATGACGAATGGTTTAAGACGTTCGTATTCTTTTGTTGTTTCACATATAAAAACATGAATTTCTCAAATCATTCATCTTCATGAACAGGCTGTAAGTCTTACAATATTTAAATGTACATGTTTTTGTTTTCAAAATTTCGTATGAAAAAAAAATTGGTTGTTTTACAACTTATAACGAAGGGATACTATTTTTGCATTAGGCTTATTAACTTAAAAATTTTTTATATGTTACAATATTTGTTCGATATTATTAAAATATGCATTTAAATATATAATTGTGAATATCCCAATAATGTATATCACAGTGGGATAGATAAATTTTATACTAATATTATTATTTTTAAATTTTATAAAATTAAAATTATTTACTATTTACTATTCGCAGATATTTTTTTATTCTAAAATAAATCTATACTACTGTGATATATAATACTGGATATATATATGTACATATAAATGTATAAACTTGTTTAAATTATTAATACTACTTTTTTATATTTAGTAACATTACCGCTTAAATGATCCTTTTTAATATCCGGAAGACCCTTTTTACGACGTTCACGTTCATGTTCACGATCTTTCTCTTTGTCTCGATTGTTGCGCTCACGGTCGCGTGAGCTACGGCGACGATTTGAGCGAGGTGAACGGCTGCGGGAGCGTGAGCGGCTACGACCTCGTCGATTACGACCTCCACGATCACGTGAACGAGACCGACTACGGCTACGACGTCTCTTATACCGATCACGATCTGGGGTGGGGCTACGAGAATCGTTTATGTCCAAATTTATAACCTAAATGTTGTCAAAGAAAATTTTAAAACATATTGCAAAAAAAAAGTAAAAGAAAATAATAAAATCATATGTTATTGGAAAAAACGATAATTAACAGGAAGAAATCTCAGTAGAAAGAGAAAAAAAATGTTTTTCTAGGACAAAAAGGAGTAGGAACAAGGAGACATATTATAGGTATTTAAGGAGGTGGAGAAAAACTTACAATGACATACACAGAAAGGAGATGGTTGAATATTAGAATAAAATGATGAAAAAAGTCGTTACTTTTCAAGTAGTGATTGTACGAAATTTTTTTCTCAAATGTTCGTAACATTTATGAAAAGGTAAACAGAACAATTATGCTCTTTGAAAAACGTTGTTGGTGTTGACGTGTGTGCTTGCTTTTGTTATTGGTTTTACATTTTACTAATTCCCATTTTCTAATTATTACTAACGTAAGAAACTTTTGCATATATTGTAACCCTTTTTACTCATTTAATCGCTTTTAATTATTATTTTTCTTCTTGTTGATTTTTATAATAACTTGAGCAAATTTTTTCTTTTTATTGTATTTTAGATGCAATATATGAATTTTTTAATTTCCTTATTTTTGTTTGATAAATAGTTAACAAATTGAAACAATAAACTAATTTAAAAAACTTACCAGCTGTCTACTCAAACGTTGTTATACCTTCAGATCCGTACGGAATTTCTTGTTAACCTTACCTTTTCTGGTCGTTTATAAATTGTTAATGTTTAATGTGAAATTCCGACGCGTTTATTATTTTTAATAATTTAATATAAATATATATATCAGTTTAATTAAAGACAACATTTAATTCTAAACAATGTATATAAAGATACATGTAGTTTTCTTTCCTTTTTTTAAATCTTCTAATTAATGTTGAAATTTTTGTTTTAGATTTCAGACGAAATTTTATTATTAAAGTATAATTTGAAGAACAAATTTAAAAATGTTATGTTCGCATAAAATGAAATATATTTGGATCTGAATTGCTCTACTATGACCTAAAGCCTTACCCCTAACATACTATATATTTTAATTTTATTAAAAAAAAGACCACTTTGATTATAAAATTAAATGTTGGAGTTACATAACATAAATAATTTCTCAGTGTTAACGCCGTTACGAAGAAAAAATGTGACTATAGTGACAAAAAACAAATTTCTTTTACGTAGACATCAAATGCATTTAAGAACACTTTTTCTCTTTTTAAAAAAAAATTTGCATAATTTTCGATTATTAAAAAAAATGCTGCATAAAATAAGTCAGTTTAAAAGCTATTTGAAGTCGATTACATTTTTCTACATTAACTAAGGAAAAAATTGTAGTTACTAGTTTTTATTTATGTAAAATCTCGGATGAAATCTAAGAACAAAAATTTCACATTTCATTTCCTATATTTCTAAAAGCTTGCCACTTAATGACGAATATGATTTATGTCGTTCGTTGTACATTAATATTAATATATATAAGATTATTTTTCATTTTGATTGAAAATTTGTAATGAAAGTCTGCGTTACATTTTGTAATTATTAAATTTTTAACTTCGAAGCTATTCTAAACATATATTTTTTGTTTGAATTTAAACGTATAACAACATAAGGTATTTAGTGCTGATTTCTTCTTGATATTAAGATTCATGTATTTTATTTTTTATGTTTTTGGATTAGCTTTAAAACAACTGCACGTCAGCACAAATAAATAGAAATTATAAGATTTAAATATTTGTTCTTTTTGAATAATTTTTTTAATATTATGTACTTATAATTCCTCTTTATATTGTGTTAATGAATGGTATCTGTACTTTTTCAAAAAAAAAAAAAAAAACTTAGATAAAAAATACAAAACAAGAATGCAAAAAATGTTAGGAAATTATTCGTAGTTTGTCTTAAATACAATATAGCTTCATAAAATCAAATTTAAAGTTTTTTATTATTTTTATTTTTAAACTAAAATGACACAAAAACCAATTCCCAACATTATTTTGCATTGTTTTAAAAAGACGCCTTCGAATAAAAAATAATCAAAAGATAATTATAAAAAACAAAAACATCGTTACCTCAATTTTTTGTTCCTCTGATACAAATTCCACCTCTTTATTGAAATCATTACTGTCTTGATTTCCAGAGCCAGATGCTGAATTCTGTTCGACAGAAAAAGAAAAAGTACGTATTGGTAAAATGTATGAAGTAAAATAATTTAAAAAATTTTATACATATTATGTATTTTGCATTAATTATTTATATGGAAAAACATACTTTTAAAACATTTTGTAAATGTTTTTCGAATGCCTCTTCCTGTAAACGTAAATTGTGTTGTTTATCATCCTGTTTGAATTTTGTAAAATTTTGCAATGTTTGTAGTTGGCGCAATACATTGGGATCATTAAGTAGTTGCTTTAAGTTGTTATTCTAGAAAATATGGAGAAAAAAATTATACAAAAATATCTAAAGAATGCCTTCTTGTAAATGAATAAAAAGTCGATAAGTGCAGTATTAAATAATTTGTATAAAAAGCAAAAAATAAATAGAAAGTTGTTTATTGTAAAATCAAATAAAATAATAATAATAGTAGACATGCTCATATTAAAAAAATAAAAAAAAATTATGCATACAATTAAATATGTACATATAATTAACTAATTGCAACATTTCTTTCCATAAATGTATAAATTTTTTAGTTCCATATAATAGAAAGAAAAAAAAGGATATAAAAAAACTAAAATTATTTAAAAAACATATTTATTAATTACATCTAAAAGATTAGATTTTTTAGGTGAAGCACATTCATCACTGCTGCCATCATCATCAGCAATATGATGGCCACCACCATCATCATAATCGTAATCGTGAGAACTACGTTGATATTTACTATACGTTTCAGGATGATGAATTTTAATTGATTCCAATGTAGATTTAGAGGAAATTTCACGTGATTTCGATGTCGATGCCAAATTAGGCGCATTATTAGTATTTGAACGTTTACTGTGTTGTTTATGTTCTAATTGTCTCAATGAATTGTTAGTATTGCGTGATCTTTCATGAGGACTTAAAGACTATGATTTAAAAACATAACGAGTATATGGAGAAGATATGAAAATATTTAGAAAGCATTGTTAATTGAAGAAAAATAAACGGCAACTGTGTTTTTGTGGTTAGATATATTAAAGATAAAAAAAAAAATTAACTTACCGATAGATCGGGCAAACCAGCTTGCTGTAATTTGTCATCCATTTGAGGGCCACCGACTACATTACCTCCCATACTTATGTCCAAAGAAACACCAGAAGTATTTAAACCACCATTTGTCTGAGATGTTGACAAATCTGTGGCACTTAGATTAGAAGCTGCATTAGGACCTGTTGAGCTACTAGTGGCTCCTGCTGGCTGCATTGAATATATTGGATGATTTGGATCAGCCAAATCAAATATTGGCTGTATGACGTCCGGGGCAAAAACATTGTTTTTTTGCCATAAATTTAAAACACGTATAATACGACTTTTATCTTCAGGTGCACAACGAAACAAATTCGCAAACGTTTCTTTCATATTACGTGCAAAACGTGGAGCGAATACATCTTTTTCCGGACCATATTGATGACGAGATTGTCTCACGATTGAATCTATTACATATAACCCAGGTACTTTGTACTCTGGCTTACATTTTAATATGAATTTTTCAACACTTTGTACAACATGCTTGTAAAATTTAATGGCTCTCATAGCAGCTCTTGTTATGGCAGCCATTTTTGCCTTTGAAATGGGCGGTTTACTTTCGTAAAGCCCGGAGAGCTATAAATAAGAATAAAGTTTATTTAAATTTCATTATTGCATACTTTTCTTTTTTGTTTAAATTCAATGATAGCAATAAAATGTTTTTAGATTAAACTTTCAGTCCAACTAAATCTGTCAATCTTACTTTTTATGCGACTAAAAAGTTAAAATCAGTCAAAAGAAAACTTTTATATTAGAGCACAGATAATTTAATTTCTAATTTAATCGAATTTAATTTCTATTAGTAATTATCACAAAGCGTAATGGTATATAATTTTAATTTGGCTGTTCGGTCGACCCATTTTAAAGCAAAAATTAGGTAAGGATGCTCTTTATTACATATTCTTCTTCACATCTTCCTGTATTCAAAGGTGGTGTTCCAAATTAAAAAAAAAATTTTTTTTATTAATATTATAGGAGTATTTACAATACTTTAAAATTTCAAAATTAAATTTTATACAGATAGCGCTATAATGGAATGAAAATAAAGCCTAAAACTAAATTAAGACCCCTAAGCAGAAGTTTATTTAACGGCGAAGGAAGCAGAAAAGGCAGAGGGTTTCAAGAATTCACGTATTCTTTTTTCAGTCACATTTTTGTATTTCTCTTTTATTCTTTGACTTTCTATGTCACTTGCACTTGCTTTAAACGTAAGAGAAAAATATGATGAAAAATAATAAGAGAAATTGAAAATAATGTCAACGCTAGAAAATTTTTAAAATCTTTTAAAAGAAATTAAAAAAAAAATAGTGTGCTTTTAGCCATAGTCTGAATGCACGCGAATACAACAAACACCCAATAAATTTAATCACATTGGAAATTTATTTCGAGCCGCCCATTAACACTAACGAGGTGATTTAACAGAGGACTTGAAAACACCCATTTTATTTCCATTTTCAAGGAACTAATCGTATAAGGGCTAAAAGGAACGACAAGTTGCCTAATTATAATACATACATTACGAATTAGTTTCCGAAAAACATATTAAAACAAATTCTGAGTTTAACATTTTTACATACACCTAGCTCTTTTTTTACTCGAATTTGATATAGGGTGATTTTCTTTTTCTTTTTACGTGATTTGATTTTATATATTTTGAAAAGAAGCTTATTTTTATATTGTAATTATAAATTTTAAATTTAATACATTTATAGTTGGCAAAACTGCTAATCGTGTGGTACGAATATTTACTACAATAAAAAGTAGCGGTCTTGTCCATTCTAACACGGTTTAGTATTCCGACATCATATCAAGGGACATCACATCATATGCCTTTGCGGTTATCATACCCAAAGTAAAGAAATAAGTAAATAAAGTAATAGTTTATAGTATGCAATTCTATTTTCCGGAAAAACTAGGACATTCACCAATAAAGTGTATGACATCGCCTTTAACTTTGAGATTACAAATTGAGCATAGCGTTTTCTCAACATTCGAAGCATAATTTTATAAGTTCTCCTCTGGTTTTAAAAATTATTGTTATAGTGACCTGAGGCCTTATTCTGTAACTCTCCTAAGCTAAAACTCTATCGCTAAAAATTTATAAACTTGATTTAGGACTTTTTGGCTACGAATACAATTCTTGAACGCTTATTGTAATTCAAAAGCTTTATGCCTATTACCTCTAAAATTTTTAATTTTATATATTCTAGCGCCCAGCCTGTTTCAAAAACTCAAAATTTTAGCATTTTAGCTTAAGAGAATTACAGAATAGGGCTCCTGATCATACTTATCATTAAAGTAATTTATTTCACCTAACTGATAATTAGGGTTACTGTAGCAATTTCTTTGTGTACTGCTCCTTGCCAGTTGTACAGATTGCTCTCTATCAGTTAAATGAATACTAATAAGCACACTACGCTGCTATACATTCCAAGTGCTATAATTTTGCACGTTAATTTAATTATTATTTTCGTCAGCAATGTTTATTCATTTTTTACAGAAAAGCGATTGATTTGATAGCGCGTAATTCACTAATATTTTTTGAAGCCGAGTATTCGGTATATTCATAACACGATGGATGTAATCGAAATGCATCTTTAACGTAAATTCATAAAGAGTCCCTAGCGCCTTTTCTAAGTGTAGCATATAATTTGGCGTCTTGACTGGTAGATGATATGTACGTTTTATATTGAAGCTTTAATGAATATAGCGATATTGGTATTGTTCAAATACCTTAATTTTTGAATGAAAAAAATTGATTTTCTGGTAGGCGCCAGAAAGGTGAAGCACCCGAATATTTAATAGAACAAATAAGAAACATTGCTGATATCCAGCCTTACTATTTCAGAAACGCAGCTGATTTCAGACTACAACAAACATACACTAGTGGCATGCAAAGATCTTTATTTTATAAAAGACTTAATATGTTTTACTTAACATATCTTCGACAGACGAATTATATACATACCAAATGAAAAATTATTAATTTTTTGGTTTGTTTTGTTTTTATTTAAATTTTCTGTTGACATATGACACGTTTGTATAATAGCACATACGTACGTACGTTAACGTACGTACCGTTTTTACGACATCAACGTTTGGCTAACCAGGACTTTATTAACACGTTCACGCCGGCACTGCAATTCATGTTTCTTGCCCATAGACGGTTGCACTGAAAGCGCGCCGTCCGATAAGGCAATTCTGTGCGACCACCGGTGGTACGCGCCGCCCAAATCCATATGAATAAAAATCCCTAAATGAAGAATTACCAGTCCTTAAATTTCTATAAAATTAGAATATAAAAGCCCCCAAAGTGTACATACGACTTTGAAGTTTTTTGTGTTTATTACCAAAATATTCAGTTTATGTATGTTTTCATTGTATGGAAATCTCTGCTTAAGTTGGAAAACTTAATAACTGGTAGCTGTTAGCTGTCTTCCCAAGATACAGAAAATATGCGAATTTTTGAATCCTTATGGGTTTCTATTACTTTTTTGTACGCAGCAAGAATGTTTTTGGGCTTGCAGTTTTTTTCCTTCTAATTTTTCTATACTTTTAATTACAGTTCATAGCTTGGGACACTTTAATAACAAGCTTCAAGATAATTTGTAGATGTTATTAGGAAGTTTAAATCATTTTACCATATGTGTAACAAAAAATAGCTGCAAATTTCAGGCTAAAAAGACAATCAATCCAACTGTATCTAATACATATTTTGACCATTTCTGGCGTACGAACTTTCTTTTATACGCCATATGTGCTTTCCTTGTGTCGATCTAAGTAACTATTGTTCTTTGTATTGTTTTACTTAACTATTGGCTAAAATGTTTGCTCCCTAAATCTCTTACCAAGTTTTTTTATTACCCAAAATTTCCCCAAAGCTCAAAAAATATCCCAAATTTTGCGCAAAATCCTCAAAATTAATAATACTGATATGGATGCGTTTTCAAGGAACGTATTTATCGCGTAAAAACAGACTTAGGTGTACTGCGTCATTTAATCCACTTTTTAAGACAGACCATACTACTAGGATTCTTTCTAATAAAATGAATAATTGGTGAATGGAAAAAATTTTTAGTGAAGCTCTTAGATTTCTTAATTTACTCTTTAATGAAATTGTCGGAAATTGTCTACTATAAACTATAAAAAATCAACCCCCGCCCTAGTAGATTTCAGTTTTTACAATTGGAATAAATTTTATTTTTCACGGTGGCATACTCAACATAACAACAAAACTACAACAAACGTGGCCTGTTTCTTTGAATCTATTTACCAATGCCGACTAATTCCGACGCATTTTTTTGCAATGTGATATTTAAGCTTCACAAATATTTATGTAATAAACTTTTTTGTAATTGCAAATGGAATATAATTTTATAACAGAAATTATATCAAAAAATATAACTCGACTTACCTCATTGTTAAAAGCCGCAACGTTTTCCATGTTCTCAATATTTTTGTTTTTTCTTTTCGCGTAAAAGAATCTTGTGTCTACCGAACAGACTATCAAGAAAAAAATCTTGCAAGGTAGCCTCAAAATTAAGCAAAAAATTTCCTACGCTTTAAAAGCAGTCTTGTTTTTTCTTGCACTTATTTTTTTATATATTTTACAACATACATAGTTATTTTATAACATACATTAATAATATACACTTTTCGTAGATTTTTTATGAGTTTATGCTGAATATTTAACACTTTTTCTTAAAAAATGTTCGCGAAAAAAATTTTCCCTAATTGAACCATATGAATTTTTTTCTTTTCAAGCACACAAGAGGACTAAAAGAATAAAAGGCAAAATGGCGATTTCTTAACAGCGTTGTATAAAATTGTTTTTATACAAAACTGGGCTGCCATTAAAGGTATTTGTTTTACATACAATATTAGTTGAACAATATTTAGTGTGGCAACACTTAATATAGAAAATGAATCCAAGTGCATGGTGGAATTCTTACAAGGTGGTGTTGCCAACCCAGCTGGGTTTGTTTTTTGGTCATACCACTCCTGTCAAAAGTTTTGTTTGTATTTATGTTTTGTTTACATTTTGCTTTGTGTGTTGTATTCGAGTTTTTGTTTTGGTGTAGGGACATGTATGTTGTTAACAATACACACACACACTTCTCACATGTGCTTTTTTAATTCACCATACCTGCTTTTGACATTAAAGAGCTGAAAAAACAAATTCCCTGTTGTTTTTGTACTATATTCACCTGCCACCACCTTGTAAGTAATTTCACCATGTCCAAGTGAATTTATTATTTCACCACCCTTTGCTCACAGATAAAAGAGGTGTTATTAAAATTGTGATCATGAGGTATGGTGAATTAAAAAAGCACATGTGAGAAGTGTGTGTGTGTATTGTTAACAACATACATGTCTCTACACCAAAACAAAAACTCGAATACACACAAAGCAAAATGTAAACAAAACATAAATACAAACAAAACTTTTGACAGGAGCGGTATGACCAAAAAAAAAAAACCCAGCTGGTTTGGCAACACCACCTTGTAAGTAATTCCACCATGATTGTGATGTTATGAGCACAGACTTATTCTTATTTCCTTATTTTGAATCACCGCCGAACATCTCCGGGGCATTGATTCGACAAGTGACTGACAAGTCTCTAATGAAATTGAGTACCAAGCTTCCTTCACTTTTGTCCACAAATCTTCTTTATTTTTAGCCTTGAGTGGTGCAATTTTGTCCTTAACGATTCTCCAAAGATTCTCAATGGGATTTAAATCCGGCGATTGTGAAGGCCACTCCATAAACTTAATATTTTTCTTTTGGAACCATTCTTTTACGATCTGAGAAGTATGCTTGGGCTCATTGTCTTGCTGGAATTCATACTTTAAAGGCATTTCCCACTCGGCATACGGAAGCATTACTTCTTTAAGAATATGCAGATAAAGATGTTTGTCCATATTTTCCTTGATCCAGAATATTGGCCCAACACCGTACCAGGAAAAACAACCCCATATCATTATGTTGCCGCCGCCATGCTTTATTGTCTTCGTGGTGTACTTTGGATCATATGCTTTATTTTTTGGACGCCTTACCCATGTTCTTCCATCAGATCCGACTAAGTTTATCTTGGATTCATCAGATCATAGTATGTTTCTCCATTTTTTTATACCTTCCGGGCCGGCTCATTCAGCATGTACTTTTGCAAACTCAATGCGCTTTTTTCTTTGTCTGTTATTAAGCATTGGAACCTTCTGGGCCGATCTTCCGAATAAATTTTTTTCTCTTAAACGACGTCTAATGCTCCACTCTGATTCGGGAAGCTTTAACTCATTTTTCAGCTGAACTGCGGACATAAAAAGATTACGAGTTGACAACATCTTAATGCGATCATCGTATCTTTTCGAGGTTTTTTGCTGTTGACCCCTTTTAAGTTTTTGTTTTGGAGACTGCAATGCATTTCTTATCATATTCTGCGATCTCCCAAGAATTTCAGCAATTTTCCGTTGGCTATAACTGCGGCTGTGTAGATCCTTTATAATCTTTTTTTCCTCTTCACTAAAATGTTTAGAACGTCCCATTTTTTAAATTTTTAGAGGTATTTGCTTTAATAAGCTCTATTAAAAGGCTGAATCTAAAGTTTTCTACAATAATTTTTATAATTTTGGCGTTTAACATTTTAAACTAACAAATTTTTCAAAGTGAACCTATTTATTTGCTCTTTGATTTTATACGTTAATTTTTTTTTTTTTTTAATTTTGGGCAATTTTTTACATAATAATTTAATTATTGTGATGCAGTATTAAAAGTGGGTATTTGCTTTAGTAATTAGCGAGTTTTCCTTTTTTATTGTTTTATATATATTTATATTATTATTTTATTGTAAACTATAGTCAAACAAAATTGATTTATCATTTTGATGTGAACCTATTTATCTGCTCGTAATTGTATGTATATAAACACATGTTCTCGCCGTCTTGCTTTTATGTGTTGCAAATTAAAATAATATAATCAACAATTTTTATAAAAAATGGACATAGAATAAAACTGGTTCTTAAATAATAATATTAATATATACTGATTACATTCATTGTTATTAAGTGATAGTTATAAATATCATGTTTATTTTATTTCTTATGTTTTGTTTCGCTACAGCCAATCATAGCTATTTTTGGAAAGTTTGTTTACATTTCGTGGTGCTACCATACTTTTATCACAATTGAATACAAATTTAAATTTATGACTTAAAGACTGATACTGTATTTAAATTCCACTTAAGTTTAAATTAAAATTAACTAATTTCATATATAAAGTTAAAAACTGGGCTTTTGAATTATATAAACAGCGAAATTTGCTTTGCTAACACCTTATAAATGCGCCTTGATACGTTACATCACTAGTTTATGGGTGGCAGCACAAAAATATATTGATAGCGTATACTTAATGTGGCAACACAAAAGGTATACATAGAAACTTAACGCCATTATTTCTCTTATGAAATGACGTAAATTTTTTTTAGTGTCTATAACTTAGTACGTAAATAACAACAACATACGACACGTAAAGAATCACTGTTTTATTAAAAAATTTATTTGAATGACAGCAAATCATAGGCCCTTGGAAGAGGGCGATATAGAATTAATAGATCGCATTAGAGCAACACCATGTCTTTACGATACAAAAGATCCAGATTTTCGTTTGGTCTACAAGAAGGAACAACAATGGCAAAATCTAGCCGAAGGTCTAGTCATGACACACTGGGAGGCACGAAAACGTTGGACAGTGCTAAGGGATCGTTATGCTCGTGAGTTAAAACAATTACTATTACATCCCGATACGAAGGAATATGGAACGAGTGAATTTTTTCACCGTATGGATTTTCTCAGAAATTTTGTTAAGAAGCGTAGTGTGCGCA
Source organism: Metopia argyrocephala (assembly GCA_963576795.1). Lineage (NCBI taxonomy): Eukaryota > Metazoa > Arthropoda > Insecta > Diptera > Sarcophagidae > Metopia > Metopia argyrocephala. The sequence continues at coordinate 165,193,550 of OY756208.1, read as the reverse complement.
AGAGGTCAATTAGCAATAGTACACATCGTGAATATATGATGAGAAAAGACGGAGACGACGCAGCCGTGCCCATCAAAATATTTAAGGTCGACGGAAATGTCAGCAGTTTCGAATCGTATGATATTCACGAACGTAAACCTTCTCACCTGGTGCAGCAAAAGTCACAACAGATTAGTAAAAACTTTATAATCGAGGACAGTCAGGATTCGTCGACCACGGGTAGATATAGTTATATAGAACAGGATGCTAATGATGCATTTGCACATGAACATGATGGAGTCACTAATCCTATGGAAGAGCACTGTGAGGAAGATCCAGAATATCATGATTATGTAGAAGGTAATTTAAAGAAAGCGACAAAAATAAAACGCAAATGCTTTATACACCAGCTTTTTTTTGCACATTCATATCAACGAAAATCCTTCTATAAAAACAAGGCTATTTTACTTTTTTTTAATTATCTTCTAGAAACTTCAGCGGCCTATGAAGCGGTGGAGGATCGCGAAACTGATTTACACTATGTTTCAAATCATTCATTATCAACGACTACAGTCGGCAGCAGTAATAGCAATAAAATTCCAACGACTACAAATTTTTCCAGCATTGGAGATAATAAATTGACGCAATTGCCACAATTACAACAACGTCCATCTAACAATACAAATTGTACATTTAGGCCTGCATCCCCAAGTGAACCAAATGACAGTGAAGAGTATTTCTCTAAAACAATAGCTCTTTATTTAAAACAACTGTCACGACGCTATAAAATTAAAGCGAAAGTAGAAATGATGCAAATACTAGAAAAGTATATAGAACTAGAAGAAATGAAGGATAATTGTAATATTAAATAGTATAGGTTAAAAAAATTTTATAGAATAGTTAAAACTTATTATTTATAAGCCTGTAAATATACACATTTACATGAAAAAGAAATAGATATATGTACATATATGTTTTTTTTATATACCAATTAACAGTTATGTCATGCAATCTTAATAACTAACAAAAATCTTCATTAATTATATCGGTATTAACAGCCAAGCCACGCTCCTTTAGAGCCTTTGATATTAGTCTATGTTTTTCTTGGCGTTGTTCTTGTTCTCGCCTTTGTGCATCCAAAATTTCATCAACTGATATTTCTCTTAAAGGTAATTTTGTCTCCTTTTCACGATCCTTTAAATGCAAATAAAAAAGTATGATTGTACAGCTCATTGTACTTATGTATGAAGATTAGAGTTTATCTTTTACTTACAATTTCGCCCAGCAGAACAACATTTTCACCACGTATAATGAAAACGCCACGCGGTATATCACCATATTCACTGCCAACATGTATGCGTTCTATTGTACGATGCAGCACCAAATTAGCAAATTGATCTACGGAACGCAAATAGCCAATTAATGTTCGACCATCTCTTAATAGCACCATTAATTTTTCTGACAAAAATAAAACAGATTGTAGAATAAAATGTAACGTAATTAGTATTTTTTTAATAAAATTAGGAAAGGGTTATAATTGTAATTTCGAAAATTTATAGCGCTTTCTTTCATTCTCTTTAAGCAATGGCTACACTGGTGTCTGAAAAAGCTTTGGAAGTCTCGTCATTCTTTATATGTACTGAAAGGTCATCAGACACATTTTACAAAAACAATTCTCTGGGTTTGAATCATAGAACGCATTGAAAATAGCAAAGGAGGCTGGTCATATAAAACCCGTTATAGCTCTTCAATTATGATTGTCCATAAAAAATAAACTAAAATAGAGTGACAACTATACTTACTATCGACCTCTTCCAGTAAATGAGCTGTGCCAGCTAAAGGATTTAAGTCGTCCATTTTTAATATAATTATAAGTTTGTTTTTAATATAAATGCAAATGAATTAAGGCTCTATTGAGTGTTTTGTTTAATATTATACTTTTTTATCTGGTTTTGCATAAATTTTATCTACAAAAACATTTTTGTTTTATGAATTATTCCTCAATAAACATAACAGAACAACGATGTTTTTTTTGTAATGTTGTTTTAATTATTATTGTCATTAATAAACATGGTGGTATTATATAGTATTTTAAAATAAAACTTGCCAGACTTAAACGAAACAAATAACACACGATTGTTCCAAGGACTTATAAATTTTTTGCAGTTCTTCAATTTCGGTAGCAGAATCTTTCAAACCCTTTTAAAGGGGGTTTAGATGGTAATACAAGACGTACGACATGTCACATTTTTGTCTAGAAGAGAATGAAGAGTATCATGTAAACTTTAATTTTTTTAAACATTACATTTTATTGGATCAGGGGTGCTTTTTTATGTTTTTGTTTGTTTATGTTAAATGTATTCACATTTTTATGTTTTCCTTTTATTTTTATTATTTTATTTTACCAACCGTGTAAACGCAAATAATATCTGTCGTAAGATTTTTACTCTCATTTTTAAAATACGGATGGAATTTCATAATATTTTCTCTTTGATTTTACGTACAACTTGTATTACCGTCTAAATCAGCCTTAAGTGTTCATTATGTTTCTAATATCATGCCCATGTTTATTACCTCTTCTTTATAACTAATTTGAATTTCTTTATTTTGTTATTAATTTAAAGTAAGTGTAAGAGAGTAAGAAAAAAAGAAGTGGTAACTTCACTCTGAGCATCGGAAACGTAATTGGATTTCAGAACACCATAAAAAAAGGACCAAACTCCCAGACATATTCCGAGGTGTGTTGCTAAAAAATATTGCTGCTGAACATGTAGCCACCTTCGATACATAAATGTTAACTAGTGTTAAACAAACCAGGGCCTCTATAGCGTCTGTTGGACAAGTTCTCATTGCCTCTGTTACACCGAAGCAAGTAAGTCTCCGTACCTTACTAAATTTCTATATGGTGGGAGCTTTCTCAGTCTTTCTTGCTGAACAATGCCAGTACAGTACACTGTTATTATTGACGATAGACTCAATGTCTGACAGTAGGAGTAGCGACTTGCATATATGGCCCCAGTCACCTTAGCCTGGACAACACCAATATGCGAGTTTCAACAAAGTCTCTGTCCAGAATGACACCTAGATATTTAACTTATTTATAAAATTTGATGATGGTGCAAATAAAAGAAATACAGTCATATTTCAACTTGTATCTCTTTCTAAAGGGTACAACAACTGTCCTTGAGGGATTCACGACAATCCCTCTTTTCCAAGGACATATCGTCCAGAGTAGTCCTCATAAGTTCGTACGATGTACCCTCAAATTTTTCCCTAATGACACTGACACCTTTATGAGCCAATGAGAGGCTGATAGGATAGGTCTCTCTCTAAATTACTTTTTTATTTACTCGTTTTTATAGGCCTGGCAGCACGTTTTACAATTTGTCATTTCTAGAATGCTGTCAAAAGCAAAATAGAGGGTGATGAAGAAAATAAGAGAATATCGAATTGGAAGTGGCAGAATATTTTTTTTATTCGGACAAACGGTTTTGAAAAAGTAACTTGTAAAAAAAAAAAATAGCAAAATAAAATCACGAAGTTTCTACGAAAACGACTTAAAAATTAATACATAAATAAATAACGCAAGTGTTAACGAAATTATCAATATATAATTGATAAAATCAAGTGAAACAGGCTAAATCTGTAAATTTCTCTTAATAAATTAAATAGAAAAGGTAAAAGTAAAAGAATTTAATCTACGAGCCAAGCAAAATTTAATGAAAAGTAGTAATTTATACGATGGGCCAATCTACATATGTGCAGACATATGTATACAAATTGGTGTTAAAACAGGGTGCTTAAATATATACTTCTTAATAATATAAAATGAAAAAATCGAGTCATACTTTGTGCAATTTCTAAGTAGGATTGTGTAATAATAAAAACAACAACAACAATTAATAGAAATCGATGAAGTGTAAAGAACAAAAAAAAAAAAAAGAAATGGAAGAACAGAAAACTATCAATATCATATAACGTTGTTTAAAATTGTTCAAGAAAAAAAGTGTTAAATAGTAAATAACATAATTTTCTATTGCTTTTTATTATTTTTTAGTTAAATATTTGGAAGAATTAAATATAAAAGAAACAGCGAGGAGGTTTATAAGGACAACAAACAGAGTAAAATAATTTACAAAATGAATACTTTTATTAAGAATTATCGTAAGAGTGGCATAAATACACACATAACATTGGCGACAAAGAAATGTAAGTATTATTTCAATTTTATTATTTATTCTTATAAAATAATAGCTTTTATAAAATAATTACAATTTTATTGTAAAGCAAATAAACTTTCCGCTAGAAAAAAATGTGTTATTTTTCTCTCTTCTGCAAAAGTATAAGAGAAAGAGAAATAGAAGAAATGACGTGTGTGTTGTGTTGTTGTTTTATAGTATTATTGCTTTCTTTTGCCAAAACAAATTGTAAAATGATTGCCAGAGTTTATAATGTTGAGCTGTTTTAAGTTATTGTATTAAAAATGGGAATTAATTTTCATAGTATATATTTTTGTTTGTTTTATTAAAAAATTGGAGATCTACAATTTAGTCCATTACTTAATTCAATTTATTAATAATATAAGAAATTTCTCTTATTTATTTATATATTTTATTAACATAATAACACAAAGCCATCAAGGCCAAATAAGGTATTATAGAGTAAAATATAAAAATATAATGAGCAGACAATATACCTACAATGTAGTTTTGAAGTTAAGGTAATAATATTATAATAAAAATATCGAGGTAATAATATTAAAGTATTACCTATAGCTAAACTAGCTTTAGTATAAAATAAACATAATTAATAAAAATATACAAAGGATTATAAGTTATAACTTATTCAAATATGAGAGCTCCCCCGCAAAAATAAAGAGGATAGAATAGAAAGAAGTAAGTCTATTTATCTGTATTAATCCGGGTCCGAAATAATGATAGAGATAATGATAGAGATATTGATAAAAGAGTATCAACGGAAAACAACATATACATATCATAGAAACAGTGAGGAAATTTTAAGGCGGAAAGCATTGTTACTGTGCGAAAACAGGATATATCATAGGGTAAATAATTAATGGGATAGGGCAATATAAACTAAGTTTTAAACAGCAATAAACAATTTTTCTTCCTTTTAATAGATCAAAGTCACAACTGATATGTATGTATGTAGTATGTATGTACATATGTACATAAAACGTAAAGACTAAAAACAAAATGTGAAAAAAGTTAAACTTCCGATTGCAGGTGAAACATCTGATAATATTTGAGATTAAATATATTATAAGTCCGACAGTTAAAACAACAATTGCAAATGGCAAATCTTATCAGAAAAGAGAAAAAGAAGTAAAAAATATAATAAGAATAGGTATATTGGTTGATGATTATGAAAGAAAAAAAAATAGTATATACATAGTATGTATGTACATTGATAATCATTTATTTTGCAGACATAACAAAATAATAAACAAATTAGCAACAACTATTATTAACAGATGTTTGTCACGATATACATATGTGTGTGTAATTATAAACCATCCATTATTCATATTTACATTTTTTTAAGAAAAGAGTATGTATGTATGTATATAATGTAGCAGAAGTGCGCACTAAAAATCGGTATGTAGGAAATTTTTTCTTTTAAACTTTCATATCTACAGCTCTTGAAAAATTTGCAAGAATTATTACAAAATACGTATGTGCATTTAATCTGTCAATAATATGAAGAACTTTTAACAATTTTTACTGATCTCTATTTATTTGATACATATACATATGTACCCCTACATATTGTTTTAATTAAAGTTATATGATATATACATACATATCGTTATTATATTGTATCTACAACGTAAATACCTATTAATTTTAAAATATGTATGTACGTACATTTGGCCTTTCTTTATATTGATATGTAATAATAAAGAGGAGTCAATTTGACATTTGAAAACGAAACATTTTTAATTAAATTATTTCCGGGATAAATCGAAAACTAAATACTATAAATTGTAAAGTATTCAATCATTATTGAATTTATAATAAAAATATTTACAGCTGAGATAACATTTTAAAAAAAATTAACTTTAAACAAAATATAGCACTTTTATGTTGGTCTTATAATTAGAAACGACACAAATGTTTTAACCAAACTTAAAATTTTTTCCACAAAAGTAAACAAAAATTGACCTATCCTCTAATAGGATATTCTCTTACATATTTTATTTTTGAAAATATTGGTTTATATTTGTCTTCTTTGTAAATTTTGTATTAAATGCTGATGTGTTTATAGAGACATGTTTCCCTAGGTTTGCTGCATCATTTGGATCTTGAAGACTTTTTGTTTTTTGGACTGTTGTTCGTGTGATTCCTTTTTACAATTGCCTATAAGTTTTCAATTGGGTTTAGATAAAAATTTTACGATGATAAGTACAAAATTTCAATATTTTAATACGAAATCCAGTATGTCAATAACTTAGAATTTTGATTTGAGTCGTTATCATGTTGAGAACGAGCATTTTCTCAAAAGAAATATTGTTCTATTACATTTTTTAAATTGTTTTTATATTGATATTAATCAACTTTTTCCCTTTAGTCTTAGAATGGGTTCACACCACACCACGAAATTGCATCCCAAGTTATAATACACCACCACTGTTTTAACAAAGTACCTAAAGTCTTAAGGATTTTACTGAGGAACATTTTACGTAAGATTTTTCGTCAGGTGAAAATAATATATTCTTAAATTCATTGCTTGTAAGAGTTCTATTTCAGATAACATGCATCCTTGTTGAGCATTTTGTTTGCAAAGAGTCAGTGTTTTTTAATATTTTTTTGCCACATGCGGTTTTTTTTATACAATACATTTACGAAAGCCAAAATACTTATAAACGCATTGTTATTGTCCGTGTAAATATTTCTTCTCTTATTTGTTGCCCAGTTTCACCCCAATTTTGTGTGAATTCAGAAATTGGTTACCTTTACTGATGCTGCAAATAATCTTATCTTCTACTTGAGGTGTTTTTCTAGCACTGGGCTTCCTGGCTGGGGCTACAAACTTCTTTTGTTTAATTTTAGAAGTGAACTGCACCAAACTTCACTTGTTTGGATTATGAAAACCTTTGTGCGATAGCCCACATTGACAGTAATTCCATTGGATACGCCTTGAAGAAGCCCTACCTTATTTATGGAGTGCATCACTTGTTTTTTCCAGTCTTGAAAACTAAAACGTATTAAGGTTATTTAAATACGATCTACTGAATTTTAAATTTAGGACTCATAATAAAAAAAAGTTAATTAATTAAAGAAAACTTGAACGTTTCTAATTACGTGGCCAGCTAAAAACCAAGTACTTAGAAATTAACCAAAATTTTTTTAAAGTGCAAGCTTTAAATTTAAAGTTCTTTTTCAGCGGCAATAATGTGGACTGTGGGCTGTTCGAATAGCGGTGCTTATAATTTTTAGTAATGGTTTTAAAAGAAGTTACACTTTGATTTCATTTTGATTAAACATAGTTTCTAATTATATGGCCACCACTGTATGTATGCATGTATATGAGATTTAAAACTTGTTAAGAAAATTTATAAAGTATTTTTAATAGTAATAAAGAATGAATAATAATAATAAATTTCATGTATGTAGTAGGGTCAGTAGCCTAATAGATTAACAAAATTTTGCGATATTGAAATTATGTAAATAATGACTGATTTTTAAAGTAAATTTTAATAACTTGGTATCGTTTGCAATATGACAATAATTTGTCAAAGCACACTCATCAGAATTGTTAAAATATTAACGCAATATGGCAGTTCGTTTGACAGTTAAAAATGTTGTAAAAAAACCTAATTCGAAAGAAATATAATAACATTAAAATGTAAGAAAGACATACACAAAGTTGATTAAAGCTCATAATTATAAGATTTTCTCAAATTGTGAGCATTTTTTTTTGACTAAAGTGGAAATTAAGTATGCTTTTATAAAAATACTAAACAGGCGCTCATTGGCACAATATCAATGTTTTGAGAGATTAAGGATTGAATAATATATACAGTGTGTGGAAAAGAGAGTAACTATTAAAAAAGTATATATTAAATTTATTATCTTTTTTATATAAAATTATTACATCGGTCTTACGATACTAGAATTGGGGCAAATTAAGGCATTCGATATTGAGCGAAAGTTCATACAATTTGAAAACAGTTTTTATATAAATTTCGATTGATATCGAATGCCGGGAATATGTTCAAACACTAGCTAAACTGAACTAGTTGAACAGATTTAGGATCTTATTACCGATATAATAGTTATATGCCCGTATTCATGAAAACTATTTTAGCTTTATTGAGGGTATATTTGAAAAATTTGTATGCAATACTTGTCAAATAAAACTTTTTTTTTATATGAGACCAATACTCAGGGGTAAACCCCTACTAAATGCAGTGCATTGTCTTGCAATTTTTTGGAAAGGGCAGTACATTTTTGACAGAACATACATTTTTGCATTTTCTTATACATATTACTATTAAACGCCTTAGGAATGAGACAAATTGCTGTGAATTGATCATTCAAAGACCAGTGTTATACCTTCACCCTTGAATGATCAACAGCAATTGTGCCTTATCATTGTTTCATGTTGATTGTGTGGTGGGTGTGTTCGCTAAGTAGGTTTAGATGTTATCTCTGCTACTTCCCAATAGATGGCGCTTTTCTCCTGATCATTCGTTTTTTGTTGACATTGGTTAAGGTGGAATATAATAAATAATATAATAAATCTTCAATAAATCTAAAATATTTTTTATGAATATGTGCAATAAAATATATCTACATAATAAAGATCTAATTAGTGAGTTATTCCAATTAGTAATTCAAGATATAAATGATTTTGTAAAAGGCAATGTGAGAAAGAAGACTCGAAATTGTGAGATTTCCATTGGTTTATTTGCATTAAGATAAAGAGTTTTCTTTTTAAATCATATTGTGAATAGATTTAATTTGTATTTTTGCTATTTTTAATATAATTTACTATAATTATTGTCATTTCTTTTTGAAAATCATCATTATTATTCATATTAGTTAATAGAATAGAATTCGTTGAGCCAGTTTAAAAAAAATTGTGTATGTTTTTTTATTAACGGCTTGTTAATAAATTATATAAATTTATTTACACAAATATTCAATGTTTAGGAAATTATTGCAAAATAATTTTAGGCAAGCATTAAAAAAATTAAAAGAAAAGCTAAACAAATAATAATAATAAAAAAAAAACAAGACGACAAATTGTCTGTAAAATCGTTCTACACTAATCAGAAATATTAATACTTAAAAAAAAGAAAAGAAAAGAAAAAAAGGAAAATTCAAAAAGTTCTTAGAAAACAATGAATTTTTCACGGCCTTTTTAAAAACAAAATGCAATATTGCGTCATCCATAGCAGTTTTTTGCTTTACTTTTACTCGTATGCATGATTACTTACGTACATATGTATAAAATAAAACAAAAACGTTTTATATTGATAAATTATATAAAATAAAATATATAAATAAAATAAGTGTACAATAAAAAATAAAACAAATATGTATTACCTAGTTATTTAAATAACTTTTTTTCTATAGCTAAAGTTGAATACATTTCATTAATTATAATCCCTATTGTGACAAATGAATAATTTTCATTTGATATTTGACACTAATCCGAAAAAGAAAAAATTTATAACTAATATTACCTTTCTGTTATAGTCAATAAAGCGAAACGCTGTAAATATTTCAATCGTCTTAAATGAAAGAAAAGAAAATTTTACAAACTTTAGTGTATTTCTAAGTTTACATACATACATGGTTGGCCATTACAATCCTGTTTCAGGGTTAAGGCCTAATTTTTATCCATGATATGACAGACTTGATAAGCTTATTCATGGCAATCATTTACTCTCAGAGCTTTTGCCAGAAGACTGCTGAGAGGTAGTCGCCGAAAGAAATATTTTTTTCATATTTCTTTTTTTTTTTCATGATGTCAGAGCTGAGGTTTGAACACCGAACTCTGGCCCTACTAAGCCAACACATTACCTACTAGACCACAGCGAGCAGGACATACAGTTCTTTAAATTGTAGTATTTTTAATAAAATCAGTACACATATCGTCGTGACACCAAAATTTTTAAAATCTGCAATCCGGTTTCAGCTATTTATCTCTGAAACTGGACGAGATATTTGAAAACGGATTACAGACTTGAAAATTTGGGGTCGAAAACCTAAAGTGGCATCATTAACTCGAGATATATGAAAAATATTTGAAATGGCGGATAGAGCACATAAACTTCCGCATAACGACATACGGAGGAGGTTATAATGTGAAATAAACTTAAAATACTTTTATAGGAATTATTACTCGTATTTGTTATATTTCAAGACATCTTATACAAAATAGAATAATAGTGTTAAAAAATTATAATACTAAGGCTTATTATTACAACTTACCGATAGTTAAAGGTAGGATTTTATCAGACCGATAAATTGGTTTTTGTTATTACAAGTTAACTTTTACCTAAAGGTAAGGCAAAGGCAATCTTCCCCAAAACTTTATCGGTTACTTTAGGTTAAAATTTATTTGTAGTAACAAACACTAATTTCATAATTTTTTATTTTTGAGAAACCAGTACTCAGGAGATGACATCTACTAATACAATATATTGTACTAGATTTATGCAAATATGAGAAGGAAAGAGGGGAAGGAGTGTTTAGAGAAATTTGAATTTGTTCATACATTGCATTGTGCGATTAATTGGACAATTACAAGAAGATGTGCTATGTATGGCGATTAGTAGAAACTAATCTTTTTATTTCATGATAGTTCTTTCCATTATAGAACCAATATTATAGGGAAGGTTATTCCCTCATAAGTTTTTCCTTTCAATTACGATACTAATAAGTTTAAATCAAATGTCCATAAACACTACTCTCTCTCTTACCCGCTTCCCAAAACATATTTTCCTAAACCAGCATAATATACTCAATGAAATCAAAAAAAAAGATAAAAAAATATTTAATTGGAATTTTGAAATATATCGAAGTCAACATTTTATCAACAAGCAGCATAAAATAAATACAATTTAGACCTTTCAGAGTTATTTTCTAAAGGATTATTTAAAATTTTTTGTCATTTTGTTTTTGCTTTCTTAGGTTCGTAAAATGTCAAAATGCAATGACCTTTAACAAAAAAATTTTTATTTTTTCTATTATTGATAAAATAAAAATTAACATTCAGATATGCAAATATGATCTTTGTCGTTTTGCATTGAGCGAAATTCGATTTTGTTGTTGTTGTTGCATTTCTTTTTAATTTTCTTGGCAAGTATACAGGATTTTTTTTGTTTGTTTTTGATTTTTTTTTTGCAATTCTTTTAACATACATACACAATAAATATAAACTTGAACTAAACGAAGGTGAAATTGTAATCTTTGTAGCTGTAATTGGGTTAATGATCTAAAGAAGTAGTAAAAAAAAAGAAGAAACAAATTTAAGAATGCCAACATGATTAAATAAAAGTTCAGTTGAGATCGCTTTCCATTGCAACTACACTTGACTGTTTAATATAATTTTTTTTAAGCGTACTCGTATCACATTCCAAATAAGTGACAAAATTTATTTTTTTTATCTTCAGATTCTACTGCTCATCATCGTTCACATTTTGCTTTAAAAGGATATCGTCTAGGTCCCTATGGACCATTACAATTCTATAATAGTCGTAATTTTTTATCAGCAGTTACTAGCCATGGCTATCATACTTTCCAGCATCATTTACATGAACAAGAAAGTAGTAGACGTTATGCCATGATAATATCACCCTACAGTTATAATTCAAATCGATATTTTCGTTTGGGTCAGGGTCTGTACGAGCAGCCATCGTCCAAAGTTGAAGCTACTGTGCAGAATATGAAAAACAAACAAAAAGAAAAAGTGGAAGAAATCATTAAAGAGGCTACAGCAGCTGCGACAGCAAGCACAGCAGGTGATAATAAGGTAATGGAGGCCCAACAAAAATCAGTGGTTGTTAAGAAACCTTTAAAGACTCGTATTTGGGAGGAAGTACTCCATTACTATCATGGTTTTCGTTTACTCTTTATCGATATAAATATTTGCCGTAAATTATTGTGGCGCGTGTTGAATGGTAGAACTTTGACACGACGTGAAAATAAACTGTTAGTGCGCACCACTTCGGATCTGTTTCGTTTAATACCGTTTTCGGTTTTCATTATAGTTCCCTTTATGGAATTGGCTTTGCCTTTGTTTATAAAGTTTTTCCCTGGCATGTTGCCATCCACATTCCAAACGTCTAAGGAAAGGGAAGATAAATTAAAACAGGCTTTACAAGTACGTCTAGAGATGGCCAAGTTTTTGCAAAAGACTTTGGATGAAATGACAGTACAACACAAGGAGCACAAAAGTGAGGAAGCTAAGCAATTTGAATTGTTCTTCCAGAAGATTAAGAATCCCAATGAACAAGTTTCCAGTGATGATATTATCAAATTCGCTAAACGCTTTGAAGATGAAATCACTATAGATTCTTTGAGTCGCGAACAATTATCAGCTTTGTGTAGAGTGTTGGAAGTAAATACAATGGGTACGACTAATTTGTTAAGATTTCAATTGCGTTTAAAATTGCGTTCCCTAGCGGCTGATGATCGGGTTATAGCACGTGAAGGTGTAAATTCATTGGATTTGTGGGAATTGCAACAAGCATGTAAAGCTCGTGGCATGCGTGCGTATGGTTTAACCAAAGAACGTATGCAGAAACAACTGCAAGAATGGATTGACTTGTCACTGAATGAAAAAGTGCCACCCACTTTATTGTTACTTTCAAGAGCCATATCCATTTCAGATGATTCCATAACCACCGATAAGCTTAAGGAAACTCTCAGAGTATTACCCGATTCGTTAGCCAATCAAACCAAAGCTGCCATTGGTGAGCGTGAAGGCAAAATCGATAATAAAATTAAATTGGAAATCATCAGAGAAGAAGTGCGCAAAATACAAGAAGAACGTGAAGAGGAAAGAGAAGAAGCCAAGGCTAAAGCTGAAAAGGATGTTTTACTGGACAAAGCAAAACTTATTGAAGAACTTAGTGCTGAATTGATAGATCGTGCTAAGGATGTTACTAATCAGCTGCCTAGCCTAGAAAGAGTTAAACCAATAGTATCTACGGTATTAACGGAAGCCGATACTGTTAAAGAAGCAGCAACCGCTAAGGCTAAGGATGAAGAAGAGAAATCTATTTCATCTAAAGATGTGGAACTTTTATCGGAGGCTCTAAAAAGTCTATCGACAGACAAAAAGATGGTGGTTGAAAAAGAAACTATTAAAGATCTCAAAACTGAATTGGAAGAATACAAAGAAGATGTCGAAGAGTTACATGAAGTACGCCAAGTGGTCAAAGAGCCTGTACACGAAAGTCGTGCTGCCAAGATGTTATTCAAAAAGGTCAATACCATGATTGGCCAACTGGATAAGGTGTTAACAGATTTAGAAGAAAAACAATCCAAAGTTAAAGCTCAGGATCTTATTGGTGAAAAGTTATCCAGGCAACAAGAAGAAGCTAAACGTCGTGAAGAAGATATCGTGCTAATCGATGAATTGGTGCAAACTATTAAAAAGGTATTTTAAATTTTTTTTTTTTTTTTTTTTTATTTATTAAAATTCATTCATATACAATTAAAACTTTTTTTTTTATGCCTCAGCGCCCTAAAGGCTTAAGAGAGGCTAAACAGGCAACTTATATGGCCAAAGTTATATTTACATAAATGAATAAATATAGTTTATAATTCATAAGTTTTTTTTTTTTTTTTTTTTTTTTTTTTTATATTATATTTGCACATTAAAGAAATAAATTTTTACATAAGATTTTTACATAAGAAGCGTTTCTATATTTTGTAACAAATAAGTCTTCACATGGCTTTTGAATGTTGATAGTGTTTGAATATTTTGTAATTCCCTCGGTAGGATATTAAATTCATGTGGTCCAGCATACGTAATACGTTGTTTGGTTAGCTCTAAACGACATCTCGAGCATCTTAGGATTTCCGATTGTCTGGTATTTCTTTGAGTATGTGTTATATTTTGAAAAAATGGTATAGATCGCTGATTATTCAAGAGAATAGTTTTAAAAATAAACATTAATAATTTCTGTTTGTACAGACCTCTGACAGGTAGGATATTCCTTGCGTAGCTCTTGAAAACATCAATGGTAGGATATCTTAAAGGCAAATTAAACACAGTCTTTAATGCTTTATTCTGGGCAGATTGAAGAGATTTCAAGGATTGATTTGCTTTACAACCATAAACAATAGGCAAATACGTTAAATGTGAGTGAATAAGTGCTTGATAAATCAGCAGTTTAGTTTCACATTTTAATTTATTCTTAAATTTATAAAGTATACCTATTGCTGATGAGACTTTCGATTTTAAGATGTTAATATGGGCATCCCATAACAGATTATAATTAAGATTAACGCCTAAATACTTCACTGTATTTGATTCATTAATTGGAGAACCATCAATGTGAACAACCATTTGACCATCATCCCTAGAACGGTATGGTTTAAAAATTACAAATTTAGTTTTCTTACTGTTAAGAACTAATTTGTTTAATTTTGAAAACTCCGAAATAATAGCTGCATCATACTCGATTTGCGTTTGTAAAACTTTTTTGTAGTTGAAAGGATAAAAGAGACAAATATCGTCAGCATACATAAACAAATTCCCATTCAAATTAAGATTCTTTATATCATCTATATAAATTTTAAATAATAGTGGTCCTAAGACACTGCCTTGCGGAACCCCACAAGTAACCGATAACATGCTGCTTTTATCATTGCCAATCTGTACAAATTGTTGTCTATTAGACAGGTAGTCTTCGAAAACTTTTAAAGTTTGATCAGTTACTCCTATACATTTCAGTTTATGTATTAAAATCTTATGATCCACTAAATCAAAAGCTTTTGAAAAGTCGTAAAAAACTCCTGCTACACCACAACAACCTGCATCAAGCTCACTGCATATGTGTTCAATAACATTAATCACTGCTTCCTCTGTACCACTTCCTTTCTTAAACCCGAATTGTCGGCAAAATAGAATATTATTCCTTTCAATGTAATCAGAAAGTTGATCATATATAATTTTCTCAAAAATTTTATCAATTACACTTAGTACAGAGATTGGTCTGAAGTGTTCAATTTTATTCGATCCCGGTTCTTTTGGTATGGGAATTATTTTTTGAATCTTAAGAATGTTTGGGTAACATCCTTCATCAAGCATTTTGTCAAAAATTGTGTTTAAGATATCAGCTACCAATTCCTTTCTCGTTAAGAGCATTTTCGGTGTTATGTTATCATGACCAGGGCTTTTGGAATTAATAATATTACATAAAACATTTAGAATTTTACATTTTTCTACTTTTTGCAAAGCAAAATTTGACCTAATTCTTGTCAATGTACGAAAAAAGTTTATATTTTCTTCGTTATTTGCCTCTATTCGACTTTGTATGTCTTTAACAGAATTAGAAAAGAACGCATTAAACGCAAAAGCTTTTTCTTTGTCACTCGATAAGAATTCATTATCTCTGTTTACGACAGCCTGCATACCTCGTATATTCCTACCAAGCTCTTTATTTAAAAATGCCCAGGTTTTTTTTGGATCTCCAGCACACTTCTGTAAATTTTTTATATAATAATTATTCATGAGGTAGCGGTTACATATTTTAATTACTTTACTTATTCTCTTAAGTTGGTTTGAAATTAATTTATTATTACGAGATTTCCTACGAGTTTTCAATAAGTGTTCTTTAAGATCGAGCAGCTTTGACATTTCGTCAGTAACCCAAGGAGTAATTCTTATTCGACTATTAATATATTTGTTTCTAGTTTTTGTTGAGTGTACTGCTCCATTAGATATTATATTTATTAAATTTTCACACAATTCAGTTGAGGTTGTAATCAAATTTGTATTAGATAGATTTTGGTCTAAATATCTTCCAAATTGCTCATAATCAAGTATATATTTTTGTTCAACGACAGCATCAAGTTTCACTGACTGGCCTTCAAATCCAAAGATTATCATATTATGGTCACTAAGCTCATGCTCTATAGAGTACACATAGATTTCTGTAGGCATATTTGTAAATACACAGTCAATTGATGATTTACTAAGGGGTCTTGTTATGAGTTCATGACAAGAACGCATATTAAACTCCGAAAAGATATCAAACATATTGGTTTTATTAGTATCATCTTTCAAAATATTTATATTGTAGTCTCCAAGGAATATACAAGGTGCATTTTTGCATGAATATAATAATTTATCAACCTCAGATAAGAATGTTTGCATGTTACATTTCTGTGATCTGTAAATGGATGTAACTACAAGCGGCTTATTCGTCATTTTGATATCTGTCAGTTCAAACATTACAACTTCCATAAAATTTTCACTAATAGTAGTCAAAACCCTATAGTTTAATTTAGATTTAATAAAAATGGAATTTCCTCCATAACCATCCCGCCTACAACAATGTATACTTTCATAACCAGGTATTGTATATATATTAAGATATTTCTCGTTGAACCATGTTTCTTGTACTGATATTACATCAGGTAATTTTTCAAATTCACTAAGTTTGGCTTTAAATTTATTAAATTTGCTAATTGACGAAACGCTTCTTATGTTTATAGAAAGGAAATTAAAATTACAGTTATTCTTAACAAAAGTCTTATAAGCATTTAGATTTTCTAAATATCTACAGTTCATAATTAGTAAATAAGAGATCAAAAGGATTTAATTTTAAAAGTGTAATTCCAAAATAAAAATAGAATACAATAAATAAATTAGTTTGGTGATTTAAAAATCATCATCGGTACCACTGGCATCATTATCATTATGTACATCATTATCCTTAACAAAAGGAATTTTATTGTTTTCAGCATTTAATCGTTTACCACTCGTACTAAAGACCAACAATTTGTCAACATCATCCATGGATTTAATCTGACTCACTTTTGACTTCTACATTTTTCCTTACAAAAATATTACAACCCTTGGCATAAACAAATTTAAATCCAACACTCTTTAGTGATTTGGCGTATTTAAAGATCTCCATAGTTTCTCTACTCATGAAGTCATTAACATATACAGATTTAAGCTCATCTATAGCTTTAATTTTAGTTTTTGCATTCATAAATTTTATTTTACTTTTTTTGTTGACAAACTTTACCACCAGAGATTTTTTTTCAGTATTCTTGCTGTGAGACGGCAGAAAATAAGCTTCTTCAATATCATTTTCAACGACCACTGCACCTGTTTGTTTAGCCAAATCTACAACAGCTTCTAAAGCGTTGTCATTATTCTTAACAACAATTCCATTTATTATGCAATCATTTTCAACCCTTTTATCATTTAAAAATTTTATTGAATATTTTAGCTGCTTGACTTCATCACGTAAGTTTTTGTTTTCATTCTTTAATGCCTCGATTTGCTTTGAATGTTTGCTAGACACCTTTAAAATTTCTTCATACTGTTGAGACATAAGCTTAATTGTCTCCCTAATATCATCCAGCTGATTTAATTTTATTTTGATGTCAGATAAATCACTTTTAACAATATTACTGCTCTCTTGTGGATCACAAAAATGACATTTATACTCTAGAGACGTATCAGAGAGCAAATTTTGTATCTGCTTTTTATCAATTTTTGTACATACCGAGTGGAGAGTTTTTTTGCATACGTCACACTCTAAAGCATCTTCGTTTTCCAACACTTCAGTTTTACATTGAATGCATGTTATAATAATTTTTTTCTTAATTAAACTCTTTCGTCTATTGCCAGCCATTATGTTTTATTATTTTGAAAGAGAAACACAAGTTTTTCTCTATAAAACAATCTTTACTTATTACTGTGACGATAGAGTATTAAAAAACTTATGATTTGTTCACGATATTTCACAATACACTTGTTTTACGTGCTCTCACGACAGGGTTGCCAAGTATTAAAAAAAATGGCGATATATTTTTAATATTATTTTTTTAAAATTTAATTACAGCTAAAACAAACATCTGACGAGTCTAGACTTAAACAAATTGAAAATGTATTGAGCAAATTAGATGCCGATAAAGATGGTGCCATTTCGGTGGATGAAGTTCTTAAGGTAATTATTACTATAAATGGATTTAAAATTAATTACTGCAGTATTCATACAAATTATAAGAATATTAGGAATCTATTTGACAATTATTGCATAGAAATTTGTTTAAGAAGCCCTTTATAAATGTATTTTATTTTTTATGAATTCGGCAGTTAATCTATAAATAATAATAAACAAAAGTTTCTTAATTAGTAGTTGATTTCAATTTCCAGTGCAATAGCAATAGCTAGGTTTATAGCACAGCTACTTTTTTGAAATGCTAAATAAGCATAGTAATATAGGCCTCCTGTTTTTATTTCTTTAATGTTTATAATACTGGTTTACAGCCAAAAAATACCAAGAACGTCACATGCTTAGATAAGTTAATTGGAACCTCCTGAGCACGAAAAACGCTGTTATTATTTTTTCCTAAGTACAGTTTTTTAGATAATGGTACTTTTGTGTTTTTCGGTGTATGGCTCCACTCAAACCTTTGTGGAGTCCAACCGAAAAGTCCGATCGAGATAAGTGGCATATTGATGGAAAGCTAATTGAATGCCTTTCTATCTGATAAGAAATCGCTGAGATATAGCACCTCAAAGTTCAAAATTTGCCTATTTTTTACGTTTTTTTCAAAATTTTTCATTTTAATTTCAATTTTTTCCTACGTTATATTGAAGATCTGGAATGTTTTATTTTTTACCAAATAGTTTATTTAATTACCAATATTTTAAGCGTATTTTGAATAAAATCGGATGAAAAAAATTTTTATTAAGGATTTTGTGGAACGACAACATTTTCATTTTCATTGCTCACACACTATATTCGGCTTAAATGCAAAAAATTTAAATTAAAATGACGAGCAACTTGAACTTTTGCTTTTTTTTCGGATGGAATTTCGCGAATGAGGAACCAACAATAATCCGCCATAATTTTTTCATCCCACCAGCCTTTGTAACGTCTCTTGATTTCTTCCATTCCATTATCCATAAATCAATAATTGAGCTTTAAAAATTACTTTCTTAGTGATGGAATGATTTGAATTATTTTTTTTTTAGCTTAAACTTAAAAATATAGTTTCTTATTGATTGCAACAGGTCGAATAATATATTTTTCTTAATTGATTCGTGATTATGAAACCTTTTTAAATCTATTGAAAAAGTCCAACGTTATTACATACATAATACAAATATTTTTAGTCGCAAAATTCCTCTTACTTTGAGCATAGTTTTTACATAAAATTTTTAGTTAACGCTTAAACACTAACATGCTGTATTTAAAGGATGTTTGGATGTTGTAATTCTTATAGAAAAACTTGACTTAAACAAGTTGTTCTGTTGCCGTACTTTGCCGTTTGACAGCCGAATTAAATCTATACCATTATTTTCAATTTTGTAAAAATTATTTAATATTTGATCGTATAAATGCTAGCCAAAATGTCGCTTAAATCAATAAGATTGTTAATGCCAACCACCAGAAAAAGCATGATGACAAAATACAAATACACACATGCATACATACATACCTATTCAATATGTCCGCACAAAAAGAGTTAACAATTAAATACACGTAGTTAGGCCTCTAATACTAAAAATAGCAAACTTCTGTTAAAGAGTATTGAATAATCTGTCATTTCAACATATGAGTACATTCAGATATTTTAAACCAGTTTTTAACTCATATTTGTTTTGTCCTTCTCTTGCAGGTCGTCGAAGCCATTGGTCGTGATAATGTAAAACTTAATGAAAAGCAATTAGAGGAATTGATCGCTCTATTGGATAAAGAACAAATAATTGAAGATGAAGAGAAAATTGAAAAAGCTTTTGCAAAAAGTATCAAAGTAGCTGAAGAAGTCAAAAAAATAGCTGATGAAATACAACAACAGGAACAACAAAAATTACGCAGCGAATTTACAGATGATTTAAGGGATTGTGCTAAAGTAATTAAAGATAATGCTATAAATCTTGATGAGATCGATAAGGAAAATATTTTAAAAACTGAAGTAAGTTTTTTATACTTTAATAAAGTAGAAAGAAATAAAAAACAATTATATTTATCTATTTTCTTTACTAATTTTTCTAAGCCATCAAATATAAAGGATGTTAGCAGTAAACAGGAATCAGTGTTATTGGAGGCAAGTGAAAAACAAAAAGAAAAAATTTTACCCAAAGCGGATATAACAGCAGCTATACCACCAGCACTACCAACCTCAAATAAGGCAAAACAAGTTACTACTAAAGATAAAATGATATGAGTTGAGCAAAAAACAAAAACAACTACCAAAAATAACCATTAGGAGAAATAAACCTTCGTCTATTATAAGAACGGCATAAACTGGAATTTGACAATAATTTTAATTTTTCCGTTACTTTTGACATCCAGTCCTATTTTGTAAAGGATATAAAGAAGGTTTAAAAAATTGCTTTTCTATATCTGTATATATATGATATATATAGCTAAAACAGAAAAAAAAAAAAATACGCGTGTTATAATAAGTTTAATATAATAAACTGTCTATTGTTGTTTTGTTTTAATTTATGTCACTTTCCCTACTTTATGTAATATTGTCCTTTTGCTATTTTTGTACAATCTTTAAAATTTTACACTTTAATGTACCTTTAGTATATGAATACAAATGAAATAAAATATTTAAAAATATTAAAGGAAATACGGCAAATAGAATTTTGGAAAAATTTAAAAGGTTTTTTTTATTACAAAAAAAAAAAAAAAAACTTTTTAAATATTCTTTAAATTTTTATTTCCGTTAAATACGTACTTTTGATCGAACACGCAAAGATTTATAATAATTTACTTGATTGCTTATAATCCAAGGCTTGATATTAACAACTTGTTTATGTATTTTTTTAAATTGTTTTTAGTATGAAACTGAGGCTGTAGAAAGTGGTTCTTTTTGTTTTAAATATCTTGAGCTACGGTCACATTAGGCAAATATTTGATGCAAAAAGCGTAACCCCTATATTTTTTGGAAATAATTTATGCATATATTTTTGTTTATGCAACATTTCTTTAAACATTATTGTATTTAAAAATAATATTAATAAAAAAAAAATATTTTGATGTTTAACTATCCAAAAGTGAAGAAATCAATAATTAAAAACTAACGCCCTTTAACATTTCCATTATAATTTTTTTCTGAAATAAATTTCAAATCTATTTTAATTTTTTAGGAATATGAGCGTAGATGTCCTCATAAAATTGGGGTTCTTTTTTTTCATCAAATATTTACTTAATTTGACCGTAGCTTTACTAAACAACATTTTGCTTTATAAAAATTCCCTTGTCAAACATTTATTTTACAATAAAGCCAATGATTTTTTTAAAATTCATAGAAAATAAAAATGAACCTAAACTGAACAATTAAATTTGGCCTTTATTTTGTTAATTCGTTGCAATTGTAATTTTTAAATTATTTTTCATACCTATATATTTCAAAAAACGAAAAGAATTATGCACAATACCAACTACAAATTAATTACTATTAGAATTTTTTATTTAAATAATGTACATTTTGTGAAGCAGTAATTAATAAATAAAGTTATTTTTATATATAAAAAAAAAATTAAATTAAACATTGATGATCATGATTATTTTTATGATTTCAAATCCTTTACTTTATAAAAAATAAAGAATTTAATAACAAATTTTATTACATTAACTTTTAGTAATCTATTTAAATAATAGAAAATCTTTTAATTATTGGTTGGTAATTTATAAATTATTAACTAAAAATAAAATATGTATAATTCTAAAGTAGTTAAGAAAAGGAATTAATAATTAAGGTCCTTATTATCTTTTACGAAATACATACAGTTTTCTAAATCATAATCACAATTTTAAAAATACAACATCAAATTTACAACTGTTGTGAACCATAATCGGAGCCTAAAACAACAGCTTTTTTTAATGATTTTGTTTGGAAGTTTTAATATTCCTGTATTGGTGATTTAATTTTTACATATTTTTTTATATTAGATTGTTGTTTATTTTTTTATATTTATTTTAAATACAAATGGCAATAATTCAAATCTAAGGTGAGGTGAACAGGGGGCTTATTCTGTATTCCGATGCGAAAGTCAATGAGACTCGAAAATATATAAATATGAAGAACTGCTATTCTGTGTTACGATGATCGAAAAGTAAGTTTTTATTCGCATTCAAAATTCGAAATTGTGCCTACTCGGTATTCTGTAATGCGAATTTTAATTTTAAAATTCGCAAAATTTATTCGACAGGAATACAAAGAATAAAATCACAATATTGCGCCAGTTTGAAATAATGGTATATACATATGTATATGTATATACCGGGACCTACAGTTTTAAAGTCGACTCCGAACGACAGATTTGAGAAGCCTTTTCATGGCTATCAATTACTCCTAGAGCATTTGCCAGAAGACTACTGAGAGGTAATCGCCGAAAGAAATAATTTTTTCATAGGCCGTATTCCAATTGGCGACGTCGTAGTCGTGTAACGACATTTTTGTAATAGATTAAAGGCAAGAGAAATCTTTTTTCTTTATTCTGCTACAACATTGTAGTCAGACGACAACGACGTCGCCAACTGGAATAAGGCCGCATATTTCTGTTTTTTCAAGATGTAAGAGCTGAGATTTGAACCCAGCGCTATCGTCTTAGTAAGCCAACACACTAATCACTTCAAGATTTAATTTTTGCAATAACATTTTAATAGCGGAAACAAATTCATTTCATTTCATTACAATTTATTTCGTCATGGTATAACAACAAAATTTCTATTTTTTTGATTTTTCAATTGGAAAATCGTAAGTTTTTTAGTTTGAAATGTTGTAGACAGACGACAACATTAAATTGTCTATGCTAATAAATAGTTTGTTTGAGAACCATTTTTATGCACTTTTATACCTAAAGAAAGGAGAGGTTTGTAACTTTGCTTACTTTCTATTCATTTTAATTAGCAATTAAATTATAGTCTACGGTATTTACCGTGACTATAGTGCCAGAGTACTCATCTGTATTTTTTGGGTAATTGCTAATTAAAATGGATAGAAAGTAAGCAAAGTTACCTCTCATTTCAATGGGCATAAAAGCAAATAAAAATAGTTCGCAAACAAATGCAAAAACAGTCGTCTATCAGGGTAAAATTTTAATATGCAATAGTAAGTTTTTAATGCAAATCAACATTGTCTTCTGTCTACGGTATAAAATGTTCAAACCTCCTAATTTTGTTTCTTTAGAAACGCTTTAATTAGATCAAATCTAGATTCTAATTTTATTGCGAATAAACAAGTGCATTCTGCATAGTTTAAGCATATAAATAAAAAAAATTTTTTTTGAGTTGTGTCACTTTTGAACTAGGTGTGCGATATGTTTGATGCGTTGCGAATTTTACAGACGGCGAAACCAACAATCGGTGCAACGTATGTTATGTACTTTTACAATAAAACTAATCGGCTGTTCACACGTACGTTTTTTTTTAATCATAATTATATAAAATTTCAAAACGCCTAAATTCGAAATTACAAACCAGACAGTTCATGATACAATTATTATTAGGTAGTCGCACATCTACAACACAAAAAACAACAGGGCATTTTCATTGTCGTTTCTGTCAAACAACAGTTGGCTGTAGAAAAGAAAATAAAAAAAAAACATTATATATACATAAGGTCTGTTTGGCCACTTTTCTAGTGAAATCTACTAAAAATTACTCGGTAAAAAATTTACAGAAAATTGGATAAAATTTACTACCAAAAATAAAAAATAATACAATAATGAAAATAGTTGATTGTGAAAATAAAAATAAACAAATAAATGAAGTTAAAATATAAATGAGCGATTTCTCTGCCATTAATAATTTTTGGAACATTGTTTTGATCATAATATTAAATTGTTTAATAAAGTTACAAATAAAAACGTAACATGTAACAGACGAAGAAATTTACGATTAGATATATTCTTTTCTCAAATTAGCGATCCACAACAGCGCAATATGAAAATCGATCAATATAATAACCAAATTTCCATGCATGTACATATATTTCCATAAATTTTTTGTTTTTCATATAGAATATATGTACATATCTATCACTAAAAATTATTTTTTTATTTAACTAGCAAATTTCAAAATTTTTCAAATAAAAACCAGAAACTTCTGTTTTTTCTCTACTTACTGACAATTTATATTAACAAACACGGTCCAATAAAAACTTCTATAAATTAAAAAAATGTTTGAGTACGCAAACAGACCTATTGTAAAAAACTCCTAAAAAATTTTTTCCTAGAAAAAAAAATATAAAAAAACATACATATTTATTATGAATAAACAAAACAAAACAAACACAAAAAATATTAGTAAAACACAAACAACTTTGACAGAACCGATAGCCAAAATAAAACTATCAGCTGACGATGAAAGAGTACCTAATAATCATAGTACCATGAGACAGTTTTACAACAAACACAATAATGAAATACATTTTGACAGCTTAAATCAGCAACAAACGACTAGACTGATTGATTAACCGTACCTTATAATGATTTCGCCTTGATTATAAAAATAAAAAATAATAGTTTTCGATCGAAAGCCATATATTTCTTTTCGATTTTTTTTTATATATCCACACATTTGTATAATTTTTTTTTTATTTTCAACATGGTTTCCAAATTTAATTGTATAAATATCCAAATGTCACCCGAAGAAGCCAGGGAAACAAAATTTCAAAACTATATGAGAGCAAGAAATGAACATATTTTGTTAAAATGTTTTAAAATAAAATTGCCAGAAAAAAAGGTGGCAAACAGTGAAAACCCGAAAGGAATAAATCATTTGCATAAAGATACATTAGCTGCTAAAATAATAAAATCAATTAAAAATATTCCAAAAGAAACTGAATTAACAGGAACCGATCACAACATATCTGAAAATGGTACAATAAAAACTTTAAATGTTGAACCTTTAAAACAAATCACAACATATCGTAAGAAAGCTGATGTGCCTCAAAATATTGACCATCTTAAGCCCAAAAAAGTAAGCCCACCAGCAATAGATTTTTCTAAAGTGAAAAGAAAGTCAAACTCAAATATATGGAAATCATCATTTTATTCTTCGATAACTTTAGGCACTAGTAAACGTTCTTCGACAAAACAGCAATCTTCCCCATTTCAATATGATCTGTCACGTGAAGAGCAAACTTTTGCTCTACAATTCCATAGTCCTATGAAGCCAACACCAGAATCCGAACGTCAACTATTAAAGAGAGGTCAAAGAAGAGAATATTTAACTCAAAGATATGAACATTCGCCCGTTGTAAAATATAATTATCCAGAGGCTACCTCATGGCGCATTGGATGGTTGCATCAACAGCAGCAACAGTAGCTCTGAATGAAAAGATAAATTTTGTTGTAAAAATTTATATTTTAATAAATTTGCAATTTGTATTTAAAAAAATCCGTTATACGAGTATGTACAATATTAAAACTAAAAGAATATGAATGTTATACAGAGTGAATGACCGAGAGTGGTCACATCTTGCATGACATTGTGTTTTTTTAAAAACTCAAATCAACATTTTCTATAAAAATGACATGCAATTCAATTGCAAACAGAATATCCTGTTGGTCTTCTATGAAGAGGCTGTAAATAGTCTGAGTGACTTAGATTTTTATTTGTTTTTATAAGTATAAGTACACTGCCGATTACTTGAATAGGTTTATTAATTTTTGCTCTTATATTTTAATTTTTCTTCATATAAACTTTAGGAGAACAATTTTTTTTCACTTAAATTAAGAGATATTATAAATAATCATATTTTATTAAGAAAAGAATAACGGTACAATAAATAAAAATTTGTTATTTTTTGATTTTACTTCAAAATGCTGCGAAAACAGGTGTAGATTTTGGGTCACTTGAATAGGTTCACTAGGAATAAAATTAGTTTGCTTTTGGCCATCGACAGTATAATTAAAATTTTAAATATTTATGAGTTACTGCAATAATTTTTTACATTTTTTATGTAAAATTATGCGCAGAAAGCGATTAACTGAAGAAAGAAGAGTTAAAATTACAGCATTCAATGAAACTGGCTTAAGCCATAGGAATATCGACAAAAAAATTGGCCGCAGATAGAATGTTGTAAGTAATTTTTTAAGAAATCAGTCCGATTATGGAAAAAACATTAAATGTTGGAAGAAAAAAAGCCGTAACAGAAGCGGACAGAAAAAGAGCTGCCTCAAATTCGAGCGATTCTGCTGCAAACATTAGAAAAAATTGGGTATCACAGCTATCATAAACACTGACATATTATTCGAAGTTCTAAACATTTAAGGAGATTGAAAATTAAAAAAAAAAAACATATCTTATTGCTGTTAGTAAAACGACACGGTCTCATTTTGCACGAGAACACATGAACGATAAAAATGAATGGTATCGTGTTGCCTTCTCAGACGAAAAAAAAGTTTAATTTGAAAGGTCCGGATGAATACAACTACTATTTCCACGACCTACATAAGGACGAATGCTACCTTAGTCATCTCGTCTCTGTGAGGGAAGTGTAATGGTGTGGGGGGTGATTTCATATTATTGTACATTTGAGCTTCAATTCCTCACATCAAAAATGAACGCGAATAACTACAAAACAGTACTTGAAAAGGTGTTTCCATATTTTTCTACTATTTTTAGACCAATTCTCTGGATATTTAAAAAAAATAATGCCCCGATACCTAATGCCAGGCTTGTAAAAGTGTAGATTCAAAGCCAAAATGTCAATAAGTTGGAGTGGCCACCATATTCCCCTGACTTAAATATTATAGAAAATGTATGGGGCTTGCTTTCTCGCAAAGTCTACGAGTCTGGCAGACAACATGAAACCAAATAGGCTTTCATTGGAGAAATTAAAAAAGCTTGGTCCAAAAATTTCATTATCATAAACTGGAAATCTTTATAGCTCCCTCCCAAATGGTATTCTTGAAGTTATATCGAATAAAGGAGGATATACTCATTAATAAATCATCAAAACATTGTAATAAATCTGAAAAAATAAAAAAAGTTTTACAAAAAAATTATTTTCTTCTTTAATTTTTTAAATGAATTATAGTGAACCTATTCAAATGACCCAAAAAATTGTGCTGAAAATCATATTCGTTTTGGGAAAAAAATTACTAAAATTCAGTTATTAATTATTGAAACAATTTTTTTTTATAAACTCACATAATCCAATATTTTACCATTTTAGAAAATAATATAACTAAAAACTTAATTACTTTCAGAAAAAAATTAATTTGAATGTAATGAAAATAGTGAACCTATTCAAGTGATCGGCAGTGTACGTTTATATTATTTTTGTAAGATATACACATGTTTGGTTTCATTTTTATTAAAAAAAAATTAATTATTAAATTTAATACCTAATCAATTTTCTACCCATCTTCTCCTTACACCATCATTTATGTATGTATGTACATGTTAAGATAGCATAGTTTAACGCTGTTTCTCATTTCGCTCTACTTTAATGAAACTTATCTTACGCCTTAAGGGGGTCCTACTGTAATTACAATGTTGAATCTTTAATCGAGCAAATATGTGCCCTGTTATAAAATTTTTTTTGAACAAGTGCCAGGCAAATTTTATTGGTCCTGTTTACGCTGCACGTAATTTTTTATAGATCCAAGTGGGGAGTTTTTTTTTAATTAAAATAATCGGGTATATTTTGAAGAACAAGTTCGAGTGAAATTGAAATAGAATGAAATTTTAAATCGCAATAACTTTTAAAATCTGAAACGGTTTTATCTCTCTATATATATTTTTTATTATAAAAAATAAAACATGTATAAATACATATGCATGTATGTATATGCATATATGCCAAAAACATATGACATAAATGTTCTAGAACTGCACATGCATACGTTACGTTATCTTATGGCTACGTCCATGTTTCGGTAATCGGGCCTTAACGTTTGTAAAGATTTTCATATACCCAAAATGAATATGTGAATCATATTGTTTGTGTCTACCATTCAAAAGACCCAGCAAATTAAAAAAAACAGACGATTTATTAAAAAATCATTTAACAAAATTTCCTCCTGTTTGACGTAGTTTTTGTTGGTTACGTTTTTTTTTTGCATGAGTCCATATTTCCATACATATAATGCATAAGCTATGTATGTACTTATATCTACATATATGAAATATTTAATTTTGTATATTGTATCATAATTCTTGTCAACATACGTACACACACATTTAAATTGTTTATCATGTTATGATTGAAGGAATTTGTTGAGAAAATTTTCATTTCCTGAACAGTTTATTAGAGTTGAAGAATTTTAAATTGCATTGGAAAAAAAAAAGCTTTTATATAAGTATGTCGGACCTTTTTTCTTATAACTAAAAATATTTTTTAGTACCCTTTTCAAAATATTGTCGTAAATATTAACTCATAACTTTTTTCCTTTATATACTCGTATATAGTATTCCCTTTACTCAGGGCTAAACTTTTGCAAAGACAAATGGTAAGACATTTTTCCTTTTGATTATTTTTTATTAAGATTTGAATATGCAAACCCTATGTTAAAAAAACATATCTATACAACCATCCTTTAAGATACCCGTATATTAAATTTAATTTTGCAAGTTTTTTTGTGTTTATTCATGAAAAGGACTGGTCTTGCTTTTTGAAATTTAATTTTAAAATAGTTAAGAGTTTAATGACTTATAAGTACACCCGTATATTCTATATATTTTGCTGAATGTAGTATAATAAACTAATTGAATTAAATTTATGTCTGATTCGTTATGTCTGGTTGCTTTTAATAAGAATAATAAAAATAAGAATTCAAAATAAAGGATCTTTTAATAAGAAATTTCTAACGTTGACAGCTGACAGTTACTTCTATCGAATTGATATATTTTTCAACAAAACGAAAATTTGTTTTCATCAATGAAGACACTATTTCTCTCTTTTAAAGCGTTTAAAAAATTACTGTTATAGGTTGATGATTACCAACTTCCTGTACTTAATTTATAATATACATATTAGCCTAAACCCGTTGTGCTTCGATACGCCTATCGCTACCATTTGTACACATTTTTCGACTGATGATTTTTAATGATTACAAAATCAATTACACAAAACTCAAAAACTTCAGCTTTAACACTTCTCAAGATATAAAGAAATTAATATTTAACTTGCATGGGATGTACCACGCCTACTTTCTGATAGATGATTTTCCTTGACCATGAAGTCGTTCATACCAAATCTCTCAAGATATAAGTTAAGCATAATATGAAAAAAATTTAAATTGAATTTGTATGGGAATATATAGGAAAATTTAAATTCCATATCTCCGGAACCAATGGTCCGAATTCGCGAAAACTTCACATAAAAAATTTAAAGACTATCCCCAACGTACCCTGGAATTTTGGTTGAAATCGATCCATCCGTTTCCGCGGTTAGTGATGACATCAAAATGTACATTCATTTTTATATATTGGATTGGACACTCAGCTCAAGCATTTTGAGGTCATGGTCATATCATGTGCAGGTAAAGTAAATTAAAACGTCAATGCGTGTATCTAATTTATAAGATTGAGGGAAGAAAACAGCTTACTAAGTGAAAACGCGCACCATTCACAATCAACATCCACCGACATGTGGGGCAAGAGTGAAAGTGTAACAATGGCCTTTGTGTGATTAACAGCAACATGTCTCATAAAAAATCCGCTTAATATTAATGTAAATATACATGTTTATAAAAAAAATCAAATTCCAATGGGTTTACTCCTGAGTATTGGTTTCAATAATAAAAAAAAAATCTGCGGCGCCATATCGATTAATGCATTATATCTCCAGGTATCTGGTCATCTATAAACATATCGTTGGTCTCAGGTAGAAAGGCCCTAACTCAAATAATTTAAAATTTACAGGAGGCGGTAAAAATACAACAGATACTGTAATTATTAATATATAACTTTTTATTAAATGCTGTACAATTGCTTGTAATAACGTTATTTTTAATAATATTGTAACATTCTTTGTGAGGAGCGGAATATTTCTAAAATGCATTGAATTTACTAAAAAAAAAGTAAGTTTTGAAAAAATGCGAGTTAGGGCCTTTCTACCTGAGACCAACGATATGTAGAAAGTGCTCGACTGTCTCTTCGTCCCGCATCACCGCATCTAGCGAAAATACTCTACAGTTGGCCAGTGATTGTTTAGTACATCAAATAATCTGGATACGTCCTACAATGTTTATATTACTCAGAAGAAAAAAGAAACTTAGTGAAAATCCATTCATAGACAGCCAACTGCACGTATATATGTATATTACATTTAAAGATGCCTCTCCTAACCTTTGGGAGATGTAAATATATAAATGTCAAAGGATAACAGCTCAATTCATGACATTTCATTATTTGACAGCTAATTTACTTCCTAACCTTAAATTTGCCTACCCTTTATACTATATAGGAATAATGTACTGTAATTCTAACTAGAGATTTTATATTATTAATCAATTTTTTTTCTGACTTCTGAGCTACTACAACTCAAAAAATACTCCACATGTAGTATGTTACTAATATTTTAGATATCTTTCATTTGAGATGTGCTGCATTTAAACATTGAAAAAAGGGAATAAGATTCTAATATAAATTTATATCAGTTTTATCTAGCGATCTATTAGGAGAATCAGATAATAATGAGTATGTGTTTTAATTTTACGATATATTATGTGTCGGCCTTAAATTATAGCTTTGCATACAGCTTGTTTATGTTTTATGAGAAAACAACAGTTTTCCGAAAATTTTTGCCGTGGGCATTATTGAAAAATGCAAAAAAAAAAAAAAACATATTTTAAAGAAGAAATATTAATGCATATGTGCATATACATGTAACAAACAGCCTCTATAATTAAAGCTTTAAAGTTGATTGATAAAAAAAAAATTAATTGTTTTGGCTATCACTGTTCAATCATTATAACAAACTTGTATCAAAATTAAATACTTCCACTAAAAATCAAAACAATTACAATTTCACTCTTACATACGATTTTTAAAATGGCATTATTTATACTCGTATGTATTCATGTGTGGAACTAATTACTTACTATGAAACCACATGCAAACTTTTATACTCTTTCATTGATTAAAGCCGTTATCAATAGACTCTCTTCATACATATGTAGGAACGAGTGTTCTGCGTTAGCGCTTGTATCTCTTTACAATACTCGTAATAACTCTCCCTTGTTGTTTAGTTTCTATTGTCGTTCTAAAAGGCTTCAGCAGAAAATAGGCTGTTTTTAATTCCTGCTTCAGGTATTTATATATGTATCTTAGGGTTGCCAGACGGGCCTGATTTGGCCTGATTGTCAACTTTTTTAATGCGCGTCAAGTGTCAAGTGAAGAAGTGATTTGACAATGTTTTTTGTAAGTTAATTTTTTTTTCTCAAATTTACTACAAATTTACCGCTACATTAGTGACTCCTGCATAATTGTAGAACTATATAACGTCATGGCCAATCTTATGAACAGTATTCAAAGCTGTATGAATGATAATTTTTATGGAAGCAAAGTTGCTACGATTATGAAATCCCTTTCCCCTGATGAAATAAGTACTTTCAAGTTCGAAGCAAATGAGTCTCTTAAGAGAGCTACCAGTTATTTAGCTGAACGGTATGATTTTGGAGAAACATCAATATACAATCAAATTTCCTGTTTAAATATAAAAAAGTCCCTTCTGACTTGGAATAAGCTGCTAGAGCTTCCGAAATTATTAGGTATTTCAAATGACATTGACAATGATAAACTGTATGCCGATTACTGTGTTCTTCGAGAAGTTTACGATAGTTTACCAAAAGATATACCAAATGATAGAATATGGTCATATTTTTTAAAAAAGTGTGTAGAAAGCAATCTTCAAAATTTAAAAAAGTTGATCTCATTTGTGTTTTCTATCCCAATAAGCAATGTCTTTTGTGAAAAAGCACTTAGTGTTCTAAATAATTTATATACCAAAGATAGGAATAGAATGTCCTTCGATCTTATAAAAGCCGAACTATTAATAAGAATAAATTTTAATGAGGATTGCAAAAACTTTAAAAATTTTTTAACAACACCCGATGGTAGAGAATTAATTAATTCTGTATCTAAGAATACGAAACATATGTGGCAAAATAAATAGAACCTATATTTTTTTTAAATAACGCCTAAGTTTTCTTTAAAATATATAAAGACTGAATTTTTATTGTTATATTGTTTTTTGTTTCTTTTACATTGTTTCTGTTATTTTTACTTTTTATGATATTTTTGTTTTTATTCTAATAATTTTTATGAAAAAAAAAATAATAAAAAATTAAATAAAAACCAATAGTATGAGTGTATTTATTTGTCAAGTTTTTTTTTTTCAAAATCAAGTTTTTTTTTGGTCAATGTCAAACTTTTTGGCAAATTGGATCTGGCAAGCCTAATGTATCTGCTTTTTCACCCTCTTTTGCGGGCCTTTAATACTTGATTTTTTTTGTAGTTTTTTTTTGTTGTAAATTAGCGAGTAATTGTTGCTTTTGCTTTGTTATAATGCTTTATCTCACGATTTTTTGACACAGTGTGCAGGTTTTTTTTTTGCAAGTTTATTGCTTTCGCTGTTGTATTTTTGGTTTTTGTACAATTTTTAATCACTGTCGCCTTTTTTATTAAGGCGTTGTAACTGTTTTTCATACATATGGTTTTAATATCGAAGATAAAAAATGTGTGCAACTGAATTTGTTAGTATTTTTTTTTAAGCGGGAAGAAAATGACTTTTTATGTCTGACCATAAATCAACTTTTGATATCACAAACACAGCAAGTCCTTGGACTGTACTGCATCCAAACAGTATATAGTTTTCTAGGAACAAGTTTAAATCCCTTAATAGGTCCTTGTTTTCAGTTCTGGTGTTAGATTTTTAATAACTGAAACTACTAATTTTGAACAGTTTCATCATCAATCACTGCGGAGCTAAGAAAGCAACTTAATTTTTATTTAATGCCCGATTTGTATTTATTTTCCTTATGCCGCCCATACACTACAAAAGTTCACTATACAAGTTTGTGGTTCCATAGAATATATCGCTAATTTTCTACCCAGATTTACTTAATTTGTAAACTGCCCAGACTTAAGAGGAAACCGAGTAGTTGCATTAAGTATGCAATTCTGCTATGTACCAAAACGTATTAACATACCGGATAACGAATTGCTATAAAAGTTTTTTGTGCGCTAGAGGAAACCCTAAACCGTAATATGCGCATCGCCCTTAGGGATCATGTCGACAACGTATTTTGTAGCGTGCAATGCTAGGCTGAATTTATCTCTATGGCCGTTTATTGATGTGATACGTAATAAAATGTTCTCACAGGACTGCAAGTGCATCTTTTCTCATTTCTTAGGTGCAGGTTTTTCGAAGTCCTTAAAGACCTGGCAGAAAGCCTTTATGAAGCTCATAGGGACATCCTCTGGGACAACTAGTAACGGATCTTCTATGCCATTGTGTTCTAAGTGAACCAAATTTTATCAGTCCCGAATGAACTCAATACCTGTAATCTCAATTGGTAAATCAAATAAGCCTTTTCAAAACATTTCTTAGATGGACATAACAACACCTCTCGTCATATTCAAAATTTACTGTAGGCCTCTATCGTTTACCAATTCATATATGTACATATGTCTGTATGTACATACATACCTATTTTTTTGCATACATTTCCATTTTCGGCAAGTATTTAAACAAGTATGTATGTTTAAATGGCCAATTGTTACAAAATCATAAAGAGGAAGAGAGAAGGTGGGAGAAAGGGAGATAGAGAGATAAATAGGAAATGAATTAAATTTATGCCTGAATACTCTTAACATGCAATAATGAGAAACATTTACCAGGGATTTTTAGCGGATTTTTGTTGTTGTTATTTCTTGTAACCATATTCTTTTATTCTCATGCCAACAAATTTATGCTTTTGTTATCGATATTCCTGAAAGTGAACAAATTTCAATATTAAAATGGTTTTAATATGCTTTAATGCCTCCAAAAAAAGAGTTTTTTGTCAAAAATATTGTACTAAAAATTGTTAATGCTAGAAAAACGAAAATTACTCTTTAATAGAGTAAAAGTTATACTTTAAAAATTTAGTAAGTTATTCTTAATTTGGCTTAAGATATAAAAGTTCGGACATACGACTATACTCAGATGAAAAAAATCTAATATCGTTTTGGAATTAAATATGCTTGGTTTTTAAATATGCTTTACAATTTGATACGAATTTCAGTTGCTTAGTATCTTAACATTTACAATTCTATGCTAATAAGCTGTTATATGCCCTCAAAGTTACATTTATGTTAACCATCAAAATGACATAAAAATATGGCGAGTTATGATGCTCCATTCTGTTAATATATGCTACATAAAAATTATAATTATTTAAATATGCTTTAAAAATATGATTTTAAGTTAATTGGGAAAAGGTGTTAAAATTTTATTATGCAAAAATTTGCTACAAAAATTCCATCAAAATACAAGAAATACTTGTTTGAAAGATATGTGAAGTAAATTAAGCATAAATATGTTTTTAAAGTAAAGTTATGCCAAACCAAAATATTATTTAATGAATGAAT
This sequence comes from Metopia argyrocephala, assembly GCA_963576795.1. Lineage (NCBI taxonomy): Eukaryota > Metazoa > Arthropoda > Insecta > Diptera > Sarcophagidae > Metopia > Metopia argyrocephala. The sequence goes on along the minus strand of OY756208.1, from coordinate 165,158,782 downwards.
GTTAAAGTTAAAAAATATTTTATTTTATTGATTATTGCAAATTTAATTTTATTTTAAAGCATTTTATTTAGATTTGATTTTTAAATATTGAAAAAAATTGTAATCACAAAAGAATTTATATAATGTTTATATGTATGTATGTATTATATATATTTTTCTTCTAATTTGGAATCATTTTAAGGGGTTTGCCAAGTGAAAATACGAAAAAAATATTTCTCCATATAACTTGCGGCCACACTAATGTACAGTTGCTGTCAAAAATATAGCATCAAAAATTTGCTATAAAATTTGGACACTTTTTTTGAATGTACATAAACAGCATATACTCGTATTATCCTTAATATACCAAAATATACAAAAATATGCTCTTAGAAAGAACATTTTAAAAAAAGTTGAAAGTAAGATGAAATTGTGTCATAATATGGACAATTTTAAAGATTTCCCAAAAAAGATAAAATAATTTTTAAAGATTTTTATGGTTTAATACATAATAAGATATGTTAAAATATAATAAATGAAAAGTAAAAAAAAACTAAGAATTTTAAGTCTACAACCTAAATTTTGTACGTAAATGTGCTTTTTAAATTAATTTATGCGTAAATATGCTCCCAATACAAACTTGTAGTATAAAACAATACTAGACTTTTTATAATGTTTTTAAACAACAATTTTTATACGCTATACTACGATTTTTAATTATAACAATGTAAGCATGCTTTAATACATGCAAAAATATGCTAAACGAATAGTTGAAAAAGACAATAAAAATTAGAAACATACGCTTTTAAAAATTAAGTATTCCAAACATATATGTATGTATTTATTAAGTAATTCGAACACAAATATCCGTAAAAAAGGATGAAAATTTTTCCCATGATATGATCAAATTCACGCAAATATATGCTGTTTTATGTCATATTATTAAATATTATCATTTCTTGACATTATTTTAAATTAGAAATACATATTTATAATTAAAATTACAATGTAAATTTTCTTAAAAAAAATATATGTATGCATATGTACATATATATAATAAACAGTAAAAAGTAAGCTTTCTCCTAATTCTTTTTACATTTTTAAATGTTCTTTGTCGGTTTATGCAAATACATATCTAAGCATATTTGAGCATATTATGATTATTTTCATTTCATATCAATTGTATATTTATTTTATGATACCAATAACCACAAAAGCACTTAAAGGCTCTATTGAGGACAAAATCGTTTTTTTGTTGAGGGTGACCATTATTTACATTTAAAAAATAGCTTTTTCAGCATATATGTATGTATGTGTATTTATTTTTATACATCTCTTACTTCAAACAAATGTCACCAGAAATAATAGCGTATAAATTATAACTTTAAGATTGAGAGGGTGACACGAGTAAAGTTGTTTAACGACAGCCAGAACAATTTTTAAATGCCCTAAAAGATAAGGAAATATAATTAAATTTTACTTTTGTTTATTTTTAATTTTATAAAAAATTTTTTCTAGATTTTAAATATCAAATATTTTTTTCTTTTCTTTTATTTCTGTGTTAAAAATAATAATATTTTTGCTTATATTTTGCCTCTAATAGTCCACATACACACATACAATATAAGTATACAAATGCCCATAATACAATAATTCCTTTTCTTGGTTACGGCCTAGCTTTTCACAGCACCCATATTGTGTGAGTCAATTTTTATCCATTAATACCGGGGCCTACAGTTTAACGTCGAATCCGAACGACAGACTTGGAAAACTTGTTCATGTAAATCAGTTACTCTCTGAGCTTTTGCCAGAAGACTTCTAAGTACTTAGTGGTGGCGGAAAGAAATATTTTTTCATGCATCTTTCTTACAACATATCAGCGATGGGGTTTGACTTTCGTCTAGTACAGGGGTGAGCAACCTTTTTAATCAACGGGCCACTTATAAATTTTAAAATTTTTTGGCGGGCCGCACATAAATACTAATAATTTACAAAACTCTATTTATAATAAAAATTAGAATAAAAAAATATAAAATTTAATGCCAAAAAAAAAAGTATTTGCTTGAAATTTTTAATGAGAAATTTGGCACTGTTTTTTCGATACAACCTGATCAATATCAGCCGGAATTGATAAGGTAGGTACACAAGTTTCTAATCGTGCATTACTCAGTCTTGATCGGTGGTCGGATTTATAAACATTCTCGATGTTTACTGAGAGAAATACATTTTTTACATCAGTATTATTCTGCATGTCCATCACTTCCCTTTTAAAGTCTTTTTTGAGAGGCAGCAACATTTGTTTGGCGGGCCGCATAAATAGGTTGAAAGAGCCGCAAGCGGCCCGCGGGCCTCGTGTTGCTCATCCCTGGTCTAGTAAGTTAACATACTACATTCTACACTACGGCGACCACCATCGTTATATATGCTTCTATGCTCTTAACAAACTACTTATTATGTAGCATCGCTTAAAGCACATTTTTACCTTATTATAATTTTGTTGCCGGTCAAAAAGATTTTCTCATTTTTTCCATTTTTCATAGATTTAGATAGATGTGTTTATGAAAGTATATAGGGTACACTAAGTTTTCAGACCTGCAAATTATTATTATGTATTATTACAAATACATTCGTTCGTACATCATGAACGAACAAACAATAGATTAAAGGGTAAAAAATAGATATGATAGGTCGCAGTGCCTTCCAAATATGCTAGGTCGGAATTAAATAATAAGAACAAATTTGGTGACAACTTCTTCTCATGGCTACTGTCACTAATTAAGTTCTTGAAATAATCTAACTTGATATCAAACTGTTATTTTTGTGTGTGCTAGACTGCAAGTGCGAGGGCTGAGGGTTCGATTCCCACCAGAGATCCTGGACTGTGACACCACACCGAGCTTATAGCCTTAGCTACTCAGCTCGTAATAATTAATTAGTATATAATTGAATATTGTATTGTAATTTAGCAAATAAATAAAATAAATAAAGCCTAAAAGCACATACTTCAAAAATTTGTTTTGATCTGTCTATCGTATTCTCTTTTACTTCATACATTTACTTGGTAACCAGACGGACACTTGCTTTAATTTTCTTCCCCTTTTTATATTAAATTTTAAAAACAATTATTTTAAACGAATTTTTAATTATACTGTATGAAAAAGGAAAATAAGACATTGAAAATGGTGACGAAATAAGCGGGTATTAAAACTGTTGTTATTTACACAGGAACCATGCTTAAGTATTGTTTGTGTTTGTTGTTTTTAAGGTGTAAAATAAAAAGAGAGAACGAGAGTAGAGAGGAGCGATAAAGACAAAGTGTTTGAAGGAGGTTAAGTAGTACCTTAACAGAGTCAATTTGCTCTTTAATAAGAACACTTAATTATGGCAAAAGTCATTACTTTTTGTTTGAATTCTTGTTTCTCTGCTACTTTTGTTTTTCTCTTTTATTTTTTCTTATTACTTCTTATTAACTGTTGTTGTTATTTGCATTAACAACAAGCATTATAGCATAATTTTAGGGGTTATACAACAATTTTAATAAACGATTAAAAATTATAACATTCGTTAACAGTTATGGCTGTTGTAAAGTGTAAGTATTTAGGCTTTTAATTTAACGCCTTAATTAGTCTTAACACAATTATAAAAGATTTATGGTAAGAAAAAAAAAGCAACAAATTGAATAAGGTTTTGAGTTGCAAACGTTGTTTGTTTAAAAAGTTAATTAAAATGCAAATGAATAGTAATCTACAATAAATGAAAAAATGTAGGTATATTTTAGGGCGTTGTTTTCTAAGTTTGTATAATATAGTTATAGGCGATTTAGTTACAAGTTTTATTCTTAGATTCCCTGTAAATTTTAAAGTAAAAAATTAAAATTAAATTTATCTTTTAAAAATTTAATTATGAGCGATTTTTAATAATTTAATATTTTTCCCTTACCAATAAGTGATTAAATCTGTATTCTTTAAAAGAGCTATCAAATGTCTTCTAGTGTTTATATTATGTATCTTAAATCACATGTTGTTTTATTATCTTTTTTTCTTCTTTCCGCGGCCTAGTACCATTATCCAAAAATATGTTCTTTTATGTTTATGTTCATGGTATGTACATATGTTGGAATATTTAGAAATTTATTTTTTTTTTATTTATGGTTTATTTGTTTTATAGTTTTCCACAAAACTTAACAATTTTTATTAATATAAAATACATTTTTTAATTATTTTATTTACAGTTTGAAAGAATAATAGTATTTTTATATGAATTTTAATTGTTTTGAAACACAACGTTACATGTGCATTGTACATGTATTAATACCATAATTCTTCACTTTTAATTAAAAAAAAAGACTATTTAATTTTTTTTGTGTTTATGTATGTTTGTACAAACAATATGTGAAAAATATATGTGTGACAGACGAAAAACTACTATAACAATTAGAAATATTTTTAATAAAACAAATTTGTTAAAAATATTTTCGCGTTATATTTGTTAATCACTTGCACATCAGAGAACAGATTGAATTTTCACGTTTGCTAAGTATTCATGCATTCACCTCTTTTGCTATGCATTCATTCAACATCAATTTCTACAGATGTTGCTTTATTCGCACTCTTTGTTTTTGTTGATTGCCTTTGAATACTTTTTTTATAATGCTGTTACATTTGTGTAACGAATGATTTTATTGTAATAATTTTTTTAAATATAAAACAACACAAAAAAAATATACACATTTATTTTTGTTTCTCATATAAGAAGACGAACATCCTAAACCGTTGAAAAAAAATATGTACTCGTATATACTGCGTTTCATTCAATAGGTATGCCAACCATTCATACCATTCCTTGACCATTCGTTGCTTCTTTTGAGTTTTCCACTTACTTGTTTTGCGGCACAAAACTAGTTTTGGAGCAAAATATGTTTTGGTTACTTGTTTCGGCATATATTTTTCATCTTTGAAAACCAAAATCTAAAACTAGTATTGCTTATAGAAGATATATCGGAAACGAAAGAAAAGGAAGAAGACAGCAAGGTATACGGAACTAATGACATCAGTGTGGAATGGGGAAATGAAACAACAAAAATCCAAGTTTGTTACCATTTTAATAAACAAATTTAAATACAAAGTAAGCGGTATTAATTGCTAAAGTGATAACAAATAAATTGTGTATAAAAATAAAAAATGCACAAATAAAGTTGAAAACGGAAAAATAATAAAGACTGATCAGTAAAAAAAAGTTTTTGGAATAGTGCTGTAAAATTCTACTAACTTTCATTACTCGATAGTATTGAATACTTTCATTTGGGTACCCAATACTACTCAATACTTTAAACGAATTTTATATTTAAGAGAAAACAATTTCATAAAATATTTTGTTTTTAGACAGAAGTTTATTTGGCCGTTAAAATTTAAATTTTCCAAACAACTTCGAAGAAAATTGCAACCCTGAAAGTATTGAATAGTCACTTTTAAGTATTGAATACCCAAAAATTAGTATAAATACTCGAAACTCGATACCCATTACTCAATACTTTGCCAACACTATTTTGGAGCAAGTTTGTACTGCCCTGGGGAACACTCATATATTTTTAAATTTCTCTCAATTTGTCAGATTCAAAACATTACAATTTCTCTGACTTTTTTATTTGTGATATCAGCCTTATATCTAAATTTAACGGCAATGTATTTATGTATACATTGCAGTCTTTCAATAATACACTTTTATTTTAAAACATGAATGTAAGTGAGTACTTTTCATTCGATATCACGATAATCTTCCGATATCTACTTGGTACTTGGTTGCAAAGTATCGACACCAAAAGTACTTGGTATCGGGAGAAAAGTATCAACTATTTACTTGTATCGTTTTATCCCTAGCTGCAATCCATTCGTCTTTCGGTAGCTGGTGGTATCTGCAAGCAATGTCTGTTTTCGCCTTCCTTAAATTGCTTAGGTTTTTCTATTACTCTGGGATTGTTGTTTTGGACATGTAATGAATAAATAAGGTATTCACAAAAAATAAGGTATATACAAAAAAAAAAAAAAAAGAAAAAAGAAATGTAAGGCAGATACAATCATTTTTAATATTGTTTGAACAATTTGTGCAAATATTGTTGTATATTATACTTACGAGTACATTTATAAATTTATTATTTTTTACCTAAAAAACAAAAATCAAGACAGCATCCGTTTATAAAAAAGCAAAATTTCGATCGAAATGAATAAAAACCAAAATTTTTGTTGTCCAAGTAGGAATTTATTAAAAATATTATTTGTATTAACATGGTTTTTCGAGCGTAAAATCTAACTGTTTTAATTATTTAATTCGTAATTATAAACTATAATACATTGTAGAATTATTTTTAATGGTATTGTTGTTATTTTCCTTGTTCCTGTTATTGCTGTTGTATTTATTTTGAATCTACGGTTACAATGATTATACAGAATGACTAGATTAGAAGACAAAAAGAAAAAAAAAAAAAAACTCATGATTTTATTGCTGTTTTTGTTGTTGTTTAAATAATATGTCGCTTTTAATATTCTATCAGAGAACAACAATTACAATAACGATTAAATATAAAACATGTTGTTGACATATATTTTTGGGAACTGTTGCATATGCTGCGGGAATATGTTTTATTTTTTTTTATTTTTTTTTTATTTTCGCTGATACATTGTTGAGACAATATTTTTATATGCTTTAGCGTGTGTATGTTAGAATGTGAATGACTGCGCTGCTGTACAATGTAAAGGGTATTTCATTAAACGCCTATACTAATTTAAAATTTTTTTTACTTAAATTTAAATAAAAAAGTTTGTGTGAAATATAATCGAAATTTTGTTTTCGTTTGAAAGGTGTATCAGTGCTATTATGTAGGGAATATAACATTCTGCAAACATCACTTCAATTTTTAATGACTATGAGTAGTGGTCTGTTAAGAAACCACACAGTTTTAATTCGTTCTTTGTAATTTATAATTTATACAGCTCCTCTTTAAAGGATACAACGGATCTACAAACTACTTGGCATAACGAAGTTCTTTAATTAGTTTTCAAAAGGCAATTGACTTGACTTTCACCCATCTATAAGCAATAAAGTGTGCTGTCGATCCTACTCTTGCCAAGAATTTAATTGCGGATGGTCCTGCTATGCCTGGCGACCCAGGAAAGCACAATTATATTTGTTACACGGAGTTAGAGCGTAGTTGATGCACTGTAATGCTGTAAGAACTTATGTAGATTTTGTTTGCTGACGTACCCCTTCATACAGAAATACGCCTCATCGCTAAAGATTATTCATAAAAATTAAATTTTTCAAAATTCATTTGGCATGTGTAGATAAAAGCTGCATTTAAATAGATAAGCCGACAGAAGTAGCTTCAATAATACGGTCACTATCAATATCAAAGTTCAAAAATCACTATTGTAGGACCCTTTATTTCTATTGGTTGCCATTAAAAATACACATTCAAGTTCATAAAATTTTAATTAAAAACATTATTTGTAAATTTTAGAAAATTAACGTTTCGTTAATTAAATTCTATAAAACAGAATATAACAAAAAATATCAATTATATTAAATTAGCCTTTATCTTTTTTCTATCTTTCTCTCTTAACATAAGTAAAATGTATACCTTTAGTTATGTAAGTAAAAAAAGATTATTAGGGCAACGTCTTATTTATTCATTAATTAAATTGTTTACATAAAACTTGAAAACTTAAATTGTTAAAGAAAAGCTCTTAAAACTAAAACAGCTGTAGGACAATAAAATATTCTCTTTTTATTTTAAAATTACATTTACTTACAACCACTAATATCTAAAAAACCCAAGCATACACATTTATTGAATTTATATTTTTTTCTTTAAAATGGGCAAAAATATTGAGAAATCTCTAAGCAACACAAGTACTTACATGCAAATTCAGAGTAAAACACACATACATACTTCTATATTTTTGGTAAATAGAATTGAACAAAAAAACAAAACGTAATTTGCAACCCAGAAAAATTTTCCGTTTTTACAACATGGACACTGATATGCTTCAAGCATTGTGTCTGTATCGTTTGATTTTAATAATGATTCGTGAGTTTATACGGTTCATTTGTGAAGAGTAGAATACAGAATTTAGTGTTCAGAGATACATTGAAGTAGATCAGAATGAATAATTTTCTTCAAATATCACCAGGAGAAAGAAAGAAAACTATTTGCATAATAAATAAATGTATACATACTTATATGTACATATATGGGCAATTTCAATAATTTTCAACATTTGTTGAAACTGAGTTCAGATGCTTATTATTTCTCCAGTTTTTCGAATTGACCAAAACGGTCAAAAGAGAATGGTAGGCCACACTAGAAAACTGGGAAATTCAAAATTTCAGACCATCAGTTCTTTATTTTTAAAAGTTATGGGCACTCAAATATCGAAAAACTCAAAAAAAGGCTTGAAATTTACAAGAATTTTTTCATATTTCATCACTTTTCTACTTTTAGTTTTAAACTTCCGATGCTCACTGATATAAAATAAAGTCACTAGGCTTTGCAGATATTTACACTATAAAAGTTATGCCCATACTACTATTTGGGAAAAACTTGTACAGCGGTTCATTTTTGAAACCAAAATTTTCCGATTTTTCAATTTTCGCAGTTTTTTTATAGCGTTTTTGCGCCGTTCAAGAAAATTGCATATCGTCAAGAGTATTTAATAGATGGTGTAATTTGCTAAAATTTGCGCCATATCACGTCGATGTCAGGCTGCTAGTTGCTGAGAACGATGACCTCAAACTTTTATAGAATTAGCGTAAATTTGTTAAAAATGACAGTTTTTCGCGATTGACATTTGCAATCTTATTTAAAACTGGTTTATGTATTGCGTGATCTAAACTTCTTAATAAATGGCACCTCAACGTCAAGAAGGCGTTAAAATATTTTGGAACGCGAAATTTTTATAAAGAAAATAAAACTTTTGCGAAATTTCATGATTTTGTTTCGCGTTTTTTTTAGTTAATCAGTGGTTTAAAATCAATGTAAAGTATTGGAAATGAAGTGCGGCGGTGAACTAAAGATCATATATAAATACGGTTGAATTCGGTCCATATTTAGCGGGTACAGCGGCATTTTTCTTCAAACACATTTTTGCTTTGTGACATCTGCAGTTATGTATAGATTCGCCGCGATTGACACCAAATGAAAGGTTTTTTTAAGCTTGATAATAAAACCGAATAGGCATTAAAAAATTTTCATGATTTTAAATTTTACAGATAAAAAAAAATCCTAACCTCAAAAATAATTCTTATATAATTTTTTTTATTTTTTAAATTTGCAAGTTAAAACATTGTTTTTCTGTAAATTAGTTATGCGTTATATAAACACATATTATAACAATCGGTGAAACATTAATATTTTTGCAAAAATTCGCGTTTTTTAATATTAAGAAATTTTAATTATAATTGATATTTTTTAGGTATTTTATCAGTGCAGTGAAGAATTTGGACTGCACTGATGAATTTGAAATGAGTTTCATGCATCCATATTACATTTATTAAAATAAACCAATAAATTTAACTTTAAATTTTTTTAAAGAAATTTTAACTTAAAACCTCCATAACTTTCGCGCCGTTTGCAATAAATGATTAACGCGAACTGTTTCGGTATGCTAAAATATCACCCTTCACGTGACCAAAGCGTCATTCGTGTCATCAAAAAAAAAAAAAAAAAAAAATTGGAAAAAAAAATATCAAAATGTCGAAAATTTTTGAAATTGCCCATATATGCCTTACCCATGATTAGCTATAAGTATTTAAATAATATTTTTGTCTTAAACCCATTTGTTATTGCACTTAATGATGCACTTCAAAAATAATTTAATTTTGTTGAATTTCATTTGAGTTTTATATAAAGTGTATTGTATTGCGCTCAGCTTGTATGCTAAAAGTTGAGTAAGGTCAATGTATTTTTACAAACAGTTATGATAACGTATGTTGTTAAAAAAAATCAATATAAATAAAGATCAATGTTGTTCGTTGGTCATCGCATCAGTTGAGAACGGCTGGACCGATTTTGACGATTTTTCATTTCTAATAATCATCTTGATCCAACTTAGGTTTTTAAGAAAAGAAAATTTTGTCCTGCCCACTTTTACGCCCACATTTTTTATTTACCCAAAATCATAAAACGGCTCCATCAATTTGACTAATTTTTCTTTCAAATGTCTGTATTAATCCATTTTAACTTTTCATCGAGAGAAAAATTTTCCACGCCTACTTTTACGCTCACTTTTTTCTATTTATCTCTAAATAATGATTTTTGTATATCTTCAGAACGGTTAAATCTTAAGTTTGGGAATTGGGTCTGAATGACTTCATGAGCAAGGCAAATCATCAGTCAGAAAGTGGGAAAAATTGGACAAGTGGGTGTGACCCTTCCCATACAAGCTAAAAATTGATTTCTTTATACATACGTATCTTTAGAAGTGTTGAAGCTAAAGTTTCTTAATTGATTGTGATTGATTTTGTAGTCATTAAAAATTATCAGTAGAAAAAAGGGCGGGCAAGTAGACATGTTCAGTATATCTTAAAATCAGTAATAGTTAAAGTTTTTGCATTTGATCTGAATTACTCCGTAGTCACTAAAAATCATCAGTCGGAACATGTGGCCAAAGATAGTGGTAGGTGTAGCGAAGCACGCCGGGTTTAAGCTAGTACTAAATAAAAATAAAAATCAATTGATAAATCGCTAAAAGAAATTATAGTAGTTTTGTAGCCCAATTGACTGCTGAATGAGCTGTCAAAATGAGAATTTTCAATAGTAAATCATCATTAAAAATGTGAAGCATTTTATATGGTCATGAGAACTTTTGACATTTTAATAACGTTTGACGCTGAGTTAGGTTGCACTATTTTATGTTTTAATCCTGATTGCTGGGGTGAGTATCCAAAAGCTCCAGAAGAAAAAAGCCAATAATTTCAAATAGAAGACAATAATGAATTGGGTTAAATAAGGGAATGTATTTTAATATTATTATGCGGGGTAATTACTTTTTATTCCATTGGTTTTTACACAACTGCGCAATACTTATAAATTGTTTTGTATAGAACAGGGAGGCAAAATTTAATTTTTGAAACGGTATTGAAGCTTGACAAAACTGGTAACTTTTAGGTACAATTGTTTTTATTTGATTTATTAAATCATCAGCACTGCACAGTTGTCTGTGATAAATCCGACCATATTTTTTTTAATATTCCGCGAAAAATTCTGAAATTTTTTTGAATCTTCTAGTTCTTCTAATGACAGAAAACGAAAAACTTCTTATAAGAATTGCTAAATTTGTTTTTCTTTGACACTGAACAATGCGTGCTTTCATCGATAACCAATGAAAAATAATTTTGACTGCAAAATTTTTCATTTGTTTCAAATTGAAAGACCATTCATTTTTGATAATGTTGTTTATGCAAATTGTGCTCAGTGGTCTAGTGGTTAGTGTGTTGGCTTACTAAGACGATAGCGCCGGGTTCAAATTTCAGCTCTGACATCTTGAAAAAAGAAATATGAAAAAATTATTTCTTTCGGCGACTACCTCTCAGGAGTCTTCTGGCAAAAGCTTTGGGAGTAATTGATTGTCATGAAAAAGCTTCTTAAATCTGTCGTTTGGAGTCGACTTTAAACTGTAGGTCCCGGTACTCATTGATAAAAATTAACACACACAACATGGGTGCTGTGAGAAGCTAGGCCGTAACCCTGACACAAGGTTGTAATGGCCAATTATCTATGTATGTATGCTTAGCCACAAATAAGCATAGTGATATTTTAAATTTTTTGCCAAATCAGAATATGCACAGTGGGTGGGTTCTTCCATTAAGGCAATTATTTTTGGAGTATTTTTTTTGCAATTTCCACTTGTTTAATGTGGGATTCTCGTGTTGCATGGCGTTCTATATGGCTTATGCCCCCCACAATAGAAACGTTGCATATATTACATTTTTAGTATTTTGTAGCCATGAGAGTTTTTCCTTCCATTCTTCTTGAAACGCTGCAACGTTTTTTTATTTTTCTAAAAGTAATTTAAAAATCCTAAATACCACCTACTTATTACATGATTGTAATAAATTTACTTAAAATATTTGGTTTCCCTGTTAGGTTTTTATTTTCAATTAAATTACTTTTTTGGTTGAAAACGTCAAAAACAAAACGTGCGTTTAAAGATCGTATTGATATTGATAAGCTTAAAGTTTTATAATTGATGTACAATCAGAAATTTGCATACGCAATGTTCCACATTCTCATTTAATTTTGATTCCAAGTGATAATAAAAAAAGTATTAAATTTGTCGTACTGCATTTTCCATCCCTGGTATATTACTCTAAGTTACAATAATTAAATCGGGGCGCATCTAATAAGGTGATGTTAATTCTACAACAACTAATATTTTTCCAAAAACAACAGGCCTTGTTTATGTACAATGTATGTATATGTAAAATGTCAAAAAACCAGTATAAAAATAAATCAAACTCAATTCAAAAAAGACTGAATATGTTTGAGGCTTGCTGGTTAATAACACATTCATTTTTTGAAAATATTAAAATAAGCAAAAAAACTCTTTATGACCGTTAAAAGAAATCTTACACCATTGAAAGTAAAAAAATGTAATACAATAATTAATAAAGTAATTGTTTGAAGCATTTTTAATTAATTGAAAATGAATGTCTTCACGTTTAGTAATATAAAGCTATGTTGGTGCTATTTAGTTTGCTTTTGCTGTTTAAGAAATATATTTGACATTTTAGCCGCACAAAATTAAATAAAAAAAAAAAAAAAATAATCAGCCGTAAAGTTTATACCACCTTATAATTGCATCATGAATTAAATAATAAAATAGAGAGATAGGGTACTTCAAACATCTCCTGTTATGAGAGAGGTTCTTCATTAAGAACAACACTCAAAACCAGAGTAGGAAAATAAACCAAACTGAACGTTTGATCTCATTTTGTTGTATTCTTTACAATAAGTAAAACAAAAATAAAACAGAAACAGTGAGAAAGATTGTCCCATTTAATTTTGTATATTGTTTTTGTTTTGAGTACTACAAATACACTAACTCAAATGTGGGTAGGTACAACAAAAAATGAATGAGAAGAAAACGGAAAAAAGATGAGAAAAAGAAAAGAAGAAAAGAAAAAAGAGCAAATTATACGAATGTGACGGAATCATAGCTGCCAGATTTGACGATTTATCGTCATTTTGACGATTTTACGACACAAAAATAGAATCTTGACGATTTGACGATTTTTGCCCTTAATTTGACGATTTTTATTTATTTTGACGATTTTTGGAATTTCAAAATTTGCAAGGTTTATTTCTTTGAATTCTTTAACATTCTTATAATTATTATCACACTATTTGTAACTATTGCTTTTGGAAATTCAAATGTGGAATATTACTCTATTTCTGAAGGGAATTATTTGCTTTTTTACACAGTAAAATCCAAAATGGCAACTATTGTATCCACCAATTAAGTACATTTAATTTTAAATGATATTATTATTAGAAATAGAGCCAAGATCAAACATTTTGATTTGGTAGATTATAAAGATAAACAAATTTTTAAACTTCGAAGAATATATATTTCTTGAGGAAATTGAAAAACATAATATTATTATTTGTTTCACATATTTTTTTAGAACAGTGTGGCCAAATATGATTTGATTTTAAGTACTTAATATATATTAAACAAAGAAAATCGTTCGTTTTATCAATGAATTTAACCATTTTATTGAAGAATGTGAAAGACAAGAGCTAAAATCTGAATTAAGACAATAAAAGTTATTCAATTTAGAGAATAAACTGTTAGATTTGAAAAAAATATCAGAAAATATCTGAAATGAAACTGAGAAATTCCACTCTTTTTACCTAACTCTATCTAAATTTATTTTGAAAAAAAATTTGATTTACTACAATATTTTGCAAACGGGAAACTAATATTTAGACAAGTAAATCTAAAAAACAAAAGTAGTCTTTGGATGCCATTTCATTTACAAAAAACTATTCTAATATAAGGAATTGAGAATAATTAAATTAAAATTGTAATTAATTTAAAATTGTACCTAAACTGACTAAAATGTGTAAAGGTAATGCATGTGTATAATAAATATAATATATAAATTTCTACTGTCAATTCTATTTTTCAGTTTTACTCAAATAAAAACAAAAGTTTCTTTTAAAAGGTGATATTTTCTTATTTATATTTTGTTGACGATTTTTTGACGATTTTAAGGAATTAATTAGACGATTTCGACGATTTTTTTGTCGATGTTTGACGATTTCATGGTAAATTTATCTGGCAGCTATGGACGGAATAACAAAGCAAGCACAAGAGCGAAAAGCTAATTGTTTCATTTGCGCTCTTTCTCATTTAGAAAGTATTTGTTTTGGTTTTGCTCATGTACAATACCATTTTAAAAAAATTTTGAAAAGTGTATAACTTTGTTGTAACTTTTGCGAAATGTTTTGTTTGTTTGCACATTTTGCTCAAAACACAAGAAAAATAAACATCTATGTGTGAAAATTTTCAAAAAAAATATTATGTATTTTATTTCGAACTTAAAAAAATAAATAAATAAATAAATAAATATATAATATAAATAAATATATCCTGAAGACGCTACACGCAGGAGTAGCGAAATATTGATAATTAAATAAAAGTTTTTATTTAAAAAAAGACCTTGAGCTTGAGAATTTCATTACATTAAATAATAAAAGTCGAAAACCCAGAATTAAAAATGAACTTAAAAATATTCAAAATTAGAAATAATATCGATATTTACATATATGTATACGCTTATATTTATGTGTAATATTTATAATTGAATTTGTTTGTTGCTATATAATAACAATTCTTTTATATAATAATAATAGTAATAACAATATTCTTATACATATGGGTGTCGGTAAAAATATAAATAATAAATATTCATTCCTATAATACGTTCATAAGAAGATATGAAAAAAGATAGTTAATAAGAAGACAATAGTTGGTGCTGCATTTGATGTCACGGGTACGGTAGACACTTGTGTATTTTGGGCGTCTGGACGTCGCACACTGGTTCATTTTTTCGTGCCTTCTGATCTACCTGATTTTTGTACAGTTTATAATAAACAATCTAATTATCATGTACCAAAAATATTAGGCTTATATCTTTATTACTTTTTCGTCCAGAGACATTCAAAGTTGACCTAAGTGAATGCGTTTAAAACGACCGTATTATATACGCTACCTTCTACCGCTTCATGCTTTTAAAATACTCCTGTAATGACACTATGAAGATTTTTTTCATACAATTGGACATTCTTTATGATATACATATATGCAAATAAAAAGAATTTTCAAATTTAAAAAAAAATACTTTTTTTTTGCTACAAAAAATTGTCCAAAAATATATATTTTCTCCAAATTCTATGGATTGCATCTTCTGAGCTCCAACGAGCTCCAGCCAGATACTTATATCAAATTAAAGCCTGAAGTCTAAGATAATTATTTATTAAAAATTCTGCCCCTAAGCAATTCCGGTTTAAAAAACTGAAACTAGTTGTATTAAAATCTGTTGCATACTCCTAGGATTGCACTTTTCTATAATTTTTCATAAGTTATAACAGCAATGTTATTACAAAGTACAATCCTAAGATTATGCAACTTATTTTATTAAAACTTGTCTGCAGTTTACCCAGCCATTTTAAGAAAATTCATAAGTTTGTTTCATGATCTGTAAAAACTTGTGGATTTTTTTGGGTAAATTCAAGGAATAGGCTCTCAGGGTTCATTCGGTTCCAGTAATAAGGTGAATATAGCCGGACCTATCTTTTATTTAAAAGAAAAACTGCAAATTTTGAAGCTTTAATTCGGTCATATCTCATACACTACATACGCAATCTAAACAATTTTTTCTACGAATTATAAAGGAAGTGCTATATTTCAATAAAAACGGCATTGAAAAGCTATCAATTAAAATATCTGACATATGAAAGCTACTGAACTGTGAGAAAATTTTCCTCAGTTTTCGTTTTACAATATTTAAGTGACTTTAATTGACTTTTTCTAAGACAAAATATTCCTTTTAAATAAAATAAATTATGAATTTATCTCAGTAAAATACTCTTCTTTGGAACGGAATTATTTGATTTGTAAAAAATTGTTTTTAAAAAATCGAATTTTAGTCATCAAAATACCGCCTACACAGAGTGCAAGACGGTGCGATAGGCGTGGCAGATTTAAATGAAACTTGTCATGCGTCCTTTGTTTTTCTAAGAAGTCTATTTACCAAATTTTAAGGCTTTTGCTTTTATAGGAAAGGTTTTATGTGAAAATATTCATTTTGATTGTATAGGCGGTGGGCGATGGGCGTGTCTGATTTTCATGAAACTATTTTATTTTCTTAATTTAGCCAATATAATATTTCGTGCCAACTTTCAAGTTTCTAGCTCCACTCCTTATATTTTTTGCACAAAAATGTATGAAGCCGTTTCAGTGCGCGTCGATGCTTACGGAGAAGATTTCATTGCCGATTAGTGGATGGGCTAGATTGCCTGTGCTGATTTTGCATGGTGTTTTTCTCGCGGTGTAGTAAAGTATGGTGTTTTTCCAAACATATTCTGCATGTTTTACAACTTGTGCAATCACTGAGCTCGTGCGAGTGAGCCAAACAGTTGAAGCAATAGCCAAGATCACACACTACCTTTATGCGTTTAGACACTTTAAGACGGCGAAATCTTATACATTTTCGTAACGGATGGTTTTTGTTGCAGTAACGGCAGTTTCTATGGCGTGGTAGAGAAAAATGTCCAACTGTAGTGGGAGAGTGGTGTTGAGAGTTATGAGATGGTGATGGATGATGTGTAGAGTTGACACGGTTAACATCAAGTCGTCGTGGTAGAGATGACATATTGACTTAAAGTAAAAATAAATAAAGTTTTAATTTATTTTGGGTACAAAATAATGGGTTTTGACTATTGTATGTATATGAAGCAATTGTTTGTCAAAAAAAAAAAAAATGATATATTGTGAGAGACAAATTTTGTTTTACTTATAAGCGCACACAACTTAATTATGATTTAATCCGTACACAGTTGTTTAAAAAAATGTGTTTAAACTGTTTTCTCACAATATGTTTCTTTAAAATGTAATAATAGTAGAAAACCAGCAACACACAACTTGCTTAACAATCAACAAAATATCGCCGATGGAATTAAAGAACGCTGTAACTGACAAAACAAAAAACCTGTATGAAAGTAGAACAAATACCCTGGAATTTTTCATTTCGCAGACGGCGTAAGTGAATTTATTTTCATCGTATAAATCTGGGACCGGGACCAATCGACGCGTATTTTTTTCCTGATAAAAATTATGCAAAAAACGTATATTCGATTTTTTGTCAGTTACAGCGTTCTTTAATTCCATTGACGATATATTTAAGTAATGCATATTAGCAACAAGTGGATTTTGTTTGTTATTAAAAGGATTTCGTTTGTTACACTAAGTTGTTCTTTTGTTTTGTTTTTTTAATGTTCGTTCTAAGAAATAAATAGAATAACCCCGTTAATTCGTAATTTTCTTATTCTAACATCGTTAAGAGGAAAAACCGTTAAACCGAAAATCCCGTTAATTTGTAAAAAATGGCTGGTCTTTTGCTATTACGAATTATCGCTATAGCACTGTACTATAATATTAAAATTAAGTAAAATTTTGATGTAATCGCCATAGTTTAGATGTTAGTGTGTTGGCTAAACACACAGGAGCTTCGGGTTCGAAACCCAGCTCTGAAAAAAACTGTCTCTCAGCAGTTTTCTGACAAACGTTCTAAAAGTAACTGATTGCCACGAACAAGCTTCTCAAGTCTGCCATCCCCACAACTTGGATGCTGCGACTAGCTAGGCCGTAACCCTGAAACAATGTTGTAATGGTCAATTATGTATGTACATATGTATGATAAGATTTTGATGTTTTTTATTCTCTTAATGATAATTAACATACATACATAATTTCTTTTATTATTAAAACTAAAATAATTGGCGAAATTAAGCTTTACTCGTATTTGTTTTCAAGAAAACACTCCGTTTCGCTTTACAGAATATACCAGATTGTTATCTGATTTCATGGGCATATCAACAGCATCTAGTGACAGAAAAAACAAATTGATGAAAATTTTTATATGAGCAATAAAAATTATTTTTCGATTTGTATAAATCAATTTTAATGCAATCATAGTTATGTAGGGTGCACAACAAAAATTTAAAACCAGCCCAACATACCATTAAGCAATCCTTCTACAATGCAACTTGAGAATAAGCTTACAAAAACAGTAAAATGCAAGCATTTCTTAAATTAATTTATAATATTATATATAAAATTTGAATTTACAAACGGTTTTTTAACCATCCACATTTACACAACTGTGTCTAAGTATTTTTAAAATTTTTTATGTCGAAAAAAAATACATTTTTTTAATTTAGAAGAATTCCACAAATAAATCCACAATAAATTGTATTTCTATTTAGTTTGAAATTTGTGAATGAAGTGCGTATAAAAATATATTAAAAGGTAATAAATATTTATTGTATTTTTTGTGTAGTAAATAATATTAAAGATAAGTTAAGCTTTTAGTAAGCTTGAACATATGTATGCTTGAACATATCCATAAGGGTTTCGTTTGCATTTTTCTACAATTGTTACGATAATCTTTTTCAACAAATTCTAATATGTTTTTCAAACTTAAGGCTTGTGTTGGTAAGCTTATTATCCCTGCAAAAAAAATTGGACTACATAACCCAGATGAGTAGTTACCAGAATAGTCCTATGTAATAAAATTGTGTACTTTTTTGTATGTTTGAAGTAAAATTTACAATTGGGTAACACTGGCGACACATTTAAGTTAAAAAATTACTGAATGGTAACGCTGGCGGCATTCATGTTCAGTTTTTCTCAAAGTTTGTGTTTACATACAAGTGTAAAATTATAAAATATATTAGGGCTTAAAAAGTGTTAAAAAAATGTAATTAAAATTTGATTTGAATTTTAAAGGTTTGTAGGAAATAGTCTTCTGTTAGTAGTCCATGAATTAATGACATAAAGTAGTTACCAAAATAATTACAACAGTTGATCCATGGAGTATATACGTGAAGTAGTTATGAAACTAATCTCAATTGTATAATTCACGGAGTAGTTACATGAGAGTAGTTTTGAGGTTACTCTTATGTTATATTTGGTTGGACCTGGTCCTCTTCTAGGACATCGCAATGTAAAATGGGTCACTTTTTTACATGCATAATGGGTTAAGGATGTTACTAGTCATGGTCCATCATGGAGTACATTTTACACACGTGCATGGAGTAGTCGCACTTTTTGCAGGGATAATATTATTCTCAAGGCATTTGGTATGTTGGGAGAGCTCTCTGTAATACTACCGCACTTAATACAGTAATAACAATAACAAGATTAAGATTAACAACGACAATTAATCACATTGTTTTTTATTACTATTCCTTTGGTTTTATTTTTTTTATTTAGAAAATAAAACAATGCCTATGAATTTTTCTCTTTCTATTTATGTTCGTCTCACTTAGTCCTATACGTTGCTTTGGTTTTACTTTTGTTTACATTTTTATTCTTTATTTACCGTATCCTTAGAATTCAGTTTTGTATTAAAGGTGCATGTATTCGTGTGCATAACGTTTTGCTGTCTATTTAAGTATGTATACACATGATATGGGGATGTGTGTGTGCAAATTTAAAAAAAAATTATTAAAGGGTTACAAATAATTAAGAGCAAATTAGTGTAGATAAAAGACAAAGCGAGAGTCTGGTGTATATTTATGTTTTTATTACACGCAGTCTAAGCATGTATACATATATACCTGCAATTCTTGTCATAGGATTTATGATTTTTGGTATTTTAATTCTTAGAAAAATTAGAGAAAAAACAACATATAAATGTTTGAAATTTGCACCAAAAATTTCTTTTTTTAAATTTCCGTAATTAGTTCACACTTTCTCTTTATAAGTACATAGTATGTATGTACATACAATTGTAAATATCGTTGCCTAAAATGCAAAACGGCGTAACTAACAAAGAATTCAAAATCGAGTTTTTGCAATTCTGCAATTAAAAACGACGATTTTATAAAAAAATTTTGATTGATTTTCTATGTAAAAGCATTTCATTTCTTGTAAGATTCTGTTTTTGTTAGTTAAGTTTTTTGGCATTTTAGATAACGATAAAAATAAGAAACTTTTTCTCATTTCTTACAATTTTATTTAAAATAAGTATATAATATGAAAAAATTACACTATTGTTTTAAGTATCTTATGCTTCAGAATGTTTTTCTCTGTGAGTATACAAAGTTTTACATTAAAAAAGAGGAGATTTATTCACGGGAACATATTGGGCAACCATATACATATATTATTCAATATACTGAAAGATAAATGTCATTCGAGCAGTGGGCTCCTACGAAATTGATTCGAAGTTAGGGACTGTCTAGTGAAACTGAACCGTGCAATGACAATAAGATCAGCCTATGCTGAGTTTCAGGCCCTCTTGGTATTCAAAGAAATGAAATGGCCGGCAAATTTACCAGGAAAGGAGCATGCATGCCACTGTTAGAGCCAGAAATGAAATGAAAAGAGTAGTTTAGAAGGGAAAGGAAGAACAAGCAGAGGCTGATCCTCTTCTTGGTCTAGACAGGTCTTAGAATTTTCCAAATTTGTACTTGATAACTATCATCGAAGGAGATATGAGTCTTGCATTAGATTCTCAAGAGACAACTTGAAGATTTTAGCGCTACTTTTGACCGGGCACTGCAGATCCAATGGAAATTTAAATGCAGTAGGAGTCGTCTCGAGTAGTTTGTATAGATTCTGTCATGAGGCAATCAAGTCGGTTGACCCTAGCTGATATTTTAAGATTCGTCAGAGCGACGAAACTGGGGAAGATACTACAGAAACCCTAGTTAAGTTGAGGGCTGTACAATAGACGCTAAGGTCGAAGAACTTTTAGTACCTCATGAATGAATGAAGTTGTTATTAAATTTTTAATAAATTTTTCGCTATTTTTTTTTCTCTAACACATTATCTTTTAATTTCGGTTATATAAAGGAAAAAAGGGAGTAGTGCTTGCGAATTATTGATTCCAACTTATTAATATCGTAAATGATAAAAAAATTTTCGGGAAACAATCATTTTACAAAGGAAACGTGCGGTTAAACAACGAATTGTAAAGTGTAGTGTGATTCGGCAAAAAAATAAATAAAGAAAAGCGAAACGAAAAATGCAAAAAAATATGCATTTATTGTAAACTATTTTCTTCACACTTCACACTTACTGTTGTAGTGTCTTAAAAATAGTGAAGTACGTGCCAAGAGTCAATAGAGTAGGTTCCCCAACTGCTATTAATAAGCAACTTCGTTCTTTTCCACAAAGCCTCGATACATACTTTGAAGCACCTATTCATACCCAAAAGTTTTATTCCATTTTGGATCGGATAAAGGTCTTGTAGATATTAAGGAGGCCAGAGGATGTGCGAACATTATCATTAACGTCTGCCTTCTCAATATTGCATTAGCCATCAACACCAGGACGCATATATGGCAGAAAACTACATTGCGTTTTCTACGCATTAACATAGACTCTGTTGTGAGTGTCTTATTCATATTTTGTACATCATGGCCTCAGTGTATACTTCTTTTGTACTTTTCTAGTCTGTGGCATTGTGGGAATTAAGTGTGAATTAAGTTTAAAACGACAGTTTTATTTAAGTTCTAGTTTTAGTTTTGTATTTCTTTTCTGTTTTTAGTTTTATTTTAAAACCAAAACCTTTGTTGGTGGCTGCTAATGGCTGGCTGCCTCCTGCTGGCTGCACATGCTACTTTATTTTTCAGTTTTTCTCTTATTTTTAGTTTATATTTTAAGTTACATGTGGTAAAAGTTTTTTGCTTTTATGTTATATTTCTAATAAACTTTAATACTGTTTTTTTTCTTTATTTTCCCTTCATTTCAATTCATTTCTTACAAATAGTTTATGTTTTTCTTTTTTTATTCGTTTAGATTTTTACCTTAAGTGTCCAATTGACAATATAAAAAAAAAATACTTTCTTTATTGTTCTTGTTGTTGTTGCTGTATTTGTAGTTTATGTTATTGCAATACTTGGATTCTCTACTTAACTTGGCTAAAAAGTTGCAACACTTGTAAAGAATTATTTTGAAAACAGAAAAAAGTTTTTTTTTTTCGTTTTTCTGTTCAATTGGGATTTTATTTTCAAGAATATTTCAAATGTGGTCGAGAAATAGTGTGTCTGGCTGGGGATTTTCATTTTTGCATTATTCTTAAAGGTAAAACTTATAATAGAAAATTAGTTTCAAAATAATATTAAAATAAAATTTTTTAAATTGAATCCATTTTTTTAATAAATAATAAATTTTTTACAAATTTGTTTTAAAAACGCAGATGACAAGCATTTCGAACTTTTACTGACAATATTAATTAAACAAGTCCGTTATATTCTGCAAATTAAATAAAAAAGATCACAGGAATTCAAAAAGATTTTTTGTTAAGCATAAAATGGTGCTTGTAAAGCTTTGTAAACTATATAAGAAATGTTTATATGTCTGTTCAGGTTCTAATATGTGAAAACCTACAAAATATTATTGACGAACCCATTCATTAATTAATGATGATCTCTTTAAAATAGTAGATAAATTTGTGTTTGTCAATCCTCTTATTAAAATGATGATGCTCTTTTTCCAATGTTGCAATTGAGAAGCTAAAAAGCCAAATAACTAAATTTTTTCGTAATAACTGAGAAGAACCGTTTAGCAAATGTTAAATAATGTCACAACTGTAGTCTTGTTATTGGTATATGGATACAATGTTAAATCATGACCCAACAGTACCATTGGTTGGCTGGTTCAGTCAACTATTTGTCTTCTTCTTTGGGGCGAGCAATAATTAGCATTTATTGCCGTTTTGATACCATAAAACTCGTGGCAAATGCTTATGTTAACACATATACATACATTTCTTTGGGTATAATCGCTACGTGGGATAATCACCTTGTCATGGTTTAGAGGCTTACACTGCAAACCTCAACTAGCTAAACTGGCGGAGAGCAAAAGCTCTCTGGACCAGGGGCTGGATCAAGGACAACAACAACAACATCATCCTCAATATAATTGTCATCTTTTATTCTTCCCCTAATTTAAATTTTACTGTGCGGGCTTCTTGGGGTTGATTGCTGTTGGATTATTTAGTGGTGGAGGTATAACACTGGCCATTCAATAATTAACCCAGCAGAAATTAGTGCTTACCAATAAGCTATTTTGTAAGGGAGAAATTGTAAGCAATCACTTACTTCTGCGCATCAATAATGCATGATTTTTATATGAAATGAGCCAGTAAGCAAATACTTAGTATACAAAATCAAAAATAATACCTTATCCTATAGCATCTTTGTAAGCTTTAAGGTATGCATAAACAATAGGGTGGGTCAATTTTTTAGCCTACTAAGCGTATAGCAAGGTCGTAATCTACGAGAAATTCTAAGAACTTTTCCCAAAGAAACCATGGTTCTAAAATCAAAATCGAGCTTCCGGTTTTTTAAGAGAAAATTTGGTGTATAGGTCATCCAAAAATAATGCTATTTTTTGGGTTCGACACCAGGCTCTGACATCTTCAAAAAAAGAAATATGAAAAAAAAAATATTTCTTTCGGCGACTACCTCTCAGCAGTCTTCTGGCAAAAGCTCTGAGAGTAACTAATTGCCATGAACAAGCTTCTCAAGTCTGTCGTTCGGAGTCGACATTAAACTGTAGGTCCCGGTACTCATGGATAAAAATTGACACACACAACATGAGTGCTGTGAGAATCTAGGCCGTAATCCTGACACAGGGTTGTAAAAGCCAGTTATGTATGTATGTATGTGTTTTTTTAAATATCGTATCATATTTACTGCATTATAATGCATTTGGCTGATAATTAAACTAAATTGTCATTACTGCAAGAACACAGAACTTTTTTGTACTTTCTTTTTTGTTTTGATCACTTACTTAGTATCCAGCTGCAGTGAAGACAAGTTAGTTATAAACATACATTCCTACGTAGAATATACACATATTTACATTAAATAAATTTTATTAAAAGGAAAAACCCTTTAAATAAAACAATTTATAAATTTAAAATAAAAACACTTAAATCTACTCATAAACTAATTAAAATGAATTATTTAAAACCTTAAATGAAAAGTAACTTATGTCTTATGTTTATGTTGCGTTGTTATTTACATATTTCTAATGACTTAAAAGAAATTTGTTATATTGTGTAGCCATACCCAAAGGACGCTCACGATCTATAGCCATTTGCACAGCAAATTTGCTTTATTTTAGTTTGCACAGATAAAATCGTGATTACCTTTATAAATGAAATTAAAAGGTTTTGCGTTTTAAGTTTTTAAAAGATTTTTCTTTAATAAAAATTGTAATAAACTTGTGTAGAAATTAATATAAGTAGTTTTAGTTTTTTATGTTTGAACAAATCCCGAAATTTCGAAAAATCCCGAGATTCCGGGATTTATGTCTCTAATTTTTAAAATTTTGTTTCCGTAAACCATTAATCGATTCCAAGTATCAAATCGTAATTATTCATCATTATAATCCAAAGCGGCGTACATTATAGACAATTGCATTGGACTCATAGTTTTCGAACTGAAGGTTTTGTTTAAATCTATTTCCTTACCATTTTTCCAATCATCCATACTGCCCTCAAGATCTTCTTCTACATGCACATCGTTGAATTTTACTGACGAACAGGGACTAACCGACATTGTTTGTAAACTGTACGTGGAGGTGGAAGACGACTTCAAGTGAGTTGACTGCATTTTGTTAAGCATCTCTTGTAATTCATCTTCGTAATTAAAAACTTGACCGTCCATGTCCTCTTAACTGTTAACTTTTAGTATGAACACTTTGAATTGTTAAAACGTTCTAAGGACTTGCAAAAATATTCTTCGATATTTATAGTCTTGAACAACAAAAAGGGTGCCTTAGGTAATTGATATATTTACCTGTTTTTAGTTTAATTCCAGGTACTTCGAACAATTCGTAATAACTTCTAAGAAGAGCGAGCTACGAATTAAGAACAATTTTACGAATTTTTTTCGTTTGTAAATATAACATGAAACCGTGTAGTAGTTGTGCGTGTTTAAGAGAGAAATTGAGATATATGTATTAAGTACTTCAGGTAAAAATCACTCATGGTTTAGTAAAATTTACACTGCGTTGGAACTGAATTTTTTTTGTAAGTGCGAAGAGATAAGTGAGTAATAACGTCATTGCAACTATGCACATACATACAAGTACACAAATAAAAAAACTATTTTTTCAGTTTCAGTAATTTAAATTAATTATGTTTAAATGGCTACGAATTACAATCCATAATTGTAAATATAAACGAAAAGAATTTGTAAAAATTTAACTGAACCAGTGTTCGAAAATAAACTGTACATTATTATATGTACGGTTCACAAATCCAAGAACGGTATTTATTTTTTTAGTGTTTGTGTATTTCTACACAACCAGAATAAGTTGTTCTGTTTTTTGTTTTAAAACAGTACAGTTTTAGTGTTTGTATACATTTTGGTTTAGTGATCTTGGGTTATTTTTCCCCAAGTTTCAAAATATTTTCTTCTTTTGCATTTTTTATCAATCAGTTTAAAATATAAAAATTGGAAAAAAAAATTACAACAACAAAAAATATTTTTCCTTTGTTTTTTTTTTTATAGGTTAAGAACAGTATATTCGTTATGTAGAAAATTCAAAAATATTATAATGTTTTTTGTTTGTTTGAATTTCTTACACAAACACTTTTAGTGTTTCTATACTTAATATTCTACAGTACAGAACACTAAAGTACGTTTTATAAGGTATATTTTCGAACACTGAACTGAACAAAAAGAAAAAAAAAAAAAACAAAAAAAAAAACCAAATAAACAATTTTTATACAAAACTCAAATAAACACTTGGAAGGCCTAAAGTAAATGGACACTCTATCACAGAATACCTAGGGACATAAAGAAAGATCCATAGGTTTATTAATTCATATAAATAAAAATTAATGTTGTCCGTTTGTCATCGCATAAGTTAAGAACGGCTGAACCGATTGTGACGATTTTTTCTTCGTAATGATAGTCGTGATTTAACTTAGGTTTTTACGGAAAGAAAATTTTGCCCTGCCCACTTTTACGCCCACTTTTTTGATTTACCTAAAATCAGAAAACGGCTTCATCGATAAACATATCCCCAACCAACATACAATATGTATATGAATAAAATTTTAATTAAAAAATAGTTTTTTTTCCTCCTTAATATTTATTATATATTTGTTTTTCTACTAAAATTTGTGTAATTTTTGTGTGCATATTGGGTAAGTCTGAGAATCGGTTAACATCTATTTTTCATACCCCTAAATGTTAAGGTGAAAAAAAAAATAATAAAATAAATTTTTTTTTGTATAAAAAGTACTTTTAATGACCTTTTTTTAAGTTTTTCATAAATATTTATTAAATGTTCCGGTTAAAACATTGTTTTGCAAATTTAAAATGAAAACAATTGAAAAGTAAAAAATTATTTTCATATTAAAAAAGTATCCTGTTACTATGTATTGTATTTTTTTATGCTTTTAAAAAAATATAAAAAAAAACATTTTTTTTAAATTCATTTAATATTACTTGCCCTTTCATGTAAACCATTCATTGTGAACCAAATTGTTGAACCATTTCTCTCTCATTAAATAATTAAAACCATTATTAGGAAATAAAAAATAATTTTTTAATAAAAAAAAAATTAAAATGAATGGCTCTCTCTCGCTCTCTGGTACTTGAAAAAAGTGTGAAAATCATTTAATTGAGTTCATTAAAATAATGCAACATTTACATTTTCTGTTTTTGTTTTTGTAAATTTTCAAATAAAATCTAATGAAATATAATACAAAAAAACTAAAAAAATTATAAATTAAATGATGACACAGTTCAAACACATTTAATAAATTAAATGTAGAAAACGATAAAACTTAATGAAAAATCCAATCAAACGTAACAAACGACAACATAAGCAGAGTGTAGAAAGTTCAATGCATTTTAATTATGGAGCCAAATAACTTTCTGGTACATAAGGAAAACGGAAAGAAAACTTGAACTCTTAAAGCGGAAAGCCAGTTGTTTCTCACTTAGCAGTAAATGAGGGGGAACAAAGAATTATGAAGTTAAAAATTTTAACAAATCAATGAACTGTATTACCATAAAAAATTAATTGAAAATTAGTTTTCTTATTATTCTTGGTTTAATTAAAAGAAAAAAATTTTAAAACTGTAGACAAAATTGCAAAAAGTACTTCAGATGTTTTTTAGTTAATATTTTATTAAGAAGAGAGTACAATAACACGTTTTAAGAAAAGTTCTAAAGGGCATTTTAGACAATAATACTTTACATACCTACGATTTGTATTACCCTCTAAACCCGCCTTAAATAACATAATGCTGAGCTTTTAAACAAATACTTATACAGCCATGTGACAATAGAGTTTAATGCCCTTCGGAAATGATTTATAGTTATCGATTTATATTTTAGTTCTTCAAAAAAGGAATAACAAAAAAACTTTCGGAATGAAATCATATTTAATTTTAATATTTTATAATTTTTATTTAGTCTTTTGAAGAACTACAACACGATTTAAAATCCATTTTCAAATGCGACATGGTGGATAATTTTTGTATAAGCCCAAAGGCATTTTACTGCCGTATTCAGCGTTGCCACAAAAGAAATGTTTTTCCTTTCCTTCCTACCAAAGGTCTATAAAATAAAAAAACACAGTACAACACGAAAAAAATAACCACTACTTGATAAAAGTCCAAAAAAAAAGAAGACCTGTGTTTTGCCCAAAGTCATGAAGTTTTTTATGGGCCCCCAAACATTTGGGGCCTCGGTGTCATTTTTGCAAGAAAGTGATAATTTTCTCAGGCTCATGTCTTGAAAACCGTTCGGATATTTTAAATACTTTCTAAGAGATACAACTTTACCTCTTGTCATGAAAAACAAAAATTGTGAACATATAAAAAACAAAAAACTTCACCTCCAAGACCTAAGTCGCAATAAATTTAAAAAAATCCGATATTTTCAAAATTTAAGAAGACAATGAACTACAAAAATTTACCTAAGATCTCAATAAACAACTTTCTAAAACATATTCACTTCCTAGGAATGATGATTAACACCGTTCAGGTAAGATTTAAGTAATTTTCGGGAAATTTTTTTTTGCGGCTACCTAAGCGCTACCTAAACGGTATTAAGTAGGGATGCCAATCCCAAATTCCCGATCCCGAAAAATCCCGGGATTTACGGGATTAGCCAAATTCCGAATCCCGGGATTTTTATTTCGGGATCCCGAAATCCCGAAAATATATATATGCTTAATTTTTAGTTTTATACTTTTTATAAAAGGTGAACTAAATAAGGTTATTTTGAAATTTCATGGCCAAGAACATTTACAAAATCTTTTTGAAAACTATAGATTCGATTTGCCTTTAGTTATTGACATAATACTCATATCTATCCCTAAATAAAAAAATTTATTAAAGTGATAGAAAAGTGCAAAAGGTTCTAATGATGAAATGGAGACATATATTGATAACGAAATAAAAGTGTTTATTTTAGGTTAAGATAGAAAGAAGTATTTCGAAACAGATTGTTGACAATTCTTTAAACATCATTGACTTTGAATGCTGTTTTTCTTTTGTAGCATATATTGGCAATTAAAACCAAGCCTTTCAGATGACATACTGGATGCTTTAATCTTTCTCAAAAGTTTTTTAGAGAAGACAAAATGTAATAAATCGAAAACTGAAAAAGAAGACTAAGTATTATATAGATATTTACAATACTTTAAAGCTTTAAAAATGTGTATGCATGACCATATATCCATATCGCAATTGATCAACAATAAGGGAATTAACTAAAAATATTTTATATTTTACTTTTCGCAAGAAATCAAATAACATCATCGATGTGAAAATTTCAATATATTCCGATTACTCTTTCATCTCTGAAACCACATTAAAGACCATTTCTGTGATAAAGTATTGACTACCCGTTTATCAACAAGACGGTAGTATTTTAAGTTAAAGCAATAGTTGAAATAGAAATGTATCGTATATTTTCTTAAAAGGTATTATTTTGATTTAAGCTTTTATACAAGTTAAAAAATTTTTAATAAAATAACAAAAAAAATATATAAGAATTCTAAATATTTCAGATATATTATTAACTCGAAAAATTGGTTGTTTTTGCAAGAATTTCAAAACATTAAAGGAAAAACAATGTAAACATATTTCCAAGTGTAATTTGCTTGCTATGATGTATTCGGATTTTCGAATTCATTAAAAATTTAACCACAAAGAATAATTGGCCTCTACTAAAATTTTAAAAATTTTGAGTCATACCTTCTTGAAGATCAAATTCGATGTGTATGTACATTTTAAAACTTTAAATATTAGTGGTAATTTTGATAAATACTTTAATTATTTATTTGCTACTCTGTTTTTATTGACAATTTGTTTTGTTTTTTGGTTACTTTTAACATTAATGATATTCAAAGCTTTTGTTTTATACCTTTTTAAAAGGTCTTTCTTTGATAAAAATTGTAATAAACTTATATAGAAATTAATATAGTTTTAATTTTTATTTAAAAAAAAATCCCGAAATCCCGAAAAATCCCAGTCCCGATTGGCATCCCTAGTATTAAGGATCATTCCTATGAAGGTTACAATCTACAGTGCAAGTGAATTGTTCAACTATTTAAATGTTAAAAATTGTTTAACTTCTATGCATTAAATAATTTGCCAATTTTGCCAGTAATTTGCTTTCTGAAAATTCACTCTTAACTTTTTTTAACGGCAGTGTAAAATGCACAATTTGCACAACGCATGATGGTATGTATAGGTACTTCTATCCTAGATCATCCCTATGTATGCAATAGAACAGAGATGTTTTATACATACGAGTAGCTGCCTCCGTCCGTTTGATTTTCATTAATAAAATCGCCATTTTTGATCGTAGGAATCTAAAATTTCACAAACATGTATTTTGATAAAACGAACCATAATTTACAAAAAACTCAATTTCGAAATTTTGTGTAATTACGTCTGTTTGCATTTAATATGAGGATATGCATGAATATGTAATTACATTTTTAAGTACTTAATAAATTAGATTTTAACCCCGATATTCATATATAATTAAAAAAGATTTGAAATTAATTTTAGAAAAAAAAAAAAAATTGTATGGAAATTTTGATTTTGAGTAAATATTCGTAAAGCTATTTAAGAAACTATTGAGCAAATATTTTTATGGATAATTAGGAGATTATTGCATTATTTATAAATATAATAATATTAGTCAAGTTATTTTGTCTGAAATGAAATTATAATATAAAATTTTACATTTAAGAAAATTGTTTTAAATATGTTCGCTAAATTTGGGGACCTTTAAACTTTATTTGGAGGAAAGAAAAATAGAATCACCTCACCACACTCGTCTGTAGGCTGTGTTGTAGATTGTTTTCATTCCATAGACGCTGAAAAGACACCTGTTAAGTTAAGAATAATACACATCGCCTAACAACATAATTTTGCGATTACATATCAGATAAGTTTCCAACACTTCTAGGGAATAATTGAATAAAGAGCAATACCCCTGATGATCTCAAGGCCTTAATTTCTGAACTAGCTGGATTTTAAACAGGTGTAGGCCAAGCTCTTTATACAAAACTTTCCATATAGTAAACAATCATAATCTCAAATCTAGCAACCCGAGGTGACGCTGCAGAAACTACGGTTACTTCGTACACGCATGTAAAGAGTAGTACATAAAAGAGTAGGACTAATCCAAACATAACCCAAATATATGAAAAAACGTGTTCCATTTAATATTGCAATGTCCTAGGTGAGGACTATGTAATCCAGCTATGCATTCATTACATATGATTAATCTCCAAACTAATTTATGTTACTACTTTATGGAGTATACATATGGGAATAGCTTCGTAACTATTTCGTATTAGTTAGTACTTCATGGAATACACTCGGTTGCTAGCTTTAAAACTAGATTATGTTAATACTCTACGGAATAATTTAAATAGTGCAGTTTTTTTTTTTTGAGTTGCCAAGTCGGTAACATTTCCACGTGCGTAAATAAACGAACGGTCTTGGTCCAAGCAATTACAACATACATACATAATTGGCCATTACAACCCTGTGTCAGGGTTACGGCCTAAAAGTCGACTCCGAACGACAGATTTGAGAAGCTTTTCCATGGCATTCAATTACTCCCAGAGCTTTTGCCAACAAACTGCTGAGAGGTAATCGCCGAAAGAAATAATTTATTCATATTTCTTTTTTTTTTCAAATGTCAGTGCTGTGATTTGAACCCGGAGCTATCGTCTTAGTAAGCCAACACACTAACCACTAGACCACGGCGACTACTCAATTATTACTTGTTTTCAAATGACATGGACCATGTCTGATTTAAAATTGACTATTTTGTAAGTACTCTCTACTCGTATAAATTTACATGCATTACGTATCCCAATATTTTATGCAGCGGAGTAAAAAAAATTTGAATATTGTTCCATACGTTCGCGTACAGCGTGTATATATTTTTCAGTTCTCATGCACATTCTATCGACGTGTTTGTATTCTGTCATTAATTAGAAATTATAGGGTGAGCGTATGCAATGTATCCACAGTTTGACAGTTGGCTTGCTCAAATCAACTGTAGATGCGGTATAAAAATCTCGAAATTATATAGAAATTGCGCCAATTAATGATTAAATTTTAAAGTAAATCTAGAGAATTTTTACTGATACTGATAATTAAAATCAGTGAAAGTTAACACTTGAGATTATTCTTTAACATTTTTTGAACCACAATGCCAACCATGTCAGCTTATGTTAATTATATTTGTTTTGCAAAGTTGTTTTTCTGTAATCGAATATTTTATTAATTTTTATTTTGTTTTTAATATTAATTATGCTGAATTTATTTACTCATGTGCTTGATTATCGTGAAAAACAAACCAATGTTTTATTTAAAAATATTTTTATTTATTAAAAGTAGAGAAATTCCTGAAAACTGAGGCCAATTTTAAGTCAACAATAAACGTTTTTATTTAACATATAAAATATTAAAAAAAAGAAATTTAAATGGTAATAAATTACACAAATGTTTGCATTTTTTATGATACAATTTTTTTTTAACAATCAAAAGTGGTTAAAATGAGGAAAAGATGGGTTTGTTTATTAATATTTATTATATTTATTGAATAATTTATAACTTTTTGTCACTGTCTATGATCATTAATTAACTGTTAACTACATTACTCGTATGAGTACATGCAACAACTTAAATAAGTATATACACGTTTGTAAAATATTTTAATAAAATTTAATAAAACAAAACATTTCTTTTTTTTACACTAAATGGACAATAAAAAATTATGTAATTTTTATTAATTTGCTTTAAGATTAAACCATGACTTTCTGGAGTTTATAGACATTTTCAGTTGTTTTTATTAAAGTAAAACAACTACAGTTAAAGAGGAAACATTGAATAAATATTCTTAATAAAATTAATAAATTTTATTTGTTGAAAATTTATCCGCCATTTTATACATCTCGAGTTAATGATGCCAATTTAGGTTTTCTTCCCCAAATCTTTCAAATTTCCAATCTGTTTTCGGCTATTTCGTCTAGTTTCTGAAATAAATAGAGTCCGTTTTGTTCTATATCCTTCAAACCAGAATTTTTTGTGCTATTTTTTTATAGATTTTCTCAAAATTCATTTTTGGCACATAGAGCATTTAAACTCCCGCACGACGATACGCTTGTCTTCTTATAGTTGCTTTTAAAATCGGTCGTTTTGTATTTATAGTTCTTTTTTACGCATACTTTATGGGCATTAATTATTATTAATAATTTTATGATATTCATCTTTGACTTTATTTTTGCATATTTTTAAACAGGGTGTGCCAGTCTTAACTGCCAGTACTTTAACATTGAATGATTTGATATTAATATAATAAAGAGTGGGCAAAATTGAGGATAGAAAGTGAATTGGCGTAAAAACATATATTTTTTTGACAAATTCAGTTTTAGTGATACCAATGTAATGTAGAAAATATGGGAATTATTAATGGAATATGATGTTCGGCAAATGTCTACCTCTAGCACATCGGCAGATGTCCGCTCTTTTCACAAAATTTTGAACCACATTTTGTAACAAAGCTTCGCTTATCTCGTCAATGAGGCTTGTTCATGTAAATCCGGTCTTTTAAATGGGCCCAGAGAATATAATTCAGTGGTGTTAAATCACAAGAACGAAGCGGCCATTTGCGACCGGGAAATTTCTGATCCAATAATTGTGTGTAAATAGTTTTCGCGAAAAAGAAAAGATATATATGAACACCAAAATCGTGAGGTTCTTAAGTTTTTTTTGCCAAACTCTTTTTACATACATACATACATAACTGGCCTTTACAACCCTGTGTCAGGATTACGGCCTAGCTTCTCGCAGCACTCATGTTGTGTGTGTAAATTTTTATCCATGAGTACCGGGACCTACAGTTTAATGTCGAATCCGAACGACAGACTTGAGAAGCTTGTTCATGGCAATTAATTACTTACTCTCAGAGCTTTTGCCAGAAGACTGCTGAGAGGTAGTCGCCGAAAGAAATATTTTTTTTCATATTTCTTTTTTTTAAGATGTCGGAGCTGGGTGTCCAACCCAGGGCTCATGTCATAGTAAGCCAACACACTAACCACTAGATCACGGCGACT
Source organism: Metopia argyrocephala (assembly GCA_963576795.1). Classification (NCBI taxonomy): domain Eukaryota; kingdom Metazoa; phylum Arthropoda; class Insecta; order Diptera; family Sarcophagidae; genus Metopia; species Metopia argyrocephala. The sequence continues at coordinate 165,124,883 of OY756208.1, read as the reverse complement.
ACGCCAAACTCTTTTTAAAACCGAAAAAGGCAAAAAATGTTAATGTTGAATGTTGGCGATTACATATACTTAGAGTGGGTGTAAAATTCTTGGTAGGTTTAAATGGATGCATGTAAGACGTCACATGATTTCAATAAGGGACATAAGAAGGCAATAAGTATGTAGTAGACTCAGGATAAAATACGACTCATAGGTCGCATTGTCTTGTAGCTGTGGTTTGATTGAAAAACAATGAAAACATCTTACATGTCGTTAATGTTTTGTAAATAATATCGATTTCATGTTTTAAATAAAGATTTTTTCTTTTACTCGCTATATTTTTCGCTGAAACCACTAAAGTAATATTACTTATGTGCGATATTTCAAGTCAAATCAACTAATGGATTTAACCCACCCCCGCCGAATTTTATTATTTTTTTCTAGAAATATAGTATATCATAGAACTAAATTAAATACAAAGTTTGGGGGCACTGACACTTCTGGATCCGGAAATATGAGGTCTTGAAAATCGGAAAACAGTACAAAAATGCAGAAAGTTATATTTACTTAATTGTAATTTTCTTGATGTAAATATGCAACATGATGTTTTCTTTGAAAACGTCAAAGGTCAATTTCTTTACCTATAAGTAGAAAGCCTATATCTCCGAAAGCGAAAAATTTCAGAGTGGAGGTCTTTTTGGATCAGGAAATAAAAGTTATTCGTACCAAAAATCAGCCAATTCGGAAACAGTCATTTCAAAAACGGCATATTTTAAGTTGAGTTGAGGTGATTTAACCCATGTGTGTTTATCAAAAGAACGTTTTGAAATTTGTATTTAAACTGGTAATTTAAAAAAAGGTTGAGAGCCCAAATACAAACTTCAGAGAATGCCAGTTTTCAAACACCTAGTGGTCGGAAAATATGTCTTTAATAAATTAAATAAAAAAAAAATTATTAAACAAATAATTTTACGGTGTTGATATAAGTAGATTCGCTGAGTATATTTTTTTAGGAATTGTTTTTAAAATCTCTAATAGTACGCTGCTTAATATCATGAACATAACTTTGGGATAAAATTATTTGTGGTCACAAACTAAGCGGGAATAAGCGATGGTTAAAAAAGAACAAAATGCAGATAAAATATTCTCAAAACGTTTAAAGCAATATGGTAATCTATACTTGTGGTCAAGTAGTATGTACCTACAAATAAGTCACCCTGTATAAACGTTTGTATGTGTATGGGTTATGTGCTTATATTGAATTAATTATTTCCCTTTATATATTACATTTAACCCTATTAATAAACGATTTTTATCATATTGTCTGTTGAAATTATTATTTTTAAAATAAATTTTTATTGCCCTTTTATGAGGTACTCGTATTAATAATTACTTATACAATATTCTGTTTTATTAAATCACGTTATATTATTGGTTTTGTTTTCTATTTACATAATCGTTTACATGCCTATGAATGTGTTTGTGCTTTTCTAAATTCAATTTATTTATTTTTATTATTTTTTGTTTTTTGTTTTTGATTTTGTTATGAAATCCCCTGTGGTTCACCAATTTTATAATTGATTTCTATAAAATTAGAAGGATTTTTGAAAGGTATTCAAAATTAAACAATTTATTGTGTATAGAGGGGGTTAAATAACAGATTTAATTTTCTTATGAAACCACAGTATAATAAAATTAATTGCTGATTATTAGATTATCAAAAACAAATTGAAAATTTATTTTTCGACAAAAGTACATACAAACAAATTAAGTTCATTTTGGGTATTAAGGTAATAAAGCCAAATTGAAAATGTTGAAAGTTATTAAAATATAATTTTACGGACATATAAAAATGAAATGCTTTTATCAAAATGGGTATTCTGTCTTGGGCTGAGTAAAAAAATTTTGAAACAAAAATCGTCTTTAGCAATGAGGCCCACTTCTGGAGGAATAGGTACGTGTACAAACAAATTCGTCGAATTTAGGACAATACATGAGATCGAATCACAACGGTGCTGGTTCTGGGCTGGCGCTGCCATTGGTCTAAGACAAACTGAACAATCAGTCAGAATTATAAAAAGCTTTCAATTATGACAAAGTTAATTGCCGAACTTATGAGAATAATTTCTGAATTTCTGTCAAGGTTTTCAAGATTTTTGAAGTTTTTCCAACTAAATATTAGACAAACCTTTTTGAGATCATCATGAGAGATTGTAGCTTTAAATACTCTCCAGTGATTAATCATTAAACACTCTGCCCATTTATTTTCAACTTATATTACTCATCTTTAATAATCTTTTATGCTTTTCTTAAGTCTTTTATGAAAATATTAATCCTCCATATTGATTTGCTCACACTGATTTACTACGAGTATCTTATTAGCATTCGACTCTTGTCATTATTTGTAATAAAAATTCATCATTATATTTCTTTGGTGCTTTATTATCGTCTTCTATGGTGTATGAAACACATATATACATGTTGCTGTTGCCAATGATGACTTCCATATGGTATTTAAAAAGTTCTGTGTCTGACTTAAGGATACTTAAGTCGATTTACAATTTTCTTTTTAATAAATGAAATGGAAATTTCTTATTTTTCCTTTTACATATTTACATACTTTTGTTTGTAAATGTTAAAGTAAAAAATCAGGGGAAAATGTATCGGAAATATAAAATTGTCAAAATAAACAAATTAATGGGAGACGCATGCATGCTCTTAAAAAAAAAACGAAATAAAAATGAAATTATTTTAAGAAAATTGTTACTGAACAATGTAGAGAAGTTGTCAGTCAGTCATTTATTTTTAAAAATGTTTCATAATCACGGTAAAGGTTGTAATAAAGGCTTTTCATGAAAAATATTTCCTCTTCACGTATGGAGTCTTATGTATAGGTGTATGTATCTGTTTAAAATCCCTTATTATGACCAGGAAGTGCTTGTTTTATTTTTAATACAATTTTACATATGCATGTGTTCTGTATAATTTTAAATTAATAATTACGTACTAAGAGGTTTGTTAAGAAAATATGTAAAAGTTACAATTTGAGTCTAACGGTTGCTATTCTTATGTTGTTGCATTAGTTTCGTTAATTGCTTCTTGGTTACACACAGGCATGAAACTTCAAAAAAGCTTTCTCTTATAGAAAAAAATTGGTTGAAAGTATAATGCCCGTATTCATAAAACATAAAACAGTTTTATTAATTGCTTATTTGACAATTACTCCATAGAAATATGTCAAATACGCACTCTATAAACCAATTTTATTTTTATGAATACGGTAGTAAAATTTTAAAATATGATTTTGGCTTCTACACAGGGAACGCACAGTGGGATTTTTTCACACAATGTTTGGTAAAAAATATAAGGAGTGCTCGTAGAATGTTGAAATTTTGTTCTAAGCCTTTGGTTAGCTCAATTAAGAAAAATATAAAGTTTAATTAAAATTGGCCACGCCCACTACCCACCGCCCATAGAACCCAAAATTTATTTTTGTCACAAAGTTTTTAAAATTTTTCACAAAGCCTTTGTTACCCATTTAACCCATATCATATTTTTCCAACATATTTTTGTTTCTTTACCAAAACTAATCAAATTTTAATTTTTTTAATTAAAAATTTCATGAATTTGGAGACAAATTTTATGATTTTATAAAAGATTATTAATTATTTAAACTTTTTTTTCTTTTAATTGATAGTATGGAGTCATACCTTTCATTTCATTGTAGCGGAAACACCTCGCCTAACGACCGAGCAACCTTATGGAACAGATTTTATTTTATCATATCTTTTAAACCCTATGAGCGAACTTTATATATTTTTTTAAATACGCAGAAAAGTCTATATTTGAAAAAAAAAAATCACTCTTTACATCAGAGCAATAAAATTATCTCACGTACAAACACTATAGAAGTGCGTAAACAGTTTCAATATTTTAGACTAAAATTTACATGTGACTTTACTTCAGTATTTCAAAGATAAATAAACTTTTTTTTGGGATACAATTTATGGATTCCTTATACTGAATCAATTTTCTACAAAATTGGATAATTACATTTTTAAATTTTATGTGTCGAAAAAATTACTTATTGTAAAAAAATCCCACCGTTGAACGTAGAAGACTAGAACGTTATTTCAAAAATATTCACAATTCTGTTTAAAAACTTATTACAGATGTTAACGGCCTATAGTATGCAATCATTTTTTGAGGTTAAGAGAAGAAAGCGTTTTTCAGCGTAACTTGTTTCAAACTGCTTAATTTTGTTTAGAAAACTTATTATATTCTTGATTACCTTAAAAGTATCCTCACTTATACATATTAAGGCTACATATAAGTAGTTTTAAATAAGCTCCTACAGTTCTCATGGAATAACCTAAGGAAACAAGGTTCAACTCTTAGGGTTTTGTTCAAATGACATCCTAAATCGAACAAACTGATGGCTATAATAGATAAGTAAAGACAAAATGTAATGTAAGTAAACAAAAAATGCTATTTAAGGCGAACGCTACATGAATGTGATAAATTTACTGCTATGAAGATGAAGACAGTAACACAAAACACAAAATAATACCTTTAAGTAATAAATTTACTGTGAAAATATTAGTGCTAAAGAAAGGGGGGTGGCAAATCTGTAACATTTGTAATTGTTTATTTTTGATATACACGCTTTCGTCTCTCTCATTTCTATTTCTATCTCTTTTAGCACTAGTTTTCCTCTCATAGTATGCTATACACAGTTTTTGAAAGATTTATTATAAACAAAGGTAAATGGGAGTGATAATGTATGCATGTGTTTGATTAAATACGTTCCTGTAGAAAATACGACTACTTCGTATACGCGTGTAAAGACTAGGATTAGTCCAAACGTAATCCAAATGTATGAAAAAAGTGTGTTCCATTTAACATTGCAAAATCCTAGGCGAGGAATACGTAATTCAGCTATGCATTATATAAAAGTAATCTGAAAACTACTTTACATTACTACTACATGGAGTATGCCTATAGGATTAGTATCGGAAGTTTTCCGTGTTAGTAATCTATGGAATACACTCGATTGCTAGTTTTAAAATTAGTTTATGTTCATACTCTATGGTGCGGGTTTTTTTTGAAGTTGCCAAATAAGTTACGTTTTTGCATAAAATCTGCGCTCGTAAATAAACGAACGCTCTTTGCCCAAGTAACTACCACTGCATTACAAGGGACTATGTTGTAACTACTCCCCATAAACTCAAGTGGATTACGCACTCCAATATTTTCTGCATGGGTATTGTAGGCTTCACTGCAAGTGTTTTATTACAGTAAGATGAATTCGTTTAAATGCAAAGAATTTTATTTGAAAGCAAGCAACTATAAATTTAATGCAGATTTTATTTAGTTGTAAATTAATCCTTTCATAAATCTATAATATTTTTTATGAATACAGCAGCAGACTCTTTCAGAATTTAACCCAACTTTTCATTCACAGAAGGCATTAAAGCATAAAAGGCATTGCTATTAATTTTTATTAAAACATGACGAATTTTAAATCGTCTTGCAGGAAATTGTATAACCATAACCATACATTCAGCGAAACTGCTTTCAGAAAAATTTTCTAAACTCAAAATTGCAGGTACATTGTCCCACGAAAATTAAAAAAATAGTACCTGGAGCCAAAGCAAAACGACTGTTACAAAATTTAAGCTGAAATTTTTGAAATAACCTGCAAAGATTTTGTCTTAATTTTATAACAAAGTTAGTGACATCTAGATTAAAATGTTTTGTTTAACAATAACAATAAATATGCGCCTTTTTGTTGATGGGATAAGTTGCCGTCAATTTGACCACTCAAGGGCCAGTGTTATACCTTTACCCTTGAATGATCAGACAGCAATTGCCTCATCTGTCGGTGGGTGTTGAATGTGAATGGTGAGCGTCTTCAGTAGATTAGCTGTTATCTTCCCAGAAGGTGGCGCTTTACTCCTGATCATTGGTTTCTGTTGGAGTTGATTGGAAATGTCAGGGAGCGGTTTCTTGAAGATGGACTTCTTGGTGGGGGGGACCTCTTATTGTTTTTAAATTTAATTTTTAATTTAAATTATAATTTTAGAAAACCGCAAATTCTTATTTTTATAATTTTGTTCTTCGCTGGGATTGAACCTCGGTTGAGTGAGTTTCTGTGCAAGCACTTAACAACTATACCACTATCCCTAAATATTTTCAAATGGGCCAAACACAAATAATTAGTCAGTAAGTTGCCTTACTAGGAAGGACCTCGGGGTTCAAACCCCAGCTCGGACATTAAAAAAAAGAAATATGAACAAATATTTACTTCGGCGACTACCTCTTAGCAGAGTCCTGGCAAAAGCTCTGAGAGTAACTGATTGCCATGGAGAAGCTTCTCAAATCTGTCGTTCGCAGTCGACTTCAAACTGTAGGACTCGATATTTATGGATAAAAAAATTGATACACACAACGTGGGTGTTGCTAGAAGTTAGGAAGTAATCCTGAAGAGGAGTTGTAAAGGCCTATTATATATGTATGTATGTAAACGTTTGTCACTAAAAAAAATTAATTAAAGTTATGTATGTTTAAACGAATGTATGCCACTATATTGTATATTCAATTGTGAATATGTTTACGTGTGTGTCACAGTTTGTAAGGTTTGCTTGCATATGTGAGTGCTTTTTAATTTATAATATTTTTTATTTATGGATAGGGGAAACTTACTTCTATTATATGCAAGTGTAGATATTTTTTTTAAATTGCTTAAGTTTTGAAATGAAAAAGAAATTAAATAAATGAAAATACAAGTGTTATAGACAAACAAACAAAATTGAATAGTATACTATAGCCTGTATGATCCAGTATCAATATAAGATGAAGTTATTCTATGAATTTGGCAACTGTGCTATTTCAATTTTTCTTTAAAGAATAGGCTGTCTAAAAATGTTTTTCACAATATATTTTATCCGTGTGCTATATATCTCTTTAAATATTTAGTCGGTGAACAGTTTGCTAGTGGAATACACCTACATATGTATGTGAGAGTAAATTTCTTCAAAGGAAAGCTTTTAAACTAAAAAAAAGGATAGACATATTTTCTTTACCAAACATTAGATTGCTAAGTGGCACATAGAGTTACCAAATTACTGTTCCAAAAGAAAAATATATGTCCGAACAAGGAAGTAAGAACGTTGTTACGATAGGTTTAATGCCCTCTTGTTAGGAATTTTTGATTCTCAATTGATGTTGCCATTGTTAATGGTTGGATTCTTAGATTTTACAAGCCCTATAGAAAAATGATGATTGGGGTTCTTAAGGAGTATTGTAAAGTTAGGCCACAGCTAAGAATCCAGAATAGATGTCCGTTGGACTTTTGTAGGATTTATTGGAACGAAGAAGAGGTCGATCGAACATCTTTGCAGTTGCAAGTCTTTTTGTGTACGGAGTATGAGTTTTATTTGAACTCGATGTGGTTGCGCTAGCTCTATGCGGTATACATCCTTCTACCTACTATAATAACATTCTCAGAACGAAACTAGGCTTCAACCCCTTTTTCATACGGCGTGAGATAATGTGTCTATGCGTCTATTTGGAGTTTTTTGCATTCTAGTGCAAGGCTACACTATCTCTCCTTGCTTTAGAGATTTGAAGAGCCCAGCTATATTATCGACTATATAATCTATGCACACATGCCATTAATAGCCATTCCCAGCCACACCTACTACTCGGGCAGCATCCAAATTATTAGAGTCCTGAAAGTTGTAGTAGTATAAGTTGGCTTCTCGATATATTTCATTTACACAGCACGCAGTTCATTCCATATACACTGAATCAATGTAGCCATATAATAGATTCAGTTTCTGTAAGTTACAAGATCTCAAACGTCTGATATTTTGACCGACTGTAAAACTATAATTCTGCTCACATATGGGGTGTAGAGTACTACAAAAAATGGCAAAACAAAGAAAATTATAATTTTCATTATGAGAATGAAATGCTGAGTGAAGAAAGTGCTTGTACAGCATACTGTGTAAAAATGTTCTTTTTATTTTTCCTATACACATAGAAGTGCTTTAATTAAATAAAATCATTGTTTTCGTTTTTATGTCTCTTATTTCAGTCAGGCTGGCAATTTTTTCTTTCTGTTCTGTACATTTCATTAGACCTGACAGGCAGTAAAAGAGAAAACAAAAATAAAAAATACAATAACCTGAAATATTAAAATTGTAAGAAAAGAAAACAAAATAACTATAGGGTGGTCAAGTCAGTCACTCAGCTGACTACTAGTGTTTTGATGCTTGCAGCTGTCAAAATATTTTGCAACCTTTTGTTAAAGAAGTTGTACTGCATTATTGTGTTTGTTGCAGACTTGATCACATTTAAGGCCTGTTAATAAGAACAGCTCAACTCTTATTCTGATTTCATTGTCAACAATTGCACAGGTTGGGCTAATTTGAGGTTAGGATGTAAATTGGTTGTCAAATGATAAAATGTTAAGAACTTAGTCCTCATCATTTGATATTTATTTATTTAACGCTGCACTACCATTGTGAATTTCCTGTTTTTGAAAATCTGAACGAAAACTATGCATTTTTCAACAAAATCAGCTTTAGTGATGAGACCTTGTAGCCACAATTGGCTAATGTTGAAATCAGGAGGACAGCCCCAAAAGCCACACAGCCGGCCAAACAATTCAGTTACTGCATGAGAAATTTTCTCAATATGAAAAACTAAATATAAAAGGGACACAGAAAGTCATGCGGCTGCGGTCTGCAAGTCAACCAATTAACGCAATGTCTTGAAGCTTTTTATAGCGAAAATAGATGGACTTTGGATACGCATGTTTGATGTCTTTGTCAGGACAAAACGTCTACGTCTCTAATTAAATTAAGAAGAGAAAATTACACTGATTTGTTGCAAAACAAATATATAATCTTCTAGAAGGTGCCAGTTTAATAAGTCTAGTGGATTGATGCTCAAGATAGTAGTATTGGTGAAATAAAAAAAAATAAGACACAGAAGTTCTGCAAGTGTAGTTTGTCTCTCCCACTCAACATGCTGATTTCCTATTGGTTGATTGACGATCAAACAAAAGAGCGTAAGCATACATGTGAGTTTAATTTGCTGATATCAGCCACTACTGGGCATCTTTGGTCTAGTGTCTAAATGTCTACCTTGTGCATGCGAATTAAACAAAATTTTTAAAAACATGTTTGCCTGATTACCTCTTTGTAATTTTTAATCTATAAATTTCACTCTAAATTTATCATTAAACAAGATTATAATGTTGTGGAATTTATTATCACATTATCATGGTTTAAAATAGATTCCCATTATCAGCATCATTGCAATCACATATCAGCAGCCATCATCATCATAAACAACTGCCTGAATCATTATCAATATTGTTTGCAACTTCCAAGCAAAAAACATTATCCGTTTCTCTTCCAATTTATTTCTGTCATTCATACACTCACTTCAGTCACTCTCCACCTATTCTTGTCAATTAAGTCATAAAATTTATGGCAGTATATAAGGAAAAGAGAGAGAGAGAGCGAGAGAGATGTAATTAACTGCTTAAATTTATATCACATGAAACTCCATAATGTCTGATAAAGACAAAAAAAAAAAAAAAATCACCCCCACCTTTAATTTCCTTACTTTTATAAAAAATTATGTGCTGACAAGCATTTAATGCACTGCCATATGCCGACGACATATTACTACAGGAAGACTGAGTTAATAAATGTGATGCCCATATAAAAACAGTATTTGAAAGTAAAAAATAAAATCGAAATAAATTGTCAACAGCAACTAATCTTGTTTGTAATAAATAATTACGGATTAAATGGTGGAGTTTAAAATGGTAAATATGATTCGATGATTTTAAAAATAAGAAATTAATGACTCATAAAAGTGTGAATGTACTTACATATATACGAAGGCATATGTGCAATAAATAAAAAAATTTAATTTCTATTTAGTTAGCAACTGAAATATACAACTCTCATATATGGGCCGGTGCTTCAAAGTCTACAGGGAAACATAGGAAAGGGCATAGGTGTTTATCAAAGACGGTAGGGTATCCAACTCTATACATTCATTGGAACCTCGGCTCAAAATGGAGAGTCTTTCACTGATCTATAGGTACCAATACGGGAGGTAAAAAAATAAGACCAATAGTTTCAAATAATCGCATATTCGTTCGTACTACTCGTACCTCCCATACATACATACATACATACATACATACATAATTGGCCATTACAACCCTGTGTCAGGGTTACGGCCTAGCTTCTCGCAGCACTCATGTTGTGTGTGTTAATTTTAATTCATGAGTACCGGGACCTACAGTTTATAGTCGACTCCGAACGACAGATTTGAGAAACTTTTTCATGGCAATCAATTACTCCCAGAGCTTTTGCCAGAAGTCTGCTGAGAGGTAGTGGCCGAAAGAAATAATATTTTCATATTTCTTTTTCAAGATGTCAGATGTCTACCTCCCATAGACCTCATTATTTTGTAGTTTATTGTCCAATGAATCGCATAATGAATTATAGAAAGAATTTTTTCTTTAACAGTACTGTTCGTTTATGAAATAATCTACCCACGAATTATTTTCCTCTCAATTACGAGTTCAAATAAAATGTTCACAAGCACTACTCCCTATTTTCTCCCCCGCATAACAGATTAACATATTTGACTAACACTAATACTAGGCACTGCATGAGTATTGGTTTCCAATAAACTTATTACTAAATTTTAATTTAATTAAGATAAGGGTGGCCTGCCTGTTAAAACCACATCTCTGCCAGATCAATTTCATCACAAATTGTTGGAGTAACGATTTTTATTCCCTAATTTGCAAGCCAAAATTAACCTTATCGCACACATAATCGTGTAATGAAGCATTAGATCAGTTTCCAACTGCTCTGGAGATCAATGTGTGTTAAACCTGCATGTCTGAAAAAAGTACTTGCCTCTCATTGATCTCTTTTTGGCTAATGAGATTTCCGCAGGCTCTTCATCCAAATTAACAGAAGTGTTTTGTTTTGTTCTATCATTAATTTTTTCATTCCCTGGTGTACCGATGTGAACCGGTTCTAGGCATAAACTGACATTAATGTCCCTGCCCATATGGTTAAATTTACTCACATATATTCACACTAGCTTAGAATCAATTTCGTAGCTGCTAAGTGATCGAATACGAGATTGACTGTAAGATAGCATGGGTTTGTCCCGTCATTGTGACTCCAATCTAAGTTGAAGTAAGAGCATTTAATAAAATGAACCTTTTATTGGAAAATTCATGCATCCTAGTCCTCCCATTGACTAAATTAAATTTTCCATGTTCATGCAACCGCCTACGATTTTGTATCAGATGATGGTGTTTTTGCCAAAGAGTTTGATGCCTCCAAACTATTCCAATCACTCTTATTGCACTTCTGAAAAAAGTTAAGTTACGCGTTTAAGTTTGAAATTTTCTATTAAAATATTTTTTTTTATTGAGACCTATACTCAGGGGTAAACCCCTACTAAATGCTGTGCATTGTATTGGAATTTTTGTGAAAAGGACAGTACATTATGACAACAGAACATATATTCTGTTTTCTTATATTATTAGGCGCCTTAGGAATGAGACAAATTGCTGTGATTTGATCATTCAAAGGCCAGTATTATACCTCCACCCTTGAATGATCACCATCAATAGCCCCATCGTTGCATGTTGATTGCGGTGAGTGCCTTCGTTAAGTAGATTTAATAGAACAAAAAAACCTTTTACATGTATTTACAAAGTATTTGAAAAATATTTCATATATTTATCAAATTTAATGTGTCTTGGATTTGACAGATATTTATTTTTGATCTTAAATCAATTACAGATACTTATTTGTTTACAATTAATGTTTTTTTTATTAAAATTTGTCTATGATTTATATAATAATTGTAAAAGGGCGTTAACAAGTAATTTAATTATGGCACTTCAACACAAGAATGCTCTACACAATAGCAATTCATTTCTCTGCTTAAAAAATATGTTGGCAAACTTTTTATACTTATGTATGTATTGTATATAAAAAATAGAAATAAAAATATTATTATAAAAATGAAGTACTATTAATAAAAATCAAAAAAAAAAAAAAAAAAGAAAACAGCAGCCAACAAACAAGATTTTTAGTTTTCTGTCTCTCCTCTACAAACGTTAAGAATGATTCCAATGTTGCCTTTAACGGGAATGCATGCACTCTCAACGTACTTATTTACTTATGGAAAAATATACCTTTTTACCACAAGTACCACTACAACCACTATTACCACGTCACTATAAGTCTAAAGTTAACCTGAAATATTAAAATAACAATACGAAAAATGAAGCCAACAACACAATGTGAGGATGTCTACTAAGACACAGTGGTTTATTTTGCTAAAAACCTTGGGATTTATTAAAAATGAAAAAAAAAAAAAAAAATCAAAAACTATGTAGGTTTCTTTAATCAAATAGAACTACAAGGTAATAGAACTGATTAACGTTCTTGGAGTTAAGATTTATAGAAAAAAGTAAAATTTGGGCAAAAACTCGATGCTTCCAAAAAACTAGTGTTTTATTTGGCTGCAATTTTTAAAGTTACCTGTAGTTGTGGCATTATATTATGTCTGAGTTTTAAAGCCTGAAATGTTTTGATTTAATGTCTTATATAATTTTTTTTAATATCTTTGTGACTTCGAAAGTTATGTATTTTTGTAATGAAACAGGTCACAACATTGCACTGTGTAACGGTTGTAAACTTCAACTTTGTTAAACAAGCGAATTAAAAAAAAATATATTTATGTTTGTTTTTTATAAGCGTACCCTACATACGATGTTGACAAAATTAAAATAGGAGAATAATAAAAAGAAGTTCTTTAAATAGAAGGGGGTCGTGGCATAGCTGTTAGAGCGTTCGCATAGAAACCCAAACGATCGAGGTTCAATTCCAGCGGAGAACAAAAATTATAAAGTAAAATTTACGGTTTTTTCTAAATTATAATTTAAAAAATAAGGGGTTCCCCCCGCCTCCAAGATATCCATCTGCAAGAAAAACCGCTCCCTGACATAACCAGTCTATTTCACCAGCGCCACCTTCTGGGAAGATAACTTACTTACTTACTTAGCTGGCCATAACAACCCGTTAACGGGTTTCGGCCTGCTTCAGCACTAGTCTCCAGGCGCTTCTGCTTAGCACGCGCCTTCTCCAGTTGGTCACACCAATCGATGACAGGGCTTCATCAACCTGGTCCTTCCAACGTAAACAGGGTCGTCCTCTACGCCGACGTCCAGTGACCTTCGCATCGAAAACTTTTTTCGCTGGAGCAGATTCTTCCATCCGAACAATGTGGCCGAGCCAGCGTAGCCGCTGGATGTTAATAGGCTGGACAACGCCCACATCGCCGAGGAGCTCATACAGCTCATGGTTGGTTCTAATGCGAAACTCATCGCCATGCCTTAGAGGACCAAAGATTTTACGAAGAACTTTTCTCTCAAACACTCCCAGGACCGCTGCATCGGCACAAGACAGCGTCCATGCTTCCGCACCATAGAGAAGCACCGGGAGAATAAGCGACTTGTAGAGTGTTAATTTCATCGCACGCGAGAGGTCTCTATTACTCTGGGAAGATAACAACTAACTTAATTAGTGAAGATGTTCACCACTCACCATCAACATCCATCGACAAATAGGGCAATTGCTCTAGATCATTCAAGGGTGAAGATATAACACTGGTCTTTGAGTGATCAACTGATAGCAACATGTCTCATTGACATATGGCGTTCAATAAAATTAATAAAAATAAAAACGAGTAAGGGCTTACTCCTCAGTATTGGTCTTAAAAAAAAAACTGCCTATATGCCAACTGCAAGACTCAAAATACCTCTAACAATAAATTTCGTCTAGTAGTCAGCTATTTAATTATTGCCAAAACGGCAGTAACAATATAAACGTCTGATCTGTTAGCGAACTATTCGTTTTTCAGTCTTGCATCTTCTTGTTTTGACACAGCGCTTACCTGTTCATTATAGTCAACACTAATAGAAGTTACCCTAAGTTGGCCATCTCTGCAACGGTGGTCGTGTAAACTGTATTTTATTTTTGACAGATTGTGTTTGCTGTAGTCTAGTATATAGTATGTTAGCTGTTTAAGAAGAGAGCTCCGTCCGTCTTAAAAGAAAGAAAGAAAGAAGAAGACAATATTTCTTTCGGCGACCACTTCTTAGCAGCCTTCTGGCAAAAGCTCTTAGAGTAACTGATTTCCATGAATAACTTTTCAAGTCTGTAGTTCGGATTCGACGTTAAACTGTAGGTCATGGTACTTAAGGCTAAAAATTGAGGCACACAATATGGGTTCTGTGAGAAGCTATGCCCTAATTCTGAAAAAGGGTTGTAATGGCCAGTAATGTAGGTACGTATGTTGTTGGTCGTCTGTATTCTTGAATGTTAATAGTACATAATGCTGCAACTTTATTTACATGTTACTTATTGGTAGACGTATGTGCCTTAAAAATCATTGTCAACCACTTCCTTCCTTAACAATAGTCTCTGGTGTTTCTTTTTATAGCGTAATTTTTCAACATTTTTTTTTTACTTTTGCTGGCCCCCTTTTAAAATTTATTTCATAAAAGTCAACCTTTTTAATATTTTTTTTTTCAAAGCAGCAGATACAACAGTTATAACGTGTTTACTACAATAAAAAAAAAATTTAATAAACTACAGGTAGTTCAGGACTATTAAAAGTGTTTTTTGGGACATATTTTTGTACAAAAAAAAAAAAAAAAAAGAATTCAAAAGTTTATTTATGTATATGCGCGTGTGTATAGGAGAGCAGCAAATATTTTGTTTTATTTATTTCCATATACATATAAAACATATATAAATGAACTGCACAACTACAGGAAAAATTTTTGACCTCAAATATACAACACAAAAAAAAAAAAAAAATGATAAATCTCCAGCTGCTATAACAATAACAAAAATACCAACAATAGTTACTTAAGAATTTTGTATACAGCGCATCAAGTAGTCAGTCAGTCAACAACGTAAATTGGGGTTGCCACTAAATATTTCACAAAATTATAAAAAAGCAAAATAATTAAAAAAAAAACAAAGTACATAGAGAAAAATTAAATGACTGCATTCATTAAAAATAAAATAAATTTTATATATTTTTTTTTTAATTTATAGTAAATTATTGTTTATTAAAGTAATGAAAAATCCTACATTTTGTGTAAAAATGCCATTTAAAAAAACCATGCTATGCTACGTCATGACGTCTCAAACACAGTGTTATGTCATGTCATGCAAAGTCGTTCCAGTATCTCAGCATGTTATTGCAAATCATCTAAGCTGTTGTAGCTCGATGTGTTGAATACCATGTATGTATATGAATGCTTTTTTGAGCACAATATTTTTAATAGTGTTGTATAAATATTTCCTACATCAGTGGGTGTTACAGGTTATATTTTTTTATATTACAGAAATTTGTAAAACTATATATCTATACAAGGTATAATACAATGTTTGTTTAATAATAGGTTTAATAATAGGTATCTTTCTTTTTGTTTTTTTCATACAATAATATTTTATTATTTTTACAATACAATAACACTACCCACTCAAATTTTATTACAAAACATGTCTAATTTAAATGCAGTTTTATTTTATGGGTATAATAATTCAAACAAAATATCTCAATTTATTATTAAAAACATTGTATGTTGTATATGTTGACATGTTAGTTTTCCATGTTGGTGGATACAAAATAGGTATATAAGTTTTCTGCCAACATATATAATATGTCATTGTCTTATAGTTTTGAACGGCATAGCATGGCATGGCAATTGCATTATATGACACTTGTTACTACTATGTTGTATAGATCAACATGTGCAGCGCTTAATTGTTTATTCAGTAAATTTTTAAAACAACTGTCATTAATATAAATAAAATGTGATTATGTGGAACATATCCAAAAAATTGTAGTCGCCGTGGTCTAGTGGTTAGTGTGTTGGCTTACTAAGACATAAGCCCTGGGTTCGACACCCAGCTCTGACATCTTAAAAAAAAGAAATAATGAAAAAATATTTCTTTCGGCGACTACCTCTCAGCAGTCTTCTGGCAAAAGCTCTGAGAGTAACTAATTGCCATGAACAAGCTTCTCAAGTCTGTCGTTCGGAGTCGACATTAGACTGTAGGTCCCGGTACTCATGGATAAAAATTTACACACACAACATGAGTGCTGCGAGAAGCTAGGCCGTAATCCTGACACAGGGTTGTAAAGGCCAGTTATGTATGTATGTATCCAAAAAATTGTTTTCTGGTTTAGCATATTCTTTCTTACATTTTCAGTGTATCATACACTTTCTGCCATTATTTATGCATTTTCATTTAACTTTCACTCTTTTAATGGTTTGGCTTTTCTGGTGTGGATTCTTTTTTTTGCTCTCTTTAGTTTACACTTAATATTTTGCATACTTTTAATAGGAAAATCTCAAGTAACAATTACTCTTAAATACCATGAGTATGACAGGATAAACTAAAGACAAGGACAGGTTAAGTGGTGAAACTAAATTACTTGTTCAACTTTTATTGTTCTTAGGGGATACAATAAAATTTTTATGGTGAATTACGAGGGTGAGACAATAAGTCAACAAAATTTTTTTAGTTCGTTCCTTTTAACTGAAAAGGCAAGCCTGAAAAGAGCAATATCTGAATGGAAAAGTGAAAATAAAACATCAGTGAAAACAGGAATAAATCTGATAACTGCTATGAGGAGTGTGAACTATCAATTTCAATGATAACATAAAAAAGCGTTTTATTGAATTTTGCTGTGGTCGTACAACCATGCAATTTGACGAAAATTTTTGATGTTCAGTTGAGTTGATGTTGACTGATCAAAGAATAAAATCAACAAATGTTATAAAAGCCATACTCAACCAAAATTGCTTTAATTTTAAGTAATTATATGGCTCTAAAAATCGATCAAAAATATAATTGGGCGACAACATTTAAAGAAAGTTTGACGTTGTTTAACCACAATATAATAAAGTTTAATAGCCGTTTCTTAGACGCAAATGAAACGTGAATTCTCACAATAAAGATGAAACAGGAGTCGGGAAGAAACTAAGTAAAAAAGGCGAAAGTAGTTTCGTTAGCCAGTAAAGTCATGGTGAAGCATGGATTACTTTTAAAATAGTAAACAAATCTTTGGTGCACGATTTATTGGTACCATTTCCTTAGAAATTGAAAAAAGACAATCTCATCTAGGCAAAAAACAAATTTATTTCGCACCCTAAGAATACCAACTGCACACATTCATACATATGCGTGCAGTTTTAATGTTAAGAATTCATCAATTAGGCTACAAATTACTTGATCATTCATTTTATTCTGCGGACTTAGCACCGAGTAACTATTTATTCCTTTCTTGTCAATTAAAGATTTATTTCAATGATAAAATAATCTCACAAACAAATATCTATTTTGGTAAGCTCTATAAGTCTTAGTTTTTAAAAGAGGTATAGATAAATAAGGAAACATTGGGCAAAGTGTATAGAGCTCAAAGAGATCACTTTTAAAAAATTAAAATATTTAGTTATCAACAAAACTTTGCTTTATTTATAAAATCACGGACTTATTGCTCTACCCTCGTATGAGAAAAATATAAGACATAAAAAAAAACGAATGCTAATCAGTGAAGGTGACATAAAAGAGATTTATATGAGAATTTGGATTTTTTTGTTAATGTTGTGCAAATTTATTTATTAGACTTTTGAAGTGAACCTATAAAATCTTATGTATACAGGAGCATTAATCAAATATAGAAGCAAAAAAAAAACTTAGACAATGACTTTATGGTCAAAAACTTTTTGAAATTGTTTTTAAATAAGAAAAGATCACAAAATTAACCTGTAGTCGACTGGTTAAGTTGTTTAAAAACATTAAGAATGAATACCATATCGTCGTGCTCTATCCGCCATGTTATATTTCTCGAGTTAATGATGCCAATTTAGGTTATTGACACCAACATTTTTAAAATCTGCAATCCGTTTTTGGCTATTTATTTCCGAAACTGGACCAGATATCCGAAAAAAAAATTCAGACTAGAAAAATTTAAAGTGGCATCATTCACTCTAGATATATAAAAAATATAAAATGGCTTATAGAGCAAGTTTTTAAAAAACTCTGCTTATGAACTAGAGAGAAAAAAATTTTTATCTATGAGTACTGGGATCTTCAGTATAATGTCGAATCCGAACGACAGAATTCAGAAAGCTCAGTTACTCTCAGAGTTTTTGATGATGTTTGAATCCACAGTACTTGTCTAGTAAGCCAACACACTACGGTAAATAAAAAAGTTTAGTTTAAGTCAAATCTAAAGATTTGATTGTGTATCATATACACAATTAAAGACAATTACATTTGGGCTAAACAACCATTTTATGCTGATGCACAAATATCTATGAAATTTTGTTGGAATTTTCCGCTCTCCCATTGGTTGCCTATAGTTTTATATTACATATATAAACTACATTAAAGATCAACCGATTTGTAAATTAAATCAAAAATCGTTCTTAAAGTCGTATAATAAATGTTATTTGTAGTGCTATACTCTTTGATGGTACTTGTACTGTAGTATAGGGTATTTAAGTTTCGTCCACACACTAACACTTAATTGTTCACCAATTTATTTTATTCTTCTTATCGTTATTTTTATTACTTTTAATTTTACTACAGACATATTTTTTCTTATAATTTTTCATATCTTTTTCTATTTGTCAATTTTCTGCCATATTTTCCATAATTAATGAGCTCTTCTTAAATAAAATATGGATAGAAAAAATAGTTAGAAAATAAAAATATGCTCTTGATTTGTATGATTAAGCAGTGTATTAGTAAAGGAAAAGGACAACAAGTAATGGAATCAATGGAAAAATCAAGAAAGAAATGGCAGTTCATTAGGAAGTACGTTTGTAACAAATGGGTTAAAAAAAAAGAAATATTGAAAATTGTAACGAGACTATGCAATGCAAGAGGCGTTTCATAAACACCTGACAGAAAACTTTTTTTTTGTACTTTATATTACTAAAAAATAGACTCTAAAAAAATTCCAAAACATTTTTCGTTATATTCACATGAAAAATCAAAAACCTTAAGTCGGTTGCACATTTTAAACTCCAACTTTTTACATATCAACACTTGATACAAAGTAATTTCGTTAAAAAATCATCAGAGATAATGAAGTAAAATAGCATGATAATTATTTTCTATTATTGAAAGATAAAATAAAAAGCAAACAAATTATCAAAGTTAGTCCGTTAATTATAAGGATTAATGTTAGTTTTTTAAAACTCGGCAATGAATTCTTAAAAAAGAACTTTCAAATATAATGACTAAACTTTTTAAATGCAATTTTTAAAGCAATTTTTAATGATTTTTATGATCACACAAAACGTTTTGAAACTCTCTCATCATCAATTCTCTCCATTAATTCTATCAATTTAAGGTATCTGAGTTGATCAGCCATATCAATGTAGGATATTGATTCAGAACTACTTGCCAGAAGGAAGAAATTCTCTTACATATTGTCACAGCTAGGTTCTCAAACAGTTGCAATGAGCCAAATAATTCAGAATTATTTGTAATTCTACAGGATAGAACAGGAATAACTTTTATTATCAACCTCAACGATGATGCATGCCACTTAATTCTGTTTTGTCAGCTTGAAACCAAGCCTGTATAATTTAACTCGCTTAGTCCCTTTTCCCATAGAATCCACGGCGTCTTAAAATTTAATCAAATAGCATTGCAGCAGAGAGACTAAAGAAGCTCAGTTTATTTCTCACTCTCTCTTTCTTTCTCTCTCTCTGTCTAACTAACCGAAAGTTAATTGTAGTAGTCAAGAATGATAGAATTAAAGTTATGACATCACGCCAAAAAATTTAAAATTTTCGCGCATCTAGTGGAATAACGCCAGGAAAAAGTTGAACGTGTACACATAATAGTGTATCATATTTTTGTTTCTCTTTTGTTTTCCCTTTCATCTAACGAGAAAACAAGCGCATGTCGTAATTTGTAGTTTTATCATTCTTGAGTAGTAGTACATTGAAAGATATTTGAGTCGTCGCAAAGACTGTAGTGATTATTTAAATCAGCATCAGCTTAAAAAATATATTATCCGACGTTACAACGTATCTTTCAGAGTATAATGCTGATTTGTTTTTTACTTTTTTTATCCAATTTTAATTTAGGAATGCTGTAGTCGATGATAGAGAGTAGTCCGATTGATATTCTATTCAGAACCATATGTGTGGTGTTTCATACTTTAGAAAATAGCAATCTTATTGTCATACAAGCAGCTGTAGCCACGAAAAAGTTAAATGTGTACACATAACAGTGTAAAAACTCTTTATTTCTCTCTTTGTTTTCTCTTAAATACAAGGGAATCTAGATCATCATAGATCATGTAGCCGCCGTGGTCTAGTGGTTAGTGTATTGGCTTACTAAGACATGGGCCCTGGGTTCGACTCCAGGCTCCGACATCTTCAAAAAAAGAAGTATGAAAAAAATATTTCTTTCGGCGACTACCTCTCAGCAGTCTTCTGGCAAAAGCTCTGAGAGTAACTAATTGCCATGAACAAGCTTCTCAATTCTGTCGTTCGGAGTCGACATTAAACTGTAGGTCCCGGTACTCATGGATAAAAAATTGACACACACAACATGAGTGCTGCGAGAAGCTAGGCCGTAATCCTGACACAGGGTTGTAAAGGCCAGTTATGTATGTATGTATGTATGAATCTAGATCATGGTAAAACATGCGCATATCGTAGTCGTAGTTTTATCATTCTTGAGTAGTAGTAGCATGAAAGATATTTGAGTCGTCATGAAGACTGTATTGGTTACTCAAATCAGCATCGGTTTAGAAAATGTTTGATTTAACGTAACAACACATCTTTGAGAGTATAATGCTGAAGTGTTTTTTACTTTTTTTATCAAATTTTAATTTTGGAATGCTATAATCGACGATAGGGAGTAACTCCCTATATTGAAAATCCTATCATATTCATACTCGTATGTCTAGTGTTCCACAGTTTAAAAGACAGCAGTTTTACTGTTCAACAAGCCTCTGTAGCTAAAAAAAATAAGTCCATCGAAAGTAGATGCAATAATGTATTGGGACCATGGAAAGATATATGAGTATTTCCCCCATTGATAGTAATTCAGTCTGGTCTTTTTATGCGACCTGACGATAGTATTTTAACGCGCTATATTTACATTTACATCTGACTAATAAAAAAACATATACGAATAGTGTTAACGAGTTTTTACAAGTAACATATTATGGGCTTTTTTTATTGAGACCAAAACTCAGGTGTAAACCTCTACTAAATGCTGTGCATTGTATTGGAATTTTCAAGGAAAGGACAGTACATTATGACAACAAAACATATATTTCGTTTTCTTACATTATTAAGTGTCTTAGGAATGAGACAAATTGCTGTGAATTGATCATTCAAAGGCCAGTGTTATACATTCAATCTTGAATGATCAACAGTAATAGCCCCATCATGTTTAATGCGGTGAGTGCCTTCGCTAAGTAGGTTCTTAGCTGTTATCTGCTAATTCCCAATAGGTGGCGCTTTTCTCCTGATCATTCTCCTTTTTCAATTCATATTGTGGTTATTATTCAAGTAGTATTAAAAACTATAAAACATATCTTAAGAGCCTAAGACTCGGGTTCGAATCTCAGGAGAGGTGTGATCAATTTAATTTTTGGTTTTTATCAGAAAACGCTTTAATTAGATCAAATTTAACTGCAATGTTATTTTTTGGTAATTAAAGAAGAAATGATGTCCGTGAAGGAATAGTACACTAGCCAAACTGAACAATTGTTTTCGACTCCAGCTACGGTAGTCTCATCAGAGTTCTTTGTGTCCTGTGCATATTCAAGACCAAACATCAACTATTTAACTCACACTTTTTTGGAAATCGCATACTGAAATTATTACCGTATGTACATACATTTGTATGAGTTAGTCGAAGTAAAGTGACACATATCGTCGATGGAATTAAAGAACGCTGTAACTGACAAAACCTTAAATGTTCACCAGAGCAAAAAAACCTGTATGAAAGTAGAACAAAGACACTGGTATTTTTCAAACCGCAGACAGCTAAAGTGAATTTATTTTCATCATAAAAATCTGGGACCGGGACCAATCGACTTATCTTTTTTCTCTGATAATAAAATAATGCAAAAAACGTATTTTCGATTTTTGATCAGTTACAGCGTTCTTTAATTCTTGCGACGATATGTACGTAAGTAAGCAGTTTTCTAAATGCAAACACCGGCTAACTGGTTACTGATTTGGGTTTTTGGAATTCATATTTTATATCAAGGGTTTTCACAAGTTATTGCTTCATGACCCTCTTAATAAATTTCAAAACATACACGAACCACCCCATTTTTGGACAATCATATACTATGTAAGTATGTCCAGTATGCTGCACAAGCCTGCTATTCCAAAGTTTAAGTGGTTTGTCCACAGTTATATATGTTACTGAAGAATTCAAAAAATTTCTTCGAGTTTCGTTAATTAAAATTAATTTTTCTTACATAGCACAATTTAATAGTTCATCACAAATGGCACTTTAATTGATATATACTCGTACATACATGTAAATTTGAGTTCTTCACTGTCTCCCCATTTGAGAATTGCTGATTTAAAATATAATTAAAATGTCTTATCAATAAAACTATGCTACACAAAATGTCAACACACTTTTCAATCTTATCAAAATGCCAAAATTATGAATTTCTGTGGAATCACACAAGTTTGCAATATCAAGGGATTAGGAAAGTGGTTGGTGGTGGGGGCAAGAAGGGGGTAGGAAAGGAAAGCCAGTGAAAGTATAAGATGACATTATTATGATGTAAAATTGTTAACGAAGAAAAGACAATTCCTTTTAATTTGGTTGGTTACTCAATGTGGCTAAATTAACAGTCATCAATGCGTACATAACAAGTAAGTTGGTAGTAATTTTGAAAACCATTGTGATAATTCTGTATATAAACTGCTTTATTCCTTCTCTCTCTCTCTTTTTCTCCCTCTCACTGTCTTTGTCTCTTTCTTATAGAAATACATATACTCTTTGTGTTATATGTATGTACATCTACACCTGCTTATCCATCTATAATTGCCATTTATAATATCTTAGTTTTCTATGTAGTTGTTTGTGTTTTTGTTTCTGTGTACTCGTATGTATACGACAATGCCATTTGCGAGTGTCATATTAATACAGGCTTCTACTATACTCGTATTTATCGTTGTGTGTATGTACAATATGATAATAAATAGGCCTCTGTTTATTACTATTTTTAAATCTTAATAATACTTGTTTTAGGTGTGACATATGAATTGATATGAAATTTTCTTAAGACCCCAATTATTATTATTATTGTTTGTGCTGATGGCGAAATTATATTTGACATCTAAATTGAAGTGGAAATTAAGTTATGGTTTATTAGAGAACAATAGCCAGCATTAGTTTGGGTGTCAGTTGTATAATTTTAAATTATTTAATGAATTATGAACAATAAAATTGTAACACAAATTTACTGTGACAGCTTAAGTAAAATAAAATAGAAAATAAAAAAGTTTTTATAAAACAATAAATTATGGCAAAAATAAAGAAACTATGGAAAAAAGAAATTATTGTAAATCATATGTAATACTGCTATAGGATATGTAATTTAGGTCATTCGACTGTTTTAGAAAATCTTGTTATATGAGTTTAACTTACAGGCTTGTTTGTAATTGAATAGAATGTTTTCTCTATAAATGAAAATGAGGCCTATTATTTGAGACAAAAATTAGTATTTGTTTTAAGATGTACAACTCATTTGTGTGAAGACGCTTAAATACTTTTAAATTCTGTCATACATAATTAGAATAAAAATTTAACTTTTTTAAAAGTTTTAATTCACATGAAAAAAGAAAAGTGAGTGTTTGAAATATTATTTAAATTTTTTTCTCTGTTAAAAAGATGTCTTGTATGAGTTGTGCAAATGCCTATCGTATAGTCGTTAGTTGGCGTGCATCCTTAATATCTTATTTTTAATAGCTCTGATGCGTACATATATAAGCCTGAATTCAACCAATGGCATTTGTTATTTTGGTTTGGGATTTTCGTTTTATTTACATATCGTCATATTAAATGCAAACGGACGTAACTACACTTTTTGTTTTTTTTTACATACATACATACATAACTGGCCTTTACAACCCTGTGTCAGGACTACGGCCTAGCTTCTCGCAGCACTCATGTTGTGTGTGTCAATTTTTATCCATGAGTACCGGGACCTACAGTTTAATGTCGACTCCGAACGACAGACTTGAGAAGCTTGTTCATGGCAATTAAGTAGTTACTCTCAGAGCTTTTGCCAGAAGACTGCTGAGAGGTAGTCGCCGAAAGAAATATTTTTTTCATATTTCTTTTTTTTAAGATGTCGGAGCCTGGAGTCGAACCCAGGGCCCATGTCTTAGTAAGCCAAAACACTAACCACTAGACCACGGCGACTACAGGACTGTTTTTTTTTTTTACAGGAGAAGTACAAAACTATAAAATCAAATATTTTGCAAATCAGGATCGAGATATAAGGATTGGCATCCCTATATACAACAAATGAGTTTGTATGTAAGGAGTTGTATGTCCGTTTGTATTTCGTTAAAAAAATTGCCTTTTTTGATCGTAGGAATCTAAAATTTTGCACGAACATGTCTTTTGATACAACGAACATTAATTAATAAAAAGCGCAATTTTGAAATTTTGTGTAGTTACGTCCGTTTGCATTTAATATGACGATACTTGTGACTAAAAAAATTTTATAAAAAATATAAAATCGTATAAAAAATAAAATAAAAAATAAAAAAATTTCGTTAATTAATTCACATTAAAAAGTGTGGGTGTCAGACTACTATTTCAAGGTTTGTAGTTTTGATTCTCACTAAAGACTCTGGTCTACGACACTACACCGAGCTTATGGCTTTTGGCATTCTGCTCCTTATAATTAATCAATATTGCATTAAAGTTTAGTAAATAAATCTATATATATAAAAGAAAGTAGCGTTAGTTACTACGCTTATAACTCAAGAACGGCTGGACCGATTTCGATGATTCTCTCTGGACAAATAAGAAGAATAGCTAAAAAAATTTCTAAAATATTCCAGAAAAAAGAAATTATAAAGAAAATTCATTTTCCCATACATTTTGTATGGATTGATGTCACAATGTTTGTAACAAAGCTTCTCCCAGATTGTTTGACAGACGGTAGGGCTGACTATAGACCATAATCTATTTTTTATACCCCCACGCCCACTTCACCGTCCACTTTTTCCGAGAACTTAAAACCCTGTTTACGATTCCCATAAAGCCTTTAAACATGGTACGAAGGCTTCCAGCACTAGCTTTTATGATACAGCTTAATCCAAGCGGGATAAGGGCAGAGAAAGAGGTATTCCCGCTGAAGGTAGAATACATTTTATCGTTATTTTAAGGAAGTCTAACACATAAAGCTTCCAAGCTTAGTAGGAACACTTAGAATTATATTTTTAGGGGCAGGGGAAGTTATCCGCCCAAACAGTTAAATTATGTTCTGCCGCCTTAAGTTGGAGAATGACTGTTTTCACACGGTCCACTCTATGTCTCATGTTCCCATCCTCTTTGTTCATTTTCGCACCTGACAACAAAGCGAAAAATATTGTTTATCACAGAGTGCTTCAATGATATTCTCTTAATTTATTCAATAGTTTATTTACTATTCACATTTTCAAATTTCTTTTTTATAAATAAAGATAAATTATCCGCACCGATCTCCCTAAAATATTACCTGTACCTGTATTTTAAATATACACAAAAACAATACTTTTCTAGGCAAAGCTAGTCAGCTAGTAATTAAATAAAATAAACTAAAGTGGACCGTAAAAGTAGGGCATTGTCGAAATCGTTGTGAAATTTATAAAAATTTGATGTGGGATGATAATGTTCTTACGGAATGCTGAATTCTGCATAAGCGTATAGTGTTGTTCAATTGAAGCCAGCAGTCGATGGTATACATATCATTTAATTCAAGTAGAGAGATGTTTTTAATAATTAATAATCGAACTAAAGTGTTCACTGTCTATGCTGGCCAAAGGTGAAGTGGTTTTTTTGGGCAAGTTTTCGATACTCTTGGATCTTTTGTGGTGGATTGTTGTCATCGTGAATTCCACAATTTTGTTTATTGACGCATCGAGAAAGTTAAAGTGTTTTTAAATAAAAATTGGGGACAAAAAATATTTTAATCCATATAGGCAAATACATTCAATACAAATGCATATATGAAATAATAAGTATTTGTAGTTTTGATTAACATATCTACATACATACATAACTGACTATTACAACCCTGTTTCAGAGTTACGGCCTAGCTTCTCGCAGCACTCAAGTTGTGTGTGTTAATTTTTATCCATGAGTACCGGGATCTACAGTTTAAAGTCGACTCCGAACGACAGATTTGAGAAGCTTTTTCATGGCAATCAATTACTTCTAGAGATTTTGCCAGGAGAATGCTGAGAGGTAGTTTCCGAAAGAAATAATTTTTTCATATTTTTTTTTAAGATGTCAGAGCTCAGATTTGAAGCCAGCTCCATCGTCTTAGTAAGCCAACATACTAACCACTAGACCACGGCGACTACAGTTTTGAATAACGCCTTTGGGCAAAAGTCGCCTGACGAGTCCCTTAAGCATAAACGAAATTATCATGGCGACATAGTTATCCCTAAAGTAATACATTTCGTTTATGTATTTATGAATTTTGGGACAGTATCCAATTGTACAAGATGAAGAATATTTTATATGTCAACTAGACGCTCTATTCAGCAGAAGTGGATTCAATAATACAACCTCTATAGTCTGTCAAAGTGTGCAAATTTTTTCAGTTATTTTTTTTCCTTTTTAATTATATTGTTAAGTTGTGCACAAGTGTGGTAAATGCTATTTTACGTTTCATATCCGTTTCCTATTATTTCTTGGTAAAACGATATGTTGTTTCCATTATAATAATTTTTGTTGTTATATTTGTTATTGTTTAATAACATATCCGTGAATATTGCAAATGTAGGTGTAAGTATAGGCGTGTGATTATACGTGAGTATAAAAATCGTTGGTTGTCTATCTGTTTCTGCTTTTTTCTGTATGTAAGCAAGTATGTAAATACATACGTACATACGTATGTATGTTTGTGAGCAAAAGAGTTTTCTCTGTTCGGCACAACTTATTGATGTGTTAGTGCGTTTGTGTAAAACATTTGAAAACGTTTTTAAAATTCTTTTTTATTTAATTTAATTTTTTTTCTTTTTGTAAAAATGTTTTATTTTTCAAGTGTCATAGCCTGCAGGCATTTTGTCGATTATTTTTGCAGCTCTCTCTCATATATGTTTTTTTAATTGAAGTATTTCAATTAAAATTAAAGCACTTAAGTGTGTATAAATGGTTTTGGCTTCATTAAGTGAAAAGTGGCTTATGTACGTATAAAAAAAAAAGAAAAAATTAAAGCAATCACAAATTTTAAACATTTTCATTAAAAAAAAGTCAAAAATAAATATTTTTGCCAAACAGAGCAAACAACAAGGTTTACAGGAGATACATAAATTAATTTGTTGTTTAAAGCAATTTATAAAATATAAATATTTGTTTAAAGTGTCATTAAAAATAAAAATATAAAAATGTATATATAAGTCTATATAGGTATATATATAATATACGAGTACATGTACAGGGTGAACAAATTTGAGGTTAGAAAGTAAATTGGTTTAAAAACCCTTTTAAAAACCCTCTGATAAAGTCAGTTTTATTGATACTAATGTAAAGTAAAAGTATGGGAATTAATAATGGAATAGGATATCTGCCCAATTTCTAACTCTAACACGTCGGCAGACGTCAGCACTTATCGCAAAATTTTCTACATGCTTTGCTTATTTCGTAAATTTTATCTTTTTTGTTTTTTTTTTTTTTTTTTAAGGTCAGCACTCAGGGGACGGCCCCTACTCATGCAGTACATTGTGCTGGTCTAGGAAAATATCTTGTGGAAGGGGGAAAGAGGGAGTAGTGTTTGTGGACATTTGATTTAAACCTACTTATATCGTAATTGGCAGAAAAAACTTTCGCCGGAAGATTGTTCCACAAACGAGAGGTGCGGCTAAAGAACGAATTCTCTCTATAATGCATTGTGCGATTCACTGAACAAATGGGTGCGCTCTGAGAGAGGTACGTGTAGTCCGCAAGAATATGCGACCACCCGGAATCTAATCCCTTATCTCATTAGAGCACCTCCCATGGTAGTATCGACAGAACAATGAAACGCACGCCACATAGCGCCGATGCTTCAACGAATCAATAGAATTGGATACCCTACCGTCGCTGATAAGCACCTTCGCCCTTTCCTGTACGCGGTCTAGAAGCCCCAAAATTGATTTTGAAGCACCGGTCCATACATGAGAGTTGTATTCCATCCTAGGTCGGATGAAGGTTTTGTAAATATTGAAAAGGTCAGATGGAGTGAAGTATTTCCTGCACCGTTTTAGAAAACCGAGGCACTTGAATGCTTCTTTCGACACTCGAAATATGTCATCATTCCAACGGACATCACAACTAATTCTCATGCCCAGAACATCAAGAGCGTCAGCTTCCTCAATATTTACATTACCCATAGTCACAGATGGCAGGATTAAATCATCACAATGCCTATGCGTTGTAAACAACATTGGGTCTTACGCACATTAAATTCGACCCTGTTCCCGAGACCCCACTCGGAGATTTTTTGCAGGCCATTTGAGAGTATGTCATTCATATTCTGCCTTCTCACCCCGATCTCCAAAAGGCTCGGCCTATGATCAAATGAATATGAGTGACAAATGTTACTGTCATGTGCGAAGGAGTAAATAGGATTAGAGGAGAGTAAATAGATTAGAGATGCTCTTACAGAGTATCAGTTCTTTGTGGTTTCTTCACGCAAACCCGGTCTTACAAATGGCCACAAAGAAAATAATCCAGTGGCGTTAAATCATAAAAACGAGAAACCTTTGGTTTCAACTGGCCAAACAATTCAGTTATTGTAAGAGAAATTTGTGGGTCGCGTAATAATATCGATTTAGAGATGTCAATTGGCCGCCTCGCTCTAGCCCACCCTTTATATGTATGTATATATTTTAGCCTAAAGCCAACCATATAGCAAGATTTGTTTTAAGAAAAATAAAACTTTTAGACAAAGTTTTGATGTTTTTTATGATAAATGCTTCCACTAGAATACATCATGTTTTAAAGGCAATATAGGGAATATTAAAATAAATATCGTTAGTTGTTTTGCATATAATGGTAACGCTTTTCATGAAATAGAGTATAAGAATACTCTAGAAAATCATCATAAATAGATAGTCTCTTTAATAATACTACCAAATTCTCACGATTAACTTGGAAATCTGCTTTGAATTGGAAAAATTTCAAAATTCAGCAATGAGTTCCAATTTTGAAAGCATTCGACAACAGAATATTTAATGCCTTACAACTAGAAATAAGCACGTACAGGGGCCTTATTCTGTTATTCTCTTAAGCTAAAATGCTTAAATTTTGAGTTTTTGAAACAGGCTGGATGTTAGAATATATAAAATTAAAAATTTTAGATATGATTTACATTAAGATTTTTACTTACAATACGCATTTAAGAATCAAGTTTATAAATTTTTAATAGAGTTTTAGCTTAGGAGACTTACAGAATAAGGCCTGTGATATACATTAATACTCAAAAATTATAGCTAAAAATCAAATTATGGTCGATAAATTGATTACAAAAAATGGAGTTTGTTAATTGGCTCCATGGTCGTACAACTGGTCACCTTTTGATTATGTTCTGTGGAACGACTTAAAATCAGTGGTTTAAATTGATAAACTAAAAAACTACTAACGCCTGATCTTTTAAAAGAAAATATTTTAGCTGAAATTAATATCAGTCTAGCTGAAATAAATGATTTCAAATATTTACTTTAAATGTGATACGTTTTTCATAAAAAAATGAGCTCATCTGTCCATAACTACTTTGCTGTTCAAACTCAGGGCGTATGATTAATATTGAATTCATTTTATTGCTTCGTATGTACTGTACTCTCTTTGTTTTTCTTTAATTGTACTCTGTTGTATCAATTTTTTTCATTTTATGTTTTTTATCTCAACAACTAAAATCAATTATATTTCATGTAAAATCTTTCATAAAAAAATTCTCACAAACGAACAAAATTTTTGTTATTGTTTTTAAAAGTTTCATATATTTTTTACCTGTTCCCTTTAGTTTATGAAAATATTCTATTATTGTTTTAATAAAAAGAAAATAACAGGAAAAAAAAAAACAAACTTTAAGTAAGAAGTAATATTTATTTCAATACATAAAATCATGTGTATGTATGTATGTATGTATGTATGTATGTATGTATGTACCTGTAACAGAAATCCATTTATGACGTTTCCTCTGGGTGACTCTCCATTAGACTTTGATTTGATGTGAGTCATAACTTCCGGATTAAAGAAGAAGGGGGAATGAAAAGTAAAAGAATAACAGGTAAAAAAGATAAAAAATTTATTATGACGAGTTCTCTATCTTTTGTTGTATTGTTTACTTAAGAAAGGCAATAAAAAAATACAATATCAAATGGTACTCGTAGCAAGACAAAAGATAATCAAACATTAAAAAAATGTTTTGTTATTAAATTTTGTTTAATTTAATATAAAAGTTACCTACTGTAAAATTTAAGAGAGAAAAATAAAATATTTTTATTTCTGTGTAAGATAGTTTTTAATTATTTTACAATATGTAACAGGAGTAGATAAAATCTTTAAATATTTGTATTCTATGTCAAAATTTTAAATTGCCTAAATTTTTTAATATAAGATTTAAAGTAAGGAGAAGAATTATTCTATAAAATAAATAAATCTTTACTGTGCAAATTATTTTATAACTTTGATATTCAAAGAATAAATACAAATCGTTTTATTCAATTTCTATTTTATTGGTTTTCGGTTTACAGGACCAAATACTTAAAATAAAAATTGCATACAACTTTTCCTTAATAATGTTTTACGTAAAATAATATAAAAAAGAGGAAATATTTTGGCAAAAGCTCTGAGAGTAACTGATAACCGTGAAAAAGCGTCTCAAATCTGTCGTTCAGAGTCGACGTTACGCAACAGATCTCGGATAAATGCTGCGAGAAGCTAGGCCGTAACCCTGAAAAAGAGTTGCAATGGCCAAATTAGTTTATATGTAAGTATGTATCATCGGTGTTATATGTACAACCTAAAGTCATACTGATATGATTCAGTAATCTTATTGCCTTTTCCATTATTCAAATATGAATTGTAGTTTTGTTTGCCAACATTTCTTACTTTAGGTAAAATATTACTGTTTTTATCAGGAAGTCTTTGCTTTAAAATTGAAATTTTATAAACAAATTTTTTTACTTACATTACCTGCCTTTTTTTGAGAATTTTTTTATTATGCCTTTTGTTATTTTTTTATTTTACCTGTCTGTGTAAAGCAAGCCATGCGTGTATCGTATTACTTGTCAATATGTTGGCTTTTTTACATATGTTTTTGCAAAATTTGCTTTTAATTTTTTCTGCTTTTTTATGTTTTTTTTTCTTATTTTACTCTCATTACTATGCAAATATATGAACTTTTATTATCCAATACACATTCACATTCACATTACATACGAGAACACAATAACAATCACCATATTGTTGTTATGTTTTGTATGTTGTAATTTTTCATTTTGTTATCACAATACAATTTGTTTTGATGGTGTGGTAAAGATTTGTTTAAAAGTGTTATTGTTGTATTATATCTTATGGTTTCTCTCTATATATGTAATTTGTTTTTATTTATTATTGCAAGAGTTTAAATTGTAGTTGTTATTGTTTATAAAGCAAAGCAAAAGTATAATGAATAATTTTTTTTTCTCTTAAAATCTTTCTGTTTTTCACATCTTTTTTTTTCTTTTTTGGTTTCTGTTTAATTGCATGATTTTGTTTTGGATGCTTTGTTATCTTTATGTTCATTTTGTTGTTGTTTTGTTATAGATAAACTCTCTAACTAACTGTTTGTAAAAAAACAGAGTATGAGAGGATTTACTAAAGAGTATGAGGAGTATAAGTAATAAAAAGAGCACTGAAATAGTTGATTGTGTTTTTGTATTGTAAAATAAAAACCAAAATGGCATCACATCTGAATTGAATTTTAAGTAAAATAAGGAAAAAGTGGAGAAACAAACAAACAAACAAACAAAACAAAAGCCCTTATAGCACACACACACATTCAAATATACAAACATTGGCGCTTAGTTTTCGTATTACCGTATCATACATACATGCATATACACACAAACTTATAATGATTTAAGCAATTTTTAAGTTTTTTTTTGCAAAAAAAAAAAAGATTGAAAACATAAAGTTTTAAAAGCAAATTCAAGTCAAGCTGGTAAATGGTTAATACATAAAATCAAAGAGGGTGTACAGGGTGTTCCATTATTTTTAATTTAATGTGATAAAAATTAAAAATGTATTTAAAATATCCAGCTGCAGTTAAAGGCGGGTTTAGACGGTAATACTTTACGTATATATGTAAAATTAAAGAGAAAAAATGATGAAATTCCATTCGTATTTTAAAAATGAGAGTAAAAATCTTTTACGAAGTAAAATGAAAATATAAAATTCACATACACATGCACACAAAATTTACATGAATTGTAAATACAATTAACATAAACATAAAAATGCATCCCTTATCTAATGAAATGTGATGGTTTTTTAAATATTTCAAAAAACAAAGAGAGCCGTACAACTGTCAAATTTTCATCCGTATTTTCTCTCAATGTCGTACGCTCTCATTACATATCAAGTTTACACGATACTCTTCTACACAAAAATTTCACATGTTGTGCGACTTGTATTACCGTTTCAACCCCCCTTAAGTAATAATTTTGAAATTTATTAATTAAACACTTATGAAGTAAATTCAGCTCTGTTAAGGCTTTAATTGTTAAAATTTTATTTAACTATGCACTTAAGTCATTATTTGTGCTATAAATTTGTGATTTTTGTTTTTGAGTCAATAGATTTTTAAATGGAGTAAAAGAAAATGGGGCTAGAAAAGATGCAAAGAATCATTATATTAACACGCAAATTCAAAGCTTTACAAAAATATACTGGTTCTCCGACATTTTTTTCTTTTTTTCCTTTTAAATCGTACGAAAAAATATTAATTTAAAGAAACAAATTTATTTTATCTTTTATTATAAAAACGAAATTACTTATTAGTTGGAAATAATTTTAGAATTCGTTATAACAGTTGTCTACCCCTGTAGTTTTGTTAACTTTTTTGTTTTTGCTCTTTATTCTAGACAGATTTATGATTGTTGTGTTTGTATGTTTTTGCTTTTATTAATAATCAAACAGATGTTTAATGTAAATTTTTCTTTACAGATATGCTGTCACATATAAATCTATGGACATGTACGAGTAGTATTTATGCTCATTTATAACATTTGTATGGAAATTAATTATTTAAGAATGAAATGTTTGCATGCTATCACTATAAAATGGTTCTTAACGATTTATTTAAGGGTAAGTAACACACCATTAATATTTTATGTGAAATAAAGCTTAATTTTTTTACATACATATACATACACACATAGTTTTCTAAATAGGCTCTAAATTTAAAGAACATGACAACTTTGTGATTTTTAGAGAATTTTAGTAACTTTTAAATTTAACTAAGAATTTTTTTAAAAATTTTTAAATAATAAATAACCCTTTAAATAGTTAAAAAGAGATTTTTGATTGCAAATATGAATTAAATTTCATGATTTCAGTTTTATTAAAAGGTTTATAACTAAAAAATATTTAGATATACATAAGAATACATATTTAGAGGCAGGGCCATATATCAAACCATCCTCTGTCTAGGTAGGATTTGCTTTTAACAATTTGCAAAGTGACATAAAATTTATTCTACAGGCATTGAACTCTATCTCAAGATATGCACATACTCGTATTTGTAATAATATTTTCTTTTAGTCAATTACTTTTTAAAAATTATCAAAAATTTGCGGTCCTTAAATAGAGATTTGTTTACAAAATTTGAAATATCGACATATAAAATATTTCTTCCAGGCCTGGGTTCATGTATTTTTTAATATACATATACATTACAGCGTACCACTTTACAAGGAAAAAAACTTTCTTTGTACCGCCTCTAATATAAAGTATTTTTGCAAGGACAATTTTTTTGTAGTCTAACATAGGGGTCGTTTTTTCAGTTTTTTTTATATCTTAGCAGTCCGATTTTAAAGTGTTAAAGTTAGAAACATTTTTTTTTTTCTTGAATTCTTAATTAGAATAATTTATTGCATCTTTATTATTTAAATCTATTTATAATTATTATATTGGGGGGGAGTGCGTGGTATAGTGGTTAGAGCGCTGGCACAAAAACTCAAAGGACCCAGGTTCGAATCCCAGAAGAGGTGGAAAATGAAAAAGTTAGTTTGCGGTTTTTTTAAAATTATAATTTAAAAATAAGAGGTCCCCACCCTCCAGGAAGACCATTGCAAAGAAACCGCTCCCCGGCATTCCACTCTATTCCACCTTAAACAGTGTCAACGTAAAACGAATGATCAGGAAAAAAAAGCGCCACCTATTGGGAAGTAGCAGATAACAGCTAAAACCTACTTAGTGAAGGCACTCACCGCAATCAACATGCAATGATAGGGCAATTGCTTTGGATCATTCAAAAGTGAAGATAACCATTACAATATCTAGTTTTTGTGCCAGCGCTCTAACCACTATACCACCCTCACTTTCAAGATACTAAAAAATCAAATTTATTTTTTCTGTGACGTACGGTGTCCATTCATTGACTGATGATTCGTATTAACTCTGAAGCCTAACATCAAATTTAGAAATTTTCTTTTTAATCGTTGTCAATATATAAACAAGTAAGTAAGTATGCTTGTGAATACATTGTATCAATCCAATTCAGACCTCTTTTCAGATGATAATTTGTATTGACTATGAAATTATTTGGACCGAATTTCGAGATTTAATGTTATAATTTTGAAAATATAACAAAATAAATAATTACCTTATATGAGCCTGGTACCGGTTAGATTAAGTTTATAAAATTTTTGTAGAGCATTATTTTTTCAACACTGAGAGCGAGATACAGTAAACATATCAAGAAAATCGGTTTAGCTCTTGAGTTGTCTGTACACTTCAAACAAACCCAAACGCAAATAAGCGCATTTATTTTTATAACTGAGATAAAATAGATATACATGCTAAATATACTGCTGTAGCTTATATAACTCCCCAGTTATGTGTAACTCTTCAAATAGGCGTGGTACCCCGCGTATTTATTTATAGAATTGGCGACAAATATCCTAAGTGTAAACCTACCACACTAAATTCGTTTGCGATTATTATGATTATTATTAAAATAAATGAAAAATGTAAAATTTCATAGTGATAAATAAAAGCACAAATATTAAATATTGCAAGCAATTGTTTATTTTCAAAGAACATCTTATAATAATGAATAAAAATGCCAGTGAAATTTTTCCCATTTCCCATATCTACCATTTGAATTTATTGTCAAATTGGTTTTCTTTTTTTTCTTCTTTTGTAGAGAATTTATCAAAATCATGATAATTTTCCAAGGGTAACAATTAATTTCGATGAACTTGATTAGTTTTCTTTATATATCCTACGAGAAAATTTCCTGTAATATTTTTTTAATTGCAAACGTTGAACCAGACAACAAAGTCAGTGGTCTTAGTTTTAATTCTTAATTGTGATTTCTTTTCCACTTTTCATTTGAAAGCTTTTTGTTTTTCAAAATAATTTGTTTGTAATTTATGATGACTTATATCCACTCTGACTGCCTGATGTAATTCAGGTAAAAATGTATGTTTTTTTGTTAGTCTTTGAATAGAAATGAAATGAACAAAAGCACTTAAAACCAAAAATGTACAACAGAAGTACATTTACTACAAATGTACAATTGAACTAAATGAACAAAAAATTCATGTTTTATTTATTTTGGTATTGATTTAATTCCAAACAATCAACCAAATAAGTGTTTCTCCTCAATATTTTTTTTATTAATAAATTTTTTTCAATAAATTTATGGAAACTGCATATATATGTATGTGCCAATAAATTTTTCACTTAAGCAGATGCTTAAAATATTTTAACATACAGGTCAAACAGTATAAAACAAAGGAAAATCAAACGAAATTAAATGTTACGCATGATATTTGACACCTCAGAGGAAGTGATCTCTTGTATATTCTCCTTAAAGTCTAAATTCGCCAAGTTGTCTTTATTTTTTTTTACAAAATAAGCCTTTTACTTATCTGACAATCCACTTTAATTTTAAATATTTGCATTTTAATTTTTGTTGGCTATAATTCTTTACAATAAATGCCATTGGCCAATTGAAATGTTTCAACTGAAATGCCCTTCAGTTGTTATCATTTGTTAAACATTGTTTGCCGAAGTAAAC
This sequence comes from Metopia argyrocephala, assembly GCA_963576795.1. Classification (NCBI taxonomy): domain Eukaryota; kingdom Metazoa; phylum Arthropoda; class Insecta; order Diptera; family Sarcophagidae; genus Metopia; species Metopia argyrocephala. Next base: position 165,088,244 of record OY756208.1, on the reverse strand, counting down.
CACTTGACTACTGACAAATCATTTTGTAAGAAAAAAAAAAAAATAAAAACACAATTGCTCTGTTCTAGGGGTAACATTACAATTTGACATGTTAATGACCAGACAAATAAATGGCCTTTCCTTCTACTCGCACTTAAAACCCTCATTTTATCAATAAACAGGTAATCGAAGATGGGTGGGTTTCTCTAGTTCTTTTTAAAGGAGATTCTCTAAAAATTTTCAACAAATATCTGTTAAGCAATTTGAGCAAAAATTTAAGTAAAATTAAGTTGAATAAACTTCTCAATCACAGATACTTTCGTCAATTACACTGATATGTTTGGTTTAGAGCATTTTATAGAATATTTTAAGTCAACAGGGACAGGTAACTAAAATGTAAAATACATTTTTGAAATACAATTTAAAAAAGTTAAAGTCAGTAAAAAATAAACTTAAAAGTTGATTAAATATTTTTTTTAATAAATAGAACAAACTGATTAACATTATACTCTCTCTGTCAGTAGAGCCAATACTAAAAATATCTCTAATCGACCATTAATACTTGTGCTTTTTTTTAATTAATGAAGATGCTACACGAATGAGTATCGAAGTATTGATAAATAATAAATATTTAATAAGACCTTAAGCTTAAATAAATATTTACATCTCCTTTGAAATCATTATTATAAGAATAATGAAGAATGGAGTAGTTACTGAGTTGGAAATAGATCGATAGAAGGCTTTATTTATAGAAAGTATGTCCGTGCATTGAACAAGAACTAATGAAAATTATGCTTTAAATGTTTCTTTTGAAAATTCTGTCTTTATGCGCTTTGAGTCTGATTAGTTTATTAGTCGATTTGAAAGAAGAATTGTAATTTTCGTGGACTGATAATAGATATTAGATTCGCATCACACACGGAGACATATCTCAGAAGTATGTGGCCTGTTTACATGTAGCTGTAAAGGTGTATTTGAATTACAAAAAATGACGAAGGATTTTCAGTGGAAAACTCTATTGTGGCTCTATAACAATTTAAATGAAATTAATGAAAAAAAACTTGGTTGAAATGCCAACAAGAGACCTAAACTCAAGTTGCGGATGATTTTTCAGAACTGAATATAAGTAATTTGAGAAACAGTGTAATCTAAAAACCTACACTTGAACATTGTAACTACATATATGTCCGCATGAGAAGTTTAAAATTAAAATGAAAAACTTTCTTTATAGACTTACATACATAACTGGCCTTTACAACCCTGTCAGGATTACGGCCTAGCTTCTCGCGGCACTCATGTTATGTGTGTCAATTTTTTTCCATGAGTACCGGGACCTACAGTTTAATGTCGACTCCGAACGACAGACTTGAGAAGCTTGTTAATGGCAATTAGTTACTCTCAGAGCTTTTGCCAGAAGACTGCTGAGAGGTAGGCGCCGAAAGAAATGTTTTTTTCATATTTCTTTTATTGAAGATGTCAGAGCCTGGAGTCGAACCCAGGGCCCATGTCTTAGTAAGCCAATACACTAACCACTAGACCACGGCGACTACTTTATAGACTTATAGAGCCTTATTTATAATAAAAAATTAGAAGGTCGTTGTTAACAGTGGCTAAGTTTATCATTCCTATACGAGGGAATTCTTACTCAAAGGTACAAGGTACTTAATTTTTTGTGGTTTCTCTGAATAGTTATCAAATAGAAGGTATGGAAAATTTTAATAATATCAATCTGTAGCTGGTGATAAACTTGCCAGTTCTTTGTCCCATATGCTAACGAGTTGCTAACTTTTCATTATACATATTTTTCTTTTGCATAGAGGACTGTACGATTCTATGTAGGGAAAACTGTAGTACTTTTTGTTCTTACCCAGATGAGTGCAATTGATAAAAATGGATTGACCATAAAGAAAATAACTGCAGTGACAGGAATGTTGATAAAATGTTTAATAAACTCTATGTGCAGCATTATGTTACTCAGATCTTAATTGTTTGGAAACCGCCTTTCATTTTCTAATCTAGTAATGAACTGAATTTAATTATTTTGGAATCATACTTATATCGTATAATCATTGTAATTTAGATTAGTTTCCAAGCATCTTTTTCTTTCAAAAGGCAAACTATGAAAGAGAAGGCGAAAGTCGGACAACTTATTCTGAAGTCATCGTTTTCCTTCAAGATTTTGGAGTAGCGGAAGTCTGACAACGCTGGACTTTAGAGAATGCGAAACACTGATAATATTAAACTATAAAATAGTTTAAAGACATCTTTTACGTTCATGGGTATTTCGGAGAAGTCGCACACTTTTTGATTTTAGATTAGTTTGCATGTATCATTTTTCTTTCGAAATAAGCTGAAGAACTTTAAGTTTACAGACATCTTTCTACTTTAAGGAGATTGTGGATAGAGAGAAAATTAGACAATAAGAACACTTTAATTTACTTCTATACAGATACCCTTGAAATAAATAGCAGGCATCTTTTAGAAGACTACGGGCTTCCAAATTATAATGGTTTTCGTTATAGAAACAGCTGCGGATAAGGCGGATAAAGCGTCAAAGATAGTTTATGGCATAGTGATATTTGTCTACAACCAGACTTTAACAAAAGTTAGGCTAAAGTCTGACATAGGTGATAAAGTTTTTCTGTGTTGGGTTCCAAGACAGAGGTGTGTTTATGAAATTGAGGAGACCGATGAACTTTCGCATTAGTCTTATTATACTAAAAACTGGCAGAAGTTCTTATACTAATTTATAAGATTAAGAATAAGAGCACATACACGTTTTCCATGCCTACGTGTTAAGGTCTCATATAATTGTTTCACTAATATTGTAAATAACAGGCCTCACAGCTGGTACGCGTCTGAAGTAGCTTTAATATCCCCAAAAACGTTAATCATACAGCACATGTGAATACATAGCAATGCTTTTAAGCTTACGCTGTAATCAGCTTAAGAGAATGCCTTTAAAGTTGCTTAATGGCATGCATAGTCCAGTAAATGTTTGGCATATTTTCTGATGTATAAATTTAAATTACTACCGTCGTATCCTTAGCACCCCCATACTTTTATTAGTAAATCACATTTTAAGATTTTTTTATTATCCTTTAATATATTTTTAATATTGTTGGCTGTTTCGACATTTATTAAGTCATTCATTATATTTTCCTTTTCATTTTAATATTTCTCTCTGTTTGGCAATTACCGAAAGTAATTAAAAACTAATAAAAAAATACCAGTATATTACGGGAAATGCATGATTCCGTTATACCCCTATAAGTATAAGTATATTCATATTAAAAATATATTTAAAGTGCAGTTTTATATGCTGCTGTAATAAGTATTTTTCTCTTAATGGTTGATTAAATTAAATTGCAATTAGTAAATAATAGTTAAACACCAGCGTACTCGATGTATAGAAGAAATACGAGTATGTTTTCAAGGAACGAACAAATTTCCTTTTGGTAATGATTTATGAGTGTTTTTGTTTGAAATTAATTGTGGGTAAACCAACAAATTAATTTGAAATAAAACAGTTGAAGGGATTTTTAGAAAAAACAAATAGCACAAAACAAAGAATAGAACACTTAAAGATATTACTTAATGGTCAATATATAACTGTTGCTTAGTTGTAGGGAAAATTTGAAATTTTTTTTTTTGTAATCGTTCATATAAAAGTATTAGCAGTTGAGTAACATAAAGACAGTGTTGACATTCGTTGATTACACAATACCAATACGATTGAAATTAGTGCACTTCTACTTTAAAGATAACATTCCGCTTTAAATTTTTGTTTTAAATTATTCTTTAATTGATAGCTTGGTAAAGTATTACAAAAATTAAAATATTCAAATTTTACCCAACAAAAAAAATTTTTTTAGTTTTAAACGAATAAAATTGTCTTCAGTGCTGAGATATTAGATTACTATAAAGGCTTACCAAGAAACAGGAAATATGCCATTACCATTGAAATGACTTTTTAATTATTGTACGCAAAACTATATTAACTCGTTACAGTTATCCTGCCTCTATGAGTTTTTTGATTAATATTATGAATCAACACGAGTAATTATACAGTTTAACCTGTTGCCCTACGTGGAAGCAAATTGTTTTGCAGAGGCTGATTTCAAGTGGGAACTCTCCATATATAAGTCATGCCTTTATAAGGAGCAATTTAGTCATAGTTTCTCTTACAAAACCACTTAAAATAAATTTTGAATATTTGCTGCAGAACAACTTTATAGTTTTAAGTAAAAACAAAAAACTCTCTACTTAAACAAAATCGATTCCTGGATGCTACAAGAATGGATCTTAATATTTTGTTTTAATTGACTGAATTACCATCATTAAAATACAATAGAAATTAGGAGGTTTTTGAAGGGTTATGTCAATAAAAGCTTTGATTAATGAGTACGAATAACAAATTGAAAAAACAAAACTCTTGTCCCGATAATAGCTCTCAATAAATGAAAGACGTCTGTAGCACAATTGTGTACAAAAAATTAAGATTTGGATTACATTAGTCTAGATAGAAGATATTGAGATAATACTAAGCATTTGATGGACTTTAAAAATATATCCATTATGAGAAGCTGCAGTATGCTTGATTTCAATCATCGAACGAAATAATATTGCATTCCATTAAGATAATGTCAGGCCATACATATTTTTAATGAGCCACTAAAAATTTTTGATATTTTCACTTTTTTCTATGTAACCAACGTAACCAATGCTGTGCATTGTATTGGAATTTTTCAAGAAGGACAGTACATATATATTTTTTCTTATATTATTATTAAATGCCTTAGGAATGAGACAAATTTCTGTGAATTGATCATTCAAAGGCCAGTGCTATACCTTCACCCTTGAATGATCAACAGCAATTGCCTCATCGTTGCAAGTTGATTGTGCTCGTTTTTTGCTGACATTGGTTAAGGTGGAATAAAGTGCAATGTCTGGGAGCGGTTTCTTTGTAGAAAGAGGGGGGGGGGGGTTGGGGGTAACCTCTTACTTTTAAATTATAATTTTGAAAAAAGCGCAAACTAACTTTTTCATTTTTCACCTTTGCTGGGATTTCAACCAGGGTCGTTGGAGTTTTTGTGCGAGCGCTCTAACCACTTTACCACGCACCCCCCCCCCCCCCCCTTACAAGGCTCAGTTGTTTCAGTATTAAGTTATTACTTAAGTATAAAAGAATATGTAAATTTGGAATATATATATGGCAGTTTTCTTGTGATTATGAATTTTCATTATTTTTTTTCACAGTGCCCAGATTTATGGAAATATTTGCATTTTAAGAAAAACTTTAAAAAATATGAAATTTTTCTTTGTTTTTTAGAAATGGTAGTGAAATTGCTGTAATGCTTTTGTTATTTTTGCTGGAGTTTCGTCACTGTATACACTGTGCTATTTAGTTGCCTTTGCATATTTTATTTTAGTTCGTAATAAATTATACAAAGAACATAATAAAGGAATAAAAAAAAAATTCTTTATATTAGACGATAATTCTAGTCTTGATAAATAAAAATTTATTTATTTGATAACAAGAAAAGTTTAAAGAAGAAATTGTTTTTGTATCACATATGTTCCAGTATGCTTTGTAGTGTTAAAAGCAATATGATGATAGAACAGTTTTCATTAAGATATCCATTTTCATTTTCCAATTGCTTTTAAAAATAAATATTTAATGCTTTACATTTCCTCTCTCACTATTTTATCCTTTTTTAATAGCCTTTAAATAAGTAAAAAGTGTTTTGTATTCTTCTTAACTCCATATGACACTGAGATGCATTAAACAGCCTGTATAACAAACACATGTGTGAATGCATTGTTATTTTCTACTGTTTTTCATGTCCCCAAATGGCTGAAATATCGTGGGATTCATTGTGTTCTGGAGTAAAGAAATCCTTGTATTTACAAGCGTTGATGCTAAGAGGATAAGTTTTAGAAATTTTTTTTTAACTTTTGTTGCTTTCTGGAAAGAAAATATTGTACTGGAGTTTGTTTTCTTAGCGAGAGTGTATAAAGTCTCTTAAGATTTTATTTTAGCAATGTTATATTTTTCTCTGAAGATAATTATGTACTCTTCCAAGCATTAAGTGCTATACATACTATGTACTCACATTAAGATATAAAACATTTTTAACGATTATAAATAATAATGAATGAAAAATAAAATACTGCAGAGTTACAAGAGGGAACGCTTTGTTAGTTTTTTTTTATAAATTTTGTTTAAGGACAGGGTATAACAGCTTTAAAATTGATTTCAAATTTTTATATTGTTTTTGGATATTCTGGAATCTTTTTTAATATTTATTTATTCTTATTTATTTTATGCATTTATATTTATATTTTATATTTTATATATAAAGACATCATGCTAAACAAATAGTGCAATAAAATGAAAGCAACTAAATATTTTCCTTCATTGGCTACGGGGCCATGGAAAAAAAATGGAAGAATATAATTACATGGAAGAATATAACTATTTTACAGATGGTAGCGCTTAGTCTAAGCCTGAAATAATATTTCAACCGGAAGGCGATCTTAAATTTATTTCTAAAATCGTTAAGGATTGGTTGAATGGGTAGCATGTTTAAACAATACAACCATTGTAGTCACCGTGGTTTAGTGGTTAGTGTGTTGGCTTACTAAGACAATAGCTCCGGGTTCAAACCTCAGCTTTGACATCTTGAAAAAAGAAATATAAAAAAAAATATTTTTTTCGGCGACTATCTCTTAGCAGTCTTCTGGCAATAGCTGTGAGAGTAACTGATTTTGAAGTCTGTCGTTCGGAGTCAATGTTAGGTCCCGGTACTCATGGATACAAATTGACACACACAACATGAGTACTACAAGACAACTTATGTATGTATGTATGTAACATTGTGCCATTTAATAGTTAGTTCATGAAAAGCTTTATTGGTGAACAAAACATTTCTATGATTAGAAAAACTGTAATGTATTTGGGTCAGAAGGTAAAACCAATGGTATGAAGCAAGTCATAACAAGAGATAAGTGCAAAACTTGGTTCAGTAGTAGCCTGGGACTCAATATAGCATTTCTTGGCACAATAATAAAAATACAATAATACTTACTTAATCATTATATAAGTAAAAGAAGACTTTCCAATGTACGCATGCTATATTGGTTTCTATTGGAAAACAATAGATACTACAAATATTTAAATAAAACCTTAATAGCATACAAATTTAATATGTGATTAAAATTTGCATAAACGTTTCTTTAATTCTTTTGCCTTTGTCCTAAAATAAAATTTCTTGCTAATTTAGTTATCTTCTATTTTTATTTCCTATAGACTTTTAGAATTTTGTTAAATTAAAATAAAAATCATTCTGCCATTATGTATATACATATATATCTACTATAGGAATACATACACTCCGGGTCACTTATTTAAAAGCACAAAAAATCCCATATTTAGGAGCCGGTATCTTTTGCAATTTTTAACCGATTATTCAAGTAAACAAAAAAAAAAAAAAAAAAATAACACATTTTTAGATTGTTTTTATAAATTCCTCAAAAAAAGGTTCCTTAGTTAAGAAACCACCATTGTCATGATTTTGTTTATATCTCAAGATGTCTACCTTCCATTTCTATTTTAAAATTCTGGAATCGGCTAAAAATTGCAAAAGATACCGGCTCCTGAATATGGGATTTTTTTTGTGCTTTTAAATAAGTGACCCGGAGTGTACATACATATCGCGATTTTGAGATAAATACGTTTTTTGAGTTATGCCACTCACCTCGCAAATGAGCGATATGTACTTACTATATGTGCATTTATTTTTAGTTAACTGTGGCGTATAAGTTATATTTAATAAATTTGATATTGAAAAATATTAATCATACGTCCAGTGGGAGAACAATTAGTTTGTATTATTTCATTAAAAAAAAGTTATAATACTCATGCAAACTACATATATGTACGTTAATAAGCAGAAATTTTAAGAAAAAAAAAAATATGTTTGTCCATCAGATTTTTTTGTTTTTGTTATTGGTTCCGAAAGAAATATTCAATAATTTGTTTTTTTTTTCTTTTTCATATTTTTCGTTTTTCCAATATTCGCTACAGGTTTTTGTGCCAACTAATTCTTGGCTGACTGTGGTGAACAGGAAAAATAGAATTTCAATTTTTTAAAAACAGAAATGTATTGCTTTGGAAATACTTTTGTTTGGTTTTTATATAATAAATGTGATTCGCATTTAGTTTATAACTATTTGAATATAAGTATTTGTATTTTTGGTTACCACCTTTGGGCAAAAGTCTCCTGACGAATCTCTTAAGCAGAGACGAAATGGCCATAGAGACATGCTTATCCCCAAAGCAATACATTTCATATACTATGTATATTAAATGTATTTGCCTATATGGCGAAAAGTATTTTTTGTTTTTTATTTATTTATTTAATTTATTTTTATTATAAGCGCCTTTTTCGTCAGAGACAAGTTGCTGGCATTTGAGCACTTAAAGACCTCTGTTACACCTTCACTTTTGAATAATCAACAGCAATTGCCCCATATGTCGTTGAATGTTAATTATAAGTGGTTAGCGTCTCCACTAAGTAGGCTAGCTGCTATCTTCCGAAAGGTGGTGCTGTATTCCTGATCATTCATCCTTTTGCCAAAGGTGATATATAGTCGAAATATCAGGGAGCGGTTTCTTGGTGATGGACAACTTGGAGGGAGGAGAACCTATTATTCTTATATTATAATTTTTTGAAAAACTGCTAATTTTTATCTTTTATTTTTGTCGTTCACTGGGATTTGGGCCTGGGCTGTTTGTGTTTTTGTGCGAGTGCTCTAAGCGCTATACCGGAAAATATTCTACGATTATTTAAACTTAAAGAAAAATATACACATAAGTATGTATATAAATTTAATGAATGCAATTGGAATTCATTTAATCTGGTATTCGGTTTTATTTAACCATTACACATTGAAAATACTAATGCAGTACCCTGTATTACAATTAAGTCAATTACTTTTAATGGCATGAAATTAATGAACTCATCATGCGGCTTTTAAGTCAGAAAATGAAAAAATTCTGTAAGTATTAGAACCGTTGGACATCTTCATTATAGGATAGGCTTTTAATTTTAATGGCCCACTAATTTTCATTTTAAATTTTCTTTGTTTTTTATTTTTATTTTATGTGTTTGCTTCTGCTGGTGAAGCTTTAGTTTAAAAAACAGGTGCTTAGATTTGATTATTTTGTTTTTTTTTTGTTTGTTTTATAATCAAATTAAGCAGAAGCTAAAAAAAAATAAATAAATGACTGCAATTAATTTGAAAATTTTTATACGGATATTTAATTTCCTTTTTAATTTATTTTTTTTTTTATTTTGCTTTAGAAGAGGCGACACCTTGACAATTAAAATTCATTTTCATTTTAATTTTTAAGGTCAATTTAAATTAAAATTTTCTGAAAGCTTAATGAGTCGTTTTAAATGAAGCAAGTAATAGAATGTCATAAGAATTAATGCCTTAGTTAAGAGTTCTTAGATTTATTTGGTTTAATTTTTAAAGTTCTTAGAAGCGTGTAATTTAAATATAAATATATATTTAAACTGAAATTTTGTACATAAGAAAATTATGCACTCAATACAAATTTTTGACAACCATATACGTTATTATGAATACCATCCCCAATGTACCATTTAATTTTACTATCAAAAACACTTATAATTTAAGTTTCTTATACTTTCTTAATAAACGATATAAAACATTTTCTTTGTCTGTTGACTCCTAAAAACTGAAGATAAAAATTCTTCATGTCAAATTTTCAACACTTACTTGCCACTAAAGCTCTGTTGTATGCTTAGAAGTGAGTGTTTAAAGGTTTGATAGAGTGAAATGGATTTTCTACACCTCCTTAAAGCTGTCGCTTGAAATACATCAATCCATCATTTTGGTGAAATATAAATTCGTTAAGACAACCAAATGGCTGTTAAGGATTCTAAATGTAAAAAGAAAAACATACACAAAAGTAGTTGCAAGGTTATAGCTTAAACTCAAGACAATTTTGTTAACAAGTTTGGATTTTAAAAACTAAAATTTATTTTTGAAAAGTTGTTGGTCTATATTAGTACTCGTAACATTTAGAAAACTATTTGAAAAGTTTCTTTCATTTGATAAGCAACAAATGCAAGAAAATGATTAATGGAGTGAAAAATTTTAAAAGACTTTAAAGAACGTATAAAATTATTTTGAGTTTTTGGTATACATACTATACAAAATTTGTCTGTAAGGAAATAAAAGGTTTATAAATATGTGTATATATGTGTGTGTGTTTATTCAGTATTTAAAATTAAATTAAATTATAAGTAATTTAAAAAAAAACTAATTAATGTCAGTTAAAAATAATTTGTTATTGTTTAATGTCAGGTGGTGGATTATATAAAACTGAATTGTAATTTCTTCTTTTATTTTTAAATGCTTTAAGATTTCTCACAACTGCCTGTTATTTATAAATCCAAGTTGTCTCCACATGCCCACATGGCATTTTGTTACAACAACGTTAGAACTTGCTGTTGTATTATAAACTATCAAAGTTTGTTGTCACAAAGCTTAGTTGTGTAATGCTTGTTGAAAGTCTAGCAACGAAAAAGTGTGCCAATTTGAAAACTAAACAACAAATTGGCTATTTTGAGACAAATACATACGAATTACTTTATATTTGTTTATATATTACGTTATATAACTAAAATTTTGGAAAAAAGCCGCAAAACTGTTGACAATCTTCATATTACAGGTGATGTTATGTTGTTATTGATGTGGTCAATATATTGTAGCAAGTTGAAATGTAGAATGTTATTGTGGGAATACATTGCGAATATCAGTTAAACAAACAGCATGCATGTCATACGATTTTTCTCTTATTTTCAAAGAGGTTTATTTTTTCTTTGCCTATAAAATAAACATAAGCCCTAGTGTGTAAACCGAATGTCAGCTAAGTATCTACGAAATATACGAGTCTGCAAGCTTAAAGGAAAGATGAAGTAGTGGGAATGGACATCTAAATTGAACCATATCATAGTTCACAGGGAAAATATTTTCAGCTATAGAGAACTCAACTTCTTCCATTGATACACGGCTATAACAAAATTTATTAAATAATTTTTTTTACCAATGAAAGTGTTCTTATAGTATTTACATACATACATACATACAGTATTGGCCATTACAGCCCTGTTTCAGGTTTACGGCCTAGCTTCTCACAGCAGCCATGTTGTCTGTGTCAGTTTTTATCCATGAGTACCCGGACCTACAATTTAAAGCCGACTCCGAAAAACAGACTTGAGAAGTTTGTTCATGTTACTCTCAGAGCTTTTGCCAGACTGCAAAAGTTACAGTATTTACCAATATTAATTCTAGTGATTTGTTCTGAAAAAATAACAGTTTTTGCGAATCACGAGGCACTCTAAATTCAGCGACTGTCAAACGCAAAGCAGTTTGTTTCAATTTTCACATATCGTCTTGCGGGAGTTTTTGTGCTCTATCCGCCATTTCATATTTTTTATATATCTCGAGTTAATGATGCCACTTCAGGTTCTCGACCCCAAATTTTTCAAGTCTGCCGAAAATGGATTACAGATTTTAAAAAATGGCGGATAGAGCACATAAACTCCCGCACAATGGTATGTTGGAAAACCAGAGCAAAATAAAGTTATTGGCTCTTATTAAATGTAGGAATGCATAGGTATACTTATACTCATGAAAATTGAATTATTTTCATAAAAGGCAAGATCTAGATTTGATAAATTGCAGAAGATATCGTCTTCAAAAGAGTCAGTCTTCTAGTATTGTATACAATTGATGCCTACTTCCATAAGATTGAAAAATTGGGCACTGTATGAATAGTCGTATGCTGTAAAAAGTTAAAAAAACGACTCTACATCTTCTTCGAAAATGCTTTATTTTACGAGATTAGTACTACATACTAATTTTTCGTGTCAGGACTAGATGGATTGTGCTTTTCATAGTATTATTCTTAAAGTCTACCTCAAGAGCGTTCCTCTGCGATCACTAAGCACCGGCAAACTACGTAATCCAAACTAAACGAACCTAAACTTTTTGAGTCCCTCTAAACATTTAAGTAATAAAAGAAAAAACTAAAATTTTTTAGTAATAAATAAAGTAATAATAAAATAAATAAGTAGGTAGGTGCTTGGATTAACTTTAGCTTGAAAAAATAATTTCTAAAATAAATTGCTTTCAAATAAAATTCCATTTAAAAATTTTTATTAAAAAAAACAAAAACATAATTTTTATTTAATTAGAATTTATTGCTGCTTAAAAAAATCACCTCAGGAAATAAATTTCCTTAAAAAAGGGGTGCCATTCAAATAAATTTACGTCAGAATGAGAAATAAATAACAAAAAAAAAATAAATACTTTAAAGTAGTCCGTCCTTGCTTTAATTATATGACCCATTTCGAACTTTCTTACCTTTATTTTTAATAAAAAAATTCAATTAAATTTTTATGCTATTCCTACCATTTACTTGTTTTCTTTTTCTGTCTCTACAACTGCTTTTCCAAAAATAAAAAAATAAAAAAAACAAACATCTGCATTTCTATAGAACTGAATTCAATGTCGAGTATTTCAAACTTGTCAAGTGTTATTTTAACAAGACGAGATTTTTGTTTTTATTCAATGAGAGAATTTGTTGTTGGTGTTGTTGTTTGAATACAAATTTGTATAAAAAAATGTAGAGTAGATACGTTTTTTTTCCATATTTTTGTAACACTTTTTGCTTATATTTGAAATTTTAAACAAAAATTCGCTTGAGATTAATAGTTAACAAAAAAAAAAAGGAAATTATTTTTTAGAACTAAAATCATAGACGAAATAAGAAAGTGCACTATAAGCGATATTTGACTCAGGAATGTTATGAGAATGATAAATGAGCTTTATTTTGGAAATCATTTTTTTTCTGTTTATGTAAATGTTTTGTAAATTTTGCCCAAATTTGGTACCGTGTCTGCCATTCAGTTTAGTGTATCCGCATCTGTTCTAATAGAGAATGTGTGTAAAGCGAACCGCTTGCTTCACGTTAAAGGCTCTCTTACATTCCCACTTAAGTTAGTGTACAGACAAAGACCAGCAGGGCCTTTGTGAATTTCCTTGTAAGGTGGCGCAATACATATTGTGCCTATCTTTTACGAAGTGGAAAGTAATCAATAACTTTGCTCGAACGTCCATACCTTTCCACCAAGCAAATTATATATCAGAAAACTTTAAATTATTTTTTATGAATCATTTTATTTCTTGGATTCCTAACTGGAATTTCTTGGACCTTTTTGTTTTTATAAATCTATATAATTTTTATATAGGTCTTGAGATTCTAAATCTGGTTTCTTTATAAGAATCAACATCCATTAAGAAATATGTACAAACACTAGCATAACTGAATTGGTTTTAGACTTCCGCTCTGAGTTTTTACGAGTTTTTTTTAGTTAATTGAAGGCAGAAGTTACTAAAAATCAATTTTGCGTATCTTAAATTGTACAAATGTAGACTTCGCTATTACAATAGGTTGAGTTAAAAACGTTTTAATCCTTCGTATCCGAAGCCAATGAATTAGACTTTGATAAGAAATATATGCTAGGGTCGAGTAAATGGTAAAACACTACTTTTTTCTGGTAAAAAAAAAAAAACAATTTAGATGTCCCAAATTCCTACAGCTTTTAGAGGCATAACCTATAAAAGCCTAATGCTTTAAGAATGAGCTGAAATTTTGGAAATACTGTCATAATATAGGGCATATTTAAATATATAAAAACTCTTACATATGTTTCTAATTTTAAATGAGGAAACAAGTTCAACTTCTTTATGTTTTTAAAATAAATTTTAACAGGCTTTTCAAAAGTTCTTTATTTATTAACATAAGAAGACCATTTACAAAGAATCCGCTTCACGACATTTCACTCTATTCCACCTTAACCAATGTCAACAAAAAACGAATGATCAGGAGAAAGGCGCCACCTATTGGGAAGTAGCAGATAACAGTTAAACCTACTTAGCGAAGGCACTCACCACACAATCAACATGCAACGATGAGGCAATTGCTGTTGATCATTCAAGGGTGAAGACATAACACTGGCCTTTGAATGATCAATTCACAGCAGTTTGTCTCATTGCTTAGTAATATAAGAAAACAAAATATATGTTCTGTTATATATACACCTTAATATTGGTCTCAACAAAAAAAAAAAAAAAAAAAAAAACGAGCCTCTGTGCGTTGACGAAAATTCAAAATTATAATTTAAAAATAAGAAGTTACCCCCCCTCCACGAAGACAATCTACGAAGAAATCGCTTCCACCTTAACCAATGCCAATAAAAACGAATGATTAGGAGAAAGGCGCCACCTATTGGGAAGTAGTAGATAACAGCTTAACCTACTTAGCGAAGGAACTCACCACACAATGAACATGCAACGATGAGGGAATTGTTGTTCATCATTCAAGGGTGAAGGTATAAAACTGGCCTTTGTATAACAAATTCACAGCAATTTGTCCCATTCCTAAGGCGCTTTATAGTAATATAAGAAAAAATATATATGAACTGTCCTTTTCAAAAAATTCCAATATAATTTACAGCATTTAGTAGGGGTTTACCCCTGAGTATTAGTCTCAAATAAAAAAAGCCCTGTTGCAGATCAGGGACTTGTTACAGGAACGCTTCTCTAATGAATTTGATTAAATTGTTTTTAATGGTAACCGGCCCACATGGTTATGTAGTATATGCTTTTAGATATTTCTTAATTGTGAATCTTTTAAAGGTGATAACAATAAATTATTTCGTTCTCAGATTAAAGTTGAAAATGTTTGCCAATAGGGAATATATATTCTAATAATTCTAAGAACTGTTCGAAGAATTTATTCCTTCAAGTATTATTGTTTTGCTGCTTTGTAGAAAATTAAATTTATTCGGAAGAAAAAAAAAAAAAAACTGGTATTGTAGTTAACTACTTGTAAACTTTTCACCTTGTATTCAATATTTTAAAATAACAATAATTCATTGAAATTGAATGTCTATATATATTAATATTTTTTCTCTACTTTGGTTTTAACTTTTGAAACTTAAATACATTTTTATAATATTTTATAAAAAACATATTGTGTTATTATTCAAACCATAACAACTGGCAGCAAATCGATTAAGATAAACAAAACAACATTGCAAAGTTTAAAGTATTTTCAGTTATATGTATGTGATCTGGTTTAAATAAAATTTTGTTTTCCTTTTGTTTTCCACAGTCTTTAAAGAAAATTTGATTTCGAACTGATTGCTGGCTAAGTGTAGATAGACAAAGCTTTGTATTTAATTTTTCATCTGCATTTTTCACACTTTCTTATGAAACAGTTTCTTTTTATATCTTCGTTTCTTTTTTATCTTTTGTTAGCAAATAAATATTCTTTTCTTTTAAATTTCTATAAAAAAACGGAAAAATTATCATACGCCCTATTATTTTAATTTCTTTATGGCCAAGGCAAGAAAGAGTTGTTGTTTTTTTTTGTTTTTTTTTTTCTGGGACAATCATTTTGATTTTGTTTTCAAGATATTTTTGGCGTATAATTTTCAACAGCTGCTTTTTAATCACAGACCTTGAAAAAATACGTTTTTGTAGTGAATTTTTATTTCTGTTGTAAACTTTTTTATTGTGTAATATTCTTATTTCATTGTTTTGAAGAAAAAATAAAAATGGAAAGTGAGATTTTTTGTATTTAAGAAATAGGCGTTGAACCTAAATGTTATAAAGATTATCCAAAATAAATGTTCAAAAAATTATAGGCAGGCATTATATATACTGGCATTTATGCCACCTAATTAATGGTTCACTGTTGTGAAATAGAAAAATAGAATTTAAATTTGAAAAACAGGAATGTATTCTTTTCTTTGTTTTAAATATACTAAATGGGGTATAATTCTCATTTAGTGTATAATTTTTTTTAACATAATAGTTTATAGTTTTAATACCATTTCCTGATGAGTCATAGCGATATTTTTTCGTGTGCTAATTTTTTTAGGAGTTTGAGAACTTAAAATGATAATACAAGACAGAAATATTGTTCGAATTAAATTTTTTATTATCGTCTGGTAGATGATTTATTATTTTTTAAATATGATTTACAATTTATTTGATCTTCTGGCTTTTGAATGCTAAATTAAGGTAAAAATTTCAATGCTTCGAATGAAATGCTGGTTTTCGGTAATCTGAAGGCATTAAATCCTATGACCGAAGAGACCAAAAACAGGAAAGACACTTCTGGAAGGATAGTTGTCGCTACATTGATTTTGCACTAAATCGATTATTATATGCCATGTACATACAAACAGCAGAAAATCTATGCCAATCTTATTAGTTTGCCCTTATTAAGGGGGTGGATTTCTTAGGATAAACTTTCTAGAGGTATGGGGGGAACCCCTTATACTTTTTTTAAATTAAAACTTCAAAATGCGCACAAATTTTTGTTCTTCATTACAATGCTGAGTCTTGAACATGAGCTTTTTGTGTTGTAAGCGAGCAGTGACTTTAAGGCTTACTTTTTCCTCATAAGAGCTAAAACCAAAAAAAAAAAAAAATAAATTAATTACAATTACCTACTATGTAAATTCAGAAGCTCATTAAACGATCGGAAGAAATGTATGCAGACATTTTTTTGTTTTTACCAGATGTCAAAGATATTTGGCATTGACTAGAAATTGATAAAATGTTTTCAAATTGTCTATAAGTGTTTACATTCATAGTCGCCGTGGTCTAGTGGTTAGTGTGTTGGCTTACTAAGACGATAGCGCCGGGTTCAAATCTCACCTTTGACATCCTGAAAAAAAGAAATATAAAAAAATTATTTCTTTCGGCGACTACCTCTCATCAGTCTTCTGGCAAAAGCTCTGGGAGTAATTGATTGCCATGAAAAAGCTTCTCAAATCTGTCGTTCGGAATCGACTTTAAACTGTAGGTCCCGGTACTCATGGATAAAAATTAACACACACAACATGAGTGCTGCGAGAAACTAGGCCGTAACCCTGTATGAATGTATGTATGTATGTAAGCGAACACTCTAACCACTACATTAGCCACCCCTCTAAAAATTCAGATTGTTGTTTTGCAATGATTATTGATTATCAAAGGGAAAAATTATGTCCGTGAAGAAATTGAACACCAGCCGAACTAAACATGTTTTGGAGTCTAGCTACGAAAGTTTCATCAGAGTTCTTTGTGTTCTGTACAACTACTTACATACAAACTATTGAACTCACACAATTTTTAGAAATCATGGAATTTTATTTTTTCTACATCGAAGACTTACTAAACACATCAAATTTTTGCCATATTCTGCTTTTTCACTCCACCGTTGCATTATCATTTTTTGTAATTGTGAACTGATCAACATTAGTAATTTCTATAAAAAGTGTGAGTTAAATAGTTGATGATTATCTGAAAAAACAATCCAAAATCTTAATAGAACTTAGTTTCTGATCTAATGAAAGCTTTTTAAGACGAAACAAAATTATTATAAAATTTGGGATTTGATTACATTTCGGGTCTACAGACCTAAACATAAATTAATATTTATTTACTTTTCTTAAAAAAAAAAAAAACACTACGCTGTAATAAATTTAAAGTTTTATTCTAAACGTTACTGCTAAAAAAATCTCCACAGACAAAAATACCAAGAAAAGTTTAAATTTATGTATTAAGTTCACAAAGGGATAGTGATATAATAAACTATTTAAGTAGAAATCAAAGACCTTAAGCTTGCTGTGAATTGTTTATTTTTTTTCATAAAAATTTTCATTAAATTAATAACTTCCAAAGAAATCAATTCAACTTACAAACAAACAAAAAAAGAAAGTTAAAGAAAACTATTTCTAAGTTATTTAAATAAGCTTTCCTTATGCAATATTTACACTTTATTATTTATTTATTTTATTTTATAAATTTCTCTTTTCATTTAAACTTCAAACAACTTTTGCCCGAATAACTTCTTTATTTCTCCGGTCAACTGTTTGTCAGAAAACTTTAAATAAATAAAACAAAACAAAAAAAAAAAAATAAACCAAAAAAAGGTTTTAATTTTATATTCATTTGTCAATAGCTGATGATTTGGATTTATTTTCCAACCCAAATGTTTTTTCAGAGTTTTCTTAAGCGAACCAGCAATACCAAGAATTTTAATAAAGGAAACAAAATATTTACATTTTCTACTCCTTTTTTTCAATTCTAATTGTGGCCAATGCCAACCAGAAGGGAGAGATAATTCATATACATTTTCTTTATTTTTTTTAAGAACCCTCATTATGTTGGCTTGTGGTAGATGGGTAAAATAAATATATTTTGTTGATCTGTGTTAACTCGTAAAAAAATGCGAATATTTGTTAAAAAAAAAATAACAAAACTCAGGACAATATCAAATGTAAAAAAGGGTCAAATTTAGAAAATAAACCAACAAAAGTAATAATAATAATCTTCAGCTTTAAATAAGTGAAAAAACCAAAAATTAATCAGTAGGGTGGCACAAATATTTTGGTATTAAAAAAATTTTTCTGTAAACATAAATTTATTTCCAGTACTCTCATACTTATGAACATTTAAACTTTAAAATAATTTACTAATAATTCCATAAATATTTATTATTGAAATTGAGTACATGTTTTGAAATGAAATTTTAAACAGCAAAATAATATTGCATTTAAATAAATAATTAATATGCCGTAATATCATTTCAACTAGTCTGTACGAAATTGATTTAATTTAAACCAAATAAATAAATAATCAGCAATAATTCAAAGGTATGGTTTTAACTTTTTTTTAAATTTAATTTTTTTTAATTAATGTAAAAAAATTACTTTTTTCAACCTCTAGTAAAAACACCCCTAATAAAATATTATGTGTTAAACAAAATTTTACTTTAACCTTAACATACAAGTAAATGAAAAAATTTAAGGAACATCAGTATTATTGTATGTGTCAAGCACCCCTTGAACCATCCTATCAGCCATCAATGTAATCTTACAACCACAACATTATGATTTTTAGGTTATAAACCTTAACAGGGAGGGGGGACGAAATCAGTCTCTAGAAAAAAAAAAAAAATTAAACTGTGTGAAGATAAATATTTTTCTATTTAAAAAAGATACTGCATTTGAAATTTAAAGAAAAAGAAAACAAATTTAATGCTACCTCGAGATTTTTAAGGTTTGCTTTTCCCAGAAATTAAAATATATTTTCAAATAATAATGAGACTTTTGGATAATGTTTATGTTTCTTTAAATAATAATTGGTTAAAGCTTAGATTAAGATTTAAAGAGCTATAAAGAAAAAATCTAGAAGCAAAATTAAAAATAAATGCTTTGAAATAGCACAGCATTAGTACCAGTGTTGTTAAGGCCATATGGGCTAAAATCACGAAAGGAAGAAAAATCTATCCCTAAATATTTATCAAATTACTCGTATAATGTAGAAACCCCCCAAAAATGTACATGCGTATGGCTTTTATGTTTTACTACAAAAATATTCAATTTATTTTTTAATTTAAATTTATTTTCTTTAAAATTTTTTCTTAATTTTTTCATGATTTCCATCTGCTGCCTACATATTTGCGTAGGTAAACGATTTAATCAATTTTGTTCAAAAAACATTTTCATTTCGTCACTTTTCATTTCCAGCACACGATGTAAAACTTTTTTTCTTTTTGGCGGCACACTTTTAGAATTTTGCGGCACACAAAAGTGCCGCGGCACATTGGTTGCGAATCACTGGCTTAATCATTTAATATTATGATGAAGAGTTTTTAAATATATGCTCTTTTATTTAATTTTTGTATAAGGTTAGTTTTTTTTTCACATGACACAACAGCTCAGGCGATAAATCCTACTCGTGCAGTGTATTATTGGTAGAAAAAAGGTTGTGAGATGGAAAGAAAAAGAGTAGTGATGTGGAGATTTGATTTTAACCACTCACTGCAGTAATTAGAAGGAACAACATACGTGAGAATATTGTCCCATAAACTATCTGTGAGGCTAAAGTACGGATTCTATCTGCAGTGCATTGCGTGCTTCACAAAACTGCAAAAGGATTTGGTCTGTGAGCGGTATGAGTTCTAGGTTTTTATTGCATCAGAACACTTCCCATTCTAGTATCGGTAGAAAAATGACACAAACGCTAGGTACTGGTACTCAACAATAAAAATTGATGCACACAATGTTGGTGCTGTGAGTAGCTATGCCGTATCACTGAAAAAAAGGCAAATTATATATGTGTTTGTTATAAATAACCGAGTCACTTGAGCGCTTGTTTCTACACTCTAAATATGTGTTCATTCTAGAGAAGATCACCGTTAATTATCGTGGCATAGTGGTAGAGCTTTCGCACAGAAACTCCCACGACCAAGGTTCAATCCCATCGAAGGACAAAATTATAAAAATAAAAATTTGCGGTTTTCTAAAATGACAATTTAAATTAAAAATTAAATTTAAAAAAATAAGAGGTCCCCCTCCCCCCTCCAGCTAGACCATCTGCAAGAAACCGCCCCCTGACATTTCTAATCCATTCCAATAGAAACCAATGATCAGGAGTACAGCGCCACTTTCTGGGAAAATAACAGCTAATCTACTGAAGACGCTCACCATTCACATTTAAACATCCAACGACCTTCATTGCAGGGTGAAGGTATAACACTCGTTTTTGTTTCATCAACAAAAAAAGGCGCAAAATATACATCTATGAAAAAAAAAACTTCTACCAACCATCTTCACATTCCAATACAATGCACTGCATGAGTAGGGGTTTACCCCTGAGTATTGGACTTAAAAAAAAAACCGATAGTCAAGGATGGCAACATTCATAATTTGTTTTTTTCAATTTTTACATGACAAATATTTGTTTTCAAAATAAAAAATATTACCGAATTATAAAATTACCACGCATATTATTTTTTTTTTCTTTATTTAATTAGATATTGCCTTGGTTTCTAAATTTAAAAAAACAGGAAAAACAAAACCCATTGTAACAACTTCTCTCAAAATACACTTTTTAAGGGCCAGTAGATTTTATTTTAAGTAAATAATAAAATAGTTTTGATATATGTATTGTATTTATACTTACAAGTATAATACAATAACTTTGAATTGAATTACAATCTACATGTTTTGAAGACTAAAGGAAAATAATTATGATTTTATTCCAAAAAGAAAATTTTTAAAACAGCCTATTAATATGCGTAAAATTGTTTAGGCCATTATTGCAATGCCAAAGAAAATATATCCAAAATAAGTATATTGTATTTATTAAATATTATACACTTTCTTAAATGCACATATGTATGTAAATATGGCATATGTAAGAAATATAAGAATGCTTAGCATGAATTCTTTGCTAAATATTTAATGTTATAATGAGCTAAGCTGTGCTCTATTGTGTTTTACTTTAAATATACTCTGAGGGCAATAAGTTTATTTTTATCGTATTTTATATCTTCAAATATGCAAATATGTTTGTGCATATCTAAATACGCACATTAGTTCACATACAAATGCAGTATTATCCTTTAGTTTTGGCTTACAAACATATACATGTAGATATATGAGAATCAGGCTGTAATAATAGGAAAGAAATAACAAAGTTTGTGTCTTAGAAAATAAAATTCTTTATCATGAGCATCAGAAAACTATTTAAATTTAAAAAATGAAAAGTAAAATTTATAAATATTTAAAATTATTAGTATAGACTTACATCATTTTAATTGTAACCTACTCTGTTATTAGTAGTGATTAGGGAATATTAAAAACAGGGAGAATTATGACAACTGCTTGGGTTTTTAACTCTGATTTTTTTTAACACCATCAGTCAGCATGATGTAACAGTCATCAAGACTGTCTCTAGTGGGAATCGACACCACATCTTTTTACTTACCATGTATTAGTTTGCTGGTCATACAAATGGACTATAAAATTATAAAAAATTTGTGTGATCATGCTTAAGAAAGCAATACTTTTTTTCATATTTCTTTTCTTCAAGATGTCGTAACTGAGATTTGAACAAAGCGCTATCGCTAGACCACGGTGACTATATGTGTGTGATCAGTATGCCATTATATACTTAAACGAATACTATTCAGAAGGCCTAATATGACATATTATGGCCTGTGTCTGAGCAAATGTTTTTCTCTGGTCACACGATTTTGATTTCGATTTTAAACCACCTTTTGGGCTATATCATAATGCATAATAACTATCTTTAATCATTTAATTCAATACTAATATACGCGACTTTAAAGCAGACAACGATGACTTGCTATCATTTGATCCAGAACACCTGTTATAACTAATAATATAACTGACCTTGCACTGTCTTTTATAAAATATTCTCTAGATAAGTTGGTATAATCATAATCTAAGTACACTGTTTCTTAATTTTCGTAAGAACAGTGTTTGGGCAAGAGCTAAAGAAATAAGTCCCTTCTACGTTTTCATTTCAGTCTATATGAAAAAAGGTGTGTTTTATATGAAAAGCATCGATGGAAAATCTTAAAAATTTTTAACGCACTTTACCAAACATTTTTGCTCTGTTATTTACATTTAAGTAATCCTTTTATGAATATTTACTTCTTTACTAATGATTTTTTTTTCTTTTTTCCTTCATTTGTCCCACAAACCTACTTATCTTAATAAGATCCGTTTACGTTTTCCAGTATTAACATGTAAAACAAGAAGTAATCAGTCGTAAATATCTTAAAATTTAAGCCGTTTATAATATATGTGCTTTATTCTTCCCCTCATTTACTCATTATTTAAATTATCACGGTGCTTTAAAGAAAAATAAATGAAGAGGAAAAAAATAATTAAAAAATTTTTCACATCATTTCATAATGAATTTCTAATAAAAAGCAGTAGTTTTGTATTTTAATGGTTAAATAATGACGAAGAAAAGAAGATGAAGAAACATTGGAACTTACACACAAACACATACATACACACATAGAATGTATAAAATGATTTTATTTTTCTTTTGACTGCCACCCAGACGTATGATTTATATGTGAAAAGAAAAGAAACAAAACACAAACACCTGCACAGATCCTTGAAGTATATTATAAACGCGTACAACAGCGCGTATACATAATTAAATAACACTCATACGCTCTGGTGTTTATGAAAATTTTACGTTCTTTTATGAAAGTTACAAAAAAAAAAACACATTTTACGTTACAAAAAAAAATTGTGTTATATAGACAATAACTTTACACACAATTTTTACTACCAAAAACTATTAATTAAATAAATACATGAATGTATAAATGATTCTTTAAGTTTTGCTTTCATTTTCACATACAAAAACATTTTTATCTTTTTTCAAACTGGTTTGAAATTCAAAGTAATAAGTTTGCAGGGAAGCAAAAATGAAAACACACATTTTTTATCGCCTATAAATTCATGCATGTAAAAAGAAACTGGGAGAGAAAAAAGTTTATTTTTAGACTAAAAATACTATCATGCGTGGTTGGTTCGAAAAGTTTTGATATTTTTTTTTCAAAAGAAGTAGACTGTATAACTTCAATAGGATTCTTTTGAATATTTTCTTTATTTCACAAACTAAATAATACAAAAATGTCTGTAAAAAGTCAAGTAATAGTGCATCATATACTCTATATATTTTATAACAACTCTGTAGGTCCCGGTTGTCATGGATATAAATTAACGCTCACAATTTGGCTGCTGTAAAAAGTAACTCTGAAAAGTGTAAAAATGCAATGTAAATGCATTGGCTTTTGAGCAAGATTTCAAATTCAATTAACGGGGTTCTGCAGGCCAAGATTTTTGTGGAAAACTATTCATGTAGTAAAGGGACAGAGCCTCAATTCCAATAACTGATAGCTAATCGATATACCAGGTGTCTGCCTCTGTTAGCCTCACAAATGCGAGCCCTTTTGGCTTCATTTTTCATTACATTCTAATACATTTCACGTGATATTTCATTCATGTCATCACGAATATTTTGTTTGGGTTGCTCCAGTGTTTCTAGTTTGTTTGCATAGACCTTGGACTTCAGTCCAGGAAGTCAAATCAGGCTACAGTGGAGGTCAATCCACATCAACATTCCTTGAAATAACTCGAGATCTCGCAGTAATTCTATTGTAAGTCTGAATGTTAAAAGAACGTGTTAGTCAAGCATGCTGTTTTGGCGTTAAGAAGTTTTCAATCATATCACGATATCGCTCCCCATTCACATTTACTTTTACGCCGTTTTCAGTTTCAAAGAAGTATGGTCCAATGATTACTAATGACTTGTCATGGCCTAAATGTAGTATCCTATTGGCATTTGTACGGCGGCGTCAACTCGACTTTTAATAGAAACAAACAAATAAATGTCTTTCTGCAAAATTGTGACCAAAGTTGTTTTTTGAAGACCCAGCTCCTGAGCACAGCGCACACTGGTTCAAGAGCGGCATTAATTCATTTTTTTCATGCCTTCTGATCTACCTGATTTTTTTACAGTTTATAATAGACAATCTAATTATCATGTGTCAAAAATATTAGGCTTAGATCTTTATTACTTTTTTGTCCAGAGACATTTAAAGTTGACCTAAGTGAATGCGTTTAAAATGACCGTATTATATATGCTACATTCTATCGCTTCATGCTTTTAAAATACTCTTGTAATGACACTAAAAAGTTTTTTTTTCATACAATTGGACGTTATTTATGATATATATATATATAAATAAAAAAAATTTTCAAATTTAAAAAAAAAAAAATTTTTACTACAAAAATTGTCCAAAAATATATATTTTCTCCAAATTCTATGAATTGCATCTTCTGTGCACCAACGAACCTCAGCCAGATACTTATATCAAATTAAAGCCTGAAGTCTCAGCTAATTATTTATTAAAAATTCAGCTGCCCGTTTTTGCCCCTAAGCAATTCCGGTTTAAAAAACTAAAATTAGTTAGGAAAAATTTCCTTCACAATCATGTAATTGCAGTAGAGGTTTGTATTAAAATCTGTTGCATACTCTTAGGATTGCACTTCTCTGCAATAGATTTTATTGCAACTTGTCTGCAGTTTTCCCGGCCATTTTAAGAAAATTCATAAGTTTGTTCAACGATCTGTAAAAACTTGTGATTTTTTCTTGGGTAAATTCAAAGAATAGGCTTTTAGGGTTCATTCGGTTCCAGTAATATAGCCGGACCTATCTTTTATTAAAAAAAACTACAAATTTTGAAGCTTAGAAGGCAATTTTAATTCGGTCATATCTCTTACACTACATACGCAATCTAAACAATTTTTTTTTACGAATTATAAAGGAAGTGCTATATTTCAATAAAAACGGCATTGAAAAGTTATTAAGCTACAGAACTGTGTAAAAATTTTCCTCAGTTTTCGTTTTACAATATTTAAGTGACTTCAGTAGACTTTTTCTAAGACAAAATATTTCTTTTTAATCAAATAAATTATGAATTTGTCTTAGTGAAACACTCTTCTTTGAAACGGTATTATTTGATTTGTGAAAAATAGTTTTAAAAAATCGAATTTTAGTCACCAAAATACCGCCTACACAGAATACAAGACGGTGCGATGGGCGTGGCAGATTTCAATGAAATTTGGTATGCGTCTTTTGTTTTTTCTAAGTAGTATATGTACTAAATTTTAAGACTTTGGCTTTTATACGAAAGGTTTTATGTGAAAATATCAATTTTGATTGTATGGGCGGTGGGCGATGGGTGTGGCTGATTTTCATGAAACTATTTTATTTTCTTAATTTAGTCAATATAATACTCTGTTCCAACTTTCAAGTTTCTAGGTCTACTCCTTATATTTAATGCCACCAGTCGTATGAAGCTGAACCAGTGTGCAGCGTAGAATTGAGGCGAATTTAGGTTGATTGATTGTTTCGAAATCTTTCTTAAACAGCAGTACTGTTTTCAGCCGATCTTGCAGTACGTTGTGGTCCATGAGATCATGAAACTACAGTTCGTTTGAAAATTAATTTTATCAAAAGTTCTCTTGTTTTAAAAATATTCTGATTGTAAGTGGCATATTAAACCTTTACGCTAAGTAGTTCTCTGTAAAATACATATTTCAAGATTTATATTTTACTCTACTTCTAAAAAAAATTGAAAAAAGAATCATAAGACTTGATACCTACGAGTACTATACATTAAACATCTGAAAATGAAGCATACTTTAATAAAGGCTTGCACATACACAAATACACTTACAATGTTTTATGAATGCTTCTCATGAACGTACGTGTAGATGCTATATTTTAATAAGCGTATATATATAATTTTTTATTATATGTTTGTTTCTTTATGTCTTAAGCACATTAAAAAATGTTTGAGGTTTTCCTACCTTCTTTTAATTGAGTATTTTACACATAATTTTCATAAAAACAAAATCATATCTTTACGTGATTTGTTTTTAAACTTAAGGCTGGAAAAAAAATTTGAATAGATAGAGAACTAAATTTTAAAAAGAAGTAGAAAAACAAAATTTGCTTAAAATAATAAACAAAAATATAATTTGTTAAATGGATATTAAATTTCAAAAAACTATTACCCTTTTTAAAGGTAAAGTTCAAGGTTTTTTCGTTTTATTTTAAAATTTTCTAAAAAGATTTCAAAATAAATTCCATATTTTAAACCATGTTTGAATAGCTTTTGAAAGCTCTTTTTAATTTTGTTACAATCGAAAACATGTGACCCATTTAGCCTTCTATGTAAATCAGTTCTTTTATCAAATGTTGCGAGTTCTCTTTCACTTGTTTTTTTTTAATTTTTTTCCAGAAATTCCTTACCACTTGCATAACGTGTGTAGTTGAAGTCTGCGTTACCATTTAACGTCTGTCTCTGCATAATTTCAATGTTGCGTGAAATTGACTTGTTAAAGCAACAGCAACAGCAACAGCGTATGACAAACAGAACAAGAAAAAATTATGGTTAAATGGAGAAAAAAAAGAAACAAGAATTTTAACATTTGAAACAGCAACTAGCCAAGCAGGCAGCATGAAAATATACGCTGTGAAGAACAATTAATTATGAAGAGTAATAAAAAATGAGTGCTGGAAATTGTAGAGGCAGGCCAGAAAACAAAGCAAAAATTAAAAACATATATTCCATAATAAACATTAATTTTGTTTAAATAAAAATTTCTTACACCCACGCACATCCATACATGCACATATTTATGTATGTATGTATGTATGTATAAAGCCTGTACTGCCATAAAAATGTTGAATTTTCATAAAAAAAGGAAAAAATTATAAAAAAATAAAAATCCTTTTGTAAAAGTTTTAATGTCATTAATTTTATGTACAATTTATAGGAGCTGTTATGCATAACAAGCACAGTGCATAAGTATTCGATTTAAATCTAAAAATATTAAATTGGTAATCGGTAGTTTAAGACAAATAAGTTCAAATCTCATTACTCGATGATGTTAAATTTAAAAAAAAATCAACAAATACTTGAAAACAAAAGTAACTCAACACAAAAAACTGATGAGAATATGATTATAAAGCGAAAAAATATAATTCCTAAAATCGAATTTCAAAAGATTGTAAATTAAGCAGATAATATAGAAAATAAAGATTTACTGAACAAAGAACTCTGATGCAGGAGTCGAAAACTAGTTCAGTTGAGCTACTGTTATAGCTTGTATTTCCCAATGGATGGTAATTCTCATAAAAGGAATACCAGTTTTAGAATTTTAAAACCGATATGATAATTATACAATAGATTTCCATAAAAAAGTCTAGTAAGTAAATTCAAGAAATAAAAAATTGTTAGAAATACATTTAACAGGTTTCCTGTTCCTATACAAAAGTAAAATTTTAATGCTACACATCTAAGCCTTTTTTCTGTTAAATTTGTTAGACAAAAGATGAAAAATCACCAGGGCTTTATGCTGTTTTTTGTAGTAGAGAATATATTTGATACTCTCGTATACTAAAAACTAAATTTGCTCGTTTACATTTGCAAAAAAAAATGTTTTCCAATTTACCTATAAATTTGATAATATATGATACATGGACCTAGCAAACACAGTACAAAATATGAATCATAGTTGATTCATGGGATGGGGAACCTTTTGATTTTTTATTTACTTTTTTTTTTAATCAAACACAGTTTGAGGGTTGAGAATGTCAAACTATTATAATATATATATCATAATATATATACCAAATAAATTATATTGTTTATATAGTTTATTTGGTAAAAATAAACTACTTATATAATTTTTTTTATTTTTTTTATTTGAGACCAATACTTATTATGGATAAACCCCTACTAAATGCAGGAGAAAAGCGCCACCTATTGCGAAGTAGAAGATAACAGCTAAACCTACTTAGCGAAGACACTCGCCACACAATCAACATGTAATGATGAGGCAATTGCTGTTGATCATTTAAAATTGAAGGAATAACAATGGCCTTTGAATGATCAATTCCCAGCAATGTGTCTCATTTCTAAGGCGCTTAACAATAATATAATTAAAAAACTATATAATTATCAGCGAAATTCATAAAACTACTTCGTTTATTTTACATTCAACATAATAACTCGTGTAGTGATTGAGCGTTTCCATACTGTATATGTATATATTTTCTGTATATGAACAATCATGCGTTCCTACAATAAAACGTTACTAATTTGTTACACCGTACCATCATAATGCTTTCGGTTTTAAACAGTTTTTGGTTTGTATATAAAAGCTAAATTAAAAAAAAAACTAACGAAATCGGTTAAAATAATTTTTAATTGTACTTCGAAAAATAATAACTAATAAAAGTAAAAATATAATTTTGAGATCTTATTAGGTCCTTGAAATTTTTTAAAATTATATTTGAGAATATACGTAAGTTTTATTATTAATATATTTCACAAATATATATCATTATTATAAATTTTTAATAAATCTGGTTTAATTGGAGTATCGAAACAATTTGATTTCTTTAATTTCAAATAATCTTTAGTATATATAATACCCTCAAGTGTATCTTTTTCCAATCGATTTTGTTTTGTTAATGCTTACTTTGCTAAATATTCTTTGCACATTAGCAGAAGAATGTGGTTAAATTAAAATATTTTTAATACATTTTTTTAAGGTTGGAAATATGTAACTAGGGTCATTTCGTTTCAATTCGAAACTTGTTTCCAAAAATTTAATATGTTTGTTTTACTTTTATTACATAGGTCTTTCAAATCTAATAATTGGAGTTCTCTGAATTCCGAATTCAATATTTGTACTTCTTTTTTATTTACGCTTTGACAATTCCAAAAATTGATAGATTTTTATTATCAATTAGTAGATTTGGGGTTATTATGCTTAAATATTTACATTTATCTTCAAAATCAAACCGTTTTAAAATTTGGTTACACAATTCAATATAAAAATTTCTACAATGTTTAACTATATAATTTTTTTCATTTTGTTAGACATCAAATCGTCAAAATGACGATAAATCGTCACATCTGGCATCAGTGGGCACACCTAAAGTTTGAGCTGCCCCAGAGAAGATTGACTTTATCTAGCCTTGAATAGTCTGTTAACTTGACGAGGTACATACTTTAAGGGACTTTATTTTCTAACTAGTAAGTCGGTGTTGCCATTTAGGGAGTACCAGTAGTTGGCGTGGTTAAGATCTTAATTGCAGCAATAGGCTATGGATTCGATGTAGCCTTGTGTTACAACCAATTCAGTAGAACTTTAGATAGTGCTTAAGCCTTGAGCAATGTTAAGTTACTGAAACCAGTTAATGTAGCGTCAAATTTTAGCACGAGTTAAATTTTTAGTAGTGGCCTACTAAAAAAAGATGAACACCGCAATTTTGATCATAGCTTTTGCCTGTACTTACTTACTTTCTTACTCATGAGCAGATTAATATTTGAGATGTTTATTTTAGCTCTGCAGGGATTGAGCCGTCAGTAAAAAGCTTGAATCTATCTAATCACTGTTTAATACTACAGATAAATGGTTTACTATGAACTTTAACTTCGTCAGAAACGCTTTAATTAGATGAAATTTAGTACACTAGCCAAACTGAACAATTGTTTTCAACTCCAGCTACGGTAGTCTCATCAGAGTTCTTTGTGTCCTGTGCATATTCGAGACCAAACATCAACTATTTAACTCATACTTTTCCAGGAATCACATACTGAAATTATTTTCTTCCATATGTATGTACATACACTTGTATGAGTTAGTCGAAGTAAAGTCACACAACAGTTTCTATCATATTCTCCTTTTCTCACACAATTTCTATTAAACGAATCCAAGCAATTATAAGCACACGTACGTGAGCGTACACGTGGTGTTGGTGTTTGGAACTAAATTAAAAAATGAGACAGCATATGGTATGGCATTTTATTCATTTAAGTGTTAAATATTTTAAGTTTCCAACAAGTTATTTTTTGTGTGCTTGTAATGGATATTTTAATACAAAATTAAAATTAAATTTAAATAATGTGGTTTCATAGATGCCTAAATTTAAGTGTTTATGACTTTTTTTTTTCAACGAATTTTGTGAACAAATAAACCATAAAACTGTTATGCTTAATATTCATAATGAAAAAGTATTGTTTTATGAACTTTTTTACATTTTTTTTTTGTTTTAAACCATAAACATAGAACCACTAATACCAGTAGACATTTCAAATTATATTAAAAAAAAAAAACTGAGCTAAATATTACAATTCCATATAAAATTACATTAAAATTGTATACACAAGTATTTGTAAGCATAAAAATATATGTATTTTTATTATTTTTTTTATAAAAAGGATTTTATGTGATAATATTTTATAAACTCAAAAAAAGAAAAAAATTATTGCAAACAATTTTCTATTATTAAATGAGTGTGAATATGTTGTGGAAAAATAGTTGTTTTGTTTAGTACTTTCGACACCTAAAAACGATACAATAGTTGCACAACTATAGTAGGTAGTGTTCACATGCACAAATAGTCGATATAATAAGTTAGTTGTTCAGTTACTTTTTATTTCTTTTCTTCAAATATAAATTTTGTAATGGACAAAATGTCCAGGCAACGAAAAAAGTGATCAACTACAATTAGTATTGTATTCTTGAACCACTATAAGACCACACTTTAAATTATTTTAAAAAAATATGAAAAAAGTATTACTTTCGGAGACTATCTCTTAGCAATTATCTGGTAAAAGCTCTTAGAGTAACTGGTTGCCATGAACAAGCTTCTCAAGTCTGTCGTTCGGAGTAAACTATAAAGTGTCAACTTAGTCTTGGAAAG
Source organism: Metopia argyrocephala (assembly GCA_963576795.1). NCBI lineage: Eukaryota > Metazoa > Arthropoda > Insecta > Diptera > Sarcophagidae > Metopia > Metopia argyrocephala. The sequence goes on along the minus strand of OY756208.1, from coordinate 165,056,972 downwards.
AAATTAACACCACATGGGTGCTGCGAGAAGCTAGGCCGTAACAATGAAACAGGTAGGTAGGCCCGGTATGTATGTATAGGACCATACTGAATTTACCCAATCGGGAAAAAGCATTACAACCAACCATAGCAGTCATCAAAAGGAAACTATTAAAAAACGGAACCTAAGGAATTTTCACAATTCTGAATGCTAGACCTGGGCATTAACACAAAAAAAAAATGACAAAAGCCTTCCTTTAAGAAGTATTCCCACAATTTCTGCATTGATGGTTTTACTGATAGACCCAACCTTTTACCGAAAGTGATCGAAATCGTTGTGGTCTGCTCTTTTTTGCGAAATATACTCGTATATAAAGATTTAATATATAAAAGTAATAATTTACTACTTCGTATGCAATAAAAATATTAAATAATTAATTAAAAATAATTCATATTATGACTTAAAAATTAGTTAAAACAAATTATGCACTTCTATTAAAGTAGTCTTGTAATGTAATTTATATGTTTAGCTTTCATCCGATTGTTTTCTTTAAATTTAATAAAACTCGATTTGGAGAACACTCTCTCGCTGATTGTAGATGTTGGGGAAATTGAGAGAAGGCATAGAAAAGAATATATAATTTTTCGGTTCTGTTTTTGGTTTTTTCTAAATATAAGAAATCATCCCTTAAATCATTGCAGCCTCTTTTAGGTTTTTTGAATTTTTGTTACACTTTTAATTGCTTCATTGAATTGTGAAAATAGATTATTTTTGTTTATTTCAATTAAATCTTCTGCAATCATATCATCATCTGGAACATTTTGTTCCATATTTTCTGAAAACATTCTCAAAAACAATTTGTTTGCAAAATCTTTTGTTTCAGATTTTGTGCAATATTTTAAAAAACTGAAAATGTACCAGAATTTAAATATAAAATAGGTGTACAAAGTAGTTTTACACGTCTTTCATTTATTCGAATTTTAAGCCTTTCTAATTAATAATTTGTAAAAGGATTGTTTGCATTTTCCATTGTATTAATAACAAATTGTATAATGCCTTCTAAATTTATCAATGTAGCAACATCCTTGCCGAGCTCCTTAATAGCGACATCAAGTGGTTTAGGGGTTTTATTCAAATTTGATAAAATTTTAATTTACATATCTGTGAAAGTCCTCAAACCAAAATCAAATAGAGCGTAATTTACGTATTTATAAATACGAAGAAAATTTTCAATCATGGTAGATAAAGACGACCATCGATGCTATACATCATGTACAAGACGAATTTCTTTTTCTTTTCTTGCAGCACAACATATGTTTGCAATTTCTTTTGTTTTTCATTAGATTTAGATTTTACAACACTTAGGAAGTTTATTAATACCATTTATTATTTTTATTAATTAAGTATTTTCTTTATATGAATTAATCGATTAATCGTAGGGAATTATTCGAGTTATTCGTTATTCGAAATTTGACTATTTTTAATTCTTCGAACAATTATTTGAACAAAATTGAATACCCTAATTACAGCAGCATAATCCATTGTCTTGAAAATTTCACCACTCACCCCACATAACATATTCTAATGGACTCTTTTCTGTTACAAGTAGTAATAAAAACTCATTATAGTCTAATAATTGCTGTAGAGTACTAAAGTGTTTTTACATTAAAACCAGCCATAACAACTGCATAAAACAACATATTTAACATCCCGCCCAGTGAAAAACATTTACAGACTAAATGTTTAATTATAGAAAAAATAAAATAAAATTGTATTAAAACTACATACCCAGAATCCACTAAAAATACAAAATTTGGTCATTAGCAAAATTACGAGTATTTTCAAATCCGCTTTTAAAATGATTTCATTTTTACTTCAACACTTTTGCCCTTTTGGCTATATAGACTTTAATTTGATTTTTCAATTGTTTTTGGAATTTCCCAATTTGTATAATGATTCCACTTTATTTTCTAAATTTTCTTCTAATTTTACATTTCAAATAGCACGAATTATTTTTAATTTCCAAACATAAATTCATTTCATGTAATGCTGTTAAATATAACCAAATGAATTGAAATAAAATAATAATTGTCTGATGAAATTATTTTACATTAATGCTATAAAAATGAAATTTATTTAAAACATGAATTTCAATAAACATTATTTTATATTATTGGCTACAACAAGTACAACAACCATTTTATAATTCCCATCAATACAACATGAATCCTTTTCATAACAACAATTTCACAACTTTTACTGATGGCCGCATTAAATAGAATTATAAACCCACAGAAGTAGGTAGAAGGCAGATTTGTATTTTTATATGCAAATAGTATAGACAGTCATGGTCAGTAGTATTTGGTAAGGTGATATGGTTTCTCAAATTGCATGTTTATTAACTTCATAGTAACCTGATGTAATGGTTTATAAATGGTTTTGGTAGGTTTTAATTTTCTTTTGATCGTAACACTAAAAAAGGCATTTAATTTAGGAAAGGGAATATAATGTCCATGTAGTTTTTGATTAAAATTTCTTCACCAGTTATTTCTTAATTTTATAATGATTACTTTATAATCATGGCTTTTTAATGTAAATTTTTTTCACTGTAAAAAGATGCGCATTATTAGCCAATAACAAAAATGCTTAAGCTATATCTACACCACCTAAGTTCTCATCTGATTATAACAGATTATAACAGTTACAACTCAGACGGCAACTGAGCTCAGGCAAAAACAATAAAAATTAAATTAGATTTGTAATAAAACTATCTGAGTCTATCTGAGTGCGCTTCTGATATAAAACTCAGATTAGAACTTAGGTGGTGTAAATATAGCTTTAGTAACACACCAACCTAAGTTAGAGGATAAAGAGCAACGTAATTTTGGGCTTATCATTAACGCTGCAAAGAGTGGAGAAGTGGATGAGTTTGAACAGATTACTAGTTAATACGGATAAGATAAAGGCAATTGTTTTTGGTGGAAGTAGAGTGGAAGTGAACGATTTCGATTTGAAAATATCTGGTAAGACTATTGGTGTTACTAGTAATATAAAGTGCCTTGGGGTGATTATTGATGAGGATTTTTCCTTTGAACCTCATACTGACAGTTTTTGTTTGCGTGTATGTTTAACTTTACATAGATTGTACAACTTGAATCTTTACTTACAGTAAAGTGTTTAGAGGCGTGTTGCTCACGCACTACTTATGTCACAGACTAATTATTGTCTTAAGAAATAAGAGAAGGATTAAATCTATCATTCACAAGATTGTGAGATATATTCATGGAATTAGACTGAGGGAGCATGTATCTAAACACTTGAGTAATTTTTTGAATGTCTCTTCCTACTGTTATTTGACGTTTCGATTAATCTCTCTGTATAATATTATAAAGAATCAGAAGCCCGTTGGTATTGTGCATATATTTTCATTTTTGAGTTTTACTAGGAATCCTTAAATGCATATTTCCCACATATATAATGCGCAATTTGAGCGATCTCTTGCTGTGCGGGTAGCTCGTATGTGGAATTTGCTTCCTATTGAGCTGCCATGATTTGCCGTCTCCACACAAACATTTAAGCGTTAACTCGTTGAATTGTTTAATGGTACTATTTAGTCACTTATTATTGGTTGTTTCTAACCTTATTTATTATGGTTTTTATTGTATTTTGAGACTGAGTGTGCCGTTGGGTTAGGTTTCTTGACCTTTATAATTGATTTTAATATTTTCTATCTAATACTTCCACTGGAAATATACCTATTTTTGTTATACATTGTAAATATGCACTTCATTTTAGCTTATTTATATTTACTTGTAATATTTTTTGTATTGGCCATTGGGCTACATATATTATATATTGAAATAAATAAAATAAAGACTTCAACGATGTGTCAAAGGCAGTAATGATTACTTACCTTGTATGACAAAAGCCGCTATATAACTATAATAAAGTGAAATAAAATTACAAAAGTAGTAAAATGACATTACTTAACAAGATGGCGTATAAACATGTAAAGACATAAAAAACACCAGTAGTTATTTTGCTACAAACTTCACTTCTTTATCCGCTGTCAAAATTCGATCTTCCAATTTTTTTTTTATTTAAGACCAATACGCAGGGGTAAACACCTACTCATGCAGTGCATTGTATTGGAATGTGTAGATAGTTGATAGAAGGCTATTTTTTTCATAGATGTTTGTGTATTTTGCGCCTTTATTTGTTGATGAAACAAGTTGCTGTCAATTTGCCCACTCAAGAGCCAGTGTTATACCTTCACTCTCAAATGATCAAATAACAATTGCCTCGTCTGTCGGTGGATGTTTAAATGTGAATGGTGAGCGTCTTCAGTAGATTAGTTATCTTCCCAGAAGGTGGCGCTGTACTCCTAATCATTGGTTTCTGATGGAATAGGTTAGAAATGTCAGGGGTGGTTTCTTGCAGATGGTCTTGCTGGAGGAAAGGGGGGGGGGGAATCTTTTATTTTATTTAAATTTTATTTTTAATTTAAATTGTAAATTTAGAAAACAGCAAATTTTTATTTTTATAATTTTGTCCTTCGCTGGGATTGAACCTTGGTCGTGTGAGTTTCTGTGCAAGCGCTCTACCACTATGCCACGACCCAATTGCAATTTAGGTTGGTCTCTTACATTTTGTATGTACAAGAGAATTTTTGACATATAGTGTGCGTTTTAGGCTCTAATTTAGATTGGCCTGTAAGGATTGACATTTCATCATATCGTCGCAAGAATTAAAGAACGTGGTAATTGATAAAACATGTAATATTCACCAGAGCCAAAAACCTGTATGAATGTAGAAAGAAGACACTGGTATTTTTCAAAACGCAAACGGCGTAAGTGAAATTATTTTCATCACAGGGAACAATCGACGCGTTTTTTTTTTATAAAAATGATGCAAAAAAAATGCAGTACCCTAAATGAAAAAAATGGACTTGTTTGAACATATGGTGCCAACAAGATGGTGCTACTTGCCGTACGATATATAAATTATAAAATAAACTTACTAACGGGCTTTTTTGGTGAGCAAAGCAATCAAATAACTGCCACGGTACTGCAATTTGGTTCCATTTAACTATTTTAAGCCAGAGTAAATGAAGTCTATCCGCTACACTATGGTTTCAAATCAATTGTTTGGTAACATAAATTAAAATAATCATATCAGAGCTTTTAATTCTGTCACGTTAAATAAATTAAAAATCAAAATAGGGAATTGGGACACGCCCTTTCCCGTTATAACTAAAATGATTGATTTCCTTGAAATTTGATTTTATTTGATTTTTTTTTTGTGATTTGAAAAAGGGGTAGAAATGTGTGATATAGTTTTTCAAAGAAACTTTACTTACTTTTTGTCAAAGTGTTTACATATACTCGTATCGTTCATATTCGTAATAAAAACTAATTTTATATAATTTTTGCTTGGTTTCATATTCTTTTAATATTTATTTTTAAATATATTTTTTTTAATATTTTCTTGTTTATTTTTTTTACTCACAATCATCATTTATATTATATTTGTTTTAAATTTTTTATATTTTATTTTTATAATTTTATGTAATTACACTAAACTAATACTAAAAACATTTAGAATTATATTTTATTTATATTTAAGCCTATAGTTTATAACCTATTTGAATTACATTTTAAATTACTTTATTTAAAATATTTTATTTCTATACAACTTTTTCTTTTGCATTTTTGCTTTTTTGGTTTTTGATTTTTTATATTTTTATTTTGTGGTACTTTATTAAAAAAAAAAGTACTTTTTGTTTTTATTGTTAAAGTTTTTTTTCGGGTTTTTTGTTGTTGTTTTATTTAAATACCATTTTATATGTATCAAGTGAGTTTTATTGTTTGCTTTTTAAATTAATAATTTAATTATTAATTTTGATTATTTTCAATTTTCATACAATAATAGTGATTTAATTTTTGTTTTTTTTTTGTTTTAAATTTTCTTTTTTAAATAGTAATTTGGTTCGTTTGTTAACTTTAACTACAATGAATAAAAACAGATCTTATTTCATATTTTTTATTGCCTTTTAATTAATTTTAAAGTTAAAACAACTCGCCTAGAAACTTCTCCAAAAATTATGCATAACATATGCACACAATTCTTCTGTGATACCATTTTTCTCAAAGGCATTGCCTGTTTTTGAAATTTGCAAAAACCTTCAAAACTTTTGGTTATGGGTAAAAAAGTATTTTTTAAATTGGCTCTAAATACGTAAAACCCTCTAAATTATCGACGCTGATAATATTCACCATTCTGCATTCTTACCTACATATAAAACTAAATATTATACGAAGAATTTTTCAGCAAAAATTTTATGTCTATAGATCTATATAGGAGGACTAGCTGTATGAATGAGCTCTGATGTATAAGCTATACTTTTGGTTTTTTTTGCCAGATATTTTGATGACAACAATTTGCAAATGATCATTTAAACATTATTAAACATTATTATCCCTAGTAAAACAAAATTGCTTACCACTCCTATGTTATAGAAGCCCATTTCGGTCTGCCTTGAGGTAGAGAGAAGGTACTGGGTTTGAGTGACAGAAATGGTTCGAATACTGTGACCGATATTCAATCAATCAAATCAATATGATCAGCGCAGGCAAGTAACTGACTGGTTCGTTAAACCTTATAATCAGTTCCATGTTATATGACAATGCGTTTTCTTGTACCAGTAGGCTTACTGTAGCTTTAAACGTTGTTTAAAGTCATTCGTCATATTCTAGACTGAATGCTAAATCTGTTCATGGCTCTGGATGGTTCGTTCCAATTTGGAGTGCTAAAAGCCTATATGAAATCAACGAAGTGGTAATGGGAATTACTTTGAAATTAGTTGATCTGGGTTTGCAAATTTGGGGTTCTATTGTGTAATTCTTTTAAGCTTAATTGCTTATGTTTTACTTTTCGTTGTGTTTCCTGTTTTCCGAATCAGCAAAATTGTGCTGATGTTCTATTATTCGGGCATCGAACTTGGAGAGGTAATCACTCTTCGTTGCAAAAGTCTTTGCAAACTAAGCACAGTGTAGGATTTCGCTAATCTAGCTGGACAAAAGTCGTTTTATTTGAGGTGCAATTTAAGTAAATATTTTTGTCAAATGTGAAAGAGTACTGGTTATAAAATAAGAAGATGCAAAAAAATTGCCTAACTTGTCAATGATAACAATATAATGGCACCTTGAACTTGAATATTTTTGAGAGCAATAAAAACATCAAAAGCACACACTTGAAATTGCTCATTTTTAAAAGCGAGTAACTTTTTACTGGATTGGAATTTTTTAATTATTCTTTTTTTTGTTTTGAAGCTCAAGCTGTTCGCTATAAAAATAGTAAGAATTTATTATTAGAATCTGAAAACTTTAAATGATATTTTTTTAAACTATTACTCTCTTCGTTAAGGTAAAAAACAACCAAAATTCTGTAATCGATAAATCGTCGTGCGGGAGTTTAAGTGCTCTATACGCCATTTTTTAAATCTCGAGTTAATAATGCTAATTTAGGTTTTTGACACCAAAAGTTTTAAAATCTGCAATCCGTTTTCAGCTATTTATCTTCGAAACTTGACAAGGTATCCTAAAACGGATTACAGATTTGAAAAATTTGGGGTCGAAAACCTAAAGTGGCATAATTAACTCGAGATATATAGAAAATATGAAATGGCGGATAGAGCACTTAAACTCCCGCACGACGAAATGTTTTTCTTCATAACCCTTCATCACCGAATAAGTTTTAAACGAACCTCTGCAGTACCTTCTTTAAGATACATTTAAAATTATTTGCCGAGATCTGCCACTAAGAAAAACTAATAATGAATGATACTACCACATACCATGAAAAATGAAATTAAACCCGAAAATGAAATTAAACATTTACTGTTATTTCTACATTTTTATTATTTATTTGAAATATTTTGATGCATACTCATTCACCGCCTTTTTTTACTTTTCAATCATCCAAAGCGAATAATATTATATATAAATTTTTGAAGTTGTATGGGAGGTGGGCGTGGCCGTGGTCCAATTTCGCTCATTCTTCTAACAGTGGTACATATTGACCTAGTAACACCTTGTGCCAAAATTTTTAAATCTAGCTTCATTCTTTTCCAAGATATTTTATTTTGTCTCCCTAGAATGGCTAAATCTTAAACTGTGCGTAGCGAAGCCACTCACCACAAACACAGCCAATGACAAATGAAGCAATTGCTGTTTGTTGGTCATTCGAGGGTGAAGGTATAAACACTGGCTTTTGAGTGATCTATTGACAGCAATTTGCCTCACTTGTAAGGTGCCTAATAAAAAAAAAATAATTTCTGAAAATTGGTGGTGCTAACTAGAGTGTATAAAAATTTTACTCTTGAGCCATTTAAAGTTCATTAAAATTATAAGCAATTGAGCCTTAACAAAGTCCTCACATTGTTTTCTATATCTATAAATGAAGATTTTGAAGTTGTTTGACAAATTTCAGAAACAGATTATCGACCTTAAAAATGGTCAACATTTTCAGCTGTTTTTTTAGTCACATCATAATTTCAATTAGTTTCTTAAATAAAACATGCAGATAAAATTAAGTGTTTCCTTTCTTTAATAATTTAATTTTTTTTTATTAATTTTTTAATACAAAAGAAAAATTGTTCGGTTGGTTATTTCGCTTAATTTTTTTTAAATAAACCTTTTGTCAAGACTTTTAAATTTATTATTATTATTCTTTTTTCTATTTTGTTTAAATTAGTTTTTGTTAAAAAAATTTTATCCAGCAAAAAATGTTTAAATTGTAATATAAACACTTTCTTCTTTAATTTTTAGCTGGATTTTTAAGGATTTAATTGTTGTTTTTTTGTTTTTGTTATTTTAAATTAATGTTAACTTTTTAATTTTATTTATATTTAAAATGTTTGTAATGCATAAAAATAATAAAACAACAGTCGCCTTCGTTCAAATTAGTTTTTATTTTTTTCCAATAAACCCTTCAATTCAAGTTGACACATAAAAGGACTTTCATGCGCTTATTTGCCAATTTCTGTTTAAAATTAAAATTTTTTCTAAACAGTTGTCGCGTATGGCATTTAAAATTTGCATTTAAAAAAATTGTTTTACAAGCCTTTTAAAACAATTTATTTAAGCGTCATACATATTTAGTTTTAATCACTCTATAAGCGGTATATTCTAAAGTCAACGAACATAGTTTAGTCGATAAGACTACCAGGCAATCATTTGTTTTTCGCACAAAAGCATTTGTCGATAATTTCTTATAGCATAATAACCGGGAGAGGTGGGTTTACGCCTTCTGTTCGGAAATATCATGTTAACCAGCAGTACTATATAAAGATTGTATTGGTTGGTAGTGTGTCATAGAGACATCCTGGGTAAGTGAATTTTACATGGGATTCTCATAGAAAATGATCTCTTTGTTTAAAAAAAATAATTACAATAAAATGTTATAAAGAACTCAAACCCTTTCGGACATTTTGAGCGAGCCTGTACTACGCACATATACACGGAGAAGAAGACGGATAATCTCTTTGGTACCACAGCAAGAGAAACTAAAGAATATTATTACATATCCCTTATCTTAAGAAATTTAAACAATTTAAGCACTATTACAGGTATACATAGTTTATGTGGAAGTACAACAGGCCTGTGCAAAAGTAAAAATGTAGTTGTGTTGGTGAGAACATGAGAATTACAGTGCAGAAAGTGAAAGTAACAGTATTAGCAACTGTATGAATTTTTTTTTACTAAAAATTGAATGTAATATTTCATCTAAGAATTTAATTACTGTATGAACAATTTATAAATAATACTCTGTTATAAAAAAAAAAATACTTTGAATTTTTTTAAAAATTTTTTTTATAAAAGTTTTTCTTTGTCATTTAATTTATGAAAATAATGAAAATGTCGCTAAAAAACTTTTTAATTATATTCTTAAATGTTCTATGATAAATAAAGTACTCGAAATTACGTAACTCATATATGTATAATAATAAAATATTCGTGTGCATAGCTATTAATTTTGTTGCCACTGTAAACAATAAATCAGCGTACATCCAGCACGAATGTTAACTCGTCACTGTTTCAGTGACGACTGAAAGCAAGAGCGTAAGAATACATGTGAGTTAAGCTAAGAAAAATTGTCTATGAAATATTTATTTTTGCACAGGCCTGAGTACAACCATATAGCTAAGAATGTACTCTGAAATTTCAATTTCTCTTTTACAAAATTGAGAGACATTGGCACCGGAGAGAACAATTTGGGTAAATGACATCTTGGGTTACAATGGTCGTTTAAATACTGCGTCAAAATACGTAAGTTAGCTTCCCTTGGTGAAATAAGCTTATCTAAGATTTTCCCCTCCTGACGTAACTAAAGAGAGCTTAGCGGCTACATACTTCTTTAAAGGTCGAACTAATGTATGATATACCATCGTGTTTTGGCCTAAAGAAAACTCACTAATATTTTTCAAAAAAACAGGTAATTTAAAAGGCAAAATACAGCCATGATTACCCGGCCGCCATTCAAACTTTTGCTTCGATAAGATTAACTCAAAGCTAAAGTGAGACTGCCTGGGTAAACAAAAGCAACTGGTTAAGGCAATAAAATACGGTCCTGATCAACCCAAAATCATGTAACAATACAGAGAAGTAAGTAGCCAGATGAACTTATATTAAGAGAGCATGAGATTTGGTAAGTAAGCCAGAGATTTTTATTGAAAATAAGAGAAAGGCATACTTTGCCTAAGAGAGGTTAAATAGAGGTGAATACTATTTTCAAGCCAGACAGTAATAGCCTAAAAGTACATATGTATTGGCCTTTTAACGAAGCATTGCGACCACATGTGTGATCGTGATGCATGCTAAGAAAATTAGTATTTACCAAAGGAAACAAATATACATAATTATAAGGTTTTCTTTTGATTTATTAATAGTCCATTGCATGTCAAAGGGACATTAAGATTTTGGAATTATAACACCCTTTCATGAGAAAACTTCATTTTTTGAGATGAAATTGACGAAACCACTTTAATTATTATTTCTCTGTTTGTGTTTTGCAATCACTTTGTTTACTTGTCAGAATTTCAATAGCGTTCACACTGTAAATATTTCCTTTCATACAATTTCAATGTCACCTTCATTTATTTTATTGTTCGCTTAGTTATATTTATAATTAACAAAATTTTATAACTGATCACTCCATATATATTAAAACTGAAAAAACTTAATGAAGTTTTATATGCTGAAGACTCCAGTTCGAGCCTCCGGAAAAGTGTTAAATATTTTGTTTTGAAGTTTTGTTTACCATATATGCTTTAGTTTTTGAAATTACTTTTTTTTTGTAACAGATAGTTTTAGTTCTTCATATATCACAAAAAAAAAAAAAAAACAAAAAGGCAACTAAAAGCATTTTGTTTCTTGTGCTTTTTTTTAAATTTTTTATAGTTTTGGTAAATTCCTTGTTTCTTACTAACTTCTTAACACCGTTTAAAAATCATAAGCCTCTTATAAAACCTTCTTTGGAAGGCAGGTTAAAAGAATTAAATCATAAAGAAAGAGGACAGAGAGCCTTTTTATATTAACCGCTGGAATGTGTTGTTCACACACATACAAAACTGTTTACAAATATAGACACACACAGGCACACATACACACATTTATACAGTCAAAGGTATATGTATTAAAATCCTTTAGAAAATAAAATAGAACACACACATACAAACCATTCTGAACACATACACACAACACCTATAGAAACTATTCACTTAAGCACCTATACATGCAAGATATTTTTCTCTCTTGGTTATTTAACTACACGCTTATTTAAATACCATATTTATACATATATGTACATACATAAACATATATGGGCAATTTCAAAAATTTTCAACATTTGATGAAACTGAGTTCAGATGCTTATTATTTCTTCAGTTTTTCGAATTGACCAAAATGGTCAAAAGGGAATGATAGGCCACACTAGAAAACTGGGAAATTCAAAATTTCAGACCATCAGTTCTTTATCTCTAAAAGTTATGGGCACTCAAATATTGAAAAACTCAAAAACAGGCTTGAGATTTACAAGAGTTTTTTCATATTTCATCACTTTTCTACTTTTAGTTTTAAACTTCCGATGCAGACTGATATAAAATAAAGTCACTAGACTTTGTAGATATTTACACTATAAAAGTTATGCCCATACTACTATTTGGGAAAAAGTTGTAAAGCGGTTCATCTTTGAAACCAAAATTTTCCGATTTTTCAATTTTCGCAGTTTTTTCTATAGCGTTTTTGCGCCGTTCAAGAAAATTGCATTTCGTCAACAGTATTTAAAAGATGGTATAATTTGCTAAAATTTGCGCCATATCACGTCGATGTCAGGCTGCTAGTTGCTGAGAACGATGAGCTCAAACTTTTATAGAATTGGCGTAAATTTTTCAAAAATGACAGTTTTTCGCGGCTGACATTTGCAATCTTATTTAAAACTGGTTTATGTATTGCGTGATCTAAACTTCTTAGTAAATGGCACCTCAACGTCAAGAAGGCGTTAAAATATTTTGAAACGCAAAAATTTTATAAAGAAAATAAAAATTTTGCGAAATTTCATGATTTTGTTTCGCGTTTTTTTTAGTTAATCAGTGGTTTACAATTATTGTAAAGTATTGGAAATGAAGTGCGGCGGTGAACTAAAGATCATATATAAATACGGTTGAATTCGGTCCATATTTAGCGGGTACAGCGGCATTTTTCTTCAAACACATTTTGCTTTGTGACATCTGCAGTTATGTATAGATTCCACCGCGTTTGACACCAAATGAAAGGCTTTTTTAAGCTTGATAATAAAACCGAATAGGCATTAAAAAATTTTCATGATTTTAAATTTTACAGATCAAAAAAAAAAAATCCTAACCTCAAAAATAATTCTTATATAATTTTTGTTGTGTTTTAAATTTGCAAGTTAAAACATTGTTTTTCTGTAAATTAGTTATGCGTTATATAAACACATATTATAACAATCGGTGAAACATTCACATTTTTGCAAAAATTCGCCTTTTTTAATGTTGAGGAATTTTAATTATAATTGATATTTTTATGTATTTTTTCAGTGCATTGATGAATTTGGAATACACTGATGAATTTGAAATGCATGCATCATGCACCCATACAACATTTATTAAAATAAACCAATAAATTTAACTTTAAATTTTTTTTAAAGAGATTTTAACTTAAAACCTCCATAACTTTCGCGCCGTTTGCAATAAATGATTAACGCGAACTGTTTTGGTATGCTAAAACATCACCCTTCACGTGACCAAAGCGTCATTCGTGTCATCCAAAAAAAAAATTTCGAAAAAAAATATCAAAATGTCGAAAATTTTTGAAATTGCCCATATACTCACACACATTGAGACATTCATTAACATCGTTACAAAGTATTTTGCAGGTCAAACATGAAAAAGCCTCCCGGATACGAAACAAACTCTGTTTTCCTGCATTTTTTTTCTTGCGTTAAAAAGAAAAAAGTAAAACAATTTTTTATATTTTTAAAAGCGGAAGCACAAGCAAAACAGATACTGACTCTTACATACTGGTAATAGCGGATGTTCAAACAGATGCCTATACTGTATATTAGGGCAGCGTTAATTTGTGCATAAGAATACAAACGTATGCTCTTAAAAAAAAAACAGAATACTACTTGAGAATTTCTTTACATTAAATAATAAAGATCGAAAAACCAGAATTAAAAATACTAAAAAATTTAATTATACCATATTTAATTTTTATTAAAAACCCTTTTTAAGTTTATTCATAAAGGTACAGTTCTTTTAAAAGTATGTAATTTAATTTTTTTCTCTGAGATAAACGGTATTTTAAAAGTAAGTATATTTTGATTGAAAACATTTCTTTTATAATAAAGTGCTGTCTAGACCACAGAGTTCATGTAAAAGGTACAGTACTTCTAAAGTATTTCTAAGTATTTTAAAAATTAACGAATTACTAAGTCCCCGTCTATATTGTAACACATATGCCTTTGTTGATGAAAGACGAGAATCTATTAGAAAAGGCTTATTTGTTTCATGTACGAGTCCGCATTTACAATGTTGTTATTGACAGACAGATAGACGAAATTTAAAGTGCTGTGAATGAAAGAAAGAGATATTACAAAAACTTTATAAACTTAATAGTATTGAATCCTTAGAGGCCAACTTTTAGAGTTTTTTTTTTTTTTTTTTTTTTTTTTTGATTAGGTTTTTTCCAAAGCAGAGACGAAATGGCCATATAAAAATATCTATAATGCTTAATAATAGTGTTTATATGTTTTTTTTTTTTTTAATTAAATAAAACTTATTTTTAAAAAAGTTTTTGTTTTTACTTTCTCAGACATTTGTATCGCAATTGTATTAAACAATTTGGATTCTGCTCTTACTCAGGTACTGTACCATGAAAATATTTTTTTATTATTAAAGAGAAAAACTTAAAAAAATATAGGCTTAATAATTAATATTTACGTTTAAAAATACAAAATTTTTAATTCAAAATTTTAGTATCAGTTTTAAAATACAGACAGGAAATTTTTTTCAAAGTACTGTAAAAAATTTTTCTTAGTGTAATTAAACAAGAACTTGTATAAGTATATCTTGTTTTAAGATAGGATTTGTGTTCGAAAATAAAATTAAAATTCTATGATTTGAAAAATTCCATAAAAAAACAATTTTTCCAAATTTTGTTTTATAAAATACTGTATTGTTGAGTCAAATTTCAATGCCAAATATAGAAACTTTAAAATATAAAAAAATTATCTTGGGGAATTTTTTTCAGTAAAAAAATGAGCTGAATAAAATCAGAATCACTGGGTGGAAATCATGAGTTTTTGCGGCAAAAGTAGGGAAGAAAGTGATCACTTTCGGTAACAATTTCTATTCATATATGGTGAAATCTGACAAGGAAAGGAAGAGCAAAAATTTTCTGGGAATTTTTTATTTATAATTGTCTTTGTCGAAAAGTAAAAAGTACTGTATTCTTGTATTAAATATATTACGTAGACATATCTTTATACAATAAAAATAATTGAAAATTAAATTCAAGTACTTAATATTTAAAGAAGACTTTAGAAGCACTGTACTATAGCTAAAAAATATATTATAATATAGTTTTAATTAATTACGTTTTGTAATTTTGCAGTACAATATAATTCCCTTAAAGTACTGTATAGCATAACATAAAAATTTTTTTTTTTATGTTTATTAATGAAAATTAAGTTTAAAAATTTTTCTTTTTTCTATATTTTTAATTTCAATGCGCTTTTTATTTGTACTCACCATTTATTGTTAAAACCTGTAAGAGTTTAAACGTTTTATTGATGAACTTCGTGTATCGAAATCAGAACACTTATTCTGACATTCAGTATCAAACAAAATTTTCAGATAATTTACTTAGAAAATTCATTCGCTATAAAATGTATGTAAATATTTGTCAGGTATTGTGTTTTAACTACCGATGGGTGCCACCCTAATATTTGAATATCATAATACTGTCTTTAAAAGGATAGAGACATGAACTAAAAGGTTTAAAGAAAATTAAGCAAATCAAATGGTACAAGTATTGTTATTCTAATTCTTTTATTTTCTAAATATTTTGCATAAATATGAAAGCGCCCTAATAATTCACAACCAAAATTTCAAAACTTTGTGTCTAACAAACGGGGAAGTTTAGTTCAGTAAATTACAATTTTCTTTTGAGCTTTGTCGTTACCTGCAGTCTTTTAAAAATAATTTTTACTGTTTCAATAAACATGTCAGTCACACATTGTCACATAGAGTTTAAACGATAAAATACTGTTGCATTTGCATTTTCTTCCATACTGTTTTGTATGCACTCCCATTCTTCTATATTCCAGCAGAAAAAAAAGGAAAAAAAAAATATTTAAAACCAAAATGACACAATGGATTTGGAATTCTTAACAATTTAAACAATCATTCGAAAACACATTTTATTTCCGATATTCCGCCATTGGCATGGCGACTGTTACAAATTTCGGTGGTAAATGTGAGTGCGTTTTACACGCTGATGATGATAATGATGATGTTGTTGATGTAGTTGGTACTGTAGCTGTCGTGTTATTGGTGGTATGTAAAGGTCGAAAATGAAATATACATGACTTGGTGCGCGTAAGTAAATTCTTCTGGTGTTGTTGCTGTTGGTGCATTTGTCGTTGTTGTAATTGTCGCGGCGGTTGATAGAATTGTGTGTGCAAACGACGTGATGCAGGTGGTGTATGACAGGCGGAGTAGGATGGTGGTGTAGTATTTGCACGACCTAAAGTTAAAAATTTGTTCGCAACAGTTATACCAGCAACATTGCCACTGTTGCCACTATCGCCACTACTATGACTGGCACATTTCGTAAATGCAGCATGTTTTAGAATTTTACTTTTACGCTGTATCACATCCTCGGCGTACTAAATATCCGGCACACTGCCACAACCACTGCCGCCTAATGTTGAAGTTGTTGTTGTTGTTGCTATTGAGGGTGCCATAGAAAAAGCTAAACCACCGCCACCACCACCACCACCACCACCACTATCACTAATTAAACTCAAATTTTTATTTGCCTCTGTATTGGCTTTAGTTTTGGCACAGTGCACATCATGATGATGTTGTTGCTGTTGTTGATACTCATGTTCACATAATTTTGGTTCTGATGTTGAGAATTTATTGAGATCACTTGCCGTTGACATGGTATTTGCTGAATCCACTAAATTGTCATCATGTTCTCGTATATGCAGATTTAGATCACTGTGCTTACTAAACGATGTTGTCATCATCATTAGAGGATTATTAACGCCTGTCGCATGCGTGTGATGCCCATGATGATAGTGTTGTTGGTGATGTTGTCCAGCTGTGGGTGTTATAAAGGATTTTTGCATGGCAGCATGTAAACTATTGGAACTGACAGTTCTCTCTAATATTTCACCCCAATATTTTTCGGATAAACCCTCTATATCGGGACGTACGGTGGATGTATTGTAGCCATGATGAAGATGATGACCATTGCTGGCATTAGAGTTGTTGCCACCGCCTCCATCACGTATATGAAATGATGTTGAACGACTTAAGCTATTACTGCGTGCTCTGGCACAAATGCCCAATACTGAGCCACCTCCGCCTGAACCCAATATACCCGTTGTCGTGGTATTTGTATTGCCGCCGCCATTATTCTGTGGTGGTCTTGATGTTGGCGGTTCGGGTGGCATTGGTAAAGTGGTAATTTCGAAATCAGAATTTATATGACAACAGGGTGATTTGTGTTCGGGTGTGTCTTCATGGCCATTACACTGTTTATATTACAAACAAGTAAAGCATGTTAAACAGAAAGAAGACAAATAAATAAAAGAAGAATAAAAAGAGAAGAGAAGAAAAGAGTTGTTTGTTGTTATTAAAACTGTTAAATTGCAAACATACAGAAAACAATAAAACACCAGTGTAAAGAAAGAAGTCTTGACTTAATTGAAAACATGTCGTGTTAACAAAACCAAGAGCAATGACAGAAATTTTCATTTAAAGTTTATTTTTTATTTTTCTGAAAATAAAAGCTTTACAAAATGTTTGTAAAATTTTGCAAAATTCTATATATCAAATGATAAGCCTTAAAGTATGTACTTTACCTCAATCAAATTAATTTTAAGCAATTCTAATACAAAATGGTTAAATTATTATTTTATATAGAAATTATAATATGGTTTCTATTTGTCAGTTTTAAATTTTAAATTCACTAATCCCAAATACTATTACTGCGATTAAGGCACAGAGTGCTGACATTTTTATAGTAATTATTGTCGGAATATGAAATTTAGGAACTGTTCAAGGGTTGATGTTCCACATTTTATACAAAAGAAAAAAAAAAACAAAAATGACATCGGCACACAACTGTCATTGCCTGTTGTGAGTAGGACATTGCTCATAAATCGGCAGACATTGGTTACGGCTAGAACAATTTTGTTTAAGCGTTTCCTTAAGTTTCCCTCCTGATGATACAGTAAAGGTTGCTGGTCATTACTTCACACCAGAGGCCTGTCTACTTCTGGGAATATGGAGTTCACCTAGTTCAGGATGGCCTGGCACTCGCTATAAGCAGAGAGGTTGGTAATTTTTAATTATTGACCATCTCAGTGACTGAACAGAGAAACCTACTCTAATCTGGTACTACGGTCATCAGGGAGCCCCCGGTTATGCTTGCGCTTCTCTGTCATTCGGGAAGTGAGGCTAATCGACCTGATGGTTTAGGTGCGGCCCTTCGGGGAGTGCACGTGGTGGCTGTGGTAGTGCTGGGTAGAAATCCCTCAACAAGGGGGATATCACTACCCAGGCAGTGGTGGTGCTAAATTGCTAATTCGATGACTATGGGCCTTCTTCTGACCGAAACTAGAGGGTACCGGCATCGGGTGGCGGTGGTTGGACGCATTGTATTCAACTACCGCCCTGGCAACGGGCGGCGTGTAGTGTGTTTAAGAACAGGTACGCACGTTAAACTCTCTATTAGTTCCCTGAAGTTGCATTGGTCTCTACTTAGGAAAGCAATTCTTGTCAAATTTCTTTCTTAACACTGATCGGCATAGTTATATCAGTGTGATTACATTTCAGGATAAGTTTTCAAATGACTCTTTGCATAGCATATGTATGAACTCTTTTCGGTAATCGTGGTATTAATATATCACCATGAGGAAACGTTACAAAAAATACATATATTTTATTCTGGCACCGGAAGCTTATTTGCCTTCCTTTTAGTCTTTCCTCCATTTGGCCATTAATTAAAAGAAATCGAGTTTTTTAATTTTTTGTGGTATGTTATGCATTTTAAAGGCTTAGGAAGTATCCTTTAAAAGTTATTAAGAAAAAAGGTCATAAAAAGAAAATATTGAAAAAAATCAAAATTTCTAACACCACATTTTCGCAAAATCTATCTCTCTGTGAAAAGTTTTTCCTATATTTTTGGGTGTCGTTTTTTTGTTTTTTTTTTCTGCCAATAAATCGAATTTAATATTTTAATAGTGATTTGTTGTTCTTTTTTTTAGTTTTTGTTTTTTTTTTTGTTTTTTAGGGTCATGCCTTTGAAATTAAATTAATACTGTTTCTTTGGTGCTCTTTTTTCCTGATTTGTAAAAAGATACCTTTTTTTAACAAAATTTCTTTGTTATGCCTGTCTAAGTGTGTCTATTTTGAAAAAGTTTTTTTTTACAAATTATTTGCTTTTGATTTGTGTTCCTTGAACTGTTTTAATATTTGTTTTTTTTATTTATTTTTGTCTATGTTTTGTATTTTTCTATTTAAGGCTGTTCTAATTTTTCTTTTGTTGTAATTTTTATTTTTTTTTTCTAAAAGCCTTAATCTGATTGATTTTTTTTTAATCAAAAACGTATTTATGAAATATGTCCTTTTTAAGTGTTTAAAGAGTGAGACTTGGAAAAGGCCATATAATTGATTTTGATTTTATTTAGGATTGTAGGTGTCGGTTGAAAAGAATCAAAGTTCAAATGGCCAGTTCAAAGTGATAAAAATTTTAGTTTTCTTGTTCTACGCCAACGTTTGTTTTATTTAATATTGAAAGGAAAATACTCCAATGACGTTGTGCATAACCAGAAATCCTTTTAAGTCGAATTATGCATGGTCTGCCATGTAAGTTTCCAATTGTTTATTAAGCCCGTTAGAGCTTTAAATTGTAAAAAAAACAAAAGATTTAACTTTTCTTCCAAAAAAAAAAACAACATTATTATTCTTAATTCAAAAGGTCAAATATAAAAAATTTGTTTCGGCATATGAACAAGCACCTGTTCTTGATATAGAATACTCAGGGAGCCCATTATTGCTTGTCGTATGTCATAAGTACTACAAACAATATTGGCCTTAAAAATATCACTTGCTGCCGTTTTACATATTAGCACTAATCAGTTACTTTATGAGGCCTCACAGTATGTGGTAGGCGTAAGGTGTCAAATTGAAGAACCTTGGGGTCAATTGACAGCTTCACTTCTCAAACTCAATTAATTACTATAATTATGAAGTCAAATCAGTGTTAAGGTCGCAATATCATCCATATCGTCAAA
The DNA here is from genome assembly GCA_963576795.1 of Metopia argyrocephala. Classification (NCBI taxonomy): domain Eukaryota; kingdom Metazoa; phylum Arthropoda; class Insecta; order Diptera; family Sarcophagidae; genus Metopia; species Metopia argyrocephala. The sequence continues at coordinate 165,036,881 of OY756208.1, read as the reverse complement.
AATTATTGAATCATAACACCCCGTCTATACGAGCCATGATTTGGTATATCATGAACAAAACGTCGGCAGCGCATATCGTCGTGCGGGAGTTTATGTGCTCTATCCACCATTTTATGTATCTCAATTTAATAATGCCACTTTTGACACCCAAACTATTAAAATCTGCAATCCGTTTTCTGCTATTTACTCTTGAAATTGGACGAGATATCCGAAAACAGATTGCAGACTTCAAAAATTTGGGGTCGAAAACCTAAAGTGGCATGATTAACTCGAGATATATAAAAAATATGAAATGGCGGATAGATCACATAAACTTCCACGCGACGATATGTCAAAATTATGTTCTAATTTATGTATGTATTGTCATACCAATTTGTTTACCAATTCATAATTGATAATTTTTCATCAAATGCATTTCTTTTATTCCTGCGGTTGTGAATGTAAAAAAGATAGATTAGAAATCATAGTTGATGGTAACACATAGTTATTTGAAAAATGTTTTACCAACGATGGCCGACAAAGAACATGACATAGATTTAGAGAGTCTACACGAGACAAATTGATGATCCACCAAAAATTTGTTCATAATATACCAAATCTATGGCAAGTACCCATGAGTTGTAATGGCACATCAGCGATCACCATTATCTTTTATGATTAAACAGTAAACACAGCAATTAACACAAACGCAAATATAATAATAGCGGCAATCACTCTTCGTAGCAAATGCCCGCCCTTGCAAGTCTTTCAACTGTAACAAACGATGTTAAAGAATAACAAGCTGTAGGCATATATTCTACGATTGCTACGTTTTAAAGACTTGCAGGGCGTTTGCAACGAACAGTGATTATCGCTATAAAATTAAACTTTGTACTGAGGTTGAGTTCTGTTATATGTTTATATACATATTTTATTATTTCAATATATCGTTTAATATTTTTTCTTTAGTACTTTTAAGAAAAGTGTTTACCTTTTTCTACAAAAAAATAAAAAAAAAAAGATTGTTTATAGCTGTCCTAATAAGTAAGTATTCTTTTTTAATTTTTTGATATTTTTATAACTTACTAGCTGAACCCGGCGTGCTTCGCTACCCCCTCGTTATATAATAAAATTAAAAGTATTTATATATGTTGCAGACAGTTGTGGGAGAAAGAGGGTGAGGCTACCCCACTATTTTATTTTTTTATTTTATTTTATCTGAATTAAACAAAAGGGGGCGGTGAAGAGGGCGTGGTTCATAGTTATATTGCGACGTTAAAAGTATTAAAAGCAATATACTACCAAATAAGAAAAAATTCGTTGGAAGGAACAAATTTGTAGATAGAACAAAAAGTTTAAAACTTTCAGATAAAATTTGGCGTAAAAGAGGCGTGAAAGGGGGCGTGGCGTAAGAAACTTTTATTTCTACCTCCCCTGGAGTATAATGTGTATACAATTTGAAGTAAATCCGGTAAAAACTATATGGAAGCAATTATATAATTTTAAAAAAGTGGGCGTAAAAGTGGGCGTGGTCGAAAACAAAGTACCCTATTAATCATGCCAGAGTCCCAGTTAAATTCTGTGAAAATTTCAGGAAGATCGGTCCAGAGGTTTGGTCTCCTATAAGGTACAAACAAACAAACAAACAAACAAACAAACAAACAAACAAACAAACAAATAAACAAACACACATTCAATTTTATATATTTAGATTAAAGGTTTTTTTATTTTTTTGTGGACTGAAAATTAATTTTCTAATAACTGTTTTTTGTACCTTGTGGAGTACTTTTTAAACGTTTTTAGTACTTAGTACTTTTTATGATTTTAGTAAATGGCTTTTCTCAGTGTAACTATAACGTTAAAGTAAGTTCTTTAGTAAGCCGAATATACAAATTTCCGATTTGATATTTTTTATTAAGGACCTCTTTTTACGCCTTATTAGTTATTTTGTATGTTTTTTTTTTCTAGTTCATGAACTGCTGACTTTTTCACATAAAACAATTAGAAGAACCACATCTTAATACAAATACTTTAGTCTGGTATTTTGTTGTGGTACTATTGAAAACTATTGGTACTTTACTTTTTTTGTGCATAATCGTACAAAATTATAGTTTAACTAGTTAACCCGGCAAACGTTGTTTTACCATATAAATTTGCTCTAGGAAACATTTTTTTAGTTCAAATATATTTGATACTCTTCACCAAACAGCAAAAGTCAACATTGATATGAGAAATAATTACTAACAATTTTAATAAAGGATTATCAGCTATTTTCGGTACTTCAGTTTGTTAGTTGGGGATAGGGAGAAATAGCCCTTGTACCACCCCCACTGAGTATTAAAAAAAAAACGTAAACCATATACGCTCTGCGGTACGCCGATCTATCTAGTTTAAAATTTCATCGAAGTCGGTACGTTATTTAGGTGAGGCATATTTTCTCTTAGGGCGGGTCACCTTAATATTTAGGGGTATGAAAAATAGATGTTGACCGATTCTCAGACCTACCCGATATGCACACGAACTTTTATGAAAATCGGTAGAACTATTTAGGAGGAGTTTGGTAACAAACACTGCGACACGAGAATTTTATATATTAGAAATTACTTAAATTTTTAAATTTTAAACACTTTAGGTTCTTTTATACTTTTTTAAAATAAAAAACTTTTCTTTTATAGTGACCAAGTATTTATTTTTTAATATTTTTATTTCTTAGCGTTTGGAACCTTTAAGGAAAATATTATTGTCATAACTTTAACTGTTAGTCTGTTGCTTCTTAATATTCATTTTGAAAATTCATAATAAGTTTTTGTGTTTAATTTAATCAAATGAGATTTAAGCTTTAAGAGCCTATTAAGCCTATAAAATTGTATAAAATTCCTTTGGGGTTTTGTGATATTGACAAGTTTATTAATATAAATATTCCTCTTTTTTTTTGGGAGTCGTCTAAAGTGTTTAACGCATAAATAAAAGCTTTTTATTAACTTTTAAAACTGATGCTGTATAATATAACAATTTCTCCCTCCCAGACAAAGATAGAAGAAATACTGAGAGAAAAGAATTTAATATGCTGGTCATTCTTTTCTGTGCTTATTTTTTTATTTATTTAGACAGGCATTGCTTTAATAAAAAGGATGTCTGCTGCCTTGCAGTAGGAAAGAGCGCATAATCAGCGTTTATATTGTTATAAGAGGTGTTGTATTGTGTTACAACCACCCGTTGTATTATAACACACTGGGGTCTAATAATCATAATCATAAACTATAAATATAAAGTATAGTGACAACAACAACAACAACAACAATAACAACAACAAATAAAATAAAAAAATGTAATAACAATAAAAGTGTTGATAAGGGCGTATAAAATACTCACTCGTAAAGGCATGAGTTGTTTGCTTAAACGTCTAAAATCCGCATTTAACAGCCAGTACATGAATGGATTCCAAAAACTATTGCTTAAGGCAGTCCAGGTGACCAAGAAATCCAAAAAGGGTGGCAACTGGAATTCATAACATTGCAAATACCAAGAATTATGATAAAATTTAGCGAAACACAAGAAGCAAAAAATTTATGAAATTTAATTTCACAGCAAAAGAAAAATAAAAATTAAATAAAATGTTTTTAATAAAGAATGTCCACGAAAAATGTTTTATATATAAAAACTAAAAGACACAGCCAGCATATGTCGTCACGTTAGTTATTAAACAATTTTTATTTTTTTTTAATTATGAAAATTATAGGCTTTTTTGGCATATTAATATCATGGTAATTCTGATTATTGGCAAAGATACAGTATTTTTTTTTAACTAAGGGATGCCCCAGCCGTGCGGCTAAGGCCTAGGCTACACAATGAGTGACAGAGCGGCGAATTTGAGCGGCAAGCGGCTTATAACTGAGCGTCATTTCTGAGCGGTTAGTGTGGTTAGTTATTAAAATGCCATATTTTTATTTTTAAAATTTGGTAATCATCTTGGCATAATAGTGGTCGGCTTTGTACAGATATAATATTAAGCTCCGCATTCACTTTTGCCATGTTTATACATTACATACATTCATAATTCGCTATTATAACCCTGTGTCAGGGTTACGGCCTAGCTTCTCGCAGCACTCATGTTGTGTGTGTTAATTTGTATCCATGAGTACCGGGAACTACAGTTTAAAGTCGACTCCGAACGACAGATTTAAAATGCTTTTTCATGGCAGTCAATTACTCCCAGAGTTTTTGCCAGAAGACTGGTGCGAGGAAGTCGCCGAAAAAAATATTTTTTTATATTTCTTTTTTTTTTCAAGATGTCAGAGCTGAGATATGAACCCGGTACAATCGTCTTAGTAGGCTAACACACTAACCACTAGACCACGGCGTCTACTCATGCTTATGTTTATACCTTGCCGCTCAGAAATGAACTAAAAATTAGAACAAGTTCTATTCCTGAGATGCGCCCCTTAGCCGCTCAGAAATGTAGCTCATTGCGTGGCCACTTCAATAGTATTCCATATGTTTTAAGTTTTTGTCGCTCACCGCTCAGCCGCGGAACTCAATCCTTCGGCCTAAGATATTAAGCCAACGAAAACTAAAATGGTGCTCATTGCGATTGGGGAGATTGGTAATATTCTAATGGAAGTTAGTTAATAGTGTGTAAACACTCAACTGCAGTTTGAACATGTTCTACTTTCAGGAACCTTAAAGCCAGCAAAAGGCCAATTTTCCTGAAATAATGAATCAGTACGAAATTTATATTTTACGGATTGTGTGTTGGTTGATCAGCTCTTGAAGGGAGAACACTTACAAATAATTTCATAGGTATTCCAATAACACAGAAAATATGAACAGCTCCTTCAAAGGCTTTATTAATCATGTTAAATTGGCACGTACAGCAAAAGCATTTTAATTCCAATTCGTGATCTCACCATCCTCCTTCAGTGGTGGCACCTATTTAAACTATGCTAACTTAACCTTCGTTAATATCTACTCTCACCTTTACAACTTGCCATTTTAGAAAATAATTTCTTTTCTATGTAACAAACATAAAAATTTATTATAGGCCCGATTATGGTTCACAACAGTTGTAAATTTGATGTTGTATTTCTAAAATTGAGATTATGATTTACAACACCTATGTGTTGTACCATATACTTTGAATATTGTTTACAACATTTATTTTTATATGTTGTAGACAATACAACACAACATTTAGTTGTTGTGAACGATAATCGGGGCCTATATTTTTTAACAGCTTTTTTATACAGACACAAATTATTCCTTTTTGCCGTAGTTTAAACATTTACACAAAGTAGAAAGTCGTTTTAAATATTTTTCTAATAAACTATTTCTCGTTTTTGTTAACAAAAACTCAGAAAAAATCTTTTTTCTCTTTCATTTCAAAATAATTTCTCCTGAACACACTTTACTTTCAGTACAAGAACTTTAAAAGTAAAAGAAAACTTTTTATTACAATTCTTTAACAAACTTGTCTCTTTATTATCTGAAACAACTTAAAATAAAATAAAAAACAAAAAAGGTAAAAGACAAAAGACAAAAGAGAGAAAAAATAAAATAAAAAATGAGGCCAATAACTTACCTTTGATCCTGTACATGCTGTTACAATTTCTTGTATTGTCCAGGGTGTAACCATAACAATGAAACCCAATGATATTGTGGCCATAGAACGTGACGTTGAACCACTTGAATTTTTCTCTTGTATGGGAACAATCTATACCAAATCAAGCAATTGCAGACGGTAAATAAAAGCCATATTGTAGAGCCATAGTCGATGTTATTTTAAAAGACATTGTCATTGTCATCAATAGCAAAATCATCATTATCATCATTATTATCGTCATGGCCAACATACATACAAACAATTAAATGTTTTCAATATCCCCACATCAAATGAGAGTAATTTTATTGTTGTTGTTTAACATTTAATTGTTTAATTAAGTCAAACGGTAACAGTCGTGCAACAGCAAGTTGAGCAGCAAAATGTTAAAGAAGATATTTTTGTTGTGAAAGATATTTAATTGAAATGCAGACCAATTAAAAAACAGAAAAAAAAAAACAAAAGTATAAGAAGAATATGTAAAAGAAAATTTATTGAATTACAATTATTGTTTAAATGTATTGATCATTATGTATTGTCCAAATGCACAGTGTGTCGTTAGCTAACTAAAGTGGTTAAGTGAACTATGTTATGTCATCCATAGCATTTGCTTAGATTTAGTTAAACCTCATCATTATCATCTATCAGTTTACATATTTTACTAAGGATAAGATAATCTTAAACTAAGTTTAAGCAAAAGCTTTGAGGAATATAGCGCTAACTAAACCACTCTAGTAGGCTAAGTAAAGACTGTGAATGTGAAAGATTGTTAAAATTAATTCTGTACAATTAAATTAATTTTTAAATAATTAATTTAGTGATTACTATTAACACTGCTCTTGCTAGCTTTTTGAGTTTATATAAAAATAAAAAAATAATAAAAAGTAAAACAATTTTATTTCTTGCAATCCAATTGTATTGAATAATTAATTAATTAATTTCTTCTGGTAGATGCTAAAAACAGACACTGATTTAAAATGTTTGTTCTTTTGAAGTTAAATTGAGCCTTAAAAGCTTTCGGAAACATATACCTTTTAACTAGTTTAGAGCAAAATACACAAATAAACCAAAACCGAAAAAAGTACATTATAGTCATTTAGCAAAGAGCTTTCTTAAAACTCAATTTCTCGCGTGAGTGGTATAATGGTTAGAGAGCTGGCACAAAAACTCAAACAACCCAGGTTCAAATCTCAGCAAATGTGAACAATTAAAAAAAAGTTTGCTTGCGGTTTTAGAAAATTATAATTTAAAAATAAGAGGCCTCCACCTAAACAAGAAGTCTATCTACAAAGAAACCGATCCATGACATTACACTCTATTCCAACATTGACAACAAAAAAAAAAAAAAAAACAAACGAATGATCAGGAAAACAAGCGCCACCTATTGGGAAGTAGCAGATAACAGCTAAAACCTACTTAGCGAAGGCACTCACCACACAATCATCATGTAACGATGAGGCAATGCTGTTGAGCATTTAAGGGTGAAGGTATAACACTGGCTTTTGAATAAACAATTTAGAGTAACTTTTCTCATTCCTAAGGCGCTTAATAATATAGGAAATTAAAATAATATGTTCTGTCATAATGTGTACTGTCCTTTCCACAAAAATTCCAATATAATACAATTTATCTGTCTGATAAAATCCTACCTTTAACTAACAGCAAATTGTAATAATGGGCCTAAGAATACTATTTTATTATGCACTTACTATGAAAATGAACATAGAATTGTACTGAACACTGTGATTATGATGCAACAGCAAGCTTACTGGCCCAAGGAATTTCCAAATTTTACCCTACTAAACATTATAAGTGTACGGAATTCTGAAATTCACTTTAAAGCCATACTAAGCAATATAGAGGTAATCGTTTACATATTATTGTACTACACTCAGGGAAAAAAAAACTGCAGAAAACTACCGAAACTGATTCCATTTGGTATTGGAATTGAGTTAAGTCCGTTTGTGCTTACTTCGTTAATGGTTGGTATCAATATTTCAATAACAACTCGGTATCACTTTATTACCAACTCTTATTGTTTTGATAATACACTGTTCCCTTCTTGTTACCAATATGTTTTTACTATGATATCACATCGTTGTTGATTTGATAACATATGGTACCTTTTATCAGTTTTGTTCTTTATTTGATACTATATAGTTTATGATTCGATAAGAGGTCGCTCCTAATGTAATAACGGATCCTTCTTAATTTATTAACTTCTGGTAATTTTATACAATTTGTTCATGATTTTACTACCGGTTATTCTTGACTAACTTATGGTACTTTGTGCCGTTTGTTGTTCTTTTGATAAAGAATTTATCTTGATTTGATACCGAAAGTTACCGAAATTTTGTTCACGATTCGTTCTTAATTTGATACCATTGGTTAACAGTTTTAGAACGCCTTTTTTCCTCTTTATACATAAAAAATCCTTTACCTTGATGCATCCCTGATATCACAAACTTTAATTCTTTAACCCGGAAGCAAATTTGTTATCCTTTAATTAATCTATGTAATCTTACACTAAACAAGGGTCCACATTAAAGTCTGTATAAAAAGTTACTTTAAGAAAACGTGGAGTGTGAATATAGAAGCTTGTGCCATCTCAAAGTCCATTTGTATCTGTTATATCTTTAACCGGCGCATCTATAATATGCAGCCTTCAAATATAAGTGCAATAAGAGATATGAAACAAAATCAAGGCCTTAGGGGTCATGTTTTTTTTATTTTAATGTTGTGCATTGTATTTTAATTTTTGTGGAAAGGACAGTACATTATGACAAGAAAACATATATTTTGTTTTCTTATATTATTCAGAGTTGTAAACGAATCATTCATTTTTGAATTAATTCGTGAATCATTCATGCAATGAATTGGAAAAATTTTGAATTAATTCTTTTCTCCAAAAAACGAATTGAATTAAATTTGAATCAATTCATTTGAATTAAGCGAACATGAATTGCAATTCATTTTCAATTCAAATGAATTGGTAAAAAGAATTGCAATTCATTTCCAATTCATTTGAATTGAATTGATTTTGAATTAATATAAATGAGTTAGAAAAAATGAATTGCAATTCATTCCCAATTCATTTGAATTGATTTTGAATTAATTCAAATGAGTTAAAATATGAATTGCAATTCATTTTACCAATTCATTTAAATTAACTCGAAAAATGATTATGTTATACATTTCCAATTTACTTGAATTGAATTGATTCTGAAAAAAGACTGTAATAAAAAAGCATCACCCTTTTTCCAAGTACTTCTATTCTGTACTTTATAATAAAAATATATCCATATGAAAGTGAACGATGCATTCTGATTTAATCTAATTAGCATTTATTTTATAGTTAAAATAATAGAAAAATTAGTTGATGCCAATAACTCTTCCTAATTTCATCTTTATTTGTAAAATATTACATATTGTTAAATAAATATTACTTAAATATTAAACAAATATTACATACATACTTAAGTATTACTAAAGTGTTTGTCCTTTAACGTTCGTGCGTCACAAAATTTCATAAATTATTAATAGGTTTTAAATACTGAATGTCTTGTTATTCAGCGTATATCAAAAGCGACATAAGTAGTACTTGAAGGACCAAACTCCAAACACCAAGTTTACTTCAATTGAATGCATTTCATTTTTGATTTGATAAATTTGAATTACAAGTTACTTTTCTAATTCATTTGAATTAATTCCAAATCATTTTAATTCAAATGAATTAGAAATGAATTGCGATTCTTTTTACCAATTCTTTTGAATTAAAAAATGAATTGCAATTCATTTTGCCTAATTCAAATGAATTGCAACTCATTTTGCCCAATTCATTTGAATTGGAAATGAATTGCAATTCATGTTTTCTAAATTCAAATGAATTGATTCAAATTTAATTCAATTCTTTTTTTTGTTGAAAAGAATTAATTCAAAATTTAGCTAATTCAAATGAATTGAAATCAAAAATGAATGATTCATTTACAACTCTGATATTATTAAGTGTCTCAATAATGAGACAAATTGCTGTGATTTGATCATTCAAAGGCCAGTGTTATACCTTCACCCTTGAATCATCAAAGAAATTGCCCTATCGTTGCATGATGATTGTGGTGAGTGTCTTCGCTAAGTAGGTTTTTAGCTGTTATCTGCTACTTCCTAATAGGTGGCTCTTTTCTCCTGATCGTTTTTCGTTTACAAATAATCTTCAGTCAGGAAAACAATACGGCTCTGTATCCTATAAAGACAAAAATTATAATTGTCAGTGAATGATGAGCGCTATCAAGCTAAACTGCCAGAATTTTTGTTTTCAATAATTATTCAGATAAATATCAACGACAGTTAGTTCCCGCAAAATGGCATAATTTGAAATAAGAATCTAGATATTACAAAACCAATTTGGTTACACCTTTAATTCCAGATTTGGTTCTGTTATTAAACCTTTTCTTTCTTAAAATTATAAGTCATTGGTCGGCAAATCAGAAATGTTTAATGCATTAGAAGCCAATATCAAGCTACCGTAGGGCCAAATTAGTTGGAAATATTAGCAAAAAACTAGACTGATTGAATGAACCACCTATTTCGTGCAAAGCGAATTATTTACAAATTAATTACGAGATTATAATAAACAAGCTTATCATTTTAAGCTTTCAACTTCTTTAAAAAACCCTTTGTAGGTTTGTTGTCTTTTTTGTGTCTGATGGAAATGATACTACCCCCTGAAGACTATATCCGCTTAGGTATAGTGATGAATTAACATGAATTTTACAAGGACTATATGAATTTTTGACTATGCCCAGGGCAAATTTGCGTGATTTGGTGGCAACTGTTATCAGAAATTGTAGGTTCAGGATTTGTTCCGGAATGTAGGCTCTCCGGTGTAGCAGTTTTTAATGTAACTGTGGTGATATCAAGTAGAGTAGGATTATCTTCAATCTTCAATGCCAGTGTTCAATGCTGAAGATAAATCGTGAATTGCCTTGTCGGTTTGTCGAAACTCTCTGTTATGAGTACAGATAAAATATGTTCCTTTATTAAAGAAAATCGTTCCCACCTTTCACAGTTCTTTTCTTTTCTCTATTTTCTATTCATTTCTATCTTTCGATTTTTGCAAGGATCACAATAAGATATCGTTACAGCAACCTGTCGTAACCCCAATTAGTCTTATAACTTAGCAACCACTTTCTTTAATAAAGCAAAAGCTTTGTCGACAATCATTAAACTGAAACCTTCAATAGCGCCAAGTTTAACAAAAATAAAATAGAAGGCAAATCTGTGTAGTTATTTGTGATAAAAATAAACCACAACTAAGCGGTAGCTAAGATAAGAATATTTGAACATAAAATTGGTTTTTGTACGAATTTGTGTAAACCAATATTCAACTAAATTCGACACTAATAACCTTAAACCTTTTAGTAAAATATTTGTGAGCAAAAAACAACATTTATTCTACACAATTTTTTTAAATAAAAGCCTTTTAAAAATATTATAAATAAGTTGTACCTCCCAAATCATTTTTAAAAGGAACATTTTTTTATTCCCTTGGCAAAATAAAATTAACAGAAGAACAACAACGAGTACAAATAAGATTATCAGTAAATTCCCTAAAACAAAAATCCTCTTATACCCATAGAGAAACAGGAAAAAAAAGGAAAAAATATAAAATATTTATTGCTTATCAATATTTATTAAATCTTTTTCTTTCTCCAGTTTTATTTTTTTCCGTCTCGATGTTCGATGTTCGTTTTTTTAAGAGCAAAAGCGTATTAAAATAATTCTCAAACATTTCTTACCTTTTTCGTTATGGTATTTGCTGGTGTATTTAGACCCAAACCCATGCTCATCGCCATGCTCAAGTTCATTACCGGTGTATTTGGCAGCATAGATGAAGGTGTATTGGTGCAACCAGTACCACCACCACCTCCAGCACTTATAGAACCAGCACCAGCTCCTACACCACTACCACCACCAGCACCACTACTTATGCTGCCACGATGATGATAATGATGTAAATGCGGATGACTGTGCTGGTGTTGATGATGATAATGATGCAATGGATGATGCTGATAAGCTGGATGATGAGCGGCAGCTGTTAAAGGCATCGTTGGATCATTAAGTCTGAAACGACTCATATGAAAACTAGAACCATAGCAATACATCAGTACCATGGTGGTGGGAAAATAAAAGGCACAAGTGGCCAATATACGATATGATGGCTTACTATAAAATGGCTCACAAGCCATTAGACCTGTATTATTAAAATAGTAGCCTGAAAAGAAAAAAAATAGAAATAAAGGTATAAATAATATACTTGTAAAGGATAATAGAGATGTTTGTTGAGGGAATTAATGAAAATTTATTAAGTTGGTGAAAAATCTTTGAAACAGTAACTTAAAAGAGTTACCAGCAGTGGAGTGCCAGACGTACTGCTTTTATCTTCAAACGGAATGTATTATGCACAGATCAGAAAAAAGAACGCAAAGGTACCCTTTATTTGTACATTGTACATATTTTTTTTTTTTTGTTAAATCTTAAGGCATATTTAATACAAAAGTAAACTCAATTTAATTCGAGTAAAGGGATAATATTCTAATTGTTAATACGAGTATATAAACCAGGGGTTACCAAAAATTTTTTGGCTGTGTTTTAGTGAGTAGGAGAAAAAAAAAATAAGTCGGGAGAGTTTATTTATTTACAGTCATAGAAAAAATTTAGTAATATATGATATTCTGACATTCATTTCATCAACATACATACATAAAGGTATAAATGTTTGACTATATTAGGGGCATGTTTTTTAGATATATACTGGGAAATAAAGGAACCCTTTTTTTATTCTTAAAAAAATATTCTTTAAAAGTATTAATAAGTAAATAACTTGGCTATAAGATAAAATCTTCTACATTTATACTCTTATGAAAGTTTCGTATTTGCAGAATGCTTTTTATATAGGATGAACATAATTTATTGCATTGCTTTGAACAAATAAATTATAAGTCGACAAATGTTTGGATTATAATTATTCCTTTTCCAAATTTTTTTCAACAATTGCTTAATAAAAACACCATTACTAAATGGTCTACTCTTTCTAAACATTTTTTAGCTTATTAAGTTTGAAATTGCCATTTTCATTTTAGGATCTAATTTGGTTCATAAATTTCTTCTCTTACCAACCTTTTAATGTTCCTAAAAAAATTGAATTTTATAACATAAAATATTTTTTGAGTGTCATCGATCAGTTTTTTTTTAAGAAAACCTGAAAAAAAAAATAGAAGAGCATAAGCAATAGGTGTGAATGCTCTCTGCACTATTGTGCTATGAAATGGTAATCCCTGCTATAAACCCATAATACATTTTTTTGGAATTTAGTTATTTTATTTATTTTTTTATTTATTGCTATGTAAGGACTTACCTTGGGTAAAAAATTAAAAAAAAAAAAAATGAAAATTATATAATTTAAAAACCAAAAAATTTTTCGCCATATAGACAAATACATTTAATATACATAATTTATGAAATGTATTGCTTTGGGTATAAGCATGTCTCTATGGCCATTTTGTGTCTGCTTAAGAGAGTCGTCAGAAGACTTTTTCCCAAAGGTGTTAATCAAAAATACAAATACTTATAATCAAATAGTTATAAACTAAATGCGAATCATATCCCATTTAGTAAGTATACTATATATACAATATATTTAAAATTAATATAAATAATAATATAAATACATTTATAATAACATAATAATAAAGTAAACATTTAATCATATTAAAATTATAGGAAAACAAAACTGTTTGGTGAAAGGAATAAAATAGGTCACTTACAAAAAAAGCAAAAAAAAAAAAAAATAATCGTCCTTTTAATAATGAGTATTGTTATCAGAACTATGGCAAGTGTCATTTTTGACATTTTGACGGTGTGTGAAAATTTTCTAGGAAACACAAAAAGCGAATGCAATGGGTTGCAAAATGTCCATAAAATTGCACCATTTGCATTCTCATTTGGATATATTCTAGTGCTGGCAAAGTATTGAGTAATAGGTATAGAGTATCGAGTATATGTACTAATTTTTGGTTACTCAATACTTAAAAGAAACTATTCAATACTTTAAGAGTTGTATTTTTCCTTCGAAGTTTTATGGAAAATTTAAAATTTAACGGTCAAAACAAAATTCTTTTTAAAAACACAATACTTTATGAAATTGTTTTCTCTCTAAAATAAAATCCGTTAAAAGTATTGAGTACCCAAATGGAAGCACTAAATACTATCGAGTAATGAAAAGTAGTAGCATTTGATAGCATTAAGATATTCCCTTCAAATTTAGGCCGGATGAGAGATAAACACCAGGAAATTTGAAGGGTTGGACAACGATATGTTAAAAAAAGTAAAATCAGTATGCTCTCAAACTGCTGCTGGTCTTTAAAGCGAGGTACTAGCAGCGATTTATATAAAAGAAAACAGACGCGTAAAAAAAAAGAGAAAATATATGTTACCACAAAACTTAACATATCTCATAAATTTAATTTTAATCTACAATATTTACGTATTTTCAAAAGCTACTTTATCAAGCTTTTTTTACAAATATAATAAAACAAAAATATTTTACTTCATGGCCAACTTAGAGCGTGAATAAAATGAAAATTTATTGAAAAAGTGTGTTTTGTTCAAAGTTAAACGTCCAACTGATTTTCAAAAACATTATTTTGAAAATCTGTTTCAAAACAAAAAACTTATGAATTTTTGAAGTTGAAATTTCGTGAATACGGGTATTTCACTATATTTCCTATTAAAAAAGACATTCAACGAAGTGATCGAAAAAACTAAACCATTTCGGTACTCTATGGGCTTCACCAAAAGAGGATTTCTATGTTAGAACCCCTGCATATTTGTTTCTTCACTTTTGTAGCACAGTGTTATTTTCGTTCACAGAAAAAAAAAAACTAATATTGTCGAAGAGCTTTTTCAATAAAAAGAACTATACATTATCCTGTTGTCGGGCCTAAAAGTAGATTATTCATTTTTTTTGCAAAAGCTAAGCATAGATTTTTCTAAAATAAACAACTTATTGTAATACAACTATGTATTAAGTATACTTATATATAGCAAACTTCAAAATTAATGTTCTTACTAATTCGAGGATGGCCTGAAAGTAGACTCTATTTTTAAAATTTATGTACATTATAATCAATATATATTTATCACACATAAAAAATTTCTTATATTACTCTCCCAAAAAAAAAAAAAAAAAAAAATCCCGACAAATTATTTCATTCAGCTTTTCTTACTTATTAAAAAATTTCCTTAAGATTTTATATAAACTATGTCAGCAATTTAATCATATCCACACGAGTGTGACTTTATGTATTTTTGGTTTTATTTGCCAATAAAAGATAAATCCTGAAAGTTTGCTCATATAAATATACTAAGCGTTTATTAAAAGTATGCAAAGAAAAAGACAAAAAAAAGGCTGTGTTTAGGGTGATAGTAACAGTAGTAAATAATAAAGATGAAAATATGATAGAAAATAAAACTTTTAAAATGCTACTGCAAATATATGATCACCCTTAATAATAATTTCATATTCATATTTAGTGTGATATAGTATATATGTATGTATGTGCTTAAGCATATTTAAGCTTGTTTTAAGTCATTTACACATATTTTCAGTTTATGTATGTCTGTTAGTTTCGTATAAATGCTTTTGCTATTTTAGCATACTTTTAGGCAAACAATTTGTTCATACATTACCTTTTGGTAAAACCAAAAATCCAAATATTGTCAGACTGATAATCCAAGTGAGGCTTAGGATGGCAACGCAACCCTAAAATAAAGCAAAATAAATATAAGGGAACAATTTTCATAAAAGATTTGTTAATGGCGAAATATTTCTAAATAATAAAATTAAAGCATATGTAAGGGCGTTACTCTAGTAATATTTCATTAAATATTTTGGTTCGGGTACAATATTTTCATAATGGAAAAAAAGAAATCTAGATGTATTTTGTGTGTGTTTTATGTGACTGTTTTTAATGTACAAATAAATCATAGATTTAGACGTTATTAATTTTGTTACTACATTCTTATTATTTGTATTAATTAAAGAATTTACCAAAATTTTAAAACACATTTTTTTAATGGCCCTAAGAAATCTTAATATACAGGATTTTCGTTACCATATTTTTGTATAAAAAAAACAATAATTTTGTACAATTTAATGTGGAAAGAAATGTTGTTTGAAGATTGGTTTAAGCAAGCTTTTTTCTTGGAATTAAATGAAATGTTCCATATTTTTAAGGCGCTTAATTCCTATGGTAGTTCTCACTGTAAGCTTTTGTATCTAAATTCTATCAAAGATGGTGGTCTGCTTACAAATGAAAGATTACATTAAAAGAAAATTAATGATTTTTAAAAAATTAAAATAATTATGGCATACATTTAGGTGACCTTTTTATTTTTTTTTCTATAATACTACGCACAATTTAATATAAAAAGAACTTTTTCTTGAATAATTCAGTGATTTCAATGCGGTTAAAAAACAAACAAAATGGACTGCTTTGTTAATACGCTGAAATTATAAAGTGGTTGCCATTTTACGGTTCTAAATTAGTTTTCTAAAAAAGCTACTGGTCTTACGAGATGTACTCGTAATCCGCCTACAAAATTTTAAAGTGCTTAAGTTAACAAAGTAAGAAGCTGTATACTAATGCTGTCAAATTCTGCTACTTTTCGTTATTCGATAGTATTAAGTACTTTCATTTGGGTACTCAATACTACTCAATACTTTTAACGGATTTTATTTTTAAGAGAAAACAATTTCATAAAGTATTTAGACAGATATTTACTTTGACTGTTAAAATTTAAATTTTCCTCATATCCTCGAAGAAAAACTACAACTCTTAAAGTACTGAGTAGTTACTTTTAAGTATTGAATACCGCAAAATTAGTACAAATACTCGATACTCGGTTCACATTGCTCAATACATTGCCAGCACTATTGTGTACCGTGCCTTAAGTTAAAGTTACTTTTGAGTAACTTTAATATTTTTTTCAGTTCTCATACTGCTCGATGTGTCATATTCAGTGTCCTCTTACTCTTATTAAACATATTTTAAGGCAAGTTTTAAATTATTGAAAAAGGTCATGCAAATATAAATAAATTGAGCATACCTTAAGGCGTAATTTGCTACAAATTTTAAAGCATAACATATTTAAATTCGTTCACATGTGTTTCGCATGACAAAGTATTTACTTTGTTTAAGATGAAACTTTAGTATATAAACAGTTTTGAAAAGAAGTTGTTTTATGTAATTTTTAGTGTATACAAACTATTTAAATAATAAAGAATTATTATTATCAATCTTAAAAAAATACTCTTTTTTAAAAATTATACTATTTGGCTTGTCTTTTAATTTCTATTTTAATGGCAAAAATAATTTCATTTAATTTTTGTATAATGCTTTTTAATTTGATTTCCAAAAATATATTTTAAACATAATTTTTAAATTCCAAAAACAATTTCCTGCTCTAATTTTAATTTAATATTTTCCTATATTTTTTGCTTAATTTTATTTTTATTTGCACTTATTTTTGTGCTAAAAATTAATGGTTGGCATTATATTCCAACACAATTTAAAGTGAGTTGTTGGTTTAAGTGTTTGTTTGGCTGCCAACTATACTAACATGGGTGTTGGCTGAATGTTGCAAAATATGAAACTAAAAAAAAAAAACGAAGTTATAAAAAATATAAAAAGGGTTTCCAAAAATGTGCAAAGTATGAGTAGCAAATAAATATATGTTTTTAGCGGATTAGCGTTGATTTAAAATAAGTTAATGATAGGTTAAATCTATATATTTCCTCTCAATATGCAATTCTCATAGGCAAAAAAATAAAATAAAATAAAACTGATCCCTAATTTTGTACAAGAACCACTTAACAATCGACAACGTCGTCGAATTCAACAACACAAAAATTTTCCTCATATTTCACACTGACATTTAAAAACTTCCAATGCTACAATTGAACTTGATTTCCTTTTGGTCTTTTTGAAAATTTTGTTTGACTTTTGAATATGTTTTACCTTTCACAGAGCTATCTACACAAGAGCGGTAAGCTTTGTATTTTCTAACGTCTAGTGCTTAAACATAAGTGCCATAACAGTAAGTTGACTCACTGTCTGCTGTTGTTAAAATTTCGTAGGAAAATTTAATGAGCTATCGTAGTATGAGGTACCAAGAGCTGAGCAAATAAAAAGTAAATTTTGATCGCACCATAATCAGAAAGTGTTACATAATTAGGTTACCCATGAGCCAAGTAATTAGATTATAAATAGTATTTATTTATTGACTCAAAGCCAATAGAAGCAATGACGCACATACATACATACAACACTGTGACAGGGTTACGGCCTAACTTCTCGCAGCACTCATGTTGTGTGTGTGTATGTTTATCCATGAGTACCGGGACCCACAGTTTAAAGTCGATTCCGAACGACAGATTTCAGAAACTTTTTTACGGCAATCAATTACTCCCAGAGCTTTTGCCGGGAGACTGTTGAGAGGTAGTCGCCGAAAGAAATCATTTTTTCATATTTCTTTTTTTTAAGATGTCAGAGCTGAGATTTGAATCCGCCGCCATCGTCTTAGTAAGCCAACACACTAACCACTAGACCACGGTGACTACAATGAAGCACTGACGCTACTATTTATTCTATCGCCTATAAAGGGATACCAGTGAGTTATAAAGAAATATCAATTGTCGCCTAGAACATGGGATTTATGTGGGTAGTAAAGTTTCCGTAAAATACGGTATTCAGCAGAGTTGTATCTTATCGCCGTTTATATTTAACGATGTATTAGCCATCGTCATGACGAATGCAAGGTACGGCAGTAAACGAATAACTTGGGGAATAGGAAACAGTCCGGCTGGCGGCTAAGCAGAGTAGTTTTGTCTTCTGAGACATAGTCAATCCGACATGTTGAGAGATCTTAAAATGCTTTAAAAACATGTTATTAAGGCAGGTCTCAAAGAGGTTATGCGTGGTACACAGGTAATAAGAGTGACCTTAATAGACATTTTTCTATTCGGGACATCTAAATTTCAGAGGTTCATCACTTATGCTACTTGAGTGGCATTATGAAATGATGTTACAAATGGCATTATGAAAACTCGTCAGTTAATACAATGGGTCATTTTACAGCGCTCTTGACATATATGAAGATTATCATTTTTAAACCCTGCGAAAACTCCATATATTAATTTGGTGTGAAATCTTAACTTTGGGTGCTAAATAAAGGGATATATGATTTTTTTTATCCATGGATGCTAAAAGAGATTTTGGGAATATGTTGGCGAATATCACCCGCAATACTATTGTCTGGAATCTGCATAGTACCAGAAGTACAGCACATGCTACCCACAGCTGTTGCGCAGAGATTCACCATTATCGTGTTTGGCGTATTATTGTCGTATATCGACATTTTTGTAAACGATTAATTACAAATTATGCTTGATTTCTTTAATCTAGGACAAAAATGTCGAAATACGACAACGCCAAACACGATAGTGGCGATTTAAATAGAGGCTTCCCATTGAGAGATGACCTAAATTCAAATTAAGAACTTAAAATTAATATAATCATCATGATATACGAGGGCGAATTGACATTGAAGCTAGCTCTAGATGGCAGCACAAACACAAACACAAAAACCTTTTCTTTCTTAGAAATTACGATCTGTCAAACATCATATTGTATGGCAAAATTATTAGTTGATGCAACCAAGGAAAAACGACCACATTTAAAAAAAATTTGCTCTTTCTTCAAGACAACGCACCGGTTCACACAGCATTAGATACGATGCTAAAACTACGAGAAATCCACTTCGAATTGGTTGATGATCCACCTTATAGTCCAGATTTAGCCCCTAGTGACTTTGTCCTGTTTCCAAACTTGAAAAAATGGCTCGCAGGAAAAAGATTCATCTCAAACGAAGAAGTGATTACCGAAACTAATGCGTATTTTGAGGAGTTCCCAAAATCGTATTATTCAGATGGTATAAAAAAGTTGGAAAATTCTTACCAAGTGTATTGAGCTAAAAGGAGACTATGTTGAGAAATGAATGGTTATTGGAAAAAAAAAAATGTTTTTTTCCTACTTAGGTAGCTTCAATATCAATCCGCTCTCGTATATGTAAATATATATTAACTGATTGCAACTAATGATGTAGGTTTTAAAGAAAGTCGTCAATTTGGGCAAATAATCATTCACCTGCGGCATCTCTTGTAGACGCTGATAGCCTAAAAAGGTCAATAACTTTTTTGGAATGCATTAGACTCTGTTGGATATTATGCGGATTAGTAGCATTCTAAATTTTATTATTCAACCAATTTATAGTGTAATAGTCAACTATTTGCTTCACACATCATCGTTTAACTTCGGTTATCAAGTTGGTTAGTTTTTGTGAAAGTCGAACAGTTCAATTCCCAGTCACAGTGCCAAAATTGTCAAATTGTGTCGTAAAACAAGCTGACTTTTTTTTTTCGACAAAACTTGTACTTAATTATGAAGCAGATAACGTCTCACGGTGATAAGTTTTCATGGCGGGATGATTGTGGTTAATGTGAAATGTTTAAATAACATTTCTTTCAACGCCATGTACGTCCATTACGAACTGCAAACATAACTGTCTAGAAAATTTTACACTTTTTAAATGATTGTGTCTATTCTACTTAAGTTTTATTGTATTTTCCTAAAACCCTTTAAAAGAAAGTTGTAATTGTTTGGTTTTTTAGTTATTTTTTTGGCAAGATAAAGTGTTCTACAAAATACTTGTTTATTATTGTTGTTTATGTGCAATTTTAAGTGGGTGGAAATAAAACAGCAAGTTTTTTTTTATTATTCAATGTCAAACTCTATTCTTTAAACAGTTAGCAAAAAAACGATAGGAAACAAACTCTTAAAACTTATTTAAAATGGTTTAAAATATAAAATTAAACATTTTTTTGTTCTTAAATCAGTTTTAACTAATTAGTAATCACCAACTGTGTTTATTTTGTTGTTCTTTACCAACAATTCAAAATTTAGTCTCCATATGAATTTATGTTTATTTCTATTTGTTTTCTCTCTTCCTCTCTCTCAATATTGCTATCTCTCTGTAATTCTTACACTTCTACAAATATCCCGAATTGTCTACAAAAATTTCTATTTCAATGTCCTAGTTTTCTGTCATTTAAAACAAACATGACGGATGCTGAGTTTGAGGAAAAATATAACAAGAATCACAAGGAAATTTTTTCGGGCCAGGATAACAAGGACATTACATGAGATTATCAAATAAAATGTTTTTTCCTTCCGTTTTTGTTTTTGGTTATTTATTTTTTGTTGCTTTACCACTTAAAATATTTGCTTTAAAAAAATTGTTTCTTTAAAGGATAAGTACATATGTACGAAAGACTCACAAGGAGGCCGTTAGCAAAATAACGTAATTAATCCCAAAATTTATTATATTTGCTGTGATTTTGTTCAAATGTTGGATTGTTAATAATCAGCAGAAAAACTTAAACAAAATTAAAAATTAAAAGAAACACCATGGATTCTGTTGATATAAATTGTTTAGTGTTTTTAATTTTTTTTAATACCAAATACTTGTAATTTTTATTTTAGAAATTTTCTTGGAAAACTTACCTTTTTACTGGAATGCTGATAATAACGACGCGGATGTAAAGCACACATGTATCTGTCAATAGCCATGCACACCAATATTACCGCACTTTGCTGGGAAAGAGCACCACGTAATAAAGCCTAACGGGAGTGTTAAAATGTAAAAGAGAAGTATATGTAAAACATGTAAAAAATTTAAATTTGTTAATAACATTATTAGAGCATATTTATAGGCGTTTTTTTTGTTTTCGTTTAATATAAAATTGTTATGCTTTTAAATAATTTATACGGTTTGTTGAAATAAATTTTCTAATATTACGGGCTTTCAATAGCACGTGAAACCTTAAAATATTCAAGGCTAAAATCTTTTCTATAAATAAAATATATAAAAGTATAATTAAAGAAGCGTAGGTATTTTGTTACTGATTCTTTAAGTAGACTGTAGGTTAAATTGTCTCTTTTGCTCCAAAGAACTAAAACAGTTAAGCCCTAAAAATTTGTTTTGATTTTCTAATTAATACAAAAAGGTCATGCACCGTTCTACCTGTACAGAATATTACCAAAATGTGTGCTAGAATTTTTTCTAAATGCTTTATTTTTTTTTCATTATAAGGTATAGTATGAAAGCAAATTTGTAGGTAAGACTTATAATATTTTAGGGTTTTTAATTTTTTTTTTTAACTCTGTAACATATACAGGATCGTTGTTACAAGTTACCGATATTAAAAAGAAGGTTTTTACTGAATAGACGTTTTCTTTTATTATTTTGTATTTATAAACCGTTTACCTTTCTTAATTACTTTGACAAGTATATTTTGTTTATATTTTAATTATGCTAAAAAATCTGGGAAATTTTTAGCTTCCTTCCACTAATTTTATGCTGTTCTTATAATATTGTAATATTTTCAATTACTAGTAAGTAAATATTCTTTCACAGACAGCTTAAAATTATTTTACCCAACTTATAGTATAATAGTTTTTTAATTACATTTTATACGGCGAACATTTTCTATTTTAAAATTAAAAACACCTTAAGTTATGCTACTGTTTTAAGCATAATATTTCTTGCAGATTGTGACATGGTAAACGACTATATGAACAATTTAATTTTAAATTTAGCTTAATAGAGACACTTTTTTAATTACATTTTTAAACAGTTTCTGAAATTATGACGCACATATAATGCCTACGGTGGGGAGAAATAAAAAAAAAACAATTAATTAAAAGAATATTAACCCCAAATTTATGTTGCAGGCAAAAGGCAGTAACAACTAAAAATGTCTACAGTTTCTTGTTGAAAATAAGCAAAGAACTGTAAACTCTTCTTTAATGGCAGTACATTTTCACACGAAATGGTATCTATATGCTGTGGGAGTAGGGGGGTGCGTGGTATAGTGGTTAGAGCGCTCGCACAAAAACTCAAGGACCCAGATTCAAATCCCAGAAGAGGTGAAAAATGAAAAAGTTATTTGCGGTTTTTCAAAATTATAATTTAAAAATAAGAGGTTCCCCCCCCCCCCCCCCTCCAGGAAGACCATCTACAAAGAAACCGCTGCCCAACATTCGGCTCTATTCTACCTTAACCAATGTCAACAAAAAACGAATGATCAGGGAAAAAAGCGAAACCTATTGGGAAGTAGCAGATAACAGCTAAACCTACTCAGCGAAGGCACACTCACCACACAATCAAGAAGTATGAATGTTATCAATACGTGGAATAATCACCAAGGTGTGGTGTAGAAGCTTACACTGCAAGGACTCAACCGGCTAAGCTGGCGGAGAGCAGGTTTAAAAAATATGTTAGTTAGTATTACCTTCGATATTTGTTTCAGTGTAATATCATTCAATCTATAATCTATAAACAGAAATGAATACCAGGGGCAACAACAGCCGTTAGCTGTACAAAATCCGTATTCGTTTAAACGAAAACGTGGAACAACTGGTAGTACCGTATTTGGGGCTCATATGGCACCATTAGCGGTATATTTTATTTTTTAATAGACACTTAATTTAAACTTTACTGTGAAAAAAATATTTTATTCGGCGACTACCTCTTAGCAGTCTTCTGGCAAAAGCTCTGAAAGTAACTGATTGCCATGAACAAGTTTCTAAAGTCTGTCGTTCGGAGTCAACGTTAAACTGTAGGTGCAGCGAGAAGCTAGGCCGTAACCCTGGCATAGGGTTGTAATGGCCAATGTATGTGCAAGCTATTTGGGGTTGATTGCTGTGGATTATTTAGTGGTTGCCATTAAATGATAAATCAATAAAAACCGATTTTCTTGTGGTTCGGATTTTTAAAGTAGAACCTTTGTTTTCTTCTGACTGATATCAGACTGACATTAGTAAGTTTAATTCAAAGGTCCACACGCTCTTTCCCCCTTTCCCCCTTTCCCCCATATTTTCCTAGACCAGCACCATGTACTGCATAAGTTGCGGTTATCCTCTGAGAGCAGGCCCCACAAAAAAAAAGTGTTTTCAATAGAACTTTCGTTGTGTATAAGTACTCTAATAAAACTAATGTTTCCTATTATTTTAAAAGTGTGTAGTGAACTATATTTTCTAGTGTAACTTAGTAGGATTGAAGGTGACTCCTTGGTTAGTTAAGAAACTGTAGAACCTTTACATAAAATTATTATTATTTGTATTTTTGTTAATAAAGAAATTTATTTTCTCTTACGGCATGGAAAACTTTTAATAAATTTTGTTCTTTTTATTTTAATTAATCTAACCTATAAATGCACTTGAAACTTTTTATTTTTTTCAATGCCATTTTAGTTTAACAGTTTCCGGTCTTTCTTTTATTTTGTTTTATTTTAAATTACTGGTATTGTTGTTGTTGTTTTAAAATAATCTTACCTGTATTTGGCAAAATATTTCACCATAGGGCCAACAATGAAACAATGCTGGTAACAAACCAAACGGTGTAATAAGTAAACCAATGGTGAGGTCATTTAAAGCCAAGGAAGTTAGTAAATAACGTGGCTTTAATATCAACCAACATCACAATAAATTGCAGGAACAAAAACAGCATTAGAGATACAAGCAGGCACGTTTTTCATTTATAAAAAGAGAGAGTAAAAGAGAAGAGAAAAGGTATTAAATAATAGATAGCCCAGCAACATTTTTTAAAGCATAATACATGGAAGAAATATTTTCATAATATTAAATACATACATATATTGCTTATGGTGATAATCATGTATCTAATAATATTATGTATGTAAGTAATAAATGCAAACAGACGTAACTACACTTTTTGTTTTTTTTACAAGAGAAGCAAAAAACCTTAAAATCAAAAATTTTGTAAATCCTAAAAACCATAATTTTCAGGATCAAGATATAAGGATTAGCATCCCTATGTACAACAAATGAGTTTGTATGTAAGGTTTTCATATAAATATGTATGTAGATTTATTTTATTTATTTTTATTATGCGCCTTTTGCTGATGAGACAAGCTGCTGTCAATTTGACTATCTCATTCGTTTTTTTTTTGAAAGTGGTCTT
Source organism: Metopia argyrocephala (assembly GCA_963576795.1). Lineage (NCBI taxonomy): Eukaryota > Metazoa > Arthropoda > Insecta > Diptera > Sarcophagidae > Metopia > Metopia argyrocephala. The sequence continues at coordinate 165,012,145 of OY756208.1, read as the reverse complement.
ACATTTCTTGTTTCAAGATATTTAATGAATTGCACTTGAATAAATTCAAAAATATTTTTACATTATGCGACATTTTAATTTATAATTTTATTAGTCTTAATTAATGGAAATTTATTATAAATATGAAATTTTGTGTGAATTTCATACGATAATATTATTTTTAAAATTTGAATTGACTTAGACCGTTTTCAAAATTAACTGAATGTCCTAATAATGACTTAAAGCAATAAAGAACTTTGAGTATTATTTAAATCAATAATTTGATTGAAACAATTTGTGAACATTTATTAATTATTTTTAAACAGTAATCCATTTTTATCATTATTTATGTGTACGGTAGTAACCTTATAATAACTTTATGTTTTTCTTCTGATACTGGTCTAATGGTGGTATATAATGGAAGTAATTTAATATTTCCGTATATTTTTGGTCTTCCTCTTTTAGGTGAAAGATTACAAACGTGAAATTTAGAATCATATAAAACATTTTATAACGCTCATTTATCAAGAATCTCATCCATTGCATTTGTAGCCAGGAGACAGATTCGCCCACCGTATTTTTTACTCTTCTTGTTATTGAATCTTCTAGTGATTTCGTTGAAATAAAATCCGACTGCGACATTCGCTTTATCGAAAATGTATTTCTTCTTCTGCACTTTTCTATCAATTCATAATAAGGCTCAGGATTGTATAAGTAATTTGCGTTTTTTATTTTCATTTCTATCAACCGAAAATCACCAAAAATACCAAAAATTTGTGGTTTAATTTTTGACTTAGACCACTTCCATAATTAACACTAAATAAATTCCATATAATGATGAAACTATTTACAACAATTATCTAATGGTTCATTTTTGAGAATTTCGTAAAAATTACATTGAATAAATTTAGTTTAAAGTAATGTGGTATGAAATAACTGATAAACTAATTTTTTTAAAATTTTGACTTAGACCACTTTCATAATTATGGGCAAAATTATTACTTTTTATTTATTACTTGTTTTTAGATAGTTACTTAAGAAACGTTTACTTGCTTACACAAATAATGTTTACGTTTTTTTTTAAATACTTATATGCTCAATGTGAAGGTAGTTTAATTAACCAAAACAACAAATTCCTTTTTCAAAAAAATTCTGATCAGTTATTTAATATTTTTTCTATCTTCTGATAAGCTGTACAGAAATATAAAAATGGCTATCTAAACTTTTCAGTCTATTCAATTTAATTGGTAAATTTTAATGGAATTATTATGTGAAATAATTTAAACGAATACTTTAATTAAATTTTTATTCATGCAATTTAGAACATAACAATTTTTTTATATTTTTTTTTACTAACCTGCTGATGTATATACGGCGAATAACGGCGATTATTTATGACAAATATTACCAAAGCGTTAGCACCAATAACACCCAGTGTTAATATCAGTATGAGTACAGCTTCAATGGTTTCGGCTATGCCGACGTAGTGTAAAAAATTATGTGTTATATAGCGGGGATGTGAGCAACTTGAGTTTTTAACAGCTGGTGGTACAAGTAAGGTACCGGATTTTAAGTCCATTGCAATGCTAAAATAAAAAAATATGAATATTATACTCAAATCAGAAATCATAATAAAAATTAAGAAATTTTATATAAAAAACTTTTGTAATTGTTTTGCAATTTTTATAATTCTTAAAAATAAAATTAAATAAATGCATAAAACTGGTAAAAATTCAAGAACTTTAGTCATCATTTACAATGTAAAAATTGAAAGTCAGACATTTTTAAATTCTGTTTTGCTCTTGCCTGAGACGTTTACATTGTAAAACTTAGAAGACAAACAGAATAACCAAAAAATTACAAAAAGTAGAAAAGAAATAGAGTTTAACTTTGATCTACTTAAGGCGTTTTTGACGAAACAAAATTAATTTAAAAAATGATTACTCTTACTGGGATTTGAAGTCGGACCATATAACAAAAACTCAATATATATTATGAAGCGACGAGTCTCTTTTTCACTTTTAACGGCCACGCCCGCAAGCAAAAAAAGTTTATATCGCCTTATAATTCCATTATGCTACAAACAAATGCTTTGTCCTGATTGCATGGCGAATTAATTATAAGATGTGGGCAGTTCTACAACAAACACAATAATGAAATACATTTTGACAACTCCCACATCCATATAATGCAATGGATGTTGACAGCTTCAACCGACTAAGCAGCTGACCCCACCTTATAATGAATTCGCCTTGGTTGCTTGATTAAAAAAAATATTTTTTTAATTTTTTTTACATGATTTCAACAAATATTTAATGACATTAAAAAACAAACAAAATTAAATTTTATATTTGAAGTACTACACGAAATTTCTTAAAAATTCTTTAAATTTGTTAACTTTTCTGCGCTAAAATTACCATGAGCTCTTATGAAAGACTACAAAATTACAGGCTGCATCGCTTACGTGTGCAGAACGCTACCAGTTTGGTGGATAGCCAAGCTCCTAAACCCAAACCAAACAGTGAGCAACAGCGTGACATGTCTTATATTGAAATGATGCAGAGCATTTTTATAAGATATAATCAAAGAACTTTAACACAATCACCAGTGGATTATTTAGGCCTTGACAATTTAAATTCCTATCAAATTTGCCGCCAAAAATCAACAAAATCCTTAAAGCAACAGCAGCAGCAACAGAAAAAGGAAAATAATGGTAAAAAGGATTGCTTTGATATTATACCTTCTGGTGTCTTAAAACGTTATGATCAATTAAATTTTGTGAAGAATGAGCAGTTATTGCAACGATTGTTAAGACCCTGTATTTATATGGATTTGGAAATCAATGGCTTACGTCCTATAGGACGTTTAGTGATACAACTCTTTACTGAAGCTTGTCCCGAAGTGGTTTTGCAATTTGTACGCTGTTGTTTGTTAAAGGAAAACAAACGTTTTAATATCAGCCGCTTATTGTGTCCTCTTTGGCTGGAGGCCGAGCTTATTTTAGATGATACATATGCTACCTTTACCTCATGTGTAGAACACGATCCTATGGCTATCAATCATGGTGTATCTTCTGGTATACTCTCGTTTCCCAGTCGCTATTTACGTGGCAGTAAACTTCGTTTCATTACTTTTACCATCAGTTTTACACCCATTAATGTTTTGAATGGTAAACGTATTGCCATTGGCATAATCAAACGTGGCCATAATGTATTGGAACATTTGCAAGGCCTTAAGGTGACACGCTGTGGTAAGCCAGCTCAAAATATTGCTGTTTCAGCATGTGGTATCTTGTATTGTTAAAGGAATTTGTTATTGGCAATTACAGTTATGTTGTCAGATGTGTGTCATTTTTCTGAAATAAATTTTAATGAAATTTCCAACAGTAGCATGTTTCTTTCTTTTATGGAATTTATAAAATACTGTTAAAGGCAAATGAAGCGATATGCTCAGATATGGCCATAACTGAGAAACAGAGAGATGACACTTATTGTCGTCGTGTTGTCTGCTACACAATTATGTTGCAAATGATAGCAATGCAATAAATTTTAATTTTTTTTTAGTTTTTTGTTTAACAAAAAATTATCTGAATAATATTGTTGGGCTAAAATAATTCCACAAGAAATCTTGCAACTTATGTTACATTAGGTCGGTTTATTATCTCTTAAAAAAATTATAAGTTACATGTTGGCCTGAAGTTGTGATTTCATCATCATTTTCATATTAATGTGTATACTTTACTTATGAATAAGGTGTTGTTCATTATAGAGCAAAGTTAAACAAAACTCTCAATAAATGAAATGCGTCTGCAGCACAATTGTGTACAGAAAATGAAGACTTGGATTATAGTGTTAGAGAGCAACAAATATTATTCCAATAACTACAGCTTTTGTTCTTGTAAAATTTGTAAATACTTATATAAAAAAAATCGTTCTTAAGGCCAGCAAAAGCAATCCCTCAATAAAGAAAGTAAAAAATCAAATAAAATAATTTGTAAAATGTTTACTTGAAGCATATTTACACGGAACACGAATATTTTAATAGCGATAATTACCCTTCGTGGCAAACGTAGCAATCCACGTCAAACAACAACAAAATGTAAGCATATAGCGCAGTGCAGGAGTGTATGTACTCTATTTGCCATTTTATATATCTCAAGTTAATGATGCCAATTTAGGTTTTTAAATCCAACATTTTTAAAATCTGCAATTTTATTTCGGCTATTTATCTCTGAAACTGGAAGAGATATCCGAAAACGGATTGCAGTGCTGAAAAATTTAAAATGACGGATAGAGCACATAAACTCCCGCAAGACGATATGCTACAAATGCTTGTTCGCAACGGCTTTTTCAATTTAGAGAGATTACTGCTAAGGTTTAATTATAAAAAACTAAGTGGCAGGGACCGTAACGGTTATAAGTTATATCGAAAAACTAATTTTTTTATGGTTATTTTGAGAGTTTTTTCAAAAAAGGTCAGCAAAAAGAGTTATTTTTCAACAGAAAAGAAAAAAGTTAAAAAAAACTCTCAAAAAGAGAGTTTTATTTTTTCTTCATAAAATAAAACTCACAAAATGAGTTTAATTTTTCCGTCATAAAATAATACTTATTTTTGAGTTTTATATTTCAGTCAGGAAATAACAGTTATTTTTTTAGTTTTATTTTTATATTATAAAATAAAACTCAATTTAGGAGTTTTTTTTGTTTTCTATCATAAAATAAAACTCGTTTTTATGAAGGTTTTTTTTACACCTAATCCTGATTTGACAAATTATCCTCTGCAAACTATTACAAATGTTATTTCTATCATATTTTGTTCCTTGCAGAACGTCGTAGGAGACGCAGTCATGGAACCCGCGTTTATCCTACTAGTCAAATATTTGTAAATTTTTTTAGCAAGTTCCGACCATTATCGGTTGTAATTGTGTAAACTTCTCTTTTATTAATATTAAAGTACCCTAAAACTCGTTCAACTTGAGATTTTAGGTATTCAGCTATAAAAAACAATAGAAAAAAGATACCGCAAGCAACGGGATTAGATTAAAAATAAAATCTGTGTTAAAAACGAGTTTTATTTTATGACAGAAAAAATAAAACTTCTAAATAGAGTTTTATTATAACGATTATTTTCTGACTGAAAAATAAAACTCAAATAATGAGTTTTAAATTATGACGAAAAAATAAAACTCTCTTTTTAAAGGTTTTATTTAACCTTTTATTTTTCCGTCAAAAAGTAACAGTTAAAATCTGATTATTAATTATTTTTGCAAGATCACCACAGATAATGTGAAAGCTCTCCAAGGCGATTAAATTGGTATATAACATCATATATGTCTGTAGACTCTAACACGATGATTTTTTTAGTTTAATTATTAGGCAGTAACGGTTATTTGCGATCCCTGCTAAGTGGGTGCTATTCAGAGGCCTTATTATGTAATTCTCTTAAGCTAAAATGCTAAAATTTTGGGTTTTTGAAACAGGCTGGGCGTTAGAATATATAAAATTAAATAGTTTAGAGGTAATAGGCAGAAAGTTTTTAGATTACAATAAGCGTTCAAGAATTCTATTCGTAGCCAAAAAGTCCTAAATCAAGTTCATAAATTTTTAGCGATAGAGTTTTAGCTTAGGAGAGTTACAGAATAAGGCCTCAGGTTACATTTGTCGTTTAAAAAAATATTTAAAATTGTTCCAACACAAAATTTTATAAATAAAGCAGCCACCTTGTATAACTTTGTATAGTTAAAACATGTACAAAAAGTTTTAATTTTCTTTGAATTTACATATTATCAATTGAACTTTATCATATAGAAACAATTATTTTTACTACCAAATTCCTACTCTTTCTACATCTATATCTACACATGCATACTTACATAATTGGCCATTACAACCCTGTTTCAGAGTTACGGCCTAGCTTCTCACAGTACCTATATTGTGTGTGTTCATTTTAATTTTTATGAGCACCGGAACCTACAATTTAACGTCGACACCGAACGACAGACTTCAGAAGCTTGTTCATGGCAACTAGTTAATCTCAGAGCTTTTGCCAGAAGATTGCTAAGAGGTGACCACCGAAAGAAATATGATTTTATATTTCTTTCTGTCAAGATATCAGAGCTGTACTGGTTAATAAAATATTGTCCATTCATACAATCAAGTTCAATTAGTTTTTCTTCTCACTTCAAATGAAAGACACTTAATGTCAAAATAGATTTCTTTAAATGTTAATTTACTATTTTCATATGAAAATAAAAGGAAAAAAAAAATAAATAAAACGCCTTAAAATATGCAAATTTTTCTTTGCCCTCCTACATTGGAATTGACTTTATTTTGGCTTGCAATATAATTTGTTTCTTTAATTTAAACTTTATTTTTGTGGAATAACTTTAATATTGTTTTGCAAAATGTTTTAAATTTTCCACATTTTAATTGAAATTTATTGACGGCTTTATTGATGTATGACGATGTCAAAATAAAACTTAAGGGTTTTTATGGAAACAAACAACAGATGTTGTTTAAAAAGATTTTTATCAGAATATTTATGTTTAATTTTTGTCACTCTTACACAAATGTACATACGTTCACACTTATGCATATAGAAATGCCTACATGTTTTATAAGCGTATATACATACATACTTCTATACGTATGTACATGTGTATTTACAACATATAGCTCATACATACATTTAAGTTAGTATTAAACTGTGTACATAAAACATTAAAAAAGAGACTAAAACGAGAGGTGTCTTAATTACTCCCAGCACCAAGAACTTTTAACAAAATGTTGATGTATTGGTTTTTAAATTTATTTAAAATATTCATAATAACTAGCAAGTTATAGCCCTTGACAGTTCCAACTTTATAATAAAAAGTATTCTTTGTAAAATTTTTTGTTAAAAAAAATTCGAAATTTTAAAGATTTGTTATTAAAAATGTGTATAAAAGCTTAATTTATTGTCCAGCCGATCTTTATCAAATCAATTGTTGTGAAATTAAAAAGTTACAGACTAGTTGTCCCGATCTTATATACTGCTCTTAGTAAAACTCATACTTTAGGTATGAAAAGGAACACATTTACTTGAACATTTCTATTGTTACAAAAACCATAATGCTATTGAATATTCGAAAACAGCGAGGAAGTGGGGAAATAAAAATGACGGTCAGAAATGGGAACTCATATTACAATTACTTTTATGGCTATACAACATTTTCATTTCCAATCTATGGTTATTTGGTATGAAAAGCTAGTCTTAAGTGCTTTATTATTTTGTTTTGTCCTGATGTTGCTCTAAACGTCATTCTGCATTTATTAGTTACTAACTGCACGGAACTCAAAGTACCATCAAGGCTAAAAGACTTAACTTTCTGGGGCCATCTTTCAGTTCCTACAGCAGCATTATGGCTATCTTGAATTTTCTGAAACTCCTGTGTCATACATTTATATATATTTTTATTATAAATGTATGTATTATAAAAGTAATATATGAGTATTTGCTGGTAATGCAAAAAAATTACTATATGGTAAAATAATTAATATAAAAGATTGACAAAATTTATTTCGATTGCATAAGTAAACCCCTCTCTGTCAGCGCCTTATAAATAAATTTGTTCAAAAAACTTTATCATCATTGAATGACAAATTTTGCCTTGACATATAGTAGGCATTTTTATGCAAATAAATGCACACACGTATGTACATACGTGTATGCATAACTACGTACTATATAACATTCAAAGTCTAGCCCTTGGTAATATCAAGTATTTTATTTATTTTAATGTTAACACATTGAAAAATATCAGTCAACAATAGGGTAAATATAACTTATAACACAATTACAAATTATGTAATTTAAAAATATATCTACATACATACATATGTATGTATAAAAAAGAGATAAATTGAAAATTAATATAAAAAATGAAATAAATTTGAACTTATTTTATGTAAATAAACACATAAAATATGTGGAACAAAGAATCTATAATAATGTGAAAGAATAGCTTAAATCGACATTGGGCCAGATTATGTTAAAATACTATTTTACGATCTTCATAAATATCAAAATAGAACTATAATGTCAAGTATTATAATGTAGTCTATTATCTACATACATATATGTAAAATTACAGTTAACATACATATTTTTCTAGAAACAAATATAGTAAAATTTATATATATTTGGGAGTATTTCAAAATTTCATTTTTTGACTTAAGGTGTTTTGGCATACTGACATAGATATTAAATAAATAACATTCTCGATTTAAATAAAAATAACCAGCAGCTGCATATTTACATATAACAAAAAGAATGAAATTTGTATTTTAAGTGGGTTTTAAAACTTTACTTACTAATATTTAAATCAAAATTCCACCTTCCAATGTCAATGATTCTTATTAGCAATTCAAATTATAATGATAAACAATTTATTAAATAATGATTAAGTTCAATATTGGTTTTGCATTTGGGTGTATTTACTTCTTGTCTATGGTTAACATTTTACCCATCAACAAATATCTACTCGTCACAGCCAATGGAAAAAAGTAAAATACACAATTAAGTACCCAGCGGGAAATGGTAATCAATGAGAAACGAGAAGGTAATACAAGGAATGTATAATCTATTGACTACGGAAAGCATTACGCTTAACACAGATCATGTCCTACGAAAGTAATAAATTCTTTTACTGTCCCCCCGTAATAAGTATTAGAATTTATTATTGGTAATGCATAAAGTTATTATTTATTAATAATTTGAAGGTATAAATTCTATGATGCATTATTTTTAATGCATTATATTATAAATGTATTTATACTATATTAAATTATGCATTAAATTATTAATAATAAATTAATTTCCCCCATTATAAATAAAAGAATAGTAGCTATTCGGGAATATTTGTTTTACTACCCAGCGGGAAATGGTAATCAATGAGAAACGAGAAGGTAATACAAGGAATGTATAATCTATTGACTACGGAAAGCATTACGCTTAACACAGATCATGTCCTACGAAAGTAATAAATTCTTTTACTGTCCCCCCGTAATAAGTATTAGAATTTATTATTGGTAATGCATAAAGTTATTATTTATTAATAATTTGAAGGTATAAATTCTATGATGCATTATTTTTAATGCATTATATTATAAATGTATTTATACTATATTAAATTATGCATTAAATTATTAATAATAAATTAATTTCCCCCATTATAAATAAAATAATAGTAGCTACTCGGGAATATTTGTTTTACTATTTTCCATGTTCATGTTAAAAACATTTTGCAAACATGTTAGTTTTAAAATAATCCCGAATAGCTACTAATATACATAGTTATTAATTAATCTTAAACATTAATTTCGTGTCTGCACTTCTGCGCATTTCAACATAAACTGCATTATTTAATAAAATTATTTTTTTTTTTGCGTAAAAAATAACGGATTTTTTAACTATGAAAAAAATAGAAAACAAAAAATTCACAAACAAATATACGCAGAAAAAATAACTTCTTTCTTCTATATATGTGAGAATGTATATGGTAATCGATATGTAAAATAGAATAACAAAAAAATTACAGTTTTTTTAAAAAAAATATACAAAAAAGACAACAAGCAACAAGCAATAACTTCCTTCTTCATAGATGTGGGAAAGCACATGCTAATCAATATTTACTTGTGTACCACGTGAAATTACCTTCTCGATTCCAAAAGTAATATATTCTGAAGTAATATATTATATAATTGATTATAAAATAAGGTAATCAATCTTTTCCCGCTGGGAATTATAAGCTTTAACCCAGCGGGAAAAGATTGATTACCTTATTTAATAATCAATTATATAATATATTACTTCAGAATATATTACTTTTGGAATCGAGAAGGTAATTTCACGTGGCACACAAGTAAATATTGATTACCATGTGCATTCCCACATCTATGAAGAAGGAAGTTATTGCTTATGGCTTGTTGTCTTTTTTGTATATTTTTTTTAAGAACACTGTAATTTTTTTGTTATTCTATTTTACATATCGATTACCATATACATTCCCACATATATAGAAGAAAGAAATTATTTTTTCTGCGCATATTTGTTTGTGAATTTTTTGTTTTCTTTTTTTTTTTTATAGTTAAAAAATCCGTTATTTTTTACCCAAAAAAAAAAATAATTTTATTAAATAATGCAGTTTATGTTGAAATTCGCAGAAGTGCAGACACGAAATTAATGCTTAAGATTAATTAATAACTATGTATATTAGTAGCTATTCGGGATTATTTTAAAATTAACATGTTTGCAAAATGTTTTTAACATGAACATGGAAAATAGTAAAACAAATATTCCCGAATAGCTACTATTATTTTATTTATAATGGGGAAAAAAAATTTATTATTAATAATTTAATGCATAATTTAATATATTATAAATACATTAATAATATAACGCATTAAAAATAATGCATCATAGAATTTATTCCTTCAAATTATTAATAAATAATTAATTTATGCATTACAAATAATGCATTCTAATACTTATTACGAGGGGACAGTAAAAGAATTTATTACTTTCGTAGGACATGATCTGTGTTAAGCGTAATGCTTTCCGTAATCAATAGATTATACATTCCTTGTATTACCTTCTCGATTCTTATTGATTACCATTTCCCGCTGGGAATTAGAACAGTTAAACAGAGTGTAAGAGAAATTGAGATATAAAGAGTTTGTCTGAATTTGAGTGAAAGTCGATAAATAAGCGTTTAACAATGTGCGTATGAGTTATATTTTAAAACTATTTAAAAAAATTAATTATACTCGAATAATACGCAGAGTTGGTAAAGTGTTGTTTTCGGGTTGTAGAACGTGTAATGTATTGAAATTAATATTATTTTGTGAAGGAACAGAACACGAGGAACTCTGATGTGACTACCGAAGCATGTTCAGTTTGGCTTAAGGACTACTCCTTCACGGACATTATTTTCTCTTTTGATTATCAAAAAATTATTGAAAAAATATCTAAATTCTTAACTTTGATCTAATTAAAGAAATTCTGATGAAACTATGTATTGTAGTGTTATTCTTTGTAAAATAATAACACTGAATCAGTTGTAGTTTGACAAATGAATGCTTTATTTAAAAATTGTTCAACTTATTTACTACTTATGAGAATAATTTCACTAATCTAGAATTGAGTGAGTGAGTGAGGTAACGGATATAATTTCTCCTTTAATTATTAATTGCAGTTAACTTTGATCTAATTAAAGCGTTTCTGACGAAACAAAAATTAGATTAAAAAATTGATCTCACCTTTCCTGGGGCTCGAACTTCGGGCCTCCAGCACAAAATTTTTTTAATTTTTCCTTTTTTTCAAAAACTAAAATATGATTTAAATTTCGTCTTTGAATGTGATTGAACTCTTTGACTTGACTAAAGAAAAGCAAAATTTTTTAATATATTTGACTTATCGTTTGAAAATAAATATAAAAAAATATAAAAATTATAAGCATTGTTGTGCCACATACCACCTGTTATCAGGGGATACAATATTTTTTAGCTGCCTTCACGTATGCTTCAAAGTACTTCAATAAAGTTTTATGGGTATAGCAACCAGTGTTCGAAAATAAACTGTACATTATTTTATGTACGGTTCACAAATTCAAAAACGGTATTTATTTTTTTAGTGTTTGTGTATTTCTACACAACCGGAATAATTCGCTCTGATTTTTGTTTTGAAACAGTACAGTTTTAGTGTTTGTATACATTATGGTTTAGTGTTCTTGGGTTATTTTTCCCCTAATTTTAAAATATTTTCTTTTTTTGCATTTTTTATCAATCAGTTTAAAATAAAAAAAATTGAAAATAAATTACAATCAAAAAATATTTTTCCTTTGCTTTTTTTTGTATAGGTTAAGAACAGTATATTCGTTATGTAGAAAATTCAAAAATATTATAATGTTTTTTTGTTTGTTTTAAATTTCCTACACAAACGCTTTTAGTGTTTCTGTACTTAATATTCTACAGTACAGAACACTAAAGTACTTTTTATAAGGTAAATTTTCGAACACTGATAGCAATACAATTTTTTCTATAAATCGTGTTTCTATTTTTTTTTTAATAAATTAATTAAGCAATGCTTTCTATTCTATTGTAAGAATAAATTTTTCTAAATATTTTTTTTGACGGGTCTCTTCAGCAGGCATGAAATGGCCATAAAAACCTGCCGGTTTCAATAACCATACATTTCATATATTATATTTTTAGATCACATAAAAAATAAAAATTATTGACTGACAAAATATCAAATAAAAAAAAAAAAAATAAATTAAACTGCTGAAAAAACTTGCTTTTGTCAAATCTATAATATATATAAAACAAGTAATTTTTTTTATATAAATAAAAGAATTTGTTACAATCTGTTAAATATCCGAAAAATCATTTTTCAAATAATAAAAACATATCCGAATGATACGCTCAAATATCATATTTTTATCTGCTTTTGCAAAAATTCACAATACAAATAATGTCACATTTATCACACGAATTATATTTATTAGCAAATGTATGTATTTGACGTGTATAAATTACAAAAAAAAAAAAAATAAATAAATAAAGCCGCATAAAAAATGTACGAAAAATGTTAAAATAATCGAAAACATTAATCATAAACGAATAAAAAATAAATCAAGCAAGTCCTACTTTTTAGGGCTCTACAAACACTACAATTGCAGTGTAATATACCTAGAACTAGACGACTATTATCATCATTAACAACCTACAGTTTCATGTCGACTCCGAACGACAGACTTGAGAAGCTTGAATATTGAATATGAATATTGAAAAAAATATTTCTTTCGGCGACTACCTCTAAGCAGACTTCTGGAAAAAGTTCTGAGAGTAACTGATTGCCATGAACAAGCTTCTTAAGTCTGTTTATCGGAGTCGATATTAAGCTCTAGGTCCCAATACTCATGGATAAAAACTGATACCCACAACATGGGTGCTGCAAGAAGCTAGGCCATAATCATGACACAGGAATGTAAAGGCCAGTTATGTACGTAACAGCAAGAGTTTCTTAATTGGCTTAATACACAGATATATCACCAAAGACAACACCAATAATAAGGAAAAAAGTGGGCGGAGTATATTGTATATATTAGGAACGGTTAAGGTGAAAGCTTACAAATTGAGTATATACGAGTATGACTTCACAGTCAGTACAAAGGAGGAGAATTTTTTTAAATTTACTAAAATCTGTGAATAAATTTGCAGTTAAATATTACCTGATAAAAATGTAATGAAATCATGACTAATTTTACAATAAACGTGCCATGTTTGGTAAACAATTTAAATTTATTGCCTTCAGTATGTTCTATGGCGTTTTTTTCACGCATATATTGTTTTCGTGATATTTAAACAATTGTAGCGTAAATAATTTAGAGTTTAGAAATCGAATTAAAAACTAAAAAGTTAACATTTTTTAAACCATTTCAAAAACTTTTGTTACTGAAATGGACTTTCAAATAAGTCTAAAAAAAGGAAAAATAAAAAAAAACCAGAAAAAAACTCGAATACACTAACTTAATTTATAGAGTCACCCATGAATCCAAAAACAAATACGTTTACCAATATTTTGGTGTATATATAAGTAATACATACATGAATATATCACACCTTCAGAATGAATACACCATACATCGACCTGTTAAACTTGTATATTTTTTTTATTAAATAAATGAAAGTGAATGTAGTAAGTGACGTAGAGAGAGAGAGAGAAAGAGAGGGAGAGAGAAATTCCAATTTCATTAAAGGCTTAAGTGTTTATTCCTATTTTTACTTTTTACAAATATGTTCAAATACAATTAGAAATACAAATCCATTAAAACAACGTATTATTCAATCTCTAACACATACGAGTAACCATACCATCCAGTACCCTACTTTAGATAATTGAAGTACAATGTGTTATACGAGTATATTATACCTTAAATTCGTTTGAGTTTTCTAAAATGGTGATTGCCAGCTCACTTTTCTTAGGATGACTTGGCCTTTGTGCAGTATTTGCTGTAGTTATTTCGTGGAGGATTCATACAATGGCGGTCCCAAAAGTAATGCCCTGATTTAGAAATGTCGGCAATTGTTAAAAAGAAAATTAATTTAGTGAATGACGGCAGAAAAAAAAGCGCAATAATTCCAACTATGAGTTACATACGGGAAATAATAAAGTATGGCTTTAATCAGTCCATAATTGGTTTTATCTCTTCATCTATATAATTGTAGTCTAGAGTATCATGCAATTGTACTTGACCATCTTTTATTCTCATTTAAGTGTCAAACAAATATTATGACAAGAGTGCCATATAAATAGCAAAAAATACACTCTTACCTAAATACTTTTGTCAACATATGTACATATGTATGTAAGTATGTATGTATATGGGTATAAACAGTCTGGTTTAATATGAATGGCGTGTATGTAACAACCTAACTATAAATATTATTAAAAAAATAAGAATAAACACCATTTATTTGTTATTGTTATAGCAATGATTTTTCTCTTTATTTATTTTTGTTTTTGATTTTTGCTCTTTTTTGCCATTTTGTTTATATAGATATATTGTTTCCATTTTGACTTATATGGGGGCAATATTTATTCATATATACACATACTCGTATTCATCACACACTTGTTATTAAAAAGAGGTTCTATTGTCATGCTCATATAGTTTTCATTTCAATGTCTGTCTATTGTTTTGATCTATTTTTCTATTGTTTTATATTTGTATTTATTATTTTTTTTTTATTTTTTTTTGTAAATATATTTCTTTTTTTTTGGTAATCCAGTATGTTTTGCAAAAAAAAAAGCAAATTTATGTTAAAAAATAAAATTTATTACAGTTTTAGATGAATTTACTTATATGGTAGGACTGACAGAAATAAAAACCATACAAGTGAATATATGAAATTAGTCAATCAATCTTTTAGGAATATTTATAAAAAAAGATTGTGAAATTTTTTTTATTTTTTTAATTTGACGGGATAATACCGTCTAACGTGTTCTTTATTTGCCTGCTAGAAACTATCGAAATTTTTTAAAAAAATCTGCAGCTAATATTATTAAAAAAACGCAAACCAATTTTTGTTGCATAGAAAAGTATATTTTAATTGACAAATTCTTTTAGGGAAGATCTCGAAAAGCTCTATTAATTTCATGTATTACAAACACCTATCTTAATTTTAAAATGTAAAAAATATAATAATTTTATGGACTACTTATATTATTATTGCTCATCATTTTGAAAACGAAATATGGCTAAAAGCTAGAAATCTTTTTGGAATTTGTTTAAGAGCACAACACGCTAGCAATAGCTTTACTCCCTTTCTAGCGACATTTCTGTGGATGCATACAAAATGCACATATAGCATATTCTAGGACAAAAGCTTTAACATGCTTATTAGATAATTAGGTAAAATTTGGAAACAGTGATTAAAAGAAAATTTAATTTTAGTGTTTCGAAATATTTAAATATTATTTAGAGTTTTTATCAAAAATTTTGTAAAAATTAATTATTCAATAATTTCTTTTTGGCTTGTTAAAACCCTAAAATGTATAATTTAATTGGGTTTTAAAAAGCCAAAGACGGGAGCAAAGTAAAACAATTATTGGCTCATTGGCAAAGACTGATCTAAAGTCAATGTTGTGCCCAATGGAGAATTAAGTAGAGAATTAAAATATAATAGAGCAGGGATGAGCAACACGCGGCCCGCGGGCCGCTTGCGGCTCTTTCAACCTATTTATGCGGCCCGCCAAACAAATGTTGCTGCTTCTCAAAAATACACATAATATATAGACACATTAATCAACGAATTTCATTTACGAAGAAACTGAGAAGAGAGTAGTTTCCAAGAAAATGTTTTCCTAACCATTAATTATTGATGTGGATACAGTTCCCGAAGACTTTCAAAGGGAAGTGATGGACATGCAGAATAATACTGATGTAAAAAATGTATTTCTCTCAGTAAACATCGAGAATGTTTATAAATCCGACCACCGACCAATTACCACCGATCAAGACTGAGTAATGCACGATTAGAAACTTGTGTATGTGTACCTACCTCATCAATTCCGGCTGATATTGATTAGGTTGTATCGAAAAAACACTGCCAAATTTCTCATTAAAAATTTCAAGCAAATACTTTTTTTTTTGGCATTAAATTTTATATTTTTTTATTCTAATTTTTATTATAAATAGAGTTTTGTAAATTATTAGTATTTATGTGCGGCCCGCAAAAAAAATTTAAAATTTATAAGTGGCCCGTTGATTAAAAAGGTTGCTCACCCCTGTAATAGAGAATTAAAAAAATCCGTGGCGTATGACAAATATTTAATTCTTTCAAAAAATATTGCTCATACGTCCCATTAGAAATATAACATTTTTGAAATCGTAAACTATTTAACAGCCCTTTTCTAGTTGTCGCTGCTTACAGACGCTCGTTTTTTACACATAAAAGAGAAGAAGAAAAAACTTAAATGTTGTAGGATTTTTATATAAAAAGATGATCGTCTGGGAAGAGTTGTCTTTTGCAAACAGGTTATAAAAGTTATTAAGAAAAAATAAAATTTTTTTTAAGACTGTTTTCTTAAAATACAAATAGAGTTCTACCGGCCGTATGTATAATGAAAAGTTAGCAACTCGTTAGCATATGGGACAAAAAACTGGGACAAAAAACTGATATCAGCTAGTAGCTGATATCATAAAATTTTTCAATACCTTCTATTTGATAACTAGTCAGAGAATCCAAACAATTAAATATCTTGTACGTTTGAGTAAGAATTTCCACGTATAATAATGGCAAACTTAACCACTGTGTACAATTTTTTATTATAAATAAGGCTGTACATGATTAGAGATATACCATTTCGTGGGGTCTGACAACGTTGTTAGCTGTCAAATATGTATGTCTAATCAATAGTAACATTAATTTTGATTACGGTTTATCATTTACTTGTAAGGTTCTTTTAGCAACCAAAGAAAGCGTAAAAATTTTAAATTTGTTTCACAAAAGTGGTGATTTAAACACGACCGCCTTCCGAACATTAAGGATGTTATTGTGCAAGAAATTTGAAGAGACAATAAGCATTCCAGATGTGAATAAGTCTCTGGATCATTGTAATGTAAGTACTGCAAGCTTGCAAAAAAGATTCTAAGTGTTCAGTTCCATACCGTTCCTAATATTGAGGCATATTTTACGGCATATTATAGCGTATTTTGCATTTGAGTCTACATGAAGTTTAACTTACACAACAATTAAAGCCGGTTGACTATTCACGACATTATAGATTGACTTCCAATGTGGAGTTTTTGCTTTATCAAGGAAGTTAATTTTTCTTTCGATTGCTGCGTCAGAAAGCAAAAATGCCGCATATGGATCTCCGAGAACACAGAAATAAATATGGAAAAAACATTGCAACCGGAACATGTGATTGCTTGGTAAACATTATGGTCGAAGGCTGTGATTTTATGAAAATTACATTTCAAGAACACCCACTAAAATTTATGAACTGGACGATAATGTCTATCTAACGTCATTAGAAACTTAGCCGTGTCTAAACGGATAATGCTTCTAAACATTACATACATACATAACTGGCCTTTACAACCCTGTGTCAGGATTACGGCCTAGCTTCTCGCAGCACTCATGTTGTGTGTGTCAATTTTTATCCATGAGTACCGGGACCTACAGTTTAATGTCGACTCTGAACGACAGACTTGAGAAGCTTGTTCATGGCAATTAGTTACTCTCAGAGCTTTTGCCAGAAGACTACTGAGAGGTAGTCGCCGAAGGAAATATTTTCTTCATATTTCTTTTTTTTGAAGATGTCGGAGCCTGAAGTCGAACCCAGGGCCCATGTCTTAGTAAGCCAACACACTAACCACTAGACCACGTCGCTGCTTACAGACGCTCGTTTTTTACACATAAAAAAGAAGAAGAAAAAACTTAAATTTTGTAGGGTTTTTATATAACAAGATGATCGTCTGACAAAAGTTTTCTTCTGCAAACAGGCTATAAAAGTTATTAAGAAAAAATAAAATGTTTTAAGGCGGTTTTCCTAAAATACAAATAGAATTCTACATGATTAGAGATATGCCATTTCGTGGGGTCTGACAACGTCGTTAGCTGTCAAATATGTCCCATCTGCAGTAAAATTTATTTTGATTACCGTTTAACAATTACTTATGTATATGGTTCCTTTAGCAACGAAAGAAAGCTTAAATATTTTTAAACAATTTTTTACAGAGGTGGTGATTTAAACCTGACCGTCTTCCGAGCATTAAGGGGTGATTAAAGTCGGGATATTCGAATTACTCTGCATTCAATTTGCTAGATTATAAAAAAGCGTTCTCAGTAACTGGGCCTATTTTACAATGTGAACTTTTCCAACAATATTTCCTTTATCAATGAAGTTCATCTTCCGTTCGGTGGTTGCGTCCGAAAGCAAAATTGTCGCATATAGATCTCTGAGAACACATAAAGCAAAATTGGAAATAGGATTGCAACCGGAACATGTAACTGTTTGGTGAACATTATGGTCGGAGGCTGAGATTTTATAAAAATTACATTTCAAGAACCCCCACCAAAATATATGAACTGGACGATAATTGATTTTAACAATATGGTCGCACGAAGAGAACAACACAATCGGTCGTCGTCGGTCAAACTATCTAACGAAATTAGAATTATAGCCGTGTCTACACGGATAATGTTTCTAATCATTAAGCATTTTAAAAACCAACAGATTCTTAGCAGAGAACCTGGTCTGTGACACGACACCAGGCACAGGTCTTAGTCACTCATTTCGAATTAATTAAATATAATATTAATATTGTATTCTAGATTTAAATAAATAAAATAAAAATCTAACTTTCTATAACTGAGATACCACCCTAAAATGAGCAAAAAGTTAGTCAATTGCTGCAAACAATCTGGAAGCTATCATTTATAATAATGAAATGACAGTTTCATCGAAATCAAACTGTATGTGTGTTCCATTTAAAATTAACTGGAAGCCAAAAACAGAATAGATCAAATAAAAATCAGCCCTAGCACTTATTTTGTCGTAGATATGCGCCATCTTTTTAATCCTCTATCTAAACTAAAGTAAACTAAATCGGAATATTCAGATTATTAAGCTTATTGTGACATTCCCTGCTTTAGGCCTTGAGTACCATTTCATTCTCCGAGAGTATGTTTTACGTAACCATGAATATCCCAGTAAAATACCAGTATCTTTACTGGGTTTAAATCATTGTTTATATTTCAAATGCTTCCTATAAATTTTGTTATTATTTTGCAACCGGAAATGGGCCATTTTAAATAAAATATTATTTTTATTTGTTCAATTTTATTTTTGTTCAAACACTTGGCTGTTGCAACTATTTTTTGTAAATATATTTTATTTTTATTTTAAACGTTGTCTGAACACATTTGGACAAACATTAATTATTTAGGGTGATATTTTCCTGTTAAAAATTTTAAATGAAATATTTTCCTCTTTTAATATGCAAGCTTTTACCATATTTTATGCAAATAAAACAATTTATAAAAGTTTTTAGACTAAAAAAATTAAATTTTAAACAAAATCTATTACAAATTGTTATGGATTTTATGAAGTTTTATTTTTAAAACTCAACTAGGCTGAAATTTTTTTTATTTGTTGGCTGTATATTTAAAACCATAGAAAAACGGTTGTTGTTGAAATAAAAATATGAAAAAATGGTATTTTTTTAAATTAATCTTGATGATCATTTATTCGTTTGTTTTCCATAGGGCTGAAGACTTAAATTTTATAATTCACAAAAAAAAATTATTTTTTTTTCACTTAAAGGCTTCTTTATATTAAACAGTTACTGCAGTTAAAATTTACAAAACTCCTCTTAGGCAAAGACTTTAAGTAAATGACCCACATTTGTAAAATTCAAAAGGCTGGCCGGATAAAAAAGAAAGATTATAAAAAAATTATAAATTTTTATTTTTTTATTTTTTTACTTTTAGTTGCACTGAAAAATTTCAATTCAAAAACAAACAAACAAAAAAATTTTTTAACAATTTTCTGCCTATAAAACTCTATTTTCAAAGCCAGTAGTGTAAAAACCCTTTAAATTAAAAACGAGAACAAAAAGGAAAAAAAGAATTTGGCAGATCAGCCAAAAAACTATTATTCAATATGCTAAAAAGCTGCCTAAAGTAAAAAGCCAATTTAAAGCCGGAAACTTCTACAAAGCAACACAAGGAAAATAATAATTGAGTTAAAAAAAAAAATATTCAAAACGTTTTATGGTGGAACACAAAACCACTGGAACCATATTATCGAAAAATTTTAGGTAACATGGTGTCATTTTATTATAACGGAGAATAGGAAAAAGAAAACCAAAAGTGAGCCTTGTCAGTATGCACAGTTTTATTTTTGTTTATATGGCTTAGAGGCCCAAAATTAAATTCCAGACAGACCATGATGATTCATTCTTTTTTTTTATTAATTTTGTTTCGCCTTTAAAGCGCCTTAATTAAAAAATCTATTAAGAATTTAGATAGAGGTGTTACAATGATTTTTCAATTAAAGGGGAAAATTATATCCGAACTGAACTTGTTTTCGATTTCAGCTACAAAAGTCTCATCAGAGCTTTTTGTCTTCTGTACAAATTAATACAAACTATCAACTATTTAACTCACACTTTTTATAGAATCATATATTAGAATTATATTTGTTCTTTAACCCATTTCCGCCGCTGTTCTATATATAGTACCCAACTTAAAGTTCAAGTAAAAATTATAAAATGCAGTTTTTTACTCGGGAAACGCTTTTTATCAGTCAATAAGTATACATGCAACATCCACGTAGCTGTTGTATATCAACTTATCATATCATAGTTGATAAATATCAATTATGGGAATCTCCATTTTGGCTAGTGATTTATTTCTAGTGAGATTGTGAATGGTTATGTAGTTTATTTTACATCAGTTAACTATGAAGAACGTTAAATAGAAGCTTATTTACTTGAGAACATCACATTCTAATAAAAGCAACATAAAACAGTTCAGTTCGTATAGAATTTTTTGAGCTATAGCATATTAAGTGCTGCTGTACCAAGCTTAGTACACCTGAAAACACACAACTCAGAATATTTTTTTTTGGTTTTTCTCTTTTACTGTTCTGTAAAAAATGTTGTTTAAATCTAGTAATAAATATTGAATTTTAAAAATTGTTCTTGGTTTTCATTTGGGCGTTAATGGGTTAAAATCGTACCCAGTAATGAGTTAGTCATGTAATGAGTAAACGCAATACATTTTTATCATATTCTCCTTTTTAACTCCATTACTGCATTTTTTTTTTTTTTTTATAATTGTCGATCATTCTGGCTGAACGGAATTACAATAGTTTTATTCTTCCTCTCTTTGTTCTATTAAAACACATGAGTCGATATCGACGAAATATATGACCATAGTCGTAGTGGCTAGAGAGCATAGCACCGAACCGAAAATCAAATCCCAGACAGTTTGTTCATTTAAGAGATATTTAAGTACTTCGATTTGTGGAATTATTGTACAGCCTTCAGCTTCTCAAGGGTCCCCAGTTTCTTCTTTCTAATAAATTTCAAAATGTTGGCCGGTGTCTATATTGGCAATTAACTATCTGATATATGAACACCACCGAGGTGCCTTTTCCTGATATGCATTAAGTCTGGACAATTGCTTAATACGATGTAATAGCAGAATGTGTACTAGTAGAGCGCTCGCACAGAAACTTACACGACCGAGTTTCAATCCAAGTGAAGGACAAAATTATAAAAATAAAAACTTGCGGTTTTCTAATATTATAATTTAAATTAAAAATTAAATTAAAAAAAATAAGAGGTCCCCCCCCCCCTCCCTCCAAGAAGTCCATCTGCTAGAAACCGCTCCCTGACATTTCCAATCAATTCCACGAGAAACCAATAATCAGGAGTACAGCGCCACCTTCAGGGAAGATAACAGCTAATCTACTGAAGACGCTCACCATTCACATTCAACATCCACCGACAGATGAGGTAATTGCTGTTTGATTATTCAAGGGTGAAGTTACAACACTGGCTCTTGAGTGGTCAATTTGTCCCATCAACAAAAACCGCATAATATACACAAAAAAAATCTCGTTCTATCAACTACCTTCATATTCCAATTACAATGCACTGCATGAGTAGGGGTTTACCCCTGAGTATTGGTCTTAAAAAAAAAGCTACTAGAAACAGTGCTCGGTCAAGACTCTATTTACTACTCTTGTGTTGTCTCTATAGATAATCTAATGCAATCATAGTCTCTAAGTAGAAGTTTATAAAGTATAAAGCTACGGTCACATTGGGAAAATATTTGACGAAAAAAGCGTAACCACTATTTTATTAATAGAGTTTATGGAAAAATTTCGTTCTCTGCAAAACTTTTTATAAAATAATTACATATTTAAAAATAAATTGTAATAAGATGTTTGATGTTTATTTAATTCAACTTAAAGCAATGGAAAATTACAATACAAATGCTTTCATAAAATAGTGGTTACGCTTTTTTCATCAAATATTTGCCTAATGTGACCGCAGCTTTAGACCTGTTTGGCGTAACAAGAGTAACCACCTCTCCTTGTTCGGAAGAAATGCTTTAGTATGTACTTTTAAATATTTTTCCTGTTTAATAAAAGTGTTCCGAATGATGTTAAAGCTTCCATTCCTGCAAGTTCACCTGCCATTTAATTCATTCAGATTTTCTTATACCTATGCATGAGTTTAGGGAAAATTATGGCATACTTTCTTACGGTTGGTCAATATTAGATGAAAGGCTTTAACCCACTCACCACTCACATTAACTCACCAGAAATAAAAAGAGAAACCTAGTGAGTCATTAAAGGAGAATTACCTCTACAAAGATAGGGCACTGGTTTTGAAAAAAACACACTAATAATAACTAATTACGTACTGCTGGAACTGAAAGGTATCGGTAAAGCAAATACTATACAAGTGTCTACCTAGCTAATGGGAAGAGGCTAACATTTTTGGGCTCACATGAATTTCATACATTATAAGACATCAAGATCAGAAAGTATCAGTAGCTTTGTATCTGCAGTATGTTAGCTTTATCATTTGAGTATAGTTTTGTGGTATCAAATGGGCACTGAGTACCAATTGCATTATCCCCACAGTTTTTTTTTTGAAGTTCTACATATTGGACTTAAAAAATAAGCATTCAATTTTGCTTGAATTCATATCAGCAAGTTTCTAAATTGTGTAGAACTCCAATTAGCGTAATTTAATGTCGTTAAATATACTTTTTCGTGCCCCAAGAAGACTTGTTTGCACGTGGTCTAGTGGTTAGTGTGTTGGCTTACTAAGACGATAGCGCTGGGTTGAAATCTCAGCTCTGACATCTTAAAAAAAGAAATATAAAAAAAATTATTTGTTTCGGCGACTACCTCTCAGCAGTCTTCTGGCAAAAGCTCTGGGAGTAATTGATTGCCATGCAAGAGCTTCTCGAATCTGTCGTTGGGAGTCGACATTAAACTGTAGGTCCCGGTACTCATTGATATAAATTAACACACAGAACATTAGTGCTGCGAGAAGCTAGGCCGTAACCCTGACACAGGGTTGTAATGGCCAATTATGTATGTATGTATGTATGTGTAAGTTTGATTTATTTCTCACTGGTCAGAAGCTTTGCCTCCCAAAAAGTCATACCCTCAAGGGATATAATTGTCCGCATTAGTAACGTAAATATTTTTAAAATTTTTTAAAACAGAAAATTAAGAAAATTTTAGTTATAAAATAAATAAAAGGAGAAAAAAATAAGTCTAAAATAAACAACCTTCTTTATTAAAATAATCAACAAGAGTTACTCAAGCAGAACAAAATATTGAGGATGTTTATTTTGACATTTCTTTTAAGAAAGAAAAAAGTCATAAAACTTTAAGCCTTTTTTTCGCTTTTAGATTTCTGTTTCTTTCTAATCAAATCAAACCTCATAAAAGAAAAAGTTTAACTGGTTTTTTCTTTTTCTGTTTGTTTAATTTTTTTTTTTTATTTGCAAAAGAAATTCTTAAATGCCTTTGGGTTTTAGTAAGGAAAAAAAAAAGTTTTTGAAATACAAAACAAATTCAATGAAATTCAAATGGCTTGATTATGAATTTTATATTGGAATTCCAAATTCTTTAGCAAATATTTTGTGGCAAAACTAAAGGTTTGGTTTGGTTGGCTTTTTTTCAGATTTTTCTTAACAAAATCTCCTTCTGGCCTTTTATAATTTTCTTTTGTTAAGCTGTTGCTTTAGTTTCTTCTATTTTTTTCACTGAATATATTATTTTGTTTCTGTTAAAAAATAAATGTTTTGTTAGCAAATTTTGAAAAGATTTTGCATTTTAATTAATTGATAGACTGTTTGAGTATTTATTTTAGAAGTTAAGAAAGTTAAAATTTTAATTTTGTTAAGCGTTAAGACAACAAATTAAAAATGAATATTAATGAGGTCAAGGGTTAAAATTAAAAATAATTGAAATTTTGAAAAATTGCTTTGAAAGTTCATTTCATTTGTATAATTTTACCATTAACGTTTTACTGACTACCGCATAAAATTAATTGTTCTGTGAGGGAGAGAATTTTCAAGTAAACTTTTCAGAAGTTATATTCTTCTCTAACTCTACTTTTGGGAGCAAGTTTAGATTCTCGGACACGTTGTAGAGACTTAATTGTATATTTTCTGAATGCCAAATATGAATCACTATTGAATCTTTATTATGAAAATCTATTATGTAAATCATTAAAACTGGTATTTTTATGAGAATAACAAAATTGGACCTGCTTTTAACACTCGCTACGAAGGTCTCATATAAATACCAGTTTTAAGATATTAAAACTAATAAAAATAAACAAGAGATTTAATTATCATAAGAATGCCTTGAGGCTATTTGAGTATATATGTCGCTCATTCTGTTGTTTTTTTTTTTTGATTACCATATACCATATCAACTTGAAATCGTCTGTTTCCTTTTATAAAATAGGCTTTGAGTGTCTGTTCATATCGTCGTGCGGGAGTTTACCCAGCAGAAAATTTTTCAAATTTGGAAGCAATAAATAAAATTGTAAGCAATAATTGAAGCATTATATTGTTTATTCATACCTTTAAGCTTCCAAAGATGCTATAGGATAAGGTATTATTTTTGATTTTGTATAATATTTGCTTAGTGGTTGCAATAAATTTGCGTTTCTATTGCCTTTTAGCGGCTCATTTCATATAAAAATCATGCATTACTGATGCGCATGAGTAAGTGATTGTCTACAATTTCTCCCTTAAAAAATAACTTACTGGTAAGCACTATTTTCTGCTGGGTATGTGCTCTATCTTCCATATCATATATCTTGAGTTAATGATGCCTCTTTAGGTTTTTGACACCAAAATTTTTAAAATCTGCAATCCTTTTTCGGCTATTTTTCTCAAAAACTGGACTAGAGATCCGAAAGCGGATTGCAGACTTGAAAAATTTGAGGTCGAATACCTAAAGTGGCATCATTAAGTCGAGATATACAAAAAATATGAAATGGCGGATAGAGCACATAAACTGCCGCACGACGATATGTTAATGTCAGTCCTATAGTTAAAGTATGTTCATACGAGTAATAGTATTCGTTTTTCTCTACAGATGCTATCTGACTGTACCAACATACATATTTATATTGGATACCAAACCCGCATTGAGTCTGAATTATATTCAGCAGCATCCTAGTTTGTGTCCGTCTTCAGAAGAGCGGTAATATATCTTTTCCATCTTCGGTAAACGTATAAACTGCTGAAACCTTTCAGTTATTTAGCGT
The DNA here is from genome assembly GCA_963576795.1 of Metopia argyrocephala. NCBI lineage: Eukaryota > Metazoa > Arthropoda > Insecta > Diptera > Sarcophagidae > Metopia > Metopia argyrocephala. The sequence goes on along the minus strand of OY756208.1, from coordinate 164,986,293 downwards.
CTTGAGTATCATATAGCAAAACAATCGCAGATCTAAATCTGGATTAAATGCTGACTGCGGTGACTGCTCGAAGTCTACTATATGGATTATTGTCATGGTGAAGTCACGCACCTTAAGAGCCTAACACTTACATTTTTGCTAGAAAATGTTTTTTCTTTTCTTGAGTCAAATATTGTTTTATACTACTCGAAGCCAGTAGCACACAATCTAAATATTGAGCAAAGTAAGTATAATACATTATTCTCCCATATCGAAACTTCTATGAAAAAGTTTACACAATTTATGTAGAGATACAGCCATGGCATCAAGGCTTTTGTGAAGCCTTTCTCCCAAATGCTCTGAACTTAAAATATCCGAGAAATCAACGTGTATTGTTTAATTAGTATTTCAGGGTACATTGGCTTGTAAACAACGCTTACATAAGGCGTAAGACCTGCTCTACTTTGTGATAGGAACTTTACTGAGATATATTTGCTATGGATAAGGAATTGTTTCGCCTCACGCAGGTCGTCACAATTCTGCCAGTAAAGTTCGGAGCTTAAATTAGAATCAAATTTGTTACTTATTTTGCAAAATAGTTATCCAGTTTTTTAACTTCACAACCCTTATGTCCAGGAATTCAGGCCTATGTAAGGATATTGACATTTTTTTATGTTTTAAAAATGTTACATACCGGTCAGTTAATTTGAGGAAAAACTACTTTCTGTTTTTGCGGGTAGAATGATTTAAGACGATTGCTCATGTTATAAAAACTGCCAGTAATTGGTAAATTAAAAATTCTATTTAAAACTCCATTTAGAAATAACATAGTAGACAACAATATGTTTTTCTTTAATAAGACAAGTAAGTACTAGCAAGGCCCGTACTCATACAGTGCTCTTTTTTCATTTAGAACCAATGCCTAGAGGTAAACCCCTACTCATGCAGTGCATTGTATTGGAATATTGAATATATAGGTGGATGCCAAGGTATTAAGTGCCTTATGACAATAGGACAGGTTGCTGTCAATTTGATCACTTAAAGGCCAGTGTTATACCTTCACCTTTAAATGATCAACAGCAATTGCCCCATCTGTCGGTGGATGTTGAATGTGAGTGGTGAGTATCAGAAATGGGCTCTGTACTGCTGATCATTCGATTCTTGGTGGAATAGACTGGAAATGTCAGGGAGCGGGTTCTTGAAGATGGACTCTTGAAGGGAGCTGGGGGGAGGGAACTCTTATTTTTAAATTATAATTTTTTAAAAACGTCAAATATATTTTTTAATTTTTCTCCTTCGCTGGGATTTACACCTCGGTCGTTTGAGTTTGTGTACGAGTGCTCTAACCACTAACCTAGACCCCTCCTTTGTGTAAAACTAGGGAAAAAGGTTATGGAAAGGAAGGATGGCGAGACATTCGGTGTAAAATTAATAATATGGCAATAAGCAGAAACAACTTTCGAATAGTTTTGATAGAAAAAAATTAAAGGAAACCAATTTTTTTTGTGATAAAACAAATATCGCGCTAAGTTTTCGAATATTGTACAGATTTATAGTTTTATTAAAATTTCTAAAATTGCTTTAAATAAATAAACACATTCCACTCAATTTTACCTACTGCAGAATATTCTACTTAAACGCTTCAATTATTTTTATATTTCCGTAAGATTTGTATATTTTATTTTCCTTTGTAGTAGTAGAAATAAAAATATGAAAACACTTGTAAAACTTGGCACTATTCAGTCGCTGCACTCTACAGTTATACAGTACAGTTTATACAGAGTTTAACAAATTCAAATAATTTTTTATTGATTCTGTTTATTTTGCAATTTTGCAAAGTTTCAATTGCATAAAATATATTTTTATTAAAGAGGCCGATTAGTTTTTTTTTTCAGAGCAATCAATCAATCAATCAATCAGTTAAACATTTAATCTGATTTATAAATTATTTGCAAATACATAATTCTGTAATCTCTAACAAATAAAAACTGAAAATAAAAAGTTTAGAAGGAAGCAAATACAAAAAAAAAAAAAAAAAAAAAAGAGAGAGAGGGGGGAGAAAGAGAGAGAATTAAATTAATATTTTTACAAAATATATATATTTATGGCCAACATCACTCGCTAAGCTAACTTTTATTTAAAAATTTAAATAACTGCAGGTTTTTAGGAATTTTCCAAAATGTTGTTACAAATTTTGTTCACATAACCCAGTATTTGTTTTCGACTTTAATTGAATACAAGTTCTCATATTCTATTTCCATTACCCGTTAGTTATGCTTTCATGGCTGCTGGGCTGCTTGGCTTATATGTTTGTTTTGGCCAAATAAACTCTATAAGTAGTAGCTTTATCCAATTTTAACGGTTTTAACTTATTGCACAAATAATCAGGTAAAGAACACATACAACAGCTATCCCTAAAAGTAGAAATACCAACAGTAGCAACTGAAATTATTATGAAATAAAAGCCTGGGGAATCCTGTTTACTTTCTTTCATATGGCGTCGTGGCAACTGAAATCTGTAAACAGGCATATACAAGACAAACAGCAAACTGTCCGTCCTGGTTTATCAATATTTCACCAGCAACATGACTGGCTACAAATGCTATAATGGAAAAAGTAGAATACAAATATTTGTATTGGAAAAAAAGACAAATAAGAATATGAATACACTAGGGGATATATATTAAACATTAGGGTGGTATATTTATATGTTAAAAAAAATAAATTATATACTTTATATAAAAAGAAAGCCCATGACGACATACAATTACAATTAAGCTAGCCTGCAAAAAAAGAGATCAGCCCTTTATTAATAAAAGTTTTTCCTAAATTGAAGTAACAGTTATTTTTGACCGCAAGCTACGCCCATAATTAACAACAGTTTAAGCTATTTTTTTTTTGCTTTGATTTGGATATATTTGCTACCAAATGGCGCTAAAATTTTATAAATCAGTGATAAAAAATTCGACTTTTGGCCAGTGAAATCAAACAAAAGTGATTGTGAAATGTCTACAGATCAGCAACAGATTGTTTGTATTCAAGCCAAAACTTTTGACGACAAAACAGCAAATAAGTCAGTCAGAAGTAAATTCATTAAGTGAATATATCCCTCAAGCTATAAAGCTTTTTTCAGCAAATATTTGTCTAATATGACCGTAGCTTGAAGCGAAAAATTTATGAAAAAAAAAACCGAAAACTAATTTGCGGAGAAGCTTGTATGTCTAAAGACAGCATAGTGGTTTTATTATATTAAACTTCAAGCTAAATAATTTAAACTTTACTTACTTATTATTAAGAAAAATAAATTGCATTGAAAGTATTTAATTTTCCATAATTTTCTTCAATTTCAATTCAAATTTACTTTAAAATTGTTGTTTAATACGGCAGTTAGTCCCTACAAATCAAATGTAAAACATTTTTTTGATTAAAAACACAATTGTTTTTAAAAATCTTCAAGTCTCATTCCATCAGCGTTAATCTGCATTAAAAAGTCCCAAATGCAAATAAAAATTTTACCCTGACAGACGACAGTTTCTGCATTTATATCGTAGGCAGACAACAACGAAAGTTTATTTGTGAACTATTTTTATTTCCTTTACACCAGAGTTCAGATTTTTCCATTTATGAATACTCCGAAACTAACATTTATGAATATTATCAAGAATGCGATTTTTAAAAATTTTTATTTTTCTTCACGCACATGATGAACGAGCAGCACAAATTTATTTTTTTTAAATCGCACGCAAATCCCAAATAGAAGAGTATTGTTGTTGGAAATATTTATCTGAATTTAAATTTTTAGAAAAATTTTAATTGAAAATATTTTTTTACAAATGGTATGTACTTATATGACAAAGAGTCATATATTCTCTTTTGAATGATATGACAGAATTGGTAGAGATAGTTTTAGCCGTTCTAGCCACTCAGGTTTCTGTGAAGCTCTCATTTAGTGCATTATCTACAATATTAACCATGCTTAAGTCAAAACTCTCAAAAAAAGCTCTTTCTAATTTACTTATAGTAAAGCTGAATTATGAGCTATTAAATTATTCGAACCTTAGTATTGAAGATAATATAATAATTAATAATAAATGAATTTTCTTCTTCCAATTTGCAAAACAGACATAAATATTTATGTTTTTTTTTTATTTCTTGACAAACTGTATATACATACATACGTACAATTGTAAATATGAGTTTGGCACTTGACTTTTCAAGTCACGCTTTGCTTACATGAGCGAGTGAGTGGGTGAAATATTCACGCTCATAAAAGAGTATTCGTTAAAATTTTAATTTTTCATACATGAATATAAGTCAAAAAAAAAAAACATATTCACACATGAAAGGGAGCAAAGCAAAATATTTTCTGTTTTTTCAAACATGTGTGAGGAGAAAAAAAAAAAATAAAAACTGAATGCACACTTCCACTCATAAGTGAAAAGTGAGTGAACGATTTGGTACTCTGAGAAGTGAAGTGAGAGGTTTGTAACTTGGCTTACTTTCTATACATTTTACTTACCAATAGTAAATAATTAGCCAAAAACTGACTTTATGTGATGTTGCCATATTAAAAAAGCTTAATGCAGTATAAATTCAGTTTGGTTTTGTGCATTAATATTGGAGATAATGCCCAAGTTAATTTAAATTAAATCAACTAATGCACATTAATGCCGTCGTCTGTTTACGGTATTACCTCCATATTCATAAAAAATTAAAATAGATTTGAAATTTGTTGTAGAAAAAAATTTTAGGGAAAATTTTACTTAACAGGTTAACTGTCCCATGAATCAAATATGTTACATGATTCATATTTTGAACCGTATATGCTACGTCCATATATCGTATATGATCAAATTTATAGGTTATTTAAAATCCATTCTGATTCAAATTTAGTGCAACAATTTTATATAAAAAAAAAAGCTTGGACGTGTGGCATTATAATCTCACTTTTGTATGGGGTCAGGTAACCTGTTGAAACTCACTTTGAATTTATTTTGTTCTTTTATGAATGCGTAGTTTAGTGGCTAGTGTGTTGGATTACTAGACAAAAGTTCCGCGTTCAAAAAATTTTTGTCAGCGAGACTAACGGCCGTATGTATAATGAAAAGTTAGCAAAAAACTAGCAAGTTTATCACCCACTATAGACTAATATGATTAAAATTTTCCATACTTTCTATTTAATAAGTAGTCAGATAATCCAAAAAATTAAATACTTTGTACGATTGAGTAAGAATATCCACGTATAAGAATGACAAACTTAGCCACTGTGTACAACGACCTGCTAATTTTTTATTACGTATAAGGCTGTAGTCGCCGTGGTCTAGTAGTTAGTGTGTTGGCTTACTAAGTCATGAGCCCTGGGTTCGACACCCAGCTCCGACATCTTAAAAAAAAAATATATGAAAAAAATATTTCTTTCGGCGACTACCTCTCAGCAGACTTCTGGCAAAAGCTCTGAGAGTAATTAATTGCCATGAACAAGCTTTTCATGTCTGTCGTTCGGAGTCGACATTAAACTGTATGTCCCGGTACTCATGGATAAAAATTTACACACACAACATGAGTGCTGCGAGAAGCTAGGCAGTAATCCTGATACAGGGTTGTAAAGGCCAGCTATGTATGTATGTATAAGGCTGTAACTGTTTGCCATGAACAAGTGTCTTAAGTCTGTCGTTCGGAGTCGACTGTAAACTGTAGAACCCGGTACCCGTAAATAAACATTTACGCACCCAATATGGGTGCTGCGAGTAGCTAGGCCGTAACAATAAATCAGAGTCGTAATGAACAATTATTGAACTATATATGTGATCTGAAAAGTTCTTAACATGCGAAATCTTTTAATTTCAATTTAATTTTCTATACTGCCTTATTGTAGGTGATTTAATATCCTTTAAACAAGTCATAAATAAATATTTTATTTTATTAAAAAGTTCCTTTTTTTAGTTTTTTTTTTGTGCTAACTTTTATACTTTTTAAACATTTTGCCAACATATAGGAAAACAAGGCCAGATTACAGAAAAAAAACTTTAATACAAGACAACAATAACAAATCTAAGCAAAAAAAAAATACTATAATAAACCAAAATCAACAGTAACAACAATAACAATTGCTGCACTCGAATACAACACTATAATACAAAACACACAAACAAAAAAAAATAAAAAATAGAAAAAACAAAATTGTGTTTAAAAATTTGTTGGCAACATGTTAAACAATTTAATGTAAACGTCACAGCAAAGAACTGAAGTCTACTTTTAGGAAGCTGTAGAAAATCCTAGTGTAATAAGAAAGAGAGTGAGAGGCATAGAGAGAGAAGCAAAGCAAGGAAAAGGAAATATGTTTACATGCGATAGTATTTGTTATAACGAGTATTAAATTCAAACATGAAAATATTTTCTACAACACGTTAACCAGTGAAGTACTGAATGTAATGGTGCTGCCATTGAGATTTTGGAAAGAAGTAAGTGAGGGGACAAAAGTACGGAATAGGAATATCTGTATAAGTATTCAGCTGTTGTATTATATCGGTTTAAAACATTTTTGCTTCGGTTTGCTTTATTTAACTTTATTTTGATAGAGAGATATTTCTTTCTTTTTATATGTTGGAGTTTAAATATACAAGTGTTTCTTCTATGTTATACTCAATATGTATTTTATGTTAGTAAGCACGGAAATACATGTGTATGTGTGTGTGTGTGTAAGAGTGTGTTTATCTTTATATTTTTATTGAAAATATTATTATTATTATTTATTATCCTGATATATATATATGTTTACCAAATTTTTCAGTGTTTTTTGTTGATTCCTGTTTTTTACAGTTTTTTTTTTTTTTTTTTTTTTTTTTGTATCGCCATGGTTTCATGACAAAAGAGTTAGAAAATTTATGGGATATTGGAAAAAAAAGTATATTTTTATTTATCTATTTTTAAAGAATTTTAAAATATTTGAAAATAAATAAAAGACAAAAAAAAAAAAAAAAGAAAAAACATTAAATACGAAATTAGCTTTTATAGTGAAAAGCCAAGTAAAAATTAAAAAAAAAACATATTTGAATAGAGCAAACATTGTGAAACATATAAAATGGGTTTCTAAGGGAAATGTTCTGAAAATTTGTTAAGCTAAAATACTTAAAAAAAATCTGAATATTGGAATAAAGAAAAAGTAAAAATTATAGTGTCTGCAATACATGTTTTGAAGCCAGAAAGCCCTAAATCAATGCTATAATTTTTATGTACAGCATATGAAAAGTATTAGACATAAAATTTTTTTTTTTATTGAGGCTAGCACTCAAGAGATGATCCCTACTCATGCAGTACATTGTGCTAATCTAGGAAAATATGAGGGGAAGGGGGAAAGATCGTGTGGATATTTCATTTTAATATCGTTTCTGATATCAGTAAGAAAAAAAAAGGTTTAGCATAACATACTGAAGACCCGAGTTCGAGCCCCACAACGGTTTAGGACCTTTTTAAATGCGAACTACAAGGAAATCAGTTTCTCTTGATTGATTATTTAATGGCCAATGTTACATTTTCATCACTAAATAATCCAACAGAAATCAACTCCAAGAAGCCCGCACAGAAGAAGCCCGCACAGAAAAGTCTAAATTAAAGGAGGAATAAAAAAAGACATAAATTAATTGTCCTTAATCCAGCCCATTTGATAATTCTTAATTACTGTTCGTCAACTGGAAGACAGTGCTATTCTCTAAGCCAGCTTAGCCAGTTCAGTCTTTGTAGTGTAAACTTCTACACCACGACAAGGTGATTATCACAATCAATGTACATTATATATATGTATTTTCAATTTCCGTAATATTTAGAGAACCCCAAGTTTATTATTTTTGAACTCTTTCTATTTTTTCCTTTTCATGTTAGAAATCAACACAGTCCATTTCTAAGAAGAAAAAAAAAAGTTTGTCGGTACCACCTCTAATATAAAGTATTTTTGCAAAGAGGTTTTTTTTAGCCGAACGTAGGGTATTCTTTTGAATTTTTTTGTTATATCTTAGGCACTTACAGTCCGATTTTAAAATATTATATAACAAATTTTTTTGTCTCGAGAAGACTAATGTTTTGCCCTTAAGGACTATTGACCTCAATATTAGTAATTTTGAGACAACAACATTAAAATATCAAATTTTTTTTGCCGAACATAGGGGTAGATTTTTTTGGTTTTTTTGTTATATCTTTGGCATTTAAAGTCCTATCTTTAAGTATCATACTTTTTGGTCTTCTCGAGACAAAAATAGTGATATATCACACTTTAAGATCAAACTGTAAATGCCTAAGAAATAACGTAAAACCTGAAGAGAAGACACCTACGTTCGGTCAAAAACCAAAAAAAATTTTTTTTCGAAATCTCTTTGCAAAAATACTTTATAATAAAGGCGGTACTTTTTTTAAGGTACGGTCTCATGTACATACTTTGACAAAAAAAAAAAAAAGAAAAAAAAAATACTCAATTCACAATTGTTTAAAACTTTTCACATTTATAACAACAATATTCGTAAGTTTTAAGGGTTTTTTGTAATTCTGGCATATTTTTAAAGTACTGGAGAAAAATTTGTTTAATTTTTTATTTTAGCTGAAATATTAATTTAATATTTGAAAAAACTATTTCAACATCAATTTTTAGGTAAGCGAAGAACATAACCTGTTTGATGAACGATTGAAAATTTTAAATTTGATATATTAAGTACATGTATGTATATACATATGTATGTAGAAAATATACAAAATATATGTACATATATTTTGAATTATTAGGGTTTTTCGTCAAATCTATAAATGCTCCACTTAGCTCTTAAACTTTAATTTTTTTTCTATGAGTTTAAGGAGTGCAAAATTTTTACGTTAGCCTATTGTACATTATTCAAAAAGTTTTCCGTACAGTTAAAAATCATTGAAAAAATATTGATTATGCAAGCGAATTTATTTTTTTAACAATTAAGCAGTTATTCAAAAATCTACATAAAAAAAAACAATTTTCCGTTCAGTTAGTATAATGAGTTGTTTTTTATAATTCTTAAAGTATTTTCAATATAACTTTTTTATAAAGCATGTACCTTTTGCAAATGTAATATGAAATTTCATAAAAGGTCTTTGATGTGTTTATGAGGAATATTAAATTATTTCATTCAATAATAAAATGTCTTATCATTGAAAATAACATGGTTACTAGAACAGGTCTACAAGTCAAAACTAATAACTAAAAATTATATTTTTACAGAATTTTTTTTTGTAAAATGCTTGCAATGCAAGAATTTCTTTTAGTTTTAATCACTTTCTATGACTTTAAAGGCAATGAAATATAAAAAGAAAAAGAAAAACTTTTAAAAATCTATTCAACCATAAAATAAACGGAAATAAAATTAAGTTATAAGCTATCTCTCTCTAACACCCACATCGCCCTATGCACAAGCACACACTTGGCTCATAAATAAACTTGAGCATAAAAGTTAAGCAGTAAATCAAACGTTATATACTCACACACACACACATATATATACGCATCTATTTGATAAAACATTTGTTTCAATTTCGATTTCTTATGTTTGTTTATGTTTTGAAACTGTTTGATAATGATGAGGATAAAGAATGTAACAATTTTTACCACAGACCAGAAAATATCAACAACAACAGCAGCAGTAACGACACACAAAAAAACTAAGCCACAGATAAACAAGAGAGAGCTACAGAGAAAAAACAAAGAGCAATAGATTTGTTCGATTGAATAATGATGTGGCAGACAAAAAAACCAAAAGTTTAATGTTTTCATGTTAGCAACTAATACTTAGCCATTTATATCAAATACCCACACACATAGCTGTATGAAAAACAAAAACAATACATCATATATGAAACATAGAAAATCACTTATTTGCTTCATTGATTGTCTATTGGAATTATTACTGTTGATATATGATTGTTTATGATAAAAAAGAGAGCGACGATAGGACTCGAAATAATTCAATAAACAGTAGGTAACATAAATGTCAGCACTTTTATATTGTTATCCATTTTTCGGCTTTAAAAGCCATATTAAATAAAATACACATTAAACAATGCTTAGATTTTGCCGTTACGATTTTGCTTGTACCAAATACAAAGACATTTAAATGACCATGGCTGCAGATTGGTTGCTACAATCGATAATTTTGAGTATCTCGGGAATTAATTAACAAACGTTGGTATGCAAACACTTGAACTCTAGAGGATGATTATCTGATATTCTTCATAACCAATTGACATCGTCAAATCCATCAGTTATGTGACCGGAAAATTTCTCGTGAAATAAATCCAATTTCAGTCGTGTTGTGTGGCTGGTGGCAAGGTCTTGTTAAATTAACATCCAATTCAGAGTCTTTAATTGTAGACAGAAGCACAGTCGGTTATTATACGGCCATTATTGTTTAGAGCTTCAGACCATAATGCATACAAAACAGTCACTTTTTTTCAATGCCATGGCTCTTTCGCAATCAGTTCTGTGAGTGACAATTTTGCTTGTTGACATAACCACCGAATAACTGCCATGCGAGTAATGAGCTTCATCGGGGAAACCAAAAATTGGGTGAATGGAGTGAGAAATTCCTCAGCTCTTTCTTTCTAAATGGTTGCAGTCTTATTTCCTCACGCACATACTGAAATAATTTGATTCTGAGTGATCAAGTCATTGATCACGTTGTTACTTTTCGAAAAAAAACTTTAAAAGCAGATTGATTGTCCGAGAGTACTACTCGTACTGATCAATATTCCCTTTCGCAATTTGTTTAATATTGCGTAGAGTTCCGCCTGGTAAATTGCTGTGCCCTTCTCACAGTTAGAGATTTTTGTGCTCTACATATATGTATACATACTTGGATATTACAACCCTGTGTCAGGGTTACGGACTAGTTTCTCGCAGCACTCATGTTGTGTGTGCTAGTTTTTATCCATGAGTACAGGGACCTACAGTTTAAAGTCGACTCCGAACGACAGATTTAAGGAGCTTTTTTATGGCAATTAATTACTTCGGGAGCTTTTGCAAGAAAACTGCTGAGAGGTAACCGCCGAAAGAAATATTTTTTCATATTTATTTTTTTTTTTCAAGATGTCAGAGCTGAGATTTGAACCCGACTCTATCGTCTTAGTAAGCCAACACACTAACCACTAGACCACGGCGACTACATTTTCGTGGTCTAGGTGTCATAATTCTTGCTATGATTCCGTGGAGTATTTTGAATACATTCGTTTACAGTTCTTATCTTTAAGTGATTAAGTAGCTGTAGTAAAATGAAAGAAAGATGAATACGATAAATTCTTTAATAAGTTTGTTATTTTGTTCTCTCTCTCTTGTTAATTTTTTTAAATAAGAAGTTTTGTTAGATTTTCGAATTTATTTTCAGTTAAATTTTTGCATTCATATTATTAAAAGATAATTTTCTATTAAATGTAGTCGCCGTGGTCTAGTAGTTAGTGTGTTGGCTTACTAAGACATGAGCCCTGGGTTCGACACCCAGCTCCTACATCTTAAAAAAAGAAATATGAAAAAAATATTTCTTTCGGCGACTACCTCTCAGCAGACTTCTGGCAAAAGCTCTGAGAGTAACTAATAGCCATGAACAAGCTTCTCAAGTCTGTCGTTCGGAGTCGACATTAAACTGTAGGTCCCGGTACTCATGGATAAAAATTTACACACACAACATTTGTGCTGCGAGAACCTAGGCCGTAATCCTGACTCAGGGTTGCAAAGGCCAGTTATATATGTATGTATGTAATTTTCTATTAAAATCTTCATAAAGTTGATCTGAAATCAATTAAAAATTTATTTAAAATTATTGGAAATGAAATTTCATATGTATTTTTTTCTGTATACACTGTATCAATAGCTTTTAATAAGATTACATGTATGCATGTATATAAGCAAACTTCATGTGTGTTCATGTGTACGTGTGACCACTTAAAAGCATTCTATCATAACAATTTACAATGACTATACAAGTAAAACTATAATAAGGGTATCTATTCAAGCGTGTTTCATATAATTTTAGTTGTAAATGGATACCAAATATTGGCGCCATAATTGTTATGTTAAATAATTTGAAGTAGACAAACATACAGTGAGATAAAGAGAGAGAGAGAGAGAGAGAAAGAAAGAAAGAGAAATAACGTTTTTTGTTTAAAAGGACTACAAACCATTGCTGGCCAAAGAGAGAACGAAAAAGATTGTTTTTTTATTCATCTTTATAATTTTGTATCTAAAGCCGATTATAGTTCGGTGCTCAAGTTACCAATTGGCCCGCTATGCTATTTTATAAACACAATAATATACAGAAAAACATGTACTCACATTGTTAAAGATTATTTGTCTATATGTATGTCTGTCTGGCTAACAATTTGTTTATGTATTGCTGTCATGTTGTCATTATTTATTTGATTTTTAATGAAAAGTGATACCAAGCATGAGAGTGAAAGTTTTTTATTATTTATTTGCGGTCAATAACGAAAGATTTGTGTTGAAACCCTATTCATCTATTTGTATTTATGGTGGTGTGTGTGTTTAAATGTGGACAAGTGTTATAAAAACCATACAAACAATTCGTATTATTTTTTATGTTGGTTTATATGGCTGAGTGGTGTCAATAAGTGTTTTATAGTTTTTGTTGATTTTCGTGAAGGGGTATTGCTATTTTTAAATTAATGGTACTTATGTCAGAGATAACTGAATTAAAAGATAAAATTTATTTGTTTCTAAGAATATTAAAAAGCAAAAAAAAAAGATTGTAAAAATCAATTTAATTTGTAAATGCCCTACAATTTGGACATTTTAAATTATTTATCAAAATTGATAAAAAAAAATTAAAAATCTACAAAATAGGTAGAGACCATAACAATTACAAGTGATATTAAAATAATCATTTCTTGACTGTTATTTTGAATGGTTTTCAAAACAAAAAGGGGCAAAAATGTGAATATAACTGGCAAAAAAGTGTTTTATTTTTCTGCAGAAATAACAACTATTTAAAGAATTTTAGTAAGTCGTCATAAAATAAAATTCGTTTTTATATTAAAGAATAATAAAAGTATATACTGGCTCCGGGGGCATAAAAAATTGAAGACATATCATCGCGCAGGAAGTTTATGTGCCCTTTAATATTTTTTTATATCTCGAGTTAATGATGCCACTTTAGGTTTTCGATCCCAAATTTCTTAAGTCTGCAATCCTTTTTCGGATATCTCGTCTAGTCTCGGAGATACATACATACATACATACATAACTGGCCCTTACAACCCTGTGTCAGGATTACGGCCTAGCTTCTCGCAGCACTCATGTTGTGTGTGTAAATTTTTATATATGAGTACCGGGACTTACAGTTTTTAATGTCGACTCCGAACGACACACTTTGAGAAACTTCTTCATGGCAGTTAATTACTCTCAGAACTTTTGCCAGAAGACTGCTGAGAGGTAGTCGCCGAAAGAAATATTTTTTTTAAAGATGTCGGAGCTGGGTGTCGAATCCAGGGCTCATGTCTTAGTAAGCCCACACACTAACCACTAGACCATCGCGACTACTACGTAATTAACTCGAGATATACAATGTACATACAGCGCTTAAAAACTTTTAAATCTTTTTATTGATTTTGATTTTTATTTGTTAATGCTTTCAAAAAATCAGGCAGGTACAGTTAAAGCAACGGTCGACATGTTCGAAAATGTTTTGGTTAACCGACTTTTAATTCCTCTTGATTCGGAAGTTAAAGCAAAAGCAACAAAACTTAATAGAATTAATAGGCTAAGGGGTCATCTCATATTTTTCTAGTCGAACGACCACGGGTGCTCTTCCCACCAGATAACCTAATCGGGAACGTTGGGCTTGTAATACGCCTACAAGAGATAACACAATTTTTGCTTACTTAAGAAAGCACTTAATAATTCTAAAATAATATAAAAAAAATCAAAATGTACTTCGTAACTCTCCAATTTATTGTTGTGATTTCTTAAACAAAAAAAAAATTAATAAAAACTTTAAATTGTAAAAACAAAAACTGTTATTCTTCTCTCGACCTTGGCCGTGTTAAGTTTTCTCTTTTTTATTCTAGTTTTTTTATTGTCAAAGAATATAAAAAATGTATAAGAAAAACCGTCTTTTTTTCTTTCGCTTTACCAAACTCTCTTTAAAACAATTTCGAAGAATACTTTTTATGAGTTTTTTGGCACAATTTTTTGAAATGTTTTATAAAAAAAAACTGCTTTTTATTTTAAGAAACTATAATAGATTATGAGAGCATTTTATATATTTAAGGATAAAATTGGTGAAAAAAAAAGAAATGATTTTTTTTAAGTTTGCAAAACTTATTATTGAATTATATGTACACTTGGCTGTAGAAAAGCTAAAGCGGAAGGAAATATTTGAAATAATACTCGTAGATCCTTTCAATGCTTAAAAACTTAAAGAAAAGTGGTGATGTGGTATTGAGTTGTATTTATTTGATTACAAATCTTGAAAATATTTTACTAAGAAACACTTTGAAGTCAAAATTCACTTTTATCTATTACGCAGAGGTTACTCGGCAAAGACACATAACGTTTTATATTTTTAAATTCAGTTAAAGCTAATGGTATTTACAAGAAATATTAAATGTTTACTGAGAAATTTTTAAGTTACATTTGCTAGATATTTGAAGTGAATATACTCACAAATATTTCGAAAAAAGTCTTAAATGTGGGTTTAGGGACGAATGAGCAATCGGAATTCGTTGCAGTTTTTGCAGAAGATGTTTTCAGTTGATTTCTGGTAAAAAGTGTTGATTAAGTGCGATATGCTCGTGCTTAGTCGCTTCAAAACTTTACAATAAAATGCGGTTAATATTGGTCTGGTCACCAAAAACAAAATTGTCGTAATTAATTTTGAACATCTTTTCTATAGGACAATTCGTCGTGCGGGAGTTTAAGTGCTCTATCTGCCATTTCATATTTTTTATATATCTCGAGTTAATGATGCCACTTTAGGTTTTCGACACCAAATCTGTAATCCGTTTTAGTATATCTCGTCAAGTTTCGGAGATAAATAGCCGAAAACGGAATGCAGATTTTAAAAATTTTGGTGTCAAAAACCTAAATTAGTATAATTAACTCGAGATTTAAAAAATGGCGTATGGAGCACTTAAACTCCCGCACGATGAATTATGGTCGCTTTTGCTTGATTGCATGGTTCAAATCAATTTTTTTTATTATTTTTTAGTGCTATTGTCCTCACCAAGTATATTCATTGTACTGGGTTTTCTTTTTTGTGTTTGTGTCTTTCCATGTATCATGAGTTTGTAACCTAACCTAACCTAACTAATGGCACGGCCAATACATCTTTATTTTGTATGTTCCTCCAGATTTTAGTTGAGATTTAATTTTGCACATACGTTCATATAAGCACATACTTAATTGCCCAATACAACCCTATTTCAGGTTACAGCGTAGTTTCTAGCATGAGTACCGGGACCCACAGTTTAACACCGACTCCGAACAACAGACTTAAGAAGCTTGTTTATGGCAATCAGTTACTCTCAGAGCTTTTACCAGAAGAACACTAAGAGGTAGTTGCCGAAAAAAATATTTTTTCATATATATTTTCTTTTTAAGATATCAGAGCTGACAATTGAACCCGTAGCTTTTGTATATTAAGCCAATACACCAACCATTAAACTATGCCGAGAAAAAAAATAGATACTGATCAATTTTCAGACCTACCCGATATGCACTAAAAAATTCATGAAAATCGGTCGACCCATTTAGGAGGAGTTTGACAACAAACACCGCGATACGAGAATTTTATATATTAGAAGAAGATATACTTGTATGTA
Organism: Metopia argyrocephala; assembly: GCA_963576795.1. Lineage (NCBI taxonomy): Eukaryota > Metazoa > Arthropoda > Insecta > Diptera > Sarcophagidae > Metopia > Metopia argyrocephala. The sequence goes on along the minus strand of OY756208.1, from coordinate 164,970,477 downwards.
TATTTATCAGAGTAAGAAAATAAACAAAACGAAACGTTTGATCTCATTTTGTTTTGTTCTTTATAATGAGTAAAACAAAACCTAAACAAAAACAGTGAAAGCGATTGTTCCATTTAGTTTTGTATATTGTTTTTGTTTTGAGCACTACAAATACACTAACTCAAATGTGCGTAGGTAGAACAAAAAATGAATGAGAAGAAGAAGAAAAGAAGAGAAAAAAGAGCAAATTATACGAATGTAACGGAATAACAAAGCAAACACAAGAGCGAAAAGCGAATTGTTTCGTTTGCGCTCTTTCTTATTTAGAAAGTATTTGTTTTGGTTTTGCTCATGTACAATACGATTAAAAACAATTTAAAAAGTTTATGACGTAACGTTTGCGAAATGTTTTGTTTGTTTGCGCACTCTGATATTTATATACATATTGCAGGTACTAGGCATTTTTGACTATAAATAAATAAAATAAAAAAAAAAATTTAACAGCATTTTTTGTTTGTTTGTTTTTAGTGCATGTATCTTTAAAAGTGCATATATCAAGTGCATATCATTCATTTTATAGTGCATATTTTAATGAGATTTCGATCGAAATGTAGGAAATTTCAACTAGATTTTGACAACAGCTTGTCTAATCAACTAGAATTATTGTAATGCAAAAGCAGTGTAAGATGCATTAGAATTTTTGTTTTTTTTTAATATTTAAAAGACTTGTGTAAGAGTTTTTCTTTTTCGCTGCATTTTAAATTCTATTATTTTTATTTTTATTGATTGGCTTGTTATGTTAAGCTGGCTTACAAGGATTTTCTTTTTAAGTCCCTATGCATTTTATTAAATATTTTTAATTTTCTCTCATTTCCTTTTACTTAAATTATCAAGCAAAAAACTTAACATTTTCCGTTTAAGCTTAAAAAAAATTGAATAAATTTTACATTTCAGTTCAAATGCAAGACAATTTTTTCATTACGCTCTTTAAGCCAAATTCATTCACACTTTATTTAAGTTGGTAATCTGGCTTTTTTTTTAATAAAAAGAAGAAAAAAAAAACGAGAGAAAAATAAAAATAAATGTTAACTTTTCTTATTATCGTACACTTCATTTACATTTTTCCGTTTTAATATGTTGACTTCCTGGGCCACGGAAAGACAAGTCGTCATCATCAGCCAGCATTTATTACTTTTTAGAGTTTTTTTCTCTCTCGTTTTGGCATAATAAATTTTCAGAAATAAAGTAAAACAGTTGGAATTAAAGGTTAATTTATTTTTATCTTGCATTGACTTCATTAAGATTTTAAATATCTTGAAAAAAAAACCCATTTTAACTCTCCTTCCCTTTTTCTACTGAGTTGAGTTGCTAAGCAGTGGTGTAAGATTAAGAAATAAAATTTTTGCAAAAAAAAAAAGAAAAATGTGTAAAATTTCTCAGTAGCTTTTAAAATTTTGTTTTTTGTTTAAATACAATAAATATATTCATGAGTCGTTGTTGGAAAGGTACTAATAATTACAAACTACTGTAGTTTTATTTTGTTTAAATATAAAATAATATCTCCTATTCTGTAAGGCTGTAAGTCGCTTGTGGAAGCTGAAAGCAGAAAATTCCAGCTTTGTTTAGTCGTACTAGGCAACAGCTGACCATAGAAGGGCTAATTCTTGTTGCCGAATGGATAATAAGAGACCAACACTCAGGGATAAACCCCTACTAAATGCAGTGCATTGTATTAGAATTTCTGGAAAGGACAATACATATCGTCGCAAGAGTTAAGAATGTAACTGACAAAAAAATCGAAAAACGTTTTTTGCATCATTTTTATCAGAAAAAAATACGCGTCGATTGGTCCCGGTCCTAGATTTCTACGATGAAAATAAATTCAATTACGCCGTCTGCGTTTTGAAAAATACCAGTGTCCTTGTTCTACTTTTATACAGGTTTTTTGGCTCTGGTGAACATTTAAGGTTTTTCAGTTACAGCGTTCTTTAATTCCATCGACGATATACATATATATTTTCTTATATTATTATTAAGCGCCTTAGGAATGAGACAAATTGCTGTAAATTGATCATTCAAAGGCCAATGTTATCCCTTCACCCTTAAATGATCAACAACAATTGCCTCATCGTCGCATGTTGATTGTGTGGTGAGTGTCTTCGCTAAGTAGGTCTAGCTGTTATCTGCTACTTCCGCGCTTTTCTCCTGATCATTCGTTCTTTTGTTGACATTTCGTCATGCGGGAGTTTAAGTGCTCTATACGCCATTTTATATTTTTTATATATCTCGACTTAATGATGCCACTTTAGGTTTTCGACACCAAATTTTTCAAGTCTACAATCCGTTTTCGGATACCTCGTCCAGTTTCGGATATAAGTCCTGATTCACACTTGTCAATTTCGACTCGTCAATTATTGAGTTTTTGGGTCAAGGGAAAGAAGAGAATGTAAAGGGTACAGACTTAACCGTACTCGTCAATTTTGCTTTTTCTTTGTCAAAATATCAAAAAGAGAGAATGTTGTATGCAAATAAAACTGAAAATTGACCAAAATTGACGTTCGTGTATGAACGCGAATGCAAATTCAAAAGAAAATCCAACAAAAATTGACGAATCTAAATTGACAAGTGTGAATATCGACTAAATATCCAAAAACGGATTGCAGATTTTAAAAATTTTGGTGTCAAAAACGTAAAGTGGTATCATTAACTCGAGAAATATAAAATGGCGTAAACTCCCGCACGACGATTTGTTAAGGTGGAATAGAATGGAATGTCGAAGAGCTATTTCTTTGTAGATTGTCTTGCCGGAGAGGGAGGGATCTCTTATTTTTAAATGATAATTTTGAAAAACAGCAAACTAAGTTTTTCATTTTTCACCTCTGCTGGGATTTGAACCTGGACCGTTTGAGTTTTTGTGCGAGCGCTCTAACCACTATACCATCTCATCCTTTAGCTCTTGAATAGTTGTTGGATTCTCCACATACACCTTTTCTTTCAAAGTATGTCAATAATTACAAGTTCGCATCATAAGTCATACACTTACGAATAGTCCCATTAATTTAAAATGGAAATGACAAACGTCGTGCCAGTTGGTGGGGCAATAAATGGTTATAAGAGCACATATTGCATTTAAACACATAATTTAATATTTTTTTATGGGTTTCTTTTCTTAAGCGCAAATCCCACTTTAAATTGCAAAAATAACACGAGCAATTTAAATTTAAACCAAAAAATCTTTTTATTCATAAGTTCAATAGCCTTTTATAACATGAAACCTAACGCTACCGAGCCCGTTGTTACCAAAGCACTTTTTGGAAGTCGAATTTCAGGTTACTTTTTCTACCAGAGCTGGCTTTTAAGCTTTCAAATGATGCTGATTTAGCAGCATAAGCCGTTAACTGTACGTGGCACAGCAGTAAAAAAAATTCGGCTTTTACTTCGCATGATCTTGAAGGCCAAATAACGAGTTAGTATATACCTTCGCAAGAATTGAAGAACGCTGTCGCCGCGTTCTAGTGGTTAGTGTATTGGCTTACTAGGACGATAGCGCCGGGTTCTAATCTCAGCTCTGACATCTTGCAAAAAAAAAAGAAATATGAAAAATACATAAATGTGTTTTACATTACTAGTAAAAACATCTTGACTCTTAATTTTTTTAATCAGTTTTCCAGAACCCACTCAAGTCGTGGGTGTTTAAAAAAACATGAAAAAGTCCTAATGTAAATCGCAGATTACATATATGTTTGCGTTTTGACGAGTGAAGATTTCGAAGGGAAACATATAGTTTGGTAGCAAATTACAGATGGTGAAGAGAGAATCGTTTTAGTGTTCGGTACTCGGCGATACGCTTCGTTAACTTTTCTATATTTTAACATACTGCATACATAAGACAAACAAACGTCAAATAATAATAATAAGGGAATATTGACGAAATATTGTAGTCGCCATGGTCTAGTGGTTAGTGTGTTGGCTTACTAAGACGATAGTGCCGGGTTCAAATCTCAGCTCTGACATCTTAAAAAAAAAGAAATATGAAAAAATTATTTCTTTCGACGACTACCTCTCAGCAGTCTTCTGGCAATAGCGCTGAGAGTAATTGATTGCCATGAAAAAGCTTCTCAAATCTGGCGTTCGGACTCGACTTTAAACTGTAGGTCCCGGTACTCATGGATAAAAACTAGCACACGCAACATGAGTGCTGCGATAAACTAGGCTGTAACCCTGACACAGGGTGGTAATGGCCAATTATGTATGCATGTATGTGTGTATGTATGTATGTATGTATGTATGTATGTATGTATGTATGTATGTATGTATGTATGTATGTATGTAACTGACAAAAAATCGAAAATACCTTTTTTGCATCATTTTTATCAGAAAAAAAAAAAATACGCGTCGTTTAGTCCCGGTCTGAGATTTCTATGATGAAAAGAAATTCACTTATGATGTCTGCGTTTTGAAAAATACCAGTGTCTTTGTTTTACTTCCGTACAGGTTCTTTTGGCTCTGGTGAACATTTAATGTATTGGCAGTTACAGCGTTCTTTAGTTGTTGCACCGATATATTGAAATCAACTTATCATTAAAAGAGCGATATCATTATACGATGATGGTTGCAGTAGCCGTCCGTATAGCACCATATTCTGAAAAACACATTTAACTCGATTAAAGTCCACAAAGATTCTTCATTTACTTTGATCATGCTGCGGCCATGAGCTCCATCGACTGTAACGCGTAACCTCATGACACCTCTGGTGTTTTATTTAATTTTTTTTTTGCTTGTTTGTTTTTGTTATGGTTGATTGATTGCCCTTTTGCACATCTTAAGCAAATATTTTCATTTTCGTTGTTGTTTTTATGTGTCTTTTTGAAGAATTTTGTTTTTGTTTTTGTTTTTGTTGCTGCTGTCATACAATTATAATAACAAATCATGCCCATGCATATAAGAAATGTAAAATGCTTATCAGCCGTAAATCATATACACTCCTCTTCTGCTCTCATTCCCCTCGAAATAAGGAAAAAAGAAAAATTAAAAAATAAAAGGCAGTCAAAAGATCCCCCAATTATAAATAACGCATAAATATACAGTATTTTTGTTGACATTGTTTTTGTTTTACTCACACATACGCATATATTTGCATACTTTATTAACACACACACACACATGCATATTTATAATCTTATACTCTTGCCAGGCTTAATACTTTTTATCTCTTTATATTTATCGGCTTAACAGCGCTGTTCTTGTTGTTTTCTTTTTTATGTAAATGCATGCGTGTGTATATGTGAGTGTCAGAGAGTGTAAATTATTTGTATTTTTAAATTGTAACAAGAGATTGGGTGAATGTGAGTATTTTTATAGACCAAAGCGGGAGTGAGGAAATTGTATTTGTGCGTTTTTTTTTCTTCTTGATGTGCAAGAGATTATTATTTTGTGTGGTTGGTGATGTGCCTGCGGTATGTGTGTGTGCGTATATCATACAATTGTGTTATCTCGGCATAAATTGGCTTAAAATATATTTCACAGTTTTTCTTTTACTTTTGTTTGAAATTTTTTTCTAAAAAAATTGAAACGTCGTTTTGTGAAGATGTCAGCGATAATCTTATTTTGTACACAAGATGGTTTTTAAAGTTTTAAAAAACTTGTGGCAAAAACAAAAAAAGAATGCCTTCTATAAAAACTTTTTCTTTCCATGAGTATTAATGGAGGTTTAGAATATAATTTAAAGGGTTTTCCATATGAAGCTTATTGATTATGACAAATTACAGTATTCAAGTCACTTGTTTTGTTTTTGCTCATTTTTTACCAAATCAACGCTGTTTTAGTTTTCCATTTCAGCAAAAAATTTTGTCAAACAAAATTGTAAAAAGCTAAAATAATTTTTTGAGCATTTTACTATAATTTATCACAATGTTTTTTTACATTTCACAAAAAATAGATTCTAGAGGTAAACTTGGTTAAGAAGTATTATTTTTTTTAGGAGAACACTAAACTGCTGACTTTTTTGAAAGCCCAAATACAATATTAAATTAAATTCTAACTATAGGCAGACTGATGATCAAATGTAACAGACTAAATTTTTTACTGAGAATCAAACCACGACTATAACACTAATAAACTAGTACACGAGTCTAGGGTGTGAAAAGTAGATCTGAAAGCTAGTCAATCAAAAAATCGATTAAAAACAAGTAGCAAAAAGGTGCCTTTAGCAAACCTTCAAGGTAACGCCCAAATAGCTAATGAAGTACAGCAAACAGGGGCTGTCTATACAGTGGAGTGGAGCCATGATAGCTCACTGCGCCAAACTATAAAAAAAAGACACCTCCTAGAACCTCAAACATCTGACTGCGAGCTGAATATTCACAGACGAAAATACCAATAGTTTTTCTCTCTGCAACGAGTGTTAATGGACAGACTTTACTTTGCAGGGTTCGTACCGATTTCCAGTTACACTTGTATACTTTTTTTTTATTTGAGACCAATACGCAGGGGTAAACTCCTACTAAATGCAGTGTATTGTATTGGAATTTTTGGAAAGGACAGTACATTTATGACAACAGAACATACATTTTGTTTTTCTTATATTACTATTTAGAGCCTTAGGAATGAGATACATTGCTGTGAATTGATCATTCAAAGGCCAAGGTTATACCTTCACAATTGCCCCATTGTTGCATTTTGGTTGTTTGGCGAGTGTCTTCGCTAAGTAGGTTTAGCTGTTATCTGCTACTTCACAATAGGTGGCGCTTTTCCCCTGATCATTGGTTTTTTGTTGACATTTGTTAAGGTGGAATAGAGTGGAACGTCGGGAAGCGGTTTCTTTGTCGATTGTCTTCTTTACTTCTCCTTGTAGGGATCCGTACAAGTCTTAATAAAAAAAGTCCTGCCTTCGTTATTCCACGGCCAAAGAGTTTTAGAAATAGAAAAGTGATGGCAAGGTGATAGTACTCCATCTATCTGATAATTTATTCCGTAATAACCGTCGTAGAGTTGCAGAAACCGGATTAAGAAGAAAAGGATTCCTTATTCTTTGTGGCAAGAGTTCCTCCTCCATTTTATTCTACTTTATGTAACTGTAACCACGATCTCAAATTATACAGGCAGCTTTGGTTCTTGAAGATCTTAATCTTTACAAGGAGTAACTAAAGTCCAGTTACTACTGGAAATCCTCAGTCCATCCCTAGAGTCTCGTTCCTTGATCATATTGAAAGACTTCAGAGTCCAAGCCTGAAAAACACTACTCGTGTACGGTAATTTAAAGAATTCTGAAAATTTAACATATTTAGAAAAAACTGGAGCACCGACGCTATTCCGTCTTGACACCATCAGTGAAGACTGTAAAAGCTGAACATCTAAAAATCCAATATTTTTCCTTAGTATAGTCGAACATCGAGTACCGGGGCCACTATTAACAAGCATGATTACATCTGCAATTTGATTTATAAATAATTTTTTATAGAACATTGATTAACAGGGCTTTTCAAATTGCAAATTGAAGTTCAAACTGTATCTATCCTATCAACTGAAACAAATTGATGTTGGCGGCTATATGAGTATTAAGACCATTTAGTACAAAAATAAAAACAGTAAATATTTTTCAAGGACCCAATCCTTATTATAAACATAAATAACTTTAAAAAGTTCTGTTTGGGTTTTTTTCACGAAATTTTTTTTTTTTTGGAAATTTCTTTAAAACCATTTGTCTCTAATATTTTCTTCAGTTTTCTTTTTAAACTATCGCTTAAAGTAAAAAAAAATGCTAAACAATCCTGTTAACTTTATAGTGACTTATAAAAGTAAATCCAGCCTTAAATCATGCTACACTTTTTGAAGAGAAGTTTTATGTGCTCTGTGTGCTGTGGCTGTGCGTGTGTATGTGAGCATGAGAAAATTCTTTTTTTAACTTGATGTCATAAAAATTCAAATGCGTTTTACTGATTGACTAAAAGAAAAAAGAAAACGAAAAATCAAGATTTTATGCATAATTTTTATTTCTTGTCAGGACTTTTTGTATTTTTTTTTTCTGTTTTTTCTTTACTTTTAAGCCGGGTTGTTGTCATTAGAATTGTTGTTGTTGTTGTTGTTCCTAACAATTGTGAAAACTACAAATAGCAGCTGTAGTGTTCTAATGAAAAAGTGTCACAAAATGCTTTTTTCTTTACAGATGTTTTTTCTTCCTTCTTTTTTTGCTTTTAGAAATAAAAAATGAGAAAAAAATGCAAAAAATTCTTTCAATGGGATAAGCAAAAATGGCATAAAAAATACTAAAAAAGGAGTAAAAGAAATAAAAATAAAAAATAAAGTTTTATCGTTTACATTTTAATTTTTACCAGTGATTATTTGATTTATTTTCAAATAAATTTTTACAGCTGCCTTGGGTAGTAAATTTTAATGTTTTTTTTTTTGTTTATCTTGTTTTTTTTACAAAAATTTTCACTTTTTTGTGTGTCATTTCTTTTTTTTTCTATTTTATTTTATTTCGTTGGCAACATTAGTTGGCGTTGGCTGTTAGAAAACCAGAGTAAGCTTAGCAGATTCAGTGAAATTGAAAAATTAGAACGGAAATGATGGCAGTAAAACTCGTTACCGTTTGTTGGCAGGCCCAAGGCTATAGAAAGAATACTATGGCAGTGGTAAGTTGAAATAAATTTTTGTTTACGAGCATTATTTTGTGTTATAAATTTAAAATTAGTTTTTAAAATAATACAAATGTCAGGCATATTGGTGAACCTGAACCATGAGTGTGGCTTTAACACGGATTTTGACCATTTGAAAAAAATTATCGCTATAGATATTAAAAAATAAAGCAGGAGGATAAAATCAATAAATATTTCATTAGGTACTTAGCTGCCTTAAGCACAATGATGGCTTAATTCAAATGAATAACACCAGAATTATTAGAATTTAATCAGGGACAAAGAAAGAAAAAAGTTATTAAACAATTCAGTTGAAAAATTTAGAATAAAAAATAGTCGTATAATTAGCAAAATGAGAGACTTTTTCTTCGCTTTTATTATTTCTGTCATAATGCTGCCTTATGTTTAACCCTTCGATCAATAAATTTGTCTCCGTCTTTGCAAACATTTTTTAATTGTAATCTTAAAATATCTAAATAATCAACCTCTAAACCACATCTGGCTGGCTAAGCGCCCTATCAAACTTCGTCTATGGGCAACATTGGCCCAATTGTTTGGAGGAGAGTTTTGATATTACTCGTTTAATACGTGCCTTAAGGGTTGCGAATTGTCGGGTTTTTCGTAGTATTCTCTTATTCGAACTACAAACTGATCTTTTTTCAAATTGAATTACAGCAAGAATACCTTTCGCCAAGGAGGGAACCGAAAGTAACAGAATGGTTGTAGTGGCTGTGGTCTAGTGGTTAGTGTGTTGGCTTACTAAGTAGATAGCGCTGGGTTCAAATCTTAGCTCTGACATCTTTAAAAAAAAAAATATGTAAAAATTATTTCTTTCGGCGACTACGTCTCAGCAGTTTTCTGGCAAAAGCTCTGGGATTAATTAATTGCCATGAAAAGGCTTTTGAAATCTGTCGTTCAGAGTCGACACTAAACTGTAGGGCACGGTACTAATTGATAAAAATTAACACACACAAATGAGCGCTGCGAGAAGCTAGGCCGTAATCCTGACACAGGGTTGTAAAGGCCAATTTAAAATATCATATTTTGTCTACCAATCATGCCGGGATCCTAAAAAAGTCTTATTATTCGGACCTCATAGTATGTATCTCTACCTTTTGCAAGAAGAACTTTTCGGTGAGGTGAAGTAGTCGTAGTCGCCGTGGTCTAGTGGTTAGTGTGTTGGCTTACTAAGACATGAGCCCTGGGTTCGACACCCAGCTCCGACATCTTAAAAAAAAAAAATAAATATAAAAAAATATTTCTTTCGGCGACTACCTCTCAGCATTCTTCTGGCAAAAGCTCTGAGAGTAATTAATTGCCATGAACAAGCTTCTCAAGTCTGTCGTTCGGAGTCGACATTAAACTGTAGGTCCCGGTACTCATGGAAAAAAATTTACACACACAACATGAGTGCTGCGAGAAGCTAGGCCGTAATCCTGACACAGGGTTGTAAAGGCCAGTTATGTATGTATGAAATACAAACTTGTCTTTGATTAATAAGTGGGTGAAAGCAGTCTTAAATATTTGTGATGTAGTCAGTGACCTTCAGGCGTACAGGAAACGTTGAAGAGATTATAAGAAAATTCTTACAAATCCTTTAACTTTAACAATGACAAATCCTATCACTTCTGGAGGTAGTTTGAGGGTTTTTTAGGAGCCTTTTGTGATAGTTTGATGCCGTGAGCTAGCCTGGTTTCCCTCGTTCTGCTTTTATGACAAGGGCGGGTCAATAAGTCCATGACGTTTTGAATTTTCATCAAGTAGGTTGTCAGTTGACTTCGGCATCATTTTGTAGGTTCTTGACAGCCAGTAAATGTGGACTCACAAATGATTTGTGGAAGTGTAGTGGCGTCATCAATTTAAGTTGTAAAAAAATATTCTAGTTAAGCTGGTTGTGAACCTACAGAAATCGAAGGCGCTAAATGTTCTGGTAGGTTGGTAGGGCAAATGGCCAGTTAATCCGAAAACCTCATCAACTACAATTAGCACAAGGTGCCGTTTTGAAACCATTGCAGGAAAAACTTAAGTTACCTAAAAGTAGGAAAAGAACTTCAGCCAACCAGAGCTGCCTATAAAGTGAACCAAAGCAGAGGAGTCCAGGTACGCACATTGCCCAAACCGTCGAAAAAATCACCCCAAAAAACTTCATACGTCTGACTGCCACGCCTGGGCAGTCATAAAGAAAATGTTCCAGAGTCTCCCTCTCAAAAGAATTCCCGCAGAAAAAAAACTAAAAATATTTACGGTATAGTGTTGAGCAATCGCATTTGCTTGTGAATAATTTCATTATTAATGTCGAATCTATTTCCGCCGAAGCAGTTTTTCATGTTTAGAAACACGAAATAGGCCTTGGAGATTAAATTCATAGATTAAGGCATTTCACAGTTTAATTCATGGATTTTTTAAAATAGAAACAGCACATGGCATTGTTCTGGTAAGGTGTGGTAGTTTTATTTTATTTTGTTTTAGTGAGGATTATAAGGTGGGGATTTCTAATAATGTATCATGAGTTCACTAACAGACAAACTCACCCAAAGGTTGACACTGATATACTCCGAGAAACTAATTGTTCTCACAGCATTTGTGTGCCTTAGTGGCTCCACGTTTTCTCGACGATTATAAAACAACGGCACAAAATCTCGTTAACATTACGACTAAATAACACCAAACATTTCTGCGAAATTGTCACTTATATTTGTTTGTTGTGCTAAGCCTACTTATAACCTAGGCTAGGGCTTCCATAATCTTTTAAATTTCCATTTTTTAATGCATTTTTTGTTGTGCAAAGTTTCTATAGTTTAAACGATGTTTTTTTTTTGTACGAAGATAGTACTTAGTGAGCAGATGAAAATCATTTTTTCTTCACTTCCTTTTCTAATCAATAGCCTATCAAGTACAGGCAATGTCAATTTTGTCAAAAGTCTATGAAAAGGCATCTGTCTTTTTAACTTATTAGTCGACCTTCTTTTTACTTTTGGCAGAAAGATTTACATATATTGTATCTCTTATATAATGCTCAGTTTCAAAGAACCCTCTACTGAACAACGTGTTTTTTACTTTTCTTTATACAATACATGTTCGACAAAAGGTATATTTTTTGTGCATTTATTTTCTTATTTTCTTTTTATTTCTCACCTTTTTTACAATTTAATTACATTTAAAAGGCCAGCATAAAACAGTATTTACCAGATTATTTATTATTGTCATTTTGGGCTAAACTTTAAATCACTTGCCTAAGGAAAACCAAAATTTATTGGTATTCCAATAACATATTTAACTGTTATTTCAAATAAATATGTAAATAAAGGAATATATGTGTGTATGTATGTACAACTGTACACATAAAACACAGCTTATCTATTGCTTTTATATTCATATAAAACACTCCCACAAACACTTATATACAGATACATATGTATGTGTTTGTAGATATTCGTATTTTCTTATAATTTGTTTAGATTGTCTAATCCTACTCATATATGTACATTTTCCTCTCAATGGTAATATCTCTATATCTCTTTATCTCTTTATTGTTGTTTTTTTTGTGTAAAAAATGTTTAATTTTTATTTCTTTACTTTTGTTTGCTCTTTTATATTTATTTTTTTTTATCCTTTTTTGTTTGTGCCAAATAACTTATTTTTACTTTTTATTTAAACACCCTGTCGGGACTTGAGTTAACTTGAAGCTAAGTTGCAGTTAACAAATATATGTAAATACAAAAAGTCAGAGATGACTCAAAACTGACTTATTTTCATAGAAAGGGTTCATTTGATTTTAGTACACTACGTCATATGAGCTGGTGAGTGATCACTCTCTCTGCCTAAAGCTAGGATAAGATTATGCAAATATTTGGCGAGTGTAAGCACTAGTTTATGAAAACATTTTTTTCTTTTCTATTGCTTTAAATTGGAGTAATTTAATATCTAAATATTTAGTTTTATTTTATTTCGTTTTTAAAAAATTAAAAAAAAAATGTTTAAATAATACGAAATCTCTGCATAACATATTTTCTTAAAATAGTTTTTAAATAGCGGTTTTCGGGGAATAAGCTTACATGTCAGCTAGGTTAGACATAACTTACATCATTAAAAATTTACTAATGGTGTATAAAACATATTTGCGTTGGAAAGCTTCATTTGATTTTAAAAATCGATGTCATAATAGATGCATTATAGCAATTGTTTGCGGCATAAAACAAATTTTTAAGCAATTTTGGTTACTTGTTTTGCAACACATTTTTTTATATTCGAAAAACACAATCTACAGCATGTGGAAAATTGTCAGTGCAACACTGTGTTGTTCTTATGATTACAAATTCAACTATGTGTCCATAATATATTCAAAAATGTGGCATTCAGTTGCTAAAAAAAAGAAAAAACAAAAGAATAAACAAAAAATTAACCAAAACTAAAAACCAAACCAACTTTAACTGTGCTGTTGACAATGTAATTTGACAAAAAATTTATTGTATTTTGTACTTCATATAAAAGTTTTAAAAATTAAATATTAAATTTTTGCTTAATTTGCTACTTTATTTCTTTATACCATAAATAAGCAGAAATAAAATCATAAAATTAACCTGATAGCCGCTAAAATGTCATTACTTAACAGAATGACAGATAAAAAATTTAAAAGAAAAACGCAATAACAGTTGTTTTGCAACTAACTTTACTTCTTTACGGGCTGTCTAAATTGGATATTCCAATTACAAAGCGTTAGAGCCATCCCTAAATAAAAGCGTCAAGCGGAACGTTTTCCTGCGATCAGCGCTTACGCTGAACCGCCATCCCTAAATAAGAGCGGCAACGTTTTGTCAAAACATTATAAACAGGGTAATACAACAACATATGCTTATATAACAATTCTGACTATTTTAATAATAAACTGCATTTCTCTATTGGTATTTGTAACATAAACTAAATTTTATAGTATTATTTTATTTATTTTTATTATATTTTATTTATTTATTTTATATTAATATTTATTATCTTCTAATTTGTTTATTTTTTTGCCATTACGTATAAAACATGGTTATGCATTAACCAGGGACCGTAACAGTTACGACTTTTTTCAAAAAAGTAGCTCAGCTGGTGGATGAAAACGTGGTGGAAACGTATTATGACTTTCAATATGATCTCAAATTAGTTCTTAAGTGCATAAAAGTTCGACAGGGAACTTTCTTAATCGCTATCTCTGTATATGAGTACAGCCTTTGCTTTGGTTTCTGTGTCAACAAAATAACCAGTATTTGTTTTACGGCAGTCTGTCTGCCTTGCCTGTGTTCGCGCGGAAATAAGAGTTTAAAATCACTGTTTTTTTTTTTTTTTTGAAATCTATAATATTTGTGTGCCTTTTTTTCAAATGTTTTTGCATTTGTTTGGCGTTTGGAAGTTTGTAAAAAATCCTTTTAAAATACAAAATAAATATACAAAAAGGGTCGATTTAAATAATCGTATATATCTTTTATTATTCTCTTTTATTTTCTTTTTAACCACAAACAATAAATAAATGGAAGAGATTTAAAATCAGCGAACAAATGACAACAAATACTTTTGAAATAAAAAAGAAAACATTTTAATCCAAATAAAGAGGGGAGGGAAGTCCTATTTATTTAATGTTTAATTTATCTTGCGTTGTTGACGGGTTACTAAAAACATGTATTTAAAAATGCAAACAACCAAACAACACTGCTGTACTACTTTTGTTTTAGACAAACAAAAAAACGAAAACAATATTTTACTCAGTGTGCATATATAAAAAGCATTTTTTTCTGTATAGGGCGTTAGTTTAGCTCTATAGAGTTTTAAATTATATAAAAAATACACAAAAAAATAAAATTTAAATCCAATATATTTGTTTCTTAAAAGATAAGAGCATGACATTAAAGTTCTAAAATAATTTCGTGCCTTAGGCCAACGCAAATGATATTCAAGATGTTTAAGTTTTGGCCATGGATTCGAAAAATGCTAGCAATATCTCGTGATCGACACACTGTTGGCCTTCAAAGCGTCAGTTTAATTTATGAGCATAAGACAATGGTTTTACGTCAGCAAAAATCAATTGTTTGCTAAATATTGATTTCAGTAAGTCGATGGTTGTGTCATGTCAGTAGAATTTTCGGACAAAAAATTGTTCTACGTAAACATAAGTATATAATTTTTGATCAGTACATAGTAGTCTAGTGGCTAGTGTCCTAGACTGTTTGTGTGGAGGTCTTGTGAATTCGATTCCCACCAGAGACCCTTGTCTGCGACTATACACAGAGTAAAGGTCTTAGTCACTCGTCTATTAAAAAATAATGAGAACACAATTTTTTTAGTGCCTCCTCATACATACTCGTATGTAGGTATGTATTGTGTTCACAATAATGAAAGAGCTATGAGGTAGTGCACATTACCCTTTTTTTTAGCTTTGTGAACTATTCTAATTTTATTTTTTCTAATAGCACACTTACATTATATGTATTAGTCCACTGAGCACATAATGTTGTAGACGTCTTTTAAAACTCTTAAGAGGACCGCTAGGTATTAGCTTATGAGAACCACTGAAGGAAAGTGTTGGATTGGGGCTATCTAACGTTAAGAACAGAGCTTCACAATAGCATAGCCTTTAGAGAGTATTCGAATTAAAGGGGAATAGTTTCTTGCCTTGTACATACATATGCATGTAAAATGATAGATTTATTCATGTTTTCTAATTTACCAGGCATGTTCCATATTTTGATAATTTTCTTAAAAAATTATAAGTTTTGCTTCAAAATGCCAAACTAAAATTTATAGGAAATCTACAAAGATAATTTTATTGGTGATCTAGTAGTTATTGTGTTGGCTTACTAAGACGAGTTTAAATTCTAGATCTGACATCTTGAAAAAAAAAAAAAAATATGAAGAAAATATTTCTTTCGATAACTACCTCTTAGCAGTTTTCTGGCAAAAGCTCTGAGAGTAACTAATTGCCATGAACAAGTTTTTCAAATCTGTCGTTCGGAGTCGACATTAAATTGTAGGTCCCGGCACTCATGAATAAAAATTTACACACACAATATGAGTACTGCGAGAAGCTAGGGCGTAACACTAAAACAATATTGTAATGGCCAATTATATATGTATGTAGGTATGTATGTAGGTATGTATGTATGTATGTATAAATAAGTATGAGTCTTTAAGCTGCTTCTGCTTTAATCTAATATGTAAAAATTAATGTAAATTTTGATGTCACCACAGAAACGGATGGTTCGATTTCAGCCAAAATTTCAGAGTACGTTGGGGATAGTCTGTAGATCAATCATCAATCAAAAAGTAGGCGTGGTACCTCCCATACAAGTTAAATATTATATTCTTTATATCTTGAGAAGTGTTAAACCTGAAGTTTCAGAGTTTGGTGTAATTGATTTCGTAGTCATTAAAAATCACCAGTCGAGAAATGTGAACAATTGGTAGCGGTAGGTGTAGCGAACCACGCCGTGTTTAGGGTAGTTAAATATTAAAATGTCTCCGTTCCTGAATTTTTTTCTCTTTTGTCTGTTCTTTTTACACATGTGATGTTCGGATAGTTTAAAAACAAAATTTTTTTTTTCCTATTTTGCATAAAAATTTGTGTAAAAATATTTTTTTTATTAAAATTATTCAATTCCAATAAGACTATATACTATATAATGTGTTGTTTTCTATTTTATGCATTGCTTTCTCATTTGTTGCTTATCCTTTATTTAGAATATAATATCTTATCCGCTTTACTTTGGCATTATTTTTTCAGCATAATAAAAAATTAACTGCTTGTCAACGGCTTTTGCTCTTTTCCTTGTTGGCTCTTTGAAAATAATTTCCTTATTTTTTAATTACATTTCAGTATTTAAAAGTTTTATTTTCTGCATCCTATTGCTCATTCTCCTTTTGTATCGAGTTTTAGTGTTTGTTTAGTATCGTCTAGTAGCGGTCATTGTAATTTGTTGTTATTATCTCGTTATGTCAATATTTAAAAGTTGTTTTATTTATTATTATTTTTTTGTTGTTGTTGTAGAAAAAAACAAACAACTGTAACAACTTGACAACAAGTTAAGAATATAAATTGACATTTTATAAACTGACCACTTCTATATATCAAAAAAAGTTTTTTAAAAGAAATAAATATTACACGAAAAGAAGACTTAAACTCTTTTCTTATTATCTAAAAATAAAGTTTGAGATTGTAAGAGAAAAATTAAAAGTATTCAAAAAGCCAAAAGTTTTAATTGCTATTTGCCAAGAGTCTTATCGACAAAATAAAAAAAAAAAAAAACAAAAAAAGTTCTTAAAGCATGTGAATGGATTACATTGCAAAGAAATTATAATCCTCCCCCACATGTGTATACAACGGTTAGATAAAAAAGAAAGTTATTGAAGCAATAAGTAACGAAGCCGTATGATTAATTTCAAAATTTTCAAAACAACAAATGTAACACACACAACCGAAGGGTCAATAGTAGATAGAAGAGTTTAATAACATTTTTAATTTTTTTTTATTTTTTTTAAGACCAATACTGAGGGGTAAACCTCTACTCGTGCAGTGCATTGTATTGGAATTTGAAGATATTATGCGCCTTTTTTTGTTTATGAGAGAAGTTGCAATCAATTTGAACACTCAAAAGCCAGTGTTATATCTTCACCCATGAGTGATCACCAGAAATTGCCCCATCTGTCAGTGGAAGTTAAATGTGAGTGGCAAGCGTCTTCAGTAAGTTAGCTGTTATCTTCCCAGAAGGTGGCGGCGCTGTACTCCTGATCAATCGTTTTTGATGGAATAGACTGAACATGTCAGGGAGAAGTTTCTTGAAGATGGACTTCTTGGTGGGACGGGGGTGGGGAATCTCTTATTTTTAAATTATAATTTTAGAAAAACCGTTAATTTTATTTTTTAATTTTTGTCCTTCGCTGGGATTGAACTTCGGTCGCTTGAGTTTATGTGCGAACGCTTTAACCACTATACCACTGTTCTTTCAGTAGGCAAACAAGAAAGCAAAGCAAAATAGGAAATATTTAGAGCTGAGGCAGTTTATACTGGACACTATACTCAAAGCAAACATGCCAATTATAAAACTTCTGGGCTCACCAGATCTACAAGTATTAGAATACCTAGCAAACATCAAACCGGAGACTGAAATTAACTCTGTATGTTAGTTCACATCTTATTCATATTCAAGTAGCTTTGGTAATCTCAAACAATTTTATTAATATTTCTGAGAATATACCTTAATTAAACATCCTCTATATCCTCTCAACTGGTATACCGACAGTACTGGTGTTTATCATTAAATATTTTCCAGACAATACACATCTAGTGAGATCATCAGGGACACTAGTTTTCAATTTAATTAGTGATTCAGGAGTGATTAAAACTGAAACCCACTTAAGTGGGTCTTAAACTTACTAAAGCGGCAATTAGTCCATAATGTAGACACAATTTAAATCTTCTTATTGGGGAAGGCTAGACTTGAAACTTCTAATAGATTTTTTATGATTTGAGAATGAGAAACACATACATACATATCTAAATATTTTTAAAAAATATTTATAACTTTAGAAGCAGTGGAATACATATTGTATGAATGAAGGAATATTCATAGATTTATATAAGTGTGTTTAAACGAACATTTCCCCTCAACTAAAGATACATCCACTACTGTAAATAGTTAAAGTCATACTAAAGTGCATTAAAAGGGCAGTACATCCGCTGAGTGAACTGTAGGTCTCTAGAGACATAATAGATCCCATAGATAGCAATGCATGCACTGGAATTATCTACAACAGGTAACAAGTACCCACTGTTGCTTCAAATGCTTGAAATTGTGAGGCCAACAAACTTGATGGAGTGCTGGGATTTAGGAATAATATTATATATTCTACTATACAACTTTAAACGATTTGTTTCATTTTATAATAAATTTTATAAAACACAACCTGCTTGGTTATCCTTTGTTCGTTTTAGTCCTGCAATTCTACCTATTTGGAATGAGTTTAGAAAACTATTGTCTTATCATTTTCAACATCTGGAAAAAATAATACCGACTAAGTATTCGTAGTCGCCGTGGTCTAATGGTTAGTGTGTTGGCTTACTAAGACGATAGCGCCGGGTTCAAATCACAGCTCTGACATCTTGAAAAAAAAGAAATAAATATGAAAAAATATTTCTTTCGGCGACTACCTCTTAGAAGTCTTTTGGCAAAACCTCTGGGAGTTTGATTGCCATGAAAAAGTTTCTCAAATCTGTCTTTCGGATTCGACTTTAAACTGAAGGTCCCAGTTCTCATGGATATCAATTAACACACACAACATAAGTAATGCGAGAAGCTAGGCCATCACTCTAAAATAGGGAGGTAATGGCTAATTATGTATGTATGTAGTACATGTTCAAGTTTCAGTAAAGAAGAAAGTGAAACCCACACACGAAAGGATCCGGAAAGACACCTATAATTCTTTATATTATTGATAAAACTCGGTTAGTTTCGTATTCCAAAAATTCTTTTAA
Source organism: Metopia argyrocephala (assembly GCA_963576795.1). Taxonomy (NCBI): domain Eukaryota; kingdom Metazoa; phylum Arthropoda; class Insecta; order Diptera; family Sarcophagidae; genus Metopia; species Metopia argyrocephala. The sequence goes on along the minus strand of OY756208.1, from coordinate 164,951,358 downwards.
GATTGATGAAGGATAATCGCAACGAACTTGATTGGACCAAATTTTGAAACGTTTACTAATTTCACTCTGAAGATATCGTCGCAAGAATTAAAGAACGCTGTAACTGTGAAAAAAAAAATCGAAAATACGTTTTTTGCATTGATTTTTGTATATACTGAGAACGCTTAAAATTTATTCTTTATGCAAAAAATTTCTTATTTTATTTTGCCTGGCAAAGCAGATACAGGGTCCGTTAGTTCTTTATGTTTTGCAGACAAAAGTAAGGCAGACGTATTTGACAACCACCTTATGCAAACACAAATTTATTTGTTGACGAATATAACGTATTTCTATATCAAATAATTACTATACAATTAAGCATATATCTCGAAATAGAATTTCAGTAAAATATTGAAATTTTTTAATTAAATTTTTTAAAATTGTAAAAATAGAAAAAGCGTTTTAAATTTAATTTAAAATTATTATTTATTAATATTTACCATTTAAAGCATTACTTTCGGTTAAACAGCATAAACTCCAGGAAAACGAATTTAATAAAATATTAAATTGGCTGGAACAAAACGTTTTTAGCGAATAATTTTTTCAATTATTCGTTCTTAAGCTTATTTCATACACAAAAAGTTTTATCATACACTTACACACACAATTATAAGCTTAAAAGCGCAGATATTGTTTTCATTTAAAACTGGGAAAGCAAGTCCCAAAACAAAATGAACAGCTAAAATATATTTTTTTTATAAAAAAAATGTCAAGCAAAGGCGTTCAATTTGAAATAAAAAAACAAAAAAAAAAAAAAACAAAATAGCAGACGAGGTATAAAAAAAATTAAATTCGTTTTGTAGTTAAACTGAATGACATTCATAACAACGAGATACCCAAGTGTATGAAAAAAAAGAAAATTCGCAAAAATTTATTAAAAACACCAGCTATGGATAGAGCTCTGAGTTAAGCGTACTTTTCTTTTTTTTTATTATTCACACGCACATAGAAGACACACAAACGTACACACGCACATCAGTTAAAATTAAAACGGAAATGATAATAATGATTCACTATGATGGCGCACACATGAAACACGAAACCGTTTTAACTCTTAAAATAACAGCCAACAACTGTTTCTGTGCCAATAAAGTAAACAAACGTACACAAACAAACGGGAGAGATCACACACACACATACACACATAAGAATAAACAGGTATTTACGCTCTTGGTTGGTAGCGGCGATAGGTAAGTTGCTTAACACTCTTTCGTTTTCTTCTTTTTATATGTACATACACATGCATGTACGAGTATATGTAGATAAAATTTACTTTTTTAAACACACACAAATACGACACATATGGAAGTAATTTCTAGGGAGTGATAAAAATAAACACCAGCTATGTTTTACGCTATTCTTTAGGGGAATTTCAGTGCTTGTGTGTGTGATTATGGCTGTAGTTTTTTCATTGGAAACAACTGTTACCGGGTTTTGTTTTCTTTCATTTAATTTTTTTATTTATTTTTTTCGTGTGTATGTTTTTGTTTACTTTGCAAACTGAATTATTTTTCTTTAAAAAAGAAATTTATTATTTATTATTGTTTTTGTTATTGTTGTCATTCCTACTGCTGGCGTTTTCAAACGAGTTGGTTGTTTTCATATAATTTTTTTTTCTCTTTTGTCTGAAAATTTTATTTTCTTTTTTTCTACTTACTTTTATTTATCACAATTTTCTTTAAATTTGTTTAGTTTTTTTTTTTTGTCTATTTTATTTGTAAACCTTCCTTTTTATTTTTTATTTTTTATTCTTTTTAGTCATATAATATTACTCGGATCAGTTTCATAGTATTGCTTTTTTTAGTTCATTTTTCTTGACTTATTTTTTTAAGCATTTGCTTAAAGCATGAAATTATAATTAAAAAGTTTTTTTAACAAAGTGTAACACAATACTGTCAAATTAAAAAAATTCTAAGAATAAATCCGAAAGAGAAAAATTACATAAAAAATAAAAAGTATAAAAAAAACTTAAATCGTTTAACCAAAAGTCCTATACACAAAATTACAAAATATATTCCTAGGCTTCTTAATTCTTTTTATTCACGAATTGTTCACCAGTTGTACTACAGTTTTTTTATTGCATAGCGCCTGAAAGAGTAAAGATAATCTTTTTTGAGCGGAATGAAAATTACGAAAATGTAGGCTAACAAACCAAATATTAGGTATATGTGAATTATCCTCTAAATAATGGAATAACATCTACATGTCAATGGAAGATGTGTATACTATAGATATTACACTATGAGTGAGTCTAAACTGAACTGTTATACAGATAGCTTAAAAGTGGAGAGAGAAGTCGGTGCTGAAGTTCAGAGACCCAACTGAGACTTGTCGATTCCACTGACAAACTCATTGAGTGTTTTAAAGGCTGATATCGTAGCTATTATCATATATGTTGAGACAATGGATTCAGGGTAGAGAAAATAATACTATCTCAGATAGCTAAGCTTAAGAGCACTTAACTCTCATCGTATGACTTCTAAACTTGTCAACTATTTCTGCGATATGCTGCAAAATTTATTGGACATCTAGAGACTGTGTAATAAGCGGCAATGTGGCTGTGGATGCTTTGGCTAGAGAGGAGATTCATGACACCGTACATTGGTCAATAGCTCTACTTTTTATATTAACCTGATTAGAGAAAAGTTCAAAAATGCTTGCTAGAGCGTTTAAGTTGATCTTAGATACGCCAAGGCGGTGATTATCCCACAATTTCGGCACAATTCTGATATTCAGGAGGAGATCTAAAACTCTGTCGGATTTTCTGACAGGTCATTGTAGTGTGAGGGAGCATTTACTGAAAATAAAGATTATAGATGTAACTGTTTGCAGATTATATTTATAGGCATCAGAATCATTGAAATACATGCTGTGTGAATGTGATGTGCTAATTAGATTTTGAGGGATGTGTTTAGGGAGGCAAATGGTCTCTCTGAAAGACATATCCCACACTAAAGTACCAGACTTTTTAGCGGTAGTAGGTTTGTCGAAAAAACACTAGACTCTAAGCAATACAATACATCTTTTAGGCCGAAGTGGCTTGAAATTGCAGTCGGTCCAGATTAAACAAAAATAATATTCATATCGCACACCTACTTAGTTCAAAAGTGACACAACTCAAAAACAATTTTTTTTGCTTTTTATTTTTACGAATAAACAAGTGCATTCTACATAGTTTAAGCATATACAAAAAAAATTTGAGTTGTGTCACTTTTGAACTAAGAGTGCAATATATTTTAGGATTACAAAAATGATTACACAATGTTATAAAAGTAGAGTCGATTAAAGTACAATAAGCATTTCCAAATTACGCTATTAAATTACTACACATTTTTAAATGTATTGGCTGCATAATCATTTTTACATTTTACATACATACATACATAATTGACCATTAAAACCCTGTTTAAGCGTAACGGCCTAGCTCTTTGCAGCACCCATATTGTGTGTGTCAATTTTTATCCATGAGTACCGGGACCTACAGTTTAACGTTGGCTCCGAACGATAGACTTGAGAAACTTCTTTATTGCAATCAGTTCCTCTCAGAGCTTTTGCGAGAAGAATGCTAAGAGGTGGTCGCTGAAAGAAGTTTTTTTTCATATTTCTTACTTTCAAGATGTCAAAGCTGGGGTTTGAACCTGGAGTTCTTTTATGGTAAGCCAACATTTATTTATATATTTTGGCATTCCTTAATTATTTCACGTAGATCTCGAGTTTACTTTATTTTTTATATTTTTCAAAAAATGTTTGTATGTCTTAACTAGATGCTTTCACATGCCACACCACTAACGCTCATTTGCGAGAAGAGTGGCATAACTCAAAAATAGCGATTTTGAAATAAATACATTTAAAGATTTTAATTCTGCCTAACATATAGAAAAAGCACAAGACACTTTTGGTCGCCACTCAGTGAAAAAAAGTGATAAAAATACAATTTTTAGATATGTTTTAGATTACAATTCATCTCATATTTCTGCATTATTAACTCAAAAATGTGTTTTTTGAGTTATGCCACTCTTCTTGCAAATGAGCGATATGTATAGTACTTAAGTTATAAATAGGAATAATTAAGTTTAACAATTCACTTTTAATCGTTTGAGTTGAAGACAGGACGTTTGATATATAGATAATAAATTAATAATTTAAGTCAAACGGTAGTATTGCAATGAAACACGTGATTTTAAGTGGTGTTTTGGTAAAAATTTAAGCAAAATTTTAAATGTAATTTATGCCAAACAACTTACGGTCGTATGTGTAATGAAAATTTATTTAAATTTATAATGCATTTTCTATCCACCTAATAAACTCGTGTTAATGAACAATAAAACTTTGAATAACAGCTGTGAAAGTAAGTTTGTAAAGAAGCGTGAACAATATTATAAGAGTTTCTAAGTTAGAAGTACACAACAAAAAATAGTGCTTGTGAGAGCTGTAGTCTTCTGTCAAAAAAGAAACTACAGTGGTTTTATATAGACAAATTACAAAAAAACATGTTGATGTGATTGCAGAAGAAAATTGGTTTGTTAAAGTTTTTACGGCATTGTGTATCTTTAAATAAAACTTGTAGAAGTATAATAAATATTATTTTTATATTTCATATTTCTTTATAAAATTTGAGGAGAAAAACCTTAAAAATATAAATGACAACAAGTGCATTAAAATTGATCTACAATTATAAGAGTGGCAAAACACCACAATTTAAGAATTAATTTTCTAGTTTTTAATTGGTAGTTAAAAATTGTTTATAATAAACTCTTTACTAACTCTCTGCTAAGCTTAATCGATCTGGTAGTCAGCAGATCGTTGTAAGCGATGTAAACGGAGTGATTAAATTTTGGTTATGGATACGATTGCTAGAATATTCAAAATAAACTTCTTGTAAGCTATACCTTTTTATTTGTAGATTTTGAGTAATAAATTCCAACAAACAAAAAAAAAATGGAAATAGAAATTAATCCGATAGAAGTTAAAGCTAGAAAAGAAATTTGTAAAAACCCTGTTTTTCAACATAAAAAACATTTTAATAAAATTTCAAATATATTCAATTCAATGCATTCACACTATTTTCGCACAGGAATAACGTCTTATCACAGCTATCCATTGAGGTAATTTTTTTTTTCATGACTATTCAGCAACTTTTCGCCGCTCTAGGCACACATTAAAAAATTTCCACAAAAACTGAAGGCGCAACTAAGGATTGACATTAATGGCTTAGAAAATAAAGCATTTATAGTTACATATCGTCGTGCAGGAGTTTATGTGCTCTATCGGCCATTTCATATTTTTTATATATCTCGAGTTAATTGCGCCACTTCAGGTTTCGACCCCAAACTTTTTAAGTCTGTAATCCGTTTTGAGGTATCTCGTCCAGTTTCGGAGATAAATAGCCGGAAACGGATTGTAGATTTTAAAAATTTTGGTGTCAAAAACTTGAAGGGGCATCATTAACTCGAGATATATAAAATGGCGGATAGAGCACATAAACTCTAGCACGACGATATGTATATAGTTTTTTATTTTTACCTATACAATATGTGTTTGAAATAACATAAAAAATAGATGTTAAATGTTTCGTAAATTGCTTGAAAAATAATTTAATGTTTCTTTAAATTTCACATAAAAAAAATATTTTTTTTTTTAACTTCTTAAATATTTTTTTGAAAATATATATTTTAATTTAATTTTATTTTTTTTTTAATTTATTACCATTTCTTATATTCCTTTTAGTATTAAATTAATTTATTAATTCATTATTTATCTTTAAATTTAACTTGTTTTTAGCACTTTCTTTCTCTATTTGTTTAAAAATTTTTGGTATTTCTTTTTTTTATCCTTTAATTATTCACCTTAATTTTTTTGTTTTAATATTTCTTTGCTAAAACTTTATTTACAACACATATGTATATACATATATACACATTCTCATATTTATTTATTTTTTATTTAATTTTCTTTTTCTATTTTCAAATTCATTTAAAATTCACTCGCTTTGTGACCGCATAGTTGAGTGTCTAAAATTGAACTGAATTTGTTGCTGTTGACTTGTTAAGCATCGGCTCTGGTTTTGTAACTGGAAAGTCTGGGCCAAGAATTTTGTCAGAAACAAAAACTAAAAAAAAAACACAATTTTTTTAATAGCAGAAATTAAGACAAGAAAAGAAATGTTAAGCCACTCGTACAAAGTATCAGTAATAAAAATAATAATTGAGGGAATTTATAGAAAAAAAAAATTATTTTCATTTCTGTGTAAAAACAGTCAACATGAAATGAAATGGTATTGAAACTGTTATACAAAATTGAAAAAACAATTTTTCGCTCTCTCTCTCTCTCTTTCAGTTCTTACAGGAATTACAGCAGTGATGAATTTTTGTTTTAAAGGGCCAAAATATGTTTGACAGTGCTAAGTATTGTTTTTGGTATATTTTTGGTTATTAGGTTTTTATTTAAACCTTTCATCTCCGAATTTCTCTTCTTCTTTTCAAAATGCCCTTTTTTAATTTTTGTCTCAAAATTCTCCATGAAGAAATTTATAAGCAAAAATTAATTTTCAAGAGCCTCTAGTCTGTCGCTTATGAGACACGCAACAATTAGCAACTAGAAATTCAGATTTTGATTTTATAAAAAAATTATTAGTTTTTAATTTATAACAAAGCATTTTTATTACTGTTGTAGCACCACATTAAGATTATTTGTATAATTGAGTTTCATCTTAGCACTGTCTACAACGAGGTTTCCCGATTCACTCAAACATATTTTAAAACCCTTAGTATACGAGTATTATCGTCATTGTATATTTATTCTAACCATTAGACCATGTAATCAATGTGATCTAGTGGTTAGTATGTTGGCTTACTAAACCATGAGCCCAGGGTTCAATACCCAGCTCTGGATTCTTGAAAAAATAAATATGAAAACATATTTCTTTCGGCTACTACCACTTAGCAGTCTTCTGGCAGTAGTACTCAATGATAAAAAATTAAAACACACAACATGGGGGCTGCTTAAAGCTAGTCTATAAGCCTGAAACAGGGTTATATTGGCCAATTATGCATGTATTGTAAATATGACGAAATTAAAAAGCATCATCTCATTTATAAGAAAAGTATTTGGAATATGTATTTTTATTTCTAAACGAATGTTTAAATTATTAGGGACAAATTCTATAAAATGTTTAAAAAAGAGTGAAAAAAGTATTTCATAAAAACCATTAATTTTCTTTACAAATTAATTAATCGCTAATTCTGACTAAACGTTTCCCAGGCTTTAAAGTTTGTCATATAAACGCCCAAAGTTTATATTGCAAAATTGATGAGTTTCGTTATCTCTTTGAAGGATCTGGAGTTGATGCTGTTTGTGTTTCAGAAACGTGGTTCACTGATGCTCACAATTACAACCTTATTAAATTAAATGGATATAAACTTTACAGATCTGATCGCAAAAGTAATGGTGGAGGTGTAGCTATCTATATAAAGCATAATATTTCATGTAAACTTATCAGTAGCTTTGAAGTGGATAATGACGTTGAATACATTTTTGTGGAGCTAAGGTCTGCTGTCGAGAAACTTTTGCTAGGTTGTGTCTACAGACCACATAAAAATATTAAATTTGATGTACTTATTGCTGAATTAGAGCTACAAACTGTGTCCTACTCAAATATTATAATAACTGGTGATTTTAATGCAAACTTGCTTTCAAACTTGGGGTCAACGCTGCGTTCAATAATGACTTCCCTAAATTTATTTTTTGTAAATAATACGACTCCGACGCATTTTACTTCAACCAATGCCACATTATTAGACCTTTTTCTTGTATCTAATATGCAGAAAATAATTAACTACGAACAGTTAGCTTTACCAACATTCTCTAAGCATGATATGATTTTTCTTACCTATGACTTTAGAACGATACAACAGAGTGAAAAGTTTAGTTATCGAGATTATAAGAACATAAATATGGAATCTCTGGTAGAAGACCTAAGTAGTACAAACTGGGATGAGATTTACTACATTCCATCTGCTAGTGATCAGGTTGATTTCTTTAATGATCGAGTTATTTCTTTATTCAATAAACATGTTGTTTTGAAAACTAAAAATATAAAAGGCAAAATTACTCCGTGGTTTACTAACGAGACTAAAGTATTGATTGAGAGACGTGATGAATGTTATAAACGTTGGAAGCGATACAAAACAACTGAATTGCTACATTCTTTTAAAGCTGCAAGAAGAGCAGTCGTGTCAAAGATAAGATCTGACAAAATTAGATATTATGGTGAAAAGTTTAAATCAGCAGTTGATAGTAAACAAACATGGAAACAAATAAGAGAAATTGGTGTAACTGGCGCTCGAACAAGCACGAATAAGAATAGAGAAAATAATATTGATGTCAATGAATTGAACCGCAAATTTGCGAGCATTCCACAACCGCCTGTTCAACATGATTTTTATGATCTCAGTATACACCGTTTTTCAACAGAAGAATTTGGTTTCAAATGTGTGAGTTTATTTGATACATACGAAGGTTTTTGTAAAATTAAGTCAAACGCAGTAGGCCATGATGACATGCAACCCCGCTTTGTAAAGCTAATACTACCATGGATAATTAAATATGTCAGTCACATATTTAACACTATTATTACTACCAGTTGTTATCCAAGAGACTGGAAATGTGCTAAGGTAATAGCACTTCCCAAGAATGATAATGATTACCGGCCGATTTCTATCCTTCCTTATTTATCAAAGGTTTTTGAGCGTCTGATGCATGACCAGATTTCCAAATATATTTTTAACAATAACCTTCTAACAGAATGTCAATCCGGTTTCCGACGTGGACATAGTTGTATCACTGCCTTAACTGATGTCGTCGAAAATATTCGTTGTAATATGGAGGAAAGCAAAATTACATTTTTAGTTTTATTGGACTACTCTAAAGCTTTCGACACAGTGGAACACCAAATGCTCTCGATGAAACTGACCAAAATGTTCAACTTTTCAGATACGGCAACTAAATTAATAGCTTCATATCTTTCAAATAGGAGGCAAATGGTTGTTTGTAATGAAAATGTATCCACTCCCGTGAAAATCTTAAGGGGTGTACCCCAAGGATCGATACTTGGTCCACTTTTGTTTTCTTTGTATATGAATGATCTCCCTCTTCAAATTCATCACTGTAGTATTCATATGTATGCAGATGACGTGCAGTTATATCTTGGCTCTCCTAGACAGTCAATAAGGCAGCAAATTAATAAGCTTAATGATGAACTTGGCAAGATATATAGATGGGCTACTGCAAATGGCTTAAGTCTAAACCCTACAAAGTCTAAATGCCTTGTAATTAGTAAAAAGAGTATGACAAATGATGATGGTATAAACATTTGTCTCAATGGATTTCAAATTGATATAGTAGACACAGCTCGAAATTTGGGTGTTACTTTTAACCGTAATTTAACGTGGTCGGACCATATTGATAAAGTTTGTGGTAGAATGTATGGTATGCTCCGAAGCTTGTGGTGCACGCAGTATTTTACACCATTACGGGTAAGAATGTTAATTAGCAAGACATATTTAATTCCTGCACTTCTTTTTGGGTCCGAAGTATATGGAGCTTGTAATGCCAACGATAGAAGAAAGCTTAATGTAACTTTTAATAATATTACGCGATACATTTTTGGCATTCAAAGATTTGGTAGTGTATCATCTTTTTCTCCTCGAATATTTGGAATATCATTTGATAACTACCTTAAGTTCAAAAGCCTTACTTTTTTACATAAAATTATTACAACAGAGCAACCGAAATACTTATATACGAGACTAAATTTTACATCATCTGGCAGAAACAATAATATCCAAACTTTTAAGTATAGAAACAGTTCTTCTTTTAATCAATTTTATATAAATTCAATATACCTCTGGAACCGTCTTCCTACAAACATTCAACGTATTCGCAACGCAATAAAATTTAAAAAGCAATTATTTGAATACTATGCATAAGTTTTCTTTTTCTATAAAACTGTAAGAGTAATTGTAATTTTTTCTTAAGTAAAATAGCTATTGTTTTTTTTTTTCCTCTTCTTTACTTGTTCTTATTTAAATTCTAAGATTTTTGTTTTTTATTTTTTTTATTTTTTTATTTTTTATTTTTTCTTGTTTGTTGTTAAAATATTACAATCCGATTCTAATGCTGTAATTTATAAGATACTGTGTCTTGTTGCATTAGAAAAGCAAAATAAAATAAATAAATACAAATACAAATACAAAAATACAAATACTTTGGATGTTTGTTCAAAAGGTACATGTTTAAGCTGAAAAGGACAAAATTTATTAGAAAGTACCACAGGGCTAGCCAAAATTCAAAAGTGTCCCATTTTGTATCTCTGTTTGAAAAACTTTTAAGGACTTATTACTGTGTGTGTGTGGGTGTTTGTGTTTAATTTTGATTTTCATATACATACTCATCTAAAAGAGAGAAGAGTGAGAGAGCAACAATAATAATTTTTTTATATGTCATAAACACGTGCTAACAACAAGTGTGTCTTCTATTTTGTTGTAGCTGCTGCTGTAACTGATGCTGCTGTTTTCAACGTTTTTATACACAAACCGGAAAAAGTAATTTTTATTGTGCTGAAAACTAGTACAGTGGTTGAAAAAAGACAAAAATTGTTATTAAAATAATAATTTATAAAAAAATAAAAAGTATGTTTATGGAATTTCTAAAAGAATTTGGAGAAATCATAACCCAAAAAATCGTTTGGACTTAACATTAAAATATTATTTTAAAATTATTTATAATTCAGGATCATTAGGTTACCGATATTACAGTGTAGGATTTAATCTTAGAAAAAAATTGCTTTTTATAATATTATTATAACATAGTGCAACACGAAAAAAAAAAAAAATAACCATATACGGACACCACTGCATGGTGAAAGACAAAAAAAAAAGAAGTCTCCCAGTTGTGCCCAAAGTCATGAAATTTTTTTATGAGCCCCAAACATTTGGGACCTCGGTGTCATTTTTGCACAAAAGTGATCATTTTGTCGGGCTCATTTCTTACATACCGGAATAATCGAAATTTTGATTTACTTTCTGAGGCAAAGATGTAGCTCTTGTCATCAAAAACAAAAATTGTGAACATATTTAAACAAAAAAACTTCATCTTCAAGGCCAAAGCTTTAAAAAATTCGATCTTTTTTACCTTTTTTCTCTTGGTTAGGTCCATAGGTAGCAAACCGTTCAAAATTTAAGGAAACAATAAACAACTTTTTAAAACATATGAACTTCCTACGAATGATTTTTAACACCGTTCTGGTAGCGCTTAGGTAGTCGCAAACGTGTTCTGCGTCCCTTGATGTGTGTGCTCAGCTTACTGTTTTACCTGTGCTGCTGCGGTCAGAGCCAAAATAGAATACCAGGAGAAATTCCATGAGTTGTCATTGAAACCACTGTTGAACTTGTACGGCCCTACAACACATCAACCTGCGAGGAAGAAAAGTTACCTCCAATTTAGCATTTAAATTAGGAAAAAGAGGCGACCTAAAAGACTTAAAAGATTACAACATCTGTAGAGAAATTACTTTATTTAACAGCATATACAAGATATTAGCAGTCATAATACTGGTAGAGCATGGAAATAAGAAGAAGTGTACAAGACAAATTGACAGGTTTACGACTAGGCAGGAGCTACGTAAAATGTGTTTAGTATCTGTTGGTAGATTTTAAGAAAGCCTTCGATACTATCAGACGGATTGCCTTATGGACGGCATGAGAAAAAAAGGAATACTTCAGAAATAAATTCGAATGATTAAAGCTAATTACGATAAAGCTAAACTCTGAGTTATTTTACAATGGAAAAATCAGTTTATTACTTCAAACAAACACTGAAGTAAAACAAGAAAGTCTCCTATCACCTCTGCTATAGTGGTGAATTATATCATTATCGAAGCCTAATTCAAAAGAATAGATATTATATGGAGTCTTTCAGGTCAACTCGAGGATTTGTCTTATGTCGATGATATTTGTTTACTGTGGCATATGATCTTTAAATATTCAATCGAAACTTAAGTTCATAAAAATATTTTAGCGCATTTTTAGAGATAAATGTCTAGAAAACCAAAGCCATGATAACAAACAACGTTGGCATCATACTACAAAGCCAATTAGTCGAGTAGTTAGATAGCTGACTTTATCCATGCAGTGCAGTGACAATCCAAGGTGCCCCAACTACTAGGAAATAGTAGATGAAAGCTACCTACTTAGCGAAGATTATCACCACAATCAACATTCAACGATAGATGGGGCAATTGCTGTTGATCTCTCAAGGGTGAAGGTATAAAACTGGCCTTTCAGCGATCATCAAAATGACAGCAATTTGTCTTATTCGTAAAGCGCTTAATAAGAAAACTCTAGGCTATCCTTTCCAAAAAATTCCAATACAGTGCACATCATGATTGGGGGTTCACTTCCCTGACTATTGATCTCAATAAAAAAAAAAATGCGCAAGCGGCTTTCAGTATTCATCTACAATCAAAATAGAGACACTCATATATGTATATTCGAACAACTTAAGCATAGAATATTCAATACATGTGTAAAGTGAGTTCTGTTGGACGGAGTTAAATGTGGTTTGTGTCAAATAACATCTGGCATCTTTTGAAATTAAACAACAGCCAAACCATAAAAACCAAAATAAAATGAAGGCAATGAAAGTGGATTAGGCATACCCTTACAAAGGGTTATAATAGTACAAGCAAGATAGTGCTGGGTAGTATCCTTAGGACCAAGGAGACGTAGTCGACAAAAGAATACGTGGAGAACTACAATATCCCAAAAACTAGAACAAAGAAAACTTACATGAGAAAATGTGAAAACACCAACATAAAAGAGTTGCACTCTATTATAGGCTATTTTGTGGAAACCATATAACATTAGAAGTGGTTATAGAAAAGAAGAAAACTTAATGTTCAAATATTTATTTCAAATATTAATTTGTAAATTAAATTTAAATAATTTCATATGGAAACAAAACACACATCTGTATTACAATTTTTTGTTTATAATTTTCTTTAATATCACTTGCAAAGATAATAAATCTTTAATTTTTTACTTTTGATTAATATTTCAAATATATTTTAAAATTTTGCAAAATCTTATACTGTCAAAGACAGCAGTTGTTTGTTTTGAAAGTTGGTTTTGTTTGTAACTGCTTAAGTAAAAAAAAAAGATCCAGAATTCTGACAGCAAATTTTGTTTAGAAAAATAGAATAAAAGTTTGAAATAAACTACAAGCAAATAAAACGTGTCTTACGAATATAAAAAATCTATTGAAGCGACAAGAAAAAAAGAAAGAAAACAGACATTTACCAAACTAAACAGAAATAGAAAATCCTGTTTAAATACTTTTCAATATATTTGTGTTGTATTTTTTTCTTTCTTCAACATATACAAAATAGGAAAGTTCTTGTTTATGCCAGGCACGCATATTATTTTAAATCAACAACAGGACATTTTGTTTTCACACATAACATTTATCGACTTGAAATTAAAGCAAGAAAGCCCTATTGAAATCTATAAAAAGAAATTAAACAGAAGAAATTAAGACTAAGGGAGTTACTAGTAAAATAGTAGATGGAAGAGTATAGATAGTAAAAGAATAGAGAATATTTTTTAAACGGAAACACAAGAGAATCATACTAATCGATGTGTCCTGCTAGTCGTTTTACAAATTTTCATTTTATTTTACTCGTATAAAGTATTCCAATCGTTATCTGGTATGTGGTGGTGCTGCTGTCTTGTCTGTTTTTCTTTTATTTTTTTAATTTTTTTTTTCTTTTTGTGCAGTTTTGCGGTTGTTGGGCTATGGAAATGGAAGCAATGATTGTGTTCTGTTGTATTGCTATTGCTTCTTGTTTTTATTTTTATAACTCGTCCTTTAATACGCATCTTTCCTTTTAACGTGTAGCCTGCTTGTAATTGCAATTTAATTATTATTGTTGTTGCCCTTTGTTTGCTGTTGCAGTAGAAAATGATTGCAAAAACATGAAAAATAATTTTTTATATTCCTTTCATGCATTTGGGAAATGGCAGCCACAGTAGTAGCCATTTTAGCACCAAAAGCATTAGGAAAAAAAATATGAAAAAAATTAGAAAAAAGTTGAAGGAAAAATATAAAAAAAATGTGTCATTAAAGGAGGTCAAGTAACAATTGAAAATGAAATTGATTTCGCTTTTGCTAAATCAGGAAATTAAGAATTTGCTTAACTGAATAGAATAATTTTGCCTTAAAAGGATTTTATGAAGAATTATTGTGATGAAATTATAAAAAAAGAAAAATAATATTTAATTATACAGGAAAAAGGTTACAAAAAAATGTAACGTTTACAGTATTTGAAGAAAAAAAAAAAAGACAACGAGAAATTAAGTCGGACAGAGATTTTTACTTAAGCCCACAGACTTAAATATTTTGATTAAAAACGAATTTACTTTTAAATATAAGCATACTGGAGATACTCAAGTATGCTGTTGGTATTGCCATTGTTTATTCATTGTTTAGACACTGGTTAAAAGGATTTTATGCGAATGGGTTTGGTAAGACTTATCAATAATTTAATTTCAATTTAGCGCAAGGTTGTCTCTCAACAGACGAAAATCGCACTGTAGAAGAGATTAGTATTACTGAGCTATTATAAGACGTAAAAAGCTATGATGTGCTAGCAGATAAAGCTGAAAATCAAGTGCAACGACCACGATGCTCCTGTCATGCCTATGAGTGATAATACTCTGTTTTAATAATGTTCTGAGTAGGTAAGAGACATACATATATAACTGGCCTTTACAACCCTGAGTCAGGATTACGGCCTAGCTTCCCGTAGCACTCATGTTGCGTGTTTTATCAATGAGTACCGGGACCTACAGCTTAATGTCGACTCCGAACGACAGACTTGAGAAGCTTGTTCATGGCAATTAATTACTCTCAGAGCTTTTGCCAGAAGACTGCTGAGAGGTAGTTGCCGAAAGAAATATTTTTTTTCATATTTCTTTTTTTTAAGATGTCGGAGCTGGGTGTCGAACCCAGGGCTCATGTCTTAGTAAGCCAACACACTAACCACTAAACCACGGCGACTAAGAAGAGAAAGGTAAGAGAACAAGAAAAAAAAATTGTTAAAAACTTAACATCGAAATGTGAAATTAAAGAAACAAAGCACCAATTTCTAGCCATTGAATGAGGATTCCTGTTCATAATGATCGAGTAGTCTTCTCGAAATTGTAGCAAACTCGACAATTATTCATATACTGCTCGTTTTGTGACTGGTTTCTTAAATAATCTGTCTAAGAATCGTTTCAGCATTTTAGAAATATTTTCCTTTGACTGTTGAGGATGTGTGGCAATAATTAAGACCCTAAAGCAAGCATGTCAAACTCAAATCCTAACACGAGCCAAATAAAGAATATAAAAGACTATGTGGGCCACAAAAAAAAAAAAAATAAACGACTTAAATGTTTGTAGTAAACTAGGCTTATTTTGAAAACTATAAAAAAAGGTAAAATTAATATTTCTTTCCAGATATTTGGCACTTTTTCTATCTATCTTTTTAACTTCAGGGGAAATCTTGTTTGCAGTGATAATTCTTAAGTTTCTTAAAAACTTAAATTCCATAAACTGAATTTATACATGTTGTATGACTGAAAAATGTATTAAATTACTAATTCAGTTAAAAACATAGAGAACTGTCGTGGATTTAAATCTCGAGACCTTATGAAATTGAAATTTTTTTATAGGCTTCAGCACATTTTCCATTTGTATTACTTTCATACATACTACTTCCTGATGAAGATTACAATGGATATGATGAATGTCGGATCCATCATATATTTAACGTAGTTTTTTTTTTTTGCAGTAATACTACAAAGTCGTTGCTATTGGCGGTCATTGAATGAACTCCATCAGTTGCTACTGAAATAAATTTCGACTGAAGTAGTGCCATACATCGGTACTTATTACAAGAAATCTACGTAAATGAAGTCTGTTAACAAAAATTTAAATGTATCATAAACTCGAAACATGACTCTTTGCAAAAGTTGTAACATAACTGTAGAATTTTCAAGCTTAAAGAGCAAGAAACACTTTGTCGGTCAAACACTTTACAAACAGCCTTTACAAATATTTTAATCAGTATATCATTTCGTTTTTCCTCCAAAATAATTTTATAAATTTTCATAATAATAAAAAATAGTTTAGTTTAGAAAAACCTTTGAAACAGAACATTGAGCTAAAAGTCGTTTTATTTAAAATCCCACATAACGGATAAAGAATTCAAAAGTCGAAAGATTTAAAAAAAAATTTTTAAAGTATGGTATCAAAAACATTGTGATTTTAAAAAACATAACTAGATTGTAACAAAACCCGACTGGAAAAATAAATCTGCATTAAATTGCATAAAAATACATTCAAAAGAATTTCATAAACTCTAGAACAATTGCACGGGTACTTGTTTTACATGCCAATTTATTTTATGACACTTAGAAAAAAAAAAACAAAAGAAAAATATTGAAGAATTGCAGGTCCTCTAGTAAATAAATAATACAGGATATAAAACACACTTTTCTTACATGAAAACAATCACAAGTTCTAAAAGAGCGCCACGCAACTAATGCACCTTTTTTATGTGGCATATGAGAGTATAAATTTTAAATTTACAATTTATCCCTTGTGGTTGTTTTTTTCCTCGTTACTTTTACAACAATTTTCTCCTTTTTTTTGTGTTTGTTTTATTTTTATTTTTTTTTTGTGTCATTATTGTAAGTTGACTAAAGGCAATATGTTCTCTACAGTCTCTTATACCTTTTCATCTTAACATTGCCGGCATAAGTGCACATATGTTTTGTAATGTTGAACAACCGTATTAAATGCAATTGAACACAATAACGATAATGCTGTATAGCTGGTGCAAGAAAAGAGTGAGGGAGTGGCAGAATTTGCGCCATAGTTGCCATTTTAGAATTTTTACTTTTAGATTTAGCAGTTTTATTTCATTGGAAAGCATTTAATTATTCTTTTAGCAGGATTTAAAAAAAAATGTTTATGTAATTTTTTTTTCAATCAAGAAAAAAATGTTTTTAAAACTCCTATTTTTACAATTACGTTTCTTTTTTAATTTTAAAAATAAGAAGTTAAAAAGGGAAAACGCCATTTATTTTAAAACATATTTTTTTATCGCAATTTATTGCGAGATTGTTTACGCGTTTATTTATTTTTTATTTTCTATGTTTATTAAATACAGTAACAGCTAATAATGCCTGTACCGCGATTCAGTAACTTTTAACAATACGATATTCGAAAAAGTAGTCGACAGTTTTTATTGTTTGCAGTAACGATTATGTAATTCACTAAGTACATTTTATCGACAGTCGACAACTGTAGTTTTCTTTGTTTAAATTGCAATAATGGGGCAGCACTGTATAAAATCAGTCAGTTTTTAAGTAGTTGGCAATTAAAATGGGTAGAAAGTTAGCAAAGCTACAAACCTCTAGTTTCTTTGGGTATAAAAACACACAAAAATGGTTCTCAAACAAACTAGTTAATAGCGTAGGCACATCTCTCTACAAAATTTCAATATAAAATATTTACGATTTTCCAACTGAATAAACAGCAATATAATTTTTGGCATTAGTTTACGACAACAGCTATCGTAAACAAAAGATAATGAATAGCAATACCGACAACTCTGTTCTTTACTGTTGAAAACAATGCGATTATCGTAAAAATATGTTACAGAATCGCGCCCCTGGTCGCCGTAGTTTAGTATTTATGTTGTGTTGGCTTACTAGATGAGAACTCCGGGTTCAAACAGACGACGACTAGAACATTTCATCAACTATACATTCAAACAAACGTGATGAAAATCATACAAGGCTGGCTGAGCAACATTGTAACTAAGCTTGTCTTCGATCGCAGATTGTACGAACTGTGCGAGCGCGTTGTCTATATTCTGTTTATCATCGATAACTTTAAGAAAATAGACTAGAAATTAATGTGCACGAACATTACCGCGAGGTTGTCGACAATCGTAAGTGACATGTCCTAAAGACATTCTTGATGACAAAGACGTTGTGACAACTGAGAATGTACATGCACACATACAAACACTTTTGTTTTATGTTGTCAGAATTAAACAAATACAATATGCTTTGCATAAAAGATAGATTAAAAATATGTTAAAAATCCATAAAAAATGTATTTCTTTCGGCGACCACTTCTTAGCAGTCTTGCGGCAAAAACTCTGGGAGTAACTGATTGCCATGAACAATCTTCTGTTGTTCGGAATCGAAGTAAAACTGTAGGTCCCAGCACTCAATGATAAAAATTGTCGTACAAAATATGGGTGCTGTGAGACGCCAAGCCATAGAAGTATTTATATGTATCAGCTAATAAATGGAAGTAGCGTTTTATACACTGAACGTGCTCACTGAATTATTTCTACCCCTGACTTTTAGCATGATTTTTGGGTGACTAACCAAAAAACACCTCAAATTACCATTTTTAAGAGGTTAATGATTTTATTGCTGATGTGGTTTTAAAACTCGTGTGAATTTCGAAAACGACATGTTGAAAATACAGCATACGATTGACTAGTGAACTTAAAAGTGATTTAATGAAAAAAAAAAATGAGTTGAGTTACAAACGCCAGTATTATAAGTACAAAAGTTGAATTGATGTAAGTATTGAAGTATTTTTTTGTTTGCTTCTCAAAGGAAAGCAATATATTATATTAATAAAATGGTAAGGGGTATTTGCTAAAAAATTCAAATAAAAAATAATCCCGATTTAACTCTAAAGTATTCCCGTTCTCGTATGAATTTAAACCTAGCAGTTTACTTTTCTAGCGTAGAACATTTTAGCAGAATTTTTTTTTACCGATTTAGCATTCTCTCATCAATGTGTTCTGGTAACACTGATTTGAGCTCATCTGTTGTTCTATATTCTTAAGTGAGTAGATTACAATAAAACCAACAATAATAATAATAACAGCTATGTTTACAAAATAAATAAATGCTCAAGTCAAAGGCAATTGCAATAGCAAATGTTGCCGGAAAAAGCATATTGCTTAAAGGACTTTTTTCCTTTTCTCTCTAAATGTCTCTGTTTCTAAATATTGTCTTTTACTTTATCTTAAA